>CAXIVR010000008.1:27603086-30573086 GCA_964035755.1 Teleogryllus oceanicus
ATGTATTTCCATTATCAGGGCTTTCAACTACCAGAAGAGTAAACAAAGAAACAATAAACAGATACTACAGAAAATTGTTAAGGGTTCTCTATATATCCTAAATATAATAGTTTTCCAACTATATGGGTTATTCTTTCAGAATCAGAAAAGTATCCAGTCTCGCGAATTCACACTTTCAGTACATTCGCGATTTTTTCACCTCTAATTCTACATTTTCCGTATGCTACAATATCTTAGTACACTCTAAACACCCTCCAATGTCTCTTGCACTTGAACTTTCTTCGATTTTGTGTCGTATAGGGCGTCACTTTTGTTTATACTTTCTGAAAGACTCTTTCACCGCGTTTTGCTATTCCAGCTAGATCGTATTTACTAGTTTTCAACTTGTGTTTCATGTCAATGAAGTCTTCAGGCTGAGCCGACTGCCACTAATGAACTGAAGCAACTCCGTCAGAAGCACGCTTCCCTCAACTCCTTTCCTCCATTAGCCATTCATGTTTCAAAAGTAACTCACATGAACCTCCTCCTGAAAAACCTTTAATATTAGATGAACTAAGACAAAAATATTTTTTCTGAAAGGAGTTTATTATGTTCACCATATCCAATGTTGAGAGTTCCTACAGAAATCTTCTAGGCCTATTGGTAATGCGTGGAATTGGGACCTCTGCTTCAGATCACGTAACGGAAAGTTCACTATATCGAGTTCCCTACATCCAGACTCGATGTAGGATTAAATTATAATAGTATTAAATTGTTTAATATCTTGCTCCATCTAATAGAATGAAATACCTGGAACATTAATCTATCGAAACTGAAGTGGAAACTTTCAAGTTGTGAATATTCAGACTTACCGAGGATCAACGTAATAGAACACTTATGAAATGTGGTTTGTAGATGGTTATGTGTGAAAATATGTAGGTGTTTAGTTGTATTAAATTTGCTTTTTTTCAAAAATAGCTAATATGCTGCCAATTTGCTCTCTTCTCTATATAGATAGGCGCGTTCGGAAAAGATTGAATTGAATTAAAGACTTATTTGACGTGGCGAGACTCAGGCCATCAGGCCTGCTCTTCCGTCTGACCACGTAAATTTCGCTACGCTTCTTTCACCAACTAGGGTAGAAAGTATTACTAGGGCGACGAAACATGCAATTTGATTTAACTCAGAGGCGTCATATAGGCCTGAAGATGTTTACATGCAATAATCTACTAACATGGAATAGCTGGCTTTACTTCCTCTCCGAAGGCGTACGAAGGATTTTTAAAAATCCAAAGCTTTGATGGGGTTTGAACCCGCAAACTAGGGTTGAACTGTCCGATACGCTAAACCGGTACACCATCGACGACCGCATAGACGGGTCCGACAAGGGGTTTGGCAAGGCGGGCGACAAGGCGGGCGACAAGGGGGCCGACAAGGGGCCGACAAGGGGGGCGACAAGGGGGGCGACAATGGGGGGGGGACAAGGGGCCGACAAGGGGGGCCGGATCGCGACGAGCGTTGGGGACGTATGAGGGCGACCATGACAGCGCGCGCGTCCTTGGGCCTCCGCTTCCTGCTTCCTCTCCTCTTGCGTAGGCTCTTCCGGTGTCTCTTTTTCGCGCGCCGCTTCCAAGAACGCTCGTTTAGGCGTTGCGGTCGCCGACGCCCCCGGACCCCGCTGGCCCCCGCCTTCGCTGGCCCCACTGCACTTATTTCTCCCAGCCATCGCCGCCTGGTTAGCCGCGCACAGTTCGCGCTGGAAAGCAGGCTGGGAACTTCTTCGCCGCCTTCGCACTCATCTTTCTTTAATAATAGTAATAATAATAATAGTAATAATAATAATAATAATAATAATAATAATAATAATAATATAAATTAGAAATAGTATATTCATTTCAAAATTACTGGCAAAGTTATCTCTCCATAATATTCTATTTCATTTGCTTGCAAGAAAAACGGACGATTATCTTGTCATTTTCAAATTTATGTTTTCATTTGTGTACGAAAGGGGAGTATTAATTTTTGTTATGTGAGTGTAAGAAAGCGTTGATGTTCACTTCTTTGTGTGTGTATGTGTGTGTGTGTGTGTGTGTGTGTGTGTGTGTGTGTGTGTGTGATCCTCTGTTCTTGTAATAGACGCGAGTTCAATTATGACTAGTGTGAAAATTTTTGTGATGTGAAAGGAGGTATTTATGAACTACATCTCTGCATCCCACATGACTGGATAGAGATGCATTATTCGATCCTCGCGAAATCTGTTTTTAAAAACTGCGATTTTAGGAAATTAAAACACTGCGCATCTGGAATTGTAATTTCATGGACATCAAACATAATGCACCTGCTGAGAAACATGACAACATGCATTCAGCGAACGAAAATGAGCTCATCTAAAATCGTGACTAGGAAATTGCAAATGGGCAATTGCAAATGAGCAGTGACGTGTGGGAGTAAATACATTTGTATTTTCAATTAAATTTGTAATGGAGAGATACGAAATAACAAATATTAAGAGATTATGAACAGATTGAAATCAACGAAACCCGAAAACAATTCTTTAAAAAATGAACAATAAAGTAGCAAATGGATAGGATGAACGAATAAAATGTCATTTATGCCATGAAAGTAAGCTAGGTAAATAGAGGTAGTGAAAGGATATTTGCATGAAATATGGACGTGCAAGGAAGAAATATTGTAATGGTTCTTATTTTTCTCTTCCATAAATTGGATTCATGAATAGAAAAACAGAAATATTCATTACTTTTTTAAAAGGGGACGATGATTCTACAGCATACACGTTTATTTGAACAATGGCAACTTACTGGTTTATTTATTTTAGAAACATTTTCAATTTCAAAATCAAAAATTTACATTTATTTACAATAATAATAATAATAATAATAATAATAATTTAATAATAAAATAATAATAATTTAATAATAATAATAATTTAAATAATAATAATAATTTAATAATAATAATAATAATTTAATATTTAATTTAAAATTTTTATTATTATTATTATTATTATTATTATTTTTTATTATTATATAAAAACTACGCAACTGGTAACTGAAAGGAAAATAAAGCATAATACTAAAAGTTCTTTCAATATGTCCACAGTCCGTTTATGCTTGAAAACATATACCTTCATGGTTGTATTACAAGACTCAAAAATCATCAATATTCCGAAACCTAAAAATGTCTTCCACATTCTAACACATATATCCTTTGCCAATACTCCAAGACATTCCTTATTTAGCCCACTTTTTTAGCCTACTTCTGTCTCAAAGGGCCAGGAATGTACTGGAAAAAATATTTTTGCTTTGTGAATTCTTGTAAATGTTACGTGTAATGTTCATATCTGGCTAATTCACGACTCACTGTAAATGATAACATTATCCAAAATGGGTACAGCTTCGAAGCACACTTCGGACTTAAGTCTTATAAAGTTTACATTATTCAACAAACAGCGGCCAAATTCGTTATCAACGTATTTTGCACGTAGTATACAAATAAAATAAAATTCCCCACAATATGTAGAAAAAATACGTCACGGTAACGAGAAATTGGGGACATAATGAGATAAATAGGAATGGCACAGCTAATGGGATGTTTCGAAGACTTGAGACAGCTGTGAACTTAAGATTTTCACTTATTCGTAAATTTCTATTTACACAATACCACATAATCTAATATAACCTAACCTAACCTCACTACATATCTCAATCGATACTTCGCTTCACATTTCAGAGTTCAGGTCAGATGAGTCACCGACCTATGGCTTTCCCGGATTTACATATAACAACCATGAGCCTCTGCAATGCATTATTTCCAATTCTGTCAGACTGTACTTGGTCTTTTATTTTATAGACTGAAAATTGTTTCTTGGATAGCACTTTTTCTTAAAATACAATATGATTGCAATAAACTAAAATTTGTGATACACAAGTAGCAACGTTTCAGAAATGACAGTCTGACAAAGTTGTTAAATCTACGACAAAAAGAAAAGAAAATGCATTGGAAATTGTCTATTAAATAAATGTTCAAATTCTTCTCCCGAATACGCTATAGGCCTCACACTCAGACGATCACTTTACTTTAGCCAACGCTTTTTGCCTAATTCGCGAATTAGCCGGATGTCTGAAACGGCCATCCGGTTAATTCAACCGGGGGTACTAACCGTTCGGCCAATGTGCGAATTAATTGACTATATCGCGAAGTAGGTAGCTGTATTTCGGATTTAACCAAAATATATGTATACAAAAATGGAAATCAACAAAGCTGATTCGATGTTTGTATAAAGCTGATAAGATGTCCACGCCCATCGTCGATGTAGCCATACAAATATATTACCAGTCTTGAGGATCGATCAGCCGGCCTCTAGAATTCTCCTCCAGACAGCGACTGAATTCGATCTAGCTCACAAACTAGTGTCTAAAATCCTGCCACCGTTCGGGACTCGAACCTAGGACCTCCCGGTCAGAGGCACTGCAATGACTCAGTTGATGCAGTGGGTCACCTCTCCCGGTCTGGGGCGGTTCCGTGCTGGGGGACATACCTGAGGAGAAACATTGCAAGCGCTGTGCACGTCAGCGCCGTATCTCTCGTTGCAACGGGGGAGGGGTCACCTCCATCGCCTGGGTATAACATGCCCAACACGCACGGGACAAATGATTATGTCAGTTGACGCGGAAACAATCTACCAGTCACTTTTAAGAATCTTGACACGAGCCGCCACTCATGATGACTCATCACTGATGAATACATCACTAGAGACCGGAACAATATGTAGTATGAAACATCAAAATATGTATATAAATATGTAATGAAAACAACAAAAATATGTAAAAAAATATGTAATATCAGATATAATATGTAATATTAAATTACACAAATTATAAAACATTTTCATATTACAAAATTACATTTATAAAAGAATTTCTTTTTTTTTTTAAAAAGAATGCAAACGTTTTAAAAATCATTCAGTCAATCAATCAGTAGTAAAAGCTTCATCTATTTTTTATGCCGGACCGTAGTTTAGCAGTCAGATTAGGCGCAGTAGAAGCCATCGTACAAACTGGAGATATCTACGGCCAGTAAAGAATCACTGCAGCGTACAGTATTTCACGCCGCAAGAATTATACGTCGGCGATCACAGATGTTTCTCGGAAATTAAGGTTAAAGGTCATGAAACCCAGCGTAAGTGATACTTTTCAACCTAACAATGAAAATGATCTCAGTCGCTGACGCGCACTTCCCGCAACAGAGAACTGAAGCAGGGGCGCCGGACTGTCATCTACCGCGTCATCACGTACTGTACCTCTAGTAGACAACACGCAGTGATAATGTAGGGGAAAATGCTAATTTTAAAAAATATTTTCATTAAAAGATCCAGAACAAAATTGAAGTCAATTGATAGAATAATAGAAATATTTTGTGAAATAAATAGCAAATATGTAAAATATGTAATATAGTACTAAATATGTAAAAATATATAACGGAAAAATGAGATATTGTGCTTGGAAGGCGCCGATTCACCAAGATTATAATTTTGAGAACGGAAAAAGACAGGAAATATGTAATTACATAAAAATCCGGTCTCTGTACATCACTCATCATTAAAGAGAAACCTGGAACCTCCGTCAGTCAATTGTGGCACACCCATAGGCAGAGCCATGTCAGCACACCCATACGCAACATGTCACATGATTTATTGCTGATTAATTGCCACAATTTCGAATTAATTGCCATGTACTGTCGTGGCGAAAATGGGCGTGAGCTGGCTTGACGCGTCACCCAGCGTCTATGTGTTAGTGGCTGGCCAGGCGGAGGGGGCGCCAGACCGATTGGCGGTTGCGTGACGAGTACGTTGCGCGAGCGGTGGTGCTGACAACGGGAGCGGCGCGCGCCGCGTCGGCGACGGTCGTCTGTCGCCACCTGCGTTGACGAGCTGTTAACGAGAGGCGTTGGCCACTCGGAGCGCCGCGACGACCGCTGCTTCCGGTTCCTGCCGCTCCCACGCGGGCCTTGGTTCTCTCCTCACCCTTGAGTCACAGTCGCGCTACAACAGGACATACTTCCTCGCGTTGTTTATGAATGGCAATTTTAAAAGATTCTAGGAATGAGACCGGTGCCATTTTTAAACGTCGTTTGCCCTGTCCGACAATGAGAGGAAACAATTAAAGAAAAAATATTTTTCTTAAATAAATTGCCTTTATTTCTCGCAAATATTTCCGGCAAACTGCTGGATTTTTCAAAAAATTGTACGTGATCCTATTTAATAGAGAAATTTTTAAAAGCAAACATTCCTGTAATCGAGAAAGAAATGGAAGCATGTTTGAGAAAATAATTTTTAAAAATGGCCTAAATGTCACGGAAATTTATTCGAAAACTGCTTATGTTTTCGAAATATTTTACACGACCTTGTTGAAAGATCTATCTTTGAACAACATATTTCATTAATGAAACGAATCTGTATTTTTAATATTATAGTCGTAGGAAGATGCCGAAAAAATGAACGTCGCAATTTTCAAAAATTCAGAATTCAGGAAGAATGAGATCTACGCTATTTCGCGACCTTTTCTCTATCTGTGGACAAAATAGTTAAATTTCGAGCCATTTTTGAGAAAATTTTGAAAATGTTAGGAATGTTAAGTTCATCTAATAATTCAAATATCCGCTTTGAATTCACGGGACTTCGAGTTTTGTCAGATCGATGGGGGAAAATCAATTTTGGAGAAAACCCTCTGAACGGTGTAGACGGTAGCGTTGACTACAGCCGGACGAACGAAGAAATAGACGGAGAGAAGGACGTTTTGCCGCAAACCAATTTTTCGGTGTCAAGGGCCTACAAAATGTGGGTTCTGACTACATGTCGTTTTAAAGAAAATAATTCATACTAATGAGAACCCGTCAGAATTTGACGGTGAGATCTGAGATAATTGTAAAATACCGTGTCTAGAATAATATTCACAAAGCTAATTCTTAAATAGAAAGAAGAAAGAGCAAATTTCTCTTCTTTAATGCTAATTTTTTCATCTCTGCAGATATTAACTTTTATGGTCAGGATGATTAGGCATTATGCAGCACAAAATTAATTGTTTTATGTTAACACACAAGTGAACACATGTGGTCCATGACCAGTTGCCAATGTAATAGCACCGAATAACACAGAAGGCAGACTATAATTATATTGACGGATATAATTTCTGAAGTTTTTTATGTCCCATCACCTATAAACAACCGTTTCATTTCTTCTGACATATTGCTAGAAGGAAAATTTATTTTCCCATTTAAACAATACAAAGTAATCTGGTTTGCAGAATTTCTCTCACACAGGAAGTACATAGCAGAACTATATAGATATTTCATAAAGACGCAACAGTAAACGAAATTGCTTCACTACTTCAGTAAAATCTAATAAAATCCACTGTCCGAATTTCTCTACAAAATACTTCACGAAAACAAATTGATGCAGTCACCACCAAAATGCAAATATTGCTCCTAAAACACAACCTAGACGAATTGTAAATAATGCATGCATCAAGCGGCGAGGACGTACATCTCTGGATATACTCATATCTGTCGATATTGAAACACAGCCTTTGGAAGAAAACAATTGATATGATTACTGATAAGCGTACTATTAAATAATTATTTATTTAATTAATTTACACCGTAAATGCTGTTGCATCAACACAAACAATAACTAATAACATATCTAGGGTCCCATTCTTTCGTTTAAAGGAAAAATAAATATAATCGATTAAGTAGAAGCTTCAAACGAAGCCTTCAAACGAAGCTTCAAACGAACCTTATTTTTTTAATATATAGATAGTTGCAAGATTTATCCCCCTTTTCGATATCAGGGCCCCATTGTGTCATTTTCTCTCGAAAATTCCCTAATTTCCGCTACAGTATTACAAAAGGGCCACTTTACTACATCATATAAAAATGTTAGTATGTATAAAAAAAAATCTTCCACTTTTACGCTAAAATTCTTGATTCGTTTTTGTACATCTTGAAGCTATAAATCGTATTCGATATGAATCAATTTTTACATTAATTACTCATCATGTGAACTTTGAAAATGTACAGATGTGGCAAAACTAAAGAAGCAGTGATAATTGGCGTAATGGATAAAGTCCAAATAGTGAGAAGCGATTAATACTGGTATTTTTACTAGAACACAGCTGCTTAGTTATTTTTACACACTACTTCCACCACAGCGCCTAGCTGCATCTTAATCGCGTGATTCTGTGGTCGTTGGCGCATAGTGATAAGAGCTAATGATTGCTGAAGACTCGCAGCATCCGTATCCTTGTACACAGAATTCCTTTTATTCGTTGCAGAGGCTGCTTTCGTATTTTTGCAGTTAACGATATGGTGCGAAAAAAGTGTACTCCATTGGCATGGCGTAAGACGCGTTCTGGTTTTTCGTATTGCGGTTAAGTGCACGCAACAACAACTAGCCGACCTCATTAGAATTCATATCTTTTCTGGGATAGAACTGTGTTGCAAATGGGGATAGGATTGTCCAGACGTTATTTTGTTGTGTCGGTTTAACACCTTTTAAAGAGCACTGTTCCTCCCTTTGAAATGCTCTTCAAGGTTTTCAAATGCTCATCCGATTTGTTGATGAGGGAAAAACAAGGTGGTCAGTTTTTAAACTAGGACAGTGTTTCTTTCAGAGTTAAGTCGGGAGCTGGGATAGGTACTGATTCCTTAGAGAAAATCCTAATTATGAAATGTTTGTGAAATAATTTTGAGTGCGAGTATTTAAAATTTCATGTAGCCTCAGACAACATGAATCCTTTTTGACAGTTCCGTTTGTAGATAATACACGAAATATTCCATTAGGGTAACAGTTATATCACAGATTTAGTGACAATACAAGGCTACGATATTTATGGGAGAACTTATGACAAAATTCGTAATAATGTGTGCTTCTGAACCAAATAATTGCATTTGCTGCAACATTTCTTTTTCAAATGTCTTATTGTTAGCAAGATGCAATGCTTGCAAATTCTGTCATGTTCTACGTTCGGTTAAAAGCTTTCCTGTGGAATTGTTACCAACTGCTTGTAGAATTTCGTTCGGGTTTATATTATTTCTACCTTAAAATTTGGTGGTTATTTCCTAAAACTAATTCGTTAAAAAAGCGTTTGAACATAATTTATAACATTTTTTTTGAATTATCAGCAAAGACACTTGAATTAAATATAAAAATAATAGTCTCAGGATTTAGGCAAATTTTGTTTTAAAGTATCCTTATCTGCTTAGCTAGCCCATGTAGGCACGGTGTACGAATCTGTAGATAGGTCAAACGTTCACCTTAAAGGATTGCAAATAATCCAATTAGAACTTCATGTTGTTTTCCATAATATCCTAAAACCGGTGTCACCATGAGCATTTCAAAATTTTGAGAGAGAAAAATCAATTTTTACAATGGTGAATAAACATTTTCGAGAAAATAATTCAGGCAGATAAGGTTAAATTTGGGCACTTCCATACATGTAATACAATTTGCGTTGCACCAACATCGATGCTTTTTGTCTGGCTTCAAGCGCCGCAAATGGAGATTTGTTAGTTGGTTCATTCATTTGCAGGGAAATGTCATCGGAAATCCACCTGGCTAGCAGGATTGGGGGCTGGAAATGACTCTTGCAACGGGAATGGAAATGACAGGCGAAACAGGGGAATCGCAGGTGATGCAACAGGAAATCGCAAGAAAATCTGCCACAATCCCGTTTAAGTCTACCTTAATCTCGTGTAGCGGTTTGCTTCCCGTTGTGATTAAATACCGACACAACCGATGAAAATGCAGGACAAGTAGGCATGAAGAGAATCGCACGTAATTTTAGGTGTTAATGCATTGCTATTCATCATTGAGAGTTTTACATTAACTCCATCGATTATTCAAGAATAGTATTTAGAAAAATTGTAAGTAAATTTTTCCATCTACCTCGTAGAATTAGAATAATTTAATCAATATGTGATGAAATACTAATTGTAATGTATTGAAAATACATCCAGTAAGGTTAACATTTACGTCGTTTAGGTCGCGTGCATATTCGAATGGTAACGAAATTACAATGCACGACATGATTAGGTCTATTAAATTTTTCTGTATTCGGGTAGTAATATATTTTACTATTGGTTTTAAGAACACATGAATGAAAAATCTTTATATAAGAAAAGGATTCATGAATAAAATAAATGGCGGCGTCATTAAATTTACTATCGTCACTTCATATGTTTAAAAAAGTACCAGACTTCAGAGCGCTGTCGGCTGCAGCGACAATTCGCATTAGCGTTATTTTTCAATGTCAGGTGATAAGTCAAGAAAAATCACGTCGTATGGTAAAAATGTTTTGCTTGTTATTGCCGTTGCCAAAAGCCCGGACTTCGTATAATTGTCCTTTGGCTCACCCCTACATCGGCCTTACTGTTGCGCATTTTTGAAATTGCTACTACACGGATGCACAACGCTACTCACGAACTTCTTACTCGTTTCAATAACGATATTATTCATTTTATGTGTTACTAGTGTAGCGTCATAGACTTGACTCCTGCTCCAGAGAGACAAGTTGCAAGGTATGGGGATGAGGGAGCCAAAAATAGGCTTCCGAACAAAGGCCAACCCTTCACGGAAAGTCCAAAAGGGGAGAGGGCTTGTAGGTGCCGGGTGCAAATTGCAACAGAAAAAGCAGACGCCTCAAGACGAGTGCGTGGGGGAAAGATGACGCAGGAAATCATGTGACTCGAGCATATAAAAGGGCTGTCGCAGAAGCCCTGGGTTGGGTGGCGATTCTGGTTTCCCCGCGGCAAAAACCGCAAAAAACTTGTCCGCCAAGTTTGGCGCGGAAATGCTGTAGGCACGTGTAGGTGATCGAGTCTCGAGCACTGTGAAGTATGCTCGATACTTCTGGGCAGATTGTCTGCCGAGGTACACCAGGTGCCAAGTTGCGACTCGGCCGAGTTGGCTAATCGCAGGGCGCGTCTTGGGCCGCAAGGCGCGTCTTGGGAGAGGGGGGGCTGCTGCAGGTAGCTCCGACAAACCCTTAGAGTGAGGTCTGTAAATAGTGTACATAAATTAGTGTAAATAAATTGTATATACCCACTCGTGTCTGTTTCTTGTGGCGTAGATCCCTACCCACGACGTTACCATAGTGTCGTACCCCGGTGGAGTGAATACAAGATTTCATTAGGAGAGGGATTGTCGTGGGATTTAATTTTGCTTGACATTAAACCGGAGGTCTTTTACGGGCATGCTATGAGCGTGACTTGACCTCACAATGACTTATTGACCCCCCTCCCTCCTTCCCAGATAGGTTTGAGCACACTATGAGGATATTTGTACTCCCGTACCAAAGATTCATTCTTATCAAAATAATCAATCATTTCAGAATTGCCCAGGAAATCCATTAACATTAGTTCCATAAACGTAGGCGGGAGGAATAAAAATGGATAGATCAGAGTTACGCATTTTTGTAATACTCACCGTTATATCGGTATATCTTATTCAACGGACGATGTTACGGAATTGCAGTCCGCTTTCCATTAAGAACAATCGAAACAAATGAGTTCGTAGCTAAATATATAGTATGATAACCACTAGTCAAATAAAAGGTGTATTTCATTTAGTAGAAATGTTTTTCTTACCAGAAGCTATTATTAAGAAAAATAAGAGAGAACAAACGGCAGTTAGTACCAGTATGGAGATTGGTTACAAATACGGACGTTGATGGTTCGCCTGTCACCTTGGCTCGCAAGCTTCAAGCGCGTCCGTTATTTACTCTAAAACAGCACAATGACGCGATTAACAATTACGTCATCGTGCGTTGAGGGCACGTGCTTCGCCGGGCGGGAGGCAGCGGCCACGTTCCTCGCGACTATACTGTTCCGATGCGTCGCCAGTGCGGCGGAGGTCGCGTGAACGCAGTAGTTGCCTTTTCCCGCCGCGTCGCGTCGCATCGCGCGCCCCGTCCAGTCGGCGCTTTTGGTATGATTCGGCGCTGACGGGAATGCGTCTGCCACTGGATTCCACCTCGGGCGACACCACGCCCCTTCCCTCCCCCTCCGTCTTTCGCGCAGCGCCGCCGCCTCACTGTGGGCCGGGTCAAGAAGAAATAACGGACAAAATACCGTGTGGCCCACCTAAGATGTTCCCTTCAATTTTCTCCTGAACCGTTGCAGATACTGAGATGCATCTTTAAAAATCGTAATTTCTCGAAATTTTTGTTATGTAAAATACGGCGATATGCATATTTATGAACACGTCTCTTCACGCTTGTTACGATGAGCTAAAAAAATCTATAGGGTTCCATTAAAAAAAACCAAAGTTGGGTCAATATCTCTGCAATAAAAATGCAATAGAATAATATTATGCATGACCATATGTGCCCCTTGCATATAGTAGTTTTAGTGATGTACGGATCTCGCATTTCAGGACCGAAGATGTGGGCGAACCGTCGGTCCTCTCGATAGCATAATTGTTCAAAGCGACTGGTGGTAAATCGGGTCTAGGTTATTTTCGACCGGGTGTTGTAATACAGGTTTTAAGCAATTTCTTCCCTTCAAACTCGTTAGAAGGTAATGTTCACATCACGGATATCAATTATCGGGTGGAGTATGTTTCCGTCGTGTTCGTAATTCCATTAAAAAGGACAAAATAGTGACATCAAAATATAGTATTTCTTCAATAAAATGAAAATTTGTGGATGTAGTTTCGAACTTTCGGAGGCCCCTGGTTTAAGTTTGGACGGAGGCGTATTTTCGATCCCAGCAAAACTGCTGACGGAAGCCATGTAGCGCTGCCACACACTTTCCTCCGCAGCATCGTTGACCGCCAGGTTTCAGTCCAGACGGCAGATTTTCGATGCTACATCTACAGCAAGAACGTATCCAACCACTCCCAACCGCCATATTCTATCTATAAAAGTATCATTAGATCACTCCTCCTTTACGCCTGTCCAGTTTGGATCTCCGCTGCAAGAACAGACTAAACAAGCTCCAAATAGTCCAAAACCAGTTTCTTAGAACTATCACAAATGCTCCTTGGTTTGTCTCACTCACAGCTCCACAAAGAATTTCAAATTGACTCCATCCAACACCATATGACATATCTCTCAACCCAGTTCTACCACTCCATACCTAAATTCCACACCTAGACAATTTCAAACTCCGGAAAACTCCTCATAGAACCAGATTAAAAAATAGATATCCATACCAGGCATTCCTAACCAAATTTACCGAAATAGATTGTTTTTAGAGCTGTCTGGAAAAGATTTCCTCACTCGAATTTGTTTTTAGTTTCATTTTAGAAAATTTAGAATGTAAGCCATCAATACATATGTTAAGTGTTATGTGTACCCGTTTTTTAGGGTACTGCTCCGTTATTCGCCTGGTGTTGATCGTAGAAACCACGAAAAAATACAGATCAGAGCAGCCGGCCGCGAGAATTCTCCTTCAGTCACAGACTGAACTCGGCCTAGCTACGTATCCTGTGTCGAAAATCATGGCATCGTCGGGACTTGAACCTAGGCCCAGTCCGAAGTACTTTAGTGACATCAGTGATGCCCTGAGCCACCTCGGATGGCAGTAATTTTGGTGTTGGCGACGTCTATAGTCTGAAGGAAAACTGTAGCAACAGGCTGTTCTGAACGGCAGTTTTTGAGGGGTTTCTACAGGCAGGTTTTGAGGGGAACACGAAGCGTGTTCATTCCCATTGTCTCCCGGCCATAGACTGTCGTCACTTGCTGGACACACTGCTGCCTTGACGCGACCCTCGTGACCGTCGCGGGCTGCGCAACTGTCCTTCCCTTTCCCCCCCGCCGCGCTCCTCTCTTCCGATTCCATCTTCCCGCCTCTTACGCTGCCCCTGGACCGCAGCCTCCTCCAGCATCGCCCCCGGCGCTCTCAACATCCCCGCCGCCCATCCCTACCCCTGCGCCCTCTTGTCCTCTTCCTCCTCCAGCACCGCCCCGCCGTTCCCACCATCCCCACTGCCCCCACCACCTCCTCCTCCCCCTCCTCCCCCACCACCTCCCCCTTCGCGCGCGCCGCGTCCGGCGGTGTCGCCGTGGGCAGGCGGGTCGCGTTCTGCGGTCGGAGGCCTCGAGGAGGGCTAGCGCTAATTGGGGCTCTGTGGACGGGCCGCCGCGCCGCGCCGCCCTGGCTCTCCCGCGCCCACGGCCCTGGCGCGCCACGCGGCTCCTTACGGCTCCTGAATGAACGCGTTGATCCTTCGAAGCACGGTACGAGAATGCAGTAAAACACGCCTGCTGAAATATCACGTCGAAACGATTTCCTTATGCTCCGTATTAAATGCCTCGGAAAAGCAAAAAAAACTTTTTTTTTTACCTTCCCCGAGGAGGATTTAGCAACGAATTGTTTTTGATAAATTGAACATCATACGGAGTAAAATTCGGAACCAGTTAGCAGTGTCTAATTCTGCGAACCCTCCTTATAGTATCATTAAGAGTTAGTGGTGCTGACAGCCGTAGCCCCACTAATCTCTGGTCAGAGATAGAGTTCGTCCAGAGAGACGCTTTCTATTGTAAGTACTGCAAAGAAGCGTGATTCGTCTGAGGGAAATTCTTTAGTTTAGTAAGTATGGTCGTCTTCGGAAAGATGGTTTGTTAAATAAAAAGAAATTTGCTGGTGAAAGCTAATTTATTTAGACATGCGCAGCAGAAAAAGAAGGGGTGGGGGAGAAATTATATGTCTGGGCCCTCTTTCCTATTGAACCTTTTTAAATTACGCATGACATATTTTACTAGTATTAAATGAATTAAATCTTCTACGAGATAAATGAAATAATTATAACATTGATTACGCTATTATTAAAAACAAATATATTAATAAATACAATTATGTTAAAGCACTCGCACGGTTTCCAGATGGCTTGGAGAACGAAATGTCGTGTAACTACGTATTTACTAAATTATCCAATAAAAAAATAAGAGTTCGAACATAGTGAAGGAAATGAAATGTTTAATTGCGTTTGGCGACGACATTCCTTTCTATATTTTCAGAGGGACAAAGGCACCCCTAACCCCCCACCTGTACACACGACTATGCTCCTATAGAAAGTATTAAAATTAGTAATTCACACCTCTGCACCTTAGTAACTCCTCTGTTGGCTACTTCACGCGATTACGACTGCCGACCTTTTCCCTGTTACGCAGTCATTAGTACTGAGTAATAAATAGTACCTAGTATAACTAAGTTCATGTCTATCAAGGAAATTAGAAATCCAGTGGTAAACGTGGCGGTCTCTTTTGAGGAGCTCCGGTGAGTAAAACGCGTACTTTTGGCCAATTTCCCTTTTGACAAGAAATCGAAGTTCAGAAAAGACTACAGTTATATCTATCTACTACTATCTTACAGTTATTGTGAGACTTGATCAGTTGTGTTTGGTGATAGTGTAACATTATTATCGTTATTTTATATTATTTATTGTTATTTTTATTATTGTTATTATTATTATAATTATTTTGTACATTCGCTTTCTACAAACACCATCTTAACTTTCTTATATATCAGAAAAAACATTTTTTCTCACAGCACCTCAGAGAATCTTTAAAAGAGAAAGGCAAATGCGATGTGTTAATATGCCCGTGTCTGTAAAGTTTGTGAACAGCGGTAATATACCTTTGTCAATTCGTACAATGCAGATTTTCCCATTAAAATCTACGATATTATCGACTATCTAGTATGGATACAAGACCTGATAATATCGAAAAAGGAAAACATTAAAGAATGGGGAGATATTTGTGTCTCCTCCTCCACAGACTTGAAAGATTTCAAACAATTTATTTATTGTTCAAAAAAAACAGAAAAAAAAAGATTGCTCTCCAATGCTCGCGTAAGTTTGAAAGTGTACTCTATGTATATCCGAAGTATACACGAGAGAGGTGGAAAGCGTCCAAGGGTTTTGGAGAAAGCTAGTCACTCGAATAGATCGGCGGAGACAGCGTAGACACCAGCAGAACGGAGCAGACATTAACGTTGCCTCTGCGACAGGTCCCGGGGGAGGTCGGCGAACAGTGTGTTCAGTTCGCTTTCGGCACTCCCTCATCCCCTCACCCGCTGCCACAATTTGCCCCGCCGCTGTGTCGTGTCCTTTATAGTTCCCTCGAGTTCTGTTTATGTTTCGAGCGTCTCGGGGGGAATGTAAATAACTGCCACTGGTACTTAAGTAAAGGCAGATTTAAATTTCTTCTCGTTTCCTTCATAACGTCGGGAAAGTTTGTCAAATCGACGTGTGTGCGAAAGTGGGTGGAGAGGAAGAAAAAATGCGCTGACTTTTCGGCAGGTTCGGCAAGTTGGAATCACTCCCGAGAAGAAAGTTCACCGGGCCACATTCGTAAAAGAAAGTCACAATGGAGTTTGAAGAACGAGCAGTAGTACGCAGAGAGTTTCTAGGTTTGCCGCAATATATTCCGGGGCGTGCGGAACGGCGACGGTGGTGGTGGTGGCAGCAGCCGTTACAAAGCAGCAGAGTACATAAAGGAGATTGAGGCCTGCGGGGGCCAAACAAAGGTAGCGCTCTCCTCGATGCATGTCTGATGGAAACCCAAGATGCCTCGCGAAGAGCGCGGGTCCGTTTGTGTTTATGCGCGGTCGTAACAGGAACCAAAGGAGCTGGGCAATAGGGGTGATGGCGGTGGTGGTGGGTGTGGGGTGGTGATTGTAGTGGTCGTGGATGTGTTCGCTGAGGTGGGTGTGGTGGTGGTGGGGTGGTGGTGGTGATGGTGGTGGGTGTAATTGCTGTGGTGGTGTGATTGTTGCGGTGGGTGTGGTTGTTGTGGTGGGTGTGGTTGTTGTGGTGGGTGTGGTTGTTGTGGTGGGGTGGTTGTTGTGGTGGGGTGGTGGTTGTGGTGTGTGGGTGTTGTGGTGTGGGGGTGTTTGCGTGGTGGTGGGGGTGTGCTGGGGGGGTTGTGTGGTGGTGGGGAGTGGGGGCTGTGATGGCGTGGCTTGGTGGAGTGGGCTGGTGCGTTTGATTGCGCGTGACTGGCAGGAGGTAGCTGCAGACCACTGCTTGGAGTGAGCTTCGATCAGGGTTTGCAACTTCCCTTGACCTGCTTGTCAACTTCAGCTGCCTTGACATCCAGACTGATGAATGCAGTTTTAAAATAATTATTGAAAATACACTATTTAACCAAACTCTTAATAAAATAGATACAAAGAAGATATGAAGAGAAAATATATCAACAGTTAAAGAAATAGATATGATGGGAAAATGAGGAATTAAGAATGTCAGATAGATCACGAGCTCTAATTTTGTGTACCACTCACCTTGAAATTACTCAGTTTCCCACCTCTCATCTCCGGCTAATGTTGTACTCTTTATTTCCTTCTTTACCAGATAGTTCCTCGTTACGGTTTTTCCTTTTTACTGTTTCTGTTTACAACTGTCCGTCACTTTGTACACGCAGATGGTTCTACATTTACGCCTTGCAATTCTTGGCCCCCTTAGTATACGATGTTCTCTCACACTCACCTACGTAATCTAGTAGAAGTATCTGCTCTCCGTCGCATCTTCGTCCCTGCTTCCATCGTGTCACAGTAACGAACGTCGCATTCCTAACCGCTTCCATTGCACCCCCTCCTGCCAATACGACCACCGTGCGTCGGCACTGGGCTCCGTGCCCGCCCCTCCACCGCGACGCGCGGACCCGTCTCGTCCACCGCCGCATTGTCGTCGCCACGGCGCCGTCGCTCCCGCAAATTGGAAGGTTGACGGCGTCCAGACACCCGAAGGCCGTCGTGGCGCAAATAGTGGGGCGGCGCGCTGCGGGGGGGGCGGGGCGTGGGGGGGAGGCGCGTGGCGTGGAGGCGCGTGGCGTGGAGGCGCGTGGCGTGGAGGCGCGTGGCGTGGAGGCGCGTGGCGTGGAGGCGCGTGGCGTGGAGGCGCGTGGCGTGGAGGCGCGGGCGTGGAGGCGCGGGGCGTGGAGGCGCGGGGCGTGGAGGCGCGGGGCGTGGAGGCGGGCTGGAGGCGCGGGGCGGGAGGCGCGGGGCGTGGAGGCGCGGGTGGAGCGCGGGGCAGGCGCGTGGCTGGGACGCGTGGCGGAGGCGCGTTGCGGAGGCGCGTGGCGTGGAGGCGCGTGGCGGAGGCGTGGCTGGAGGCGCGTGGCGTGAGGCGCGTGGCGTGAGGCGCGTGGCGTGGAGGCGCGTGGCGTGGGGGTGGTGGGGGGGGTCCGGGGGAGGCGGAAGTGGCAAGCACGTTGCTGGGCAGCGTCGGCGGGCTGGGGGGGGCCCAAAAGGGGGGCCGGCCTCCGGGCGACATGGCCCCGCGCGGAGTGCCGCTGCCGCCGTCCCCGCCCCGCTGCCTGAGGCCTGCAGACGCCTTTATTGGTGCTCGTAAAGGGGGATATCGGCTTCCGACGCCAACGCCGCTGCCGACCCCACCACCGACTCCGCGCCGGGGGCAGCTCTGCCGCTATCTCCTACCCTGCGGTCGCCATTGTGCACTTTCTCCCTGGTCTCGCCTCCACCTGCCTGGGTGTCAGCGTCTCCTACTATTAAGTTATTCCATGTGTTACTAATTTTTGCGTGTGGGATGCCATACTTTACACTTGGCTTTCTCCTCAGCGACGTCCCCCGTTTGTTCCAGCGTCATTGTCCGCGACTAACCAGTCTAAAAATTTCGCACTTTTTTACATCCCGTCATTTCAATTTTCATTTTACTGTCCATTTCTGCGCAGGTACGATTTTACCCTTTTTTAGAGAAACGCCGCGCTTTAAAATCCCCGGAATTTTCCATTCCGTCATGTTCATCGCTGTCACTTCCCCGCGAGTCTCTCTTCCCCATCTTGGGCCCGTCGCTTTCTCCTGAGCCACGTTTCTACCACTTCTGGCGTCACTGATTTTACTACCCCTTCCATATTTTTTGTCATTAGGTCGCCTTCGCCTCGACTTTACTGCTGAGCTTTCTCCTCAGTCATGCCCTGTCCGTTTCGCCGTCACCTACTGCCCCTATTAGAATTTTCCACGACCTATTCTATTCAGTTCATCAACGCTGACGCCAACAAGAATTCAGAATCATTGCTCACCCCGATCCTGCCTTGTGGAACGCCAGATTGTACTTTACAATCAGTACTTCCCAAGCCATGCTTTCAGGTTTCTGACTCGACACATCCCACAATTATCGTCACATTCTCTTCACTCACGACTCCAGAGTTGTGTGCCTTGTTGTCCTTAACTCTATAGAAATTTGGGTATGCCTCCCTATCTTACTCTTGTTCTTGTCTCTCGCCCCTCCTTCCCCTCCTCTCGTGGGTTACCTCTCGAAGTCGTTCACTGATTGCTTTTCTGCGCCCTTCCTTGCATTTCATATCCCAAACTCTCCTCTGTGGCAATCTTCCTTGCTCTTCGCTTCGTATTGGGCTCAGCTCCATTCCTGCATCCCTTATTGTTTTTCTCCCGGCTCCTCGATCCGGTCAACTTCCTCTACTCTTCTCCTCCCGCTTCTCTACCTGGTCCCACAAGCAGAGCTTTTTTTCTTTATCCCTTCTTACCGATTTTTCTTTTCCCCTCCCTTCCTCCCCGTTTTTCTTTTTTACTCCTGTGTCTTCGTAACCTCTGCATTTTCTAGCTCATCATCCGAAGTTTTTTATCTCTCCCATCCGCTTTTTCCATTCGCTTCCCTTCTGCTCAGCGCCTCCCGCTCGGGGCCCCGCTACGTGCCCGCGCATCGCCAGCTTTATGCGTCCGCCGATGATTGAGCTCGCAGCGGCGGGCTGGGGAAGGGGAAAGGCGGGATGAAGGCAATGGAATGGGACGAGGGTGTAGGGGTGGAACTTGGAGGCGTGGCGGGGCAATGACGATGGCGAAGGTATCGGGCGCGAGAGGCGAGGGCGGAGCGAGGCGGGAGCAGGCGGAGCGGAGGGCGGAGCGAGGGCGGAGCATGGCGGAGGAGGGCGAGTGAGGGGGGAGCGAGGGCGGGAGGAGGCGGGAGGGAGTGGCGGAGCAGGGTGGAAAGCGAGGCGGGAGCGGAGGCGGAGGAGGCGGGAGCGAGGAGGCAGGCGAGGAGGGAGGGCGACAGCGAGGGTGGCGAGGGAGGAGGGCGACACGGCGAGGGTGGATGAACGCGGGGTCTGGGTGAGGCGCGGCGTGAGCGACGGAGGCAGGCGAAGGCAGGGCGCGGAGCGGGCAGGAGCGAAGGCAGTGGGAGAAAGAGTGGGGTTTGTGGGGCGGGACTCAGAGGGGGAGGGGGCGGGGCGCTGGGGTGGGCGGGGTCCCTTCAAGGAAGCGCTGTGAATGCGGCGCTCTATCAGTGTTATGGGTCGCCTCCGCTGTCGTTATGAATTGTGCCGCCAGTGCTTTAATAAAAATTCCCGCGGAGCGGCAAGGACGCTTTAAAAAGCCGGGGCATACGACAAGGGTATCAATTCGCGACGACGGCTTTTTTTCGGTTACGGTGACGTACTTGCGGTTTAGTAGGTTTTGTGTGGAAGTCCGCGAGGCCAGGCATGGACGGGATGTCTTTAGCAACAAGTACCTGGGGCGTTGAAAGCGGAAGCGCTTTGAAACACTTGACGATTCGCCCTCGTGTACTCAGTATTCAGTTTATCAAATTTAAAACGTATTCGCGTTTAGCAACATTTTGTAAAGCGCTTACTTTTCCCCGCCCCATTAGATACACAATTTTAGTTTTTATTTTCAAAAGTGTGTAAGTACCAAATACAGGTATTGTGTAAAAAAAGGAAAAACCAAACATTAAAATGCAAATTTAAATATTTTTAAAATATTTTGTCTGTGATTTTACGTGACCCATATCCTCTTCAAACATTTTTTGGGATGAACACACAAATCCATTTACAATTATAAATTAAGGAAAGATGATTTTGGCTCGGAACCCTTGTAAAACTGAAGGATTCAAAACCATAGAATGTGAGATTGTGGATCTCTTGTTTTGGACTTAGAAGTCAATGCTTTGTAAAAATGTCCGCGAAAATGTGTGGGAGGGAGATACTATATAGCCAGTAAGTTAGATGTGTCACATTGAAAATTCATGGTCAATATTGCTGATGAGAATTGTCAATTATTTCCGTGATATGTTTTAGCTCCGAAAGTGTACAAGTTCAATTACATGGTAATTGTTTCGCAGAAATTTGTAGATATTACATTAATTAATATGTTACAGAATGTTTTCTATTCTCATATTTTATAGTAGGCTACACAGTTTCGTAAAATTCACAAAAATTATACGGACAGAATGCGTCTTTCAAACTTAGGAAAAATGTTTTGGGTTCGACGTCACACGTCAGTTCCAGTGACGATTCCACCTGATTTACGCAGTATGATCTACCAACTCTCTAGTAAGAGAAAAGAAACAATTATTTTTGTTAAAACTTTGGCACATGTTTGTAGTAAAAGCAGAAGTTTCAGGAAAGGTTAGTCGTAGCAAAGAGGAAAGACAATTTTTCTTCAATGGTCCCAACCTTTCAAATATAGGCTGCTTGGGTCAATTATGCCTTTAATTCGCGTAATAACTTGCCCAACTTTAGGGCAATTTTGATATTTTTTATTACACATTTACATTGCAATTTATTTTTTAATTATTGTATAGATTGTTTTGTTTACTATTACCGAATTTGTTGTCATTGACATTATTCGTTGCTTTTAATTTAATGTTATTTGTAAACACTCGCTTCACAACATGGAGGCCTTTTGCGGTAAATGGGAGAGCTCAGAATTGCTTAAATTCTCAAGAATTATGAAATTTCTTGTATCATGAAACTTATATTCCCAATTATTTCAGCTACTTAAATATAATTTTGAGATAATAAATTTATGAGTAAACTGTAAAATGTGAATTGAATCAAACAAATCATAAAGAATTCTGAAAAAAATCCCTCTGAAACTAAAGATTAAAATTCGCTAATTTTCAGCCCTACTTTATACTTTCTGTCGAGATTTTCATTTTATTCCGAAAGTGAAGACTCATCGCCCAGTAAAAGCAGTCGTTAGAAGCCTTAAAATTTAACGAGGCACATTTCTTCTAAAAATTCTCAGCAGTGGTCTCAGTTCCAACTGAAAGCGCAGCCTCGTGTCGTCTCTGGATTTACCCCCGACCCTTAACCACATCTCCAGCTGCATTTCGCTCCCACTCTCGTCTTGCACTCATCACCACTTCTGCCCCTTACTGCTCATCCCACTCGCACGCCCCCTTCTCGGTCCATCACTCTTTCTGCGCACTGATCCCCACTAAGCTCCATTCGTCTCAATCTCACTCACTATCACTTCACCCTACCCTCTTCCCCCACTTGTTCATCCATACATGTCATTTAGCCCATCCTACTTTTAGCCCCGCCTACTTCTTAGGGCCACCTACCACTCATACCCAACTCTCATTCATCCACACTTCCCGTTCGGCTTTCCGGCACACCCTCCCTCTCACCCTCCTCTACCCTCGTCCATCCGCGAGCCCCATCCCGCCTCCCCTTCCCCCCAATTCCTTTTCCGCTTCGTCCTTCCGGGACAACTTCGCGTCTTCCCGCCTCCTCCGCCCCGTCCTCGCGCGCGCATGCATTATGCAGCTCCCCGGGCTGTGACGGCCGCCTCATAAGACGATGACATGCAAAATTCCCTGTGATAAGACGAAATAGATTTTTATTCACGCGTTCTTCTCTGGCGCCCACGCCTGCGTTCCCCGCGTGTCGCAGCGCCCTCTCTGCGGCCTTTCCCCCTCCGCCCCACGTCGCGCCCCGCCCCGCCCCTCCCCCCCGCCCCGCCCCGCCCCGCCCCGAGGCCGCGCCCCGCCCGTCAGCGGCGTGTGTCAACATTCGACGCGGCCGTCCATTTTGTATTCAATCCCGATATCGATTCCGTTTCTCGATTTGCTCTTTTGCAGGTGGCCCGCCGAACGAACCGAAATAAAAGCGACGTAAAATCCGTAAGAGTGGAAGTGGGGACGAGCGGGGTGGGGGTGGGGAGTACGTGTCGGCGGTGGCGGCGATGTGAACTCGTGGGCGGACACACGGACACGCACCGGGCACGCGCGCTCCCGCGTTGGCGCGAGCCAGCACGCTGGCGCGCGCGCGCGTGTGTGTGTGTTTGTGTGTTGGAGAGTTCAAGGCCCCGCTGGGGCGGTAACTCAGAGCGAGTGCAGAACTGGGACCAAGGGAGACAGAAAGGGAGGGAGGTGCGTTAAAACCATTGCGAGGCGCCAGATAAACAACCTGCGTGTAAATTCTCGTTGCGCGCGGTGCGGTGGGGGGGGGGGGGGGGGGGGGACGTAGGCGGGATAGTGAGAAGAAGGCGGAGGGGGGGGCAGCCTGGGAAGGGAAGGGAAAAGACCGAAGAGAAGAAAGGGAAGGGAAAAAAGGGAAGGGGTTGGGGAAAAATGAAAAGGGACAGGACGGTAAGGAGAGGGACAGGACGGCAAGGGAAAGTGAATGAAATGGAACGTGACGGAAAGGGAACATAAAGGGCCAGGCAGAAAAGGACGGGGCGGGACGGAAAGGGGGCGGACGAAAAGGGACGGGACGGCCTCATGCGTGAAACGACGTTGCCGCTCCTTGTTCCTTTTTTAACGACTTTGCTCAGTTTCTTCCTGGTTTCTTGACGACAAGGTGACCTGCCACTATCCTCTTCCTTTGGGAAGACGATTCTCACTGCTCGAATAATATCCCGATTTGGCTGAAAAAAGTTAATGGTACCTGCATCTAGGTTCTATTTCTTCAGGTACTTCCCAATAATACGAATTGAAAACCCATCCAAACACTTGAATGCTTGATAGTTTCAAGTTTTGGTGTTTATTTCTGATCGCAACCCCGTTTCAAGGTATTCAGCAGCCAGTGTTTTTCTCTCAGTCCACCTAGTGAGATTTCCGCATCAATGTCTAGATGTTCTTAGTGCGCTCTTTCGGATTCCAAAGGCATCTCTCTCTTCTCGGAGTTGCACCGGACTCCAAACTGCGCTCCGTTGAACTTTCCCCACTTGGTCTCTTTTTCCATTTAGTCCTGCGCGTGCGTCGCTGATCCAAATTCCGGTCTGACGTAGGTCACCAATCGCTGTCATCGTCCTTCTCTCTGGCTCCGGCACCCTCCCCCCTCCCCCCGGCCGTTCGGCCGCAGACGCCCTCCCCAGGCCGCCGACCGCTCGGGCGGACGGGTGCTGTCGGCCGACCGTCAACAGGTGACTCCCCGGCGGCGGCGGCGCGGGGCGGGGCGGCGGGCGGGGGCGGAGGGGGAGGTCACGGGGGCGGCGGCGGGGACGACGACGTGGAGAGCGGCGCGGCCAGGGGCGCGGCGGAGGGCTGAAAAACGGTGCCGGGACGCCGCGCGTTATTAAATGTGACGCGCCCCCGGGGTTAATTGAACCCCCCCCTGCCTCTCGGCGCTCAGCACTCGCGCTCTCTGCGCCCGCCACCGGGGGCGGGGCGGGGGGCGGTGGATCGAGGCCGGGTCGCGTGAACGCGGGGCGAGAGAATTGCGTGGGAAGGTCCGTGATGGGACGTGGGCGAGGAGAAACACGGGAAGAGCGCGGCGGAGCGGGGGAGATGTACACAGGGGGGGGGGGGACGTGACGGACGGGACGGCGGGGACGGGGGACCGGTGGGACGGGACGTGACCTGGTCGGGACGGGACGTGACCTGGCGGGGACGGGACGGACCTGGTGGGACGGGACGTGACCTGGTGGGACGGGACGTGACCTGGTGGGACGGGACGTGACCTGGTGGGACGGGACGTGACCTGGTGGGACGGGACGTGATCTGGTGGGACGGACGAGACCTGGTGGGACGGGACGTGACCTGGTGGGACGGGACGTGACCTGGCGGGGACGGGACGTGACCTGGCGGGGACGGGACGGCACTGGCGGGCCATGGCGGGACGGGGCAGTAACGGGGCGGGGCAGGTTCAGGCAGGGCGGGGCGTTGAGGTGAGGGATCTGTGGTGGGGCCGGTGGCAGACGTTGCGTCGCGTCGCCGGTGAAAAATCAGCCACTGTGCGTCACGTCGCGTCGCGCCGCCCTCCTGACCTGACGTCGGCGATGGCGGAGCATTCTGGAGAAGGGAGTGGAGAGAAGTTCGCGGGGAAGTGGGAAGTCGACAGCGGAAAGACTGAGAATAGTGGGAGTAGGGGATGAGAGGGAACTCGATCCGAGCGCGGGGACGGGGATTGGGGGAGTCAGTGATAGCGTAGAGGTAACAGACGAGTGGCGATAAAAGCTTGGAGGTCTTATATGAGCAAGGGAAGTGGTGTAGGCAATAAAGCTCCGTGTCAGCTTGTGGTGAGATGAAGTGGAAATATAACATTGAGAAGGGGGGTGAGGGAGAGCGATTTGGTGTTTATAATCAGGATGGGCGAAGAACTGAGGCTTCGGAAAACTAGCCTCTTTGAACTTGTAGTTAGGAAAAAATACAAACTGTAAGGTGGTAGAGGATGTAAGTCATGATAGGTACTTAAAGAAGGTATGAGCAAAGGGTATCGAACACGGTGATTTAGAGCAACGACCGGTAAGCAAATTTATAAGTTTTCACGGAAATTCGGATACAATTAAAATATAACAATTACTAAAAAATGCTTTTTATGCAAAGGTATGTGATCACCCTCAAAATGCAAGCTTTATTGTATAATTCCATATTATTGAATATTTGTTATAATTTAATGCATTTATTGCAAAATACATTTATTCTATTCGTACAAAGTTACGACCGAAAACGTTTCACCCGCCGAGGAGTTTGGGTTGATGAATATTTAAACGCAACAAATGAAAACACCGGGAGTTGCTGACTAGTTTGCAGAACAGGGCAGCGGTCGCATTGCAGACTGAGACGTACGTACGCGAGGGGATCGTTTCTCGAATTATCGCGTTGACAGGTCGATATCGGGGACTGTGACAGCGCCACCGGAGGGCACATCGGGAGCTTTCGCAGCCACCTTTGCTTTCCGTCCTCGTCCTTGTCCTCGTGCCGGTCCTCTCTGACAGGGCCGACGTAACTTGATCTTCTGCGGTAGGGAATTTATAAGTGAAACTATTAGGTAATAAATACGTATTTGATTGTAAAATAATCTCAATAAAGAAATGTGTAGATCGTAAATTGGCATTTAAATTTAAAATTTGAAATTGAAATTGAAAAAAGAATTTGAAAAATTAAAAAAACCTGACTTCATGTCGATTCCTCCATGTATTACCCAAATCGTCATTTCTCTTTATCGTCAAATAGTCATATTTTTCTGACTTGTATATTGTGGAACGAATATTTGTGAGATAAACAAGTCGGAGGGATTGAAGGACCTGGTAAGTCTGCCAAGAACATCTGCATGCCAATTTAGGGAATTCGTATCTTCGGACACGTCTCGTATGTAGCGAGATTGACAAAGAAAGAATGACAACTATCTAATTTATTTTTGACAGTCATTATTGCCCAATAGTTAAATGATGAATGTTTTCCTGGATTTGGGTCAATAATATATTTTAATTTTTATTTACTAAATTTGAAATATTATTCAATAAAAATAATCGAAAGTTCCATTAAGAATGATGATTTAATTCTGACTTCCTGGTAAGTTTACTATCTAATAAGTTTTTTCTTCCCTGGCCCAAAATGCACTATTTGGACGTGCTTTGTGAAGAAAGGTGACGACTTGCCCTCCCTCAACTCTGCTCCGGAATTCGCGGCTGTGTGAAATCCGCTCGTTGCGCCTCGTGTCGGGCGGCTAGGCACGTTAAGGAGGGGGATTAGGGTGATAATGAAACGAACAGTGGGCCCGCCGGGAAGTGCAGGCTGTCTGGTTGACCGGTTGACCGGTCGGCTCGTTGGCTGGCCGACGAGCCTTTTGTGTCGGCATCCGTTTGATCTGGGCGCTCGCGACCTCTGCGGCAGAGGCTGCGGGCAGTGGAAAGCACTTGTGTGCGACTGTATTTGATGGCGGCTCATTACGATTCGTACACGCCCCGTTTGCCGGAGAGTGGCTGTCGTTCGTTATGTTTTATGCAGCAGGACGTGGCGTTGGATAGCTTTGTGTCCTGATGAATACTTTTTTCGTAAAATCCTGGCCTTTCACCAAAATTACTGAAAGGTGTGCGTCAGGGATTAATAGCTTATTTTTTTTGTTCAAGTGCAATTTCGAATTACGTAGAAATTCTCAGTAAAAAACATCTAAGATATACTTACACTAAAGGGTGAATAAATTATTTATGTGCTGTTTGAACTATCTATCACAACGTTTATAAATACACACGCACACGCACACACTGACATACACACACACACACACACACACATATATATATATATATATATATAGTGTGTGTATATATATATATACATATGTGTATATATATATATATATATATATATATATATATATATATATATATAAGATGGTCCTGAAATAAGATAAACAAGCGGTGCTACAACATTACATATTTTCTCGCATTGTTTGTAACGGCCACGCAATATTATACTACTGCATGAACCTGCAAAAGCTGCTTTCAACCTGCAAAAATGTTTTTCTGTGTCATGAATCGATCTCAGATTCATCTAGTTAACTCACCCTGAGTTTAACTCACCATGCAGTCGCTCTGACCTACTCACTTAGGTCGTATTTTAAAAATCTAATTGTCTTTCCCATCTTTGCTAACATTCAATTTTCGAAAATCAGAAACTTCAATGAAAATGAGACCTCGCCATTCTTTTCAGCGCCCCATGTTGTTCCGCCGAAAAAAAGTCAAAGGAAAAAATGGCGCGGCTTTTGAGAATGTTTTTTGTCGTTTCCTTTAATTCCAAGCAGAAATTACGCGAATCCTACTAGTTTGTTAAAAAAATACACATGACCATTTTTAAAAAGCTGATTTGTTAACAACAGACTTTGCTTTGAAAAATTCCTATCTTCAATTTTGTAATTTTAAAGTGTTAACCTTTTTGCAATTTACGACAATACGTGTACGTCGGAAATTTGACCAGTGCCACTTGTTAAACATTCTTTGATTCATACGAGGAGAAAATGTAAAGAAAAAAAATTTCGAGAAGATAATATTTTTAAAATTGCTTGTATTTTACGCAAGATTACGCAAAAAATACCTTGTAACCCCTATGGTTTACCTTGTAACCCATTTATTGATATTTTTTCTATTCATCCAAAACTCTATAACGAATCAAAGTAGTCGAGGAATTGATCCCGTTGAGTTTCGAAATGACATTACACCACAGTAATAATTTCACCACCATTATTATTTACTTGATATATTTGCCTACAGAAATAAACAGTTGAGTTAAATTACACAATGAAATGCTTATCAGTTTGAGCTAAGAATGTTCAATGAAAGCTAGTTTACGTTTCCCAGAATAACGCAAATGCTATCTCCATTTGAATGTGCACAGTTCTTCACTTTAGTCGGAGATTCTCTTGATCTTCTATGTGAATCCTGATAAAGGGCATCTTAATTACCAACCTACTATAGTTCTGCCTGTTAGAGAAAAGATTCTATCTCCAAGAAATAGTTGAAGTAGTTTCGTGTTTCGTTTTTGTTACGTTAAAATGGCGACCATTTCCTCGCCTCGCCTTCTAGGTTTCTTCTTTTTCCAAGGGCGAAATGGTACTGAATTCATTATTTTTTCGTGTGTCTAAGGCAGCTATCTCAGTATGCTGATATTCTTAGCAAAAACGATATTTTGCACGTAGTTCAAAGAGCATCGAAAAAGACGTTATCGTATAATAAAACTCATAAACTCCATTATTCTCTGTCATCGCCAAACGAATTATCGCTTTAATATTCAGATGCGGAATTGGACGTAAATAATGTCAACACGGTCATTAGGAGTTCCTACCTCGAGATGAAGATTAAAAATAGAAAATAATATCAACTTGAACATAATTCTTGTCTAATTGCATTGGGCATTACGCAATCTTGAACATTACTTACGGTGATGTGTTACGCGAGCTCAACCAGATAATTAACTTGAAGTTCGATATCTGTTAAATGGTTGACATACATCATACCAGTCTGCCAATGTTCCGTATTTTATATACTCTTATTTTGAATGAAGCTTTCTGATAATATCTGATCGGTTTTGGGGTTATTATTCACGTTTATTTTGTTTTTTCTACAAACTTTGTGGGATAGTTTTGAAATGCGATAACTAGAATGACTGTTTTCCGCAGTAATTTTCTTTTTGGTATGAAAACAGCCCATTAAAAAAATGTCATCTGCGTAACTTCGATTCCTTTTCAATACTTTCAGGAGATTTCCGTAACTTTGTTCCAACTCAAGACAATAAGTGGGTACGAACTCACGATAATACTTCCATTCTAAAATTTATAAACCACGAATAAATCTCTTGGTACGACATTTGTCATTCATAATTGTATTAATGTGGTTGTATTGTACTTGGATTTTCGTAAAGTGGCAGCTGAGGGTATTATCTTCAAGATGTAATATGGCACGACTTTTTGCGTCTTTCTCAGCCCTGCCGCAAGATGTCCCATGATCGCGACTGTATCAAGCAGTGCTGCAGATCAAGCGACTCTAACGGCATGAAAAGGAAAACCATATTCCAGCTTCAAGATAACACCCCCAGCTGCCACGTTAGAAAAACCCACGTAGTATAATCATCTCAAGAATTACAAAAGAATATGTAACATATATTACCTCCTGCTGGTTGTAGTTAAATTCTTCTATGTGGCAGTTCTAATGTATCCTACAGGCTTACTGACTGACATTGTAAAATTAAGGTGAGACGGGTTATAAGAACTGATTTTTAAGCAAGATAACCAAACTCGCCAATCTCTCGAAACTTCAGAGGTACAAGTGTTGATTAAGAAGTGCCATTTTTTCGTTTCATACAATTCGAACCAAACAGTATGACGGACAAAAACTGACAATTCTAATATAGATAATTCAAATGTGTAAGATCCCGCTAATCCTTTGACGATCGAACTACAATACTTTGAATAGTCCGTAAGAAAATATGATGTGGTTGCATTCTAATAAAACTCTTAACCTTGTACTTCCGAGACAATAGACAAACTTTTTTATGGTTTCAGATCTAATAAATTGTCATTATCAGGCAGCAAAATAGTAATAAAAAGAGGCCTAGGTTTGAGTCCCGACGCGGCTGGATTTTGACACTAGCTACTAGTGCTAGGTAGGTCGAATTCTGTCGCTGTCTAGAAGAGAATTCTAGCGGACGGCTGGTGTGATGGATAGTTTCCCGTGGATCCTAGGAAATACCTGGTTGAGGAAAACTTCGGTAGCCGACGGTAGGTGCACTAGACGTGCACAACACTTACGGGACTAATTACCTTGAGAGATGACGCGCCTGGAATCGCTAATCTATCATCCTAATAACTTCTTACAAATTATACTTTAAGTTTAGTGCACATCACCTCTTTCATCTAAAATGTGAGATTGAAGACAATATGTGATGTTCTAATCCGGTCCAGTTAAACTGCGTTTTTCACAGAGCTGCGTTTGAAGTAAATCAGCTGTTACGGTGTCCTCCAATCGGAAGGCTGAACGCCATTATTATGACATCACTGTAGTGACGTGTAAGGTTCCGATTGGACGGCACCGTAACATCTAATCAAATGTCAACAGCAGCAAAGTAAAAACCGATATAGTTGATAATTTCTTCATACATTTGCCGATTTTTAATGTATTTCGTCCACATCAGAGGTCCTCACATTGAATGAGCATAATGTTACGGGGAAGAGATAAGGTTACTACCGTGTTCGCACCACGCCCTGCTTCCTTCCCACGCGAGTGCTGTCTGCCCCGTGTGCAGCGGGAGGGGGCGGGGCGGATATCGCCAGCGTCCGGCGGCCTCGGGAGGCGGGGCCAATCACAAAGGGAAGCAAGCGGCCGCCGAAAACAGGCTGTGCCGCCGCCATTGTGTGGCTGTCAGCGGCGCCGCCCCCCCTGCCCCGCCCAGCCCCACTCCGCATCGCGCCCAACGCCGCGCCCCCCTGTCCCGTGAGCTTATCGTCCACGCCGCGGAGCGGGCAGCGGGGCAGCGGGCAGGCGGGGCGGGGCGGAGATGGTAATGTTGGCGGATTAGTTATTTATTTATTTTATTTATTATTATTTATTTTATTTATTATTATTTATTTTATTTATTATTATTTATTTATTATTTATTTTTATTTATTTATTTATTTATTTATTTATTTATTTATTTATTTATTTATTTATTTATTTATTTATTTATTTATTATTTATTATATTGGTATAAGTCGAAAGTAATTGGATTCAAATAACAAATAAATTTTTTGGATGGTCTGGAATAATGAGAATTGTTCTGTAGTGAAGATCTTTGTCTGAAAATCGAAGATTATAGATTTTATTTCATTGCAATTCGTTTAGTTTTAAAGGGATAAATGGGAACAAACAAACGAGATCTAAATCTATTACCCCTTGTTTCATGCAGTCGGATAGAAATAAAGAATGTGTAACTACAAAAATGAAGCTCTGTGAAATTACTTTCATTCCGTTTTCACCATTATTGTTTTGGGTACGTCTCGAATTTCAACGCTTTTTCAGAAGCGGTGTCCTAATTTCGCTCCTATAGCGATTTTTCTGTTTTGTCTGAAATGCGTTTGACCAACAGTTTTCAGTAGTTCCATTAGGAAATGCAATTTCCACTTACAGATTTACTTCTGCCTTTGTATTATTACCTCTTCAAATTAAAAAATTATGATATTAGTAATATTAATTAATTATTACACCTGTAAATTATTAATTTTCCCTTTATTATGTAAAATGTGGACCTCTTGAAAAATCAGATTTTGGTTTGCGTTCTATGCGGCCTAATTCCGATTACGGAGGGTGCTTGATAGTTTTGACAGCATGATTACTTCCAAATCATAGTAATCTTCTTCAGTAATGCAGATCATCGTAATAATTTACGTCTTTACTTTCAAAATTCATGAACATAAGGTGTTTATTTATATAAATAGGCAAACTCTCAGTTCTCTAGTAAACAAGCTATAACATCCTGTAATAAATTATATTTTAAAATCATAAAATATTGGTATTAACTCAAATTATTTGCTGTTATATTCTAATTAAATCTAACAAATTAATTTCAAATAATATGTAATATTTAAGAACAACTAATGGAGTAATAAATCAAAAGGATAACAGTTCCTTGAGGTATTATTGTGACGTCTTCGGAGTAAGGTTTATAAGGGTTGTTGATCAAAGAAGAGTTTGGATTTTTGACTACCTCTTCTGCTAAATGACAGGGCACAAAAATATGCAGTACATAATCACTTTTTCAGTTTTCCCCTCTCCAGTTACCGTGGAGAGGCGGGAATTTATTCAGAGTATGGATACATAGCATTTTATGCATATGGAGCCTTTTCGGCTTCTGCAGCTCCGGGAGGGCGGATTACTTAAAAATACTACTCAAAAACTAGTTATAATTAACTTATAACTAAACAGATGCCACTTTGGGCTCATAGTTTATACAGTTGTGCTTTTTATAATTTCTTCTTTAAATTTCTTATGAATGTTTTGATTTCTTCTGTTTTTTCTTGATTAGTTCATTCACTTTCACTTTCATTCTTAATCCATATGTACAAACACATTCATTTACTCATTCATACCACTTTTTGCATAATCACGTCCTTCCCACGTTATTTTATCTGAAAGACACCCTCCATCCACCACTCACCATCCACCATCCACCGCACACCACCAATCACCTATTGCCTACCCACCGCACACCACCCCATACACCACAACTCCCTCTGCTCTCTGCCCACAGCACACCTTCGCCATTCACCGTCCACTATCCACCATACGCCCCCCCATCACCCCCATCCCCCCATCGCTCACCCACCCCACCAACCGCTCACCGGCCATCATCCACCATACACCGCACAACGCACACCTATTGCCCACCACCTACTGCACACCACCTACTCACCGCCCACCGTCCACCACCCACCATCCATCACTGCCAACGCACACCCCTATTGCCCACCCCACTGCAACCCCACCCCCCCACCGCACCCCACCAACCACCCACCATCCATCCCATCATACACCCCACAACACACCTCCTATTGCCCACCACCCACTGCAAACCACCTACTCACCGCCCACCGTCTGCACTTAACCACCATCTTGCGGCTACTGCACCCCCCCCCCCCCCCCCCCCCCCGCCCTCCTCCCACCGCCCACCGCCACTCAGTAACGCCGGTGGCCTCGCTCTTTCACCCTCGCAGAATTAACGAATTTAGAATAGACGGCGCGGTCGCTCCCCCGCGAAAGCGCCGCCGCGCCGCTGTATACATTCGAATCCTCGTCCGAATTTCGCGTCGTGAAGTACGCGCGGTCCTTGGACTAAAAGAAAGGTAGATATTCAAAGAGCGAGGGAGGCGAAATCCCGGATGAATGCTGGCTTCTACTGATTCACAGAAAGAAGAGCCCCCGGGTTTTTCGGCTTTTCCGCGGGCGCAGGCGGGGTTTTGGCTGGCCGCCACCCGGCCCACGCCCCGTGCCGACCCCCCCACCCTCGCCTCGCTCCGCCCCTCCACGGCATTCATCCAAAATCCTCGCCTCGGGGTGGCCGCCTCCGATGCAGGCTCCTCCTGGCCGAGGAAACTCCCCTCTCTCCCTTCTTCTCTCAATTTGTCTCTTTCGTTCCTCTTTCAACTTTCTCTCCCTTCCTTTCTTTTCCCCCTCCCTTCCCCTCTCAATTCCTCTCTTCCTTCCCCTCTCGATTCCTCTCTCCCTTCCCCTCTCGATTCCTCTCTCCCTTCCCCTCTCGATTCCTCTCTCCCTTCCCTCTCGATTCCTCTCTTCCCCTCTGTTCCTTTCCCCCGTCCTCTCATTTTCTGTCTTCCTTCTCTCTCCCCCTCTGTCTTTCCCCTCTCTCATTTCCCCTCTCACCTTCTCTGTCACTTCCTCTCTTGTTCGCTTGATAGTTACTACTCGTTTACCCTGCCAGACATGCGATTTGTAACGGTAATTTGGTCGGAATCACCCATTACGCAGAGTGATGGTGCCTTGGTGTGGTATTGAGCGTGTTGTATCTCCATGGAGTTCTGTGTCACAACTGTTGTCTTTTTCAAGTAATTTCACCTCATATGCGGTTTCCTTTGTGTTATAATTAATGCTGGACTGGTTTGTAAGTGCTTCCTTTTAGGAGAAATTACTACTAATCTTCGTATGACTACCGTCATACACTTTCTCATTTTTTAAGTCGCTAAAGAGTCCTCTTTGGACTGGGGCCAGAAGAATTTCAGCTACACAGCGGATAACTTTAACTAAGTACCAGATCTTTACTTCCAGAAAATTGTGCAGTTGAGTCCTTACGTCAGAAAGTACAAAACATTTTTTCATTAATGCAGAGTTGTCTACGTTAGACGAAATGTATTTAATGAATCCTGTCTCTGGGTCTGGAAAACAGTTTTCAAAGCCAGTAACAAAACCAGTTCACCAAGTATTGTAGATCTTCTAAAAATAATGTATGATGTTCGAAAATAGTTCCTCTCGCAGCGAGATGTTACGCCAGGTATTGAAAGAGACAGTGGTGTCCTGTGTAGTGCAGCCCATCAAAGACGCGATGGTCGGTGACGAATACGCTTGGAGCAAACGCCCGCCGCGGATCTTGTTCTCGCGACGGCGCGTCGGGTCGCGTCGCGACGCGTCGGGCCGGGCCGGGCCGGGCCGCCTCACCTGCAGCGCGCGTCGCGGGCCACTCGTCGCCGCCCCCACCCCACCCACCCCCGCCCCGAGGAGGGAGCCAGCCATCGATTCGCGGCGCCCCTCTTCTGCGCCGAGGAGGCAGAGGCCGAGTCAGGGGCGGCCACACGCAAGAGGGGCCGGTGGCGATGGGGATTAAGCGCCGAGGATGGGAATGAGAACGGCCGCGAGAAGGGGTCGTCATCAGGGCAGGGTGGGGTTAGGAGCGGGGTAGGGGTGAGGCGGGAGGCAAAAGAAGCTAGGGTGAAAATGGGCATATCAGGAACATGAAGGAAATGAGGAGAGGGATAGAGAGAGAGAGGGATATCGAGAGAGAGAGGGATATCGAGAGAGAGGGATATCGAGAGAGAGAGGGATATCGAGAGAGAGGGATATCGAGAGAGAGAGGGATCGAGAGAGAGAGAGGGGGTATCGAGAGAGAGAGGGTATCGAGAGAGAGAGAGAGGGGGATATCAGAGAGAGAGAGAGGGGGATATCGAGAGAGAGAGAGGGGGATATCGAGAGAGAGAGAGGGGGAGGAGGAGAGAGGGAGAGAGGGCCGAGAGAGAGGGATCTGAAGTGCAGGTGGAAAGAGAATGGGAGAGTGGACGAAGACGAAGGGTGGGCGGGAACGTCAGTGGAGTTCGAAATAGGATTGCCTGGGCGAAGGGAGGTCTTTTGTGGTAACAGAAACAGGTGCGATGAGAGCGTTGCCCGGACGAGGGAACTTGAGACTGAGTGGATGGAGACGAACCCTGAGAAGACGATGGGGTCGGAAGCTGCAGCTCTGCCCAGGACGGAGTCGGCGATGGGCTGGAAGACGGCGGCGGGGTCGGAGGCGAGCCGAAATAAGGACGGACCGGGCGGTAGGGAGAACGGCCCCGGCACGGCCCGAGCGGCCCGGCTTGCTCGGCCTGCGGGGCGACGAGGCCTAAATCAGGCTTTGCGCGGGATTATGCAGCGCGGCGGCGCCGCCGGCACGATTTGTGGCGGCCCCCGGCGCGGCGCGGCGCGGCGGAGGCGGGGCGGAGACGGGGGCGGGGCCCCGGCTGGGCGCGCGCCGAGAGCTTCAGGCCTGGGGCGGCGAACCGGGCTGGGGTTGCGCGCGCCCGCCCATCCGGAACCTCCTCTCCCGACCCCGCTCCCACCCCAGGTCCCACCCGCCGCTCCCACCCCCGCTCCCGCCCCCGCTCCACCGCCTGGCCCCGGTCGCGCCCGCGCGCTACTTGCTTGCCCAGGAGGCGTTGGTGAGAGCGGGGCGGCGTTGTGCGCGAGGGAGTTGGTTTGGGCGTGAGCGTTGTCGTTGGCGGTGGCGTGGGCGTGAGCGTTGTCGTTGGCGGTGGCGTGGGCGTCGTCGTTGGCGGAGGCGTGGGCGTTGTCGATGGCGGAGGCCTAGGCGTGAGCGTTGGCGTTGGCGGAGGTCTTGGCGTGGGCGTTGTCGTGGGCGGAGGCGTGGGCGTTGTCGTGGGCGGAGGCGTGGGCGTTGTCGTGGGCGGAGGCGTGGGCGGAGGCGTGGGCGTTGTCGTTGGGGGGGGGCGTGGGGTCGTTGGGGGGCCGGCGTTGGCGAAGGTGGCGGCGAGTGCGTGGGCGGGTGATTAGAGACATTCTGGAAGGTGCAGGCGTTGACGAGGGAAGGTTTGGTTCATGTCTTCGTATGTGGCGAGACTCACGCCATCAGGCTTGCTCTTCCCTCTGACCTGGCAAATTTCGCTATGCCCCTTTCCCCATCTAGCGGAAAGAGAAGTTATCACTCGGAGCGACAAAACAGACGGTTTGAATTTAACTCAGATGCATCACTTAGACTTGAGGATCTTTTTCATGCAGGAACAGGTACTACATGGAACTGTCAGCATTACTTCCCATCCGAGGGAAGACGTACGATTGGTTTTCTTCGCCCTTAAAAGTAAACTGTTGTGAACCGTCAAACGTGGGTGCAACAGCCTGATATGCTAACCGTAATACCACCGAAGCATCCAGGAGGTGGAGAAGTAGTGGGGTGGGAGCGGGGCGGGGGCGAGGCGGAGGAGACTGTGGAAGTGTTGGCGGGGCGGAAAGGGGAAAGAGCAGGCGTTGCCGTGCCTCCAGAGAGGCGCAGGCTGTGGGAGAACACGGTGCGCGAATAAGGTGGCTACTCCTCTGCGAAATTGAACATCTCGCTAGCCAATAACATGGGACGCGAGAGGGGGGGAGGAAGTTTTTCTGCTGGTTGAAACTTCATTTAAAGTGCAGGTCCATGAAAGTTCGATAAGAGTTAGTAAGCTAGGTAGTGGCCCCTGCTTCGTGAATAGCGGATTTGATACGCCTGCGGGCTACTCAATCCTTGGTTGCATACCCAGGTGGACGTAGTAAATGAATAAGCGAAAGAAATAGTTCTGAAAATTCTTCTTCTTTCTCGTGCTTTTTCCTGCGGAGAGCCGGTTATGTCCCGATGGGTCGCATTTTCGGCCATATACTAGACACCAACACACTTGCGGACTCCTCAGATCTGGGGTCGGCAGAACGCGAGGCTTTCCGCGACAACACATATATGAGATACAAAGGAAAACGACCTTCCCCGAAGCGGGGACTCTAACCCGTAACCTTTCGGACCGAAGCGCTGAGTCGGTACTCGCTCTTAACCACCTCGGCCAACCAGGTCGACAATTTCGAAAATGCATTTAACGAAAAAAAGTAGCGATTCCGAGGAGAAATACCATAGTTGATTTGGACGCATTCAAATCCCCCCCCTGGGTTCGCGAAAGTCGAGCACATTGACTATTACGCCAATTTGAATACATTTAATCTTTTATTTTCGTAACATATATAAAACAGAAAAGTAGAGAAATGTTCCTTCTAACAATCGTGGAGTAGCGGAAGCGTGTAAGATTGGTCAATATATGTACGGACGCTGGTTGAGTAATCTTTAATTCTACTTTAATCTTATAAGAATTCACTGTTTAATGTACTAGTAGTATGGTCTTCTGTATAATAAATTTCTAATGAGTCGTATATTTATCTGACAATGCGAATGTGTATTCAGATTTAGATTTGAGGAATTTTTTTAATCTACAGGAAGAGTCGTTTTGGAAATGTCCAACTATATGATTAGTTTTTTTAGAATCCTAGATTTATGTTTTTAATTTCTAGATAACTTGCATGTAGTGGCTATCGTTAGCTATTTTTCGAGAAATTCCGCACTACGCCTTTTAATTTGCGTGTTGTAAAAGATTTTAGTTCGTTTACTGATAATAAAATAGTTTACATGGAGTTTACGCTGTAGAGTTTCGCTTGGATTTTCTAAAATCTCGCTTCTTTTGTCTTTCTTAAAAAGAATTCAGCGCCCTGTTTACGAATTTCGCTGGCTAATTAAGAGCCGAACTAGCGGAAAGCTTCAAGTCGAGAAGTTTCTTTACGGCGGCGCTTTGCTTTGGGGGCCTTGGATGGAGTTCGGTCGGCGGTGAGAAGCAGGGGAGAGGAGGATTTTCCGAGTGCAGCAGGGACGGCTCCTCTTTTCTATTTGAGCGTGCAGTTTCTCTGCGCCTTCTAAAAGTACTTGACAAAGGAATATAAAGTGAATATAATGTGACTGTCCGGCGTTGAGTGTGTGCGTAGGTTCCCAGACAAAGCAATTGATATTAATAACGTTATATTACGTACGTTATACTTAACGTTACTTACGTTATACTACTAACGTTAAACTTAACGTTCATGAATTGTTTCGTTTCACATTAAAAGTTATTATTTCAAACTGTTTCTTTTTTAAATGGGAAAAAGGTTTTCGTAAGTTTTTATAAATAAGATTTGCTCTTAGAAATAAATATTGTGGCGATTTTCGTCATGGTACTCTGACAAGATTATTTTTTGTCTTAACATCTTTGTTTTATTCGTGTAGTGATGACATACATTCTATGACGGTTTTACCTTTTTGGTAGTGGGTCTCTATACGCACATCTGTAGTTACATACTGGTAAATGAAGCATACAATTTATAATAACTGTCACGTTGAGTTGCTTTTCGAATCGAACACCTCCGTATGTTCGTTCAGTGCTACCAAACAGCTGTGTGGGTGGTCTGTTAATGTTTGGGCAAGTGGATAGTAGAGAACGCCGATGGAGTTCAACTAATTAGCAACGGTGGTGTAAGTAGATATGAGAGCTTTCACACTTCAAATGAGTAATTATGATTTCCTATCGGCATAATTATAATTTGAAAGAAAGGTTACTTTACTGAAAAAGTTAATAAGTTAATATTGCAATCTATCCCCAGTGAGAGAAGTCGTATAAATTATTTTGTGGATCATGAAAACAGAATATTTGCAATTATTTGTTAATTTCGAATCGCTGGGGCTTTAGATCGCCTACATATGAGGTCATACGTACTATGTAAAATGCAAGATACTGCTACATAAAATGGCTAAAGTTCATTGCCTCCGTTGTTAGATGACTCAGCGAACAGAGGCAGATGTATCCATTTGATCACTAAATCATGAAACATTACAAATTAACGAAATAGTGATTCGGAAGTGAGTAAAATGTTACACCTTTACATAGAAGACAGTGGAGCAGAGAGGCAACCGGGTGATAAGAAATGCTAAATTAAACATATACCATATATTGCCAAATAAAAAGATATTGCCTGTAAAACCACATTCTGCATAGACTTTCACGCTTCTAGTTTTAACTGGTATATTGTTTATGGAAACGAGAATTTGAAATGTAATAAAACTGCTTGTTTCCCACTACGATGCTGCATATGCAGAGAAATGTGCGCAGGGGCTTGATGACAGAGAAATAGTCGCATTGAATTCTACATATCAATGCTATGTGCACCCGTCGCAATAGAAGCGAAAATAAAGAGATAACAGTTATCGTAAAATCGAAAACAATTCTCGTTTATACTGCAGACTAACCGAGCGCGTGATCCATTTCTCAGAGAAGTAATGACGCACAATGAGAAGCACTGTAATAATTGGGCGCAATTCGAAATACAATGGTTATGAAGCGGTAGAGAGGTTACATATTAACCAATCGCGATGTTGATGCTACTACGTGGCAACAGCTCGCTTGCATTGACATAATTTACCGCTAATTTGGTTTTGTTTGTTTTACGAACGAAAATATTTCATAAACTACATGACACTAAACTACTACAGTATAATGTAACATTGCTTGTTTAAGCGCCATAGATTTGCCTGAACATTCCGTCAATCGTGTGTACCTAGAGAGGGAATCTAACAGAGAATTGCCTGAAACGTATTTACATATAAATTTATGATGTATTTTGAAAATTTAAAAAGGTAAATAATCACCTTCCGAGAGAGAGAAAAGTTATTATATTATCAGGATTGATCACTCTCTAAAACAGTGTAAAAGGGATGTTCATTTTCTACGCATTTCTATCATACCGGATCATTTTTGTCTGAACTAATTTGATTGAACGCTGATCTAACGTATTCTAATCGTATGTAAGAAATCGACAAACTTTGCGATTATCTCATGTGCTTCGCATTGTTAGGAACGCCAAAGATGGTTCTTGAATTGCTTTTAAGATTGCAATGCAAAAAAGGGTCCTGTTTGGGAATACATTCAAAATAATTGTAGTTATATATATTACTAGAAGAAAGGCTGATGGTGGGAATATAAATTTTCGATCTATTTCTATTAGTTTTATGTGATCAATTCCTGTTGCATACCATTTAACATAGTTTAAATTACCGCAAATTGATTCTGTTAAACAGTGCAGTGCCTTTGCAGCCACCTCAAGGATTTGTTATTACACCTCGTGCGCTACAAAATTATTTCTAAACCTTATCCGACTCTCCGGATGCAATGAATAATTGTGGGTGATAAAGGTTGTTGTATGCTTGATTATTCCAATCTAGTGCTCAAAATGCTGCAGTATTTACTATCGAGTAAAGTCAGAAGAACTCCTTATTGTCTCGAGCTGTGTTAGTGCGACTAACATCAAAATACGTTAAAATTCATAGTTAATCTTGAACTGCACGTTCAAACATTTTTAGTTAGGTTCTTTATGTATTGCCGATATAAAGATGCCTACAAATACAAAGAAAACAAATGATGCTTAATAGCACTACTTTCCCGTATTTTCACACAAAATTATGCGAAAAGTGCTCATATTTTCAAAACATTGTGCATCACCTTACTTCAAAATCTATCTTTAAGGAAAAAATTTAATTAAGGGAAAATTCTCTACCTTTAATATTTAAGTTGTAGGAAGACTCCGAAAAAAATTTTAACTTTTGCAATTTTCAAAAAATTAGAATTTTCAACGAACAGAGATCTAACCATTTTCTGAAACGTTCTTCACACTACCAATAACAAAATGAAATCAAATACGATGGAGCGATTTCTTAAAACATTTGTGTCCTAGGGGCTTCATGTAAACTACCCTCCAAAATTAAAATATGGGTTTCAAATTCAAGAGTCCGCGACATCAGCCAGATTGATAGGCGAATATCAATTTTGGAGAAAATCGGCTAAATAGTTCAGCCGCGAGCGTTGTTCACAGACGGACCGTCAGACAGACTTTTTGGCGTCATTCGATTTTTCGATGACTAGGACCCACAAGACATGGATACACCACTTGTTAGAAGATGTTTTTCTAAATTTAGCAACGGGATTTATCCACTTTTTCGTTACCAGGGCCCTGAAATAAGAGTTTTCCGGCTGAAAATTCGCCGTTGTTTTCACAGAGCATTACATTACTTTCTCTCTACTCCGTAGGGAGAAAGTCAAGTAAGAGATCTGCAACTCTTCTGCGACCAAGACTCCTCTTGTGACTGGCGAAAATCCTCGTTTCTTCATCGGCGGTGAAAGTGTTAAGTGTATGAATGGTATTAAAGCTTATAAAAACATTTCACCGGGTCGATTATTAAACTTTATCTCATCGTCGTATAGAAATGTCATGTAAGATTCTCGTTTTTTTTGTTTCTTTGTGGAACGAAGATCTTGGTTGGCTAGTGATTCTGGGCGCGTCAACAGCATAGGTCATTATTCCCATAGGTGTAGTGTATGTTTTTCCTCGGGAGATGGCGGTGATCTTCCCCCGTTGGATGGCGAGATCCGGCGCCGACCTACCGTCGGCTAGTGGGGTTTCCCCCTAAACAGGACTCTCCCACCAGCGGGGCACCGCCCCAGCCGGGACAAGCTCTAAGCTCCCGGCCGGTCTCCCGGAATACGTGGTAGTGTAGTGCATGTTAGTGTAAGTGTGTGTGTGTAATGGGAGGGGATAGGACAAGGAAGAAGAAGGAAAGATCGCGCGCGGTCCGTGGCCCGTTTGGTAGGGTACTGCTCCGGCATTCGCCTGGTGTTGATCGGAGAAACGACGGAAAACTACCGATCAGAGCAGCCGGCCGCTAGTATTCTCCTCCATACAGCGACAGAATGCGTCCTAGCTGAAAAGCTAGTGTCGAAAATCCTGCCGCCGCGGCGCGCCGTCGGGACTCGAACCTGTGACCTCCCGGTCAGCGGCGCTGCAGTGACATCTGTTGATGCACTGAGCTACCGGTACGAAGATCTTATCTCTTAATATTGTTGGAGATAAATAGCCAGGGACCGAGCCTTCCATTCCGTGTTGTGTAATTTTGTTCTTTGTAACATAGCATACAGCTATTTCCAGGCAAGATGCAAAAATCAATGTATGTTGAGGGAAGCGGAAATACCACTGAATAGATATAGAATCTGCTTCGATACTGCTAACTCTAATTCACCAGAATATCAAGCGCGTTACTTAAAGGTCAAATATAAACTCGTTCACTGCTCTTTGTGCCGCGGGTCACTTTAATGCCATGAGCTGTAATCACCGATCTGACAAACGACTTACATTGATCGCTTCTGTTACATGATATTTTGTGCATCAACACTCACATAGAGTACAATTTGCATGAAAATGGTGAGGATTTGCAGTCGGAATGTAAAGTCAAAAGGTTATGATAATGTAGAAAGAATGAAAGGTCAGAAGACAGATAAAAACGAAATGGAATTAAATGTTCTTATTCAACATATTGGTCCATTTTAAAGCGTGTTACTGTTTCCTGAACGTGATTAATTGTTACATAGTATTGAGTTATGTGGTTCATACATAGAAATAACACAGGAGATTATTAACGTTCATTAATCGAGGATAAATATGAAAACGGATAGGGAAGTTATTCATATTCGGAGTGATAAGAATCTTGTAAATGTCAATTGGGGCAATGGACCCAGCAGATCGATTGAGAACGATAGATTAGAAACCCTTGAATGTAGTCAATACGGACATCAGTGTATACGGCATGATCGTTTAGTCATGATCGTTTAGTCAATGCCAAAAATCAAACCAACTCCTGAAAATGTAATCTTCGTGATTTAGGTACTCGTGTTGTACTCTTGTGAGTACATTACGCTCTTGTGGTGTTGTGCTAGACCTCGGATTTTTCAAGACAATTTCGTTCACTCTCCTAGAATGTTGAGGAATAAGATGCGTTACGGGGATTAAAATAATTTTATTTTCTATGTGATCGTTTCTCAATGAAATGGCATACGATACACAATTCTTTAGAAGTATTTCCACGAAGTACGTGAGGATATCCTCATTATGCAGATTGCTTGTTAATTGTAAATCTTTCTCTCATTAGAACGGAGTGCTTCTGTGTAAGACGATGGACTTGAAAAGTTTTAAATGCTCTCTTTTTAATTTGTATACTTTTAGGGAGAGAGAAAATGGTTAAATTTGTGTACGCTCTGTGCGCACTTCTTCGGAGAGATTGTTTTCCATTTGAAAACCTGCGAGAATAAATGAAGTTAAGATTTTAATTTAAATCAGATCTTTCAAAAATCAAATGTGTTTCATTATGTAATGATTACAGTGATAAATTTCCGTTTCGGTAAAACGCTTTTTAGTTGAGTCCCCACAACGGATGAGTACTTCCCTCAAATTTATTTTAAAATTATCAAACCTTGCTAAAGAAAGAAGGTCCATGTAGGGAGAATTGACAAATAACAATAATTAAACTGTTTTGTCGTTACCCATGTGAAATTTATTGTAGAGAACACGAAGTTTTGGTAGGTTTCCTCCGGTTTCCTCTGTCTTTCTGCAATTCCATCATCATTCACCTTATCATTATCTCTGTCAACCATTCATTAGATAACTCATGGGTTTCGTTGACTTCAATTGTTGAGGGGACCCTAAATCACAATAAATAAGTAAAAAGGGAGAGAAAATAAAAAGTTGTCGAAAGTCTGGCGACAATAGTGCAAACAATTCTACACACAAGAATTGTTTTGTTTGGTTTTCGTGTGCTCGGGGCAGGCTTTTTGTTTAACTTTATTGTGATAATTTGTTGCAGTTGTGAATTACATTTGTTCCCTAGAAAGTGAAATAAATGTGAGGTTGTAGGAATACCTTTATAATTCATCTTGTACATGGGATCTCCACTTTTGAACTTCCATAATACTTCCATTTTGGCGTGAAATTAGAATTTCGTACGCATCGCTGTGAAAAAGAAATATGTCATTTATTAGTAAACGCCAGAACCTACTTTGTTTAAGTACTTCCCACAAAGTTGGGGTTGTAAAACAGACGTAATGGTTGCAACATTAGAAATATTGTTCACGTCAATGATAATGGGTAAGTACGTTTCTAGGTGCGTCACAAATGATTATGACTATGGCTCGGGTTAGATGACATGTTTGTTATCTTTTCATTGATGCATTCTGACGTAGCTAATTGTAAATGAATGTTTACCATGACATATTGGCGATAGAAATGTATAGTTATTAGTTCATTTTTTTGTCATTTTGTCATTTATGCCATATTTCAATTTCAGTTCGTTTTTTGAACTTTTGCGTCTTTTTGGTCATTTTTACCCATTTTGTTTCCTTTTCGTGTTTTTTGTTTGTGAATGTTTCATGACTTTACAATTTTTTTATAGTCTCATCAGTTCATGACAAAATTCATTAATGCAATGGACTCTTGTTTTCCGAACTCTCAAAATTACACGGATCTTCGAAAACTTCCTCGACCTTTCAAAACCGAGGATTGAAATATCAGAGCCACGGATTACATTTCCTCCTAAAATAAAGACTTTACATTAAGCATAATTTTATATAAATACATATGCCTCAGGGATGGCTCATGGCCAGCGTATTATCTTCCCATGCTGTGGTTCTAGGTTCGATTCCCAGTCGACGCAAAAATTGAGTTGTAGCTTTTCTTTAAAATCGTCTCAGTTTCTTTCGCTGAGTGACGAAGAATAGCTCAAGCAAGCGGATCTTGCTAGTTGCGATGAAGATAATACGTCATGTTCGCCTTATGTCGCTCTTACCCCCAAGCATGGGAATTTGGCCCGGGCAAGGGGGACACCGGTAGCTGGCTGGCGAAGTAGAATTACCGACCCAACAACGCCTAATACATACATAGATTATATACATACATTTTATTTAAAATTATAAAATTTGTTGAATAAATAAACATTTTCATACACATTTTTGAGTACTTTTTTTAAAAAATGGGTAATTTCCCTTTTAATTTTGAAGTCATTTTATGGATCGTTTTCAAAGACTTTAAAAAGCCATCAGAATCCGAGCCCTGCTAACCAGTAGTAGATACTTGACGAGAAATCCTAATTCGGAGCAAACAGATAGCTCTGTCGCCTGGTCGAAGGTGCCATTAGGAGTTCACAACGAGGGCAGGTCGATGTGTAGTCTGCACTTGCGAGATGTAGTGGGGGACGCGTGGAAACGTGTTTCAGCGAGAGCCATTGAGCGACCGGAGGGGGCTCTTCAACGCCTGACCACATACACGGAGCGTTCGCCACAGATCGAAACACGCGAACGGTGCTAACCTGATAAGCCGCCACCCAGCAACGCAATGACTTTCCGCTATTGAAAATAAGCCTTGTTTGCGCGTGATGGATATAAATGTGTTTAATTTGCTGTTAATATGTGTGACGAGCTTGTCGCGTCCACCTATAACACATAATGTGTCGCCAAATAACTTGATTCCGGGTTTCACTGCACTGTATGGGAATTTGCGGCGACGTTAATTGACAAAGTCCAATAAAATATCTCTTTTTGATACCAATTGGACCAAAAATCAATGCCTGTTTTATCCCCTCATTACGTGACTGTATGTAAATTTTTCTGTCAATTGGATTATTAGCCTTTGATAAAAATCGTCACGAACAAATGCGCTGGCTCACTCGGTATATCAAAGTACTTTCAACCTCGCACGTGTGTCCCATTACTTGATTTCGGTTCAATTTGCATTTACTGCGAACTAAAATCAAATGTTGGGACAGAAAGGACAAAAGTAATTTTGTTACATCCAGTTTTGACTATATTTAATCCTTTATGATGTCTGAGTTACGTGGGTGCAACCTTGAATGTAATAGAATATGTTCTGGAAATCATCAGATTTTGAGGAGAGAGCTATGTCATGTATCAAGAGGAACACATTAATATGCGATAATAAGTTATTGTATCAGAATATTTTAAATTAATGAGCACATATATAAATTATCACGATTATAATGAACTGAAATCACATTAATTACAATATTGTTAATATTGTCTATAATTCTTCGCTTTTTTTCAATATTCACCTTGTCGATATTGATGTATGCGCTTCTCATAATTCAGTAGCATTAAGTGAGGAATTATATGTATTATTATGAATGCACTGTATTATTTTCTGAGGATTTTGTAACTTGAGTGATTCACTCTTACTGTTTAAAAAAACACAAATTGGAGGGAAAAAAGGGGGGGGGGTCTTCCGTGGATAGTATGTGAACACTTACGGTTTTAATATCCTTGAGATTTTGATTGTTAATCGCCAGAGGTCGAATTTTTATGTCCTAACGCAATATCAATTTTTTCGTTACATATTTTCTCATATTTGGTACTATATTACATATTTTGGTATTTTCGCAAAAATTTTTAATTAATTTATTTTCTTCAATTTTATACGTATTTTTTATGAAAAGAATTTTTTTTAATCAGCATTTTCCCTAATTATTACTGCGTATTACTCCTCTAGGTACTCAATGTGAAGACGCCTGATGTTCTCCCAGTCCCGCGCATCTGCTTCGTTTATCTCAGGGACGGACAGTGCGCGTCAGGGACCGACCCGACTCGTCTTTAGGTGTGAAAAGTGTCACTCACGCCGCGGTTCGTGGCCTTTAACCTTAATTTTGGAGAAACAATGGCGATCGCCGACGTTTAACATTCAATGAGAGTGCTTCACTTTGCGGTGATGTTTGCAGATCGTAGATATCACTTGTTTGTACGATGTCTCATATTGAGTCCAGCCTGGCTGCAAAACTACAGTCCTGAATAGCATAGATGAGCCTTTACACCCATGGGAAAGTGCATATGCAAAGTGTGCATTAATTTATGCTCTCCAAACGATTTTTAAGTCTTTTTTATTTTTTTAAAATTAGGACTTTTTATAAATGTAATTTCGTATTATGTAAACGTGTTTTATAAAAGTTAATTTTAGTATTACATATTTTATCCGATTTTACATTTTTATTACATATTATTACCGTTTTCATTACATATTTATGTACACATTTTGACGTTTCATACTACGTATTTTCCGGTCTCTAGGGATCAAGTGAGCCACTGCCCTCAGCAGCAGTTCTTAAGTTGTTAATTTAGGTGATGATTTGAGTTCTTGGATTAATTGTTGATCTGTGATCTAAGTGCTTTAATTTTTTCGATGTGTTCACGAAGGTACATTTTTTATTTTTATTTGTTTTGCTCAATGATTTGCATTTGAAAATAGTAGATATGCTCGTTCATAATTTTCATGAGTAAGGATAATCTGTTAATGAACATTAATAACCCCAAAAATAAAGGAAACAGTGTTCATCAAATTGTTGGCAGAGCAACTAATCAGACCACAACTTGAAAAAGAATGCATAATGAATGGATCTTCTACCTCTCGGGTTTAAAGCACATACAGTTTGGCCTTTAAATTGGTACTACAGGATTACGGATAAGTTTGTGACTAATAACATTTCCAGATGCACCTCTAAATTTCTAAATAATTCCCTGTCCCGTCACGACTGTTCACTGTTAGTTCTTGAAGATTTTAAGAAGCGCGCGTCGAAAATGTTTTCTATAAATTTGAAACAAAATAGTTTATAAAATCGTAATTATGAAAAACTGAAATACATGGGGGGGGCGGGGAGGTGCGAGGGTGGCGGGGAGGTGCGAGGGTGGCGGGGAGGTGCGAGGGGGCGGGGAGGTGCGAGGGGGCGGGGAGGTGCGAGGGGGGCGGGGAGGGCGAGGGGGGGGGGGGATCGAGAGGGAGGAGGATCAAAGGGACATGCAGAATAGAGAGAAAGGGAGGGGTGAGGTAGACCGGAAGCGCCAACGCGGACTCAAAGGCTCCATTAACGCCGCGGTGGCTCCAGGTCGAACTCGCGAATTTAAAGCGAAACCCCGAGCTTTGAGCGCCCAATGAGCTACGATTATTTCACGGCAATACATAACGAGTGGAGACCCGGCTCCATATCCGCGCTGCGTTTGTCTATATTGTGTCAGAAATGTTAGTTTCGGAACATGGCAACTGTCTTTATTGTATGGTAGGTGCAATGGATGAGCCTAATTTATCAAAATCCGATGTGTAGGATGGTTAAAGGATTGCACGGTTCTAAAAGATTTTTTGAAATTGCTGCGAAAGTTTGTGCTTTTAACAATTTGAGGTGTTAGAAAATAGTCCGCACGCAAAAGCGAATTCTCTTTAAAGCGTAATAATGCCTTGGAAAAAGCAAATACTGGTGTAGTACTGCATTATAATGAAATGTCTTACTACTTTCAGTCACCCCAAGATTATTGCAATTTGTGAGCGAATGTTCTTAATATATGTTGTGATTACACATGTCTTTCGAAATATTTGAAATAATTAATAACATACCTTTTGACACACCTCTCAACAAAAAAGATACAACTACAGAAAATTACATATTTAATCCTATTATTTTCATTACGTTGTGGGATATACTGGGTCAAAATGCAGGTCAAAATGCTCATGATTACATCATCTGTGTATAGTGTATCATCTTATAAAGATGTAGTGTATCAGCTGCAGGAATATTCCTTTGAAAATTATTTCTCTTCGTTTCGTTGTCGATAGTATCGTGTGTTGCGACGGAGCAATGCCTCCGTTTTGGCGCTGGATTCGTTTATTTGAGGGCGGCGGTTGCAGTGGTACAGTCTACACTTTATCTTCTTGTAAAGATGTAGTGTATCAGCTGCAGTGAATATTCCTTTGAAAATTATTTTCTCTTCGTTTCGTTGTCGATAGTATCGTGTGTTGCGACGGAGCAATGCCTCCGTTTTGGCGCTGGATTCGTTTATTCGAGGGCGGCGGTTGCAGTGGTACAGTCTACTCTCTTTCTCTCTGCGCATCTCCCCATCGCTCTTTCTCCCGCTGCCCGTTCTGACGCCGACAGCGCAGTGCCAACAGCGCTACTGCAGTGACAAGCACAATCCCAGACTTTTGTGCGGTGATATGTTCTGCCTGACGGGAAGCTCGTAATAGTTTAACGCAACGAATGACTCTGGGTAGCATAATGGGCGGAACAACAAGAGAAACAAAATCAAGAATCGATTACTAAGAGGAAAATTGGAACGGAATTTATCATGTGGGGTTTATTTTAAACCGCACTCCTATTCACCTGACGTTACAGCTTTGTGTAAAATAGTAAGCTATTGCAAAATGCTGATAGAGTTCCCTTTTTGAATAGAAATTATTCAGGTGTCGTTATCGGAACGGTTTAGTCAAATGGGAATAAATAAACGTTGAATGTTTTCGTTTGGAAGAGATGGAATGTAAAGAAAAAACTGAAGATGATGCAGAAATAAACTTGTGCAAACGTGGCACAGATTTTCTCGCACTTGTACGTTTTCTATACCCTTGCGTCTGGGCTAACTTTTCGGCTTTGCTCTACCGTCATCCCACCTGCCATCTATTGGCTCCGAAAATATTTTGTTTTAACATTTTATCAGTGTTTTACTCCCCTAATAATAGAATAAAACTATTATAGAAAGTAAAACCTACAATTATATACAATTTTTTATTGAATGTGTTGGGTCCGTTTTTGAGAAAATGTCGTTTAGGCTTTTCTGAAAACACGCAATTTTAAGCTCATTTTCGTAGAAAACTTAAGAGTTTTCGAGATACTTCATAAGAAATCATTTGAAGCAGTTGAACTTACAAATGCAGTAATGGGAAACGCCCGTAATGTAAATATTAACGTCTAGGAAACATGAAAATATTGTGTAATTTTTGAGAAAGCATAATAACACATCAAAGTGTCGTTATAAGTGCATTTAGAAGTATCCGTGCAATAGTTTAAAGAATTTTTTTAGCTGTTTTGATAAAATCTTGATTTTAAAATTGCCAATATTTCTTTCAAGATTACGCGAAAACTACTATTAATTAAAAGGACATGGTAATAATTAAAAAAATTAAAATGGAGAACAAATTTCATTTGAAGAAAAAATGTCTATTTCAATGATGTCATTGTACGACGAGGTTAAAAAATTAAAAATTTTGCTTTTTTTGTTTTTGAAATTTCAGGGATGTCAGCGGAAATCGGATCAATGCTATTCCGCAAATAAATTTAAAGAAAAAAATTCAAATCATATTTGAAAACGTCCTAAGGGCTTTATGTAAAGTACTCTCCAAATTCAAAGAATTCTGATCAAATTTGTAGGGTTTTGAGTCGAGCCAGATCAATCAAGGAAATTTATTTTGGAAAAAATATCCTATGAATAGATAGTTGCTGGAATTGTTCACAGCCGGACGAGCATTTTGGAAAAGAAATAATACTTCTCGGTATTAGGGGCCAAAACAAACCGTATTTCCTTTAATATCTTGAAATCGATTTTCCGCATTATTAAATTTATATTGTGTAATCTACTCAGTGTATGCAGTACGTATACGAGAAAGTGAAAATGCAAAATATATTGAAGTTTAAATATGTGACCTCATGTAGTCCTGGTTAATACTTTCCATAATCAATTTATACTATTCGAGGCAATTTTTATATAAGACTTCTGTTAGCACAGAAAAGAATGTAGTACCGATGTGAAATCTAGATCTGGAACATCCTAGCAAATATTGGAGCTGTAGATAGTACATGTTATTAGATTTATGTGAAATGTTACTTTCGATGAAACTCTTCTTCCTCCGCGTTTGAGCGATTCAAGTTGTTCTATTCACTTTATGTTAATACTTGATTATTTTATGTAGAGCATGATACTAGATGAAATTTATTGAATCAAATGTATTCTTGATTTAAATTTCGAATTTTTGAAGTTAGCAAACAAAAAATCTTCTCTCGGAATACATGTTTTGTAACATATTATTGTGATATTATTCAACATACGCTCTGTAATATTGAATACATAATTTGAAGCTATAGTATTGAGAAGTGTACATTTTCTTTAAGTTGGTTGTACTCACGTATGATTTATTGTCATTGCCCTTGTTGAAGATATGGAGTGTCGGAAGAAAAGAAACGCTTTAAAAGCTTTGAAATGCGGTTGTGAGAAACAACAGAAAAGTTAAATGGATATATCAATTAAAAAAAAAAAAAAATTAAGAGAGTCTAGGGAAAGTAAATGTGCATTTGGGTTGGACATTTATCGAGAAGAAAACGTTTCCACAAAGATATTATATAATAAAAGTGGGAGGCTAAGAACAAGGAAGAAGGTAATGCGCAACAGACGTAGTGAAAGAGAGAGACTTGATTTATTTGAAAAATGTTATGCTGTCCAGAGTAAGGTAAAGTGAGTTATATTACGTCCTACACTATACTATTCCATCTTTTTGGTTTAGTACCAAAGTTACTTTGGTTTAATATAAATTAGGTACCATTTTTTCTGCAGCACTACTGGGCTCTGGCGGAATATATTAGGAACCACGTGCTCTAAGCGAGAGCGAAAAATGGTGCGGTGCATCTACAAACATATTATTTAAATTATTTATTTTCCGCATTTGGGTTGAGTTAATCTTTACCAAACTTTGCTAGGACACTGCGACAATCCGGAAGACGAGCTTGTAAATTTCATATCTATTTATACCTACTTTTTGTGGTATCGATGTCGGTTTCACGTCGTTGAATTCACTTTTATTAGTATAGATTCCATACGTATTTGTACGGCAGCTCGGACACGCCTCAAGCTCTTGCCACTCACATGGTGCTTGCACGTCACTACAAAAAATAATTTCGCTATATCCCCTAATTTCTACTTGGACTCTATTCGAAACTACCTGTAGACACAAATTATTAATCTACGAAACAATAATAATCTCTCTATGGACCTACGGCACCCGCCTTTAGGGCACAGCAAGCAGGACTAGAGTCCCTAGATACAGAGGGTAGCGCCACCGTAAAGGCCGCCGCCATTTAATATCCTTCCACTCGAAAGCCCCTCCAGGCAGCATTCAGGAGTTGAGGACAAATGATGACATTCGAAGGCATTATGAGAAATTTCGAGTTTATTATCATTGGTTTTTGGTAGATTGAAGGTTGCCAACTCATCCACAATACCACACAGTTCAACTGGATATAAAATGGCGGCACCGGTGGTGCAAAGGAATGCGCTACTCTCGGAATCCAGGGACTCTAACAAATCTCTCCATTTTACAGAGATTTCAATCAAAAGCGCTGAGAGTGATTGCTGCAGAATCATGGTATATCTCAAACAGGGAGACCTAAAAGTATCGACAGTCTTTGAAAGAATCGAAACTAGCAACTCAAGCTATCAACGTGTAGAAACCTACAGCTTACCCAGAATTACACCCTTAAAAATCTGTTTTAGGCTTTGAAATTAGTCACAATATATATATATATATATATATATATATATATATATATATATAAAATCACATAAAGTCCTCTACTTGCTGGCTATAATATGTTATAGAAGAAACTGCAACTATTGCTCGTTGTTACATGAATTCTCAAATGTCAGAAGCAAAGGTGATTGGCATGGTATAATATTCAATACCTCAATAATGCAGCGAGAACGAATGAATGTTCTGCACGTACGCTCGTTATTACGGCTACAGTTAACTCCTCGAATGGATTATACGGCAAGCGGTATTGTCGCGAAGGGCAGCGCGATATATTCACGTAGGAAATCCCTCCATCTCTCGAATAGAACCAGAACCTGTGGGATCTGTAATTCGCGTATTACACGTCGGATCAGCCTAGTGCTTGAATCGGAAAGCGGATTTGAATCGATAAAGGGCAGAATACATTCCATGTTGAGGCTCACTAATACAATTTATAAGTCTGTGCCTTAATCTCCGGTCACTTGACGGAGAACATGTGGTGGGAGAAGAGTGCAGAATTCAACCGACCACCTTCCTTCAAGAAGAGAGAAGGAAGGTTTGAATTTCTCTGTCTCTGCCGTTAGTATCATCAGTGTAATCATTTAAGGGCTAAATGGTATATAATAGAGAATTACATTGGCAAGGGCATTTGTTACAAAGGAAGTGAATGAAATTGGAAAAGGATTACAACTGTTAAACAGTGCATCAGACCGTCTTTCTTTTATAAAAATGTTTACTTATGTTTATTTCTAATCCAAATTGAATTTAAATTTAAGTATGCTAGGTAATAAGTCATATCTTAAATGTATAATAATGATTTATTTTTCTTATTATTAGCGTGTCGGTCAATTTCGACCACGCTACACGTTCCGTTCCGAGAACAAGTCATTGTACTCTATCCCGGAGAGATTAACGTGTTTCATTATGGGGATAAGCTTTTTTGGCTGTATCCCTTGATAAGACAAGGTTGTTAAGCCTTGAAGGGAAATCACAAATACGACCATACCTGCGCAGGACCTGCAGCCTCCACGGTGCAGACGACGGCTGCCACGGGGCCGGATGATTATTATTATTATTATTATTATTATTATTATTATTTATTATTATTATTATTTCTTGAGGAGGTAGAAATTGCAGTTTAAGTCCGCACATTGTATTTTTATAGTTGTTTTGCTGTTACAGTTACAGTTAGAAAAGTAACATTGTGATATATTCGTGGTTACGAAATGAAAATGTTGAGTTGGAGAACTGAGAACTTGGAGTTAGTCCCTTGAGCGAAGTATTACTTCAACAATGTGTACATGAACGGCGTTTCTCAGGGGTATTTTACTGTTCTGAGGTACTTAGCAGTTCATTTGTGTGTAGTTGTTTCAGAGGGAAACATGCAGTAATAAACGTCAAGCCTTGTGCAGTCGCAAGTGAGAAATAGTGCACAACACGAGAGTGAACTTTAATTATGGGGAGTCCCGTTCACGAGGGACTGCAGTAAGAGCAGTGCAGTGTCCCTTGATGGGTTCCGATATATAACATTGTGAGTGTTGACGAAGGTAATGAAATAAGTGAATTTTTATGAGAAAAAATAATTCAATTCTTTTTTCGAACTAAAAATTAATTATAACGTTGGATACGTAAATTAATGTAGATTATTTGATTGGAGGTAATTTTGATAAATGTTAAAGTTTGTGGCATCTATTTTACAAATATTGAAATTAAAAATTTAATTAAATATGACTATTTCTAACGAATAAAATATTATGCGTTTTGTAGAAATGGATGCATATATCAGGCGTTCTCGGTGGAAAGGGCGATTTCAGCATTTTTAAATACACCAGTCTGGAGCACACTAGTGACTCCCAGTGTCCAAATGTATATTAAGTGGAGATCAGCCCACTTTCTCATAGAAAATACGTTTCTCATAGCAATATTTTGTTGAGTTCGCTCTGCACAGAATATATTATAACGAGTTTTTTCTTTAATCTTGTTTGTTTAGTAGGGCCTTTTAACCCGGAACACCTCATATGCTCTTGTATTTACTGTGCCATGTCGCACGAATGTTATTTCAGAAAAACTGTATGTTTTACTCTAGAAATGTGCATCGCTACTTACAATTATTAAAACAATAACGTTTTAAAATCGAACAGGAATGCGTGTGGAGCATGGAAAATACATAATGGTCACCGCAAAGGAAAACTACTAAATAATCAAACTACTTTAAAATTGTTCGTTATGTGTAAAAATTCTCACAAATGCAGCTCTTGGACCGATATAAATAGTTTAATACTGTTTTATGTCTGTGTGCTTGGTGTAAAATATGAAACCTATTTACAGACAATATTTATTCTATGACAATTAGAACGTTTCGAATGCTCATAGTTTTGAATTCTTCTGGTAGATATCAACAATGTTAACACTTCGTCACTTTATGTCAATTAATCTTTGTAGATACATTCAATACATACACGATTCATCCGTGCTATTAGTTAGAATAAAATTGTTATTGTAGCAACTTTTCACGTTTACTTAACATCTATGAGGACGAGGAACAAACAGCAGCAGAAGAAGAAGTAGGAGAGGAAATAGAAGAATAAGGGGAAGAACAATGCAGAGGCTTATAGAAGAAATGGAATAAATAAGAAAAACAATAACAAGAAGAATAAAATGGAAGGAATATGAAAAGAGGTTGGAGGAAAACATTAAGAGATCTTGCCATGAATTGTGTTAGTTCATCTATCGACTTATTTCGATACTCGGTTTTGAGTTAACGTACTGTGATTGGTTCAGAATGAGTTGGTTGAATGAGTCCGCTTATGGACGTATTCCTAACTTTTATGTTAACGCCATGTTTATGTTTTCTTTGTGGACGGGCCTTAATGTTTTAATTTTCCTACTCCGACCAACTTCTGTTAACGACATTTTTTAATGAAATTTACCAGTAAAAACAAAAGTCGTTCTTTCACTTGCGTGTGGTGGCTGCCCTGGCACGTGTGGGCGTGAACGGAAGACGTTGCGGTGAGCGCACGCGTGTTGCAGTCCGTTCATGGATCTCCGCGCACGCTCGTGACCGCCAGCTCTTGGGCGCCTGCAGCTTTATCTTATCGAGGAGATAGCAGTGCAGGGAGGAAGTTGCGGTCGTTTGAATTATTATTTGTTTACCGTGGAGTAAATCTACTGTTACGACTCTCTTGCGGTGACTCTTAAGTCGGATTTGTGGATGATACATGATGTCATGCAGTCATGACTAGTCGGAAGAGAGTAAGGTGAAGTCATTTTAATATGTAGAATATGTATTTAATATGAATTAATATGTAGAATATGTTTAATATGTAGAAAAGAACCTTAAGGAGAATACAGGCCACTGAAATGAAGATTCTGAGTAGAACGCTAGACTGCACGAAAGAAGATCATATTCGTAACGAGAAAATTGGGGAAAAACTACACGTCAAAGCAATTGGAAGCAAAATAACCAAATACCGAAACAACTGGTATCAACATACGCAAAGGATGGATGATACAAGAATACCTAAATTAGCATTACACTATCAACTGCATGAAAGAAGAGACGTGGTCAGACCCAAAAAACGATGGACGGAAAACTTGTGAAGACGGAAATTGCTCAAGCCTAATCCATGAAGTACAGAAGAACATGAAGCCTAATTCATAAAGTGCAGAAGAAGATGAAGCCTAATTCATGAAGTGCAGAAGAAGATGAAGCCTAATCCATGAAGTGCAGAAGAAGATGAAGCCTAATCCATGAAGTGCAGAAGAAGATGAAGCCTAATCCATGAAGTGCAGAAGAAGATGAAGCCTAATCCATGAAGTGCAGAAGAAGATGAAGCCTAATCCATGAAGTGCAGAAGAAGATGAAGCCTAATCCATGAAGTGCAGAAGAAGATGAAGCCTAATCCATGAAGTGCAGAAGAAGATGAAGCCTAATCCATGAAGTGCAGAAGAAGAAGAATATGTATTCTGAGGAAGATGCAGAGATATGCAACTACTTGCATAATGGCTTCCCGAGGCAACGTTTCCAAGTGGAAAAAGAAGAAGATGAAGCCTAATCCATGAAGTGCAGAAGAAGATGAAGCCTAATCCATGAAGAGCAGAAGATGAAGAATATGTATTCTGAGGAAGATGCAGAGATATGCAACTAAATTGCATAATGGCTTTCCTAGGCAACGTTCCAAGTGGAAAATTGTTTTGAGAAAATATGCATATACCCCAAAAAGTATGAACGTTGGCAAATATTTGTATGAATATGACTACGTTCTTGGTGTTATGAAGATGGCATGATGACTCAAACATTATTTTAAAGGAATTAAGATATTTGAAGCAATTGTTTGTTGGCATCAAAATAAAAAAAAAATATTGCAAAATGTCCACCCTTAACAATGTCCCGTGTCTCTCGCATCGCAGATCTTGGCGCAGCGTCCGTCCCCTATTGTGTCGCTACTTTACAAGCAGGCGTCTCCTCAATGGTTCGTAAGTGAGTGGGCGCCTTGTCGGCGGCGCCCCTGCGATGTCCAGAGCTGCAACCCGGCGCACGCGTGGAGGATGATCTCCCATGGCTCCATTGTGAGGGCTTCTGGCGGCGGACAACGCGCCGAACGATGCGCGAGCCTGGCTTGTTTCGCGGGACACTGCGGCGACGCAGGGGCGGCACGGGGTGGATACGACCGTACATGGATAAAGGCGAGCATGGGGCGAACGGGAGGGGGTGGCGGGGTGCGGCGACCCGCGGTACAGCTGGAGGGGCGTGGTGCGGTGTGAGGAGCGAATGTGGGGGAGACGGTGGGTGGGTACTGCGCGGGGTTGTGGGCGATTCCGAGAGGGGTGGGTTCTGATGAGGAAGGGGCGGTGCCTCTTCCCATCCGCTACCCGTCCCCCGTCCCCCGTCCTCCGCGCCGGAACACGCCGCTATGGGCCGTGAAATGGCGGCAGTCGCCGTAAACATCGATAGCTCGTCCGCTGGCGTACATGGGCCGTGGCTGCGTCCGCCACCAGCTCCGGACACAGGTTTACGGCCGGGCGCTGCCGCCACAGGCGTCCCTGCGGTGCCCGAGATTTCTCGTCGCCACGTGGGGTAGGAAGCCTCGCTTCATAACTGGGCTCCTTGCTACACACGCAGTCTCCGTCTAGAGCCCGGTGTACACGGCACAGTTTTCGTGCTGATTCTCATACATTTGCTACACAGAAACGTCAATATCCCAAACTAGAAGTACACAAGCCAAACGTCGCGCATACGCGGTCTGTACGTTTTCTGCACGAATCGCCACAAGCCGCCGCTAGGGGGTCTAATGTGAAACAACTGAATTGCGCAGCCCGAGTACTTTCAGTGGTGGTATTTCTGTGTGTGCGTTCTGGCTGGGACCTTTACTTAGTATTAATTAACCATGAGGAGCATAGAGAATAAAAATAGGAAGGCAGGAATTGAGAAAAAGAAAGTTTATCACAATGTATCACATCAAACAATCGCAGTTTGACACACCTAACCACAAAATCGCAATCGCCTATTACCGTTAGTGAATAATTATGCCACTAGAGGCGCTTGTGTCAAACTGTAGGCTTTCTGCATGAAAATTTACGGACATGCTCATATAGAAAACGTGCAGTCTGGACTGTAAGTTTTCTGTACGTCCAATCTGCAAGAAAACTGTAGTGTGTATACTCGACTTTTAGGGACGAGCTGTCTACGAATTTGTGATAAGTTATTACGAGAGCCAGCGATAAACTAGATCCGATCTATGGAAGATCATGTTGTAATACTTGTAGTAAACATGGCTTGAATATATACATTTATATAATCCTTCGCGTGGTGGTCTCGTATTAATGAGAACCTAGTTTGTTTTTTGATTACTAATTTCCTGGGAAGAATTCCTAAAAGCAATTTTCGTTTATTCGCCCAATATATCACGTTTGCGATGTATCAGTCTACTAATATTTCTCAGTAATATGAATTTCAGGTTCTTCGTAAATTGGACGCGCGGCGTGTGCTGCAAAAAATAAATCATAATCCAAAAATGATAGTTTCGAGTTGGCGAACTCATAGATTTTATCCTATGGAAAAACATATTTATGCGAATTTTATGAATAACTTTCGAAGCGTAAACAAAACTAGTATGTTTTAATGACAATTCTGACAATTTGAAATTACGAGTATCCTATTCAATAATCGCACTAAAGGGAACATTCGGCAAGTGCCGTGTTTTCAATAAACGCTGAAATTTTCTCTACCAACACCCATGTGTACTGGAATATTACCTCCAGAACCTCTAACTCCCGTTGATCATCAGAGTTCTCATTTCTTTTCCCAAGACGATTCTTATTAAAACTATGATCCGGAATAAACAAAAGTTTCCACTTCGATTCAATCCGGCATCCAGTTTGAGACAGCCCTAAGCACATGCGTGCATGAAGAACGAGCAAATCTTATTAAAACTTGATTCCACTTGCGTAATAAAAAACACAACTTCCAAACGAAAATCTTAATCGAAATTTTTAAAAAAGCCAAGAATGAGCGTTTCATTAAACTTGTCTTCGATTCTGAACAGGAGAATAGTCTGTTCGGTGCTTTCTTTTTCAACGCGATTGGACGATCTTCATTACAAAGAGCTATTGCTCCAGCTGAGGGCTTATGAGAAGCGCCCGCGACTGCGGCAGCGCTGGAGGGACAAAGCCCAACGCGGGCGCGGCGCGCGGAAGAACGCGCCGGGATCAATGCGGGGGGGGGGGGGGACGGGCGGGGGGCGCGAAATGGGGGGCTGGCGGGGGGGGGGGTGACGGTGGCGGACGATCGCTGGCTGGGAAGAATGGTCGCTTCTTGGATGGGTGGTTGTCAAGATGGGTGGGTGGGTAGGCGGGTGGCTAGGTAGGTGGATTGGATTGGGAAGACGGTTGGGGTTGGGTAGAAGAGCGAATGTATGTGGTCGGGCGGATATGTGGATGGACGGGTGATTGGGATGGACAGACAGTTGAATGTGGACGGTAGTTGGCGTGAACGAGCAGTTGGGGTGGATAGGCAGATCGGGTGGTCGGGTGGTTGGGATGGACGGGTGGTTGGGGCTGGACGGGTTTTGGTGGACGGGCAGTTTTGGTGGACGGGCAGTTTTGGTGGACGGGCAGTTTTGGTGGACGGGCAGTTTTGGTGGACGGGCAGTTTTGGTGGACGGGCAGTTTTGGTGGACGGGCAGTTTTGGTGGACGGGCAGTTTGGTGGACGGGCAGTTTTGGTGGACGGGCAGTTTTGGTGGACGGGCGTTTTGGTGGACGGCAGTTTTGGTGGACGGGCAGTTTTGGTGGACGGCAGTTTTGGTGGACGCAGTTGGTGACGGGCAGTTTTGGTGGACGGCAGTTTTGGTGACGGCAGTTTGGTGGACGGGCAGTTTTGGTGGACGGGCTGTTGGGGGTGATCGGGCGATTAACGGGCACTTCGGTGTGGACGGGCGAATCGGCAGCTGGGAGGGCGACCGAGAGGGCGTGGGATCTATCGAGCGGGTGTTGGGGCTGGCGGGCAAGTCGGTGGACAGCGGGCAGGCGATCATGCTGGCGGATGGTCGCTACGAACAGCGAGAGAGAGCCCTCCGCGGACCTCGGTCGGGCATCGACGCGCGGCCACAACAAATTCCAATCAGGGGTCGGATGAGGCCGGATTTATTTGGCAGCCGCCCGGCGCCACCCGCCCCCGCCCCGCCCCGCCCCCGCGCTGCGCTGGCGCCGAGGACGTCGAGAGCGCCCGCGCGGTTGGGGGGGGTCCCCCCCCCTCCGACGCGACGCCAGGCTGGCCAACTGGCTGGAAAAGTCGGGGAATCGAGGAAAAGATTGGGAATTTTGCGTTGTTTTAAAAAGTGTTAAATTATTGAATTATTTTATTGCTAAAAGGCTGTATATTCTGATTGGGCGTTGCTTTATCGTTGTTATGTTGTTAAATGTGCGAGTGAGTTTAATTTTTAATCTTCTACCATTGAATTATCAGAAAAGCGTGACTGAAAAACATTTGACTGCAACGTGAAACCTGGCTGGAAAAGTCGTGGAATTGAGGAAAAGATTGGGAATTTTGCGTTGTTTTAAAAAGAGTTAGATTCTTGAATTCTTTTACTGCTAAAAGGCTGTATATTCTTAGTTGGCGTTGATTTTTCGTATATGTTGTTAAATGTGCCTGTAAGTTAAATTTCTAATCTTCTACCATTGAGTTATCAGAAACTCGTGACTGGAAAGTTTTTGACTGCAACGTGAAACCAGTCTTCGTACGTTCCCGTGTCCACAGTTGTCATTCAACATGTTAGAAAACAAACACTTTTTCCTCTTTTTTGTTGGGAATCTTGCTGAAATTAGTCAGAGGCCTATATAAACATGTGCAGACACGTTGCGAGGTAAATACTATATTGATGAAATAATGAATAAACGGAAAAATGAGGGGATTGCAATATATGAAAAAGTTTGCTAATTCTTCACTGCAGTATTGTCGCTTTTATGTGCACTGCAATGCGCCTTGTCGCCCAGTTTCCATGAATGCTGCCAAAATGAATATTGATAATATTTCATATCCTGTCGCTTGCGATGCACATTTCATGCAATTCTGAAATGTTTTTCAATCGCGCTGCAACAAAATAACAATCCCAAATTCTCAACTCATATTCTTGGAAGCAAATATTACATCTCGCAACATTGGAACTATCATTGCACGCACAATTTGATTCTAGAAATATCCTGGAGCACATTATTCCTAGAACTTCATTTTGCATCACCTTTTAACATGTCGGAATATTTATTGAAAACAACACGGCCATAGAAGATACCTTTTTATTCATTATTACCCAACACTGCGTCACAAAAGTCCATCCTTTAGTGCAATTCAACCTCTAGTCATCATGATAATTAACATCTTCTGCACTCCCATTCTTCCGATGTTCTCTGCTGACTTTCACCATTGCTCTAACACGATATTAATCCAATTCTCATACTCTTCTGTATAATAATGTTTCAGAAAGCTATTACGTAGATATTTAACAAGCATATACGTACTGTCTCTAGTGTTTTACCATCTTCATTCCATTGCAGCCATAATTGTACCTCCCTACGTGAATCAAACTCTAGGAGTATGTTACAGAATTATTTCTTGCAGTTCTTTTCATGCGGTAATTTCCCTCTGACCTTTTTTGGACATGCGCTGTTTACTCATCGTTTTCAAAATTACACTATCACTCCGTTACAGCCGCTTCTCACCTTTTCTCTGCAACCATTTTTCATGATACTATCGCTAGGGTCCATCCACGGACGTCACGGGCTCTCCAGTCCTCTTCCGTCCTCGTTCCGTCCTCGTTCCCGGCGGCGATCAACGCACCAGCCACGCGCTGCCTCACCCTCATCCACCGGCGTATGTCCTCTCACGCGTCCTCTTTCATCCGCGCCGACCGTCCGCCCCGGCCCGCCCCGGCCCGCCCCGGCCCGCCCCGGCCCGCCCCGGCCCGCCCCGGCCCGCCCGGCCCGCCCGGCCCGCCCGCCTCACCCCGGCCCGCCCCGCCCACCCCGGTCCGCCCCGGCCCGCCCCGCCCGCCCGCCTCACCCCGGCCCGCCCGCCCCACCCGGTCCGCCCGCCCGCCCCGCCCACCCCGCCCGCCCCGGCTTGCCCCGGCTCGCCCCGCCCGCCCGGCTCGCCCCCACCGCGCCCGCCCCGGCCCGCCACGGCCCGCCCGGCCGCCCCGGCTCGCCCCAGCTCGTCCCCGCTCGCCCCGGCTCGCCCCCGCCAGCCCCGGCCCGCCCCGGCTCGCCCCGGCTCGCCCCGTCCGCCCCGGCGCGCTCATTTTTGGCGCCGGGGGCAGCGCCGCACCCGCCGCTTTCCTTTCAGCAGCCGATATAAACCACTCGCTCTCCACACTGTTCGGGTTGTGCGGAAGATTTGCGTGGTTCGTTGGCGGACGATGGGGCACCCTCACTTGACGTTAATTTTCATGTACATGCATTTTCCCGCCAAATATATTACATACTGCGTAAAAATAAAAAAGTTATCAATGAGCACATTTGTTGACATTCTCATTCAGAAGTTTTTTCAACATGGTCGTTGTCGCCCTGAAAAATCTAATCTGATGACAGACTAATGATAGAGGTAGGACATTCATGTTTCTCAGGCGCTCACCATGACTTGCGCAGTTCTGCTCTCTCGTCACTATCTAAATCTGCCCAACCATCCTTCTTCATCTCGTAACTCCTTGCATCGTAGACTCCATGCCTTCGTTCTTAGCTTTGCCCTCAGTCTTGACGTTATACTCGGTACTTCTCCTCTGTCTTCATACTCCTTGCGGCAGCCTCCTGCTGCCTTCCCTCGCCCTGCCCCCGCTGCAGGCGGCGGGAAGCCCCGCGGGGGAGCGGCGGCGCAGGTGCGGGGGCGGCGCCCCAGGGGTTGGCGACATTCATCTCGGCGCCACCCCGCAGTATTTCACGCCCCCTTCCGCCACCTGGCGCTCTCCTTGCCTCTCCTACCCCCTGGCCCCACCCCCGCATCAGGGCCCGACGGGTCGCTCGCCCGCCAGCTCGCCCGCCAGCTCGCCCTGCTCGCCCCAAAAGCTCGTCTGGCATCTCACCTACAAGCCTGTTCGTAAGCCTTCCCTCCAGCTCTGTCGCCAGCTCGCTCAAAAGCTTGACCGAAAGCTTGTCGGAAACCTTGCCCGAAATACTTCCCGAAAGCTTGCCCGAAAACTTGTCCGAAAGTTTGCCCGCTGGCTCGCTCGCCCGCCAGCTTGCCTGCCAGCTCGCTCACACGCTCACCAGCTTTCTCGCCAGCTTTCTCGCCAGCTTGCTTGCCCGCTAGATCCTCCACTTCTTCGTTCGGAAAGCTCACCCGCCTGCTCAAACTTGCTGAAACACGCGTCAACTTCTCTCCTCAATTTTCTCTGAAACTCACAATTCCCTCATCAGTCCATTTTATCTTCCTGTGAACAATGTGACAGTCCCCTCGCCATTCCTCTGTTCATTCCTCCATTTAGCCCACTCGCTATAGCGCTCTTCATTCCGCATTCCATTCCTTCTTCATAACGCTTTCCATACTGCTCTTCTTTTCACTCTACAATGCACTCATCCACCCGCTCTCCCTCCCACAATTCGTCTGCCATCTCTGTCACCCCCAGTCTCTTCCGCCGCTTCCATTAAACCCAAGCGCGGTGTCTCTGCAGGCGCTTGCGGAGAAAGAGAATGGGGCGGAGCGGGAAGCGAAGCGAAGGGGCGGGGCGGGGACGCCGTCGCTTGTGTACGCCCGCGCTGCGGGATGCCTCCGCATGTTGGGATGCTGACGGCAGTCGCCGGGGAAGGAGGAACGGGCACCCGTGAAGCAGGGTGAAGGGGATTGCACCAGAGAGCTCGGAGCGTGAGGCGGGCACGGGGTGGGAGGTTGGTGAAATTAGAAGTCTGTTCTCTCGTCCCGAACGGTGTCCGCAAGATATTTCAGGTTCGTAAAATTCCAGACGTCGGCGGAAGCAGCTTGTTGCAGACCGTATATCACGCGCAGTTTTTCACAAAAGCCGTTTATTCCTTGTTAATTATCGGCGCTATTTTAAGAGTACAGCAGAGATTATATGAAACGCACTGCTATTGTAAATGAACGTTGGCTTGTTATATCACAGGCGTCCAGAAGATACATTCCGTAAAATGTGAAGAAAAGTTACAGAAACATCGCAATAAAAGATCAGTTTACTCGTTTCTTATCACATTTAATGATCTTCAACATTGATAGTTCCCGATCAATCTGGATGAACGCGACGGCCTGAGAGTTTTAAGCGGATCTTTTCGATTGAGGGGGTATTTTACAGGAAGGTTCAAGGTTTTAGAAACATTCTTAAAAATGTCTTCTATCCGAAGTTTTTCATTAATACTTTTCGTAAGAGCGTAAAAGAACCTTGTAAAAATTTCATTTTCTCAACGAAAATTCAATGGCTCAGTTTCGGGGAATGTTCAAATTTTCAAAAGTTGCAAAAGTAATTTTTTTTCGGTGCCTTCCCATAACCCCAATATGGACATAGAGATTTTTTCCTTAAAGACGAGTCTTGAAATAATTTCTCGAATTTTTCGAGTATATGAGTGAGTTTCGCCATAATTTTGCGTGTAATATAGGCTATTTTTAAATAATTTTCTCAGTATCGGTTTCAATTGGTTTCTTTAAATTTTTCCTCGCGAAGAGTTTTGATGATTAAAATATTGCGCAGATGCCGTTCTAGGCGAACTGTTTGAAAATACTCAAAAAAGATCATGATATTATATATTTTTCTGAAATGAAATGCCTTTTAAAAACTTAGATATTTAAAGAAGGTAATTTCCATTTTTTAAAATAAAAAGTAAGTTTTCCTGTAATTTTTGTCTGAAGTTGATGCACATTATATTTTTTCCTAAAAAAATTGTTCTATTTTTTCTCGTTTTCGGATAGAGCGAAAACCAATTAAAACAGGTGTATATCCCATTTTCGGAGAAATCTGTTTTTTCGAAAATTACAAACAAAATACGTTTCTAAATTTCAAAATTTATTATTGAGGATTTTTCTTTAATAGAATGTTTTCTAAAGCTAGAATATGAAATAATTTAAATGAAAATCTCTGAATTTTTGAAAATAGCAAAAGTTCAACTTTCTTTAAGCGTCAGGAAGGTGGAAAATCGTGCCACTATCGGGACTCGAACCCTAGGATCAATTGATCCCTTATGCCCCTTAAGTCGGCAGGTAAGGGCGAAGTCATTACCCGTACGCTGTCCCATAGTTGGGAAGCAAAATCGAAGACAGTAATGGGAAACCACCACGTTTCCTATGTACAGTACTCAAAAATAAGGAGTCTTAATAAATTCTAAATTCTGTATTTTGCTGCTGAATCATAGTTGTTGCTGAAGCCGTTAAAACTAATTGTAGTTAATAGGTAATTATTAATTTAAAAATTAAATAAACTTTGGAATGATGTTGCAGGAATATTAATGAAAAATAATTTTTAAAAAACCATTAAACATTTGTGTTTAAACCAGTTGCTGACTAATAATATTCTATACAGCAAAAGATTATTCTTATCATCTGGACGTTTCCTATTTTAGTTAAGTCCCTTAGTTTTTCTTGATAATTTAAATAATGGACTTTTTTTATAATTATCTTGCAAAATCGTGATCATGTGGTTCACTCTACTAGAGGGAGTATGATAATTTAGAAAAGGATTGTATTAAAATTGAGTGTATTTTTTTAATTTTTGAAAAAATTGCTTAAATTTGGAATAGAAACTTTCGTATTGCCGATCCGGTGGCCGAGATTGCTAAGGCAGTAGTGTCGTAACGATCTGGGACCGAAGGGTCGCGGGTTCCACTCCCGCCTCGCGCATGGTTGTATTGTGCTCGTCCTTTCACCCCTTATCACCATATCGTTTCATCTTCATAGTTACCATACCATTAACTCCAATAGTGGTCGCTAATGACCTAGATGTTGATGCGACCTTAAATAACAAAAAAAATTTCTTATTTTTTAAAGTAATCGTAAGCTTCCCCTTGCGTGAAGAAGGTACAACGTATAAACAATATTCTTGACATTCTTAAACGAACTGAGTAATATACGTGATGGTTGAAAAAATTGCTCTCCTCTGAAGAGATATTAATAATCAATCAGGAAGAAAACGAATTTAAAATTTCGAAAACTATGAGAAACATCTGGGTTTATTACACTGAAGCATATTCATTTTCTCATTTCTTAAAAAAAACAACAATATTTTTATAATAAATTCTGAGAAGTAGATTATTAAAAATATTTTATTGTGGGGAATAATGAAAACTTTCTATCTTGAACTAGTTTTTTTTAGCACGGGTGTGAGACTTTATTATCTTCCTGAAATTTAATAAACAGTTTCACGGAGTGAATTTCTGAAAAAGAAGCTTCTCCTCAGAGAAGATCCTTGTAAAAGGTTGCAACGGACGAAGATATCAGATTTCGGGAGAGCTCTTTGAGAAGTGTCGGAGTTTATTAGACGAATTCTTTCTCTCTTCAAATAATCTATATTTTGCTTATCAATTTCCGAGAAACTGAATATTGAAATGAAAATGTGATATTCTCTTTTAAAACGAAGCCGGGTGATATACCTTTTGAAGAAACTCAACTTGTGAGTCTATATTATCATTCTGAAATAATATCTAAATTTATTCGGAAAAAAAAATCCTACGCACGCCTTCCTTCGGGGAGAAAGTAAAGCCGACTGTCCCATGTTGATTTACTGCATGTAGTAGATCCTCACGTCAAGATCCTCTCGTCTAAAAGAAGCCTCTGAGGTAAATTCAAATCGCCTTTCTCGTCGCGTGCTAACGTCTTTCTCCGTTAGAAGGCGAAAGGAGCGTAACGAAATTTGCGTGGTCAGAGAGAAGAACGGGCGTGATGACCTAAAGAAACATGAGAGCATCGGATTCCTGAGCATTCCTGCTCCGAACATCCTTGAGTCTGTCCAACGTAATTTATTCCAATTTTTTAAAAATTAATTAAAAAGCACCATTTTCATTTAAACTTCGAAACAAAATATCATTCCTACCACTCGTTAAGCTCGCCACGAAAAATACGACGTGAACCAAACTACACTGAACTGTCTGCGGTTTTTCGGGGTATGCAAATGGAGCATATGCTTTCCCGGGCTTCGTAGCGGGAGCGCCCGCGTGCATGAGGAGGAATCGAGGGCTATGGGTGGAGCTGCGGGGAGCGTCAGAGTTCATCAGACCGCGGCCTTCTCGCTCCCTCGCTGCACGTCTGCGCGCTCGATGCCTCGCGTTATCGTCCAAAACGCGATTTGAGTGACATTGAAAAATGGGCTTCGTCGGCGTTTTGCGACGCTGCGCCCTCTGTGCGGGAGCACCGCGCGGCGCGCCCCCACCGGCACTTCCGCTTCCCCTCGGCGCCTGCCCCCCGCGACGCTCGCATCACGCAGATTTCTTTTACTTTCTCGCTACGGAGAAGAGAGAAGTTATGTTATGCTGCGCGAAAGAACTTGAATTGAATTTGCCTATTTTACGGGCGAGACTCAGGCCATGAGGCCTGCTCTTCCGTCTGACCACGCAAATTTCCTTCTTTCCTCCTTTCACCAATCATGGGAGAAAGAAGGTATTACTTGGGCGACGAAACCAGCGATTTGAATTTAGGCTTGAGGATCTTTTACATCCAGTAAATGTACTAACATGGGACAGCCGGCTTTACTTCCCCTCCGAAGGAAGGCGTACGAAGGATTTTTTCGCCCTTAAAAATCCACGGTTTCGATCAGGTTTGAACCCGCAAACTTGGGTATAGCAGTCAGATACGCTAACCGCTACACCACCGCCGCCGCCGCCGCCGACGACCAACGACGAATTTTCGGCAGAAAACCCCTCTTACAGGGCCCTGGTAACGAAAAAGTGGATAAATCCTGATAATAAATTTAGTCAGTAATACTCTTAACACGTGGTGAAGCCAGAATCTGTGTGTTGTGGGTGCTTGATACCGAAAAATCGAAAGACGGCAAAACGTTTGTCCGTACATCTGTCTGCCTGTGAACAACGCAGCTGCTATACCATTCAGCCGATTTTCTCAAACATTGACATTCCCCACTTGATCTGGCTGATGCCATCGCCCCTTGAATTTGAAAGCGATATTTCAATTTCAGGAGTACATTCATGAAGCCCCCTGGAACATTTTCAAAATGTTAAAAAAATGGCTCCATAGTTTTTGAATACATTTTGTTGTTTAATAGTGCGAAAGACGTTTTAGAGAATGGTGCAGGTCTCATGTTCGTTGAAAAGTCTGATTTTTCCAAAATTGCAAACCTTAAAAATTTTTTCACAGACTTCCTATAACTAAAATATTAAAGATACAGATGTTTTTCCTTAATGAAATCAATTCCTTAAAGATAGATTTTGAATACGAAAGGTAGACCACTTGAAAAAAGGTCATGTACAATTTATAGAAAATTTGAGTATTTTCCACGTAATTCTGCCAGAAAATGTGGGCGAGAAAGTACGTGCAGTTTTAGCACCACTCGTTTTTTGAAGGGCTGCGCGCATACGGCGTTAGGAGTTTGAGAAATATCAGTCGCACCAGGGTCGTCATAGTTTATTATGGTTTTTATTTTTTCCCCAAGGGCTTTTTTCCAGCCGACAGCTGGTTACTGTTTACGTCCCGATGGGACTCATATTTGACTCTACACTAGACATCAACACACTTGCGAGCACCTCTGATTCTGGGTCAGCAGAACGCGGGGCCCTCGACGACAACAAGTACATGAGAGACAAGGGACAAACATCCATACCCAAGGCGGGACTCGAACCTGCGACCGTGTGGACCAAAGCGCCGAGTCGGTGCACATTCTTAGCCACCTCGGCCAACTAAGTCGGCGTTTATGCTGTTTTACCCGGTAGCTCAGTGCATCAACTGATGTCACTGCAGCGCCTCTCACCGGGAGGTCGTAGGTTCGACTCCTGACGGCGGCAGGATTTTCGACCATAGCTTTTCAGCTAGGTCGAATTCAGTCGCTGTCTGGAGGAGAATTCTAGTGGCCGGCTGCTCTGATCGGTAGTTTTCCGTGGTTTCTCCGATCAACACTAGGCGAATGCCGGAGCAGTTCCCTAACAAACGGGCCACGGACCGCGCGCGATCTTTCCTTCCTCTTCCATTCATGTCCCCTCCCCTTACACACACACACACACACTTACACTAACATGCACTTCACTACCGCAAGTTCCGGGAGACCGGTCGGGAGCTTAGAGCTTGTCCTGGCTGGGGCGGTGCCCCGCTTGTGGGAGAGTCCTGGTTTGGGGGAAACCTCTACTAGCCGACGGTAGATCGGCACCGGATATCGCCATCCAGCGGGGGAAGATCACTGCCATCTCCCGAGAAAAGAACATGCACTACACTAACGGGACTAATGACCGAAGCAGTTGACGCACCCGGAAACACGAAAAAATCTATCCATCAATAAACCCAGCTTAAATGTGTGAAAGTCGAAGCTTCGGCGTTACATGTGGTTTATTTCCTCTCTCAGTAAGTAGTAGGACGAGTGAAGAAGAACCGAACTAATCTTTATTAATGGTGCATAGTATTGAAAATTATGTGAATCTAATATTTCAACTGTTATTTATGTTTGCAGTGATTCGCGAAATTGATTCTCACGTGACATGTTAGCATAAATAAAATAATATTACAGTTTATTACATTTGTCATTTACTGTGAACATGACGCTGCGTTTCGAAATTTGTACTGGCTTCAAAACACTACGTGATTGACGCATTTTAAATGAAATAAGCAAATTATTAAAACGTGGAAAATACCCCGTGTTTTTTTTAAATTTTATCATATCTAATATAGCGAAATAGATTTCATTAAAAAGAAAGCTCTAGTTTTAGTAATACTAATAAAAGCTCGAAAACAGTAAATTTTGTAGATTTCAGAAGCTTAATGAAAATTGAACCTATACCATAATTGCACAGCTCGTTACTTTATTCGTGCAAAAATATAAAGAAAACATTGATGCAAAAGACAATCTTTTTCTGTCTTCTTTTCATATTCTTTTTTTTATTTTTTCCTTATTTCTTTCTTTTTTTTTTTTTTTTTATTTCTATTTCTGCCATTTTATTTCTTATCATCATCGTTTCTCTTTGATTCAACCTCTAATGTTTATTTCCCGCATTCCGATTTCGATGCCTGGCGCTCGCCGGCAGCTTTGTGTTCCAAGTCGCCTGGCCGTGTCTCCTTGGCGGTCGCCGCTGCAGCTTTCCATGCGATGCTGGCGTTGCCCCCGGGGAGGTGATAAAAAAAAAAGTTGCAAAAAGCGGTTGAAATGTGTCGCACATGTCGCTGTATTTTATGACGAATAATATTTCACACGTTGGTAGTTCATTTAACGTGCAACCTGGCGTATGCGATTTTATTACGGCGCGTAATTTTTAAATATCGCGAGTCGCTGGGGCGTGGCGGCGCGCGGAGGCGGATAGGCGGCGGCCGAGGGACGCGTGTTTGGGGTCGCCGGATTCCCGGCCCGAACTCACCCGCGCAGAGAGAGATACGCCGTATTCGACGCGCGTTCGTTATTAAAATCGAGTGTTCGTGTATTTCAATGTGCGTGGCGGGGCCGAGTTTCAGGGTGCGCTGAATAGGTTGCTGTTCAGTCAAATTAAAAATAACACTTAATAGTTTTTTTTAAAATTGTGATATGTTTAAATCGAAAAATAATTTAAGAAGTGGAACTTATTCAACATTCATATTTATGAATTAGAAATATTGTCGTTAAATGTAATATATTTTTAAATTAATTTACTGTTAGAGTATATTGGTAATAATTTTGTATCCATCACATTTGTTCAACATATTTTGAATAAAGAAGAAACTCGTAAGATAACATAGTGTATAAACGCTGAGAATGATAAGATTTTTACTCATTAAATGTTCGCAGAGATAAAATTTTGCAGAAAACTATTGATAATTTAACTGCATTACTAAGTTAACATGGTTGACTGATACAATTGTGAACACTATTATTGAAATATAAGCAAATGTAAATAAATTCATGAAGATTCGTGGTAAATTATACCGCTAATGTTTGTTCCTATATTTGTTTAGTTGGGTTTGCCCCCACCACACGTCTGCCCAAGGGTTTTCAATAATAAACATTTGGCCCCAGAGCAGGCGATGATCTCTCGAGTGTAGAGATCTGTCACGTAGAAAAGCGTAAAGGTGAATTGAGAATGCAGAATATTGTCCTTATGCCACAGTATATGCAATTTTCGAGATAGTGTTTTTATAATTTACCAAGTATATCCTTGCTGTGTGTTGGTTTCGTGTTCGCATCTGAAGCTCTGTAGCATTATCAAATGACACTGGAGCGGGAGAGGTGGCTCAGTGCATCAACTGATGTCACTGCAGCGCCTCTGGCCAAAAGGTCCTAGGTTTCGAGTCCGGACTGCGGTAGGATTTTCGACACTAGCTTTTCAGCTAGGTCGATTTCAGTTGCTGTTTCGAAAGGAATTATAGCGAATGGCTGCTCTGATCGCAGCTTCCTGTGGTTTATCCTATCAACACCAGGCCAATGCCGGAGTAGTACCCAAACAAACGGGTCAAGGACCGCGCGCAATCTTTCCTTCCTTTTCCTTGTCCTATCCTCACCCCTTACAAGACACACTAACATGAAATTGATTACCACACACGCCGGGAGACCAATCGGGAGCTTAGAGCTTATCCCTGCTGGGGCACCGCCCCAAGAAGATACCTAGTTGGGGTAAACCCCGCTAGTCGACGGTAGGTCGGCACCGTATCTCCCCATCCAACGAGGTAGTTCGCTGCCACCTCTCGATGAAAAAAATGCACTACACTTACAGGACTAATACCTCGGTAGTTGACGTATCCGGAATTACTAACAATCAATCAATCGAATGACTGACGCATTATCGCTATTAGGCAATCACAGCCAAAATCAAGGAAATATCTCCGAATTAATTGTAGAAGCCGCGTGATTGTTTTTTCGTCGTAGAAAATTTTAGGGGTTACGTGTTGAGCTCATCAGTAATCTTAAATGATCTCTTAAATTCATCTGGATTTTTATTTGAAGTAATTTTCTGGGATAATGTCTGGGAAAGAATTATTCGGCAGGAGGTCGTTTCTGGATGAAAAATACGATTGAGTCCCTAGATTTAAAGACCATCAATATTTAACTGTCATATCCGATACGTCCACGTGAAATGGTACGAATTATATTTTGTGATTAATTACGATACGATTAATTAAGATGCTCATTATTTACAAATCAGTTGGTGAAGTGTTTAATTGAATCATTTTTGTTCAATGCTCCAACCATTTTGCAACTGCATATTTTGTCTTTTTTTCGCCAGTCTAGGGCTGAAATCCGAATATCAATCAGCAATGGCTAGATGGACGAAGGGATAACGATCTGCCTTATCGTAGAAACATGTACTTACTTCTTAAGAAAGGTTTTTTCTGAAACGGTGAAAAGGGAACGTATTTAATATTGTTCGGTGCGATTTGCCATTTTGGATTGACGAGGGAGATTTAAAATAAATGAAATAATCTAAATAGTATATTGCCTTATCTCACTCATCTTTTAGAACTCGTGCGTTTATTACATTAGAGAAGCTCCTTAGTGTATGCTCATTTTAAAAATAAAATTTGGTTTCTAAATCAGATTTCACAGGGCTAAATCTTTTCTGTACATGATCTGTCATATATTTTTGCGCAGGTGCAAGCTGCGTTGTTCTTCTTTTGAAACTTTCCCACAAAACTGATTTCACAAAACCATTCTTTTGCACATACCACAAACATCATAGCCTGTCATATTAGCAACAAATAATAAGCTTGTTTGATGAAAAAGCCAAGAAAAGAGGAAATTTGGCTAAAGAATTATGTTAAAGATTCAAATCATATTCACATTTGAGATTGAAATTTATTAAAATAAAATTCCGAAAATCCTTACGAAGCGTTAAATAAAATCTATGTCCATTAATTCATTTTTATTGTTAGAAATGCATAGTTATTTTTATTAGAAAGTTATAAAACGCATTAAGATTTCACACAAATTGACATATTATTGATGGTTTAAAAAAATTCAATAAAAAATGTTATTGATTCGAATTTATTTATGCAAAAAACTTTTTAATCTATAATATCTAACTGGAAGACAAATATTTTACAAATTCGTAAAAATAATGAAGTAATATTTAGATCTATTCAAATACAACAAAACACAGATAACCAAGAGCGTAACGAGTATGTATGCGGTCTTATAACTATAACCTTGGAAATACTAATTCAAGAACTGCAAGCCCTTTTACCGGACTTTTTTGCTGAGCCAATATTTCAACTGTCTCTGCAGCGTCTCCAACCGAGAGGACTTGGGTTCGAGTCCCCGCTCCCGGATTTTCGGCACAAGCTATATAGCTAGTGTCTAGGTCTAATTCAGTTGGTGTCTGGAGGAGAATTCCAGTGGCCAGCCGCTCTAATCGATAGTTTTTCGTGGTTTCTCCGTTAAATACCAGGCGAATGCCTGGGCAAAGAACTAAAAACAAACGTGTCACGGAACACACTCGATTTCCTTGCTTCTCCTCTCCTCTCACATCACGCATTTACACGTATATGTCTTACATACCACGCATGTCGGGTGACCCAAAGGAAACTTAGAGCTTGTCTTGGCTGGGGTGGTTAACTCGCTTGGGGAGAATCCTAGAGGGGGAAAGTGAGTAAGGCGACGTATAGGTGCCAGATCTCTCCATCCAGCGGTGCCAACTCCCTGGATAAAACATTGACTACACTAACGAGACTAATGACAATAGCAGTTGAATATGCCTCTAGGTCGGAATCGGATCTCACCGTCCAGTGGGGAGGAACACCGCCACCTCCCGGGATAAGACATTCACTACACTAACGAGACTAATGACCATAGCAGTTGGTGTGCTGTGAAACTTCAACCAATCGCGTATTGTTTTGCGTGAACGAAAATTCGACGGTGGCAAGTACCTCGCATAGCCACTGCGCGGGGCGCTGTGAGTGGGCGGGGTCGGGGCGGGGGCAGCGGCGGCGTCTGAGACTTTAAGAAGCTCCGCGGCAACCGGCGCAGGCGGTGCAGCCTGCAAACCTGTTGCTGGCGGCGCCGGGTGCGGCGGCGGCGGCGGCTCGCGACTTGCGGCTTCTGGCCCTCCACGCTTCTCCCTCCACCTCCCGCCCCTTCTGCGTCTTCCTCCTGTGCTGCTGTCGCCTCAAGCTCTTTATCATGAACTCTTTCGCGGCTACGCAATTGACGTTTACACCACACTCGCCGCCCTCTCCGCCCGTTTCCTCTGCCGCCCCCAACGTCTCCTTATGCCCCCCTAACGCTCCTGCCGTTTCCATGGCTCCCATAATCCCCGCCGTCCCCACCCCCGCCCCCTCCATTCGCCTTTCATCCATTCTCACACTATTTCGTCGTACGCGACGTCACTTTCATGAAACTACCTTCTCTTTTGCCCTCTCCCCTTCCGTGTCCCATCTTCTCTGCCACGGTCAACGCAATCACCAACCACCAATATCACCATCGATACTGCCAATACTACCAACACCAACACAACAATCACCACCACCACCACTTCCCTTCGCCAACGGTGCTGTGCCCATCTCCTACAGCTCACTTCACCTCCTCCAACGCGCTCCAGTGAGCGAGCGAAGAGAAGCAGGCGGGCGTGCAAGGAAGTAGCAGGCAGGCGAGCGCCAGTAAGCTGCTCTAGGGGCTCCCTAAGCCGCCAACTATATTACGCGCGTCTGCGGAGACGGCGCGGCGCGGCGTCAGCGGCGCGCGGACAAACTGCGCGCTGTTGCGGTGGCGGCCCCCCGCCCGCCCCCGAAACGCCGCCGCCCGCCCGCAAGAGGATCTCACGCCGAGCCGCCACCGCCCTGCCACCTCCCCGCCCGCCCCTCTCCCTCACCCGCCCCCTCCGCACCCCGCCCGCTAGACGATTCGACGTCTGCGCCCCCGCCCCACAATCGCCCCGCCATCTCCTCCACCGCCCCGCCATCCCCCCCCCCCCCCCTCGCCACCGCCCCTACCGCCCTGTCCCGCCCGCAAGAGGACCGACGTCGTACCACCCCCGCCCCGCCATCGCTCTGCCACAGCCCCTCCCTGCCCCGCCACTGCCATTCCCCGCCCCCACCCACGCCCAGTCCCGACCTCGCCACGTTACCACCCCTCCCGCCCTTCCCGCCCGCAAGAGGACCGGCGTCGTTTCACCCTGCCCCGCTATTGCCCCGCTACCGCCCCTCCCTGCCCTGCCACCGCCACTCCCCGCCTCACCCACTTCTGTCCCCGCCCTCGCCACCGCCACCGCCCTCCCGCCCTGCCCCGCTCACGAGAGGACCTACCTCGTGCCGCCCCCACCGACATCGCCCCTCCCTGCCCTGCCACCGCCACTTCCCGCCTCACCCACGCCCCGCTCCCCTCGCCACTTCCACCGCCCCTCCCGCCCTGCGCCACCCGCAAGAGGATCCGCGCCGCGCCGCGCCGGGGAGATTTGCGGTCGCGTGAGTGCGATGAGTTCTCTCGCTTCGGCGTCCGTTGACGCCTGCCGCGCGGCGGCGCCCGCACAAAGAGCCAAGCGCGATTACCCCCCCCTCCCCCGCAAGCGCACTCGCAGTGGGGGAATTCTTACTTGCGTAGTTCTTTACACTTACTATGAGAATGTTTTTTTCTTTTGGGCGGCAGTCGACTCATTCTATTTTAAAGTCATAATAGTTTGAGCGGTTTTAGGGTTATTTCGTCCAAATAGTTTACAATGTAATTGTTTTCTTCAAGCCTTCCTGTTGTTTTCTGTTTTCTCACATTGAATATTGGTATTTAAACAAACCACCTTAACGAATTTGTTGCGATGCGAATTTTCAAACGACCACGTTAGGACAATTAGTGCGTGTCTTGCATAATTTGTGTTTTTTAATCTTCTTTCTTTACCACTATTTTTGCATGAATAAAACGTTTGTCATAATTAAAGTCTAGGTATTTTGAAAAAACAGCTATAAATGATGCGTTCCCAATTACATGATGTCGGAATAGTGTACAAACTTTTTAAAGGTAAATATTTTTGTTGTTGTTGGAAACTATAAGCAGATAACTAGGTCAGCAAAAGTGTACTAAACCATTTAAACAGAACGCCCTCAAAGTAAAAATGAAGGGGAGCAATGTAATAAATTTCCGAAATTAACATAATACTGGAGTAAAAATTGGGTTAAACGACATAAAAAAAGGACGTAATAAAGGAGTGTAGAGGCTTCGAATTATCATATATTTCATTGTGGATTTTGGGCCTTGAACAATTAAGCGGAAAAGTGCAGTTAGCGAGGATCGTGCGGTGCCCTTAATTAATGAGGTTTTACCGTGAAGTACTGGTGCGTTTATATTCCTCGGCGGTGGATTATATTCTTTAGATGAAGAACGGCTACAGCGTCTCGTGTAAGTTCCCCCTTTCGCACGAAACGTTGGTTTCATTGCATTCCATTGTAGTATGTCCGCAGTTTCGCCTGTAAACTCGAGAATGTGTGCGTGTTCGTGTGGGAATTTTTCACGCAATGTGTACTTTAACGTAAAGTTAGACACGAAAGAATATGATATCGAGTTTGGCAACACTGCTCGTTTTAATTAATGTCAAAGGTACTTCATGGTGTTTGAATTGGGAGAAATGGATGTTGGCTGGTCATAAAAGGTTAGAATTTTTATGTGGGTTTTGCGAGAAAGCGAAATTTGAAGGGAACTCTATGCCAAAGGCATCATTCATAAGAATTATTTTTCAATGAAATTGATGTTTTCGTAAGATAATACTCATCCATCTTTTGCTTAAAGTGCTAAACACCAAATAATGCAATACATTTCGTTTTGTTCAGTCTTTAAAAAGTTGTCGATTAGTATTTTCACTGCAATGATTAGTAAATAATACTAAACGCTTTAGTCAACGTAATGATTTATTTAGTAATCTCAACTAAATGCAGTTCGTCATGGATTACGGCCTCTTTAAAATGTGTGCTATGTGTGCGTTAGTTTAGTTAACTAAACGCATTTTGTAAAGGAAACTAAGTACTTTCTTTCAAAATGATCTATACCGTAGAGATCATCCACTACATGATCAATTGTCACGACTAAACAGTTCACTCCGTGAGTTAACCTTAAGAATATTTCATTCGCCCGAGGTTTGTGGAAATTATGTCACGTGTTCGTAAGGTCTTCCTAAACGAATGATCGTTGATACACGTTTCTCATGGTGAATCTGTGTTACTTCCCGTAGACATTGCAATACCTACAAAATTCACTTGGTTCTGCGAGTTAATTAAGGTCAGGGTACACAAAAAAATCTTGGAGTTAGAAGAATCATTTCAGTCTTCATAAAAGTGTAATGAATTATGAGAGGGTGGGGGGTCCTGGAGTAACGGGTACTCCGTACACCTTCTGGGCTGAGGTCTGGAATCGATCCACGGTCAATCCATATGACTCTGGACAAAGCGAGATCTCGGTAGGGATTCTTGGAGTTCTCCAGTTTTCTATGCCTCTCATTTCAGCATCACCCCTTCATCATTCACCTCCGCATTACTAATCGCGCACTTTTTTCTTGATACACCACAGCGTGAGTGCGGGGAGAGGTTGGTTCTGTCTACGTCACGGCAGTGCAGTGCTGTCAACTTCATCGACCGAAACGTCAGCATAATAGCGCGTCTTGGACTACATAACAATGAGAAACAAAGCAAGGTTTTTTAAAATTCAGAAAAATAATTAATGGTTATAGAATCTATTGAGTAACAAAGAACAAATCCGTACGCACAGGTCGTTAGAAAGAGAGAGCGAAAAGTGAGAAATCTGCATTGTAAAGGACGAAGGTAGGCAGCACTGCAAATGAAACCGTGACGTTCCAAGTGAAGCTCATGTATTCTACCGGGCCGTGCTGTACCGGTCTGAGCTAGAACAAGGGAGCTGGAGGATCAAGCAAACGTGTGCGCATGGTACCCGTTATCATGTACTGGTGATACCATAATTCACGGACCTCATTGGCCTCAACAGTTCCAAAAATGCCTTAACCCTAGTGAATAAATAATGCTAAACAATGGGGGGGAGGGCGCATTGGGCGAGGGAGGCGGGCGTGACAGGGCCCGTAAACGTGAGCGACGTGCGTCTGGGGAGAGGGGGCCCGCCGCACGGGGGGCGGCTGCCGGCGCGGGTGACTACAAGACGCAAATGCGGCGTCGCGCCCTCTTGGGACGAGGGGCCCGGCGGACGAGTGACGTCGCGCGCGCGACGGCCGTCGCCTGGGGGCGGCGGGGCCGGGGGCGAACGAGGCAGAAGGAGAAGCGGAGGACGAAGAGAGGAAGAGGAGGTGGAGGAGGGTGAGAGATGGAGGGAAAAAGGAGAGAGAAGAAGATCGGGTGAAGAACAGGGGAGGGAAAGGGGACGACGGGAAGGAGGAGGCGGAAGACGATAGTGAAGAAGGCCGACGAGAAGGAGGGGACGAGGCGGAAGACGATAGTGAAGAAGGACGACGGGAAGAGGAGGAGGAGACGATAGTGAAGAAGGACGACGGGGAACGCGGAGGAAGACGATGGTGAAGAAGAACGACGGGAAGGAGGAGGAGGAAGATGAGGCGGAAGACGATAGGGGAGAAGGACGACGGGAAGGAGGTGGACGAGGCGGAAGACGATAATGTAAAGGACGACGAGCAGGAGGAGGACGAGGCGGAAGACGATAGTGAAGAAGGACGACGGGAACGAAGATGAGGAGGACGAGGTGGGCGAGGATGTTGGGTAAGAGAAGATGCCGAAGAGAAGAGACCGATGAAAGAGGTTCAGGAGGAAGCAGGAATTGAATAGAAAGATCAAATATGGTAAATGATTAATAGAATGTGGCGATGATGAGGCAGTTAATTATATGAAGTGAAGTGGAATTTGTAGAGGTAAAAGTTGATAGCGTACATTTTGGCATTTTTTCACAGAGGAATTCCTAGGTTTTCGGTGTTCAGTGTAAGTTCCTCTGTTTTTTGGTAAACCGAATAAATATCATTTTCCTAGTTGCAGGTCGAAAAGTATTTTGAATATAAAATATTGTTAATATATATTAACCTTGCTTCAGATATTACTACATTAATTATGTACCCCTTTGCATTGTTCAGAGGCAACGTACACAATTAGCGTAAATCAAACCACCAATAAAAAAATGATGGCTATTTGCAGATATGCATATTTTCTTCCGGTTCAATAGCATGAACGTGGATTTTGTTTACCAGTAATTAAATAAACAGGCACTTCTCCTTTAAAGCGTGAGCTAATTTTATTCGATTTTACTGTTTTATTATTAGTATTTTACTGTTTTAGTACCTTTAATTTCATGATTCTGAATTTATTAAAATCTATGTTACCGTTAAGTGACAATCTCGAATGAGGTAAAACATATTGCCAATGAAAACAAACGCAAACATTAATTAAGGCATAGAGAAATTGTGTACTTCACAGTGGGAACATTGGAAAAACAACGTAGTGAGAAAAATGAATTGCTGGTAGATTGTATTGTTTTACTTTATTTGCTAGAATAAAACTCATCTGGCATTATTCAAAGTTTTCAATATCAAAAGCGGATAATGCTTACTTATTTTAGCTTTATATCCATGTTCTCTTTAAATAAACTTTTCCATTTTTGAAAGTTTAAAGTAGGTGTAATTTCACGTATTCAGAACAATGACTGGAAGTCTTTAATGCGTAGATTCATTGTTTGGGTTCATCTGTTTTACGTTAAACAGTTCGCACTACTTTCTTTTTTGGAGTAGTGTGTTAAGGTTTCGGATAGGGCCAACTAGATATCTACTGTGTGCGATTTGTTTCGAAGAAGTTAGAGTCAATACAACTAACCCGGATGGTAACTCTAACGCAGTGTGAAAAGGCATAAATACACAGCGAAACTTTATAAAACGGCCATCTTGATTAAGCGACTGAATCCAGTAACTGTTAATTTCGGCGCAACTTATTGGTTTTCCTATAAGGCACATGCACGTGCAAGTATTCTTTCTTTTAAACGATCATCTGGCTCTGCGGTCAGCGGCCACGCATATTTCAGATACTAATCTGTATTATGTAGTCGGTCACAACTTCCTCACAAGGAGGAGAAAGTACGAGGACGGTTTTGCGGAAGGAGGAGTAGCGTTTAGGAAAAATTTATCCAGAAACGAAAGGGATTAGAAGTGCCAGGAACTGATTGGGGTTGAGATATACAAGATAAAGATAGCGCCAAATTGGCGAGAGTGAGAAGGGGGTAGTGAAACTAAGGCAGAGCAAGGACGAGGGAGTGTCACGATTAGAGAAAGAGAGAACAAAGAATTGTATGACGGTGGACGAAATGGGGAAGCAGGGGCGAGGCAGCGACTCGATTACGCGAGGGGGGGAGGGGCGAGGGCAGAGCGCGGGTGAGAGACGAACTTAATGCGGACTGGCGCGCGCGGCGGAAGGCTGAAGGCGGGACGGGGTAACGCGCCAGCGCCACGCCGCCCGCGCGCCATGTCCGGCCGTAATGGACGCGGGCGGCAAGGATGCGCCTCCCTTGTCGCTTGGCGGGGCGAGTAGGCGGGGGGACGTAGGCGGGGGGAGTAGGGCGGGGCGACGTAGGGGGGGCGACGTAGGTCGGGGCGACGTAGGCGGGGCGACGTGGCGGGGCCGGGCGGGGGGGGAAGTGGCCGGGCGGATGGCGACGCGGGCGCTGCGGACGGCGAGCGGCGCACGCGCGCTTCGTCCCTCCGGGTCCGGAGAGCAGACAGCCCGCGGGTCGGGGTGAGGGGTGTGGGGCGAGAGCGTGAAGAGCCAGAAGCGACACAAGGTTTTTTCGGGGTGGAATGCAAATATTTACTATTTACGCATTGCGTTATGAAACAGCACAAATCTTGTATTCACGGAAGTATTAAAAGAACTATTGTACTGTATATCGTATACTACTCTATGTTATTTCAGAGTTCATGTGTAAAAATACTTAATTTATTGCAGCGATATATGATATTATTTAATTTGTTGAAAGGTGTGCGTGATGCTTTCTAGAAAACATTTTTGTGCGGTAGGGACAATCCCTGAACAACCTAAACCGGTTCTGATTTGGACTCTTGTCTTTCTTTGATCCATTTTTTTTTCGGGCATCGATTTCGACCAACTGAAAAACTTCCTGCAAGCCCGGGAGACGCGTGATCACTACCACAATATTTTTGAAACGGATGTGCAATATCACGCAGGAAGTTTTCAACCCGGACCCTAAGATTAGGAACTCTACGACGTTCAAAACAGCTGCCAGAAAGCAAGAGCCGTTCAGTAAATCTTGAATTTAGTACACTGGCGCCGAATGACTTTCTTCGACTAGGAAAAACCCTATCCCACACATAAGAGTGATCTTCTTTCCTCCACAGAATTATTTTGACTGTCAATTTTTTATGCTCAATTAGTACACTTTACACCGAGCGATGTGGCTCAGTGGCTCAGGGTGTAGCGCGTTGACTTCACATTGGATAGGCCCGCGTTCAATCCCTATGCCGGCCATCCTGACTGGGGTTGTCGTGGTTTCCCTCAGCCATCCAGGCGAATGCTGAGATGATTCTACTGTGAGGCCACGACTGGGCTGTCGACGCGACGGTAGCCGAATACCTCATACTTGGGTTTTTCAAACCTGGCCGATGACACTTCATCAGCTGTTACGGTTTCATCCAATCGAGCGCTGAAACGTCATCACGGTGACGTCACTGAGGTGACGTTAAGCTCCCGATTGGACGAAACGTAACAGCTGATCAGCTGTCATCAGCCAGGTTACAGAAACGTAAGTGTAACTACGTGAAGTCACGAAGGTTGAGCGAATTCGACAAAACTCTGCTGTCTGGTTGGGTGACCGGCTAAGAACCCCGGGATCTCACTGCGCTGTGACCAATTGCAATTTACGTGATATGCAAGCAGGGGGAGGGGGGCTCTTGCGTGTCGTATCGGACTTCAGCCAATGAGCATCAGACACCAGTTTGCGTTTCAATATTAGTGGGAAATTTAAATACAGCCAGATTCCATAATTATCACATCGTTACATGACATTAAAACATATTTATGAAGCATTTCTTTTAAATATGACATTTTGTTCACTTTCAACGTGTTATATTTGGTTGATTACTGTTCAAAATTCCCACTGTGCATCACTTTCAAAATGGTTCTCGACACATCTCGTTGCAACAAGGCGGTCAGTGAATGGTCTGGCTTTTCAAAAGAGGTGCCCGAACTGTGGTCACGTGATTCGTGACGCAAACTCATGATGCGCAGAACCAGCTAAAATCGGTGTACCGGAGGAACCCACCCGTATAATTCCACCAGGCCTTCCACCATGCATCTGCCCACTAATGTAGGCTCAATTGAATAATCAGTCGAATCGAGAATGTTGAGAATCGATCATTGTTCAGTCGATAAAAGGCTCACCTGCCAACTGCCGATTGATTTTAACTGTTGTAGTGATATTGCATCGACTGCACCAGACGTTCGTCTTGAAATAATTACGTGTAGGCGACATGTAACGGAAACGAAAAGATTAAAAACTACTCGCCGAGTTACATGTTTAATATGTTTGGTATGTCATGAGAGATACGTTTGGAAATGAAATTTCGTGTTCCTATTGCATTAGTAGGTTTGTGTTGGGGAAAAAATATGGGCAACATATTTAAATAATTTCTTACGAAATGTCATACCATCAAATCGGATAATTGAATCGAAGTTCTTTCAAAGTTCTTCCAAAAACTATACTGAGCATCACAAGAAAAGTAACATTAATTTTAACAATGATACATAATGCATTATTTACCATTGAACTGTATAAATGTGTATAAACAACCTGTAACAAGTATTGTATTGCAGCCACCGGGTCAATGACCCCCATCCCGATCAGGTTTTTCGTCCAGTTTCCCTGATCCATTGAGCAAATGCTGAGATGGCCCCTTGTTTTCCTTCTGGACATACATGTAACTTCATTTTCTGTGCACGTCTTCGAGAATTCAGTGGGAAATATAGTTATTCAAATTATCGTTTCCATGTTGTCGCGGCAGGAAGTACTATTCCGAAGGACAACACGGATAAGAGCCAAAATTTATTTCCTTTTTATCCTTGAAAATAGATTTTATTACACGGGGGCTTTTTTTTCAAAATTTAAGTAGTATATGGCTTAGTGTAGGGATCACAGAATTTTGAAAATTTGCACAGAATTCACTTCTTCCCATAGCACGTCATACGCAGTTTTTAACTATTTTTTTACGTAAAATAAATAAAAGAGCTTCTCGTTTTGTAATCCAATCAAATACATTTCTCGACGTTGAACGTCACAGTTTGCGCGGAGAGGGCAACTGTTCGTGTTCCTTTCTTGCCGATTTGGACGTTTGTCCGTGTTCTCCAGAACACTTGGAACGCGAGGCGACAGGGCTTGTGGGAGTGTTTGAAATATTCGGACGTAAAATGACGTGTTTGCTCGAGCGCGAATTTTTGCCGAACTCGGATCCACTCCAGCCGCGCCCTAATAGGCTCGCAGAAAACCGTCGACAACCCCTCTTGTGTGTGTATGCGCGTGACTGTTAGTTTTAGCTGGTGTACGATGAGGTCCCGAGAGGCTTTTGATTTTAATGCTTTCCGATTCCACAGAGAGTGTTTTCCTTCAATCACAAGCTACGTACTTTTTCGTGGAACCCTTTTTTGCTGGTCAGCGCGTTGCTAACTGGATATGAAAGGAACAATTGCCTATCAATTTCATTGTTGATATTCCTGGTAGGAAGTAATGGATGGAGAGGAATATTTTCAGCAAGGAAAGGACAAGAAATAAAGAGTAGCCTGTTTAGTTGGAAGCAAAACTAATTACGTATTTTATGGGAATTAGCGATTTTCGAAGTCTTTCATTACTTTTTTAAATTATATACTATTTCAGAACATTTAAGGATGTAATGGGTTGAGGATGAAATTTCTAAGCTCATGGTTTTCTTTAATTTATTCCCTGTTTAACATGAATCGATAAAGCTTCATTGCTGTTCATTATTTGCTCATTTGCAATCACCACTTTCTGAAGTAATTGAAAATATTCCAAATTTCCTCTGCCTAATTTTTTTTGTGAGGAGATGTCGCAAATTGCTTTAAAAAAAGACGAAGAAAATTTGGGCCAAAATATTTACGAAGACTGGTGCGAAATTGAAAACTGCAAAACGTTTTTTCTATAAGAAACATTAGTTGTCTCAGTGCACCTAGAAAGTGTCACCTACTTACGTTGATATTTGTGGATTGTTTTAAAGAATTTTTTTGTTTTGTTGTTTTTTCCTTGATGAGAAATTGCTAATTCAGAATTCATATCATAAGTACACATGACGACGTTTTGAGTTTTGTATCTGTCATGTGGAGAATCCCAGAAAATATCTCGTTGGGAGCAATCCAGTATATCGGATTCACTGCCTGTGTCCCTGTTTTGCCATGCCTCATCACAAATTCCATTAATCTATTGTCCCAGCCTGCATTCCAGCATAGAATGTCGCTCTGCGCTTTGCTCTCTTCTGTCACCAGCACTCGGCCCGGTCGGTGGGATTCATGAAGCATAATGTGGTCGCTACAAACGGTTAGAGCGCAGGACGCAACCATTTACTGAGTTAATCCTTTGTCGCGACTCCAAACTGTGACCGCTAATAGCGATTTCAATAGAAGGATTACTATTTGCGCCATCTCTATGCAGGAGAGATCGAGTTACACAAGATAGGGACACGAATGATCGCGTCACTACACCGTGCGGGGTTAAACGATTTATGAAACCATGAAAAATTGTCGAGTATTTGTAGCGTGCTAAATTGGCGTTTTCAAACTTGCTGGATACATTAGCTTCGTTTTGTGAACCGCAGGGTAATTAATATTGTAGGCTTGGAACTTGCATTTTATTAATCAAAGAAATTCTGATTTTTGCTCAATAAAGCGCCGTAAATTCTTAGTGAAATGTTTCTTCATGTGTTCCGGGTGTGCATTTGGATTATTGACTGAAAAGTTTCAACATTTTTGTAATATTTAATAGAAATAATCAAACATTCTTGTAGAAAATAATTTATAAATGGCATAGTTAAATTGTTTACTTTTAGTTATCTCCAATTCGTCGAGTATTTCAGAAATAGGAAGGAATATATTCTGATTTTCAACTAATCACTTATTACACTACTTTGGATAATGTAAATCTATACAATAATTAGTATTACATGATTTTTCGAATGTTCATAATTTATTGCATAATATGTTTTTAAGTTTAATGAAATAAATAACCTTCACCATAAAATACACTGCAATAAAAACACCTTAATAGACCCAAATATGAATAGAACTTCGATTCTAGGGGACTGTTTGTAGCAATGTTTATTCATGATTCAGGTACCACTTCAAAAGAACAGAAATATACACGGATCTCAACATAAATTTAAATGAAACAAATTGTAAATGATGTGACAAAATTGACATCGAATATGGTCGACATTTGTGTTAAGAAAATTGTTCCTTAGAAGCAACTATCCTTGCAAATTTTTCTTGGAAATTTCAAATGTTCGTTGTATTTTATGTAACATTTTATTATTTTCATATTGTCTTATTCATATTTTTGGTTTTGTTTCAGGTGAGTTTTATCTTTTTGCCGCATACTTTAAAGCTGATCACTTAAATGGTAAGTGCACAACAATGGAAATAGCATCGATGGTTTGGAGCAAATCCTTTAACGGAATCCTTCTGCTTGTCAAATGCAAAATCAAAGGAGTGAGATTTAATCCAGTACCATTGACAAGTTTCTGTTGTTATTGTAGTTGACTGTGAGTACCAGGATAGATTGTTTGAATTGTTCTGGCAACTGATACTAGGAAACTTTCGAATTTCCAACTTCTCGCGGAATGGAGATTCCGGAACAAGCAGTGCTTCGGAGAACTGTGTAACGTGAGATTCTACGACGCAGACTCCAACTTCTAATTCGATTAGTTTCTAGAGCATCAAGGATTTTTTTAATATTTGGCACTGATGTTTACGAAATTGGGATTTGTCCAGTCCTGTGCTGCTCTCTCTCTGCGGAACCGCGAATTTTCTACTAGTTATCTAAGATGACTTGCTCAAAATATTAAAATGGAATTTACTAGAATAACCTATGTTTGTTGTGTTTTTTTTTCAGAGAATTTAAATATTATTCAAATATACTTTTCTGCCCCTCTTTCAATGTCTATTTAAATGAATTTTGAATATTCAAAGGTTTTGTATTGTGTTAAATTGACCAGAAACAAACTACTTGTACTATCCTGCATCAGTGCTTGTAAACAGATATCGTGTCTGATATTTGCGTGCTGTTAATACCGCTAGGTCCTGTGGTTCCTCAGACTTTAGTATGATGTTTTCTCATATGATGTTAGTCGCAACTCTTGTTTTCTATGGGGAGTTCAATATATTATAATGAGTAGTCATATGAAAATGAAAAAAGCAACAACAATGAAACAAAATAATGTGTGTATGCCAGTTGTCTCTATTTTCTTTGTCATTTATGTTAAGATTATATCAATTAATTGATTACGTAGTGGTAATATTGTTTCAATTTCATAACTGCAATGTTTGTATTCATATCACGATAGAACCACAGATTCATCGGAATCAATGTCGTTGACGTAAGCATGGAAAACTAAAACCCATAATAAATAATGAAGTATCGCTGTGTTTTCACTCGGAAATGATCCTGAGTAAATCGCAGTAAACTTATCTATGCCTCTTGGAATACCTTTTCCCACTTTTATGGTGGTTTCCCTCGCCACTTGAAAGTATTTTTCGATCATCGGATGACACGAGGCGATACATAATTACGAATCTCGTAGCAACGGAACCAATCTTCAGTCAAAATCGTCTCGCCGCATTGTGGGCCCTATGTGAAAAGGCATTTTGATGGTCGGCAAGAGAATTTGATTATGCTCGAATTGTAAACTGAAGCACAATATTTGAGATATTCTTCTAAATGCAAATTGTTTCATGAGTATGCATAGTTTCTTATAATGTTGTTGCCACGTAATTCCATTTTTGAATATCATTAAACTTCCAGAATGCCGATCCGGGTGACCGAGATCGCTACCACATCTCTTTATTCAGCATATAGATACGTTAATCAATATAACGTTATATAACGTTAATCAATAGGGGTCGCTAATGATCTCGTAAATGCGACCTTAAGTGAACAAAAAAGAAACTTCCCGAATGACGAAACTGTTACACTGGTTTCCATAAGTTATTTTAGTTCCACGATTGATGACTTACTTGTCCTACATGACGAGAATTCAGCCATCAAAGTAGAACACCTCTGGTCTTTGTAAGAGGTGCGCCGCGGCACCTCCTGTTGGCCACTTCCGCCGCTGAAAAGCCGCTCCGCCTGCGCCGGAAATTCAGCCTCCTTCCGCCCCCTCCGCTCGCGCCTCGCCACGCCCCCTCCGCGCTGCTTCTCTTCCCCCGCATCCACGTCGCCTGCACTTCCGCTTGCCTCCATCCCATCACCCGTCCACGGCCGCGACGGCCGAGGTGGCCGGAGCCGGAGTGTGGGTGCTGGTTGCTCGCGCCCGGCGGACAACCACACACTGGTTGAATCTGGCCTCAAATCTGGTCATAATGTACTCAAATTTTGATATATCGCAACTTCTCCTCCAAACGTCCATTTCTAACGCTATGATTTTATTCTTTTCAGCATTACTAATGAATTTGTCTTTTCTCCGATCAACACGAGGCGAATGCCGGAGCAGTACCCTATCAACCGGGCCACGGACCGCGCGCGATCTGTCCTTCCTCTTCCTTGTCCTATCCTCTCCTCTTACACACACACTTACACTAACATGCACTACACTACCACATATTCCGGGACACCGGTCGGGAGCTTAGTGCTTGTCCCAGCAGGGGCGGTGCTTCGCTGGTGGGAGGGTCCTGGTTAGGGTAAAACCCCACTAGCCGACGGTAGGTCGACGCCGGATCTCGCCATTCAGCGGGAGAAGATCACCGCCATCTCCCGAGAAAAAAACATGCACTACATTCACGTGACTAATGACCAAAGCAGTTGACGCGCCCGGAAACACGAAAAAAACAATCAATCAATCAATTCACAATCCCATCTTCCACCACCGACATTATCATCATGTCCTCCTCTTTCCTCTCTTCCGTCTTCACACTGTCTTACCCTCACCATCTTCTCTTCCACCTCCTTATTTGCTCTGATTTCTTCTTCATCACTTCATATCAGCCATTGTATCCTCCTTTATCACCAGTTCTCCCTCATCTTCTCCACACACTCCTTCATTGCCGCTTTTACCCCACATCCTCCGCGGCTCCTTCTGTGCGGCGGCAATTTTGGAAGCAAATCCACGTCGCACTTCACGCACATCCGCCCTTCCTCCATTTTATCTCCGCCTCAATTTCTACCTCCACGCATACCTTCCGAACGATCTCCTCCTCCACTCTCCCGCCGGCGGCTTTCTTCTTCACGGTGGCATCTTCACTCGCCGTGTGCCCCGTCCCTTCTGCTCCTCGTGCACTTCATCCCCACCCTTCTCTGCCGTTATCTCGTTACTTCCTTCCCTTCTCCGCAACGGAAGGAACAGCAGCAGCTCCTTCTGCGCTCCCCTTCTTCCTTCTTCCCCCGCCCCCTCTCCCGACTCCCCTTGTTCGAGACGTCCCCGCACCGTCCCCCCCCGTCCCCCGCCCCGCACCGCACCGCCCCGCCTCGCCTCGCCCCGCCCCGCCCCGCCCCCGCCCGCGCCCGCCCGCCCCCGCCCCGCCCCGCCCCGCCCCGCCCCCGCCGCTGCCGCCAAACTCAGCGCCGCTTCCGCACTTCGCGATTTACTACTTTTACAGCCGTCAGCCTGTAAAAGAGATTGATCAGTGCGAATAGCAATAGTTCCCTCTTCCAGTGGCATATCCGCTGCGAGCGGTGAGGAGGCGTTTTAGCCCGTCCCTCGGGGATTAATGATCGATGAAACGTCACCGGTGATCGATGGAAGGAATAAAGATGTGGTTCTCCCTTGTATTCGCCGACACGCGCCGCGGAAACGGCCCGCGCCGCAAGACATATTTGAACAGGAAACACTTTGCGTTTTGTAGTGCGTGCTTCACGTCTCCATTCGTTTCTCCATCTTGGTTCTAAGATAAATATTTATACTCGTCTAACGCATTAAGAAATATGTAAATAATGTTTTTTTTTATTTTATTATATAAAATGGAGGCGGGTTTATTAATAGTACTTTTAGTCAGGTCGCTTTACCGATTGATTAACGATGATAATGTTTTGTTTCTGGGCTTGTTAACTACTATAGGCATTAGCTCCGTAAGTGTAGTGTATGCAATACCCTGGGAGGTAGTGGTGCTCCTCCCCCTGTGGATAGTAAAAATAGGCGCCGATTTGCGCGTTGGCTTGTGATGTCGCCTCCGGGTATCTCCACAAGCGGGGTTCCTCCCCAGCAGGGACATGCTCTGAACTTGCCACTGGTCTCTCGACAAGTGCAGTAGTCAGTGGCAGATTCAACCGATCATTTTTTTGGGGAGGGGAGCGTCGTAGATTTTTGTTAAATAATAAATATAAACATTAATAAACCTGCTATTATATTGTATATTATTTAAGTACTGTAAACATGACACTATACAATAATAGTGTTTAAATAATAATTTGAGCATAAATTTATATTTAAATCAATGTTTACAAATAAAGGAAGGTGAATAAATAACTCTAGGCATTTTTTGGGGAGGGGGGCTGGGTCCCCCTGACGCCCCTGTATTCGTCAGTGGTGGTAGTATTACAATACATGTAAGTGTAAGTATGCGTAAGAAGGACAAAGTCCTTGCGTACGAAAGGAAAACGTCCTAGCCTTTTTTCTTAGTGTATGGATCTTAAAGTTCTCTGATGACGATTCGAGAAATCATGAGAAACTAGTTATCAGAGGAATCCCTCGCTAGAATTCGCCTTCAGACACAGACGATCTATGCAGCTAGAATCGAAAATCTGTCACCCTCTACATTTTCAAACGAAAATTGTTAAAATCAGAGAAAGTGTTCGATAAAAAAAAGAGAGATTATTACGAGAGCGGTAGTGTTCGTATTAATATTTTACTTTTTACGCACACGACGGCTACAAAACCCTATGCGCTTCGCATTTTGTTTCATCCTGCCAGCGACCAGCGAAAGGATTTATCTATATACCAGGGGCGATATTTTCACAAAAGGATATAGGTGTTCTGCGGGTTGTAATACCTGCGCTGCTCCGCAAGCGAATTCTGGGAACCGCTGATATTTTGCGGAGGAGGCGCGAATGGCTGGAGAAGCTTAATGGGCCGAATGAAGGAGACTCGGCCGAGCGGCCGCTCGTGAGTGGATGGAGGGCTGGGCAGCGGGAAGGCGATTGAACGAGCGGGTGGATGTAACCATAGGAAGTGAAACCCCGCGAAGGGAGAAAATGAAGCGATTTTTACTTCATTTTCCCAAGTGTTGTCGCTACTCGCCGATGTCGATTCGCCGGAGTTGCGTAAAAAAAAACAATAATAATAATAAAAAAATAATGATAATAAAGATAATGATTATGATGATAATAATATAATAATAATGATAATGATAATAATAATGATAATTATTAAAATTATTTCATTATTATTAAACTAAGAAGATCTGGAGAGGCAAAATTATTCTCATAAGTAAAGAAATTAAAGAATTTGTAAAATATATCTGAAATCTACGTATACAAGTATATTCCTGATCACAGTAAAAATCTTGAAACCTTGAAATTAATGATTATAAAGTCGAACATTTTGAAAATGTTTGGCTGTATTTATCAAAAGTTTGGGAAAAAGCATTCAGAACTCACTATTGTGCATAGAAAGCATTCTGATGATAAATATATTTATGGTGGCGGGAGAAATTGTCAAGAAGTTGTAACAAAATCATAAAAAAGTTTAACATATTTTTGTACTCTTTAAAACAGTTAATAATGTATTTAGCAGCCTCTCAAGATGGTTCGGAAAAATCAATCACCTCTTTCAGCCCAATTTTTTAACTCGTCAAAGAGGAACATGCTGCACAACTACTCACGGGGCAACGTTAGTATTACTTGCGTGTTGAAGTGATTTAGTGTATTTTAATGTGCAGCAAAAAATGCTGCGCACATTGCTTACGATATGTACACAATTGAAGCCACTCTATAAGAACACTGATATACTATCATTCCCATGAAATACTGCTATTCCCTGGAAATTGACTACCATACCATTGAAGCATTCACAAGCATTAGAGTCAACTTGTATCATCAAATACTGTTGTGTATAGAAATACGTGTGCGGTTCAACAGGCGATGTTCCAACTTCGGCAACTTCTCACTTGTTAGAAACTACTAGAAATGAACGTGTTTGATGATTTAAAAATCTAAGAATGCAGTAGAATATTGTGAGCGAGTGGAACGTACCACCTATTCGTCGGTGTTACAGAATTATTACGTCAATAATTATTCACTAATTTTATGGTAATGCATAATACTCGGTATTGCACATCCATATTTTTCTTTAAAGGAACATATTTGTCACTGTATACGCTTAATTCCTTGAAATGTAACATTTGATGGAATGATTTCATTTCAACGTCTTTCATTGTCAGTTTATATATTTATGGCTGTGTTAAAGAGACACGAAGTCGCGATTGAGGATCGACTGTTAGTTAGGATATCCTGGAATGAAAACAGTTGTATGATGTGGTACTAACTAATGAAGAGAAGCTGCTAATTAAATAGGTTCGTGCAAGCGATAGTATGTTAGCAGATACAGCCCTAGACCGAGGCAAAGGCGCGTAAACAACTTTTTGAGATGGATATGACCGGAAGGCAGCGTAACTATGCGAAGAACCAGAGACTGAACCTGGAGCAATGTTTACGTGAAGCTTAGGTGCAGATTCGGTAGTTACGAACGTGTTATTAAGATGTTATGAAGATATGTGGGCATAAGTTATTAATTTGGTCTCTCCTTTTAAATGTTCCTCTCAATAAAAAAAGTATTTGAGCTTCTTTCCAAGTATATTCCAATATGCGTATGTATTTCATGTCAAATAATACGACTATGTATTGGGACAGAGGAAAAGCCGGAAAAGTTGTGTGTTTAAACGTTTTATGTTACAGCACTGTTTAACGGAACATGATTATTAAAACTTAATCGTTTATGTAGGGATCATTTAAACCAACTCGCTTTTAAAGTGTTTCGTGCTAAAATGGGAAGTTTTTCGATTAAACCGATAGTGTGTTACCGGTTTTTTTAAAAATATTTTTAATATTGTAATGAAACTTACATTTAATATTTTAATTGTTTTGGTAATTGAACTATACTGAGCATGAATTCTATCTGAAAGTTCATTTCTTAGTGTTAGGGTTTTGATTGTTTTCTTTTTAAATCTCCATGCCATTCAGAATATAATTAGCTTTCACTATTCTTAGCCCAACTTTTAAATTTTGTTGTAGGTGTAGAAAATAGAGAGTATTTGAGAGGCGACATTAAACAATTCACGCGCTTTTTAAGTAGGAAGAAGCCGCGCGGGATGCGCGAGGCTATCTGAGCACGCTCTCTCGCACCTGTGAACGCGAGCGCGCCGCCGGCGATCTAATTTCCCCGCGCGCCCGACAAACATTTTTCACTGGCGTTCGCACCCGAATGCAACAGCGCACAAAACGTCCGTTTACACAAAACGCCCGCTGTGTTTTCATCGCTCCTCCCGGGCGTGCACCGCAAAAATTCGCACGAACAAACTTAAATATCAAACTCGGAAGCCCTTCGACGGGAGCGCTACACCGACGGTGGCGCCGCCCGCCACGCCCCCGCCCCCCCTCGCCTGCCACGCCCCTCTCGCGCGGCGGATATACACCCACACTCTGCTGCGCCGTCCGGTGGGCTGTTTCCGCCCCGCCTGGCGCTCGGCCCTCCCCGCTGCATCCTAACCGCTCCTCCTTCCCCCTCCATCCTAACCCGTTCCTCCCTTCCCCGCTCCATCCTAACCCGCTCCTCCCTTCCCCGCTCCATCCTAACCCGCTCCTCCCTTCCCCGCTCCATCCTAACCCGCTCCTCCCTTCCCCGCTGCATCCTAACCCGTTCCTCCCTTCCCCGCTCCATCCTAACCTGCTCCTACCATCCCCGTTCCATCCTAACCCGCTCCTCCCTTCGCCGCTCCCTTGCCCGTTAGTCGACGGTAGGTTGAGACCGGATGTCGCCATTCGGTGGGGAATGATCACCGCCCATCCTGATGAAAAAATATGCACTACACCTACAGGACTAATTATCTCTGTAGATGACCCGGCATGATCATTATCAATCAATCAATGAATCAATCCCACCTTCCCTACTCCTTAATTCTCAGCTCCTTCGTCCTCTCTTCTTCCTTCCCCTCCCTCCCCCACCCTTCCTTCGCCACTCCTTCCTCCCGCCTTTCCCCGCTTCTCCTGTCCCTCCTTCTCCGTTACTTCCCCGCTACTTCCTTCATTGCCTCATTCACACCCGCCCGTCCCTTAGTCGCCTGCCTCACTGCTCAACGCATTTAACCATCACCTTCTCTCTCCGAGTATTACAGAGTGTGTTGGTTTGGAACGATCTCTCGCCCTCCTCTCTAGCCCCGCTCACGCTGCAGCCTCCTCTCTGTTCACCCGCGGTCTCTTCTGCACTGCCGCTTATCGCTGACGTCTCACCGTTTTTTTTTCGCTTTACACCCCTTTATCTCTGCCTTTGCCTCGTACATCATCACATCACATACGTTTACATTTCGCCACATAGGTTTCTCCGGGCTTTTTTTCTACGCGCCTCTCAGTCGCTCGCCCCGGCCACTGCCACCTTCAGGTTCACATTTCTTCCGACGCTGTCTGTGATACCTCCGATTACAACTTTTTCCCCTCTCTTCCTCTCTGCAACGCCCTCTTTCGCATCTGCGGAAGTTTTGTTTCGTCATAACGGCTGTTAATTCTATCAACTTATTTTGTCTCATCATCCGTCAATCAAGCATGACGCTATTCCTTCCCCCGTCTGACTTGTCTCCCATCATCTCTGCTCGTCTCCTCGTCTTTTTCGCTCTGCGCACCCCGACGCCGAGAAGACGCAAACTCAGCCTCGGTGTTTATACTCTCCTTATTAGTGCTATTGTAGATCGACTCTTGCTCGCATTCACCTTTCGCGTAGCGAAAAGATTATGTTCCAACAGCGATGAATTTGATGAATTATTAGGAGGTTTTGAGTAATCTCTACTGGGGATCGTTTCCGAAGGAAGGCGTAGAAGGTTTTTTTACCCTTAAAATCCACGGCTTCAATCGGGATTAAACCCGCAAACTTGGGTACAACAGTTCGCTACACTAACCGTTATACCACCGAATCCGCATTTATACCACCGAATAAGTCTCTCGATCCTATGTATCCAACACCGCCACTTTCCATTTATTTTACCATTCCTTCATACTTCAACACTTTCCTTCTGCTCTTCTCTCTCAAACCATTCCCAAATTATCTACAACACACGACATCTTTCTTGAGATGTGTTCATTCCCCTTTACGGTGAGATTAGGTCAATAAAACAGACAAAAATTTACGTATATTGTATTACGACATGAAAGTTTTGATCATACATCACGTTTCTACTGTTATGCTATATTCTAAACGAACTTTGTGCGGCCATACCGAGATTGACTATACTTTCATGTGAGTTACTCTGTACCTGAAGAAGACCCCTATACTAGGGTTGAAAATGTGCATGATAAATACTTCGATAATGTAATATAATATATGTAAATTTATGTTGTTTTACTGGCCTGATCTCATCTAAATCCATCACAGACAAATATTAATTTCCAGTCCCTTTTCTCCCAGTCCCCGTTCTTCTAGTATTTTACTACCACGTATATTCCGAGAATTCAACTGGAAACCCTAGGGCACAGGCTGCGCCCCGCTGCGGCTTGTGTCTCAGCCCTGCTACCACTGCGCTCCCGAACATTTCCCCAGTCGCTGCCACCTAACGAGGAATTAGTCAAACATTGCAGTGCGCGTGTTTTCTCCGGCGAGCGGGACCGCGTTAAAAAATGCAATTCGCCGCGTATCCATGTTGCGACACCGGAGACCGCGTCCTCATATGAACGTCTCTCGCTTCACGTGGTCTTTTGCGTTACTGCAACGTGTCACGCAGCCACATATTTGTACAGTTTTTAATTGTATTATCACTCCGTGATGAATTTTCTCGTTATGCTTTCCTTCTTTCTTTTAGACGCTGTCTAAATAATTTAATCACGAAAATCAGTATAATTTTTTAAATGAAATATTTAACACGTGTTTGTGAGAACTGACTTGTTCATGAAGCAAATTAAATAATACGAAAAATTCTTTAATTCAGTATTAATACTTTTCCATTTCCAAAATTTGGGAATTAATAAGAAGTATTTAAAAAACATGATTTTAAAGAATTTTCTTTTTCAAAATACGTCTCAAATGGATAGTGAGGTTTTAGTTTATTGGGAAAGCGTGTTTCCCGGTTTTCTTTCCCATTAATTTTTAAATAAAATGTTTTCCTTATTTTACGCTGGGACTAGACCTTTCAATTCAATAGCTTGTGACCACGTAACGTATCTGCTCATTCTATCGCATTCCGATTCTCATTGACCGCTGTGGTGAATGCGTCTTTCCATTCACGGCGCATTCCGTTGCGTGCGCGCGGCAGCGCCCACCCCCCCGGCCGCTTTCCGGCCCCGCCCACGCGCCGTCGCGTCCAGCGCGAACGTCCGTCACCGCCGCTTCCCGCGCCGCGCCTCGCCTCATCCGCCACCACTCGCCGCTCGCTCTTCTTTTGATCTCGTGGCCGCGACCGCCGCGCGCGCCCTGCTCCAACAGTGCTGGCCGCCCGCGCCGCCGCCACTGCCGCCGCCGCCACCGGCTTCGCCACCGGCCCCGCCACCGCCGCCACCGCCGCCGCCTCCGCCGCCTCCGCCACCGCCGCCACCGCCGCCACCACCGCCGCCACCGCCGCCCGCCGACCCCCCCGCCCGCGGCCGCCTCCCCCCTCCCCCGGCCTTTTTTTCCTTCCCCCCCGGGGGTTTCCGCCGTCGCTTTTCCGTCCGCCGTCCGCGCTGACGCGACGCGCTCCTCGTCCGCCGGCTGCGCTCTCGCCTCGCCTCTCCCTTCGGCGTGACCCCTTCGCCGTCCTTCGTGACCGCGTGGTCCTCTTTTCAGCTTTGTCTCGGTTCACCCCTTTGCTATACTTTTTTTTTGTTTCGGTCCTTTTTCACACTTTTTCTAATTTTGCAGTCCTTCTTGCAGTCCTTTGTTGCAGTTCTTACTCTTTTGTCCCAATCTTACTCTACTCCTTTGTCTCAATCTTTCGTTATTTTGTCTCAATCTTACGTTGTTTTGTCTCAATCTTACGTTGTTTTGCTTCAATCTTACGTTGTTGTTTTGTCTCAATCTTACGTTGTTGTTTTGTCTCAATCTTACGTTATTGTTTTGTCTCAATCTTACGTTATTGTTTTGTCTCAATCTTACGTTATTCTTTTGTCTCAATCTTACGTTATTTTGTTTCAATCTTACGTTATTCGTTTGTCTCAATCTTACGTTATTCGTTTGTCTCAATCTTACGTTATTCTTTGTCTCAATCTTACGTTATTCGTTTGTCTCAATCTTACGTTATTCTTTCGTCTCAATCTTACGTTGTTATTTTGTCTCAATTTACGTTATTCCTTTCTCTCAATCTTACGTTATTCTTTCGTCTCAATCTTACGTTACTTCTTTGTCTCAATATCACGCGACTCTTTTGCCTCCATCCTATTTTATTCTTTTGTCTCAATTACGCTTCCCTTCTTTCTCTCAATCCACTCTATTTTTTGTGTACATTCCAAATGTGTGCTCTTTTCCCATCCGTACAACGTTTGTTCATTCCACTCGTTTTTCGGTTCATCCCACTTTGCTGAAGGAACCCCTCGACCCTTCCTTCAAATTGTACTTGATTCGTCCTGCATCGTCTTAATGTGTTGTAATCCGTACTCGCGTTCAGGAGCCTCCACTCATTTCCGCTCTTTTCGCGAAGCGCTTCCGTGGAGGGACAGGAGTCGTTTACTCTCCGCGCACGTGCCGCTCTAACTATCCATCAGCAACAGCTCCGCGCCTTCGCCTCCGAGGCCCCGTGGCGTGGGTCCGTTCGCGCTCAGTTTTGCATCATTTCTTTGCATCCTCTTTCCGAGTGAACTCGCCCTTGCCAACCCGACGCTCTCCGTCTCTACCTTCACCGCATATTCACTCCTGCTCTCGGCCCTCCTTTGACCGCTCCGTCTCGGCCGGCGGCGGCTGCATCTGTTAGCTTCGTCCTTGGCCGACGGAAGCCTCTGTGCATACTTATTAGAGCGAAACATGTTGCTAGAGGTGGTACCGACTTAAGGGGCGCGTTTAAAGTTCAGTCGGGTTTCTCGCTAGTAATAGGGCTCTTTTGTATTCTCCTTTGTCTAGGACAGCATTGATTCGAAACTAAATTATGCTCTACTCTTGTAGCAAAGCCTTTGTTTGTTTTCCAAAATCTCCCCCGCTGGTTGGAAGAGGACGTGCGGGATTAAACTGGAAAGACGTATTACTTAATACTTGAGAGTATGCGCAAGAGGGAGAGGGAGGGAGAGTTTGAGAGTGAGAGAGAAGAAAGATATGAAGAGAGGTAGGGAGATAGAGAAGGAAGAGAGACAGAGAAGGGAGAGTGGCAGAGAGATAGAGAAGGGAGGGTGGCAGAGAGAGAGAGAAGGGAGAGTGGCAGAGAGAGAAGAGAGAAGGGTGAGTGGCAGGGAGAGAAGAGAGAAGGGTGAGTGGCAGGAGAGAGAAGAGAGAGGGAGAGAAAGCAGAAACATATAGAATGGAGAGAGGGAGACGACATTCCGGGGAGAGTGGCAGAGAGAAAGGGTGAGTGCAGAGAGACAAGAGAAGGGTGAGGGCAGGTAGATAGAGAAGAGAGTGAGGGAGAGAAAGCAGAAATATATAGAAGGGAGAGAGGGAGACGACATTCCGGGGTAGGAACGCGGTGTTACTTGTTGTTGAATATACATCAGATCGTGGTGGCGGTTTGAGGACACGGATCGCTTCCGCAAGCACGGGAGTCTGATTATAAAGGAAAATTCGCCTCTAATTAGGCGGCGCGGGGGTAGGGAGCGCCGCTGTTGATCCGTTTCGCGGCGTCGGCGGTCGCGCGGAGAACGCTGCGCGAGGAGCCTGGGGGAGGGACGAAGCAGAGCACGGAGGGGAGGCGGAGGAGGGAGAGGGGTGATGCGGAGGGACAGAGCGGTGGAGTGTAGGGCTACTCGGATGCCAGAATCCGGACCCGACTGCCGCGGTGGCCCGCTGCAGTCGTCACTCGCACTTCACTAGGCTTGTGCCGAGCGCTTTCCCTCGCCTGCTGTACCGTCGGGTCGAGTCAACAACCAGCGGGGAACATCCGTGGCTCGCCGATAAGCACTGGGCCCCCACTGGAGTGATTTAGAAGGAGAGTATGGGATAGGGGATGGCATCTAGAAAGAGAGATTGATATAGAGAGAAAGATTGATAGAGAGAGAGAAAGATTAAAAGAGAGAGAGAGAGAAAGATTGAGAGAAAGATTTCCTGTGATTGCAGTCGTTCCTCTACGAAGTATGTAAACAATTTGGAATGAGGGATATACCAGGATGATTGATTGATTGATTAATTTTTTCGTGTTTCCGGGCGCGTCAAATGCTTTGGTCATTAGTCCCGTTAGTGTAGTACATGGTTTTTTCACGGGAGTTGCCGGTGATCTTCTCTCGCTGGATGGCGACATTCGGCGCCGACCTACCGTCGGCTAGTGGGATTTCCCCCTAACCAGGACTCTCCCACCCGCGGGGCACCGCCCCAGCCGGTACAAGACTCAAGCTCCTGACCGGTCTCCGGAATATGTGGTATGTAGTGCATGTTAGTGTAAGTGTGTGTGAGGGGAGAGGATAGGACAAGGAAGAGGAAGGACAGATCGCGCGCGGTCCGTGGCCCGTTTGTTAGGGTATTGCTCCGGCATTCGCCTGGTGTTGATCGGAGAAACAATGTACCAGGATGAATTGCATGGGGAGTTAGACTGAGATGTGAAATGAATGCGTGGAAAAGTTGGGGCTTCGATCGGAACGTTCTCCTCGCTGAAAGTTCTCCTTAGCGAGCGGCTGCCAAGCTATCGAGTGCATAACGGTGAAAACTCACAGGTCGAAGTGGACGAAATCGAAATATATTGTTATGGTACATATGGCTTATTGATATTCTGTTAATTTTTGTTTAAGGTTATTTTTAGGAACCATGTCATATTTGTTTTCAAACACAACGGAATTATCCTTTAACCACATGGATTTATGAATGTGATCCAATACTTAGTCCTTCTATGATCGTTGCGGAGCGAGCACACGGAATTGTTGGAAGCGCGCAGGTCGGCAGATTCGGACGGGAACAATGGAAATCGAAAGCAATTTTCCAAGAAATAAATGAAATTTGAACGAATCTTTTCTCCAAGATATTTTCTTTCGAAAAATCCGTGTGCTATTCCACAAAGCTCCCACTACCAAAGAAAATTTGAGTTTATAAATCCTTCTGAAATAGCTTCTGAGAAGCGAGATGACGGTGAATGGGGTCGTTGACTTTCTTGCCAGTAGAGATGAATCAGTGAATGTATAAAGTCTATATAGTATATGTATAAGTAGATATACACATACTATATAGTGTATAGTGGTGGATTTGTAAAGAGGCTATTGCAGAAAGTCTGGATCGGTATACTGAACATTCGGCCTTTTGTTTTGGGAGCGTTTTGTTTATAAATTACTTTTTATAGAATTGAGAAAGTATATACTGTAATATAGTACCATTAAGAGGGAACCTTAAGATTTGAAACACGGTATACGATGTATTTTTTCTGTAAATGGTTCTGTAAATAGTTCTAAGAAACCATTTCTTTCAGTACGTATAAAATGTCTTCAAGAAACGAAGACCTTTTACACTGTTCTTGTTAGCAATGAATCACTTCTACATATTAGTAAAATAAATTTGAAAAATATACATTTTTGAGATTTCCTGCTCAAGGAACAGATGAAAGAAATGTTCATTATTTGTCCTCTTGAGTTTTGAAAGTTTTCATATGTGAAGTATAGTTGTTAATGTCCTTGTCATATTTCTTTGAGGCACCCACGTTGCCCTTTTAGTTCGCGATTCACATGATCCACGTAAAATAAATTTTCTTGGCGATCTGTTTTGATCCCTCTTGATCTTCCCCGTTACCGCTTATGCGGAATGAAGTATAAGGGTTTTGCTAAATATCTTTCGCCTCGTGCGATATTACTGCCTCCTATCCCTTTCAATTCTGTCGAGAACCCTGCGCCCACTCTCTCTCTCTCTCTCTCTCTCTCTCTCTCTCTCTCTCTCTCTCTCTCTCTCCTCTCTCCTTTCTTTCTACCTCTATCTTTTTACTGGTGCGAGGTTCACGACAATATGAAAGGAATAGGAGTAGGTAGAAATAGTGCTGACAAAAGAGAGAGAGAAGGAGAGAGGTTACAGTCTAAATTATTCCACTACGACAACGTGAGGAGTGTAGTTCAGACCTCGACGAACAGTACCTCAACGTAGAATAGGAAAGCAGATGAACTTATCTAGACTGTACATTGTGGAGAATGCAGTAGAATTTCCCGAGGGGAATGATGTATATTGGCCACGTGAATTACTGTAATAAGGAGGGAGGTAATTCGCAGAGACCCGCCTCCACCATGCAAAACTCAGTTGGCGAAATAGCGCGGGCAGCCAGGTAAATGAGCCTGGGTGAGAAGGGATGGCAGTGGGATAGAGGTCACGGCGTCGGTGCGGTGAGGAGGAGGTGAGGGCGAGTGCAGAGAGCAGTGACGGAATCGTGCGGAGAGGCGAAGGGGAAACGAGAAAAGGTGTGGTAAGCAGGGGGAGGGGAGGAAGGGGGGGGCGAAGACAGGATGAGCGGTGGGGCGGGAGGGCGGGTGCAGTGGGAGATGAAGGGGCGTGGCGAGCGGGCGGGCGAGGGGCGGCGTGCGTGTAGGGAGGGGAGGGCTCCACCGCGCGGCGCAGCGGAGGCGTCAGAGGAAACAGCGCAGGGAGGGGCGGGACCAGAGCTGCGTGTGATTTATTTCGCGTCCCGGCGCAACGCCCTTTCCGCGCCGCCCGATCGCCTTATCGCCTCGATGGGCGCGTTTCGCGCCTGGCGCCTCGCCCGCCGCCGCCAGCGCCGCCCCCGCTGCTGCGAGCAGCCGAGCCGCCACCGCCAACGTACCACCCCTGACGCCGCCACCGCCGCCGCCGTCACTGCCACCACTGCCGCCACCGCCACCGCCCCGCCACCCCCACTACCGCTACCACTACCACTACCGCTACCGCTACCGCTACCGCTACCGCTACCACTACCACTCACTACCACTACCACTACCACTACCACTACCACTACCACTACCACTACCACTACCACTACCACTACCACTACCACTACCACTACCACTACCACTATCGTCGCCACCGCCACCGCCTCCGCCTCCGCCTCCGCCTCCGCCTCCGCCTCCGCCTCCGCCTCCGCCTCCGCCTCCGCCTCCGCCTCCGCCTCCGCCTCCGCCTCCGCCTCCGCCTCCGCCTCCGCCTCCGCCTCCGCCTCCGCCTCCGCCTCCGCCTCCGCCTCCGCCTCCTCTCCGTCTCCTCCCGCCTCCGTCTCCGTCTCCATGTCCGTCTCCACCTCCACCTCCGTCTCCGTCTCCGTCTCCGCCACCGCCACCGCCACCGCCACCGCCACCGCCACCGCCACCGCCACCGCCACCGCCACCGCCACCGCCACCGCCACCGCCACCGTCGCCGCTGCCGCTGCCGCCACCACCGCCATAGCCAACTTCACCACCTCCAGAACTGCCAACGACAGCCATCGCCCTCACCGCCGCCAACGCAGCTGCCAGTTCCTCCCGCCTTTTCCATCGTTGCCTCCCACGTTGCCTCCAGCCACCTCCACATCCGCCGCAACATCGCCCCCACGAAGGTCGCCCTCGCGGCCATTGCTTTGAGCTTTCCTCTCGTGAAGGCGATTCGCCATACTGCCTGTAGAGATCTGGAACGTTCAGGTTATTTCTGTCACAACGGTGCTTTACCAGTAGCATCGCATGATGCCAGTTTTTAACACACCTTAGAATTCTTTATTTTTCTGCATTTTCATATTATTGTATTGTTTAATGTGATGACTTGGTTGATTTCAATATTTGCAAGTCCACAGTTTCTGCCACCGTTGTCTTGAGTCTTGGACGCCCGACACGGGCTGTGAGCATGAGCAACTCATTCGGACCGCTAATAATATTGAACATCCGTAGCCTTACTCACAACTTAGTTGCACAAGCCGAAGACATCGCTGTTGCTGCGCGCTGTCGCCGCGTGGAAACTTTTGAAATTGGGGGTCTCTGTGTTTCCGCATGGTAATAACGGTTTAACATCAGCATTATTTGTTACTTATTGTTCACACCGGAGGCTAAAACGTTCTGCTGCTTATTCAGAATATTACAAATCGTGTGACAAATATCAATTATTTTAAATGAAAATTACCATTAGTGTCGGTACGACTCCCCACCATAGATTCTGAACTGGAGATGCACTGCGCCCATGTCATGTAAGCAATTCGTATTATTGATTTATAGTCATAAATCTAAATCAGTAGTTCCAAGATGTTCTTAGTAAACCTTGGCTCATATGTGGCATAATGGGTTTCTAGTGTAAGTCCGTTTTGATTCTGGGTCGCGGTGACGTGACACATGTCTGCGCGTTGGTCAACGAACGATCTCAAACTGCAAGTACTTCTCACGGGCCTCACACTGCTTCTTCGGCAGGCACATTGCTATCGTTTATTTCAGTAAGTAGTTTAAATAAATGAATAATTATTCTTCCATGAAATTGAATTTTAATATTATTTCATGAATTTCACTAAATACACTAACCAATTACCGTGGTACCAAAACCTGCAACGCTTCACCGGCCCAACACCGCTGGCGAAGCTCTCTGCCCAGTCGTGCAGCAGTAGCCGGAGGTTGTCTACGCGGTCATTGCTCGGCGCTTTCGACTCGTGGAAGCAATTCGTCCCACTGGTCGTGCTCTGTCTAAAGTCGGAGCGGTTCAGAGTATTTCTGTCGCAACGTTGACTCACCAGCAATTTTCTAGCGGCGAGTGGGTAATTTTCAATTAAGAATAGGGTCACACATTTGGAGTTTCTCACAGCTGTCTGAGGTTTAATGCCAAGGGTATTAAATAATATTTACGGAACTTCAAATGCATGGTGTAGTACTAGAAAAATTGTAACCCTACCGCATTAACATGCACCGAGAGCTCCATCGTTGTAGAAAAAATTCGAAACAGAGCTGTGTTACTTGTCGACATGAAGACGGAATTTGAGTGCCGACGAAGATATTTAAATTAAAGACCCAAACGTCGGATCGTTCAAGAGGTCTACCTCTTTTTTTTTGTGTTGATGCTGTTGTTATTGGTATGATATAATACTATTGATTTGGATCATTACGATGAGATGGATCAGGAAGACGATCAGTAATATATTTTTGGAAATTTAAATTAATGTCTAAATTTAATTTTAAAAAATATTTTCTTATAACCTTAACACATTTATATTATTAATACCTGGATAAGCATTCCAGAATGTGATAATTTTCCAACTATAACAAAATGAATTTTCTTAATATCTTACTGTGAACAGGCAAGAGTTTCAAAACCCCAAATATTACTGTGCTTGAAGTGTACACTTCTCTTTGTGTTTCTTTTATTTCTCACCCTAACAACCGTTCTGCAACAGTTCGTATAATTCAGCCGTCGTGTGCGGCACCCAGACGTTTCGTAGAAAGAGGGAAAAGAACCCCTTTGCAGGTACCGCTCCGCCGCTGCGAACAAGCCAGACGTGCAGGGAGGCTGCCCGCCCGCCCGCCGCCCGCCCACTAACCCCCCGCCCCCCGCCCCCCCCCGCCCCCCGCCCCCGCCCGCCACCACCCGTCCGCCCGCTACCCGCAGCCCGCTCACCCGCACGCCCGCTCACCCGCACGCCCGCTCACCCGCACGCCCCTCACCCGCACGCCCGCTCACCCGCACGCCCACTCACCCGCACGCCCGCTCACCCGCTCACCCGCACGCTCGCTCTCCCGCTCGCTCACCCGTCCGCCCGCCCACCACCCGCCGCCCGCTCACCCGCACGCCCGCTCACCCGCACGCCCGCTCACCCGCACGCCCGCCACCCGCCACCCCCGCCCGCTCGCCCCCACCCCCCCCCCCCCCGCTCACCCGCTCACCCGGAAGTCCCCTCACCCGCTCACCCGTCCACCCACCGGACCGCTCGCCCACTCACCTGCCCGCCTGCCTGCCACCCCCTGCCAACGCGTCTGCCCACCCGCTCGATCAGTCGCCGTGCCTTCGTCCTGGGTGCGAGCCCACGCCCAAAGGCGCCAGAGCAACGAGTGGGAGTAAAGGGGCGGGGCGGTGGGAGTGGATTGTGGGCAGGTGGGGTGAGTTGGGATTGAGGAGAATTCATGGTGGTGGAGGACGATGAGGAGGAGGGAGTAACGGAGGACTGGAAGTGAATGGATTGATTTATGGGTTGGTGATTCCGGGCGCGTCAACGGATGTCATTAGTCCTGTAAGTGTAATGCATGTTTTTATCGTTGGAGGTGGCGGTGATCTCGCAATCGACGTAACTGTCGAATTGCGGGGATTTCCGCAACCAAGTATCTCTCACCAGCGGAAGACCAGTCAAACCGGGACAAGCTCTAAGCTTCAGACTAGACCCCGGCATTTGTGATTTTGTAGTGCACACAAGTGTGAGTGTGTGTATGTAAGGGTAGAAGATACAAGGAAGTGGAAGGAAAAATCGCACGCGGTCCGTGGCCCCTTCATTAAGATACTGCTCCGGCATTCGCCTGTTCGAGAAACTGTGGGAATCTACCGATCAGAGAAGCCGGCCGCTAGAATTCTCTTTCAGACAGCAAGTGTAAAAAATCCTGCCACCATCTGGAGATATATGGGGAGGAGGTGAAGATGGAGGAGGAAGAGGTAAGGGTGACGATGAAGGACGTTGACGACGAAGTTTAGGAGATAGAGGAGGATGAAGCGCCGACGGTACCGGGTGCGGTAACTCAGTGCATCAACTGATGTCACTGCAGCGCCTTTGACAGGGAGGTCCTAGGTTCGAGTTCTGACGGCGGTAGGATTGTCGACACTAAATTATCAACTAGGTCGAATTCAGTCGCTGTCTGAATGAGAATTCTAGCGGCCGGCTGCTCTGATCGGTAGTTTTCCGTGGTTTCACCGATCAACACCAGGCGAATGCCGGAGCAGTACCCTACCAAACGGGCCACGGACCGCGCGCGATCTGTCCTTCCCATTCCTTGTCCTATCCTCTCCCCTTACACACTCACTTACACTAACATGCACTACACTACCACATATTCCGGGAGACCGGTCGGGAGCTTAGAGCTTGTCCCGGCAGGGGCGGTGCCCCGCTGGTGGGAGACTCCTGATTAGGGGGAAACCCCACTAGCCGACGGTACGTCGGCGCCGGATCTCGCCATCTCACGAGAAAAAACATGCACTGCACGAACGGGACTAATGACCAAAGCAGTTGACGTGCCCAGAAACACGAAAAAATCAATCAGTCAATGAATCATCGCCGATTGTAAGAGACGAAGCTGGGAGTAAAGTTGGAGGTGAAAGCAACGGTGTAGGAGCCTACTCATGCTCCTTCTCATGGAAATAGAGAACGGGAGGCGACGGTGAAGAAATAAGAACGACGGCGAGGGCAGGCGGAGGCAGCGCCGCCGGCGGCGAAAGCGGCGGAGGAGGGTGTGGAGGCGGCGGCCGGCGAGCGGCGTGTGTAGGTGCCGCCGCCCCGAAAACGAGCGGCCAACGGAGCGGAAGAATCCGCGCCGGCCCGCCGGCCGCTCGCCGCGCGCCTTCCTCCTCAACTGTAGCGCAGGCGGGAGGCGCGGGACGGGGCGACCCGGCGAACACGGCGGAAATGAAAAGGGATGTGGGAGGCGAGTCGCCCTTTTCTTTCTTTGGGCACCGGTGTGAAGAGCGAAATGCTCATTTACGTGTGGTATGCTGGGATAGTAATACAGGGTAAGTCACATAACTTTAGCACCGCCTGTAATTTTTGAACAGTTGAAGTTACTGCATTTCAATTTTCACGAAAGCGCATGAGGGAATAGAGCTAAATGAGGCATGTATTTGTGTCAATTGTATCACTTGTATTTTCAGAGTTATTGAGGTAACTTTTTCTTTTCAAATGGGAATATATATATATATATATATATAATATATATAATATATATATATATATATATATATATATATATATATATATAGTTTATCATGTCACGTGCAAAAAGACATATGCAATGATATACATTTTGGCATATGATAGAAAAGAATTTCTTTTAGTAATTTTAATTTTTGCGACTCGTGTTTAACGTATATTTTAAATGTAACCGTCCACCAACTAAGGTTACGAGCGCTCTCCTTGCTAGCACGTGTTCGAAGCGTAAAAACCCGTTATCTGTTAAAAACGAGTCGCAAAAAAATAAATACTCAAAAAAAATGCTTATTTAACATACGACAATTTGAATATCATTGGATTTGTCTTGTTATGTTCGGCATGATAAATAAAAAATACATAGTTTTATTTGAAAAAATACCAACAAATTTACCTCAGTATCTCAAAAAATACAAATGATAAAATCGAAATAAATACATACATTAATTAGCCCCATTTTTTCGTGGACGTACGTGAGAAATGCATCACAATAACTTTACCCGTTCACAAACTACAGCTGGTGCTAAAGTAACGTGACTAACTCTGTATACCTTCTACTATAGTGTTACTGTAGTGTTGAGGGTTTTTGGCAGTTATGTGATTTATGTCTGTTATTTTGCTCCCTTTGTTTCTTGAGGTATTGAGCTTCCAACAGGTCTGTGCTTCACAATTCTACCCTGTTAGATGTTTCAACGTAGGAGAGTACTTATGCTACCCTTTATATCGTTATCCTAATTTTTAGTAATACTCCTTGCAAATGTTTAGTTTTTGTTACATACGGCACCTTTATTCGTTCATGAGTTTTCGTATTTAAAATTAGTACAGGGAGGAAAAGAAAAACTTGGTAGAGTTCACGTACCTCATTTGTGTTTCTTATTTTCACTACCTGATGAATATTGGGGATAAGCTTTGTTTATCGTAAAATTTTTTAAAAATTTAAACGAACCTTTTTTACTTCAAATGGGACGCCCGGTGATAAAATAATTTGCTGCATTTTAAATGGACTTATTTCATTCTAATTGCCAGAAGGCTGGGGGTTGCAATTTTACTTCGCTTAATTCTTGATTCCCGCGGATTCAATGTACGAGATGATGTATATTGGTTGAACTGAAATATTGTGGGCCTAATCCCGGAATTATTGGAGTTTTTTGATGCAGCGATTCTCCAATGCATTGGCAGTGCCTGAAAAGCGGGAGATCTGACGACCATTTTACACTGGCGACCGCGCGCAGCACCGACTGCACATCGAAGGCGGATGAAAACAGCGCGGAATTTCGCCCCGCGGCTGCGCATCGATCAAACCACTGCGCGGCGCAGCGCGGCGCCAGACGGGCGGCGCGGGGCGGCCGAGGGGCGGAAGGGGGACTTTTTCGGGGGCGCGTCTCGCCCGCGGCGTATGGATTCGCCCGTGAGGGTTCCCGCCGTGCTACCCTCTGTGCGGCCCGCCTCGCCTGCCCCGCCCCCTCGCTCGACCTCCCGTCCTCTGTGCATCTCTTGCCACTCGTACACTCTTTCGCAGCCCTCTCAACGCCCCCCCCCTTCCCCCCCCCCCTTAACTCCAACACCCTTACCACCTCTCCCATTCCCTCGTCCATTACCATTTCCTCCAACTCACGAGTCCTGATTCCCCGTCGGCAGGAATTTCGACACTAGCTTTTCAGCTAGGTCGAATTCAGTCGCGGTCTGGAGGAGAATTCCAGTGGCCGACTGCTCATCGGTAGTTTTCCGTGTTTTTTCCGATTAACACAAGGCCAATGCCGGAGCAGTACCTTAACTAACGGGCCACGGACCGCGCGCGATATTTCCTTCCTCTTCCTTGTCCTATCCTCTCCCCTTACACACACACACTTACACTAACAAGCACTAAACTACCACATATTCCGGAAGACCGGTCGGGAGCTTAGAGATTGTTTCTGCTGGGGCGCTGCCCCGCCGATGTGAGAGTCCTGGTTAGGGGGAAACCCCGATAGCCGACGGGTGGTCGGCGTCGCATCTTGCATCCAGCGGGGAAAGATTACCGCCATTTCCCGAGGAAAAACACACGCACTATACTTACGGGACTAATGACCTAAGCTGTTGATGCGCCCGGAACCGCTAACCAACCAACTAAGCATCCAACCCCCTCAATCTCACCACCAACTTCTCCAACCATATTTCCAACACCCTCTCCTCTACCCCCCTCCCATTCCCTCATTCCTTACCATTTCCTCCAACTCCCTTACTACCCATCTAATACGTTTTTCAATCCATCCCACTCGATCACCCTTCCCTCTCAAATGCTCTTCACCTCACACTCCTTTGCCACCCCATTGCCATTTCTCTCGCCGCTCCTTCGCACACCCCTCACCGTCCCCACCGCTTCTCGCTATTCTCTCACCACCACGTCACCACCCTCCTCAACATGTCTAGTCATCCCTCACCATCCTCTTCACCCCCCTCCTCTCCACCTTGCTTTCCCTCTCATCACTTTCTCCCCCACACCCGGCGCCGCTTCTACAACTACGCGCTGCCGCCGCCGCCGCCGCTTATCCACGCTCGCAGCGCCCCGGTGGCGCCGGCGTGCATAATCGATGCGGCGCAGGCCGCCGCCGCTGCCGCGTTATCAGAGGGGGCGGAGGGCGACGCCGACGGTGGGAGGGGAAGCGCGATTTTCCCCGTCATTTACTCCGACCTCCCCTCCCTCCGGCCCACGCTCCCTCGACCAGCCCTGCCCCGCCTCTCCGCGCTTCGCTCCGCTTACCCTCGATGCCAATTTGGAGCCGCGACGCGCAGAATTCGCTCATATTTTAATGCAGTCGGAGGGTTGGCGGCGGGGCGGCGGAATTGTCGCGGGGCGAAAGGAGGAAATGAAGTCACTAATTTTTGCTCGGAGCAAACTCGCGAGTTGCGAAGGGGCTGCGAAAAGAGCCGGCCCTTGGCGCAGGCAGATGAAAGGACGGAGACTCGTCTTCGTCGGTCGCCCTTCAAAGGGCGTTCGAACGCTTGACCTACATCGCGGAAGGGACGGTGGAAGGGGGGGGGTCGGTGTTGGGCACGGAGCGAATGGGTCTGTGATGGCGCTTCTTTTCTTTGTAGCCCTGTGTTCTCTATCGTCGTTAATGCTCTTTCTTTAGGTTCCACAGTTGATTTAGGTCTCGGTTTCTTCAATGGTTGGAGTTTCTAGGACCGTCATGTGAAAGCGTTTTAACGGCAAACGTCAGCTAGATGACGTACGTGTGAATGCGAATGTACTATGTTCCATAGCCCTTAACGCTTGTCCTTTACGTACCTCAGTTGATTTACAAATCTAGTTCCCGTCAACCGCCATTCGCAGAATTGTATCTGTAAACAGTGTTTTTGCTGACTTCCACTATGATGGCGTTAAATGAAATTATTATACTGTGCCGTATTGCCGTACTTAACACGTTCACTGCCCTGTGATCGATATGTGTTTCACAAGACATAACATATAGATGGTTTTACTACTTCCGTGAACCACGTGGGCCAAAGACGTTTACGGTTTCTACTGCAAACATTTTCGTTGAACTCCGCGTAATTGCACAGATTTTGGTGTGGAATTGCTAGGACGGTCACAGACTTTAGACATGCATAGAGACGTTCGGAAAAAAATATTTTTATTTTATAGAATATTACAGTAAAATTTTCCTACAGTCAGGAAGGTTTGGACGTGGCTAAATATTTTAATCTTCTCATAGGGACAGAGAATGTGATTCTCCATTTTTTAGGTTCCATGGTTGACTGACATTTCGGTTCTTAGAACCGTTTCACGTCACTATATTAGTAATACGGTACATTTCAAAGGAAAACGTGTTATACCGCGTATTTCAAATTCCATTTCCTGTAGTACAATTGGCGGCTGCTCCTTAAGCCCTTTATGGCGGCGCCCTCCCAGAAAAGCTAACAACGAGAAAAGTTGCAGAAAGTATTGAACTTGCAATAAATCGACTCGTTTATTTTGTACATATTACCAGCGCAATTTTTCAAGAAGAATTTATTTGAAAGTGCCCGATTATTGTGAAAAATAAATGTTTTTGGAATGGGTAGCATAACGGACTATTGGGAGCCCTTCCGAAGCTAGTGCATAAGAGGCAATGAAAGCTTGAGGAAGAGTGGGGATACTGGAAGTTGGGTGGGAGCAGCGTGCTTCTCTTAGGGTTGTGTTCGATAGAGTGCGCGAATATTATCTAAGCTAAGAATGCCGACCCTTTCATTTGGTTTCATAAATTTCTGTTTTATTTCCTGGAAATATTTTTTAAAAATATTTTTGCGTGAGGAAAGTTGTATCTTCCGTTATCAATGTAAAAGTTGTCATAAACAAAAATTAAAATTCCGGTACGTGCAAATGAGTTGTACTATACATACCAGTTTTCTTTATTCATGAAATATTTGGGAGAGGAAATATATGTGATAATTCGGACATACATGCCACCCCCTCGTAATTCGCAACACACCGAGTAGTATCCGAACGTTTTTAGGCTTCGAGCTGTAAGGAATATACCCTTACCCGTTTCAATATATCAGATTCAATTAGGCTTCGAGCTGTAAGGAATATACCCTTACCCGTTTCAATATATCAGATTCAATTAGTTTTTTAACATTATGCTTTATTGTAAACGTTTTCTTCCACTATTTTATCAAAATAATCCACATTAAATCGCAATACTCGTATGAATTCTATTAATGTAGCGTCATGAACAAGGAGGGTAGTCTTATGCCCTAAAAAATCATGAAATATGCTTTTAAAAATATGCATTTATGACCTAAAAATGCTTAAATAGCACCTTAATATGCAATTAAAATTAAAATATTTCATTTCTTCTATAAACCTCCCTTGATAAAATTCAGGAGCGGCATGCTTAGAATGAAGGGATATGTCTTTTTTGCAAACATAATATAATCTTCCCGACTTTGCGAGAGAAATAATTGAAGTAAATATTCACATTTGTGTTTACATTACATTCTATGACTTGCTGTGTTTCTTCTGACTGGTTTAAAAATATGTTATCAAGAAATATCCTACCTTTGCCAAGAATTTTGTCATCTATAGAAAACAAGAAAACGCCATCTGTGAAAAGCTCTTTCGAATCAATGAAACGCTTACAAATAAATATATTCTATGAAAAGATGAAATGTTTTGTAGATAAGTCTATTTTAACGATATATGCAAATGTGCGGCTATAGTTACACGCATATGCACCAAAAGGAAAAATAGACCAAATATGTACTAACGTAATACCTTATATAGCATCACATTCTAACCATACATCAAGAAAATTCACTTCTCTATGTACTGAAAGAACGGACAAAAATATTCAAAATCATAGAAATCAACTCTCTAATCATGAAGGTCTCGCTCGCGTACAGGCACAAAAATCACATTGTTACTGGTTCCTCGAAACACGACGTTTAATTTATTTTGTTAGTCGAGTTTATTGAATTTTGGCCTTTTTTATTTGTGAATTTTCTTTATGTTATTAACTTCTTATTCAGAAGTTGGGGGATTTTTCAAAATATGTACCAGTCATATGAGCATTAATACATTCAATTGCGTACTCACCCTTGCTAACTTCTGTAATTGAGCAAACACGTCTCTAACTCAACACATACAAAATGTTTTTATATAATTACTAACCTTTTGAAACAATTTAATTTTACCTAGTACAATTTATGTGGCCTGTCATACCGACATTATTGCTTTGGCATCTAAAGAATGCACGCTCTTCAATTCCGTACTTCCAGGAATTTCAAAACACATTGTGAAAATTATTTTAAAATCTAGAGTTCTCGAGTTCAGCAGGTAATATTTAGTAGTTATTCAAATTATCGTTCTGCATGTTCTCGTGGCAGAAAGTCAATTTATTCATGAAGAACACGATGGAGGATAACAGCCCAAATCTATAGCTGATTTACATTTGCAAATAGTTTTTATTATACCGGAGCGAACATTTTCTTATCAGTTTTTGCCAAAAACGATCTGTTTTCAGAATTAAACTTGCATACGGGAGAGGATAGGGATCACAGAATTTTAAAAGAACGTGCGCTGAATGTTTTCCCCATAGTACGTCACACACAGGTTTTAACTGTGTTTGACGTTAAATAAACATATAAATAAATACATAAATAAAATAAAACCGGTTGTAGCAAAGGCTGAAAATAAAAGCGATTGTGAAAGAAAAAGTTTCAACAACTCTCATTTGATTATATTATACCAAACAACACAACGTAAAAAACAGAGATCCATTTTTGTGAACACATTGTACGTTTAATTATGAATGCAACTGTAAATTCGACAACCGATTTGAGAAAAAGTACAAAAATTAACAAAATTCGCCAAACTGGATGTTTCTTCCAATGCAATAGGATTCTGCACATATATGAGAGGCATCCAGTTATTGTTTCGGGCAGGAACAGAGAATTTCAATAGAATTTTGCTGTCGTGTATTCCGTGGTACAATGATGAAACGTATTCACCTTTCAATTCCAAGTATCAATGATATTGTTGTTGACTTAGTTTCAAATTCACTGAAGTGAGCCACATTTAAATTTTTTCTGCTTGCGGTCACTCAAGACACTAAAGGCTATCAGCATTTACGAGCTATATATTCCAAATTAAACTCAGTATGACGAAACTAGCTGTTTTTGCGATAATCTTTTGCATTTGCATTTAGTAGTATTTCCGTGTGATAATGAAGTAAATAAAAAGTACTAGCGAGAATTTAGCTTTTAAAAAGCCACTATGTTTTCAAAGATTACAGCAAGGATAGTATATGTGTAGTATTTCTACGATAGAAGTATAGTACGTACGATAATGTACGGTATTGCGAGAGGGAAAGAAATAATATAAGAAAAAATAAATAATGAAACAATTATGGAGAATACAAAATTATACTTTCAGGGGATACTTTTATTGTTATTCTCCGTAAACATCAATTTTTTTCGCTACTTCGTTCTTAAAGGTTGTAACTGCTATGAAAACGTTTGTACTTCTCCCAGTCTTCACCTATTCGTGACACGAATACGATACAAATAAGAATATAAACGTCATCGATTTACTCCAGGGAATGTTCTTTCTAGAACATCAGTAAGTCTGTGAATAGCGGACTTGTAACTTGTGCTTTGCAATAACTGTGCCAGAAGAGACCTCTACAAGCGGGCTTCAGCAGTTGACCCGCGCGACAAGGCTGTGTTGCGGGTGGCCGCAACGCCTGCGCGTTCAGCAATGTTAGAGTGAAGCTGGCTTCTTTTTCGGCATTTGATTTTGTTTTCTTATTGGTATTGTTGAGAGACACGAATTGTCGATAAAAATGAATCAATAATATTTTTCGCATACTGACCCTAAATGTCGCAAATTTGTGCACTGTTGATCAATAGTGATATTAATCGTCTATTCGCACGTACTAGTCCCTTTAACACGAACTAAAGCGAATTAAACGTCGTATTAAGGAAACTTACATTGTTTTTCGATTTTATTGATATATTTAAATTTGAGTTGAAAATATATGTACATAAATTATTTAATTTGAAATAAGGAAATTAAATATTCTGATATGTATATGCATGCTTATGTTTTGCTCTGATCAAACCGTCATATTATATATTGTATATATTATATATATATATATATATATATATATATATATATATAGTGACATACCGATATGTCACGTTAAAATAAACTAACATTTATTTGTAGACAATATGGTGGAACATGCATTACGAAATATCACGAGAGCTAGAGCTTAGCTACGACCGTGAATAAACAATGTAGCTTTTGTTTTTTCTAAATGCATTAAGAAGAGATGGCTTGGTGCCGAAAGTAGAAAATTTGGGATTGGGCGTAGAATTTTAGACGATCAAAAGGTCAGCTACACCAAAATATAACAAACGTATGGATTGGCTGGGTGAGAGAAGGACGGTCAAATGTTACGAAAAAAATGATGGTAGTTTAATACGAAGTCTTCGAGGGATGAATCATGCAGGAAGATTTCATTCTGCTCGGAAACGCGCTTCTGAACTGATCGTAGGTTCGTGAGACGGAACGAGTACAAACTAGATAGAATTGGGTTATCAGTGAAATTTTAAGGACAGTGAATGATATTGCAGATATTTTCATGTGGAAGCAATATTGATGTATAAATTGGAACTTTGTCGGGAGTGGTGATCGAGTTCGGGACTATGTCATAGGACGTAATCGGGACTGATAATTTTGATAGTTTGAGACCAGCTTGGATAGGGGCAGAAGAGGATTCCTTGGAACTTTGGACTACGGCAAGCTCGCAAGATATTTCGACTGAGAAGTCTACGAGGGACATCAACGAAGAAAAGATAAGTTAACCGCGGTATAAAGTGTAAATTGAAAGATATCTTGATCAAAGGCCTAAAAATTGTAAATTCACTAAATTGTTTGCTAACAGCGTAAAAAAATAAACTTTGTTGAATTTTGTTCTTAAAAAAAAAGAAAGTGATCTTTCATTTAGTCAATCCAAACAGAAATGAACTAGGAATAGAATCATTCTATTTCAGATTCCCAGCTGCGCTGTATAGTCGGCGGATCCTATAATCCATTATAGAGGTAATAAGGATTATAATATATCGTGACCCATTGACCCAGCAAGCCGGACGCTAAGATCTTTAGCAGATATAAATGTAGAGAGAAGAAAATTTTTTGTATATCTCAATATGTGTGTGTGTGTATATATATATATATATATATATATATATATATATATAATATGACGGTAAAAATTGGTGATGATATCACCTAAGTTATTCGTGTCGACACCGTGCGAAAAATGTGCGAAAAAGCGTTGTAATTGTATCGAGGAATTTCTTTGCTAGTTGTTAATACTTCGTACAATATTTTCTTCATATCTATATTATTTCCTTTTCAAGACGGTTTGAAACAGGCCCGTTACATAAATAGTTTAATTCTTTCCCAATATTTCCCCATTTTGAAAGGGTAAAGTACGAGCGTGAGCATAGGGGAAGTTCAAAAGAATATTCTTACATACGAATTAAATATCTTGTGCCTCGTAAACCGACATGAAATTACAAAAAAATATTCATTGAAATGCTTATAGTAATTAAAAAGAACAGAAACATATAACGAAGTTGGACGTTTTCGGATGGGTGCAGTAGAACTTCTTTTTTTAATCGATTTCATTAGTTCGTTGGGCAATATTCGTAAATTTAAAACCATCCACTGCATATGAAACGAATATAAAAGAATGTTATTGATCCACCTTTTTAAACGCATTAACCTTCGAAAACAGCCCGTCGACCAGAACGCGAAATGACATTTTATTTTCCACCGGGCGCGGAGTCAAAGTCGCGTTTGCGAGTCCTTCCCTGCCAATTAACTCGCGGCACCATGTGTGTAATCGCCACATGCGGCCATGACAGTGGGAAAGGCGGGCGTGGGGAACCGTGGAGTCTGCTGCCACACCTTCCCTACACCACTGCCATACTGCGCCACCCTGCAGCCCTCCTGCACCCCGCCGCCATCCCCGGCCGCCATCACCCGCCGCCATCACCCGCCGCCATCACCCCGCCGCCATCACCCGCCGCCATCACCCGCCGCCTCCGCCACCTCGCTCCCATTTCTCTGCCACCCGTCGTCAACCCTGCCGCCTACTATCTCCCGCGCCACCCCCGCCACCCTATCACCCCCCGCTCACCGCCACTCTGCCATCCCCCGCGACAACTTTTCACCGCCCCGCGATCACCACGCAGTCACTTGCCAGCCACCTCACCGCCACCCGCTCCAATCTCTCCACCACCGCCGCCGCCTCCTCCGTCACCACCACCTCCGCTGTCGCTACCACTTTCGTCATCATGATTGATTGATTGATTTTTTTCGTGTTTCCGGGCGCGTCAACTGCTTTGGTCATCAGTTCCGTTAGTGTAGTGCATGTTTTTTATCGGGAGATGGCGGTGATTTTTCCCCGCTGGATGGCGAGATCCGGCGCCGACCTACCGTCGGCTAGTGGGGTTTTCCCCTAACCAGGACTCTCCCACCAGCGGGGCACCGCCCCAGCCGGATCATGCTCTAAGCTCCCGACCGGTCTCCCGGAATATGTGCTTGTGTGGTGAATGTTAGTGTGTGTATGTGTAAAGGGAGAGGATAGGACAAGGAAGAGAAAGGATAGATCGCGCGCGGTCCGTGGCGCATTTCGTAGGGTACTGCTCCGGCATTCGCCTGGTGTTGATCGGAGAAACCACGGAAAACTACCGATCAGAGCAGCCGGCCGCTAGAGTTCTCCTCCAGACAGCGACTGAATTTGACCTAGCTGAAGAGCTAGTGTCGAAAAACCTGCCGCCGTCAGGACTCGAACCTAGGACCTCCCGGTCAGAGGCGCTGCAGTGACATCAGTTGATGCACTGAGCTACCGCTCCCGGTTTTCGTCATCATCATCGTCCCCTCCGTCTCCACCATTCATCGACCCCAGCTCCGCTGGCGCATCGTCGCTACCTTCTCCATTACCCCTGGCATTGCCGCCGCTACCATGGTAGCGTTTACCGTTGCTCCCGCTCCCGCTATTTCCAGCATCACCCCACCCCCGCTGAGCGAAAACGAATTAGGCCCCGTCGGCGCCAAGGTGGGGCCTCCCTCACCATGGAAATGCGCAAATTCATTAAAATGCGTTTCTGTTTTCGCCCCATTACGCTGCACGCTGGAGCCAAATGAACACAATCGCTCGCTGGCCCTTCAACTTGATTGTATTCACATTATTTTCTTTCTATAAGCTCACTTCGCAAACGTGGATAGTTCTCTTTGGAATGGTTATTTCTTGCAATTTTGTAAAAAAAGAAGAGTACTCCATATTTGGGATAAGTACATTTTTAGCGTCCTGCGATACAATCGAAGGGAAAATTCAAAGAAAAAATTTCGAGCGGTTTTCAGAAAATAATTGTTTAAAAGTTGCCGATATTTCACTCAAATTCCGAAAACTTCTCATATTTTTGAAAAATTGTGCCTGACCTTATTTAATAATCTGTCTTTCAACTTTCATTAAAAAAAAACATTCTCTCTTCGATAATGTAGTTGTTGGAAGTCGCCGTAAAAATTTAAACGTTTGCGATTTTCACAAAATCAGAGATTGAAACAAACATGAAATTTGCGACATTCTTTTAAGCATTGTTTGGGCTATCCGAGATCAAGTTTAAAAAGGAATTGGAGATAATTTTGAAAATGTTGAGGCTTAATTAACCCCAATAAATCAAAATATTTTTACAAACCCGCAGAACCTCGAGTTTATTGAGATCGACGTGGGAATATCAATTTTGGAGAATATCGGTTGAATGGTTTAAGCGCTATCGTTTACTACCCTTTCAGACGGAAACGCGTTTGGACGGACTACAGGGGAAAAACAGGACAGACAGTCAGATGTTTTGACGTCAATCGATTTTTCGCTACCAACAACTCATAAAACATGGATTTAACTTCACAAAGTGTTAGAAGGATTACTGCAAGTAATTATTACATGTAGAGACAAGATTTATCCACTTTTGTATTATTCAGGCTCAGCAATAAGAGTTTTTCTATTACAATTCATGATTACGTTTCACGATTACAATTCTTTCTTTAATGACGTAAGGCGAGATAACAAAGGTTACAGGATCTGATACTCATGAAAATGTAAATAATAGCTCTTGACCCTTGAATAAATATTCCATAAGAAATTAATTTTGTATGCAGAACGTATGTATTACGATCTATTAAAACGAACGTGTAGATAAATACTCAAGATCTCCCTTAATGCACAAACAAACACGGGGAACAACAAATTTGATGACGTTTATATAAAAGGAATGGTATTTATTGTATGTTGTTTATTTTTTCATTCAAGTTAAGGATATTTTTGTTTAAGCTTTCTGGTAGTTTCGTAGTAAACTTGAAAAATGTGTTGTAGAGATTGTAGGTCCATATCAGTCCCTTGTATTTCGCCCGTATATTCCGTGCCCCGAATACCAACCTCGCCATCCCCATCCCCGTTCCTACACGTCCTGCCCTCGTTCGGCCCTATTTACCTCGCGTTAGCGCCGCCGCAGCGTGAAGGCCCTTGGGGTTTGGACATTGGAGGGAGCCTAATGAGGGGACGGTGTGCTGCGGAAATGGAGTCGTTAATGATTGCGCCTTGTGTGCACGATGGACAGAAAAGGAAACCTGGCCTCTCATCTTCTCTGTGAAATTATTTTTAACGGCCATTAAATGTATTTTGAATTGCATATTTGGGACCGCGCCAGTTACGGTGCACTTGTTTTTTAGTTGTCGGTCAAACAAGGATTTAACTGGCGTGGGAGATATCATATACAGAAAATTTATAGCGATGTAACTCCGTATTGTTCGGAATCAGGAAGGCCATTGATTGGATTAAAAGAATGTGGGAATCGTAACAATACTGGTTCTCTAGCACATTAACTACAATAAAAGTGCTCGTGGAAAGAATTGTCGAGAATTAATACATACAATACATAAGTACGGAAAGACTGATCTACGTCGTTGAGGAAGAAAAATGAGTACGAAAATCGAAAGAGTCTCTGTATCAATTTGGTTTGTTAGATATCTTGTGAGAGCGTGTGATGTCTGTTTTGTATTCTGGTAGCAGCAACAATTCATTGAATTTAAGAGTGTCCAGACGACCAATCGCGAAGGCTTCTGACTGCCCCTCGACGTTCGGGAGCCAAAGGTGAACGAATGAATTCAATGAACAGACGGTGATGGCGTAAGATCGTGTTAGTTTCCTGTAACCCTTTTAACGGCAGCTTGATGGAAGATTGCAACTTTGTGACGGTTGTAAATTAACACTTCGGTACTAGAAAATTCAATATGAAATTGATTAATAATTTTATTGCTTTTGGTAGTGTGTTAAAACAGCTGGTTTTAATAATAAAATATGAAAAATGAAAATTTGCTCCTGAACCTTAAATATATTTTGCAACAACATGGCCTATTGCAAAAGTCAGTAAAATTGGGGTTAGTAAATAAAGCAAGGCATCTGCGTCAGATAACCATCTCGAAGTGTGATTGAGCACGGCGGACGTGTGCGGTGATCGAGTAATCGATCCGTGCGCCGGCGAGCCCCAATCTAGATGACTGCGGTGACAGGGACTTAGGAGATGACAGTGCGCTTCGCGCGAGGCCCGAGCCGCAGCAACAGCAGCAGGGGCGGCGGGGGCGCGGCTGATGGATGTCGCGGAATTAGCTTCACCGGATGTCCAGCGCTGAGGGATGGCGTAGATGCGGAGGGCGATAATGACATGACAATTTCGTGTCTCCCTCGCAGCGGAGCTACCTACCTCTCGAGCGGATCCGCGCTGCCCGCCAGCGGCCTGCGTGCCGCGTGCAACCCGCCGGAGGGGTTTTGTTGTATACCAAATAAAAAGCAAAGACAATCTGTAACACAACAATTTATTCATTCCCCAACATTCAAAGAATTACCAAAATACAAGTATGCCAGAGTCGAGATAATCAGGAGAAATGTTCATCAGCCGGGTCGTTGTAAAAATGGTACAGTCAAAATTCCAATATCACAATCCTAATACAAAGCACGTTCCCTATATAGTTTACTTCCGATCTCGTCGGCTACCAATCTCAGTTGAGAGTGGCCGAGGCCGCCGGCGCTGCAGCCCTCCGTTCGGTGTCCCCCTCCCCGCCGGGGAGGGGTAGCTGCTCTGCCCCTTCCTGTTGTAGGGGTCTTTCCAGGTCGCCGGGTGGCGACGGGGCGCGCTCGTTGCTCCATCTATCGGCGGTGCGGGTACTTCCTGGCCCGCTACGCCGCCGACGGTATTTCAGTAGTGTCTGTTCATACAGATACTACAGTTTTCTGCGGCCCCGCAGGAGGGAAACGCAGAATAGTAATTTTTATGTTTTTTTTTTATTTACGTTAGTAAACACGCACTTAGCCACTTAGCAAGCAACCATCTAAATACTGCTTTAAGAGCGCGTCCATAGCAACGGCCGCTAAAATATTTTTAATGGACTCTCGATCATTTTAGCGGCCGTTGCTATGAACACTATGGACTCTCGGGTTTAGATTCTGCTTGCATTAGTAGAAAAAACATTCAACTGTCTGATCACAAACAAAGCATCCAGTACCACCAACCCTTGCTACAGAAAATCAAGAGTAATGACAATTCAGAACTCGCGAAAGTGATAAAAGTTAATTTTTAATGAGCGATAAACTAAAATAACAAAAAGTAACAAAAATCATTGTATGTAACTCGTCCTCTATTAGTCTTTAAGGACTTAGCCGGAAGGTTACTGCGAGGCGGAGCGATAGCGAAGCCGAGCGTCCTTAAAGACTCGTTTAGAGGACTCGTGACATAAATATCTATTACTTATACGCTATAGCTTTTCATTGTCTTTGATACGGAGCTCGATATACGCTGCATAACTTACGTGGATTGAGAGGGGCGTGGAAACGAGGAAACTATGAAAACAGTTGGATTATGCTACACGTTTTCTTATGAAAGGAAATTATGGGAGGGGAATACGAAAAGACAAATAGTCTGGTTAACATTTATGTAATTAGTAAATAAATAAATTTAATAATTAAAATTTAGGCCAAAAATAAAATATTGTAAGTACCACGAAAGTTAACTGGTTATAATGATCTCGGGCGAAAGACCCTCGGGCTTTTGGTTTCTGATCGAACCCTTGTAACAACCTTTGTGAATAAATGACTGTTTTGTTATACCTACCTGTTATATCGACATAACGCTACCAGAGGAACAAAAGCCACTCTTAATGATCTGCGTCCGTTATTAACAAAGTCATTGTAGCTAAAGACAGCGTACGAGTACTGTTATTCCAAACAAATATATTTCTTATCTATATATGATTTTTACTCCCTTCCTACAGTGCAGAGACATGAAAGGAAGGTATGGGAGGGGAATACGAAAAGACAAATAGTCTGGTTAACATGTATGTAATTAATAAATAAATCTGAATAATTAAAATTAGGCCAAAGATAAAATCTTGTAAGTACCACGAAAGTTAACTGGTTATAATGATCTCGGGCGAAAGACCCTCGGGCTTTTGGTTTCTGATCGAACCCTTGTAACAACCTTGGTGAATAAATGACTGTTTTGTTATACCTACCTGTTACATCGGCATAACGCTACCAGAGGAACAAAAGCCACTTTTAATGACCTGCGTCCGTTATTAACAAAGTCATTGTAGCTAAAGACAGCGTATGAGTACTGTTATTATTACAAAAAAGGATATTTCTTATCTATATGTGATTTTTACTCCCTTCCTTCGGTGCAGAGAGAAAGTTATGTAATAAAAAAAGCAGCATATAAACTATTATTACAGGGCCCTGGCAACGAGAAAGTGGATAAACCCTGTTGTTAAATTTAGAAGAAAAAAATCATGTAACACATGATGTCACCAGAATTGATGCGTTGTGGGTCCTTGTTACCGAAAAATAGAATGACGGCAAAACGAGTGTGTGTCTGTCTGTCTGACCGTCCGTCTGTGAACAACTCTAGCTGCTAAACTGTTCAGCTGATTTTCTCTAAAATTGATAATCCCTAATCGATTTGGCTGATGTCGCGGTCCCTTGAATTTGAAACTGATATTTTAATTTTTGATTTTATAACTGAGATTTTTTCCCTTAATGATACCGTTCCTTAAAGGTAGATTTTGAAATACGGTCATGTACAAATTTTCGAAAATTTGAGCACTTTTCGTGTAATTTTGCGTAAAATACGGCAGAAAGTAGGTGCTTTTTTTTAGCACCACATTTTTTTTTTATTACTGATACGTTATTGCTTTTTATTACCGTCGATATCAAGTTTGATGTACATTGCATAACTTACCTGGATCGATAGGATCGTGGTTACGAGAAAAATATGAAAATAGTTTAATTATGCTACATGGTGTCTTATGAAAAAATAGAAAGGAAAAATGGAGGAAATACGAAAAAAAAATTATTATTTAGTTAATTAGAAAATAAGTAAATCTGAATAATTAAAATTAAGCCAAGAATAAAATGTTATATGTACTACGGGCGTTAACTGGCTCTGAAGAACTTCGGCGCAAGACCGTCGGGCTTTTGGTTTCTCATCGATCATTGAAACTCTTGTGACAAACTTGGTGAATAAATAACTATTTTGCTGTTAAATCAACGTAACGCTACCAGAGGAACAAAAGCCACTCTTAATGAACTGCGTCCATTATTAACAAAGTCATTTGCGTTGGAGCTAAAAACAGCGAACGAGTACTCTCATTCCAAAAAAAGTATTTATTTATATGATTTTTTTTCTGGGAAGGTGATATTACTGAAAGTATTAAACGAGACATCGCCTTGGTTTACAAACTTCTATATTTTGCTCTATATAGGCCTTTTGATGTTAATAAATAAAAGAAGAATTTGCAAATTACTTGTGATCCTTTGACTTCCTCATTTCTTCAAATAGCAGCGAAGAGACGTTATCAAGAGCTCCGTATGTGATAGAAACATAGGGTAAAGGGACCGGTCAGTTTGACATCAACTGATGGGGTTCCGCCGGCTTCTGGGTGACAGAAATGTTGGCCAGATGATCGATCGTGCGAAACGAGCTGCAATCTGACTCGGCCGTACAACAGGCCCGACCAGCAGCAGCCAGCAGTCAGATGATTGCTGCGACAAGAATGCTTGTGTCGAAAACGAGTTTAGGAACTTTTGGAGTGCAGTAATAAGTGCGGTGGTTATTTGGCGTGCGTAACAGACCAGAGAAGAACGTGGCTTCTCGCAAAAGCGGAAGGACGCTGAATATCGGTTTCAAATTCAATGGAAGGAACATACTTTTTTTTTTGGCGAAAATGTAGTAAGATATTCCCCATTTCGCAACTAAAAGTTTTTTTTTAAATCTCCAGGTACGTGAAATGTTTATTATTTATTTCCCTTTTGAATCTAGCGATGGGTGTAATCATCATTCCTGCGACAGTGCATGAGATGTTTTATGAATTTTCGGTCGTGAGGCTTAAGAAGGTTGTGGACCCCTGCTCTAGAAGCCAGGTCGAAAGAGCAGGGGAAGCAGTATCACTGTCTCCGTTTCTATTCTTATTTTAATGTGTTGCATTTGAAATGCCTTTTAACGTCTATGGTCCTTGGAGCTCATGATCTAATAAGTAGTTATAAAGGTGTAGAGCAAGATGAAACAATGGTGGAATGAAAGGATGGGGAAACCGGTGTACCCTACGAAAACCTGCCGGATCGAGCCTGCCCTCCACAAATTTCACATAAATGGGTTCGGTCTCCAGCAATTGAAGACGGGTGCACTATCCATTACCTCAGAGGCTTACCCATCCACCTACTCCTCTGGGTTTTGAGAGTATTTTTAATCAAACAAAGGATGTATTTAAGGAATTCCTATGCGTTTTATTTAATACTCAGTTGTTGGCATGTAATAGAGACTAGAGGAATTCAGAAACTTTCTTAGTGAGAAAAATTGTTAAAAGCAAAAGAAATCCATTGAACAAGATCAAGATCTTTGAATTGATATAAATAACATCTGAACTTTATAATGGGCTATTATAATAATGGTCTTTACAAATTAGTGGTCCATTAGTGAGAATAGCATTTTACTCCCTCATTCCTGTCATAATCACTTGAAAAATAGTTGTCACGTTACAACAAGCACAAGTTGCAAAGACGGAGTGGCAGGTCGTCACGATGTTTTTCTTTTCATCATACGGAGAAGAGAAATGTTAGACGTCGCGGTTGATTAGAAATTTCTATTAATTCTAAATAGATCTGGACAGAAAGGCGAGCGCTCTAAACCGCACACAACGCATGTGCGGTTCCTTTTATTTAAACTCGTATTTACTTCGCTCTGTCTATAATTTCACGCCATCTTACAATTATGTTTTTCTGTTTTACTCTTGTCATATGATAGATTACCATACTATAAATTATTTACTTTTTCACGGTAATCGTTCGTCTATTCAGCGTCCAAATCCACGCCATTTACAGTGACGTACGTCTGGCATCTATTCTGGATCTGACGTCGATTAATGGTATCGTCTATGACGCGGACAATCACGCAGGAAAGTTGGATCTGGGCACACTGGTACGTCTGCAATTTGTATTTCGAGCATTCGACCGTGACGTTTCTCTGCTTTAGAGCTCCGACTTTCATCCGGATGTGGAAATCGAACCGGAAATGTGGCGGGTGATTCCATTATGGTGATGCGGCTCTTTCATCTGAGAACCTCGCATGACTGCCGTGCTTCTTTGCATGCAGAAGAATTTTTTTTTTCCTCGTCGGAGTTGAGAATGAAAATATTCTGTGCCAACATCGGCTGAGTAGAAAGAGCTTGCGCAGAGACTTGAACATGACGGAGAGGGCTTTTATTGTAATGTTTCCTCTCGCGGCTGACACGAAGATGGTGGGAGAACAATGAATCATCGACTAGTTGAGCCGACTCCAACATAGAACTCGCGTCGTTTGTTTGTCGTTTGTAGCAGTGCGTTGTGAATGCTCTCTGTGGCGGGGCGAGTCTCAAGAACTATGCGACGCTTTCTTGAAAAATATTTTTGTTAGAAAGACAAAAAAAAAATGATATAAATCAATGTCTCTCCATGAACAATTTATTTTTATTCTGAGTTATTACAGTTTTGTGCAAGAGTTTGCTTTAAACATAACTGTCTCTTGTTTTTGAGTTCTGGACGATCGACTCCTACCTATTACATTTACTATATAAAATTTATTATATTCTAATTTCTGGTATTCTCTCATACTAGGCATTATGCACATGTCTTGAAATCAGAAATCCCATTGTAGGTTTATTCTGTTTTACGCATATTTGACTTCCTGATAGAACTATTCTCGTTTCCAAATCCAACCTTCCTTACCGCCAAGGCTTTACGTTCTTTCATGCCAGTTTTTTCTAATCAAAGTTGTAAATATTTTAAGCACATTTTTCGACATTTCTGCTCAACAACTTCTCATATACAACGTAATTACAAACAATTTGAAGTAAGTAAGGACAGAGTAAGAGAAGCAGCCTCAGCTTCAAATGAAAATACATCTCCAATGCTTTGTAGTTTTAAAACCCCCGGCATCGAACCTCCAACGACGCCGCGCCATTACCTGACGAGTGGTGCTCCACGCCCCTTGCAGCGCGCGAATAATCAATGCGCGACGGCTGCCGCGGGCACCACGGGGAAGACATGATGTCACGGTACGTTAGGCGAATGCACGTTGCAGGCCCCCTCTGGCCGGCGCGTGCGGCATGCAGCCGCCGCCAGCGCATCCGCCCCACGCCCACCCACGCACGTGCCGCCACGCCCCGCCCCGCCTCGCCACGCCCACTGGCTGCACCGCCGTCTCTTCGCGCGACCACCACTCCTCTCCACGTACGCCGACCACCCACTCCACTCCCCGCACGGACACCAGCCAACCCCGCTCTCTCACCGCCCACTCTCCTCACTCCCCCCCCTTTCCCCCCTTCTCCATTCCTCACCCAATCTTAGTCCACTCCACACCCGCCCGACCACTCTCCGCCCTCCCCCTCTCACTCCCACCACTCCCCACCAACTCTCCCCCAACCCACCGCCCGCTTACGTCCACTCTCCGCTCTCTTCTTACCCCCTTCTTCCTTTGCACCCTCGCCATCTCCCCACCCGCTCTCCCCTTTATATGCCTGTGTGCCAAACTCCTGACGCCCGCGTTAATCTGTGCGACCCTGCTACACCCAACTCGCATCACCCCGCAGTTCCTGCCCGTGGGGTCACCTGATTGCCGCGAGTATGGGCAATTTGAACTGAAACTGACGCATCCACTGATTGTTAGTGCCAATCTTGTTACCACCCCTCAATTGTTCATTCTCAATTCCATTAAACGTGATGGTCCATTGCTCCATTTACGTTTACGTTCATGTAACACTCTTTCGCACATTTTTCTCCTGCTTACAATGTCAATACTGTTCTAATGAATTAATCTACTCTACATATTTAGCTATCCTTTACCATTGCCGTTTATCGTTTCATTATCCTCCAAAATACTCGTTATAGTATCGTCATTATCATTTATCGTTTCATTATCCTCCAAATTACTCTTCATGATGTTCTTCATTTTCTCCTTGTCTTTAAACATATCGCAATAAAAAGGCAATCACCTCAGAATTAATCTCGACTGAAAATGCAGTCTTAACTGAACTTTCTTTAACAGTTACACTTTCTATCTATCGCCTTTCATTATTGCATGACTCCTGCTGCAACTTGTTTGCTTTGAAATGTATAAATCACATTTGAATAACACAAATAAATCACATTTCAATGAAAAATTTCTCCTATATTGCTTGCTCTTCGGATAAGATCATACATCTTGAATCGAAATTTACAATGCTTTTTGTCAACAGAGCTTATTTCTTTCACATGTCAATCTACGCTTTGGGTCCCAGGATTCTTTCTCATTGAAGACAGTGTTTTTTTGGCCAAATAATACATTGGCTTGCAACGAGCGTCTCAACTACAAAGACGTAATTGCTTTCTTCTTTGTTCCTAACGATGCCGCATGTTTCCCTTCATTCTCATGTCGCTCTCACTTCGTCAGCTGCTCATCGTCCATAGACGCAACGCTTCCGCAGTCATTCCGTCCGAAACAGCCCCGGCACCCGCTCACAGCATTCATCGCTGGCATCTCCCCGCATCCACATAAAACAGCCGCCCCTGTCACAGCTAGCCGCCGTCCCCACCCTCAGCCTCCACCTCCGCCCCCGCCTGGTTTGCCGCTCCCCCAAGCTCTCCCTGCTTCCACCGCCCACCCCTCCTCCGCAGCCTTCGACGCCATTGCCACAGTCACCGCCGTCAGTACCGCCCTCAACACCGCTCTCAGCTCCCCCGTCAGCTCCCCCGTCAGCTCCCCCGTCAGCTCCCCCGTCAGCACCGCCGCCCGTTCAGCGCCCCGCCCCGTCGTCAGCACCACCGCCTTCAGCACCACCGCCTTCAGCACCACCGCCTTCAGCACCACCGCCTTCAGCACCACCGCCTTCAGCACCACCGCCTTCAGCACCACCGCCACAGTTCCCGCCACCCCCAACGACCGCCAGCGCCACCGCCACCCTCTCCACCGCCGCCCCCGCTGTCGATCCCCTCATCCACGCCGTTACCTTCACCTCCGTCCCCGCCACTCACAGCGTTACCATTACCTCCACCACTACCACCACCGCCACCGCGTCCTCGTTGCTACCGCCGCGATCGGTATGCGTCGCTGCGGCGCGGCGCGGCGCGACGCGGCGGCGGCTGGCTGGCGCCCAGCAACGAGCGCCTCCCGCGCCGATAAGCAGCGCGGGGGCGGGGGCGGGGCGGCGCTGGCCGCGTGCCCGGGCGGCCCACGCCGACGCCGCGGCGCCGCCCGCCGACAGCCCGCAGAGCGCCGCCGCCCCGAAAAATTCACGCCAACTCTTTTTTTTTTTATTCCTTCTGTTTGCGGATCGTTCGCGGGTTGCGCCCTCTTTTCCGAGCCGCTCTCATCGCGAGCGCCCCTTCGCCCCTCCCCCCGGGCGCGTCGGAGCCACGAGCCGCTTCGGCTGGCCACGCCCCGGAAGTTCGCGTGCGGCGACGAGATTCGGACCAGGGATTCCGATAGTAATCGAACGCGCACTCGTAAATTTGTCTCCACCGGAACGTTGGAATTTGAATTATAGCCTTCTGAAAGAATGCGCACAGGCGGCTGGCTACTGAATGCTCCTTTACTCTGATATTTACATGAAAAAATGAAACACACTTTTTTTCGTTTTAGATGTTTATCTTTTTCATAAATTATATTTTAAGTGACTTATTTTATCGCCGTTTGGCTATGGATATCTAAAATTATGGTCAATTTTCGTGCAGTGTGCTTTTGATAATTAATTTAATAATTATTCTCATATATCAGGAAGTTGAAACGAATCTTACGTGAAACGATAGTATTTTATATTTCCTAAAAACGCAGAACTCAATCGGCGTTCCGGATCTTACTGTCACTTTTGCAACACTGAAGGCAACACTAAAAATATACATGTAATTAGTTTTATTAAATTCTTTTTTAATATATTTAAGGTCACATCAACATCTAGGTCATTAGCGACCACTATTGGAGTTAACGTTATGATAACAGTGAAGACGAAACGATGATAAGGGGTGAAAGGACGAACGCAAATACAAGCATGCTCGAGGCGGGATCGAACCCGCGACACTATGGAGCGAAATCGCTACGACACTGCTGCCTTAGCGATCTCGGCCTCCAGATCGGCATATTGAGTCCTTGTTGTAGAAATAAATGGTAGAATTTGCAATTCGTGATATTTATCGCATAAAGTACAGTAGAACATTTAAGTCGATATTAATTACTTTGCGGCTTCTCTCATCTCATAAAAAGTTATAATTTCCCTTAACGCTCAATTACACAAAAGGAATATGTTCATAACATTTAATTACTTATAAATAACAAGCTCCCAACGCGACCAATCCTCGTTTATTAACCGCTTTGCTAACTGCTTTAGGGTGCAAGCAATCGTACATTAGTTCACCCAGTGCCTTGATACCTCACCTATTTGGCAGGAGACGCGACAATAATATTGATGTTTAGGTAAAGATAACAATGCACTGCAGTATGGTATGTGCACATGCTTAATCATAAACAGTAAGAAATTTTTCTTGTGATAGATAATCTAGAACTGCTGACCAGAGAGTTAGTCGGAAGCAATAGACAAGAAAAGCGCTACGAATTTACGGAAATCGTAAAGTAAACAATACGAAGGGGTAAGCAATCTTGCTAAGAGAAATCTACTGTGCGAAAACTGGAAGAAACGTAAGAATAATGCCGAGTGTTAGTTATGAATGTGTCCATATTCTTTTCTTTGCCAAATTTTGTTTAACGAACGCAATACTTCTCGTAATTGTGTATGCCACACATTTAAGTATGAATTATTTTGAAGATGTCATATAGTTCTTTGACAATTATTTTCAAATGCGGTTTGCCACAGATCAGTTCTCGGAGCAGGGTAATAAATTAAGGGTTTCGTCTGAATGCCTGCGAAGAGAAGAAAATTGGGAATAATGTCAAGAAAATTGCGGACAATTTTCTACATATCTGTGAGGAATTGTAAGAAAGGGAAAATGGAAGACATGATTGCTACCTCGTTTGAATGTCAATTGTGGTGGTGAACGAGACTGCAGAAATTTAGGAAAGAGAAAAGAAAATTGAAAGCTGCACATCCCGTTCTTAACTGATAAACCGCAACTGTTATTGAAATACTCCCGATCTGAATGGCATTTTGTAATTGCTGAATATATATTCTTGAATGTATGAATTGTGAATGTAATGGAATAATTCAATGAACGGAGTACAGCAATTAAAGGAACACAAATGAAGTTGCAAGCTCACTAGTCATTAATGAATGTTCAGATGATGACGGTATGTGTAAAATTACAAAAACGCTGCAGGTTTGAATTGAAATCTGTGTAGTAATTTTTCGCTTTTGTATGAATGAATGAATGAATGAAAAAAGTGATTCATGTTGATACTCAGCATGTCGTTTTGCGAAAAGAACATCATGTTTATTAGTTGGTCTGGCCTCAGTTTCGCAATTGGAACCAGATGTGCAGCAGTGCTGTTGGACAGAAGCCTGGCACGAATGTTGTGAAGTAAGCAGCGGAAGAACGTAGATTCCGAACAACATTGGCAGCGAAGCTGTAAACGTACATTTACGAGTGAATGAAATTGCGTCCAGCCATTGATCCTTCTTCTGCGTTTTGTTTTTCGGGTTGGCAATGGTAACTAATATGATTACGGGCACTGAAAGTTATTAATGGCTTTTCTCTGCAATAGAATGTAAATTTGTTAAAAAAGAAAATTCAATTCAATGTTTTCAATGGTTTTCTGTACGTACTTAATTGTTTTTCTATATGATTCAGGATTTATGTTCTTCAGGAAGATACCTTTCTAAGTCCAACTTTAAGGTTTTAAAAATACTTAAAAGTTCCAAAACAAAAACGTATGAGTTCTCATTTAGAAGCACCCATGATCATGGAGATATCATCGAAACCCTAAAGGTGAGAACGTTTCAGCTGATTGTTACATTTGTAGCCCACGTCATTCTCAAGAAACAAATTTAATTCTTTTTCTTGTTTAAATCCACTTGAATTCGTAAAAGTTGTTCTGATTAATAAATTATTATTTCAATTCTCGAAAATTCACTTTGAATATTGTCTAACTGGTAATCGCTTAGGTACAAATATGTTACGCCACTACTAATATAACAATCTCTTGGACCCGGATCTGATTGGCGATTTCCCTTCACATTGCTGGCTCAGTATTACGATTGCTCTGAAGGGAGATGTTCAGTGATAACTCTCCAAAGGCTGTTAGAAAGTAATGTAATCTCATGTCAACCAATTCTAAAAAACCTCGTTCTATGCTCTTTAGAGCAACAATTATTATAAACAATTAAAGTATACAAGTTTCACAAAATGATAAGTTTATTTCGGGGAAGATTTCTCTCATTCAATTCCTCTTCTCGTCGGTCAATTCAAATCTTTCGCCACAATTAAAACTTTAATTATATTAGTTTTCATCTTCACTCGAATCATAATCAGATCAAAATTTTGGACTCGTATAATTTACTTCATCATCTGTTTAATTTAATAGTATTTGCGAATTGCCAAACAGAGTCCCAAAGAACAGTTTTTGGCATCGTCAACACTGCGGGGAGTTGGCGGGAGATACGACCTCAGCGATGATGTGCAGCCGCGAATTTCCGCTCCAGTTCCACAACTGTGTGGTGACCAAGTTTAACTCTCCCCAGCCAGCAGGCAGCAGCGGATCTCCCGTTGGCTTCTGCGAGTAGCACTTAGCAGACGAGAGGGGAAAAGAAAGTTGGCGATATCGCTGCAGCACTTCGCGAGAAACCGCCCGTCAGCGCCGCGTCGACGACTTGCTCCCTCCGCGCTATCACCCTCCGCCGCCTGCGCCGCCTCCACCACCTCCTCCGCCGCCTCCTCCGCCGCCGCCGCCTACTCCTCCGCCGCCTCCGCCGCCGCCTCCGCCGTCGCCTCCGCCGCCGCCTCCTCCGTCGCCTCCTCCGTCGCCGCCGCCTCCGCCGCCGCCTCCGCCTCCGCCTCCGCCGCCGCCTCCGCCGCCGCCTCCGCCGCCGCCTTCTCCACCGCCGCCTTCGCCGCCTCCGCCGCCTCCTCTGCTGCCTCCGCCGCCGCTGCCGCCGCCTCCGCCGCCGCCTCCACCTCCCCCCGCTCCCCCGGCCCCCCCGACCTCCTTGCCCCCTCCTCCTCGGCCCCCTGCGTCTGTTCCAACTCCACCTCTCTCCATCTGCCGCGCCTCGCCATCCTTCTCTTTTACTCTCTGCACCTCGCCGTCCTATTTCTCAACGCACTCCTTCCAGGTCTCTGCCCCTGCCCCACCTCTTCTCCCAGTCTCTCTTTCTCTGCCTCCTCGGCCACAAGTCGCCCCGCTTCGTTTGTTCCAAGCTCCACCTCTGCTCTGCCTCACCTGCCTGTCCGTTTTACTCATCGCACCATTTCTCAACGCACTTTGACGTCACTGCTCTGCCTCTGACCGGGAGGTCGTAGGTTTGAGTCCCGACAGTGGCAAGATTTTCGACACTACCTTGTCAGCTAGGTCGAATTCAGTCGCTGTCTGAAGCAGAATTCTAGGGGATGGCTGTTCTGATCGGTAGTGTTCCGTGCTTTCTCCGATCAACAGCAGGTGAATGAGGAGCAGTACCGTGGTGGGAGATCCCTTCCCCTCTTACCGTCTACGCCTCGCCTCCCTTCACGGCCACCTCTCGTTCTTCTGTTCTCTGCTCCACCTCTCATTTCCACTCTCTCTGTCTTTCTCGCCAACCTCATTCCATTACTACGCTCCTCCCTTCATTCATAACGTACGCATGGTTGTTTACATGGCTCCTCGTTTAACTCTACCTTTTCCATCCCCCATTCTCAGTTGGCTGTTTATCTTAGACATGCCAATTCAAATCTACACGACGTTCCATCAACCTTATGCATGGCATGAATTCCAGACAAGGACTGGGACTCTCCCTTCTCTCTCACTCTCACTCTCACTCACTCACTCAATCACTCTCTCACTCTCTCACTCTGTGTGTGTGTGTGTGTGTGTGTGTGTGTGTGTGTGTGGTGCGCGCGTGTGTGTGTGTGCGCGTGTGCTTGTGTGTGTCTATGAAAATATTCTTACCATTTTATTCCAGAAATTTCTAGTCTATGGTAACTTTGTTTTCTTCCAGGATATATCAATTTTTTTATTTGGAAATGCAAGGTTTATACCAATTTCTTTCCGTAAATTTGTGAATTTGCCAAGATGAAAGGTCAATTATGAAAATCAACAATTGAGAATTTTGAAGAAATATTTTATCTTAATCAGAAAATAATAATAATAATAATAAATATAATAATAATAAAAAATATAATAATAATAATAATATAATAATAATAATAATAATAATAATAATAATAATAATAATAATAATAATACAATAAGTAATAATACACTCTTACTGCATCCTGCTGTATACAGTTCGATTTTTTAATTCCCCCCCTCTCTCTAAATCTCCGCATCCTGCTGTATACAGTTCGTTTCTCTCCTCTCGACTCGGTTCCACGTAGTCTCTATCGCGCCGACTCGCGGCCTACAGCTCGATGCTTCCTAACTTCCAGTTTGAACTCCATATAGAGCTTCTCTCCCTCCCGCTCTGCCCCAACATGATTCTCCTCTGCGCCCTATTCTGATGCAGCGCAAGGGCCTAGTTCGGCCGCGCGGACTCCGCTGCCCTTCCATCGCGCAGTCCGAAGGTTTTCCGCCTGCATTCCGCGCGGCTGACAAGCCCTCTTTTCTCTTCCCACCCGACGCGGCGCCCGCCGGCCACTTTGCGCGCGTAGCCAACCTCGCGTCGCTCCCTCTCGCCAGCCTCTTCCCCCGCTTCCTTGCCCGCTTCCCGCTTCTTCGGCGTAACTCAGCTCGCGGCCGCGGGATTTCGTATTTCAGGATTTGCGCGAAGTGGGCGAGATGGCGCTTCGGGCGGCGGCGGAGGAGCACTGTGGTCTGCGTCCAGAAAGACGAGGTCGATAAATTGACTGATTAGTTTGTTTGTTGATTGGTTAGTGTTTCCGGGCGCGTCAACAGATTAAGTCATTAGTCCCGTTAGTGAAGTGCATGCGATTTCCTCGGGAGATGGCAGTAATCTTTCCCCGTTGGATGGCAAGATCCGGCGCCGACCTACCGTCGGCTAGTGGGCTTTCCCCCTAACCAGGACTCTCCCACCAGCGGGGAAAACGCCCCAGCCGGGACAGGCTCTAAACTCCCGACCGGTCTCCCGGGATATGTGGTAGTGTAGTGCATGTTAGAGTGAGTGTGTGTGTGTGTGTGTGTGTGTGTGTGTGTGTGTGTGTGTAAGAAGAGAGGAGAGGATAGGACAAGGAAGAGGAAGGAAAGATCGCGCGCGATCCGTGGCCCGTTTGTTAGGGTACTGCTGTGGCATGCGCATGGTGTTGATCGGAGAAACCACGGGAAAACTACTGATCAGAGCAACCGGCCGCTAGAATTCTCCTCCAGACTGATTCGTGATCCCGAACTGGTCAACTGATAAGGTCATTAGTCTTGTAAGCGTAGTGCATGTTGTCATCTCGGGCGGTGACTGTGATCTTCCCCCGCTGGATGGAGAGTCGGCTTATGGAGATTTTCGCCATTTAGGTACCTCCCACCAGCGGGGCACTACCCCAGCCGGGAAAATCGCTCAGCTCCCGACTAGTCTCCCGACAAATGTGGAAGTGTAGTACAGGTGAGTGTGTAAGTGAGAGGAGAGGAAAGCACAAGGAAGGCGAAGAGATCCCGCGCGGTCCGTGGCCAGTTTGTGAGGTGTCTACTACGGCAATCGCCTGATGTTAATCGGAGAAACCACGGAATACTACCGATCAGAGCAGCCGGTCGCTAGAATTCTCCTCCAGACAGCGGATAAATTCTATCTAGTTGTCTTCCTAGTGTCAAAAATCCTGCCACCGTCAGAACGGGAACCCTAGTACCTCCCGGTCGGAGACAGTAGTGCCGTATTGATATAATGCCACAGATTTTAATATTTGAAATTCGAAAAGAGGGACGTCCCGAAATTTGATGCTAATGTAAGATTTAAAAATTTTTCAAACTTCAAATCTGCTTATATCTCTAAAAAACTTAATTTAGGTTATAAATTGACAGCAAATTTTGAGCGTTTGGGATATTACAATGTGTTGATCTTTCTGTTCAATGCTATTTAAAAACTTCTTAATATCTCTAAAGACAGTAATTTTACCCCTGAAAAAGTTTAGGGTTAAAGCCGAATTCGTAATTGACGTAAAGTTTTTATCCAAGTTGCTTCACCAGAGTAAACACCATCATGCGAATGAAATGGTTGTTGACATATCACTTTTTCTACCAAATTGAATTTTCCCCTAATTCTCTGCTGTTTTCTACTTGAATTTGAACATTACATATATTAGAGGGGTATTTTTTGATACTCAAGAATGAAAATATACTAGATAAAAATGAGAAAAAATGAGATATAACTTCACAAATGTGTTTCAACTGTATTTCATATTGTATTCTGTTTTCTCATCCACAGTCCTGTGGCAGAGCATCAACTGAAAGTTTGGTTGGTTTCCATAGCAAAAATATATAAAATGCATAAATATTCAATTTCTAGAATGACCTCAGCCTACCCTTGTAAATCATTCACCTATATTTTGTCTTATTATTAAACTCCAATAAAAAGGCATTCATTTACTCAAAAAAGAGGAAGCAGTTTTTCGTTGGACTGCATAGTTTAGTAGGCCAAATTTAATTAGCACTTCATGAGAGACGATTGGATTTTAATAACTTACTCTCCACTCCTGTTAAATTGTGACATTTTGCCAGATTAAGATCACCGTATTTTTTAATTTACGAAAAGTCGATTGCATTGCAAGTAAATATGATCAGAGCTGGTGTACGTACAGTCGAGTCGCAAACAGAAGAAAGAGATAGCAGACAAGCAGCAATAATCAAGAGCTGACTCTGGGCGGGTTGGCAACACTGCGTCGAAAGTCGTGTGTGCGGCGGTCGATGCTAGTGTCAGTCTGTCTGCTACATTGTTGTGGCCGGTCCGCGCTCATGTATGTATGTACCTGGAATATTAATAGTATCTGCACATTAAGTTTTCCTTTGTTATACATTGTAATTAAAAATTCCATTATTTATTTTCCTTTTTTTGCGAGTAATCCGAGTTTTTTTGTAATCCGAGGTATTATCAACCCCAATTTCCTCAGATTATCGCGACTCTACTGTATACAATTGTTGTCCACCGGGCTGTGTTTCTAGACCACAGTGTTTCGGAGGCGGCGGTGATGGAGGCGAGAGGACCCGTACAGGGTGGCGGCGGTGCTTCACGATAAATGTTTCGCGGGCGGGGATTTGCGATAATGGAGTGATGGAATATTCGATAAAGGAAACGCGGAAAATTGGCGAAACTTTTTGTCGCGAGGGGTCGTAATCAGAATTTATGAGGCGCCAGCGAGCGACCTCGTTGCGCCGTCGTCCCGTGCGGCCGGCGGCGGGGTGGGGGGTGACCCGTTCTTCTCCGCTCCGGTCCGGATCCGTTAGCACGTCGTCGCATTGCGTGAGAATAGGTCTGTGATGGAAAAAGAGTTGGAAAGCAGGAAGCGTACCTGTGACGTGTTCTGGTTCTTCTATCGGCAGTAATAACATCCGTAGTATTACAAAAGGGTCAATATAGTAGATGTCAATTGAGAATGTGGAATCGAATTGACAGTCGAACCGGAGCGGTAGCTCAGTGCATCAACTGAGGTCACTGCAGCGCCTCTGACCGAGAGGTGCTAGGTTCGAGTGCTGACGGCGGCAGGATTTTCGACACTAGCTTTTCAGCTAGGTCGAATTCAGCCGCTGTCTGGAGGAGAATTCTAGCGGCCGGCTGCTCCGATCGGTAGTTTTCTGTGGTTTCTCCGATCAACACTACGCGAATGCCGGAGCAGTACCCTACCAAACGGGCCACGGACCGCGCGCGACCTTTTCTTCCTCTTCCTTGTCCTATCCTCTCCCCTTACACACTCACACTAACATGCACTACAGTACCACATATTCCGGGAGACCGGTCGGGAGCTTAGAGCTTGCCCCGGCTGGGGCGATGCCCCCTCTGGTGGGAGAGTCCTGGTTAGGGGGAAACCCCACTAGCCGACGGCAGGTCGGCGCCGCATCTCGCCATCCAGCGGGGGATGATCATCGCCATCTCCCGAGAAAAAATCATGAACTACACTAATGAGACTAATGACCAAAGCTGTTAACGCGCCCGGAAACACGAAAAAAACAAACCAAACCAAACCAAACCTAACCTTGACAGTCGACACTTAAGCAATAAGCGACGGTTTGAAATAAGTGGTGACTTACGGAGGTTGGTATTGAAGACGTTCCTCATCAATGCGAACTGAGAGCTTCCTTAAGCGATCGGAATCACGGCAACATGTTATTTGGACAAGTCATTTTGGGATTTCTATAACTACAAAGTGTACACTCAAAATTTTTCATACAAAGTGTGTTCAACTTGATTTCTACGCTTTCGAGATCATTCGTAATTGTACCCAGCGGATCGGCAGTAATAATATTCATAGTATTACAAAATGGCTAATGTAGATGGTAAATGAGGACCGAATTCACTGTCAACACTCGAGCAATAAGCGACGCCTGTTTTTCATGTACCATTTTACAGTCCGATGTTTTGCATACAAAATTCAAACTGTTCTGTAAATCGTCCTCATTTTCATTGTGTGAATGCCGCGTGGGAACATGACCGCTGCCTATAAAGAAGCCGAGTGAAAGGCATTTAAGGGAACGGGCGACGTCCCTTCGTCAGAGGTGAGTGGTCGCTCATTACCCATTCATTTAAGAACAAGTGCGTTTCTGAATAAGAATTTGTCGCGTAAGAAATACTCGTTTTAAGTGCCCTCCGTGAATTCGGTTCTAGTCTTTTTCCAAGAAGATTGTTTCCAGACGATGGGCAGATTCTGTCGTGGAGACTCAAATATTCTACCCAAAAATACTCCAGAAGAGCAGAATTATTTTCAACATGTTATATGTTGACGCATGCACAGATGCGCATTTTCTTTGTTGTTATTTAGGAACGGACTATACTGTTTTCCGCGGTTTCTGCGAATACTAATTGACCGGAATATACCTTTCCTTCTCCGTTCGATGAACTGGTCTTGCTGATCTGCAAACACGCGTCGCAGCCGGTTCGTGGAAACGCGCTTGTTTACATACAGATGGTGTCGAATTTCGTTATTTAAGGTCGACGAACACTGATTTGTCATTGCCTCCATGGCGTAAAAGTTTAAGGCGTCATTGCCTCCATGGCGTTAAGTTTCGCCGATTATGTCGTTCGTGGTATTCTTATCATCAATTAAGAATCTTTTCCTAGCTGAGGACGTGCACTAGTCTTCGTCTTGTGATAGTGGCTATTTCCATAGTATATTTGAGAAATGTTTATTTTACGTTCTTTGGGTTTGATAGGATTCCAATATGTTGTTCTGTGTGCTAGTTTAGGCAGTATTTTCGTCTAAAATGGTGTTTGGCGGTGTTCCGCTCGTCTTCGTATGCGTTTCTACCATTTGTTAACCCACTTACAAAAAAGAAGACAGAAGACTAGCCATTTTGTTTGACTGTAATTTTTGGAACTGAGTCAATTTCATTTTTAATTGAAATATATCAGCAAAACATTTTAAACAAATTTTCACGTCGAATTGGTATTAATTTTATTTTTCTAAAAGTGAAACCTCAATATGAAAGATCGATCGTGAACTATTTGTTTAAAACGAATGTAACTTTATATTTATGTTTACAAACATTAGTAACTTTCAGTAGTATCAATGCACTGTGCAAGACTATTGAGAAATTTTGCAGTGAAAATTCGTTAAGAGCAAATATTTAAATCCTCTCTTCAATTTCTGTGCACATCTTACCGACAAGTGGAAACGGAGTTTCTGTTCATTTGAGAGGGTACTATTTCCTCATTACCATCCTTTCATCTAGAGATCGTTTCGTTGATTGCTCCTCCCAGTAATCAGTTTCTTTTCAGGCAGTATTTGAACGAATTGCTTTCCTTTTATTAATCACCTCAAATATCTTTCTTTGCTCGTGTCTTTCATCAGACCCGTATAACTTTCTAGGTCTAATTCACTTCGTCTTTCAGGTGCCTACTCCACTCCGAACTTCGATTCATTTGACTTCCAGCACACAGAAACATTAAAGAGTTCGCAAAGACCGGAATTTACGTGTACCTTCACGCATTGTCTTTGGTCAAGTTATTTGAAAAACAAGGAAAATTTCTCAATTGTACGGTCTTCTACATAGAACTCAATGAAAGTGCGATATTTGCAGAATCTCAATTTCCATTGAAAGCGTGGTAAACCGTGACTGCTTTGTTTTTAAAACGCAGTGGTAAGGTACTGTAAGATCAAAGGATAATGTTCTTGTAAACAAGTATTCTCTGATATTTCCGCTTGAATGTATTTGCGAGCGTTTCCTCTTGCCTTCTTTCACCATGCGGCTTGGGACAAATGCAGACCCACTTAATTACTCTAGGAGACAATGGGAAAAACTTGTTTCAAACAATTCGTTTCTAGAAAATCTCATTCCATTAAGATTAATCATTCGTAAGACTAAAACCTTTTTTATGGAACGATAAGTGTTCTTTCATTAAGTTCATTCGTTGAGTAGGGAGGCGGTTGACTTACAAGTTAGGGTGATTGGAATGCATCAGAAATCGATTATTGTTGTTTGACGAGAAGAAAGATATAGGTCAGAATATTGTACGAATAGAGAGAAGATAATATATATTTTTAGGGATCTGTTCAGTCAAATTTGTCGTTTATATTGATTGAGATTTTTTTCTGGGGTCAGTGACACAATCACCAATTTTAGTAGCCGACTGTTACAAATTAATATTGCTGTTTTACAATAAATATACATCATTTTTTCTTCTTAATGGCAATATGTAATTAGTTATTCTTCTTTACTAAATTATCAAATATAGTTCTTTTTTTTCAACTTCCAAAAAACATTTCTTGTACACATGTTTCTTTAGTTTTTTAATTAATTACTAGCCTGTAAAACAGCGTTTAAAAAAGAGGAAGCGGGAGGAAACAAAAACGGAAGCCTAGGGATTATAAATATTCTTGAAGCATGCGAAATCTGGGTAATACATCAACAGAAAACCAAAGGAATATTCGTGGAATTAACAAGATTCCTGTGAAAGGACAGGACGTCCATTAATAATATTAAAATCTAAGAAATAAGAAACCAAATAGAAGATTGAGAATTAGCAGCCTAATTAGTAATCTAAAAGTCTATAAACAGATTTGAATAGAGAATACTTAAGGTACCCCCTACACACACACACACACACACACACACACACACACACACACGCACACGCACACGCGCACGCGCACGCGCACGATTCAGTGAAATTTTCGTTTAGGCAAATAGAAAGGCCGACTGGAATACACATAGGCAACTCTACCGGAATAGGTGTAATCGAATCCATACCATACGTTAATAATAATAATAATAATAATAATAATAATAATAATAATAATAATATTAATGGAATTTGTAATTGGGTGATTTGAAACGAAACAACCTTTATTTCAAGATTAAAATCTTTAAAAATTCACAAATTCTCGTCTTTTCTGTGTGTAAGAGGTGAGAAAGTGACGTGTCTAAATGCGCGTTTTTCTCTCGCTCTTTCGTGCCGTACGTCGCCACCCAAACTCCGACAGCCCCGCCCTCGCCAGCCACCCTCTCCACTTCGGGAGCGACGGTGGCGGTGGTGGCAGTAGCGGCGGCGGCGGCGACGGAGGGGTGCCGGGGCAAGGCGGTGGTGGTGACAGTGGAGGCAGTGATGGTGCTGATGGCGGTGGCGGTGGTGACCGGTGACGGCAGGGTTGCGGAGATGGCGGCGGCAGCGATGGTGGCGGCGGCGGTGGCGGTGGCAGTGGAGGCAGTGATGGTGCTGATAGCGGTGGCGACACCGGCGGTGGCGGCGGCGGCGCCGACGTTGACGGTGGTGGGGGCGGCGATGGTGGCGGTGGCATCGGCGGTGGCGGCGGCGGCGGCGGCGGCGGCGGCGGCGGCGGCGGCGGCGGCGGCGGCGGCGGCGGCGGCGGCTCCGACGTTGACGGTGGTGGGGGCGGCGATTGTGGCGATGGCGGCGGCGGCGGCGGCTCCGCGGCACGGGCGCCGCGGCCGGGGGGCGTGGGGTATCTCGGGCGCAATTAGCGCCGGAAAGCGCCGCCTATCGGCGCGTGCACGCGACCCGTGACCCGCCGCCACGCCCCCTTTCCCCCGCGCCGGCGCCGGGTGGCCGCCTCTGCACGCGTGACCGGGCCGCGCCCGTTGTCGCAGGTCGCGGTCGCCGCCGGCTCCTGTTACCAAAGGCGGCTGCCTGCCTGCTGAGCGCCTGGGCGGCTTGGGCGCGGCGGCAAGCGTGGGCGCACCTGTCGAAACCTCCTCGTTCAATCTCGCCTCTGAGATGCGTTACTAGGGAGTTTTTGCACGACATAGTGCTGTTAACGACTGCGATCTCGAACTTCTGCGCATGCGCAAATGCATAAAGGTGGTGCGCAACTTGAACTGCGCATGTGCAGATGATCGTCAGTGCTGTTGATTTGTGGAACTTTTCGCCGTGAAAATCTCGCGATGAGTCGATGTCGCTATCAGGCAAATTCGCTGCGTGTTTCAACTCACAGTTGGGTTCCAAAGGAATGAACCTACGAGAAAAAAATCAATTTACTTCAATAAGTAAACAAATAATTTGTGTTTTCACTTTATCCAACATTCACTGCTACGAGTCTTTAAAATAACCGTAATTCTGAATGTAAATGAAATATTTTTCGATGAAAATGATGAAAACTGCTGAAGAATTTGGGTACTACTTCACTGCTGAAGAGTCAAATTTATGAAATGAATTTTTCAGTGAATAGTTGGCGTGGAATGTACAACTCTCTTTTCTTCATATCTCCCCCCTTTTCTTCTCTTCTTCATTCCCTTCCTCTTCATTCATTCTCATTCTAATTAATCTCTCCTCTCTCTTCTCTATTTGTGGTGTGTGTGTGTGTGTGTGTGTGTGTGTGTGTGTGTGTGTTTGTGTGTGTGTTTGTGTGTAGGAACATTGCATACTGTAGCACCCCCGCTGCTGTTCAGAGCTGCTCCTACATCACGTCTCCCCTCACCTCTTAGACCTGTCGAGACCTTTCGATGACCTCGGCTGGTCGCCGGCAGAGCCCTCCGCTCCCAGCTGCTGTCTGTCCTGTCGAACACCTGCTCTCACCGAGAGGGCGATGATCTCAAACAACGTACATTACACTCCCCTACAGCCAGTGCATGTAGATGCCCTGTGAGCAGCCATCGTAGAATGTGGTATTTCTCGATCACTGTCCACTCTCTGTTCGACTACTTTTGTTTGTTCTTGATTCCGAATCCTCTCTCTGTCTGTAAGATTATTCTCAAATTGTGGTCGTACTTTTTTACTACGTTAGCAGTGTAATGGTGGCTTCAGAAATAGACCACTGATCAATTTGGCAAATTAGATGATTTGTCCCTGCAAACGATCATATTTCACTCAATCGGAGTCGTGCCTATCATCATCCAACTTCCGTTAGTAGACAATGTAGGCATACTACCTGCTCTGAGTGTATTTACCTAGAAACAGGGAAGACACAAAGACCCCATCCTCGACTGGACGCAGGCCCTCACCAAGTTTCCTTTTTGAGAAGATTAATTAATTGTCGGGAAATAGATGATTCATTTTTGGTGAAAGATTCTGGCATGGATGAATGCTAACATCTTCACCAATTACCCAGCCGTGCTCTCGAAGGCCCGGAGCGAACAGTGTTACGCACACAACTATTGAATTTGAGAGATGAATACCAAACAATCTTTATCAGTAAAGAAATGGGTCACTTTTAATGGAGCTGGAACAAACTCTGAGCTCTCGACTGGGTCCCGAAAAGTGTGGTGGTATAGTACACGTGATTGTTAGTGTGTTGAAGGGGTGAAAATAGGACAAGGAAGCGGAAGGAACGATCGCGCGCGATCCGTGGTCCGTTTGTTAGGGTACTGCTCTGGCATTCGTGCGGCGTTAATGGGAGAAACCACGGATCCACGGGAAAAAGTACCGATCAAAGCAGCCGGCCGCTAGAATTCTTCTCCAGACATCGCCGGAATTCGACGTCCGAGAGTTCGGAGCGAGCATCCCTTGGCACGCCAGCTGCACCGTCAACTGTTGGGAGTCGCCGCGCCGTCTGCGGCTCCGGCCGCTTGGGGCAGTGGGGCGGCGGTGGCGGGGGCCAGGGCGGACTCAAAGGGACAGCGGGGGGGGGGGGTAGCCGGCGCAGGGGAGCGGGGAACGATTGAATGCGGGCCGGGGGGGAAGGAGGCCGGCGCGGGTCAGGGCCGAGGAAGGCGGAAGGGGGGACCCAGCGTCGGGGGCGGAGTTGGGCTTCGAGGGTGGAGAAGATGGGCTGGACTTGGGATGGGAGAGCGAGAAGGGGAAGGAACGGTGGGGAAAGGGTAAGACAGGGAACCGGGGGCAGGCAAGAACAAAGGAGACCGGGCAGGATGGTTTTGGCCGGAGGGGACGGGACCGGACGGAGAGGAGCGGGACCGGTCGGAGAGGAGCGGGACCGGTCGGAGGGGAGCGGGACCGGTCGGAGAGGAGCGGGACAGGTTGGAGAGGAGCGGGACCGGTCGGAGAGGAGCGGGACCGGGGAGAGGAGCGGACCGGCGGAAGGAGCGGGACGGGGCGAGGAGCGGACCGGGACCGGACAGACAAGAACGGGACGGGACGGAGAGGAGCGAGACCGGACGGAGAGGAGCGGGGTGCGTTCGTTCACCGCCTCCGGGGTGGCCGGGGCTGGGCTGCGCTGGGCTGGCGGGGAGGGGCGGAGCTGGGCGTGGCGGGGGCGCTTCCGGAGGGCATTGTGGTGGGCGGCCACCCTCGCGGTAATCGCTGCCCAGTGGGGCGTCCCGCGCCTTGGGCAGGGGGCGCCCCAGGCTCATCTCTCATCGCTTTGCGAACGCACCCGCGTGAGGACTAGTTAGATATCTCCGCGTCAAAGATGACTGTTCGGATTAGCCTCGCTTCGAGAGATTAACTGATTCCTCTACCTAAACTAAAGGGGAGGGGAAGTTTCTGATTGAAATTATGGGACGGCGGAATCTTGATGCAGATGACAGATGCTGTCATTGATAGTTTATTTGTATTGAGAAGTTTCTCGAATTTTTGTGAATCGAATGAAATGATTCGAATGCACGCTATTGAAAAGGCGTGAAAGTAATGAATTTTACGTTACAAAGGTTTCACTTTCTAATGTTGTTATCTCTAGTCAATTGGAAATGATGTTTTGTAGAAGTAAAATATGACAATGAAATTCTTTAATTTTTAATTATACTTAAGAACACTAGGAATAATCGTTATCGGGCCGTAGAGACGGGAATTAATTGTAAAGTTTTGAAATTGATTGGACAATGTTATTTAATGGCTCAGTGTTCAGTTAAGTTTACTGTACTTTTGCGTTTAAAATCTCATTATTTTATCTGTGGCTAGTTTCCATTTACTACATTTATATCAACGATTCAAACAATGTTTAATTAACCATTAATGCTTTTAGGCTATGACAGATTTGAACGATTTGTTTTCTCTATTTCACATCATGTTTGCCGATTGTTTTTCGAATTGTGTGATCATTCCTATCACCCTCCATGTAAGTTTTCCTCTCCAATTGTTACATATTTCGTCTTTCAATCCATCAGTGGATGAGTACTCGAATCAGCCATGATACGCCCTTTTTCCTAATATGTTCGTAAGACACCGTTTTCCATTTCTTTTCTATTTCTTTCGTCTCTTTGTGTCACCTTAATCGTAACATATTTTTTTCTCTGTATGTGTATGCCTTCCAACCTTATCCTTGAACATCACGTGTATCGACACGCATTGAGATATTTCTTCACCAAATTCGTACTATGAGTATGTATTTGATCAATATATTTTGAGGTGTCTGACTTTATATGACGGTAAATAAAATGGACTGTATGAAGTGGTGGCTAAATAAATTTATACGATCATCTTTCCAAGGAGTGCATAAATGACTCACCCCAAGAGCACTTTGTTTTCTTAGCGCGTCGTCTTCTGTGGAAGTGAATGGAACGTTGTGCTCGGAAGGAAAACACGGTACCTGGGAACCTTGGACACGAAATAGAGGTGGTCTCTTCGTTGAAAACGTTCTTTAAAGAAACTCATCACAGTTACTATTGACCTTCTCAGACTCTTCACTTTAGTGGGAGAGGTCGTAAAGTAGATACATGTATTCTGATCTGGGCAACTTCTGTGAGCAGTGAACTTCACTTTGTTTTCCATGACACCTGAAATGAATACAGGGAATTGTGCATTTGTGTCCTCAAGGATAGACTAATTTGTAATAATCCTACGAAACGGTCTCTTGAAGAACCATTCAAGGTATTTGAGAATTAGAAAAAATATTAATATTTGCTCTAGTGTGCATTGTCTACACAATACACCCAACGACATTGAAACCGCCGGTTCGTTGGTGCTGGGAAGAAATATGTTAAATTTTCATATTTTTGCCCGTCAGAAGAGTGCTACTTCTACTTTTTTTACTTACTCTCGTTGTTTGATGAGGCGTTAGTTTGCAAATGGTTGCAGATTTTTTGGGTTCGCAGGTTTGGGAGATAACAGCATTAACCCACGCGTCGTAAAGGAAAATTCACGTGTCCGCCCTCAGCGATCCTATAAACCGAGATCTTGTGCTTGTACGTACAACGACTTTTCTCAGAAGAATCTTTTGAACAAGCTACTTCAAAAGTGATGGTGCTGAAGTAGAATATAATATAAGGCATGGAAATAAACCGATAAAGTTGCAATGTTTTTTGTTTTGTTTTGAATCTAACGCAAATTTTATGGTGTAATTGTTTGCGTGTTTTTTGTAATCAATACCGTCCACATATTACACGCCTACGAGAAATGACGATTTTTTACTATTTAAAAGATGACATCGAAACACAAAATCACAAAAAATATGCTTCATGTGCTTCTGGTGAATAGGAAACTACCCTCCGGGAGTGCAGAATACAGATTTAAGACGAAGGTTAAAGTGATCAATTGTTGATTATGTTACAGTTAAATGAGTACGCGCGTATGCAGCACGCTTAACACGCCATGCCTCCGCGTCTGCCGTTATCCTTGTAATACTCAAATACAGTGCGCTTTAGGCTCTTTTAATCCGGGCCCCTGTAGTCGCTTAATTATGTTTATTGGGCCGTGAACCTCAGAACAAAAACCTTTTTGAACTTTCTGTTGCATTGTGGTATCTTTATGGATATCCTCATTCCGTAGCACGTGTGATGAGAAAAGTGCCGAAACACGAAATCTGTATAAACGTAAATCGATTATTTGATATTCGGGGCAATTTCATCTCAACCCTTAGCAATGGTAGAATGTTCACCTACTGACAGTAAGGGGCTATAAAGCGTTACTTACAATTCTGGAACTAGTCCTTCGAAATACAAACATAGGCATGCTATCCTAATACGAGAGGAGGGGGGCACATTTCTGTGCCCCGTGTCCATTAAACTTTATTTGCGTTTGGCCGTCCACTTGTAATACAATTTTCAGCCTGTTTAAATTGTTGAAATTTACTTATGTACAGGTATAGAAGGGTTCGACTCAACTTGGCCGCACGATTTTGGATCTTTTTCCACTTTCAATTCAGTTTCTATGGAGATTTTGAGTCCACGTAGGTTTTTTTAGGTAGATTTGAAAGTTTCTTCACGTTTTTGCTTCGAATTCTTCAATTGCATCGTCAGTGCACAATGAACAATTTCTAGTATTTCTATTGCTTTTGAAAAAATGAAGAATTCCTGATTCCTTAGTCAGTATTGCAATTGTAAAAGTATTTTAACAATAGTATTAATAAAAATATAATAATAATAATAATAATAATAATAATAATAATAATAATATCTAATTTTGAAACATATTTACGAAGAAATAATGTTTACTATACTTTTAATTTTAACCAAATTGTAAGAATTGTAATAGTAATTAATTGCACGTTGCTAATTGTAAATTTGCTTCTACAATCCATTTGCATTTGGTGACGTTATGTTTTACTTGAATTAACGCATTAGCCTTCTTCATAACTTCGTTAGCCCTCGGGCTATAGAGCTCGTTATCGCCGAGAATTTTCACGTGCCGACGCGGAATGAAGACGTTAGCTGCTCGCGGCGGCGGCCCAATCCTATTCCCAGGAATCGCTGTTCGGCGCTCGCGCGGCGCCGCCAACGGCCTGCGTTAGGCCCGGCCCGCCCTCTGCTGGCGGCGGCGGGGAAGGGGACGATGAGGAGGCGGCGTTGGAGTTGCAGGGATGCGGGGCGGGGACGTGGGAGGAAGAGATTGGGGGTGATGGGGGGGGCGGCGCCGGGAGTGAAGGTGTACGTAAAGTGAGGAGGGGGCGGGTACGGAGGAGATGGGGAAGGTGGAAGGGCGTTAGAGAGGTAGGGACGAAAAGAGGCGGAGGAGAGAACAGAGGCGGCGGACGCGACAAGGCAAGATGACAAACGCAGAGGCGAAGACGGCGGCGGGGCGAGGGGCAGGCAGAGGAGGGAACGACGAGGAGGAGGGAATGAGCGAGCGGAAGCGTAGTCAGAGCAGCGGGAAGGAAAGGAGGAGGAAGAGAGCGGTGGGATAGGAAGGGCGGTGAAGCGGGAGGAGGAGGAGGGGGAGTACGGAGGGGGCGGATACGAGGGGGGGGAGGGGGAATTGCCGTGCACTGGGGGGCGGCAGAGACAGCAGGAGCGGGGGCAGAGTAGGCGGAGGCGATGACTGCGGGGGCGTGGGGGACGGCAGGGGCTGCGGGGGAGGCGGGGCCGGCGGCACATGCGGCGGAGGCTACAGAACCTGGCTCGGCGCAGGGGGGGGCGGACGGAGGGCGTGGAGGCGGGTGAGGAGTAGGAGAAAGATGGTGGCGGAAAGAGTGAGAATTGCGAAGAGAGCTTATCAACTGCGTGGGAGCTCTGCGCGTCGTCTGCCTTCCTGCAAGAAGCCACTCACTCGCGACTCCCTCGCCATCGCGCGGTTAACTTAGGGGATTCGGCCCCATCATTTCCTGCCTCCCCAGCCGCTCCGCCTGCCGCAGCCACTTTCTGGGAATTAACGCTGTCGATTTCGGCTTTTCAAGATTGCGGCGGGCGACTGAATAGAAACTTCGCAGAAGACTGTTTTCGTCGCGAGTGCCATGTAGAAACTACATGGACCGTGGTTATGATAACAATAATATAAGTACGGCGTGAAGTATAATGTGAAGCAAATATAACACGATAGCGAAATCATTCGGTCGTTTCAAGGGTCTTCTGTTTCCTCGCTTTCTCAGCTATTTTCATGCATTTAATGCTAACATTTAGCGGCAATGAAATGTTTGTGACGCACGTTGAAAGCAGGACCTCACTTACACGTTAATGGTGAGTTATTAAAGTGGTGAGAGGATAAATGAAGAAGAGAGGATGATGGAGCCGATGTTACACTGCTTACAACATAATCGAATTTTTTAGTGTTGCTCCTTGAGCACTATTTCTGTTAGTGAATATCCGACGCTGCGAATGTATGTTAAACAATCGACAGACAAACATGCTGATATTCACAAACAATCATTTCTTCATTTTTTTCTCGCTGTTCTCTCCCTTATTATTCTTCTGTCTGTCTTCTTCGGTGCATAAATATATTCTTAACATTATTTTTATACTTTTTAATTTGTACTTCTTTGTCTTTACTTTACGCAGTTTTTATCGGACTTTCTTTTCTCTCTCTCATTTTTTGTTCTACTTGTTTCACAACCCCGTTCGATGGCTTGCTTGTTAGCTACCTAGTCTTCTCATTTTTTATATCATTCCTTGTTACTTTTCACCACCCGCGCCATGTCGTTTATCTCCCTTTTCGCCGCTTCCCACCATCGCGCCAACTCCCTCGTCAGTGGCCGCCGTCATCTTCAGTCATCCCGTGTCGTCGCTCATCGTCATCCCGTCGCAGTCGCGTCGTCTTCGTTTCTACCTCCACCTTGGACCACTCTCTTCGCCGCGCGGCGCCAGACGCACTTCACCTCGTTTTACGGGATACAGTTATTGCGCCATCACTTCCGGACCCCACCAACGACGTCATCGCACCAGCGGCTCATCCACGCGCCCCGCCCCCCCCGAGGCCTCTTTCGGCTTCCTCCGCCTTGGTCCTTCACAAAGTCATCGCTCACCCCTCACTGCAAACCTACAGCCTCCCTCAGCCCATCTCCTCGTCCAACACCCTCACTCCCACCTCACTGCCTCAGCCTTCTACACTCACCCGCTCCATGCCTTCAGCCCTCCTCATTCCTTCACCGCCTCAGTCTTCTGCGCTTTCACTCCGACACCGTGCCCTCTCTACATCCTCCCGTCAGCCTCCTTATCCTTCTACATGTTGTCCCTTCATCACCCTCTCCGCCTTCTACACTCTCTCGCCCTCCACCCCAACATTCCCTCGACTCCTCGAAGAGAAAACATCTCGCCCTCTCCTCCCCACACCACCTCCTTTCGAGAATCTGCTCAAGACGCTTTACACTTTCCTTGGCATATCTGTATTCCCTCACTGCTCTCTGTTCCCAGTCCTTTCATCACCTGCCGTTTCTTTCTCCAGTATTTAGTTCCAAGACTCTCCTCTACAATGAAAAGAGGAGAGCGTGGCCAAATTGTTTGTATCAATTTCTATTTGTTACTTTGAATTATTGACACGTTAAATTAACATCCTTGTTTTTCGCTTTATTATTCAACCTTATGATAATTTTGACGAGTCCTCCGCGGTAATTTGCAGTCCTCTCCGCCATATTCCTTTACTGCCACACTCCCGCACTCCGTTACCCAGTCATCCTCCTCTTTCGTAAGTTGAGCATTGCATTTTAATCATCTAGTAAAATAATACTAGGTGACTGATGACTATACTAATTTCGTTTGTAATAACAACAGCAGGAAAGAATAATAAAAGTATCGTACACTGTGATTATGTGAACTCTTACGCTATTACCTAATAAAAGTTTATTTTATGTTTTGAATCTATTACATTTAGTCCAAAAATGTACCTTGGATATTTTTTAATATATATAATTTGTCTAATTGGTGCTAAAGGATGGTAAGTAATAATAATAATAAAATATAAATCAAAATCAAAAATAAATTAATAATAATATAACAAAACAACATCAAGACATGCACTTTTATGTCAAAATCACTAAGCACGCATGGCATTTACTAGATTTCTTATTGGCCTCTTTTCCTTTCCATTCTTCTTCGTTTCTGCCTTCTAGATTCTTCCACCTTGTTCCCTTCTCAAAGTCGTCTTTCTCTCTCCAAACCAGAAGCACCTCCTCAGCCGCAGGGAGCGGGGCGAAGTGCTGCCACTTACCGCTTGTTGCCAACTTGCGGGACTTTTCCGCGGACGTCGAGAGCATTTTCCGATGGCGCGTGCCGTTAAGGCGAGCGAGCAGAAATTGATTTGAGCAATTATGCAAACGAGGGGCCCCCTCCGCGCGATTACGGTCGCAATCCAATCAGCTTTCGTTTGTTCCGCGACTGTTAATACGGTCTCCGCGTGCGCCGAGGCGCTCCTGCCGTTGTTTTCTTTCCGGTTTTCCTCTTCATTTATTTATCTATCTGATCTTCTCCGTGTTCTTCTCTAGTCTGTCTGCTCTTTCGCGTGTTCTTTTGCCTCCATCCAATACAGATTCTTGAGGACTCTGTTGGAACTCTTCACGGAAAACTTTAAGATCAATCTGTCTCCTTTCTCTCTCTCTCTCTCTCTCTCTCTCTCTCTCTCTCTCTCTCTCTCTCTCTCTTTTTTCTCTCTTTCTCTCTATTTCTCTCGCTCTTTCTCTCTCAATTTAAGTCTGCATCTCCCTAAAATTCCTTCCTCCTTAGTCTTTCCTTCAATCTAAATCTGTCTCTTACATTTTAATTCTGTTTCACCGTCACTATGTGTTTCATTTTCGTTCTTCAATCTTTTTTTTTCATTTTTGTTCAATTCTACATTCTAACCTCTTTTTCTCTGCCATTTCTCATTGTTTGCCCTCGCCCCTCCGAATTCGATTCATACTCCTAAGGCCACATGCTTTATAATTCTCTTCAAATCAGTTATTTTACGCGATTGCTGGCGCACAAATTCTGTTCTCAATGTACGGGCAGATCCAGAAAGTATTTCAGCAAGGGATCCAATTTCCTGTCGACCTCTCGCAGACTAAGAAATATTTCTAAAACAAGACAAAAAAATGGTTAGCTTCAAATAAGAAAATACATGAACCTATTCATAAGGGAATACTCCTTTATATATAAGGTAATCAATATGCGGTAATTGTTTTGTATCAATTGAGTAAAGTTAAGAAAAACAAATGACTGAGAGCAGACATGCTCGGCGCGCTGCCCTGAATACGCTAGTCTGAATTCTTGCTCCCTTTGATCTTTTTCCTCTCCGCTACCCTCTTTTCCTCTACGTACTGGAGTCCTACTATTCCACCCCCCCCCCATTATTTTCTCAGACCATCCTCGCCTCTTGTCTATTGTTGTACTCAACCCTTCCTCGTTCGTACTACACATTTGAACACATAATTACATTCTTTCAATACACCCAGACAATCGGTTCTGTTCTCTAACTCAGCTTGTGTGATTTCATTCCATGCCAGACATTGAAGCTTGTTTTCCTTCTCTTTGCCATGATTGTCTGTTCTTTGCTCCTCGTCCTCCAGTTCTGTCTCTGCTTCCACCCAACTTTAAACCAAGCTTGTGCTTCTCCTGAACTCGAAGTCACAATCGCGCTTCGGTGCGTGCGAAAATTTTAAGCCGACTAATTGTATTGTACGATATCACAAAGTGCTGATGCCGTTGTAAAGTGCAATGTTGCGAGCCTCGAGATTCCGCGTCCTTACCACGCGGTGCAGTAAAGGGCTAATGAGTGGAGCAGGCCACGTTATGTAAATAAAATGAATTTTGATATGCAAATCTGAAAGGCGGCGGGATTACTTGGGCGCCACGAGCCTCTTGTAATTGTACGAGAAGCATGCAGTCGATATCTCAGTTGGTGGTCGCGTGAGGCCGCGGTCGATCTAGCATTGACTGACGCAAGGGGTCAGATGTTATTCATGACCGTGGTGTTGCAGTGATATCTGGTCAAAATTTTAAGATGATGGTGATCGAAGTAACGACGGCAGAAACGAGTAAACTCACACTGGGAAGTAGTTTTCATTACATTTATATTTTTTTGTTATATACGTTTCAGAAAATGGTACATAAAATATTATTTAATTAATAGGTAATTATTACAGACAAATTAGAAAACTTGATGCTATGTGGCTAGGCCGAAGGCCTTTAAGCCATTACAATACCTACCTGCAGTATTCTAACCTTTCGAATTCTGGTATTCACCCCAAATGGTCTCTTCATCGCAGCAAAGCTGCGGAAAAGAGACCATAATGTACGGCTGAAGAAAAAAACCTTGAAGGGGGGAAAATCTGCCGTCAGAAGCCGAGTACATGCTAATCTATTCGACTTTTTTTAAAACTATTTATTTATTTGGTGCGGGCGTATTGACAAGTAGGAAGAGAATTTACAGAAAATACTATGTGCAAAATAAAATAGGAACATGAAAATGTAAAATTTTGAAAGAATATAAGAAAGGTATATTAAATACTTCGAAATATTAATCTGCAGTTTCGTTGCCTTTCTATGCTGAATTCGATACTATTGATCTCTATTTTTTGTCGCAGAATTTACATGTAATCGTTTGTAGCAAACGAGAAAATATCATTCGTAGCGAACGAGTTTCTGCTTGCATGTACTACACTGTGAAATCCATTCCCTTGATGAGATGCCGATGTTCGTTGTCCGACAGTGTTTGTATGTTTTCGCTGCAAATCTACTGCTTCAGTTTCATTCGTTTTTCTGTTTTTATGAAGTACTTTCTCGGTACGTGTGTTTATATTGTCCTTCGTGAAAAGCGTATCTCTTCGTAAGGGTTTTGGTATGTCGACAAACTCATATCTGACAAAAATTCTCGTTACGGAAACAACATCGCATCGCGAATGCTGAATTTTCAGAGTTTGACGAAATGGTGAAGATGATGCAAAAATCAAGATCTTAATATTTAATACTTGAGTCAATGTTCCAGAAGAAATGGAAGGAATTGAAGCAGATTACAAAGAACTGTAATACTTTTGTTTCTGATGTAAATGGGTGTTTTCTGAGATACGGGGTTATACCTCGCTCAAAGAATAAATATATCGTCGCTCCAATGAAACTTATCAGGTCGTCACATATTCAAATGCAAGGGAAAGCATAGAAACGGTGTAAAAATTGATGCATAAAAGAGTATTCCAGCTGCTTTTTATCATCTGCTCATTTCTGCCGAGGTCCATAGATGTTATGGACCTCGGCAATTCTATTTACAATTTAAATGCGTGGGAAGATCGAAACGATCGTGGTTTACAGGGGAATCCAGCCGTCTACGGTGCATGATCACTTTTATATTGCGACCATCACAGTACACAAAGGCATATTGCACATAGGTCGACTAAATGAGTTGCTAAACTTGCTTTAACTTGCCCATTAAACATAGGGCATTGCAATGTATAAAAGTGTTTGGGTACAGTTTGTATTCTGTGTCAACTATTACGCAACTCAGATTTATTCAAAAAAGTCTAAAAATATGTATAGCTGCTCTAGCTCTTGCTTCTTGCGTGGAAAAGAAACTTGTATTTTTGAGTATTACTACTCAGAATCTACCCTGATTCACCGGCCAACGAGTGCCAGCAGTGTGATTTTGCAACTCTGAAATAGCGATTTGAATTCTGGTTTATAAGTGAAGAACATAATTCAGTTAATGTCCTATAGATGTGTCATTGATTCAGTATTTCCATTATCTTAGTATTTTATCTAAGAATGTTAATTTCGTGTTCTTTCTGTTTGTGTCCAGAATATTTAACTGTGTAAATGTGGACGTTAAGAGTGTTAATAAACTAGAATAAAATTAAAAGTAGCTAATAAGAACATACTAAATTATGCAATTCGTATGAAGTCATTTCGTGTCGCTTTGTCGTCTCTTAGTAGTATTGTCCATTGTCATTAGTGACACGTGGTGTAGTGATCACATTGCTCCACTTCCACGTCTGGGTACCAACATTCAAATCCTGTTTACTCCATGTTGAAATGTATGGTGAACTATGCGGGTTCGAGCGGGAGATTTTCTGTAGAATCTCCGTTACCCCTGCCCTGCATTCCTCCTGCATAATAATGCACCATCGTCATTTCGCCTGCAACTTCTTCCATCACTCTCGCATCCATTTCGCGGTTATAAAAGTTCTATCTAATATTGCACGCAATCATTCAGGGCTGCGAAACGACGTCTTTTGGGGGGGTCTTCCCTAATGAAACCATACGGCAGTGGATAAAGTAAACTAAAACTAAGAAACGATGTGATACATTCGTATCGCGGTGCTACTGTGTGTCAGAGTGTGAAGTGAAAATCGTGTGCGGTATACGGAAGAAATTGCTAAATAATAATAATAGTAATAATAATAATAGTAATAATAATAATAAATATAATAATAATAATAATAATAATAATAATAATAATAATAACAACAACCACAATGACAACAAGAGAGCAATCAGAAGTAACATGACGGAACCTACGTTTCCTTTTATTTCTAAATGTGGACGTGACGGAATAATGTACAAACATGGCCTCTGACTGTTACCTTGAAATGAGGTCGCATGTGCATTGCAACTAGGTCACTGAACATTCCCCTTATTTACCTACCGAAGTTGCCTCTTCCAGTTTCCCTAATTTGAACATTGAACTCTCTGAGGGGTAATCTCCGGCATGCGTCCCGCCCCTCCGCCCCAATCGAATGGCCCACGGGCCAGCATGTCGACGATGCTCGCGCTGGGAAGATTCGTACTGGGCATAGGATGCGTTGTTTTCAAAACATCGATGTTTCTATAAAAATGTGGATGTTTGAAACATCGACGCACTCAACTGGACGCTTTTAAGCTTTCGATGTTTTATTCGAGGATGAAAAAGTCCCATAGTCAGTTTTGTAAAATTTAAAATGCAAAATAATAACTGATGTTTTGTGTTTGTCTTCGAACCACACGAACGCCATTTGCACTTCCTTCATCGAGCGGACTATTCCTCGGATGGGATGATTCTGATACTCTGGTTTACCTCGCATTTCGCACACGGAGAGGTGTTTTTTTAAATTTGTTTTCAGTTAAATTTCAATTATAAATTTTACACGTGAATAAAATTTTGTTGCACACGAATTTCATGTTAGAGGTTACGATACCAGCTTTAAAACATCGATGGACTTTGGTCGATGTATTATTAACATCGGTGTTTTAATTTTGAACATCGATGTTGGGCAACATCGATGTTTTGTTGTCAATGTCGCATCACTAATTGGTTGCGGATGGGCACGTGGGTCGCGGGCTCCGGCTTCGGCTTCGGCGCGGCTGCGGCCGAGCCTCGTGCACGTGCTGGGCGGTGACGTCACCGAGATGTGACGTCATACGTGGTCGATCGCCGAGGCGGAGACAGAGGCCGTGACCGCGGAACGCACTATGGTCTGGATTGGAGAAAAAGCGGGCAAAGCGGGTATCTGTCATTAAGTGGTCCTTTATGAAAGTGTTCGGCTACCAGTCGACTGTGCTACGAGCATTATCATTTAGTGTTTCCGCTTGTGTGAACTTCTATAAGAAGTTCCACTTTCTTCTGTCGGCCGGCCCGTCCTGGTTTACTAATTGTAAAATGCTCGTTCTGTCGAAGAGATCTGATTCACATATTTTCCACACCGTACGAAATTATTTCAGTTTTTCGTGGAACAATGGGGGCAGTCGTGCTACCCATATTTCTATGTTTAATTGAAATAAAACGCATGAAGTGCCAGCGAATAAAAGAAGTAATATTTGACACATCCTTGTGAAATTAGTACACCTTTTGGAGGTAGCGTCAATACATTCCTAAATTGTGTAAGTTTGGCAGTGTTTAAAAAAAATTGTCAAAATTTTACATTTTCCAAACGAACATGCAACGGCTGTAACAGTGGGGCCATATTCTTAAATCGTTTATATTGAATCGGTGATTTTAAAAATGAAGTAAGTTCACTTTTTGTGTAAAAAGTTAGAAATACATTTTCTTTGTTATTAAGCTGTAGATCAGTGTAGAAATGAAACTTGTTCAACTTAAAGTATATGTTCTGTGGCCATATAAAAATTCTAATGACTGGAAATGAGAAGTCCAGGACTAGTTTCTGATCCCCACACAGAGTCACATAGCTAGTATTATGTGCTAGGAAATGCCTAAATGCCTTATGACAACAGTAATAGACAATGAGGTCATAATGGACTTCAAAACCTTAGTCTCTTTCTCATCCTAGCGGTTTTCATTGTGAATCTGACGTGACTATTTCCAAGCAAAGCAGCTAACGTATGGCAGAGAATGTTTTGGTTACCTCATGGCACCTGAGTACATATTGATGGGCTTATCAAATATTGATGTTGGCAAAAGCGAAGGCACGTACAGATTTACCTTTCAGAAAATATATGTCTCAGCTGTTCATCCAATCAACGGAAAAAAACTAATTGATGTCCAGAAAATAGGAAAATACATTCAAAATGAATACCTCCATATCTACCAGAAAGTTTTGACATATGACTGATGGGTAGATGATTATATTATTACTTTATTGAGAGTATTTTTCATGTTCATATAGCACAATATATTAATTCAAATCATTGTATATTTGTTCTCTGATTTCACTGTTTCATAAGAACAAAAATAAAAAAAAGTTTTTAAATAGTTCATAATTATTTTTATAATGGAAGTCGAAGATATAAAAAACTATTCTGTACATCACAGAAATGCAAATTTGAAGTTATACAGTAGCTCAAGCAATCAATAACGACTAGTTCTACAACTTGCGTGCAGAACATAAATGTCATAGATACCAACTGTGGATGTTATTAAGCTATTTTTCTTCTGCTCAAAACTATGGAACAAGAACTTATTTCCTTTTCCAAACCACCGTCTTAACTGGACAATTTTGAAGAAAGAAAAAAGGAAAGAATTTTGACCAATTTTTGCGTCTTCCAAACCACCGTGCGGCGGAGGCAGAGCCAGTGCGGGCGGCGGGCTCGGGGCAGGGGGGAGGGGAGAAGGTGGGCGAGCGGGCGCGTGGGCGACGGAACCTGCTTCGCTGGTCGCCGCCGCCGCCAAGGCATGCCCTGAGGCGGCGATGCTCCCGCGGCGCTCGGTCCGACAAGGGGCGTGGACGCGCTGTTGCGCTAGATGCAGGTCTCCGCGGAACTGCACGTGTTGCAGCTTGATTAGGCAGGTTGTAATCCGGCATATCGGGACCAGGGGATGTCAGACCGAAGAATTCAATTCAGTTTAGTGATGCCTTACTTTGCGTGGCGAGGCTCAGGCCATGAGGCCTGTTCTTCCTTCTGACCATGTAAATTTTGCTACTCTCCTTTCGCGATCTAGCGGAGAGAGACGGTATGTCTCGGGTGACGAAACAGGCGATTTGAATTTAGTTCAGAGGCTTCTGTAACGCTTGTGGATCTTTTACATGCAGTGAATCTACATCATGGGAGAGCCGGCTTTACTTCTCATATGGAGGAATGTGTGCAAAGCATTTTTTGGCACTTAAAAATCCACGGGTTTCCATAGGGTTTGAACCCGCAAACTTCGATATAACAGCCCAATACGCTAACCGTTACATCACCAACGCCATCAAGGAATAATCCATTTTTCAATTAGAAATGAAACCACAAAACGAAGCCATTGGGTGGTTTTAAATTACTTGAAAGCAAATCCATTAATACTAATTAAAAATGGCCGAATCTGTTTATTCCCGACCACATCTACGTAAGCCAATCTGCTAAACAAACAGAACAAGGAAGAGGTCGTAACACTAAATGAGTTGTGTGAACAAAGATAAATAGGTTTATCAAAAGTGTTGACACCAATCAGTTTTACTTGCACTAAATCCGAAAGCAGATACGAGCCTAGTGTGTGATTTACCACCAGGTCTGTCGTTTATTTGCAATAAACTGGGTTTATTTTTTACATGTGATTTATGAGTAGTATGCTGTTTCGCACAATTTTTATCAATAGATCAAGCCAATGAAGTGTTGAACTTTGAATATAAATAAATATTTGTAAAGAAGTTTGTAATCACAGTATTATTTAGTGAATGATTTTTTATAAATATTGTGTAAAAATATTATATAAAAAATAATATCATCTGACATGTCTTTAATTTTTGTTACAGGTGAGTACAACTGATGTTTCGATATGGGGGCGATGAAAATGTTTGCAGTTCTTGGTGAGTTATTCATTGTTTGAGAATTACTTTTAGCCATCGTCTGCATTAGTAAGAAACATACACACACATACATACATAATTTACAAGTATTATAGTAACATCTATCGGTTTTACACTGCATACAGTCTATATTTTATTACAGATATGAGACCACTCGAGCTATGGCATCATTATTTTTTTCTTCACAAACTGTATTATACTGTGTTTTGTATATGATGCTTTTATATTCAGTGTTTACTTCGTGTATTCTACAAGGCAGAATGTCACTTGATATATTTCGTATTTGCGGGAGTTGAACGCATGGTTTAATCGATATGCTCTAGAAGTAAAATATTCAGTTGTCAAGGACATGACTCTCGAGTATAGGAGTCTCGAACACACAGAGCGAACAAGCGTTTGGGTAAGACGAATACTCATCGTTCGCGCCACTGCTTCTCTGCGTTCTGCGAAATATCAGTGAATGAGGAGGAATGCTGTTCGCCGTGTTGACTTTCTGCGCGTTTGCGCAGGCTCACGGCGGGCGTAATGCGCGAGGCGACTGCGCAAACAAATTATCCTCATCCGCACGCCGCGCGCCGTCCTCGCCGGGTTCATTTCACAAGGACCGCGCTAATGAGATTGCGGACGCGCGGGGACGAATTCATGCGTCCCCGCCGCCGCGACAACCATCGGCGCCGCCCACGCCCCGCTGTTGTGTTTGCCGGCGGCGGCGGCGTCACGCTCGACGTCATCATCGCCACCGCCACCGGTGCCGCCTACGCTGTTACTAACCTCCACCGTTGCCTCCTCTCGGTCACCGCAAAGCCGCTTTAGCCGGCGAAAAGCCATCTCCATCTCCACCACCGCTCACGCCGCGTCTACATCCAATGCCTGTTACCCTTCCCCCCCCCCCTACGCCCTGGCTCTTCCGTGCCGACCCCTACGCCCCATCCCACCCCCGACCCCTACGCCCCGACTCCTACGCACCGACCCCTACGCCCCGACCCCTACGCCCCGACTCCTACGCACCGACCCCTACGCTCCGACCCCTACGCCCTGACTCCTACGTCCCGGCTGCAAAGCTTACAATTTATGTGTGTACAATACGTCCTGCATTTTGTATTTAATATAGTCATTAATAATAATAATAATAATAATAATATAATAATAATAATAATAATAATAATAATAATAATAATAATAATAATAATAATAATAATAATAATAGGCCAGAAATCATTTTATAATTTGACGTGCCGGACAAACAAGCGCCTCCCATAAGATGTCCAAGTAGAATAAGAGCGAAGTCAGACAAGAACATGACATAAGATGGATCAATGCTAACAAAAAAAAATTAATTAAAAAGACGAATTCATAATTAAAAATTAATTTTTAAAAATTTGAATAATTGAAAATTGTAGAACAATTATATATAACTATTTAAAGTACTAGGCAATTATTTTATTTTTTAACTTGCACATGATGATGGGGAAAAAGTGCAGGTAAAAAAGTACCAATTGTAAGACGTAATATTAAACATAGAAGAGAATGGTAAGGTAGCTAAGAAAATCTACTTTAAAGACAACTTACTCCTACTAGTTGATATGAACAGCATTATTTATTTTGGCCCCTTGAATCCGGTGCCTGAGCCGGAACATATTTGGTGTCGTTTATAAACAAGGAGCGCCGTTGCCTTAATCGCTGTTGCCGTCACCACCGTGGTTGCGGTCGCCAGCGGCGACGCACGCAGACTCGCGTGCCAGCCTCTCCACGCTTGACCTCCGCAGCCCCCCACCTGCGGCCGGTAGCGGTAGCTCAGTGCATCAACTGATGTCACTGCAGCGCCTCTAACCGGGAGATCCTAGCTTCCCACTCCCCACGGCGGCAGGATTGTCGACACTAGCTTTTCAGCTAGGTCGAATTCAGCTGCTGTCTGGAGAAGAATTCTAGCGGTCGGCTGCTCTGATCGGTAGTTTTCCGTGGTTTCTCCGATCAACACAAGGCGAATGCCGGAGCTGTACCCTACCAAACGGGCCACGGACCGCGCGCGATCTGTCCTTCCTCTTCCTTGTCCTATCCTCTCCCGCTCACACACACACTTACACTAACATGCACTACACTATCACATATTCCGGGAGACCGGTCGGGAGCTTAGAGCTCGTCTCGGCTGGGGCGGTGTCCCGCTGGTGGGAGAGTCCTGGTTAAGGGGAAACCCCTCTAGCCGACGATAGGTCGGCGCCGGATCTCGCCATTCGGCGGGGGAGGATCACCGCCATCTCCCGAGAAAAAACATGCACTACACTAATGGGACTAATGACCGAAGCAGTTGAGGTGCCCGGAATCACGAAAAATCAATCAATCAATCAATCAACCCACCTGCGCCCAGGTCGCGGGCAAACGCGCTCCACGGGCGACAGAAAGAGAGTCAGCGCGTGGGGCAGAAAACGCTGGACAAATGCGGAACTTCACTGAACTAGAAAAGTCTCTGCGTAGTGGCACCTTGCTGGTGAGAGCGCTAGCAATAAAAGTTATGTTGGTAGCGCGAACTGCTGCTTGTAAAATCTAAATTGCGTACTCACAACAATCATAATAAATGTTGGAAGTGTTGTCCCCTTCACTTGTTTCGCAGTGATCTTGTTGCAATGAATATAAATGCAAATTTTAATACGTGTCCCTGACTCTGATCGGTGCTGAGTCTTTCTTGTTGCACTTAATTTCTGGTGTGCAGGAAAGCGTATTTTTGTCTGTGTTACTGGTGTTACAAAAACAACTAAAATAAAAAATGGTAAAATAATTAGGAACGTCGAGTTATGAATTGTAGATTTTAATTGTTACACACTTCTTATTAAATTTAATGGTTCGCGAAAATTTGTCAAAAGATACTGATTGTAATGATAGACACCTATCACATAGGACTTCGTAAAGTTATTCCTTCATCTAATGTTGCATTACTGTTGTGTGGGGCATTATTGAGCATGTTTTATTTTCTGCTTTATTATTATTCTCTAAGAGCAAAATGTCACAGAAAACATGCAAATTTTAATTTTTTCAATTATCGTACCATACTTAGAATGGTTCTCAATTGCGTTCGCACTTTTGGAAGTCAGCCGCGCTGAGAAATGATAAGTCGTGTGTGATATTCTGTAGTTGGAACATCATACGCGCATACCCGCCAGCGAAGACAAATGACGCCACTATGGTGGCAATACTGTCGTCATACGCCATGTAAAGTCATTTGTTCGACGTTAGGAACGGGAAATATTTCCCGTTCCAAAGCGACAACCCTAGGGAAACTGCGGAAGTGACGGGCATTAATGCTGGCTGCACGATACGGACGGTTTCGTAAGACCGTTCACATTACTATGCGCTTGTCGTCTACATGTATCACACGCACGTTAAACAAACTTTATCGTGTGGCATTGCACAGATGTAAGTAACTGTAAGTCACTAATGTAAATGACACAAATGTAATGTAATGACCCAAATTAAATGAAAGTAATGTAAATCACACTAAGGTAAATGACTGTAAGACGGTGTTTCATAAGCATTTGACATTTCGTAGTACTTTGCAGTATTCTTTGATAAATTCAAAACGATGGCGATTGATAAATTTTTTTTCGTAGAAATTGCACCATCTTCAATAACGGAAGCCCCACCTCACGGATCCAAAGAAAATGTTTAATATCTCTCTTTAAGAAGAAATAAGAGGTCATCTTCGTCAATATATCAGCTTTATTAAGATATCCGGCTTTCGACGGCTTTGCCGTCATCGTCAGTCTCGCTGCTGTCGGCGAAAGTCGGACGACTGTGACTTTTGCCGACAGCAACGAGACTGTCGATGACGGCAAAGCCGTCGAAAGCCGCCTATCTTAATAAAGCTGATATGTTGACGAAGATGACCTCTTTTATTTCTTCTTATAAGAACGTCAACAACACCAAATCAGAATTCCCACAATACCTCTCTTTTTTGGCCTTAATTTTGCAATGCAGCTACCTACGTCGTATAGTTGCTGCTCCCTCTGAGAATATCTTGCGTCTGCAAGGGAATTCGCCTCAACCGTCCAGGAATAAGAAAAACACCTTCAGCTCCGCTCCGCTCATCCAGGTAATAACCATTCGCCTTTACGACTCGAAAAGTAGTCGGGCGCTCGTCTTTGGTGCAAAACGGAGCGAGACGGGTGGAATTCCAAATTCCCCTTCATTGCAATGTATCGATCGGTCTATGCAAGGGCCCCGCCGCCGCGCGCTCCCTTTCTGCAGGGGCGCCTTCGCAACCGCCACCTTCCCTAATTAACCCCGACCGCCGTGAGCTCTTCCACCGCCTCGCACAGTGGTTCCACAAAGAACGCTAAACGAACGAAGCACGCGTGCAGGCACGATTAATTGATTGTTAGTGATTTCGGGCGCGTCAACAACTATGGCCATTAATCCCGTAAGTGTAGTGCGTGTTTTTTGCTCATGAGGTGGTGGTCTTCCCCCGTTGGATAAACGACCCACCGTCAGCTAACGGGGTTTTCCCCAACCAGGTATCTCCAACCAGCAGGGCACCAGCCTGGGCAAGCCCTAAGTCCCCGATCGGGCTCCCGGCATGTGTGGTAGTGTAGTGCATGTTAGTGTAGGTGTGCGTGTGTGTAAGGGGTGAGGATAGGACAAAGAAGAGGAAGGAAAGATCGCGCGAGGTCTGTGGCCCGTTTGGTAGGGTACTGCTCCAGCATTCCTGGTGTCATCTGAGAAACCACGAAAGACTACCGATCAGAGCAACCGGCTCTAGAATTCTTCTCCAGTCAGCGACTGAATTCGATCTAGCAGATAAGCTAGTGTCGAAAATCCTGCCGCTGTCGGGATTCGAACTGAGGACCTGCCGGTCAGAGGCGCTGCAGTGACATCAGTTGATGCACTGAGCCACGGTTTCCGGTCGTGCAGGCTTGAGTTAGTGCCTTATTTCTTACCCGTAATGCAACAGGGTCTAGCCTTCGCGCTCATTGGTCACCGTGCTCGCTTTCTATGTTGCAACACCGGGTTCTATTCCCGGTCGGGCATGATTATAGTGTGCGTTTTCCATGCAATATATAGCTAGTATACATTGCTGTGTGACGTTGAGGAAACTCACTTCTGAGGTTGAGAAGACCAGAATATGGCGTGGGGATGTCTTCGTGCTAACCATACGTACCCCCTTAACCCATGGCCGCGAGGCCGGGACGCTGCTGGTAGGCCACGGTCTGTACGCGTGCTGTCGCGCCAAGTACGACGAACTGATAGATTGCAACAGGGCCACAACTCCAAAATAACTCATTTCGCAGGAGAGCCTTTCAAAGTTTTCTCGGGGGCAATTAAATACATGAATTAATGAAATGTAAGTGCTATTATTCGGCTATTTATGAAACTGAAAAACGGCATTGTTACATATCACGCAATGGAAAACGAGGAATCTAACAATGGGTATATTTGAATTTTCAATTTTTCGGAGATGTGTCCCTCTTGCATTAGAGATAGGATTTTATGTGGCGAGACTCGGGCCATCAGGCTCGCTCTTCCGTCTGACCAAGCAAATTTCGCTATTCTCCTTTCACCATCTAAGAAAAGAAAGAATGTATTACTTGGGCAACAAAACGGGCGATTTTTTTATTTCTGAGGCTTCTTTTAGGCTTGAGGATCTTTTAGATGTAGTGAATCTACAACATGGGACTGCTGGGTTTACTTTCCCTCCGAAGGAAGGCGTACGAATGATTTTTTCGCCTTAAAAAATCTCAAGAAAGCTAAATGAGAGCATTTTGTTTAGAAATCTGCTACCAAATACCTACTACAAGATGTTTTTACACTGTCATATATTTTGAACTCTAACGATAATATTAATGTTATATTTCTATAATTCTTTTTATGCTCTAGGGTGGCTCATGGACACCGTACTAGCTTCCCGTGGTGCGATGCCGTGTCCGATTCCCGGTCGAGGCAAAAGTAAAGTTGTAGCTTTCCCGTAAAATCGTCACAGTTTCTGTTGCTGTGTGACAAAGAAAAGCTCAGCCACGTGGGGTTTGCTAGTTACGATGAAGGTAATACGTGGTCCTCGCCACTAGTCTCTCTTCCCCCAAGCATGGGAATTAACTAGATCCAGGCGTGGGGGACACCGGTAGCTAGCCGACAAGAAAATGACAAGATATTCAACATTACATTTAATAACTAAAACTGACCACTTCGTTTATGTTTTAAAATAATCAAACATAATTTCACTATAGAAAGGAGAGATTATTGGGTCGAAAATTTTCATCTTGTGCATTTAAAATTATTTTCGTTTAGTTAACTAAATATGCTCATTAATTCCATAAAAATCGTTGATTATCTCTTCGTAAATAGAGTGCGTGCAATTAAAATTCCCCCGTGTAATTAAAACTCACATCTACCAATCAGAACTCGGAGAAGAATCAAAATCGTTTAAGATCCCATAACACAGATGTAGCCAAGGTATTTCCAGTCATGAAACATGAACAAATATACATCACAGATTACGACCTTATTAGCTACGTACCTATATTTACATATAAACAATGAATAATATAACTAAATTGGTGAAGTATACGTTAAGCTAGGTGACATAAAATATGGAACACCTAAAATATTGAACATAAATAAATTAAATGAAAAACATTTGGTCTTAGAATTACAAATATAAAAAGTGTAAACGTCAGTTGAGTTTACCTGTTCTAAAAAGTACGCCAGCAAAACTGTGACAGAAGTGACTTCTTTTAAAATTTCCAATATTTATACATGTTGTATTTCTCATACATGTCTTAACTTTTTTGGGAGGTAATGTTTTAATGGCTTTGTCAGCTTTTCTAATATTCATCAGGATTAAGTTCATTTATTCTCCATTTGACACATTTCTTTATCGTATGTCACTATAGTGATCATACGTACAATACGCATGGCCCACCAAAATAGGTCTTTTTCAGAAGCAACTCGACAACCTCATAATTATGTATGCCTCGAATGCTAAAGATGTGCTTGTATTTCTCCAATTTTAAATTATTCTTAAAGAAAAACGAAAAAATATTAAACGTAACATGTACATAAAGGAATATAATTGCGCTCTTGCACTCGTAGTAAATAAGGAAACTTGCTCTATTGTCGCTCGTTTTCTTGAACATACCACTCATGCAATTATACCCCTCTTTATCCACTCGTTTCATAAAGGAAAATACTGTAAATATTTTTTTAAAAAAGTTATTTACTTGAAGTTAGCTATTTAACTGATCAGTACTTATATACTGATATTTACGAATAAACCATAATTTTTTCAAACAAACAAAACAAATTATTTTTGAGAACACGCATCCTTCAATCGATTTGAACCACTGTGCGCCGCGAATCGACTCCTCGCGCACCTGATCTCACGCCTGTACGTTGTGCAACCAAATTCTTTAATAGCTTCAGCTCGGTTCCGCGAAGTTTCTATGAGTTTCCCTCTCATCCGGAATCCCCGAAGACAACTAAAGCTCCTTCTCCATTCATTACACATTCTAGCATTTCCCGCAGCGCCTGGATTCCTGTTGTGATGGCTCCTCCCGGCCGCCGCCTCGCAATTTCGACAGTCCCGCCTTCGCTTGGGACACGTGTCTGCTCTAAATACTTGGCGACTTCGTTCTAGACGTCTTTATGATCTACCTATTTCAAAGGATTCTGGGTGTTGGGGGAATGCATAAGTGCAGTCCAAGGATACAGACTGCTCGTTAGAGACTCTGCTGGGATATTTGTAATGATATTCTTTTTGTCGCCTTGCGTCATAATGTGTTTCAGGGCATTAACAGATGTATCTGCAGTGCATCTGACCTGGAGGCCCCGGGGTTCGAGGCCCAACGACGGTGGCAAGATTTGAGATACTAGCTACGTAGCAGTCGCTGTCTGGAAGAGAATTCTAGCGGCCGACTGCTCTGATCGGTAGTTTTACGTGGTTTCTCCGATCAACACTAGGCGAAAACCAGAGCAGTACTCTAAAATACGAGCCGCGGATCGCGCGCGATCTTTCCTTCCTCTTCCTCTTTATTGTCCGTTCACCACCCCTTACTTAAACTTACATGCACTACACTACCACACATGTCGCGAGATCAGTCGTAAGCTTAGTGCTTGCCCTGTTGGCCGGTGTCCCGCCAGTGGAGATACCTTATTGGGGAAAATTCCCACATTAACGTAGATCGCCACCTGATTTCTCGCCAACAAGCGGGGCATTACTGGCACCTGTCGAGAAAAAACATACCCTATACTTACGGGACAAATGACCTAAGCAGTTGACACGCCCGGGATCACCAATCAAATCTTTGCGTCATGTATCATCTTGAACATGGTCCTTGCGCCAGCACAGCGGGTACATCTTCGTTGTTTCTCATTCTCCTGACGCTATTTTTCTCATCTCCTTCCTTTTTCCGTCTTGATGTTCTGTACTGATGATGATGACGATGACGGCGATGATGCTCATGATGATGATAACTGTGTATAGGAATGATAGGTGATTGAATGTTGATGAGAACCTGGAGGAAAACTATCGCTAACCCGCTTGTGCTCCACAAATTCTACTTGCGTCGGATGTGGATCGAAAGTTAGCCTTCGCGGTGCACAGCGAGCAGTCTGCAGCAGATGCAGCGGCCTCGTATAAATTAAAGCTGTAAAGAGAACGATTTTGATGTCCCTCCCATTCGGCTACCAGCGAACGGTTTTAAACAAGTGAAGTACCAAAACAAAGACATAAAAATTAGGAGTGTAGTTCTCTAGATAGTGAATAGGAATACAGCTTTTGTTTCTAAATAAAAGGCTACGAAATGCGCATTGTTTGAAATGCCCGCAACTTGGCAAGCTCGCGAGAAATGGATTAGCAGTTGATCTTGTTTAAAGAACGTAGTGTCCTGTGAATCGTTAAAACGATTGTTGACGACTATAATTTGTAAATATTCTCGATACTTTCTAATTATCATTCTTATGATATATTATGAAAACAAAGCGGTGAAGAGTTCAGATTATTATTTGGGAATTATATTTCCTACATTTTGTTGCGTGCATTAAGAAAAGGCTAAGAACAGGATATGCTGTTTTAGGCAAAAAAAATCAAGTGCATATGTGTAAAGATATTGGCAAATATAAAACATAACGCATGTCATGGAGTATTTTCTGTCCTAACTTTTCTGCAGCTCTTCTTTCGCTGCGATGCAATCGCACGGGTTTAGCTAGTGAGTAGTAGTTGTAATAGCAGCAGCAGCAGTGCAGGGGACTGCTTCCTTCCCTAAGCTGCCCGGCCGGCCCGACGCGGCCTCCCCGCATCGCATGGCGTCGCGGGAGGCGGAGGCGTGTTTGAGCTTCCCACGGCTCCTGCTCCGTCGTAGCTGCTGCTGGTGTGTGTGTCCACACGGGACGCCCGCCCCCGACTGTCTGTCGCCTCCCCCGCCGCCGCCGCCGCCGCCTCCGAATGCAGATGCACGCGCTCCCACGCAGCCCCCGTATCCTCCCCGGCCGGCCGCGCCCCGCCCACATCGAGCGCTTCAAGATACAGCTGCACCGGCTTCTCTCCCACGTTTTCTTCTTTTTCTCCTCCTCTTTCTTTGGGTTTCTTATTTTGCTCCTCATCTTTCTCTTTCTTCTTTTGCTCTCTCTTTCTTTTTTTTTCTCCTTCTTCTTTTTTATCCTACTTCATATTCTTATTCTCTTATCTCATTCTACTTGTGTTTTTGTTCTTTTATTATTATATACTTCCTCTGCGCTTCTTCTACACTTCTGTGTTTATTTCTCTCCTTCTGTGCTTTTTTTCTGCGTTTCTTCTCCTTCGTCTCTTTTTTCTGTTTTTCTTCTTTGTCTCTTGTCTTTTATGTTCTCTACATTACCTTCATTTTCTTCAGCGGAACACTTTTGGCACTGAATGACTGAACTTACAATACTGAATAATATTGAACAATCTAGTATAGAAATGAATGTATATATTAACAAACGTGCCGTGGAGTTACTTCTGACTGTGTCATAACAACGCAGTCAGTCCGCCCTATGTGTTGCAGAGAATTCATCAGTTCCCATTCCCATTCACAACGACCCCATTCCGTCGTTTGCGCCAACACCATCCCAGACAATGGGACGCGGTCATCAACGACAGTCGCCTGCGGTGTTGCAGTCGACACTGACACAGTCACTAGCTTTATTATCATTTCGTTTGCTTCCGCCTCCTCCGGCGCAAATGCTGCTGCAGTCCTGTTCCGACTCCGCCGAAGACTCGTGTGGGTTGCACAGAGCTCTGTGAACGCAGCGGAGGTGGAGAGGAGAAATATCTATTGTAAGACTTCTGTGTCCTCTGCAGTTGGGGATTACCGCTTATTTGACTCTAGCTTCTCGAACGTAATGGCGCGTGCTTTGCTTTAATACTTAAACAATGAGCCGTTTCTGGCACAATGCCACAGCGGTTCTTAGAAACGGAACAATCAGAATCTCTTCGGAAATGGTCCGCTTGAACCTATTTCATGTATTCAAATCGTCGTGTGATGTAATCATTTGCGCGTTTCTAAAAGTGCTCCCGTTTCGTTTCTCACTGGGTCATTGATGGCTCAGTGCATCAGCTGATGTCACTGCATCGCCTTTGACCGGGAGGTCCTAGGTTCGAGTCCTGATGGCGGCAGGATTTTCGACACTAGCTTTTCAGATAGGTCGAATTCAGTCGCTGTCTGGAGGAGAATTCTAGCGGTCGGCTGCTCTGATGGGTAGTTTTCCGTGGTTTCTCCGATCAACAGCTGACGAATGCCGGAGCAGTACCCTACCAAACGGGCCACGGACCGCGCGCGATCTGTCCTTCCTCTTCCTTGTCCTATCCTCTCCCCTTACTTACCCTAGCATGCACTACACTACCACAGATTCCTCGAGACCGGTCGGGAGCTTAGAGCTTGTCCTGGCTGGGGCGGGGCCCCGCTGGTGGGAGAGTCCTGCTTAGGGAGAAACCCCACTAGCCGACGGTAGGTCGGCGCCGGATCTCGCCATCCAGCGGAGGAAAATCACAGCCATCACCCGAGAAAAACATGCACTACACTAACGGGACTAATGACCAAAGCAGTTGACGCGCCCGGAAACATGAAAAAATCAATCAATCAAACAAAATAGTAATTTATTTATGATTCTCAGCGTTTGATATTTTAATTGAGTTAGAAATATCAATGATCGGGAAAATAAAATATTAATTCTGTGAATAATGGTGGTTGATTAATAACGAAAATAGAGACACAGTTGGTTAATCCTGGCAGGAACATGTTTGTTCTACCACAATCCTTCACACAGTAACGGAATCCGCAGTACCATGGGTAGGAGGAGAATACATCCAATGTCTCACTGCAACCGTGGAGTAATTTCTCTTGCGTCTTACATACTATTTCCCCGAATCAAAAATAAACTACATTTTTGTAACTTTAATTGTGGTATTTTATCTTACCTCATCACTTATTTTTTCTATCACGTTCTGTGAGCTTTTTTACCAATTTTATATATTAAATCGATCAAAAGTTATTGAAAATTATAAACACGCATTAACTCATAAACTCGTTTACTCTGCAGGTAATTGCTTTCGAGTACGTCACTTTGCAAAATTTGCTTCTGCTTTTTAAAGGTCTGTTTATTATGGTTTTCAAATGTTAAATTAAAAACAGCTTTTAGAAACATTAATTTGTGGTTTTGTCCATTATGTCCTGTGAATATTTGTATTCAACATGTAGTATGCAATGCACTGAAGTCATATATACATCGTGGGGCTCGATTACTTAAGGATTACTAGAAGTAATGATTTAATTGACCTGAACAGCAGAAATGGCCTGCCGTGCAACCGGTGTTGATATTGATGTGGTAACAAACAAAAGTCTATGTAGGTCAGATGTTCGATCCATACCATGTATGTTTTTTAAATTAATTTATAACTCACCAGGAGAGCAGTGCATCACTTGACCGTCAGATACTCGTAAGGATACACCGCAATTGGCGAACCGTGTAGAATAAAAGCACAAACGAAACTTTAATTTTTGATTCCCTGGTGTATCCCTAACACACACAACGGCCGAGGATGGACATCTTTCATTACTTCGTCCTTGTGACATCGCCACGATGTCGCCACGCGGACATGACATGATGTCTCCACCGTTCGGTATCGATGGCAGTTTATTCACTTGGAACACAACCGAATCACACACGTAACGTCCCAGTCGCGTGGAACACCCTCAAGACTCCAAGTCTCAACACCTTCCCACGCCCAAGCTGCCCAGAATGAGGGACGGTTCCAATACGGCAAGGAGAAACGAGTTCCGCCCTCAAGGTTGTTTTCTAAGCGGTATATCTATACAAGAAAAAGAATAGTGATGGTGCAATTTATAGACGGAGATCTTGTAATGTATTACGAGATCATAATCACAGTCATGGTGCTGCCCTTTACGACGATTAGACCTCTGGCCGCCGCGTGCCATCTATCGTGTTCGCGTGAGCGCCACGCGACGTGTCACCCGAGAGTGGAGCCAGCCACGAGGCGAGAGGGCCTCTGGCGGAGGCGGAGGCGGAGGCGGAGGCGGAGGCGGAGGCGGTGGCGGAGGCGGTGGCGGAGGCGGTGCGTAGGCGGGTCGTAGGCGGCGTCGTAGGCGGCGTCGTAGGCGGCGTCGTAGGCGGCGTCGTAGGCGGTGTCGTAGGCGGTGTCGTAGGCGGCGTCGTAGGCGGTGTCGTAGGCGGCGTCGTAGGCGGTGTCGTAGGCGGTGTCGTAGGCGGTGTCGTAGGCGGTGTCGTAGGCGGTGTCGTAGGCGGTGTCGTAGGCGGTGTCGTAGGCGGTGTCGTAGGCGGTGTCGTAGGCGGTGTCGTAGGCGGTGTCGTGGCGGTGTCGGTGTCGGTGTCGGTGGCGGTGTCATAGGCGGTGTCGTAGGCGGTGTCGTAGGCGGTGTCGTAGGCGGTGGTGGCGTCCGAGGCGGAGGCGTAAGCGATGGCGACGGCGCCGGCAGTGGCGGAGGGGAAGGCGGCGGCGGCGGCGGCTGGCTCGGCGCCGCGGTCCGGCCGGTCCTGGGTTCGGCCCCCGGCTCGGCCTCGCGCCCGACGACCTTCGCGCGCCGCCGCGGTCGAGCGCCCGGCGCCCTCGGCTCGACGCCCGGACGGCCCCCGTCGCCACGCCCCCTCCCCCCGCCCCGGCGGCGCTCGCTTTTTCCCACTCTCCGCCACTGGCTGTCTCTCGAAACCTAGCTCTGCCTTTCGTAAGACTCTGCCTATGCATTTCTCATTTCAAAATGATTAATGGAATGACAGAACTGCAATTAAACAGTATTAAGAGGAGATGTAACGAGACAAGCCAAGAATATTATAAAACACTTTCGGAAAACAAGAAGTGCGAAAAAACAAACATTAAGGTATAAAAATATATAATGCTATACGAGCAAAAATAAAGCAATGTGTTAGATTAATAATATTTAAGCGAGATCGAAAATAATTTGTTACTATATCGTTTCCCAATATGCAGAGATTAAATATTAAAGAAGCCCAGAAAATCACTCTATAAACAAAATAATTAATCTCTCGAATTCTCCCTCTGTCGCTCTCCTACTCTTTCTGCTCTCTCTCTCTCTCTCTCTCTCTCTCTGTCTCTCTCTGTCTCTCTCTCTGTCTCTCTCTCGCTCTCTCTGTCTCTCTCTCGCTCTCTCTCTCTCGCTCTCTCTCTTTCTCTCTCTCCAATTTTCCCTCTGCCCACCATATCGAAATGCTATCTAATTCATCTTAAGGGGTTCTCTCGCTCTCTCTCTTTCTCTCTCTCCAATTTTTCCCTCTGCCCACCATATCGAAATGCTATCTAATTCATCTTAAGTTGTTTGACCCATAAAGGTATTATTCATTTTCTATCATCGCTCAAATTAATGTTTTACACTCGAACTAGAACTTCACTCATTTGTATCTAAAAATCTGTAAATTCCATTAGCGTACATTCTTTTCTTAGACTTCTAACACATTTGCTGTCTAAGCCTCGATTCTGAAAATACTTTTTATTTTTAATAGTTATTCAATTTATTAATATAATTAATATTATTATTAAAGGGAAAAATAATATGGACAGGAATTTTGTTAGTACTGTTCTTTATTGTTGAGTTTCTTTTCACATAAACGTTTTGTAAGAGTGAACACCACTGTTTCCACATTAAGAATTAGTCTCAACGTGCATTATGAGCGAAGGGTCAGAAGGTATGCACTTTGTGCAATCGTGTAGCATAATCAGCTCAGTGATTTTATTCACACCATGAAGTTCACACAATTCCTGTGTGTACTTTTTATTTCCAGCCGTAGCTGAATGAAAACATGTGTGTCCCACAAGTGCACTGACCGGTAGAAGATTCAACATGAGTAGCGTTGCATGGATTCTGATTCGTGGAGTTGCACACGAAGCGTAGAAACGGAATAAAATGAATTAAAAATGCTGGACAATATATGACAATAAAAAAAGCGTTTGTTCCTAATAACACTATGTTTATGTTTATCAGCGCCAGTTCAACGACTGTTTTCCTTTGAGCGTTTTATACGCCAACTAGAGATTTTTGTCTGATGATTTGTTTGAAAAACTAAACATTTAAAAAGAAATTCCGTTCATTTGAGTTAGACGTATTTTTGATATCATTTTACATTTCAAAGTGTTTTTGAAAAAAAATTTAGTTTTTATTGTTCACAAATTTATGACTGTCAAATAGTAATTTATTGTAATTGACAATTACAATATATTGTTGCAATAAAAAATGTATAATTGAAAATTATTGTATTTACTGTATTTTGAGTATTTGAAGTATTTTAAATACGATGTATTTAGGAATTCAAAACGTCATGTATTTTGATTATTATTTAAATACTTGTTTACGAAGTATTTTGGCGAAGTATTTAAATACTATATTTAAAGTATTTTGCCCAACCCTGCAAGCCGCCCCTCCTAATTCACATCCCACCAGCCGCCACTGGTGTGGCAATGAAGAAGTATAGCTAGTAAAGAGCAGAGATACAAAGTGAAATGCATTCTATCTAGCATGGCCATTTCCACCTCAGTGTTTCTAGGTGTTCTCTTAATGACACGTCTTCTGTCACATGTGACGTAATTTTCGTAGCCAATATATCATTCGTTTTGTATGCAACACCTTGCATATTTGTCACTTTTATGTCACTTTGGGCCTGCCTTGCAATGCCTTGAAGCCCTTTCTTCCCTTACAGAACGTACCTCATTATTCCTCTGGTTCTTGTTGGGGACAAAGCAGTCGTGTTAGGGGTATAGTGTGTCATAGTCTGTTTCACGCAAATTCTTTGCCTTTTTGGGCCTCAGTTGCCTTTCTCACTCTTGTTGTCTTTGTCGTCCCACTATTGCGGCCACCGTGTACTCTTTCCACGCGTTTCTTTGACACTTTATAAAAGGCGTAGCTTTGCATACTCTCGCGTCTTTTCAAAGGCTCAGGGGGCTTTGCCATATTTCAGCCACATTCTTCGCCGGGGGCCGTGCTCCGCCGTCTTCGCGTCCTGCCCCGCTTGTCACCTTTGACTGCCGCCCGCGCCTTTCCGGAGCAGATGCAGTTGATATGAGGCGCCCGCCTTCGCCTGTTTGCCTTGCTCTTTCGTTCGCGTCTCCGTACGTTACTCCTGTGTACATTTGTGCCGTGGAAATAAACAGCACTGCTCTTCTTTGAAGATGTGCAAAGAAGTTGCGTGCGAGTTTTTCGCCGCGTGTGTACTCGGCCACGTCGATTCTGCGGTGATCGATATTTTTAATGGCACCCACTGTCAAGATGGAACTATGGACGCCTTAGAAATATGACAATTTTTTTTTTAAATTTTGATATTAAATTCCTTTGCTTAATTTTTTTTTTTGTTGGAAATGTACTTGGTTTATAACTTTTCTGAAAGTCTCTTATGGTTCAATTCTTAGAGTATGAGTTTATGTAATTTTGTTCGAACAGTCAATGAATGGTGTTTGGTCTCCGTATTGTTGTTTATAATAATTCGATTACTGTGATAAAAACAGTATTAATAAAAACATTTAATGAATATAAATACAAATTTATATGAAATGCCCAGAATTTAAGTTGTATTAAAGGATGCTTAGGTATTTGTATCTAAATGTTTTGATGCTCGAATCGTGTTTCAAATGGTGTATTTAGAGTTCATGTCATGTTTTACATTTTCGCACGTTTTCTTATTCTGGTGTGAACATTATCTAGCTAATTTTCTTGTATCATGTTTCATAATTTTTTCCTTTGAAGCTTTTTTCACTTTTATTTATGTTTTCTTCCGTCTCAGCTAGCTCTATTTTAATCTGCCTATTTACAACTTTTTATTTCATTCTGATGTTCTCTTCTGTACTCGCTTGATTGTTCTTTCTCTTTAATTTTTATTCTTTAATTTCTATTAGGAATTGTTAACGCCTGAAACACGCCCAACACATACACATCTCCGAATCTTTCTCTTTTCCCGTAATCAGCGCACTATCCAGTTTCATTATTCGTATTTGATGTTAATCAACGGTTTGTTTTCCCGTTCTTTGCATCTTTATACACCTTCAATATTACACATTCGTCACCATCTCTACGTATAGGTTGTCGCGGCTTCAACCAGGCGGTGTATGCTATTCGGCGACTCGCAAGGAATGTAGTCGAAAACTGGTTCCTCGCCCCTGCGGATTGATGCATGTTTATTAGTCAAGTGCACCTTACGCAAGGATTTGGTTTCAAGACGATGTTTTCGCGCGCATGAAAGTTCAAGTTGTGCATAGAGTATTTTGCAGATATTTGTTTGACAGTATTTACAGTGGAATAATGTTGATGAGTAATGACATTCAAGCTAGTTGCTGAAGCGAACCAGGATTTCCTCTGACGATTCGCCTTTCTGCTTGCGGTCAGCATGAGCAAGTTTTCTGACAAATACCGTTATCTACTCGCCTTCCTAATCTCTTCTGCAATTCTCACACACACTCTTGCCCAAGCCATTTTTCTGTTTTGATAGACGTTAACGTCAAAATTGTATAGCCGGAAGAGTTCAATTTATGTCTCGTACTTAATGAACCCTGATCTTATAAATATGCTATATTTTACGTAACAGTCAGTTATCATCTTAGTGTTAATTCTTCTTTTCTTTATTTTTATTTCTGTTTCCAAGCAGTTCTGTTCTACGTGGATGTAATTGTCGGTTTATCAATCAAGGAAATTAACTACATTCTTAACTGCCGGTTAGTCCTACATTTGCTAATAAGGTATGTGTGAAAGTGCAAGAGAGATGAAGGATTGAATACGCGTGTGTGTCTGCATGGATGTGTTCATGCAAGTGTATTATACCCGCACGTTTCCTTGAGTCCCGGATTACCTACCCTCACCCCTACACTAAAACAAGTTGAATTAAGTGTAAATGTTGGTGACGAGCGTTGTTAGTAAAATACACTAACAGAAATGTTCGCTGCCTTATACTTTTTGAAGAAGAAACTATTTTGTATTACAAAACGTGATACAGATGTGCTATAATAGTCCTGTCGTCGAAATAACCAAACCCCAACCCCCACCCCTCGCAAATATATAGCAAAATGAGGGCTCAACAAAACCTGCGGAGATAGAAATATGTTTGTCGAATGATGTGAGAGTGTATGAGGTGTGTGTTATGACGGGGTAGAGGGAGTGTGTGTGTGGAGAGGGAGTGTGTGTGTAGATTGAGGAGGAGGAGGGAGTGTGTGTGTAGATGGGAGGAGGAGGAGTGTGTGTGTGGTAGTAGGGAGGGAGGAGGGGTGTGTAGGTATAGGGAGGGAGGTAGTGTAGATTGAAGTGTGAGGTATGAGAGTATGTGTAGGTATGAGAGTGGTGTGTGTATGAGGGAGTGTGTGTGTTTGGGGGTGTGTGTGTGGAATGAGGGAGTGTGTGTGTGAATGAGGGAGTGTGTGTGTGTGTATGGGGGGGATTGTGGGTGTGTGTGCGCGTGTATGGCGCGCGCGAGTGTGTGTATGCGAGCGTGCGCGTCTGCTTGAATGTTTGCTGTGTGTGTACGTGTGTGCTCGCGCGCGGCGGCGCCCACCCGGCTGCGGTGGGAGCGAGGTCCGCGGTTCGTGTTCCGCCGCGGGGCATCGTGCGCTTCCGCTGCTAATCGGGCACCTTCGACGCCGATCGCGCCGCGGCGCCTGTTGGTTCTCGCGCGCGCCACTCACCTGCGCGCTCCTCCGACGCGCTGTGGGCCGCAGCGGGAAGAACCTGGACAAAACACATTCATTAAATAAAAGACAGTTCTTACGTTTTACAGAATTTCTTTAACTCATCAGTGATTTGGTCCGGATTTGAACCTTCAACAGGTATAAAACAAACAACCTGATACCAACGGATCAATCACTCAACCAATCAACTTTATCAACTCAATCAATTAACTTTATCGACTCAATCAATCAACTTTACACACGTGATTGACGTATAATAAATGAAATTGCGTTGATTCAGTTAAATACAGATGATTGGCTTTTTATCTATAAACGTAAACCTATTTACATTTGTTAGATGCATTTCACCCATTATTCATATGCGCTGTTGTATGTTTTTATTTCTGTTGTATTTGCTAATATTTTATTCTTTCTTATTGTTCAATTTAGTGTTAAGAATATTAGATATATTTTATATAAAACCCTAGGAAGACTGCAATATCTAACAGGGATAAATGAATATGGATGTACAAATTTATGCTAAAACGTGCGGCATGTAGTGTACCGAGGCAAGTGTACGTTTATCCACGTGGTTGTGGATATTTGTTAAGTTGGCAATATGGCATATTTATCACACAGCCGAAACTTCGGCGAGTTGAAAAAGTTAAATAATATTGTTAAAAGGCAAATACCACCTTTTATTTCGTGTATAATAATGGCAAGAACTCTGAATATTAAAAATGCACGCAATTTATTTGTAGAACTGTTATTGAATTTCAAAATTAAATATTCTCAAAGCATTTTATTATTGACTTGTTAATAATTTTAAATTATTTTACTATTCTATTCTACATTAAGATTAATTTGGCCATGCAGAATTATCGATTGGGAAGACACATTTTTCACAAGGTTTCAGAAAACATACAATTAAATATTGAAGCAGTATGAATACAATAACGGAGAACGATCAGATTTCAAATATATTCAAGAACATTTTACATGGAATTAAAAATAATTATTTGTCCTGTTATTAAAATTAGTATGTCCTGTTACAAAATCTGTATTCAAACGCTTTTACAATTACAAAACTTGTGTTTTGTACTCGTAGAATATAAATTAATAATATATCAAGCATACATAACTCAAATTCTTTTTAAACTTGCAGACCACTTGATGAGAAAAAAGAGAGAGCTTTTGAAATTTTTATGATTTTTAATTTGGAATTTATGGAATAAACATTTGTTTCATTCTGCAAACCGACTCCCACCGCATCCCACCGCCTTCATTTCCCACTCCTCCTCCCATCGTTGTGATACCAGAAACTCGTACCACTGCATCTACCCACATCTCATATTTTCACGATATCTGTTGAGGTCAACAATGATTCAACGCATGGAAAAAAACAAAGAATTGTTTTATTTGATACTTTGACTATTTGAATATAGAATTAGTGATGTTGAACAGCACATATTTTCTCGCATTGTTTCTAAATTTCCAATGTTCGAAAATCTAAAGTTCACCGTAAATGAGCTCCGTGACATTCTTTTAAGTATCCATTCTTCTATCCAAGGAAAAAATTTAAGAAAAAATTGGGAGCGATTATGAGAAAAAAAGGTTTAAAGTATATTTAAAAACTGCCTCTCACGCAAAATTACACAAAAACTACACACATTTTCGAAAAATTTAACTTGATCTTATTTAAAGAATTTAAAGAACAGATTTCATTATGGGAAAAATATCTACCTTCAATATATTGTTGTAGGAAGCCACTCAAAAAAAGTGCACTTTTGCATTTTCGAAAAATCAGTGATTTAAACAAACACGAGGCCTATACCATTCTCTTAAGCGTTCTGTACGCTATCCGATGACAAAGATTAATAAAAAAATGGTGCCATTTTTGAGAAAATGTTGAAAATGTTTTTGAGGCTTTATGTCAAGTACCCTCTAAAATCGATATATCCACTTGAAACTATATAGCCTGGTTATATCAGTTCGATAGGGAAATATCAATTTTGGAAACAATCGGCAGAAGCTTTAGGCGCTAGCATTGACCACATACATACATACAGGCAGGCAGTCACGCCGGCAGACATGCAGGCAGACAGACATGCAGACAGAAAATAGACAAATAGACAAACCACCCCTAACCGCCCAAATTTTTTTCCTCACAATTCACTGTATTAAACATTCGTTTCTGTAGTTTATTTTAGTATTTTTTGTGTGTAATGAATTTTTAAGTAAAATTTTCAGAATTATATTGTATTTCTTTTGCGTTCCGACCATACCCACATACCCACAGGTGACGCACTAGTCAAGTTTTAGTGTTCTGCATTTCGCCCGCAGTTTGCGACTCCCGTCCCACTGTGCAGCGCCGCGGCACCGCGGGCATTTGCAAGAGTGTGGGTGGGGTGGGGGTGGTGAAGGGTGGGGGTGGTCGGGGGCGGTTCGGTACGAGTGCGGGGGCGTCGACCGGCGGTGCACCGGCGGCCGCTACGCCGATGAAGGCGCGACTGTCTCTGCGCGTCGCCATGTTTGATTTTCGTGCGGGGCACCCCGCCCCGCCCCGCCCGCACGCCTCGATCACGTGCTCTTGGTACGCGCGCGGGCAAAGTGGCGTTCCGCCGCAGCGTGCCGCTCGCACACGCAGAGAAGCCGCGACGCTTCAGTGGATGGGCGCTCGACATGTGAACATTCGATAGTACGTGGCGGCGGGGCGCTCATAGCTTGGCTGGCTCTGGTTTGGTTTGGTTTGGTTTTTTCGTGTTTCCGGGCGCGTCAACTGCATTGGTCGTTAGTCCCGTTAGTGTAGTGCATGTTTTTTCTCGGGAGATGGCGGTGGTCTTCCCCCGCTGGATGGCCAGATCCGGCGCCGACCTACCGTCGGCTAGTGGGGTTTCCCCTAACCAGGACTCTCCCACCAGCGAGGCACCGCCCCAGTCGGGACACTCTCTCTCTTGGCTGGCTCTGTATTAAGCCTTTCCTGACTAATCTATGTGCGATTTGAGGCGGACGAAGCGAGCGGTCGACGTGTTTCGTTAGGGTTCTGCGATTTCTCTTGCCTCTCTAAAATTATGAAAAACTGTAGGTCAAAAGGTAGTAATAGCCTTTTCGCTTGTCAGAAAAATATCGAAGGCAAATCCAATTTAGTTTCGAGTTTTTATTTTCATGTAGTTATTTGACATTTAAAGGCAAACAGTCTGGTATGTTACACATATGGGAGTATAATGTCATATGACTTTTATTCATTTTTTTTATTGAAAACGTGCATATTTTTTGCAATCTCAAATAATTCGGGTTACTTTAAACCTCCAAATTTCATGAGGACATCAAATACGTTGTGATGCTTTTCATTCTAAGCCATCAACTTCCATTCCATTCCATCAACTTTAAGAAAATGAAAGTTTAGCGATTCTCTTTGTTTTCTTATTTCACAAATTCTGTATGTTATTATTCCTGAGAACTAAAATCATTTAATGTAAATTATAGAGAACTAAGAATAATAAACAAGGATAATAATGAAATTTCGAATTATTTTTGCAAATAATTTTAATTAAATATACTATTTGATTGGTAAAATCTATGTTGTCATTTAGAAGACTATCTCATCAAATCTCACCTAAAGGCTTCCTTGCTGAAATATTGTGTTCTTGTGTCTACGGGCATTGGTGTTTAAATACTTAGCGGTTGTGAGAACTAAGAAAGAATTAAGTTACGACTTTGTAGTAAGGATAACAAATATTATCAAATACTATTTCCCGTTTTGTTAGTTTTTAAATGGAATAATATCGGGTATTACTTTTTGATTACAGCCAATGAGTTTATTATAATCAATTTTTGTTCGAGATCATATTCAAAAAGGCTTTAGGATAAATTAGTTTTAATTTTCGACAAAAAACGTGGAGTTTCCTGGGTACTGTTTCACTGGTAGGAACGCAACTGAACGGAATTTATTTGTAATTTGGCTATGGCGCCTGGGTTAATTGCGGATCGAAGGCACTAAGTCCTCTGCCCAAATTCACCAATTGCATTTGCCAGATGGACCACGTTGGAAATTGAATTAGTATTTTCCGATGTGTGTATTCTGATCTATGATATGCTCTATGAACGATGGTATTACTCAGAGTTTGTGCCTGCTGCGACCGTAGAGACGAATGCTGCACCCAAAATATCTTTATCCATTTTGATTATCTGAAGCGTAACTTTACGAAATTGAGATCAGTTTCGTAATAAGTATTATTATAAGTATTATAATAACCCATGACTTCCTGCTACCCATTAACATTATCTATATGTCATATTTTTCGTGATGAATAGACAACGTAGTACAATAAAACTTGCTCAACGAGGAACGTGCATAATCTGTTTAATGTAAACATGAACCGTGCTCCGGCCAAGCACAAGTTCTACTGTAATTCATTATATAATGCGGAATCTTGTCTAATTCGAAGAAGAAAAAAAGAATGGTCCCTTGAGGTTGCGCATTGAGCAAGTTTTACTGTATATTAAAAACGGAATGTATAGTACCTTATAATTTTTACAAAATGCAGAAAAACAATGAACGATATTCTATAGAAACATCTTCTCACCATACTTATTTCGCATAAAAATTATTAGGAGTGTCCCCATGACACATTAATCATCAGGAGAAGTTTCAGTAAATGTCCTCGCTGTACGAGCGACCACGCGTCGGAGATTGATTAGCTCATGTTTCGGTCATCTTTTAGAGATCTTTTCCGGCACCGAAAAAAAATGTCGTTTTTCGCATGTGAAGTCTGAATAAGCAGTCCATAGGGAAGTCGCAAGAGCGAACCAGCTCACGTCTGGCAATCGGCTGCACTGACGATTACTAACACATCACGTGATTCCGGTCACCACTCTACATCACCGTTTTAGTCAACGTGTATGCTTCGTTATTGGAAATGTTATCATGATCATCATTTTCTTCTTCATATAATACTAATAATTATAATTATTAATTCTAATATAATTACTAATATTATTACTATTACTATTATTATTATTATTATTATTATTATTATTATTATTATTATTGTATCGGCAATTTCTGACCACGTTTCACGTTTTCTTCAGAGGTCCAGTCATATTCTGTCCTGGAAAGAGTGTAATTATGGGGGTGATGAGGTGTGAAGGGACAATCACAAATACACCCATGTCTAAGCGGGACTCGAACCTGCGGCCTCCTCGGCGCAGACGACGGTTGCCGCATCTACCTGCGCCACGGGGCCCGCTTTATGTTGTTATTGTTATTATTATTATTGTTGTTGTTGATGTTGTAATGATCTGGGATATCTAACACTTACGCCCGCAAATGTTAGGGATAGAGATAGATTTATTAAAGTTCACTTTGAGCTAATGCTCGGTGGCAAACATTATTACAACTAGATATACGACAATTACAAAACTATTACGAACATTTACAAATATAATTACAATTAGAATTAGAGATTGATATCCTAGTTCTAATTAATTTTGAGTTATCTAATTTTGAGTTACTCCCAGATTAACCACCACCATCTACCCTCACCGTAGTGCACATGCAGAAGGCGAAGTGTGTTAGCTCGAACACGCAGCGCAGAGTCCGCGCAACTCGCATTCGCCCGCGTTGCAAGTGCGCGCAGTCGGGCAGGCAGCGCCGCTCAGGGCGGCTGAGCGGATCAAAGCGCAACTGTCTTCTTGTTGCTCCCGTGCGGCGGCGCTGGCGCGGCTCGTGGTGGTCGATTTGGCCAGTGGCGGCGACCGCGCCGGGACGTGCTTGGCAGCTCTGGTTACGAGTTCGAGCTCTGGGCACGGCCGCACCGCCCGGCGGTCCGCTCGACCGCAGCGCCAAGCCGCACGGCCCCCTCCCCGCCAATCCCGCCGCCGCCGCCGCCGCCGCCTCCGCCATCTCCACTGCCGCCTCCGCCATCTCCACCGCCGCCTCCGCCGCCACCGCCGCCACCGCCGCCATTGCCTCCACTGCCGCCGCCGCCACCCCGCCACCGCCTCCCCTGCCACCGCCACCGCCTCCACCACCGCCGCCACCACCGCCATCTCCACCACCGCCGCCGCCTCTGTCGCCACCTCCGCCGCCTCCACCCTCGCCACCGCCTCCACTGCCCCCGCCGCCGGGTGCTCCAATCGACAATTACAACCGCAATGGTAGGCTATTTGCCGTTGACTTGCAGCGGGCGTCATCGCTTCGTAGGTGCCGTCATTACTGTTTCTTCGTAACCATTACACAAAGACTATAAGTAATACAAGGGATATGGAAGGGATATTTCGCTAGTGCTGCCATTAATGTTTTTTGTCATCTTGATACAAAGATGTAATCAAAGGCTTATAAGATGGGCGAATATTTGCTTGGACTACGCACATTGCAGATCGACCACGTGTTTAAATGGACTTCGTGTGTGAAGTGACTCTATTGAGAAATGCGCAGCATTTCTTAACTTCACTGCTGGCCGTAACTCCAGAACGCCGTCACAATACACTTAACCCAACCGATATTACAACCGTAATTGTGGGGCTGTCTCGGTAACAAAGGGGCTGTCTCGGTAACATTTGCGTTTGTAAGAACGTAAGTAAGAATGCGCTTAAAAACAGTGGACAAAATCTTGGTATGGTCTACGTAGATACATCAAGAATTGAATTATTAAAATGGTGAATAGTGAACGACGGAACAGATTTTCTGAGTAATTTCATGAATGTGTTTCAGTTTCAGTGTGTTTCATGCTCATGTAATACAATTTTTGTAAATACTCAGTAGAATCACTATTTGAAATAAAGTTCCAAAAGCGATACTTTAGGGTCTTAGTTAGAACATTACCGAGTGACCTCTTTGTCATTTCGAAATTTCCCTCTAACTTCAGGTCTACAAGGTACATAAAAGCAATGAGTTCGTATCGGCTACATTGGTGAAAAATGAACAATATTAAATCACGGCTGTAAATGCCTTATTTATTTAAAAACAGCATCTAAGATATATTGACATCACAACCGCAGTGATAAGCCACTGTAAAGTGAAGTGTGACATGTCCTATTGGCGCCGAAATTATACCACATTGTTGGGTATTACTCTGCTGAAAAAAAAGAGATAGAAGACTTGTTGTGTTGGAAGTACAGGAACTGTTTAGCTTCATAATTTTGCACTATTTACATCCATATACTCTGCTTTTTGGAAGCTCACTGGTTTGATGTGTGCAGTCCATTTTCTGTTAATTTTTATAATTTTTTTGCTTCTTATACTGTGGATCTTTTTTGTTGTTGCTAGGCATATCTATTAGTATGTTTGCCACATTATGAGTTCATCATTTTTATATAAAAACTATATTAAATAATAATTTTAATTTTTTTTATTAAATACTAATTTTTATGTAGATTTTTATATATAAACGTGAGCTGTGTTTTTAGGTAGAGCTTTTTAGGTATATTTTTTTCCTATGTATATTTCTCTATCGGAGAGCTGAAAAGTGGATAAAATATTATTACGAGAAACTTACGTACTGCATGCCAATACGTGAGAGATCACATAACCACTTCCAATCACGCCAGGAAAAATCTTGGAAATACTTTCCTTCAGCAGTTTCCAGTATCCATTAATTCGACTCGATCAGCAAGAACTGTAACCGTCCGCTTTCTAACCTAGCTTGTTCCCTTGTCCGTTGATTTAATTAAAGCATTTTGAAAAACTAGGGCTTCAACTTGGAAAGCTCAATCACAGCGTTTTAGAAACAAGCCAGTTTAATATATTAAGGGGTTCAAATTCTCCCAAAAATTTTGGGGTTCCAACATGTATTGTATTAATTAACACAAAAAAATAGATATGAAATAAATTACAATATTTCCGTTTACAAAATTGATGTTTGCCGACCTGGATAGCCGAGGTTGGTAAGGCTGTAAAGGAGAGGCTGCTTTGGCTCCAAGGGTCGCGGGTTCGAATCCCGTCCCAGGCTTGGATGTTTGTGAGTTCATATTGCCACTCATTCCCTGCAAGATAAAATGTATACTCATGTTAAAAAGTTACAATGGTCGCTGTACAGCAAATCGACAGATACCAATCGATTTTATTTTTAAGGTGTTTATACGAGAGTTAATTAAAAAGTAATGACTCCTATTTTTGCTACTCCAGTAAAATTAGTTAAACGATTTGGCACTATTCTTCAACAATCCCTTCCCTCTCAATCTCTCTTCAACCTTTTTCTACAATTCACCGCATTAACAACTTTCTGCGTCAACAAGTAGCAGCACAACAGTCGTTTCAAATTTGATCGAAATAGATGTTCGTAAGAGACAGCATTGTCTGATTTGCAAACAACTGGTATGCTGGCACATGTTGACGCATAAAGTTACTACTGCGATGGAATCCCGAAGATTTGAAGAATATTGCCAAATTCAAATTTTTTCAGTTACCTAATTTTATATTCGTAGAAAAATATACGATGCATTACTTTCTGACTAACCTACGTATACATTTATATCATTAAATAATGTAACATTTTGTTTCAACCTGAATGAAGGGCTTTCCTAACGTGGCACCTGAGGGTGTTCTCGAGATGGAATATGGCACGACTTTCTTGGTCTTTCTCGGTCCTGGCACAAGATGTCGCATGATCGCTACCGTATCAAGCACTGCTGCAGATCAAGCGACACTAGCGGGACGACCGAGAAAGACACCGTGTCATATTCCATCTTGAAGATAACTCCCTCAGCGGCCACGTTAGGAAAACGCAAGTATAAGCTCGTGCTTGGCCTGCTTTTACACGCACATGCATCCACCCTGGTTAGAAAGAGTTGGCTGTCGCCGCCCGTGCGCTCGCAGAGCGGCGCCGCGTCGAGCCCCGGCCCCCACCGCCGCCACCGCCGCCACCGCCGCCGCCGCCACCGCCGCCGCTGCCGCCGCCATCTCCACCACTGCCGCCACCACCGCCTCCGCCATTTCCACCGCCGCCTCCGCCGCCGCCGCCTCTTGTCGCCACCTCCGCCGCCGCCATCGCCGCCACCATCGCCGTCACCATCGCCGTCACCATCGCCGTCACCATCGCCGTCACCATCGCCGCCACCATCGCCGCCACCGTCGCCGCCACCTTCGCCGCCACCATCGCCGCCACCATCGCCGCCACCATCGCCGCCACCATCGCCGCCACCATCGCCGCCACCATCGCCGCCACCATCGCCGCCACCATCGCCGCCACCATCGCCGCCACCATCGCCGCCACCATCGCCGCCACCATCGCCGCCACCATCGCCGCCACCATCGCCGCCACCATCGCCGCCACCATCGCCGCCACCATCGCCGCCACCATCGCCGCCACCATCGCCGCCACCATCGCCGCCACCATCGCCGCCACCATCGCCGCCACCATCGCCGCCACCATCGCCGCCACCATCGCCGCCACCATCGCCGCCACCATCGCCGCCACCATCGCCGCCACCATCGCCGCCACCATCGCCGCCACCATCGCCGCCACCATCGCCGCCACCTCGCCGCCACCATCGCCGCCACCTCGCCGCCACCGTCGCCCCGCGCCGCCACCGCCTCACCGCCGCCCCGCGCCGCCGCGGCCGCGGCCGCCGCGTGCTGGGACTTCCCAGAGCGCCTGGCAGCAAAAAGCGCGCCGCCGCCGCGGTGCCGCACGGCCGCCGCGCCGCCGGGGGTCCGCGACACGACACGACACGCTGCCAGTGTTTCTTTCAGAGGTTAACTGGGATTGGATTGCGTCGCGGAAAATCTTGATTACTTGCTCGTAATTAAAGTAAGGGTGTTTGATGTCAAACAGTAATACTTTTTACTGATAAGCCACTGCTTGTTATTGCCTTCGATATGGATCGCGGTGTGCACTGCATAACTTAGCTGAATCCAGAGGATCAGGTTATGAAGGGAATATGAAAAAAGTTGAATTACACAACATGTCCTCTATGGAAGGAATTATGATGGTAATTACGGGAGAGAAATATGAAAAGAAAACGGAGTCAAGTTAACATGTAGTTAAATTGTAAAGATGTAAAACTGACTCATAAATATTGGATAAAAGATAAAAATGTTGTATGTACCACAGGCGATGACTGGTTCTAATGATCTCCGGCGACAAAAACCCCTCCAGCTTTATGTCGTCACCCGATGGTTGGAACCCCAATAACGCCAATGATGCATACAAACTATTATATATCATATTATATGTAAATTTTTGTATTATATATTTGTTACCAAAATGGAATAGAATCACCTAGAATGAAATTTGCTATTCAAGATGAGGATATCTCAGGAAATATTTTTTTATGCAAAAGTTTTCGTTATGGCATTTAAAATATGAAGGTCTGAAAACCTGTCCTGAATTGGACCTTAAACATTAGATAACTGATATTGATTTACATGTTTTTATATTTAATTTCTCTTGTCTTTAAATGCAGCGGAGCTACCGAGCTTGTCATTCACATTTGCCTTACGGTGATTTTATGAAAAAAGAAAAAAATAACTTCCGTATTTTGGTACGTCTGAGCCTATGAACTGCCCGCTCAGTTAAGAGAGCTTACACATTTGTAAAATGCTAGAAACATTATTACGTTCAAATTTAAATTTTTGGAAAAACTAATATTTGATTCGAGATTTTCAAAGAAAAAGCGAACATTTTGTTTCACGTTGTATTTTAATAACGTCGTGTATTGCATTATTATAAAAATAATATTTTATATAATGATATATGTGTATATTAATAAAGTATACATTGTATACTTTAATTAAAAATAAGATATACCCTAAATATCTAGAAGTTCTACAACTATTTATTTCTTAAATCGTGAAGAATCCTACGACAATCTATTGATATTTTTATCGTCACAACTAAATGACTATGCCTACTCTATGAGGATTTAATGGTTACAATCTAACTTTTTCTTTGCACCTGAGCTGTTTAGTGTTGCTATTTGCGTCCGTCTTGTAGCAGGACGGGCGTCTTTCACATGGATATTGACAGGCCGTGTCACACACATTCGGTGTCTCCGAATTGGGATAGTAACTATATGACTGATAGCTCAATAATATACGTTGTTAATGCACCTTTTTACTGACTTAGAGGCTGTGTATAAAGATAGAAGTATTAATATTCATATACGTTTGACGAAAAATATTTTGGGTATTGAGTGTAATCTGTGCTTAACCAACACATATGAGCTTTTAATGCAGATATGTGTGCAATGAATTCGTATTAGACAGAGTATAATACATTAACCATTGAGCATTAGGAGATGTCACACTGTCATATTGCATGCATTAGTCGAAATAAAATTTTCAGTACCGCTCTAGAGGTGGAATTTTTAAAACAGATACAGGATCCAGCGACTGAGTAAACAATTTATAAAACCATTTTTCGTATTTTTACCCAATTTCTGTTAAATGGAAAATTACGAAAATTTAAAATTTCGTGAATTAAAATTTGTTTTCAATTGTATCTTATTTCGACTCAGTGCAACACATTTTCAAAAGACTTTTCTTTTGTTCTGAAGAAGTTGATCTTTGTCAGATGTGAGACAACGTAAAAACCCATACTGCTCTCCGACAACCAATATTATTGCCCTTGCAAATCATCTGACTGAGATATGTAATAGACGAATATTTATTTAAATACTTTTATTTTATAATGATCTTTGAACAAACGTTTGGCAAAATTATCCAGAATTTAAATATTATTAAGACTTTTTGGCTAATAATGTTCTTCTGCAAAATCCGACAGTGCACAATAGATAGGCACCAAATACTAGTAATAGTAGTTCGTGTCTATCTATTTTACACTATAGTTGCACTAATTACTAGTAATTTGGGAAGCATACAACGAGAAGCGTGGTATTGCCGGAATAAAAGTATGGAATTTTGATTGAATTAATTATATTTTATTGCAAAAGAAAAACAACAGTAAAATGTATTTGTGACATAAAGAGGAGAAGTATAATAGACGAGAATAGTCATAAAGATATCACTCTTCAAATCCAGTGGAAAATAGAATCCTATTTAAAAATAAACTAATTTCAAAATGTCATCTATTTTGTGGTGTAACATTTATTCTCGTCCTCAAAATAGTAAAATCTGTACTTGAAATGTGAGGGAGACGTTATATGTGCGCATGGTAATAAATTAGTTTAAGTCTTATAATCATAATTCTAACATCAGTCCATCATCCGTAAGTCTTATAATTTGGAAAACTTCGTGCCATTTGTAGAATAAAGCTTAAGGTAATATTTCTAAGATAATAATATTAATTAGAAAATTTAGTTTCATCGCCTAAACCTTATCATGTCCATAAGTCATTCAAACGGCTATAATGAATTATTTATACCGTGTAATATTTGTATTTACTTCCATTCTTGGATCACTTCAAATAAATACCACTCTCGCTGGGAAATGACCAAGTAAATTCGCACGCCTGCCGCTTGTTCCGGGATGTATGGGTAAATTTCAGACCCTCATTTTCTTTGACACCTCGTCTTCCCGTCATCCTGAGACACGTCCCAGCGGCTGATTACCGGCCCCCGGCCCCTAATGTGGGCAAGAATGTCCCACACACACGGGTGCAGAGGACGAGGGAGTTAGGGCAGGCGCCGCGACGCGCCACTGACGTCCGCTTCGCACGACGGACGCGTGAGAAAGCGCTCGGCCTTGACTCAGCGGCCGCCCCCGCCAACCGTCCTGCCCCGCCATGTCCCCGCCCGCCCCGCCCCTTCCCCGCCGGAGCGCCCTGCCCCACCCCCACCGGCCCGCCTGTCCTCCCTCCCCCCGCCCCACCCTCCCTCCCGCCCCGCCACGCTCCGCCCCTCCCCCGCCGTGGCGCTCTACCCCACCCCGCCGGCACGCCTGTCCTCCCACCCGCTCTCCCCCACCCTCCCTACCGCCCCGCATCGTTCCGCCCCACCCGTCCCCACCCTCCCCGCCCCCACCGCCCCCACCCTCCCCGCCCGCCCTCCCTCACTCCCTCCCCTCCTCGCCCTCATTCCTCCGCCCCCTCTCTCCTCCCGCCCTCCCTCTCTCTCTCTCTCTCCTCCCGCACTCCCTATCGCTCCCCGTCTCTCCCCCTTCCGAAAGCCACCCGCTCCGTGCCCGGCGCGCCGCTTCCAAACAACGCGCGCCCGGTCACAGTGGGCCTGATGATTCCACACGCGCGGCGGGGAATCTTGTATGCGCTACAACTTACGTATTCTTATAAATAAATTAGTAAATAAATCAATCAATAAAGTGATAAATAAATGAATAAATCAATAAAGTGATAAATAAATGAATTGTTAAATTCTGCATCTAGTGACGGGTAAGCTTAATTCTGTTCGGCACTCACGATTAGACCCCTTGACAACCGTCTGGGCCAGGCGAAGTGCCGTTCGTCGCGACTCGGTCTTCTGGTTCAAAACCGGTCACTTTTTGTGCCCTTCAAAATTATTATTATTATTATTATTATTATTATTATTATTATTATTATTGTTGTTGTTGTTGTTGTTGTTGTTGTTATTGTATGTTTAAAAGCAGATAGCAGGTAGGGATAAATAGAATCGTGAAGAACGTGAAGCATGGAAAGAAATGATTATCCAGGCCCTTTTCAATCCACCTGTTGGGGCCAGCCTGATGTCATTCGACGCATCACGGACTTCTGGAGGGGAACAGGTCATTTTTTCCTATCTTCTTAATCTACTTTCAAAACGTCAAATAAATGCATACGTTCACAACTGCTTGTCGGCGACCTCTCACTTAAACTAGTGGTTATTGAGTGAATAAATTAGTGCCATTCGCTGTCCCCGAGCGTGGACGATGGAAGGAGTGAACGATTTTATAGCGATTGTTTTTTGTTTTTGTTTTTTTGTCATCAAATTATCACTGAGGTTGATGGTCATGCTGATTCACTGAATGGATGGCTGAATTGATTGATTTTTCGTGTTTCCGGGTGCGTCAACTGCTTTGGTCATTAGTCCAGTTAGTGTAGTGCATGTTTTCCTTGGCATATGGCAGTGATCTTCCTCCGCTGGATGGCGAGATCCGCCGCCGACCTACAGACGACTACTGGGGTTTCCCCGTAAACAGGACCCTCCCACTAACGGGGCACCGCCCCAGCCGGGCCAAGCTCTAAGCTCCCGAGCGGTCTCCCGGAATATGTGGTAGTGTAGTGCATGTTATTGTGTGTGTGTGTAAAGGGAGAGGATAGTACAAGGAATGGGAAGGAAAGATCGCGCGCGGTCCTTGGCCCCTTTGGTAGGGTACTGCTCCGGCATTCGCCTGGTGTTGATCGGAGAAACCACGGAAAACTACCGATCAGAGCAGCCGGCCGCTAGAATTCTCCTCCAGACAGCGACTGAATTCGACCAAGCTGAAAAGCTAGTGTCGAAAATCTTGCCGCCGTCAGGACTCGAACCTAGGACCTGCCGGTCAGAAGCGCTGCAGTGACATCAATTGATGCACTGAGATACTGCTACCGGTGAATGGATGGATGGTAGCGGTCATCGTGAGGAGTGAATGATGAGATTATCGGTTAACAAAATAGTAGTTATGATTTTTGAAGCCACAGGGTTTACATTTCAGTTTTATTTCACTCCGTAGTTTCTCGCACGCGGTTTTCGTCCACTGTTTGTGGCGTGCGCTGCGCGTTGCTCGGCGGCTGCCCGTGGAGGCGGTGCCAAAAGCGCCGGCGTGATGGACAATGGTGCGCCGGCGATTAGCGGGGACCGTGGAGAGTGCCGTGCGGAACGCGCCACGCGTGATGTGATGCGCATGCCCGGACAGAAATTCTCGACGGCGTTTAGCCTCGGGTGCGTTGGCGTCAGCTGATCTCTTTCGGATATCGTGAACAGCATCGGCGGGACCCCCTCGGACAATAGTCAGCTGTAACCTTAAAAGGTAAACATTTTGAGGAAACAATTTGGACCTGCAGTCTTTTAATTCACTACTTTTTTTAAAAACCCAACGTTGGTTAATTTTTACGAAATGTCGAGTGCCATAAAATTACGGGGAAAAGCCTACCGAAGAAAAATAGAGGATGGAACGTTCGATCGATTTTCAATATTTTGTATCAATATCCATTCCATACCGGAGAGGATCTTTGGATTGAGTGTACATCTTCAGTGTGCGTGGAGTCGAAGCTCGGAAGTTTTGAGGTTCGAGATGTCGAGGTTCGAGATGTCGAGGTTCGAGATGTCGAGGTTCGAGTTGTCGAGGTTCGAGTTGTCGAGGTTCGAGTTGTCGAGGTTCGAGTTGTCGAGGTTCGAGTTGTCGAGGTTCGAGTTGTCGAGGTTCAAGCTTGAATGAGTTTCGAGTTGTCGAGGTTCGAGTTGTCGAGGTTCGAGTTGTCGAGGTTCGAGTGGTCGAGGTTCGAGTTGTCGAGGTTCGAGTTGTCGAGGTTCGAGTTGTCGAGGTTCGAGTTGTCGAGGTTCGAGTTGTCGAGGTTCGAGTTGCGAGGGGCAACATGTGTGTTCAGCTTGAATGAGTTATAACAGATATCCGAATCTTGTATGTTTTAGTAATAGATACCGCTGTTCGATGTACGGTAATGCGATGTTTGATTTCTCACGGTTCCTACTTGGATATTATACTGTTCAAAGTGGGAGCTATCGATATAGTTGTGAACAAGATTGGAGATATAGACGTTCAATAATTTCAATAAGCCCTCATTACACACGTCACTACAGTATAGGAATAAATCCTACTGCTTATTGTTTATCCATTTTCCGCTGTCGTTTTCGGGCGTTTAGAAGCAGTGTGCTCAGCTACCGGCCGAGGCGGATGCGCGGAATAGCACGCGCGCGCGTTACATCTGCTCTTCTCGTTAGCGCTCGCGTCTGGTTGCGGGGACGCGCGTTTTTCCGCTTGCGGGCGCGTTGTGCGCGGCGGTTGACCCGCGTGACGTGCCGACGAGTCGATGCGAGTCCATTTCGCGTCGCGCGTAAAGACTCGCGCGTGTCGCGAACAGCAAGCAGCGCGCGCGCGCCCTCCAGGACACGGAACGGCTTTTAAGGCCTGAGCAAAATACGCACATGAGGTTTTGCTGGTGTGGTCATCTCGTAGGAGCACGTGTGTATTTACACGGCATGAATGTATTAGGTGATTTTTTTGTACGGGTGACATGCAAAAGCTAGCGAATGTTTGTGAAATTATTGCGTCTTTACGTTGAGGGATGGTGGCCGGGTGATTTTATGGTACAGAGCCTTTTTATTATTATGCAAGTTGGATACATACCAAATTACGAATTGCATTACGGGATTGTTTTCTGTCCACGAACGAAATATAAACTTTTCTTTATATCCTTTTAAGTGGACGTGTCTTTTATGATATTAATCATGCAATTACTGAATTTTACACAAAATGTTTTAAAATGTTTCTACGTACTTCCCAGAATTTCGTGATATAAAATTGATTTGTCTCTATTGTTTCCAGATTCTATTTCTGTACATTGCTCATATTTTTTCTTTTAATTAGTTACATTGTTTATGGCTAATGCTTACCATTTAAAGGTTTTGTAATAGTCGTGTAGAGAAATAATGCAACTACTCACATCGATTTTTGATACCAAATTAGCTATTATTTTCCGACTTCTTTTTCAGAAGTGAAATCATTCCGTTTTCTGTATTCCGAGAATTCGAGTAGAATTGTAGTTACAAAATGTCATTGAAATTGAATTTTTGTATATTGAAAAAGGTAAATGTTTTAGAATTGAAATGAATTATTTAAAAAATCTATAAAAATTAGAAAGAAAAATATAATTTTGAAGAAGAGTAAACAAGGGAAGAAGTTTTATATGGTCTCGAAAAAAAGGTTTTCATGATGATTACGGCTTGAAAAAAGAAAAAATCTGAAAAGATTGAAAAAAGGAAGGTTGGTTAAAATGATAAGATGTTTTCATGAAAGTGCCAAAACAAAAGTAGATAAAAATTAGAGGGTTTAATGCAAAGGTAAGGGTGATTTGATGTAAACCTAATGAAGAGGATAATTGAAAAAATCATGTGAGTTCCGTGAAATGAATTACAGGAAGTAAAAAATATAAATTGTGAATTAATTAATTTAATTAAATGAGATTTTTTTAATATGAAATTATAGAATTTCCTTATTGCTATGAAAATTGAATGCTGAACTGTGCGTAGTTCGTCAGACCTGAATAGATGAATAACAGTTTCGTTTCAATTCGTTTAATGGGAATAGGGAGATTCACTATTCGTCGGAACAGTAATGTATTGTGTGTATCGCAGTTCATTTAAACAATAAAATATAAGGTCGCAATATATGTGCCTTCCATTTGTCATAATAATACGGAGAACATCATAATCGCTTTAAAATATTCCTTAGAAGTATAGAATCGAAGATGGTAGTTAACATAGATTTTAAATTCAGAAAGTCGACCGTAAAACGCGCAACATTTAGCGACTGTTACCGTCTCGCTTGCTGATGACTGCTCTAAAGCATTTAGTAGCATTTGCTTCGAAGCGTTTCCTTCCTCATGGAAAATGTATTGCGGCCCTTGAGTAGGTCGGCCGGAGTCGATTACAAATTGCCGCTTGTGGAGGAGGGAGGGGGAAGGGGAGGGGAGCTGAGGCGTCGTCGCGGGCGGCGGTTCGTGCCGCGGGGGCTGGCGCGACCGGAAGCGCGCCCGACCTTCCTTCCTGGGCGACGGCGCGGCGCGGAGGTGGCGGTGGCGTCACCGGAGGCGGCGGCAGCGATGGCGGCGGCGCGGGGAGGGTACGCAGGCGGCGACGGCGGGGGCTGGAGCGGCGGGGGTGGGGCGGAGGCGCGGCGACGCGGGAGGGCGCCGACACTGACGGCGACGGCGGGGCGGCAGCATCGGAGGCTGGAGCGGCGGAGGCGGGGGCGGCGGCGGCAGCGGGGGCTAGAGCGGCGGGGCAGGGATGGGGGCGGAGGCGGCGACGGCGGCGATGACAGCGAAGGCTGGAGCGGCGGGGTGGGGCGGAGGCGTGGGAGAGAACGCTGGGGACGGCGGCGGCGCGGGAGAGGGCGGGGCGGCGGCAGCGGGGCTGGAGCGGCGGGGCGGGATGGCGGCGGCGGCGGAGGCGGAGGCGGAGGCGAGTCTATGGCAGCGTTCACACCGACTGTTGCTCAATCAGTAATTGAACATCATGGCCACTCCCCTGCACGACCAAGTCACCCCAATTAACCAACCATCCTCATACGAACTGCCAGTACTCACCACCACCTTCTCCTTAATCCATTAAGATTATTATCACCACCTTCACTTTTATCACTAATATATCTATCACTTTCGTTATCACTAGGGAACGGACTTTATTGTAATAAAAAAGCAAAATATGTACTTATTTTTTCAAAAATTATGTAAGAAAAAATAGGAAATATGTGAAATAAATATTCGTTATAATGATTACACTTCCAATCTTCAAGCGTTTTCCGAGCAGAGTATGTTGTCGATCAGAAATTTACATGGATTCAGAGACGCTGAATGAAAGTTTTACCTATACAGAAGCAATTATTCGCTAGTTTCTACCGAAACATAATACTTTCGTATTATATTCAATGTTGTTTACGAGGAGCCGGAGCTCATGTGAATAGTACCGTGTAGCCTGTGATAGAAGGGGGGGGTAAAGGGTGCATAGTCCCACCCCAACTCCAGAAAAGGGATAAAACAATGATCCGATTTTTTTATTGAGTTATGCATGGGGTATGAAACACGAGTAAGCACGTGGTTGAATTTCCTTCTGCTTCACATACTACATCTGCCCATCGTTGATCCCGACCACGCTGTTTCCAAGAAGCAGTGGGGCGGGGAGATAAGTTGGCAATTAATAGCGATTGTCCGGCGTTAATACAAGCGCTTTGCGTATTTTTTAAGTATTTCAGTAACGAAGTTAGTTTTCAAGTAACATATATTTCGAACATCACAAGTGAAATGTTCATTTTCGACCTATAAATATATTAAAATGTAACGAAATATGTAGCTATAGATAAACTATGTAAAAATATGTAATTATACCAAACAATGTAAAAATAACTACTATGTCTCGACACTCCACCAGTTACATCACCATCACTCTTCATTATTACCATTTCGTTATTCATCTGATTCATAACACTATGTCTCGCGCACTCCCCAGTTACATCACCATCACAATCACCATAATTTCCATCATCGACATCACCTCCATTTGTTTCTTTCTCTTACATGACAACCATCACCCATTCGGAATTACCGCTCCTCCCACCTCCGCGGCTGCTCCCACCGGCTTATCCATCCCAGCCATTATCATTGCGACGCCAGCGCCATCAAGAATGCCTCCGCAACAGTCGCCGCCTCCACTTCAGCCTCCTCCCCCCACCCTGCCCATGTACTACCGCCCCCACAATGCGCGCGCGAGGCCGCGACTCGTCGGGGGCGACGGCGCGCGCTCTCACGCCAGGCGGCGCGGGAGGCGCAGGCGGAGCACAGAGGTCTGCCCTTGGGGCGCAACCAACATGCAAATTCTGCTACTGAAAATTTTCAAAAATAGTTATTTATGTGTCAAGGCCGAAAATGAATGATTTGAGGTGTTTACCAACCGACGCGGAGTGAAGCGGAGCTGTGGTTGGTGAGTTAATCGTGTGGATTGATTTATTGATTTTTTCGTGTTTCCGGGCGCGTCAACTGCTCTGGTCATTAGTCCCGTTAGTGTAGTGCATGTTTTTTCTCGAGAGATGGCGATTCCCGCTGGATGGCGAGATCCGGCGGCGACCTACCGTCGGCTAGTGGGGTTTCCCCCCTAACCAGGACTCTCCCACCAGCGGGGCACCGCCCCAGCGGACAAGCTCTAAGCTCCCGACCGGTCTCCCGGGATGTGTGGTAGTGTAGTGCATGTTAGTGTAAGTGTGTGTGTGTGTGTGTGTGTGAAGCAGAAAGGAAAGGACAAGGAATGAGAAGGACAGATCGCGCGCGGTCCGTGGCCTGTTTGTAAGGTACTGCTCCGGAAATCGCCTGGTGCTGAACGGAGGAACCACGGAAAACTACCGATCAGAGCAGCCGGCCGCTAGAATTCTCCGTGGCCACCAACCGACGCCCAGTATTTCAAAAATGTTTTATGTGTCAAGGCCGAAAATGAATGATTTTGGATGAGGTGTTTACCAACCGACGCCCAGTGAAGCGGAGCTGAAGTTGGTGAACTAATCCAGTGGAAATTAACAAAAATAGTTATGTATCAGGCCGAAAAATGAATGATTTCAAATGAGGTGTTCACCATCCAAGGCGAAGCTCAGGTTGGTAAACGAACTAGAGTCCAAAATCATTCAATTTCGGTCGAGGTGCGTACAACTATTTTCGTATACTCACCTCAATTAGGTTTGAATTGAATAGGATCTCATTTATACCATGCGGTTTCGTTGTATAGATGCAGATGTTTTTTTACATTATCGCCTCTGAAGTTGTTAGTACTGTCACAATTGTTCAAGAATGTGTAGAACTTGCGGCTGATTTTGGCGATTTGTTTTGTAAGAATGGATCGCGATTTTCCAGAGATTATAATTGAGGAAGCTTAAGCTGCTACTAAGAGTTTACTGCCTCAAAAATCAGAGGATTCTTACAAAAGAGAGCATGAACTCTTCTTAAAATGGAAAGGATAGAAACATGTGTCTACAGTCATTTGTACATTGTCTGGGGTGTAAAGTTAGCTCGCCTCCACGTGGTGCACCCTGGGTTACGCTAAAGAGCTAACAACATTGGCAGCCAAATAATCCTTGGATCTCCTGGCTAAACCACATGATGAATGATATTAATGCGAACTTAACTAGTCCTCTTCAGGACTCTCTGACTAGAAATCTTGGGACATGCCTTAAGATTTGTCAACTTAACATAGAGGGAATAAGCTGGGCCAAGAGCCAGGTCCTTCATAAAATTCTAAGAGAAAATGACATTGCAGTGTTAGCTATGCAGGAAACTCATACTGAAACGCTGATCAAATAAACAAAAGAGGAAAGATACCAGGATATGATCTGGTTGGAGCCACACACCATCCCAAGTATGGTGTTGCTACCTATGTCCGAACTACCATAGAAAATACCCACCTTATCAAAACATCCCAAAATAATAATATCCATGAAGTGGTTATTAAAGTAGGGGATATAACCATCAGTAATATATATAAACCCCCAGCTACTGAATGGACGCCACATACACTACCCCTCCTGCCTCATCCAGCAGTATATGTTGGGGACTTTAATAGCCACCACACACTATGGAAATATAGAACCAATGATACCAATGGGGAAATACTGGTGGACTGGGCAAAGCAAAATGAAGTGCACTTGGTGTTTGATGCCAAAGAGAAAGGATCTTTTAAATCGGCGCCCGGGAATCAAGAATATAATCCTGATCTATGCTTTGTAAGTAAAGATGACAACAACATACCGTTGCAAGTGACCGCAAAATATTAAAAGACTTCCCACATAGCCAACACCGACCGGCCATAATTGAAATAGGAATAAAAATACCACTCATTAGATCCTTCCCCCGCCCAAGGTGGAATTTTAAAAAGGCAGACTGGAAAAACTTCTCCGTTAATCTTGACAAGTGCCTAGGGTGGATACCACCTATCATTGAAAACTACCAAAGGTTCAAAAACGCCGTCTTCGAAATAGCAAAAAAAACCATCCCTAGAGGATACCGCAAGGAGTATATACCAGGATGGAACGACAGCTGTGAAGAACTATATGAAAAGTTCCTTGAACAAGGAGACCGAGAAATAGCAGATGACTTATTACATAAACTTGACGAGGCACGAAGGAGAAATGGATGGAAACAGTAACCTATCTGGACTTCACAAGATCCAGTGAGAGGCTTAGTCATTACTAAATAAACTAGGAGGAGGAGGAACCCCTACAAATAAAGGAGATGCAACCACACTCCCAGACAGGATTGCCACTCATGTTGTAAACACTTCAAGGAACATACGAGATAGAGCCATGTAACACGTGTCAAACATGAACTTACAATGATGAAGAACGCGGACCGGAACACACTGATTACTCGAAACCATTTGATATAGATGACATAACGAGAGCTCTTATAGATGTAAAAGGGCAAAGCACCAGGACCTGATGGAATCCATTCGAATTCCTCTTAAACTGCGCAAATATGCAAGGAAATGGCTAGCCAGTTCTTCTCCGATGCCATGATGAGAGGTAGATTACCTAGCGAAATGAAAAATCTAACATCATTGCTATTCTCAAACCAGGAAACCAGGTAACGATCCAAGAGCTACCGACCAATAGCCCTTCTGAGCTCACTATACAAACTGCTCGAGAGACTCATCTACAACAGAATTGGGACTAGCATACTTAAAACAATACCAATAGAACAGGCTGGATTTCGACCAGGGCGAAGCTGCACGGACCAGATCATGGCGCTTAGACATACATAGAAGCAGGCTATCAGAGGAATTTAAAAACATCAGCTGCTTTTTAGACCTTACAGCGGCTTATGATACCGTTTGGAGGCACGGCCTCTTATATAAATTCTACAAGATAATACCATGCAGAAAAACTCCAACTTGTCAATAGCATGCTAGCTGACAGAACCTTCCAGGTCATCATGGGTAATAGGAAAAGCTCAACAAAGACGCTAAACGAAGGACTTCCACAAGGATCCGTGCTCGCACCACTACTGTTTAGCTTGTATATCACTGACATGCCTGATACTAGATCTCGAAAGTTTGGATATCGGATGATTGGGTTCTGGCAGTAGGACATAGAACATTCGAGGAAACTGAAGCCACCTTAACAAATGATCTTGCAACAATAGGAGCTTACTCGGAAATGGAGATTGAACCAAATCCTAATAAGACAGAGATAACCTGCTTTCATCTATGTAACGGAGAAGCAAATAGACAACTTCAAGTTCACTTTGAAGGCAGATTGCTCCCAAAATAATAAGCAACCCAAATACTTAGAGTCACTCTGGACCGAACACTTTCCTATAAACAACATCTGGAGAACACAGCCGCGAAGATACGCACTAGAAACAACATTATACACAAATTGAGCGGGACGACGTGGGAGCTACTGCTGAAACTCTCCGCACATCAGCACTCGGACTAGTATATTCTACTGCGGAGTACGGAGCTCGGTATGGCTTAATAGTGACATACAAAGAAACTTGATGCACAACTAAACAACACCATGAGAATCATAAGTGGAGCACTAAGATCAACCCCAGTTGAATGGCTGCCCATATTAAGTCACATTCCACCCCCCGATCTACGACGCAAAGCCGCTCTTAGCAGAGAATTCGATCGTATACAGGATAATCGCAACCTCCCAATTCATCAAGATGTCAACACTCTTGGAAGAAATGGCTGAGATCCAGAAACCCAACCTTGAAAACCGCCCAGGAGTTACTACATCACAGTTCAACTTGATAGAGACCTGGGAACGCGCCTGGACAAAAATCCGACCACCACACTGCTGCAACTTTCCTGCATAAGAACGAAACCCCTGCCTTTGATCAACCACGCAAAATTTGGACAACCATCAATAGAATACGGACTAATAATGGAAGATGCGCGGACTCCTACATAAATGGGGTAAGGTCTTGACGCCAAACTGCGATTGTGGAGCAACTAAACAAACCGTACGCCACATCATAACGGAATGCCCTGATAGAGCGTATGACGGACCATTTGAAGATTTCCTGACGGCAACTAGTGCTGCAATTGAATACATTAAAAATTTAAATGTTTGCCTTTAAACTTGTATCTTATGAATTGTATTCTGTTTGTTTTGGTTTGGTACAATATCTCACATTTCTGCAGATAAGGCGTTTATATATATCACCATTGTATTACCATACGATAAATAATAAATGTACATTGTCTTGTTTACGTGACGTTGCAATGGTAACCATCCTCTAAAATTCATTCTTGGCCTAGGTCGCTAAAGCTCACCTTTGTGGCGTATAATTGCGCTGCCATCTACGGGTTTTCAAGTGAGGTTCGAAAAATGCTTTTATGTGCTTGTAATTTTTAATTCTGTTGATTGATTATTGATCCCGGCGTGTCAGCTGATAAGTCGCACGGACGGACGTAATGGACGTATTCCACCACCTCGCTCAACTGTTTATGATTCAAGTGAATTGTAGTGTAGATAGTGTAGTGTATCATATATAAAGATTAGTACATTGTAGTGCAGTGCAATGCAGTGTAAAGCTACATCAATTAGCTATATGGCGTTACTAAAGAAAGATAAGGTGAATGTGTAGTGTAGTGGAGCGGAGTGGAGTGAAGTGACAGAGTGGAAGAGGAACTAATTCGGATGTTTAAAGAGCTAACTTTAAAAATTCACATTGCGATTATGAATATAAAAAGGAAAAGCAATTATAGCAAGTGTATATACGTTCTAGATAATGTATATGTACATCTATGTATATACACGATGTGTATCAAAGTGTATGGTTGTTTATGTATATGTAGGCATTAACTTATGAGGAAGTGTTTGTATTTTATGTGTACGTGTAGTGACATTCGTATGTGTATTTGAGTGTATTTTATATGTAGTAGATATAGTTGTAATTTATTTTATCGTGTTGTATTGTTAATTGTTTTTATATTGTATTGTTTTTGATTGTAAGTAGATGTTTTTAAATCTCTAAATGGGTTTATGGTTACCACCTGCCTACTTTTTAGCGTACTGCTCCGGCATTCGCCTGGTGTTTAACGGAGAAATCAAGTTGAATTGTATTGATAATATTAGTTTTTAAACACATGTAATTTCTTTTCATGCTAAATGTACATAAACGGGGAATGATACAATATCTCTTCCTTTGGCAAAATCAAAATTATTGTTCTTCTGTTTTCCAGAACACTGCTCTGCACAAAAGGTAACAAAACGAAAAAAGTTATCTGTGCTTGTGTAGTAGGTTCATCTCATTTTCAAAAAATTAAGAGTGAAATAAAAATGAAAATGTTTAATTTTGCAGACTATTTTCTTTTTTGGTCAGTAATCTCCCTAAAGTACATATCTGGAATGATAATAAAGAGTTCGATATTTACAAAAAGTTGTTTATAAAAATTAAATGCAGTTTTTTTTCGCAAAAGCGCTATGTGGACCGAATGGGAAGATGGAAAAATTCCACTTGAGTATATTAACTCAAACAGCTTAACCCGTTGAAGACATTTTCAGCATTGGAAGTCGAATTGAGATTCCTATCTATTAAAAAGAGGAGACCTAGCGCATTGATTCTGCAGTTGCAAATAATTGTGAAATTGTAATATAGTCTCTTACACAAAACGAATCTGTAATAGTATAATATATTAAAAACCTCATAAGAGTCTGCATTTTAAAATGTTGCACTATTTAACTCAGTGTCTTATTTAGAGGTACGTCCAGTGTGTACAAATTCCAAAGCACATTTACCGGAAGCGGTAGCTCAGTGCATCAACTGATGTCACTGCAGCGCCTCTGACCGGGAGGTCCTAGGTTCGAGTCCTGACGGCGGCAGGATTTTCGACACTCGCTTTTCAGCTAGGTTGAATTCAATCGCTGCCTGGAGGAGAATTCTATCGGCCGGCTGCTCTAATCGATACTTTTCCGTGGTTTCTCCGATCAACACCAGGCGAATGCCGGAGCAGTACCCTACCAAACGGGCCATGGACCGCGCGCGATCTTTCCTTCCTCTTCCTTGTCCTATCCTCTCTCCTTACACACACACACTTACACTAACATGCACTACACTATCAGATATTACGGGAGACCGGTCGGGAGCTTAAAGCTTGTTCCGGCTGGGGCGGTGCCCCGCTGGTGGGAGTCTCCTGGTTAGAGGAAATCCCACTAGCTGACGGTATGTCGGCGCCGGATCTCGCCATCCAGCGGGGGAAGATCACCGCCATCTCCCGCGAAAAAACATACGCTACACTTACGGGACTAATGACCAAAGCAGTCGACGCGTCCGGAAACCCGAAAAAATCAATCAATTAAAATTCATAGCACATTTACATGCAAAAGTTAGTTCATATAACCTTGTAAAGGGTATTCTGTATATGCTTTTTTTTCTTTTCGTTTGGAATCCTGATACAGACGAACTCTTATAGTCTTTCTGTAAATTGTTAATTATTTTGCGTATTTTACTTGAAAATATTTATATCACACATTTTTCTTTATTTTTTTTAAATGTAAATTTAATTGTGGATTTTGTAATGTGTGTTACTATTTCGGTTTTCTGTTTCTGACTTACGTAACATACGTTTCGTGACTTACGTTACATTGATTACGATCGTTTTCAGTAATACGTACCGTCAGGTCGGTCTTGAAAGTTGGTAGCACTGATGAACTCTGGATAGCAACTTCTGTAGTCTCCGATCCGATCCCACGCTACAGTGGGACGTCCTCCACAAATAACCGAATCGGATTGTGAAACAGAAAGGGACCTTCCCGTTCGAAGATTTCAACTTTTAATATGACATATTTAGGGTGTTTTTATGTCATAAAAGTTATTTTTAATGTATTATTCGGTTCATATAGACCAGTCCAGAAGCTAAAGTTCAGGTGCATAAGATATTGATCTGGGAAAAGACGATAGTTTTCATTAATCTGTGCCATTAAGTCCATATTGAAAGTTGGTAACACTGATGAATCCGTGAACGCAACTTATTTATAGTCTGCAATTCAATCCACGTTACAGCAAGACTTCTTTCGTAAATAACCGAAACGGGAAACGAAGCAGTAAGGGACTTTCCATTTGAAGGTTTTCACATTTAATGTGACATATATTCGTGCATATTTTACATGTTTTTATTGCATAAAAATGTATATTTTTAATGAATTATTGAACGTCTGAATTGATTCGTATTACATTCCCAAGCCGAAGTTACATACTAAGATATTGATCTGGGAAATTACGATCGTTTTCAGTTATACGTGCTGTCAATTCAGTACTGCAAGTTGGTAACACTGATGAACCTTTGAACGCATCTCGTATAATCTCGAATCCAATCCAATCCAATCCACTTCCCTTCCCCTCTTCGATGTATCGAAGTATCGACCTATTCCCCTTCAATGTATAAACATTTAATACGATATATTTTCGTGCATATTTTAGACTCTTTACCGGTCAAATGTGTACATATTTAATGGATTATTGAAGCGTATAAATCCGGTTCGCATTGACGGCAGCCAAGTTGACAATTGAGCGTCGTGGGGCGGCGGAGTGCTCGTCGCGCAGCGGTCCTTGCGTCAACACGGCGCGCTGCGTCACGGAGCTGCGTAATCCTGTAATGGCGGATGGGAGGGGGGGTGGATGGAGAGGGGAGTCGACGGCGCCCGTACCCGCCGGGCCCGCCGGCCGCCGGTTAACCCCGCGACCCCGCGCGGCGAGCTCTCTTGGCTGCCTGCGCGCGGCGGCGACGGGCCGCGTTTTGCCCACTGCGCGTGGCTCGTTTTTGATTTGAACAATTGACTATTCGGAATGGCGTTGGGATTGATTTGATTGGTGATTCCGGACGCGTCAAATTCTAAGGATCACTACGTGACTAATTTTGAGTTTGACCAATTGACTATTCCAACCGGCGAATGGATTGATTGATTGATTGAGTAGTGATTCCGGGCGCCTCAACTGCTAAAGACATCCGCGTGGCTGATTTTTGGTTTGATAAATTGACTATTCCAATGGGCGTTTGGATTGATTAGTGATAACGGGCGCGTCAAGTTCTAAGGACCACCGCGTGGCTTTTGTTTTGGTTTGACCAATTGACTGCTCCAAATTGCATTTGAATTCATTAATTAGTGATTCTGGGCATGTCAATTGCTAAGGACATTGATCCTGTAAGGACATTGACCCTGTAAGTGTAGTGCAGGTTTTTATCGCGTAAGGTGGCGGTGATATTCTCCCGCTGGCGGTGAGATCTGGCGACAACCTAGATCGACTTGTGAGGATTTTCCGCTACCAGATATGTTTCCCCCCAAAGTGGCACCTCCCCAACAAGAATTATGCTCTATGCTACGGCTACTCTCCCGGTAGGTGTGGTAGTGTAGTGCATGTAACTGTACGAATGAACAAGTAAGGGCGTGAGGATAGGAAGAGGAAGGAAAGATCACGTGCGGTCCCTGTCGTGTTTGTTAGGGTATTGCTCCGACATTCGTCTGGAGATCGATTGATCGGAGAAACCACGGAGACATACCGATGAGAGCAGCCTGCGGCTGAAATTCTCCTCCGTGCAGCGTCTGAATTCGACTAGCTGACAAGCTAGTGTCAAAATCCTGCCACCATCTCGAACCCTTGGACCTTCCAGTCAAAGGCATTACAGTGACATCAGTTGCAGCACTGAGCCACCTTTGTCGGTCTCGTGTTTGGATACACAAAAAGTTTTTTTATTCGAACTCCCAAAGAAAGCTACAAAAAGACCCAAAAACCCGAAATTCCGATTCATACGGCTCACCACCACACGATTTCTCATTGCTGGCTTCTCAGGACGATAGCATGCTGCTTTTCATCTAGTTCATTTGACTGTTTTCGCTTGATCAATTTCTTAAATCGTACAGATAGGTGATTGGATATACACAAGAATTTATACGAACATCCAAGTGAAACCAGAAAAGTTTTAAACGTCCGAAATTCGAGTTCATGAGACTGCCACCGGGTTTCACTTGACTGCCTTCTCGTGACGATAGCGTGAGGTTTTTCACATAATTCCGCGTTTGACTGTTTTGATTTGACCAATTTTTACTGTACCTGTAGGTGGATGTATCGACCTAAGACAGTTTATTCGAACCAGTGTAAGCTAGAAACTTCGGAATCATTCAGGATTCGAATTTATTAGTCCCATCGCCATAAGTTTCCGTGGCTACATACCTGCAGCGAGAGCGGGATGTCTTTCATCTTCTATGTTTGACACTTATGTTTGAGAAATTGTTCGAAATTGCCTGGACGGATTGACCATAAACCCAAAACTTGATTCAAACCACAAAGGGAACTAGAAACGCTCGAATTTCCCAAAATTAGAATTCATCGGTCTCATCACTACAAGTGTTTTCCTTTGTGGCTTATCGCTTCGATGGTGAACTATGTTCCACATACTATAATAGACTGTTTTAATTTACTGAATTTATGAATTTGGTTAATTAATTGTACTTTACTTTTAGATGTACACCAGACTCTTTGTTCGAGCACCCAAGGAGAGCTGAAAAAAAGTTTGAATCTTCAAAATTCCGATTCATCGGGCACTACGGAACGTGAATTTTCTAGAATGTCTATCGCGCGAAATCGGATCCCCAGCAGAGGGCTGTCACTCCTGGAATAAAACTTTGTGATCCGATGATTGGCTGGATTAAACGTCCTAGAATGTATCTCTATCCAATGATCTGAACATAAACTTCGATTACTGTTGTTGGTTCCGTTGCCGTGTGGCGTTCGCTTATTTCGTTGCGATATTTCGACTTTTCATGTGCTCGCACGTACGCTGTGTCTCAGCGTTTTTAATACTTGTTTCACGTGTAGAGTGCTATAAAACGGCGAGTGTTGGAACATCATATCAGTTTTTCGGCAGATGACGCCGGAACCATTTTCGAAGCAAACGCTCGAAAGCATTGGCATTTTTTTTTGTATTTTGAAATTTCTGTGCGACAACGGAATAGTCGAGATCGTAAATCGGCGCAACAATCTTGCTACCCTGGTGATTCTATGGCTGATACCAATTCCACGCAGTAAAACTTCCGTTGCCACCTCGACCATACCATACCACCGACATACCAATGCCACTCAGCTGTAACGAAATTCTGACTTCGAAATCTAATCGCCGCTGACTATTACTTTTATCTTCACTCCGTCGTCCCAATTAAGTTCCCACCCCCCGTCGCCAACCCGCCCCTTCCCCCCCTTAACCACTCTGCTCCCCGTCAATCACCCTCGTCAATCACCCTCGTCAATCACCATCGTCAATCACCATGGTCAATCACCATGGTCAATCACCATGGTCAATCACCATGGTCAATCACCATGGTCAATCACCATGGTCAATCACCATGGTCAATCACCATGGTCAAGCACCATGGTCAAGCACCATGGTCAAGCACCATGGTCAAGCACCATGGTCAAGCACCATGGTCAAGCACCATGGTCAAGCACCATGGTCAAGCACCATGGTCAAGCACCATGGTCAAGCACCATGGTCAAGCACCATGGTCAAGCACCATGGTCAAGCACCATGGTCAAGCACCATGGCCAATCACTATGGTCAATCACTATGGCCAATCACTATGGTCAATCACTATGGTCAATCACTATGGTCAATCACTATGGTCAATCACTATGGTCAATCACTATGGTCAATCACTATGGTCAATCACTATGGTCAATCACTATGGTCAATGACCACGGCCAATGACCACGGTCATTGACCACGGTCAATGACCACGGTCGAGCACCACGGTCGAGCACCATGGTCGAGCACCATGGTCGAGCACCATGGTCGAGCACCATGGTCAGCACCAAGGTTTACCACCGGTCAACACCACGGTCAATCACCACGTCAAACACTATCGTCACGTCATTCTTTCCTCAACACTACCACTGCAGGTCGATGCAACCATCCCCACCATTACCTCGTCCGCCTCCAATTTCCGCCCCACCGGCCACCGCCGAAGCGCGCGTCGCCGCTACCTTGACGCGGAGCCGCCTGTGTGTGGTGTGTGTAACCGCGTTGCACGAGAGATGCCGCGATAACGGCGGACGCGTTTGTCGGCGATGGTATCTCGCGGTTCCTCGTTCGATGATCGATCGTTTTACGATCGCAACACGCGCGGCGCCATAGTGTAATTTGTCCGCTCGCGTTTGTTTATTTGCGCGCGTCGCGCGGACGAGGTAGTAAGAGGTAGTGCACTTGTAGCCGAGCGTTCGTTTTTATGCGTCCTCTTTTCAACAGATGATGCGTTCAATTTTTGTCAGACGTGACATTTATGATTGATTTCATTATTTCGTGTTTCCGGGTCCGTCAACAGCTCTCATTAGACCTATAAGCTTGTTGTTGCATGTTGTTGTTCGGGCAGTGGCGGTAATATTCTCCCGTTCGATTGTGAGATCTGGCGCCGACCTACTCGACGGCTAGCAGAGTTTTCCCCAACCACCGCCCCAACCCGGACAAACTGTAAGCTCCCAGCTAGTCTCGCGAAGTGAGTGGTAATGTGGTGCATGTAAATGTAAGTGTGTGCTAGAGGAGAGGAGAGGGCAAGGAAGAGGAAGCAAAGATCGCGCGTGGTGTGCAGCCTATTTGTTAGGGTATTTTTCCGGCATTCGTCCGGTGTTGATTGGAATACTACCGAGCAGCGCCGGCCGCTAGAATTCTCCTCCAGTCAGCGCCTGAAGAAAATTTTGATCATGAATTCGCTTTAGGGGAATTATTTTGTAGGTATGGTTGAAGCTGTATATTTCACAAATATTTTTTTCTAAAGGTGATATATCATCACTAAAAGAAGGAGCTACCAAAATGCTCTTATTTATGTTTTTATTTTTCTGAAAATTCGTTCTTCTCTTCTAATGTATTTACGTAAACATTTTATAATACGTTTAGTTGCATGTAATAACAAGCTAATTAACCATGTCCATAACGTAGTATATTAGTATTCTTTGGTTCATTCAACAAAAGAACTTTTGTTCCGGTGTTCGAGACGGATGGGTCAGTTTTCGTTTTATGTCATTACTTATTGCTACTCGTACCATGTGTTACACAAAATTGTTGAATTGTTCGATGTAAAGAACAATTGTAGGCAAGAATTAGTTTTGTAAAAGTTGTAGAGTGCATAATACACTATAATACTATTAACACTATAACGCTTCGTCGAAAATGAACTACTATTTTGTAAACTCGCAGATTACTTGTAAAATGAGTGACAAATTAATAACCTGAAAATAAACATGCGTTGACTATGCAAGTAAAATTTAGGACACTTTTATAAAAACTCTTGACAGTACAGTTTTTAATATTGCGGTAAACCTTGTTAATTTATAGAAATGTTAAAATTTACGTTTTTCTGTCGAGTGCCATAAGTTCAACTACAAATATGTATTACGCCGTTGAACTCACCGTGCAATAACTCGCATCTTTTCAACCTTTCGCTTCTATATGTTTTAAAATAGGCCAATAAACATGATTATTACATAAATCTCCTCTGTAGCTTCAGAGCCTATAGGGATGAGTGATATAATACACTAATTTGATTGGTTTATCCTATTAGCGTTATAATTCTGTCGCATGACGCACAACGAATAAATAAAACGAAACGGTCCTGCGTCGATTCGGCACGCGGTAACTGGATGTCACGATAAGCCCAACCCCTTACGAAGAGTAAAGTAGGACATTTCCTTCCAATATTCATTCACGAGAAATAGTTTCAATTGCTCAGAAGCAAGTCGTTTTTGAAATAATAATAATGAAATAATAATAATAATAATAATAATAGTGGTGGTGGTGGTGGTTGTGATAATGATGATAATAATATAAATAAAACTTTGGTTTGCATTTCATCGTTAACGCTTGATACTGTTTGTTATGTTGTAGTTCATTTATGGGACTCGAATTACGTATCTGCTTTTTTTTTCGGAATTCTAGATATTAATACTGAAGGTTAGAAAATATCAAATATTTCTCTTGTCGGTTGAATATTAAAAAATATCATCTATGTAACTTTTGTTGTCGGGAACTCAGAGTGCGAAATTCGAACCCTGTAGCTGTCGGCTGCTCGTGGTGTCTCCGTTCAATACCAGCCGAATGCCGGAGCAATAATTTAACAAATGGATCACGAGCTGCAGGCGATCTTCCGTTCCTCTTCCTTGCTTCCCTTACGCACATACTCTGACTCACACACTCACTCTCACTCACTCTCACTCACTCTCACTCACTCTCACTCTCACTCACTCACACTCACTCACACTCACTCACACTCACTCACTCACACTCAAACTCACCCCTCACTCCTACCTCCTACACTCACACTCCTACACTCACACTCACACTCACTTACACTCACACTCACTTACACTTGTCTCCAGTGAGGCTGAACCCCGTTGGGAGGAGATACCTGGAGCGGAAAAGCCAGTAAGCAGGCATGTAGGTCGGCGGCGAATCTCACGTTCCAGCGGGTGGAACACCGCCAACTCTCGCAATATAACACGCAGTGCACTCGTAGGAGTAATAACCAAAACAGCTGACACACCCGAAAACACTCATACCCTCTGTTCCAACGCGGTCATATAACTTACGAACTATTAAATTGCAGGATGGACACGTGGCGGCACTCTTGCATATTCATTTGTCATTTATCTCTTTCTGGGATTTCTTGAAATTGTCCGGCTAACATCTTACGAAGTGAGCGATATTTCACTTTTTCGTTATTCGTTTTTTCGTGACAAATTTTCTTTTTTTTCGCGACAAATTAGCAACGAACCCGCGTCCACGTGTGGGATTATTTTGGAGTGGTTTCGTGGGCTCCGCTGCGGTGGACGCGGCGCCGCTTGGAGAACGGGGGCCGCGGCGCGGGTGGCCGGCAGGCGCGAGGAGCGGTCCCGTTACAGATGGACACGCGATAGGGGCCGCGCCCGCTGCCCGCAGCCCCACACAGCACACTGCCCCCGAAGCGGTCCACCCAAACTGCAGAATGCGCTGGAAATAAATGATGATAACTTTGTAATAAATGAACCTTTTATTAAGTGCATAATGAATGAGATAATGGATGAATGAATGAGATAATGGATGAATGAATGAATGAATGATAATGAATGAATGAATGAATGAATGAGATAATGAATGAATGTATGAGATAATGAATGAATGAGATAATGAATGAATGAATGAATGAATGAGATAATGAATGAATGTATGTATGAATGAATGAATGAATATATGAATGAAGATGAATGAATGAATGAATAATAAGAATGTTTCGTAATACCGTACAATTCAAATATCGCCACTACGCAACCAAATCGAGGAAAGTGTTTACGGATTCCATTAAGGATCTAAGTCTGCTATCCGTTGACATAAATCAAAACAAGTACTCGCTGCGGTGGCTCAGGGTATCTACATATCGCTGCAGTGCTCTGAGCGGAGGTCCTAGAGTTCTACTCCGACAGAGGCAAGATTTTCGACACTGGCAAGACAGCTAGGTCGAATCAGGCTGCTGTCTGAAGAAAAATTATTGTGGTCGGCTGCTTTCTTGAGTAGTTTTCTGTGGTTTGTCCCTTCAACGTGGGCGAATGTCGGAGCAGTTCCCTAACAACCGGGCCTTGGACTGCACGCGATCTATCATTCTTTTTCTTGTTGTATCCTCACCGACTGCTTACACAAACTTCCACTTACATCCACTACAGTCTCACACATGCCGCAAGAGACCAGTCGGGAGCTTAGAGCTTTTCTTGACTGCGGAGATATTTGGATGAGGGAAAACCTCACAAGCGAACGTAGGTCGGCGCCAGATCTCGCCATCCAGTGGGGGGAACACCACAGCCAAATCCCGTGGTATAACGTTCACTTCACTTACGGGACTAAAGATCTTAGCAGTTGACTCTCCCTGAAACACGAAATAATCAATTGATCAATTTTGACTCATTTAATATACATCGAAAACATGTAAAGACGATCGGGTGGGATAAAAGTTTTTTACGGATTAATTTTCATAAACGCGACTTTTCACAATCGTTTCGGCCCACTGTGCTGCGCGGGGCGCCTTAGGACCCATGTTGTCTCCAGGACCCCGCCCCCTCGGCCCCTCCCCCGCGCCAGCTCGGCCTCCGTGACCGATCCAAGTGCCCGCCCGCCGCTGCGCCGGTCTGCTCTCGGGAGGGAAAAGCATTCAGAATGCAACGCGCAGGTAAAAGGTAAACAAAGTGAAAGTGTCCCCCTGGCGGCCGCGAAAGTGCACTGAGTGGGGTGCAGGCCCCGCAGGTAAGCCCCCGCTTATTAGATCAAAGGCCACGGGAAGCCGACTGAGGCGCCACTTGTCTAGCCACGGCAGGCAACAAGAGATCGAATGGAGTTTCAGTGTGTTGCTAAAAATAGACTGAGTGGTGTTTATTTGGGTGGTTTCATGTCTTGTTTGAAGCTCAGGTGACGAGGTACGACTTATCAAGAGATAGTCCTTCACTTCCTCTACATTCTCTTTTGGAACAATAACTCCAAATGTGTGCAAGTGGCTGAGTGTATAGCCTTCGCCTGAATTAGTTGGTTGGTTAGTGATTCCGGGTGCGTCAACAGATTATGTCCCGTAAGTGCAGTGCATGTTTTACACGGGAGATAGCGGTGATCTTCCACCATTGGATGGCGAGATCTGGCGATGACCTACTGTCGGCTAGCGGGGTTTCCCCCTAACCAGGACTCACCCACAAGCGGGGCACCGCCTAAGGTCGGGACAAGCTCAAAGCTCCCGACCGGTCTCCCGGAATATGTGGTAGTGTAGTGCATGTTAGTATAAAGGTGTGTCTGTGAGGAGAGAGGCTAGGACAAGGATGAGGAAGGAAAGATCGCGCGCGGTCCTTGGCCTGTTTGTTAGGATACTTCTCCGGCATTCGCCTGGTGTTGATAGGAGAAACTTCGGAAAACTATCGATCAGAGAAACCGGCCTCTAGAATTTTCCCCCAGACAGCGACTGAATTCGACCTAGCAGAAAAGCTAGTGGCGGAAATCCAGCCGCTGTCAGGACTCGAACCTAGGACCTCCCGGTCAGAGGCGCTGCAGTGACATCAGTTGATGCACTGAGCTACCGCTCCCGGTGCGTTCGCCAGGAGATGGTTAGAGCAACCCCGGAAACAAAATTGAAACAATCGGCATCTAAGATTCTCATCAACACGTGATCGATTTAGCAAGTGTCGAAAATCCTAACACTTTTGGGACTCGAATCTAGGACTTCTCGATCTCTGAAGTCTCTGAAGCACGACCTACGTAGAAAAGGTATCTGTTATGTATCAGTAACTCCGAATCAAAAGTTAGCGTATCTGATAGATATAAATATTTTAATGCGTGATTGACTTTACTGCGTTGCAGCGCTGCTTGACAATTGGTTTCTATCTCTGCTTGCTTTCGTGCAGTACAAAGAAGATAACTACAGGTCTAAAGTCTATGGTAAACAAGTATTAAGAGAATTTTTAACTGTTGACTTATCCGAAGAAAGATTATTGTATCTACTAACTTCGAAAGCACGGGAAGGTCTTGCATTTCATGTCAAGAAATGTTGCAGGAAATAAAATTCGGAACGTATTTCCTTTGCGAACAATTCAAGGAAAATGCGTGGGCGTTTGAAGAGTACTGTTTCGTATACGTACAGTTCATAGTAGAAAACAATCGACGCTTTGCTGCAAGTCTACGGGTTTTGAAAAAAATTATAAATAATTTCTTGTTTTTGGAGTGCTTTACGTTTTCCTAGGAGAATATGAATTCGCACAAACGTAAAGAAAATAGAACGACTTCATTCCAATCTTTTTATTTTAATGATTTTATTCAGGTGTATTCCTACACGTTAACTAATCGATATTAACTTAATACCTTACATATTATGTATTCGTAATACCAATAATGCTAAAGGCATTTTTACTTCTCAAAATTGGAGACCACGTTCCCTTTTGTTTTGTTACTGAAACTCTTCCATTAGAAAGGCGGCATGAGTACGAGTGACATTTAATTAGACTATTTCACGAATGAAATTTCGTTAATGTAACTTAATATAATTTTAATAAAATGTATTCCGTTTATAAATAACATTTATACAGATTTTATGGCAAAAAAATATAAACAACATAGGATGAACAAGAAAATAAATATAACCAAACAAATAACGAAATTATTTAAAGACACAATTATTAATTACAGTTTTCAATTTATTTAAATGAAACATATTTTGCTCACTAATGTGTAATGTATATGATGTATTCGTACTTTTCTTACGGTATGTTCTTTGTATTCATGCTCCCATCTTTAAAAATATTGCCATCTCTTGATTTGTCGTAAATGTTGTTAATTTGTGTTTTGTTTCTTCATAAAAAAGGGGTATCAACAATGGCTTACGAACCGCAGGCGGTCCTTACTCCTTTTCTTTTCCTCACCTTTTGCCCATCCTCCACTTTCCAAAAGTCACATGCATACACAGAACGTTAACACCGTGTAAGTTGCAAGCTCATTTAGAGAGCTTAAGAACATCTGGGCCTGTGTCCCTTCGGAGAATATATAGAGGAGGCAAGAAACCCATACACACACGCGCAAGCGATGGTGCCAACAGCAGGGAATTAACTCAAGGTTCAACCCTCTGTATTTTAGCAGCAAATATCGCTACTGCCCATCTGGGTGATTGATTGATTGATTGTTTTTTTCGTGTTTCCGGGCGGGTCAACTGCTTTGGTCATTAGTCTGTAGTGTATGTTCTTTCCTCGGGAGATGGCGGTGATCTTCCCCCGCTGGATGGCGAGATCCGGCGCCGACCTACCGTCGGCTAGTGGGTTTTACCCCTAACCAGGACTCTGCCACCAGCGGGGCACCTCCCCAGCTGGGACAAGCTCTAAGCTCCCGACCGGTCTCCCGGAATGTGTGGTAGTGTAGTGCTTGTTAGTGTGTGTGTGTGTGTGTGTGTAAGGGGAGAGGATAGGACAAGGAAGACGAAGGAAAGATCGCGCGCGGTCCGTGGCCCGTGTGGTAGGGTACTGCTCCGGCATTCGTCTGGTGCTGATCGGAGAAACCACGGAAAACTTCCGATCAGAGCCGGACGCTAGAATTCTCCTCCAGTCAGCCACTGAATTCGATGTAGCTGAAAAGCTAGTGTCGAAAATTGTGCCGCCGTCAGGACTCGAACCTATGACCTCTCGGTCAGAGGCGCTGCGGTGACATCAGTTGATGCACTGAGCTACCGCTCCCGGTCCCCAACTGGGTGGAATGGTGGCTAAGACTCAGCGCTCGGTGGCTACCGACTCAGCGCTACGGTGGGAAGGGTCACGAGTTCGAGTCCCACCTTGGGCATGCTTGTTTGTCCCTTGTTTCTCTTGTATGTATTGTCACGGAGGGCCTCGCGTTTTGCTCACCCCAGATTGGAGGAGCCCGCAAGCGAGTTGGTGTCTAGTGTATGGCCGAAAATGCCTCCCGTAAAAGGTGACCGGCTGTCGGCTGGAGAAAGCCCTAGGAAGAAAAAACCCTGTCCCAAAATACGCAAAGTATACATTCGTACGTCATGATTGCCGATTCGTAACACATGAAAGGAAAGACAACTTCAACTGATGCGGGCAATTACGAAAGGACGAGTGATTATTTGTGTGATTGTGTCATATTCAGTCCTCTGTGAAATGTTGCCTCTTTCACGTAGACGTATGTCAGTAGGGAGTTGGGATGGTTCGGAAGGCACTTCTCCACGACGTCCCAGCGCGGAGTGGGGAGACAGACGGAACAGGAAGATTACGCGCCGTTCTGGCTCGTTGTGTAGGGTGATGCTCCGACATTAGCCTGGAACTGATACGAGAAACCACGTAATCTACCAATTAGAGGAGTAGATCTCCGAACTTGGTATCGGCAGACGCTCCAAACCCACTGACGGTCAGCACATCGACTCCCCCAATCGCCTAGTCATTGGCACTTACGTGTTAACTTGACGCTTGCGACTACCGATGTCTGTATTTGCAATTCAAAAAGAAAGAAAAAAAATGTTCCTGAGCTTCTGTAAGTAAAAAAAAAAGAAAGGCTTCAGAGAACGTTTGATCAAGAACGGAGATGCGGTAGTTTTTGCCAAGATTCGTCCTGCTTTGATCTCTAATTACTCTCTAAATTAAACATAGTGGCACTTCAAGGACGTGGAATGGAGGAAACTGTCAACCAATCGGGAGCTTCTTTTTTGAAAATGTCCCCCACATATTCCAGCCCGTGACCTTGAGTGCCACACGTTTAAATCGGGTGTGAGCTTTGAGCTGGATGCGCCGTTGGGGCGGACGGGCAGGCACCGGTCGGGACCCCATCGTGCAGCCAGGCGTCAAGCGGGCGATGACGTAAAGGACAGTGACACGGCGCATTGCGCCACGTGCGATTGCAGCACGCGGCGGCGGCGGCGGAGACGACGGCAATTTCCACTTTGCAACCCCCTCCCCGCCCCTCCTCACCCTCCGCTCACGCGCACTTGCTCCGCGCTGATGGGTTCGTCCTATTCGCAAGCGGTGCTTCCTCGCGACCGAAGAGTGCCGAGTGGGCAGGCTTCAAGGTCGAAGGTGATCGCTATGCGCCCGGTTCGTCCGTGAAGCAGCAAGGTGGAGTCACCGCATGGAAGAAATTAAATAATTAAATGCTCATGCCTTCAATTTTTACTGGCAGTTGGCCCCCTTCATAACCACGTCTGCGCCGGGCAACTTGCCCTCCGTGTTCGAAGTGTTGTCGTCGTGCGTACAATAGCGGTGACAGTTGATGTTCTGGGCACGATTGCGTCGTCACATAGGGCGTAATCGCTGAGTCAGTTGAACGTTGCGTGGTTCCAAAAATCGCAGCGGGAGATCTTGCCAAGCTCAGAGAGCCTGAAGTGAGGAATAGTTGCCATGGAGCTCGGCGGTGTAGTAGATCCAATAGTGAAGGCAATTCCTTTTGGCGAGTCGTTTACCGCCCCTTCAGTTTCTACACCGTGGCCACGCCAGGATATTCTCGTCTCAATACACATGTCGGAAGGTGGACGGGTGCTACTAGTGCTCAGACAAAGAGGAGAGAGCGGGCAAAGCGAGGAGTACAGGGAAGACCTCTAAAATAAAGTTGAGCTGCCTAAATTTATTTTCTCTTATAAACTAGGGGTACGTATCAGCGATGTTTTATTGAATTTTGTGGGGACACACAACTATTGCTGACCCTCATCTCGACCGCGTGTCGGATACTGCCAAGATGAAGGGGGAATGGGCCATATGAAATTTGGAAATTAATCCATCACTCGCTCCTGAAAATGAGAAGGATGGGATACGCACAATCACTGGCCTATTCTATAAGGTACTACTCCGTCATCCAGCTGGGATTGTCCGGTGAAAATGACGGGAACTGATTTGGGGCGTTGGTCTCTAGAATATTGACTAAAGCAATGGACTGCTTCGTCGTGGCAAATGAGCTGGTGTTGAAACTGCGCCACCGTCGGGACACGAACCTGGGACTACAGAGCTACGAACTCACATCTACGTATGTCAGCAATCGCACTCAGTATTATTGAAATTATTATGGTTTAGTAGCTGTCGGTTCCCGCTGTACCGGAGCTTCACATAGAAGCTTCACCCGAGCGAGACATTTAATGCACAGAAAACATATTACGTTATGTCTTATTTTCTCTTTTTCTTGATGCCTTTCTTCTTCGTCTTATTTTTTTATTTCCTTTCTCGTTATTCTTTCTTCTTATTATCCTCCTCCTCTTCTTCCACCTATTCATTACCACCCTCCTCGTCTTCTTCTCCTCTTCCTCGCCCCCCCCCCTCAATATTGATGTGCTGTGCCAAGAAGAAATGTCGATGCAACCGAACTCGCGACACTCATAATTGTCAAGCAGATTGCCTGATAAACCAAATAACGGACGAGAGCTATTCGCTATGCTGACCTAATATTATTAACAGCGTTTTAAATCAATATTTCTTCTTGATTGTCAATATATGTTTACAAATAAAAGTATCCAAAGTTTTTTATGACAATCATTTATTCAGTAATTTCACAACGTTTCGTAACTCGTTTTGTTACATCTTCAGGTGCTAAACTTAGTGAGGGAACGCTATCCCATTGAATTACCACCTCAGCAGAACATTCAAGGAGGCATTAGAAATACCTCACACAGTTGATACCACATAACTGAAGTTATGTGGTATCAACTGTGTGAGTATTTAAAACTATGTGAGGTTTATAAAAACTTTGTTAACAGCGTTTTCTTTATTAAAAAAAAGAAACGATGGCGGTCTCCTGATTTGACGGAGGGCTGCATCGGAGCGACTGGTGGGCTCGTGGCGTCGGCGCGTGGCGGCGCCGAGCGCGCATGAAGACGCGCCCTGGGGAAATCGAGCACTCGCCGCCCGTCGCCGCCCCGGCGCTGCGCCGCCGCGCTCGGCGCCACAATTCCACTGATGGGCTGCTCATTACGCCGATGCCCGCGCCACGACGATGGCAGGATCTCGCGATCGCTCGTGTTTGTTTGTTTGTTTGACATTATGGATGTGAGGTTGTGTGTGTTTCTGTGCGTGTATGTGAATGTTGTGTATGTACTTATGTATGTGTACGTGTATTGTGTGTGTAAATATGTGTACGAGTATATGTGTGGTATGTGTATATGCGTATATGTGTGTATGCACATATGTGCATTATGATATGCCAAGAACCCTGGGTTTAGATTGAATGATAAAATCGACATGAAGCGTTAGAAATAATGACATTGTATGCAAACTCGAAGTCAAAGAAAACGTGTTGTTGTGACAACCGGTCAACAAAGTGTAATATTCCATGCTTGGCGTCATTGCGATGTGCAGATGGACACGGCCCCGAACGTACGAGTATTACATGCAAAAGGTGCAGAAAGGGCATTAGAAGCCGTGATCTTACAGAAGGGCGCAAGGAATATCTCTCTCTAAAAAACATATTGAAGCGAACACACGTAAGCAGTTAGTGAGGTGCAAACGGATATTCAACATAGGTTGGGTATTATTTAATTTTATAATTATTTAAAGGAAATTATACATGAAATTACAAAGCTTGCATACACTTTTCTTTGGCTGTCGTATTTGTGGCTAGGACAAACCATGAGCTGCTCCCCAGTGTTGTCACCTGTACAACGAACCTTAGGTTGTGTTGTATGGAAAACTCAAATCATTGTCATTCGCATCCACAACATTGTGGAGAACACCAACATACCATTTCAATGTCTGCATATTATTGCACGAATATGGGTATTCCATTTTTAACTTGTTTTTACTTCATATAAAGCTTGCTCATAAAATTTTGTAGTTATATTACCGGAGTATCAAGATGGAAATTAGTATAGAATTTTGTTTCAAATATTAAATATGTTTATATCTTTTGGACCTAACATGAAGAAAGAATCTTTGGAACCCTGCTTAGAAGCTTTTTATAATGATTTTTGAAATCAACATGATAGTTTCCTTTGAAATGACCTACTTTCATCCTGGAGGTAAGAAAAATATTGTTTTGATTCCCTAATGTTATTTTTGTCGCACTGTTGATTGAAGGATACTTATTGCCTACTCTGTACGGGGTCTCTAATATTGTGTGTTTTAAGGACAAACATTGCGTCATCAAATGAAGTGGCATAATTGGATTACGTAAACTGTGCAATAAACAATCAGCAATTGTATAGCATTTATGGAAAGTTTATTATTAGGTTTGAAAATGGTGATTAGAAGCTCATTCAGATGTGCTCAAAATTAAAATGAAAGTAAGCGCATTGTTATCGGTTATAGTGTGTTTGATATTGTGTCGAACATTTTATGAAATATAATGGTGCTTTGTGCTTTTGTGGTGAGAATATTTGGAATTTCAAACAACCTTTTTATTTTCATATGTTTTCGCGTTTAACGCATGTGTGTTGTTATTAATTAATTGTCGAATATCATTATTAGAATGAACGTACCACCGTCTGTTAAATTTACCCGTACCCCGCGATGTACGGGTGAACCTAGCAGACACTTCCAAACGTCTCAACAGTTGGTTATCTATTTGTTTTAAACTGATAAACATACGCAATGCTGTAATATAATCTTCGCCCTTGAACTAAATACATTATTCACACACGAAGAAACATGTTCATCCTCATAATCCTTACTAACGAGTGATTGTGTGTACCACCTTACAGAGAAACCGGTGACATCTGCATAATTACATCCGGTATTTCTTGTTCGTATTTATTTATCATGCTCATTATCATTTCACTTGGGAACTAAGTTTCACTTCGCTACCTTACCGCGAGGCAAGAATGGCTGCATATGAAATCGTCGCCAGATATCGTCGTAAACCAGGCTGCAACAGAGAGAGAGCTACAATTTTAACGCGCATCGCCCTGCAGTAGAGAGGGGCTCTTCTAGAAATAGCCTCGAGTTCTTTCCAGTGCATCTCAAATTACCTAACTTTTCTCGACCTCGTGATTTTTTAAGATGAAATTCCGAAGATGCCTCTCGTGTTCAGGAATTTGTTATGCAGCAAAAATAACGGAATATAAATAACGTTTTGATAAAGTATTTCTTTCATTTTCCACCCACAATGTTTCCACTTTTATATTTTACTTTGCCATCTAGGATTTCTTTGCCACCTACGATGCTTTTCCTTGTTCTTTTTCGCCGACTTCAGACTGCCGTTCCCAATTAAGGCCGGAATGTGTGCGCAATGCTGGATAAGCCAGATGCCAGATGGCACTTATTGCAAACTACGAATTCAATATAACAATAAATTAAATATAGTTATTGTATTAAAATAACAACTAACAATTCATCAGCAATTCTTGGATCGGAAATCAGAGTGAAAATGAAGTTTAAAGTTCGAGAGTAGTCACGTAAAAGTGAAGGACAGAATAATAAACTTCCCCCTTTTCCTGGTGTGTTAATGAGATGCAAAGTAAAATTGATAGTTACGTTTTGGTGATGGTAAACATATTCGTAGCGAAGAGAAGAAGAAAGAGAGAGGAAGAACAAAAACGAATACGTACGATCATTTATTACATTTGTGAATAAAATCAGAAAAAATATTTGCTTCACTCCCTTTATTTCCCTTCATATTTATGGGAGTGAATATCCGTCTTCGACATTGCACGTTTATAAAGATAATTCTATATTTATTATTGATATGTAAGACTCGAGCCCACTCGGTTAGCTCACCGATCAGCGTTCTCGCTGCTGTCATTGAAAGCTTTCTAAGCCTTCAGATTTTCTCCCCTTAACGTCCAGGACATTTTAACACACATTTTTGCAATTATATATATATATATATATATATATATATATATATATATATATATATATAATATCAAACAGATATTGGATATGCATTTTCATTGAAGTTGAGGATTAAATGTTCCAGAAATAAAATAACTGGTATAGTTTCTTGATACAAACTTTCACATTCTAATTTCTTAGCGTTGCCCCGGGTCCAAAATGGCCTAGCTCCGGCGCGGGGTGGGAGGTAGAGGAAGGCGACGCGGATCGGTGGCGCTGGCAGCAGCAGCAGCTGCCGGTGACCTGCGGCCAGGTCGCCTCCGCCTCGCGGAAGGCGGGCGGAGGGCGACAGTTCTGAGCTGTGCCGAGTGGGGCAGTGTCACCCACGCCGCCCTCGCCACTGACACTGGCGCGACGCCGTCACTGCTGACGCTATCGTTACCAACGCCACCCATAACTCTCGTAGCACTGCCATCGTCCACTGCCCCTGTAACGTCGTAGACTCTCTCATCCATTATGGAGACGGTTCCGCCTGACGTCCATGACAACACATTGCCATGGTGCGTATGAACACATGCAAGTTGTTATTAGATTCATCATCTGTTTTCCGCACGTAATGCTCATTAACCTTAAAAAAAACCCCAACCACTCCATCGCCACATCCACAGCCTCCACCTTCGCAAAACACTACCATCACACGACCTCAACCACCCCGTAATCACAACCACTATAATAATCATCAGCTCAACTAATGGTAGTCAACACCAGCATCATTATCACCTTTGACGTCGCCCCCGCAGCTGCTCCAGCCGCCCCTGCCTCTCCCACTGCTTCGGGCGGCAGCGGGGGGGGTTTGGTTGGGCAAGCGTGCTCCACCGCCGCGCCGCAGTCGCCGGGGCATGTTAACGAGCCCCCGCTGCGCCAGTTGGCGTCCGGTGCCCCCCCCCCCCCCGCCCCCGCCCCGCCGCTGTTGAAGCGCTGCCAGCACCGCAGCGCCGCCCCCGCCGCCGACGCTGCTACCAACACCGCCAACGCCACCGCCAATGTGCCGTCGCCGTCGCCGCCACCGCCATCGCCACCGCCACGCCACCGCCACCGCCGCCCTCCCGCCACCGCCCCACCGTCCTGCCCCGTCCCTGCCACCGCCCCTGCCATCGTCCCTGCCATCGTCCCTGCCATCGTCCCTGCCATCGTCCCTGCCATCGTCCCCGCCATCGTCCACTGCCATCGTCCCTGCCATCGTCTCTGTCATCGTCCCTGCCATCGTCCCTGCCATCGTCCCTGCCATCGTCCACGCCATCGCCCCCCCGCACCGCCCCCCCCACGCCCGGCCATCGTCCCTGCCGTTCCTGACACTACCACTATCACTTGCCTCTACCACTGTCACCGCCGCCGCTGCCGCCGCCCGGGGCTTTGGCATGCCGCGCCAGCCCACAGAGCAGCTCCACCCGAAACAGTTCACGCGCCGACGCGTCCACGCCGATCGAAAGAAGCGTGGCTTTGACACTCACACCACACAGCCGCTTCATACTTGAGTCGCTCGCTACATACCTGTTTGGGTGCTATTATAAATAGTTATTTTCCTGGTAATTCGGCGACATCTTGCAAATATCGAATGCTCTTTTAATATTTAAAAATATAAATTTACCTGCGTTTAATTCACACCTACGTACCTGCCTTTGTGATTTTGATAATGTTTATCAAACAAAAAATGTGGTATTCAGGAGAACATTAATTCTACACACGTCTTAATCGAATAATATTGAGAAAAATATGTTAGTTGTTTTACAACTGGCTAACTGGTGCGAGTATTTGAGAAATACGTCGCCTTTGTGACTGCCTTTGAGCCCCGAGGGTTCGTATCCCTGGTAATGTTTTGGCAATCTTGCAAGGAGAAAGTGCAGACAATTTAGTTCGTCAGTATTGAAAATAATGCTAACCGTTTTACTTAATAATTAAATTAGTGTATGGTTAGGTGCGATAGGAAATCTTTTGCAGAATTCAAAGCGTCGCCTGCGTATCTTATTTATCTTTACACCGTAATAATTCGTATTCGCAGTCATTTTGTGACTCCCTTGTTAATTAAAAATGTGTACATGTTTTAAATGAACACTTTTTTAAATGTTTACATTATTGTGGGTTGACACATACCAGACAGCCAGTTACTGAATTGAAACGGTTTGCATACATTCCTGCTCTACGCCGTAAGTTAGGTTCTGTGGCAATTTTGCAAATATGAGTGGCATAAAAATTTTTATGGAAGTATATTTCATACATTTATAGAATACAATCCCACTACATTCATTGAGCAACTATCTGCGGTACTTCGGTACTGCGAATCATTTTCCGTTGCTTACCTACCATCAACGCCATTTTCATTCAAATTAAGATTCACTTTTAACCTTGAGCAATCAATGCAAATAATAATAATAATAATAATAATAATAATAATAATAATTTAATTTTTTAAATATGAAATCCTTAAATTAGGATCTGGTGTAATTTTATTTTTTTACTACGAATATACTGAATACGTGCTACAAAATTATGGAACATTTACATGAATTCTCCTACTGTTCTTCGGAAAGAATATTGAAATTCCTTCGCTTTTTTGTCCGGTGTTAAAATAGAGAATGTTCATCCAATTGAAGTAGATTTAATTTGAGACGTCTATGCCCAACTTTCGACAGTTTTGAAATGTTAAGTTTCAGTTTTCCTTGTTTGTGGAATTCTCTTCTGAGTTGCGTTGTTGGAGCCTAGAAACTTCTCGCCTCTCAACCGAAGTTTTAGGTGGTTGTACACCTCGACGGGAAACGATAACGCCTCATCCCGAGGCCTTTCGTAAAATTAAATAGAACTAGTAATTAAGAAAGATGCTGATGCATTAGCATGTGTAAATAAGTCCGAACTGAAGCTCCGGAATCAAGAGATCCTACGCTTCAGTAAAATGTTTCGAATTTTTGGCTAAGCACCTATGCCACTTCGTAGATGAGAATTTCTAGAGGATTGTTATTGTCATTGCAGATGGTTTCCATGGGCGAAAACTTCTTTCCAATTCCTCGAATCAATTACAGGACCATACTGGAGCAGGGAACACTACCTTTAACTACGGGACACGAATCACGCAGTGATGATTCAAATCACATCCTATCCTCTGTGTCATCCATTTGGGAACAGGGCTGATCCCACCTTCCCTTATCGTCTCGTGCACGAGAAAAATTATTCATCTGAAATATAATTACTTTTTATTTGAGTGAAGACATATGAATAGAAAATATTCTGTTTTTACTTGGAAGATATGCATGAGAATAATTTTGAGTGTATAGATTAAAATATTTCGTTTCGCCGCGCAATAAGCAGCTCTGTTGAGAACAAAATCCGTCTGTTGCATGTGTCACTTTTCTTGCGCACCGATAACATCCCAAAATTTAATACTTTGAATGTTTTGCATGTACGCGGATGTCATCCCATGCTAGAATTGGAATTTAGCGCCCTAGGGGAAAATATGCATTTTCTAACATTAGACTTTTTTTGTGCCAGCATTATGAACGACCTTTTCTATTGCAAGAAATCGTTCATAATCGAGCTTTTTACCCACAATTGATAACGTCTTAGCATTTTACGGCACGAGCGATTGCATCATTACATATTGTGACATACCAATATATGGATCAATTTTTAAAATGTTCTTTGTCGTAAATGGGTGGAAATGCTAGCTGGTAAATGGATGGATATGCTGTAATTAAAGAGGATATGGCGCCTTAGTAACGGCGCCCAAGTCGTTGTCAAGATAAATATTCATCTGGCATTGAAAGTGACGGCGTGGCTAGTCAGATTTGAAAACGATTTGGGGATTGGTTTGGAGAGAGCAACGATAGTCTACTACTGCGGAAGTATGTCTGATTTTTGGAGACAAAACAGTAGAATAGGAAAGCCGAGGTCTAGAGGGCTGAGCAGTAATAAAAAAATTCACATTCTGTCATATGTCGTGACGCTGTGCGTGTTGCTCGCGGATAGATAATTTGTGTAATTTGAACTTGTAATTTTTCTTGAGATTGAGGAACGTTGGACTAATTTACAGTGTGATAAAAGTATAACTTGTTATACTTGAAGTAGTGTGGATCAATGGCTCGGCAACGTTCGCGTGGAAGAATAGGAGAGAAGAACGCGGTACTTCGACTCTGGAATTCGCATCACCGGGGAGAAGAGAAGATGGTCCTTCGTGGTGACGTCGATCAAGAGCGCGCGAAGTATAGTGCTGTATAAAGGTTCGAACAAGGTTATGACCAAGGACAGTCTTTCTATTTTAAATTTCCATTTAAAATTTTTACATTGCAATAAGCAATAAATCTTAAGTTTCTTTTTGAAAGGAAAAAACCGATTTTCATTGGCCAATTCGAGGTAATAAGTAGCTAGATAAAATATTTGTTTTCAAATTCCTCGCCACTCTGTATGGATGGCAGATCGGGTAATCGGCTATCAATAGGTAATACCGATTATTTCAGACGCAACTCATCGTTCCAGCTAGCGGGACAATATTTAATTTTCTTTGAAACAATAATAGCTAAAAATATTATCGTCCTGGCGCCCATGTTAACACAAATTCGGAAACGGGTTACGACGAAACGCCCAATAATAGTGAGCAGTTTGTGGGCATGTTTCAATATTCAGCCAATCGCGACGAGAGAATCGTGGGGAGGTAGCGGTAACCGGAACCGCCGACCATCGTTTTCTCGCACATACGTCAAATACCCAAGATGTCACAAGGACGTTGTCTCGCAAAATTAAGCTTGATTCTTTTATAAATTTATAATGCTGTTAAATACAAAAACGTTGCGTATGCAACTCGTTTATAATGTTGCTTAATTGCATTTGTGCAAATTTGCGCTCCTAACGTCGCTCGTTTTCAAAACATGAACTCATTCAATAAAGCTTAACTTTATAAACTAATTGCATAAACTACCATTCTCCTTGTTTTCCATATGTACGAAGGGAACTGTTGACTAGAAACCACGGTCTCTTTAGCGAAGTTTTTCGTGCACCTCGACGACAAAATTCCAGTTCCCCACCCCCCAGCTCTTTGATTAAATTGAATAGAGCGAAGTAATTAAGAAAGCACCTTCTTCTCTAGCGAATGGAAGGAGCGCCTGCAGCCCTCTGCGAAGAGTGGGGCGTGGCAACGACCCGCCTGCAACGGCCAATTCCGCACGGGGCGGCTGCCCTATAAACTCGACGCGGGGGAAAAAAAGGACAACGAGCTCTTAAGGCGGGATGTACCGCCCCGCGCAGCTTGTTACGTGAAAACAGTGTTACGCACGTGCTCGTTGCCAAGAGCTCTCCAGGAGTTGGGCGAATGTGGCGTATATCCCTGGGAGGGTTGTACGATGTACAGGGGATCTATTTATATATTTATTTATTTATGTATGTATTGTATGTATGTATATGTATGTTTGTATGTATATGTATGTATGTATGTATATATATATGTATGTATATGTATATGTATGTATGTATGCATATATGTATGTATATGTATATGTATGTATGTATATGTATGTATATGTATGTATGTATGTATATGTATGTATGTATGTATTTATTTACGTCAAAAACAGTTAAAAACTGTGTATGACGTGCTATGGGGAGAAGTGAATACTGTGCACGTTTTCAAAATTATGTGATCCTTACACTAAGCCATATACCCTGGTACAAATGTCAGTATTAGAGATTTTTCGGAAGTTGTCTACGTATTAAGTCGTATCGTTTCAAAGCAGCTGTCGTTTCCTTTCTTTCCTTTTTGTCAACCTGAGGTAAAAAGAACTAGTAATATCTGCAATTATTAGTGGCGCACTGTTTTCGAGAAAGTCATCTTAACATGGCAGATCAAAAACCTAGTTATATTAAATGAGTACACGTATACACCACCGTTGTGGAATTGTGATACCGACTGTCACGATAGTGTGAAACTACTAACAGAAGTGTAAATATTTCTTTACAAAAATCTATGTTTCATGAATTTTAATTGTACGCATTTCACTTAAAAATTGACTAATACATTGTCAATAACAATTTGTTTCCTACTACTAACCGATTTTTTCATCTCTTCAACTTGTGTTGTTTTTTGTTGCAGGTAAGTTGCCACTGGTGATTCTACAAGAGTGCTACTGATTCCAACATACCGATTTCTACGTGGGTGAGTTAGTTCTAAATAGTTTGATACTTCGAGCAACGCTTGTTTTCCGACCAACATTACGTTCAGCAGCAAACATTTTATAGCGAGTTAATCCTTGGGAAATAAATGGTCAAGTGTTAGAAGGGTATAAGTAATCAGATGATAGTGCAATGATGGAGACTGACAAAAAACCGAATATGTTTTTCAAATAACTTTGTGTCCGCTTTTAGTTGAGAGAAATAGCATTAAATATACACAAGATAATTAAATCGGATAGTCTTAACACACCCTTTTAGTTTGCCTTCTTACCAAATCTCAATTTTATAGTTTCCAGTTTAATAGTGTTCTAATATTTTTGTATATTTCTTCCTTCCTATTGACATTGTTTTGATAATGATTCTATTATCGGTTTGTATGACGTTTATTTAGAAGTAAGATAGATGATGATAAGATAACAAAGTAATTTTTCGTTATTGTAGTGTACAAAATTGAAAACAAGATACAGACTATTGAAAACAGCAATTACTTAAATAGAATTAATATCGATAAATAATTGAAAGGCAGTAACAAGATGGCAAATGTGTTACAATGTTTACATGCTGTCTGTGAAGAACGTCCAAGGTATATGAAATAGCGCAAAACACTGCGATTTGAGTTTCTCGATTTGCTAAGTAGATGATTAGATGAATGACGATTTGCTGAAATGAGACGCAACAGGATTGAAAAATAATCTTGAACGTCTACCGCAACCTGCCATATCTACCCCAAATTGAATGTGTGAATTCTGGTACATGCAAAGGAATTGAGGAAAGTTTGCGGGCAGCGTTACCCATGCATCGTCACTTATCAAACATATTTTTTGTCAGACAGGATTTCCCGCCCGTTCTTTTGCAGCAAATGAACGTTATGTGGTTGGGTCAAGGAATCTGCCGCATCGCCATCTCCCACCATCACTTTGACCACGCCCCAGCCCAACTCCTTCACCCTCAAAGGACCCCGCTATATTCATTTTCACACCCACCACCGCCTCGGCCAACCCCGAAAGCTCATCACCCACGTCGGCACCGTTGCCGCTCGTGCCACAGTCTTTGTCTATGCCTCTCCCACTCTTGCCCACGACAGCACGACTCGCGTTATCTTACGGAATCTGCCCCCACCATTGCTTCTAGCCACGGCCACCGCTCCCACTCTAGCCTCATTGCGCTGTCAACTCACCGGTAGCGGTAGCTCAGTGCATTAACTGATGTCATTGCAGCGCCTCTGACCGGGAGGTCCTAGGCTCGAGTCCTGACGGCGACAGGATTTTCGACACTAGCTTTTCAGCTAGGTCGAATTCAGTCGCTGTCTGGAGGAAAATTCAAGTGGCCGACGGTCGGTAGTTTTCCGTGGTTTCTCCGATCAACACCAGGCGAATGCCGGAGCAGTACCCTAACAAACGGGCCACGGACCTCGCGCAATCTGTCCTTCCCATTGCTTGCCCTATCCTCTCCCCCTTACACACACACACACACACACACACACTAACATGCATTAAACTACTACATATTCCGGGAGATCGGTCGGGAGCTTAGAGCTTGTCCCGGCTGGGGCGGTGCTGGTGCGAGTGTTCTGGTTAGGGGGAAACCCCACTAGCCGACGGTAGGTCGGCACCGGACCTCGCCATCCAGCGGAGGAAGATCACCGCCATTTCCCGAGAAAAAACATGCACTACACTAACGGGACTAATGACCAGAGCAGTTGACGCGTCCGGAAACAAGAATAAATCAATCAATGAATCAATCGCTGTCAACTCGATCACACCCGTCGCAACACCTGGAACTTAGGTATTATCGGCGCAACCGCCACCACATACAGCAACACTGACTTACACTACCATGCACACACTTACACTAACATGCACTACACTACCACACATGCCGGGAGACCAGTCGGGAGCTCAGAGCTTGTCCTGGGTGGGGCGGTGCTCCGCAGGTGGGAGATACCTGTTCGAGGGAACTAGCCGTCGGTAGGGGGCGCTGGATCTCGTCATCCAGCGGGTGAAGATCACCGCCACCTCCTGATGATAAAACATGCACTACATTTACAGGTCTAATGACGTCAGTGGTTGACGCGCCCGGAATTACTAACAAGCGACCAACAAACAAACCAACTAACCCCCGCCCGTCTCCCGCCCCAGTTACTCACAACTACACTTACGGGCTAATGAGCTCAGTAGTTGACGCGCCCGGAATCACTAATAACCAACCAACCAACCGCCCCTGTGTCCCGCTCACCAGCTTACATCACAACTACACTTACGGGACTATGAGTCAGTAGTTGACGCACCCGGAATCACTAATAACCAACCAACCACCGCCCCTGTGTCCCGCTCACCACCTTACATCACAACTACACTTACGGGACGAATGAGCTCAGTAGTTGACGCGCTCGGAATCACTAATAACCAACCAACCAACCACCGCCCCTGTGTCCCGCTCACCACCTTACATCACAACTACATTACGGGACTAATGAGCTCAGTAGTTGACGCACCCGGAATCACTAATAACCAGCCAACCAACCACCGCCCCTGTGTCCCGCTCACCACCTTACATCACAACTACATTACGGGACTAATGAGCTCAGTAGTTGACGCACCCGGAATCACTAATAACCAGCCAACCAACCACCGCCCTGTGTCCGCTCACCACCTTACATCACAACTACATTACGGACTAATGAGCTCAATAGTTGACGCACCCGGAATCACTAATAACCAGCCAACCAACCACCCCCCCTGTGTCCCGCTCACCACCTTACATCACAACTACATTACGGACTAATGAGCTCAGTAGTTGACGCACCCGGAATCACTAATAACCAGCCAACCAACCACCGCCCCTGTGTCCCGCTCACCACCTTACATCACAACTACATTACGGGACTAATGAGCCAGTAGTTGACGCACCCGGAATCACTAATAACCAGCCAACCAACCACCGCCCCTGTGTCCCGCTCACCACCTTACATCCAACTACATTACGGGCTAATAGCTCAGTAGTTGACGCCCCGGAATCACTATAACCACCAACCAACCACCCCCTGTGTCCCGCTCACCACCTAACACAACACATTACGGGATAATGAGTCAGTAGTTGACGCCCCGGAATCACTAATAACCAACCAACCACCGCCCCTGTCATTCGCCCGCCCGCTCGCCCGCATCCGCCCCCGTGAGGCCGGCCTATCGGGCGCCCGTGCTTCACCGCGCACTCGACGACGCGGCGGAGCGCAGGAGGGAGGCGGGGAGGGGGGCGGGGCGGGGCGACGAGGTGCGGGCGACCGGAAGCGCAGGAGCCTTTGGCATTGTGGGCCGCCCGCCGCAGCGGAAAGGGCTAGAGCGAGCGTGTAGACTACGTACGAGGCGGGAAGGAGGAGGGAATTCAAGAGGCAAGCGGGAAGTGGGGATACAATATCCAAGTTGCCTCTTTAAGTGTGCCGTTCGGGTCTGCTGCGGAAGGACGAAGTCTTCTTAAGAGGGCTTGAGATCTTACGCGTCCCACAAGTATCGTCTTTCTCGGTAAGGTCTCGGCAGTAAATGTTCTCGTATTGTTTTCGAGAACATCGCTGTTGGAGTTCTGGTTTTTTTTTCAGCAATATTTAAGATACTTCACTTCTTTTCGGTTGATTAAATTTGTTGGTGGTTACGTCAGAGTATTTGAAACTTTTAATCGCTCTGGGAAATCTCTCGCAAAATCTCCGTTCTGTTTATACATTACGTAAGTTATGAGTAAATTTCATTACGACAGTTATGTTGAAATGTTCTAGATTGTGTAACATAAATTTGTGCTTCCGTTTTACTGCACACCTTAATCTCAACTTCATATTAGAGCGATATCCAACATAATTTACAATATCTTGCTGCTAAACACATTTCATATATAAAATTCACTATATCTGAATTTTTTCTTTCTTTTTAATCCATCGTATCCATCCAGTTTATGTCTGAGAAGTATTGAATAGCGTAAACTATTTAGGCGCTCTTTCTCCTCAACTCAATCTCTTAATTAATTAATTACTCGAAATGGATATTCCTCTCATCCGCAATCTTGTATGTGATTTTAGTGAGAAAGGGGAAATAAATATTGTAAATCCGTCGACCAATGACCATCGTCTCACACGTTGGTGTCTTACATAGTTGCGTCAGAGATTTTATTTGCTGAGAGGGAGTCGTCTAAAAGCTGACCTAATTCTTCAACGTAACTCAACACAATTAAAATCATAAGTCTGAAATCACATCAACGAAACTGACCCCTCACATTCTGACCCGATATAGCGCGCTTTGGTACCATTACTTAAACAGTTGACGCAACGGGCAATATGTAGAATGCAGCTATTACGAGTACCCTCCGTTCATTTGAAAGTTCGCGAACTAAACGACCGTGATTGCAATAAACACGCAACATTGGCTGCAGACGTTGACTCTTTCTCCCCCGGCCTTCAGCCTTCTGGAGCGGTAAATTACGGGCGCGCGCGTTTCAAGGCTGACGTCGCTCCGCTGCGCGCCGAGGCGGCGCGGAGGCGAAACGCCACGACAAGACGAGTGGTAATCCGCTATAACTGCCCGGGCGGACAGACGCGGATTATGTCGCGTCGATAAAACGAATGGGCGAAGGAAAACGAAGGATCGCCCGCGGGCGGACGGGCGTGTAAACGGGCCGACGGAGCGACGCGACGGATGGCCGGCCGGTTGGAGAGGAAGCTCATTTGCATGTGTCCAATCGCGCGGCGCGCCTTCGGTCATTCGCGCGGTCGCTGCCGCCCGCTGACGGATGGGCTGTCGCGCGGAAGGCGGCGGCGGCGACGACGATGGGACGCCGTCGACGACAACGGTGGTGAGGTGACGGTGACGGCCGATTGTGACTGTCGCCAGAGTCCGATTTATACACGTGGCCAGCGGAGCGTGGGCTTGGCGTACCACAAGGGTCGCGATTTGAGCGCTTTGTAATGTAGCCTCTGTAATTGGAAGTTAAAAGTGTAACTTAAAAAATCAAAATATGATGTAAGATTCAAATTATTCAAATATTTTATTTCGTAAAACATCGTTTAAAATAGTGGTTTTTTTTTCACTTGATATTATTTATACATTGATAATCCTTGTGTAAAATTTAATGGTTCCGAGCTCTTCGTCTAGAAATTTTTATAAATATTTCTTGTTTTTCAGCAATTTGGAATAAGGCAATTATTAAGATATTCAACTGTGTATTCCGCTAGATTTAAAAAACTGATATTTTAAATATTCCTGTATTATTTTTTTAATTTGAAAGAATTAATTATTCTTTGCTTTGTTAAGTGTCTAATGACAGGGCACAAACTGTCGACATAAGACTTGAATGACTTTTTTAATAGACATTTTCCCGGAAATGTTTCTGCAACTCAAGTATGTAACCACTTATCCGTTTTAAACGTGTGTTTTAAAGATGCTGCTATTGCGAAAGGAAGATAAACGACTTCAGTGGCGCAGTGTACGTATCGGTAGCAATGGTGACTTGATAGTCAGAAGCGATGAACACAAAAGAGAGTAAGTGCACGCCTTTTCCGGACCGCACTGTCGATGCGCAGATGCACAAAAGTGATGCGAAACTTAAACTGCGCATGCGCACAAGATCGATTGTGCTTTAACGTTTGATAGTGCACAAGCTCTCTATTGTTGAGATCGATTTCGATAAATGATTCGGATGTGACACCGACAATCAATTTTTTTCTTCAAAATTTAAGTAGTATATGACTTTGTGTAGGTCACAGAATTTTGAAAATGTGCACACAATTCACTTTTCCCCATAGCACGTCATACGCAGTTTTAACTGTTTTTTTGACGTAAAATAAATAAATAAATCATGTTTTGACGACTGTGATTACGACGGCTACTTTCCGGGCAGCTGGCGAAGGTGGCGATGGCTAGTAGAACCGCAATGCTCGCGGCGGCGTTGGGACAGGTACGACAACTTAGAAAAAACCTTTCCCGCGAAGCACTCGAGAAGACTCGCGGTTGAGAAAGCCATTTGTGTCAAGCGTCACACCAGCTGGCGACGACGAATTCTCTCCTGCAGCTTTAGCGACAACCATCATGGCACCACTTCACACATCTTCACACTAATGAACTTGGACAGATAATAGTTTGCAAATGCATTATTCACTGTAGACGGAAAACAATAAACAACATACATTGCGTTGCTTAAAGACATCAGAGCAAATGACTGTAATTACAAGTTTTTGACATGGCCGTAGACTTCTTTAGTTTTATCGCTGTAATACCACGGTGGTAGGTGGGTAGGTGGTTTTCAATGGTTTGGTCAATTACAATCATTCAATGTGTTCAGTTTTCACCATGAATAACTAAAGCATCTTAAGTTTACACATTTTGGAACTATGTTTCCTCGGGGAATCTGCCATTTCTCCTGGCTCTCTTTCATAATTAATCTTCATCGCATCATTTCATTGAACATGTGTGCAAGGGGTTTTAAAACCCATTTTTATATGACATTTTTTTCTCATTTTTCGGCGATTTCGACTATGTCATTTTTTACCTTTTACGACATTTTAAAGCATTTTCGCAATTTCACAATCGATCGATGATAATATAATTTTAATGGTACTTGCTTCAATAATATTTACGACATGCAATAAATAATGTTCTCAAATCCGAATAGCCTATTGGATTTCGTCGCTCAGAAATTCTACTGTCAGCCGTTGCAAATAATCTACGGTTCCTGTGACGCTCATCAGCACCATTGTCGGTTCGGCCGATTTCGCTATAAATAATACGACATTTGCTGGTAAACAACAGTCCAAACAAAAAGTTTGCCAGCTGAGTTCCCTTGAACGAAAGAAAGAAGCATTGTATCAATATTAAATCGAACATTCAATTCCTCATCTGACCTGGTTTTGATCAAATTTGTTAATAAAATTAAATTTTAAATTAATTTTAATTAAAATTAAAATTTTTTAATGGCCATTTAAAAAAAATTAAGAGAAAATTAATCATTGATCATTTTTGGAGATGTTTTAGGTCATCGAAATCCGCCACCTAATAATAACTACCAGAATTCATTCCCCTCCCTTCTTCCCCCCTTTGCCCCTTCCCCCTTTTCCTCCTGCTTCCTCACTACCCTGCCACCCTTGTCTCCTGCTTCACTGCCTTCCCTCGCTACCTCCACGGCCTGCCCTGCCACCATTCCCCTCTGCCTCTCCGAAGTTTGCAGCGCCGCAGCCACCGCCGCCGCCTCCGCTGCCGCCTCCGCCTCCGCCTCCGCCGTGGCCGCCGCCGCCGCCTCCGTCGCCATCGCCTCCGCCGCCGCCGCTGCCGCCGCCGCCGCCGCCGCCGCCGCCGCCGCCGCCTCCGCCTCCGCCTCCGCCTCCGCCTCCGCCGCAGCCACCGCCGCCGCCTCCGTCGCCATCGCCTCCGCCGCCGCCGCCGCCGCCGCCGCCGCCGCCGCCGCCTCCGCCTCCGCCTCCGCCGTGGCCGCCGCCGCCGTCTCCGTCGCCATCGCCTCCGCCGCCGCCGCTGCCGCCGCCGCCGCCGCCGCCGCCGCCTCCGCCTCCGCCTCCGCCTCCGCCTCCGCCGCAGCCACCGCCGCCGCCTCCGTCGCCATCGCCTCCGCCGCCGCCGCCGCCGTCGCCGCCGCCGCCTCCGCCTCCGCCTCCGCCGTGGCCGCCGCCGCCGTCTCCGTCGCCATCGCCTCCGCCGCCGCCGCTCCGCCGCCGCCGCCACCGCCGCCGCCCCGCCGCCGCCTCCGCCTCCGCCTCCGCCTCCGCCTCCGCCTCCGCCTTCGCCTCCGCCTCCGCCTCCGCCTCCGCCTCCGCCGCAGCCACCGCCGCCGCCTCCGTCGCCATCGCCGCCGCCGCCTCCGCCTCCGCCGTGGCCGCCGCCGCCTCCGCCTCCGCCTCCGCCTCCGCCTCCGCCTCCGCCTCCGCCGCCGCCGCCGCCTCCGCCTCCGCCGTGGCCGCCGCCGCCGCTCGCCGCCTCCGCCTCCGCCTCCGCCTTCGCCTCCGCCTCCGCCTCCGCCTCCGCCTCCGCCTCCGCCGCAGCCACCGCCGCCGCCTCCGTCGCCATCGCCTGCCGCCGCCGCCGCCGCCGCCGCCGCCGCCGCCGCCGCCGCCGCCGTCGCCGCCGCCGCCTCCGCCGCCGCCGCCGCCGAGCTCTAGCCGACATTCCACCGCGCAACTGCCAGCTAATAGACTGCGTAGTATGTGCGCGCGGAATGCACATACGGGTGAACGCACACGTACCACGCGAGCAAGAAACGAACGTTCCAAGTTTTGCAATTCTGTCGGAGCTGTTGCAATGTTGCGTGCGAGCGAGATAAGGGATAACGTGTGAGTGGGTTACGTATGAACAGGATGATCTGTTGGGTGGAATGTTTCGGAGGAAAAATATTGTTGGTTTTTCCGACTTTATAATCCAAGGCACATTTTCTGATCGAAAATGTATACATTCTCGTATTAATTGGGCAGGGCTGTGAAGTACCTAATCACCGACTTAGTATAATGTATATATGGGAAATTATGGTATGCCACAAAAGATCAATATCGAGATTTTGACGGAAATACACTTTTTGAATCCCTGATACAGAAAAAGTGCTATTTTAAAAGCATTTTTATCTATTCTTCTATTTACTATCCGTCTGTGAATATTAACTACCTAAACCGTTGAGACGATTTTTCTCAAAATGGAATTTCCCCTAATGATCTCACAGAAAGACCCAGCGAAATTACAATCAGTTTTTTATTTTTATTTTTGGGGGTAGATTTCGTGAAGCCTCCAAGACGTTTTCAAAATGTTATCAGAAACTGTTCCAGTGTTCTTGAATGGAGTAGAACGTGAGTTTGCATTTAAATATGTACGATTTCCATTTAAACTTCTGATATTTAGGAAATTTAAAAATAATAATTTCTATTTGAATGCGACAGGACTGCTGAAATGTCTAACCACCACGTTAGTATAATGGGTAAGAGTATTTAATGCGCAATCAAGTTCAAACCCAAGTCTACGCAAATGTTTTTGCACTTTGGAAACACTCGGAAGTTCAGTATTTTTTTTTAGGGGAGGAGGGATTGCGGGATTTGGGGTCAATGAGGAGATTCATAAGTGAAGTAAACCCCACACGATATGAGTAACTCCACCCGATACTTCTTTTATTATTATGAAATTAAATTTCATTCTATTTTCAATTAAAGGTAATGTCTACGATTCATGTTAATCTTTCGCTCTCGAGGCCAAATAATTTTCAGTAATAAATACTCTACTGAAGAAAAATTACCAGTGATATCAGATATTGCAAATGTACTTCATTCTCTGGTAGTTCTGAATAAAATTCTTGTAAAACCCATTGGATTTGAATTCCTACTGTCTATCATTAGAGAATGAGTGTTCCACGTAGACCTTAAAATATTCCGCAATGAAGCACCTACATTGGTATTCCAATCAAGGACACTGTACACGTACAGCCGAGCATCGGCGCGGGCTGTGGGGATGACGTGAGCACGTTCTCACCGCCGCCCTCGTGAAATGTGACTTCCGGTTTTCGTTTCGTTTCGGCGAAGGGTATTTCCGCGCCGGAAACAACGCGTAAGTGCGTGCGGCGGCGGCTAACGCTGCTAATCACTCAGTGCTTCTGGACCACCCCGCGCGTCGTGCTGCGGCGCCTGCGCGCTGGCCGCAGGCGGTGTTCACATGCAAGCACGCGGAGGCCCCGCTGCGGCGCGAATACGAACAGCGAGCGCGGAGGCGCAAAGAGGAGAGGAGAGGAGTTTAGGGAGAGGGGTACAACAGGCGAGGGAAGGAACAGTCAGTGGCGGTGGGCAGTGGCGGATCCGGGGGCATGCGGGCCGAGAAGGAGGAGGGAAAAGAGAAGGAGAGGAGGAAAAGAAAGGAAGGAAAAAGAAAGAGAGGAGAGAGAGGGAAAACGAGAAATGAAGAGTGAAACGGGGAATTCAGAGGGAAAAGGGAGAGAGTGAGAAAAAGAAAGTGAAAAATAGGGATATATGGAGAGAGAGAGAGGGGGGGGGGAGAAGGGGGGGAGGGGGGAAAATATAGGAAGAAAAGACAGAGGCAAAAAGAGAGAAAAGAGAAAGGAAAGTGAGAACGGGAAAAATGAGAGAAAAAGAGTAAAGAGAGAAGGAAAAAGGTTAGAGTGAAAAGAGAGGGAGGGAGAGAGTGTGAGAGAGTGTGAGAGTATGAAATTGAGAGAGTATGAGTGTGAGAGAGTGTGTGTGATAGTGGGAGAGAGAAAGAGAGAGAGGGAGAAGGCAGGACGTCTGCCGGGTTCTGCTATTTATTTACAAAATAATATTATACACATGTAGTATCATATATAAACACTTGAAAAATAACAATATAATATTAATTAATCATTAAATAATAATGAATAATTAAAATACGTTGTTACTCAGTAACCTGGTCACAATTTGGATTTCTTAACGACTGCGGAACATATTCTCGGAACGTAATCGCGTCCAACAAGGTGACAATTATATTAAAAAATAGTATACAATATAATAACATATTTAATATTTAACAAAAATCTATGACGGCCCCTGAGGTCGGGGTGGAGGGGAAGCGGAAGTGAAGCCCGTCACAGTAATGTTTTCATCTTTCTGTCCAGAAAATGGTGGGAAGGGACGTTTGTTTGGGCGTACTGTTTCGGTATCGAAACTCAAATGAACAAATTGGAGCGTTTTACAAGTCCTTTGTTTCCTGCACGTAATCGTGATGAAAATATTTCCTCCTGGACGCTGCGAAATGCGTTGTAGATCAAATAGTTGAACTTCGCATGTATGGTAACAAATTAAATTAGGTTAAATTAGGACTGAGCACGGAGTGAGACTGCATTAGGACACAGTACATGTTTTGTTTCTCAGCACGTAATCACCTCACATTACAATTCAACACATTAAAACGCTGTCGCGACCGTACAAAAGGAAGAAATCGCACCACACGTGCAGTTAAACCACAGAAAACCAAAAAGTATTGCCCGGAGCACGGTAGTCAAACTAGATGAAATCGATACCGAAAAATGGAAGTATGCATCATTTTTGTGTACAATTCTTTTGGTACAAATCCTGTATTGTTCCCAAAAGCTGATGATAAACATTCGAAGTATTTTTTTATTGATTAAAAAAAATAATTTTTACATAAAATAACCATGTATTAACAAATAATATTACATTTACACGCAGATTTCTTCGTAAGAACACATCAAGTCAATTGGATATTACATCTATAGCTTACCCCACAGTTAAACCCTCATTAAAGCCTCAGAAACCGAAAAATATGTGGTTCAATAGAGCAAAGATGTAAAATGTTAGGCAATATTCATTTTAAGTGCACGATGCCATGCATCGCCACAACGTTGAAGCCATTTCTATTACCTTTTCGACGTGCTAAAAAAATACTACAATTCGGGAGCAGTTTCGCGTTGGATGTGGATGTCGGCAGGGCTCAGCAAAAGGTATTCGATAAAATACTAATAGTGGCAGAAAATAAATTGTATTTTAAAATATGTATGAAATAACTGCTAAACTTGGACACCGTTTTTTCTAAAATTGTAAACGTTTATAAATATCTTTAAAAAGAACATAAATCAGAAGCGCATTCTCCGATACACCGCGTATACCGCCGGTATATGTAGTAATTAGAAGTGAATAATAAATATTTCATAAATTTGGTTATCCTCAAAAAAATTATTGAGATTTTGGAAACTTTAAAACAGATGCGAAAAAATAACTTTGTTTTGCTACCGAGAGCTAGTGAGTCTTCCGCATCCATAAGCGCGATAAAGTGTGGTAAAGTGAGAAGTTTCAAACAGTTCTTAATACTGTCCAGAAAATTCCCTAGCGCAGGCCGCAGCACAGGCGCAGAAGGAACCGCATGCCAGCCGCGATAACCTAGGGTTCATCATGTTTCAAGGGCGGGGAGAGGGGAGGTTGTGCGTCTGGACGGCCGGTGGGCACCGCAAAATATTGCGGTGAACACTCCTCGTCTGGTCGTTCGTAAGTTACGCTTCTCTCATTTTTTTGTGAAAATGGAGTGTGTTAATGGTCCAAAAGTTCGTGGTTTGTGTTATTGTCTTATAGAACAATTATTTAGGACGAAATTTCATAGTATTGGGATGTCAGAGAAGCTCAAAATAAAAGACAACGGTAGAGGTAACTTCAACAAATTGCGGTATACTTAAAATAATGTTCAGGGTTCGCCACTGACATAAATATCTATCTTTAACAGTTACACAGTCATCATAGATCGCATGACAAATCCAAAAAGTCCCTAAAACTGCAACTGAACATTTGGAGAGAACGATGCAGCGTCGAAGAATTACGGTGAACAAAACTCGCTCGAATGTCTCAGCGCCTGATGCGAGTTCCAAGCAGTAGTTGTTGCCATTAAGGCCGAACCAGTGATAAGCAACGAAACACAAGAGATGGCGTAACATTCGAGAATCTAGATGAACTGTTATAGCCTACCAGCGGGTAACCTGCTTTTGCCTGGTTTTATTTAATCTACTCTTGTGTCGCCAGCCGCCTTTTATCTTGTTTGCCTGCATTTCGTCTGCTGTTATCCCTTTATCCCGAAAGACTTAAGATTTTTGTTCTTTCTAAAAAATACCAAATATAGTTATTAATTCTTACAATATGACTTACATGCACCTACAAGATATCATAGTGAACTTATGGAGGAAGCTTTATTATATACATATACCGTATTAATTGCCCAATTAATTTACTTCAAACACTCATTTAATATACTCTGAATAAGTAAAAAAGCATGGAAAGGCTATCGGATCTCTTAAAAAGGTATTCTCTCTCCCGGATGATCATATTAACACGTCCTGTGTGTAGAACAAGAGTTTGTAGAAATATTTTTAAACCAACCTTCAATTGAGTAGAAATAAAGAGGTAAAAGATCATAATTCCCACAACCTTCAATTTCTTGAATTAAAGCTGAGAGTCGTAGATGTGAAAATCCCGTCGCGGAGTTTATTCAAACATATCTCTTTCCTACATGTATACGAGATACGGAATAAAAACGACTCGCGAGTTTCCCATGTCTGACCCGATTCAATATTAGCTTCGCGAGTAATTTCGGCCAGCCGGCCGGCCGGCCGTGGAATAAATTGAGAAGTCACGGGAACAGAATCCGCACGTCTGAGAGGCCTCGTAAATTTGGAGGCCCGCGAAGGAACGCAGTGCGGCGATGCAGATGTTTATCCGCGGATCTGCGCGTCTCCGATAAGGCGGCGCCGAGACCGCACAAAGCCCTTAATCCGGCCCGTGCCTCAGGGGACGCGGCGACGCGACCGGGTGGCGACGCCAGCGCGGCGGCGCGGCGGCGGAGGCGGTGACGCTGACAACTGCCAGCGGTACCAGCGGCGCTCGCTCGCCGTCCTAGGGACTAGGGATGAGACGTCGATGTGATTAGGTTGGTTGGTTCGTTAGTGATTCCGGGCCCGTCAACAGCTTAGTTCATTAGTCCCGTAAGTGTAGTGCATGCTTTTTTCCTCAGGAGATGAGGTGATCTTCCCCCGCTGCATGGTGAGATCCGGTGCCGACATACCGTCGGTTAGCCGGTTTTCCCCCTAACCAGGACTCTCCCACCAGCGGGGTACCTCCCCAGCCGAGACACACTAAGCTCCTGGAATAGGTGGTAGTGTAGTGCATGTTAATATAAGTGTGTCTATGTGCAAGGGTAGAGGATAGGACAAGGAAGAGGAAGGAAAGATCGCGCGCGGTCCGTGGCCCGTTTGTTAGGGTACTGCACACATCGCCGGAAAACTACCGATCAAAGTCGATGTGATTAGAAAATTATCGATTTATTTAAAATCGAATTTTTGAAGTTATATTTTTTAGCATCGATGTTTGGTGTTTGATGATTTTACGAGATTTTTTTTTTTTAGTGAAACACGTCCATCATAAAAAAGTTGTATAATAATTTTCAGATAATTGTGAATTAAATGTTCTTCGAACTAAAAGAACCAAGGTTGAAAAATAAATAAAATAGACCTTTCGTCAATAAAGAATTCCCTGTAAATTTTGAATTATCGAATTCGATTATCCAAATGTTGGTAATTGTCTTGATCATTTTTTTTACGTTGTTTAAGTAAGCATTCGCTTACTTTCAATTCTAAATACTTGCCATAATAATGTCTGAGAAGAGCTGAGGATGGATGCAGAATTTGGTGTTGCCTTCCAGTGTATGATGGGAGGGGCGATCGTGGATGAATGGTGATGGGAGATTAATAATTATAGATGGGGTGGCCATACCGAGTGAATGATGATGATAATGATAGATTAATCCTTTGACCACCGACAGAGGTAACTCAGTTCATCACGTTTTACTGATTTGTAATTTGTTTCCCATTTTGATATTTTGTAGAGTTGCTTCGTAAATAATAATTTAAAAAATCGTATAAAAACAATTTTTGATACGACTTATAGATTGTATTTATATCTCTTTAAGCCTATTGTTATCAAGTTTTCGAAATATGATTTGAGGTTACGAGTGCACAGATGAACATTCGCAGTCGAAAGGTTCGTGATTAAATGTGTGGTAATTATGAATGGGTGAATGACGAAATATTAATGGTGTGGGAGATCTGACGTAATACAGGTGCAGTGTATGTACAGATGTAATGCCGACCATGCCACTATCAAATAGAGTAAAACACTCTTGTCTTACTGGGACCCGAAGCCCTCGTCTCTTTATAGAATGGGAACTGCTCTTAACAGGAAGTCTCTACGCTGGCATTTTTCAATTTTCAAAACCTTCTACTGCAATATACCACCTTTTTTAACGTATTTAAGGTTGCTTTTTAACTGCTAGGGCCATATAGCGACCAGTGTAATTTAATTGGTTAGTTTTAGAACTTGGGGGTAACGGTAGCGGAACACGCACACGCACACGGACAAAAACGTGCATGCCCGGGACGGGATTCGAACCCGCGGTCCTTCAAGCCAAGAGAGCCACGCCCCTTCAGCCTTAGTGACCTCGGCTATTCAGAACGACCGATCCCGTCTTTTTGGTTTGTGTGTGTATTTTGTGTGTGTTTGTGTGTGTTTGTTTGTGTTTGTGTTTGTGTGTGTTTGTGTATGTTTGTGTGTTTGTGTTTATGTGTGTTTGTGAATTACCTCCACAGGAATTGGGCCGATGGTGTGAGGGCGGGATGTGCGAATGACATTCAAGAAAATAGAAAACCATTTCTTCGAAACTGAAAATGGAGTAGTGCATAATTTTACAAAAAATTCTGTGAAATTAGTTGTGAAAACCAAAAACACTTGTGGCGTAAAATCTGTCCCTCTAAAATCCAAAAATGAAGAAAACCACAAAACAACCGGTAGTTAACATTTTAATATCGTGTAAACAATTTTAAAAATGTATAAATATAGAGAAACATCGCAATGAAAATAAACACTGACATTAAGTACACAAGCCACACAAATTATTTTTTTCGCAAATTTACTTGTACCGAGTAGCACATTAATGAATATTTTTTTGTGAGACGGCTAAGAGGAAGGGAATAAACCACTTCCTCTTAAAAACAAACAGATTCCGCGGCAATTACATTTGTTTCCATAACATTTTCCCCACTGGTTTACGGCCAATTGTGGAAAAGTGATTTTTTTTGGTTTAGTTTCCAGTTTTTGAGCGTCGCAGTCTTATCACAGTCTACGCACTATTTTCATTGGAGATGGCATAAACATTTGAATTTTTACTGCAGAATGAAGCAGAGTTCAATTTTTAGATCATGGAAAAATTCTGGCTAATATAAGCCAAATTAGATAATATTCATTTTATTTATTTATTTATTTATTTATTTATTTATTTATTTATTTATTTATTTATTTATTTATTTATTTATTTATTTATTTATTTATTTATTTATTTATTTATTTATTTATTTATTTATTTATTTATTTATTTATTTATTTATTTATTTATTATTTCCGTTATATTAGGTCGAGGGAAACCTCTATTGCCGTACAACGCGCTTAAGATTCTTCAAGAAATTAGAGGATTAATAAGTTAATCCAAAAATAAAAAATAAATCTATCGCCCAACTTAACTTTTGCGGATAATTTATTGCAAATTATTGAGTTAGTTTTGTGCTAATATTTGAAAAATATTAAACGATTCACACTAGCTTCTTTTGGACGATAGCTTGACATAGTTTACACGACACGATTGTGTTTACATGGCATGGCAATGCGACACAAGTTTAACATGACGACATGACATGAACATGACGACATGATATGATATGATGACATGACGACATGATATATGATGAAATGACATGACATGACATGACATGACAAAGTTTTTTCTATTTTAATTTACAGGCAATTATGCACTGTTTGATTTTACGTTATGTTGAAATTATTCGGCCAACCTCCTGGCCGTGTGCCTCTTCGACATGGCGTCCCCGCCCTTTTTCGCGCCCTCTTCCGCAGCCAACGCCTCGGCATCTCGCGACTTCCCATGCCGCCGCACTCGGGTCGCCCCCTGCCGTCCCTCGCTGCCAGCGCCGCCCCCCCCGCATCGCCATCATCTCGGCGCCTCCTTCATCCCCCCCGCCCCCGCTTCCACCCTCGCGCTTCTCGCTGCTTCCGTGCCTTTTCCACCTATGCAGTCCTTGGCACTATACAATCCTCAATGGTATGCTTAGCACTTCAATCACAATGCCATATAATATGTCATGACCTATTATACCTCTTTTGCCTTTAACAAACGATTTAATGTACTACTTATTATATTACTTATTTGGCTGGATCCTTTGCCATCCTTTTGTCACCTGTTTCATTTTTTTTCCTTGCTTCATTTTCTACCTCTTTTGACACTTCTGTGTCACTTTTTTCTACCTTCTTTGCCATCTCTTATGGAATCTAACAAACAAACTGTTAAGCCATATAATTCATCACTTACTTCGCTGCCTCGTTTTCCACTTCCTTCGCCACCTTCATTACCACCTAATCGCCTCTCCCGCCTCCTCCTCCTCCTCCTCCTCCTCCACCGCCAGCGCCACCGCTAAGAGCGCGCGGGGGACAAGGCCAGGGAGGTGTTGAACCGGGGACCTTGAGGACGCGGGCGGAGACGAGCTGCGCGCGCCTGCTGCTGCTGCGCCGCGGCGGCGGCGGCGGAGGCGGTGGCGGTGGCGCGCGAACTGGCCGCATGCCAGGCCGTTCACCTTGGCGGCGGCGGCGGCTGCAGCGGTGGTGGTAGTGGTGGCGGCGGAGGCGGGGCGGAGGCGGGGCTGGCTGCCCAGTGCTGCCTGCGCCTGCAGCCGCGAAGGCCGCCGCCGCGCCGTTGCTGCACACGCGGTTTCGCGGCGCCCCTTCTCCGCAGCGGCATGCGCCTCCACCGCCGCCTTCGCGATCGCCACCGCCTTCTCCTCCGCCTCCGCCACCCTCACCGCATCTGCCTCCGCAACTACCTCCGCCTCCTTTCACCCACACCTCCGCCTCTCCTCCCCTCCGCACCCTCACGCATCTGCCTCCGCCTCCCCCCCCCCCCCCCCCCCTTTCCAGCGAATGCTGCTTTCATCGCAGCCACCGCCTTCGCCTTCGCCTTCACCTCCATCACTGCCTTCATCACCGCCACCGCCTACGCCTACCTCCACCAACGCCTTCACCTCCTCCACCTCCACCACTTCCTTCATCACCGCCACCGCCTTCACCTTCGCCTTCGCCACTGCCTTCATACCACCGCCGCCTTCGCCTCCTCCTCCACCTCCACCACTGCCTTCATCTCCGCCACTGCCCTACGCCTCCACCTCCACCCCTGCCGTCATCACCGCCACCGCCTTCGCCTCCTCTGCACGGGCCGGTGCCGCTGCTTTGCGAGGTGGAGCGACGCATGGGTGCGGCGCTGCTGCGCGGGGCGGGGAGCGCAGGGGCGGGGCCGGGCGGGGACGAGGGGCGGGGAGACGATAGGAGCGACCGGGTGCGCTCGGGAGGCAGAGGAGCGACAGCGCCGCGGAGATGTGTGCTGCCGCCTGGCGCCGCGCCGCGCAAACGAGGCGTTCGCTATGCTGGCGGGTACGGAACCAGCACGAAGCTGGCGGGGGAGCCGGGCCACTGAATGCATTCCCGAAGTAAAAGAAGTAAAACAATGGCATATATTAATGTGCGACAAGCTGTTGTTTGCTTTTGCCTTCTTGGCGATGCAATTAGTGAACTAATTTTTATTTAGTTTACATCAAAAATATACCATATTAAACGATTTCACATCGTGTTTAGATGTTAAGTGAAAATATTTCGCATTCGGGTTTTGCAAAATACGTCCCTTTTTCCACCAGTTTCGTTTTGCATTTGCTTAGCGGTAGATCAAATGTGTACTTCTCGAGCTTTCGCGAAAGATTATGGGTACTGCCGGTGTACTCCGATACGTATTCCGTTGTAGCTACTACGTTTATTGACAATACGAAGAAGAGCCAATGTTTTAATTTGGAGGTTTTATCATTGAATACGCTTTTCTTGTATTGCTGAAATTGTTGTTTATCTCCAACATTTCACGTTCGATTTAAGGAAATTGTTTCCCAAAACATAGCATTAGGCTGTGTATGAAATCTTAAATGAATTAAAATATCAATATTGTCAAGAAATGAGAGTTCCAGCGTGCATCATGATATTATGAATTGATGAACGTTTGTGGCTCGACTCTCGCTTGACATATGTGTCTTATTTCACCTCTGAAACCAAAAACTTCCAAAGAGTTCCCGATAGGTCTGCGTTCATCAAGTTCGTTAGCCAGTGTAATTGCTACTCGATCAACAGATGCTGCCTCACTACCGTGAACTTGCGTTAGTTCCAATAATGAAGGAAGTTCAGGGAAGGACATGTGCTGATATTAGTTGGGAAAGTTGGGAAATGTCAGTCTAGTAATTAAATGGATACATGCGCTCATTTACTAACAGAAATCACTGCGAAGTAAAACATTGGTTCTTCCATTAGTTTCCAGGATCTGAGAAATATTAGCCAACATTATTTTGTTCAATGACCTTTTTTATACCGTTGTACATTTCTAAGCAAAAGGAGTCTAAATATACACGTAATTTGGAATGAAACGAAAAATGAGTTGGTATAACTTTATTACAATAAGCTTTATTATTACACATCGTTCATGCAAATGAAAAAAGTGACACATTCAAGTATTTGTATTTTGCAGATGAACGGTTTTATCCTCAGCAGTGCAAGATTTTTTTCAAAGAAAGATGTTTTTTCTCTCATCCCATACAAAAAAACAAAATTAATTTTTTTGACCTGTGTATTTCTCTATATAACAAACTATTTCTCTTTTCATTTACTGATAATACATGTAACATTTAGCTTTCATATCTAAATTTTGTAGAAGCAATTACACAATTTACCTTCACTCCCAATATCAAATAAGGCCCCCAGAACTAAAATAAAAACGATTTACTTTCAATAAATTCATTTAATAGAAAAAAAAAAAAACACTACTATAAATAACCTAAACTTTTATTTAATAATTGCAACAGTATGAATAAAATCCATTCTTATTTCACGCAGTCACTCAATTAAAAACTGGCATATGGACGAATGATATCTGGAAGTAGTTGATGAAAAAATGAAAATTAAATGGAGCCAGGATTGGAAGACCTGTAAGGCTGCAGTCTCCATATGAAGACAGCAACTTCTACAAACTTAAAAAAGCCCAAAGATCAAGTTTACAATCCCAGAATTAGATCAGAACACATGAGACTAACTCACCTCACCTAATTAACAAAAATTACTTCCCAATTTACAATATATGTAATGTACAAATAACAATAATGCACATCATTCGGAATTTTTTAATAATTCTAAATTACTGTTGTTGTATGTATGTACTGTGTATATTATCATAACATGTAGTGACATATTTTCAACCGCTAGTGTAATGTGTATGTATACATTGGACAAAAAGTAAAAGGTAAAGATTATGTAACCACGGTATGAAAAACCTTTATCTTATAGAACAGTCGCTAATTACCTCACTGTTGATGTGACTATAAATAAATTTAAAAAATAAATAAATAAAAAACTAAAAAACAACTCTTGAGTTAATTTTGAAGGGAAGTATACTTCAGCTATAGCTGAACCCCTGGGATTACATCGTACAAATGAAAGAACTGTAGAAAAGTTAGACCCGTAGTGTACTACATATGCACTACATACGAAATTGAAAATCCCAAAAATATTGTTTCGTGTCGTTCTTATTCTCCAAAATCAATGAAATGAAAGAGGTTTACACATTTGGAACAATACTATCACTATTCTTTAAAAAAGTATTTCTAAAATATGATTGAAAATGTAGTGGACTATTTTAGTAAAAACGTCATGCATCATTTAAATTATAATTATTGAAAAAGTCTTTGTAAAGGGGCCTATGACACAGACGATAGCTGGACGTAACGTTTATTCCAGCGTATAGAAGAGATAGCTGGACGTAATTCACTCTCTAACCTTTGCATTTCGAAATAGTCAATCTTCGAACTTATTACCCATATATCTATCTTCGCTTCGCAAACTATAACATCATTGCAAGGATATTTTTGTATTGTATTGTAGTAGGTATTGAAAATGAATCAAATTAATAAAGACTGAAACTAATCTTTCATTCTATTAATTGTACATTTTATTGAAGTTTAAAATTTACACTATAAAACCGGTGAATAACAACAAGCGACAACACATCTGGACCTTTAACCTTCCATTCGAAGCAAGAATCACGAAATTTAGTTTTGGGAAAGCGCAAAGGAAAACTGCTTTCCAACGGAAAACTCTTAATGTTTTGAATAAACAGCTTGTTAACAATCCAGTAACAAATTAATCTTTTGCTCTTTGTAATTCTAGAAATTATTAGAGGTTGATTTATAGTGTTGATGAATTACATAGGCTTCTGCGACATTTTGTAATGAAAATTTGGACAGTCTGCCTTTGTTCCGAAATCGCGAGTTCTTCAGATGCACGCTGGCGCGGCTACGCAACGGGTTGGCACGGCGTCTCAAGGTTGTAAATGAGGAAAGTCAGAGGAGGTGTTCTCGGGAATTAGCGAAATGAGGCAGGCAATACGCAGTAATGAAACATTCACACGGCGCGCCAAACGACAATGGCAGTTGTTGTTTTTCTTTTCTTGCAGTTCCACAACAACATTCCAAATTACCTGCAGGCAAACAGTTGCGTTGTTTCGGAATTTAGTTTATGTCTGGAAGAATGAAATAAAAGTGCATGGGCCATTAATGAGTTATAATTATGCGGCGTAAATTAACACTCTATTCCCAATGCCAAAGACATCCACAACGAGCTTTGCGTTTTGTTTGTGTAGTCGCGCTCCTATGTACTGCAAGTGCTCAGGGAACGGGCTTTGGTTTTGCTGCAAATTGCTATGTATATTAGCGCTATGAGTGGCGTGCGAGGCATCGGGTGAAAATTGGAATTAAACAGAGAGGTTCACGCGTCAACGCGCGTCAAAGGTTCCCCAGGACACGGCGCGGAAAATTCTGTACTCGTACGTCCTAGATAGACTGAATGCAGGCCTTTAAAAACTCTGGTGATGCGAAGGGTTTACAGCATGCCCGCGTACGAGGCTGCGTAAATGCTAAGCGAAATGAATTCAGTCAGTAAAATGAGATTAAAATTACAGCAGTGAAAAAATTACGAAAAAATTCATCTCCCTTCTATTTACGGATATTGCATGCAAGTATCCGTTGTACTTTAATAAATAAGGAAGGAATTGATTGTAATAAATAGCAAAAAATATTACTAGCGAAACCCGGCAGTCGTGCTGCCCTTCATCTACCTCTTTCTCTTTCCCTCTCCCTTTGTCTCACCGTCTCCCTCTCTCTGTCTCTCTTCTCTCTCTCTCCCTCCTGTCTGTCTCTTCTTCTCTCTCTCCTCCTCTGTCTTCTCTCTTCTCTCTCTCTCTCTCTCCCTCTGTCTCTTCTTTTCTCTCTCCCTCTCTCTGTCTCTACCTCTCTCTGTCTTCCCTCTCTTCTCTCCCACTCTGCTCACTCTCCCCGTCTCTCTCCTTTTCTCTCCATCTCTATCTCTATCTCTCTCCGTCAAGATGCCATTGCATCTTGAGCATATTCCAGCACGTGACGTGGATTGCCTCTGTATGAAGATGGCAAAATAGTTAAGCAAAATAGCTTTCCAACGTCGGTTGTATTTTGTTGTATTGGCCTTTTTTGTTATTAAACAATGCAAATGAGAACAGGTAATGTTTCACATGTGACTGCGGTGTTCGCTAGTATGGAGAGTGTTCCCCTCGCTTCCGGCAGATGGCGCGGTTGCTGGTACACAGCTGGCTGTTAAAAAAGCTGTTTTCTCGCGGTCGCGGTTGTTACTGACGCGAGAAATAGATAAAAACAATCTTTGAAGCGATTTGTATATCGTGTCAAAATTTGAATTCAATTGGTGCAGAACGTTTTGAGTTTTTGAAGCGTACAGAAACACACACAGATACACACATACATTATGTAATGGAAGTAAATGAAAATAGTAAAATAAAATTACGCGATAATTTTTAAAATAACTCCATGTTAGTGTTTCAAATTTTCGCAAACCACACGTGATTTATAAACGTTAATTTAAGGTATAACTTAATAAAAGTCTTTAAAAGGATTGGAGCCGCTAAACGAACGTTGTACATCTTCAAAAGTAATTGGACACTTGTTTTCACCATACAATAGTGTTTTATTTAAAATTTAAATTTTGTACGTTCAATACATTATGTAATTTACGAAAAGTGGGTACCCGCGTGAACAGCTTTACAGCTTAGCCAGAAACGCATTGGAGGATGGTTAAGGGGATCATGCACAGTAAATCCGATGTTGTAGAGTTCGAGTGAGATATCTGTGCACTCGACTGTTAAAGTGGGGGCAAACGCATGCATTTTTAACGGTAGTCGAGAACACCGATATCTCGCACGAACTCTACCACATCTTGACCGCAGCTTCGTTGAAGTGAGGCCCCAGAGTACGAGTTCCGTCGGTGGCGGATTTTGGACACTTACCTACACATACTTCAATTTTTGTAAAGTGGCCGATGACATTAGGTCATTGTTACACCTCCTACCTTATAAAACGAATCTTTTTAATTAATTAGCGAACGTCCTTCTCAACGGGGCTTGTGGTTTTAGAAATGTGGTTACCACTGATAAAAAGTCATTTTATAAGGTAGAAACTGTAACAATGAACTAATGTAATCAGCCATTTAAAAAGAAACAAGTATAGTTGGGAATAATTCAACTATTGAATTTAAGTCAATTTTAGAAGGCGGCGGTTCTGATCAGTTATTGATTTCTCAGATCAATACCAGATGAATGTTGGAGCAGTTCTTTAACTAACGGGGCACAGACCGCAGGCGACCTCCCAATATAAAACGTACGCTAAAATAAATAACGACATCAGCAGTTTACACTCCGGGAAACGCTATTTACTAATTCATTCGAACGGATGGAACGGATGCAGCCTGAAGGCGTACCATGTACAAACCGACCTCGAGGGTGGAGTGCCTCTCGGGGAGTATACTTTGATTAAACATTAAGTCTGTTGGCACTCGATGAGCTGTGACGCTGTATCCAATCGGGAGCTTGAAAGCATAGTGTCGTCACCGTAGTGACGTTCAAGCTTCCGATTGGATTTCAGTGGCACAGCTGATCACGTGTCAACGGACTTAATGTTTTAATCGAAGTATCGGGGAGTCTCCCTCACTCCGTGCAGCCTGAGCGTGGGACGGTCTCTTAGTTTAGTTTAGTTAATGCCTGATTTTTTACGTGGCGAGGCTCGGGCGATCAGGCCCGCTCTTCCGTCTAACCACGCAAATTTTGATACGCTCCTTTCACCACCTAGCGGAGAAAGAAGGTATTATCTTGGGCGACGAAACTGGCGGATCTCAATTTTTGCTCAGAGGCTTCTTTTAGGCTTGAGGATCTTTTACATGCAGTAAATCTACTACATGGGACAGCCAGCATTACTTCCCCTCCGAAGGAAGGCGTACGAGGGATCGGGTTTAAACCTCCAAACTCGGGTACAATAGTCCGGAACGCTGACCGTTATACCCCCGAATCCGCTTAATCCGTTCCGCTCCGAATCTTAAGTCTGGCAAATGTCAGCGATGCGTTGTGGTTGGCTCCGTACACTTCAGGCGCAAGAGCGCTACTCTGCCATCGCTAGTGAAGGCGTGGCGACATCATTTGAAGGTGCAGAGCGGAAGTTGCTCGGTGAGAACTGCTGGATATGGTGAGGATACCGCTGCCAGTGAAACTTTCGGCGCATGAACATTGGTGCGGTAAAAATTGTACGCGGTTTTTTATTGGGGAGGTCGGAATTCACAACGTTATACATCCAGCTCATCCAATAGTCTATTACTAACCTTAGAGTCCTCCTGGAGTGAGCGAATATAGCTGATGAATTGGTGATGGAGCAAAGGGAAGAATGAAAGGCCAGGAAAACCCCGAGAAATCCTTCCACGAACCCTCAAATCCACCCTCTTTGTTCACAAAATCCACACAGACCGGCCGGGATTTAAACCCTTGTTATAAGAGGTGGAAGGTGAGCAGTCTGACCGCAACACCGTGGGTCGCCCCTAAACTTTCATTTCCCCTGTGGAAGCACCGATTTCGGGCGCGGGCTGTCCTCCGCGGTTTCTCTCAGCCCGGGCACTGTCTTCCGTGACCCCGCCGCCCCCGCCGCCCCGCCCCCCCGCCCCCGCCGCCCCCCCGCCCCGCCGCCCCGCCGCCCCGCCGCCCGCCCCCGCCCCCGCCGCCCCCGACGCCCCCGCCCCTGCCGCCGCCCCCGCCGCCCCGCCGCCCCGCCGCCCCGCCGCCCCGCCGCCCCGCCGCCCCCGCCGCCCCGCCGCCCCGCCGCCCCGCCGCCCCCGCCGCCCCGCCGCCCCGCCGCCCCGCCGCCCCCGCCGCGTTCACCCCTCCCTGCCTCTCCGCCCACCACTCCCTCTATCCCCACCGAACGGAGGCAGCGACGCAAAAAAGGGGGCGGCCTTGGAATAGTTCGCGGAGGATGCGCTGTCTTGGCGGCGGCGACGCATCGGCATGCGCTGAGGAACGCGCCGTCCCCGATGCGCCAGCCGCCGCCCGCGATCGCCCAGCGAGATGGGGGCTTGCTTCTGGGCTGGGGCAACCTCGCGACTCGGGGGGATGAAGCAAGTAGCGCACGTCTTCCCAAATAATTTTTACGAAGTGTGACTTCTTCTTCATTCCAGGGTTTTTATCCAGCCGACAGCCGGTTACCCTTTGCGTCCCGATGGGACGCATATTCGACCATACACTAGACACCAACACACTTGCGGGCTCCTCTGATCTGGGGTCAGCAGAACGCGAGGCCCCGCCGCGACAACACATACATACAAAGACAAGGGACAAACAACCATGCCCAACGCGGGGCTCGAACCCGCGACCCTTCGGAACGAAGCGCTGAGTCGGTACTCGCTCTTAGCCACTCGGCCATAAGTGTGACTTACGTGTTATTATTGATGTCGATGCCCATAAAAGTGTACAAATATAGTTATTTTGGTTAAGAGAAGTAGTTTAGAAAAAGCCTAGTATATTTACTTGTAAATATTCCATAAAATATTCACAAAATAGTTAATAAGTATGTAGTAAAATGCGTTATTAGTGACCATGAATAGTGGGCTGTTTTCATAAAAAATGGCAATATTTATGATATTTCACTTTTCTTGTACACCGACAATGGATGAAGATCACGAAGCCCGACGTATAAATACTACAAAAGGACAATCGGTTATATAGCTTGTAATTATGATTACCTATTGTTACGGAGTACCTAAACCACCTCATTAAGGAGAAATATTTGTATTTGGCAATTTAGGGTCAGACTAATCTGACATTTCCAAGCCAGGAGAATTCACAGACCTGGAATCTGTTTTTATTTATTATCCGCGCCATGGGGTGAGGACGTCATGTGACGAGCATATCGTCTTTCCATCGGCAAACCTAGCTTATTTGGCTTGTCCGAGCTTTCTTTCGTCACACAGCTACACAAACTCAGGTGATGTGCATTAGAAAGCTAGAAAAGCTTCATTTTTGCCCCTACATGGAATCGAAACCGGGTCCGTCTTACAGGAAGCTATCACGCTGTCTATGTGCCACCCGAAGGGCTAGGGAGTCTGTACATTGGAAAAAAATATTGAATTCAATCATTTGCTTATGATTGCTTACTTACGATGGCCGACCGACAGATATTGTGAGGTTGTAGAGTACTTACGCCGGCCATCTATTGGGAAGGAGGGAATGCTGGAGGGAAGTTTGGGCTGTACTGGAGGGAATTTTAATGTTTGCCGGGTCCTCGTAGCACCAGACAGTATATCGTTCGTCAAATGACTGAAACTGGGGATTGGCATTGAACGGCGATAGAAAGGAGGAATTACAATTTGACGAGCACAAAACAATTGGTGATGTCAACAGTAACGGAGGAGTACCATTCTCTCTATATAGAGTGATAACGAATTTCTCTAGAAATTTTCTTATTCCTGGACAAATATAATGACGTTTCAAAGGTCTTAAGAAATTGTCCTTTCCGATTCCGGACTAAATCCAATGAATTTTAATGGTCCATGATTATTTTTAATGGAACACACTTTTTTATTGGAAATTTTCTACTAAAACAATAATGGAGTTTAATTGTAGTTAAAATAGTTGATTTATTATTGAGTTTTCTTTGTATTGTGATAGCGCGTGTCATTTACAGCACTTTCGGTATTATCGATTAATTCAATATCAATACGAGATCTGTAGCATCGGTAGAGAAATTTTTAATTTCATTTTAGTTTTAACGTGAGTCTATTGGCTTATTTAACTGGTAAATACTAGTAAGCAAACTATTAACTGCACTTTAGCACGATTCGCTTATATTAAGGGAAAATTACCATTTTCGGATCGTAGGAGATAGGTTTAAGAACAGAATTAATCAACTAATATAAAACTAGATTCAGTTTAGTTATAAAATAAGGCAAATGTATACAAGCATTTTTATAAAATGATTTTATTATTTACAATGACTTGAGCCCTAAATTTCCTTGACACATAAGCTTTCAGAATCCCGATTGCTGCATTTATGTCTTTTACAAACGCAAAACATTTGAGATTATAATTCATTTTCACCAAGATCAAAAACATAATCCATAGACCAATGGAAGAGAGAATACAGTTAAAAAATTGTTTTCGAATAAACATAAATCTCGTGAAATGACGGCGTCAAACCAAGAATATATACGTAGAAAATGTATTAAAACTGAATTTACAACACAACTCAGGAAAAATGCAAAACAAAGGAGTATGAAAGTGGAAAAAATTGAAATAATTAGCCGAGACTTTTATATAGGGACATGGGAATGAAAACAAGACAAAAATAAAAGCAGTGAATTAGTACAATGCGAGAACGGTATGTTTGCCCCTTTCTGGTACGTGGGAAGTGTAAATTAAAATTTTTATTAAAGAAATGTCAAACTCCGCGCTATAGGGATCACCATGGATGATCCTTTTCTGCCACGTAGCGAATTCTCTGCAATTTGCAAGAACGAGGCGTTTGTCGCTGACCTCGTTTTGCACAGAGATCAAATATTCTACTCTTTAATTACATGGCCTTTAATGCAATTGTTATCATTTTATGTCTCTGTTCCCTTTACGTATCATAACGCTTGCCAGTGTGTGTTGCATAATGTCTCTGGCGTTGCTCAATTTGCGGTGGTTTGCTGTTAGGTACTTTGTTTTTTTAGCGTGTGAATCTAATACGTGCCAACTGTTATACGTGTTAAGTATCACAGTAGAATTTGCATAATTTCGTTCTGTTTGTACACGGTTGAAACCGGTTGGAGCTGAATGTGTTGTATGTTTGTGTTGTGTGTTTCATTGCTTATATCTAAATTGTTGTAAAGGACCTTCAGTAAATTTATTTATTATAAAATAAAAATCACGTAGATGCAAGTAGCAAATGAAAAGATTTTGAAGTACATTATTAAGCGTTTATTTACTTGTAAATATACATCTTTCTTTCATTTTATTTTTCTTCGTTTATTTATTTATTTATTTGAATGGTATGCATTTTCTCAAAAGCCAGCTTGTCCATATAGTTATGAAGCAAGAAATTTCAAAATTACCTGAAGGCCGTGCTCGGAATAGAGTTACTGGATAATAGAACGCGTCTCGTTTAGAGCTAGACGAGACGCGTTCTATTATCGAGTAGGCTTTCGCAGTCTCTGTCAATGTCGCAATCTGTCTTTGAAATGTATACATGAAGCCATTGTCAAGGTTCGAAATTCCGGGTACCGGTGATTATTGGCTGTTCTCAGCAGTCTTGGTGGAGCGTGCTCTGGGAGCAGTTATTTGATAGTTGGTGTGATTCACTTACGAGAAGAAGCTGTATGCTGCTTCTCAGAAATGTACACAAATGTTTTAAAAAAAAAACATTTTATAACTTACAGTAACGTGAGCTCTAAATTACCTTGACACTTATGCTTTCACATTATTTCAGCAAGCAGCTCTCTTACAAAGAAGAAAGTAATGCACACTATAATATAGAATTTTAATAAGAACAAATTCAAATTCGTTTTGTACAATGACATCACTACCGTGCTGGCACAATTACAAATGCATAAGTATGGAGAACATGGATAAGAGCCAAAATTTATTGCCTTTTTATCCTTGAAAATAGATTTTATTACACGGGAGCTTTTTTTTTTAATTTAAGTAGTATATGACTCAATGTAGGGATCACAGAATTTCGAAAATGTGCACACAATTCACTTTTCCCCATAGCACGTCATACGCAGTTGTTAACTGTTTTTTGACGTAAAATAAATAAGTAAATAAAAAAACTACGCCTAGGTTTGCAACGTGCATTGTGCGGTCGAATATTAAATCAGTTTTCGTCGTAGAGCATGCCTTAATAGACTGTACTTCCAGCACCTCTATTGAAAGCGGAATAATAGGAACGCGTGAGCGATATAGGATGTGCAGCGATCCGCCGACGCTTGCAGCGTTATCCATAGTTGCCTCTTTGTCAGCCGTCACAGAGAGAGCACCATATCCTCGTTGGCCTCGATGGCAGTGCCGGAGCTAAAATTCTCGGACATACCGGTCTCGATGCTGAGAACTGACTGTCTTTGTGCTTGGACACCAGGCGAATGCCGGAGCAGTACCCTACCAAACGGGTCACGGACCGCGCGCGATCTTTCCTTCCTCTACCTTGTCCTATCCTCTCCCTTTACACACACATTTACTCTAACATGCACTACACTACCACATATTCCGGAAGACCGGTCGGGAGCTTAGAGCTTGTCCCGGCTGGGGCGGTGGCCCGCTGGTGGGAGAGTCCTGGTTAGGGGGATACCCAACTAGCCGACGGTAAGTCGGTGCCGGATCTCGCCATCCAGCGGGGGAAGATCACCGCCATCTCCCGAGAAAAAACATGCACTACACTAACGGGACTAATGACCGAAGCAGTTGACGCGCCCGGAAACACGAAAAAGTCAATCAATTAATCAATCAATCTTTGTGCTTGGCTGTATCTCTGTTAAAGCATTTGTGAGAAGAAATTATGAATAAGGGTGACCACGTTCTGGAAAACCGAAAAAAAATCAGGGAAATTTCACTGCTCTGAAAAAGTCAGTGAAAGATCAGGGAATTTGTGGAAGAAGTTTTAGAAGTCAGGGAAAATTTTGAGGTAGATATAAAACTAGTTATTATTTCTAAAAAAAATAGTACAGCTTCATTTTTTCTCAGTTTCTACGTGCATTTTTAAAAAAATTGTACTTGATAACGGAGAAATCAGAGAGCTGACAAATAAGTTTCTGGCTTACTCTAATACTTTCTTTAAATAATGTGAATACTCTACAGATCGTGTCAGTGAATCATGCTTTAAATGCTCTGGAAAACCGGGAAATGCCAGTGAAATTTGTTGCAGAAAATACGTAGCCACTTTGATGATGATGATGATGATGATGATGATGTGAGAAATACGAGTGAAGGAGATGGTGAAGTGAGACATAGAGTAACGTAAGGACCCCGAGGAAATCTGCCGCAAACCCGCTTTGTTCAGCAAACACTCCTCGGGGATCGAACGGAAGCCGAACTCCGGTCTCAGCAGAATACGGGAACCAATCTCACTGCAACATCACGGGTGGTTCCATTCTGGTGATGGAACAATGTGATGGTGGTGGGTACAATGTGATTTCACCTAAAGTGAAAAGCATGGAAATTGATTACAATTTTGAAATATCCGAGAGTCAACACACGTAGTCGACTTCCGGTAATTTTCTTGTACTAGACGTCATGCAATCCGTGCATGCTGCATAGCTCGCTTCAACTTCCTCGATATTCTGTATCTCATTCCATTTTCCGTAAGGTCTTACAGCTTGTCTAGAGAGACATGTTTATCATAGACTGCATATCAGTCACTTCCTCTTAAGTCATTTCAATAAAAATGTCATCTATCTCTGTATTGCTCTCTTTTTGAACTGCATAAACTCCCAGTTTACTTATCTTATGTACCTTATGCAACAAGTATGAGAACCGTTTTATCAATAAATATTTGTTCAATGTGCAAAGAGCAATATCACAAGGAAACTATTGTCGATTTACTTTTAAATATTACTCAAAAGTACTTTTATCTAAGGTTCAGTTATATAATATTTTTCAACTACAATTATACGTAAATATGTGTATATTTACTCGCACCTAACGTCGTTCGATTTCATAATATGTACTCATGCAATGAAATTTAACAGTATAAACTAGTTGCATAAACTACTATTGTATACATTTAATTTGTTGAAATCGTTGAAAACACTTTTGCAGGTTTGTGTAGTAGTGTAATATAGCGTTGCAGTTAGAAATAATGCGAGAAAGTTTGTGCTTTTATAGCACCACTAGTTTGAGTTGTGCCACTAGAGAGTTTGTACATGCCGTAGCGGACAACGCTATTCATCGTGTGGCCCGTCTCCCTCGCATAGCGGTGACCCCAGGCGGTTCCGTGGCCGTCTCTCTCGCATAGCGGTGGTTCAGTGTGGCTCGGTGGCCTGTCTCCCTCGCATAGCGGTGGCTCAGTGTGGTCGTTGGCCTGTAGTGTGGCTCGTGTGGCCTGTCTCCCTCGCATAGCGGTGGTCTCAGTGTGGTTCCGTGTGACCTGTCTCCCCGCTAGCGGTGGTACAGTGGTCCGCGGCGCCACGGCCACGTCCGCTGCACGGAGCATGCGGGCGGGGGATGGCCGTCCGTCCGGCCGGCGCGGCCGCGAGCGAGCGAGGCCGTGCGTTCGCGAGCAGCAAGTTATTCCAAGAGGCGCTTATCTCCGCCGGGGCGACGCAATCCGAATACTAACAGTGGCACACGGCGATGCGGCGGCGGCGCGAGAGCCGCCTGGTGATGGACGACCGGGATGCATGCGCTGCTGTGCCCCGCCTCGCCCCGCCCCCCGCGCCGCGCTCCTCTCAGCCTTGCAGCACAGTGCGGCGAATCGAATAATTTGTCCAAAAAGGTAGTAGAATTCTGTTCTAAAATATGAGAGCAACTCGTGGCGTCATGGTCACATTGCACGCCTTCCACCGCTGGTGTCTGGGTTGTATCCCAGGTGGTATCAAGTGGACTTTGTGGTGGATAAATGTGGGTTCGCTGCAGGTTTTCTCGAGGTACTCCCGTTTGCTCTGCCAATACGCGTTCCACCGGATCGCTCCATCAATCATTCCCGACTCTACCCTGTCATTAACCATCATTCCGCTGAGGATCTACGGATCACAGCGGCGTCTAGGTGATAGCCAAGGAATTGCTGGGGAGCGTTCCGGCTACCCAAGCGGGTATCGACAGGTAGGGTCCCAGTCTGGAGAACTAGAGAAGGGGGAAATAGTGAGGGAGTGGGGGAGGCACCTTACTAAGACCCTAGGTAGAAGGGAGGAGTATGGAGGTAATGCCAGGCCGGGCGACGGGTGCAGCTGGAAGCTGACCCCTGAGGAAAAAAAACAACAGTTGAGTTTAGTTTGGAAACAGATTTCTTAAGCATTTCACTTGCACATATGTGAGCAGAATCCGCACCGCAAAAAGTTAAAAAGAAAATTACCCAGTGACTTCCCCTCCCCCCACCGCGACACAAACCAGTGAGTCTTTCTTGTCTGATTTATTAACTAAATAACCCCAATATACTATTGTACCTTAAACTAGAATTTTATAAGTACCTGATGTATTGTAAATATTTTTTATCTACTGCATTTGTCTTACGCGACTGCAGTGGGCCAAAGGGCAATTGTTGAATAATTATTTTAAAAAAGTTAGTCCGGTAACGTAATGATCACCCCACATTTTACAAATCCAAACCGAAGATCTAAGATTCTCTCTCCAAGAAAAAACATTGTCCAAACGTTCTGTAGGCAATAGAACTGCACGATGCTTATTGAAAGCAGCACTATGTGTGTGTATGTGTGTGTGTGTGTGTGTGTGTGTGTGTGTGTATTACAGATGTCTGAAATACGACTATTGTTAAGGGGAGTCGCGTAATTTGGACATTTGAACATGTGGTGTGGATAAAGCTCTGTATGAAAGATGATGAACAGATCATTTCGAACTTCATCCTATTAATTTTGGTGTTACACGAATCTCTCTGGTGCAAGATGCTTGTCAGAATACGAGGAGTCTTCAGGTGATTTGGCATTTCAAATTTGGTTTCAAATGCGTTGTAAATTGTGCGTTGCATAGCATGGAGGTTGTTTGGCGAAGGCCGATGCCGGAGTCTTGCCGCCAACGCGGACATGCGTAGCGAAGTGCCAACTGAAGTGTAGAGTGAGGTTAGGTTACAATAAGTGGTATTGTGTAAATGGAAATTTACGACTCGCACAATGAAATTGGAAACTACGCGCTTAATCTCTTCTTACCCTTAGAAACATACCTCCGACAGTCTAACTCTTGCAAATCAAATATATCTGCCATCCCTCGTGAACGTTAAGTAACTTACCTATTCTAGTGATAGGCTGGCTACCTTCTTGCCTTTTACAATGCTTTGGCCTAACCGTAGACGTAAATCTGTTAATTTAAGAGCTCGTAAGCAGAAAGCTTTTAGTTAAGTTTATGTCGGAATCCTACCGAAGACCAATCAGAGAGCAGCACGAAAGAAACAAACATGGTGGGTTTCAGATTGTTTTGAGTTAGTTTGTGGTTGTGTCATTTCATTACTGGTATGTACTGAACTAGTTTGCGAACGGTTTTGATGCAAATAGTGAATTAAATTTTAACTTGGGCAATTTTTCTTGTGATTTTAACTTGACGTGGCCAATAAAATAATTTCGTTCAATGAAATACTTGTGAATTTGGCACAAGATAATCCTTGTTAAAAAATAAAGGCAATGCGAGCACTAATACAACAGCTACTCCCATTTAAAAATAGACAAATCGATAGGAAAATCGAAGAAACAGCTAGAAATCATGGTGAAAATATTTATCCACCATGCTAGAAACGAATCGATCAAGTTCAATACGTTGAAATCTGATTGGTTCAGGCGAAATTTACGTTCCAGCTTATTGTGAATGCTTGTTTTTACATGTAAATTTTACTGATGAGTTTAAGGCATTACGTTATGTTTAAGTCTGAGAGCCTAATGAGGCCTAATGCAAGCCCCTACCGCCGATAAACGTATTTTTAAAGAAGGAAAACTAGAGTAGAAATTCGGTCAAGTGGGCAGTCATTTTCTCATTTTTTCAGAATTAGATTTCTGCAGCTTTACTTATGATAGAATAGTAAGGCTTACATACTCTTTTAAGACAGAGAACTCATATCCCGTGTCACTACGATTCAGCACTTTTAGCTCAACAGCGTTGTAAGCTCCCTTTGATTTGCACGCTTTAAAAGGCATTGCCTATTCAGCTTGTTGGGTAATAGGGCAACGTTTTTACTCACAAAAAGCGTACATAACAAAAACGTTTATCCGGCTGGGTTGAGGAGCGTTGCCGGTGACTTCGCAGCGCCTCTGATCGGGAAGTCCTAGGAACGAGTTCCGACGGTGGCGGATTTTCGACACTAGCTACTTAGCTGGGTCGAATTCAACTGCTGCCTGGAGGAGAATTCTAGCGGCCGGCTGCTCCGATCGGTAGTTTTATGTGGTTTCTACTATCAATACCAGGCGAATGCCGGAAAAGTCCTATAACAAACGGGTGACGAACCGCGCGCTATCTTTCCTTCCTCTTTCTTCCCCTATCCTCTCTCCTTACACACTTACTTAAATTTGCCCTAATGTGCAATGCAATACTACGCACATGAGGAGATCAGTCGGCAGCTTAGAACTTGTCGGGGTGGGGGTGATGTCTCGCTCGGGCAACACCTGCAGGGGAGGGGGAAATTCCACGCAAGTTGACTTGAAGGTCTGCGCCGAATCTCACCATCCTGTGGGAAAAGAACACCGACACCTTTGGAGATAAAACATCACTTCACCTAACGGTAATAAGGACCTTACGACCAACGGTAATAAGGACCTTAGGACCAACGGTAATAAGGACCAATAAGGACCTTAGACCTTAGCAGCTGACTTGCCCGGGAATATCAATCAATCAAAATAGTTTAATTTTTTATGTATGTCGTTACGCATTTAGTTTCATGTTAGCTGCTAGGGTTTTACAGCATTCCTGTGATAGCAGGCCAGGAAAGTCTCTTCGCAGAGGCAGAGGTGAGAGTGCTTGCAACAGAAATTAAGGTGGTGGCACGAGCTGCAGCTTCAAAACGTAAATTACACACCCACCACATTCATAATAGATGCTAGAAGTGTGGTCCCCTTCACTTGCTTCCCGTTAATGTGGTTGTTAACAACATAAATGCAATTTTTAAGAGGAGGCCCTGATTCAGCTCGGTGCCGAGAGACTTTCCTAGTGCCCTGCACTTTCTTATGTAAGTAATGCTTGCCTCAGTGATGTGGAGATGGGATCGATGTCCAAGTACGGAAGGGCGAAAACTGCAGGTGGAGTCTCGGGTAGGGTATAGAGTTACAAGTCTACATTCGATTTATTTAGAGTGCCGTAGCAGTCGTCAGCACTATGGTGACGTTCAACCTCCCGATATCATGATACCATAACAGCTGATTTACGTCAAGTGCAGTTATGTTTAAATCCATGTATACGTCCACGTTTGATTAGCATGGAACGAGCTACAAAATATCGAAGTCCCTATCACGGGTGCTGGTTGCTTTCTTGTTCACTCCTGCTCGTATTTCGACCTGTAGCGGACCAGTGTGTGTATGAGTGGGGCCCCTCGTCTCGCCCCCCCTTCCACCACACACACACACAAGACCGCAAGCCCCACACCAGCCCCCTGCCAGCAGTTTCCTGGGAACGCGGGTCGCCCGTTGGAGAGCGGACGCATGGTAGTCGCCGTCGCTTGGCTTCGCGGAAGGTTGCATAGTAATTAGCTGGGGCTCCACCGCTGCCGCGATGGGATGCGGTGCACCTATAATGTGTAGGGTCAGCAGGCGCGGTCTTAATGAATGCTTCTGTGGAAAACCACAATCAGGTCTTTGATCAGCTGAAAACAGACTATAATCTAAGTTTTATTTTAGAATTTATGATTTTTTTGTTAGCAAACGAGATTGACCTTTCTAAGTTTTTTTTTTTTCGTTTTTCATTGAATATCATTTATTTATTCTTGTAGGTGTATCTATCTTCTATATCAATAAAATTCGAATGTGTGTATGTGATGTCGAAATAACTGACGTTTTATAAACTCATATGCCAACACCACCTAAACATATGTCTGCTATATATTTTAGGTTCTATCGTGGCTTCAGCTGACATTCCAGACGCCATGACATATTCACAAATATACGATATTTTTATATTTTCTATAGTAACAAATCTATTGAAAATATATTGATTATAAAAACTATAAACAAATTCGACTTGGAGATTTGTATATTTGAAAAGGACTCGATGGACGAAAAATATTAAGTTCGTCGATGTGTAAAAGAAAAAAAAATGTTAAGGGATATAAGAGAGATATGATCTGTGTGGGGCATTTGAGATACAGAACAAAACATTTGGAAAATATATAGAAATGGCAGTAAAAGAGGACAAGAAGTAACATTCAAATACCCTGATTAGTAATACTTAAAGGAGAAGGAAATGGGAAAACGAAGAACAAAGCAATTGACATAAAGATAAAAGGTCGCTGAAACATGCGAAGAGTACTCAATAATGATGTCTGATTAAAATGAAATTGAATTGTAAAACAATGAGTAGAGAATAACGAAAAAATTAATGATGCGGAAGACATTTCTTCCGATATTTGATCCTGAACTAACGCACGTGACCGCTGAAGGATTTCATGATTGTGGATGCGGTATTTAGCTAGCGATTTATCGATCAATGCGCCTCATCATTGAGGCAAGGTAATATCGGTTCGTAGACATATCGTGTAGATACAGATGGCCCAATGCGGCTAGCTCAAGGCATCGCAATATTAACACGTATGTTTGAGTGAATACAGGGCCCAGCTTGATGGAGCCTCTGTGTGATCTCCAACAGCGCGGAATATTGCTTGCGGGAATGTATGGCCATTCGCCATACAGTAAGTAGATGTAATTATGTTAATCCTTTGACCCAGGTGAATAAGCTAACACGTCAACTTTTTGTTGAAAATGAGAAGTATAAGTCAAAGGTTTAGTATATTCGGGATTCTTTAGGTTATATTCTACATTTAGAAATAAAAATGAAAGAAGTTCTATTCCGTCATGTTGCTGAGTAATGGGCGCTGATTATTTACAAACGTAACAAAAATCACGTTATCAAATCGTAAAGAATAATCCGATATTTCGATTCGTAGTATTATATACGTTATACTAATGATTTGAGATATTTGATTGACATGAAATAAGTCGTCTCTTTATTTAGGCCAAAAGATTTGTTCTGGAGATTTCCCTGTCCGTGAGATTTTAGCATGTTTTGAGACATCAAAGAATTAATCTAGGAAATACTTTCGTACTAAAAGGCGCAGCATTTCGCCCTGAGGAAGGTTGGAGAATGGCTGCCGAAACGTTGGCTCCTATGCCTACTACGCAGCGTCTCCCGGACAGACAAGTAGTTAACGACTCCGGCCGCCGAAGCCTACGATATCATCCGACCTTCAAACTAGTGCACGACTTCTAGAATTAAGTGGCAAATATATTTATTCAAATTATCGTTCTCCATGTTGTCGCGGCAGGAAGTATTATTCCTTCACAAAGGACGTGACGAGTAATAAAAGCTTAAATTTACAGCTGATTTACCCTTGGAAATATATTTTATTACACCGGAGGGATTAATTTTGTTAATAATCATTGCAAAAAATGCTCATTTCTTTCTGTATTCAAAATCCCAATAGTATATGCCTTAGGGTAGGGATCACAGAATTATGAAAACGTGCACAGAATTCACTTCGGTCTGTAGCACGTCACACACAGTTTTTCACTGTTTTATATGTAAAAATAAATAAAGAAATAAGAGGAATATTATATCTTTGACCCCGGTGAATAAGCTGATAGGTCAAAAAACTTAATTTTCAGGGGAGCAAAAAACAACTTTAAACTAATGCTATAAATAAGGGATTAATGATATTCAAACAAAACCTACACAAAAATACCTTCTTTGAATATCACTTACATTTGAATCACATTAATTCCTAATTTAATTCGTTTAAACGTTGATTTTTGCTCTCCTGTCAAATTAAGTGTTTATGACTTGTCACCTTATTCACGGGGATCAAAGATATATTGTTTAGTTAATTCCCAAAATTACGTAGTGTTTTCTCTAAAAGAAAAAAGACAAACCCATTTCAAAACTGAGGTCCTTTCATAGATCATTAAAAGGTGTGGAGCACAGGGCAGCCTTAAAAAAATAACCAACTGCGGGCCGGCGCGCATTCTTTATTGATTGATTGATTTTGATTTTTTCGTGTTTCCGGGCGCGTCAACTGCTTTGGTCATTAGTCCCGTTAGTGTAGGGCATGTTTTTTCTCGGGAGATGGCGGTGATCTTCCCCCGCCGGATGGCGAGATCTTGCGCCGACCTACCGTCGGCTAGTGGGGTTTCCCCTAACCAGGACCCTCCCACCAGCGGGGCACCGCGTCAGCCCGCACAAACTCTAAGCTCCATACCGGTCTCCCGGAATATGTGGTAGTGTAGTGCATGTTAGTGTGACTGTGTGTGTAAGGGGGGAGGATAGGACAAGGAAAGGAAGGAAAGATCGCGCGCGGTCCGTGGTCGTTTGGTAGGGTACTGCTCCGGCATTCGCCTGGTGTTGATCGGAGAAACCACGGAAAACTACCGATCAGAGCAGCCGGCCGCTAGAATTCTCCTCCAGACAGGACTGAATTCGACCTAGCTGAAAAGCTAGTGTCGAAAATCCTGCCGCCGTGGGGAGTGGGAACCTAGGACCTCCCGGTCAGAGGCGCTGCAGTGCATCAGTTGATGCACTGAGCTACCGCTCCCGGAGCGCATTCTTTGAGTTGGCCCGTATAACGTCACCTTTACGACCCCGCGCCTCAGCGAGCGGAGTGCCCAGGGCGTGTATGCCGCGGAGTCTGGCCACAGACGTCTCGCTCTCGGGCTCAGTGATAAAAGCGCGTCGCTTGTTTGTTGCTCGGCCGCGCGGCGCGCTGCTGTAGCGGACGAATCATCTGCGAGAGTCGCTGCCCCGCGGCTCGTCTCTCTTCTTCTTCTTCTCCTCCTAAATCTTTTTTTTTTACGCCCCGGAGGAAGCTTTCCCCGCAATTGAAATGGAAAAGTTTCAACCCTTCGGAAGGCACAACTTTCAGAAACGCTTGTCCCCCCCCTCCCCGCTTTCCCATGTTGTCGCTGGACTGTCCATATCCCCGACTCCCGTCTCTGCTGCCTTGAAAGAGTGTCCAGATCGTAATTCAACCAGATTTGCAGTTCCGGATCTTCTTCTGGCGTCTTTCCTCTTTCTGTCTTCTCGTGAATCGCGCGGATAATTCGAGAGATCTCGTCGTAATAATTGCCCGTTTTCTGAAGGTCCGAAGGAGAAAGAGACGCCCGTTTTTCCTTCGTATTTTTTTCAAGAGGAAGCGATCGGCTTTGATGTGTGCAGTGTTTCACATCGGGAACAAACACCTCTTCGGATTATTTTCTCTGGAACGTGACGTAGCGTCGTTTCTAGAGGCTCGAAATATAACCGCCATTTCTCCAAAGAAGTCGTTTTTTTTCTTCCACTTCCGCGCCCCCGCTAAAGAGCCTCGCTCTTTTTTTTTTTTTTGCGTTTATTAACTCTCGTTCTTTTTACCTTAGATGCTGTTCCTGTCTTTTCGGCCGGTTCTGCTTGACGTGCCTGCGTAATGAAAATTCTCGTTTCTGCCGAGGCGGCGCTGTTAGATGTGGGACAATGTCGGCGTGAAGGGGACGAGGTTGGGTTGGAGGTGTGGCGTTATGAAGGGGTTTAAGGCAGATGATGGAACTAGTCGTCCGCACAAAACGTGGTGGAGAACATCGGGAGAAACTACATGTTGTGTAAAAAGGGAGACAATAATGAACGAGGAATTCAACTGGGCAGGCATGGGTAAATGAGAATTTAGTGCGTTCAAAACTGAGCTATGAACGAAATATACTAGAACATATATATGGAATATGAACTAAAGAAAAGAAAAAGTGATAACACGTGGATACCTTTTTGGTAGATTGGTTAGTGATTCCGGGCGCGTCAACAGCTTAGGTCATTGGTGTCGTGAGTGTAGTGCATGCTTTTTACCTCCGGAGATGGTGGTGATCTTTTTCCGCTGGATGGCGAAATCCGGCACCGACCTACCGTCGGCTAGCGGGCTTTCCCCCTGACCAGGACTCTCCCACCAGCGGGACACCGCCCTAACTGGAATAAGCTCTACGCTCCCGACCGGTCTCCCGGAATATGTGGTAGTGTAGTGCGTGTTAGTGTAAGAGTGTGTGTGTGTGTGTATAAGTATGAGGGGATAGGGTAGGACAAGGAAGAGGAAGCACAGATCACGGACGGTTCGTGGCCCGTTTGTTAGGGTACTGTTCCGGCATTCGCCTGGTGTTGATCGGGGAAACCACGGAAAACTACCAATCAGAGCACCCGGCCGCTATGCGAATTCTTCTCGAAACAGCGACTGAATTCGATCTAGCTGGAAAAGCTAGAAAATCCTACCACAGTCAGCTAGAAAAGCCTACCTACAGCTAGTGTCGAAAATCCTACCGCGGTCAGGACTCGAAACTAGGACCTAGGACCTCCCGGTCAGAGGCGCTGCAGTGACATCAGTTTATTCTCTGGCCTACTGCTCCCGTACCGAGAGCGGTAGAAAATCGTTTGAAAGCGCGATTTTAAAAAAAAAAATCCACGTTTCCTCTCATAAACTTTAAGATCTGCACTCAAGACATTGATACTTAAGAAGATGGAATGGATGGTAGTGTAACAGTATAATGAAGTTAAGGGAAGAGTAGAGATCCTCGTCACATTCTATGCAAGTCAACCTCACTACTCACTTAAAAGTGCCTGGAATTACAACTCCAGCAAACAAGAGAAAAACTATACACGCTACGAGTGTTCCCCTGGAATGTCAGATTGCTCAGCCAAACGAAGGAGAGGAGAGAAATGTAGTGTGTAGTCAATCTGAGGCTGGTTTTAATGCGCTATTCCTGATGGAGCAGTGAAGTACTAATTCTGATAGAGTGGTTATCCTTTTAAATGAAGACGAAGCTCGTGTGCTGGTAAGTTTTATTGTAAACAAAGGAAAAGGTGAAGATAAAGGAAAATTAGGGCGAACCCCTCAGTCGAAAAAGGTAATAAAGACGACAGCTACCCAGTCGAAACGAATATTTTTCCCCTTCAGCAACAGCGTGGTGACTGGCTTCATTTAACCGACTTCAGTTATTACGGATTACCGTTGTAACAAAGCAGTCCCCTAATAGGAAGCGATCTTATTCCCAGATTGCCTAATGTACAAATTTCTAATATTTTCTGGCATTAAACCTTTATGGAATGTGTAAAATACAAAATCGAAACTCAAAATCAGTGCTTAATATATAGCAAATATTTATTTTCCGTCTGATGGATTTTTCCTTTTTTCGGTCGGGGCTATCTTCCGTTTTCTCCGAACCTATTACATGCTCCCAACTAAAGGGTGTCTGAATGATCTGACAGGGTCTCCCGCCGTCACTACCGCTTCCCAGAATGTGCTCCACGAACGTTCTGGTAGCCCTTAAGACCAGCTCGTTGGTGCACAGAATTTCCAAGACTAGCTACATCGTTAGGTCGAAATCCGCCGCTATTTGGGGGAGGATTCTAGCGACCGGCTGTTCTGATTAGTAGTTTTTCGTAGTTTCTCCTATCGACACCAGGCGAATGCCGGAGCAGTACTCTAATAAATGGACCAGAGGCCGCGCGCAATGCTTCCTTCCTCTTCCACATCCTATCTTCACCCCCTTAACTCACATTTACACTTAGATAGATAGATAGTTTTATTACTAATTCTGCAAATAAGTTCCAGAACTTGGTGGCAGAATACACTAACTAAACATTACAGAACTTAACAACTATACAAAATTTTACAAATTTTACACACTTTACAAATTAACATAAACATTTCACCGTGCAAGCTTCCACTTCACTTCACTTCACTTCACTTCACTTCACTTCACTTCATTTCACTTCACCTCGCCTCGTCTCACCTCACCATACTGCCAATCACTTTTGCCAATCACGTTTTAATGTGATTTTGACTCACTCGTTTCCCTCAAGTTCACATCACTGCACTACACGCCACTGCACATAATAATAATAATAATAATAATAATAATAATAATAATAATAATAATAATAATAATAATAATAATAATAATAATAATAATAGTAATAATAATAATAGTAATAATAATAATAGTAATAATAATAATAATAATGTTAATAATAATAATAGTTATAATATAACATACTTTACATAGGAGAATAAGACACATATAAACATCTAGGAATTTAATTTATTTTGAAATTTGCTGACATCATGAGGAAAGGGATCAATGATTGTCACAGGCAAGCCGTTCCAGTCTCTAATAGTTCGATTCGCCAATGAATATTTCCCAACGTCCGTTTTCTGAATTCTTGTCTGAATTTTGTGCATGTGATCCGCCCTGCCGAAATATGTAGGTTTCCCTAATCGACTTTGAATTTCTGTCCACGGTCGAAAGCCTGTGTACGCTTTATACATAGCATAGAGACGCGATTTCATTCTCCTTGTTTCGAGTGACTCCCATACTTTATTCCTGGTACCCCTGAAAGCAAATTTTGAAGCTCTACGCTGAACCTTTTCTAGATTTCTTTGCTGCAAAAGTCTGTATGGGTCCCAACATATCGCGCCATGTCCTAATATGGGTCGCACTAATGACATATATGCCAGTTCTTTGGCACTCACTGAACTCGTTTTGAGAATCCGCATAATAAAATGCCAAGATCTCCATGCCTTCCCTACAACGTTACATGCATGCACTTACATGCATTACATCACCTCACATGTCGGGGAAACAGTCCCGAGCTTTATGGCCGTATTTATAAACCTCTTCCATGGGCCTGCCAGGCATAGCAGGCTGCCAGTGTTCGATTTTGCGATTTATGAGCGGCCCTCAGCCAATGACAGTCGCCCCTTGACCTCCCAGCAAGCTCCCAGATGACAGGCCCCTAAGAGCTCTGCTGGCAGAGCTTCATAAATACGACCCTTGAGCTTGGACCGGCTGGGGTGATGCCACGCTAGTGGAAGATACATGGTTGGCGAAATTCCTCGCAAGCCCATGCAAGTCGGCGCCGGATCTCACCAGCCAGCGAGGGGGGGAAATGCATTACACTTACTGGACTACTGTCCTTAGCAGCTAAATCGGAATTACTAATTAATCAATCGATTGCGCTCCTCAAGGCCAAAGGTAGTCTGTCGGTCTATTAGAATGCTTAATAATGTGCGTGTTGGAGGTATGTGGGTGTATGTAAGCGGTTCCGCACACATATCTCATACGCAAATCACGCACTCGGTGATGGTTAAAGATTAGGAAACGTCTTAGTGGGCATACAGTGATACTTGAAATCACTGAAATACTTTTATGTATAAAATTATATATGTTTTAATAAATATTATTTCAGTTATATATAAGTATGAGACCCACAAAAAGTAACTTGGTTAAACAAAACTATGAGATGAAGCATAGTTTTTATACATAAGATGTTATGATTCTCTAGGATGGTTCGTTGGCAGCGTACTAGCTTCCCGTGGAGTGATCATGGGTTCAATTCCAGTTCGGGGCAATTATAGGCTTGTGGCTTTGAGTTTCTGTAGCTGTTTAATGAAGAAAAGCTCTGCCAGGCGATTGCTAGCTACGGTGAAGGGAATACTTTATGTTCGCAACATGTCTCTTTTCTTTCCCCCTTTTAAGCTAGGGAATGCAACAAGGCCTTGGCATGGGAGACTCGCAAGCCGGCAATATCGGAAAATCGACCCCAAATGCCAAAAACATACATACAAGTTATTACGTACTAGCAAGATACGTGGCGTTGCACGCACTTCCTGCATAATAATCCTTGTTAAAGAGGAGAGAGATGAATTTCATTTAAACCACGGTGTTTAAAATTATTATTTTTAATGTAGTTGGTTCAAAGTTTAATAAAATACTATAATTTTCTTTCATTTTATTTTACAGTACATTATTATTATTACATTAAAAATTCTTGTCTTACGCACTACTACTGACCACTAGCGACACTTATATGCGAGTTCTGCTGCATCGCCACTGGCAGCTATCGAAATATGTTAGGAATCCTTGCTCCTTGTGACAGGCAAGTATAATGATCCTGCTGCATAACATATTATTTAAATTATTTTATTTTCCGCATTTATGTAGTATTAATCGGTACCAAACTTTACAAGGACACTGCCAGGACAATTCTGAAGAAAAACTTCTAAAAATTTCGAATCTATTCATATATTACTCTTTGTGATACCGATGTCGCTTTCACGTCGTTGAATTCACTTTTATACATGATGTAACCCGTCGTGCCCAGTGGTTGCTTGCCCGGCTAATACGTCCTTCCAGCTGAACTCCTTTAGCGGCAGCGCCTGCCAGCGTAACCTCCCCCGCTCTGTCGCCGGCGTCGCCGCCGCCACAGCGGCCGCCGCTGCCGCCGCCCGTCAGCCTCTGACGGTGGTCGCCGTGGGGGGCGGCGGCGCAGGAAAGTTGTAATTACGCGCGGCGCCCCGCCCCCGCAAAAGGGCCTTGCGGCGCCCGCACAATTTAAGATTCTCCGCCGGCCTCCACGCCCTGCCCGTGCGCCACGCCCCCGCTGCAACAACCCCCCCTCAGCCCCTATGGCTTCCGCTGCCGCTTGACCACCCGGCCAGGCCCCCCCGCAGTTTCCCTTATCGCACGCGCTGCTTTCTCCGACCCGAACGCCGCCGTACCGGCAAAGGTGGCCCGGTCAGTGACGTCACTGCAGAGTCTCGGCCGCGAGTCCATGTTCGAGTCCCGACGGTGCAGGATCTCACACTAGTTAGTCAGCTAGGTCGGGTTCAGTCGATGTCTGGAGGAGAATTCTAGCGGACGACTGCTCTGATCGGTAGTTTTCTGTGGTTTCTCCGATTAACACCAGACGAATGCCGGAGCAGTACCGTACGAAACGGGCCACGGACCGCTCGCGATCTGTCCTTCCTCTTCCTTGTCCTATCCTCTCCCCATACACACACACACACACACACACTAATATGCACTACACTACCACATATTCCGGTAGATCGGTCGGGAGCTTAGAGCTTGTCCCGGGTGGGGCGTGCCCCGCTGGTGGGAGAGTCCTGGTTAGGGGGAAACCCCACTAGCTGACGGTAGGTCGGCGCCGGATCTTGCCATTCAGCGGGGGAAAATCACCGCCATCTCCTGAGAAACAAACATGCACTACACTAACGGAACTTAATGACCGAAGCAGTTGACGCGCCCGGAAACACGAAAAATACCAAACCAAACCAATCGACCCAAACGCCCCCACGAACCTCGTACAGACACGTAGACCCCGTTGGCGCCTTCCTATTGCGGCGTCCGCGCTTCCGGGTCGGTTCCTTCTTTCTCTCCCACTGTGTTCTCATCGCCGGCATGCTGAAGGGCGCTCACACATCCGCCTTCTCTTCGTACGGCTGACATTTCCAGTGCCGATTCTGTCCTCACACTTTTGCTTTCCGCATGAACTTTCTCCTCGCCACGGTCGCCAAAGACCTTTCGATACTCGTCCTCTCTTGGTCTCCTCCTATATCAGGGTCCCCGTCGCACTTCTTTTCGACTTGTTTACTCCCCCGCTGCTTTGTGGGTTCCCGCTGCCGCCTCGAACCCGGCAACGCCTTTGCTCCACTGCCACTGCTTCACACCTCGACGCCACCCTATTAGTCGCCGCACACGCGGGCCCCGTTCACGGTGTTTGCCTCACCCCCACCTAGCCCAGCCGCTAACCCTTCCAGCCTTTGATTACCCCCACCATCTGGGTCCGACGTCTGGGCCCACACCGCCTGGAACCCCGCCACCCCTTTGGGCCCCTATCGCCGTCGATCCGAGCCACCGCCTGGGCCCCCGACACCGCTTGTTCCCCCGCCACCGTTTGGAACCCCGCCAGCACACGTCTCAGACTCAATGACCACCATCATAACGCTCCCTGTCAACGTCTTGGCGAATGCCACCGTGTCTACCACCTTCCCAGTTCCCGCTGTCTCGATCCCCTCCCCCGACTTGATCCACATCTTTTGGTTTCTGTCATCGTTTTCTGTACCGCCGGCTCGTCCCTCACCTCTTCATCTTCCCTTTTTACTCTCTTTCTCGCCTCCACGTTCCCTCACCGTCGCCGACCCCACCCGCAATCTCCTTCCCTGCTTGCAGCAGACAGCCGCGCGCCGCCCGCTCCGAATTCTCCCCCGCCAATTCCCTTCCAGCGAGCGCGCCCTCCCTCGTCGCGACACTTCTCGGCCCTCCGCTGCCCTTTGGTGCGCGAGTGACACGAAACGCGCGTCCCTTCTCACTCCCCGAGACATCGCCGGACGCCGCGCCGGGGCAGCGCCTCTTGCCGCGTGGAGGCCAAGTGGCAGGCTGTTATTTGCGGGGAGTTCAATTTGATTTCTCCTCCACCTCGCTCTATTCTGGGACGTGGAAAAATATGAATGCGCTGGTTGTGGGTTACGGAGCTGTGCCAACGATTGGTCCAACCCTTACAATTGTTGCACTGGTATGTAACACGCTACCCTTCTCACTTCCGTTTCCCTTCTTACTTGCTGACACGCGGGGCACAGCGGCACTTTACTAATGCGGGCGAAGTACCTGACGATTATTTGTTACTTTCTCGCCTTACATCGTATAGTGTAACTTAACACGATATGTAGTAAGAATTCATGATTTGTGGGCCCATGATGCCGACAAATCGATTAACGACAACAGGTCTGTGTGTGACTGTCTGTGTGTGTGTATATCTGTGTCGGAAGTGTGTCGGAAGTGTACCGGAAGTGTACCGGAAGTGTACCGGAAGTGGGGAAGTGGGGCGGAAGTGGGGCGGAAGTGGGGCGGAGTGTGGCGGATTGCATCTGCCTACGTCTCTGGCTGCGAACTGTCTGACTGAGTTTGTCTGTTGTCCGCCTTTTCGTCCGTCCGTGTTTTCGTCCGTCTTTTCGTCCGTCCGTCTTTTCGCGCTCAAGACCATAGACGTTAACGTCATTTTTTTATAAAGGTGGTTTTACAATGTACTGAGAAGTTTCACTATTATCCGTTCACCTTAAGAAAAATTCTGATGTAATTAAATACACATGTGTTATGATGACTCTCGTTGGTTTGCAGTATGACCTCTGCTGTTATCGGGATCCTGACGTGAAAGTAAATAGTTTAGTCTGTATAAGGACATTCTACAAACCAACGAAAATCATCCTAACACACGTGTATTTGTTTTCACCATGATTTTTCGTAAAATGAACGGAAAATAGCGTTGCTTCAAGCAGTTAGAGGTAAGATGCCAGACAGCTGTCATTTTAAAGATCATAGTAATTAAAATAATTTTACATAACCTTCTCAGATTATACCAGAAAGTGTGTGATATGCTGAAGAACCACTTTTTCTTTCATTGCAAGAAATCTTGCATTGGTAATTATGTTTGTAAATGAAAGTAACTCTTTTACTAGTATTTAGAGTTTTTCAGGCCTTAATAATTTTGTTGGAAAAAAAAGGTTTCGAAAAATTTGAAGTTTTTGGCGTTTATAATTGAATCGGCATATATAGAGAATGAAATAAGAATAGTTCTTATTCGTACTTTCATAAATTATCTATATGATGTGGAACCCTCTTTTAATTCTGTCCTCCTTGTTTTGATACTAAAGTTAATATGAATTCATGGGAAATAATTAAAACTGTGAAACATTTTTATAAAATTGTTTTTCCATTACTGAAATTATTTATTATTTATGAGAATGGAATACGCATTAAATAATTAAATAGAGCTATAATGAGAGAGAATAATTAAGTGGAGCTATAATGATTCCACCACACGAAGCAACAAATTCTAGTATGAATATTTCTTCACGAAAGCTTTGAGCTCTGGTGCGAGATTGCGGACCTACCGTTACCTCGGATCAATCGGCTCTCAGGGAATTACGGTTCGATCGGTAGTCAACCGATTGGTCTTATTGCAACTACATGAACTACCAGGTGAATCGTATCATGTAGGGTTGCTCAAGAGGGCCGGAGCAGAACCCTACCAAACGGGCCACGGACCGCGCGCGATCTGTCCTCCCTCTTCCTTGTCCTATCCTCTCCTCTTACACACACACACTTACACTTACATGCACTACACTACCACATATTCCGGGAGGCCGTTCGGGAGCTTAGGGCTTCTCCCGACTGGGGCGGTGCCCCGCTGGTAGGAGAGTCCTGGTTAGGGGGAAACCTCACTAGCCGACGGTAGGTCTGTACCGGATCTCGTCATCCAGCGGGGGAAGTTCACCGCCATCTCCCGAAAAAAATTCACTACACTAACGGGACTAATGACCGAAGCAGTTGACGCGCCCGGAAACACGAAAAAATCAAGCAATCAATCAATCGAATAGTGTGAAGAATACAAGAATATTCCGCCACCGTTCTACTACAAATGAGACAATCCGCATTAGCACGGTGCCGTCAGTGCGCAATGTTGTTATCCGATGTTCCACGTGGCCCCCCTGACTTATACATTTCCGATAATGCTACTACTAGAGCTGCGGAGAATCACATACCATGCATTTCAGGATTAGCCTTAATAGGATGATGCTTGAATAGAATAGGAGAACGATCATTGGCGGCATCGGTTTTAATGAAGCAGCAAGTTCGGTAGGAGTCAGGTCATTATGCAAATGGTTCATAAAGATACAAAGTGCAGATCCTCTCGATTGAAGTACGATTGACGAAGCACAAAAGTCACGATATTTGTTTCTGACATTATTGAAACACTTGAAACTGAGAAAATAAGAAACAGAATTATTTAAATTTTGGCTTCAACAAAACTGAAGTGCAAACAATCAGAAACTATGAGGGTTCAAGTCGGTGAAAGAAATTGCAGCACTTACCCGATTTGTGTAGGTTTCCTTCGATGGATATAAAGGTTTACTTGACATTAAGAGAGAAACTATGCAGACAGAATACAGGAGAATGATATAGAAAATTTGTGTGTACTCTCCATTGACACCAATGAATTTGACATCATTGTATTTGACCCAAGGACCTTGCCAAATATAATCATTAAGCAATCATAGCAAATCGAAAGCGTGAGGTGCTCCACGGCAGTCTATGGATGGAGCTTTGAGCTCATGAATTGAGGGGCTCGGTAGAACGATGGGTTACCCCACATTGATCTATTTCTGAGAGATTGAAGGTTTTACTAGAACCTTCAAAATATATCTTAGTACATTTTACAACTTTTAAACGCAGTACACTTGCATACTATTCACTTGCACTTACACTAGCATACACGTCCATACAGGATTTAAATAATACGTTACACTAAAAAATAATATTTGAAGTTATATTTAATGCCAGTAAGTCAATTTCACAAAAAATGTGGCCTCTTGTAGTCCTTTGTTGTAATGGGCTCTTCAATTATTAAACCTCTTGCAATTCCCTTTTTGTTCGTTTGTTTGTTAGTTGATTGATTAGCGATTCCAGGCGCGTCAACTGCTAAGGCCACTAGTAGCGTAAGTGTAGTGTATGTTTTCATTGCGGGATCTGGCGGTATCGTCCCCTGTTGGTTGGCGAAATTCGGCGCCAACCGACGCCGACTTACGGAGACTTGCCCCAACCAGGCATATCCCACCAGCGGAGCACCGCCCCATCCGCAACTAACTCTGAGCTTCAGTCTGGTATCCCGACTAGTGTACTAGTGTAGAGCATGTTAGTGTAAGTGGTAAGGGGGAGAGGATAGGACAAGGAAGAGGAAGGAAATATCGCGCGCGGTCTGCGGCCTGTTTGTTAGGGTACTGTCCCGGTATTCGTCTGGCGAAACGGAAAACTACTGACAGAGCAGCCGGCCGCTGGAGTTCTCCTGCAGACAGCTACTGAATACGAACTAGCTGTCTAGCTAGTGTCGGAAATCCTACTACCGCCGGGACTCGAATCCTATCCCCTCCTGATCAGAGGCACTGCATTGACATCACTTGATGCCATAAACCACTTTTTCGGTTTTTCTTTGTTATGATTAAATTTTAGTTCAGAAGATATGGTATTTGGTTAGTAAAACCTATTTAAAAGAATGAATTATTCCTTATTATACATCTTTTCCGTATAATGAAAATTTTAGCGCCATAAAAAAAACAAATAATTTTCGGTTTTTTATATATATTTTACGTGCTTTCTATGTACCACACACTATTTCTCTTTTTTCTTCCTAGACTTCCTTTTATAAATTGTCACATTTTTCTTATAATAAAGTTTTTAATCTTGACTACTACATTTATGACTATTTTGTTCTCAATTTGGATCGTTCACCAAAGACAATTAAAAATCCAACATCTCCACTGAAACAGCTGAAGCGGACTAAATAAAATAATGGTAACGTTCAAGTAAGAGGGACGGTTACTAGCAAAATGTATCAGCAGGAGCAGGGAAGCTAAAAGTATGTTCCGAAATGTTGCTACGTACCGTATTGAAACAGACATTGCTCATTGTACCAGTTACATCAGAAAAATCCAACCTCAGCAGAGAAATACAACTTCAAACTACAAAAGAAATGTACATAATTTAATGATTTAACTATTAGGGGCAGAACACATTTAATATAACAGTAATGTTTAGTATTCGGCGCCTTACTCATAAATAGCGATCGTAATGAGAAAAGTGCCTAGGTATCACTGTTTCACCCCTTGGACCAGCGAGGGTTAAAGTATTTAAAATGCTCAGTATGTCAAATGTGAAAATGTAAAATATATGTTCTTTGTACGAATTTCTGGACCGAAATTAAAATCCTCCCACAAAAACATTGTAACAAACTGTTTCTGATTTCTTCTTTTTCTTATTTTCGGTTCGTTCCGCCTTAATTCGATATTTGTCCGCCAGTTGATGGCTCGAGTTCAGATTTAGTCGTGTGACCGTTGGAGGTCGCGCGGTGCGCCAGGGTCGCACGCACGCGTGCCGGCACGCACGCACGTGTGGCTCTACGCCGCGGCTAATATTTACGCTCCAACCACCGCTCTGCACTGGGCGGCGACGTTTCGCCGGCGCGCTGCCCTGCCCCGCCCCGCCCCGCCCCGCCCCGCCCCTCACAGCGCCACCCTTCTCCGTACCACCGACTCCGCCTGGCCCGTCCAACCCCATTCCTTCCAGCTCCGCCCTGCCTCCCACCCCCCCCGCCCTGCTCCACTCTACCCATCCTCTCTGCCTCGCTGCGTCCAACCCCACCCCTCCCGGCCCCACCCTTACCCCACTTCACCCACCCGCCCTAACCCTCCTCCCCCCACCCCACCCCTCTTCATCCCTACTCTGCCGAACGCAGACTCGGACTGGGTGGCCCTGTCCGGTCCCAATATGTGCCTCATTCTCTTACACTTCCCGGCTTCTCGCCCTGCCTGTGGATGAAATGGATTGTCTCCTAATCTTATCCTTATTTATATATATATATATATATATATATATATATATATATAATTATTATAAGATATAAGATTGTAAGAATTTCAATATATTTATTGAAATATTAATTAACCGAATTTTATATTAACAAATAGAAAATAAATAGTACAATTGTGATTTGACTTCCTTACAACATTCTCGTGCCTATTCTCCTGACTTTTCCCGTCACGATTTTGCATGTATAGCGGGGGCGTGTGCTGTCTAATGCGCCGCCCCTGCCACGTCCACCCGACTCCTCTTCCGCCCCCGCCTCCGTCACTACTACCACCATCACCACCGCCGCCCCGCCGCGCCGCCCCTGTCACGCCCATCCCCGACTCCGCCCCGCCTCCGTCACCACCACCACTACCACCACCACCACTTCTACCACCAACGCCTCCGCAGCTGCCTCCCTTGCCACGCCCACCCCGACTCCTCTCTCGTCCCCGCCTCCGTCACCACTACTACCACCACCGCTTCTACCACCATCAACGCCACCGCTGCCGCCCCTGCCACGCCTGCGCCCGTCCCCCTCTCGCCCCCCCCGCCACCGCCAACCCTACGCCACCGCTGCCGCCTGCCTGTTGACGCTGCCCGCGGTGCGCGCGCCGTGTTGACAAAGAAAATACATTCCGCTCCGAATGAGACCCCGAATGAAGGCGATCACGCGTCTCGCGACACACACGCGCGCGCACGCCCGACCTGGAATATTAATTCTGACGCGGCTCTGCTCTTGCACGCGCACGCGCACGCGCACGCACACGCGCACGCACACGCGCACGCGTCTTCTCGTGCGACAAAAAAAGAGCGATTTTGTCGCAAGAAGCCAACGGGCGGGTGGGCGGGCGCGCACCGCTGTGGGAATGTTCTGATGGCTTAATGTAGTAGTATGCAAGAACTTCATGTAATATTCATGTAATTTATTTGCGGGGAGTGTCCTTGAACTTTGTCGCGCATCATCGTCGTGTGTGATAAATGAATAATTTATGGTTAGCTGATCTATTGCGAAGTATTGAAATGAATATTCATTAACGACGCACCTTTTTAGTACGACTTCAAATACATTATTTCTATGATGCTTTTTTGGTATTGGGTTACAACAGTAATAAATTTAATTGTTACATCGGGAGAGAATTAGAAATCTTAGCCCATGTGAAGTATTGTGCCTCCCTGACTGCCATTTGCCCACCAACTGTAAATGAGCGTTTCTGATTTGTAATGTAATGTATTACATGTAAGGGAATGATAATGACTTGCTTACAAAACCTCGTGAGAATCTCATTTTCTAAATGACAGATACTCACAGAAAAAGCATTTGGGAATTTTGAGATTTAGTTTAGAGACTAACTAGTTAAGTTTTGAGATTGTGTTTCGGAAAATTATTATAGGTCCTCAAATATTCGCAGGGACTCACAATTGCAAACATTTCTATTGAAATAACCCTTTTACATTAAAATGAATGCGATAAATCATAAATTCCATACGAATGATAGTTAAAATTTGTTGTTTTCATGAATATCCTTGTAATCGTCATATCGTCATGAATGCAATATTTTGGAAGTGGTGCTGCTAAGTAGTTACAATAGTCATTCTATTGGGATAAGGAATCATTCCGTGTTTTAATTAGACCTGCCATATGATGATATTTGATTAGAGTTATTGATGTTTCTTTATTAGATTACTATTATTTATACGGCATTTGCTATATTTGTTTCAACACTCATACTGTATTAGTCTGCAGCTGTGTTTGCGAATGTGAAAAGTAAAAATTAATCACCCTGGAAAATCGTAGTCATATTATTTTTATATCGTGAATATTTTTGATTCTATAAATAATTAAAGATAAAATGCATTAAATAGACACTGGTATTGACTCAATTACATAATTATTAAATATATAATTATATAATAATAATAATTGTATTATATAATTATATAATTATATAATTATACTCGCGAGGTATAATCTCTTTAAAGTTTTCATAAATACGTGCTTGGAGAACAGTGGTCATCAAGCGATAATAAAATTGTCACTATGAGTTCCGTCTTTATCCTCTTAGAAATTGAATATTAAAATAACCCAAACTTGTAAAACTGCATGAGATTGTTTTTATAAAATTTCATTCATCTTTATAATGACATTGGAAAAAATTCGGTTGTAGCAGTTATCTCATCTTCAGGCATCTAATATGGAAGATATTTTAACTTAACATTCAAATATATAAAGGAAGAAAATAGTTTCAAATACATTCCATAAGAAATTAGGATGATACAAAACTAAGCAGTCCAGATACTGAAATGGATAGGAATTTGAAGAAAAGCAAGCATTATAAATTGTAAAAAAAAAAAAAAAAAAAAAATAAACGGATCTCGCCATCTAGTGGGGCAAGATCACCGCCATCTCCCGAGAAAAAACATGCACTACACTAACGGGACTAATGACCGAAACAGTTGCCGCGCCGGAAACACGAATAAATCAATCAATCAATCCACCGTGGTAAAGAGAAACTTGTTTCCAACGATTTGTAAACCTTTCTCATACTGTCAAGGTTTTTCTGAAACACTATTCTTTTCGCGTATTTCTCTTCTGACACGTGTCGATTTGTTCTGCTTCTTATTTTATTTATTCACCTTATTGATTGATTTATTGTACCCCATCTTCTTTGAAAATAGTAATTGATTCCTCTTCCAGAACATTAAACCTTTAACTTCAATCCTGCTCAAATGTGTAAACTCTTTTAAGAGGAATATTTCCATTTCAAAGTCATTGAATTCTTGTTCATTTACATTTATAAGAGCTCGATATAATCTTAGGTTGTCTTTTTCATTAGTTTTTTATTCGCTGATTGTATTGTTTGCTCCTTATAACTAGTTTGTGCCTAAAAATGAAAAGATTGCAATTGGGAACATCTTTTCTATTGCTCTGCATAAAATAATATTTGTTTTGTAGTGAATGTTTTTTAAAGGAAAACCAAACTCTTTGCACAAACCAACTATTTATTGGTAAAAAACGAATAACTGTCAGTCTCTTTTTTCTTTCGAACCCTCGGTTACGTATTTACCAATAACCTTCAATGCCGATCTTGACCTTCTTGAATGCACACATTGATGGTGCAGGTTTGAAGATGCAATTTCGCAGTCTGAGCAACGACGAACGCCATAAACACATCGAGTTTTGTGACTTGATCGTCTCTTATAACCCCTCCTCTTCAACTAATATAACGTAGTAACTGTACACGACAATCATGCAGTAGGTAAAAATAACGCCATCCATTGCAAAAAAGAACAGGCACATTAAAAACATCTTGTAATCGGCCACAGTCGCGTAAGAAATGAAGTATGCAAACGTCAATATTTCTAAAATGACGAAGATCACACAGTGATAAATTATCCAGTGTTTCACTAGTGCGGAGATCTTGTAAAACACACCCACTATCAGTAAAGCCGTGCTTGTTAGTAAGATGAGTGCAACGACACAGAGAAACCCCCATTGCACAACCAGACCTCCGCGATTTATGGATGCCAGAACGATGAACGCCACCGTCGAACACAAGTAAGACACTGAGAAGAACCACGAAAACACAATGATGCCAGTCTTGAGTGAAAATTTGCACAGAAACTTGTCAATTGTGCACTTCATGGTGCCAATCCGTAGGAAAATGGAGCCTCGATAAAAACCATTGATTTCTTCAACTGTAACTAGATTACCAATCCGGTTTATACTGTAATTCGTGAAAGCACATAGTTTGAATCACAGAAAATACTTTTTCGATGGGTTGGAGTAGTCATTAGGAAAACAACAATGGCAATCTGGTAAACAACGCACTCTCACAACCACTTTTACCAACCTTGTCTTTGCTTGGTAGAGAATCAGTCGGAGGAAAATAATTCACAGAAAATCTAATAGGTAGTATAGAGTTGATGAATAAGAATAGAATGAAGTAACAATTAATACTCTCATTAGTTAGATAATAGATGTCATTAGACGCCAATCATTTTTTCGAAAACAAAAATGTGCGTCAATTTACGACGGCTCATACCTTTATCTCGGTTTTCTTGTATTATTTGGGCAAGTTTTCTTGATCCTCGGAAATTTTACTCCCACTCCTTTACCAACATTAGTAGAATTAAAAATAGATAGGAACGGACGTTAACAAAATGTACTAACCAGAAACGTTTGCTCACTTATAATAAAAACTATTTTGGATTGAAGATGAGCTACAAATTGGTTATAAGAGCTCAGTTCTCGAAATGCCCCCCTCCCCACTACATCAAGCAAAATGAGTGCTCATGAAATCCTGCGCGGATAGTATATTGCTTTGTTTCCTGTTTTCTATGTTCGGTATGCTATTGCTTCACTAGGCAACAATATTTGATCCTTACATGAGGTAGCATCAGGAGAAAGGCACGAATTTCGTGGACTGTACACATGTACTAATTTTGTCTGCGAGTGGAAATGAATTAGAACGATTTAGAAACCGAAAATGGTTATTTACTATACGAGTGATATATATATATATATATATATATATATATATATATATATATATATATATATATAGATTCTAGCTTTCTCTCAAAACTCTTTATAGTAAGAATCTAAAAATCTGTGCAGATCTTCCTCTTCCTTGTTCTATCCTCTCCTCTTACACACACACTTACACTAACATGCACCACATTACCACATATTCCGGGAGACAGGTCGGGAGCTTAGAGCTTGTCCCGGCTGGGGCGGTGCATCGCTGGTGGGAGAGTCCTGGTTAGGGGGAAACCCCACCAGCCGACGGTAGGTCGGCGCCGGATCTCGCCATCCAGCGGGGAAGATAACCGCCATCTTCAAAGAAAAAACCATGCACTATGCTAACGGGACTAATGACCAGAGCAGTTGACGCGCCCGGAAACATGAATAAATCAATCAATCAAACCATTCGCTAAGTGCTATGTTTATTGCTTCCATAACATTTGGTGAAAATTTTTCACCGCTACACTCGTAGTAGTTTGTCTTTTCTCATGATATGCTTCTGGTCACGTTCATTACTGTTATCTTTTTTTATTTATTTTACGTCAAAAAACAGTTAAAAACTGCGTATGACGTGCTATGGGGAAAAGTGAATTGTGTGCACATTTTCAAAATTCTGTGATCCCTACACTAATTCATATACTACTTAAATTTTGAATTTTGAAAGGGAGAATAAAAACAAAAACTCCCATGTAATAAAATCTATTTTCAAGGATAAACAAGCAATAAATTTTGAATTTTGAAAGGGAGAAAAAAACAAAAAAAACTCCCATGTAATAAAATCTATTTTCAAAATAAATAAAAAATTTTGAATTTTGAAAGGTTAAAAAAAGCAATAAATTTTGGCTCATTACTTCCTGCCGCGACAACATGGAAACAATAACTTGAATAATTGTATTTCCCACTGAATTCTAGAAGACGTGCACAGAAAATAAAGTTACATTTATGTCCAGAAGCAAAACAAGGGGCCATCTCAGCATTTGCTCAATGGATCAGGGAAACTGGACGAAAAACCTGATCGAGATGGGAAGATCGAGATCGTAAAGAAGCCAGGCCTTCTCTTTTTTGATGTAGTTTTGAGTGACAGTGCTGTTCGTACCGCATTTCCTTTGAGCACAGCAACACTTTATGAGCAGATTGTAGTTATTATTAGCTTTATCATGACGTTTGCTATCTTTATCACCATCGCCGCGTTATAACGTGATGATTGTCGGTTCATTAGCATTTTAATAGCTAAATCATTTACACATCAGATGCATCTCAAATGCCGCGTCTCGGCGCTTCGCTGTCACGTGTCTTTACCGTGTCCGTGCCTCGATATATTTGCTCTGTAAGTTCACAAATTTTGGCTCTTTTAACGATCAAATTATGATAATCCAAAAAATACAGAATATTGATTTTTCTTCTGAAAAATATTTTAGACAAAAATAGAGGCGTTCCAACAACGTTTTGCAGAACGTTTGTTTGTTTGTTTGTTTCTGTTTTCTGCTTTCTCTTGTCTTTCTTTTTTTTCTCGTTTCTCTTTTTTCTTTTTTCTATTAACTTATATTGCTTTTCTTTTATTTCCTTCGGTTTGTTTTCTACTAGTGCCTTCTGCACTCTCGCTTTATTTCTTCATTCTTTTACGACATTCCTTCTCTTTCCCTCTCTCTCTCTCTCTCTCTGTCAGTGTTACAAAGTAAGGAAGTTATAATTTGTTTAAAGGACTATAAAATATTGCTGCTTCACAAAAATCATTGCCCCAGCTGTGGTGTTTGAGCATTTACTGTTAAATTCCTGGTCTGTATTGATGAATAGTGGTCGTGCCACTTTAATTCTCTTTATTGCTTCTCAGAAGAAGGTCGCACTACCCATCTCGTTCTTTCTCTCTCTGTCTCTCCTTCTCTCTCTCTGTCCTCTTTCTCTTCTCCTTTCTCTTCTCCTCTCTCTCCTTTCTCTCCTCTTCTTCTCTCTCTCTCTCTATACTCTCTCTCCTCTCTCTTTTTCACACTTTCACTCTCATACTTTCTCGGTTCCGTATCCAGCATTGTTAAAAGCGTGTGGGCGTTACAGGTCTTTTGCTACGCGTAACGGTGAACTGATGTACATGCCCCCTCCCCCAACTATGCGAAACTCACATGGCAAAAGGCAGCGAATATATTATCAATGAACATAAAATTTGAATATAAGATGGTTATATCAGCATGGCAACAGACGTTTCTCTAAAGAGAATTAAAGCCAATTAGATAAATGAAAATAAAATATCCAAGAAAGGATCGAACAAATTAAAAGGACTACTTTAGAATAAATTACAGGTATATTCAATAAATCATAGTTAACCCGTTTGATGATAAAGAGTCTTTTGAGATAACTGCTGATTTGTTCTGCTTTTCTGAATCTGCGAATTAATTTTCCGATTCGATTACACGTATCGCTGCTACTTCTCCGAAGAGTAGAAGTTCATTACGATGTCATGTGCAAGAACCCTGAAGTCGCATAAAGCATCACAAAAGGGAAAATCTAATTTTAATTACGCAGCTCTTGATTTTCATCTTGATCGTTTCTGTCGTTAATTGCTAGGTTGGCTTAAATAATAATGTGTTTAATTGTTTTGTATTACGATACTTTTATGATTTGCATGTTATAATATATTATTAAAATATAATATATTCCAATTACTATGATAATTGACATTTTGCACGTGGTATTTACCTACGATTCGTTTTATTTCAAGGAAATTGTTAAATTGTAAGCACACTAAAACAATTTGCATTTCAATAAGAAACCGTATCTGTTATATATTAAATGCAAATATCGGCAAAATATTTCCTATTCTGTATGTTCATTGCCTCAGGAAACGTACACGTTTGTACTTTAACCTGACGCGTGTTGACATCCGTTCCGTGAGGTCCTTCTGAAGTTAAATATTACGAAATTTCATGTGTTTTAGATTCATTTCGGCTATTATCGCGTTGTCGTGAACTGCGCAAGCAATGCCTGAGTCGTCGCCATCATTATTACCGCCACCATTAGCATGACGGGTATCCGTCATTACTGTCATTATGGTGATTATAATCAGTTCCGCCCGGCGCCGTGATTAGCGGCCTCGTTATCCTAATTGTGGAGCCACCGCCGCCGCCGCCTCGTCGCCGCCACCGCCGCCGCGACGCGCGCGCGCAAGGCCTTTGCTTGCACCGTGGGGAGGGGAAGGAAGAGGAGGAGAAGAGGGAGAGGTGGAAGAGTGGGAAGAGGTGGGAAGAGGTGGGGAAGAGGGGGGAAGGGGGGGGAAGAGGTGGAAGAGGGTGGAAGAGGTGGAAGAGGGTGGGGAAGAGGGTGGGGAAGAGGGTGGGGAAGAGGGTGGGGAAGAGGTGGGGAAGAGGGTGGGGAAGAGAGGAGGAGAAGAGAGTGGCGTGCGAGGGTGAGAGGTTGCGTAGTAGACGGAATGCTGGCTCAGGGCATCAACTGATGTCACTGCAGTATCTCTGATCGGTGAAGTCCTAGGGTTCCACTTCAGATTATTATTGATTTTTTCGTGTTTCCGGACGCGTCGACGGCTTTGGTCTTGATCCGTAAGTCAGTGATGTTTCTCACTCAGATATGGTGGATGATCTTCCCCGCTGGATGGCGAGATCCCGCACTCCGACGGCTAGTTCCCTCGAAGTGGTATCTCCCCGCTGGAGGCATCCGCCCTCCGACGCAGCGAAGGACAAGACTCTAGAGCTCCCGACCGGTCTACCGGAATAAGTGGTAGTGTAGTGCATGTTAGTGTAAGTGTGTGTCGGCGTAAGGGGAGAGGATAGGCAGGTTGATTATGATTCATGAATATCCGGAAAAGGTAGGATTCTTCTGTTAGTCTTAATACACAAAAGGCAGGGAAACTTGTTGGTGACGATTGTAAATCCACACACCTCCTGGAGAGACGAGGAGAGCTTTTTTGAAGGTTTGTGGAGTCAATAGATTTTGAGAATATAAATGTGTGCTTGTTCTATATTTCAGTGGTTCATTTAAATAAAGGAACAAGAAATATTTTTTTCTAATTATTTTCTGTATTGTTTCGTTTCAATTCTTCACAGATTGTCAGCTTTGGTAGCTTTTCATTTCTACAATTAATTCGTAAATATGTAACATGCTCTTATCTAGTGATCAAAAGACTGCTATGGCCCTACACAGCAAAGGCCCCTAGCACGTATTTACTACGATGATATACTATTTTTTAAAGCAAGTAACAATTGGTAACGATTGTGAATACCCAGATGAAATAAAAGGTTGATGGCTTATTTGAAATCATTTAAAATCTCCTACTCGAAAATAGCATTTGTGTTAAAGATGCTTCCTCGTTTAATTTAAATTTAAAGACTAATAAATCTATGATATTTCGTGTACTTTAGTTTTATATTTTATTTTTCAATTCCGCGTGTAATTCATGTTTCTTCATTATATAATTGTTATACACTGTGTTGGTTTCATCTCTTCACAGTGTCTGTTTTGGCGATGTCGTACAATGTTTATTTGGTAAATTCCTAATACGACTGTGAATGTGGTTCGTGTTGCATTGTGCCCAGGTGCGGGGCTGCGCGTGTGTGGGACACGTTTCTATACTTTGATGTGGGAAAATTATTTCTTGCAATGTTTATTTCGTGATTTCCTAATATGAATGTTATTTTGGTTCTTTGGTGCGTTGTGCCCTGGTGCGGTGTTGTGCGTGAGTTGCACATTTTTTTAATTGAAATGATAGGAGGCGTTGCCATTGTCAACAATAGTATTTATTGTTGAACTGATGATGATGGCTAAGCCATCGAAAGCTGCTATTATTGAAATAAATACTATTGTTGACAATGACAACGCCTTCTATCATTTCAATTATGTAAATGTCAACTACAACTCACCACTGAATCAATATCAATACAATCAACATTTTTTTAATCTCGTAAGTAAAGGGAGTTTTACAACGTTTATTTTGTAAATTCCTATTATGAATGTTATTTTTTTTTGGGCTTTGCGCAGGCGCGGGGCTGCGGTGTGTAGTACATTTTTTAAAATCTGGTATGGTGAAAGGGTGTCTTACAGTGTTTATTAGGTGAATTGCTAACGTGAGTGTTGACGCTTTGCGCAGGCGCGGGGCTGCGTGTGTGTAGTACATTTTTTAAATCTGGTATGGTGAAAGGGTGTCTTACAGTGTTTATTAGGTGAATTGCTAACGGAGTGTGACGCTTTGCGCAGGCGCGGGCTGCGCGTGTGCGCGGCGCGCGCCGCCGGCTGCTGCTCGCCCGCCATGGAGGAGGCGCTGCGCGGCGTGGTGGCGCGCTGCTGCACAACTCGCGCGCTCGAGGGGCTGCTGGCCGCCACCGCCGCGCACATCAGCGGTGAGTCTCGCAAACACGCTCGCTTGGAGCGCACTCCCATGGGGTCACGAGCTGGGCGGAAAGGAGGACGGTGCCACCCTATCGGAGGCTTCGTTACGATCTAAGGGGAGAATACCATTTAAAACCTTTAAAAAATCATTTTTGAAAACGTTTTATGATTTAAAAGATATGACGCTGCATCATGCATCTGTTAGAGTACTAAGGTAAGCGAAACTCAAAAATCTAACATCGTCCCTTGCTTTACCGTTTTTAAGATCGTTTCCTTATAACTAAAAAACAATCATTTAAAGCTATGCAATTTTTAGTATGCATTTACAGTATTATCGACAATCAACTAAAAAATTAAAAAAATGAAAGACATGGTTTTGTACCTGTAGTATCGCCAACGAATTAAAAGAAGAAATTTGTAAAAATCTTCAAAATTATTTGAGTTATCAATGAAACACTAAGTCAGGTCATGAAAAACTGGTAGAATGTTCATTTAAAAACAATATTTTTTAAAAGTTAGATGCAAATTTTTCCTTCCAGATGAAAAGATATTTCTGTATTTCAGTTCATTTTCGCTGCTTTGAAATATGATTTTAATGGAGAAAAAATTAGAAGAGTAATAAAAATTTAACTTCTGTAAGCTGTATTTTCCTCCTTAAAGTTGTGGTATTTGAGCTCTACATTGGATGAAAACGTCACCTTCTCTTTCCACCTTGTGTCCTTGAAGTGCCACTGTGGTTAAATCGGAGTATAAATGTTACAAACTTCTAGGTCATGTGGTGGGGCCGAAGATCATCACAATTTGCTGAAGAACGTGCATTGGGAAATTTTTTGTAACGAAGTTCTACATGGGACATTTTCCCCTGGTTTCTTGGCAATTCATCCTGCAGTGATGTTTAGTGAGTTACATTCACACGTGGCGAAAGACAGTTCGTGTACCCATTAAACATCAATGCATGATGCCTAATTGCAAGCTTGGGTGTAAGTTATTTAAGGTTTTGAACAAGTAATGTGTTAAAAATCTTAATGTTAAGTTAAAATGAGTATTCGGAACTCAGTTGGTGTAACTTTAAGTTCATATTCACGTATTTGTTTTTATATATTTAAGGTAAAAAATAGTTACTGTGACGTACTATGGATAAATAAATGAAAACTTCCAATATGTGCAAGATTTCTTAAACTGTAAAATCTCCACCCCCGTGATTACACTATTACAATTAGTTATTACTCCAACAACCATTCCAAAATATACGGCGAAATATTTTATCATGAATTCAAATAGTCGGGATAAATTAGGTTATTTGAAAATAGTCTTGCAAAAGTTAAAGGCATCGTTTGCTATAAAATATCATCAAAAAACTTTATTTCTTTGAAAAAAAATGGAATCACTATCATAAAACAAGCAAAAGTACCAAATAGATGAGAGGGAAAAGAATGCTGCAGAACGAAAAAAAAACTAAAATATATTTCACATTTCATTTTAATGTTTCTTAACTCTGCGACAGAAATTTCATTGTCTCGCGTTGCCTTTCCTTTTGAAATTGCACGAACTTCGAAAAGCGAGATGAGTCTTCTTAACAAAGAAACTAGATATTGGGCAGAGCAGCACCACGGAGAAAAAAGAGGAGTAAAAGCAAAATAAATCTAAAACTTTCTCATTCCCGTTTCCAAAGGTGCACTCTGATTTTTTCTTTTCTCCCGTCCCCGAGCGACCTTCGCTTGGATAAGGCGCAAACCCGTTGGCGCCCACTTTCATAGCACATTTGCGAGCACACGTGTCTCTTCGTACCGTGGCATTCTCCTTGCATTCCTGACTACGCGCGAACCAGTTTTTTTTCTACTCGATTTACCCTTGAATCGCGAGAACGAGCATATGTGACGACGGCGGAGAGATAAAAAAAGAGGAAAGGGGGGAAAAAGAACCAGCAAGGGAAGGGCGGTGTGGGGGCGTCAGAGCGAAAACATTCAGCTCTTTGCAGAGGGGCGCGAAAAGCGATCTGCAGCATTTTTATGCGCCGAATGTGATGACGCTCCACAGTGGCTCGAAAGCGGAGCTTAGTGTGCGATTTGTAGTATGAGATTGAGGATTGATTCCGGGTGCGTGAATTACTTAGGGCATTAGTTGATTGATTGTTTGTTAGTGATTCCGGGCTCGTCAACTGATAAGGTCATTAGCCCCGTAAGAGTAGTGCATGGTTTTCCTTGGGATGTAGCGCTGATCTTCCCCACCTGGATGGCGAGATCTGGCGCCGATCTGCCGTCGGCTAGCGGGGTTTTCCCTCAGACAGGTATCTCCCACCAGCGGGGTACCGCCCCAGTCGAGACAAGCTCTAAACTGCCGAACGGTCTCCAAATAGTGCATATTAGTGTAAGTGCATGTAAGTAAGGGATGAGGATAGGACAAGGAAGATGAAGGAAAGATCGTGCACGGTCCGTGGCCCATTGGTTAGATTTCTGCTCCGGCATTCGCCTGGTGATGCTCGGAGAAACTATGGAAAAGTACCGATCAGAGCAGCTGGCTGCTAGAATTCTCTTCCACACAGCGTCTGAATTCGAGCTACCCGACAAACTAGCGTCGAAAATCCTACCACCGTCGGGACTCGAACCGGTCAGAAGCACTGTAGTGACATAAGTCGAGGCCATTAGTCTCGTACGTGTAGGACATATTCAATCTCGGGAGCGGGCTATGTTCATTCCCGTGCCATTGTGAGATCCGGTGCCAACCTACATGTCAGCTTGCGGGACTTTCCCCCGAAGAGGCACCGCCCCAGCTGGACTCGTTCTAAGCTTCCAAATGATCTCCCGACATGTGTGGTAGTGTATTAACATGTGGGTGCATGTAGGTGTTTGTGTGATATGGGACAAGACAGGGTTTAATGAGTACTTGCTGGCTGTTCTCATCTAAGAATAATCACGACAATTTTCTCGAATCTCGCAAAACTTCATGCACGTTCCATACATAACACTCACTCAAATGATTTATTGAAAAATTAGTTGTGCAGAAATTCAAGAAAGTTAATTGTGAAATCTGATCACTGCGGCCTTTTATACGATTTTCTCATTAGTTTTTTAAATATTTCTTTCTCGTAATAGATACCACAACGTGTGTATCATCGCTCGTTATTTATTGTTAACTCCTTAAAAGTGCCTTTGAAATGAAATACCTCCTTTTCGGCAGCACACGTAAAAATAAAATATGAAATTTTCGGAATTTACATCAATGTATTTACTACATATTCCTGTTTTTTCATGTCTCTCTCGTATTAAGTTACGAAAGCTGAATTTCATGCGTATGATCTTCAACGATATGGAACATCGAGATTTAGATTAGATTTATTATTGCTCTTGCAATTAAAAGCTTGCATCCTAAAATAGTTCACTAAGCTAGGAACATTTTCCTGACCTTTCCTTGATTGTTTGTTTTGAATGAAGGGAATTCTATGTAAACCAGTAATTTAATGAATAAAGAGAGGAGAATCCACAAATATAGAAAATGAAACCATTTGTTACTCAGGCATATGGTAATTACTAATATTATTTTTACAAGAATAAATGGGAACTTTCGAATTGGAAATTGAATATTTGTTTTAATTGTTCTATATTTGTTTACTCACGTCGCGTTTGCTTTCGCATAAATCCTTTGGCTTTGTTTCTGAGTCCAGCAGCTTTCCTGTAAAAGTACTTGATGCCATTGTCGTATACAACCGTTGTTCACGTAAATTGTGTTTATGTCGATGCACAAACTGAGTTTTTCTCTTTAAGTTAAAACGTAAAGGATACAGTTATTTCACTTACAATTCAATAAACTATATTGTGATGGTTATGATGGGAAAAATAAGAGAAACAAAATTGATCTTTGTTGTGCTGATTGTGGCAAAATATATTTAAAAGACCAAAGATACGTTCTTCCTGGGCATTTTCGAGCTTATTGCGTTCGATGAAACCACATAATGGAGGTATGTCCTGTCATTCTACTAGGTTATTATATAAAACGTCAACCAAATAGGTCTTGACCGATGTGGTGAGAGTTTGGAGCATTGTCCAAGGGGTCCGACTGTGATGTAAGTCTTTCGTGCTCTTACCTGGTGGTTGTGGTGTGGTTTGGTGTGGTTGTGGTGTGGTTCATACAACCACATGCACCTTCTGCACAGGAGTGTCCTCATTACTCATCTTCATTCATTCCCCTCTTTATTTCCCTACCATGATGCATGCAAGGAAATGGAAAGTTTCATTGTCACTGTAAAGAACATCTTAGATCAGGAAAACACCAAACGCGTAAGACTTCTTTCTCATCTAAGCTCACAAATGAGAATAGCGATTATCAGAATATCAACAAAACAGAACGAGATGAGTAACCAAACATCTTCACACTCCAACTTTTAACACTTTTTACTGCATGTTTACTTCGCGTAGAGTTCTCGTGCCTGGCGATTACGACCACTGTGTTGGCAAAGCTATTCACACTCCCGACCCGCGTCGTGCTCTCAGCCCCTGCAGACACGCGTTCATGAATCATCGTTGCGTCGTCCTTCGTTTTCTTTTTCAGAGTCGCACGTGAGTATTCATGGGCAAATGCGTGCACTTCTGCTCGCAAATTCACCCTTTCTTCGGTATCTGAAACGCAAATTTTTTGTGCCTCGAGCATCATTTATTGCCGAGACGTTACGTTTTGAAGTGCCTCTGGCCGCACGAGGCCACCGCCACAGCGTCGCTGCTGACTGGCATTAGTGCATGTTAGGTTACGTTTACTTTTTATCAAGGCATTATATTTTAACGTTCATTTTTTTCAATTTTGCGAAAAAAACGATAATGCGTGAATTTAGCTTTCATTTTTTGTTGAAATTTGGAAACAATCATTAAACAAGTATTTTATTTATATTTTAGTGGCAGTAAGGCGAGTTATATTACACCCTAGGGTGTCCCTCGCATCCCAGCCTCTATATCTCTCAATCGGTGTAGTCAATCCTCTTTTCATCATTGCCTCTTCTACTCCTTCTCCCCATGTAAGTCAAGGTCATCCTCTTCTTCGATGGGTAGCTGGCTGCCATTTGCACAGTACTTTGGGCCAGCGTATTCTTTGCATGTGCCCATACCATGTTAGTCTTTTCACTTCTTTGGTGTCAATTGTATCAAAACTTACTTCCGCTTTACGTCAATTTCTTCGTTCTTAATTTTTTATCCATATTTATATTTTCGATTTTAATTTAAATGAGTAAATACAACAAATGTAAATTAATAACAAGTGTTACGATAGCTAGTAGAACGTGTATTATAATTCTGGAGATGGTATTCAGAAAGAAGAGAATGACCGAGAGTGAATTAAGTATTCCAATTTTATGGACGATAGTGAATTTCAAATTTTTTGATTAAACCTTGCCCTCGGATAGCATAATGAACGACTAAAAGAATATCACAGGTCTCATTTTCGTTAAAATCCCTGAGCGTTCGAAAGTTGCAAAATTCACTCTATTTGGGGTATTCCTATCCAACTACAATATCTATTACAATATTGTATTACACTATTATACCAACTACAATTTGGTGATAAAATTTTTTAAAATTTTTTTTCTTTAAAGTAGATATTGAAATAAATAATTTATAGCTTTTCGAAAATTGAGCGGTTTTTGCGTGAATTATAGGCAATTTTTAAACAATCTGTTTTCTCAAAAACGGCTTCAAATCTTTTCTTTAAATTTTCTCTTTGTATGTATCGTATGACTATACACAAAAATTGGAAGATAGAGATTTTGTCTTAAATGAAATCTGTCAAAAATCAGCTCTTAAAAAAAGTCATTTACAATTTTTTTGAAAAACGAGTAGTTTTCACGTAATTTCGGCTTCAAGTTAATGCAAATTATAAAAATAATATTTTCTCACCCCCTCCCAGTTATTCATTCAATTTTTTCTCGAATATCATAAGACACTTACACGAATAGCCCTAATTTTTGTTGAACACCCCGAATTTTCGAAAATTGCAAAAGTTAGAAATATGCGACAAATATTACTGTTGCAACACCCATATTCAATTTCTTCTCATGCCTGTTTCACATGTTTCAGTCATTAAGAGCTTATTCATGGATGTTTCATAAACAGTTTTAATTATTAATTGGATTCCTATTTTGTATTTCAGTTATATTCAATACGGTATTTTTCTGCCTATTAACATTTTACATTGTATTCACTTCACCACTGTATTATATTCACTTTGTGTATTAGTATATTATATTGACTTAAGCATCACTTTAGAATGACATAAAGTGTATTATATTCACTTTAGCATGTTATCTTCTGACAATTAATTTATTCTTTGTTCTAACCAGAACAAAACAAATCCAGTCGAATAGGCGGTTCAAATCTTCTCCCCCCTGTTACATTACGTTACTTTGCATTAGCTTCAGTCTGAAGTTATTTCGGGTTGCCACTCGACATGTTGTTGCAGTTGGTCTTCCCTCAGTGGCTGTCACACAACGAAGAGAGGGGCTCGCGGACACTCTGTTTAGGCGTCTGCACTCCATTGGTGAGCCGCAGTGGACGTTCATACATATGTATAACTTTGATAATGTGAAGAATAGAACCGCACGGAACGATAGTCGAGTACTTTAATAATACAATACACGCGTCGTGTTTCAATAACTGGGATGCGAACGCGTTATTGATATTTCCGGAAACAGTGGACGTATGATTTGACAACATTAATTACTTGGCAAGGGGAAGGAGGGCTGGCCGGCCGGGCGGCATTTCCTGCCACAGGACAAACGCTCGCCGCATCGCGATCATTGCTGGGGCCGACCGTCAACGCTGCACTGCGTCCCGGGTACTCGACAGATTGCATGAAATTACAGGATGGAGCAATGGAGTGGCAATTATGAAGACAACTGGAAATGCGAGTGCATACAATTTATGTGAAGTTTCTGCTTCTTCCCACTCGTCTCCGAATCTTTTTCTCTCGGACTTTAACGGGTCTTTAAAACGTTTGCGTCATGTCTCTAAACAAAATATGCACAAGTATTATAATAGCAAGCTCGTACAAATGGACTGCGTATTCATTTGGTTTTCCGTGGAATGAAAATAATTTAAAAACTTAATATAGACAAACAGCAAAGCTTGCGAGTTTAACTCCTCAAAAGCGCGCATTTAATGTTTTGCGGTATGAATGAAACCTCTGCCAAACTGGTTTATTGATTTTTATTTGTGATGTTATTACGTTTTTCTGCATATTTCACAGGGAGAGCTCGTAAAGGGAAGCGGATACGTTTAAATAATTTGGACGGCATTATCCTCTATTATTTAAAAAAATCCTACTATACAGAGTCTAATGGAGAGTGAACATCAATGTGGTTTTTGTATTTTTAAATTGATGTAAAGACATGGCATCGCCCACAATTGTGAATGTTTTTAAAAAGAGTTTTTAAACGTTGAAATTACAGATTATGTTAATGTCTGAAGTAATTCGAGCGTGTTTGGTATAGTGATTCTTTATGAGTACTTGAGAAAAATTTCAACTGAATGTATTTACTGAACGTTAATCATTCAATGAAGAAAATGTTACTCCTAAGAAATTATCGAAATACTCTTACTTACAAGTAGAATGCTGCGTACTAACATTCATAATTTTCATGACATATCCAGCGTAAATTTCAAATACTGATGAAAATCCTCATCCAACCAATGTTAGTACTACATCTATACGATTTGACATCGCTCTTAAGGAATAAAGTAGCATATTGTGAAGAACCAATTTGATCGGTTTATAAGTTAGTTAACGAATGTATTTTCATGAACGAACTAGAGATGCAACCAGTAAGCGAAAAGGCGATCCGCAATAAGGAACTAGTGATGCTAAAACATCACATACTTTCTTGTTATTTGTAACGCCTACGCAATAGTATGATGCTACATGATGATGATGACGCTACGCTACATGATGACATGATGACATATGATGATGCTACGCTACATGAACCTGCAAAAGTGTATTCAATGTGCAAACATTTTTCGCGCCGAGACAAGAACTCGTGTCCATCCAGTTAATTTGTGCTAGTTACCACTACACCACACAGACGCACTGATATACTCACTTGAGCCCACGCTTAAAAATCTAATTGTCTCTCTCATTATTTCCAACGCGCACTTTAAAAAATTCAGAGCACTCAATTGAAATCACCGCCGTTGTCGCCTAGTGTGTTTTTCTCACTCCAGATATCTCTCCCAGAATGTCATCGCACTAGCAAGGACAAGCTTTAAGGCTTCCACAGACCGGCGCGGTAGATTCGCAGCGGGCGCGGCGCGAAAAGTTCCGAGCTAGACGCGGCCGCGGATTTCGCGGGACCGTTCACCCCAGAGCGTCAATTATGGGTCAACATTTGGTGACGGTTGGCAAGGTCGCTTGACGCAGGGGAGCGAAGCCTCCCGAACACGTGCGGACTTCCGATCTCGAGGTGAGGCGGAAGAAACGCGTCTGACTGCGTTACAAATTTCGCCGCCTATTGAACGCTGCCAATCCGTTGGCGCGACGCTCGCCTGCCGCGCAGGTCTGAACGTGCTCATGAGGCAACACGTGACGCGAAACGTCCGCTGCGGTCAATCCGCGTAGGCTGCGGATCTTCCGCGTCGAGCCTTAAACGCTGCCAATCCGTTGCCGCGACGCTCCCTGCCCGCGCAGGTCTGAACGTGCTCATGAGGCAACACGTGACGCGAAACGTCCGCTGCGGTCAATCCGCGTAGGCTGCGGATCTTCCGCGTCGAGCCTTAAACGCGCCCAATCCGTTGCCACAACAGTCGCCTGCCGCGCAGGTCTGAACGTACCCATAAGGCAACACGTGACGCGAAACTTCCACTGCGGCCACTCAGCGTTGGCTGCAGATCTTCGTCGTCGGTCTGTGGGAGCCTTTAAGCCGCAGGCTGGTCTCCCAAGATGACTATTAGTGTACTGCATGCAAGTGTAAAAGTGTAACCGAGAGGAGGCGACAGGGATGAGGAAGGGAAAAAAAATGCGCGGTCTGTGTCCCGTATACTATTGTGATGAATAATAATATACCGATATACACCGATATTATCCTGATATTGATCGGATAATCCACGTAAAACCATCGATTAGAGAAGCTGGCCGCTAAAATTTCCCTCAAAGTAGTTGAATTCAACCTAGCTATGCAAACTAGTGTCGAAAATTCGCCACCGTCATGATTCGAACGCTAAGACTTCAGTGATCTATGCTGCTGACACTGCCGAACTCACGTTGACAATACAACAACTAGTTGTACTTCTTTTTCGATTAATACTGGGTTCAATACGTCCTAAGTTTCCAGAGAATCATCCAAGTGAAACACAATAGTTTACAAAATTGGTTCTCGCAATCATTTATAATCTTGGTCTAACAGAAAAAACGGTATAGTTTTGATAGAAATATAGAGGATAAAGCAGTGACTCACATTAAACTACAAAAGAAAAAATACTTTGTAAAAATTGTATTATACGAAAACACACGTAATTTGTTTCTTTCGAAGTTGTCCCCTTATCAACACACAGATATACAGAAGGCGGTTCTAGATGTAAACGGACAACAGCACTCCCATGAGCATCTGCAAACGCAGAGGAAGCAAATAATGGTTGTACTATTCTACAAACTACCAAATAGATTCTACCTGATATAAACAACAGTAATTCCTTATTTCGCGGCCAGCAATCTTAAAGTAAACCAGTGCACTGTCAGAAATTATATTAAATTTAATTGTAAATTTAATGTACGGCTGTACATTACTTTTAATGTACCTTAAAGTTACAGTTACGTACGTGTACTTTTACATTAAAAGTAATGCAGAAATTTTTTTTGAGTTTAATACATACTTTCTATTTACTCTGTGACTCGATGGTTTGTCGCTGTTAGGGAGTGCACCCCAGCGGATGTGGTACCACACAAATCTTGCCGCGGCGGGCGGGTGGGCGTTGCGATTACCTCGCTGTCTGGCTGCGGCCAACGTCTCCTCCTCCTCCTCCTCCTCCTCCTCCTCCGCCGCCGCCGCCGCCCGGCTCCTCGGCTTCACCTCCGGGATCGAGGGTGTTTTGTTTCGCCCTTCGTTCGACGTAAACCGCAGCTGGAAGTGTTTTATCGCGGCACTTCATCCCACGCTCGGGCGGTCGCCTCACCGGGGCCGGGCCGGCCGGGGCGGGCCCGAACGCTACGGGCGCGCCACGCGGCGACAAGGCGAAGCGAGGCGGAGGGCGGCCGGCCGACCCCGGAGAAAGAGAGAGCAGACGGATATAGAACGATTTTCCTAGGGATGAGCCAAAGTGACAGTTCGCGAAAACAAGGGAACATCACGTGTATTTCAGAGAAGTATCCCTCCGCCGAGACAGCTGTTCAGCCACGCCCCTTCGTAAAGTGCTAATGGCTCCTGTGAAAACATCCCTATGAAGAAGTCTTAAGAGTTTCGCTGAGGTATATGCACGTACGTGAGTTCGGAATGTATTTAAATTTAATTACGTGTGTGGAAAATCTCTTAACATGATCTCACAACCAGTAAAAGAAAACTGCCACGAATGTAAATAGAAACCTCTCAATCACAGCTCGCCGCACAACAGCACAAAGGCCGGAACTACGTGCATCGATACCCATCTCGCATTCAAGTCTCGGTTTTAAAATAAACGTGACATTTATCACACAAAAAGTAAATTCAATGTAATGTATAAAGGAAAAGAGAATTTTACAGAAGAGCACATAACACTGCACTTCCTAATTTCAATTATTTCTCGTGGTGCACTATACTTTTGTCGGACGAGAAGGTCACAAAAGAAAGCGTCGAAGCCATTTACAAGTTAGCCAACTGCAAACGAACGAATGCAGGAAGGGAGTCTAATCAGCTGGAAGGCACGACGACCACAGAACCTTCAGTTATATTGCCAGCACTAGCTGTCACTTTGGCTCATCCTTAGGGAAATCGCTCTATACTTAAGGCCCATTCACAATGCAAACATAAACATAAGCATGGCGTTAATATAAAGGTTAGGACTAAGTCCATAAGCGGACTCATTCACAATGCGTTCGCATACGCACAACACGTAAGACGTTATCCTAAAAGCTTGCAAGCTTCAAGCTTCTGTACTTATGCTTATGTCAAAAATAAGAAATGAACCAATCAAAGTACGTTTACTTAACATCGAGTATCGAAATAAGTCGATAGACGAATTAACGCAATCCGTCGCAAGATCCCCCCCCCCCGCCATGGACACTATATCACGAAATCAATTCCTACATTCAATAATAGTAAACTAGAATGTCTCATAGCCTATAGAAACTTATTTTGCTTAGGTTTATCTTTGATATTTTGAATACTTCAGTCGATCACTTATGCTAATGTCCACGTCTACGTGTCGTGCTTATGTTTGTGTTTGCATTGTGAACAGGCCTTTAGGGTTGGAGAGATGGCGGGAGAACGGGTGATGCAGATTCATGAGCCGGTGCTGCGGGAGGTGGGGTGAAATTGATGAAACTTTTGGACCACTTTTCTCGACAATGTGTTCAAGTCGGACCTATCAAAACTTTCGCCGTTACTGTTGATAATCACACATCCAATCCCAGAAATATACAGGCAGGCGTACCCGAAGAAGCTCCGTTATGAGGCTTTCCTAGCTGACATTACAGTGGCATCCATCACCAACATTGGCCAATTTGTTCACAGGTAAATTGGTCCAATTATTTAACTGATGTAGTAAGGAATAAGATATAAAGGCATTTAAGACAAAATAGATGACTGGCGCGTAAAATAAAAACTTAGACCCAGTGCTTGAAATTCAAATGCAAAAATATTTGCCCTGAGACCAATTTTTACACTCCCCCCCCCAAATCTGTTACTCATTAATTTCTTGGACCCGTCCTACCAAAACATCATGAACATAGGACTAAATCTGGATACAAAGTTGCAAAGAAAACGCCATACAATGTAAAAGCACACCACGCTGAAGTAAAGATCCTTCAACCAACACTGCTAATTAACCTCTGAAGTAAAATTTCTCGGAACAAATCAATAGCTCATTCCAAGTATATTATACGAGTGAGCACGATTTATGCGTGCGTTGTCTGGTTAAGTGCTTACAGAAATAACCTAAACAAAATCCAAATCAACAAAAATAAATACCTCAGAACAAAAACATTGATCCCTAGTTTTGTATTGTATTTACATTGGCATAAAGAGTTGAATATCCCACACATAACGCCATTCATTATCAACACCTCAAACTATTTCTATTCGTCTGTCAACCAAAACGAACAACCATATTTTTACTCTGGAATGAAAAGCCCGGTATTAACAATGTTGATGGTTATTCTGACGTGCTAGACCGATCATAGTTTATAAGTAATGGCATTCTTTTATTTCAGGATCAGTCTTGTGTAGAAATCATGTGGTGGTTGTGCTTTGGTAGAAATAACGAATAGAGTCCTACGGTAGAGATAGAATAGAATAGAATATTTATTTTGCTACTTAGGAATACATAGAATACTTCCGGTGGTAGCGTTTTCTAAGTAATTACTAAAACTACACAAAACAATCATCAAACAACATTAAAATATTAACATGTTACCAAATACAATTTTACAAAATTAATCTATTAACCATATTTACTTAGTCTAATTTTAAAAGTTTTGACATTCTGAGGGAAAGTCTCCAGCACTGCTGCAGGTAATTTGTTCCAATTTTGTATCGTTCTGTTTACAAATGAGAATTTACCTACATCTGTTCTCTGTTTTCTTTGCCGAATTTTCAAACCATGATCCTTCCGCGCGACGTAAGTTGGTTTTGATAGTCTTTCCCGTATTTCACCCCACGGACGATCCCCTCTTATTGATTTGAATAATGCACAAAGACGCGATTTCTCTCTGCGTTTTCCCAAAGGTTCCCACGATATAAATTTAGAATTTGAACGTCCTCTCCTAACAAATTTTGCAGCATATTTTTTGTACTTTCTCGAGAGATTTTATTTGCCCTAAACGATAAGGGTCCCAATATATGGAGCCAAATTCTAATATCGGACGTAGTAGAGACGTGTACCCTAATTCCCTTGATTTATCACTTATCTAAGTATTCTAATTACAAAGTGTAATGCCTTCCACGCCTTTTCACTACATAGTTTACGTGTTCTGTCCAACTCAGATCCTTATTTAGTACAATTCCCAAACATTTACAGCATTTAGCCCTCGGAATACCCTGATTTCCTAATTTATATATGATATCGTCTGTCTTTCTAGAACGCGCGAATCTAATAAACTTGCACTTCCTGGGATTTAATTTCATTTCATTTGTGATAGCCCATGATTCCAGCTTATCTAAATCAACCTGCAATATTTCTGTATCACTTGTGTTCTTAATTTCCCGATAAATTATACAATCATCTGCAAAAAGACGTATTTCTGATTCAATTCCCTGCCAAATATCATTAATATTCGTTATAAATAACAACGGACCTAGGACACTTCTCTGTGGCACTCCGGACGTTACTTCCGCCCTCGAAGAGAAATTTGACCCGATTCGCACCCGTTGAGTACGCAAGCTGAGAAATTCTCGAATCCAGAGAGCAATTCTTCTGTCTACGTTAATCTTACTAGGTTTTTGTATCAATTTATCATGGGGAACGAGGTCGAACGCTTTCGTGAAATCTATAATAATTGCATGAACAATCGAGAGAATCAGCAATGTCCTGACTGACAGTGACTACCTGACTCTCGCATGAATATCCTTTTCTAACACCGAGTTGCCCTTCGTAAATCGATAAGAGAACGCGCGTGTCAACCTAAAAATGCCACGTCACTCTCAGCTTCGCATCCACTGGAGCAGGAAGCACAACGCAGGAAGGAAAGCGGGAAGGTGAACGGAGTAGACGGGGTTTTGCCAACCATTCTCTTCCTAGTTGGGCCCGAGGTGCTCTTGTTTGCGGCACAAAACGCGGGGCGCTGGTTGAGAGTTGGTAGAAAGATCGAGAAGAGTCGTAGCGGTAAAAACTCGAGACGTGACAGCGCGGAACGGAAGGTCGCGTCAGCCGCGGGCGGGGTGGAGGAGTCGACGGGGGGACGTTGCGGCGGCGGTAGGCGGCGGCGGGGTGGCGGAGTCGACGTTGGCCACGGTGACGGTGGAGTTGTCGGGGGGGGGGGAGTGGCGGAGGGGCGGGGGGGGGGGACCAGCGTGGTAGCGACGGCGGAAGCGCACATGAAGGGCGGGGGGGGGCGGGCAGCGGGTTGTGGCGGCGTGTTGGAGTCGACGGTGGCAGCGGGTGCGGCGGCGGTGGCGGGGGCGGGAGTGACGGAGGGGGCGGGGCGGGGGACTGGGGGCGGTAACGACGGCGGGAAACGCAAGAAGGGCGGGGGCGGCGGTGGTGTGGGGGGGGGGGAGTACGGTGGCGGCGGCAGGGGGGCGGTGGCGCCGGCGGATAGCGCACATGTAGGGCGGGGGTGGCAGCGGGTGCGGCGGCGGTGGCGGTGGCGGGGGGCGCGAGGGGGCGGGGGGCGCGGTCCCGTCTGGCGTCCCGGGAGGCCCCGCCGTAACAGCTTTGTCGTGTCTCGGCGCCGCCCGCCCGCCGCCCGCCCACCGGTCCCGCCCTCACCCCCGCCCCGCCCGCGTGGGCGCGCCCCCGGGGGCCCGGCGGGGCGCCCGCCACGCCCTTCGCCCTTCGCCCTACGCCCTTGGCCCTCACTCTGTCATGCTCGCGGCGCGAGGCACCCTGCCGTTGCAGCGGGCTGTGCTAGAGAAAGTAAAACTGTTGCACAAGGGGAACAAAAACTTTACTTCTTTATTGTCAGTTTTCTTCATTCGACAAATGAACGGCTTGGTGCAGTAACAAGGTAAGCCACACCAGCCACAAGCAAGCCTTCCAAGCCTACTCGTAAAACTAAAGATTTCGGTTTTGGTGGGAGTGGATGTCATCTTATTTAAATACAATCACGTTCATATGTACTAACACATTACGCCACATTTTCACCAAAATCGAATTATAAATATTTGTGAAAAGTGGCAGCCGTGCTGTGATTGGTAAGGGTTATCTTATTAATGCCCCGATCCCTTTAAAACATTTACCCGGGCGAGTCAAAATCAGACAAACAGATTCGTGCTGTCTTTACCTACGTTTGCATTCATAAATAAGCAGCTTTATATGGCTCATCCTTTCTCATCAATTTTACCGCGAGGGAGTCAAGATGCGGCAGTAATCGCGGCATTTGACTTCTCTGTGTAGACTTATGATGTTGGCTAAGCCGTAGAAAGCTGCTTATCTAATGAATACAAACGTTGGTAAAGATATCGGTTAATAATATAATCCAAGAAACACCTCTTCACTTCATTAATAAAACGTTGTACATTTTGGTTATAAACGAGTTCAAATATTTAACTCCTACGGAAATGCTACTTGTAATTTTGATAATTCGTCGATTTTGGTTTAGGTTTCAAATTCAGAGGCGTGTAAAACCTGCAGAAAACATGCGAGTGGACACTGTCTCATCGCCTCATATATTATTTCAGTAGTATACATACCTTTGCGGCTCTCACACGCAACTAATATTTAAAAAATGAGGTCTCTAACGAGAGATAATTTTACAGAGACGTGACGAATTGTACTGTGACTTTAAAAATATAAAGAATTTGTTTAAAAAAACAAACTAAAATGTCATGTAAACGTAACCCGCAACACTGGATTTTTTTTTGAATCTATATCTTTAAAATAGTTCTAAACAAAGCGTTTTAGGGCCTTAAAAACTAAAAGTTTGAGACCTATGTTCCTCTTATTGAATTTTACAGGTTGATATCTTCTTGAACATTCTATTAAATTTTTGCTGATCCGGCGTTTCTCGATATTACCTCACCTGCTCAGAGACGTACAGAATCTGCAACTGTTTGTAAAATTAAAATAATTACTTGATATTCTACGCGAATTAATTACACGGGTGTACCTCTTAGCTCGTAGGTAACATCGTCAAATAAGAATAGTTTGTATTGACAAGGGCGTATTGTATTGTTATCTATTACAAGGAGACCGATAACAAGTGACGCAGGATAACAGGGTCTTGAAGAAAAAGATAAATTACAGGCCTAATATAGAAATGGAAAAATAGGGAAGACGGTGGGGTTTACTATGCAAGAGTTCTCGCACGGGTAGGCTAGTTCCTCCTTTTTTTAAATTGGTTATTTAAGGTCGCATCAAATGTAGGTCATTAGCGACCACTATTGGTGTTAACGGTATGGTAACTATGAGAATGAAACGAAATGGTGATGATAAAGAGTCAAAGGACGTACACAAATACAATCATGCCCGAGGCGGGACTCGAACCCGCGACACTTCGGTCTGAGATCACTACGACACTACTGACTTAGCGATCTCGGCCACGGGGCCGACTCTAGTTCCTCTTATTGCCAGACTTTCGCCATGTTTCCTTTTCGTGCGCTCCGCTGTCTTTGCCCTCGACCGCGACGGCAGGCGAGGTTTGCAATCCTTTCGTTTCCCTCTGGCCGGGGGCTAGGCGTGTGCCGAACAAACAGTGATGCGGCTTATGCTCGTAAGGAACGCGGGATCCGCTTTTCTCAATCGCGAAAACAATTTTTGGGTGCGTATCGGAAAAGATTTTGCCCTCGGGCTGATGGAGTTTTTCGTAATATCTGGACTGTCCGGCGACTGGGTCTCCTCTCAGTAAGCTATTCAAAAAAAAAATTGAATCGAATATTTGGGAACTCAATTCTATGTAGTATCGACATTACGATTTGCAGAATACTGAATGAGATGCGTTGCGTTTCGAAATTGAAATCGTTTATTTACATTATACATCACATTTTTGAACATATGTACTTGTATAGGGATTATAAAAAGTAACAATTTTCTTTCATTTTTCTAACGTTTGTTGTTCGCGCCTTCAAGGAAACACACAAACTCTGAGCTTGATAAATATCGTTTTTCTAATCATTCATTGAGAAGGTAAGGTTTCCTTCCGTAAACACAATTGTATTTGCTTTTTCCTGTTTCATATTTAATAGAATTTACTTTTCGGTGTTTTGTAGTTGTGATTCTTAATTTCCGAGATTTCATCGTCACATTCACAGAAACCACAATTTTCATAGCAAGGGAATATAACGTTTTAATAAAGAATAAACATAACAGTGAGTAAACACATTCTCACTCACCTTCGTGACGTATTTTTGTAATGATTCATTTTTGCCCAAATCGTTTCCACAAAAAGTGTCTCAACAAGAGTATCCTGGGGAGGGAAGGCAGCAGTAACGTAGAGCTGTCCATGTTAAAATGAATTCTTAGTAAAACAAGATTTCTGATGTAAATAAAACTTGTTAAACGGAAATTATAGTCCCATGGTATTGTGTACGAAGAAAATGGGAAAGAGCTAGTGCTTACTGCTTTCCATGGGCATGAATCTTTACTTGCATTGCCATTATCAACTGCAGTTACCAGTCTCCCTAATATTCATTTCCGCAACCAACTCGTAACCAACTTGTCTCTGGTAGAACTTTGTTAGTTTGCACCTTCGCTAACTCCCTTACGTGCACACAACTACTTCGAGTCAGTTACTAACTTTTATATCAAAAGCAGTCATTTAAAAAAAAGGAAATAATAATATGACTTGAAAAGAAATAAGGAGAAACTAAATTTATTTTCGAATTCTTTAACCTTTACTCCACTTCTGATATATTTCGTGACACCAGAGAAAAGTACGCATTGTAAGGAAAGAAAATACAGGTCTCTTCAAAACGTGTACTGCGATGCTTGATACGGAACAAGCAATAAAGCGTCGTAGATAACAGTACCTCGTCGCCCTCGAGGGTATATTGAAACGGGAGACCAACAGGGATAAGGGCAACAAGCACACTGACTACCGAGTGTCGTGTTTCAGGATAATCCAAAGATTAATATCACTCCAGAATGAAGGGTATAATGAGAGGGGTAATCTGTTGATGGATATGATTTGCCTGAAGGGTGAGAGAAATTGTGGAATAATATATTCAGCAATGTAAGCGAACTGAAAAAGAACACTAATTAGGAGTAAAGGACTATGGAACGTTTTTTGGTCGACTAACTTGAAGAATTTTGGAAAAACGATTGTGACAGAAGTAGCAAACAGTTGTATTAGAAGCATAGAGTGACTGTCATGGCAGTGGAAATACAGTAGTAACTCTGAAATTACAAAAATCACACGGTTGTTCTGGTTATAAGTTGTGTATTAGAGTACATGGTATGAAGGTTTTGCGGAAAAAATCTTTGTTATTTTGAATACTTTTGTGGTATCATTAGCCTCAAAACAAAGCCACAAGATGAAAAAATGTTAGTGGAAGTTCTTAGAATGCAATCACCCAACTGTAACATTTCGACACAGCACATGTGCCATCGAATTTTTGCAGTAATAAGTTCTTGATTGCAGGTATACTCTAGTGCCTCTAATAATGTGTCTATTGATAAGGTCTATTGTAATCTTGCTCCTGCCAGTTGTCGGACCACGAACGGTTTTCGAGGCGAATATTGCAGGGCGTCAGTCGCCAGAATGAAGGCAAGACGGTCGATGGATGCGAAGCTGTCGGGTAATCCGGAACTTAATCCCCGCTCGGCAGACAGGCGGGCGGCCGCCCCGGGGCGCGGCGGGGTGGCAAGAGGGAGTGGGGGGCGGCGCAGCGGGACCGCGTGAGGGGAAACGTGACGTGAGAGGATGGGGGTAGAGGGTGGGAGTGGGGCAGGGCGAGGGCGAGTTGAGGTGATGTGGGTGGGACGAAGGGGGCAGATGGAGGGATGGAGTGGGATAGTGCACTGCGGGCTGTGCGGGGGAAATTAAGCGGGGCGGCCCAAAGAATGGTGGGATTGGTCGGAGCGGGGCGGGGAGGAGCGTGGCGGGGAGGAGCGGGGCGGGGAGGAGCGGGACGGGGAAGAGCGGGACGGGGCGGAGGAGGCATGGCGGGTAGGAGGGGCGAGGAGGGGCGGGAGGAAGCGGTGTGTGGGGAGGGCGGGAAGCGGGGGCAGGGGAGGAGCGGGGGAGGGGCGGGAGGGCGGGCGAAGCGGGCAGGGAGAGGGCGGGGGAGAGCATGGAGGTAGAGCAGCGGAGGGCAGAGCTGGGGGAGGGCAGGGCGGGAGAAACGCGATTTGGTTTGACGGCAAGCAGTGGTCAACGGCGCGGTGAGAATAAACGTACAGGTGCGAGCGCTGGCTCCAGGATTACATTTCCCATGGCTTCCCCGATTTAACGTCGTCCAGGCTGGTAGATCCTTTATGGGATCCGACTCGTCCGTCTTGAAACATTCAGGTGCGTTCTAAATAACTTCGCGTAAATGTGACTATCGCGATTAGAGGAATGTAATAAACAGCAGGCTTAATATACGTGAGTCTGCACTGGACGGACGGTAGCATGTGTTATTTAGTTGCCTAATGCCCTTATTAGCGGAATAACGCGGCAGTCCAAAATGCAACATTGGCGCTTTTGAGAATGAATTTGTGTATTTGTGTTTCATCAGAGAATAAATTATACCGAAGTTCTGGCAGTATTGGTTCCTGTAGATATAAAAATATTATCATAAACTTGTATTATGAATTAAATATTTGTTTACCATACTAATATTTCCCTCTGGAACAATTTACAGATGTATCTGGGAGTTCTATTTATTAATTTACACGTGCTAGAATGGGCTGCGAATATTAACTGTAGATATTTACTATTCATTATTTGTTTCTGAATACATTGAGACTTCCCTTTCTCCATATGCATTCGACATATGTCCTCATGTATAATGCACGTGGAAATTCGACTGTAGTTAGTAACAGAGAAGGGAGAGGACTGCACATCACGAAATGAAACGCGATGTGGAATTTTGTAAGCGGGATATGCCAGTGAAACCAGTCTACAGAAGAATTAACACATCCTTTCACCTTCGTGATAAAAAAAAAACTCACTCGGAAACATTGACAATAAACGCCGCTGCCGTTTTCGACAAAATGGTCAAGGTACAAAGACACTTAATTTACTGCAACCGGGAATATTGAGTCGTTTCGCTTTCTCCGAAGCAATAAGTTCAGGGGAAACCACGTCGTTTGTTCGCCAACACAATGGCAGATGAAACTTCATGGAACCAGCTTTTTGGATGTAAATGGGCAAACATAATTTTAATTTCAAAAACGTTTGAATAACTTTCGTTAATTCTTAATTTAGCAGTAACAATAAAAAATAAAAGCGACGTTTAACGAACGTATCACTAATGTTTCCTTCACTTCTATTATGTACGTTATCCACCTTTTTACTTTACATTAAGTACTTCTAAATAATTATTTCATTTCTCTCTTAAATTTGTTTCTTCCCACCTCCGACCCAATTTTAATCTTACACTCCAAGTTAGACCCATTGTTTTAACCCGATTTGCGATTAGATAAATATATTAATATTTGTTTAGAAATGTCTATCCTAAATACGAAATTTAAAAAAAATACTTTGAACTACAATATTAGAATGGCAACTCACCAAATAGGAGTTGCTTCTGTGTTTTCGCAAATACTTCTCACTTGTGTTGTTTATTAGGAAGCTTCGAAAACGTTTAGTTTTGTTGTGGTAGGTGCACAGAATTGATTCGTGGAAGAATGCTCTTTTTGTGGACATAGTTCCGGGTGTGGATCTTTCAAACAGTGGCTTTCGTTCGTGAGCGCAATGCATCTTTTTCTTGACGGAGTCTCGAACAGAAGTAGCCAACTCTGAGACTTCTGCGGGGTCCGCGATGATCCCTATTGGTGCACGGGCTAGCCCTTGGCGTCTCATCGGCCACCGCGTGCGATGGCGTCCTTTTCGCCCCCGGCGACCTCTCGCCGCCTTCCCCCTCCCACTTCCCACCTGCTCCGGCCGCTCTCGTGCGCGCGCCGGCAGTCATCTTTTTCTTCATTACAAAGTCCGGCCAAGTCCCACATTAAACTCCGGCAGTTCTGAACTACAGTATCCGCCAAGTTGGGCGCGTGGGTGCGGCGGCCGCCGCAGGTCGACGTCGCTCCGGTAACTACCCTCGCCGGAGATGGACCGGCGGGACGCCTCGCGGCGGCCAGGCGCGCCCGCCCCCTCATCTGCGCTTGGTTTCCCCACGCCCTCGCACCACTACCGCCCGCTCCCCGCCCGCTCCCAGCCCGCTCCCCGCCCGCTCCCCGCCCGCTCCCCGCCCGCTCACCGCCCGCTCCCCGCCCGCTCCCCGCCCGCTCCCCGCCCCCCCCCCCCCCCCCCACCCCGCCCCCCCCCCGCACATCTCACGCCTTCCGCGCCACCCGCCCCCTCCTGCTCTGTCCTGCCCTTCCGGCCCCCCACGCATGCTCTCCTTCAGCCCCACCCCCCATCGGCTCACCACTCGTTCCCTTGCACTTTCCCTTCCCGCTCGGTCCTCACCACGTCCGCTCCTCCCTTGCCAACCCATCTTCACCCTACTACGCTCGGCTCATTCGCCTCTCCCTAAGCTGCCTCCCCGGACCAACACCAATGGGTTCATCCTTTCGCTGTGTCTGTTTCTCTCGCTCACCTGGACCCTTATGTTGGCTCTTTCCTTGCCCCTTTTACCTACCCCTTTCCGCCGTTCTTATCGTGAACCTTTTCCACAATCTTACCCGGACTCTTGCCTCGTAACATCCTGCCGCGTACCTCGCCTATTCCTCCGCTTCTTATTTACCTTTCCCCTCGTCTCATATTCCTACCCAGCCCTACCATGTGTGTATCAATCACCTAGCGTATTTCTACCCCGCCACTGCTCCGCCCACACATACCGCAGAAACTTCCCGTCCCTATAATATTGTTGTTCACTATCTCCTACCTGGCCTCTAACTCGCCCCAATCCGGTTTCTGATCTGTCTCTAAATTGGACCTGTTCTACACTCACGCATCCGACCGCTATCCTACGAGATGTCTCGCAACTTCCTCGGCCCCCGTCATACTTGTCCAAAACCCCCTCTTCTCTACTCTCCCCTTCTGCACCTTGCGTTCTAGTCTGTTTGGCGAGCACGTGTATACCCGTACGGCCGCTCCACATTCTACACTCACACTCTGCCTCTCAGCCCTTGCGTCCCTTCCCCCTGCTCCCAACGCCATCAACATCACCAGGCTCCTGGTCAACGTGCACCCTTTCCGTGACCTCCCGGCCGGGCCATGCCCCGCCCCCGCCCCGCCCCGCCCCCGCTTCTGCCCCGCCCCCGCTCCTGCCCCGCCCCGCCCCCGCTCCCGCCCCGCCCGCCCCGCCCCGCTCCGCCCCTGCCCTGCTCCGCCCGCTCCGCCCCGCCCGCCCGCTCCGCCCCGCCGCCCCGCTCCGCCCCGCCCGGCCCGCCCCTCCTCCCGTCCCGCCCCGCACCGCCCCGCCCCGCAGCGCCCCGCCCCCATTCCCTTCCACCCGACGCGGCTTCGCGTTCACTTTCGACATCTCTGAAACGACGTCTTCCCGATTACGCCTATTAGCTTGTCCCAAGCCCGGGTTTCGCATGATTAAGCGAATCGTCCTCTCAATTTTCAGTAGCTTATTAGCTAACCTCCTTTCCTGTTCATTCTCTGTCGTATGCTTTGCCTCTTCCAGAACTTTGCTTCCCACCGGCATGGGTGGCTTCAACTGATATCACTGCAGTGGCTCTGACTGGGAGGTCCTAAGGTTGAAGTCGTGACGGTGACAGGATTTTCGTCACGAGCTAGACAGCTAGGGGGACTTCATTCGTTGTCTGCAGGAGAATTCTAGCGGCCGGCTGCTCTGATCGGTAGTTTTCCGTAGTTTTCCCGGTCAACACTAGGCAAATGCCGGAGCAGTATCCTAGTAAGCAAGCCACGGACCGCGCGCAATCTTTCCTTCCTCTTCCTTGTTCTATCCAAATCCCTTAGATACACACACACACTTAAATTACCACTACAATACCACGTTTGTCGGGAGATTAGTCTGAAGCTTGTTCCGGCTGGGGCGGTGGCCAGGTGGTAGGAGATACCTGGCTAAGGAAAATAACCGCAAGTCGATGTATGTCGCCGTCACCTCTCACGATAAAAAACGTGCTCTACACTTATGAGACTAATTATCTTAGCAGTATAAGCTCTCGGAACCACTAATCAATAAACCAGTCAATTTTGTTCCGTGCGTGTATGTACTACTTTCCACTTCGACAACATCAATTTAATGATTTCATAATGATATCTTGTTATTTTTCTCTTTGTTTATGTCTGCGATCACGAAATCTTTTTCGTTTTCCTGATAATTCGAATCTATTGTAAAACATTTCATATATTGATGGAGGAACCTTGAATACAACCAAGAACTTCTGTTGATCTCATTTATATTCAAACCGGGAGCGGTTGCTCAGTGCATCAACTGATGCCACTGCAGCGCCTCTGACCGGGACGTCCTAGGTTCGAGTCCTGACGGTGGCAGGATTTTCGACACTAGCTTTTCAGCTAGGTCTTATTCAGTCGCTGCCTGGAGAAGAATTCTAGCGGCCGGCTGCTCTGATCGGTAGTTTTCCGTGGTTTCTCCGATCAACACCAGGCGAATGCCGGAGTAGTACCCTACCAAACGGGTCAGGGACCGCGATCTTTCCTTCCTCTTCCTTGTCCTATCCTCTCCCCTTGCACACACACTTTCAGTAACATGCACCACACTACCACATATTCCGGGACACCGATCGGGAGCTTAGAGCTTGTCCCAGCAGGGGCGGTGTCCCGGTGGTGGGAGGGTCCTGGTGAGGGGGAAACGCCATTAGCCGATGGTAGGTCGGCGCCGGATCTCGCTATCCAGCGGGGGAAGATCACCGCCAACTCCCGAAAAAACATGCACTACACCAACGGGACTAATGACCAAAGCAGTTGACGCGCCCGGAAAGACGAAAAAATCAATGAATCAATCATTTATATTCAATATCTGGTACTGGAAATTGATTGTCATGGCACAGAGTAAATTCGGACGTACTCGTTTTATAGAGCGCATTGCTAACTCTTGCCCAATCGTTCACTACTTGTTTATAGCAATACCTCCTTTCTCCAAGGAACTCACATTATCTTTTATTTTTGATGGTTTTTGAAAAATCTATATGATGCCCAATAACGAGGTTGGTTTCCTGTTATGTAATTGGAAGTTAATCTTGTACCTACAGAATCTTCTGTCTCCTGAATTCTTTTTTACCCCACTTCACGAACGCCGAGGATTTTTTTTTTCTCCAATGTATTTCGAGAGTTTATTCCCACCCTTCATATTTTTTGAACCAATTTACGGAAGTTGAAGATGAGAAAACCACACGATTCATTTTAGAATGGAAGTGATATAAGCTGTTTAAATTTCTTCATATTGTGACATTTGTAACGTAGTTAAGAGACCAATGTCAACTACGTGTGTTTACGGCCTGGGCCATCTGCTACTAGTACTTTTTATACAACATTCAATGGGGAGGCCTGCTTAAACTTTGGAGTTCGGTGTTGCGTCTATTCAATTTAAAGTCTACAAACGCACACACTATTGGGATGATTACCGAGGAGACCTATGTAATTTCCTACTTTTATTGATTAATTATAACCTCAGGTTCATAATGTTTTCTGTATTATTATATGACATGCTTTCACCGATGTCGTAAAGGGATCGAACTGGTGAGGTTGGAAACTATTCGGTTGCGCCACGTCAATATATTTACAGTTAAATCTGCTGAAGCAGTCACTTCCATTAGCGCATCTCGATAACGGCTACTTTTTTGTGGAGCTGATTTACTTCTCCATAAGACATTAGATATAAGAGACCATAAGACTTAAGACATTCTTTCAGGTGGTCACCTGACCTCGCATTCAGCGGCGAGACATTTCGTATATGAAAGTGTATTGTATAGTCTTAACGTCTTAACAGATTTTGGTTCGTTTAAGACTGCAAGAAGTACAAGACCAGTGAATCTCATTCAGTACCTTCCTGCGTCGGGGTTAATTTCGGATTACGCGGAAAGTGATACCTAGAGGGTTGTGGTAAATGTGAAATATTACGGAATGATGAATTGGTGATTCAGATAACTATAAATAGTTTTCATGCTTGCTCTGACGTTTTCTGGGAGGCTTCAAAACTACATGAGGATCAAGAACAATGTACCCACTCGATTGGGAAAAAACAACTAATGGACTGAAATGAAAAGAGTACAAATACTTGTAATCGATTGAATTTGTATACGACCATATGCACATACGCAGAAAAAATCCTACGTCATGAGGTTTAATTGTATTGCAAAATGTGCTTACAAGTTTTGCATAATTAACATCATTGCACATAGAACAAATTGATTTGATATCCGATTCTCACACACGCAGATCATCTGTCCTAGCGGCCACCTGTGACGATGGGCTTTCTCCCCGCTCAGAAACTTTAGTGACCGCCGAAGTCAGGTTTCGCTAAGGATTCATTTTTTGTTTTTATATTGTGTGATGCACGGGCTTTGGCCTTTCGTTCTCTTCCTTGATGTTGCCTTTCGCTTGGGTATAGACCCACCCTTCCGGTTGCCGCCCAGCGACCGTTCGGGCTGCTTCTGACGCCGGACCGCACAGCGTCGCTGTTTGCTGGTATGCTACAACTTCCCGGAACTTCCGGAAGTGCCCGTGTCGGCGGAGCGCCGCCCGCCGCGCCGCCACCCGCCGCCCCACCCGCCGCCCCCCCGCCCCCGCCGCGGCGCGCCCCCCGGCCAAGCTTCCCCTGGGCTATACCACTGCATCCTGCGGTCAACCGTACCTAACTGTTTACTTACCTCCACAAAAGGCATAGCCGACTCATCCCGTTCCGTAAGGTGTTAACCGGCTGCATCCCGCGGTGAATTGTTCCTAAAGCTTTGGCCTATCTCCTCCAAAAAGGCATTGCCCGATTGCATCCCGTTTCGTAGGGCGTATATCGACTGCATTCTCCGTCAATTTCTCGAAAACCTTATAACTACCTCTCCAAAAAAGCGTAGCCCGATTGCATCCTTTGTTTCTTTTCCTTTGTGCGTTGGAATTTTGTGTGTATAAGTATAGTGAAATCGCTTAGTTTGGACACAACTCCATAAACTGGATTTTTATGAATGGAATAAGGCAATACGTAATGATTTGTACGTTACCAATTACCTGATAATTGTACGTTAATTATACTATGTGAAGCGTGCTCCACTCCTAGGATACTTCTGTATGTTGGAAAATTATGTCACACTGTTCCAAGTAAAGAGTAACGAACTTAGACGAAATAAACTATACAATTGATGGAGAAAACGGATTAGGTATCCTGTTTACTTTTTGAGAACGTCTTTTTTGAATCTATGTTCTGTTTGGAAATTGTTATGTAATGGTTATAGCGATAGTTTCAAGGTCGTTGTGTTCAGAACGTTTTCAGAATGGATGTATTTCTTCACTTCCGAAAGATTTATTAGTTTCAATAACTCGTGAAAGTATGGGTACTAAATATTGGCCTTTTTCAGTTATTAAACCAGTTTTTTTAATCCCTTTGATTGGCGTAATAAGAGTTTTATTTGAATTTAAAAATACATTCATTTTAATTAACGCATTATATTGTTTCAAACTTTTTACTGTGCCAATAAATACACATTTATCGTCTCTTTTGTGTTTTAATACAATACAATTTTATTTTAAATTTGTGCTCATGATGTTTCTGTTGTAGTGTTTTCTATTGAAGCGTTTGAATAAATGTTTTTGGATACAAATGAATTGATTCACAGCAACACCATAACTCACATTAATTCAATACACGCGAGCATCTACATGTTGTGTAACGGATTCTGCAAAAGGTGTGGCAGTTCACGAATTAGTTGACGCACGGAGACACATTGTACAGAACTTAATGTTGCCTATGTTGATCTGTTTCAACTCGAGGATCGAAGCAAACTTTGTTGCATAAAGGTGGCAAGGAGTTGTTTCATGCTACAACCGAAGTGCGAGAAATTGAATACGAGCCTGGAGGAACAGTTTACACATCTCAATAAACTAAACAGAATGAAGTGAATTTGAAATTTAACTAGTGGTGCGACAGAATGGTACAGACTTTCTCGTAGTAAAGTTTTCTAATTTCCTGAGTGTGGACTGGTTTTACGGGCTTGCCCCATCCTCTTGCCAGCTGCCATCTATTGTCGCACAAAGTAAATTTTTTGGACATTTTCTCAACTTTTCGGTTTCGTAATAGTACAACCGAAATATTACTTTAAGAATATTAAAGAAGAGTAAAACCTCGCCCTAAATAGGAATTTTCATTGAAAAATTTGAAGCCTTTTTTAAGAACTTTTAATTAAAAAAAGCTCACTGGAATCTATTGAGATTTTGAAAAACTTCATTTGAAGTCATTTAAAATAGTTTTACTCACAAACGTAATAATGTATACAAAATGGAAATTTGAATGTTAACGGCGTGAGACATATTTCAAAAACATATGTGTGTATTTTTGAAGAAAGAAAAAGAATACACCAAAACGAACTTTACGTCATATTAAACATCGCAATTTGCACTATTCATTCGAAAAATTTGAATGAAAAATTTTGAACCATTTTTGAGAAAATTATTAATTTGAGCGTTTCTGAAAATGCGAAATTTTGAGCTAATTTTCACAGAAAACTGTTGAGTTTTCAAGAAACCTTTATTTGACATTATTTACGTAAACGCATTTTCACGTAACGCATTTTCACGTAAACATAATGTGAAGAAATTGCCTCTAAAGTAAATATTATCGACGTGTGAGACAAGTAAAAAATTACATTTTTGTAATTTTTGAAAAAATAAAATAGAGCAATTATGTCACCTTATAGTGTATTTAGCAATATTTCTAACCAAAAATGTAAAGAAAAAATTTGAAGCCCATTTTCGAGAAAATATTGTTTTTTTATTTTTTAAATTGCAAATCTTGTAAACAATATTGCAGAAAACTCTCAAAGTTTCAAAACGATCTACACGACTTTATGAAAGAACTATTTATGGACAACAAATTTCCTTTTTAAAGGAAAAATCTGTCTTCAATTTTGTAAGTTAACCATGAAAATCGGATCTATGGTACCTTTATGTGAGTGTTATACTCTATTCTTACAAGAAATTTAAAGAAAAAATTTGGAGCCGTTTTTGAGAAAATTTTGAAAATGTCCGTGGAACTCAGTGTAAAATATCCCCAATTTTAAAGAATGATTTTTCGAAATCTCAAAGCTTCACCTGGAGCCAGATGGTCAGGGGTTTCTTCAATTAGAAAAAAAACACGGTTTAGGCTCTAGTAGTGTTGTCCGTCCGTCCGTCCGTCGTTTTCTTTTAATTGGGATTCTGGCTACACCATGTGTTAGAGGATTTTTTCTTAATTTAGCGACTGGATTTGTCCACTTTTTGTGGTCAGGGCCCGGCAATGAATTTTTTTCTGTCGAAAATCCGCTTTTTTTCGCCCAGCATTATATAACGTTCTCTATACCACGTATATTACTCCGTATTTACGTATAAATAAGTAAAAATCGATTGACGATAAATCTGTCTGCCCGTCCGTCCTTCGATCCCTGTGTCTGTCTCTCTGTCTTTCTCTCTGTCTTTCTCTCTGTCTGTCTGTCTGTCTCTCTGTCTGTCTCTCTGTCTGTCTCTCTGTCTGTCTCTCTGTCTGTCTCTCTGTCTGTCTCTCTGTCTGTCTCTCTGCTTCTCTGCCTGTCTCTCTGCCTGTCTCTCTGCCTGTCTCTCCCTGTCTCTGTCTTCTCTGTCTGTCTCTCTGCCTGTCTGTGGTCATCTCTTGCCATCGAAGTCTTCACCAGTTCGTCAGTCTGTAGAATAAGCCTATCATTTTTATATTTGTCGTGCACTTAGTGTGATGAGAGAGTACCTAAACCGAAAAAGCCTTCAATCATAATATTACACTAAACCTGCCCAGGGGGAGTATGCCACTCCAACAGCTCAGGCTACAAAATATTTTAAATTTCACAATTTCCTTTAACACATAACAACAGCAAGAACATTGGTGAACGAGAGAAAACAAATGCTCGCCCCAGTCATTGCAGCGAAAGATTCTAATGAAAGTCTTGTGCGGATGGCTGACCACCCCGGAGAGGGTTTAATTAAATTATCAATAGAATGAATCTGCCGTCATTTGTTCATTACCTCAAGACCAACAACAATGGTTGGCCTTGCTTCGTTCTGAGGCACAAATAGCAATTATTGAAAGCAGTCGTCTTTTCTGCGTTTCCAGTGCGAGTGTAAGGATTTTAAATTCAAAGATGAATAAACGCATGCAACAGCATGTTTTAACACATTCAACATAATCTACTTACGTCTTATATATACCTCAGAAACAGAATACACAAGCGTCTACTAGTTACCAACTGCTACGTATACCCACAGTGGACGCAACGCCAAGGACGGGCTAGGGCAACAGATTTGCTTGCGAAGCAAAGCGGCAAACAGACCCGCGGGCTTCGGGAGGAGAGACTCGAGATTAGGCGGTGATTGGCGGAAGTTGCCGAAGCCGCAACAAATAGCTCGTCGATCTTCCCGGGATCACGAGCGCGCTACGCATCGCACCATGCTAGGAGTCCCTTGACTAGTGATGGCAAAATTTACCAAAATATCGATACATCGACGTTTCGATACATCGCTAAAGGGTTTTTCGATGCCGATGAAAACATCGACGAGAAAACATCGATGTTTAAAATATCGATGTTTTAATTATGGACTAATAAACATGCTATTTTTCTATCTATTTTTAATTACAGTGCGTAAAAGGTATATAGTTTATTGTTTGTTTACCAGCAAGTTAGTAGTATGTAAAAGTTATTATCGATTGTACATAATAAAATTAACAATAAAGAGCATCGTGTTTTCCTATCGATTTCGTGTTTCACCGTCGATTAAGGCAATGACATGCCTGACGATAACACACATTCATACACGAGCAGCTCCCAAACTTCCTCAGATTGCACAGGCGAAATGGGCAGCGTGATAAAGAGGATGAGCAAAACAACGATATTGCTTGGATTGCGCTACTCTACAACGTGTTAAACACCTTTATTTTAAAAAATTAAAAATTAATAAATTGAGGTTTCTGCAACAAAATATCAATGAGAAGAAAACATCGATGTTTTAAAAACATTATGTTTTTTTGCCATCCGTACCCTTGACACAGATATCTAGTGACTCCACCCCATGCAGCAGCATAACCATTGTCAATATAAATGTAACTTCATTATCTGTGCACGTCTTATAGAATTCAGTGAGAAATACAGTTATTCGAATTATGTCGTGGCAGGAAGTATTATTCCTACACAAAGGACATAATGAGGGCTAAGAGTCCAAATTTATAGCTGATTTAAGCTTGAAAATGCATTTTATTACATCGCAGCGAATATTTTGTTAACAATCCTTGCAAAACGCACTAATTTTTTTCTGTATTCAAGTAGTATATATCTTAGGGTAGGTATCACAGAATTAAGAAAACGTGCGCAGAATTCACTTCTCCCCGTAGCATGTAACAGACAGTTTTTTAACTGTTTTTGAGGTAAAATAAATTAATAAATAAATACATTTTTTGTATACCATCATTATAAACGACCCTTTTCGATACCCTGAATCGTGCATAATCCAGTATTTTATCGCACGCTACATGATGTCATCGCCATTATTAAACGCGACAGGACGTCATCACACATTCAGCCAATAGTAGCGAGAGAATCGTGGGGAGGTAGAAGAAGACGGAACAGCCGACCACCGTTTTCTCGCACGGATGTCAACAATGCCATCTTGAATTTGATTTCCAGAGGGCGTTGGATGTCAAGCACCCGAGACGTCAGAATAAAGTTGTTTCGCGAAATTAGGTTTGATTCTCTTGTAAATTTATAATGCTGTTATTAAAAATTCAGTAAGAAGAACTACGCGTTTCTCTTTCGCCTGATTCAGGTCGATTTGAACTACTGGAGGTTAATGAAGTTTCGCTTCAAAAATTTAATGTGCATTCTTATATTAATATTAATTAAATATTTTTAGGGCATCGATGTCTTTTTTGTGAATCGAAATGTATGCTCTTAATTGTAAATTTATTCAGATAAATGCATATTTACGTCGGATGAAGAAATGAGAAAGACTCCATATTCTACAACAGAACGCATTTTTCTTGTTTCGATGACCTTTGCGAAGGAACTCTGTTCGTTCTCGTACACCGAACAACCTATTCCCAGGAAAGCCACGGAACTAGTTCAGAACGTGTCGCTAGTCCCTGCCACCGACTTTACTGATATCACCTCTTTGATCGCCATAGTGGAAGTACCCCATCTACCTATTTTGCGCTTACCGCCGCCCTCCACTGCCATCACTGCCACCATCGCTATTTCCATCACTTCCACAATCTCTAACCTCCAGCGTTTCACGGCCGGTATCTATGTCACAGCCTTCGCCATCGCCGCAGCTAAATGACCGCCACCGCCGCTGACTTTTCGCCGATTGTTCCCACCGCTGGCATCGAACCACCGCCCCCCCCCCCCGCCGCCACCCCTACTGCCCCCCCCTCACTGGCCCCGTCCCCGCCACCTCCGCCACCATCCCCTATTGCTCCCGCCACTTCTGCGTCCGCCCCCGTCGCCCCAATTTCCCCCACCCCTCACGGTCCCCGCCCACATCACCACCAACGTCCTCGTTCCCGCCACTCTTATCGCCATCACCACCCACACCACCACCGGCCGCCATCCCCACCGCCAGCTCTCAAACATCTCGTCTACCGACGCCGTCGACGACAATGTCGACGGTGCATCCCCCCCCCCCCACCCATTTTACGAGGACGGCACCCGTCGCCTGGCGCGCCACCGGCGTCGCAGGCGGCAGCCCGCAGCCCGCGCGTGGGCGTCGCGGGCCGGCTCGACCCTGCCCCTCCCACGCCCGGTCCTCGTTTCGCCCTGCAGGCGGACGCGCGGGAACGTCGATGCCGCCGGCGGAGTGGCGGCAGCAGCAGGGGAGGAGTAGCATCAGCATCGCGACGCGCCGCCGGCGCGCGCCTTTACGAGCGCCGCAACCGCCCCGCCCCGCCCCGACCTGCCCCGCCCCGCCCCGCCCCGCCCGCCCCCGCCTCGCCCCGCCCCACCCCGCTCCGCCCCGCCCCGCCCACGCGCGCGGCCGGCTCTTCTGTACCGCCAACTCCCCTCCGCCAACTCCCCTCCTCACCTTGGTGCCCTCCTTTCTGACTGCTGCGTTCCGCGAGTGCTGGCGAAGCTGCGTCGAGGCAGGATGGCAAAACATTTCGATGTTTTCCACCAGAAACATCGATATATTAACATCGATAATTTGCTTTCGATGTTTTCTTCTCATCGATATTTTGTTGCAAAAACATGGATGTTTTTCTATTTTTAAGTAAACGGCTTTAAGCACGTTATAGAGTAGCAGCAATCCATAGAAATATGGTTTGGGCGTCATCCTCTTTACCACGCTGCACATTTATACCACTTTATCACACTGTGCAATCTGCGGAAGTTTGGGAGCTGCTCGCGTTATGAATGTATGTTATTGCCAGGCATGTCATTGCGTGAATCGACAGTGAAACACGGAATCGAAAAAGCATAGAAACTATCATTTTTATTAGTCCATAATTAAAACATTGATGTTTACTCTCGATGTTTTCATCGACATGGAAAACCCTTTAGTGATGTATCGAAACATCGATGTTTTGGTAAAATTTGCCATCACTGGCGAGGATCCACAGGTGAGAGGAGGAATGTAGGCATGTCCCTCTTGGAAAAGGACGACGAATGTCTGTGGCAAAATCAGGGGAAGGGGAATACTCTCAAAGGCAACACTTGTTTTTACTTCGTCGTTTTACTTTATGAGAAGAGGCAGTATTGTAATCGTAAGTCGCCAAACGATGATTTTACATAGAGCTCGATTTTTCAAAAATTCAAAAGTTAAAATTTTTTCGGGTCTTACTACTGTATTGTAGAACTACTATATTGTAGAAGATATTTTTTTCTTAAATGAAGTCTGTTGCTCAAAGAGAGATCTTGAAATTCGGTAATTAATAGATTTTTCAAAAACAATAGTAGTTTTTGCATTTTTTGCATGAAATATAGGCCATTTCAAAATAGTGATTATGTCTAAAACTGTTCCAAAATTGTTTCCACAGATAGAGTAAAGGACTCTTAAAAAATGGCACAGATCTCATTTACGTTGAACTCTACGAATTGTCGAAAAGAGCGAGAATTTAAAACAAATTGTGAGAATGTATGAACTGTGAGTGCTCCATTAGTTATCTAATTTTACTCAAGGTATTCCATTCAATGGTTTTTATCAGGCATCTTCTTCCATGTTCCGTTGTATGTGATTTGACTGTTATCATCTCGGTTTCGTACATTCGTATAAAAACTACCACGCGCGCAACCCGTTCTCTCGGCTACTTCTCCGACGCCAGTGTTCTACTTCCACCGTCGCAGCTCTCTCGCCGTTTTTCCTGCGAGAGCTGCTGCTGCCACTGCGGGGGCGGCTCCGGGAGTCGCCATTGTCGCGGCCCCGCGCGCCCTTGACGCATGGCTTCCCGTGGGGCCCGGCGGCAAGGGGCGGGGCGCGGGCGGGCGCCGCCTTCCTTCCTTCTTCCGACGGCTGCCGGCCGCACTACAATGCCCGCTCTCGCCGCCGCGCCGCACCGCAGGCGCCGCGCGGTTGGGGAGCTGGGGGCGGTGCCGGTTGGCGTGGGGGTGCCGATTGCGGGGGTGATGGAGGGTAGCGGTGCCGGTGGTGGGCGGGCTGGGGCGCGGAGGGCAGGATGGTACCGTGGCGATGGTGGTGGTGGTGCAAGGAGCATTGCCAGTGGTGGGCGGTGCCGGTGGCGTGGGTGGTGCCGATTGCGGGGGTGATGGAGGGTAGTGGTGTCGGTGGAATGGGCGGTGCTGGGGCGTCGGTGCCTGTGGTGAGGGCAGGATGGTACCGGGTGGGGCGAGGGGAAGCCTGTGACAGTGGGGGTGCCGCTGGAGGGGCCGGGTCGTGCTGGTGACGGTGGCGGGGTGGTGTCGGTGTTGGGGGCGGTGCCAGTGGCGTGGGCGGTGCCGATTCCGGGGGTGATGGAGGGTAGTGGTGCCGGTGGCGTGGGCGGGGCTGGAGACGTCGGTACCTGCGCTGAGGGCAGGATGGTACCGGGTGGGGCGAGGGGAAGCCTGTGACAGTGCGGGTGCCGCTGGAAGGGCCCGGCCCCTGCTGGTGACTTTGGTTTTTTTTTGTGTGTGTGTTTCCAGGCGCGTCAACTGCTTTGGTCATTAGTCCTGTTAGTGTAGTGTAGTTTTTTCTCGAGAGAGGGAAGGGGATAGGACAAGGAAGAGGAAGGAAAGAGCGCAGTCCGTGGCCCGTTTGGTAGGGTACTGCTTCGGCATTCGCCTGGTGTTGATCGGAGACACCACGGAAGACTACCGATCAGAGCTGCCGGCCGCTAGAATTCTCCTCCAGGCTGTGACTGAATTCACCTAGCTAAAAAGCTATGTTGAAAATGCTCCCCGTCAGACTCGAACCTAGGACCTCCCGGTCAGGGCGCTGCATGACATCAGTTGACGCAGTGAGCTACGGCTCCCGGTCCGTGCTGGTGGCGGTGGCGGTGGTTCTGTGAGGAGGGCGATGGCGGTGGAGCGAGCATTGCAAGTGGTGGGCGGGGCCGGCGGCTGGGGCGGTCGCGCTCGTTGGGGTCGAGAATTGCTGCGACGGGGCCGCTCGGAGGATCGGCCTTGCGTTTGGAGAGGCCCGTTTCTTTCCCTGTTGCAATCCAGAACCGAGCGAGGAAGAAGTCGACGAGAAGAATTTTGTCATGTCACGGTTTTTATCAGCTTTATTAATGTTCGTCATTATAGGAGAAGATGCAAATTAATATCTGAAGAATTGATTTCCCGCCGTCATCACTCCAACAGTCCTTTCTTCAATTGGTTTGGAATATAACACAAGGAGCTTTCAGCAATAGACAACAATAATGGTATTTATAATATGACGTAGGAAAAACAAGTTTCATGAAGAAACGTTTTCGAAGTGAAACTTTCGTCGCCTCGAAGAACAAAAAGTATAACACAGATTCGGAACGGTAAAAGAAGCCAGTGGATGAGTATTGCAGGACAAAAAAAGAAGGGAAAACCGTGGTATCATAGCTCGATAATACATTAGTGTTCTCGGGCACGACAGCAGGTAAGATATTAGTCCCGTAAGTGTAGTGCCTATTTTATTGCGGGAAATGACGTTGATATTCCGCAGCTGGATGACGAGATCCGCCGCGGACTTCCATGACCCTAGCAGGGTTTTCCCCAGCCAGGACAATCTTTAATCTCCCGACCGGTCTTCCGGAATGTGTGGTAGTGTAGTGCATGTAAGTATAAGTGTGTGTGTGTGTGTGTGTGTGTAAGGGAAGAGGATGGGACAAGGAAGAGGAAGGACAGATCGAAAGCGGTCCGTGGCCCGTTTGGTAAGGTACTGCTCCGACATTCGGCTGGTGTTGATCGTTTGATTAAAGCTTAGAGCTTGTCCCGGCAGGGGCGGTGCCCCGCTGGTGGGAGAGTCCTGGATAGGGGGAAACCCCACTAGCCGACGGTAGGTCGGCGCCGGATCTCGCCATCCAGCACGGGGAAAATCACCGCCATCTCCCGAGAAAAAAGCGTGCACTACACTAACGGGACTAATGACCGAAGCAGTTGAAGCGCCCGGAAACAAAAAAAATCAATCCATCACCCCGACGTCTTCCCCGTTGGAGTCCGCGCGCGTCGCCCGGCGGGTGGCGGCGCGTCGCTCGTGTTCCGGCTTCCGGCCTTTGGCCTTCCGGGCTCCCGGCGCGCCCCATTCATCTGCCGCCGCGTGATTATGTTCGCGAGGCGACCGCGCTCGGGTGGGTGGCGGAGGCACTCCGCGCAAAGAGGGCGTGGCCGAGCGCCGGAGGGCGGGGACAAGGGCGCATCCAGAAAGACGCCATGGCATCGTCTCTACTGCTTGACAATCTACAGAAGGAAAACATTTTTTTTTTTGCCGATCTGGTGTCCGAGATCACTAAGGCAGTGGAGTCGTAGCGATCTCGGACCGAAGGGTTGCGGTTTCGAGTCCCGCCTCGCGCATGGTTGTATTTTTGTTCGTCTTTCACCCCTTATCTCACCATACGTTTCATTTTCATAGTTACCATAACGTTACTCCAATAGTGTCGCTAATGACTAGATGTTGATGCGACTTAAATAACAACAACAAAATTTGAACAAGTCAAAATTTTGTTAATAGTAGTTTATGCAATGCTAAGCTTTATTGCACTGTTAATATTTTGAAAATGAGTGACGTTAGGAGCGAGTATTCAAATGTACACGTATGCAATATATGGGCATTATAAACGAGTTACCTACGTTATATTTTATATATGAGCTTTATAAATTTAAAAGACAATGAAATTTATTATTGCGAAATAACTTTCTTGTGACGTTTCGGTACTTGACATCTATGAAAGAAAATGGAGGCCGGCTGTTCCGTTTACTGGTGTAGAACGATTTTCCTAAGGATGAGCCAAAGTGACAGTTCGCGAAAACAAGTGAACATCACATATATTTCAGAGAAGTATCCCTCCGCCGCGACAGCTGTTCAGTCACGCCCCTTCGTAAAGTGCTAGTAGCACATAAAAAGTAAATTCAATGTAATATATAAAGAAAAAATAATTTTTACAGAAGAGCACATAACACTGCACTTCCTAATGTGAATTATTTCTCGCAGCGCACTACATTTTTGTCGGACAAGGACACCACAAAAGGAAGTGTCGAAGCTATTTACAAGTTAGCCAACAGCAAATGAACGAATGCGGGAAGGGAGTCTAATGGGCTCAAGGGCACAACGACCACAGAACCTTCAGTTATATTGCCAGCACTAGCTGTCACTTTGGCTCATCCTTAGGAAAATCGCTCTATACCTCCCAGAGATTCCCTCTCTGCGACCGGGGTAATGTGTGATGACGCAATCATTCGTGCGGTAAAATAGTACCACGTCATCATTTTTGCCGTAATATCCCTTTTTATGAACGATTTATTCCAAAAGAAAAGATCGTTTGTAATGCTGGTATACAAAAAATTGATATAAATATATTTAAATCCAAAGATAAATTATAAATGTAATAGATAGTAAGGAAATATGAATAAAACAGTTATTTTAAACAAGTTAAAATGTTTCGAAATGAAATATTTATCACTATTATACAATGAAATATTTTTAAAGCAATTAAACTGATTTGCAGGTAAATTCTCTTTGTTTCTAGTTGAAAACAAAGGAGTATAGAATGCTAGGTTGCAGTATCATTTTGATATATTGTTTCGAATTATTTACAAATAAAAATGCACAAATTGGAAGTAATGAATAAATTAAATATTTAATAACTTAAATAAATTCCCGTTTAAAAAATGTTTCCTCTAAATATATTTACCCTTAAACGTTTTTTCAAAACTGCTCTTGAATGGAAGGGGATTGAAATGTGAAGGCTTCTATTTTTTTGTGAATTTCTCAAAATTCACATCCGTTTAGGAGTATTAACTAATTTTTTAAAAAATTCTTCAAGTTTTCTTTGAAAAATAATAAAAATGCAAGCAATGTATAATATAATTCTAATCATATCTAAGAATATCCTTCACAATAATGGCATAAAATGGCATAAAATTGGAAGCATCTGTGTGATAAAATTTCACGAGAAGAATGCATTCGTTTACATTCATTTTCCAAGAAATGTAATTTTCTGTTATTGTTCTGGAACTGATGGAACTAGTTTTCTGCGTTTTCCATCCGATATTCCTTTCAACTTCTGGGTCGTGACGGAAACTGTTTTAAAACCCTCCCAAAGAAGCTTCTACTGATACTGATAATGATTTAGTCAGAACATTTTTCATGATGTTAGTTTTTTTGGCGTTTCATTTGTTTTTTTCGAGATGTTAGCTTTTAAGATTTGACCTTCTGATTTTACTACCATGACTAGATAGAACTTACATTTTTTTTTATTTGAGTATGAGTGCCTCTGACTGTACGAATTACACATTCTATTATTTTTGTAGCTAAAATGAAGTGAAGGTATTATTTTAAACACTACGCAATCATCTTTTTAGGTGCAGTATTACCACGCAGTTTTCCAACCGCATTCGCAACCTAGCTCCAGCTGCAGAGTCCCACTCGGGCATATATTTTTTCCCTCGGCATCGATCAGAATCCTCCAGCGAATTTGTTCCATTGAGGCCGCCGATTCGCGTGGGAGTGGCGAATGTGATGGCGGCGGAATTGCCTCCCGAACCATTTCGCGTTGCGTGGCGTGGCGTTTCCGCGCGGGAGAACGTCTCCAGAGGGCTCGGCGAAGCTCTGCCCTCTGGTAGGGGATCTGAGGCTGCAGGCCGTACAAGTGACGACGGGCGAGCGGTGAGCACGGTCCGACGGAGAGAGCGGTCGGGCGAAGAGGTGGACGGTCGGGTGGAGGGGGGGCGAGCAGAGAGGACGGTCGGGTGAAGGGGGGTCGGGTGGATGGGACTGTCGGGCGGAGAGGGATCGGTATGGCGGAGAGGGAGCGGTCTGGCGGAGAGGGGACGGTCGGGTGGAGAGGTTGGGCGGACGGAGGGAACGGTCGGGCGGAGAGGGGACGGTCGGGCGGAGAGGGGTCGGTCTGGCGGAGAGGGGACGGTCGGGTGGAGCGGTCGGGCGGTCGGAAAGGATGGTCGGGCGGAGAGGGGACGGTCGGGCAGAAAAGGAGGTAGGGCGGAGAGGGGTCTTCGGGCGGAGAGGGTGGGTGTCGGGCGGAGAGGGTGCGTCGGGCAGAAAAGGAGGTAGGGCGGAGAGGGGGCGTTCGGGCGGAGAGGGGACGGTCGGGCAGAAAAGGAGGTAGGGCGGAGAGGGGGCGTTCGGGCGGAGAGGGTGGGGGGTCGGGCGGAGAGGGGACGGTCGGGCAGAAAAGGAGGTAGGGCGGAGAGGGGGCGTTCGGGCGGAGAGGGTGGGGTCGGGCGGAGGGGACGGTCGGGCAGAAAGGAGGTAGGGCGGAGAGGGGGCGTTCGGGCGGAGAGGGTGGGGGGTCGGGCGGAGAGGGGACGATCGGGCAGAAAAGGAGGTAGGGCGGAGAGGGGGCGTTCGGGCGGAGAGGGTGGGGGGTCGGGCAGAGAGGGTGGGTCCGTAGAAGGGGCGGTCGGGCGGAGAGAACACAGCATTGTTAGTGTCAAAAAAACATCTGGAGCTCCTGACGGTCTGTAGGTGACAAAGATTATGAGAGAAGAAACCGCCGGGGCACCTGTTGCTTCTTGTTCACAGTCAGCTCGTTACTGGTATTGGTTTGGTTGCATTGGCTATGCCTCTCTCACAGTCCGTGATGGTGACAGCGCTTGCAGAACGGAAGCCGGAAAGGATGGAGGAGGCTTGCGAGGAGTGGAATCAGAAAGAGAGAGAGAGAGAGGGAGGGAGAGAGTGCCGACTTGGAACGCTGCAACCGACTTGGAACGCTGCAAGCGAAGGGGCAAAGTTGCAGCCAGCCTCCGCGAACTCCTTGGCGTTATTGGTCCATTGTTCTGGAAAGTACTTTCCAATCAAATTCACTTCGAACTCGGATTTAATGGTGCGCGTCGTTTCCTATGGCCGGACACGGGCAGAAATATATTGGTATTTTAGTGCTTGGTTACATGTGATTGGTTTTCCAACATGGGAGATTCTGACTCGTTTCTCTTTTCTTTCTTTTTCTTCTTCACTTAAATGGTGCCGCGAAATTCGATGCAATATAAACACGAAGCACACAAGAAAGAAAGTAAATCACGCCTTGTCAAAAAAGTTTGGAAAATACGCTTTGATCGGTATATTTTATCCTGTTTACTTCCACTCATGTAACAATCTTTTTGGTATGAATAGATTGAAAAATAATTATACTATTATTTGATGACTGAATATATAATTATGATACACGAATATACACGTTAGCATGTAATCTCAGATGACAGATCCGCGATGATACCTAGTGAAGAAATCTATCTTAAATGTTTCAAATATTGAACTAACTTGTCGCTGGTGAAACGACTTGTTACATATAACGTGTCAATGGAATATATCCACAGTTAGATTGATATGCGCTTGTAATTCAATTCATTGTCTTTTTTCGCTGATGTGAAATCCTAAAGTGGTTCTAATAAAAGTGTCTCTCGGACCGGACGATGGAATCGAATCACCCACTGACTCTTTTTCCCGCAGAATGCGCATGAACAGCGGCCATGCGTGTCAGCTGAAACACAGGGTGTGGCAGAGTGACCAAAGGCGCGCTGAGTGATTTATAGGGGAATCCCCCTTCTCTCGTGGGGTAGAATCCGATCGTCTCCCGACCGTTGCTCGTCTCTCCGTCTTTTGTGTAACTTTTACGAGGCCACCGCCCGCTACCGCAGCCACCACGACCGCCACCACTGCGCCGAAGCCAATACCCCGGCACCCTCCCCTCCAACCGCCCCCCATCTGCCTCTCCACCGTCCCATCTCCACCTCTGCCGTCATCAGTGCCCTTCCTCTCGCCCTCACTATTTCCAATTTCACCACCACATCCATCCCGTCACCTCTGGCCGACAATTCTCTCCCTCCGCCTCCACCACCTCTCCGTCCCCGCAGTTCACTGCCTTCAGCTGCCCCGCTGCCTCCGATGCCTACACCACCACCACCACACCACCACAACTACTGCCATTACCACCATCCCACCACCCCTTCCCACCACTGCCACCCAACACTGCAACCCCCCACCACTGCCCCCCATCACTTGCCATCACCACCCCTGCCGCCACCTCCACTGCCGCCACCAACACCCTTGCCACCAACACCCTTGCCACCAACACCCTGCCACCAACACCCCTGCCACCAACACCCCTGCCACCAACACCCCTGCCACCAACACCCCTGCCACCACCGCTGCCCCTCCCGAATCGCCGACATCCCCGCTTCCGCCCGCCCGTTCTTTCCCCCCCCATCTCCCCTGCGCTTCCGAGTTCCCCCCCCCCGTCTCGTTGGAGCGTTCACGCACGGTCGCGCCGTCGGATCCGATGGACGCCTCCGGCCCGTGCCGTTGGCCGCAGCGCCATCGAGCACGGCTGCCCCTTTGGCCTGCGGCGCGCGGGGGAGGGGGGAAGGGGGCTTCGCTCGGCGGAATTGGAACGACATAATTTCGTGGTATGCCGATTAGCGTTCTAGCGGCGCTGACACACTAGAAGAAAGCCTTTAGTGTCGATGACAAGCTTCAAAGCCGATTTTGAATTTACCAAAATCGAGTGAAATATTCTACCCCATTAAAATTCAAAGCCAAAAAACTGACACACGTCATTATTATTATTATTATTATTATTATTATTATTATTATTGTTGTTATTGTTATTATTATTATTGTTATTATTATTAAGATTATTATTATTATTACTATTAAGATTATTATTTTACATTAGTAATGATGCATTTATTATTTAAAATATAGCACTATCTCTCGATTGTAAGGTTTCGTTCCGTAGTTCTTCGTGAACATGTTTTGTTTAACGACTTATTAATTTGTTTATAAATTGAATAATATATTGCGTCATTTTCAAAACTTCATTATCTTAAAATCTTCCTCATTTGTATAAAACCTTTCACATTACATCTTTGTACGCCTACCGTCAGTTATTTGAACGCTATATTAAAAAGGTCTATGGAAAAATTGAAGGGTTCTCGTTCATGAGCATGCACAACTAATGACAATATAATTGAATATTTATTCTGTAATATATTTCTTCATTAAAAAGTTATTTTAGAATCAATCGCTTGGGGCAGTTACAATATCCAGACCATTCTCCTGGTAAAGGACTTTTATTCATTAGCATTACACTCCGTTTACTTTTTATTGATTACGACGATGATGGGATTCATGTAAAAATGTTTGAATACATATTTTCCTTCTTGCATTTACAGAATAAAACAGATTGGAGAAAATTGTGTTGTGAAAATCCATAACGGTCCTTGATTTTTATGTCGATAATTTTGCTGAAATTCAAGAATCTTTTGTTCTCTCTATTTATTTCTCGATGAAACGTCTTAACGACTGAATGCACTTGAATTTAGAAGGACTTAATGACCTGTAGTTAAAAATCGCCCGGGGCAAATAACTTGACCGCTTTAATAGGCTTCCGGTTCAGCGAGTGTTTTGATCATTGGAGTGTTGACAGCAAAAACACACTTCCTGTTATATTCACACCATTGTATGCGGATTTCCATTAAAACCTCGTTAATTACAGCAGTTTGCTGCGGCGGGATTTCTATAAACGTCGTAAAATAGCGTCAACTGAATGGCATTCATCTCCTTGCATTGACAATTACGTAATCGCAATTGAAAGTCAATAAGGTCTAGCTATATTCCAGTTCTGAACCTCGTAGGAACTTTACAGACTAAACGATGAAATCAAATGAGAATTGGGAACAATTTAAACTTATTACAAATGCAACTAATGTTACACATGCGTCGTCATGAAATTTCAAAACAGGTCAAGGCATCTTTGTATTCGCCGATCCGGTGGCCGAGATCGCTAAAGCAGTAGTCTCGTAGTGATCTCGGACCAAAGGGTCGCGGGTTCGAGTTCCACCTCGGGCATGGTTGTATTTGTGTTCATCCTTTCTCCCCTTATCATCACCATATTGTTTCATCTTCATAGTTACCATAACGTTAACTCCAATAGTCGCTAATGACAGGCTTCAAATCCGACCTTAAATAACAAAACGAATCTTTGTATTAATATGTAATGGTATATCGGCGAGTTTAAAAAAACAAACTTTTCTAATTTATCTTTTTTTAACAAAAATGTCACTCCTTGATGCAGTCCCGCCTACGTTCGCTGCCTCCAAAACCTAGAATTTGCTATCGATATTTGCTTATTTTCTGGAGATACAACAACTTACCTTCCGTCATTTCATTCCATTTTTACTGTTGGAGGTCACATTACCATTTTGACATGTATCTTCATTAGTAAATGTTCAAATCAACCTGAATAATTTATTTATTGTGAAGAATGAAAACGGGGCTATATATCGGCAAGTAATATCCCTAAAATAGAGATATAATAAAACTATTAGTATGTGCCTGTAATTTGGATTTTTTAAATGGACAACGTAAGCAGAAGCAGTCAAAGAACGGTGTCATCAGAGGCAGTGAAAGATCGGCGTCTGACGCTCCGGTGCACCGACCGCCGACCACCATGTGGTAGACCACTGGGCAGTGCCCAAGGGCATGACTCACTCTCCTCGACCTCCGCAGAGGCGCACAGGAAATGCGTCGCAGACGGACATCCGGTGATGATGATTCTAGGCTCCACGACATATTGGGCCGCTATGCAGAATCGTACGTTGAGATAAGAAATTCTTGCAACTAACACTAGATAATTAGTGTAATGGAAAGGAAATTAAAAAAATGTATGACGTATTTTTTAAAGAGTTTGTTCTAATCATGGTAACTATCGTAGATGTTACACTTTGTTTCTTCATACAAGCAAGTTAAAAAAATTTAATTTCGAATAAGTATTGAGAGATAAATACGTTTATTTTAAGGAATTTGTGCAATTTTTTGAGTGATCAATATTAAAGCAAAACTTCTAAGAATGAAAACTTTAAAATAATTAATTCACTCAAATTTCTTAAAATTATTGTCCAATATTAATATTTTTATTACTAATTTTATTTAGCAGAGAACAATCATTTTGTAATTCATGGAATCTAAATTGAGTTGCCAATCTCATTTCTCAGGAATTTCATTGTAGATATATTAATTTAAGTAGAAAATGATTATATGGGGTAGATGCGCCTAAATCTAACCAGTTTAAAGCAATGCTTCAGGAAAAATTTATTTGGTTCACACAAAGTAAGTCGTGGCTTTTTTTGAGTGGAATTCGGTTTCTCACAAAAACTACGCATGAAATTAAATTACGAAAGGGAATAATAAAGTGCAAATTAGCAGATAAACCTTTACTAAAATAAAAAAAAAGTATTTGAAAAGAAAATAATCGAATTATAACAATGATTTACTGTGAAAATATGTAATGCAAAAACTCATTAAAAAGTTCAGCCCTATACAAACATCTGTATTATGCTAACAGTATTATTTCAATGTACCTGCGTTTCCGAAGTGAATTTGGCATTAAAGTTTATCCACTAAGATACATACTTTACAGAAAGACACACTTTACAGAAAGGAAATGAGGACGTATGACTTTCTGCAACACCATTGCAAGTAAGCATATCTCGCAGACGAGACGTTCTGCATCTTTTTCAAACGATGCATCTTCGTTTCTCGTTTTGCGGAGCGGGCGCGGGCAGGGGCGATCTCCTCTGCTCTTCTCCACCGCCACGACCGCAACTTCCTCGCTCCGATGAAGACAGGATCCACAAATCCCTCGCGGAGATTTCTTTCTAAATTTCGCCGAGATTTATCGAAGCGTGTTAATGAAAAAAGTATAACATCCCGCCGCAGTAATGAAGATTCCTCGCAATGCGAGCTGCGCAGCTATTCGTGATCACTTTTCCGCTATGCTTTCGTTCTCTTTCCCCGTCTCTCGCCTCCATCACCGATTGGTTCGATAAGTCGCAGCGCCGGCAACGGCGGAAGCGGTTGCGAGAGAGTCGGTGGTGTCGGGGACGGTGTCGGGTACGGTGTCGGGGACGGTGTCGGGGACGGTGTCGGGTACGGTGTCGGGTACGGTGTCGGGTACGGTGTCGGGTACGGTGTCGGGTACGGTGTCGGGTACGGTGTCGGGGGACGGTGTCGGGGACGATGTCGGGTACGGTGTCGGGTACGGTGTCGGGGACGGTGTCGGGGACGGTGTCGGGGACGGTGTCGGGGACGACGGTGTCGGGGACGGTGTCGGGGACGGTGTCGGGGACGGTGTCGGGGACGGTGTCGGGGACGGTGTCGGGGACGGTGTCGGGGACGGTGTCGGGGACGGTGTCGGGGACGGTGTCGGGGACGGTGTCGGGGACGGTGTCGGGGACGGTGTCGGGGACGGTGTCGGGGACGGTGTCGGGGACGGTGTCGGGGACGGTGTCGGGGACGGTGTCGGGGACGGTGTCGGGGACGAGTGTCGGGGACGGTGTCGGGGACGGTGTCGGGGACGGTGTCGGGGACGGTGTCGGGGACGGTGTCGGGGACGATGTCGGGGACGGTGTCGGGTACGGTGTCGGTACGGTGTCGGGGACGGTGTCGGGGACGGTGTCGGGGACGATGTCGGGTACGGTGTCGGGGACGGTGTCGGGGACGGTGTCGGGGACGGTGTCGGGGACGGTGTCGGGGACGGTGTCGGGGACGGTGTCGGGGACGGTGTCGGGGACGGTGTCGGGGACGGTGTCGGGGACGGTGTCGGGGACGGTGTTGGGGACGCAGGGGAACGGGAACGGGGGCGGGGGCGGGGACAGTTGCTGGGCCGGTGGCGGTGTAATTTGCGATGGAAGCAATAGGGGTAAGTGGAATTGCAGTGGTGATTATGGTATGGGGCGAAAGAAGGGCGGTGGATACGGGGGGGTGTGGTGGGGCGGGGTGGGGGATGTTTGACTAACGCTGTAGGTGGTGATGAGGCGACAGTGGAAGAAGTGATTCGGTAGCGGTGATGATTCGCGGGCGGAGGTGCTTCGGATTGATCGATTGTTAGATTGCTTAGTATTTCCGGGTGCGACAGCTGCTAAGGTCTGAGTCTGGTCATTAGTCCTGAAAGTGTAGTACATGTTTTTGTCTCTGGAGGTGGTGATCATCTTCCCCTGCTAGATGGTGAGACTTGACACCGACTTGCACGTCGGTTTGCCAGTTTTTCCAGGTATCTCCCAGCAGCGGTAGCCCCCAGCTGGAAAAAGCTTTAAGTTCCCAACTTGTTTAGGAATGTAGTTTGTTTAGGAATGTAGTGTATGTAAAAATGCGTAAATAAAGAGGCGAGGATAGGGCAAGACAGAGAAGGACAAGGAGGAGAAAGGAAAGATAGCGTCCGGATCGTGGTCCGTTCGTTAGGGTACTGCTCCGGCATTCGCCTGGTGTTGATCGGAGAAACCACCGAAAACTACCGATCAGAGCAGCCGGCCGCTAGGATTCTCCTCCAGACAGCGACTGAATTCGACCTGGCTGCTTTCTCTTCTTCCTTGTGGGACATAACTGTGCATAGTTCGCGGAACTCTTGAGGCATTCGAATATTTTTATTTATTTAATAGGTAATTATTACAGCCAAATTAGAAACTTGATCCAATGTGGCTAGGCCGAAGGCCTTTAAGCCGATTACAATACCTACATTCTACCGAGTTCTAACCTTTCGCCTTCTGGTATTCACCCCCAATGGTCTCTCCATCGCCTCAAAGCCATGGAAACGAGACCATAAGGTACGGCTGAGGGAAAAACCCCTGAGGGGGAAAAACCTGCCGTCAGAAGCCGAGTACATGCTACTCTATCCGGTTTTTAGACTATTTATTTATTTGGCGCGGGCGTCAGGCATTCTCCTTCCAGCGTTTGGCCTCCACCGCACCTGAAAACAAACAGCACCACAGAAAATCGTCCGCACCAACGCCTCTGCCCTAACATTTCCGATTCCACTTCCTTCGCCCCTAATGTGCTTTATTTTAGCCGTTTCCTTTTATTTTATTTTAATTTAATTTATTTTTAATTTATTTAACTTATTTTAATTAATTTAATTATAATTTATTTAACTTATTTTGATTAATTTAATTTTAATTTATTTAACTTATTTTAATTAATTTAATTTTAATTTATATAACTTATTTTAATTTATTTAACTTGTTTTAAATTAATTTAATTTTAATTTATTTAACTTATTTTAATTATTTTAAGTTAATATATATATTTTTTATTGACTTATTTATCTACTTATAGTAACAATTGACTACGATTTATAACTTTTATTTTATTTTTTTTTTTAATTTATTTTTTGTACTGTTTACTAACCTATCATAACTTACTGACTAACTTAATTATTGTTAGTTTATTGATTTATTACATATTTCTCTCCAGTCTAGGCTCTGCTCTACTAACCACTGCTGTTTTCCACTCCTTAATTTCCGTTTCTCTAGTGGTCCGAACCTTTCCGAGAAATGTTCCTAATTCTTTCATGAAGTTAGCTCTTTTATCCCCTAGAATGTTTTGGGCGAGCGTTACGTTCCTATGTTGGAATAGTAATTTCCATTCCATCATTTTCCTCTCAAGTTTCGGTCGCACTGCAAATTAAAGGATATGGATCCAGTCTTCCTATCACCGCAAAGCACACAGATGCCATTACCATTCGAGTCCTTTAATCTACGTTGCATCCACCCCCGACCCTGAACCAAGCGTATCCCCTCTTGCGTCCTTTTGCAGGGTGTTTACGTAACGTTCGCAACCCATAACGGACTCGCGTGAATTTGCGCAACTAGCGAACGTTTTTCGGCCGTTGCTGCCAGGATCTCTTGCCTTTTAATATCCGCAAGTCTATCGAAATTAACCGTTCTATGTCACGTGTTCCCCTATCTCCCACCATTTCCGGAGAAACGTCTCCCAGACCTGAACGTTCCAGTAGCAGTTTAATTTTATACGACCAGTAGCGTTGGTTGCTTCCTGTAACTGCACCCGAAAACATCTATTTATAAGTGAGTCAGTCTGTTCACCTGCTAATTTAATCCAAAGTTTAATGGGTTTCATTTTAAAATCTTTCCAAATTCCTACACTACCGACCTCTCTTAGGACTCCGGCATTTGCTGCGAATCTAGAGACTCGAGAATTAATTTGAAATAATCTGTTTCGACGCTTTCTAGTCGATCTATCCTATCCACTCCCCAAATTTCTGCCCCATAATTCATTGCTGGGAGAACTAGCGATTTAAACATCGTCTCGACACCTTTAAAGGCAATTCCGGAACCCTGCGCACTGCGCAAACGATTTCTTTGAGCGCAATTCTTCCTTTACTGTGCGCCGCCACTATGTGATTACTCCATCCACCATTCATGGAAAATTTTGCCCAAGATATGTAAATGTTTTACCCGTCAATCTCCTCCTGAGCGTAAAACCATTTCTCCTTGTTACCCCATATAAATCCATTCTTGAAGACAACTACTTTGGTTTTGAATATTTACTTTTAATCCCCATGTTTCACTATATGTTTCTAGGATATTTAAACTTTTTTGTAAGCCGTCAATAGTCTCCGAACATAAAACTAAATCATCAGCATATAGTAGTCCGGAATAGTTCAGGCCCTCAATTTCCGGCGCAGATGTATCCGCATCCTGTAACCACGTCAATAAATCGTTTATAAACAAGATAAACAATAGTGGTGAGAGAGGACAGCCCTGTCTTACTCCTACTGTCGATTTTATTTTTCGCGTTGTACTTCCATCACCGCACCTGACACAGAAATTTACGTCTTTGTATATGCTCTGCAACACTTTTAAAACTTTACGTGAGACGCCTAGCTCATTAAGTTTTTGCCATAAAGCTTTCCTATTGATAGAGTCAAAAGCCATTTCGAAATCTACAAAACTGCAATATAAGTGGCCCCGTTTACGCGCAAGGGCCTGCTTTACTAGGGTATCTAACACAAGATATTGTCGGTAGTCAGAAGCCTCTCCTAAAGCCTGCTTGCAATTCTGATATTTTACTGTGCTTTTCCGCCCATTCACTCAGTCGCCCGTTGAGTATTTTACAAAATAGCTTGCTCAGCGCTGGTAAAAGACTAATTCCGCGATAATTTTGAGGGCAATTCGTATTACCTTTATTCTTAAAGACTGGTTGGAGGATCGCTGTACTCCACGTTTCTGGATACGATCCAGAATCAACTATTGCATTAAATAAATTTAGAATACTCTCTGGGTCTATGTGCCACAATTCCGAAATAAATTGTGTCGGAATGCCATCCGCGCCGCCTGCCTTCTTATTATTCATGGCTAGCATAGCCCATTCACTTCATTCAGGTTATCGGTTCGTCTAATTCAGGGACATCCCGGTCCGTGATAATATATATCCCTGTTTCAATATTCGCTATTTCGAGCGCCCGTGAAAAGTACTGCTCCCACGCGTCTGATGAAATTGCATTACTTACATTTCTTTTATTACGCAGTGATCTTATAACGTCCCAAATTGATTTATTATGATTGTTTCTTAAAATTGCCTCTATTCTTGCTGTCTCACTCTCCTGCCAAGATTTCTTCGATTTCTTAATTGTGGCCTCGTATTGCCTACGTAGTAACAAGTAACTATTTCTCGCTTCCGCAGTTCCACTGTTTCTGAACATTCTTAAGGCTACTATTGCTTCACGCCTGCTCACCCGACACTCCTCGCTAAACCATCCTTGGGTCAGTACCCTTCCTCCTCTCCCCACATTCGCATGCCCCTCCTGCGCGAAAGAGTCTCCTTTCTAAATTCTTTGCTTGCCTTTCCGGTGACCGCTCCTCTCGTGCCCACCCTACCGAGTTAAGAATAGCATCTGCAAATTCCTGTCGCTTTTCCTCTTTCCATATAAACCGTCGTCTTGCTATTGTGAAGTTTGTTGCTCCCGCCCGTGCCACTGCCTGTGGCAGTTCAGTAGCATTTACTGCTAAATGAACGCACACAGGCAAATGGTCGGATTCTGCCCGTAATTCGATTCCAAAATCTAATAAATTGTTTATTCTTTCATGAGACAACAGAGCATAATCTATTACACTACCTCCATTCCCACTAATAAAAGTTAGTTCCCCTTCAGTATCCTGTCCATAGTTGCCATTTAAGATTTCGAGATTAAATCTCTCATAATTCTAACAATTCCTGACCCTCATTATTGATGACTGAGTCTTTGCTTTTTCTAGAATTAGCTCTCGCTTCTTGCCGATCGAACTCCGAAAATACTTCCTGCTCATGACCAATTCTAGCATTCATGTCACCTAAGACTAGTAAATCAGTATTCGGATACCTTTGCTTCAACGAGTCTAAGAAATTATTGATTTCACCAAAAGCTTCTGGAGAATAATAACGCGAGCCCTGTGGGTGACGGTATATAAATACAATTGCGAGGTCTGTATTTTGCATTACTAGTCTAATACAAAGAAAATTGTCGGGTTTGTTGTAATTTCATAAATAAATTGCACTAACCTATCCTGAAATATGCACCAACACCTCCCGGGTACCTACCCCTTTCCCCTCTACGTTTTTTAGTTTTGCATATGGCTGTAAAACCAGACACATTTAAAGTCTCACCCTCCTTCCACCAAGTTTCTACGAGACCGACAATATCAAATGTGTTTATGTACCCATGGAAGTCTTGATTTCCGAGCTTAGAGCCTAGACCTTTGATGTTCCAACATCCTATTTTTAAAGCCTATTCCTGCCTATTGGCGACCTGCTGGGTCCCGACTCACCGCGAGCTTCCTGCTGCTGCACGTTTGCCGCAGCCATCGCCCTCGTAAGAGGTCCTCGCTCCAGGCGCAGCCGCAGGCGCGGCCGCGGCCACGGCCGAAGGCGCGGGCGGGGGCGGCCGCGAAGAGGCGCCCGCTTGCCCGGAAGGGGTTTCCGCCCTACTGGGGTTCTGCCCCCTCGCCGAGTTCACGGGACCCCGTCGCCCCGCCCCCTCCCACGCCCGCGGACGGGCCGCCAGCTCAGCCAACACGTAGCTGCGCCCTGACACGACAAGCTTGTCGAAACGAATCGACGCCTGCTTTCCGCTCGCTTTCGCCTCCTGCAAATGCGGAATTAACGCCTTACGCGTTTGCCGCACTGCCCAGCTGAAGTCCTCACGGACGCGCACCCTGCCATTCCGGGAGAGATACTCCGGGCTGCACGCAGCAGCTCCTCCCGCTTCCTGAAAGAGGCCAGCTTGGCCACAATCATACGTGGCTGTCCTCGCGCCGCCGCCCGGTCCGGTGCGCGCGCTCGATATCCTGGGCTCAACCTGACCCCAGCTGCTCCGCAAGATCCAGGATACACCTCTCCGAGTCCGCCCAAGACTCGTTCCGCTTCTCTGGGATGCCAGTAACAATGATATTGTTACGTCGCGACTGGTTCTCAAGGTAATCCACCTTGCGAACCAGCCGCTCGTTGGCTGTCTGCAGCGACTGCACTGAAGTCTCTGCCGACGTAACCCTGGCCTGCAACACATCGATTCTATCAATAAGTTCCTTATGGTTCCTATTGATAGTCTCGATGATATCGACGTTAGTAGGGGCCGGGATTCAGCTCCACCCCACCGATCGCCAATAGCACCGCCATCACCGCCGCGCCCAACACGCTCGCAAGGAGCCCCAGCCCCTGCGCTGTCCCCGGCACCGCCACCGCGCGGCAGGTAGCCCCTCACCCAGCGGCCGATAGCCGCGCGCCACTGCTCCGTCGACACCATCCTGCAGCAGGTAGAGCGCTTAGTAAAACACGTCCGCTCGGCTCTGCGACTGGCGAGAGACTGGCATTCGAATATTACAATGAAAACTACCGATAAGAGCAGCCGGGTACTATGATTCTTCTCCAGACAGCGGCTGAATTCGTCCGATCTTTGTAGCCAGTCTCCAGCTGCCCCGTCGGGACTCAAACCTAGGATCACACCCGCCCGGTCACGAAACTGCAGTGACTGTGGTTGATGCCCTAAGTCAACCTAGGTGATTCGGAGGCGCAGATGATTCGCTGGAGCGGCAGTAGCGGCAGTGATGGTAGCAGCGGCAGCTCGCTGCCTCGCTGCGTCTTTTTCCAGCCCCGGCCTGCGCCGGCGGGCCGCCGCCCACCTGCCTCTTTTTGGCGGCGCGGCGCTCAAATTGTGGGCCAGAAATCGGAGTTCTGTCATTCCGGCGGCGCGGGGGCAAAACCGGCCGGCGCGACACGGGCGCTGGGAGCGGACGGTGGCCGCGGCGGCGCGGGCAAGAAGCGCCCGTGATGGGCTTCTTGCGGCTGCGGGCTGCGGACGACCTGACCAGCACGCGCGCGACAAAATCGCAGAGGCCGCTTCCAGGCAATCAGCCGCCGCGTCTGCCTGCGGCAGTGTTGCGGGGCGGAAACTGAAATAATGCGGTTTTGATTTTTTTTTTTTGGTTGGTTGGTTAGTGATTCCGGACGCGTCAACAGCTTAGGTCATTAGTCTCCACACTGTACTGCATGTTTGTTTCTCGGGTGATGGCGGTGGTCTTCCGCCGCTGGATGGCGAGATCCGGCGCCGACTTACCGTCGGCTAGCGGGGTTTTCCCCTAACCAGGGCTCTCCCACCAGCGGGGCACCGCCCCAGCCGGGACAAGCTCTAAGCTCCCGTCCGGTCTCCCGGCATTCGTGGTAGTGTAGTACATATTAGTGTAAGTGGTGTGTGTGTGTGTGTGTAAGGGGTGAGGATAGGACAAGGAAGAGGAAAGAAAAGATCGCGCGCGGTTTGTGGCCCGTTTGAAAGTGTACTGCTCCGGCATTCGCCTGGTGTTCATCGGAGAACGTTCTACTTTAGAGCGACCCCACAATTTGTAACGAAGCTTTTACGTTTTAAAATTATTACACTCTTCAATATTCCGAAGAGTATTAAATTCCCTCGAAAAAGTGGGTAATACCCACTTACTATCGTGTTTGACACACGTGTTTTGGGCACAACAATACGGCGGACTGGCTTCACTTGCGGAACGTGGCAGAGGTTGGTAATGCCACCAGCATGTATTCATAGCTCCTCGGTGCGGAGAGAGGTTCCTGGCGCAGTACGTTGTTTCGTTGGCGACGCCGCAGGGGCGCAGGCGCGACCAAGACGCGTCGTGCGCGGGTGGTCCTCAACGAGCGCATTCCTCGCGTCGCCCCCTGTCAGCGCCGTTGAGGGCGCCTCACGAGGGAGGAAGGGGGGGATTAATGGCTCGTCGCCTCCCGGCTCACGGGAGACGCGTCGCTCACCAGCAGCAGAACGCGCCGGATCATTAGCAAATGGATCACCCGTCAGGCCGGCGGAAGGGGATGCAACTGTACTGAAAACGCACCTCTTCATTAGTGGGTCGAAATGTTGGTCTGCGGAATAGTTGTTGTACCATATCATTCTAACTCAACACTATACACAATACTTAAGTTCGAACAGAATTCATTTATACGTAGATGTCATTATATAAAATGGTTCTTAGTCTACAGGTAGATGAAAGTTGAAGTTCACTTCCAAAATAAAAATGAGGCAAAGTAAGCTACCAATTTTTTTTGAATACCAGTGTTTATAGCAAATTCATTCCAGATAATTGTCACTTTATAAAACAAAGAATTAACAACTTCACAAAGATCTGCAAACAAAATGAAAAAAAAAACATTTAAGTTTCTTGGTTTTTCGTTTTTTCGTTTTTTCGTTTTTTTTTAATTTATAATTCTTAACACATTTTCAAATATTTAAGAGAAAGATAAAAAGCAAATTTGATGACTTCTTAAAAGATATTTAGATGATAAAACAAACGTGAAGTGAATCGACCACATTCAAGAACGAACAGTGATTTTTAATACTTACTATTCCAGATAGATTACAAAATCAAACTGGCAGCGGTAGCTCAGTACATCAACTGATGTCACTGCCTCTGACCGGAAGGTCCTACGTTCGAGTTTTGGTGGAGAGATTTTGACAGCAGCGTTTCAGCTAGGTCAAATTCATTCGCTATCTGGAAGAGAATTCTAGCGGCCGGCTGATCTGATCGGTAGTTTTCCGTGGTTTCTCCGATCAAGACCAGAAGAATGCCGGAGCAGTACAAACAGACCGCGCGCAATCTTTCCTTCCTCTTCCTTGTTCTATCCTCACCCCTTACACATACCTACACTGACATACACTACACTACCACATACTCCGGGAGACCGGTCTGGAGCTTACAGCTTGTCCCGGCTGGGGCGGTGCCCCGCTGGTGGGAGAGTCCTGGATACGGGAAAACCCCGCTAGCCGACGGTAAGTCGGCGCCGGATCTCGCCATCCAGCGGGGAAGATCACCGCTATCTCCCGAAGGAAAACATGCAGTACAGTAATACCGGGAGGCTGGTCGGGGGCTCAGAGCAAGTCCCGGCTGGGGCGGTGCCCCGCTGGTGGGAAACACCTGGTTGGGGAAATCTCCGCTACTCAGCGGTAGGTCGGCGTTATATATCGCCATCGCGCGGAGGAAGATCGCAGCCCCCTCCCGAAGAAAACATGCACTACACGTACGGGGTTAATGACCTTAGCAGGTAACGTGCCCGGAATCACTAACAGTCAATCAATCTATTAATCAATCAATCAAGCCGCGCGTTTAGCTTCGCCTCCGCTGCGATTCGCGGAGACGCGACAGCGAAGCACATCGTGCGTGGAGAGGAAGTGGAGACAGAAGGGAAAACTGTTATCTCAAATTTAGCGTGTGTGTTGTCGTGATATGCATTGTTTTTAATTGTTATTTCCACTGTTGTTGACACTGTTTGACATTTCAATATAAGCGGCTAGGCTATGGACTGTGAAGTCTGAGTAGAACTTCCTGGAATTTACCTGTTACTATTGGCTTCAGGAACTGGACGAAAAATCCGTCAAATCTGGTGGAAAACACCCTTGTATAATTCTAATGAGTATATTCTGTTCTGTGTAATGTAATATATGTGTTATTGCAGTCATATATGATCCAGTAAGTTTTTTTTAGTGTCAATCTTTGTCAAAGATCGTAACTTTTACTCGCTATATAGTCTTTCTAGATATTGGTTTTTACCAAAGTCCAAGTAAAATAACTAAAAGCGGGCCCTGTCGGCGTGAGCAGAATTACAATATCAACTATAAACACTTCAGAACTCACTCGCAAAACCATAATGACTGCTTAGGCGCCCATGGCTTCTTACATACGGGTCACTAGCAGACTCCCACTATTGGGACACGTTCCAAGCTGCTTTACCTGCTGGCGAACCGTATCGCACATTGCTCCTTACATACAGGCCACTAGTAGAGACTCATCACGGGCTCGCGTTCAAGGCTACTTCACCCTCTTGGTGAACAATATCGCCCAGGGCTCCTTACATAGGGTCACTAGCAGACTTATTACGCGCTCGCGTTCAGGCTACTTCACCCTTTTGCGAACCGTATCGCCCATGGGCTCCTTACATAGGGTCACTAGCAGAGACTCACTACGGGCTTGCATTACAGACTGCTTCGTCCTTTTGCGAACCGTATTGCCCATGGCTCCTTACACACGGGTCACTAGTAGAGACCCACTACAGGCTCGCGTTCCAGGCTGCTTCACCCTCCTGGCGAACCGTATCATCGCCCGCTGATCATCAGCGCGCGCGCCAACTTCAACTGCTTCCATGCATTCGTAACACACAAGTTATTTTTGTTTTTTAACTCCATTGTCGCTTTGAAATCACGTACCAACATGCTTTTACGCGCCCTCAGTGGCTTTTCGATCCACTGTGCGCGGCGCGCTGTTCCGACGATTTGCGTGACCCAGAGCCGTCTGGGCCTGATCGCCTCCTCCATATCGCGGAAACCTGACCTGATTCCTTATTATAGCCATATTGAACATGTAGGACTCATTCGTATGCCTTATCTCAAAATTCTATTTTCATTCGAAGGCTTTTGAGGGAATCGTCGAATTTTTATTGCGTTTTGACACTGAAATTAGGAATAATAAAAAGTGATTACACTATGTTAATAATAATAATAATAATAATATAAAATATTGTTTAAAACTCTTGATCTACTACTACGATGTTGTCGGAACGAGTCTTTGATAATGAATTAAGTTACAAATAAACTTTTGTTTAGGATAAAATTTTCAAAATTCAAACTGATATTCTATAATACAAATGATTAATTTTTTCAATGAAAATGTTTTGACCAAAATTTTTAGAATGCGAGGTGAAGTCCGACACAAATACACTTAGGGATTATATCTCGTGTTTTTTTATATTGAGTGCTACAGGAACAGTACTCTTTTGTGAAAAGTATAGTATGCAAAGTAGAACATTAGTCAACAAGTTTATAATATTTAGTTCTATTGTATATGTGTTGAAAATGTGCCACGTTAGAGACGTTTTTAAAAAGTTGTACGAATGCAAGGAAAGCAGCATTACAAACGCGTCCATGGCGTTACACTTGTTACGGTGATCCAAGGAGTTACACAAGTTGAGGAAAAGCTAATGAAACGTAATAACGTTTTTCTATTCAATGAAAACGTTGGAAGTTATATAGATCTTGGTTTTATAGAGCTCTTTAAGAGGAAAATTATCGTATTTTGCTATGAGAAGATTCGAAATTTTAGCACTGAAAGTGAACGGTTTTCACTTCTTCCTGAACACTGTTAAATGCTACATGACTAATATCAATCTACATCACATAAATGCGCGTGTAGAAACTTTCTAGCTTATAAAATCGTACATTAATATTCTGGGAATTATTCGTATCTACGAGCTAATTTCAAATACTACCTCGATTCTATGCATTTTTCGTCATTTCTGTGCTGTTCTTTAATGCTTCGATTTTTTTCTCTTTATTTATACTCCAACTCTATCAGTTACTTAATTTACACCGTATGATTAAAGCGTTGTATGCTAAGTCAATTAAAAACCTTTCGTAACGACCGCCAACTCTTGAGAAAGAGAAAGTGTGAAGTAGTATATTATGCAATTTAAGGCATGAATTGTAAATATCGAAATATCTAGTGGAGAGTCGTTTGTGTTGAAGCGTTCTTCGAATCGAATTTGAAGTCGAAATCTTCTTCTTCTTTCTAGGGTTTTTATCCAGCCGACAGCCGGTTACCCTTTACGTCCCGATGGGACGCATATTCGACCATACACTAGACACCAACACACTTGCGGGCTCCTCTGATCTGGGGTCTGCAGAACGCGAGGCCCTCCGCGACAACACATATATACAAAGGCAAAAAGGCAAGGGACGAACAACCAAGGCGGGCCTCGAACCCGCGACCCTTCGGACCGAAGCGCTTAGTTGGTACTCGCTCTTAGCCACCTCGGCCATCCAGGTCGGCTTGAAGTCGAATTCGGATGTCGAATTTGAATATTGAAGTCGAATTTGTTTGGTGTCATTACTCCTGCCATTCTACGAACCTCGAACCACGAACTTCTCGAACCACCTTCACATCTTTCCCTCGCGGGCAACCGGAAGCGACCTGTAAGCAGCGCGGCACACGAGGCGATCGAAGATCCTGCTTCTCACGAAGGAACGTGGTCGCGGTCGAGCTGCTCTTCTCAATGGGCTCGGCTTCCGCGAAAGGCGAAGCTAGCGACAGCGCAAGAACGTAGTCGCGAGGCCGACCACACCACACCGCGCTTCAGTCGAGCGCCTGGGGAGAGCATTCATGCAGGCACGCATTGCGTTATGAATAAACCAGCGAACGCGCTCTGATACACAATTAACGGGCAAATATGCAAACAGTATGTACATAAAATAGCGACGATGTTTGTATCCTATTTCAAATATTGTACTCGTTTTCAACTTCAGTTCGAAGTCAAGGAATAATCAAACAACATGAAAAAAATTCTGAGAACACGACGACGAAGACGACGTTGAAGTCGAAGGAAACTGTAGTAAAGATGACGGCAAAATCGGCTACGAGGAAGACTGCGCTGGCGCGGAAGACGACGGAGGCAGAATGTTTGAATGTGAAGACGGAGAAAGGTCAATATTAAGTCACGATACGTTGCAATCGATCTTCTTCTCAATGCCACGACCGCCAGAGGAATAGGGCACTTGATCGCGGCCATGTCGCGCTTGTGAATGGTTCTCGGCTTCCGCGAAAGGCCAAGCTAGCGACAGCGCAAGAACGTAGCCGCGAGGCCGACCACACCACACCACACCACTCCACACCGCGCCTCAGTCGAGCGCCTGGCTATAGCATTCATGCACGCACGCATTGCGTTATGAATAAACCAGCGAATGCGCTCTGATACACAATTAACGGGCAAATATGCAAACAGTATGTATATAAAAAAGCCACGTGATTAGTATCTGATTCCAAATATTACACTCGTTTTCTACTTCTGTCCGAAGTCAAAGAATAAACGCACAGAATGAAGACAATTCTCAGACCACGAAGTCGTCGTTGAAGTGGAAGAAGGCTGTAATGTAGATGACTTGTAGTCTTACTACAAGTAAGACTGCGGTGGTGTGGAAGACGACGAGGCAGAGAATTTGAATGCGAAGACCGATAAAAGCCAATATAAGTCACATGTATTGTTATGATACGTCGCAAGCGATCGTCTTCTCAATACTACGACCACACGAGGAATAGGGCGGCTTGGTGTAACATTCACACGTTGGGTATGCATTCATGTACGCACGCATTGCATTATGAATAAACTAGCAAATGCGCTCTGATTCACAATTAACGGGCAAATCTGCAAAAGGAAATACCTAATAAAATAGCGACAGGATTAGTATCCCATTACAAATACGTGTACTCTTGTTTTCAAATTCTGTCCAAAGTCGTAGAATAAACAAAGAATATTCAAAAACACGACGAATAAACAAAACGAAGAAAATTGTGATAACACGACGCCGAAGACGACATTAAAGAATAAGAACACTATAGTGAAATGCTACGCTACGAGGGAGTCTGGATTAGCGGGGAAGACGACGGAGGAGGAGAATTAGACCGTGAAGGCGGTCAAATGTAATGTCAATTGCAAGTCAAATATATTTGCAATTGTCATCACCCTGTCACCTTTTTTGGAGGTAATATTACGGACGAAAATATGTTACACAAAAAGAAATGAATTCGAATTGTAACCTTGTTATTGAGTGACAAATGTATTTTAAATAATGAAATTTGTTCAAATAATTGTCATCCCGACCGGGACTCGAACCCGGGTCTACTGCTAGTTTACCCCCAGTTGCTACTGGGCGTAAACGTCGAGTCCCAGTCGGAGTGAAAATTTGTTATGTATCTAATGAACTTCCGTCCCGCAAAATTCAATGGTCCCGTAGGCGGCGCCCGCGTTCGTAGGTATTTCGAAAATGATTCAGCTGCCGCTGTTTTCTACTTACCCCACGTCTCTGACCATGCTTCTCACTCTTGAGGTGATCTCAAATAAGAACACTTACAGTTCCAACAAAATAAAAATATATTATTCCTAATCAATCGACAAACTGCTCCTCTTCTGGGAATATTTTGTTCCGATTTCTTCAACTACCCATTCATAATTATATCTAATATCTTCCCCAACATTTTATCTGTCTTCTGGACACTTGAAGACGCTACTAATTGAGTATTTAAACATGATTTTATTTTAAATGTCACGATGTAATCGTCAGGCGTCCATTTCTTACGAACTCTAGCAAGTCTCCTCAAACAAAACTCGCCTCCATACAACACTACATACCTCAATTGTTCATTTCTTACGAGATGATACACTCGTACCAAGTTCTAATTTTCACTTTGTTGCAATTTTTAACAAATGTAATATTATCGTCAAATGTACTGTTATTTTGTAGCTCATGTATAGAGAAAACAGTCTAAATATTTTGCACGATTTTCTCAAGAGGAATATATTGTTGATGAACGAGTTTCTGAAGGATGAGCGCGAGCTGTGCTGGAAAAAGAAGCAGGGGCCAGTGCCCATTACGGCCCCCTCCGACTGTTCGTGCAGGCTGGCTAACTGTAAGGCTGAGCGGTTACACTACTCTTCGGAAGGGGCGTGACTGAACGGAGTTGCGAGGCGGGGGACGCTTCCTTCCGGAAAACTGGGACGAACATCTGAAGCCGTGTAGCTAATCGTTAGAAACTCGCGTCTGTGCCTGAGGTCGTGTGCAAGTGGATCGGCTCTCAGTCTCCGGGAATTTTGGGCGCGTGGTCACGGCGGGACGCGCTGTGAATGCGCGCGGGTTGAAGCAACGTCACTTGCGTAAAATTGTTGATTTCTTAGAGAATCGATAATGTACCAAGTGTATAATTTTTCGAGCCATAAATTTTGAACCAATAAAAAGTATAGTCAAATGTATTGTTCATTTGTATTGAAATAATTTTAAAAAGTAAATAGACAATAAATCGCAGATATTCAGAGAATATATTGTTGATTCGTTGCAAGCGATCGTCTTCTCAATGCCCGGGGAATAGGGCACGTGGTCGCGGCGGAGTCGCGCTTGTGAATGGGGCGCGGCTGCCGGGAAAGGCGAAGCGAGCGGCGCCGGCGCGTACTCGCGCGCGACCCTCGACTGGCGGCGGCGGCGGCGGCCGGGTCGCGTTCTTGCTGCGCGAGCGCGCGCGCGCGTTGCCTAACACGGAAGGTTGCAGCCGCGGGGCCCTCCGCCGCCGACCGCTTCCTTCCGGAGAAACTGGGACGGGAACATCTGGAGAAGCCGTAGTAGTAATAGTTGAGAAGACGGCGCGCCGGCTGTCGCCCCGTGGGGGAAGGGGGCGTGTCCCGGAGGTGGAATCCCGAGCCTCCAGGTCTCCCGGGAAGTTGCGTTGGGGCTGCTTTGTGCAGGCAGGCGGCCGGAACCTTGGGGAACTCCAGTGAAAGTGCTGCGCGGGCTTGGAAGCGCGTCACTTGCGTAGAAAATTGTAATTGATGCTTGGCATTTTTGAAGATGTTTAAAGAGATAATATTATTTCTTTCCCTTGAGAATGAGTGCTTTAATTACTTTCCGAGTTCGCTAAAATTTTAACTACCACATAAACACCTATATTTCAAGGAATGTCGTATGTGATGTCATTGCTATTTGTAGAATAATTTTCGAAAATATATAATTAATTTTCTCCAATAAAGCAGAATATTAGGAATTATTAGGCGTTTTCAAGTTTCAGTATTTCAACTTTCAATTGTATAGCATGAGAATCCTATGCATGGCAACAACCTCTCCTAATGGTGTGTGGCTGTAGTGCTGTGTATGACCCGAATGAGTATATTAGTGCAGCTTCCCAAGTAATGAAAATGTCTATGGAGGAGAAGGAGTGTAAAGAACGACTACGTGAAGATAATGAAAATATCTTTTTAACTTTCTGAGCGATTCATTCACTTTTAATGGCTTTTTCAGATGTGTCGCAAACAACTATTTTATGGGTAAATTTCGAATTTGTATTAAATTAATACGTTGTAATTAGATAATTTTTTCTGTAGAATTACACATTTTTATTTCATTGCTTTTTAATTCTTGTCCAAAATGGACCTTACAGGATCACGTAAAACTGATGTTCTCTATTACGCTGATCTTAATATTTTCATTACTTCAATTCAAGACTTACGAAAATTGGAAACATACCTAAGAGACATTGATAACAATTCTCATTGCACATATAGAAAATTTGCAGGGACTTGGTCTTTCAGTGGTCAAGATCTATTATTTGAATCGATCTATTATCGATATGAATTATTTGATGCGTCAAATTGTAAAATGTATCTATGCGTGTGATGAAGTTGATGTATTCAAAGAAGAGAAAGTACGCAAGTTGAGAGTTTTGTTTTTCATTCTGCATCCCTGTGAAAGGTGTTAGTAAGCGTTATCGTTGTTCAGAATTCGCAGAAATTTCCAATTTTAGTTTGAAATAAACTTGTTAGGCCAACAATTTAGCGACCGAAACTGAAATTAAGTCGATGATGAGAAAATAATTAATGAAGTTTCGATTCTGCAAACAGAGTAACTGACAATACATTCGGTGGCTATTTTCTACTATTAAACATTCCCTCCCACCTATGCTGTCAAAGATGAAGGTTTCTGGTGGATGCGATTTATAAAACGAGATCGACACAAATGTTCAAAGATAAAAAGAAATTATCACTAGGGGTGCAGAAACAGATTTAAGACAAAAAAATAGAATTTTATAAATTGTGCTTTGAAAAAACATCAGGCAAATGTGCAACCCAGCGCAGCAAACGTAACGATGCAAAACGTTTCCATTGTGTATTACTCAGAAAGAATGAATTGGAGGTTATTTAACACAGTTTCTCGTGTTTTGTTTCTTTGTCTTAATCTAGAAAATAATATATTTTGGACCTCCTATTATGTAATACCTCTTCTGGGTACTCCAAGGTCCTAGCATGGGTGAACAAAAAGTGAATCCGGTAACTCTTGCAAGATTAGTTAACTATATTGTGTTTAATTTAACTCATGTCCCAAATTTTTCTGTTTCTTTATAAACGCTTAGGAATGTTCTCATGTTTTCCGGCGCAATAATGTTAGAAAAGCTGAATGCTCTAAAAAGTATCTTAACTGAAAAAACTGGAAACGCGAGAAAATGTTGCCCGTTTGCTGAGCATATTCTTGCCTTAATTTGCTAACAAAGGAAAATAGTATTAGCATTGATGAGAAAAAAATCCTGCAGAATGAGAGGATATTGTACTTCGGCGAGATAGAGAGCTTTGCATTTGTAGACTTCGAAGAAAGAGACAGTGCAAGAGGAAAACGCAAAGTAGAACTTTTTATCTCGATCGCTTTTATAGTTTGCGAATGATAAGGGAGCAGAAGTTGGTTTTTCAATTACAAAGGAAGAAAGAGCTGGAACGAACTTTGGTGAAAGGAAACTAACCTTTATGGGTCGACTGACGATCGGTTCGTTTGTCCCTTTTTGGCGCTTTCAGCGACATCGGTTCGTCGCCCTTGGAACCAGTTAAATTGCGGATCACGAGTTTTATACTGTGGCAGAGCCGTTGTGTTCAACAAAGAGCATATTTGTTGGCGTTCGGCAAAGCATCAGGCGGAAAGCGGAATTAAGTCTTGTTAGAGATCGATGTTGCGATACATCATTCATTTAGAAAAGGAAATAATTAGCAAAGAAAAATAATCTTTTGTCTCCAGTTCTCTCTCGTTCAAGAGTTGTCTGTTGGGAGTATACAAATTGCATTTGAAGGTACGTAGTTTGCTCATAGCTAAATATGTGTCGAATGTTTTATTAAGGTTGCCTTAATTTGTGTAAATAAAGAGAAAACTATATCCATCCTCGTTCATGGGGTCAATCTGTAGATAAACTCGCTTGTCAAGGTCTTCTTTACGATATTCGTGCTTCATACTTGACTCTAGATAATAAAAAAACAAAAATACTGTATCATATGCAATCATCTATCTATGCTGCTCGATACAAGTAAATATTATTTAATAATACAGTGTTATTTTCGAAGTAATAACAAAATCCATCGTTTTATAAAATTTACAGATGGTCAATGGAGACAGATTTCATATGAGCCAGCATTTGAGAGGGTCATATTACACATTGTTTTTGCAACATTTGTGTCATAACGCCAGCTGCTGTTGAAATTGGCACTGTGTAAATTAGAATATCGGACAGTAAAAGATTGGATTTTTGTATATTTCAATGTAATTAACATTACGACTAACAATGCTCATTGAGTTATGCGTAATACCTCGATATTGCGTGGTAATTCTGAAACGCAAATGTAATGGATTTGGTGAAGGGATATATACGGAAGTTTTATATTGATGAGTAATCTCTTGGAAGCTGCATTCACTGAATGTGTATTAAAATATGTGAATCATACATCGCAGATCATTTGTTATGTTCAGTAGTTTCTTGCTGTCAAATTCTGCTATATATTATGAAAGGGATCCATACATTTTTTCTTTGAGTGTTTTAATAAAATAACGACTGAACAATAATTATCAATCTCTTGTAACTTATGATTCAATTTCCTTATTTTATCTACAAATGCGTTGCGAGCATTTTGAGTAACAAGTATGACTGAGACTATTCCTCTCGTGAAATTATGGTTCAAGATGACTTAAGAATTATTCTGCGTCCATGAATCACAGAAGAACTATCCTCAATCATTCGTCGGTTTTATTAATTCAGTTTTCTCCATTCAACGTACATTAGCATGGTATGTGCATTAGTACTGATGGTTTGCATCTGAACAAAGTATTTATTATTTTTCGATATAATTTTTCATTTGTAACAGGTATGTTTTTGAATTTTGTGCCTGAAGACCCTAGTGAGATCGGCAGCAATTCTCGAAAAGTATTGGTTAAAGAGATTAGCCACTGTTGCCGGATCGTTCACATTTATATCGTTATATTTCAAAACAACATTCATATTAAAATTGACTCATTAAAACAAACAACGTAGGACAAAAGTTCTATATGCTTTTTCCCCTTCAATATTTTCGACCCATGAGAATTCTCATTACAATGTTTCCCCATTACAATTTTCTCCCATTACAATGTTCTCACAATGTGAAGTTACACTGTTTAAGGAGATTTTCCCACGTGTCTCATTTTAATCTTTTTTTTGTATGATCAAACCGTAGATGGTTTATAAACATTAATCTTATATGTATAATTATTGATGAACAATAAATAATGGTAATGAGGTGTGATTTGATTGTTCTTATTGCTAAGGTTCCAAAAGTATAAATGATATCACTCAGAAAAATACGTAAAATAATTCATTCACGTTTAACAAACACAAGGTACAGCATCCTATAAATACTGAAAGTTATACAGAATTAGGTATTAAATTCTGTAAGAAAGTTCAATAGACGTATGTATCTATATTATAATTACATTATATATGTATGTATGTATGTATGTCGTATTTTGGTTCATACATTTCGGAAAGAGTGCTGTACTTTGAAGCGTTAACTTTTTTTGCGTGTAACAAGGTCTATATACTTTCCAATTTTTCACATTTTTTAAAATTTATTTTTCCACCTAAAACGTCAATTCGGATAACACGAGTTCCAATATTTGGCTAATCTACTGCTCTTCCAAGTTCAATCCGCTCTTCGTACACGGAAAAACGGACAGCAATTTGGCCGCGTAAGGCGTCGTAGCTTTGCATCAGCGTCCACTGCAGCTGGCCGTGGCGGTGGCTGGCGCGGGCGGCCTTGGACTGCCTTATTCGCCAGCGTTGGGGCTCGCGCGCGCCCGCGGGCCAGGCACGAGGCACCCGCCGCCAGCAACAATCCCGCCGTTAGGATGCCCTGCGCCAGCACGCGCGGAATGCAGCGAAAGAGCGGGAGGGGGCTTCCAGTGAATGCACTTATCTGACGGATTTGAAGGTGGTTTCTTCACTTCGGAAATTTAGGCTCTCAAAATTTGTCGGTTTTAGGAACCTGATATAGGATGCGTAATTTCTCAAATAATTCACTGTAAATAAAACAACGCATAAAATAATAATTTATTATTATTATTATTATTATTATTATTATTATTATTATTATTATTATTATTATTTCAACTTTTTTTCGGTTCGATTTATACCGAGCAGTAATTGTCGAAGTTTTTAAGGGACGAATATGAAGTTTGAGGTTTCTGCAGGTCATTTTGGGGGCTAATTATGTAATGAGCACTTTTGGTTGCTTTATCGAAATGTAAATAGTACGAAGTGTGCTGTAATTAATTTCTAGTGTGTGTGTCGAAAAGAGTAAAATAGATCCTTCGTCGTAGACGCAGACCTTTATTAGTCGTTATTATATTTTGGCGGGAGTTGCCGAGAAAGTGTTTCGACGAGTAGATTGTAATTAATAGTACAGTATCATGTATTTGCGACTGCATTTAGAGGCATGAATCGGCACAAGAACCCTTACATGAGATAGAAGTCCAAATCAAACCGTATGTGCACTGGGGCTGCTTCCATTTTGACCTCAATATAAAGCTACCTCCGTTAACGTTTTTACTTTTTATTCAGCTTTCCTTCATTGGTTATCCATAAAATCCTCTTTTCTTCTCATAAGTACATTTAATTTTTATTGATATTTGTAAAGTATGGGTTTAAATAAAGACTCTGGAACATTGATATCAAGCCACAAATATATTTTGAATGCCGATTGCTACTTCCACATTCAGCGGATTACAAGTTATGATATTATTACTCTTTGAGGATTATATTGGTTTGGTGATTGACTCCGTGTGACACAGGAGAGGAACATCGCATTTCATTCATATAGTTTTCAACAACCAAAACCTATCATCATTGTACGCGCTTGAAATCGTGGTGTGAAACCCTCCACATCTACGTCTCATCGAGCCGTCTATTCCACATCAAATTACCCTTCTAGGAATGTTGCGATAAATGTTGTTTTAAAAGGTAAACGTTTAAAGTAAAACAATTCATCCCTCTTTTTGTCTAAAGTTCCACCTGAACGTTTTCAACCTTGCACCTGCCGGGGAGGTTCAGAGCATCAGCTGAGATCACTGTAGTGCTTGTGGTCGAGAGGTCTTTAGGATCGAGTTCGGACGATGGTAGGATTTTCGATACTCGCTCGATAGCTAAGTCGAATTCAGTCGCTGAGTAAAGAATAATTCTAGCGGCTAGCTGCTCTGATCGGTAGTTTTCCGTGGTTTCTCCGCGAAATATCAGGTAAATGCCGGAGCAAAACTCTAACAAACGGGCGACAGATGTGGGCGATTTTTCCTTCCCCATTCTTTGTCTTATCCTCATCCCTTACTTACACACACTGACACTTAGACGCAGTGCACTACTACACATGTCGAGAGACCTGTCGGGAACTTAGAACTTGTTCCTAGGGCGAACCTGTTAGGGCGGTTCTTTACTGCTGTATAGATGTGACAATTGAGTATTATCACAAGTAGACAAGAAAAGACTAGAAACCGGTAAAATGAAAGTTCTAAGGTGGAAATCAGGATATTCAGAATTAGACTAAAAGACAAGCCAAACAATAGTACAAGAAAATAACTTAATATATGTGCCATCAAAGAAAAAATAACATATACATAACAATGGCTCATGCAAGCAAAGACAATGAATGCCTCAAGAGTTCCGCGAACTATGTACAGTTATGTCCCACAAGGAAGAAGAGAAATCAGCTAGGTCGAATTCAGTCGCTGTCTGGAGGAGAATTCTAGAGGCCGGCTGCTCTGATCGGTAGTTTTCCGTGGTTTGTCCGATCAACACCAAGCGAATGCCGGAGCAGTACCCTACCAAACGGGCCACGGAGCGCGCGCGATCTGTCTTTCCTCTTCCTTGTCCTACCCTCTCCCCTCACACACACACACACACACACACACACACACACTACACAACCACATATTCCGGGAGGCCGGTCGAGAGCTTAGAGCTTGTCCCGGCTGGGGAGGTGCCCCGCTGGTGGGAGAGTCCTGGTTAGGGGGAAACCCGACGGTAGGTCGGTGCCGAATCTCGCCATCTAGCGGGGAAGACCACCGCTATCTCCCGAGAAAAACATGCACTACACTAACTGGACTAATGACCGAAGCAGTTGACGCGCCCGGAAACACGAAAAAATCAATCAATCAAGAAGAGAAAATAGTCGACCACCAAAGAGATAGAACGATAAGTAGATGCTATAGGGAATATTGCCTAAGCGTGAAGAAGAAGAAGAAGCAGAAGGACAAGAAGATGTAGAAGAAGATGATGAAGTAGATGTAGGAGTAGATGTAGATGTAGATATAGGAGTAGATGTAGGAGTAGATGTAGAAGAAAGGGTAGAAGAAGAATTTTCATTTTCTTCTCTAAGCTTTCAAATCATTGCTTTCAAATACTTTTGGGGACTTGCAACCCCCTTGTGGTCGCACTGTGCGGCGGCGACGGCCAGCCTCGCTGCACTCCACGCGGCGCGGCGCGGGGCGCGGACGTCCTTGGGGCGCCATATACGCGTGGAGGCGAGGCGAGGCGTTTATCCGCGCGCGAATCCGGCCGTTAGGATGCTTCTGCGGGAGCTGCGAGGAATGTCGCAGGCGCCGGACGCGAGCGCAAACCAGTTCTCTAGGCCGGGAGGCGGGGAGGGCGCTGGCGGTGGGGGCGGCGGCGGCGGACGAGGTGGTGGTGGTGGTGGTGGTGGTGGCAGAGGCGGCGTTGGCGGCGGCGGTGGTGAAAGCGATGGTGATAGCGATGGTGATGGTGGTGGTGGCTTGATTGATTGATTTTTTCGTGTTTCCGGGCGCGTCAACTGCTTCGGTCATTAGTCCCGGTAGTGTAGTGCATGTTTTTCTCGGGAGATGGCGGTGATTTTCGCCTCGCGGGATGGCGAGATCCGGCGCCGACCTACCGTCGGCTAGTGGGGTTTCCCCCTAACCAGGACTCTCCCACCACCGGGGCAAGTCGTATGGGTCTGCACGACTCTACGTTTTGAGAATTTTTTAAAATTTATATTATTAATATTATTATTATTATCATTAACATCACTGTTATTATTATTATCATTACTATTATTACTGTTATTATTATCATCATTATTAGCATCGTTACTATTATTATTACCATTACTATTCTTAGTATCATTGTTATTATTAATAGTATTAGTATTGTTACTGTTGGTGTTGGTGTTGGTGTTGGTGTTGTTGTTGGTGTTGTTGGCGTTGTTGGAGGGTGATGGTTGAGATGGCGCGCTCCGCGTGCTTCGCGCGTCCGCCGTCGTTTTTCCTGCTGCCTCGTCGGCGCCTCGCGCTCGTCTTTTTTCCTTCCCGCGCGTTCCATCCGCGCCGTGGGATTATCTCGCCTTCCCAGGAGCGGAAATGACGAATTTGGAATTGGCGGACGTAGTTAGCGTTGATCGGATAAAAGTTCAGCTTTTCGAGGGATGTTCTCTTCTATGGTGTAACTACCGTTTTTGGGGTTGCTGATGCTTGTGTAATGTGCCCTCAGCATTTAAGCGTTGAAAAATAATTGCTGTAGTAGCTGTCGTATTGAGTGACTAAAGACTGCAATTGATTGTGATCATTCTAATAGGTAATGTTCAATGAATGTAGAACAATAAATCCTGATGTTATTTTCAACGCAAATTATGGTGTATCGATATGGTGGGAGGACAACCGTTTTGGCCATATAATTGCTGTCATTTGTGTCTCAATTTAACGGTGAAGACGTAACAGGTAGCAAATCTCACCCCTATTCTTCGAAGCAACAAGGCACTATTATGGTAGAATATTTTAGGAACGAATGTGTTTCTCATCATCCGCAGCCAGGTGTTGAATCGACGACAAAAGAATGCTCCTGAACTGACTCATCCCATCCCTGCGCATGAGTCGGCGACAGGGGGGGAGTGGGTGCAGAAGAAGAATTCGCGCCCGCGAATCCGGGGGAGGGTGAGTCATAGCGGGCTCTTTTCGCACGCTCCGGACAATCGGAAGGCGCCTCCAAGTCGCACTACCTGCCACCGCCCTCTCATCCTCCCGAGCACCCGTTCGCTCCCTACCCTCCCTTCATCGCTCTCGTTTGGACGCTCTGCCACTCGCCGGCCCTTTTGACCGTTCTTCCGATCGACCGTCTGTTGGTGCGTCGTTTGGTCCGTCCGTTGGTCCGTCTGTTGGTCCGTCTGTTGGTCCGTCTGTTGGTCCGTCTGTTGGTCCGTCTGTTGGTCCGTCTGTTGGTCCGTCTGTTGGTCCGTCTGTTGGTCCGTCTGTTGGTCCGTCTGTTGGTCCGTCTGTTGGTCCGTCTGTTGGTCCGTCTGTTGGTCCGTCTGTTTGGTCCGTCCGTTGGTCCGTCCGTTGGTCCGTCTGTTGGTCCGTCTGTTGGTCCGTCTGTTGGTCCGTCTGTTGGTCCGTCTGTTGGTCCGTCTGTTGGTCCGTCTGTTGGTCCGTCTGTTGGTTCGTCTGTTGGTCCGTCTGTTGGTTCGTCTGTTGGTCGTCTGTTGGCGTCTGTTGGTTCTCTGTGATTCGTCTGTTAGTTCGTCTGTTGGTTCGTCTGTTGGTTCGTCTGTTGGTTCGTTCTTTGGTCCGTCCATTAGGGAGCGATCACAAGGAAGCCAATTTTGACCCAAATTGCAGTCGCCCAAGTCAGACGGACAAAATCAAACGAAACAGATCATCGCCTGACGACGATGTTTTCGGACGACGTCGCGACGTCGGAAGACGTCGTACGGGTGTGCAATGATCATTTACATTTACTACCATCTATTCACTATCATTTACTGTATTGTGATTGTACGAGACCGCCACCTTAAGCGAGAAACCCACTAGGAGCTCCCGTCTCGGCTCTCTAAATTGAAAATTTCGTCCTTAAATATTCGTTCACTAATGGTGAAATGTTAAATTAGTTTCGCTTATTTCCTAATTTTCATAGAAAAATCTAAAAAATACCAGAATATCTTTTATTTCGAAAAGACCTCCCGTAATAATAATTTTCTCAAAAACTGTTACAAAATGCTAAATCTTAATTTTTATAATGCGATAAAATGCTATAGTCTTCTTTTCTAAATTTCTTTTCTAATTCTTTTCTTCGTTTTTAAATTTAAAGAGCTAAATTCTACCATCACTACAAATACTTAATGATTCATAATGAATATCGAGAGGGAGATAATTTTTTTAAGGTGATACGCATTTTTTCTGCCAATATTCAACCGAGGAAATTTATAATACGAGTATATAGGCATACAATAATTGATATGTACAAGCAGATGTCTTACGTTAAATGTGATGTAATTAATAGTTTGATATGAGCTTTTTATAAAGTACCCCTAAAATATAAAAAAAATCCTTTAAAACCGTGGAACCTGAAGTTGAGCAAAATCAAATAGATGTTATACTGGATTTGGAAAGATCCTGACGGTTTCGGACTAATATTTTTTACAGCATTTGTTTCCGCTGAGTACATTGTCCTCCTCGCTCCCACCCTAGCCACCCCTCAGTGGCTAATATCACCAATTGCTCCATCGAAAGTATTAACTCTTTATCGCTACTGGAACAAGTGGCGCCCCGTGCAGTTCCGATCCGTGCCGGGCCGTCCGTAATGGGTGACTGGCAGGCCGAGCCGAGCGGCACCGCGTCTCGCCGGGCTGTGCCGAGACGAGCCGAGCCGGGAGCTCTGTGTGTTCTGTCGTTTGTGTCGCGTGCGTCCGTTCGTCGTCTCGTCGTCCGTCGTCGTCCGTGCTCGTCCTCGTCCTGTCCGTTCCCGTCCGTCCGTCGTCGTCCGTCGTCCGCGCGCCCCTCGCTCACCCTGCCCTGCCCGCTCTCCGCCTCCCCCGTGCTGACCGCGCGACCTTCCTCTCTGCATCCCGTTCGCCTGCCCGCTCTCCGCCCCCGTGTTCCCACCGTCTTCCCCCCTGTGCTTCTTTGTCCCGAGTTCAAAGCCGGCGTTCCTCCCCGCGAGAGCGCGCCGGTCGGTGGCTCATTGGCCAGGAATGCCGGAGCCGGGGCGACGTCCGCAAGAGAGGGTGCGAGGGTGACGGGGACGACGGGTGGCTTGCGGGAATTGCCAGGGACCCTGTCTGCACTTGCACTGCCAAAGGCGCTGTCCGCAGGTTGTTTTATGAGCTCCCGGACTGAATGAGTCACTGGTGGCCTCGAGTTCCGTGGTTGAAGAGTCGATGTGGGTTAATAACGAACTTCAGCCTGGTGAGTGGTTTCTAGAGCGGAGAACGTTGCACTTAAAATTCGTTGAAGATTCTTAGAATGGGGTTATACCTTTATTACGGCCCTCTGTAGGTATTTGTTTCTGGTCACACCTGAGATAATCGTTCATAAGATGGGTGATATTTGCATTATTTGAATGTTGATGGAAGAATGATGGAATGGGACGCTACGGAATCGGGGAAAACTCAAGAAAGCCTGTTGCGAACATGTTTGGTCCATCACAATTTCGACATCTTAACACCGGGATGTGAAGCCTTATTTATCATCATTACCATCATTATCGTACATGTTACTTTTTTACAAACTGATCTCATATAAAGAATGTTAAAATATCACGAACGTCAATGTATATCACAACATATTAATTACCATTTTTAAAATTGCACATGAAGTTAAACTAGTCTCTGGGAAAACTAGTCGTTAGGAAGGTAACACAAGACGGTGAGTCTCCACATCAAGCGGCACGTTCACTCCAAATCCGGCTAGCGAGTGTGAAACAGTGAAAACGAGTGCTCGCATAGCTACGCCCAGTCAGCCCGACGAAGGAACGAATCGACCCCACGTAAAACTAGCGAAAGGCGCGACCCGTGGAGGCAGCTGAGCTGTGCGCCGGCCCTTAGCGCCAAGTGCTGTCTTCAGCGCCCGCCGACGCTGCAGCCGCGCAATCCGCCAGGATGACCCTCCAGCAGTTGCGTCGCCATGGAGACGCGAAGGGGGTGGAGGGGGCGGCGGAGTCGGCGGGAGGGGTGACGGGGTGGTGGGGACGGCGGTGGCGGCGAGGGTGGTGAGGCGGCGGTGAGGGCGATGAGGCTGGGCTGAGTCGGGCGCGGAGGCGGAGTGGGCGGGGGTGGAGACGTGGGAGGCGAGGGCGGCGAGGGCGGCGAGGGCGGCGAGGGCGGCGAGGGCGGCGAGGGCGGCGAGGGCGGCGAGGGCGGCGAGGGCGGCGAGGGCGGCGAGGGCGGCGGGGCGGCGAGGGCGGCGAGGGCGGCGAGGGCGGCGAGGGCGGCGAGGGCGGCGTGGGCGGCGTGGGCGGCGTGGGCGGCGAGGCGGCGGGGCGGCGGGGCGGCGAGGGCGGCGAGGGCGGCGAGGGCGGGGGGCGGCGGGGGCGGCGAGTCGGTCTCGGAGGCGGAGTGGGCGGGGGTGGAGGCGAGAGAGGGGAGGCGGCGCCGAATTAAGGACTGGAAATAAAAAAGTCGAGCGCGTCGCTCGTCGCGCTGGCGTCTCTCGTCCCAGCGTGGGAAGCGCCAAAGTATCGAACTCTGGCGCGGAACACTGCATGGCATTACAGAAACTACAGGGATCTAATTCCGCAGAAGAATTTTCGGCTACTGCACGTAAGAACGAGTCGTTGGCGCTGACTACTAGGGTCAATTGATACAAACGTAATATCTACGTTGATTATTGTGATGAGTGGTAAATTCCATCTTGATAATCACATGGACCTAATAGAAACAAAGAATACTCAGCGAAACTAGTCTTGAAAGAGTTTCCCAAAGTTTGTGTTTTGAACCCAACATGATGTATTTTCGTTATTCGTAGTTTGTTTAAAAAAAAAGGTTTTTCGTAAGGAATGCTTAGTACTATGTTTACCGATTCGGCACACTGGTAATCTATGCCCTAACGAAGCGTTTCTCAGTAAAATTTTATAATAAAAGGTATTCATCCTATTGTGCAGGTCTTGCGACTGGTTTTACGCAAAGACTCACCAGTTTATTGGTTGCCGTGCACTTGGTACGTTTATCACTCACTTGGTACGTTATTATTATTACGTGAAGAGACGAGGCAACGCATTCCATTTTAGAACTCGTCAACCTTGACAAAATATATGAAAGTAGGACTCACAGTCGGGTCACGCTAGGAAGTGAATGTGAATGACATTAATTGGGAATAGCAAAGTGCCAGCCAAGTTAGCAAACGTTTGTGAAATTATTTAGAACAATTTATGTATGGTACTCAACGACCACGATCCCAATTGAATTTGGCAAGAGAGTCGAAGTAAAGGGTCATATGACTGAATAGAGTATACCGCACGAGGCGTTGCTAAACTAGTTGCACTAGAGCCCGGGCGCAGCAGTACGGTCCCTCAGAAACACAAGTTTCTGCCGAAAGGAGGTTCTCGGGAGGATTGGATTTTGATTTTGCTATGATTTAATTTTCGTCAGTAAACAGTGACAATGTTGTGGGAATTCTGATTTGGTGTTGTTGACGTTCTTATGAGAAGAAATAAAAGAGGTCATCTTCGTCAACATATTAGTGTACATATTAAGATGTTGACTGTTATGTTGACGAAGATGACCATTTCTTCTCAGTGAAAATGATATGTAACCTTAGGGGGACACGACACTGATTTATACTGTTGTATATTTTGCAAGAAGGGGCTGGAGCTTACAGCTTCTTCCGGCCAGGGTGGAGACCCTCTGACAGAGATACCTGAAGAGAGAAGCCCGCGAGCCGACGTGTACGTCGGGGCTGGATCTTACGTTCCAGCGGGTGAGAAATACTGCCAACTCTTGGGTTAACATGCACCTGCAGATGCAGCACGTGGGAGGTGCCGTGCTGCGAGTGCGACTACATACGGGGATCAGAACGGGTTTCAGGGGATTGTTTGCCTTTTGGGGAATGATAGACAATATGCAATGAGAATAAATATAAATTTAATGCATAATAACTTCATAAATACAACTGGTTTTGGTTAATGATAAGCCGGAGGACCTTTGAAAGTTTATAAAGTTTTACTGACTGCTCTTCAGTAAGCTTTCTTGAAGTACACTTGGGTTTAGCTTACAGTTTTTGTAGCAAGGAAGGCACCAACCCAAATCACTCGGCTGAGTGTGTCGATGTCCGGGCTGAGGTTGGCTCCAGGCAGTTCGGTGGTGCGAATTGGCATGGGCGCGAACTCAGAAAACCGGAGCTGGTGGCGGAGTTTGCCGTGAATTCGGCCAGGTGGCGGCTGCGGTCCTCGAGTGGCATGAATTTGAGGCTTGATTTGGCCGTACTAATCGCCTTGGTAGGCGAAGCAGGAACAGCCGACTCGGTTGAGTTCTGTTAGTCAGTCTGTTTGAGAAGTTCTGAGCAGTGTTGTTTGAGAAGTTCTGTTGATTCTGTTTGTCGGTTGTCTGTCGATTCTCACATGCACGAAAAGTGCTTTCCGGGAGTATTGGCCACAGCAGTTAACCGGCCGGGAAAAACAAAATAATCAATCAATCAGTAAAGAGGCCAGGTCACTGAACGTAGACATTGGGCCACAAGAGACTTTCCCTATACTAATTTTCCCGCATAGGTGCCCCAGCTGTTTTCCCCCTTTTATTTATTTGTTTTCCTTTTTTGTTTTGTTTTTCTTTGTTTTTTCACGTTGCGAGCTACAGTCGCCAAACTACGTGGAGCAATGGCGGGGTGGGCAAAAAGATATGAATTCATAGTTAATAATCTTTGGTCTTTAAGGGGTTTGTATCTTTATAATTACTAATGCATTAAGTTTTTGTATTGAAATGCTTCGCATTTATAATAAGCCAGCAAAAATCGGTGAATAATTCAATTGAAATAAAATTAACCATGCATGATATTAAAATGTAAAAAATAGCTCTTCCCCCACAACTCTATTCAATCCTAAAAACTTAATGGAAGTGTAGTGTAATTACGTTTCAGAATTTTTTCGAATCACCACATTTTTTAACAAAAAAAGTGTTAAACATTATACTAGAGAGTTTTCTATTGGCCAGAATTCTCTTTATATTTGCTCAAAGCATTACGACGAACATCCCATAAAATTGCCTTTATTTTCAGTAAACGAATTTTAAAGAAAGTCTTGTATCCTGCAAAGCATAAGCTGTATATTGATAGCCGGATTTAGGCGAATTTGGTGGCAATAAATCACAATCGAAAATCGATAGCAAGCTGCAAAAAGCGGCTTCTCGTTGATACATAACGTTCTTATTTTTTCTTGAAGAAACCGGATCTAAAAAGCAGATTGTTTGTCTGTTCACGTGAGGAAAGATCGTGAGATTCGGCAGTGGAAATAAAACTATCAAAAATGTTTGTAATAAAATTCTATAGCAATATTAATAAAACAGTATAAAATTGCAATAGCAATTCTTAGGTCTACCTCCAAAAAGTTTCTCAAATCGTGTATTTCTCTCTTGCTCTTTGTTAAGTCTTTCCTTCTTCTTTAGCTTCTTAGCGTTTCTTCTAAATAAGTTTAAATATCGTTTTTCGAAACTTCACGATAAATATTTATTATCGGGTATAGACCTTTTGTGTGAATAAATCACAATTGAAAATTGATTGTTAACTGCGGTCCTTTCTAAAACACTATTATTTATTTCGTAGAGAAGTCCAAATCACAGGTACACATCCTCCGCATGTACCGAAAGTGGAAGGAAAGACGTCGGAATCTGCCACTCTCTCACCGTCTCACAGATCCTTTGAACGGTCTCTCCGCTGCTGCCATTATTTATTTTGTAGAAATGCCCAAGGTAGAAGTGTAAATCCTGTCTGTGTACCGGGAGCGGTAGCTCAGTGCATCAACTGATGCCACTGTAGCGCCTCTGACCGGGAGGTCCTAGGTTCCCACTCCCCACGGCGGCAGGATTTTCGACACTAGCTTTTCAGCTAGGTCGAATTCAGTCGCTGTCTGGAGGAGAATTCTAGCGGCCGTCTGCTCTGATCGGTAGTTTTCCGTGGTTTCTCCGATCAACGCCTGGCGAATGCCGGAGAAGTACCCTACCAAACGGGCCACGGACCGCGCGCGATCTGTCCTTCCTCTTCCTTGTCCTATCCTCTCCCCTTACACACACAGTTACACTAACATGCACTACACTACCACGTATTCCGAGAGACCGGCCAGGAGCTTAGAGCTTGTCCCGACTGGGGCGGTGCCCCGCTGGTGGGAGAGTCCTGGTTAGGGGGAAACCCCACTAGCCGACGGTAGGTCGGCGCCGGATCTCGCCATCCAGCGGGGGAAGATCACCGCCATCTCCTGAGAAAAAACATGCACTACACTAACGGGACTAATGACCAAAGCAGTTGACGCGCCCGGAAACACGAAAAACGAAACCAAACCAATCCAAATCACAAGCGCTGATCCCGGGCGTATACCGAGCATGCGAGGAAAGACTCTCTCGCCTTCTCCCAGCACCTTCGGCGGACCTTCTCGCTTGCGCTGCGCCCGGCGGCGCGCGGCCTATAAATACGGAGCTCCCGAGTCGTAAATGTCACGCGGCGCGAGTTCTTAAGCAGCGCGTGTAAACCGATGCCTAATAAAGATGAATGCTGCCGATGGGAAGCTATGAATTTCGCGTGTTTAGAATCCAGACAGCCCCTGGCACTAAAATTACCAGGTCGTGAGGAAGAGACGGAGCGACTTCAAGATCGAACGAGTGCCAATGCCGCCCCTGGGAGAACGAAAGAGTTGTTGATCGGAAGAGTTGAAGAACGCGTGCGTTGAAGTGCGCTGGAATCGATGGAGTTTTATCGCGTGAGGACAAGAAGGAATGTCGCGTTTGATGCGAACGAATAAGGGTCGCTGGAGTTTTGAAAATAGGTCGCGGGAATTAGTTCATGCCTTGTTGTACGTGGTGAAACTCGGGCCATTAGGCCCGCTCTTCCGTCTGACCACGAAAATTTTCGCTACGCTCCTTTCACCATCTGGAGAAAGAATGTATTATCTTGGGCGGCGAAACAGGCGATTTGAATTCAGCTCAGAAGCTTCTTTTACGCTTGAGTTTTTACATGCAGTAAATCTACTACATGGGACAGCTATCTTTATTTCCCCTCCGAAGGAAGGCGTACGAAGGATTCGCTCTTCAACTACGAAGGATTATTTCGATCTACGGACACGACCATTAATAACGACCGGTCTAATAAATTAGTAAGCTGAAAAAATCCAAGAACAACTGGGAGGCAATGTTTCGTGATGGTCCCAAAAAGGTTTCAATGGATGCTCTTAATCCGACATTGACTAGCGACCGTGCGAGAATTCTGCGCGAACGGTGCGGACGGTAAGCTTGCTTTCGTTGCTTCGGAGGCGCGCCGGGGGGTAAAACGTTAGTGAAGGCCCCAACCAAATGCTCTTCAAAGTTGTTACCAGATGTTCCTGGGTGAAATGATAGAGAAGCGCGCAGAAGGAGCTCACCCTCGCCACCGCCCTCACTCCCTCTGCCATCACCCCGCCACTTCCCTCACTCCCGCCACCATCACCCCCGCCACCATCACCCCCGCCACCATTACCCCCGCCATCGCCATCACTCCCGCCGCCATCATTCCGCCACTTCCCTCACTCCCCCGCCATCACCCCCCCCCGCCCCGTCCCCCCCCACCACCATCGCCCATGCACACTCTCTGACATGTGGCGGGCTAATCCAATCACGCCACATCCACGTGTCGAAAGCACTCTGCCGTACACAAGACTCCAACCTGCGGCCTTCGACTTCGAGGCGACTGCTAGAAATCTCTGCTCCGCAACCGAGACCGATTACCGTTCAGTCTAGATTTAAGAGATCAATAGCTTTGAAAGATGTTGAAATATGATTTTACTCTTAAATTTTATTTGTGAACTTACACGTGTTAATTTTTTTGAAAATACGCCACAATCTTTTGTTCGGTGGTGTTTCGGAATGTTGTACCCAAGTGTGTTCACAAAACCCGTACATTTTAAGGCCGAAAAAATCCTTCGTAATCCTTCCTTCAGAGGGGAAGTAAAGACGATTGTCCCATGTTATAGATTTTCTGCATATAAACTATCCTCCAGTTTAAAAGCAGTCTCTGAGCTACATTCAAAATCGCCTGTTCCATCGCCCGAATAACACCTTTCTCTGATACATGGTAAAAGGACTGTACAGAAATTTGCGTGGCCAGACGGAAGAGTGAGCGTCATAACCCGAGTGTCGCCACGTCAAATAAGGCACTAACCAACCAACCAACGAACCGTCTCGTATTTCACCTAGGGCCTTCCTATCAGATTCGCTGCAGTGGCCGAAGTAGTTCCTCCGAGTTCTGAGTTGGGCCCACTGCATGTCTGGTGGGCGGCGGCGGCGCGGAACCAGACCAATCGGCTGCCGCCGGACACGCTGGCATTCGGCGGAGGAATGAAGGCGCCCGCGCGCGCTCGCGCAGGGGTGGGGGCGGGGCCGGCAGGTGAGAGCGCCGGTCAAGGGCGCCGCCGCGGAGCGAGCGAAACCGTTCTTTATTAGCGGCTGAGGCGTCGGGGGGAAGCGGGAGGGGCACGCCCCCTCGTCCCCGCCGTCGCCTTCGTCACCACCGCCTCAACGCCCCTGGTTGGCTGAGTCGGCGAGACGTTGGCGCCACCACGGGGCCGTCTCCGCCGCCTCCGTCTCCGCCGCCTCGTCTCCGCCGCCTTCGTCTCCTCCGCCTTCGTCTCCTCCGCCTTCGTCTCCTCCGCCTTCGTCTCCTCCGCCTTCGTCTCCTCCGCCTTCGTCTCCTCCGCCTTCGTCTCCTCCGCCTTCGTCCCTCCGCCTTCGTCCCGCCTTCGTCCCTCCGCCTTCGTCCTCCGCCTTCGTCCCCTCCGCCTTCGTCCCTCCGCCTTCGTCCCTCCGCCTTCGTCCCCTCCGCCTTCGTCTCCGCTGTCATCTCCTCCGTCATCTCTGGAGTCGCCCTCTCCTCTTGCGACGTGGTCTTCTCCGCCGTTTCCCCATCCTCCTCCTTCTCTTTTCATAGCTGCAGCGTTATCCTCTTTCTTCTCCACTGTCTCCTCCTCTTCCTTCTCCTCCTCCTTACCTGCAGTCTTATCCTCTTCCTTCTCTCTCCTCCGCCGTTTCCATAGTTTACTAATCGTCTCCTAACTCCACTACATTCTCATCCAATGATACCGCTGTAATATTTTTTGAATAATCTAACATTTACACTACTTTTATCGTTATCATCACAATTTGCCATTTTCAATATTGCCTACCGCAGGCTACGCCACCTTGTCTCAATCTTTTCTAACGTCTCATAATTCTCAGTTTGCACACTCTGCTCCTCATACTTTCCACATCTTTTCCATTGTCATAGTTCTTCTTGTTTGTCTTTACCTCTTCTTTTTTCTTTTCGTCTTCCTCCTACTATTTCCACTCTTCCTCCTTACTCTAAATACGTTTATTCTACTGTACATATACTAAAGAGTAAGAAATTTGAAATCCTTGCCTTTCCGTCCCCACCTCTCCTTCCTCTTCCCCTTCATCCATCCCCGTGTCCCACCGCCCCCGCCTGCAACGCCCCGCCCCCTGCAGCCATCGCCCCCGCCCATCTCGCCCTTCACAAGCCGCCCGTGAATCACTCGGGTTTCGCGAAAGTCGCTGTCGGGCCAGGGCTATAATTTCGCCGCAGAAATGAATTGAAATTAACGCGGTTGGCGTGACTTTCGCGTCGGCGCTGCCGGGGGACGGCGGGCGGAGGAGGGGTGGGGGATGGGGGAGGTGCGAGGGGAAGGGCGAAAAGGGCTCGAGGCCGCCTGTGAAGACGTCGTGGGCGCCGCAGGATGCAGCGGAAGGGGGGGGGGGGGGGAGGGTTTGGCCGGCATTCCAAGGAGGTGCCTGGCCCACTTGAGGTGATTCATTTGCTTGCAGTCGTTTCCAAGGAAGAATGCTTCGTCGCGGTTGTGATTCATTTTTTCCCAACTTAATTTTTCAGCCAATTATGGGGCGTGCCGGCGAGGGAAGATTAGATGCCGAAGTAAATCAGACGCAAACCTTTATTCCTTTAAATCGCTTGATTGGGTAATCAATTATGCGTGAAAAAGATGTTTTCGTTCTTGTTTCGAGTATTTATGTCTTTGAGTTACTATTCGAAGTACGAAAAGGTTAAAAGACGGTGAACGTAGAAATTAGATGTCAATTGCATGGATACTAGAATTTAGATATGTTTTCAAGAATTCTGGGTTATTTTATTGTTTTTGCAAATTGATTTTATGTAACTTCCTACCGTCTAGAATCTGTTGATCAGCTTGAACTCTCGGTATGCAAGACAGCCAATACTCCTGCAGAAGTACCGGTGCAGAAGTATCGTTGCGTTTGCAGTTTCTGTTCTTGGAATTTCTCCGCTGGTGCAATCTGGCGGAGATGTTCACTACTACCCCTGCAGCATATATTACCTCAGACCGCGATCGCTCATTGCCAGTCATGTCGTTTGCAAAAGCAGTTGACAGAGAATTTGCAATGAAGTGAATGCTGCTCCCCGTTCTAGTCTCAAGATCAAATACGCCGCCCCGATCGTGCATCCTTTCATTGAGAATGTCTTTCACGTACCTATGCTGCTTTGAAACAGTGCCAATATAAACGTGTGTGTGTGTGTATATATATATATATATATATATATATATATATATATATATATATATATTTTTCAAGCAAATTTCAATTTCAATTGAAAATTAACATACGTTTTTAAAAGTTAATTCTAGGGTTTACAGTTCTTTTATTGGTTCAGTGTGTTATTTACTAGATTTCTTAAGCAGGATGTGTTAAATGTGTGAATATTTGAAGATTAGCATCGGTGTCACGAGAACCTTAGGCACGATTGACATCTTAACACAATGATAATTCCATTGTCACCTATTCGTATACTACTGCAAATGAAACTACTGGTGTTACAATAATACTTTCTTGCATTATTAGAAATTTTTATTGATTTTCGAGAAAGCAAAGGGTTCAAAGAAAATGAGTCTGGCGGCATTTTTATGCTTGATCCCAAGACACAAAATTTAGAACCAGTTTCGGGAAAATGTTTTGAAAATATTAAGGCTTAAATAGATTACTCGTATTTCCTCCTCCATCTTCCCTCAGTACGTCTCAGTACTTCGTACGATGTACAAAATTGCGCCACCTTATGACTTACCACGTGTTTAATATATATGACTTTAGTAAGTACTTTATTTATATAAATTTTAGTGTTCATTCGTATTATGTATTTCTTCTGTATGCCTTAATTATTCACATGCTAATTTGTTCGATCATTGTAAATACTGTAGGGCTACTGATGACAGGATGAAATCCGAAACATGTTTTGTCTGAATTTTCTGTAAATTAAAATTCATGTTGTATAAACTACTTGTGGTAGATACCTCTTCTATCCTGAATTTATAATCATGGAGTACCACAATACCTCTGCTGACCCTACGGAATTTAGATAAAATATTTTGGAATTTAATTGTCTGTATCCTGAGCTTATTCTAATTATTTGGCCAATGAAAGACGTAGATAAATAGAGTAGAATTTAAAAAAGTTGAAGACCAAATTAAACCTGGAATTATTATAAATTTTACCTTTTTACTCGATTATAGGCTCAAGGCCTCGCGGACCTGTAGGCTTCTTAGATCGGGATCCTGACAAAAGCTATTAGGGCTCGGTCGATCTGGAAAACCCTGCCGTGAATCAGGAAAATCAAGGCTTGAACAGCCCCGAGCAGACGATACAAAAACCTCTGAAAACGAAGCGATGGTTTTTGGCATTCATTTTATAAGATTTATTTCAGAGATGAGTCAACAAAGTGAAAACATGGTAACAAATAGTATAGCAAACAAATACTACACATCTTCATTATGTGCAATAAAATAACCATATTCAAATAATAGTATAATAACAATCACTAATCATTACTGAGTTAACTTCAATTGGATATTTTGTCGTGTTTAGCTCATAATACGAAATAGAAGCCAACATGACATTTTTAACCTAAGCCTTTTTCCGTGCAATCTTGGAGAAATAAACTTAAGCTAATAATTACCATTATGCACCCATTCTTGCTTAGTATGCTACTAGATACGTTCTTAAATTAAACCTGAAAAATTAAAACCAAGGACCAAAATTTTACGGTCTGTTTGGAGGTCCATAAAGTAGCTTCGCAAACGGAAAAAAATTGAAATGAATCTCAAATTTGTCGCTTTCTTGTTGCTAATTTGTTACGAAAAAATTATCACTCTTCAGCGGATCCGCGAACTTGCTAATAAGTTAGCCTGACAATTTATAAGAAAACAATCTGTTCGGTTCTCACTGAACTCACAGACCCAAACTACAATTCAAGGCCACAATAGAACAAGGGACTATCCCACGTTTTTTGTGAAATTGAGTTATTAGCATTAATAATAATTATAATAATAATAATGATAATAATAACTAATAAATAATAATAATAATAATAGTAATAATAATAATAATAATAGTAATAATAATAATAATAATAATAATAGTAATAATATAATAATAATAATAATAATAATAATAATAATAATAATAATAATAATAATAATAATAATAAAGCCATTGATACCAATGTTGGGCAGGGCCTCGCACTTAAATAGTGGGAGGGGCTCAAAATTGTAACCGCTTTCACGTGAGCTTGTCCAGGAGAACGTATTAGCAATATACAAAACTTCAAATATTATTATTTTAGTGTAATACGTTATTTACATGCAGTATGGACTTATAGTCATGTGTAATGCGTTTGAAAGTTTGAAAATATATTCATTTACATGAGGGAACTTCAGGTAAAACCCCATTATCTCAGAACCGTGTCAGCGTCGGATATCCGCTTGTTCCCCTGAGCCCTTCAATTCCGGGTCCGTCGTGAGCGCGGTGCGGCTGGGGCCTTGCAGCGAGACGCTCCGCCGCCGCCGCCGCCACGGCCATCGCGAAAGCGCGTGGCCCTCTCGAATTCCGAGGTGGAGTTATTTCGGCGCTGCGCCGGCCGGCCCTCCGACATGACTGGCGTTTCCTCGTTCCCTGCATGCGCTCTTTCTCTCTCTCTCTCTCCGGCTCTCTCTTTCTCTCGTCCTCTCTACCTTCTCTCTTCTTTCTGTCTCCCTCTGTCTCACTGTCTCCCTCTGTCTCACTGTCTCCCTCTGTCTCACTGTCTCTCTCTGTCTCATTGTCTCTCTGTCTCTCTATCTCTATCTCTCTCTGTCTCTCTCTGTCTCTCTCTCTGTCTCTCTCTCTGTCTCTCTCTCTGTCTCTCTCTGTCTCTCTCTCTGTCTCTCTCTGTCTCTCTCTCTGTCTCTCTCTCTGTCTCTCTCTCTGTCTCTCTCTCTCTCTCTCTCTCTTCTCTCTCTGTCTCTCTCTCTGTCTCTGTCTCTCTCTCTGTCTCTCTCTGTCTCTCTGTCTCTGCTCTCTGTCCGTAGTAGCCCTGTGAACGTTGGTTTTATTTAGACAATTTGTAGGAGTGTACAGCTTTGGGTTACCACCATGCGACTTCAGTAAATAAAGAAATTTTAATTAATTTTTCTTAATTAAGCATTTTAAATTTAAAAATTTTACACCACCATTTGCATCCTAAAGTTAATACGTAGATTTTAGTCGAACTGCGTCTTGTCTTTAACTGTCTTATGACCTTCATTACAGTGTAAACAAGGAATTTTTGTGAGAATTACAGGCATTACACTTATGTAGTAATAATCCATGACATACTTTGGCCAAATTGGAGATATTTTCGAAAATCAGAAGACTGCATGTGATTTGTGACTACTCGTGTAATGCCCAAAGATCTTCAATGGATTTCAGCATACCTAAATTCGCAGCTGGTCCCCGAATGTCGGCGGCCGCCTCAATAAATTTGCTGATGTCAGGATAGGGTAATGCATTGCTTAACTCTTAGTTGTGCAACCAGCATGCGCTCAGGGCGGCTTTGGCAAAATATTTCATGAAAGCATCTTTTAAAAAATTAAAAGAAACATTACTTAAAATGGATTGCTTCGTGGTTATTACGAGTTAATTTATACCCTCTTTCAGATGTATTTTTTCCTAATTTATAAACAATTTGAAAATAAACATCTAAATGATATTCATGCAGACTTTTCCAAGTACCTTTCGTAATAGAAATTGTTTAAATTTAAATCGGGAAAACCATTAAAATATTATTTAAGAACAGGTATATATCTAGAATTTTTTTAAAAAAATCACAAATAATTGAAGCGTGTCCGTGTATATAGCATGCTAACGAAAGACGTTGGTTTGAACTATTTTCAAAATATCACGGACACAAAACACCGTAAATTTGCTACTGCTGAATATCGGCACGCCAGGGATACATGCACAACAGGGACATTGAAGACGAATATTTTACAATTTCGCACATTATGATAAAAGCGCCCGACTTGGATGGCCTAGGTGGCTAAGAGCGTGTACGGACTCAGCGCTTCGGTCCGAAGGGTCGCGGGTTCGAGTCCCGCCTTGGGCATGGTTGTTAGTACGTTGTCTCTCATGTGTGTGTTGTCGCCGAGGGCCTCGCATTCTGCCGACACCAGATAAGAGGAGCCCGCAAGTGTGTTGGTGTCTAGTGTATGGTCGAATATGCTTCCCATCGGGACTTAAAAAGTAACAGACGATCGGCTACGAATCAGCGTAGGAAATAATGATAAAAGCGGTAGGTGCGATTGCAACTCGCAACTCACATGACCATTGTAGTACATTAATCGCAGACGATGCGTCAGAGGTCCTTAGTCATCATGCGCGAGACACGGGCTATGTTTCTTATCACGCAATCTGCAAAATGATACCGATTTGAAAGTTCTGTAACATTTTGGAAGGTGCCGTAGAATTGGTTGACAGAAATATTTAAAGTTGCGTTCTAGATCACAGCGATTTTTCTTTTAGAAGAATGCTTTAACAAGTGCGGTATGTTTTCGTGACGCGTTATGCCCCCTGAGGTAGTGAGAATTATAAAAGGGGTCAAGTATGGTATTCGATAATGCTATAATTGTATTACAGATTTAAAATTACAACCAAGCACAGTTTATTATTTGCGTAGCAAATTTATTCTAATTTTTTATTATTTTTGTGCTCGCCTCAAATAAATGCTGTGCTTTAATTTGAGGGCAAATGTCGGGAAACATGTAGAATCAATAAATTAATAATCACGATGAATACATAGTTACAATTATTATTTGTCATCAGGAATAAAATCAGAATTGTCGGCTTCGCGAAATTGGGACACCACTAATATTTAATCTCATTAGTAACGCATTCGAGCAATATCAGCGACTTTTCAAGCATATTAAATAATTGTTCATATTAAATAAGTGTTTCTATCTCATATTAAATTTGATTGGCTGCATAAAACCATATACTTGAACAATTAGTGTAAAATACCCTTTTATGAGTCGGAAAACACATTTCGGTTGACGCGCGAAGCGTTGAGCCAACACCTCAGCTCATTATTGTTAATTGAAACTTTCGTGTAGTTTTTCGTGCATTTCAAAATAAGCTTTCGTGTATTTTAATCATTGTAGCCAGAGATCGATGCTTTTTTTATGTGTAAACCAGACGAAATGGCATGCCACGTTTGTCTACTTGTTTGACTCCGCGTTTGACTACTCTTTTTGTCTCGCATATTGTCTGAGCATGAGACTTCAGCGAAGTTTCTTCAGCCGTGTCTTCTCTCGTCAAAGCACATGGAAACACCAGTGGAAACAACACTCGCTGATTGTATCGATCCGTGATGGAGGGGAAGGGGAAATGTAGTTGTGTTTGTCTTCCTATTTCACAAGTACATGAACAATTGCATCGATCAGGGAATTACCGAGTAGACATAAGACAGTTGCGTTGTGCTGCCCTCCAATTATTGCTTACAATCTGTATTAAAAAGTATTATTGTGGAATGCTTTTTAATGCAGCATTCTTGTGGTATTAAAAAGTGATCTTTTCGGAAGTTAAATTTTTTCATGTATTAAATTTATTCATTTGACAAATAACACAAATTAATTTATCAACCTATGTAGAAGTAAACTTTCCAATTGATAGTTCGGCAAATGAGTAATTGAAAAAATTACCACATATTGACGAATTGATAATTCGGCTTTAAGTAATAGAAAAAATCCCCACATGTGATATTTCACACACAATGTGATATTTCACCAGAATACGGTATCTAACATCAGACATACTGGAATAATTCTGGGTAGGAAAAGAGGTGAAAGGTGTACACCAGGTGAATAGTGAAAGGGTTCATGGGAAATGTCGAGACAATGACCAGAGTCGTTTCCTCGAAAATGAGGAAATCATCTCACCACAATCTATTTTCAAGAAGCGGGCTTCTGTATATATTTGACATTTACTACGACAACATTTTTGTGTAAGAATGTTTTCAGCGCTTACATTCACCACGAACATTTCAAAATACTTTATCTGTAACTACTGCACCAACTGTATGCGTAGAGGCAGTAGTATGTGTGTTGATTCAGTACATTAGTACATGTTACTATCGGCTTAGGTAGTTCAGGCATCATTTGATGACACTCTGACCCGAAGAAACTAGGGTTTGAGCCCAGACGGTGGAAGTATTGTTGACTGTACATACATAGCTACGTGAAATTCGCGCCGATCTGTCCTTCCTCTTCCTTGTCCTATCCTCTCCCCTTACACACATACTCACTGACCCTAACAATCACTACACTACCACATATTCCGGGAGACCGGTCGGGAGCTTAGAGCTGTCCCGGCTGGGGCGGTGCCCTGCTGGTGGGAGAGTCCTGGTTAGGGGGAAACCCCTCTAACCGACGGTAGGTCGCGCCGAATCTCGCCATCGAGCGGGGGAAGAAAGCAGTTGACGTGCCCGGAAACACAAAAAATTCAAATCAAATCTATTGGCGCATATTCACGAAACGTATTGAAACTTTCAGAAACGTCTCTTTCCAATCTCAGCAGTCACCCGTTTTATTTCTGAATATAATTTCGGGATGAGTGTTGTGGTAACGTCTCTCTCTTTTTCGGGTGCGGGGTGAGTACGGGCTGTGGTGGGCGGAGCGCATCCGTCCAGTTCCCGATGGGTGAATGAGCGCGGGCGGGCGCGGGCGGGGGGCGGGGGGTTGCGGGAGCGGGGGGGGGGGGGGGGGCCGGAATGCAGGCGGCGAGGCCCGGGCGCGGGGGAAGGGCACCTGAGTCGGCCGGCCTGCCTCACCTTGAGCGGCCCGCGGCCACCCCTATAGGAATGCCCGCCTCCCGCCGCCCGCCGCCCGCGCCAGACGTTTGTTTTATGAGCCCGCGCGCCCGCCTGACCGCGCTGCTTGGCCCGCACCCTCCCCTCCCCCCCACCCTCCCCCCCTGCCGTCCGCATGCGAATCCGCCGGGCCGTAGCGGGAACCCAGGCCCCCGGACTGTGAAGGCGGTGGTGGTAGGGTTGCTGCTCTCTCTGGAATCCGCCGAGTAATGGCATGGAGCGTGCTTGGAACCGAGACGCGCTGCAGCAGCAGGAATTGTCTCGTCCAGGGCAAGCTGACGGCGGCGATGACATTTGGGTCGTGAGAGTGTGAGTGTGATACCTCTCGTAAGCAGATGCTAGAATGACTGCATGGAAGAATACAACGTCGTCTGTGCTGAAACGATTCAGATGGGGTCGGAGGGTCATGGACGATCACTCATGGCCCTGGCAAAAATTGATGTAATTTTTGTTGTTGTTGTAAAAAGAATAGCAAAAATGTTTGTAATTTAAAATGAAAATACATGAACTCGTTTTTCGATAGCGCGTGCAACTATTTTAAATTATCCAAAAATTAAATCATTCGCCAAGTACTCTGGTTAATCCATGCCCACCCCATCGTCACCGCTATCGTAGTACCTCAACGAATTGGCTATGGCCAATAAAAATAAATCTATTTTACCCCCAAAACGACAAAACATTAGGGAGCCCCTGCCCACAGCAGGTCGTGCGGATTAGAACCCGTACTCCACGCTTCTAAATGAACCCTCAATCACCTCTGTAGGTGGTCTGGGGGGATCCCAATCGGCACTAAATGGTAGGCGTTCAGTTCTTTATACATTAAGATTATTATATTGCCCAACGAGGCCATGACCCTCCAAATTGAATGGCTGGACCCGCCTCAGCGCCCCTGGGAGTGTGCGGGCAGCCCGTTCTGGTAGGAAGTGGGTAGGGCAGGAGTCCGCTCGTCAGGTATTTTCGCGCTGAATTAGCCGGCGTGCCTTCTCTGGCCCGCGTTCTGCGGAGAGCCCAAATGAACGGCGAGTGCGTTATGACCTGTTGTTCACCACTCCCACCTCCTCTCCTTGCTTCCTTTACTGGCTGATTAATTGATTGATTGTTAGTGATTCCGGGCGCGTCGACTACTATGGTCATTAGTTCCGTAAGCGTACTGTATGCTTTTAATCGGGAGGTGGCAGTGGTCTTCCCTCGCTGGATGTTCAGAGCCAGATCCGATAGCGGATGATGGTAAATTTGCGATACTCGATATATAGATTGGTGAGCTCAGTCGTGGTCTAGAGGAGAAATGAGAGCCAGGCTGCTCTTATTGGTAGTTATTTGGTTTCTCCTATGAATATCAAACGAATGCAGGAGAATTACGTTAACAAACAGCCAAGGACCACCCGCGATCTTTCCTTCTTCATATTTGTCCTTTCCTCTCCCATTACACACACAAATTGAGACTTCCATGCACTACACTCTCACTCACATCGGGAAACCGGTCAGGAACTTACAGCTTGTCGTGATAGACAGAAGGTGGAGATCACTGGAAAGGGAAAACCCTCGCAAACCGAAGTGTAGGTTGACGTGAGAAAGAACGTTTTAGGGGGAGGAACACCGCCACTTCCCTGCTATAGCAAGTACTACGAGTATTAGTCAGGGGACTAATGTGTACAGAAGTTGACGCGTTTATAAACAAAAAAGAAACAACAAAACCAACAAAAACCAACAAAAACCACAAAAATATAAAAAGTAACAAAAAACACAAGGAACAAAAACAAAACAAGCAACAAGAAAAACAAAAAAAACAACAAAAAAACGCGTTTGAAAACGTGAAAGAGTCGCTCATTTCCTACGTCCCCCCTCTCTCCCCATGTTTTCGGGACGTTTTGTGCGGTTGAGTTAGAGAGAGCGGTGGCGGCGGCGGCGACAGGCGAAAGAGCCTCGCTCCGATAATCGCATTTGATCTGCGTCGCTTGTTCCTTGGTGGATGTTAATTGTGTTCGGCTCGTTTGGAGTCACGGCCATCGCAGCGGAAGTCCGGTCCGGCGCATGATGAGAGCAAGAGCACGTGTGTCATTGATTTCCCACAATAGTTCTGATTGAAAAAAAAAAGATTTATTCCCTACAACAACACATTCGAGTCTAGTGTAACCGAACATCATTTTAAAATCACACAGAGCGAATGTTTCTGAAGACTACCGCAAGCGCTTCATGTAAATTTTTTATTGAACCTTTATGCTATTTATAGTTTACTGCCCTCATGCTATTTATAATTTTAGTTGTGCAAATACGTAGCCGAAGATAGAAGCTACTTGCACATCGTCAGTGGTTTGATTGAAGTTCGCTTGACTCCAGAGTGTAGTTTCTGATCATAAACTTTCCAGGTTAATATTTTTAGTTTACGTGCTGAAATAAGGAGTTATTGTAATTTATAATAATAATAATAATAATAATAATAATAATAAGAATAAGAATAATATGTTATGAAAGAATTAGATTCTCTGATTGATTCATTATTATTAAAGAAAAGATTTAAAGTACCGACTTTAGGAAAAAAAACGGAGACTTGGCATTCTAATCCTCCTGTACGAAGAACACAATCAATAGACAAGAAACAGAAATGTTCACTATGATCAAGAATGAAACACAGGAAAACATGGATTGGTTGTGAACCCTGTGGAAAAGAATTTTTGCAATGAACATAGAGCTATGTTGTGTGTTGAAATTGCCCGAAATTGCACACGAATCAAATTTTAAAATTGTATTCTTCTTCAAGGTTTTGTGCACAAAGACAAACAAAGGGTCCTGCGATTTTAAGAGAAACATTTGGCTCGTTTCCAAATTAATATACTATCTGCCACAGACATTTGATGAGTTAGAGAAAACACGTAATATCTGATTGCGATACAATTGTCCCCGCATTGTCCATAGCCAAACGATATTTAGTTAGACAATTAACAAAAGTGCAGAGATATATTTTACAAACCGGATTAATAGAAGTTCAAACCCGAAATTTATAAGGTGTCAAATTTTATATAATGAGGAATCTCATACCAAAGAAATGCAAAATTGTAGGCAAAACTGTATTGAAAATTAAAGATAAACGGCGACATATATAACGTATCGTAATATGAGATTAACCGATCCTAAAGAATTTCAATTTCCTTCCGAGAGATCGCGGTATTTTATTAAAGCACCCTTGTCCCTATAAATTCTGAATTTTAGTAATATTAGAGAGATAGCTGGAGAATATCGTACTAAAGGTCTTTTCCCCTTGTAATATGAAACTATATAACTGTCTGCTCTTTCGATTTATTGTCGTTTAGAAATGGCCTATTTTAAAGTTTCCAATTGACATTGAACGAAAAATCGTGGAGATGGATTAAATGCTACAGTTGCGGTGTGGTGCTGTTAGTAGTTTTCCCATTTACCGTGAAGGTTTGTAGTAATAACGAAGAAATGTTGAAGGAAAAGCACAAAATAAGAGTGATTATACAAAATTGGCACACTGAAAACCCTAGTGAAAGGAATAAGTCAAGGAATGTACCACAAACGGCATTTTGTGGTACGTTTGCTCGGTCGATGTTCAAAATACGAATCTCTACCTAAATGAATCGACGGCACGGTATTATGGAATACAAATGCTGTATTTGAATGTACACTGAGCGGGATGGCTCAATGTACTTTGAACAACAACAGAGGTAAACGTGATTTCATGACTCTTCGTGGCAAATACGAAATCCTAGTAGTCATCAGTTTTCGGATTACAGTGAGCACCGCTAAATGCGTGTATTCGGTCTACATCCTTCAGATCACATTGCTAGTCAATTGGACTACTGCACCCACCAGGCACCATTTCGTCCACAGCAACAAATCAAACTATAAAGGAAACTATATTCCCGATTTGATTGCAGAGTGGACAGAGTTGTTGATGTAGCAGAATGACGCTGCAGGAGCATAACGACCGAACTGTTGGCATCTGATCCTATTGAATGCGGCGTCTTCCGGTTGGCCAAGAAGATGCTGCCGTCAGCCCCGGAAGCCTGTGTGTTTCAGAGTAGGCCAATATTCCCTGCGGTTCTCAAAGGATGTACCTCGGAGATTATTATTATTATTATAATTGTAATATTGATAATAATAATAATAATAATAATAATAATTTCATACTGATAATATAAATGCATACGCAAGAATAGTCACGAGTAATATTTATATTGCCTACTCGCTTATATTACAATATTCCTATAAAAAATTATCTCGTTTACATCATTTTTTGAAGTTTTGTTGATACGCATTGGAATATTGTTCGAAAATAGGTGTTGAAAATTATCATTTCCAGAAAAAAATCACCGTTAAACTAAAGAGGCGATTCATTGTTTTAATTCTTGGCCATCTTTTCAGTTTATGTGAGCAATAAAATGCTTGATACTTAAATCCGCTCTCATTGGAGAAGCATTTCCCCGAAAACTGCTTTATAAAGCACATAATTCATTATCCGATGCATTATTCTATGGCGCGCTTGATGCCACATTCCGAATTTGAGGAATGAGTATATTGAAATCCCGTTGTAGAGGCTAATGTAGTATTACTCACGTCCTTTATTTAAATTTATGTATTATTTTCCCCATAATCGGTTATATTGTGTTCTAGAGAAACATTCAGTACAAAAATATTTTCTGAATGTTTTTCATCTTTTTACCACTTCATTCCTGAATCTTGGAAATGGTAATACATGCTATCTCTTGGAAATTCTAAGAGGAATCGTAGGCATATTTTTTTATAAACCACCAATTTTGAAGACAAATAATATAAATTTCAACTGAATTCTAGAATATATGGCAAAGTACAAGCAGCTGAAACGAGATTAAGATCAATCTGAAGTTTAATAAGCAGAAGAGGCTGGAAATGATACTGTCCATCTGAGCCGTGTAATTTACAATTATAAAAAATATAAAAGAAAATTAGAGTTAAATGTTATAAGACCTGACGATGAGCATATATGAGAGCAACTCCCATGTTGCACACCGAAAAGAAAAGAAACAGTGACAGAGGCCAGAAACTGTGTTTGGCTAAATGAACCGCACACAACCATCAATCCAATGCGCAAGTAAGAACATCCAACTTCTTCCCCCCTCCCCCTCTCCCAGCACACCCGTTGCTCTCCTTTGTCTTGGGCGAACATGTCGCTACTTACCCTGTATAGGCCCGTACTCGGACCGCGGTTACGTGCGCAGGCATTTAGGAGACGGCCAACCACGAGCACGTACCGTAGAGAAAAATTAAGTGCCAACGGATATCGTTCCTGTCAGGTGCGTCCCCGGGTTTATAGCCATAATACGACAGTGTTTTCTCGGACGAATAAATGGGAACGGGTGAAACGGAACAGGTGAAACGGAACAGGTGAAACGGAACAGGTGAAACGGAACAGGTGAAACGGAACAGGTGAAACGGACGGGTGAAACGGAACAGGTGAAACGGAACAGGTGAAACGGAACAGAGGGAAAGGGAAAAGGGAAAGGACGGTGAAGGAAAAGGAAAGGAAAAGGGAAAAAGGAAGAACCGGGCAAAGCGAACCGGGCAAAGCGAACCGGGCAAAGCGAACCGGGCAAAGCGAACCGGGCAAAGCGAACCGGGCAAAGCGAACCGGGCAACGCGAACGGGCAACGCGAACCGGGCCACGCGAAACGGGCCACGCGAAACGGGCCACGCGAAACGGGCCACGCGAAACGGACGATGCAAAAGGGCAACGCAAAACGTGCAACGCGAACCGAGAAAGCGAACCGGGCAACGCGAACCGGGCAACGCGAAACGGACGACGCAAAAGGGCAACGTAAAACGTGCAACGCGAACCGAGAAAGCGAACCGGGCAACGCGAACCGGGCAACGCGAAACGGGCAACGCGAAGCGGACAATACGGACCGCGTAAATCGGAACTGGTAAAAGTGTCACGTATCTCGAGCGTGTGTGTGGCCCTATTTTCTCGTAGCAACGCCACGCAGGGGCTCCGGTGGCCGATCTTTCTCTCCAAGTGGATCGGAGGAGGGGGGAGGGGGAGTACGCGTTGGCCGCGGGCTGTGTGCAGAGAGGCTTTCGTGACTTCCCGTTCACAAGGGCCTCGGTCTCTAATAAGCCACCTGGCGGGAAGTCCAATCGACGCGAGAGGAGCACGAGAAGAAGTGGCCGCGAGGAAAAGTGCCCGGCCACTTTGCTCTTATGGGCGAAGAACGGCCAATTACGGAACCTTACCTCCACGATTCCCCGACCGCCGGGGTTTGTTCAGGATCATGCGAGGTTTTTCTACTACGTTTACGAGAATGAAAGATCGATGTGTTTTTTTCTTTTCTGGCGATGCTTAGTGGTTGTGTTTCTTTAGGAGAATGCGAGTTCATTGTACAAAGCGAAATGTCGGGAGAACGTCAAGATCAGCATCGTTTTTACACTACCGAAAGTAAGCCCTAGAAAGTATTCTTGTTTAAGAAATTAGATTGTGCCGGAAGTTTAAAAAACAGTCACTAATTGCTAGTACTACCATTATCACAAACATGTTGAAATACTCTTATATTAATTGAGTATTAATAATTATATCAGTGATTAGATACGAGACTATTTGGAGCAGTGAGATATTTGACGCAATTGAAAGCAATAACAACTTGTTTGTATGAGATAAGTGGACTATCATTCATTTGTTTTAAGTGTGTAGAGATGATTTATGATGTTCGTTTTATAAATGAAACATACGAATTACAGTTTTTGTTCTAGAGGACGTCAATTTGTAACATGCAATCTCCCTCGAAAAAATATTATAATTATGTAAATAATTGAAGAAATAAATGAGTAAATGTGAGCACACTACTATCTGCAAGCAAGTCTACTGAATAAACTCAATGTTGCAACAGGAATTCTTTAGCAGATGTGTACTACAGCAGTTACTGAATATGGTGATCCAAAGTTGGTGAGAAGGATGATCGAGCGATGCAGGTCACCCAACAGAAACGAATTTCGGTGCGGTTTCTAATAATTGCTTGGGAAAGAGAAACGTTGAGTGTTGTGAATTATTTATTCTCTGAACGTTGTTTGAGAATTCATCGTTCTGTTTTGTATTTAGTTTTTGCACTAACTGTGGTCGTTTATAATTGACGAAGCAATATCGTTTCAGCAGCCACACAATTCACTCTTCAAAGGTTCTCTTCAAGGTTTTTAACAATTATGTTTATTTACAATCTATTATTTACAATTTATTATTTACAATTTATTATTTACAATCTATTATTTACAATACATTATTCACAATACATGTCAAGTTAGGTGTTCTTATATTTTTCTGTGTTCCGCTATCTGAACTATAATCTAATTCGGTTATAATCAGTACATAGAATGAGTCACTATTTTATCGATGAATTTACAATAATAGCAACACTACAAACGCAAAAAAAGGTGCAAGTGGCAGGCAAATATGACTGAGAATGTCCTGTCTGTTCGTTGATAGCGTTGAGTGTGGGCGCTCATGGGGTGCCAAATTCCAAACGTCTTACTTCGTGGCCCGTTTGTAAGGGTACTGCTCCGCAATTCTCCTGGTGTTGATCGGAGAAACCACGGAAAATTACCGATCAGAGCAGCCGGCCGCTAGGATTCTCCTCCAGACAGCGAATGAATAGCTGAAAAGCTAGTGTCGAAAATCCTGCCGCCGTCAGGACTCGAATCTAGGACCTCTCGGCCAGAGGCGCTGCAATGACATCAGTTGATGCATTGAGCTACCGCTCCCAGTCCAAACTTCTTACAATACTTGTCAGGTGGTGTCAAGGTGTCAGGCAGGTATGAAGTTTACAGGACCATGACACTAGTCAAGAATAATAATAATTCACCAACATATTTACTTCCATTTCTATTTAACTTACGTGCAGTTGGACTTACTGATAAATTACCTCAGTATCAAAAAGCATTAAGTCAATCAGAAGACACACACTTTGAAATATTTTCGAAACATTAAATTCTACCTATGAAATTCTTGCTGCGCTCTGATCTTGCGGCCACCTCTGCCACAACTATCGCCCGCCATAACCTCGCTAACCATAAAAAGAATAAATTTATTTAGATCCCTGTGCACGTACGGCTCATTATTCATCATTAATTTTTAATTCTGAATCGTTTTCAGAGTTTCAAAATACATTAATTTGTGGTGGGTATCATTAGTTTTCATTAGCTTCATCTTTTCATCATGGATGAATGGATGTTTCTTACTGAGAAATAAACGTTTTACCCGCAAATGGAAAGTGTTTTCACAGATTATGTAATTGAAATTCGCCATTTGTATCTGTCAAGAAATTTGAAGGTGTCAATGGACTCTTGATTTTCAGTTGTTGGTAAATATTTGTAGCTTGAGATAAATAGCCTAGAAATTTTTATAACGTGAGTGATACGAGCAGTTCATCTTTCTGTACCTACACATATCATACCACCATCAATACTCTGCAGAATTAATGTCTTCTCCGTATGGGCAACCTCCGGTACATGTGCAAATACTGAAGATTAATATCGTTCTCTATCTGGGTCACGTGGAGATTTTACGACGGGCAAACGATGAAATAGGTCTATCGATTCTTTAGTTGTTTCATTGCCGACTGTGGAACCCTCAAAGTACTTTTCTGTATCCCAAATTACTTTTTAATCGTTTAAAAGTGCATATAATGATATAGCATAGTGTCGTCTTGCATTCTATGCTCCTGTTCTAAATTTAATTTTATTTTTATTTTGGAACTTTTGCAATTACCTGCGCTTATTCTGTACGGTTGTGTGTGTATGTGTGCAAAAAACATTTGGTGTAATTTATAAATCGGTATTTTCATTTTGTTATTTATTTTAAGACATTTCTGAAAGTATATATCATATTTGTAATATTCTGCCTACAAACAAAATTGTTCTGTAATACATTTTTTGTATACCAAAATTATAAAAGATATTTTTTGTTGCAAGAAATCGTTCATAAAAGGGACTTTTATTTCACAAATGACGACGTATTTGATTTTATGACACCAATGATTGCGTCATCACACATTCAGCCAATCGCAATGAGAGAATCTTGGGGTGGTAGCCGTAAATGGAACAGCCAACCACCGTTTTCTCGCACAGATATCAAATACCCGAGACGTCACAAGAAAGTAGTTTCGCAAAGTTAAGTTTGATTCTCTTATAAATTTATAAACTGTAATACAAAAAAATAGCGTACGCAACTCGTTTATAATGTTCCTTTATTGCATTCGTACGAATTTTAAAAACTCGCTCCTAAGGTCGCTCGTTTTCAAAACATGTACTCATACAATAAAACGTAACCTTATAAATTAATTGCATAAACTACTATTGTCACGCTCTATTTTAGACTTAACTAAGTATGCTTTCTTTTGTAGGTAAGTTGCTGTTTGAGCTGATTGCACCCTTGGAATCGAGGTATTTGAAAACGTGACACCCGATATGGTGAGTTAAAACCTAAAATATGTTTGTGTGGATTGTTACAAAATGAATTGGAAAATTATGTACGTGTGGGTAAATTTTGTGTTTTACAAAATAGGCAAAACTTAATTATAAATTAAAAGGTCGTTATTTTACTTGAAATTTAAAGTAATTAAATAATTTTAAAATTGCGTAATTTCGTTACAGTTGCTTATTTGGCTGATTATTCTTACATCAACGCGTTAAAGAAATCAATTTTTACATCCTTCTTGAAAATATTTTATAAGAAAATAAACAAAAAATCCCTTTTTATGAAATAAAATACGAAAAAAACTTGAGGCGTACGTAACAGATAGGGTAAACGTTTGAGTAAGTGTTTCTTTGGCCTTGCTGCATTTTTGCTGAGTGAAAACTTGTGTTTTTTACCTCCAGTTGGGATCTATGGGTCGTATGTCAAATTCTACCATTACAGCAGTGTGAAAACTACGGGATGAGTTACTGAATGTGAAAAAATCCTCCAGCTCCTCTATCATCCCAAATTACGAAATATAAACGAGGTATTGTAGCAGACATATTCGGAATATTTACGATAATCGCAGTAAGTTACGCAAGTCCAGGTTAGAAGCCATTTGTCATGAAAATCTGCAGATCTATTACCAAACTTTCATATGCAACAATGAATCATACTCCAATAAGAGACATAGAAAATGGATTCTATATAAATCCTTGATGCATCGCCAGCATATTGTGATAAATGTTCTGGTAGTTATATCTGGTAGCTGAATCATGAATTGAGAGAGACTTACTCAGCAACTTTAACGATCTTCCAATTTTATTTCTGGGAATTAAGAGGCTATAAAAATTTTGCTTAACGTAACGGAAAATATGAAGAAAATAGTCAGCATAGTGAAGGACTATTAAAAATATATGATGTTCAATAATCATGTATATTTTGTTTGTTCTAGGCGTGCACATTTCTAATTCACTTCCCTCGAAGATTGAAAGTTATTGTTTTAAGGTGCTCCAATTTCTGTCTCATTAATTTCCAGTTATCATTAAGGCGTCTCTTGATCACTACTTTTCTAATTACTGCTATGAATACTTAATGTAGTAAATGTAGCGTTTGCATATTAATTTGTCATCTGGGTTTGATTTACAAGCAGGTAGCACGAGAATGTAACGCAAATCTTTGAACTCATTGATTACTTCTAGACTTATAACTCTGTTTTCGATGCGAATTAATGCCAAAACGAAAGCGATGTATGGTTACAATGACTTCTAGCATCTGTACTGGGTGTGCATAGAGAACCAGGAGAGCGATGTATGTTTGCAATTATTCCTACCAGGATCGCTTTTCTTGACATTGTGTTCAATGTTCCGAAAATAACACAAAATGACTCCTGAAGCTACTTCAGTTGTTTTGAAAGAAAAAGATAAGAACTAAACGTTTTTCGCGAAATGTTTTTTTCTAACTGAAGTCAAACCGGGTGAGATAGTTCTGGGTAACAGTTGTTGCCACTTCAGTGTCTTCACCCGAAAATTCATAGTGTCCGAGTCGCAACGCCAGTGGATTTTTGACGTCAGTTACTATATCGAGAGGAATTCTAGCAGCGGGCTGTTCTCACCGGTAGTTTTCCGTGGTTTCTCTGATGAATAAGCGAATGCCGGAGAATATCTAAAAAGATTCATGAACCGCGCATATTCACCCTTCATTCTTGTCGCCTCCTGCATATACACACATTTCCAGGCCGCCGGGAACAACGTCAAAAACAATAATAATAATAATAATAATAATAATAATAATAATATTAGATTTGGTCCAATAAATTTAAAAGAACCATCTTTCTACAATAATAATAATAATATAATAATAATAATAATAATAATAATAATAATATCGTAGGCTTCCGCAGCCAGTGGCAACTTATTAAGGCACCTCTGTTTATTCCATTTCGGAGAACAATTTAAGAAATACATGGAATGGATACTTCTTTTCTGCTGTGTTGTGGGTTGGGTTCTGCACAGCATGAATTCGAAAGAGTGGTATTTGCATGAGGTTTGTATATAGTTTTGATAGCTATGTGATGTAATGGACTAACTGCTCTAGATTACATTCTTTATGTAGTTGTCTCTTGTCCTGTGTAGACGCTAAGTATGTGGAACTAAGATTGTGCTTCGGCCGCGAATGCAGCGCGACGCCGCCGCATACCTGCAGCCCGCGTCAGGGCCAGACGCGCCGACGCGCCGTCAGCGTCTGCTTAGCGAAGGGCGGGGCGGGGCGGGCGGGGGGCGGGGCGGGGCGGGGCGGGGCGGGGCGGGGCGGGGCGGGGGGGGGGGCGGGGCGGGGCGGGGCGGGGCGGGGCGGGGCGGGGCGGGGCGGGGCGGGGCGGGGCGGGGCAGGGGCGGGGCGAGGGCGTGGACGGGCGGGGCGGGCGGGGCGGGGCGGGCGGGGCGGGGCGGGGCGGGGCGGGGCGGGCGGGGCGGGGCGGGCGGGGCGGGGCGGGGCGGGGCGGGGCGGGGCGGGGCGGGGGCGGGGCGGGGCGGGGCGGGCGCGGGGCGGGGCGGCGGGCGGGCGGAGGTGGACGGGCGGCGCGCGCGATTGCGTCAGTGAGTCACTCGGCGGCGCGCCTGACGCTGCGGCCGCCGCCCGCCCCGCCCCGCCCCGCCCCGCGCGCGTCGCCCGGCGTCGCCCCGGGCGCAGCTCTTTCGGCGCCGTGGAACGCAGGCGCTGCGGACAGGCACGGACCTGCGCCCGCCCCGCCCCCGCCCTCCGGATTCCACCTGGCCGCGCTGCGGGCGGCCGCCGGCCTGTGCGCGATCGAGCGAGCTCGTGAATCGAAAGGTCTAGATTGCGTTATAGTGGGCATTGGGCTGACTCTTAGATCCTTTTACTTTTTTAAACTATTCTCTATTGGCGGTAGTAATAGATAGTCTTCATTAGTTTTAGTCTTTTGTTACTTCTCTAATCTAATTTTACATTACATCACATTTCATCTCATTTATACGCCCACTTTCCTTTTTTCCCACTCCTACGCCTGACAGTCTCCTAGACATCTTCTCCTCTTCTTTTTCTTCTTCTTCTTCTTCTTTTGCTGCTCTTCTTCTTATTCTTAGTGCGAGGGTAGTAATGTTTAAATGCAGTTAATCATATTTTTATGACGACTGTGATAGTGTGAGACGTTAGTTATTCGTTATTAGTCGTGTGTCACTCTTGCTAATTCCAATATGATTGGGAAGAAATTGTGTTAGCTTGTACTTTGACTAGATGTGAATTACCCAACATTGCGGGTATTAGTGAAATGAAAGGAATTGAATAAAATTATATACATCTACGTATTTCAGACAAAACGGTGTTTGAGTTATCGAGGTTCCCTATATTTATTCTTCTTGTAATGGCAGCCGATATTTAATTAGTTGTTAATACTATAAGGAAGAGAGATCAAAAGAATATTACAAATGAAAATCTAGAAAAACAAAAAGCTACAATCAACAAGTTATGATATTTTCATTAGACTAAAAAAATATGCGTTTTTTATAACAATTCTTGAACTTTTAAAACCCAAATAGAGCTTTTTCAACTATTGTTACCCAAATATTATTCGTTGATAAATGTAATAAGTTCTGATCCTTCATTTAATCAATATATTTCTAATATAGAAGTCTAAACCATATAGGAACCATTTCAAAACAATTCGTCACTTGATTTATTGATTGTTTTCGTGTTTCCGGGCGCCTCACCTGTTTCGGTTATTAGTCCCGTTAGTGTAGTGCATGTTTTTTACTCGGGAGATGGCGGTGATATTTCTCCGCTGGATGGCGAGATCCGGCGCCGACCTACCGTCGGCTAGTGGGGTTTCCCCCTAACCAGGACTCTCCCACTAGCGGGGCACCGCCCCAGCCGGGACAAGCTCTAAGCTCTTGACCGGTCTCCCGGAATATGTGGTTGTGTAGTGCATGTTAGAGTAAGTGTATGTGTGTAAGGGGAGAGGATAGGACAAGGAAGAGGAAGGACAGATCGCGCGCGGTCCGTGACCCGTTCGGTAGGGTACTGCTCCGGCATTCGCCTGGTGTTCATCGAAGAAACCACGGAAAACTACCGATCAGAGCAGCCGGCCGCTATAATTCTCCTCCGGACAGCGACTGAATTCTACCTAGCTGAAATGCTAGTGTCGAAAATCCTGCCGCCGTCAGGACTCGAACCTAGGACCTCCCGGTCAGAGGTGCTGCAATGACATCAGTTGATACACTGAGCTACCGCTCCCGGTTTCGTCACTTGAGTTCCTGATGAGGCAATATAAGGGCGATGAAGACATCGACATTGGAGGATCGCATGGAATTGAATTTTCTTTTTCAAATAGGGGGTCTCAATCGAATAAAATAAAAATGTGCTTTGGACATCCTCGAAGCGAAGCATTTCACGACAGTTTTTTTCAGCTATTTATTTCAAGAACGTGATTCTGAAAACTCTCCTGAACAAACTTTCATCTCTATATGTTCTGCAATGCTTTGTGGTTCAAGTGGACGTAGAGAAAACTGGTGACGACGTCGAAACGCCCTGGTTCATTACGGCTTTCCAGATTACCCTCTGCAGAGTTTAGTAATTGCTCTTCGAACGGGTCCTCACATGGTTCACACACCATATTCCGGGTCCAGAGCCCCTTCGAGAGTTATTGTTCATGTAAATGAGTTTCCGTGCGGCATAAACAACCCAGGAAAACCGTTCACGGTTCGCTATCAAAGCCATTCTGGATGTTGAGGGCTTGTTCTGCTGGCAGAATAGACCGGACGATGAAATACTAAGTGGTTCTTCCGCAAACACTTGCTTGGGTAGTAGGTCAAAAGTGTGCAAAATATTCAGGAATGGAACTCAAAGGTCATCCAGGTATCCTCCGAACTCGGGTTATGGAATTTGTAAACACAATGGCTCTTTGTCTTATTGTGGATTCCGAATTTGGAATGTAGGTCAGAAACAGACTTTGGTTGGAAAGTAGAACCTGAATTATAAGTTCCAACTTCGAAATCTCTTTTCTGAAGAGGAAAAATATAAAATTCGTTTGACAAACATGTGTACATCACAACATTCGTCTTTAAACATAACAAACGACGATCGAAAATTAAGTCTCTTATCTACTGACAATAGTTTTCTACCTTTCGATTCGTTCAAATGACAATGTCTCTAATTGCTCTAAAGCAAAATTAGCAAGTGGATGCATACCATTTGTAGTGTAGTGATATATGCAACACTGTCATACTCCAAGCAACTAATAAGTCTCTTTTTAATTTCATTCTCCAGTACCAAAGAGCACGAAAAGTACAGAAAACAGCAAAATTCTATTTGTTTCGTGATATTCCATTTACTTACTTAAATAAACTCTGGTGAATATACGAAAGTTAAAGATGTATCGTTGGGATGTCAAGGAAGACGAGAATCTAAGTTTAAATTATTGTTATATCACTGCCTCAATAATAGTTTTCAAAGATTTTTGACATAGTTTTCCTGTTCAAACAAACGTGTGCAATTGGAGTACCGATATATCAAATTTCCAAACCTTTGAATTTCAGTTAGAACGTGCCAAATAAATAAACACAATTAATCAAGTTAACAGGGAACAAGGTTAAAGGGATATAAAAAATGTCAAAATACTCGAGATATCTCGGATTGAAGTACCTAAGTTTTATTAAAAATGAAAAGCTATTCATCATTGTTTAGTGGTGTAATGCATCTTCTATTTGTTACATATAAATTTCAAATTCTTTTATAATACGATATTTATTTTATAATTTTTGTGATACGTTATATTGAATTCCCTCATTAATACACATCCCCTTATAAAGAATGCACTGATAACTCAAATTTCATCCACCCTCGATTTCGCTCAGCTTTGAATAACTCAATACTTTGAAATATTCCGTAACTATATTTTCATTTCCCTCAGATTGAATGAGCCAATCGTCGAAACAGAGTATTCTTGACCCCCCAGTATCAAGGAAGGGTCACGACGCGCTTCATCCAGCATATGGCATTGAGGGCGCGTTCCGCTTTGAAGCGCCCACGCGGGCGACGTGTTGCGCACCGCGGCCGCCCAAAGCGCCCACCACGCGGCCGATGGGACCTCAAATGCGCCGGCCACGCCCCCCCCCACGCCCACGCGAAGCCGCGACTGGCGATCCAGGCGCCCCGTGTGCCACCCTCGCTCACCGCCCCACTTGCCGCCCCCGCTCACCACCCCAACGCTCGCCGCCCCCAACGCTCTCCGCCCCCAACGCTCGCCGCCCCCAAAGCTCGCCGCCCCAACACTCGCCGCCCCCAACGCTCGCCCCCCCAACGCTCGCCGCCCCCAACGCCGCCGCCCCCAACGCCGCCCCAACCCTCGCCCGCCTCAACCCTCGCCACCTGCAGCGCTCGCCGCCCCCAACGGTCGCCGCCCCCAATGCTCGCCGCCCCGAAAGCTCGCCGCCCACACTTACCGTCCCGCCTCAGTGGCTATTCTGGCGCGCCGCGTGCGTGACGTTAATTCCCGGTCGCCCCAAGGTGCCCGTCACATTGCTGTCTACTGAATGAAGTTTCTGTACAGGGGGAGCCTAGAAAGCATTTCAGGGCGGATAATGGTGTTCGGGCGTCCATAAATAGACCTATTCATGTAAACATAAAAAATTATTAGTTTAAAATTAATAGTGTGTTATAATTCGAAGTCCTTTGAATGATACTCCCAATGACTAGCAATTTTTCGATTAAGTTTAGAAAAAAGTGTTGGCTTGTTCGGTGTGCACTGCTCTCATGTCTTAACACGGTCTACTATAAACGGGCAATTCAGAATAAATGTTACAGATATGTATGGCATTTTGGAAGGTCAAAGATGGTATTTTGTCAATAGAAGGAGACATAATGGAAGGTCAACTTTTTGTCAATGGAAATCGGCTGGTAATTTGTCATTCAACGGAATTACAACCGAGATATTTTTGACGTCGCTAACCGGATCTGTTGAGAACTCATTCTGCACTACCCTTTTGAGTTTAAGACTTTACGTCACATGTAGAGTATTCGAGGTGGTTCTTGCGGCATACTTTAAATAAACCGCAGTTTCCTCAAAATATACTTTCCAACGTATTTTCTGCGATTCCGAATCTTCCCGTTTTCATCTCCATAAACATTAACGTGTGTGACTTTGTGTGTTTCAGCGTTAACGTTTCGGCATGGTTAAATATTCACTTCACCCACGTCAATGAAATTAAGAAACGTTCTTTAGTTATTCAAAAGAAAACAATTGCAAATCAAATGGTAACGTTCATAGAAATTAGTACGTCCCTTGCTATATTGAAACGCACATGGATTCAATATCCTAGTCAGCTGTACCTTCAAACTAGCCAACAGATTACTGCAATGAGATCAATTAGCATGCAGCTTGCTCCCCGCCGTTTGGGTGACTAGCGATCATCATGGGGCGCGGGCGAAGATAAATAACCTATACGCGAACGCAGCGACCTGTCCCTGCCCATTGCGCCGACTGCAGAGGCCGCGGGGCGCTATATATTACGGCCAGATTACGATTTACGAGGTGCGACGCCCAGCAGCGCGCCGGGCGGTGAGAGCCGAGAGGGCGGTGAGGACAGAGGAGACGACGGCGGTTGGGTGGCCGGCGAGGACGATAAGACTGGCGAGAGAGGTGAGGGTGAAAGGGCAGAATAGTGAGGATGTGTGAGCGGCATGGACGGAGAGGACGCCAGGCACGAGGAAGGCGAGGATGACAAGGACGCGAGGAGGACGGCGAGGAGGAGGCGGCGAGGGCGGCGGGACGGCGAGGAGGACGGCGAGGAGGACGGCGAGGAGGACGGCGAGGAGGACGGCGAGGAGGACGGGAGGAGGCGGCGAGGAGGGCGGCGAGGAGGGCGGCACCGCAACTGTAGCGATGGCAGCGCCGCGGGTGTGAATTGTAATCCTGCATTGGTGTCGACAGTTGTTTCGCCGGAGGTAACTTGGATAACTCCCGAATTGGCGGGTTATTACAATGGCAGAATCGATGGTGGTGAACGTAGTGCCAGACAAGCGGAATTTGCCAAACTTCGAAAAGCCGCAGTGCGCGGTTTGTTGTATGGCGAACATTCATCGACTGGGAAACACTTTAAACGGGTAAACGTGCTATGCCTTCTAGGCTCCATGAAGAGCACGGGGTATAAGAGCTTCCTTAATGTGCGCGCATATACCAACAGGAAACAAAAAAACAGGGAAAATACTGGTATTTTCTATTGTGGTAAACTTCACCATTTGCCCGAGTGGAAAATTATTCATCGGCCTTAATTGAGAATTTGTGAGGGCTCACTGGTGTTTTGCCCAAACGCATAGGTAGTCTGACCCTGCTTGCCTTGCTGTAGCGACCTTACTTATTGGTGACAGTGGTGCTATTATTTTGAGGGCGTGACAGCTGTGTTGGTAACGTTAATGACGAAAAGGTGATGCTATGAGGTTGGTTGTGGTGATGGTGCTGACGATGTTTTGCACTTTTGATGTTGTTGAAGTGAAAACTGATGTGTTTGAACACAGTATTTCAAACATCGTTTTCGCTCTCTTCTCATTTTTGTGTCCTGTGTGTTTTTGAAAGAGACTACATCCAGAGCGAAAATATAAAATATGTTTTCTCACTACAATCATGCGAAAAAGTATAATGATTGTATATCACGTTGGAGAAATAATTTAATGCTATTCATGCTTCACTGATTTTGATACTAATTCCTTTTTAATGTTTTTAAAAAAGGATTTTCGGTTTTTGCAAGGGGCAAGCTCTTTAGAAAAAATCATACAATATTTAGCTTAGTCCTTCATGTGCCATTTACTTTTATTCTAAAGCGCCTACACTTTGGTGATTGTGAAGTTCCTAGACCTCTTACAGAGGTGGTTGAGTGTATTTGAAAGCTTGAGGTTTTTTTGATTTTTAATTAAATCTTTAAAGTAGTTCCCACTCTTCATAATCTATGAGTGTTTGATATTGTTTATCCATAACCCATTTTTGAAATGTTACGTATATTTTTAGTATATTATTATAAACATGTTTTATTAATAATAAATTATTTGTTTACAAACACGAAGAAATAATGTGGAACGGATTTAACATGTAAGAGTTTAATTGTTTTGATTTCATTCAAACGTCTCACAGTATCACCACAGTTGCGGCGTTTTCCCCTTGTTGAAACTCAACTCAACTGAAAGGCCCTCTGAGCCTGAGTTCATGTAGAGGCGGGGAGTGGAGAAGGGGAAATCCAGCAGTGCTTTAGAGCTGCTCCACAGTCCTTCGATGTAGGGCCGCGTGGAACGTGGACAGAAGCCAGCGCGGGAGTGGCTGTGCACTGCACAGCGCCGCGCTGCGGGCTGGAGGCATTCTCGCGGGCAGCCAGGCGCGAGTGGGTGCATGAGGCCCCGCGCCCTTTGAGGGCCGCGCTCGCCGCAGAGAGCACGTCGCCCTCCCAGCCCTCCCAGCCCTCCCAGCCCTCCCCGCCCTCCCCGCTCTCCCCGCCCTCCCCGCTCTCCCCGCCCTCCCCGCCCTCCCCGCCCTCCCCGCTCTCCCCGCCCGCCCTCCCCGCCCTCCCGCCTCCCGCCCTCCCCGCCCTCCCGCCCTCCCGCCCTCCCGCCCTCCCGCCCTCCCGCCTCCCCCCTCCCTCCCCCCCCCCCCTACGCCCCCTCCCCGTCCTACTGCCTCGCCAACCCCTTCCCCCCCCGCCCTTCTCGTTTTCTCCTACCGACCCTCAGTCCCTCCCCACTTCCCGCACTCCTCCCCTCCCTACGTTCCCCCCCTCCCCGTTTCCGGTCTCCCCACTCTCCTTTTCTCTCCTCTTCTTTTTCTCCAGGCTCTTCCTACCTTCTCGCGCCTTCTTCTTTTTCCACCCCTCCCTTGTCGCCCCCCCCTCCCGCCAACCCCTGCCTCTCGGCAACCGCAGGCCTCTTCCCCCAGCTCCGCGTACTCCCGCTCCTCGCAGCAGTGTTCTCAGCCCTTGCTTTTGCCAGCTGTCTCGTCAGTCTGTCCTTTAGACGCTGTTTCCGCTCTTGTATTGCGTCTCACCACAAAGGTTCAGTAGGCATTGCTGTCATTGTGCAGCATCCTCCTCGCCGACTTTCTACAACCCCTTACGTCGCACACTCTTCTTTCTTCTGTTTTAGGAGCTGCGTCCATGCTTATTGACGTTACATCCGTGGTTGCTACATTATCGTCTTTGCACTAGCTGTAGTGTCCTCTTGTACTGCTCTTGGACCGTTTAGCCTGTTGCGCGTGAACGAATGAGGTCATTAGTCCCGTAAGTGTAGTGCTTTTTCATCGGGAAGTAGTGGTGATCATCCCCCGCTGGATGGAGAGATCCGGTGCCGACCTATCGTTGACTTGTGGGGCTTTCCACAATCAGGTATTTCCCACCAACGGGGCACCGCCCCAGCCGGGACAAAGCTCTAAGCCCTGGCCGGTCTTCTGGCATGTGTGGTAGTGTAGTGCGTTAGTGTATGTATGTGTGTGTGTGTGTGTGTGTGTGAAAGGGGTGAGGATAGATCAAGGAAGAGGAAGGAAAGATCACGCGCGGTCCGTGGCCCGTTTGTTAGGGCACTGCTCCGGCATTCTTCTGGTGTTGATCGTAGAAACCACGGGAACTACTGATCAGAGCGGCCGGCCGCTAGAATTCTCCTCCAGACAGCGACTGAATTCGACCTAGATGACAAGCTAGTGTTGAAAATTCCACCACCTTCGGAGTTCGATCATACGATCTCCAGGCCAGAAGCACTGCAGTGACATCAGTTGATGCACTGAGCTACCTCTCCCAATCCCCTTTTTTAGAACCGGGCATCTCCGCTGTATTAAACGATAGACTTTCTATTAGACGTTATACTTCTACTTGGACGCAATTCTTCCTTCTACTCTATCTGCTACCTCTTCGCTATTGCTGTGACTACACTCGTGCGGCCTATGCCACCGTTGATTCTCAGCAAAAGTGCCTTTTGGGGCTGCCGGCTGCTTCCGTGTGTGTGCCGGAGTTCTCGCCGCGGCATCTCTTGCTTCGAACAACTCTCACTTCATCGCCTCTATTTTGGGATGATGCTTTCGCTCTTGTCAATTTGTGACACGTCATTCTGCATTCTTCTGCAAGCGTTGACATTTGCATGCTCTTTTATCACATTTATGCCACTGGCACGTCAGTGCAATGAACCACTCTAGGTCTCCGTGGTTGATGGATTGGCGGAGACTGTTTCAGGAAAGGGTCAGCACCATAAATAGAAGTAAAAAATTAAACGCACAGAAACCGGTGGACGAGGCGCTTCCAGGAAGTGAGTTTCAAACAAAAAGAAATTGGGACACATTGATTTTTTTGTCCATTGTAATATCTTTCTGTTGACGAACCAATTTCAAATTTAAGGAAACTATTGTATTACGTGTAATACATGTTGCTCTATTTTTCCACGTAATAACCACTACAATTGAGGCATTTATCATACCGTAGAATAAACCTGCCAACTCGGATAGGTATCAGTTACAGCCACCTGAAATTCTATGTCGCTCTACGCGTTATGCTGACCGAACATAATTTTTTTTTTCAGTTGTAAGAAAAGATGAAAATTGTTGAGGTTGAGATCCGAATTGTAGGGTAATTGGTCAAATACACGTACCTCGACCATTGACCATTGGGTAGCATGTATCACATTTACCAAATTTTTATAAACAATGTCATGTATAATTGAATAAAGATCTTTTTGTTCAAATTTTTAATTTAATAGTAGTAGTAATAGTATTTTCGAATACCAAACTGCCGACTGCAACGATGCTTCTGATTGGTATTTGCTGGCAACATGCTGAGGTGTTTTATCGAAATATGATGAAACTAATGCGGTACAATCTGGCCTACTTTAAATTCGATAACGATTACCGAAACAAAATGGAGATAGTACGTGCAACATTGACTAGCATCCCCTCCTAACAATTAATCTCACTGGAACTTCCCATTCATTTTTTTTTTCGTTCTCTTGGAGCGGATGACCCGAAAGGCAGCAAATTCGGTCGGCAAAAAATGTGCGTGTGACGTGCGCCATTCCACTTAGCGCCCGGCAATTGCGCGCGCGATTCGCGATCGACGCATGGGCAGCTGCTCTGCCCACCCCTCCCAAGCTCTCCCCGCCCCACCCGCCCCCTCGCCCTGCTTCGTCTCACCCGCCCCTCCCAGTCGCTAACCCCCACTCTCCTCTCCGCCCCACTCATCCCCACCTTTGTCTCCCCATCTCTGCCCTCCCCCCGTCTTGTCCCCGTCCCGTCTCTGTCCCCACCCGTCTCGTCCCCACCCGTCTCGTCCCCGCCCGTCTCGTCCCAACCCGTCTCGTCCCCTCCCGTCTCGTCTCCGTCCCTCTCGTCCCCTTCCCCTCGTCCCCGTCCCCCTCGTCCCCGTCCCTCTCGTCCCCGTCCCTCTCGTCCCCGTCCTCTCGTCCCCGTCCCTCTCGTCCCCGCCCCTGTCCTCCCCGCCCCTCTTCCCCTTTCTCTGCCCGCTCGAGCTAATTGGCCGCAGTACGCGTATGAGTAATTCAGCGCAGTGCGAATCTGCTGCAGCTCCTGTGCGTCGAGGGACTTGGTCGTGCACCGCCGGCGACAGCGTTGACGCACCCGGTGGCGGTCTGTCACCGCGTGCTGCCTTCGACACGTCACGTCAAGCCCTTCCCGCCACTCTCCCTTGAAATTCCCATTCCTTCTACCAGCGTGGTCTTTTGCACATAGCACTCGGCGATACTAGAAGTACAGAGGCTGGAGAAAAGGGATGTCCCTTCAAATATTTCTGAAATAAGGGAACTAAGCGCCGTACCCTTCGCAGACGCGTACCAATGAGGGGGGAGTCTACAACGGATTCCGCTGACGTGGTTTTGCTCTACCTGTGTTTGGTAAAGAGTTACATTTTATATTTTAGAATCTTCATCAACTCTTACAATGAGTAATCGTTTGATTTCTCAGAGCCAGTGCTGGCCATTATGTTGCTATGAATGCCAATAATAATAATAATAATAAAAACAATAACAATAATAAAAAGAAAACAATGAGAGAAGAGTAGTGGAAGTGCTGTCCGTTACCAAAGAGGTTTACGAAAGAACGAGGGAATACTAGAAAAAAGTAAAGTAATAGTGCGTCCAGAGAACAGCTTAGGCGAATGAACGAGAACAAATATATAAAAATTGTTTCTTACAAATATCAAAAACACAATTCTTGTCCTGTAGCTGAGAAGGAATAATAAGAGAAATGGAAAATTTGGAGAAGGATGAAAACAGTTAGGTGCCAAATAAGTAAAATAATTTTGAGTAGAAAGTGCAGAAGAAAAACTAAATGAAATGTGGACGGAACGCAGAAGACCAAAAGGGATGTAATGAGAAATTACAGTAATCAGTAAAGAATGAAAGGAAAGGAAACAGAAAGAGTTCATGAGAAATCATTTCAGTGGTCCTATATGCCGTATTATAATAACGTACTTGTATAATGAAAAATCTAGACGACCAGGCCTAGACGATGAGGTGGAGACATTGCGCGGTTAGGCAACCCGCCGTACATAGGCCGCTTTGACACCCACTGCTTGGTTACTGCTGACAACATAACTGCAGGTTATGTCCATGTGCTAAATTCGTAAATACACTCAATTGAAATTGGCTCGCTTCCAAAAGGATTTGATACAACTTCCTGCAAAGCGATCAACAACATGATTTTAATTTGTTTTGCGACTTGTCAAATAGGTCTCTTCTTTGAGTAATATATCTATGTCAGCTCTTTCACAATATAACACTTGCTGTAGCCAGTCTGATCTGGAGGTCCTAGAGTGTGAGTTTCGAATATGGAGGAGTTTGAAACCAGCTACATGGCTACTGCCACTGTCGGGAGTAGAGTACCTCCTGCCGGCGGATCTGATCCGTAATTTTCCGTAGTTTCTCCGATTATAAGGCGAATGCCGAAACAGTGTTCTAATAAAACGGCCAAGGACCGCATGCCATCTTTTCTTGCATGCTTGTTTTCTTGTCTTCTCCATGTATTTGCACACGCTTCTTCCTGGGTGGCGTTCTTCCATGAACCCAAAATTTGATCAAACACCGAACGAGTTTCCTCTCCAAGATTGTCCTATAACCCATTCAAAGTACTAATTCCAGTTTTTGACTTTAAGTTTTGCAACAAAAGAGTGAATTGCCACAAATGTTGATTCGTTTTCAAAATAACGTATGTCGTTAATTTACTAAAGAATCCAAGAATAACCCACAGAGCTCTTTTATGCATACGCTTTATTTGATTTCATTTAAACCATTATTTGAAACGTTTGTAGCCATGGGCTTGAAACGACTAGTAAAATCATAAAGTAGTTCGACGACTAGTTCTTAACGTCACAACTAGTTCTCAAGACGGATCTTTATTGACTTTTACTTCTTTAGGAATCTTTAATTTATAATTGACTAGCTATGAACGCTCCTCTTTCACGCTTGGAATGAAATTTATCGGAATCAGAAAGTGCAGAAAAACATGTTGCGTGAATGCGAGCAATTCTAGGAAAGGTTAGAGTCTAAACTTTGTTATTTATATTTAATTCATTTAGTGGTATTGATTTATAAATTAAAGGAACGGTCTAACTATGATCATTGAAAACTCTATTAGATTGATCTTAGAGCATCCTGATTCTTAGCTAGTGATAAGATATCTCTGACCCTAAAAATATGATTAACCTTGCAAATGGCGAATGAAATCACTATTATCATGATCGAAAGCATGTGAAGCTGCGTTTTAATTTTATCATATTACGAGTTAAATTCAAACAATTTAACAGGGTTAATGTTTTCGAAAATATTCAATCCAATAAATAAAATAATACTTGTTACATAAGAGTTTGGAGTTTGTTGACATCGAAGGATCTTTATACCGCTTTGATTCGATTGACAGTAGGGAGTTAGAATGGATTGGCCGTGGAGAAAAGAAATTGATGAAAGATCAACTGGATACACTGTACATTTGTAATAGTTACCTTGGTTTAATTATGTACAAGTAAATTATTAATCATAGCAACTTTTGAATTATTTTCATGGGTAATTAAAGACAAATTTAGTAAAAGGTTAAACCAAGTCTACAACTATTTGTTGTTTTTATACTCATGTATACTATCATTTAGTTGGTTTTTATTGTGTTACTTAATATCACAATTTAAAATTAGGTTAATTCGGTTTTCATTTAATTTTCTGTATTGTATTCATAGTTTTAAAACACTGAACTAGTATATTGGGTATACCGTCTTATTCATAGGAGCAATCATCACCGGTGATGACGTTCGATTTCAGCTGGCGTAGGAAAACACTTTCTTTTAACCATAGAACCTTTCCTCTACCTTCTAGCACCCATTTCATTAGTTAATTAATGCCTTATTTTACGTGGCGTGACTCCGGACATCAGCCCGCTCTTCCGTCTGACCACGCAAATTTCGCTACGCTCCTTTCACCATCTAGCGGAGAAAGAAGGTATTATGTTGAGCGACGAAACAGGCGGATCTGAACTTTTCGCAGAGGATTCTTTTAGGTTTGAGGATCTTTTTTATGCAGTAAATCTACTGCATGGGACACCTGCCTCTACTTCCCCATTCGAAGGAAGGCGTACGAAGTATTTTTTCACCCTTAAAAATCCACGGCTTTGAATCGGGTTTGAACCCGCAAACTCGGGTACAACAGTCCGGTACGCTGACCGTTATACCACCGAATCCGCAAATATCACCGAATTCTCACGGGCTCGCAATTGACGCACGGGCTCGAGAATCTGCTGCAGTGTGTCTGCTTTCACACTACGCCTCCTCTTTTTGTAGCCCCTTCCCTTCCCCCACGCCTTTTACCCTCTCCACGGCGAGCCTCGCGTCACCCTCCCCCACCCCGCGTCTCCGCTCTTGGGAATAAAGCGCGCAGGCTCTAATCTGCTTTCGCCAAAAAAATGGAGTGCAGGTCGGATTACAGCCCAGATCTGGCGCTTCGCCCGTCCTGGAATCAAATGCGGTGCAGCCAGATGAACGCATTAGGCAGAGTTGCTCCTGGAGAAACGCCCATGAATCATTTTAGCCCCCTACAAGCACTGGGTCTGCTTTTTAATCATAATGCTGGATAATGTCACGGAAAATACTTGCAGAGATAAGTATTGATGCCGGATCATTCTTCAATCGTATTTGTTTCCAAAAAAAGGTCGCGTTTGACCAAAAGACAATTCAAGTTTCATTCGGATGAAAGTAAATCGTGATCTCTGAATCCACGAGACGGGAAAATATTTTGCAGTAATGTATTATTCATGTCATCAGAGTGTGAAGATCTGTCCCATTTTGTATTTAGATTACGTTCGATTACGATTAAGTGTATGGTTAGCCAAATATTTAAAACCGAACGTCTGTTTCTTCGAGAAATTCTGGTTGATAGATTAATATAATCATTTCTGATTTACGATCTTGAGTTTTGGATGACATCTATTTACCTTTTACACTAACTTCAGACGTTATTACTTCCTTCAAACACCATAATTTATTCATTGAAATTTATAAGCATCTGGTGTTGTCATTACGACAATATATTGTCCTAAAGTGCATGTTTTACTCTATAATTTGAGGGTGTCTCTTAAAAATTGTTCATTTACGATTAAAATTGTATTTTGCATTTGCCAGAATAGTTTTTAATGTTTACTCGATGAAACTCTGAAGGTCATCGACTATTTCTCATAAATATTGTCTCGCACGGGAATAGAAAATTAACTGTACTCCTCCATGGCGGGATCAGACTAACTTATTTGGGAATATGCAAATATATCATCATCATTACGACTTAGGATGTAAGCATGCACCAAAAAAGATGTTGGGATCGCCAAGCAGCAAGCCTGTCCTGAATGTCATCTGGACAAAAGTAAAGCTGCGAGCAGGAAAGGCATTTCTTAATTTTTCTCAATCTGAAATTACACTTGAGGTACATTTATATGGCATAAATGGAAGTATGAGACGGATTTCTTTATCGGGACATGGGACGGACTTACCAGCTTTAAGGTATGTGTAAGGATTATCGGGTCTAAGAACTTCGGCGAGGATTGAACCTGCGTACTTCGACATCGTAATATCAGCCAACTGATTGACTGATTCATTAATTATTTACCGGCAGCACGCCAATTACTATGATCGTTAGTCTCCTTAGTGTTGTGAATATTTTATCGTGGGAGACGCCAATGTTCTTGTCCTAACGGATGGAGATGCGGACCCGGCCTACATATCGACTTGCGGGAGATTGTCGATTTTAGGAAACTCTCTCAGCGGGGCGTCGCTGAGCCGCCACAAGCTCCAACCTCCCATCTCCAAAATAGTTTGACAGTGCAGTATGTGTAAAGGGAGATTGATTGATTTTTTCGTGTTTCCGGGCGCGTCAAATGCTATGGTTATTAGTCCCATTAGTGTTGTGCATGCTTTTTCTCTGGAGATGGCAGTATTATTCCCCTGCTGGATGGCGAGATTCGGCGCCGACCTACTGTCGGCTAGTGGGGTTTCCCCCTAACCAGGACTCTCCCACCAGCGGGGCACCGCCCCAGCCGGAACAAGCTCTAAGCTCCCGACCGATCTCCCGGGATATGTGGTAGTGTAGTGCATGTTAGTGTAAGTGTGTGTGTGTAATGGGAGCTGAAAAGCTAGTGTCGATAATCCTGTCGCCATCAGGACTCGAACCTAGGACCTCCCGGTCAGAGGCACTGCAGTGGCATCAGCTACCGCTCCCGGTGTAAAGGGAGAGAATATGCCCAAGAACAGGAATGAAAGATAGCGGCAGTCTGTGACTCGAGTGCTAGGGTACTGAGCCGGCATTTGTGTAGTGTTGACCGGAGATACCACAGAAAATTACCGATAAGAACAGTCTGTTGCTGGAATTCTGCTCCAGATAGCGACTGAATGCGTCCTAGCTATTTCTGTCTGCCTGCAATGGACCAACAGCTCCTGTCGGGGCCGAGACCTACCAGGGGCGTCCCGGGCTTGCGGCCATGGATTAAGAGGTACGTGTGGTTAGAACATAATCATCCCTAAGCCATATTCCGGTGTTCTCAACCTGAGAAGGGAGCTCTCATCGTCACACAGCCACAGATACCTGGAAATTGCCAAAAACGCCACATATATCTCCGACAGGGACACGAATCGGATCGCTCATGGAAAGGATAGCTGACCAGTGACCTACCCGTGCGGCCGATCTGCTATCGAGCTAAGGAAAATCCGCCACCGTCGCAACTAGAGCACGTTCTCGGTTCGAATCGCTTCAGAGGCAATAGTAATGCTGGCTTAAGGTATATGTCTACTCAAAGCAAAAAAAAATCCTAATAATCTAGTTTTAGCTCTTAATTTTATGTCTAATTAATAAATCAGCAATTATGTAAAACATCTCTTCGAGTATTGTATAATTGAATTTTATATGTTGTTCACATAATCATCTGAACATCCTGAATAACCTGTAAAATACAGAAAGAATCATTTTAATATTTCTATTAGATCCCGAGTTATTATGCATTTCGTTAATCAATACGCAAGGAAAATGTATTTTTCAGGAGAATAATTAAAGTTTGCATACTATAGAGCCACTGCAGCATAAGTTATCCTTCTCCTTCTACTTCGTCTTCGCTCTTTCTTTTCTGCTGCACAAGTACCTCCTCCTGCTTTTGTTCTTTGGTGTTTTCAGTTCAATAGCTAGCTTTTGTTTTTCGCATGCTTGCGTTCCCAAAATCATGTTTGAAGGGGCCAAGGGGGCGTGGCAACAACGCCATCTTGAAAGTATTTTATTATATCTACGAAAATACCACAGATAGAAAAAAACGAATTTAACCAAAAATATGTGTAATAAATGAGGCTTTCAGAATGACAAAAAAATGCAATTTTCCATCATCCTCGGTCACTTTTGAGTAGACATATACCTTAAGCTAACTCTGGTGCTAACCTGGTGACATCAGTCCCAAAGTTTATAATGAACTCAACCTCACCACACATAATTAAACAGCATAATTTCCATTAATGCGGTCAAATTATAACTGAATTCGTCTCTTGAACGCAATGGCTTCAATTCATTTTTCACTTTATTGGATGTAGCGGAACGATATCGCATTCACAAAGAGGAAGATCGCCTTTTTCGCGAATTGCAAGCGCAGCGGAAAAATTGCAAGAGATCTTTGCCGCGCTTATACCCGCGCCTTTTTGCATTCCATGCGAAGCGACGAATCAAAAGGGAGGTTTCCTCCATAAGCGAGGAATAATGGCACTGTATAAGCTCTCTCTCTTTCTCTCTCGTTCTGGCTTCTCTCTGTTCCCAAACCTTTTTATCTCCTTTGCTTCCTAGTGACGTGGCTCGGGCAGATTTTTCGAAACGAATTCCCTCTGATGGCTATTGTGGCTGATGTCGAAACGACCTACACAGGAAGCGACGTCTTAATGAACGAATCACGAGTTGAATAGTAGACGTCAAACAAGACACGTGATACTCCGGAGAGCAGCTGGAAACAGTGGAGAACGGTCGGAGTTTCCGTTTGCTGGTCTGCGCATGTTCTTGCTGTTGCTTGCTGGTTAGTACGATGATGCCTGAATTCTATTTTGTTTGATGGTGTGTTGGTGACGAAGGAAAACGACTATGGCTTAAATGAACTACAAATAAAAGGGAACTCAGTCTTACTATCGCTTTTTCGCGTTAAGAAGACTTACTAGTAGCAGCCCGAATAGACAATCAGCTCTTTGTCTTCCACAAGGAAGCCATAGCATGAATAAATAAATCATTTTGATAACTATTACGATTTCACGTCAGTGATATATGTTTACAATTGTTTACAATGAACAGTTGACGAAATAGAGAACCAACGATGAAAAATTAAAATATGCCATGGGGAGGTTGGCGAATGATATCACGGGCTCGGAAGGTTGGGACGAAGTCTTCTATTGACATATTCTGGACAAAATATGGACAGTGCAGTATCTTTCGTAGGCAATGAGAAAGGTAAATGAAAGTTTGTGATTATGTTCTCCTAACACGCCACAATCACAGGGTTTAAAAAATGCGTGTGTTATGAGATATAGTGATTTGGAAATCACAAATTGGAAGAAATGGCATAACATTTACATTGACATTAACATTTGCATCGACATTTACAAAAGTCAAAGCTCTATTGTAAAAATTGTCGAGATAATAGTGGACTGAATGGAGCAAAATAAAGGTTGAAGAGCAGATGGACTACTCGAAGGGTACGTTAATTTCAAAAGGAGATGAAGGGCAGCGTAGGATTGGCAGACGGGCAGAATGAACCGGTCACGCATCCGAAGCGTTGATCGGCCGCGTCGCACGGCGACACGGGACGCGGCTCCGCTCGGCCGCGCGCCGCCCACTGCGCACTACGCACTGCGTCGCGGTCCACCGCGCGGGCTGCGTGCGGAGCAGGGGCCTGGGCAGGGGGCGGGGAGGGGGCGGGGGAGGGGGCGGGGGAGGGGGCGGGAGGGGGCGGGGGAGGGGGCGGGCAGCGGACCGTGGCAACGCCGCGGGCGGGATTTGGAGCGCGCTTGTAACAGGCGCCGCCGATGCAATGCAGTTAAGGTTGAATAAAAGATCGCGCTTTTGAGGCTTCCCCCAGGCCCCGCTACGGGAGCTCGCTGCGTTGACTGCCCCCTCCTGGCTCACCCCTCACGCTGCACAGCGTCACACACTGCAGGCTTCAAGCACTCGCCGCTCCGCAGGCGGTCCCCGCTCCGCAGGCTCTCCCCGCTTGTCCCCGCTCCGCAGGCTGTCCCCGCTCCGCAGGCTTCCCCGCTCCGCAGGCTCCCCGCTCCGCAGGCTCTCCCCGCTCCGCAGGCACTCCCCGCTCCGCAGGCTCTCCCGCTCCGCAGGCCTGTCCCTGCTCCGCAGGCGATCCCCGCTCCGCAGGCTCTCCCGCTCCGCAGGCACTCCCGTTCCGCAGGCTCTCCTCGCTCCGCAGGCTGTCCCTGCTCCGCAGGCGGTCCCCGCTCCGCAGGCACTCCCCGCTCCGCAGGCTGTCCCCTCCTCACTCTCGCTCCCTTGACCTTCCCCTCCGTAGGTTTTGCCCGCTCCGTAGTATCTCTTCACCTCACGGAATCTCTTTGCTCCGCTCTTCATCGCGGCATTTCGCGTCGTGCCCTGCGTGCCCCAAAGGCTTTGTGTGCTCCCCCGAATCCGCTTGTCTCTGTTTTTATTGCCCGCGGCGTTCATTCATACCCAATCCCTGGTAGATCCCAATGCCCCTCTTCGCTACTGATCCATCGTGTGCCACCACTCCACGCCAGCGCGCGATCTTTTTCAACACACTGAACTCTGCCCCTGATCTAAATTGCAGTTTATATCCCTGGGTGCCACTTACTTGTCGCGTCTCTGAATCTTCCTCTTTTCTTGTCTTTATTTCTCCTCCTATTCAAGGCTGCTTTTCCACATGCTTCGCCATAATATTGTTCATCTCTGTTCATCCTTCTGGCTTTCCATCTGTTTTACTCCATGTTCTAATACTTACCCCTTCTGTCTCTGCCTGACTTTTCGTATTCCTAGTCTGTTATTCCAGAATTGAGTCTCCGTTCAGGAATCGTCTTTCGCTTCTCGTTTCGAAGGCGGCAGTTTGGATTATGCACTATTCCGTCCAACCGCCTTCGTCATGCTCTTCTGCTTCTTTCATTCTCTCTTACCAAAATTTACTGGCCAACTTTGCTTTTGTACCATTCAATTCACTTGAGCTTTGATTCGTTACTTCCATTACTGCAACGATTTTTCATTAAAACCCCCCTACCCCATGCTCTTTCTCCGAATTTAGCCCTGCATTATTCCGTCAATCTTTACTGCATCCTTGGACGCCCAACTTTACTTCTGCGCTGTTTCGTTTCTTACCCTTTACATTTCTCTCACTCTACTATTCGTCTCTTTCTTAATTCATTCCCATTCCATCTCTACCAGACGCTCGATCTTCCAACTATGCATCGGCATTACACCATTCTTACCGGCAGCGGTAGCTCAGTGCATCAACTGATGTCACTGCAGCGCCTCTGACCGGGAGGTCCTAGGTTCGAGTCCTGACGGCGGCAGGATTTTCCACACTAGCTTTTCAGCTAGGTCGAATTCAGTCGTTGCCTGGAGGAGAATTCTAGTTTCTCCGATCAACACCAGGCGAATGCCGGAGCAGTACCCTACCAAACGGGCCACGAACCGCGCGCGATCTGTCCTTCCTCTTCCTTGTCCTATCCTCTACACTTACACGCACACACACTTACTCTAACATGCATTACACTACCACATATTCCGGGAGACCGGTGGGGAGTTTAGAGCTTGGCCCGGCTGGGGCGGTTCCCCGCTGGTGGGAGAGTCCTGGTTAGGGGGAAACCCCACTGGCCGACGGTAGGTCGGCGCCGGATCTCGCCATCAAGCGGGGAAAGATGACCGCCATCTCCTGAGAAAAAACATGCACAACACTACACAACACTAACGGGACTAACGACCAAAGCAGTTGACGTTCCCCGAAACACGAAAAAATCAAATCAAATCTACACCATTCTTACAGGACCCTTGGACGTGCAGCTATACTCCTGCATCATTCCATCTCAGCTCCCTCCTTCTCGACCTACCTCGCCCCCTGCAACCCCTGCCACCCCTGCCTCGCCCCGCCGTTCCGTTCCGCTCGCTTTGCGCGCTGTATTATTCAGGCCTCATCGCCCCGGCCGCGCCGCGCGTGGGACCGGCCCCCCCCCCCCCGAGGATTAGCGCCAGTGGCCTCGCCCTGGGACTCCCAGCAGCCCCGCCGCGGGACCGCGCTTGACGTGTCGAACGACAAGAACTGCGAAATGCCTTAAGCGGTCTCGCAAGGTTCCCGAGGAAAATGGCGTTAGTGTTGATGGCAGCTTAAATTAAGGTAGCGTGTATCAGGTCAATTTTTTTTTCTGTTTTGAAAAAAGTTACTATGCGTTGTCTGTTATCGATTGATTGATTTTTTCGTGTTTCCAGGCGCGTCAACTGCTTCGGTAGTCCCGTTAGTGTAGTGCATGTTTTTTTCTGGGAGATGGCGGTGACCTTCCCCCGCTGGATGGTGAGATCCGGCGCCGACCTACCGTCGGCTAGTGGGGTTTCCCCCTAAACAGGACTCTCCCACCAGCGGGGCAGCGCCTCAGCCGGTACAAGCTCTAAGCTCCCGACCGGTCTCCCGTAATATGTGGTAGTGTAGTGCATGTTAGTGTAAGTGTGAGTGTGTAAGGGGAGAGGTTAGGACAAGGAAGAGGAAGGACAGATCGCGCGCGGCCCGTGGCCCGTTTGGTAGGGTACTGCTCCGGCATTCGCCTGGTGTTGTTCGGAGAAACCACGGAAAACTACCGTTCAAGCAGCGGCCCTAGAATTCTCCTCCAGACAGCGACTGAATTCGACCTACTGAAAAGCTAGTGTCGAAAATTCTGCCGCCGTTAGGATTCGAACCTAGGACCTCTCGGTCTGAAGCGCTGCATTGACATCGGTTGATGCACTGAGTTACCGCTACCAGTTTGTCTGTTATCTCTTTTAATTGCTGTCAATCTTCACACTAATACCGTCAGGTGTGAACTTATCAAAAATTATTTAATTTCTGACGTCTGTTCTCTTTGTTTACACCACTAGTTATTTCTTCCCATTCTGGAACTTGATTCTCAACTACACTTGAAGCCGCAATGCACACAAAGGGGGAAGGTTTATAGTATGCAAGAAAATAGTAACGATTTTTAACCCTCTCCACCCTTCCCTTCTGAAATGATTAATTAGAAACTTACTAATTTTTATTTCTCGAGAAATAGTTTACCATTATAAGAATGAAGTTTCTCAGAGCAATACGTTCTAAAAACGTAAGAAGAGGGAACAAGCATAGATAAGTCTTCAATAACTACATATTTTCACTAAATTAGAAATAAATATTGCAAGAATGATGTTTTAAGTTTCATAGTCTTCTCCCTCTAGCGAATTTCTCTAAAATGTGTAAGTAATTAATTGGTCTTGAACTTATTTATTGGTCTTATTTTGTGATCACATTGGAATCGAAGATTCAGTCAGTTCAGTCAAGAACGAAAGTAGCTTTTCAATATATCTCATTCAAGTATGTAGTCTCTCAGAGATCAGAAAAAGTGTATTTTTGTGTAAAAGGAGGCGCAATTCAATCGGCATGAATCGTAACCCTTCTTTAAAATGAATTATTGTAGCTGACTCATGCCTGAGCGGCAGCCTCCCCTGGAGGCAGTAAAATCTTGTAACTGCGGCCACCGACTGAGTTATCGGCTTTTGACAGCGTGAGCGGTGACAAATGACTGTCGAGCTAGAGGGATGCCAGCGTTGCGAATGGCGAGACGTTAAACCTCGTCAGTCTCGGCGAGGTGTCGCAAATTTCAACTCGGTGTCATGAACGTACTTGCATCTCTCTGACAAACGTGAGAGAGAAGCGAAGTGATGTGGTAGCACCAGTTCTTGAATTATTCTGAAGCTGTTGTCTGTGATGTTTTTGCTACATGTCTCTGATTGCAGGATCTCAACTAAACACAAACTTTTTTTTTATTGGTTATTTAAGGTCGCATCAACATCTAGGTCATTAGCGACCACTATTGGTGTGAACGGTATGGTAACTATGAAGATGAAACGAAATGGTGATGTTAAGGAGTTGAAAGGACGAACACGAATACAACCATGCCCGAGGCGGGACTCGAACCCGCTACCCTTTCGGTCCGAGATCACTACGACACTACTGCCTTAGCGATCTCGGCCGACTAAAACACAAGCTTTGTTGTTTTGACGAATTCATTGACGGGTAGGTTTATACATCGTGAAAGCAGAACCGGCACACAATGTCGGAAAATTTTTCTTACCCTAAGAATTACAAGTTTTTAATGCAGAAACAAAATTATTTTAAATCTAAAAATAGTGTCACAAGATTAATACGTATAGGATCCTTTACTGACTAATATACTTTTTTTTCCTTGTATATGTTCTTTGTGCATTATCGTAGTATAATGCCAGTACGAGTTGTAGTATTGCAGTTGGTGACTTCTTAAAGAGAGACCCCGGTAAAAATATTCTAACAAAATTGCGCTTTACGAACGCATAAACGGCACATTAGGACGTGGCCGACTATTCTTCTCCTGGAAATGCGAACAAAGATCGTCTGAAACGGAGTTATTCATGAGACGAAACGTTATATCCAATCATAAATCACAGCCTCGCCTTCAATCGCGAGCGAATAACCCAATGATTTGCATCAGCGGCGACCATCGATCGTAAACAACTCATTGAGTGGCTGCGACGCGATGCACGAATCGCGCACGAGGCAACAGCGGAGCCCTCACTCGGCGCTCTTCGGCCGAGGCCGTGACGGATCGGCCCGACAAATAACAGTAATGCAATAAGCGTCTCCTTCATCTTGGTTAGTGTGCGACACGGCGGCACTCGGGTGAGCGGCGATGTTAACGGCGGAGCACACTGACTCCACGCCCGAAAGCTCACGTGCACTTCCTCCTTACTTTCGATTTCTTCTTTTTCTGTTCTTTATGTTATTTCGCCCCTTTCTTTTGCTCTTTCTTTATTTCCTTTTTCGTCCAATTTCTCTCTCTCCTTTTTTTTTCTTTTTATCCTTCTACATAAAGCTTGAAATGTTCATGTCTTGAGTTTTCATTACCGTCGAAGAAATATATTTTCTTGATTTTCATACTCTGATACTCATGTTGTCGCTGTAGCATTTGAAATTTTAAATACACGACTCCCCATTTTCTGTGTTATTTCAAATCCCAGGTGTAAATTAAAAAATACTTAATTCCTTGGTGAAACATGTTCCCTTAAAATACAAATGGGTTTGGACTCTTAGATACCTACGAAATCACTGTTGAGTGATGAAATTGTGTAATTTTGAACTACGTTGATTTTCAGTTCATGGAAGAAAAACAGCAGTTCAGACAAATTTGTAAATTGTGCAGCAAGAAGGGATGCACTATATTATAACGTTCCTTTTGTGTAAATGCAAAACATTGCTGCAAACGACATTGGGTATTGAGAATAAACAAAAAGATTAGAAAAGCATACTTTCATTTCCATTTTGATTTTTTTTTGTACGCTTTATACTATTTTAGGTTTTTGATTTATGCCTGTGGCTCGAAATCACATACGAGAGCAAATGCAATATACCACTAAGTAGTTTCTGAAACACAGTACTTCTGCCCCTGCAATGTTATCTGGCGAGGAATGGAAAATCTCAAACGGAAGATGACAAACATGTGTAAATTAATTAATTAAAAATGTGCTTATTCATTAACGGAAATTTTCAGATGGCCTTGTAAATTTATACTTCGATTATGACATTAAATCATGTGACACTTCCTCAGCTATGACGTGTCATCTAGTCGGAAGCTTGGGTGGCACCTTACCGATTCGACGACTGTTTCACAGCTGACGATGTGTCAACGGACTTAAATTGTGGGAATTCTGATTTGGTGTTGTTGACGTTCTTATAAGAAGAAATGAAAGAGGTCATCTTCGTCAACATATTAGCTTTATTAAGATAGCCGGCTTTCGACGGCTTTGTCGTCATCGTCAGTGACAGTCGACCGACCTTTGCCGAAAGCAGCGAGACTGACGATGACGGCAAAGCCGTCGAAAGCCGGCTATCTTAATAAAAATAATACGTTGATGAAGATGACCTCTTTTATTTCTTCTCAACGGACTTAATGTTTTAATCAAGTTAGATGCACCGAATAAAAACGACCTTGGAAGTGTGGCTTGTCTCTGGAAGCCCAGGGCGCACTGCCCGTCTTCACGGTCTCTCCACGAAACACTGGGAGCGTGGCCTCTTGCGGATAGCAAAGGTCAACTGACGCCGATCGATTAGCACGCTGTGCGTGCGATCAAATCGTGCTCGTAGAGCATCGTCAATTGCCGCCGACCCCGAACGCGTGGCATTGAACAACGCATTGAACAAATAATTGAACATCGCATTGAACACATCGCATTGAACACATCGCATTGAACAACTAAGGGGAAGTTATTCGGAGGCAGTCGATAGTTATCGAGCGGGCTCAACAACCAATCAGAAATTAGCGCATGTGCAGTCCAATATTTTTTTTTCTACTCGTCGTACGTAAACCCGAGGTGCAGCTATTGAGGAGCTACTCTCAGAAGAGACTAGTTTGACAGGTCGGGAATCAAGTAAACGTCATGCAGGGCAGTAGCATTGCAAGTGAGTGTGATGAAGCCATTCACAAATGAGCTCACTGTAAACGAAATCATTGACAAAACGAGTGCATGGACATAACCTGCGCTTATGGTGCCAGAAATACCACTAATCAGTAGACGCCAAAGTGATCCCTTCTTGTACTAACTGTAACAGATTGCTCCCTATGCACTGCTGAGACCGTGTTGAATCTCCGTCGGATCGTTGAGGTTTTCCACCAGAAACATCAATATATTAACATCGATGTTTTCCTCTATCGATATTTTGTGCAAAACATCGATTGTTTTTATTTTTAAATAATGGGGTTTAGGCACGTTTTAGAATAGCAGCAATCCACAGCAATATCGTTATTTTTCGTCATCCACTTTACCTCGCTGTACGTTTCGCCTGTGCAATCTGAGGAAATTTTAGATTGTTTTACTTGCATGGTGTATGAATGTGACTAAAGGGTAAAGAAGCGAAGCACAATGTTATTTATTGTTAATTTTATCCTTTACATTTGATGATTATTTTTATTAACACACTACTAACGTGCTGGTAACCAAATAAAACAAAATTCCCTTTTACGTACTGTTTTTAAAAATGGATAGGAAATAGCATGTTTATTAGTCTAAAATTAAAACATCGATATTTTAAACATTGATTTTTTTTCGTCGATGTTTTCATCGATATTGGTAACACTTTAGCGGTGTATCGGAACATCGATGCTTTGGTCAAATTTGCCATTACGAATTGCTCGTAAACCTTTGAACCCTTTCCTCAAAGGTTCAACAATTTAGGAAATTAATTTAGGTATTTTTAAGTTTATGAGGTAGTTAACTAGAATATTAAGTTATACAGTGAAGTGAGTTGTCGTGCAGTGTAGAGCGAAAAATAATGAAGGTTTTTAGTGTTATATGAAGTAAAGTGAAGTGATTGATAGTGCAGTGCGTTCTTTATTGTATAAACACTCAGTGCGTCTTTAGATGATAGACGTTGCTTTTCTTTTTCATGAAATTTGTTATTTTAAGAACCATCAGTTTTTATATTATTATTACTGTTATTGTAGAAAGATGATTCTTTTTAAACTTATTGGACCAAATAGGATCAATCCACGATGATACCAGGAATTAAGACGTATAATGCATATAAGACATATACATTTATTGGACGTTAACGTTTCGCACATTTAGCAGGTGCCTTTTCAAAAGCATTTGACAAGCGGTTGACAATAAACATAACATTTTTAAGTAGTAAACAAATTATTGTCAACCGCTTGTCAAATACTTTTCAAAAGGCACATGCTAAATGTGCGAAACGTTAAAGTCCTATAAATGTATATGTCTTATATGCATTATACGTCTTAATTCCTGGTATCATCGTGGAGTGATCCTATTTGGTCCAATAAATTTAAAAAGAACCATCTTTCTACAATATCAAAACGGGATCAACAGGAATAATTCAACCATTCTAATATTACTGTTATTGTTATTATTATTATCATTTTAGCATTATTATTACAATTATTATATTATTTGCATGACATATATTATCTTATTTATGTAATTAACTGCCACCGGGTTACACCCAATTGCAGTTTATAGATATTTATGTCACGAGTCCTCTAAACGAGTCTTTAAGGACGCAGCCGGAAGGTTAACTGCGAGGCGGAGCGATAGCGAAGCCGAGTAGTTAACCTTCCGGCTAAGTCCTTAAAGACTAATAGAGGACGAGTTACATACAATGATTTTTGTTATTTTTTGTTATTTTAGTTTATCGCTTATTAAAAATAAACTTTTATCACTTTCGCGAGTTCTGAATTGTCATTACTCTTGACTTTCTGTAGCAAGGGTTGGTGGTACTGGATGCTTTGTTTGTGATCAGACAGTTGAATGTTTTTTCTACTAATGCAAGCAGAATCTAAACCCGAGAGTCCATAGTGTTCATAGCAACGGCCGCTAAAATGATCGAGAGTCCATTAAAAATATTTTAGCGGCCGTTGCTATGGACGCGCTCTTAAAGCAGTATTTAGATGGTTGGTTGCTAAGGGGCTAAGTGCGTGTTTACTGACGTAAATAACAAAAAATAAATTTATCTTACTTATTACCAGTTTCGGCGCACTGTGCAGCGCGGGCGCAGGCGGCGAGAGGCAGTTCTTTCTTCGAGAGGAGCCGGAGGGAGGGGCAGGCAGAGGAGGAGGGGGAGGAGGAGGCGGTGGCCGAGAGGCATGGAAAGAGGGGCCTGGGGGGAGGCGGAGCAGACGAGAGGCCCGAGGATCGATGTGCATCGTTTCTTTAAACGAATTGCTCGCGAGCTTCCTCGCAGAATCTCGAACGACCTAGTCTGCGGGAATTCCTATTACTGCGAGTGCGCGGACTCGCTTGCGATAGACCCCGAAATGATTCCCCGCTCGAGCCCCCATCCCGCTCGAAGCGCCGCTCGAGCCCGGAAGCGAGTCTATGGGCTCGCGGGTCGCGGTTTAATTGATCGCGTGAGAGAGATAGCAACGTTGTTTAATTCTGCAAATGGCTGCATGGACTTGTGACAGAAATATGTAATAAAGAAGAACTTGCTAAATAGCAAAACGCCAAAACCACTTAAAAATACAACAATTTCAGTAATATTAACGAAACTAGTGTATAAAGAGGTGTATAATTGAATGAGTGGCATCTTCAAGAAAACGGGGTCCGATAGGAGCGAGTTTTCTTATAAACCACGAGTGCAATTGTACACCTTTATACACATGTTACGTTCATATTTTTTTTGGTTTCCATTTACGAATAATTCAAACTTTAAAAAATTCAAGCGCATCTTTTCCACCCGAGGTATGTATTTCATGATGTAGTATTTCATCTGAAAAATATCTATTTTAGTGGGCCTTGCATTGTTTTTCTTCCCCAAAATATTTGCAAATGGAAGGTACTAAACATATTGAGGATAAAATATTAGGAGCTGACCAAGGCAAGAAAAAATTACTTCCCACAAAAGTAAAGACAGGTATGAGAGAGAAATGTATAAATATTGGGGGAAAAAATCACTCTGACACAGTTTTATAGCGTTCTTTGCAGTACTGTAAACACACCGACATTTACATTTTTTACATTCGTAACCTAAAAACAAATGTTTTACCTGTAAAACATTTAATTTATTCACGTTAAATATTTTATGTTGTTCATTGTCAGCTCTTAACTTAACTTACCCAATTTAGTTTTATTCATTCTTTGTTTATATGTAGTTGTTGTAGGTACGTAATATGTGTTGAAGATTTTTGTTCATGTTTCGTGGCCGACTGCAGATGGATACCTTGGTTATATTTTCTTAATTACACGATTTGGCTCCGTTTCTGAATTCTTATTGGTAGGTGTGTCGTCTTAATTGCACGTTTGAATTTTAATTGCACGCATGCAATTAACATAGAGATAATCAACTATTTTTTTATGGAATTAATGAGCATATTTAGTTAACTAAAGGAAAAAAATCTTCTTTATTCTCTGTTTAACGTTTTGCTTCGCAAAACTGTTATGTTTCACTTGACTTACGCAATCAATTTACTGGTGGAGGAGAGAAATAAAGAGGAGGGGGGAGTTGTGATCCACGCTTTCTCTACTGCATCATGACCACAGCATGTCTTAGCGTGGTATATTCAGCTCCCTGTAATTTAACATATAAGTTTCTGAATGGGCAATGCTGCGCCGGCTAAACCGAGGAACCAAAATAGCACCCGGTATCGGGGTGTATTTTTATTTTTTTAAAAGATTTTTCAAACAAATTATATATAATTACAATTTACATTTACTATCACGTTTTGTATTTTTTATTTCAACAGGAACGATGAATCTACTTCACAAGAGTAATGATTATTTTCGAGACCATATCGAGTTGCTAGCACAATGGATCAGTAGGCTAGCCCATATCACTGGTGGTCAACGTGAGGGTATAGACGCTAACGAATATCGAAAGTATCGCAATATCGTTAGCACCGGCCTCTTTCAACGCGGTATTAAGGAGCTGTTACGGGGGTAGTCGTATTAACGCTGTCTGTTACGGCCCTGGATGATTGTCTCTAGAGCAATATTTGCATTCGTAAGGACGTTTATGGCAGGCAATGGCGGACCCGTGACCAGAACAAAAGAGCCGCGGCGTTTGGTTGGCCTGCCGGACTGGGCTTTTTTATTCTCAGGTCGTAATATATTCAGAAAAAAGTCAAGTTTGACGGCCGACTGGAAACAGAGGAGAACGGTGGACTTGAGTTTGTGAGAGTTGGAAGAAAGGGATAAATACTGGAGAATTCGTTGTCGCGGTCACAAGGAATGAGCATGAAAATTGTAACGAAGTATTTAAAATTCTCGTTGCTCTCAAGAATGCCACTCCGTTGCAAACTTTAGTAATGAACTAAGGTTAAAAATGAAAAAAATGAATGACGCATAATTGCTGACGTTTTATACTGTCTTGTGGCCTTAAATTTATAATCCATTTATAAAGATGTGTTCTTAATTAATGTTTTCATAAATTTTATCACTCGGGTAATTTTTCAATCACAATATATTTCTGCCTACTTCGTACACACAAACAAGACATTTTTCTGTGGACGAATTTAAAATTCTAAAAAGTTTTTTTAAGACTTGTGTTCTTTCTTATGCTGTTAACTCCCTTTTAAACTATGTTTCTCCTCTTGGTTTTTCGCCTGTGGTGCTCATTGCATCAGAAGCTTCGCTGAAGCTTTACAGAAGTAAAGAATTCATTGAATTGGGCCATTACCCTGGGTCGTAAGCGCCTTGTTCTTTTTGCTAGCTCCGTGGATCGATAGATTGGCTATCGTTGTCTCAGGACAAGGACGGAGACACGAGAAGGAAAGGATCCTAAAGCATCGCTTTAGAGAGAAAGCTCTGTAGAACCCAGCAGGCAGTGGCATCTTTCAACATCGTTGATTCGTAGCAGGTGAACAATTCACACTTTTGTAACGAGGTGACAGATTTCACTTCTCGTTTATTTTTATTCTCCAGGAGAGTCGAAAAAGCAAAGGAATTTGAAATCTCTCGCAATTACTTTTCTTTAAATGCTAGTGATTTTGCGATCTACGAACTACAACATGCCCAGAAACCTGGACCTGTGTTTTTGAAAGTATCTCTAATGTGTTTTTATTGTAAACGTACCAAGAGAATACTTACACATTTTATACTGCAAGTTATTATAAAACTAAATTGCAAATTTTGTTACTATCAGTTCTTTCCTTCAATATTATCCTCAACAGCCTGAAAGCCCGATCTGGAGAAGTACATAAAACGTCTTGAGCTGGCCCCGTCTGAATTTTTTCCGTGCCACTAGTCTGTTTGCAAAAGCAGTTGCTTTTCGATTACGAAGGATTTAGTGAGATGGGTGATCTAAGAGCATAGCTGAGTTCGTGGGACAGGAGTACGCCCGCCACCATGACTCCCTCTTCTTGAATTCGCCCCCAGAATTCCTGCCACTCAAACGTCCCCCGAAAATCTTTGAAACGCTAGATCGATCGCCTCCTGACCCTGCCCCGGCACCTGGGAAAAGAAGAAAGCGCCCGGCTCGTAGTCGCTGGGAGTGACGGCGAGCGCGAACAAAGTGAGGAAGGTGTGTCCCTTATTCCAGCCCCGTTGCTACCCACGTCGATTGGGCCGACCGGAGCAGCTCCTGGCGATGGAAGCTGCGCAGTGGGAATGCGGGTCGTGCTCCCAATGGCCGACGGACCGCGGGTCCAGTGCATCCCCACCGTCCCCCCCCTTTCCAACCCGGCCCCGGCCCCCCCTTAGACCATCCGGTCTACCCCGCTCGAAATAATCGTCCCGCTTAATCCACCGGTCCTACCCACTCGGACTAATCCGTCCCGTTTAACTCATCCGGTCTACCACTCCGAACTAACCGTACCGCTTAACCCACCTGGTCACCCCGACAGGACTAACCCATTCCACTTAACCCACCCATCTACCCGCGGATTAATCCGTCCCGCTTAATCCACTCGGATCATGCTGGAACCATCTTCACACCAGAACCTGAAGTATACATTGAAACATTGTAGGTCTGTCATGTCGGGCCTATTAACGCTGAGTTTGATTTAATACAGATTTCAAGTTTCTATTTTCTTCTGGCCAGTCTGTTGGGGGTCACCAAAAGAGTTAAACCTTCATTCAATTCATCGATCTACTAATCCCGCATGTTCCCTACATGTTCCCCGATTATTATTTTCGCATGTTCGTCATGTTTTCGTATAAACCTCCGCATATACTCGCACTTACTCAATGATCCCCGGTTTTGAGAGTTTCCCTAAATGATCTCCCACATGTTTCTGCAAAGTTTCTTCCAAATGTTCTCTCAAATATTCCTCTAAATGTTCCCGCAAATCTTCCTCAAATGTTTATCGTATATTCTCGCATTTATTACTTGAATTGAATGGAAATTCAAACTTAATTGATTTTTTATTACGAAATACTTTTATAAATCAGGCGATGTTATACAGCAATGCGTCCCTGCTAGATGAAAAAAAATGTTCTGAAAAGTTAGAGAACCTACTCAGAAAGCCAAACTCCAAAAATGCAATAGAAATGTCCAAAAGATTTTTCGCAAAAACTGTTAATCTCAAGAAAAACTACTTTTTTAAATCATTGTCTTTGAATTGAAAATAGCTTCTCACTGGAATCCAACTTTCTATGTTTTATGGCAACTCATACTACGGAGTGATAGAACCATTAAATAGAACGCCCAAAGAAGGTCTCTTTTTGTAGATTACCGTACAGAAAACTGGGTCTTTAAGATGCATCGTTTCCAAGTTGTGCAGAATGGTAACGTTTGTTGCAGTGTAATGTTTTAGGGGTGCATGAACGCCTGAAAATCGCAGTAGGCCATAATGTGCGAACCTCTGTTTTTCGTCTTAAATCTGCCCGGTGACCTCTGGAAGTAATTCCTTATCCAGCAAATAATACACTTACGGGGTTTTATGTTTTTTGTGTCCATGATGTCCTACAAAAGGGAATAATTCGTCATCATTTGTTAGCGTATTATACATCGAAAATAAGCCTAAAACCCCATTAAATTTGTCATATAGTAACCGTCGGCATATTAAGCGTAGTAGTCAGCGTAACTAGTTCCCCGTCAGCTTAGTAAGCAAGTTGACCTTCGTACTCATTTTTCACCAACGCTCTCCTACTAAACGCATCCACTGTTGCCTCCATTTTCGCCTACCACCCCTCGCCCACATTCTCACCGAATCACACGGTCGCCCCCTACATCGCGCATACATTCACGAACAGTGTTGCCAGATTGGTGGATTGGTTGGTTAGTGATTCCGGTTGCGTCAACAGTTTAGGCCATTAGTACCGAAGTGTAGTGCATGTTTCTTCCTCGAGAGATGGCGGTGATCTTCCCCCGTAACCAGGACTCTCCCACCAGCGGGGCACCGCCCCAGCCGGGACAAGCTCCCAACCGGTCTCGCGGGATATGTGGAAGTGTAGTGCTTGTTAGTGTAAGTGTGTATAAGGCGAGATGATAGGACAAAGAAGAGGAATGAAAGATAGCGCGCGGTCCATGGCCCGTTCCAGTTTGTTAGGGTACTGCTCCGGCATTCGCCTGGTGTTGATCGGAGAAACCACGGAAAACTACTGATCAGAGCAGCCGGCCGCTAGAATTCTCTTCCAGACAGCGACTGAATTGGACCTAGTTGAAAAGCTAGTGTCGAAAATTCTGCCGCCGTCAGGACTCGAACCTTGGCCCTCCCGGTCAGGGGTGCTGCAGTGACATCAGTTGATGCACTGAGCTACCGCTCCCGGTAGATTTGTGGATTTCCCCCTTGATTTGGTGTATTGTGTTTAGATTAGTAAGCTGTTTGGGGTGGGGGAATTCCTAAGTATATGATACTCATAGAAATGTGTTTCACTTTAAAATATGCTACAGAGCGTTCAAAAAGTTTCTTCACAGTGGCTGTCTGCACACTCCACCATCCTTTATGCGGAAACGGCAACATCTCGGTGATCGCATAAGAATACGGTCACGTAATTTTTTATTTCGACCACTGCTTGCTTGCAGCGAGCGCGCTTCTGAATACATCACTCGAACACTGTCACGCTGATTAAGCCCGCGTTGTCCCAGTTTCCGCATAAAGGATGGTGGAGTGGGGAGAACGCTCGGTATATTGACACGGTAACAAGCTCGCGACTCCATTCACAATTTTGGACATATTAATTCATGAACGCTATCTACACTATAAAGTAAAGTAATTTATTAGATTGTTAAATTTACGATGTACCCCAAAAAGTAAGTAGAAAAAACCGGGGGGGGGTGTATTTAATAATCTAAGTAGAAAATAAATGTAACTTCATTTTCTGTGCACGTCTTCTAGAATTCAGTGGGAAATACAATTATTCAAATTATCGTTTCCATGTTGTCGCGGAAGGAAGTATTATTCTTAAGGACAACATGGATAAGAGCCAAACTTTATTGCCTTTTTATCCTTGAAAATAGATTTTATTACATGGGAGCTTTTTTTTTCAAAATTTAAGTAGTATATGACTTAGTGTAGAGATCACAGAATTTTAAAAATGTGCACTGAATTTACTTTTCCCCATAGCACGTCATACGCAGTTTTAACTGTTTTTTGACGTAAAATAAATAAATAAATAAAAATGACACCTTATTTGTGGAATACCAAAATTACAGACTGGCAACACTGCTCGCGAACCTTCACCGAGTGCTTCGAAAAAGCGGGACCGGGCGGTGGCGGCGGTTCATGGCGTGGGAATGGAGCCGGCTCATACCGCACTGCGGCGGCGGCGGGGCGGTTGCAACTGGACGGATGGGCGGGCGGCTTGCGCCGAGCTGCGCTGGTTGCGGTCGCACGCGGCCCCCCGCCGCCGCGCTGGCCCCCCGGCGGGGCCCGCATTCCGCCCCGTAAAACAGGACCGGCCCCGGCGCGGGCCGTCGCTCGAGCCCCGGGGCCCTTGGATGGCCCGCGGCGGCCACCGCCCTCTGCCCCCTGCGCGCTCGGAGCGGCCCTGCGCCCCCGGCGGGGGCCGACCGGCGCCGCGGGGGCGGGGCGGGGGGTGGCGATTGCGGGAATGTCACGTTGGGCCAAGAGTTGGGATCGGGCGCCCGCGGTGGCGTGGGAACACGTGCATGCGAGTGTTTGTTCTTTCGGGCTGCTGCTGTGTGATCTGGGTTCGAGTCTGGTACGATGGGAAGGAGAAAAAATAATAAATTGTTTTCTCTACGACTATAGCAGAATGTATTCATTTTTCCATGTTATCGGATGCAGTAATCATGCCCATTCCGCAAGCCGTGCGAGAATATTATTCTAACACACCTGTCGACCAATCGCATTCGTTCTAGTTCATTACACGCCGACTTAGGGTTCTCGCAGTCGCCTACAGAGGCGCTGCGTGCTCTTCCGCAACTATCGTAAGACAGGTGAACCACGAAACAGTATGCGAGTTCACATAATTGTGGCCACTTTGTAAGGTTAAAACGCTTACATTGATTTATAATTATGGATTCTTCCAGCAGTAATAGTGATGAATCAATATCAATATCAAAGTCGTAGAGAAAGTATAGTCTTCTACTTGCGTAGAATGGCTTACATCCACTCGTGAATAATAGCTATCATTCTACGCTCATTGCAGAATATACTATTACTGATGGTTTAATCATAATATTTTCTTTACAGTTTCAATTTTAATCTAGTTCTCTGATGTGTCTTCTCCTTTCGGAATGGAAAGAATAGAATGAATCCATTTTTTAAAATTAATTATCCTCAATACCTTAAGAGCTACACGCTAATTTAAGAATCTTTTACGGACGATTGTCGAATATTCAATCATTTGTTGTTGTGCGGTGGTAAAACTGAAAAATCAATCGGAGAAAAAGTAAATAGGTGTCGGTGCATAAAAATATCGTAGTATTTGCTTTGTTCTTTTTGTGTACATTTTATGAAGCTAGTTGTTATGTTCAGAATAATTGCACGCTTTACATACACAAACATTTATTGTAATTAACTGCCGAAAGTACAAAGGTTACAATTCCAAAGTCCAAAGAGCGTACCGAGTCACAAACCAAAATCTAGAAACCAAAAGTCCGGGAGATGCACCAAGAACAAGCAATGTCGTAATCAGAAGTCACACTGTACAATCTCCTCGTCGAATTCAACTGGGCGCACGGTCACTAACGCTCTCCACTCAACTCAATAGCCAATTACCCCGTACTTCTCGGCTGGCGGCGCTCGCTCTTAAAGCGGGCGGCGCTGGAGACTCGCTGCTGCGTAGCTGGCTCTCCGACCAGCTCGCTTTCCGGGATTGGGCGGCGTCTTGTCGCTCCGCCGCCTCCGCTGCCTTCTATGACCGCCGCTGAGCGCTGCTTTTTAGGCGCGCTCTTTAAACGTGTTTCACAGCCGCGACACTAGTATTCATTTGTTTAATACTTGATAAAAAGTGCATAGCTAAAACAAAAAGTTGAGTATTTTCGTTAATTGAATGTTTTAAAACACTAAAACCTGTCAAAGTACTTCACGGTCTTGTATAAAAAATTTAACAAATTTTAGCATTACTCATTTCAAGAATATATTGGAATAAGTACTAATTTTTGAAATATTACTTTTTACCTAAAGCACGACGTCTTAGCACTTTTGAAGTGATCTTTTTTTTTTGTCGCTGTGATCTACCCTGTTTCGCGTTACTGTAATTTCGTTCGCCGCTTTCATTATATGTTATCTACATTATAAATAACCTCTTTTTCTCTCTCCGATGCGTCGTTGAGGCAAGTTCTTTTTTAGGGGAATTTGATAGCCTAATTTCACTGTCTCAACAAAATTCTCCCAGGACATGACTACAGACCGTTGTCTGAGCACTACAACGTTCCTTACAGGGCCCGCGATTGGTGTGAAGTCCGAGGAGATAGTTGACACGGATGAGGGGCCCTCTTCCCCCTCTCATCACCGACCGAAAATGTATATAAAAGAAAAAATATAAAATAGCATTTTTTAAAATTGTCATCGAATAGTTATCACATTTATTTAATGGTGCAATTTTTTTTCAATGTAAAACAGCCTGCGCTTTGTATTTTTTATAAAATTTAAAATTTTGAAATCTTTTGGCTTAAACATGTAAAATCGCAGATTTTTAGCATATCTTGCAGAATAGTTGATTGCTTGTACGTTTTGAGTCGACATAATACCGAGAAACTCCGTTCATTTCTGGAATTTGACGTTTATGCAATATTTTTGTGACCCAACATTCCGAGTGGGTATTTTACTCATTCTGAATTTTTCTTGTGGCATAGCTACCCACCATACCCACATTATCCGCCGGGACTCGTTCCATTATGGCGATTTTAAGAATTTTGTTTCTTTTCCCTAATCGGTTTTGTTTTTGTTGTGGCGAAATTTGGCTCACGAGTTAAGGTTCCTGGGTGTGAAGGGTCATTCTTCCAATTCACACATTTCAGGGGCTCGTAATGTGTGAAAGGAAACTGCTTCTACACACTTGTCCTGGTAGATTGTAAGCTGTAGCTGAATTACAAGAGATGAAAGGGATGATTACGAAAGATGAATTGCCAAACACTAATAATCCTGCCCGGCCCAGGATCGGACCAATCAATTTGTGGCACAGACTCACGATACTTCTATAGGAGGTATTTAAGGCGCTACCGCCATATCGACCTCGGCCATTAAAATTGAATTAATTTTATTACTTCAATAGCTTAAAGAGTACACTCAATCACACTTATTTAATCAGTTTGGAAATTCAGATTGACGTCCAGAATACATGCTTGTGAGGAATCGAACATTACTTAGTGAAGTATGTCATTCATCATCTCGAATAAGCTATCTTACAAAATTTAAAAATGTCTGAAAACTCAAACGGACGTTCACAATTTAATTTTTGAAAAAGTAGTACATTCTCATTGCGGATTTAGCGTCTATTTAAATCTTATAGGATTTATCCTAAACTGAAATAAACCCTCAAAGAAGAGTAATTGGATCCATGTGTTGCCATGTGTTAGAAATGGATTTGAATTGGTGGAATTAATGCAGACTCGCGCAGACTAAATATTGGACCATTAGAAATGTGTGAAATGTTGATGGAATACTGAATATATATTTTTAAAGTACTGGTGGGGTTTGGCGTTAGTGGTGCTCAAATATACCAAATGTTCGACTACTGATGATATCTGAAAAATCCATTCACTGCTAATGACGAGTTTCATTACAATCGAGCATCCCTAGAAGGAGATGGAAATTCATGACTAGGGAACGGACTTATTGTAATAAAAATGCAAAATATGTACATACATATGTACTTATTTTTTCCAAAACATTTAAGAAAAATAGAAAATACGTAAAATACAAACTTCATTATTGTGTTCAAAATTTTGCTCTACAAGCATTTTCAGAGCGTAAAACGTTTCCAATCAGCTCTTAACAATCATTTAGAGTGGCTGAGAATAGGTTCTACCTCTACAGAAGTAATTCTTCACTAGATTTCACCACACATAAGAATTTCATTCACAATACAAAATACGTTCATAGTATATATTGCAATGTTTACGAGAAGACAGTGTTCCAATGAATGTAGTAGTACCGTGTAGCCAAAGATGGATCGTGGGAAAAGGTGTTAAAGGAAATCCCCCCCCCCAATTGAACAACGCGTAAGACAATTTTCTGTAAAAAATATTTGTTAGTTTTCGACCGAGTAACGAATGTGCTGTTTGAAATATGAGCAAAATCGTACTTGAAATTCCTTTTGTTCATAGAAATCCACTCATTCTTGACTCCGAGTACGCAGTAAGCGGGAAGGGGGTTGACAAATATGGCGACGATATGGTGGTCATAGAAACCCAGCAGCATTACATTTGATTTTCATGAAAGATGATTCCGTAACATATAATGCAAACGTGCATCTGAAATGTTCAGTTTGATATATAAATATATTAAAATATGACGAAATATGTAAAAACATGTAATTTTCCCAAAAAAAAAAAAAAAAACCATTCAGAATGTCTTGTGAACTCTAAAAACTATTATTGAATGCAGGTATCTAGTTCCTGTAAAAACTTGTAAATACATGGGAATCCGTTCCCTATTCATGACAATCGGATAGGTTCAACTTGGACGACGAAAACTGTCTCAAGTGAACATGGCTGTGTCGCGGTAGGTGGGTTGTGTAGCTAAAGTAGAGCGTTCGAGACGTGAGTAAAACATTGGGTTTTTCGCTAAGTGATTGTGGCGGAATTAGCTTCCCATAGCGCTAGGTTATCACCATTGATTAACTGATTGTTAGTGATTCCGGGCGCGTCAACTATTATGGTCAATAGTCCTGTACATGAAGTGCGTGTTTTGCTCGGGAGGTGGCGGTGGTCTTCCCCCGGTGGATGGTGAGATCGGGCGTCGACCTACCGTCGACTAGCGGAGTTTTACTCAACCAGGTATCTCCCATCAGCAGGGCACCGCCCCAGCCGGGCCAAGTTCTAAGTCCCCGACCGGTCTTCGGGCATGTGTGGTAGTGTAATGAATGTTAGCATTAGTGTGTGTGTGTGTGTGTGTGTGTGTAAAAGGGGTGAGGATAGGACAAGGAAGAGGAAGGAAAGAACGCGCGCGGTCCGTTTGTTAAGATACTGCTCTTGCATTCGCCTGGTGTTGATCGGAGCAACCACAGAAAACTACCGGTCAGAGCAGCCGGCCCTAGAATTGTCGTTTACACACCGACTGAATTCGACCTAGCTGAAAAGCTAGTGTCGAAAATTTTGCCGCCGTTGGGACTCGAACCTAAGACCTCCCAGTCACAGGCGTTGCAGTGACATGAGTTGATGCACTGAGCCACCGCTCTCGGTACGTTTCTCCATGAAATTATTTGTAGTATAGGCTCTATTTATGCTTACGAACTTTATTCCATCCATAATCACCGTACCGGGAGCGGTAGTTCAGTGCATCAACTGATGTCACTGCAACGCCTCTAACCGGGAGGTCCTAGGTTCGAGTCCTGACGGCGGCGATTTTCGACACTACTTTTCAGCTAGGTCGAAATCAGTCGCTGCCTGGAGGAGAATTATAGCGGCCGGCTGCTCTGATCGATAGTTTTCCGTGGAATCTCCGATCAACACCAGGCGAATGCCGGAGCAGTACCCTACCAAACGGGCCACGGGCGCGTGACCTGTCCTTCCTCTTCCTTGTCCTATTCTCTCCCCTTACACACTCATTTACACTAACATGCACTACACTACCACATATTCCGGGAGGCCGGTCGGGAGCTTAGTGCTTGTCCCGGCTGGGGCGGTGCCCCGCTGGTGGGAGAGTCCTGGTTAGGGGGAAACCCCACTAGCCGACGGTAGGTCGGCGACGGATCTCGCCATCCAGTGGGGGAAGATCACCACTATCTCCCGAGGAAAAACATGCACTACATTAATGGGACTAATGACCAAAGCAGTTGACGTGCCCGGAAACACGAAAAAATCAATCAATCAATCATAATCACCGTCATTCCCTCCTGGTAGTCAGCCGTCAATCCTTCATGCAGCGGATGGCTATGACCAACCATTACTGCAATCGTCACCCAGGAAAAGAGAGGGCATAAATGCGTGTGCATCTCCGGTCATGCCTCTTCGCTCCACAATGGCTCAAGACACAGAACATCAGAAAAATCTCGATTTGTGTTGAATTTTGTTTTGAGGATTCGTGCATCCCCGGTAGGAGGTTGGCGTTCATTCACATCACATAGGTCCAATCAGGGGCGATTACAAATTCGACAAGCAGGATCCGTTCGAACGATCCAGACTTTGGAAATCTTTGTTTTGAGAATGAAAATACTTTCTCACTGCATTCTAATTTCAAACAGCCAACTCCTGATCTGTCCCTTACAACCTTATATTCTCAGATAAACATTCTCATTTTCTAAGCTTTGATATCATATTTGACAGGAAATCTAAAAGTCTTATTAATTTTATTGCGGAATATATTTGTCTGTGTTATTTCAAGTTAATTTTACATACGAGTAGGTGTTCCCAGAAGAGCCATATCTCAAAAATATAACAAAAAGTTCAAAAAGCCCACATTGTAGAATTCTGCTGAAGAAACAGATCTCTATCTCCACCTGTTCCCTCGCCTCCCCATGTTCCCACATGCCCCTAACTGCCTCCCCAAACTCGTGTACTCAAGAAAGAGCTGGAGAGTCAATCCCAATGCAGCAGTAGCGTCCTTGCAGGGTTTTGTGTCGATGGTTTCTTATGAACTGAAAAACCCGTCATCTGTCATTAGCGCATTATAGTTGGAGAGCAGTTGGGCGTTGGCCTGCAGAGAGCGGGTGCGCGCCGCCTTAGCCCTTACACGCCCACAGTGCGGCCCTCCGTCGCTGCTGCGTTCCAGAGCCCGCGTCGCAACGCCCATTGGCGCTCGCGGTGCTCCTTTTGCCACGTGATTGGCTCCTTTGTTCCCCGCGGGGGCTGACAGATTGGCGTTGCGGAGTGGGAGGGAGCAAGGATGGGGCGCAGGGTTGGGCGTGCGCGGGGCGGTGTGGGATCTGGGCTCGCCGGGGCTTGGAGGGCGGGGAGAGGTGGAACGGAACGGGACGCGGGGCGGAGCGGGGCGAGGCAGGGCGGACAGGGCGCGGGGCATGGGGCGATATGGGACTCGGGGCCCGCCGAGGACGGAGAGGCGAGAAGGAGGGGGGGGCGGGGGGGCGAGGCGGTGCGGCGGGGAGGAGCGGAGCGGGGTGAGGCAGGGCGGACAGGGCGCGGGGCATGGGGCGGTGTGTGGATCAGGGCACAACGGGGAGGAGCAGGGCGGGGTAAGGCGGGACGGGACGAGGCGCGATGGGGCGGGGCCGGGGGCGGACGGGGCGCGGGGCGGGATGTGGGGTGGGGGCGAAGGAGATGATGATGATGATGATGATGATGATGAAGAAGGAGATAGTGAAGACGAAGAAGAAGAATGAAGAACGTACAATAAAAATTATCTTTATTTACGCGACACAGTCGGTATAAATCATAAAAAATGTCTGGGAAAAAATTCATTTCCTGATTTGAACATTTCAAAGTGAGGAAATCATAAATGAGAGACGGCTAGGTATGGAGCATGTCCCTGAACACAAACTAAAACTGCAACTGGGAACATCAAATTCTGTAGCAGTGGTAGCGTTCGGTTTAAATGGAATAGCTAACAGTACAGTAGAGAAACTTTCATTAGATAGAAGGAGTTAGGTTTGAGATAAAATAGAATCAAGGAGGGCTCGTGTCCGATGGTATCTTTCTGGAAATGATCGAAGAACTAGTCAGAATCTTGAAGTTAAGTTGTGAATTTTTCTAGTATTTTTTATTAAAAGTAATGATCGGTTTAAAATAAATATTTAACGTCTAGTAGCAGTGATTTCATTACATGTGAGTTCAATACAATAGTGGTTTGGCGTATGATGTAAATGGAAACCCGAATGTACGAACGATTCCAAGACTATTCGTCCGATTAACGAGGGAGCTCTTTTAACCTTTGAAATTCGGAATTGCTAATTGTTTGGTTCGGTTTTGTGCTAATGTTTTAGACACTAACAGTCTTATTCAACTTGACTATTTTGTTTATCCAATTGCCTAGGAGGTCTCCGATGTAAACAGACTCACGGAGGTTCGGAGAATGTGTCGGCGATGAGCCACGCAGCCCCTGCGAACCTTGGACCGGCCCTGACCGCGAGCCGCATCCGTGCCGCACCTCGCCTCGACGATTAGGCAAGCGGCGAGAGAGTCAGCGCAGACGGCGCGGAGACGGGGCGGGCCCGGGAGGGGGGGGGGGGGCGGGGGGGGTGGGCGGGCGGGGGGGCGGGGGCACGGGCGGGGGCACGGGCGGGGGCACGGGCGGGGGCACGGGCGGGGGCGCGGGCGGGGGCACGGGCGGGGGGTGCGGGCGGGGGGCCGTGTGCGGGGGCGGGGGCGCGAGCGGGGGCGGGGACGGAGGCAGAGGCGGGAGCGGAGGCGTAGCATGAGCGTGGAATGCGCGTGAGATGCGGGGGCGCGGGTCACCAGTGAGTCAGCTCTGCGAGCGCCCGGGGCCAAGGTCACCCACCCGCCCGCCCGCGCGCGAATTTCGCACCTCCAACCTTTAAATGGCGATCGACGGTGCTTCGACCAATCACCATCCGACGCAGAAGTGTGGGAACGGAGACATGGAATGTTCAACGTACGAGCCGATGGCATGTGACCCTGTCCTTTTTACAGCACACGTGATCTACATTGGGTATTCATAAATCAGAAGCTTTATACGCGACGCAAAACTCGAATGTCATTTCATAATCGAGTATTCAAAGTGTCTGTTGCAGTGGCAGATGAAGAGGGCGGGAGAAAAAAGGAAACATCTTTCTTTTTTCAAACTTACTCAATGCATTCATAGCATTTACCACATAATGATATTATCACACCCAAAGGAGCATTTTACGTGATCCGTGGCTTGTTTATTAGGGTATTGCTTCGCCATTCGCGTGATATTGATATGAGAAATCAAAGAAAATTATTGATCAGAACAGCCGGCCGCTAAATATCTCCTCTAGACAGCAGCGAAATTGAAGAACTTTTTCCAAGTCCCATGCAATTTTTTTAGGGAGAGAAGTGTCGAAATTCAGTTCCCTAGTTCAGGATTATATTCAACTGCTTTCGAGTACAGTGTGAATAGGAGACGTACATTTTGTAAAAACAATATTTGGCAGCATGATGCAGAAGCGTCTGAATTATACGTTGGTACATAAGATTAGAAAACGAACGAAAGTGGAGATTCGTCATTTTGGAATTAAACGCTTCTTTTCGACCCATTTATGTAACTAGTTTTGAAAATCTGACATCCTCTGAACTCAAATCCTAGAACCTCCCTCTCAACAAACCTATTCTGGTATGAAGACGGGCAAGGAAGACAGGCGCTAGAAGAAACGTGCGTGTTTAAGGGACACCGGCGATGAAGGAAAGTTTCTCCGCAGTGGCAGCATGCTGATCAGAGTGCTATTAACACACGTTATATTGGTATCACGAACACCAGCCAGCGCGCTGGAATCATCTAGGGAGTGGTGTAGTAGCAGCGGGGGAAGGGGCGCGAGGTGACGGCACGCAACATCTCTAGCGCCGCGTACGGCGCCGAAGCTGAGGGCGTAAGCGGTGGTATACGTTACTATAGTGACGTCTTGATCGTCACTATAGTGACGTCATTATAGTGACGTCATTATAGCGACGTCATTATAGCGACGTCATTATAGCAATGTCATTATAGCAATGTCATTATAGCAATGTCGTTATAGCAATGTCGTTATAGCAATGTCGTTATAGCAACGTCGTTATAGCAACGTCGTTATAGCAACGTCGTTATAGCAACGTCGTTATAGCAACGTCGTTATAGTGACGTCGTTATAGCAACGTCGTTATAGCAACGTCGTTATAGTGACATCGTTATAGTGACGTCGTTATAGTGACGTCGTATATGACGTCTATATGACGTCATTATAGTGACGTCGTTATAGTGACGTCGTTATAGTGACGTCGTTATAGTGACGTCGTTATAGTGACGTCACAAGAGTGACGTTCAATCTCCAGATTGGGTGGCAGCGTCACAACTGACTGCGGACAATTGTCAACGGACTTAATGTTTTAATCGAACTGTAGTGGCAGCCCCCTGACTCGGTGCGGCGCGGAGAGAGTTTCCTGGTGCGCTGTGCAATGAGCGCCGAGTGGCGGTGGTGATTCAGAGCCGCGAAGTCCGCCGGGCGCTGCTTCGTTCGCCCGCCTGCCTGCTAATCTGTCCGCCCGCGCGCATCGCCTCGCCGCACCGTTCGCCTTTTGTCTCCAGAGGCCGAGTGCGGAGGCGTGCGCGGCCCGGCCACCCTCTCGGAGCACCTGGGGCTGACGTCACACGCGCTCTTCACCTGTTGCTCCATTGCGTCCGCGGATCGCCACTTCATGGCTGTGAAGGAAGACGCGATGCGTGGGGTGTTAGCCGCTTGACGCTTTCAGTGGCTGTCGTTTCGGCTGGTTGATGCTTGTCGATTGAATAGCTCTTGATTTCTGTAGCTCTCTTTGGTTCATGCTTCCACTAGCGGATGTTCTGTTAGTAGCCGTTTTGCTGAATACTTTTGTTGATATTGTTTTTTTGTGTTTTCCTGGTTGGTTTTTCGATTGTTGTTCTCTTCTGCTGTTGTTCTCGATGGTTGTCGCCCACGCTTGTTGTCGCTTACTGCGGTAGCGCTTCGGTTAGGCTAGGTGTCAATCCGGTTGGTTCCGGTCGCTCAGTTGTCGGATGGGTAGTTGTCGCTCCCATTGCTTGTCGTATTTTGGCGAGCGTTCTCGCTGATTGCTGTTCAAATATTGGATATGAGCTTTGTGCAATGTTACCAGTTTGTTCACCACTTTTATTTCCGAAAAAAAAGTTTAAAAACGATGAAGAAAAAATATCGTGGTTTCGAAACGTAGTAATAGAAACTTGGTATAATAGTCACAATCAACCATATAAGCGACCATTTCCTTTTATTGAGAGGTCAAATAAAGTAGATGTTAAGGAAATAATTGTCGTCGATAAAGTCCCGACCCTTCACGAGAGTCCCAACGCTTATAGTTTATTGATGTGACAATTTATCTGAAGAGCCTGCCTCACAGAAGTCTCAATATTGCTTAATTACAAGGACTTTTGTACAATAAGCTTCAAGTGATATTACTCTATATTTTAGTAGCAGTCCCGTCGATGAATTCATTATTTTTCTGAAATTTTCTGAATTATTCACTTATTAAAACTAGTTAAATTGTAGAAAATGCTATAAATAATATTGATTTTTTATTTCTTTAGCTAGGTATTATTATTCCTTAAACCAATTAATTCGATAATTTTCATGTAATAATTAATGCATGAATGAATGTTCTATTGGTAAATTCTCTCAAAATTATATAACTTAATTGGTACGTTATTTTAAAATTAAATTAATTATTTTTTTAGTTTATGAAAAGAAAGTAGTGTTCTAACGATTTTTATTTTCTAAATAGATGCCTCTGTGACTGTCTCAACTAAAAGCAATGTCAGCACAATTATAGTTAAAAAAAAGGTAGTTTCCCACCTAATGTCTCATAATTACCACGACCTTTGGTTGCGGTAGGAATATTTATCGACCTCATTCCAAGGACCTCTCTGTCTAGAGGTGGGCGACGGGACTGTCGGGGCCTCTCGACCGCAGGTTCGTGGAAGCGAGGTGCATAATTGAGGGGAATAAAATCCCGTGGGCCTCCGCCGTCGTCGGCGGCGGATGACGTTGCGTGTGGAGACGGGGGGGCCGGCACCCGGTATCGAACCGGGAGTCCTTGGAGCGGGCGGCGACCGACGTCCGACGCCAACGTGGTGAAGGCGCCGCGTCATTTCTGTCTCCAACTGCGCACACAGACGCGGGGAACCACATCGAGCGGCCGTGAACATGCACTGCACACTGCTGCTTGTTCAACGGATCCATTATTGTGAAGTGGAAATAAGGATTAAATAGGAAGAAATAAAAGAGGTCATCTTTGTGAACATATTAGTTTTATTAAGATAGCCGGCTTTTGACAGCTTTGCCGTCGGCAAGCCGTCGAAAGCCGGCTACCTTAATAAATTTAATATGTTGACGAAGATGACCTCTTTTATTTCTTCTTATAAGAACGTCAACAACACCAAATCAGAATTCCCACAAGGATAAAATATCCACTTGTGCACGGAATTCTAATACATATTTTATTCTTAATAAGTTTAGAGAAAACGTAAAATTTTCGCCTTCATTTCGAAAATATTGTATTACATGCTCACAACTCGTCGCTGGCTCGAGAACAATCGCGCGCACTGCTGTGCTTCAACGAATAACGTAAATGGAAATGCGATGAAAGAAACTACTTCTTTCCGTGAAACAATTTATGTAAAATCGATTGTACAATATTTTTTACTTCAGTCGCTTTGGCGAAATTGTAAAACAAAATAAAATAATTGATGTCGGAAACATCACGCCCCAATAAGACTGTTGACCAAACATAGGTGAAATGCTAATTAACTTTCTTCTACCAAACACCACAAATAGGCAAGCCTTGTTTTTTAATGACCTTCACATCAGTCTTATATCACGTACAGTATTGAGAGTCCGTTGCGCGTGAACGCATGTTGTTTGTTGTTTTCGTCATTTTTTTAACCTTTTAGCTGCTACTTCTTCAGGAAATCGATGGATACCAATTTTGTTCGATACATACTAAACCTAACACAAGTTTTATTTCGAATACGTTTAACAAAAGCAATGAATATTCCGAGGAGCAGAGACAAGCGAAACATGGAACTTATAGATACATAGCAGTTCGTAATCAATTTTCTCTACCAAACGGCATAATTGGGCAAGGACAGGGCGAAATTTCTCAGTGGCCTTCAAATCACTATTACGTCAGGTACAGGTATGGGCGCAGCTGAGTGTGTTGCTTCAGTTATATCTTCGACCATCAGACCTGCGTACTTGGCTTAAAACTGAAAAACATCGATTGTAAAATATATAAAGAAGTAATCTCGTTTTCTCAATGAACATAATACTAATTGATTTCAATTGTTTTTGAGAAATAGTATGTACCAGTCTCATCTTCCAAGAACCATTAGCAATATTATATTTACTCACGTGTCTATACGATGTAACGCACAGTACTGGGCCTGGCCTTTCGCATTTGGGGAACAATGTGAAGCAATAATCACTTTCAAAATAATCATTTGCAAAGTGCGCACTGTTCGCACGGATACAGGCAACAACAACAACAACAACAACAACAACAATAGTAATAATAATAATAATAATAATAATAATAATAATAATAATAATAATTCATTACGTAAAATGAATTTTAGGTTTGCCCCTTCGAAGGTAGACGCCCAATTGCGCCCGTGCGTCTCATGGTTCTCCTCTTGCAGCAGCGCGTTGGTGTGTGCGATGTGGCCGAGCGGAGACGCGACGCACAAAGGAGCCCAGGTGCTTTCTCGACGGCCGTTGACGCTCACGCGCAGAATATTGAAAAGGGAGAGAAAGAAAGAGGGAGGGAAAGAAAGGGGGAGGAAAGAAAAGAAAAAACTTAGGGGGGAGGGATAGGGAATAAAGAGGGAGTAATGGAGGGAGAATCAGAAGGAGAGACAAAATAAGCGAGAGAAAGAAATATGAACATTAATCTAAGAGAAAGGTGAAGAGAGGGTAGGAGGGAGAAGCAAAGTATTACAGAGAGAAAGTGTGGGAGATGGAAAATAAGGAAAAGATGGAAAAAGAGGTAGGGAAAAAAGAAAAAGTAGATAGGGGCAAAATGCGTTAAAGAAGATAATGAGGTAAGCCAGGAAGAGTGTAACATAGGAGAGGGGAAAATTGAGAGAGACGGGGAAAATATGTACCTATGGTGGTTTTGTTTTTATGAGATTTGTTTTCGGTATGAGTAGTGTTATAAAAAGAAAACAAATCTTGAGAGGCGAGGCGCCATATAGTGTTCGCCATTTTGTAAGCGTCATTTGCCCTATCGAAAAAAACGACTTTTTACGTAATCGTAATTTCGTAATTACGCAATCGTATCAACTTTTTACGTAATTATAACATATTTGAGTATCGATTTTTCACCTTATGTAAGAATAAGCTAATTTAGAAGTCTAAATCTCACCATTCTTCAATTATTTCTTTATCTTTGTTTTTGTGCTGTCTCTGTGCTTCTTTGACGTTCATTTCACACTGTACGCCGCACAGCCATGGGGGTCCGTTCCTGAATGCCACGCTGGAGCCATCTTTGTCCTTGGTTTCGCTTCGTCAGCTCTCCATGGCCATATCCATGAATGCATTGCATCAGGAAGCACATTTTGGATGCAAATCATGCTCAGCGTGCCTGACTGTCTGCGCCCTTTGTGCTAGGCTAGATGAATGTGCTAGTGGGGGCGGCCCACGCTATGTGGCCTATTGCGAATGTTGACTTTGCGAGCAGATTATGTCTTCTCTCGCCAGTGTCTGGCTGCAGCTGCATGCAACGCGCTCTGCATAACGAAGGTCCCACATGAAAAGTGGATCGAAGCGTCTGTGGGAGAATATGTCGTCACAATAAAAGAGAACGTACTTGAGAGATGATCAACCGAATTATCCATCAGTGACAAACGCAATCTTGTTTGCACCATAGTTGGTTCATATGTTCGGGAACGCGTTTGGGTTTAAAAGTGTTCCCAAGACATCTGTTTGTTTCTGTGAGAGTGTAGTCTGATAATGCAACACAAGAAATTATTGTGGTTTAGGATAACAGTTATGGAGTATAAATGTATCCTGTACTTAAAAATTCTAATAAAATAGAAAAAAAGGTTTTGGTACTATACGTTTTTTATAATATTAGGCTACTCATTCTATGAACTATTTTATAAGAGAAACTATTAATAAATTAGTAAATTTGCATCATAAAAATTATTCTTCGAGAATAATCAGGTGTCTGAATCAATGGGATATGTCTTGCACTGATGGGTAATTGATCTACGCCAATTTTCAGCAAGGGGAAGGGAATATTCACATTCAGCCTTATAGTGACCACAAGATTGGATTGTAAGGTTTTCGGATACCCTTTAACTCAGGAGAAACGCAATTTTTGAATCCTATATCATGTTGAGAAGCGCCTCAAGAACGAATTGATAAGTGAAAATAGAAAGCAAACGGAAGTAAAGATACGTCTTTTCGGAAATTAGCTCTTCAGTTACCTTTCAAGAGGCCCTTGTTTCTAAGTGATTAAAAGTCTTGCGAGGAAAAGTGTCCCCAAGCGGAAGCCCTCCGACCGGTCGCTCACGTACTTCGTCGAGCGCGTGCGTGATGCAATATCCGTGCCGCGTGAGCTGCTCATGCGAGGCAAAAACGACGGTGGCAGTGCAGTGCACCCCGCTTCTTCTTCTGGCGCAGGACACGCCCACTCCGTCGTCCGATGCGACAGCAATCGCCTCTACCACAGCCACAGCCATCCTCCGCTTCATCACACTGTCATGTTCAAAGGCAGAACAAAGCCCAACCAATGCCACAGCCATTCTCACAGCTGTCATCACCATTGCTGCAGTCATCGCAACTGTCATGTTCAAAGGCAGAACAATAGCCCAACCAATGCCACAGCCATCCTAACAGCTATCATCACCATTGCTGCAGTCATCGCAACTGCCATGTTCAAAGGCAGAATAATAGCCCAACCAATGCCACAGCCATCCTCACAGCCATCATCACCTTTCTACAGTCATCACAACTGTCATGTTCAAAGGCAGAACAATAGCCCAACCAATGCCACAGCCATCCTCACAGCCATCATCACCTTTCTACAGTCATCACAACTGTCATGTTCAAAGGCAGAACAATAGCCCAACCAATGCCACAGCCATCCTAACAGCCATCATCACCTTTCTACAGTCATCACAACTGTCATGTTCAAAGGCAGAACAATAGCCCAACCAATGCACAGCCATCCTCACAGCCATCATCACCTTTCTACAGTCATCACAACTGTCATGTTCAAAGGCAGAACAATAGCCCAACCAATGCCACAGCCATCCTCACAGCCATCATCACTTTCTACAGTCATCACAACTGTCATGTTCAAGGCAGAACAATAGCCCAACCAATGCCACAGCCATCCTCAGCCATCATCACCTTTCTACAGTCATACAACTGTCATGTTCAAAGGCAGAACAATAGCCCAACCAATGCCACAGCCATCCTCACAGCCGTCACCACCATTCTCAGTCATCACAACTGTCATGTTCAAAGGCAGAACAATAGCCCAACCAATGCCACAGCCATCCTCCAGCCATCATCACCTTTTCTACAGTCATCACAACTGTCATGTTCAAGGCAGAACAATAGCCCAACCAATGCCACAGCCATCCTCACAGCCATCATCACCTTTCTACAGTCATCGCAACTGTCATGTTCACAGGCAGAACAATAGCCACAACCATCAGCCGAAACCATAGCCACAGCCATTCTCAAAGCTGTCATCACCATTGCTGCAGTCATCGCAACTGTCATGTTCAAAGGCAGAAAATAGCCACAACCATCGGCCGCAACCATCGCCACTGACTTGGCACAACCACCACTATACCAAATATATATTGGGAGACCAGTCAAGAGTTTAGAGTTTGTCCCGGCTGGGACGGTGAACCCGCTGGTGGGAGATATCTGATTGAGGGAAACCTCTCTAACTAACGGTAGGTCGGCGCCGGACCTCGTCGATTTCTGGCTGTGGCAAAAAAAGTATTTTTCAGACAACGTTGCGACCACTATTTATTTTCATGCGAATGCCTGTCGGCCGTCATTTCGTTCTGCAGAAAATAGACATGCATATGAACTTACCAGCTGGTTTAATCTTATAGCGCTTCCCAAGTTGTTGTTGTTGTTGTTGTTGTTGTTGTTGTTATTGTTGTTGTTGTTGTTGTTGTTGTTGAAATACGTTACTATAAAAAATGTGTGTTTTTGCACATGCTTGTTTAAAAACCCGTTTTAAAAATGTATCGGTATTTTAATATTTTTTTAATAGTAAAATGATGGTGTAGACATTCTGGAGCTCAAGAAAACATGCGCAGATGATGGTCCTCCCCCATACGTTGCATACAGCTTTGACTGTTTTTTTGGGGAGGGGAATAGATCAAATGAAATAAAATCAAGTCGCAGCAGTAGCGTCGTTGTCCTTGGAAGACGCGCCGCTGGTTGTCACCGCCGTCGCAGCCGCCGGCGCGCCGTCTCCGCTGGTTCATTGCCTCGTTTCGCGCGGGCGCTATTTTTAACGTTCCGCACAATTAGCATCAAGTGGCGCGCGGCGCTGGGCCGCTCCTCGCCTCTTTCGCCCCGCCGGTGCCTCCGACGCCTCCATCGGCGCCGCCTTCGCCGCCTCCGCACCCGCCGCCTTCGTCTCCGCCTCTACCTTCAACTCCGCCTTCGCGTCACCTCTACCTCCTCCTCCACCGCCGTCGCCTCATGCCGTCGCCTCCGCCTCTACCTCTTCCTCTGCTATCACCTCTGCCGCCGTCTCCGCCTACTCCGCCTCCGTCTTCGCCTCCGCCGCCGCCTACTCCGCCTCCTGCGCCGCCACCACCTCCTCTGCTTTTCCTCCCTCCTCTTTCCCTCTATTTGCCCTCTTTTTTCTCGGCGTCCCTTACCGGCTCCATTTCTCTTGATTAGCTCTGCTCAGCTTGAACACAGCTGCTTGGTCTCTGTTTTCTTCTCTCTGAACCTCTTTGCTATGTATGCTCTCTTCTCTCTTTTTCGCTCTATTGCTCCTTTTTTTTCCTTCGTTACTCCCGATTTTATAGGTCTCTTCTCTCTCCGGATCATCTTTTCTTTCTCTCGTCTTCAGTTTCTCTTGTATTCTTCCTCATGAAAGGTGCAATGTTCATTTTCAATTTTTGAATTTGGAATGATCGTCTTTCGAGGTTTGAGATTTCCTTTTGTTGTCCCCGCATTTTTCTTACGATTTTAAAGATATTTTGTTTCCATTTTCTGACTTCTTTGCCAATTTCTTCATAGTTTCCTCTTTAATTTTTGTTTTGCTCTTCGGATTCTTATCTGTTTCCCAGTTTACTGTATACACTTCATGTTTTACATCATTTTTCGAGTGATTTCATCTTTTCTCTTCTATTATCTATTTAATTTATTTGTTTTCTGTACTGACACAATTTCTTTCATTATGAAGGACGAGGAAACGTAATTTATCACAAAAAAGCACATATTGACCTTCACATTTCAAAATGTTAGGAAAGACCACTGTTCAAATGAGAAAGTAATTGTAAATATAAAAACCTCGTTGTGGACTGTTACATCTTCTCCTATTCCACCACAATGGAATTCCACTAAGTTCTGCGAAAACAACCAATTTTATGTTTCAACCTAGGTTTTTTAAGTACTTCTTTTTTTACTCTCGAATGCATTGAGATTTCCTTTTTTTGAGTGCGATTTCTCTCTTTACATCGCGATGCAGTTCCAGCTGCATCTCGTGTTCTGTCTCCTCTCTCTCTCTCTCTCTCTCTCTCTCTCTCTCTCTCTCTCTCTCTCTCCTTCCCTCGACGGGGGCAAGATTTTCGACACTAGCTTTTCAGCTATGTCGAATTCAGTCGCAAACTGGAAGATAATTCTAGCGACCGGCTGCTCTGATCGCTAGTTTTCCGTGGCATCTCCAATCAACACCTCGCGAATGCTGGAGCAGTACCATAACAAACGTGTCACGGAGCGCGCGATTTTTCCTGCCTCTTCCTTTTCCTAACCTCACCATTTACACACAATAGCATCCACTACACTAACACACATGCCGGGAGACCGGTCGGAAGCTTAGACTTGGCCCTTCTGAGGGAGTGCCTGCTGTTGGGAGTTACCGGGTTGGGAAAACCCCGCTATTGGACGGTAGGTCGGTGTCGGATCTCGCCATACAGCGGGGAAAGACCACCGCCACCTCCCGAGCAAAAACACGAACTACACGTACGGAACTAATGACCATAGTAATTGACGCGCCCGGAATCCCTAATCAATCAATCAATTCAGTCTCCTTCCCTTCCTTTTGCTCACCGTCCTCGTTTTCCTCGTCCTGCTTTATCTCAAACTTGGTCTCCTCTTTTCCCTATCCCCGTGCTGGTCTTCTCCGTCATCCCGCCTTCTCTTTATCTTCGTTCTTCGCGCCTCGTTCACTCCTCGTGCGAGCTTCCTCCCCCTCCCGCTCCTCTCATGGCTCCTCCTCGTTGGCGAGTGTGTTGCAGCTGCGCACCACGTGCATAAGTACTGTTCTATTCCGCTCACTTGAAGGTCAGGCGGGGCGGGGTGGGATGGGGCGCCGGGGGGGGGGGGGCTGCTGTCTGCGGTTCACCGCGACGCGCTGGCTGCACGCTCCAAGATTAGCGTACCTAGAAAAGTTAATGGCGCTGCGCACGGAGGAAGTTGCGGTGTCGGTGTGTGCGGGAAGTGTGCGCGAGTGTACCGTCTTGAAGCGTGGCATGACGGATTGGGCCGTGCTTCTTCTCTCCCCCCCCCCCTGCCCTCTTCCCGCCCCACCCCATCTCGCTGCCATTCACTCGCGGAGGCAGTGGAACGCTCAAGCACACGCACGCGTGCGTCGTGTGTGTGTGTGTGTGTGTGTGTGTGACACGGCCCTCGCGGTCACGCACGCCGGGAGACGAGACGGTAGTCCAACCACGGGTATTAGCGGCTTTGGAAAACCGTTGACCTTCCGGCGGGGAATAATTCTCCGTCGTGCACGCGAACCAGCAATTCACGAACGGTCTAAACAGATCAGCCGCCCGTCCTTTTTTGTGTGTGACGCGGTGAACGCTTTCCGTCAAAAGATGAAAGACCTCACGTAATTGTAATTGCACCTCGTAGAATTGAGCGCAGGAAGTAATTAAAAATAAGTGGTTATAAACAACAAACATTATGCCTCTGCGTCTCATGTAATATATGTTAATTAGATGTTCTTTTTAATGGATCGGTATGTTCGTGTGCCTTTGCGACATGTAAAGCGAATATTTGAAGAAGTGCTCAGGAATTGTTTGTACTGGCGCTGTCCTGCTGGCTCGGAATGTTTCTGGTTGAGTATCCACTCAAGAACACCGAGTGGTGCTTGCAATTAACTGCGCAGTAGCAATTAACTCCCAGTAATTAACTGGCGTTCATACGCTAAATGTCGGTGTTGGTATCTGGCTTGTGACTGGCTTACCTAAAGAGGTCCTCAGAAATTGGATTTGTGCGCGTCGAATAATACACTGCCGCCGGGTGATCTGTCACGTAATTACTTAGTTATTATGTCACCCGAGTGACAGGTTGGTAACCTCACGCTCCGCAATTGGTGTGGAACGTTGCTGTCACTGTAGTGGCATGTTGTCAAGCTGTGCTAGACTAGAACTGAACGTGTCATGCGTACACATTCCTTCTTTTTCTCTCGTAAACGAAGGAAACTAACCTTACATTTCTTTTACATTTTCTCACTATTTCCTATATTTCTTGGAAATATTCTCTGGAAGTACGGTCTCTAAAATAGTCTTGGAAATGAAATTTCTAAGATATCCCTTTGGAAACCATCTAATTTATATTTACATACAAACTTTCATACGTAAACATTATTTTTAAGCTTACGAGAATGTTGATAAACAGGTTGGATTTCTATTCAATTCTATCAGAATGTAATGCTTTTTTTCCCCTCGCCAATACCCTTGGCGAGGCGGGAATTTATTTACTCTTTCGGGATCCAGTTTTCAGCTTTTGGAGCGGAGGTGAGGGCTTTATCTTAAATAAACTAACTTATATCTAACTTAAAACTAGGACATGGCCACTTTGGGCTGTGAGTTTTAATTTATACATTTAATTATTTGAATTTTCAGAAAAAAAAGTTTTTTGATTGTTCGTGTTTCTTCTTTTTAATTTTAATTGTTAGCACTTACACACTCATTCATTCAATGTAATGATTCAACCTTGCAAGGTTTATATATGTGAACCCCAAGTAAACCTGCCGCGAGCTCGCTTTGTCCCTCACACCGCAGGGAACGACCGGGATTTGAGTGCGGGGCCGGCGGCGGATGAGGAGCAAGCAGACCGGCCACTGTAGCGCGGGTCGCCGCCCCTCGGGGGGGGGCGGCCACTGCTCGTCCGCTCGCTCGCAGAGCTGGGCCGCGCCGGCGGCGGCGACGGCGCCTCTACCGTCACGCACACGATGCGTGCCGCAGGGCGGGCTGGGCGGACTCGCGGCGAGGGGTGGGGCGGGACGGGACAGGACGGGGCGAGGTGAACCGAGGAGGGCGTGGAAGGTGTGTGGGCGGGGCAAGGCGGCCGGGACGGGCAGGGCGTGGCGGAGCGGGTATGGCGGGAAGGGCGGGACGGGCAGAGGGGGCGACAACAGGGAAGGGTGTGCGGGGCGGAGTTGGTGGGGCGGGATAAGGCAAGGCGGGCGGGGCAAGGCAACGCCGGCGGGACAAGGAAAGGCGGGCGGGGCAAGGCGGGCGGGGCAAGGCGGGCGGAGCAAGGCGGGGGAGGCGGAGCAAGGCGGGAGGGCAAGGCGGGAGGGCAAGGCAGGGGAGGCAGGCAAGGGCGGGAGGAGCAAGGCGGGGAGGAGCAAGGCGGGGAGGAGCAAGGCGGGGAGGAGCAGGCGGGGAGGAGCAAGGCGGGAGGAGCAAGGCAGGGGAGGAGCAAGGCAGGGGGAGGAGCAAGGCGGGGAGGAGCAAGGCGGGAGGCAGGCGGAGGCAAGGCGGGGAGGAGCAAGGCGGGAGGGGCGGGGCAGGGCGGGGAGGGGGGGGGGGGGGGGGGGGGGCAGGCGTTCGGGCGGCTGGGCGTCATCTCCCGCGGCGACGGAACAGACGCTGAACGACCGGGAAAGGTGAAGGAGCCCCTAACAGCGAAGTGTTCAAGAATGGTTGTGGTTGTGGTTATGAAGATACTGGACGGTGGCGGTAAAATGGCGATGGAATAACAAGCTCGAGGGTAAATTGATTTTTTTATTAACAAAATTCTCCATTACGAGACCAATACAACTGCGATATGGCTATACCTACTTCAATTAATAGGGAGATAATTATGACTATTTGTGAATGATGGTGGAGCAATGGTGAAATGAACCCGTGGTCCGCCACACATTCCACGTGGGTCGAACGGTATTTGAACCCTGCTGCTCAGACGGGAACTGTGCGCCTGCCACTACGCCACGAGTTTCCCTACAGAGTAAAGTGAATTGGACGAAAAGGATGGACGATGCATTCTGATGAATTGTGCCGGAATGCGTATTCCCACTGAGAAGGGAGAAAATGGAATATTAGCAACACATGCTGCAATTTGAGATGTGATGACCAATCTATATGATTAATAATGCAGAGAAGTACAAATTACGTCACTGGAGGGTGGTTTTCCTTTACTTTCAACTTACGGTTCAGAAGTTGGCGAGGTTGTGACAAAAGAAGGGGAAAATCTACTGACATATATAACATAAAATACATGGAAAATTGAAAAAAATCAAGAAATTTCATTGCTCTGGAAAAATGAGAGAAAATCGGTGAATTTTTGTCTTATGATACTAGATATTATTTCTTAAAAATATCGGTACATTGGGTTTGTTCAATTTCTATCTGTTATGAAAATAATGTTAATTTATACTTTCTCATGGGAAGTCGGAGAGTTGACCAATTAAAATGCAGAAGGCATTGATCTTTTTTAAATAGTGTAACATTAAAAATCTTAGGAAAAATCAATTATTTTCAATTGTTTGCTTCGTACATTTTTCTTTAGTCCTTTCTCTAGACCCTTCTCCAAAGTTCGTGCTCTCTCTACACTTGATTCTGCATTGTCCTCTGTCTCGTATAAAGCGGTCTTGACACTGTTCAATGTCTTTTGCACCGTGTCTGTTCAATGTCACTGTTTAATGTCTCTTCTTGGAACACCGTCTCCCTCTTCGAAGGCCCTTCAACTCGACTAATAACATACGAGATCCCCATAATTTCCAGTGACTCATTTCCTACGTTCACTATAGCCGAGGTTCAGGTTCACTATAACCGAATATTCTTATGCTTATTTGTAATGTAAGTGAAACGGGACAAGTGACTTAAGTTACTGTGACTGACGGAGTCGACTGTAGCTCGGTGAAATTTAGTCGTTGTCTGGAGGGAATCCTATCCGCTGGATACTTTGATCGGTAATTTTCCGTGGTTTCTCCTATCAGTACCAGGCGAGTGCCAGAGCAGATTCGTTAAAAAACGAGCCACGGAACACGAGCGATCTTTCCTTTCTCTTCCGCCTTGTTGCCACTTACACACACTTAACATTAATATGAACTACACTACCGCACAAGTCGGGAGCTAGTGAGGTGTGAGGCGAGGTAGTGAGGTGTCTCGCTGGGGAGATAACTGGAGGTGGAATTTCCCGAAAACCAGAGTTATAGTTTAGTTTATGCCTTATTTTACGTGGCGAGACTCGGGCCATCAGGCCCGCTCTTCCGTCTAACCACGCAAATTTCGTTACGCTCCTTTCACCACCTAGCGGAGAAAGGAGGTATTATCTTGGGCGACGAAACTGGCAGATCTCAATTTTGCTCAGAGGCTTCTTTTAGGCTTGATGATCTTTCACATGCAGTAAATCTACTACAGGGGACAGCAGGCTTTACTTCTCCTCCGAAGGAAGGCGTACGTGGGATATTTTTGCCCTTAAAAATCCACGACTTCGTTCGGGTTTGAACCCGCAAACTTGGGTATAACAGTCCGGTACGCTGACCGTTATACCACCAAATCCATATAGTTATTGGATGGCATCGGATCTCACCAAGTGCGGAAGGCAACAGCTCCACCTTGAGGCTTAAAAACTTTCACTACACTAACGGAACTAACGACCATAGCAGTTGACGTGACTCGAACATCAATCAACCGACTGTTATAATTTGTCGTCAGAGTCCTACATCTTGACATTCACTACAGAAAGAAATAACGCTTCAACGCTTGCGAGCGCCAGCGGTTAAACAAAATCCAAGTCATGGAAACCAACGGCACAGCGACTTCTCCGGAGCGGGTGGCATTCTGAACAGTGCGCTCTCGAATCATAAACCGAGGCGCCAACCTCACGAACGGACGGTGGGTCTCGTGTTTGATGCGAAAATAAAATTGGCCGAGTCGCTGCGTGCTTGGCGGGGCGGCAGTGGGTGGGGGGAGGGAGAGAAAGAGGGGGGGAGGGGGAAAAACGGTCCCAAGTGGCCGCGCGTTCCCTGTGCACGCGAAGCGGTGCGGCGGTGGGCGTGTGGTGGAGGTGGCTGCGGAGGAGGAGTCGAGCAAGGAGGGTTAGTGAGGGGCAGTTAGGAAAGACGTAGGGAGCAGTGAAGCGGTGGGAACTACGTGCACGCGAGGAGGTGCGGCGGGGGGCGTGTGGTGGAGGTGACTGCGGAGGAGGAGTCGAGCAAGGAGGCTTAGTGAGGGGCAGTTAGGAAAGACATAGCGAGCAATGAAGCGGTGGGAAGCGCGTTTTCACAAATTGATATGTTTATTGTGGATGTATTCAATCCCTTTATCATACGAAGAGGTTGGGGCATTGACGAGATAAGCCACATCAGCCGCATCAATCTTCCCGCTATTCGTAAATATTAATATCTCGATTTTGGTAAAAATTTGGCTTATCTTGTTACGATACAAGTTATGTCGTATTTGTGATAGGCTTGCGGCAATAACAAGATGTCACACCTTCACCAAATAGATATTAATATTTACGAATAGCCGGAGGCTTGCTGTGGGTGTTGCGGCTTACCTGAATCTGTTCATTCCCTCCGTAAGAGTTGTTTTCTCTCATAAACATTTCTTATTCTAAGGAAACTATTAAGTCTTCTAATCATATAATGACATAGAAGACTCATGGAGGACTTAATAACTTGATTATTTCTTAAAAAATATTTAGGAATGCTTCTAATGAGGAATTTGTAGTTCTGGGGTTTATATTTAAATGGAAATTATTAGAAAGGTAGGTGATGTTGTGGGCGATGATAGGTTTAGTTCTTTACGAGCTTTGCTCAATTATAATTGAGGCATTATGACAGGCGATTATGAAGGTAGCGGGTAAGGATTGCAAGTAGTAGTTGGGGTAGAAGTAAGCAGCATTACAGTTGAGTAAGAAATGCTCATTGTGTAGGCGACCGAGCAGATACAGAAATGGTGGGTGTTGATTTGGTTAAAAAGTAGACGGTTGTCGTTGTGCAGATGGTGAGGAAGAGAACTCAGGACGCTTACAAGCGTGGCTGGCAAAAGAGCCAGCAGTGGAGGACTAAATGTGACGATAATGGACACGGCGGTAGAGTTGGAGAAACGCTGATTGTAGACACAGGAAGGATCAGAGAGTGAGACGTTTGAAGGAGGGACAGCAAAATTAGTTAGTTAATACCCTATTTTAAGTGGCGAGACTCGGGAAATCAGGTCCGCTTCTCCGTCTGACCACGCAAAATTCACTACGCTCTTTTCACCATTTAGCGGAGGAAGAAGGTATTCACTTGGGCGACGAAACAGGCGATTTGAATTTAGCTCAGTTTTCTTTTAGGCTTGTGGATCTTTTACATGCAGTAAATCTACTACATGGGACTGCCGAGTTTATTTCCCCTCCGAAGGAGAGCGTACGACGGATTATTTCGCTCTTAAAAATCCACGACTTTGATCGGGCGTGAACGAGCAAACTTGGATACAACAGCCCGGTACACTAACGGTTATATCACCAACCGTTATGCCACCGCAAAATGGCAAATCAGCAAAGTGGTTCGTAGCCATAGTAATTTGAAGTTCAGAGAAGCTTATCAATATTGTATTATCTAAAATTTGAAATGAGCAATTACGTTTTCTAAAACTTTCCAGTTTAATATATTTCACTAACTTTTTGAAACTTTTTTTTCCTTTTTACTTTCCGCAGTTCAATTAATTTTGCTGATAATTTTGACATCGCAAATACTGCAGTATGAAATATTTTAATTGTTTCAAAATTCATCCATTTTTACATTCTCGCTTTCCGAATACTTCGTACGAAGAAGTTATGTAATCGTGCGCCGGAAAACGGAGAATGTTTTTGACAGGTAGTGTAGAAGCAATTCTACAAATTATATTAATTATCTGAGCTTAAACCTAAGTTAAAATACCATCTTCCAAAGTATAAATTAAATCGAATTGTTACTCGAACATTTCTCAGTACAAACTTCTTAAATTGCCCAATATTTTGCGCTGGGAAATTGGTTTTGTCGATTGAGAATCGATGGTGCACGAATGAGAACGGAGAAAGAAGGGAAAGATAACGGAAGGGAGAGGCGGTAACAAGAGAATGAAGACGATTGGAGTTGATCTAGGAACTGTTGAGTTGAACCAAGGGGATCAGTGGGAGGGGATGACCCAGGAATTTGAGGATACAGCAAGTTGCAATGGAAATTATTTTAAGGATTGTATCGTAAAGCGTGAGTTTCCAGGAGATTAAAAATTAATGGAAGTTCCGCTGCCAGAAAACTCACTTGACTATCGGTGGCTCTCTGCTGTAAAGCGTTTATATTAATATCTAATGATGATGATTAACATGATATGAGTAATCAATATGAAAGTGGATGAGATAGTGAAAAGGGGATCAATGGAAACCAGAGAACTAAGCCTGTTTCGAACCGTCTTATTCTCCGTAAATTAAATGTGAATCGTGCGAGGATCTGATCTCAAATCGCAGGTAGAAGTCTGGTCGCTGTATCACGGGTTGCCCCGCATAGAAATGTAAACACCTAGAGGACTTGATGATAAAAATGAGGGATTAAAACTAGTGGGAGCCATTCCTCTGCTTTTGGATGCTTGCAAAGGAAATGTGTGTTGGATTTCGTAGTGTTCAAACGGCCTTTATTTAATGTCCAAAAGACATTTCAGTGATCGTTTTTATGTACGAAATGTCACAACCTAGCAAATTCAAAACCAAACCCTCGGCTCGATCTGGCATTTACCTCGTAGACGTCTCATGGGTATTAATCACTTCAAGTAAAAATTAATTTCGCAAAGTCATTTGTGAAATCTGTGAAGAAAGTAAGCATGTGCTCTAAGGAGACGGCTGGGGAGACTCCAACAGTGGTGTCATAAAGATGCTGGAGGCAGTAACCGCAGTGGTGGCTGCTGCGACGTAGACGAAGCTGTTGGGGCCATTGCTCTGTCCTTGGCCCCACTGCCATCGCCACTGCCACCACCATGCCGACATCACCTTCCTAACCCCTCCACCCTCCACCTTCACCCACACCTTCACCCACACCTTCACCCACACCTTCACCCCTTCACCCACACCTTCACCCACACCTTACCCACACCTTTACCCTCACATTCACCCTCACTTTACCCTCACCTTCACTCCCATACCGTTATCTTCACCGCCAACGTCTCGTCACCGTCACCTCACCGACATCTTCACGCCACCGCCGCCGGGAATCCAAGTGGGCAGGCCTCCCTCGGGGCGTGCGCTTGGATATCCCACGCGAGGGCCCGAGCGCTGGGTCGTCGACGCGTCGAGGCGCGCCGGCCGGCCGGCCGGTCGGACGGACGGAGAGTATATTGTGTAGTATATGCATGCGCAGTAGCTCTCTCTCACTCTCCCTTGGTGTTGGTGCAGCACGCTCCTGCACGGACGGTCCTGTATGGCCCCAGGGCATGCAATAATCTGCCGCTTGCGCTTGTCTCGGTTACGATCCTGTTTTCCTCATGCATTCTAATTAGTTTATGTCCGTTAGGGAGGAAAGAGGGACGTAAAACGTCTTGCAAGTAAATGGAAGATATTTATGTGTTCGAAACGGGAAATGCCAGCGTTTCTGAACATACATAAAGAATTAAATAAACGCAAAATTACAAAATATTTATTGCGTCCCAAATATAATGTGGAGAGTATCGGTATCGCTTGTTATTTGTGAGAGAAAGGTGAAATGTCTCGTTTTTTTCCACTAATGAGAGTAGGAAAGTGGTTTTGCTAGCTAATATTCAAAAATGATAGTTTTAAATGTATCTTGTTCATTATTTTCGTATTTTTGCTGCAAAGTACTGCAGGAAAATAATGTCCTTTCAAAATACGGGTTACCAATTTTTTTCACCACTTTTCATTTACTCGTATATTCTCATTAGCAGAAATAACCATGTTGAGCGATCATTTTATTTATTACGTCATCTATTAGACCGGGCAGGACGAATTGATTTATTGTAAAATGGAATTAATTTTATTGAGATGGCCCGCTTCCCCCCCGAAGCTTCACCCTCATCGATCCACTTCACCCCACCCCACCACCCCCCCTTCCCCATCCCACTTACCCCTCCTCTCACTTCCCACTCCCACCCACCCCACTTAATCCCACTCCACCGCACTACAACCCACTCCACCCGACCCCTCTCCAGGCCATTTGCTATCGGTCACATTCATCTGTTTGACAGGAAAAGGAATTAATTGTGTCCATAGAGTTTAAATTGAAAGTAATTGTATTTACATCCACGGTTCTCCGTCCTGTTCCGCTAAGCTCTATTCTTTCTTCCCCCACAACGCCTACTCTTCCCGACTCTTTCCTCCCCGCTATGGTCCGTTCTGCATCGATCCTCTCCGCTCCTTTTCGGTCCACTCAGCTCGGCTTCTTTCCGTTTCGTTTCTTTCCTTTCCGTACAGTTCCATTTATGTCTGTTTCGTTTTGTTTCGTGTAAAGGCAGCACAGCGCCCGCACTCCCTCGCATGTCTTGATGCCGAGGCGGCAACGTGTGTCCAAGTACGGTGGAAAGCCTAACGTGTACGGATCAGCAGGAATGTGTTGGTGGTTTTAAAATTTTAAAATATATTTATTTTGTTAATTTGCTTTTAATAATTAATTTGCACTTGATATTTTAAAAACAATTGACTTACTTTTGGACCTTCAAAATTTAGTTGGTCTAAATGCTGAAATATGAAGTTAAAGAACACGCAGATCTTTTTGAGGAACTTTGTTTTATATAATAGATAACTTCTATTAATGTAATAATTACAATATAAAAAATTGGTAACAAATTTAAAATGAGATACATTATGAGGTAATGTATTCTCCCACAAATATATATATATATATATATATATATATATATATATATATATATATATATTCTTCTTCTTCATGGATTTAGGCCTTAAGGCCTGTTTCCACATCAAGAGAGTGAGTCCTGCATTTTTAAGGGCGGCAACATTTCTTCTTCCTTTAGGATTATATGTGTACATTATTATGGAATTCTGTTTGGAGGCATGCGTTGATATGATCATGCCAGTTACTCCTAAATGATTGGATTCTGTCCATCAGATTGAATATATTCAGTTCGGTTCTGATGTCATCATTATATTGTCTATCTAAGATATTGTAACCTGCAACTGAACGTAAGAATTACGTTTGGTAGAAACGGCGTGTGTTTATATATATGTATATATATATATATATATATATATATATATATATATATATAATTCCCCGCCCATGCTTTTCTAACCATCGTGGACTTGTTTATAATTTTATTTCTTAATAATAATATTAATAACGCATTATAATGAATTAATCAATTTTTCGCCCTATGCAGTGGGCGTCGGCAGCAATTTCATGCAAATCAAGCCGCCGCCTCGGCACATGTTTTCCTCGTTATCGGCGTTGGCGCTTCCACTTCATTGGCACGCTTCTCAGGTTGCATGGTGACGTTATCGCGTTAACTGCCATTACGAACTTCAGACGCTTCCGCCGCATCAGATCAAGCCGGAGAGCCAAGTTGATAACTTTCATTGTTGTGAGGCAATGTTGTCGATGGGCGTTGCGCTGTTGACTTCGTTTGTATCTCATCGGTGCACTAACGAGCGAATATTAATATCGTTTTCCCCCCTGCGCGAGTAGTGGCGTGTGGGCGGCAGGAGTGTGCGGTGCGCGAAACAGCCTACGACGGCGAGAAAACGTGATAAGGGAGAATGCAAAAGCGGAACTTGTGATGTTAGAAATATGGACATGATGAAAAAGACATGTCTCATTTAATAATATTGAGATAAAATCAGGCATGAATAAAGAAACATAAATTTGTATAGAAAGAAAAGCTCTTAAATTTAAAATCAAAATTAACACGTTGACACCCGTAATGTTATTAAAATTTATTTTCTCCTCAGACCGCGCGTTTATTTGATTCCTAACGGCTACATAAGATATATAATATTTTGTATTTCGAAAATGTAACTAATTTTCACAGATGTAACGGCCATTTTGAAACGTGAATCAATATTTCATCACGCGGCCCAAGAAGTGAATAACTTCATGTGGAGCCGAATTGTGAATACATGATTCACTGTTATATTCTCTATAAAATGATAGTAAAGAGGCTGGTTTTGAATTTGAAAGTATGTGTTCCGATTGTTGGTGTCACATCGTTGTTTTCCGTACTGTTTATTTTTTTCCTTTATAATTTTCGAATAAATGGGCAATATCATAATTATTGTGTATAAGATCTAATACAGAATTATTCTACGTAAAAAAGTGGAATAATTGATCTAATTTACCATTTTAATAAAAGAAATGTATCATTTTTCTGGGCTTTACTGATAGATGCTGTTTGACCACTTTTTATACAAAAGAACACTTTAAAGGTAATATTAAAGTAGGCCAAGAACACTAATCTTTTCAGAAGGCCTTAGAGTATATTGCTCTATAAACGTAGCATTGATCGTGAAGCGTCCCTGAGCCACGCGCCTTGGACGATGATATTGGCTGTGAAGCACCTTTGATTCACACGACTCACTAATACATTGCAAGTGTGGATCTCACTTGATGCACACGGCGGTCAACATGTTAAAACGCAGTTTCAACGTCACTAGTTGATGAAGTGCCAGGTTTTGTTTTGATTTATATTTCTCTACTCAAAAATTTTAAACTGGCCGAACAAATGGACAAATCTGATAGGGTCTTCGGGTAAAGAAATATTTTTTTAATTACATTCTTTTATTTACAATTTTATGACCTCGCCTTGTTTGTAACTTTAAAAACTGCTTTATAGTATTTTTATAATTTCATTTACTTTCCAGATTTTATTAAAATTTTCGTATTGTAACTGATTGCTTGTTTTGGTCTGACATCATTTAATTTTATTTCACTATAGTATGAATCGCAAGAGAATCATAGCGTCTAAAATAATTCGTTATTACATATAATTTCGATTTTAACAACTAAAAGCTATTTTTCGGACGCTTGTAGAATGGGCCATTCAATCCCAAACACGTACTTTTGGCAATGAGGCTTGACATGTTTCACATATCATGACATGCCGTTTATCTTTATTTTTGTTTAGGGGGAAACCCCACTAGCCGACGGTAGGTCGGCGCTGGCTCTCGCCATTCAGCCGGGAAAGATCACCGCCAACTCCCGCGAAAAAAACATGCTCTAACTTACGGGATTAATGACCATAGCCGTTGACGCGCCCGGAAACTCGAAAAACCAATCAATCAAAGTAGAAGAATCAGGAAAGTAAGTACAGTCAGAGATAAAGAAAAAAAAGTTGTGAATATTTTCCACCATTTTTTTACTAGAACGGGAAGGAAGAACATTCCCCAGTCGTGGGTGAAAATGTTGAACGCGGCGTGCGACTAGCGGATCACCTTGTTGCAGTCCCCGTTCCCCGTTCCGAATAATCGCTTCCGTGGAGGGGCCCGAGCAGCGAGTGGAGAGCGGCGGCGTAAGTCGGGGCCGGAGGGCGCTGAGCGCAACGCTGAAGTGCGAGGGGGAGGTCGGGGCGGCCGGCGAGGACGAGCGGGCGCTTGCGGAGGCGCCTGCGGCCGAGCGATGGGGAAAGGATTGGCTGCCGCCGCGTCGTCCTCGCGCCTGTCGGCCGAACAGAGATCGATATCGACAGGGGCTCAGCCCGTTCTTTGGGACGGCGGCGTCTGCCTTCGCTGCTATTCTTACTCCCTCGCTGGCGACCTCGCCGTCTCCCTTCCGTGCCCCTCTCCGCAATCCCGCCCTCTCCGCCTTTCATCTCTCCTCCTATCTCCTCCCTAAAGTCTATCCCTCACCTGTCTTTGCGCCGCTCCCTTCCTCCTTTTTCCTCTCGCTCCCTTCGCTCTCTCCCTTCCTGCCTCCTTCCCTTCTCGCCTCTTCCCTCTCACTCTCTTTTCCTCTCGCTCTCTTCTCTCCTGCTCTCTTCCTCTCGCTCTCTTTTCCCTCTCGCTCTTTCCCTCGCCTTTTTTCCCTCTGCTCTCTTTCCCTCCGATCTCTTTCCTCTCGCTCTTCCCTCCTCTTTCCCTCTCGCTCTCTTTCCTCTCGCTCTCTTCCTTGCCTTCTCCCTCTCTTTCCTCTCGCCTCTTCCCTTTCTCCCCTCGCTTTCTTTCTCTCCTCTGCTCTTTTCCTCTCGCCTCTTCCTCTCGACTCTTATTCCCTGCGCCTTCCTTGCCTCCGGTCTTCTCTTGCCTCTCTCCACTCTTTCTCCCTTTCTTGCTCTTTTAGTCTCTTCTCCGCCTTCTCATAACTTCCACTTCCTCAGTGCTTGTTCTGCGTGGCTCTAGTTAGACAAGCGGGACGCGAAATAAAATACCACGCGATATCATTCCGTACTTGTATTCGAAATGCTTATTTTGAATGGAAAGCACTGCCGCATTGCTTGAGTTGGAAGTTAAAGTGTCAGCGAGTGTGTGCGGCGATAGCCGTGGATGAGGAAAAGGAGTACACATTCATTCAGGGTGCAACCTCTAAAAATAACATAGAACGCGAGAACGGAAGACAAGCGGGACGCAAATAAAATACCACGCGATATCAAATGTATAACGAAGATTAATGAGAACAGAGAAGGAAAAAGAAGGAAAAAAAAAGGAGAATGAGGGGGAAAAAACAGAGAAGATGAAAAAAGGGGAAAAAATAAGGGAAGGTGCGAAAGGAAAAGAGAATGCAGAAAGAAACAACAAAAGGTAAAGAAAAGAGAAAAAGAAGAGAAAGAAAGGGCTATCTTGAAAGCAGAAGAACCGCAGCGTTCTCAAGCGACGGGTGTCTGGGCTGCTCGGAGGTGCCAGTGTGGCGCGCGATCCCTTCGCCTCTGTTTGTTCGCGTTCCGCGCGATAGGGCTTCGACAGTCGATCCACTTGCCTGCGTCTGCCCCGCCCCCTCCCCCCTACCAGCTGAGCCCGGGTGCGAGGAGGGCGCAGGCTGCTGTCCCTTGCGCTTAAGGTGAAGAACGACGCCGCAACACGACTCGCCTTTCAGCGCGATCACAAGCCCGTCTCGCGTTGCGGCCGCCCGCACCCTCCCTCCCGCCCGCGGTCTAAGGCGCTTGCGTATGGAAGATCCCCGAGGCGACACGGAACCTGCGAGTTGGGAGGCTCTTGTCAAACGCTAAGCGCATGATTACCTCACTTCACGACGTCCTGTGGCGTGCTCAGCTGCTTCTACGTGTGACTCTTGTCGATGATGTTCATTCTCGTAATTCATTTCAAAAAGCTGACCGGCGTACTTGGCTCAGGCAATCAGTTGATGTCACTGCAGCACTGGGAGGTCCTAGGTTCGAGTCCTGACGGCGGCAGGTTTTCGACTCTAGCTAGACGTTTTCTTTTCAGCTAGGTCGAATTCAGTCGCTGTCTGGAGGAGAATTCTAGCGGCCCGCTGCTCTGATCGGTAGTTTTCCGTGTTTTTTCCGATCAACACCAGGCGAATGCCGGAGCAGTACCTAAATAAATGGGCCACAAATCGCGTGCGATGTTTCCTTCCTCTTCCGTGTCATCATCACCTCCTTACTTACACGCACTTACTCTTGCTCACATGCACTATACTTTCTTACACCTACTTATTTTCTCTCATTCTTATTCAGGGTGAGCAGTCTTTCATTTCCTTTTTATTGCCTTTCAACCTTATCATGGCGCGTCCTCACATTACTGTCTCCAGCACACTTACGTAATTCCTGCCCTCCAATGTACCGTAATCCTCACCACTCTAACACTCCAGTGTTTGGAAAATCTTGAAGGTTGCAGGAAACCTGCCTGTTGGATGTTCTAAACTGTCGCCAAATTCTAAATAATGCTTGCTTTTATATCTTCAGATCTTGTTAAGAATTCATCACATTGAGCATTTGACTGACTCGTTTCTTTTCGATACTAGGACTTAACAGCTCGATTTTAGAGACATTTCTCAAAATGGCTTTTTTAAAATTATTTGAGTATGTTTCCTGCTCTCTCAGTTAATGACATACCCTTCATTGTTTTTGATAATTCCATTTTCTCTTACCTTTTTCTACTTTATTTATACATTTACACTTCCTCGTCTTTCATTTTATTCCTCATTTATTATTAATCTGTATATTTCCTCACATTTTGTGTCTTTATTTTCTTTTTATATTATTTTTATTATCTTTGTGTCGTTCTTTATTCTCGCTCCTCATATTGGTTCATCTCATGTAGATATATCTCCACAATTTTCCGTCTATTGTTTAGCACTTTTACATCGTTCTAAATTCTTGCCAATCTGGCTATAAAAAAAATTTACCTTGAGGTCCACAGCAACCACTGCTGATTTCCCCTTTTCTAAGAAACATTCTAGAATTCGGGAACCACTAGAAAGGTTTTCGATCTTTATGCAGTGTGTGATGTGCTAATTTAATTATGAACACTCCGTAATCACTGAATGACGTGCGTTGGTGTTCCGTAACGTGTAATTGGATTTATTTTGGCGTAAGCTAACTGGATTAGTTAATTCAGAGATCTCATGGAGCGCACTGCCGATGGGCGAGTGCAACTCTCAACATCGATCTTTCACTGCTAATGTTGCTAATTATTCTTGCGTAACAGACTCCAATGCCCACGTAATGACATCTGTTATAAACGTGAGCATAGTTTCCGCGACGTTGCCGTGAAAGTGATTTAATTGAATGGAATAATTAAATTTTGTTCAACGAATTGGTCGTCACGAATTCTTTGGTCGCCAGATGATGACCAATTCTTTGAACAAATTTAATTCTTAAAATACATTGTTACTCAGTAAAATGGTCTCAACTTGGATTTCTTAACGAATGTTTGTCAATGACCCCCCTCTTGATCAGGTTTTTCATCCAGTTTCCCTGATCCATTGAGCAAATGCTGAGATGGCCCCTTGTTTTGCTTCTGGACATAAATGTAACTTCATTGTCGGTGCACGTCTTCTAGAATTCAGCGGGAAATACAGTTATTCAAATTATCGTTTCCATGTAGTCGCGGCAGGAAGGACTGACGAAGGACATCATGGATAAGAACCCAACATTTTTTGTTAATTTTTCTTGAAAATAGATTTTCTTACATGGGAGCTTTTTATTATTATTATTATTATTATTATTATTATTATTATTATTATTATTATTATTATTATTATTATTATTATTTTTTATTCAAAATTCAAGTAGCATATGACTTAGTGTAGGGATCACAGAATTTTGAAAATGTGCACAGAATTCACTTCTCCCCATAGCACGGCATACGCAGTTTTAACTGTTTTTTGTCGTAAAATAAATAAAGAAATGCGGATGATATTTTCGAGCGTAATTGCGTCCAAGAGGATGACGGGAAAGGTGACAATTATAATTCAGTTAATTTAAAAAAATTGTAATTATAATTTAAATAGCAAAATTTTATTATAAAGTGCCTTCTCTAACTGAAAATCTAGATTTAATTTTCCCATTATATGTGTCCTATGCAACTCGTTCATCGCGCTCGGGAGTTCTGAGATTCGTGAGTGAACTGCAGCGCGGCAGTTTAAACAGCCGAGTCGCCTGCGCGTGACACATCGCTACATTGGGACGTCGCCTGTCGCCATGGAAACACGCTCCTCGCTAAGCTGAAGCCGTCGCCGTGCGGCTATGAGCTTTCGGATGAAGTGGCGTGGAAGTGTATGATCACGGCCGGGAGCACGGCGAGGCCGGCCGGGCCGGGGCGACTGGCGCGGGCGCGCCGTGTGCGCTGGCATGCAGCGGCGCTGTTTGCGCACGTAAGTCGATTTTCCAATCGATGGCGTACGACAACAGTGGCAGACCGGCGACGTCCTTCCGCGGGATTATTGGAACGCGGCAATCTCTGGGAATGGCCAGCGACGACTGCGGCCCCGCCACGCCCCGTCACACCGCCCGCGCACCCCAGGGCACGACGCTCTGTCGCCTCTGCGGCTCACGCGCACTACTTTGCCCCAGCAAACGCCCTCACTCTCCAATCACTCAGTCGACTTATTCGCCCCCGTCGCCCCGCCCTTTTCATCGCCTCCGCCTCTCCCGTCGCCTCCCCCGCCGCTCCTGCCATCCTCACCGCCCCCATCGTCCCCATGGTCGCCGTCGCCTCCGCCACCTCTGCAACCCCCACCGCCGCCCCCGCTGCTCTGCCTCCCCGCCCACTTGGCCGTCCGCGCCGTCCCGCCGTCCCGCCGTCCCGCCGTCCCGCCGTCCCGCCGTCCCGCCGTCCCGCCGTCCCGCCGCCCCCGTTGCCCCGCTTCCCCGCCGCCCCGCCCCGCGCCCGCGCCCCCTCCCTCCGCCGCCTCGCCGCCCTAGTCGCTCCTGCCCTCCGTCGCGTCCCCCTTCCATTGACCCCGTCGCCCTTCCACCCCTATCGCCATGGCCCCAACCCCGCCGTCGTCACCTTTCAAGCCTGTCTCCTCCCTCCCGTCCCCCCCCAAGCGCCCTTCTCCTTTTTTGCAGTGAGAATGGTTGTCATGCTCGTCACATGTAGCCTCCCTACCTTTATACTGCCGCTCTTTTCTCCTTTTCCTTCCTTTTCCTACTTCTTTAACCTTCTTCCTTTGACCTCGATCCCCTATGTTCCGTCGCTTCTTTGTTCTGCTTCTCCTTCGTTTTGCTCCACTTCTTCGGCTTCCCTTTCCTGCTTCTTCCCGCCGGATCGTTCCTCAGCCCCTTCGTCCGCTTTCCCTTCCCCCCGTGTCCCCTTGTACCTGCTACCGCCCCTAGATCAAGCTGTTTGCGCTTGTCGCCCTCCGATCTGTCTGGTTGGCTACCTACCCCCGCGTTGCATCAACCGCGTGGCCATTACCACTTGCACCTCCGCGCAGCCGCTGCATCGTCCCCGCGGTCCATGCAGCCCAGGCTCCGCGAGTGGGGCGCGGTTCGCTGAGCCCGAGTCCCGTTGCAGCTGCGCAGCGTCACAGGGGAATCCGTGACTTCACAGAGGAATGCATTTGTTCGTAGCATTAAGGCGAACCGTTGACCTGCTTTTCTGACGAGCTCGACAATCTTTGCTCTCCGGATTTGTTGTGGATTTTTCTACATCAAGGAATTTTTGAATGTACGAGGCAACCACTGCACGCGCATGTGTGGATGTGTTTGTATTTGTGTGTGTGTGTGTGTCTTTGGGAAACAGTTTTTCAGACTCGGAAGATAAGGTACAGAAATGATAATTTGAAAACAGAAACCTACGATATTTATTCAAATAAAAAGTTCTTTTAAACCTTGACAGAAAGTTGAAAATAAATTTTATGTACTTTTATTTTTTATATCGTAATGGGTTCATTCATTTATGGTTTATATAGTTCGTACAGAAAGTATGGTAACCCTCTTACGTTCGGTTGTTGTACTTCGTCAATATATTTTAGTTGAGATTGGAAAAAATGTCATCGCTTCTTGAATATTTTTAAGAATTTTTACACATTACATTTTTCTTACAGATGCCGACGTTCCTGCATTTTAGTCGATCTTGTTTCAAACTTATTATCGAATTCCTTTCTATTTCCCATTTCAAAAGAATACTGATGATCAATTGATTTGGTTTCTAATATGGATTCCTCTTCTCAAAATTTTGTTACTAAAATTAGAAATTCGCAGAATTTGTATTTTTGACCACTCCTTTTTTGTAGTAAGTTTGAACTGTTAGTATCTTGCTTTCGGCCACTCCACTAACACATCTGAACTTTACTTTCCCATCGTTATTGTTTTTCTTGGTCACTGCCTAAGGAAACCTTCACGGTTGTGTATTTGCAATTATGATAATGAGTTCTAAGCATAAGCTTTTTGTAAAAAAATACTTCACAATATTGATCGAACTCTTTTTTCTTTGCAGGTGAGTTTTTGACCTTTTCACTACTACAAGACACATAATTAAGCTGGCAGCAAGGGTGAGTGATGTTTTATGGAATTTGCATTTGCCACACGCCTCAACTACTGCAGGATTCAATTCAAATCATCCATAATCTTTGAATGTTGCTTACAATGTATTCTCGACCGCAATGCAGAATTGATTTATTACTCCGAGTAATCGTTAAAGTGTTTCTCGAGACCTCTCAATCAGATGGTGGAACCACGGGATGTGTATTATAAGATCTCTCCCCTCGAGTTGTGAATACTTCAAGCAGAACTGTTTCTGGTAAGTTTTGTCCTTACTCTCCTTACGGAGCGCACGAAAGTCTCGTTAAGTCTGGCGAGTTTCCCAAAGTAGAATGTATTATTACTTGAATATTCTTATCTCGGGCTTTGTTAGACAAGGAACGTGCATTACTTGTTTCGCGTAACGTTCCCCGCCTCTGTTTAATGCATTTTAAACACGGCGGATACAGAACGATGCGTTTCTACGGTTCAACTGCAGAAAGAAGTTGGGTGGTCATTACCCCCCAAACACTGGTTTGAGTTACTTCACCCTTTCTTCCGACCCAAATATTAATCACTGTTTTCGTTCCCGACGTTTATGCTTATGAACTTTGTGACTTCACAATTTCTCCTCATTTTTCCTGCATTCTCATTGCTTATTCTTCCATCCTATTTGCGTGCATCTTCATTTTTCATGTACTTCTCTCCATTCCTTGAAACCTTATCTGATTCTGTGTTCTCCACATTTACTATTTCACTCTCTGGCCTCGTGTATATCACTTTCGCTCTTAACGCTATCGGACTTCCCATCTCCCCTCTCCCACCTCTCCCACAGCATGAAATTTTGTTCTAATATTTCACCAAGTGGATTCCCCGCTCTCTAGTGGGCCAGCGGTGGCTCCCTTCAACGTTTACATACTTTGGCTATTACTTACTCGCTACAGAGTAGAGAGAAAGCTATGTAATACTCCGCGTAAAAACAGCGAATTAACGTAAAAACGACGCTGGTAACGAAAAAGTTGAAAAATCCAGTTGCTAAATTTAGAAAAAAATTCTCTAACACATGGTGTTGCTAGAATCCATGTTTTGTGGGTCCTTGATACCGAAAAATCAAATGACGGGAAAGCGTCTGCCCGTCCCTCCATCTGACCGCTTGTCCGTCTGTGACACTACGTTAGCGGCCAAACCGTTCAGCCGATTTTCTCCAAAATTGATATTCCTCAATCTATCTGGATGATGTCGCGGCCTCTTGAATTTGAAATAAATATTTTAGATTTGGAAAAAAATATTTATGTTAATCCCTTAAAACATTTTCCAAATTTTCAAAAAATGGCTTCAACGTCTTTTTTTTATTTTTTGTTGAATAGTATGAAGGATGTTTAAGAGAATGGTGTAGGTCTCATGTTCATTAAAAATCCTGATTTTTTGAAAATCACAGAAGTCCAAATTTTTAGGGTCTTCCTACAACTAAAATATCATAGAAAGATTTTCTCTTAATGAAATCTGTTTCTTAAAGATAGATTTAAATAAGTATGACAATTAAAATCGTGAAAGTACGGGCAAGAAAGTACGTTCTGTTTTAGCCCCATTAGTTTTTATTTTTTAATTTTATTCATTCGCCCAAGTGTATCTTATTCTACTCCATCCAGCTTCTACCTGCCCTCCGCGCTTCTCACGCCTTCTTTCTTTACTTTACCGCCGTCCTCAACATCTCCCTGCCCCAGTTCTTGGCGTCCACCGACGACTTCTCCCTTAATCCCGGCCGCCGTCTGCTCCACAACCTGCGAGTCCATATCGCTCGGTCGCCGCTGCACCTCTCTGCAAATTGTCGCGCCGCCTTCACCGCCGTCGCCGCCGCCGCCGCTGCTGTCTTGTCGGTTGCGGCTCCGTGTCGTCTCCGTGAAACTTTTACCGCGACCGAAATAAAACGACGGCGGCGATGGCGGTGACGCCAGCGGCGACGGTGGCGCACTGTGGGGAGAAAGTCGCAAGAGGAGTCGTAATTCAAGTCTTCCAAACTCACCGATTTTCATGATTGAAGCTCGTAGGAAAAGAAAATTGTCTGATAATTAATGTTCTATATCGGGGATTCTCAATATTTTTCTTGCATCATCTCCTTTTAAAAAATGGTTTGCTTCTCGACCTCTCTTCAATTTTTTTCTGTAATATACAGTTTCACATTACATAGATAATTGCACCACATAAATAGCTAAAATCAAACAATTACACAAGAATATAAACTAAAATTTTGAATATTATTGTTTGTTAGATATTATTTCTTGTTTTTTTTCGAATTATAATATTACACATACTTCAGAGTCTGCAAAATTTAAAGGAGAGTTACACAGAGATAACGCATGGTAACTTCAAAGAAACCAGATCCAGGAGGCCATTGGGGTTCGTTGAAGGGAGAAATGTGTGTTCCAGATAGTGGCGAGCGTAAATTCAGCGCCTTGCGACTCAGACAAATCGGTGATTGGCAGGTCGCGGGTTTGATCTCCACAGGCATTGAGGCAAGAGGTATTTCCTCAATGTATCGGGGAGTTTGTGCCGCCTATCGCAACAGCACTATAGACAGACTGCCCTGATGAGTGGTTTTCCTTATCACTTCCAGGCAAATGTCGGAGTAACACTACATTACAACACTACACTACATAAAGGCCCGCACCTACATACAATGGGCTCAGGACCAACATTTTCCTTGCCATTATCACATTATTATTATTATTATTATTATTATTATTATTATTATTATTATTATTATTATATTATTAGAATGGTTGATTTCCGTTGATCCGTTTTTGATATTGTGAAGTTCTTCTTAACTTCATGGACCTACATAACTCATACAACGACTGATACCAGGGTAAGGCAAATTCATGATATCAATTAGTGCCGACAGTCGGCAGAATTTCCGACACTTGCTACAAAAGACCTTAGGTTGCTCAGGGAATCAATTAATGTCACTGCAGTACTCTCACCGGGAGGTCCTAAGATTCAAGTGCCGACAGTCGGCAGAATTTCCGACACTTGCTACATACGGACTGCAGCGCTTCTGTCCGGGAGGTCCTAGGTTCGAGTCCTGATGGCGGCAAGATTTTCGACATTAGCTTTTCAGCTAGGTCGACTTCAGTCGCTGCCTGGAGGAGAATTCTAGCGGCCGGCTGCTCTGATGGGTACTTTCCGTGGTTTCTCCGATCAACGCCAGGCGAATCCGGCATACCCTACCAAACGGCTACGGACCGCGCGCGATCTGTCCTTCCTCTTCCTTGTCTTATCCTCTCCCCTTACACACACGCTTACCACATATTCCGGGCATGCACCACACTACCACATATTCCGGGAGACCGGTCGGGAGCTTAGAGCTTGTCCCGGCTGGGGTGCCGGTGAAGTTGACAGCCCAAACATACACATCATACAAACTACGGAGGCCCGAAGGGACTAATGACCGAAGCAGTTGAGCGCCCGAAACACGAAAAAATCAATCAATCAATCAAAAGCTACATACGGAGGTCACAGCCACGATAAAAATTCACTACACTTACGGGACTAATGTCCATAGCCGTTGACGCGCCCAGAATCACTCATTAATCAATCAATCAACTGACGTAAATGCGAGCGGAAGGGTCTAGGGGAGCCGGCGAAGCCAGAAATATAGGAGGATGAAGACTTCGCCCGCTGATTTCGGCACCCAGGCCACAGTGCAACGCGGCGTTCGCGTTCTCTCGCGGAGGGCAGGTCGGCTCGCGAGCGGAGGAGGGACAGAGAGAGACGATGACGCGAATAGCCCTCGTCGGAAATACCCGCTGTTGCCATCACCCGCTGCCGTTCCGCTGTATTTCGCTTCTGGGGTTATTTGTTTACGGAGATATGGTCAGATGTCCTTCGCTCAGTGGTGTCGTGACGGTATTTAGTGGAACGGACCATTTCTTTGTCTCCTCTCACGATATACATTTCTCATGTGACATATATGACAGCAAATCAATATCGACTTGGGGTCAAGAAAGTTGGTTTGTTAATAATTAGGTGGAATTTTATTTGAATATACATTTCAATAGTAAATGGAATAAAAACTGTGTTACCAAGTTAATTCCATGCAACTACGATGCCATTTATGTGCGGGTTTCGTCATATCTTGCTTATATTTTACGTCTCCCTAACTCGTTTGTTCTGTGGTGGCAGCAGAGATTTTGTGGTACTTCATGAAAACTATCTGGGGTCTCTTCACATTCTTTGTACTGAGTCTGCTTTGTACAGCGTTCGATCAAAATGGCGTCATACGTTGACGACTTTCCATGAAATTATGCGTTTAATCTATGTTACTTGGAACCACTAAAGATAGGAAGACTGTTCCCGAAACACGTGTGTGGTTATATGTAATCATATTAAAATTACATTTAATAGTATTGTGGTAGATACCTCATTGACCCCAGATAGTTTAACTCTTTTGTGTCACTTCGGTGTGAAAAAAGCAGCATGTTCGAATTCACGAATTGGAATTCGTCGTATTCCCGTTCCGAAGAGATCTTCTCTCACCTCGATTATTCGCCCTTTCCGGCCGAGAAGGAATTTTTAATAAAAATGACGTTTCCAGCGCGCTGGGTTTTGCCTTCTGCGAAACCAGAATAGGTGGGTGCCACCGCATATTAGACCCTCGGTGGCGGCCCGCGGAGGTCCGGCGTCTCCTTCCGCCTCGACGCTGTGGCCCTGGGCGAATCGCCCGTGGCGTTGGAATGCTACGCCCTGCGGCCGCGCCGTTTTCTCCGCACTCGCCGTCTCCGCCGTCCCTCTTTCCCGCCACCTTCACTTCGGCAAATCGTTTTCGCTCGACCAGGGGTTGGCAGTCTGTACCTCACCGAGTACAACTGAGAAGCAAACAGCCAAATTGTGACAGGTCCATTTCATTGTTTTCCAATAAAACTTAAACAATACAGAAAAGATTTTACACTTTTTAACGAAGTCTTTAATTCAACGAATAGAATTATACGAAATTCAGTGTAAGACATTTAAGTTTTTCTGAATATAAAATTGAGGTAAAAACAACGGAAGATCTAATTTTTTTTCCAAATGGACATGACACTTTTTGAATGTCTGTTCCTTACCTTTAGTGTGTACGAATTTGGCGTGCAGCTGTCCTCAAATAACTATAACTCAGGAAATGAAAAACATACACACACTCACACTCCACACACATACACGAATAGGGAGTGCGGAACTCTGAAGGTCTTGCTACTACATAACTCAGCATTCTCGCCTCACTACAAGAATGAGCATTTTATTTGAATTAACATAGCTGAAATCAGTGGAGTTTCTGCTATAAATGCATGTATTAGTGCTAGTTTAAACCCGCAAAATCGAATTTGTATTCGTTCATTGCCATTACTTAGTACTTTTCTCTGTTTACTTATTATTTATTTTGATACAGATATTGGTGGGCGCGTGTTATCCCACATACCAGCTGAATAGCTTTGCATAGCACTAGCGATAGTGGTAACTACCGTCCGGGGATCCCTGCGCTAAACCCATCGACCGCTCGATTCCGCAATCCGCGTTACCTCTGCCATCCCCCCCCCCCTCTCCCACCCCTCTCCCACCCTCCATGCCCTCATCCCTCCATGCCCTCATCCCTCATGCCCTCCTCCCTCCATGCCCTTATCCCTCCATGCCCCATCCCCCCCCTCCGCGCATCATTCTCTGCCGACTCTTCCTTCCCTGCCGTTCCAATCGTCCACGTTGTTATTACCGGGAGCGGTAGCTTAGTGCCTCAACTGATGTCATTGCGGCGCCTCTGACCAGGAGGTTCTAGGTTCGAGTCCTGACGGCGGCAGGATTTTCGACACTAGCTTTTCAGCTAGATCGAATTCAGTCGCTGTCTGGAGAAGAATTCTAGCGGCCGGCTGCTCTGATCGGTAGTTTTACGTGGTTTCTCCGATCAACACCAGGTGAATGCTCGAGCAGTACCCTACCAAACGGGCCACGGACCGCGCGCGATCTGTCCTTCCTCTGCCTTATCCTATCCTCTCCCCTTACACACACACACTTACACTAACATGCACTACACTGCCACATATTCCGGGAGATCGGTCGGGAGCTTAGAGCTTGTCCCGGCTGGGGCGGTTCCCCACTGGTGAGAGAGTCCTGGTTAGGGGGAAACTCCACTAGCCGACGGTAGGTCGGGCCGGATCTCGCCATCCAGCGGGGGAAGATCACCGCTATCTCCCAAGAAAAAACATGGACTACACTAACGGGACTAATGACCAAAGCAGTTGACGCGCCCGGAAACACGAAAAAATCAATCATCAATTATTTTTGTACCCATGTTCTCAAAGGCGCCATCTTCCGCACCTTTTCCATCATTATTTCCATCATCGTCCTTCCCATTGTCGCTTCCCCATCGGACTGACTGATCCTCATTTGATTGACCCACTGTTTCTCCGTTTTTCCTTCCTCGACCGCCCCGCTGCCCATCATCCTTTTGCCAATCCGGCCGTTCTCGCCGTCCCACCCGTTCCTACCTTTCCACCCGTTCCTGCGTTCACTCCCATTCCGCCTTCACTGCCATGCCTGCCTTCACTCCCATGCCTTCCTTCCCGCCGCCCACCGGTTCGTGCCGTCCCACCCGTTCCTGCTTCACTCCCATGCCTGCCTTCACTCCATGCCGCCTTCCCCCCCTTCCCCCCCCCCCAGGCCCCCCCGTTCCTGCCTTCCTCCCTGCCTGCCTTCCCACCCCCCACCAGGCGTCCCACCCGTTCCTGCACTTACACCCGTCGCTGCCTTCCTACCGCCGTCCCAGCCGTTCCCGACGTTTCTCAAAGGCTAACGGTCTCTGTTACTTCTGCTGCGGGGTATTTCCGCGTTACTTTTCCTTCGGTTTCCAACGCTCTGAGTTCAGTGTGTGGCATTCCCAATGCCTCGCGTCGCCGCGACTCTCCCTCCCCTCCCCTTCCTTCCCCTCCCCCCTCCTTCCCCGCCCGCCACAGGGAATGCAGAACAACCGGCCCCTCGCGGGATGGTGCCCGCGGTCGCGGTAACGAGGTGAACGAAGTTCGGATTTGTGGTCAGCGGAAACGCGTTTAATCTTCCCTCCGGAGACCATTGAAGGGGTTCGCTTTAACGAGCGGATGCCAACTTGTTTCCTGCCGCCCGTGTTAATTAAATTCCAAAAGTTGGATATTCGATTACATTTTTCATTCGTGTAATATATTTAAATGCGGAGAGTTTCATCCTTTCTGCTCTCGTTAAGCGGGACAGAGGAATTGGTGTCTTCCTCATGGTTGCTGGTTTAGATGTCAGCGACCGTTTATTTGCGTGCCTCTAACTTTCCAGTCATTATTTACTCTCAGTCATTATATCGTAAATAATTCTCTAAATTGATTTAAAAAATTTGAAATCTATCATCTTAAATCTTTCATATAGCAAAAACATACTGAATAAAACATTTTTTTCTGAGAATAATAATAATTTTTTTCTTGTGCTTATGTCCCATGTTATTGACACATCAGCTCGGTAGAATGAGAAGAGAGGTATCGTGTTCTTGATCGATATTTCATTCATATCTCTCAGCAAAGGGACGGTAGAAGTTAAATGTAAACGAGAATGCTACATACAGGGAGATCTTAGGTAAATTGAAGACTAAACGGAGGAGACAAGAAACACAAGGAGGGAAAGATATTGCTTCGTATAATATTTGTTGAATTTCTTCCTTTTGCTGAATTGGTTTAACTGCTGTGAGCCATCATGTTTACGCACCCTGCAAAGAATATTGCTTTCTTCAAGCGAAGTAAATTCACCAAAAAGCCGCCGCTGGAGTAACAGACTGTAAACGTCATAAAAGATGTATTACCTCGTCCTTGCTTAAACGTCACGCACTTGCGGACAAATGTGTTTCGTGGTGACGTGGCGTTCTAGAAAGGCGTTGGAAGGTGACATTGACGCCGGCACTCGAGGCATTTCGTATGCAGAAGGACAACAGGCTGATGCACTTCACAGTGCTCTCTTCCTTTAGGCGTCCGCTCTCGGCCCTGCGGAGCGCTCTCGTCATGCATCATTAATGCACACTAGAGACGGCTTCGCGAACTCGGCTATTTTACGATAGTCCTCAACATAGGGAAAAACGAAAACACGTTGTGCAGTGTGGAATTGAGCATCACTTTTGGCAGAGCGAATCTTCTTTTAGTTAGGACCACTGTGATGCAGGTTATTATTTACCATGAAATTCCTAATTTTACATTCATGTCTAAAATACAATTGAAAGGATGTGAGAGGAAATAAAAGAGGTCATCTTCGTCAACATATTAGCTTTATTAAGATACCCGGCTTTCGACGGCTTTGCCGTCATCGTCAGTCTCGCTGCTTTGGCAAAAGTCGGTCGACGGCACGTCGATAATCTTAATGAAGCTAATATGTTGACGAAGATGATCTCTTTTATTTCTTCTTATAAGAACGTCAACAACACGAAATCAGAATTCCCACAATGAAAGGATGTGGTATGATTGTAACTGATTTAAGTAATATGACAAAATCTCTTTAACTAGCAGCGAATGTATTGAAAAGCCTGACGAGAGAGTAATGAAAGTAAAGAAATAAAAGTCCGTAAAACAATAGGTTCTTAGTATTGGGATTCCTGCTGACTAGTAAACAATTTTTAATGAAATCATGTCAGTTTTCCAAAAATGTTCTTAAAAACGATCTCGGCATTCTTTTCTTTAAAACTCTACAATATGAGCAAAAGTTGCTTAATCACATTGCGTAAGAGCCATTTTGATTAAACATTTTGAGTGGTATACATACATTGTTTAATAAGTATTATTCAAACATTTATCAATTACAGCTCCAAATTTCCCCCAACTTTTTCATTGAAGAGAGATTTCTACCATCTCTTCAACTATACCTTATACTTTCTCTTCAACTATTCAATTTAACTATCAATTAAACTATTACGGAGTAGGTTTTTTGATAAAAGTTCGTATTTTTTTAAAAAAAACAGTATCTACAACAATCGGCATCTCCTGTCATCACCACCACCACCACCAATCACATCGCCTGCGCCAAAGCCGCCGTCCCCGCACCGTTGCCACCACTCTTACACTACGGCCAGTACCAACACTGCCCCCTCTAATAACACTATCCCCACGACCAACACTAACCCTACCTACCAACTCCATCAACACCGACGCTACCAATATTACCACCACTACCATCTTTATCAGCTCTGCCTATACTACCGACAGTACCGACCCGGTAGCGGTAGCTCAATGTATCAACTGATGTCACTGCAGCGCTTCTGACCGGGAGGTTCTAGGTTCGAGTCCTGACGGCGGTAGGATTTTCGACACTAGATTTTCAGCTAGGTCGAATTCAGTCGCTGTCTGGAGGAGAATTCTAGCGGACGGCTGCTCTGATCGGTAGTTTTCCGTAGTTTCTTCGATCAACACCAGGCGAATACCGGAGCAGTACCCTACAAAACGGGCGACGGACCGCGCGCGATCTGTCCTTCCTCTTTCCTGTCCTATCCTCTCCCCTTACACACACACTTACACTAACATGCACTACACTACCACATATTCCGGCAGATCGGTCGGGAGCTTAGAGCTTGTCCAGGCTGGGGCGGTGCCCCGCTGATGGGAGAGTCCTGGTTGAGGGAAACCTCACTAGCCGACGGTAGATCGGCGCCGAATTTCGCCCTCCAACGGGGGAAGATCACCGCCATCTCCCGAGAAAAAACATGCACTACACTAACGGGACTAATGACCGAAGCAGTTGACGCGCCCGGAAACACGAAAAAATCAATCAATCAATCAAGCCTACACTACCGACACTACTAATACCACTGACATTCCCAGCACTACCGACACACCAACAATACCGATACTGCTGACAATACCGAGACTACTACCACCATCACTACCCCCGCTGCCAGGCGCTTGGCTACCCCAACGCCCGTTCGACCACCGTCATCGGTCCAGTTTCTCCCGGCGTGGCGCGGGCGGTGTTCTCTCCCATCCCTCCGCGCGGCTCCGCCCAAATCCGCTCATGCGGCGCTTGCGGCTGCGCGTCGCCGCGCGCCAGCGCCTCCGCCCGCCCGCCCGCCCGCCCGCCCGCCCGCCCGCCCGCGCCCGCCCGCCCGCCCGCTCGCCCCGAGGCGATGATGAGAGCGACCCGTCGGGCGGCTGGCCCGCGCCGCCGCTCGCCCGCGCCCTGCCGTGTCCGACCGCTCTTCTCCCTTTAAGGCCGCTTCGACCCGCCCCAGCGCCCGCCCACCCACCAAGGTCGGCGGCGGTTTGGAGTGTGCACAGCGGCGCGGGAAACTGATTTTTGCTAGCGGGATTTGGGAAGCGAGCAGTTTTCTCTTTTGAAACTCGTGTATTCATGTTTCGTAACTCGGGGTTTCTTTGTGAAGCAGGGGGTTTCCGTGTAAATCGTGGTAAATTTTTGGTGTTTCAAATCTCGTGTCGACGCTTCTGCTGCCCTGAAATCTCACCCCACCGAGGGACTGTCACCTGAAGCTCTTGTCCAACTACTGTGTATGCTAGAGGCGGTCTTGATAAAACCGTATCCTTTGGTGTTCACGTGAATACCGTCTACTCTGCTGGAGCAAAAATCTCATATAAGCAACTAATAAGGCAATTTATATGACGTATTATGTAAACATCCCTTTTCAAATGGACTACCCAGTCGATCTCAGCAAATAAGGTGTTTGCAAGTCAGAAATCCGCGATGTCTGCACGTGTAGTTTAAATGTTTGTGTATGTTATATAAACATGAATAATATGAAAAAATAAATGTTTGCACCGTTGACATCACGCACAACCTGACGGTAAGGCGGGTAGTATCTAGGTCAGCCTGCACAGGACGAGGAGGTTGGCAAGGAGCAGGGTGTGTTTGAACAGGCCAGAGCAGACTAGTGCAATGCAGGACACAGCAGAGTAGAGCAGAGCAGGTCACTACACTACTGACAGAATACATTTATTTTCCTGTCTGAATATATGAATAAGGTAAATAATTATCTAGACAAGTAAAAGGCTTCGGCTTTAAACATCCCCTGCGATTTAATCGCATAGGTTTCCACCAGGTATTCATAATTGTTAATGTTTTGGGATTAATGAAGGAAAGTTTGAGCTTTGTGTAAGAAAGTTCGTATGAGAGTTTGTGAACATCACATAAGCAATATTCAGTCATCCAACAAAGCTTCCAAGTTCTCCCGTGAAAAGATGATAGATGATGAATCGGAAGTCACCAGTAACGATTTTTTTCTTAGAAACTCTGATGATTGCAGGAACTTGTCGTATTACGACTTTCGATTGAGTCACCGGAAGCGGTAGCTCAGTGAATCTACTGATGTCACTGCAGCGCCTCTGATCGGAAGGTCCTAGGTTCGAGTCCGGACCGCGGCAGGATTTTCTTTTCAGGCAAGCAGGCGGCAGGACAAGCTTTTCAGCTAGGTCGAATTCAGTCGCTGTCTGGAGGAGAATTCTAGCGGCCTGCTGCTCTGATCGGTAGTTTTCCGGGCAGGCGGGCTGTACGTTACGGGGCGGACAGTACCTTAACAAACGGGCCATGGACCTCGCAAGATATTTCCTTCCTCTTCCTTGTCCTATCCTCTCCCCTTACACACACACTACCTCATATTCCGGGAGATCGGTCGGGAGCTCGGAGCTTGTTCCGACTGGGGCGGTGCCCCGCTGGTGGGAGAGTCCTGGTTAGGGGGAAACCCTACTAGCCGCTGTCGTCGCCGGATCTCGCCATCCAGCGGGGGAAGATCACAGCCATCTCCCGAAAAAGAAGCATGCACTACACTAACATGACTCATGGCCAAACAGTTGACGCGCCCGGAAACGCGAAGAAATTAATCAATCAATCGAATGAGTCAAGAGACGCATGTTGCTCCACCGCCATTGGAACTTCCACATATCCGCAACAACTCCAATAATCAGAGAGCAAATGCTTTCAAAGTGGACAATTTTGTGCTAGTGAACTTCAAAGGCACACCTTTCTCAGAAAAGCATCAAACACCAACAATCAAACAAAAGAAACTGACATCAAACCCCCATGGATTCATGGGGAGCGTAATGGAGCCAACGGGAATCCTGATTGCAATATTATACTGTGGGACCGCAGTCTGGAACGCCATTGACCTTCCGGATCCAATGAAGTGTTGAGGGCTGTAACAATATCATGATGGTTTGTTGCTTATAAATTAATTTATTTACTATTTAATGAAAGGTCAATACCATCTTCTATACTTCCACTGTGTGCCCTAAACAGCGATATATATTTCCATATAAAGTTTCCCTGATTGTTACTGAAACATTTGTATTACAAACCGTTAAATAAATTATATCGTTGATAGTGCGTGGGTAATCAGTTCAGAGTGCCTCTAGAGTTTGCAGTTAAAGCAATCCGCACGCGACTCCCAAGGAAGAATCCGCCATTCGTAACAAGACATTATTTATTTCAATGCTTTTATCTCCGTGCGAATTTTGCGACCATTGGATATTCCGCGTCGGTTAATAAAGCCGATGTGCTGAAATTGTCGGCTATTCTATTTATTTCCATGCTAGAAAATAAAAAGTGTTGTTAATAAATAATCGTATAAACGAATAGATTAGCCTAGATAAATTAATCTATTCATTAAAGTTTCTGTTTATTAGTGGTAAGTTTTTCATTGTGTACAATACACATTCAATGTGAGTGTATATGGTTAAATGGAAGAAAACAGTGCGTCGTTCAAGATAACGGCATCAGAAAAAGAAAGACAACTATCACTTGTGGAATGAATCCTGGAATAATGAATTATGATGCAGAAATGAAAACAATTTACCTGTTGATTAGATAGTTTTGCACATTTAATGACCTTTTTGGGAGTGAAGTTTTTAAATGACGAACATATGCATATGTATCAAACGTTTTTAAACGTTTAAATATAAAACGTTTAATATAAAACGTTTTTACACTTTGCCATGCAGAAGGAAATTACCCAATACTGATTCAGTTTAGTCAATTACACTTCTCTTCACTAACTTAAACCCTAAAGCGATAAACAAATGTCAGTATGAAATTCCGGAAATTTGGCTAATACGTCTCATTTCTGCTTTAATGTACATCAATACCCACTTCATTTGCTTGTCAATTGAATTAATTTGATTGATTTGGCGTAGTTCTATAAAACGTCATGAGTTTAAAATATTGCGATGTCTGTTATGCCGCCTTACTTTCGTCAGTATACTCATATAAAGATATTTCTCTTTAAATACGAAGAGTATCATTTACGCGAAAAGTCGGCGATCACAGTTTTACAAATTAATTATTCTAAATTATTAATTGGGATGGTGGGTCGGGATGGTGGTAAAAAAATAACCTTTGAAAAACAAAATTGCCGATCAAATAAAAATAAATAATATTAGGGGCGTGCAACAGAAAAACTGCTGCTGTACAAAACCAGGAATAATAACTCAAGAACAACACACTCATATAACACTGCAATAAATTAGATATTTTAACTAAAACAGTCTTTACGAATACCGCAATATATATATATATATATATATATATATATATATATATATATTGTATACAATTTTTTATATACCAAGTAAGTAAAAACGTTTTTCCGTAACGCAACTCGTAAATAACAAACATTAAATGGTCGAGGCCTCCTCAAGGAGACTCACTGTTTCAGCTGTGTATGCGACTAGTGATGCCGTGAGTATGAGAACACTGTTGGTTAATTTGTTAATTTATCTATTGATTATAATTACACAGTTTTATAATTACACAGTTCAGAAACAGTTCTCTTTCAGTGTTGTGATGGCTTACATTATATTTATACTAACTTAACCTTAACTACATTACTCGTGTGTAGAAAACAACAAGAGCCCCTACATTAACATTTAATGGAATTTTTTTAAGAAGGTTTCAAAATGGAATCTGTTTTTATTCTAATTGGAAAGTCATTTAATGAGGCCAGGTTCTAATGAACTGCTTGGTTTATTGTAGAATGTTGTTTGTACGCTCAGTCTGAGAATACATCAATTATTTGCATCTGAAATAAAACATCAAATATTTTGCTTTATTAATTCAAAATCGCAACATTTTCATTTTGTTTGTATTTTTCCGGATTCCTGCAAATCTAATAAAGCTGTAGATACCTCTCACCTGGCTGAAGGCATTAGTTTCTCGTCAATTTATGCATATATTTGGAATCAGAAATATAGATAAACAGCCGTTGACAACCCACGGCCCCTATTTTTTCTGTAAACAACAAGTTCTTTGATATCGTAGGCTTCCGCGGCCAGAGTCATGATCTGGGCTGTCCGGGTGACGCCGCGTCGAAGGCTGGGGTGCCGACGTTTCGACCGACATATCGCGGTCCTCTTCAGGGCTGTACTGCTTCGCAGTTTCGACCAACATATCGCGGTCCTCTTCAGGACTGTCCTGGTTCCTAGTACAGCCCTGAAGAGGACCGCGATATGTCGGTCGAAACGTCGGCACCCCAGCCTTCGACGCGGCGTCACCCGGACAGACCAGATCACAACAAGTCCTTTGGTTCCCTTTTGTCTTTGGAGACCATTCTTTCGATCTCACTGGCAGGTGGGTATGTTAAGATGAGTGACTCGTACGGTGGCGACTGACACCCACATGTATTTCCTTTTGCACTCTTGACTGAATAATTTTCAGTGCCTTTGCGCCTTCTCGAATCCGAACTTCAAAGATGCTGTTTTTCTTTTTTCCGCTCACTCTCTCTTTCTTTTTATTCATGAATTCAAATGAATTTAGAACCAAAGGCGACAATTTATATTCCACTTTTTAATTTCGTTGGAGTTTTCTTGGTGTTTGCGTTCTAGACGTAATGGGTCTGGTCAAAGTTGGCGACAAATCCTATAGAAGGAGACCGACACAAGAACTGAAAAGGCGGAAGATAAAATACATGTGGGAAATTACATGACCTTTAGGCCACTTAATGCGAATGTCACGTAAGGTGAATTCAAAAATTTATCTCTGTATTCTGCATGTGAATCGACATTATTTTAAACTGAGGGCTTTGCAAGAAATATTTTTCTTGTGAATGGCAAGTGTTTAATGATTTCTGTTGAATGCGGGACGAACGGACATGTGTCAGAACCCTGCACCAGTCAGACTCTAACATTTCAGACTACTTTGTTAAATATTAGTTTGTTTATCTTTGATGAACTATTACGTGTTAAAGAAAGACACTAGGAAAGTTCTTCACTTAAAATTATGTGTTTACAAATGTCAGTCAGAATCAAACACTTACAAGGCAACATTGACAATTACTCAAGAAGACAAAGTCACCCTCAAAGAAGATATATTATTATTTCAGAAATAATGAAAAATAATTTTGATACTGTGATTATTGTGGTGATTATAATGATGATACAAAGTTTAAATGACTAAAAATAAAAATGTAAAAACATTTATGTAATTTAATTTTCCGTATTTCATTTTTTGTTTCGGATTGAAAATAATTCACTGGGTATAGCTCAAGTTACGTTCTTTAGATTATAATTCAACATGTATTGCTAGTGTGTAATGCTGTGTATACATCGGCGAGATTACTGCTCGTGTTTATTATTTTTTATCAAATTCGTTCCTGGGGCTTCGTAGAGCCAATGCTTTCCCAACCTGTGTGCTATCTCTCCGCGTCACTAACATGTTTTACATTTCGAGGAAGACGGAAATCGATCCGTCTGTGTGACTGTCCGACTCTGCACCTGCCAATCTGTGCATGTGTCCGTGGTCAATGCTATCACCTTTACCGTTCAGACGATTTTCTCCGTACATGATATTTCCCCAACGATTTTATCGAACACAAGGCCATGAGAAAACTTCGATTTCTGAGGGTATTTCTCATGAATTCTTAAAAACATTCAAATTTTCTTGAAACTAGCTCCAAATTTTTGGATTAAGTTTCTTCCTCGGCCAGGACAAATATGATTTAAAAATGGCGTAGACCTAGTTTTTGCTTCGTTCTCTCTGTTTTCAAAATGTCCAAATTTCATTCTTTGTCGCTGTTTTCTGTAACTACAATTTTAATTTTTCCTTAATGAAATCTGAAATTTTTCAAAAATGTCAATAGTATTTGCGTAATTCCGTGTAGAATGAAGACATCGTAAAGCAATTATTTTCTCAAAAACGGCTCCATTTTTTCTTCTCCATTTTTCTCCCGAATACAGCAAATGATGGTAGTAATGAAAATGTTTGTGGTCTCATTTTCGGCAAAGTGCATTTTCGAAAATTGCAAAAAATTAACATCGCAAAAGTACAATTCTGATGGTCAGATTTTTTTTTAAAAAGATGTTTAAAAAATATTGATTATGTTGAAATATCTTTAAATAAGGACATATATTTTTGAAATATTTAGCAGATGTCGCCTAATTTCTGATTGAATTTAAGACAATTTATAAACAAAAATATTACATCCAAGGAGCTTCAAATTTTATCCTCGGATACAGCCAATGACACTTAAAAAATATGGCAGGGACCAATTTTGTCGAATATTTTTTCGAAAATTGCAAGAAATATAACATTGCAAAACTACAATATTGATAATAGAGATTTATCCGTAACGAAATCAGTTCTTTAAAACCAGAACTTGAAATTATGAATTTCTGGTAATTGGGAACCCAAATCTTCAATATTTTTACTGTTCGGAAGGTTGTGTGTAGTGTGAAAGACGTGTTGGGAAAAACGTAACTGGCGTGTTAACGTGAAGAACTTGAAATCGGATCTCAATTCGAAGAAATTCTTTTTGCTGCTAAGAAACACTTTGGCATGTTCATGTATTTATTAACCAGTGTTGAGTAGCCATTACAAATAAGAGGAGAAAGTATGTGCTGTTGTAGCACCTCTAGTTTCATCTATTTATCACTTCGTTTTCGGGTACGAAAAGAAATAGTTGAGGGTTCGGTCTATGCCCACTTAATTTTTATCACAGCATTCATTAAAATCATTAGTGAATATAACGTCTGCTTTAAAATTTGTAGAAAATGCGTAATAATTATTAAGACAACATACTGTTTTCTTTTCCGGTGAATATTTCACAGTATTTTTATTACACGTTTTCAGTTTGCTATGGTGGGATGGAATATTCTAATACACGGAAACAAAGTGGAAACAAAGTGTTCATATCGTCGTGTTGAAATTCCTAATTGCTCGGTGTTCTCTTAGGGTCGTCGAGGGCCCGCACGCGTCGGGACAAATCCCGCGCACCGTTAACGCGCCGCGTTGTGCGGCCGCGCAAGAGCCCGCGCGCGGCCAAGGAGCACTTGCGGTCGCGGGCGAAGGGGGAGGGGGCGGGGCTCCTATGGGCACTTGCGGGCTCTTGCGGCCGCTTGTGAACGCTCGCGTGGAGGCGGCGGCGGCGGCGGTCGTGCGCAGCGGCGCGTCACTTTCGCGGCGGCGGCGGCGGCGGCGGCGGCAGAGAGGGCAGAGGCGGCGGAGGCAATCGCGGTGACCCTAATTGCCACCCCCATCAACCCAGGTGGGGGCGGCGGCCGGGGTGAGCGGCGCCCGCGGGGGCAAGGGCCACTGCCACCTGACTCGCTAATGACGTCATCAGCTTATCGCCGCCGCCGCCGCCCCCGCGGCCCCCGCGCCGCCGCCGCCCCCGCCCCGCCGCCCCCCCGGCCTACTTCCCCGCCCACCGCGGCCCCCCCCCCCGCGCTGCCCCCCCGCCCACTCTACTCCGCCCTCCGGACCCCGTTCTGTCTCTCTCCTTCCTTCTCTATCCAGCTTCAACCATTTCCATTCCTTGCCACCCACCCGCCCCTTCCCCTTTCCGTCGCCCTCCCCCCCGTCCCTCTCCCCCGACTATCTTCTTCCCTCCCTCTTCTTGCCGCCTCTCCCTCACGCACCTCACCGTTCTACCCCTCTCCGCCACGCCCCTCTCCGCCACGCCCCTCTCCCCCCCCCCGCTCCTTCCCCCCCTTTTCTCTCCGACATGCTCCAGTCCATCCCACTTCCCCCTGCACTCCCCCCCTTCCCACTGTCACTTCCCGAACCCATCCCCGTACTGCTCGACCCACTAATCTCCAAGCCACCCCCTGCGGCCCGTTTCACTCACCCCGGTTCCGTCCATTTCTCACCCCGCCCCTCTCCGCCCACTATTCCCCGCTCTGTTCGGGGTTGCGCCGGTCATCGTGCCTATGTGCTACCCACATCCCTTGCCCCATTACGCGACCGCAGCGCCCCTCGTGGCCCATGTAATTTTTACATCGCTTGCGCAGTTTTCGTTTGTCATATTTCTTGCGAGGCCACCAGCGAATCGCCAACCGCGCAATTCTCACAGTTTTTGCACTCCTTTTTCGCACCATGTTGGTCGTTTTTGCATGGATTACGTAAGGGGTCTTACCTTTAGGGAATGTGTTCTTGGTTCTTTCCTGCATTGTGTCCAAATCGGACCCTGAACATTCTCTACTTTCTCTTTCCGAAATCATTGCAAAAGATAAACGATCTTTCTGAATTTCATCATCATGAATTGGATAAAACCTACTTTGTGTGTGTGTAGTTAATACTGAAAAATTTTCTTCCAATATTTACATTTATATACAATTACAATCAGACAGTTAAAATGAAAGATAACAGCGATATATTATATTATTTTAGTTGTTTTCAATGACATAGAGGAAATAAAGTACGATATTAAAATCGATCTGGCATATTTCTGGGCAAATTTCAATTCTTAGCGAACGCAAGTCCCTTCACACCAATCTATCTGCTTTACTCACATCATTCCTGGCGTTTCCTATGTGTTCATCGTGCTTCACAAATTCCATCCTTTACCGTGTCTCTTCCTTCTTAAACACTCGGCTCAGTTACCAGAATTTATTGTCCCTATTTCTAATTTTGTTATTTAGTCTATACGCAAACCCTCCCTCACTCTACTTCCTCTTTCCTTGGTTTCCTTGGTTCGTTTCGATAGTCTCTTTTCTATCGTACACTCTGCAGTTAAAAAGAAAATTATCTCTGGAAAGAATCTCTCATGTTATTACCGTGTTGTAGCATCTTCCACCCACATCATTCATAAATATGACCAAGAATTGAATTAGGTAGAACCATATTTACGTATTAAAATATATTTTAAATATTAACAATTTTCGGTGGTGACACTTCAATATTTCAATAAGAACCGTAACGTGTGTTTTGCAACTGCTTTAGGAATGTGTGTATGTAATTGATAATCCTCACCTGTTTAAGCAGCACAGCTCAAGCTGTGTGCTCACTAGTAACCGCCCCCACCTGCGCACATCCGTCTCCCTGAGCCGCCATCGCTCTTCCACGCATCGCCGCCAGCCCTCCGCCCCCTCCCAGCCCCGCCCGCACGCCTCCCCGCAGCCCCTAGCAGCGTGCGGTGCCTGCGCCTCCCTCTGCACTGCCGCACTCACCGCAACTACCCTCATCACCGCTACGCCCCTCACCACCGCTGCCGTCATCACCGCCGCCCTCACCTCCGCCGCCTCACCACCGCCGCCCTCACCACCGCCATCTTCACCACCGCCATCTTCACCACCGCCATCTTCACCACCGCCATCTTCACCACCGCCATCTTCACCACCGCCATCTTCACCACCGCCATCTTCACCCCCGCCATCTTCACCACCGCCATCTTCACCGCCGCCATCTTCACCACCGCCATCTTCACCACCGCCATCTTCACCACCGCCATCTTCACCACCGCCATCTTCACCATCGCCATCTTCACCACCGCCATCTTCACCTCCGCCATCTTCACCACCGCCATCTTCACCACCGCCATCTTCACCACCGCCAGCTTCCCCACCGCCAGCTTCCCCACCGCCAGCTTCCCCACCGCCAGCTTCCCCACCGCCACATCACACCCCCAGCTTCCCCACCGCCAGCTTCCCCACCGCCAGCCCCCATCCCCGCCCCCACCGACCCTTGGTTCCCCTCTCCTGCCACCCCCCTCTCCCCTACCACCCCATCTCCATCACCCTCACTATCACTAGCCGCACCACTACCACCAACCCCCCCCCCCACCCCGCTCCCGCCACCGCGCCGCACCGCGCCGCGCCGCGTCGCGCCTCGCTGATTGCAGCCCCGTTCCTAATGCAGTATTGCGGCACGGTCCATTGTGGTACGCACCGCCCCAAGACAGCTCCGCTGACAACCAAATGAACGTCATTTATCAGCCACTCGTACCATTAGCCGGCGCTCCCTGTTTTCTCCTCCCCCCCCCCCCCACCGCGCCCCGACACGACCCGCTACCGCGCCGCCGCCGCCGCCGCGGACGCCCTCGGCTCTTTTAATTCCCTGTTTTCTTCCATTCTCTGCTCTATCGAGTGAATGTTTTCTTTGTCCCGCGAGCGGTGTACTCGTCTGCCTTTTCACCCGAGATCTATCGCTTCCAGGGTGGCCCCCTTTTTCCCCGGAACAGAGGATTTACATGCTCCGCCCCCGCTCCTGCCCTTTGCTCAGGCGACCTGCGGACGTTTCTGGATTCCTCTCGCCCCGCGCGGCGTCCACAAGTGATTTTCTTCGTCTCCGTGAAATTTAATTTCTATTACGCCGCAGGTCGTTTACGGGAGCTTTGTTCCCCGTTACAAAGGAAGCTCGCGGCGCGCCAGTTAGAGTATTAGAATGGATGTTTTCGAAACACACTGTTCTAACAGCGTATCTATATTTACGAGAAGGGCTGAAAATGTTTCGTTTGCTTTTATGACAACATTGTCTGAAATCTAGATAATTTTATAATTCTCAGCAAAAGATATTATATTTAATTTCTTCTTATAATTTGCGCCCCATGATCACTCAACTTCTTACAAAATGACAGTGGCTTCAGTTTTCATGGAACATTTTTGTTCTTCGTAATCTTTTATTATTAAAATAATGGATATTGTCAAACTATTATATTATTATTATAATCAGGTACAAATAAAAGATAACATTTGTGCATTTGTGTTTGAAATCAATTGTTTTAATATACTGGGGATTAAAGTGCGTCGGTTCTAAAATCTATTTTATAAATAGTTGTGCACGATTACAAATGTATTATAACAAGTGACTTAACAACCCTTCTTTAATAATTCATCATTTTCCAATGTTTCATTTTCCTTTTTCGTCAAGTTAAAATACTTCTCAAATAACACGTAATGAAGAACGATTTCCGGTATCGGCTTCCAGTAATTCTTTTTGTTTGTTTTACTTAATCTGGGTATCGGTTTTGTCAGTTTTAAAAAACGCTGTAAGACTGGTTCGATGCACTTATTACTAAAGGTTGAATGAAAATATCCCTGCGGTATTCCGTTGATGAGATTTGTTATTTCTTTCGTTGAGACGTATGAGGAAATGTAGATAACAATAAATTCCACTTCGTGTAATGTGTTCATGTTGAGCTTGCATGACTATGTTGCCTTGTATCAGGGTCTTGTTTCATAATTATGAAATGTCTTTTTAAATATGTACTATTTGAATTCTTAAGAAGCATTAAAAACTGTCAGCGGCAATGTATGAAAAATTTATGTGGATTGCTCTATAGTATTAATATTTTAATTGTAACCTCCAGGATAATGATGTAAGCAATATTTTTTTGTTATTCATCGATACCGTGTGTTAATTACCCATGTATTTTGTGAAAATGTAATGCAAGCATTTACAAATAGTGCATTATGTTCCATTATTCAATGCGTAATACTACGAAATATAATGGTAGGATACCCTATAAATCTTTCTTGGTCGGCAAAACAATGGCATCATCAGGATATTGCCAGTATTAATGTTGTTTTACTGGTAATGTGCTGGATTTAGAGATTGTAATTGCTTAATACAAGGGCGAAGCAGGAAAAATGGTTAATAGTAACTTAATATTTTTTTGCGTATTATTTAAAACTGTGATTTGTGTTCTAGTAAATATTTTAATTAACCTTCCGAAATCATTCAGTCTTCAGTTAGAACCACTCGTTTGACAATACCATGATAGTTACTGTTCGGAAATTTGTGAATTTTCGACGTTATACGCAAATGTATTAACAATCTAAGTAATGCCGTAAACATTTGGGTATGTTAGAAGGGGTACCGGGCGCGCTCTCCGCAGCCCCTCGTCGACTCCCATCCCACTTTCATTCCCATCTGCCATCCTCACTCCTGGTCTCTCAATTGCACTCTCACTCCCGCCGCTTTCCCCCACCATCAATCACTCACTCGCCTTCTTTCCCTTTTCCCATCTCTTTACCGCCCCCCCCCATCCCTCGCATGTCCTCTCAGTTGCACCTTCCCTCCCGCCATCTCCCCCGCCACCACAACCCTCCCCTCCTTCCTGCACCTGCCCCTCACCTGCGCATTTCAGCCCGTTGGGTCCTGTACCACTTCCATCCCCATCTGCCATCCTCGCGTGTCCTCTCAATTGCACCCTCCTCCCTGCCCCCCTTCGCATGCCCTCTTCACCTACCTCACCTGCCTCCCTGCCCCCTCGCATGCCCTCTTCACCTACTCTCCTGCCTCCCTGTCCCCTTCGCATGCCCTCTTCACCTACCTCACCTGCCTCCCTGCTCCCTTCGCATGCCCTCTTCACCTACCTCACCTGCCTCCCTGTCCCCTTCTGCATGCCCTCTTCACCTACCTCACCTGCCTCCCTGCCCCATCGCATGCCCTCTTCACCTACCCCACCTGCCTCCCTGCCCCCGCATGCCCTCTTCACCTACCTCACCTGCCTCCCTGTCCCCTTGCATGCCCTCTTCACCTACCTCACCTGCCTCCCTGCTCCCTTCGCATGCCCTCTTCACCTACCTCTCCTGCCTCCCTGCCCCTTCGCATGCCCTCTTCACCTACCTCACCTGCCTCCCTCCCCTTCTGCATGCCCTCTTCCACCTACCTCCCTGCCTCCCTGCCCCTTCGCATGCCTCTTCACCTACCTCACCTGCCTCCTGTCCCCTTCTGCATGCCCTCTTCACCTACATCACCTGCCTCCCTGCCCCTTCGCATGCCCTCTTCACGTACCTCACCTGCCTCCCTGCCCCTTCGCATGCCCTCTTCACCTACCTCACCTGCCTCCCTGCCCCTTCGGCGGGGGCCTCGCGGGGACGTGGCGGCTGCGGCCGCACGCGACAGGCGCGCACCCGGACGGCGGAATCCACTCCGCCTGATTCGCGCCGGGGCTGTCGCCGCGTTCGCGAGATATGTTGCGTCTTCGCTTATTCATGCGGCTCCTCCCCTCCCCCTCTGACGGGCTTCCCTGTTTGCCTGTAGCGGAACCGGTCCTTAATTAAAAACTGCAGCATCACGGCGTTTGCGGCTACAAAGCCTCGTTTGACCTCTTGAGAGTCTATTAAAACACGCCGGACAGCGCTGTTTACAGCGAAGGAGCGGGCGGGATGGTCGCTCTAAACATGCCATTAATTAACGGAATTTGGAGGATATTGTGTTGGAATTAACGGCAACACTTAAGGTTCGTTTTAAAACAAATGGATATCGCAGAGATTGGGCACCACTTTTTAAACGCATCTGGAAGGAAGGTATGACATATTTTCCCAATGTGGTATTTGCGAGTTTCTGTTTGCCCTCGTAACTTTTGAATTAATCAACGGATTCTTACGATTCAATATGACAGTTTTTTTCGTGCGTCAGAAATGTATACTACATAAGTTATTGAATAATTGTAAACACCGATCGTCAGGGCACCTTACATTGACTTATCCCAAAAATAATTTTTTGTTTTGTGTGATTACGATTTTAAGCGGGGCCGCTTTTCATGGCCGAAGACTATGTATTGTGACCTGTCGTAATGGATTTTTTTACATTTTTAAAAAGTGAATTTTGTTTTGCACACATTTCATCCCTTAAATTAAAATGACGATTGTTTAGATGTGTTACTTTTTGTGTATCGGCGTAATACGATTTAACGGTCTAACCAGATCCAATGGGGCTCTGGTGCAATTGTTCATTATCAATTAAGATGAAATTGAGTAATAAGGCAAAATTTCAAATATAAGAAATCTATAACATACTATTTATTACTCTGTTATTTATCGTCTAATTTAATCTACTTACAGAATCACAAATTGAAAGTCTGAGAGTTGAGTAGATAGTAATATCTCACTTTCGACACACCGTGACCGTGATTCTATCTGATTAATTCTATCCGCGGATTAATACTAAGTTTTTATCTTGTTCTCTGTATCACATTATGGAAAAATTTTGCATATAACAGCTGGTTCAAATAACTCTTCTTTTTTGTTTGTATATCGAATGTTACATTGCCTCTCAGAATGTCAATACAATTTTGGGGCTCCTTGGGGTCCCTTTAAAGTGGCTAGCTACTCGCTCCCTACTTGGCTTTCTGTGTGATCTCCTGGGAATCAAAGCAGGTATGGCAGCGAGGCCCACCCCTCTCCAAGCGAATCTGAAAGGGGCTTTTACCACAATGATGTTCACGAGTTGGAGATTTCGTGGAAATACAAAAGCCTCTTGAGATTCAAGTAAGTGCTCAAATGTGAATGGACTGCAGGAAATGCTTTCAGACCACTTTCCATTTCTCGGAGGAGACGTATGAGGATGTTTTCTCACACATTTTATGCGGATCATTTCTATCAGGATGTTGTTTAACGCATCTGCAATGTATTAATATTTGCATTAACACTGCAAGGAAAAAATGCATTAATATGAGCTAGTATCATATCAGTGCCATTAGTATTGAAAGTACGAGGCGGTACAGATAGACTAGCGTAAATTGGCAACGTCATTTAAAAAAACTGAGAAAAGCAGAAAGTTTTCTATTCACGCACAAAGTGTTGTAATTAAAATATAAAAATGGCGTGACATTTGCACATTGTTAGTTTAACTCTTATATTAAATTGAATAATATGATTATTGATAAATGTTTCATTTAGAGCATGCCATGCGTCCCTCATAAATTAATTAATTTGCATATCTAGGCGCAAATGTGAATATCGATATTATTATTATTATTATTATTATTATTATTATTATTATTATTACTATTATTCGCGATGGACATAAATCTATCAATAGATAAACGAGAACTTTTTGCACTATGTTATATAAATGCGTCAGGAAAACGTGCTCAATTAGCAGAAAATGAGTTGGATGTTCTTTGAGGGATTTAATTCGGTGTTTTTCAAAATCTTCCCGAGCATTATGGCATTAGTTCAGAGAAAAATACATTTTAAGAACTGAATCAAACACTTTTAAGATAACCCGAAATATCTGGGAATGTCAAATATGTGACCCCCACAGAAAATATTTTCTTGTGTTGTTCACTAACCGTGTAGTCGTGCGGTCAGCGGTCAAGTTCCTTAGTTTTGGCGATAAGGATCGTAAAACATCTTTTTTTAGAAGTTGTGAGTCTGTAGAACGAATAGAAAGATGTAGACGGATTAATGTCAACTTCCAGGTCTGCCTGCTTTTCACTCTCACGTCGCTTGTCCTCTCCTCTTTTCTGAGCACCAATATCGCTCGCTCGGTCACGCGACTTCGAGAATCGGACACCAGAAGCCTTAGCGGTTTTCTTCCTCGGACGCAATTCGACACACGAGAGAGGAGAAAAGAAGTGTCGATGACGTAGATCGGGGAAATGTGGCGGTGGTGGTAATATAAGAATTCGAAGGATGTTGCCTGGTGTAGACGCATGTGGGGACAGTATAGTGTAGGGGGCCTGCCGACCGCCAGAGAATCTAATGTTGATAAATATCTTTGTATAAATACTGAATTATACGGTAATTCCGATGAAGTGTCGTTTTCCAATATAACTGTATATTCAAGTTAGACTTCGGGGAGAGCGCAGAGTTTCAAAAGCAAGTTTATGATGTAAATGATACAATACGAGGGCTTCATGCGGGCTAAATCTCTCTCATATGTGCAAGGTTTTAATATTTCATAGTCTTCGTACATTTGTTTGATGTACCTCACTAGGAGTAAATATCCTCCTCAGATATTTTCTGTTTTCTAAAACATAATTACCAAATAGCATATTTGTATTGTTGTGTGAGTAAAAACGCATACTTTTTAGTTGATTGCTGTGAGAAAAATGTCTTTGATCGAGCTTTAAACAATCCGCACTGAATGCGTAGCAACACGAAACGGTCGAGATCATTCTGAGAAGGAACTCTCAGCGTTTTCTCATCTCGTGTAGGAATCGCTCATATCTCATAACGCCCAGCAGAGAAAACTCATTTTAATGGAGATCTCCGGCCTGGAAAGAACTCCTCCCTTAAACTGCTATCTACAGACGTCTCTTTCAACTATATCTACGAGTCACACGCTTTTCCGTTCGCCCACACGAGTCATACTACATTACCGAAAGGGCATGCCGAGGACAGAAGCGCATGGTCGGTATATACTTCGATTAAAACATTAAGTATGTTGACATTTGGTCAGCTGTGACGCTGCCATGCAATCGAAAGCTTGAACGTCACCATAGTAACTATAGTGACGTCACTATAGTGACTATAGTGACGTCACTATAGTGACGTTCCATCCCGTGAATGGATATCAGTGTCTCAGCTGACTAAATGTCAACGAACTTAATGTTTTAATGGAAGTATGATCTTACTTTCATTTAACTTTGGTTCGTTCGTGCAATTGACTTTTCTCTTCTTAAGATTCGGGCACTAACCGACAGTGGCTCCATCCGCGGCAGAAACTGCAGAGAATCCTGCGACCGAGAGAGCACGCTCGGTTCAACGACCGCCGGTCAGCTGTGACGCTGCCATCCAATCAAAAGCTTGAACGTCACCATAGTGACTATAGGACGTCACTATAGTGACGTTAAGTACGTTGACATTTGTCACTATAGTGACGATGTCACTAAAGTACGTCACTATAGTGACGTTCCATCCCATGAACGGATATCAGTGTCTCAGCTGATTAAATGTCAACGAACGAAATGTTTTAATGGAAGTTTGGTTGGTTCGTGCAATTGACTTTTCTCTTCTTAAGATTCGGGCACTAACCGACAGTGGCTCCATCCGCGGCAGAAACTGCAGAGAATCCTGCGACCGAGAGAGCACGCTCGGTTCAAACGACCGCCGGTCAGCTGTGACGCTGCCATCCAATCAAAAGCTTGAACGTCACCATAGTGACTATAGGACGTCACTATAGTGACGTTAAGTACGTTGACATTTGTCACTATAGTGACGATGTCACTAAAGTACGTCACTATAGTGACGTTCCATCCCATGAACGGATATCAGTGTCTCAGCTGATTAAATGTCAACGAACGAAATGTTTTAATGGAAGTTTGGTTGGTTCGTGCAATTGACTTTTCTCTTCTTAAGATTCGGGCACTAACCGACAGTGGCTCCATCCGCGGCAGAAACTGCAGAGAATCCAGCGACCGAGAGAGCACGCTCGGTTCAAACGACCGCTGGTGATGGCGTTTCGCTCGCGGAAGTTTGTTTCTTTCGTGGGGAGTCAGACACCTCGCAACCTGCGTACGCCGGATCGCGACCTCGATCCGAATTTCATTTCCGTTCTGTGAAATACAATGCGGCGCGGTATCGGGTTCGGAGCACTCGGAGCAGAAACCTAGTGCGGGGCCGACTGCCGGATAACGAGTCTGGAGGTAAAGTGGAAAGTGTAGGTGGAGTCACGACGCATCAACATGTATCAACACGAAGTGCTGATCGCGAAGAATTTCCGTTTTAGGAAAAGAGTTTGTAAGAAAGTAACTTATGATGTTTTATAGCGTTTCTCCGACTTGCGACCAGACATTTCAGGATTGAAGTTGGATTCGTTCCAGGAAGGTCAAATATCAAATTTTATTTTACGAATGCATAGTTATGTTTTGATAAAGTTATGGAATAATTATAATGATGACAAAGTGGGTCACATAATTTGTGCCACTAGTAGAAAAACGAGACGTAACTTGAATATACCGGTAAAGTACTGATAGTCTTATCTGAGAAAGTGATTTAATTTCTAGGTTTTCGTCGAAACTAATAAATTAAAATGTTTTCTAACGTTTTATAGTTTGTTAATTTTACTCAATTACCTCATAATTTCCTGGTAGCAATTTTCAAGAATATATTGAGAAAATAAATTGTTTCCTCATATTTCTTAATAAATTCCGCAACAAGTATTACCAGAAATATTAGTCAAATGTGTGCTTTTTTTTCGCTAATAGTCATAAATGAAATATCGAAGTGTATGGAGTTCAGTCCATGCCTATGAAAATATCATATAATTGTCAATGAGAATATTTTTATATAAATTTGCAGTGCTGACACTAATGCCATCATTGGTGAGAAGGGGCGCAGTGACTTGGGGAAATGTGTGAAAACGGCTCTGGCAATGTTATCGATAACGTGAGTAACTCGCAGAAATCGCAGTAGATGAACCGCGCGCAGGAAACTTGGAGTGCGCGGTCTCATGTGACTGTTGCATATACCATTCGCTCTCGTACCAGCACACACGGGGAGCGGTAGCTCAGAGCATCAACTGATGTCATTGCAGCGCCTTTGACCGGGAGGTCCTAGGTTTGAGTCCAGATGGCGGCAGGATTTTCGATACTAGCCTTTCAGCTAGGTCAAATTCAGTCGCTGTCTGGAGGAGAATTCTAGCGGCCGACTGCTCTGATCGGTAGTTTTCCGTGGTTTCTCCGATCAACACCAGGCGAATGCCGGAGCAGTGCCCTACCAAACGGGCCACGGACCGCGCGCGATCTTTCCTTCCTCTTCCTTGCAATATCCTCTCACCTTACACACACACACGTACACTAACATGCACTACACTACCACATATTCCGGGAGACCGGTCGGGAGCTTAGAGTTTGTCCCGGCTGGGGCGGTGCCCCGCTGGTGGGAGAGTCCTGGTTAGGGGGAAACCCGACGGTAGGTCGGTGCCGAATTTCGCCATCCAGCGAGGGGAAAATCACCGCCATCTCCCAAGAAAAAACACGCACTACACTAACGGGACTTATGACCGAAGCAGTTGACGCGCCCGGAAACACGGAAAAATAAATCAATCAATCGTACCAGCACACCAAATCGTACACCAGCAGAAGCGCGGGCGAACAGAGATAAGACGGAAGGTTGGCAGGGGGCTCTTCACCTCGCAAGAAAGCTCCTCTCTCGAGTACATTTTTATTGCGCGGTAAATCTGTAGTGGTTGCTGTTCAGCGCAATTCCACTTGAAGATGCAGCACTTACGGACTGCTAGTGCTTATGCAAATGGTACGAATAGAAAAATGTTCTGTGCGAGAGGCAGAAACAGAGGGTTCAAGTGCTCTGGGTGTATTTTGGCGGTGTGATGAAAGAACGGCGATGCAACGCAACAATGATGTGTTCCGTGGTGACGTTAATGAATGCTGCGGTGATGGTTGCAAAGGCGTGTTAGCAGTAGCGCTGACAGTGGCAGTGGCTGCGATAATGATTATTACAGTGGTGATTGTAGCGGTGGTGATTGTAGCGGTGGTGATTGTAGCGGTGGTGATTGTAGCGGTGGTGATTGTAGCGGTGGTGATTGTAGCGGTGGTGATTGTAGCGGTGGTGTTGTAGCGGTGGTGTTGTAGCGGTGGTGGTTGTAGCGGTGGTGTTGTAGCGGTGGTGATTGTAGCGGTGGTGATTGTAGCGGTGGTGATTGTAGCGGTGGTGATTGTAGCGGTGGTGATTGTAGCGGTGGTGATTGTAGCGGTGGTGATTGTAGCGGTGGTGTTGTAGCGGTGGGATAGTGGCGATGGCGTGATTGGGCCGTGGTGGTCAAGGCCTAAAAGTAAACCGAGGAATTTGTATAAAAATACCTCTTGTGATGGCGATGGCAACGCCGTCGATAGCGACAAAGTTTTCGGTTGCGTTGCGGGCCACATTTCTGTTGTCGCCTTAAAGCAAATATTGATTGATTGATTTTTTTGTTTCCGGGCGCGTCAACCGCTCTGGTCATTAGTCCCGTTAATGCAGTGCATGTTTTTCTTGGGAAATGGCGATGATCGTCCCCCGCTGGATGGCGAGATCCGGCGCCAACCTACCCTCGGCTATTGGGGTTTCCCCCTAACCAGAACTCTCCCATCAGTGGGGCATCCCCAGCCGGGACGAGCTCTAAGTTCCGGACCGGTCTCTCGGGATATGTGGTAGTGTAGTGCATGTTAGTGTATGTGTGTGTGTGTGTAAAAGGAGGGGATAGGCCAAGGTAGAGGAAGGACAGATCGCGCGCAGTCCGTGGCTCGTTTGATAGGGTACTGCTCCGGCATTCGTCTGGTGTTGATCGGAGAAACCACGGAAAACTACCGATCAGAGCAGCCGCCGCTAGAATTCTCCTCTAGACAGCGACTGAATTCGACCTTGCTGAAAGCTAGTGTCGAAATCCTGCCGCCGTCAGGACTCGAACCTAGGACCTCCCAGTCGAGCACTGCAGTGACATCACTTGATGCACTGAGCTACCGCTCCCGGTGTAAAGCAGAGATAGTTCGAACAAGGAATGAGTTGATATTTACGTGAGGATGCGATGGGCTCATGAATGTAATGCTGCAAGACTGCCCCAAAGAGAAGTTTGTAATTAAGTTATGCGTTGCCTTTTCCGGTCCGTGGCTCATTTACACGCTCAAATCACCGCAGTAAAAGCGAAGGAACTCTGAAGAGGAAAAAAGTATCGACGGCTCGTCCTGAGATACCACGACATCGTTTGGTTTTACCCACACTAAGAACTTGTGAACATTTCTTAATTGATGTAACTTCCATATTTCCATATCTTTCATTCAGTAATCGCCTGCAACTAAAGACCAATTTTCAATTTCAATGTACGTTTTTATTTTCCCATGTTTCAAGGGCAGACTCGATAAGGTTCTTCAATATCGCATCGTAACTGTACAGGGCAGTTTGACATTCAAACATTACGTAACGTACCTAACTACTGTAATTACTTACGTTAATGTACGTAAGTAGTCACAAGCGTGATAATTTAAATTTTCATTTTTAATTTTATACGAGACGGACACACTTCAAATACGAATGTCACGTCATCATCGTTAGTTACAAGAATTAATTTGGCGAATGTGACTGTCATTTTGCCACAGTACTCGACTCAATGGCTACTCCTCTTTAGAACTATTTCATTAGTTTACCACGTGGGAGGAAGAATGAATAAAACGTTGCGATTGATTTGCCGCTCCGCAATCCACAAACGTCCGCATCGTGGGTGTCCCAACGCATAACCACACGTGGCTCGAATTATTAACAAGCAGGTCAGCACCTCCGCCGAAAAATGTGCCTGGCGGTCGATGGGAACCTATCGGTGGGTGGTGCATCGCTCTCCGGCAGCGTCGTTCTCCCACGCGACCGACAAATGCGCTTGCTCTGCGCCGAACGTGATTGCGCGATCGGTCGGTCGGCCGGCCGGCAGTCCATTTCAAAGGGCGGCACCTCTTTGAAGGTTCTTTCGCGTTAATGGTGTGCGCATGCGCAGACGATAAGAGCAGTGGCGGGCATCCCTCATACAAACACCACAAGGTACTCTAGTACTGTGGGCGACTTTTCGGACCGGGAGCGGGAGCTCAGTGCAACAACTGATGTCACTGCAGCGCCTCTGACCGGGAGGTCCTAGGTACGAGTCCTGACGGTGGCAGGATTTTTGACACTAGCTTTTCAGCTAGGTCGAATTCAGTCGCTGTCTGGAGGAGAATTCTAACGGCCGGCTGCTCTGATCGGTAGTTTTCGGTGGTTTCTAAGATCAACCCGGGGGGCCCCTTTTTCCTTGTCCTATCCTCGTGGGGTTTCCCCCTATCCAGGACTCACCCACCAGCGTGACACCGCCCCAGTCGGGACAAGCTCCCAACCGGTCTCCCGGAATATGTGGAAGTGTAGTGCATGTTAGTGTAAGTGGTGTGTAAGAGGAGAGGAGGGACAGGACTAGCAAGAGGAAAATTCGCCTGGTGCCGGCCGATCAGAGCAGCTGGCCGCTAGAATTCTCCTCCAGAAAGCTGCGGAATTGGACCTAGCTCAAAAGCTAGTGTCGAAAATCCTGCCACCATCAGGACTCGAACCTAGAACCTCCCGGTCAGAGGCACTGCAGTGACATCAGTTTGAGCAACCGCTACCGGTGGAAGAAGCTTGACGTGTCGCAACCGAGAACCCGAGAATTGTCGTCTTTCGCAACGCCCGCCTGACATCACCGGCGCACCTGCCACTCCATCATTTTCCTCGTCTGGCGTCCGTCTGCTGCGCGCAGGAGCGTGCCGCGCCGCCCCGCCCCCCCGCCCCCCGCCCCCCCGCACCCCCCCCGCACCCCGCCCCGCCCCACCCGCCCCCGCCCCGCCCCGCCCCGGCCCACCCTGCCCCGCCCCGCCCCGCCCCGCCCCGCCCGCCCGCCCGCCCGCCCGCCCGCCCGGTGAGTGCAATGGTGTCCCGCGTGTCCGTCTCGCCTCCTCCCCCGCCGGCCGTGCTCATCTGCATGCGCGCGCACGTTCGCGGCCCATTGCGGAATCGCTTATGCGCGTGCGGGGCGGAGCGGAGGGGGCGGGGCGGGGAGCTGCGCCGCGCTGCCGGACACGTGGCCCTCGGCGCGTGCCGTGACGCGGCAAGAACAGGCGGCTGGAGGAGAGGTGTCTAATTGCCCCTCCCCCTCTCACGCCGCCGCACAAGGGCACGCGGCACCGCCAACGAAACATCGATGCTCAACATCAAAGCATTGATGTTAATAAAATTGATTGATTGATTGATTTTTTCGTGTTTCCAGGCGCGTCAACTACTTCGGTCATTAGTCCCGTTAGTGTAGTGCATGTTTTTTCTCGGGAGTTGGCGGTGATTTGCCCCTTGCTGGATGGCGAGATCCGGCACCGACCTACCGTCGGCTAGTGGGATTTCCCCCTAACCAGGACTCTCCCACCAGCGGGGCACCGCCCCAGCCGCGATAAGCTCTAAGCTCCCGACCGGTCTCCCGGAATATGTGGTAGTGTAGTGCATGTTAGTGTAAGTGTGTGTGCATAGGACAAGGAAGAGGAAGGACAGATCGCGCGCGGTCCGTGGCCTGTTTGGTAGGGTACTGCTCCGGCATTCGCCTGGTGTTGATCGGGTAAACCACGGAAAATTACTGATCAGAGCAGCCGACCGCTAGAATTCTCCTCCAGACAGCTACTGAATTCGACCTAGCTGAAAAGCTAGTGTCGAAAATCCTGCCGCTGTGGGGAGTGGGAACCTAGGACCTCCCGGTCAGAGGCGCTGCTGTGTCATCAGTTTATGCACTGATCTACAGCTTCCGGTCCTTGGATGTTCTCATCGACCGTGCCGCCTCGCACTAGTGTGCCGACGGGTCGTTTCTGCCCCCGCCAACGTCACCCCACTCGCCCTGCGACCCCCTTCCGGTCCCCGCGGAAGGTTGGGTCTATCTCCATCGCGAGGGGGCGTTGCTGCTCTTGCACCTGCTAAATGACCTTAGTCGACGAGAGAATATCTTAACTGCGGGACGTCCTCATCGCTGTTGCTGTCTCGCTAACTCTGCCGAACGTCGTTTCGCCTAGAGTTTTTGCCTCCACCAATGGCCCGCTTCCTCTCAACTTATCCTTGTCTCTGCCCATGTCTTCACGAGATTGCCTCTGTACGTTTCCCTACACCTTGGCCAACCGTCCGCTTGCTTCTTATTCCGTCTCTTCTTATTTTGACCCTCGACTCACTCCATTTGCTTTCTTTACCCTCTTTCCCTTTGTCCCATTTTCGCTCCTCCCTTTCCTCTCTTTTTTCCTTCGTCTGCTCTCGTCTCTTGGCGCCTCCTGTTTCTTTATTCCCTTCTCGCCACCTTTACCTCCTGTCACCCGCAATTGTCCCTCTCGCGCCTGCGGTTCCACTCGTCCCTTCTGCCTATTCTACATTATTGCCCCCTTCCCACTTCGCATCTTTCACCATACACCACCATGGGTCACCTAAACAAAACAGGGGTCAACTACATTTCTGGATCCTCTTTTCCATTAAACTTGTTTAAATGTGACATTTTACTGGTAAATAAAAAACAATACAAAGAGAATGGTATTCTAACTTAAATGATGCAATTAATGAATAAAATTTATTTTTTGTTAAACCATTCAGAGGGTTGCCAGATGGCGTGGAAAACCTCCATCCCAAATGCATAATAATCCCCCAAATTTTCAGGTTAAAAAAGAACGAAAATCGGAGATTGAGCATATTTCCAGAAGTAAAACGTTTTATTTCTCAAGGCTACGGAGCCGATTTCAAAATTTTCTGGGGGCCTTGGCCCCCTCCCCCTCTCCTTTGCGTTCGCCTATGGTAGGGAAGCGGCATAGAGTTAATGTTTTGAAAACATCGATGTTTCTATAAAATCTTCCATGGATTTTACATCGATTGTTTTCAAGTCGATGTTTTGTATTCGATGTTTTTATGTGATTATTGTTTTTTTAATGAAATGGTACCATTATAAGAGAAACCTATAATGCCTTTTTGACATTCATAAATTGAACATTCTTCAAACCAGTGAGAATGGGAACGAGAATATTAATGAGAATAATCAATATCGAGTTTTCATTTTTGATTAATGAAGTAAATTTATTTTTTAATTATCCAATCAGTTGATTAAAGTTTTGTTAAATGTCCTGGTTATTTTCCACTGTCTTTTGTTAATTTCATCAGTTCAAGTAGAAACAAAACATCGATGTTTAAAAACATCCATGGGTTTGAGGAGACGTTTCATTAACATCTAACAAGAAAAGTAACATTAATTTTAACAATGATACATAATGCATTATTTACCATTTGAACTGTATAAATGTGTATAAACAACCTGTAACAAGTATTGTATTGCAGCCTCCGGGTCAATGACCCCCATCTCGATCAGGTTTTCGTCCAGTTTCCCTGATCAAATGCTTGATTGAAATCATTGAGCAAATTATGAGATGGCGCATTGTTTTGCTTCTGGACATAAATGTAACTTCATTTTCTGTGCACGTCTTCTAGAATTCAGTGAGAAATACAATTATTTAAATTATCATTTCCATGTTGTCGCGACAGGAAGTATTATTCCGAAGGACAACATGGATAAAAGCCAAAATTTATTGCCTTTTTATCCTTGAAAATACATTTTATTACATGGGAGCTTTTTTTTTCAAAATTTAAGTAGTATATGACTTAGTGTAGGGATTACAGAATTTTGAAAATGTGCACAGAATTCACTTTTCCCCATAGCACGCCATACGCAGTTTTAACTGTTTACTGACGTAATATATATATATATATATATATATATATATATATATATATATATATATATATGTTTTAATTTTGAACATCGATATTTTTTGTTGGCGATGACGCACCGCTAGCCTATGCTCGTCACGTTTCTCTTACGCCTCTGTCTCTTCCACGCCCATCTCGTCTTCCTCCTCGCCGTCGCGTCGTCGGCCGCTCCCTCCCCCCTCGCTGCCCGCGGCGACGCGGGCGGCGTCCCTCAAGCTCGAGTTGCCAGCGCCGCTGTATAGATAGCTCGCGAAACGCGATCCGCCGCGTATCGGCTACACCACCCCTCCCCCTGGCGTACAGTCGCCTTCGTCTCCGTGTGCTTCCCGGTGCCCCATCCAGAGGCGGCCCGCGTTGGCCGGAGAGCTTCCAAGATAGTATCTGGGAATAAGGGAGAGGCGCTGTATTGTTGGCAATGCAGGAAAATGATCTGCAGTGTTTACGTTGTAATAGTTGTCTTAACTGGGAAAGAAAATGTTAGTTTTTCAAATGTAATTTATATCTATTATTTAAAAAAATAAGGATTCTGCCATTTCATTTAGAGCTTCTACTGAATCGATTGTAATATTTTTTCCTTTAAATGAAAGAATGTGATCCCTAGATGTGTTATTAGATATTGTTTGTGTTGATTCACCAACATTTATTGTGTAAATTAATTAATTAAATCATTGTTTAATAGTACACTTATCAATAGTCAATCTCCCCCATACGGTATGTATAGTTTTGACTGTTTTTTGACCAAATAAATTATGAATCAAAATCATAATGGTCCGAAAACTCCCAAAGTATGTTCTAAATCTGGCTCAACACTCCGTACCATTCTGGTCTGTGATGGAGTGCGCCAGGACAGTCTCTCTGCACTGGGTCGAGTCAGGGCCTCCTGTTAGAAATTGCTTTAATGTTGGTAGCAACAGATCGCTGAGAAACATGTGAAGGGGACAACACTCCCAGCATCTATTATAATTGTGGTGAGTGCGGTATTTACGGTTTCTTTTGTTACACGCTGCTACCATAATTATTTTTGTAGTAAGCACCAAGTTACCATTGTGGAGAGATTTTCCTGGCGCGCTGTATTTCTTCGCCGAATTTTGAGTACTGTCAAAATTAGGATCTTATCCTAGAGCTGTGTTATACAAAAGTTAGTTAGTTAGTTAATGCCTTATTTTACGTGGCGAGACTCGGGCCATCAGACCCGCTCTTCCGTCTAACCAAGCAAATTTTGCTACGCTCCTTTCACCACCTAGCGGAGAAAGGAGGTATTATCTTGGGCGACGAAACAGGCGGATCTCAATTTTGTTCAGAGGGATCTTTTAGGCTTGAGGATCTTTTACATGCAGTAAATCTACTCCATGGGACAGCCGGCTTTAGTTCCCCTCGGAAGGAAGGCGTACGAAGGATTTTTTCGCCCTTAAAAATCCACGGTTTCGATCGGGTTTGAACCCGCAAACTCGGGTACAACAGTCCAGTGCGCTGCCCATTATGCCACCGAATCCGCAAAAGAGGACATGAATGAAAATATTAGGTAAAAAAGAAATGCATGAAGTCTAAAGAGTTAGTGTAATGGAAGTAATAATAAAGACATTATTATTATATTAGGATACGCAGGCAGAATCAGGAGTTTTACATGGTAGCTTGTAGAATAAAATACACTCGCCTTTCGCGAAATAAAGGGAAGTGAATTCTCCATACAAAATGAAATTGAAAACGAAAAATTCGTGCATATAGGCCTACTTCCGAAAAACTTGGAGGGAAAAAATGATATTGAAGAGGTTAGGACGTCTTTTATGAGTCAAGCAGTTGAAAACAAAACAAACTTTACAAAAAAAAAACATGAATTATGAAGACTTGCAGATGTGTATTATGTTTATCATTGTAATTGCATGATAATAAATGCATGAAATTAATTATTTTCTGTACTTATTAGTCGTCTATTAGAATCAAATTAACTGGGCGTCAGACCGGGAGCGGTAGCTCAGTGCATCAACTGATGTCACTGCAGTGCCTCTGCCGGGAGGTCCTAGGTTCCAGTCCTGACGGCGGCAGGATTTTCGACACTACCTTTTCAGCTAGGTCGAATTCAGTCGCTGTCTGGAGGAGAATTCTAGTGGCCGGCTGCTATGATCGGTAGTTTCTCCGGTCAGCTAGGTCGAATTCAGTCGCTGTCTGGAGGAGAATTCTAGTGGCCGGCTGCTATGATCGGTGGTTTCTCCGGTCAACACCAATGCCGGAGCAGTATCCTACTAAACGGGCCACGGACCGCGCGCAATCTGTCTTTCCCATTCCTTGTCCTATCCTCTCCCATTACACACTCACTTACACTAACATGCACTACATTGCCACTTATTCCGGTAGACCGGTCGGGAGCTTAGAGCTTGTCCTGGCCGGGGCGGTGCCCCGCTGGTGGGAGAGTCCTGGTTAGGGGGAAACCCCACTAGCCGACGGTAGGTCTTGCCATCCAGCGAGGGGAAAATCACCGCCATCTCCCGAGAAAAACATGCAGTACACTAACGGGACTAATGACCGAAGCAGTTTACGCGCCCGGAAACACGAAAAAATCAATTAATCAACTGGGCGTCCGACAGGCTGGAACACACTGCAGACCCCACGAGGTTCTAGGGCGTGAGTACTTACGTTCTTCCCCTTTATTTGAATCATATTTTATTTGAATATTTTGTGGATGCCTCATGGGACATTCTTTAATATACGAGAAAGTAATCATTTTTGCTTTCGTTATTCTATTTTACTATTCTATTTCGTTTACTTTCGTTTTTACTTTTGTTATTCTATGACAAATAACACACGCTTTGAAGCAACATGTGAAGCCACAGGAGCGCCCGAAGAACAAAAATGAGGTCCCGATCGGAAGAGCGAAAAACTGAAGGTTGAGGCACACTGCTCTGGCTGCGGCGCGCGCAAATAATCCCGGCGGGAGCGCAGAGGTTTGCAGCGCGGCGGGCGCGCGCCGAAAGCAGACGGGGGGGGCGAGATAAAGCCGGCACTGCAGCTGCAAGCGCGGCGAGGGATTCCGGCCCCGCGCCGCCGCGGGGCGTAAATCTCTTATTCCGGCGCGCAACGACGCAACTGCGCCGCACTCTTGCGTCAAGTTAACCTACGGGCTACATAAGTAAACAGGTAAATAAATAAATGAAAAATAAATAAGTTAGTAAATAAACAAGAAAAATAAATAAGGAAAATAAACAAATAAGTAAATAAAGAACAAATTAATAAGCCAATTAATACGCCAATTAATAAACCAATTAATAATTAAATTAAGAAGTAAATTAATAAGTAAATTAATAAGTAAATTAATAAGTAAATTAATAAGTAAATTAATAAGTAAATTAATAAGTAAATTAATAAGCAAATTAATAAGCAAATTAATAAGCAAATTAATAAGCAAATTAATAAGCAAATTATCAAAAAATGAGCAAGCAAAAAAATAATTTACGCACGATTCTAATCCAATTCGGTTGCCGCCCTTCACTTCACTTCTTTTAGATTAGCTTCGAAGGTATGCATTTCTTGAAATCTTTTGTCTATAAAATTGACAGCTTAGGTTGGTCTTTCTGTTACCAATGTTCGTTTGTTCACACTCTAATGAAATATTAGAATATTTTAGATCAGGTAATCGTTCCTTCACGATCTTTTCCTTGCAAATGGAAAGCAGATATTGCTTCACACTTCGAAACAGTTAAAGGAGAGCCACAAATCTTTAGATTAATTAAGAGAATAATGAAGCTTAAAAGAGTACAATTGCACATCCTATGAACGTAGTCGTACCAGGGTCACACATAACAAAATGGGGAAGGCGAGTTTATTTTTGCTTCAATGAATTTTAGAGCACCTCAACTTTGTCAAAAGCACTCACTCCTCAGGCCATTTCATGCCTTGCTTCAGAACAGAAATCGTGAAAAAAAAATGTCCTTTGGGGGAGCTCCGATCCGTATGAAGAATAGCAACCAGTGTCGGCAAACCGATGAGTTGCGGTGAGCTGCCTGCCTTCCAGCTCGCCATTCAGTCGACGAATTGTAATTGTCGCCAGGCCGGCTGCAATGAAAAATGTGTTCCACCGGTCGTTTGGCAGACGAGAAACGTCAGTGAAGGAAAGCGCGTTCGCAGTGCTAATAGCGAAGATAATTTTTTTCTCCCCTGAGGCTCCGCCCCTCAAGGGGTTAAGACGGACTGACTTCGAGTCCTTGCGGGAATCACGTGCGCCTTCTCCGTCTGCACCGCGAGTGGCTCTAATGCGAGTCGGAATAATAGTAACAAAAGAAGTTGCAAGAGCAAATTTGAGCTCCCGAAATTGGAAGAAAAGTATGCTGGGACACGATTTAATGGAAATTTTGTTATCCCTTATTTCAACTGGGAAGAAAGAATAATTAAATATTAAACTGCTGACGAGTTCTCAGCCCTTATCAGAACTTACGATTTGAATAGATGCTAAAAGGATGTAAAGCGGTCACTCCATGTTGTACGCTTACATCTAATACGACCTCCAACGCTATAAGACACCTCTGAAGAAGAAAATGAGTAGGTATTTCTCGCTCAAAATAATGACATAAATTATGACCAGAAAGGCTTGTGGTGGTGGTCAATACTTATCAATCAGCTACCTTGAAACAAGCGTAATAAAATTAATTAATGGGTAACATGGGGATCACCAGAATCCCTTGCATCAAGGTTGCAATCTGATTCATTTTTAATGAAGATAATGATGACGATGCGACGACCAATGACGTTGACGATGTGACAGCAATGACGAAGACGACGACGATGTTGACGATGCCTAATGACGATGACGACTGATGAATGCGACATCGATGATGACGTCGCCAACGATGATGCTGGCGAATGATGATGGTGAACATCTTTTCATGGAAACTACAAGTTATATTCGCGCTTTGGCGTCCTTTGGGCCCACTGGGCGCCGCGCCGCCCACGCCAGCCGGCTGCGCCGCCGGCCGCACGCGCCTAATTGCCTCCCGCTCGCGGCGCGAACGAACGGCTGCGGCGGCGATAAACGCGTCGGTCCACCCGCTTGGCGCGCGCCGCACCGGCCGACGGCGGATAAATAGAGCGCGCTGCACATGTGGCGGCAGGGAGTGCTTCCAAACACCTTGTTCACAGAGTCTCAGACTAAATGTTACAAACTTCTATAGCACACGTTTGGACATCGGAGTTGATCCCTTCTTTTCAGGGAGTGGGTGGGAAATTTGATCAAAGTAACACAACTTCGACCTTGCTTCATACCCTCGAAATTTGTAACATTTATTCTGATACTTTTCGGCTTACGTCGAGTTATCCAGGTTATAATTTGCAAGTGTTGTTTCTTAACTGCGGGTTGCCGCTCCAGATTACTCAAGCCGAATAATTTAACATTAAAATTTGGCGATAAATGTTGCAGCTAGTCGCTACCGCACAGACCCAACAATGGACCGTGTGTGTGTGAGTGACAATGGAAGCAACCTGCAGCGAAATTAATTTGTTAATGTATTAACTCTGCGTTCGGTTACGGGTACTGTGGAATCTAAATTTGAAGTTGTGAATGTACAAGTTCCGCAACTTTTTGTGTCGATATTTTGTTACACCGAAATTCACGTAGTTATGTCATGGTGGATATAGTACTTCTATAAATTTACTCTTAACTTATCGCGCCTGTATCTTTTGTAAAATTACATTGAGATTTATCCGCTCCGTATATCACACATCGTGTGAAATTACAGGCTATTACTCGTTTTTGTGTGCATGGTGGTTTCGTGGGTGTTCAGTATTCATATACTGTATAGTGCCTATGGACGTTGAAATGATGTAAAATTAAGTTATTTTCGGTGATAATAATTTTTTGTTTACTAAATACTGAAAAACGCATGATATGAAAATGTTTCATCGCTAAACATGGAAAGTGCCATCCAGTGGCTAAACATGGAAAAAGGAAATCGGAAACAGTGGTTTTACACCATTTTTGTGTATCATTCAAAAGCTTGGTTTTATTTGCCATTCATCATCAGAAACCTTCACTGAAAATGATTGTGAATTAGCAGTAATTTCTCAACATTACATGAAAGATTAATCTTGATGAGATTCATAATTTTAAACATGCGATAAAATCGTACTTGTTCTATTAAAATATTATTTTATTTGCAGTTCCTTCTTAATTAGACCGTCAAGTTTTTTGCAACTGGAATATTTCTCTTTCGGAGAAGAGAAATTCGAGGAAAAGATAGCATATATAAAATATTCAGGCATCTGTAAAATATTTTAGGTAGACTTTTGGCGGGTATGGTCTCCTTACTGTGCATTGTGTTTTTGTTGGAACCGTAAGTTGTGTGTTTACGGCCGTAACTTTTTCATAACTCGGGCGTCGATAACTTCTGAACGCGTCCAGACGCTGGACCATGCACCAAGTTTACAGTGTCGTAAAATCCACGGAGAGTGCAGATACTCCATTTTTTAGATACTGAATTTCGCAATTACTCTCTTGTACAGATTCTATTGTGAACGTGCTCTACCGCAGATAGCCTCTCCTTTTGTATGAAATGACCATATCACATCATCTTTCTGTTTGTTTCCAAACAAAATGTTCCAGTGAACAAAAGTACTCATTAATGCGTGCAATCATTTGATTTTAATAATGCGTTGATTTTGTGTTTTATTTCTCGTACTTCAGCGCAATTGTTCGTGTAATGTACTCCGCTTTCGTTTTTTATCTTTGTGCGAAAAAAATGAACAACAGAATTTAATTCCGGAAAAAATACAAATGATGTCGGTAGCATTGACAAGTACTACTTAGTTTGCAAAATTGTTTAAAATTGGATTACTTCGTATGCATTTGTGGTATATGATAATCCTCCCAACTTTATTATCGTCATTCGAAACAAAATATGCCTTCAGCGCCAATAAACATGACAGAATTATTAGTATTTTCTAGATTTGTTCAAAAATATGATACCGTTGAGAAATTACAATATAAACGAACATTTGGTGACTGCGAATGTAATATTTTAATGTTCCTATGAGGGAATGTATTTGAACATTATAATCCAGAGGATAAAACTTTATGATAATAACTCAAAATTGAAATGTATTAAAGTATTTTATTTTATTTGAAATAACTTACATTTGACAAGTTTTCACAAAATTACTAAAATTATTCTTGATAGCATGTTTTAGCCAGAAAAGCAAATTAGTCACCTGAATAAACCAATTATTGTACCATAACGTTCCGTCGACATTTTCGGTATATTTGCTAGACGATGTTCAGAATGATGTGCTCCTCTTGCCGAGTTGTACATGACTTATTTATTTTATTTATTTATTTATTTATTTATTTATTTATTTATTTATTTATTTATTTATTTATTTATTTATTTATTTATTTAGTCAAAAACTGTATGTGACGTATGGGGGAGAAAATCATCTGCGCACGCTTTCTTGAGTTTCAGAATCCCTTCCCAACAATTTAACTATTAATAGTTGAAAGATGAAAAATAATAATAATAATAATAATAATAATAATAATAATAATAATAACAACAAATTTAAAAAAGCGTGGGATTATTTATTTAGAGAAAATTAAAGGAAAACGGCCTTTCTTACAGATGTTCTGCTCCAAAGAGCGAATCAATAATCTACAATGGGCGTGGGTCGACCCTGGGATGAAGCAAACACGGCCATTGGCGCGCCATCTGGGGTTGCGTGTTTAACTCTGTGGAATACAGAGGATACAATGGGATATCGCAACACGCGTAAACACGTTTGCCATTGGAACTGTGTTTTTCCTAGGGCTTTTATCCAGCCAACAGCCGGTTACCCTTTACGTCCCGATGGGACGCGTATTCGACCATACACTAGACACCAACACACTTGCGGGCTCCTCTGATCTGGGGTCAGCAGAACGCGAGGCCCTCCGCGACAACACATACAAAGTCAAGGCACAAATAACCACGCCCAAGGCGGGACTCGAACCTGCGACCTCTCGGACCGAAACGCTGAGTCGGTCTCTTAGCCACCTCGGCCATCCAGGTCGTCTGGAACTGAGTAATTGTAATAAATTAAATTAATAATTATTTAATTTATTTTGTCATATCTAGGAACTTGAAGGCTACATCTACCAATTCCAAATTATTTTATTACCAAACCTTCTACGGTACTGGGATAGACGTTCTCCAAGCCGTAGAGAAGGCAGTCGGTTTACGAGAAGGAACCCAAAAGTCGAACCATCAGTTCACTGTACCTGCGCTTCCACACGAAGGCGCGTAGGTGAACAATATAACTGAAATCCTACGTAATAGAAGTCGAACAAGTTCTAATAAATCGTCTATATAACATGTAAAATAAAAAAAATAGTTTTGTTACAAAAAACGCAAAAGAAGGTGAATTATGTGAGAACAACGAATATACAAAAGCATGAACTTAATATGAAGTATGATAGCAGGATTAAGGAAGGATCTCACACGAAATAGCTGGATGACATAAAATGCGGAAATAACTGGAAATGGTAATATTACTTCATATCTTCATTTAAAGGTAAGCATACATTTTTACTGTTCTAGAATTGAGTTCCGATAGTGACGTTAACTTTGTTTGCGGAGTCATCACAATTGGAATTCTTTAAAAAAATGTTCCCTCTGCCTCTTATACACAAATTCAAACACATAAACAAATTTACACGAACGTTCGCGCTCATACACACACATACAACACACACACACACAGGTTCATGCTGATACACACAGTACATGTTCATACACGCACAACCATGAAATCACACACTCAGTCAAATTCTAATAATACGTCTAATAACTTTCAAAATAAAAAATTTTAAAAACCAAAAGAAGGTGAATTATGTGAGAACAACGAATATAAAAAGCATAACTTAAATGAATATGAAGCAGGATTAAGGGTAAAAAGCGGAAATAACTATAAATGGTAATATTAGTTCACGTCTTCACCTAAGGTAATCACACATTTTTACTGTTCTAGAATTGAGTTCCGATAGTGACGTTATCTTTCTTTGCGGAGTCATCACAATTGGAATTCTCAGAAACGTGTCCTCACTCAGACTTTCACACTGGTACACACACGTACAGCTCATACACGCACATGCAAGCTAACACAAACCCATGAAATCCTGCACTCAGTCACACACACACACACACACATGCACTGGAGCCGGCCGTTTGTGTGAGGGGGGTCGTTCTCGACTCCAAATACTTCCCTTCCCCCTCGCTCCCCCCCCAGTGACATAGGGAGATAATGGGATTGCGACGCCATCTTCGCCCGGGCGGCGGCCGGGGGCAGATTCCATTAGAAGCAATTTGGCGGAGGAGGCGATTGACCACCGGGTGATTCATGCCGTCGTCCAAAGCAGCAAATGAGGCTTTCCGACGCCGCGCCGGACAGAACGGAACGGCTGCTGGGGCGATCTTAAAGGTGGCAGTACACCAGCATGCGCGGTGCCTGCCACGAGCCTTGCCCGATGTAACGTTACGTACAGGTTTACTTGTTACACGTATGTTTATTGATTTTGTTTGTAAACAAATTTGAAACAACTGTTCACATGTTTTAGAGTTATGATAGCAACAGAGAAGTTTATGTAAGGAAAAGATAGACAGAATTTTTGTGAAGGAGAGAAATTGTCGAAATAAATTGTTTTGAAAAGGAATCTAAAGATTTTGTTTTGAAGAATTAAGAATGAAAGAAATTATACAGAACGTTAACTTTGAAAATCAGAGTTAGTGACGAAACGTTGCACCATAAAATTGGTGACAGCGGCGAGATGTAACTGAAGGTTATACCGCACCGCCCATTAGCACAAGCACGTCACGCCGCGCTCACACGAGCTACTTGCCCGCCTCAAGAACCCGGACGGGGAGCGGTGGCTCAGTGCATCAACTGATGCCACTGCAGCGCCTCTGATCGGGAGGTCCTAGGTTCCCACTCCCCACGGCGGCAGGATTTTCGACACTAGCTCTTCAGCTAGATCGAATTCAGTCGCTGTCTGGACGAGAATTGTAGCGGCCGGCTGCTCTGATCGGTAGTTTTCCGTGGTTTCTCCGATCAACACCAGGCGAATGCTGGAGCAGTACCCTACCAAACGGGACACGAACCGCGCGCGATCTCTCCTTCCTCTTCTTTGTCCCATCCTCTCCTCTTACACACACACTTACACTAACATGCACTACACTACTACATATTCCGGGAGACCGGTCGGAAGTTTAGAGCTTGTCCCGGCTGGGGCGGTGCCACGCTGGTGGGAGAGTCCTGGTGAGGGGGAAACCCCACTATCCGACGGTAGGTCGGCGCCGGATCTTGCCATCCAGCGGGGGAAGATCACCACCATCTCCCGAGAAAAAAACATACACTAGACTAACGGGACTAAGGACCAAAGCTGTTGACGCGCCCGAAAACACGAAAAAATCAATCAATCAATCTGAGGAACCCGGCGCTCCTACGGGCAGGGGCAACTTCCCCCGATTCCGCACTCATTTCCCCTTAAAATCCAGAAAGGAGTGTGCAAGTTGAGGCGGCGCGAGGCGGTGAATGGTGACTTCATACGAAAATATATTTCCCAGATTTTTTGTATCAAATAACCGAAAATTGTATTATGTATCGTATGTATTGTACTGTGTAAATTGTATTATACATCAATCCTTTTTACTATTTGATGTTTATTTTCTTACTCAATTCTCACTTATGTAATCTTTGCTAAGTGACAGAAGTATGTTTGAATGGCGACTTCTTTCCTTGTTTTCGTTCTGTTATTAAATCATTCAGTTAAGAATTGTATTTATCAATAATGTGAAATAAATAAGGTATGTATAAGTTAACAATTCTCGCTTGCGAACGGATAGCGCTTTTACAGAAAATAATATTTGTTTGTTAAACTTTCTAATCTAAATGTAGAATGTTAAAGCTTTTATAACACTCTCAGGTAAACAGGATTAAAAATCAAGATAGTTTTGATTCAATTGTTTAAATTTTACTCTGGGTTTTGATTTTTGAATTATACTGCTGGATTATTTTATTTTGATGAATTGATTATTTATTAGCCTTAAAGAGAAAATGGGAATTAATATAGCTAAATTTGTGACAACTCTCCAGTCATGTCTTCCAAAGACGGTCGTAGACTAGGTATATAGTGACGTACCGCCACTCCCTAGCATTTGTACAACCCTTACTTTTAAGTCTTTCGCCAATTTCTCTGGACACTCAGCCCGCGATCTCTAGTAAGCTTGATACCTTGCCCGCGACCTTGATATGCCTCCATTAGCATGTAGCAGATGTGTTCGCGCTGCTGTCTGGATTCGATGTGACGTTTCAGGTCTGTCCAAGGTTTAGTTGTTTCAGGCGAAGGAAGAAATGTGTTTTTTTTTTTCATTTATTTCTGCTTGGCCCGAAGGCCCTCAGCATCCGCGTACGATACAGTGATGTTACATTGAATTACATTAACATTGATTGAGAAAACTTATAGACTTGAATACATTGAGTACATGTGAATTAAATGTGAGAAGCCACATCGGGTACATGATAATCAAGGAGGGTCGAAGAACTGTCGCGGAAGTTTTCGCTTTAGTCTATTGTGGTGAGGATTTTGTTTTCCGATTTTGAAATGTACGGCTGAGGGAATCTGGAGAATTTTAGGATAGAAGCGAGAGGATAGGAGGGAGAAATGGACGGTGATAGGAGTAATGCCGAGTTCGTTATGTAGCTGGGAGTTAGGTACAAACCATGGAGCTTTAGTGATGGTTCGGAGGAATTTATTTTGGAAAATCTGCATTTTTTGGATGTTCGATTTGCTGGCTGAGGCCCAGATAGGAGAAGCGTAGGATAAAATTGGGCGGATCATTGACTGCTGTAGGTGAAGAAATGTTTTCTGTACCATGAAGTATCACTAATTTACGCAGATTGTCCTGGTTGCTTGTCAAATGGGTAACCAGGGAAGTAGTTGAATGGTGAAAACGGTTAGAGGAATACAAGAGGTTGTATAAAATTATAGGTGATTGTGAATAAATACGATGTTTTTTTTAAAATTAATTTTTAAAATTATAATATTGTTTTTTATTTGTTGTTGGAACTACTGCAACATTCTAATGACCTCACCTTTCGGCTGCTGTTGCTCTATTTAGTTGGACTTCCGAGTTCATTCATCTAAGATCAATTTTGTCAATCAATTTCGTTAATTTATTTGGGTTTAATCACCAACTAAGGTCATTAAGACCCACGAGTAATGTTCTAACGATCAGATGATAGCGTTATACGATAATTACGATGAGGTGAATGATGATGGAGGAGTGGTAAAATGATAGGCAGGGGAGACGGAGAGAATCAGAGAGCTCGCTTTGGCCATCACAAATTCCTCATGGATCGGCCGGGGATCGAACCCGGACCCTGGAGGATGAAGGCTTATGTGATAGCCATTACTGCACGTCCCCCGAGATTAATCACGGATGCAATAACTCTTCCCCAAATTTTTCATTCTCCCTAATTTCATTAGTTATGATTTCATTAAGGTAGCCCAATAGGGATGCAGGGCACTGTCAGGATTAAGGGATATTGATTATGGATTTCAGAGATATTCTGAGGATTTTCTAATTAGTCATAGTATGTGTCGTGCACAGAATAAAGAAGCTGTATAATGGAAGAGTGCTACATTAGACTGATGGGTAGATTTGTACTTAAGCATAATAAGCACGTGCGTAAGGTTTAAATTGAAAAAGGGGCACAATAATTCTTCAAATAGACTTTTATATTAGCTCATAATTATGTAAAAAAATATGTAAAAACATTTTTGTATACCAGCATTATAAACGACCTTTTCTGTTGCAAGAAATCGTTCATAACCGGGCATTTTACGGCACAAATGATGGACGTATTAGCATTTTCGGCACGAATGATTGTGCCATCACACGTTCAGCCAGTCGCAGCGAGAGAATCGTGGGGAGGTAAACGGAACAGTCGACCACAGTTTTCTCGCACAGGTGTCAACAATATCATCTTCAATTTGCTTTCCAGAGGGCCTTGGATGTCAAACACCCGAGACAACACAAGAAAGTTGTTTCGTCAAATTAAGTTTGATTCTGTTATAACTTTTTACTGCTGTTTTACAAAAAAATAGCGTATGCAACTCGTTTATAATGTTGCTTTATTTCATTCGTACAAATTTGAAAACTCACTCCTAAGGGCGCTCGTTTTCAAAACAGCGTTTTCATGCAGTAAAGCTGTAGACTAATTGCGTAAAATTACAATTGTTAATGATAAAAAATATAACTAATTTACAAATGAAAACGTGGATAAAGCATTTTCATAATTTTCTTCCACAAAAAATATTTTTAGACAGCTACTAGTTTACTTTTAAAGCATGCAGTTTGTCAAAAGTTCAATTTCTAACACTAGTGCTAAGCGAGACGGTGTTAAGACAAAACAGTATGAATGTAAAGAAGGAACAAAATTCGACTCACCACATTACTTACTACCGACCTTAATTACAATTAGTGATTTGTATATAAGAATTAAAGTAAAATTGATGTCTGTAACTGTCTGAAAACTAGTGTATGACACACGTGGTACGTTCCTCTGTTTGGCTGCGTTATGTTGATAGAGCAGAACAGTATTTCGAAGAGGTATAAATCGGGCCCTGCCTATCGAGCACTGTCGCCGTAAGAGACGCACTCTACCCGAAAGGTCGGCAGCGCCGAAGCCCTGATGGCTGACGCCTGCAGCAGCGGGGAGGGATGCGCGCCCCGGGATTGTGGGGAGCTCCTGATGCGACCGCTGGGAGCGTGGCCGGCGCACAAGCATCCCCGCCCCGCCCCTCCCCGCCCCTGCCCCGCTCCGCCCCCTGCCCGCCCCGCCCCCTGCACCGCCCCGTCCTCCTGCATGCCCGCCCCGCCCCCTGCCCGCCCCGCCCCACCCCTGCCCGCCCCCTGCCTCCCCTGCACCGCCCCGGCCCCCCTGCCCCGACTCGCCCCGCCCCCTGCACCGCCCCGCCCCCTGCAGCGCCCCACCCCCTGTTCCGTCCCGCCCCTGCCCCGCCCCACCCCGCCCCGCCCCCTCCTGCCCTGCCCCGCTCCGGCCCCCCTGCCCCGACTCGCCCCGCCCGGCTCTGTCCCACCCGACCCCGCCCCGCCCCGGCCCGGTCCAGTCACACCCCACCCCGCCCTGCCCCGCCACGTCTAGCCCGGTCCGGCCCCGCCCTGCCTCTCCCTCCCCGTCCCACCCCGCCCCGCTCCGCATCGCCCCGCCTCGCCCCGCGAGGCGGAGCCAGCGCTAGGGGAATTCCGTCGGGGCAAACGAGGCGATCTGGCGCCAACTGCCCGACTGCGACCCCCCGACGCGCGCTCCGCGCCAGACCTTCGCCCTTGGCCTCGTCGCCGCCCCTCCGCGTCCTTGCCCCTCCCCTCCCTCCAAATCTCTCGCCATCCCCCTCCGCCCCCCTCGCTGTGGCTCCGCTGCGACGAGGCGCACATTCTTTACACCAGGGCGTGTCGTTTCTGGCCTTGCCACTCTATTCTGTAGTTCGTCTGCTTTTGGCCCTTCTCCTCGTGTTCCTTTTTGTTGTCCGCATTGCGGCATTTCGGCAGGGATGAAAGTGGGGATTGCTCTCCGAAAATGTCTAAAACGTAAAAAGCTTCGTAATTCATTTAAAACATGCGGACTGAAAATGAATTACCAGTTGTTCCCTTCATAAAAGTTATGAACAATTATTTGCCGTGTCTAAATTGTTGAGACACTGTTGGAAGACCTGAGAATTTGGGTTGAAATACCTCATTTGATCATTATTCATTAACCATTAATCTTGGTGACGGCAAAAGTTCCTGTGATTCTGTCTGTACATTTACATTTAATATTGCTCTTTCGCAGAAAAAAAGATCGTTTCTAATTCTTATACCATTCGGTTTTTAAAGTTACACTAATGATGAAAATTCTAATTTTCTATCAGAGTTTTCGGAAGTTATAAATTATTCCTAAGCGACTCTTTGTTCTCATGGAGTGAATTCTCTTCACTTGCATTACTCTCAAATTTGAGTATATTCGTTGTTTTTACTGTGAGCTATTTGAAATTTTGATTAAGCCGCTTTCCGAATAATACGTCATACAAATCGATTCTATTCTTTTATGCTATATAGACTCACTAAAATAATTTCCTTTTACATTATTTCGCGCGAATGATTCACATCTAGAGGTCGCTCTTTGAAGTAGGTTTGTTTTTTTTTAATTCCTGAATTTCCCCTCACCTAAAACCCCCTTTCAATCTCCGTTCCCGGTCATGGGTTTGTGCGCCTCTGTGCTGCCGCCATAAATAAATCAACCATACATAAATCAAGATAGCAATTTAAAATATATTCCCTGAATTTTGTATTATAATGTTCAACTAGAACAAAACAGAGAAATCGTCTTTGCTCGCATTTGAAAACCCCTGTGCGCCATGCGTCATGAAGACCTTGAGTGGGCTATTGGCTCTGTGCTGTGCTGGGATGTGGCAATGTCATACCCCTCTCCTTGCATCATGGCAACAACCGCGACGGCGCGGCGCCCGGCCCTCATTTGTTTAAATGGCGGCGCTCGTTGACCCTGCTGCATTCCCGACCGGCGACGGCGACGGCGGAGACGGCTGGCAGACTGGCTGTTGCCGAGCCGGCGAAGACGCGGGCGGGAGCGGTGTGACGCGGACGGTGGCGATGAAGACGGTGCTTGCGCTGAGGACGGTGACGACGAAGGCTTTGTAGTGGCCGTGCACAGTGGGGCGAAATGACACCGGAAGGTGGGATGAAGGTCCGATTAATATATTACTTTCCCGCTATGGTGTAACCGCTTGTCATCGGCTACACTCATGACAAAAGAAATATTGAAGTGACAATACCCGACATCTTGCCCTACAAATAGTTCCTAGAGTAGCGAAGAGATGGCGTTACCTAGAAACAAATTTCTGAACGTACTTTCGCCCTAGCCAATCAGAACTTTTGTAGAAATGCGAATGTGGCATGAAGCTTGACTCGGACGAGATTGTCTTTCTTTCCGGATCGAGACGCTGAAGTGAGTAGATGGGTACTATTCCACCACACAACCGACGAGGGACACGTGGAAAATACCAGAAATGAAGCTTTATTAAAAGGTAATTGTCTAAGTATTTTTCATGGGATTAATCACTGTGATATGTCAAGATTACGTAAAATTCGATAGGAATATTAAACAAGTAATGCAACGAATGTAAGAATAACGGTGGTAGTGGACTAAAATGAATTTATAAAACCACGTTGCTACATTCTCGTTGCTGGAATATAGAAGAGAGTTTTTGTAACATAGGACGTGTTTCTGTTTCTTTGTTACAGCTTTTTTTTTTTCAGTTTTAGTTTTGAGCAATTACTTATTCTACTTTTATTCTATTTCATTTTTATTTATGGGATTTCACTTCGAAAATTCTATTGGAGAATTTTGATAATTCCGAAAAGCATAGTTTATTCAACAACTGGCTCAACTTTCACTAAAACTAAGTTATAATTTGGAGTTTTGGACTCGCATTCTAACGCGACCATCACTTTCGTGTATGCTGTGATTTAACTGGGCTGTACAACGAGGAGAAGGCGTACGGAAATACTCCGATTCCATCGCGGTAGGCAGCGCACAAACCGTCGCAGGGACAACGACGACCTTGGGGCGTGAACGTCGCTCGACAGCCGTCTACGCAGCGCGGGATCAGCTTGGAAAATTCGCCTGTCGTGAGTCACAGAAAAGCAGAAAGAATATTTACTAAATTGCAGCTTGGAAAACTTTCAAGATAGAATTATGATTGCACAAATTAAAACGTTGTAATATGAGCTTCCCTCAGTAACAGACATTGATCGGACAAGTTTTACTAAATATTAGTCTTGATAACCAGTAAATTTATTTTTGCAGTCGTAAGAGAAATCAGATCTAAATAATTTTTATGTTTATTGATAAAAGTCGTCCTTGTGTATAATTCTTTATCTAAATTCATACATAATTGACTTGATGTTATTTGAAATCATTTAAGAGGAATTGTCTATGTAAAAAAGGTTTTGAACATGAATGAAAGCTGTTAAATTGTTTCTGGTAAAACGTTATTTCATGAACAGTCAAGAGACTTTGTAAAACAGAATTTTGCACTGCGAGGTCACGCAGAAGCTGAATATTAAGTGTAAATATTGAGTGTAGTATTATTTAAGATTGAAAAGGTATTAGTGAATTTTGGTATATTGTTTGTATGTATTTTTTACAGGATGGTTATTTAAATTGTGAATTGTGGTTTCATTAAGAGATAATTTGTTTTGAGAAGTGTACATATGTATTTACTGTTTGTTTCGTGTAAATGTAGATCAGAGTCACTATTATTCTACAGAAAACTGCAGTTTAGGTAGGGAGTTAGCTACCATTGTGTAATCAAAAGGAAAAGTAATCACGTAGGAGAATATGTGAATGTGAGTGTACGAAGGATCATATTGGAAAGAATATATGTTACTTGTTCTTTAAAACTATGAAATTGTGTTTGTTTGTTAAATGAATATTAGTTAGCAAAGACGAACCCACCACCGATAGGGAATTATCCATAATTTGAGAGCTTCCCAGGTTTGTGTGACGGTGTAATCACACGTCACAAAACAAGTAAATAACAGATTTACTTCTGTAATTCGGCGTATTACGAAATAGTTAGGTAGATACGTGACGGTTACAATGGAGCAGAGAGAAAGTTATGTAACGTTGCGTGAAAAAAAACGCGTGAATAACGCGGGGAGAATTTTCGTCAGAAAAACTCTTACTGCATTGCCCTGGTAACGAAAAAGTGGAGATAAATCCAGTTACTTAATTTAGAAAAGAATCCCTTATCACGTGGTATAGCCACTAGTTTTATGGGGCACTGTGATCAAATTGTTTCCCATCAATGTACTGAAATATTGAATTATGTGAAATTATTTAAATAAAAAATATTGAGAAAGCGAACATAGGAAATGAAATTTAAAAGATATTAAAATGTGTACATAATAACCAATTAATGAAAAATATTACGCCTTTATTAGGATCCTGCTATTCAGCGGAAATCCTAGCACTGCTGAGTTTGTTTTCACATTAATTCACCTGTGCATTGGTGGGTGAAGTGTAGCTGCTGGGCTCCGAGTGAACCTGTGTAACACGATGTCGTTTTAGGTGATGATGGTTGTTTGAAATATGGAAGAAGAGTGCACGGAAAGTTCACGCCTGACTTCAGTTACGTGAGAAAGAGTTAGATTGGAGACTAGATTTGAGATTAGAGTTAGATCAGAGATAAGAGTTAGATTAGATTAGAGATTAGAATGTATTCTTCTCCTGGCGGTCAATTTTTCTTCCGCAAGGGAAGTTTTCGTTCACCGTATCATATGCAGATTATTTTTAATGGGTCGGAGAGTATCTGGGATAAATATCAGGATTCGAAAAGTTAGGCTATAGGCTTTGCAGCGATGTAAAGGGTTTGCATGTGGCCACTTTGTAATAAGTATACTATTTGTAATAATAAACTCCTAAATAAATAAAATCAGTTTCTCTTTAAAAAGGAATTAAAAAAAATTTTAGAAGGAACAGAAATAAAACTAATTTTTTAATTTCAGTGGTTATTGTATGGCTTAAAGTATCTTCGCACTTTAAAATGCACATAAAGCAAAAGTTTCCATTTATTAAAAATAAAAAAGTCAAAGAGAAGTTTTATTCCTTTTTAGAATTATTTTTTGTAGTTCCATTAAAAATTGAAAGTACCTTTTACGCATTCATTTTATCTTGTCATTATCCATTAACCACATTATATGGAGTAATTTTGTTTTAACTCGTAACAGTTCGGTTTCGCGAAGCATTTATAATCTTACTCTTTCCCTCCGAGAGCTCACTATATAATGAAACATATTTTACGGGTGGATTTTTTGTATTTATTCATTTATTTCCATACGAAGATTATTATAAGTTAATTGTAAGAATATAAGCAAATATAACAAATTGTAGAGTGTATTAACACTGATGTTTGTATTGTTCTATCCAAAAGGAAATAAATGAATGAATGAATGAATGAATGAATGAATGAATTATCAATCAATGAATCAATCAATGAATCAATCAATGAATCAATCAATGAATCAATCAATGAATCAATCAATGAATCAATCAATGAATCAATCAATGAATCAATCAATGAATCAATCAATGAATCAATCAATGAATCAATCAATGAATCCAATCAATGAACCAATCAATGAATCAATCAATGAATCAATCAATGAATCGATCAATGAAGCAATCAATGAATCAATCAATGAATCAATCAATGAATCAATCAATGAATCAATCAATAATCAATAATAAATAAATCAAATTTCCTTACGAATTTTTTGGCTATCTGTTAATCCGTGTGAAATTTTCGCACGTGCGTGTGGACACTCCCTGCTACCCCCTCCCCGCCCACGGGACGCAGAGGGCGCTCCTGGTGTCATCGCGCCATCGCTCACCATGAGAATTGCCGCCTCAGGCCTCATTCACAATGCAAACTTAAACGTAACCGTAACGTAGCCGCAAAACCTAGAAATGGGTTATAAAGCGAGATCATTCACAATGCCTTGACGTAAACGTAGACGTGAGACGTAAACTTAAGGAGCTCGCAAGCTCCAAGCTTCTACGTTTAAGTTTACGTCGAAATTCTACCGAAGACCAATCAGAGAGCAGCATGAAAAACAAATGCACAACAAAATCCGCGAGAAGGAAGGTCGACTCCAGATCTATTCTTGTTTATGCGTGTGTATTGGTGTGTATAGTTAAAAGGTAGAGCAAAAGAAGTTTGGGGAGTTTTGGTACGAGTTGCGAAGTGTTGATTCAAAATGGCAAATAAAGCGCCTCTTTTTTTTTTTAAATAAAGCGCCCCTAAAATTAATGCTGCAGAAGCTTGCACAAGAAACAACACAAGCTGCATGCCTAAATCTCTCTCCATGACAAAATCTGAACGTGGCGTTAAATATATTAGCGGTACACAATTTAAAGCTCACTGCTCGCATATAACCTCAATAGGTAGGGGCGCAACAGCTGCTCGCAAATGCAAAGGTGAAATCGATAGGAGAGTCGAAAAAAATGCAAGAGACGCATCGATCAATATGTTGAATTCTGATTGGTTCAGGCAAAACCTACGTTCCAGCTTACGTTTGCCATTGTGAATTCTCGTTTTTACGTGAAAAGTTTACTGCATACGTTTACGGCTTACGTTACGTTTAAGTTTGCATTGTGAATGAGGCATCACTCTGCTCACCATCACTTGCCTAAGTTCTGGTTCCATTATGAGGCGCTCCCGTGCCGATTGCTCTAACTGCGGATGAACAATATAATCGAAAATTGACTTTCAACTTCAATATTCGACGAAACAATGTTTTTTAACATTCCGACATCTTGCCAAGCGGCATACCATCTGACACACCAATCGATTGACCAGATAGTGGGCCATCATTCATGGCCGTAAAATATCTTATCCACTGAATCTTGCTTCATTCCTGTAGACTTCGTAGACAAATAATTATTTGTCAACTTGTGGTGGTACCACAGCACGTTTCTAACTTTTGCAATTTTCAGAAAGTTGAAAGAAAATCATACTTGCGCCATTTTTTAAGCGTCCTTTACTCTATCCATGGAAAAAAATGGGAGCCGTTTTTGAGAATATTTTTTTATAAATTGCATTAACTTCAGAGCTTGGGAAAATTTTCAAAAAATTACCCTGACTTATTTAAAGAAACTTTTTGAACAGATTTCATTTAAGTAAAAGCAATCATAATTTTTTTTTTTAAAATGAGTATTTGAATGGGATCTCTTTACATTTTTATTGTTCTTAACAACATAGAATTAAAAGAAAAAGAATTAATGACGTTTCTGAAAAAATAATTATTTAAAAATTGCCCATATTTACGCAAAATACAGAATATCACTCACATTAAAAAAATTGAACCGACATATTTAAGAGTAGGCTTTGAAGAACAGATTTCATTAACAACAAAAATATCTTAAATGTTGTAGTGGTAGGACGACACCGAGAAATGTTTCGATAATATAACGAAAAAATAACGTCTTTCTGACTGGCCTGTGAGCTGTCTTACCTACTCTATCTAACCTACCTAACCGACTGTGGGACCGGGAACAGTAGCTCAGTCATCGACTGATGTCACTGCAGCGCTGACCAAGGAGAGGTCCTAGGTTCAAGTCCTGACGGCGTCAAGATTTTCGACGCTAGCATTTCACTGGGAATTCCGCTGGGCAGGAGGAGAATTCTAGCGGCCGGCTGCTCTGATCAGTTTCCTTGGTTTCTCCGATCAACACCGGAGCAGTACCCTAACAAACTGGCCACGGACCACGCGTGATCTTTCCTTCTTCTTCCTTGTCCTATTCTCTCCTCTTACACACACACACACTGACATGCACAACACTACCACATATTCCGGGAGACCTGTCGGAGAGTCCAGCTTATGGGGAAAACCCGTTAGCTGACGGCAGGTCGGCACCGGATCTCGCCATCCAGCGAGAGAAGATCACCGCCATCTCCCGATGAAAAACATGCACTGCACTAACGGGAATAATGATCAAAGCAAGTTAACATGCCCGGAAACACGAAAAATCAACCAACGTATCGACTGTCTGGTTTAGCGTCTCAATTTCTCACTACATCCTAACAATCTAACTTCGTTATTTTTGCGTGGTCTTTCGCGCCATTCCATTTGTTTGTGTGTGTGTGTGTGTGTGTGTGTGTGTGTAGTGTGTTGTGTATGTGTGTTGTGTATGTGTGTTGTGTATGTTGTGTTGTGTATGTGTTTGTAGTATGTGTGTTGTGTATGTGTGTTGTGTATGTGTTGTGTATGTGTGTTGTGTATGTGTGTTGTGTATGTGTGTGTGTGTGTGTGTGTGTGTGTGTGTGTGTGTGTGTGTGTGTGTGTGTGTGGAATGACAGAGACGCGAGGACATGCGCGACGTGTGCATCGCGATGTCTTGTACCTAGCGTTTAGAGGCGCGGCTCCTTTATACTCGCGCCAAGCGATGTCACTTCTCTGACCTTCTCTACGAAGCCCTACGTCTTTCTTCTTTCAACCCATTAACTGGCTCCCTCCAAATAGTACCGTGAAATATCTTGGTCTAAACATGGATACTAAACTGAACTGGAACCAATACATCAATAGTAAAATACAGCTAGCAAAAAATAAGATACACCAACTAAAACCCAACATTAATCGATCTTCACATCTCCCACTTCCAACCGCCATAACATCTACAAAACTATCATAAGAACACTCCTCCTTTACGCTTGCCCAGTTTGGATCTCCGCTGCCAAAACAAATCTAAACCAGTTCCAAATAGTCCAAACCCAGTTTCTTAGAACTATCACAAATGCTTCTTGGTTTGTCACAAATTAACAGCTCCATAAAAATTTCCTAATTGACTCTATACAACACCATATGACATATCTCACTACCCAGGTCTATCATTCCATACCTCAAATTTCATACCTAGACAACTTCAGACTCCGGAAAACTCCTCATAGAACCAGAATAAAAAATAGATATCCATACCAGGCATTCCTAATCAAATTTTCGGAAATAGATTGTTTTTAGAGATGTCTGGAGAAGAATTCCTTACCCAAATTAGTTTGTTGTTTAATTTTAGGTAAATTAGAATGTAAGCCATCAGTACTTATGAAAAGTGTATTATGTACTGAACTATGTATGCTCTGTAAAAAACATTTAATAAAAAAAAGTCTCCCTTTTCTAACCTGCGCTTGCCTCGTCTGGGGAGGCAGTGCTGGCTCTTTCATCAAACACCTACACATCTTCCAAAACAGAGTCTTGAGAATAGCTGTAAACGCTCCATGGTTATTTCAACAACCAACTTCATAACGACCTGATTTCCCAACAATCAATTTCCGATCTCAGTAGGTTTACTCAAAATATAATTTTCCAGCCCAGAATATTTTTCATCTAAGCAAAACTTCCGATCTTCTTCAAACAAGAATTCGCTCCAGACTTCCCAAGGATAAATTTCGCCATCTTAAACTCCTATAAGTCCTACATTCCTACTCTATTTACATATAATAAAAAGATTTTAGTATAATAAGGGGGAATTCAATGCCACACTGCTAAACGTTTGAAGAGTTCCAGAGGGTTACTCTCTTTATTTGTAATAATGTGACTAATAACTAATTCGAATTCACCAGTTTATGCATAGTGGAAAACTCTGTCGTTACTATTTAATTTTATGTGATTAAACTGTTAAAAAACTAAATGAAAATTGATTACATTGATTGATTTAGAAATAGGTTCACGTAATCTGCTGAAGCGGAAAAATTAGTTTTTCTGGAAGATTCTGTTTTAATCTTTTATTGTATCAACAGTCGCAAAGTGTCAGAGAAAGTATCAAGTAATTCATATTTCTTACAATCGCAAAACTTTTGGCCTAAAAATAGACCCTCTTTTACCTGGGTCCGCCTACACTGTGGGCCTTGCGTGCCCGAACGTAAAGTCACTGACCTGGTGACTAATTCTAAAAGAAAAGAGGAAAATGGCAATGACATGAGAGAAGAAGTTTTTATCGGACTTTCAAATCTAGGTTTTTTAAATTTTCTATTGTCTTTAACTCTATGCATCAGCTAAATGAATATTTAGTATATATGGAAATTGTATGAAGCTGTATTTTGTATGCATTTACGTGACTGAAAACGGAATCAACGAAATGCAATCAATACTTCGAAGACACTTTGTTGAAATTCTCCGAGGAATAGCTAGTCTCAGCAGTGTTCTTTTCGTGAAGTTAATAATTTTGGAACGTTTGGTTCTCTTCTTGGTGATTGTATTGAGATATACAAAATTTCTCTACATTAATATCTGGCAAAGATCTTAGCGTCCGGCTTGCTGGGTCAATGGGTCACGATATATTATAATCCTTATTACCTTTATAATGGATTAAAGGATCCGCAGACTATACAGCGCAGCTGGGAATCTGAAATAGAATGATTCTATTCCTAGTTCATTACTGTTTGGGTTGACTAAATGAAAGATCACTTTCTTTTCTAAAGAACAAAATTTAACAAAGTTTATTGTTACCTTTTTAGCAAACAATTTAGTGAATTTAATAAAATGATTTGATGTTATGCCTTTGATCAAGATATCTTTGAATTTACAATTTTATACCGCGGTTAACTTATCTATTCTTCGTTGATGTCCCTCGTAGACTTCTCAGTCAAAATATCTTGCGAACTTGCCGTAGTCCAAAGTCCCATGAAATCCTCTTCTGCCCCTATCTAAGCTGGTCTCAAACTATCAAAATTATCAGTCCCGATTACGTCCTATGACATAGTCCCGAAATCTATTACTGGATTACTACTCCCGACAAAGTCCCAATTTATGCATCAATATTACTTCCACATGCAATATCTGCAATATCATTTACTGTCCTTAAAATTTCACGATCTGATAACCCGATTCTGACTATCTGTATTATACTCGTTCCTTCTCACGAACCTACGATCAGTTCAGAAACGCGATGCCGGTCCGAATGAAATCTTCCTGCATGATTCACCCTCGAAGACTCGTATTAAACTACCTTCCTCTTTTTCATAACATTTGACCGTCCTTCTCTCACCCAGCCAATCCATACGTTCGTTATATTTTGGTGTAGCTGACCTGTCGATCGTCTAAACTTCTTCGCCCAATCCCAAATTTTCTACTTTCGGCATCCAGCCACCTCTTAATGTATTTACACAAAACAAAAACTACATTGTTTATTCACGGTCGTTGCTAAGCCCTTGCTCTCGTGATATGCATGTTCCACCATATAGTCTACAAATAAATGTTAGTTTATTTTCATGTGACATATCGGTATGTCACAGTATTGTTAAGAAATTAGCTCTATTAATCGGTATGAAGCAATCGCGTTTATCTGTAAACTGTATTTCGCTGGGTAGCTACTTGTTTTCGAGGAATTCTTTTAATGGTAATTTTTTTTAAACAGAATCAAATATTTGTAGGATTTGGGAATTAAGGTTTATTTTGGAGCAAACGGTCATGATTCTTGAACTATTGAATAACGTACTACATAACGTTTTATTTTTAATGTGTGTAAGTAATTTTCTTTATGTGTAACGTTTAGCGAGGAATCAACTGAACACAAGGTGAGAAAGGGTCTTCTCAGCTATGCGGTGGAGGATTGCATTCTATTAAATAATGATGAGAATTCACTAAATAATTGACTGATTGTGTTTTTATTTTACTTTGCAGGTGAGTTTCTGTCTTCCTGCTACCGTAGAATTTGATGTAATGCTGAGAACCGGTGAGTGATGTCTTTAAAAATTAATTATTGTATTTTACCTGAAAGACGATTGAAAAAATCGTCACTATTACCTTGACTAATTACCACAATAATAATAATAATAATAATAATAATAATAATAAAAAAAAGTACTAGCTGTTAGAATCGCTGAAAATTTCATGTCTATTGACAAGAACTGGATTTTAAAACAATTTTGCTAATTTTGCGTGAGTTTTTCCTGTATTTCTTGTAAACCTCTCATTTACTGCGATTCACCACATCTCCCAACATCACGCGTCTAAAATTACTAACCATCCTCCGTGACTCAAACGCTTTTCATTGTAATAATTACACAGTGAGCTGCAGTTAAACATCAGCACGCAGCCAACGTGGTAGTGTTGGCGTTGAAAAGAGCTTTGTGAACAAGCCGCAGTACGAGCTGGGTGATTGATTTACAGTACGGCTTGTATTGGTTGTTTCTGCTCCGTGAACGTAACACGTGCGTGATACGCCACCGATAAATAAATTTATATTTTTTGCTTCACATTTCATTGTTTGTTCCTGTGCCGCGTGCAGAGTTATTGGTTTTGCAAAAGCTTCCTGACTGGAGGTTTTTTTTAACTGAATCGTTTAATCTGGGATTATGACGGGTAATTGTGAATTGTAATACGAATATTTGATATATTGCAGTTAATATTATGGAAGTGTGGGAAAGATTTTGTTAAACTATCCTTCCGGGCGAGAAGATATTGCAACTGGAAGGAAATCGCCGTGTTCCCAAGGATTTCTTAGGAACATAATTATATTTAAACTGAAAGATGACAAAATAAATCCACACCATTCTAATGCTTGTATGTAGTATGGTTTGCCATTTCAGGTATATCGAGACATCTCTGCGTCGAACGTTACCGAATGTTGTCCAAATATGTGCATGTTAGTACGAAATCAGAAGACATTAATTGACATAAAAAGAGCCCAAAGGATTCCCAAAAAATTGCGTGGATCGTTAATGCCTTAGATATGGTCTGGTCTCTCTCGTTTGGCAAAATGAAATGGTAACAAACTGAAATTTGTTTTTGACTTAAATAATTTGGCAGAATGAACTCAGTAATATCAAGTAACAAGGCTGCTCTTCTTTTTATAAGTAATTCTCTTCTTCCATAAAATAATATAGAATATTTTAATGTATTGGGTTTATGTGTATATGTCTAATGTATATATTTTATTGTAATTATACGGTACCAAATGTTTACTTATAACCTTTACGAAAATAGGATGAGTTTAGAAAAGGACAGCCAATTGTTTTTGATAAATGACTCATCTTTGCGTAGATGAATCCAATTCACGAATGATTCTCTTCGCAACGAGTTATGCATTGTATTTTGTAGGTATATCGCTGTTCATAATGGTATTGGTATGTTAATACAATGCAATAAAAAATAATGGAATGTTTTACAATGAATTATAATGGTGTATTTAAATTTCTTCAGTATTACTTTCGAGTAAGATATATAATTACCTAATATTGTGACGGTGCCCAGTACTCCCTCTGAATTGATTTCTTAATTTGGGTGGTTAGTTCGGTTTTTGTAGTATAATTGGGCGCTGTTATACTTACAATCACAGGGGGTTGTATCTATTTATTTCTCGTGGGCTAAGGAATATACCCTCTATGAGGATTCAGTTGGTAAATACCTCTATTTATGTTAGGAATTTACTATTTTGTTGGTTAATTAATTTAGAAATAATAACACCTTCTTTACTGAATTAATATTCCACCGACATGAAGTTCGGCGCTATTCATTTATTTAAATCAATTTTTTAATCTTTTTTTCTAATAGATTTTTAATAAAACTCAGTTCTTATTTAAATTTATTCTTTTTATCTAATGATGATGACCATCGAAATTTCATGATACTTCATTCTTTTTATAATCTTTCTCTCTTAATTTAACTTATTGACTATGGCATTCTTGGCTTTGAACAATTCAATAATGCAAAGTCTTTGTATGCTTAATTACTAAATTCCTGTTGTGAGAAAATACTGATCTCTTGATGAGAAGAATCAATCGCCCATTAAGCGTCCTCCATTCCACCATTTCTTAAAGACCCACACTAATTTCGTGTCAGCTCATCGGTAGTTTTCCGTGGTTTCTCCGATCAACACCAGGCGAATGCCGGAGCAGTACTCTAACAAACGGGCCACGGACGCGCGCGATCTTTCCTTCCTCTTCCTTGTCCTACCTCCCCTTCACACACTTATCCTAACATGCACTACACTACCACATATTTTTTTTTTTCGAAACCCCACATTATTTTGACAACTCAACATATTACATAAGTGTTATGTCATAAATTTCTTTATTTATTTCCACCGATATTTTTATGGTAATATTATGCATCATGATATCTTTAAAAAGAGCATTTCTATTTTCATTCTTCGGACAAAATCCCCATACTTTTAAATTTAGACGCACATCAAACATTAATAGCAGTTTTCCGCGAAGCGAAATCCAAACCACGCTTGTATTAACGCGCGAAATGATTAGACGTTCGGCGCGTAAATCGCGTACATTACTTGAAGCGAACGTGGCCGGGAATAAATGCTCTTTGCGAAAGCGCAATTTCGGGGTATCTGATTACTTTTTCAGCGGCGGTGGCGTTGCCGTAAAAGTAATTAAGCGTATTAAGAGCGCGCGATCGGGGGACATGGGACGGCGCTGTTCGCGACACGGCACGCGGCGCGTGCATTTTACCATCGCGCGCTGTTTTGCCGCGAATTAGGAGTTCCGTTCGAGTTAATTTAATTCGCTAAATTTGCGGTCCGCGAGCCCGACACTCGAACGGGCTGTAACGTCGCGAACGGCGCGCGAGCGGCTGGGGGGAAAAAAAATTACCGTGTGTTAAACGGAAAATTAATTGTAGAGCAAATTAACTTGCCCCCCCCCCGCGCCGCTGCAGCGCCCACGCGCAACTTTTTCTCGCCGGATTGCACGTGGTCCAGGGGAGGGGGTGGTGATGGAAAGGTGTGGTGCTTGAGGAAGGATTGTGGAGGAGGGAAAGGGGTGTGGATGAAGTTAAAGGTGTTTAGGAGTGTGGATGAGGTTAAAGGTGTTTAGGGGTGGGATGGTTGGGGGTGTGAGTGTGAATGGAGATGGAGGTGGGGTGTGAGTGAAATGATGAGGTGGAAGTGAATGGAGATGAGGATGAGAGTGCGGATGAAGGTGGATGGGGCTGTGGATGAGGTTGAAGTGAAGTTGAATGGGTGTGAATCGAGAAAAGATCGTGCCGGATAGTGAAGGTGAGGAGATCGATGGGGAAGGGAGGTGGTGTGTGGATGAGGTGGAAGTGAAAGGACTGGGAATTTGTGATGGAAAAAGGGTCGTGCCGGATAGTGAAGGTGAGGATGACATAGATGTTTTTTCGTTTCGGATGAAAATGGGAATGGGAGTGTGTTTGGAGGTGGAGGTGGTGTGTGGATGAGGTGGAAGTGAAACGGCACTGAATTTGGGGTGAAGGATGAAGGTGAATGCGCAGGTGAGGGAAGAGATGGGGTGAAGGTAGTTGCGATGCGCTGACGAAGGCAGGCGGACAGAGGTGGGCAGGGACGTTGGCATTAACGCGTTGAGGAGGCAAATGCGTGGGCGCGCTCTGACCGCGGGCGCGGAGGCGGGGGGGGGGCGGCGTCCTCGCTGGCGCGCGGAGAAATATCTCGTCTCCTTCCCCTTCCTGTTTTGTTTTTGCTGCGCTTCGCTCGGCACGGCGTTCCTGCGTTCATAACGAGGCTCTGGTGCGGAGTGTCATAACGAGACATGTTTCTCTGTCGTGGTGCACAGGATCTTCCCTGGAAAGGGAAGAAAACCTTTTGGAAAATAAGCTGTGTTTTTATTGTCTGAATTCACTCTGTTGCTCTGCTTTGTACCTTTGTGGAGTTTTATCTAGCAAATTGTCTTATGGTGTTTGATTCAATATCCTTTTAATTATTTACATATAACTAATAAACATATCGTATCGTGAAACTACTTAGTATTAGTTACCTTCGATTACAATCATCGATCAACCCCTGGTAGAAGAAAGAGATGAATGGTTATAAACAAATTATTTCTCTTGATTGATTGATTGTTAGTAATTCCAGGCTTGTCAATTACAGAAGTCATTAGTCCCGCAAGTGTAGTTTTCCTTTTTTTAATCTGGAAGTGGCAGTGATCTTCCCCTACTGAATAGTGAGATCCGGCGCCGACGTAATATAGCGAGGTTTTCACCAACAATGTATCCCTCACCAGCTGGGCAGACCTCGCCGGAACACGTTCTAAGTTCCCTACCGGTCTCCCTGCATGTGTGGGAGTGTAGTGCATGTTAGTGTAAGTGTGTATGTAAGGGGGAGAGGATAGGACAAGGAAGAGGAAAGATCAGGCGCGGTCCGTGGTCCGTTTGTTAGGGTACTGCCCCGGCACTCGCCTGGTATTGATCGAAGAAACCATAGAAAACTACCGATCAGAGCAGCCGGCCACTAGAATTTTCCTCCAGACAGCGACTGAATACGACCTAGCTGAAAGCTAGTGTCGAAAATCTACCGCCGTTGCAACTGAAAACTCGGATCTCTCGGTCTCATTCTCTTTAAGTTTGTGAAGTGAACCTGTATCGAGTAATACGTATTAGAAGACAACTGATTAGATGACGTTAGAGTGCGTTTTGAGGTGGGGGGGTTGCTGGCGATTGTCGCATCCAGAGAATTTAGTGTACTCAGCCAGAAAAGTAATTTTATACTGTCAGGAACCCAATTATATCTTGCTGCTTGATTTACGATTTTCAGCCCTAAATATTGAAATAGAGTAAATCGGAAAATGAAATTTTCCTAATAACATTTTTACAATTTTATTCATTCATATTCAATTTAGAATATATGTTGTGAAAGTGAATATGGTATTAGCTTCACTTACAGTTCCTAATTGCATCCATGCTTGAAATTTGAACATTCACCTGGAGAATACTGGGGGATAATAACAACTATTTAGAAGTAACGTCAGGTCTTAGAATGTTAGAAATGTTTGGTTGAGGAAAACTCCGCAAGGCGAAGGGTTGATCGGCGCCGGGTCTCGCCATCAAGTGGGGGATGATGACCTCCACCTTCCGCGATGAAAACATCACACAACAGACCTAAGACTTAGCAGTTGGCGCGCCCGGAATCCGAATCAATCATCAATCAACCGGGAATTGTTGGGGCTGCCGTCGACCCGCCGCCCAAAGGCTTATGACCTTAGAGTTGGCGCGCCCGAATCACGAATCAATCAACCGGCTTTGTCGGGGCTGCTGTCGACGCCGCCCTACACTTAGAGGCCTAATGACCTTAGCAGTTGGCGCGCCCGGAATCACGAATCAATCACTCAATCAACCGGGCAATTGTTGGGCTGCCGTCGACGCCGCCGCGCACTTAGAGGCCTAATGACTTAGCAGTTGGCGCGCACAGAATCACGAATCAATCAACCGGGCCATTGTCGGGGCGCTGTCGACGCCCCTACACTTAAGGCTCTTAGAGTTGGCGCGCACAGAATCACGAATCAATCAACCGGGCCATTGTCGGGGGCTGCTGTCGATGCCCCTTACACTTAGAGGCCTAATGACCATAGTAGTTGGCGTGCCAGGAATCACGAATCAATCACTCAATCAACCGGGCTATTGTCGGGGCCGCTGTCGACGCCGCCCTTGCTTTACCCCCATCAGCCCGTCCGCCCGCAGCGACCCGGCCACGGGCGCCGCGCGCCGCGGTCGCTCTGGCGGCGTTTCGGAATGGCGCCCTCCCTCGATTAACCGTAATCATGTGCGCAACGAGCCATTGCGACTCGCTTGATAGGCGCCACTTCTCTTGTCACCGCTTCGACGCATGGCGGCCCTTTGGGGGCCATTTGCGGCCGGTCACGCGCCAACGCCGGCGCCAGCGCCAGCGCCGCCGCGCCACAGCGGCGCGCCGGCCCGCGCCAACCTCCCCCGACCGGAGCTGGTTGGCGAGCCGGCTCGGCGCAATTATTTTGTGCGCTCCACTGCGGCCAAATGACCGGAACGGCATGGAAAATATGTAGATAGTAAATGGTGGGACTGTTGTTTATTGCGTCTCTCTCGAAACTGAATTGTTATCCTTTCATTTAGACGTGTTTTAAAAGATAGAAGAATGCACAAAAGCTTGTTGTTATCCGTTTCATTGTTCGGCACGCTTTAAAATGAAAGGGAAGTAATGGTGTTTTTTGATGAATTTACGGCATTACATTCTTTGGATATGAATCGAATTAAAAAGGGCCTTTTAAACAAACCACAAAATCCTTTAAAACTTCATCATTTATTCTTTTCAACTCATTCAAAAAATTTTCGTGGCATTCAGAATCACCAAAGGCATACTAAAAGCATTTGTGTAATGTAAGCATCCTCTAAAATAAATTGCAACAATGCGTGTTAACTTGGTTGCTAAAGCGTTTCATTTTGTTACTCTCATGATTAATTATTTCAGTACGTACTTTTAATAATAATAAAAATAAATAATAAACATAATAATCAATGTTAATAAATATTTATAACTACATAAACTACTACTAATAACATTATTTCTACTTACAATCACTGTATAATATTAATTATAAAATACTGAATCTAATGACCTTAATTTATTTTGTCTTAATATAATTATTCTAAAGTTACTTATCCTTACATTTCTACTTATATTCGCCTTTCAATGATTTGCATTAGTCATGAATTGAACATGATTAATTTCTCTAATTAAACATTGTCCTGTTTCCTGAGTCTCAGTTCTGTCTCTTTTCGATGTGCCTCTTCCTTTGGTTTTGGTTATTAAGTTGTGTCGACATTTCCTACTGAAATGATTTAAGGCGTTTATTCAACATTATTTATCCTTCTAGATCTTCTAGTGTTTCTCATATTTTCTGATCAAGAATAATATACAATTACTTATCGTTACATATTTACTTTGAAATGGGTCTAAGATTTAGTTTTAGTAATGAATGAAAATGGCTTGTTAGATCTGCTATAATATAACAATTGTCTGATTCTGTGATATAAAATAGTGAGAATTAGATTAACAGTCTGAATTTAAAACATCTTAAATGAAAGGAGTGAATTAAAGAAGAAAGAATGAGAAGAAGGAGACCGATTAGTCTTGTATATTGTCGATTTATTTTCAGGGAAATTACTATGCAATTGAAGGATGCAAAGTAAGTGGCGACCTGCGTCTGGGAGTCCCCTGACGCGGGTTCCGGATAGCCAAGTACGGCTAGTTGGGATAATGCCCTGAGTTGATGTGCGTGTTTTCGCTTTACTTACTTCATGTCAACATTTTTAGAAACCCAAGTTATTCTCCATCATTTTGCGTATCTCATGAATACATCTCACAATTTCACGTTATCTTATGATCCCATATCTCATAAATACTTTGCCAAGCATCAACCAGTCTTCATCCTCCTCACATTTATTACTTCAAATACGGTACGTAGCTGCACTTACTCGTATATACAAAAGTTCTCACCTCCCTTCTTTCTATTCCGTCCTTGCCACGTCCCGCTTTGCAGTTTTTTTGCCCCGTATTCTCACCGCCAACACTCCCGCGGCGTGTGAAAGGTTTCCCGCTAAGACCGTCACCAAGCTCCATATCATGACGTCACCTTTCACAGTGCAAATCCACACCGCCCAACGTCATCCCGCACCATTCACGCCCCACGCTGCGCCCCTCACGTCGCCGCGCCCTCTGCTGCCCGATCACTCTAGGCTGCGCCAGACTCAGGCTGCGCCACCGCTCGCCGCGACCCTCGTCATGCACTTCATCACCCGCTGTCCCAGTCTATACCGCGCCATCCCACAATACATCACTCTATACCGAGCTACCCCACGCTCTTCCCCTCACTTCGTCGTACCCTCCTCTGGCCTGATCACTCCAGGCTGCGCCCACCCTCGTCGCGGCCCTCGTCATGCACTTCATCCCCCGCTGTCCCAGTCTACACCGCGCCAACCCACGTTGCACCACGCTGCACCGAGCTACCCCACGCTCTTCACCCTCACTTCGTCGTACCCTCTTCTGCCCGATCTCTCCAGGCTGCGCCACCCTCGACGCGGCCTTCCTCATTACTACATCTCGCGGTGTCCCAGTCTATACCGCGCCATCCCACAATACATCACTCTATACCGAGCTACCCACGCTGCACCCGTCACTTCCTGTGCCCTTTCTGCCTGATCACCCAGGCTGCGCCACCTCGTCGCGGCCCTCGTCATGCACTTCATCTCGCGCTGTCCCAGTGTACACCGCACCATCCCACGCTGCACCGAGCTACCCACGCTCCACCCCTCACTTCGTCGTACCCTCTTCTGCCCGATCTCTCAGGCTGCGCCACCTCGACGCGGCCTTCCTCATACTACATCTCGCGGTGTCCCAGTCTATACCGCGCCATCCCACAATACATCACTCTATACCGAGCTACCCCACGCTGCACCCGTCACTTCCCTGTGCCCTTTTCTGCCTGATCACTCCAGGCTGCGCCACCCCTCGTCGCGGCCCTCGTCATGCACTTCATCCCCCGCTGTCCCAGTCTATACCGCGCCAGTCGTACCCTCTTCTGCCTGATCACTCCAGGCTGCGCCACCCTGCGCCCCGGCCCTCGTCATGTACTTATCATACCTCTATGTATCTCCGCCATCGGGGCGCCCCTGCCGGGACAAGTTCTAAACTCCCGAATGGACTCCTGAAATGTGCTGAAGTGAAGTGCATGTAAGAGTGTGTGTTTTAAGGGGAAAAGAGGGGTCAAAGATAAGAAAAGAACGCGTACTTCTTAACGTGTGTGTTAGGGTACCGCCAAGGTATTTGTCTCATACAAAGCATGTAAAAATACCAATGGGATCAGCCGGCTGCTACAATTCTTCTTTTGACTGCGGCTAAATTCGACCTAGGTATGTAACTAGTGCCCGAAATCCGTCGCCGCCAGCACTCGAACCCTAGGTCCTCCCCGTCAGAGACCTCTCCTTGAAGTATAGCACGCGTTTCTCCACCTCTTTTACGCCATCCCGTGCTGAACGACTCGTGACTGCAAACCTGTGAGCCTCCCACCTCTCTCCACGCCGTACCATAGCACCATGCCTCGCTTGTGCCACCGCCCCCTCGCGCTACGTCCTGGCAGGCGATGTGAGTAGAGGTGCGGGGCGGAGCGCTGGATTCGGGGTTTGGGGCGGGGCGCAAGGCGTGGGCGGGGTAGGGTGAGGCGGGGCGAGACGCGGGGCAAAGCGGAACGCGGGGCGGGGAGGGATATGAGGCGGGGCGGACGGGACGTGAGGCGGGACGGGACGTGAGGCGGGACGGGACGTGAGGCGGGCGGGACGTGAGGCGGGGGGGGCGTGAGGCGGGGCGGGACGTGGGCGGGGCGGGTCGTGAGGTTGGGCGGGACATGCGGCTGGGGGTGAGCGGGGTGGAGGTGCGCGCTGCGTCGCGCGGCGCGTAATGCGGGGCGCGGCGCGGGCGGTTGCGCGCTACCGGCGCGAGGGGGGTTGCCAACAAGCGGCGTTCTGTTCCGCCCCGGTCTATTCTGCTCTGCTCTGGCCCGCGCCGCAACTGCCGTTAACTCCATCGACGCGCGAGTAACGCACCTGCGGAGCGGCGCGCCAACACCGCGGGGGAGGGGGGCGGAGGCCGCGCCGCCGCTGGGAATGCCTGGGAGCGGAATGCGCTCTAGAGGCCTAGGGGCTGCCAATTCAATCGGGGGTCTTGGGCTTCGTGATTCCCTACTTTCCGTTTTAAGAAGTATTTATTTGTGTTATTAAAGGCGAGAAATGCCTGCCAAGGCGGCCATGCTGAAAATTAATTTTTGTCATCACTAATGAATTCTTATTTCGCATTTATACTATTACCTCGACATGTCTTTATGAAAGCCTTGAACGTCTTGTTCTACGATTTCGATTTTCATTTTTCGATGGGAGAATAAAACAAAATGCTATGAGCAAGAACGCTCTTACTTAACACCAAGTCTCAAACATTGTGTTTATGAGGTAATAGCTGACGATTCTGTGGAGTGAATAATTGAGTGACTATTGATTCCGGACGCGCCAACGACTAATCGATAGACTGCTTCTGTAGGGTAGTCAGCGACGAGATGATAGTGGTTACGGTAGAGGTGCTCCAAGCCGCATTGGCGTTGCAGTATGGGAATGGCGACGGAAGTGTGATAGTGTCAGTTGTGTTGGTGGAGGTAGTAGTGGTGTATGCTGTCGGCGATGTGTCAGTGGCGGTGATGGTGTCCGATCCGGGGGCGGCGGCAGCGCCGGCGGTGTTGGTAGTGGTGGTGGTTGTTGTTGATTGATTGATTTTTAGTGTTTCCGGACGCGTCAACTGCTTTGGTCATTAGTCCCGTTAGTGTAGTGCATGTTTTTTTTCTCGGGAGGTGGCGGTGAGTTTCCCCTCGCTGGATGGCGAGATCCGGCACCGACCTACCGTCGGATAGTGGGGTTTCCCCCTAACCAGGACTCTCCCACCAGCGGGGCACCGCCCCAGCCGGGACAAGCTCTAAACTCCCAACCGGCCTCGCGGAATATGTGGTAGTGTAGTGCATGTTAGTGTAAGTGAGTGGTGTAAGGGGAGACGATAGGACAAGGAAGAGGAAGGACAGATCGCGCGCGGTCCGTAGCCCGGTTGGTAGGGTACTGCTCCGGCATTCGCCTGGTGTTGATCGGAGAAACCACGGAAAATTCCCGATCAGAGCAGCCGGCGGCTAGAATTCTCCTCCAGACAGCGACTGAATTCGACCTAGCTGAAAAGCTAGTGTCGAAAATCCTGCCGCCGTCAGGACTGGAACCTAGGACCTCCCGGTCAGAGGTGGTGGTGGTGATGGTGGTGGTTATTCTGGTGGTGATGGTGATGATGGTGGTAATGGTGATGTGTGTGGTGGTCCTGGTGATGTGGGCGATGGTAGTGGTGGTGACGGCAGACGCTGTTGCGGTCCGATGAGGTTCACGCGCAGTTTGGCGCGCGTAGGTGCGCGTTTAGCGGCAGGAAAGAGTTTGAGCGCAGAATCCCTTTAGCTCCAGCGCCAGACCGCACTGCGTTACGGCGTGTTGAAACTTGGCGAACACACCGCTGACGGAGAATCCGCTGACCCCGTCACCCATCGGCACCTCCACCACCATCTCCGTTGCCGCCTTCACCAACATCAGCCACTCTCTACGGCAACACCGCCCCACCGTCTTCACCTCAATTGTCCCCTCCTTCGCACCGGCTTAGGAGGCTTCATGTCACTGCAGTGTGTGCGTCTGGCAGGTCTTTGGGTCGCAGTCTTGATGTTCGGTAAGATTTTCGACACTTGTTATATTGCAGTGTTGAATTCAGCCGCTGCCTGGAGGAGAATTATAGTGACCGGATCGGTAGCTTTCTGTGTTTTCTTGGATCAACCCCTCGCGAATGCCAAAGACGTATCCTAACAAACAGGCCACGGACCGCACGTGATCGTTTCTTTCTCCTACTTGTCCTATTCTCACCCCTTGTTTACACACCCACGCACCCAGGGTGGAGCACCCAGGGATGACGCTTAGAGCTTAGAGCTTGTCCCGGCTGGAGCGATGTCCCGCTGGGAGATACCTCTTTAGGAAAATCCCTGCAACCCGACGAGTGGGTGGGCGCCGGATCTCGCCACCCACAGACACGTCCCGCAACAAAGCATGCGCAAGACGTACGGACCTGATGACCTTAGCAGTTGACGCGCCCCAAAACACTAATCAATAACTCAATCAGCTCCTCATACTGCCGTGACTCTTTAGTCGTCCTCGCTATCGCCTTCGCCAACCGCGTTACCTCAGTTCCTTCGCCGTCGCTTCCGCCTCCCCCACAACCGCCGCCTCCACTACAACTATATCGTCTCTGCCACCCGCCCCCCCCGCCGCCCCCGCCGCCCCCGCCGCCCCCGCCGCCCCCGCCGCCCGCCGCCCCGCCGCCCCGCCGCCCCGCCGCCCCGCCGCCCCCGCCGCCCCCGCCGCCCCCGCCGCCCCGCCGCCCCCGCCGCCCCGCCGCCCCCGCCGCCCCGCGCCCCGCCGCGCCCGCCTGCCCCGCCCGCCCGCCCTCCCCGCTGCCCGCCGCCCGCGCTGCCGCACCGCCAGCCCCCGCCGCCCCGCCGCCCCGCCGCCCCGCGCCGCCGCACACCTTCCCACCGCCAAGTGTACCTGGCCTCTATTGTGAGGGCTCGACGCCTCCTCCGCCGCAACAGACGCTATCTCATTCCGTGCTTGTTTCCGTTCCCCTCGCTCCCATTGTCCCTCTCGCAGGCGCTGCTAACGACATTCGCGTCAATATTCCAACCCATACACCAATTTTGTGTGTCAGTATACATGCCTCGATTTGCTGTATTTTGCTCTTTGATGGATTATTGTGAATGTCGACAATGCTACCGCTTGGAGTTGTGTATATATGGAACTAGAATTTCACGCTTGTGTTAATTCATTTGAAAGATTTTCATGCAGACAGCAATTCGAGTAAATTTTAATCAGTCACGACAATTATAAAAGTGTCGCTTTCTTTCTGTATAAAAATGAAACGTTAAAACCAACCTAAAATGAGTCTGTAATTGATTAATATATTTCAGTGAAGCTATTATTTTAGACAGAGAAAAATGCGTTACGAGGCTAGTGAATTTTCTAGATATCACAGTAATGGTATATTATGTTACATTCGTTGTAATTTATTCACAGTGTTCACTACAGTTTACACATATTTTTTTGCAATGACTAAATTGGATCATATTCGTAATACATGGAATAATTTCTCACAAGAACAGAAAATAAAGCAGAAGAGAATATTTCTAATGTTACGAGTACATATATTGCCGGAGGTAGCATTTTCCAATTGCAATTATTAAAAATACAGGAAACAAATCAAACATAATTATAATTACATATCATTATAATAAGGACGGGAGTCTCCTCCAGTCTGTCCCGCTTCAGTCCGCTTCACACCAATCCGATCCACGCTAATCCGACGTGCTCGCGGTCGGCAGCTCCGCTTCAAACCCGCCCCGTTTTGATCTACATCTCTTTACCACGCTTCGCCTCACCTTCCCCTAACCCATCCACATTCATCCTCATTCCTTTTCGATTCCTGGCTCTCTCCAACTCGCCTCATCCCGCTCTATCCTCCACCACCCCGTTCTGTCCCCCTCTGGCCGGTTCCGCCCGCACTACACCACACGACCCTGCTTTGCACCCCCCTCCCCTGCACCGGGAGCGGTAGCTCAGTGCATCAACTGATGTCACTGCAGCGCCTCTCACCGGGAGGTCCTAGGTTCCCACAGCTGCAGGATTTTGGACACTAGCTTTTCAGCTAGGTCCAATTCAGTCGCTGTCTGGAGAATAATTCTACGGCCGGCTGCTCTGATCGGTAGTTTTCCGTGATTTCTCCGATCAGCACCAGGCGAATGCCGGAGCAGTACCTACCAAACGGGCCACAGACCGCGGCGACTGTCCTTCCCATTCCTTGTTCTATCCTCTCCCTTTACACACCACTTACAGTAACATGCACTACACTACCACATATAAGGGAGACCGGTCGGGAGCTTAGAGCTTGTTCCGGCTTGTGCTGTGCCTCGCACGTGGGAGAGTCCTGATTAGGGGGAAACCCCACTAGCCGACGGTAGGTCGGCGCCGGATCTCGCCATTCAGCGGGATGACCACCGCTATCTCCCGAGAACATGCCCACAACGACAATGACCAAAGCAGTTGGCGCGCCCGGAAACACGAAAAAACCAAACCAAACCAACCGCCCCCCGCATTGCCTTGATCCGTCTCGTCTGACCACGCCCCCTTATCCTGGTCTCGCCCCCATGGTTCCGCCCACGGGCCCGCCGCACCGCGCCACGCCGCGCCGCCACACCCAGCTCATCCCCGGATTGCAGCCACTCTGCGCGAGCGCTTCAAAGTTGTAAAAGAGAGAGGATTTTAACGTAGTGCGCCTGCATCCACTTTGTGCGTGTACTCCGCGTGTAACGACGGCTATCAGTTCGCTTTTCGGCCGGAGACAGCTTCCTCGTGCGCGGGGCGTTGCCTCTCGCCTGCTCCATGTCTGCCGAGGGGAAGAGAGCAAAGTGCTTGTTTTCAGCGGCCTGGCGGCGTCGTTGAGCCGCACCATCGGCCTATTTTGTACTTTTTCCGCGTTCGACGAAAAGTTTTGAAAACGCGTTCACCGGTTCACACGAGTGTGTGGTTGTTGTAGAGTGGTTGCTGATGTTTCCGCTTACCGTTTTTTTTCTTTTTGCGACCTTCGTGATGTTATGCGAGTAGCAATTTCTTAAACGTGATTTGGTAACTTCTTGCATTTTAAATTTGAAGTAGAAAATTGTCAAAAGACGTTCCATTTTTATTGCTTCACAAATACTTAACACTATGAAAATACACTGAGTGTTTGCTTTCAATTTTTTTATTCAATGAAGTTGAAGGAAATTTCTTTTGTATATTTCCCGTTTATACTTAATTGTTGTTTGTAAAATCAAGTAAATTTTCCATTCTTTTATTTGTTATAATTTGTTAATATTTGTATTAAGTCTATCATCCCTTCTTACATATTTAATTCTATTTTCAATTCCGAGAGGTTGAAAATATAAGTTATGTGTCTGTTACTACAAGTTATTGTGTTAGTTTCCTGCGTAAACTGCGAGTAGGTTTGAATGAAAATAATTTTCACTCCCTACTCCCTGGATTTAACTGCTTCCTACACGCTCCTGCATACCGTAGAAGTGTGTAACCTTTATACTGTAACAAATGCATAATCTTCCCTATCTTTAATAAGCTTAAGAAAGAGATCGGATTTGTACAATTTACAAGACCCCGTCATCACGACACCCGTGAATCTGCTACTGCTGGATAGGTTTGTTTGAAATCAATAAGATTATATCGTGCGTAACTCGATAATGAAAATTGTGCTTAAAACGCTGTTTTTCTAAGCCACCAGTTATGTTTCTTTACGCCGTATTGTGTAAAATGAGACTTTGGACCTACAATTACATATCGGAAGGTTCTTCTCGGTGCCCCCATGCCACAGATTGGGTGGTCAGAAACGCGCAGAATCTCGAAATCAATTTATAATTAAAATGATTTAATATTCTAAGCAAATATTTCTCGTAACTCTAAACATTTTTTGGGTTTTTAAACGCTGAATAAAATTAGAATCATTAATCTCAATATTTCTGAGCCAGTTTATTTATCTAACGTCAATTAACATAAAATACTGAATGTGGCTATTATTACGCTACTAGCGGTTACATACTACTGTCATTATTAAGAATTATAGCTTTAAACATGACTTACGAAGAGCTGTATGACATCTGTCTAAATGTTATTTATTGTTCGCATATTTTTAAAAATCCTATTTAGTTTAAAGAAAAAATTTTAATATTATTTTGAAATTGAAAATAAATAATTATTTATATCTCACAAACAGATTGTTCCGATAAAATTGACATATCAGTCCGCATGATTACACGACCAGAGTGTAATGTGTCAACTGCACCCAGTAGTTTTTAATGGATGAAGCCCAGCCACTCCGCAGCAGTGTGTTAGCCGCGCAGCTGCGCCACCTTTGTGACGCTCCGCTTTCGCCCGGCGCCTTTGGGCGTCGCGACGCTCCGCGCGACAGCACTTCGCCCGCGGCCCCGCCCCCTTTCGCCCCTCCCATCCTTCCCCGAGGGCGTGGGCGGTCACTGGGATGGCGGCGGTGCCTTGGTCAGGGGAGATGGGGTGGAAATGGTGAAGGCAGGAGAGGTGCAGGAAGAGGGAGGGGGGGGGGATGGGGTAGGGGAAGAAGCCGAGGGTGGAAATGGCGGGGCGGAAGCACGGAGGGATAGGGTGGTGAAGGAAGTTGATGGAAGCGCGAACAGCAGGGTGGCGGAGGAGAGGTGAGGGCTGGGCGAAAAGTCAGAACCAACGGAAGGACGAGGCGCAGGAGCAGAACAGGTGCGGTGGTACGGCTGGCTCGGCGGCTGCAGAAAAAGCGGGGTTGGGCGGAGCGGTGAGGAGCAGGGCGGAACATGGCAGAACGAGGCGGTCTGGAGCTTGGAGGGCGGGGTAGGGCAGGACAGGGCAGGTCGAGGGGTGAGGGGAGGGCGGGGCCGGGTGGTGCGGAGTTGCGCGAGCAGAGGTGAATACGGTGACGCGGGGTATGGATTTGATTGATTGATTTTTCGCGTTTCCGGGCGCGTCAACTGCTCTGGTCATTATTCCCGTCAGTGTAGTGCATTTTTTGTCGGGAGATCGCGGTGATCTTCCCCGCTGGGTGGCGAGATCCGGTGCCGACCTACCGTCGGCTAGTGGGGTTTCCGCCTAACCAAGACTCTCCCACCAGCGGGCACCGCCCCAGCCGGGACAAGCTCTACCCTCCCGACCGGTCTCCCGGAATATGTGTAGTGTAGTCCATGTTTGTGTAAGTGTATGTAAGGGGAGAGGAATGGATAAGGAAGAGGTAGGAAAGATCGCGCGCGGTCCGCGGTCCGTTTGTTAGGGTATTTTTCCGGCTTTCACCTGGTGTTGATCGGTGAAACCTCGGAAAACTACCGATCACGCGCTCCGGCATGTATAATTCGACATAGTTGAAAAGTAGTGTCGAAAATCCTGCCGCCGTCAGGACTCGACCTAGGTCAGAGGCGCTGCAGTGACATCAGTTGATGCACTGAGCTACCGCTCCCGGTACGGAGTAAGGAGCAGCGGGGGAGTGCGGCGATGGCGGGCGAGTTGACCGTAGCGGGGGCAACGGGGTGTCTTAGGCCCGAATGGCGGGACGGAAATGGCGGGGATGGAAGGAGGTGGTGAATAGGACGGGGACGGGGCGGCGACGGGGTAGATGCGTCGGTTGGAGCGTCGGCGGCACGAGGCGCCTTCTCGGCACGTGAGCCTCTTTCGCGTGTGTTCATTCTCCTCCCCCTCCCCCATCCCGCGCCGCAGGGCACTTCCGCCCACGCGCCCTCCGCCTAACGGCCGGCGGCACTGCTCCAGGAAAAACAAACTTCTTCTTCTTCTTGCTCCTCGCGGCCCCGCCCAGCTGCTCCCCGCCTCGCGCCGTTTCGCCGCCGCGCCCGCCGCGGTGGGCTCTTGGCGCCGCGCGTTATACGCGAAAAATTGCGATGGCCCTCGCGCTGCACCTAACGCCCGGCCACGCCCCCTTTCCTCTCGCAGACGATGTGCGCGGAGTTGCCACCTGCAGCTGGGTCGAGGGGCCGAGGATAAGGGTGGTTCTGCCGGGGTAGGCACTCTTCTAGGGGTGCCAATTGGTGAAAATTTGTAACTGAGTGAACTTGGTGATAATTTGTAACTGAAATTTGTCAACTTATAAAATATCCGGGATATAAGAGGTATCAACCACAACAGTAGTACTAATGTGGTTGTTGTCTAGTATTGTGGTGTATACCTCTTATATCCCGGATGTTTTATCATGGATTACCACACGATTTTCGCTGCCACTACAGAATTTTGTCAACTTCTGTTTATACTATTTTTATATTTAAACACTATTAAACTTTATACTATTGAGATAGCACAATAATTATCTGTCATGATGTTCAAATAAATGAAACTGTGTTTATATAATAATATGTGACTGTATTTTTATAGTACCTTGTGATAGGAGCAAGACAGGTTCCCGAAAGGTTTTGACATTATTGAATATTTTTACCTGCGTTTCCCAATATTTTACCCGCAATAATTTGATTTTCTATAAAAATATATTTCAATTTAATGTTTTTTTAACTTGCCTTTCCTTTCCTGTACACAGGGAGGAAATGTATTGGAATCATCTCGACAACGCGATATCGAACTTTCAGTCGTAAAATCTTTAAGTTCTCAGCTGTAACTCTTCACATACGTCAGGATTAAAGTCTATTAATGCTATTCAAAAGATGGCCAATATTGATGCAGGTGGAGAGGAGTTTTGTGCATTCTCTCTGGATAGTTTTGCTGAAGAGTTGACCATATTTTGCAATCATATAACCCATCTCTAACTACTTTGTGATCTTCAAACTTTTGATTTTTTTTAATTTTATTATCAAATCAGTACTTTGTTCCGAAGTTTAGAACGTGTCATTTCTTTTTAGTTCTTTTATTTTACTAAAATCTCTGGATTGTTGGCTGTTGGCGCATGTTCCTTGAAGAGGTTCAGGGCTGATAGGTTCAGGGCTGAACCTATCTTAACATAGAGCTAGACCCAACCCCCTAGCCTTGTATGACATTCTATGATCATTAGACTGATCATCCACCTTCATTCATTGTAGAATTAAACGACTTGTTTGAATTTTTCTTTCAAATGGCATGTGTAAATTGTAACGAAAATAAATTGATTTTTTAAAGATTTTCTCTAAATATTTTACTCCTTTTCCCGGAAAGAGTGAAGCGTGAAGCGTAATGAGATTTGATTATAAAACTTGATTTGACTTCAACCTACTTGCACGGCTAACCCTCTGCAGACTCACATCACCCGGTTTACTTGTTATGGAATGTCTTTTATATAATCTTCGATTTTCCAGTTCCTTTGTCCATTCTGTTTTGTTTATTTCGTTATGCTTCATCTCTTCAACTCATCCAATTTTTTCCATCTATTTTCCCAACGTGTTCCCTCTTTCTTCAGTCACATCTTCCTTTCTTCCCATTTGTTATTTCTTTGGTTATTTCTTCACTTCGTGCCTTCAACATGTGTTTGATATTTTTCGTAACGATCATTTGCCTCTCTCTTTTCCGTTATTCTTTTATTGAAAATTTCTCGAGTTCCTCCCACTACCTTCCTTACTATTATCCGTCCTATCCATTATTTCTCTCACATTCTTGACCACGTTCCAAATTTAGAATCTCTCTCTTTAAACTTTGTGTGTAGGAGTACTTTTGTTATTATAAATTCCTTCAGATTTAACAAATCATCACTTTGTCTGATAGCTAAATGGTTAATTTAATGATCACTACGAGCGTTCTTCTAAGAATTTTAATGTTATAAAAAAAAAGGATTATAAAAAGGTTTTCAACCAGTCCTAAAACCTTGAAACGTATCGTGTGCTTCTATGCTGGTGGCACCCATTTAACCTGTGAAGACTCGTCTCGCCACTCTCTCGCCCGCCGTCTACTCTCGCTGCCAGCACATCCCCCAACGCCTTGCCGGTCCCGTCGCCACCGCTATACGCGCCCCCTCACCTCACGCCTTCTTCAACTTCAAGCTGGCCCCACGCCTCTTCAACCCACTTTCCACCTCACCACCCCTACCTTGTCCGGCCGCCCACCTCGCTCCCCTCACTTGTCCCGCCGCCTACCTCGCGTTACCTCCTACCTTGTCTCGCCACCCACCTCGCGTCACTCCTACTTTGTCCCGTCGTCTACTGATCCCCACTGTCCGGTCTACCGGTCCCCTACTTTGTCTCCCACCCACCTCGCGTCACCCTACTTTGTCCCGTCGTCTACCTCGAGTCACCCCCTACTTTGTCTCGCCACCCACCTCGCGTCACTCCTACTTTGTCCCGTCGTCTACCTCGAGTCACCCCCTACTTTGTCTCGCCACCCACCTCGCGTCACTTCTACTTTGCCCCCCTCCTTTCCGCCCCCCACCGTCCCCCCCCTTCCCCAACCCCTGCCGCCCCTTCTCGCGTCCCCCCTCCCTCGTCCCGCCGGCGCTCCGCCCACCTCGCCTCTGGCAATGGGGCTGTCCCCACCGGAAGTCTCTTGTCACGTGGAGCGCCGAAAACACGAGGCAGGGCCAACGCGCGGCTCGCGGAGCGAAACCCCGTCGGCCGGCAAAGTGCGCCAAATGTCTGCACACTGTAGTCGTTTACAAATGTTTGCTTTCTGTGAGGTCACTGTTTGTTGCCGTGCTTGAATGTCACCAACCGCGAATGCCTTTGTACACAGGGAATTGAAAACATCGTAAATTCGCGGTACTCGGCACACGCGCCGCTTTGTAAGTGTTCGCTAAAAAAATTATAATCTGTAAAAGGGTGCTTTTGACACGTGAACTCTGTGTGGAGCTGGCTGACAGTGAAACTGGTAGCTGCTTCGGCGCAGTTAATAAGGCGGACCTTTGAAAAATCTGACAGAGAGAGAAAGAGAGAACGGGTGGGTTAAATGTAAAATATATTTCAAAAGCCTGCGCGCTTCATAAAATATAGAATTGTTTACTGATTTATTTATCTATTTCCTACAGGAAACATAAAGAAAAAACATATACGTTGCGTTCCATCATTTATGTTCCAGCGTCGATGCTGATTGTTTTTTAGATGACCTTCCAAACTGGAATGCACTGTACAGTTATGCAAATAGAATGATCGTTTGGTAATTGTTGAAGACGTAAGCGATAGTTTAGTGCAAAAGTTTATAGCTGCGATCCTCAGTCCATAATGTTGGCGGTCACTTTGCGTTGGATTTAGTTCATTTCATTAGAAATTTATTCCGTTTTTCATCAGTACTTGTAAAGCAAATTATAAATACTATTACACTCAGTTTTAGTTCAATCCCGCCAATAGTCTTTATAATAAATGGTTATAAACAAACATGGGGACTAAAATCGAAACGTTCGCATGTGTACTTTTCGCTATAGACTTACCACAGCTGACGAATTGGAAAATAAATATTTCTTCCATGACGGACACTGAGGTAACCAATAGAGTCTCAAACAACTCATAAATTATTATTTTTCGCTATTTTTAACATTAAGATCACACTATTTACGCGACTTATGACTGAAATAGTCTAATATTTATTTCGCTATCAAATCATTTTATTTAATAAAATTTGTTACATAATGTTCCAAAGTATATGAATAAAGTAAATGAAACACATTTTTCCTTCGATGTGTATCGGTGTATGACTGAGCATGAGTATTCATTTGTATTTAAAGATCATTGTTATATCATGCCGTTGAAGGAGAATTACGAAATATTTAGAAAAATAGCATATTCTTTGCTTTTATTTGCTTATCAGCAAAACAAAGTAATTGATTCCTTCCTTGTAAGAAAAGAAAGGGAGAGAAAACACATCTGAGGATATTTTCTCTTTTTATGACTAAGAAGTAAACAGTTACCATTATCTTTGCAACCACGCGGCTTTGTTGTTTGGAATCCATTTAATCTTGCTTTTTCGGTAATACACATCAATGAACATTGGTATGTGCGTTTTGTGTCGTTTCATTTGGTCGTTACGTACGCATGATTGTGTAGCCGTTAGAACTAATGTCATGCTATTAGAAATACAGATGGTCAAGGAAAGAACGAGAAAGCAGACTAGAAACAAGGAATGTCCGTCTAAAAGTTTCTGCTGTCATCAACCCAAACATTATCAGCTTATAACCCTCCCCATGTCCTTTCTTGTCGCTAGAAATGTACCGTCGGCTTTGGCTCCCGAAGGGGTAGGCGAAAGTCTGGGGAAAAAACGGTAATGATGACAGTTATTATCACAATCGCGGGTAAATGAACCTCAGTTTCGTGTAGTGGCGTTTCTTTCTCGATGGAAGGGATAGCAGTTTCAGTGCGAGTGGGCTGACGCCTTCCACAGTTACAACCGTGTCAAGGGGCTGCGATTCGAGGCACTGCCGCCTGAATATTGTGCCACGTCTTATAACGCGTTGTTCGGCCGAAGTCACGTTCTTTCTTTCATTATACTGTTTCCCTTATTGCATCATATCTTTCTTCCATTATCTCTTCCTCCTCTCTCACTCCTCCACCCTTCTTCCCTTTTCCTTTCCCTCATTTCTTACATTCTCTCAATTTTTCTTTCTCTTCCCCCATACTTTTCTTTCTTTCTTTTTCATTTCCACCACTCCCTCCTCGCTCTTCACCGCCACGCCCTCTCCCACTCTCGTCTCCAATTCTCGACTCCCCTCTCCTCTTCCACTCCTTCCGCCCCTTTGTTATTTTTTCGTCTCTTTTCCTTCAACTTCCCTCACTCACATTCTTTCAATGCTTTCCTTCCTACCTCGCACCCTCCCTTCGTATCCCTCCTTCATCTCTCCCTCCCCGCCTCATACCACTCATCACTTCCACTCTCTTCCTCCCTCTCTTTTTCATCCTTCCTTACTCCCTCTCTCTCCCTCTCATCCTTCCTCTCTCGCTCAGCCTCCCCAGCATTCGAGGGGAGCGAAGACCGATGCAACCCAACCGAGCGGAAGTCGTTTGGGAGTAGTTAGGAACATGTCGCCGAGATCTCATTACGCAGATCCAAGATCCCGAGCTCGGGGATCCCCCTTTTCCCCCGAGAGGGCCCGGGGAGCGCCGTATCCTTTCACTTTTTGTGCGGACATAAAGCGAGGCAGAAAAAGAAACAACTCGCGCCGTTCTCGTTGTGTGCAAAAATATAAAAATGTCTCCTCTCCTCCCCCGCCGTACTGCGCGCTGGCCCGCCACGCCCACTCCCCCGAGCAGATTCCTGCCAGATAGCGGAGTCACAGCCGCGCCCCGCCACGCCCCGCCGGCGAATCCTCGAAAGACCGGACGGAGGCGGACGAGGCGGCGGCGGAGGCGGGGACGTGAGGCGGGGACGTGAGGCGGGGACGTGAGGCGGGGACGTGAGGCGGGGACGTGAGGCGGGGACGTGAGGCGGGGACGTGAGGCGGGGACGTGAGGCGGGGACGTGAGGCGGGGACGTGAGGCGGGGACGTGAGGCGGGGACGTGAGGCGGGGACGTGAGCGGGGACGGAGGGGACGTGGCGGGACGGAGGCGGGGACGGAGGCGGGGACGTGAGGCGGGACGGAGGCGGGACGGAGGGGGACGGAGGCGAGGGACGAGAGGCGGGGACGAGGCGGGGACGAGGGGGAGGAGGCGGACGAGGCGGGACGAGGCGGGACGGAGGCGGGACGGAGGCGGGACGAGAGGCGGGGACGAGGGGCGGGGACGAGGCGGGACGACGAGGCGGGGACGGAGGCGGGGACGAGAGGCGGGGACGGAGGCGGGGACGAGAGGCGGGGACGAGAGGCGGGGACGAGAGGCGGGGACGGAGGAGGCGGGGACGAGAGGCGGGGTTCCTTTGATGTGTACAAAAGACCACATCGGTGGATAGGGCGAGCACCGAATGATCGTCACTGGCAAATAGCAAGCAATTCATCCGCATTATTTAGGAATTGGCGAGCGGTTGGTCTATTCTCGCCGAATAACGAATGTGTGGAAACGCCTTAAGGCGGCTCCACTTATTCGTTATTCGGCGAACACCGAGCAACCGCTCACCCAATCCCGAGTACTGTGGATGAGTTGCTTGCTATTTGCCGAATTACGAACATTCGGGGTTCGCCCTACCCACCGCGTGTCGGTCTTTTGGACACATCAAAGGGAGCGAACATTCGCCGAACCGTCAGCTGCTCGGGATTGGGCGAGCTAGCTCGCTGCTCGGCAATGCCGATGTGTGGAGCCACCTTTAAGGCGAAGCTCCCGAACTTGGTTGAGTACTCGGCAAATGCTCGCTTCCGTCGAGAGAGCGATGTGTAGCGTCCGCCGCTGAAACGCACGCGGCAGCATGGTGCACAGCGGGTATCGTGACACTTTCAGAGTGGACACGTGCAGAATGCACCACAATGGGCAGGAACCGGCGGGTGGCGACGCAGCCTCAGCGAGGCTATAAAGCGGGCCGCTCTGAAAAGGGAGCTTTTGTTCCTCGAACTTTGTCGCAAGACCATCGCGAGACGCCAGTGTGCGTAGGAGGCCGCAAGCCTGCGGGTATGAGCTCCAGGCTCATGTTAACAGTACATCAGCAGATGCTAACGGGGAGCAAATGCTCCTGTAGTAAATGGTAGGGCAGTTACGTGTATATATGTAAATAAACTTGTATATACCAAAGCCATCTTGTCTGTGATTTGTTCAACACATGACGTCACAGAAGACTGGCGCGCTGCACTTAACGTTTGGCGTTCGGCAAATAGCAATCAACTCCTCCCCATTTCTCTGGATTCGACCAACACTTCATTATTTAACTCTTCCACTTATAGGATTGTTTTTCGTCGAAGCTACCCCATTAGTCTGGTTCACTATTACACGGATGTACCTGTTAACGGATTTAGTTCCACGCGTGTTTGGGGAGACTGAATGGGAAATTCGCCAACTGATGCAGAATACCCCAAAGGTCAAATGGTTAAATCATGAGGCGATGGCATAATTATCCGTCTGGGTCATTATTTCTGTACAGTGAGTGTAGACTCTCATAGGGCGAGAATTATTATCAATGTTTTATTTTGTCAGTCCCCTGCGAGTACTTTCCAGCAAATGTTATCAATCTATACGCTTTTTTTGCCATTTGAAAATAATGGCCGTAGCCGGAAATGCATCCAAAATATTGGAAGGACCACTGAGTTAAACACTGCATTACAAGGGTGACCTTCGTCGAAGATGAATTCCCGAGTACAAACAAAACCGATTTGAGGATTGAATTATAAATGATTGACCGACAGTGCTATTGTTTAATGCAATTAGGTGCTGAATGGCAAACCTTGCTTTGCATTTGTTCACGGCGTGTAATAGTAAGCAAAACTAGATACAGTTTGCAAAAACTTGCAATTAGCGAAGTGATTTTTATGTTGAAGTACCGAAAAACTCGTTAGTCGAAATAATAATTAATGAATCTGTCGAGCAAAACAAGTGTTTCGCCAGGAGTGAAATATTTGTCACACGAGAGCACTGTGAGATGTGAGCAGTTTTCAGGAGCGTTATTTTATTGGATTTTGTCATGCTTGCGATTATTGCTTTTACAGGAAACTTTCTCAGGACTAATACAAAATAAAATAAAATAGGCACAAGCTTTTCTGCAAGTTGAGCGGTGCGACCGGGAGCGGTTGCTTAGTGCATCAGCTGATGTCACTGCAGCGCCTGTGACCGGGAGGTCCTAGGTTCGAGTCCTGACGGTGGCAAGATTTTCTACACTAGCTTTCCAGCTATGTGGAATTCAGTCGCTGTCTGGAGGAGAATTCTATCGGCCGGCTGCTCTGATCGGTAATTTTCCGTGGTTTCTCCGAACAACAGCAGGCGAATGCCGGAGCAGTACCCTACCAAACGGGCCACGGACCGCGCGTGATCTGCCCTTCCCCTTCCTTGTCCTATCCTTTCCACTTACACACACATACTTACACTAACATGCACTACACTACCACATATTCCGGTAGACCGCTCGGGGGCTTAGAGCTTGTCTCGGCTGGGGCAGTGCCCCGCTGGTGGGAGAGTTCTGGTTAGGGGGAAACCCCGCTAGCCGACAGTAGGTCGGCGCCGGATCTCGCCATCCAGCTGGAGAAGACCACCGCCATCTCCAAAAAAACAAACATACACTACACTAACGGGACTAATGACCAAAGCAGTTGACGTGCCCGGAAACACGAAAAAATCAATCAATCAATTGAGCGGTGCGATAATCAATCAATATAATGTGATTAAAGTGAATACAACACGTTGTCTACAGTTTACCTAAAATCGCCAGTTGGGTGGGTACATGAATGATCTTAGAACTGTCAACCATTATGATGATACTGATAATTTTGTTAAATTTCTTTTACGGAGTTAATTGAATCACCTGAGTTCTGATTCGATAACCATAACCATGAGTGCCAAGAAGACAAGAAGCGGCTTCTGGTGTTAACTTACGACATTAACTATATCTTCGCTTGTAGACAGTAAATTAGTTATGAATTGCTATTTAAAAGATGAGAAAAAGCACATACCACATGTTCAGAGAAGAATTCACCCTTCGATCGTGGAGGCGAGATAGAGTGCTATAGCTATGTACTTAGTTCGGCAAGTTTGTTATTTTTTAAATGAAAACTAATAGTATTGTTCTTTTTGACATTGTTGCTATAAATCACATCTAGTGTTCGTAACTAATTAATTAATTGAGTTTACGCTTATTCTGAACTGTCATTTAACCGATTCACATCGGGTCAGGTGAATCGGTTGTTCAAATTATTGTAGTTCGGAGAACCGGTTGTTAACATTTTTGATACGCAGAACCAGTTGAAATTTCTCACAATCAAGTTGTTAAAATTATTGTAGCACTGAGTAACATATTTCTGATCGGGACGGTCTCTCTTGATTTGATCATGCTGAATAGCGCGTGACTAATTTTGTGAAATCTTGGCTCCGTTTTGGATACCAAACGGCTGCTGGCACACGTCAGGAAGAAACGTACAGACCATTCACAAAATCAACCAATTTTTTGATCACTTTTGTGATCTTCATGCTCAAGTTCTTAAATTACTGAATCCAAAAATCTGTAACAGCATGTTATATTAAAAATTTTCTGTTACTTCATTTAATGAAACATTTATTCTATTGAAATAAAAACTAGTGGTGGTAAAATGGTAATGGTTTATCCGCTAGTGTTGTTTATAGACGGACGGATAGGCAGATAGGCAGTCTGACAGACGGGGACAGACGTTTTGCCGTCATACAATCTTTCGGTATGAAGGACCCAAAATGCATATTCTGGCTACGCCACGTGTTAGAGGATATTTTTTCTTAATTTAGCAACTGGATTTAATTGCTTCTAGGGCCCTTCATAACAGTGTTTTTGCGGAAATTTACCTTTGTTTTGCGCAACATTATACGTAACTTTCTGACTACTCCGATGCAAGATACTAAAACAAAGAAATTATTGAAGAGAACCGATTGTTAAAAAATAGAATGTCAGCACGGCCCGTTTTCATTGCTAGTCACCAACCTCCTTATTCATGTTTTTTTCTACCTTAATATTTTATCTCATCTTCTCGCACCCTGTCCATCTATCTTGCTCGGCTGCCTCCAGCGGCCCCGCCCCAGTCCGTCGGCGCTTCGCGGAGAGTAAAGCGCCCGCAACAAGTCGCAGGCGAACGGAAGTTGCGCGCGTCCTCCCCCCCCCACCATTCCTGTCGGTCGTCTGCGGCATCCCGCCCCTCCAGTCCCCTCCCCTCCCCCCACCCACGCAGCGCCAGCCTTCGGCGCTCCAACTTGTCGTCGCAGGTGTTAACAAGTGACGGGCGAGTGGGCGGACGTGACCTCATCAGACGGTCGCTCGCCGGCCTCGTGCGGTCTGTAGGCGGCCGGCGGCGCGGTGGGTCGGTCGGTCGGTGGGTCGGTCGCGAGCGACGACGGACGCGTCCCGCCCGCCGGTGCACGCGTCGGCACGAGACGGGCACGATCGGTGGGCGGTAACGTAATCGCTCCCTCGCGCATTCCCAAGTGTCGCCGCGTGCTGCCTTTAACCTCGTCGTTACCGCCTCTGACACGGAGGTCCTAGAGTACGAATCTCGACGGCGGCAGGATTTTCGACATGAGCTAGGCAGATCGAATTCAGCCGCTGTCTGGAGGAGAGTTCTAGCGGCCAGCTGCTCTGTTCGGTCGTTTTTCGTGGTTTCTCCGATCAACACCAGGCGAATGCCGGAGCAGTACCCTAACAAACGGGTCACGGACCACGCGCGATCTTTTCTTCTCTTCCTTGTCCTATCTCACCCCTTACTTACACGCAATAACATTCAACGCACTGCACTACCACTCATGTCCGGAGATCAGTCGGAGCTTACAGCCTTTCCCGGGTAGAGCAGTCCCACGCAGGTGGGAGATACCTGGTTGGGGAAACTTCCGTAAGACGATGTGTAGGTCTGTGCCAGATCTCGCCATCCAGAGAGGAATATAACCGCCACCTCCCGAGGACAAAACAGAAACTACACTTACGGGACAAATTATCTTAGACGTTGACGCACCCGGAATCACTAGTCAATCAATCCAATCAATCAATTAACACCTTCGTGATTGCATACCATTCTTACTTTCTGATATTCTACAATGTTTTATGTAGAATATATTGAATAGATTTTATGAGAATATTATATATAGTAGTAGGTTTTATGTAGAATATTTGAAGAGAAATGCCAATTTTTCGGAGAAACTGATTTGTAGTATATACTTATAAATGGATTTTTCTGACTCCTATATAGTAAAATTACTTTCTCAAATAAGCATTGTAGTCAAATCACAGGGCTTTTTTTGGAAGGGGGAGGTGTCATTAATACCGAGAAAATAACTTTTTCTGCAAAATGTCTGTTCGCTGGTCACTCTTCCGTTTGTCCCTCCACCCATCCGTTTGGGAACAACCGCACAGATTTCCACCATAATTAATATTCCTCAAGTGATCTGACTGACTTGAGAGCCGGATTTCGAATCACAGCCTGACTAAATATTTAGTTTGTATGTTTTTTCTTTAAACTTTCTGTTAGAAGAGATAGCAGTATGATGTGAATTCAGTGGCAAACAGTCACTTATGTTTGAACTTTTGAACTTTGAAAAGAAAATCCATTTTTTTTATTCTGGCACTTAATTTTTAACGGAGTTTTGCAAGTGATGGCGCAAATGTTAGTGGATTAGAAATTCAAATATTATAATATTACTTACGTTATCAATAATACGAGAAAGTATGTGCACAAAGAAGTAGCTTCACTAGTTTGATTTGGTGAAATTTTGCTAGAGAGATCATCGAATACTTTTAAATGGACAATCGAAGAACTTTAAAGTTTATTCAGCTGAAGACTTAGGGAAAAAGATAGAAACCAAATGGTTTCACACGTACTACCATTCTTGCAATCTTCGTGGCAGAAGGTGATGCACATGTCTTTTGAATTCTTCACACCAAACTTGTTGCTTTAAATGAGAACAACCTTATGGAAAAACCTTAGTGTATGACAGTAAGAAAGTTTACCGTGAAAGTTCGGTATATTCTAGGTGAGACCTGACCTTCCCTATCCCCCCTGAAAAGCCACCCCTAGTGCTACACCTCTGAGAGGGGTTGGAAGCTTATATCCCGTGTAACACATACGTGGTTTCATCTTCAAAATGGTTCAACGTAGGAAAAGGTATCTTAATAATCCTGATATTTATTCACAATTTCATAGTTGCTGGGAAATCAATTTATTTTGTTTGCCAATACCCTTTTAGAGGTGTCGTCACCAAGTTGTACTATTAAATATCGTTGTCGTTCTTAAAGATAATACAATGTTTCATTTGCGATTCAAGACTATTCACAGTAATTTCCTAATGCCGTCTATGGGAACCTTGTGTCCTGATTAGTAACATTAATTTCATACTTATAAATGGGGGTTATCATTTCAAGCCTGTTCTGTCAAAAATAATTGATAAATACTTGAAATATACTTTGAAATACTTTTCATTAATTATTGAAGTATTTACAGAACCCATTTTATGAGCAAACTTGTTATTCATTGTATCAACCACTGCTCTTAACGAAAACGTTTTATGTTCTCTGAATTTTACTATTGAATTATCATTAAATAATTCAATTTGTAAGCCTGAAGGAAATAATTAATCATACTCAATCAAGAATATCCTCTGAACTGCGATATTTTAAAATAGTTGTTTTCTTCTTTAGTAAAAAGTAGGTAAATCGAGTAAGTTTGAAAGCAGTGACAGATATCTCTCCGACATTTTCTAGGCATGAAAAATATATCAGAAGACATGAAACTGCAATTTCCTGTCAAAACAAAACTTCCAGGAAGTGACGCTTATGAATCGGTTGCCTCCGGAAATTTATTGAACAGTCGTTAGAGTAATAAGTTTTGAAATACGTAATATATTCCACCTCTGAGCTAACTTCCGGAATATTTCAACCATGTATTTTACCACAGTTTAAAGTGTTAACACATTGCAATATACATACACTATATACTTGTGTTAAATGTATTTGGCACATTTCATAGTATTCATTTTAGAAGTAGTTTTGTTTTCTTGCAGTAAGTCGTATTTTTGAGATCATGTCATAATTGACCTATATGTCCCAAACAAACACAAAACATTTGCATTTCAAATCAACTTTTCAAATGAATAAACATTTTCACTCGGAATCAGTGCTATCTTGGGTTTCCTCGAATATTCTGTAGAGGAAAAATATTGGGTTCAGTCAGGGTTGATATTTTGATAGTAAAATGCGTTTTGAGGTTTCCGCGACGAAAAAAATGTATTTTACCTTTATGTATATGTGAATAGATGTGTGTGTAACACATACCTTGCGTTGAGTCAAAGCTTATGAGCTCTAACACGTCAGGAGTAGGATCCGCTAGTGCTGTTCTAATCTTCCCCTCCTGCGCCGATCTTTAAGATTGGAGCAAGTGAGCAATTGACCGTACAATATCCTATTTCAAACCGGGAGCGGTAGCTCAGTATATCAACTGATGTCACTGCAGCGCCTCTGACCGGGAGGTTCTAGGATCGAGTCCTGACGGCGACAGGATTTTCGACACTAGCTTTTCAGCTAGGTCGAATTCAGTCGCTGTCTGAAGGAGAATTCTAGCGGCCGGCTGCTCTGATCGGTAGTTTTTCGTGGTTTCTCCGATCAACAGCAGGCGAATGCCGGAGCAGTACCCTACCAAACGGGCGACCAGTCCTTCCTCTTCCTTGTCCTATCCTCTCCCCTTACACACACACTTACACTAACATGCAATACACTACCACATATTCCGGGAGACTGGTTGGGAGCTTAGAGCTTGTCCCGGCTGAGGCGGTGCCCTGCTGGTGGGAGAGTCCTGGTGGGGACACCCCGCTAGCCGACGATAGGTCGGCGCCGGATCTCACCATCCAGCGGGGGAAGATCGCCGCCATCTCCCGAGAAAAAGAACATGCAGCACACTAACGGGACTAATAACCAAAGCAGTTGACGCGGCGGAAACACGAAAAAATCAATCAATCAATTAAACAGGGCCTCCTACGAGATATATTAATGGTTACAACCTCTCAAAAACACAAGTCTTGCCACTATGGTTTTGAGAGGTTGTAACCATATGTCTATCTTGTAGTAAGGCCTGAGGATCGTTTTAATGTTTTAATTTACTCCGACCAAATCCCGTGATCTACATTTCTTATTATATTTTGGATTTACCTAATGCAGGGAAGTTCTGATGTAATGAACCAAACCCGTTTTTTTTTTCAAAAATTAACTAGCACTGGAGTGGACTGTAAGTTAGTGGAATACACTGCGTTTTACGTATATCTAACTGTTTAAATTGTAAAGTACGTTTAATAGTTTGAGAATACGTTCAAACTTTAAAATAAGTAGTGACCTATTGATCAAGATTCTGGGCGCCTCTTAGGCAGTAATACACGAGATGATCATGGGAAAAGTCAGCACATTAAAACTCCTTCCGAATTTCTGAACGCGGTACAAATTCATGGGCTTGGCCGACTTCGTTGCGTAAGGATTTGGCGCGGCGAACAGTCTCCTTTCCCTATCGATCCCTTTCTTTGAAGGAAACGCGTGGCAAATTACAAAGAGGATACAGTAAGGGATATCTTTTAAGAGTTCGAGTGAATTTTTCAACGCCTGCTTTCGGAATTAATGCGACCTTAACTATTTATCTTCTTTGTTTGTTTTTGTTTTTTTATTGTGTAAAGGATTATGGTAATATCTGTTCTTAAAGAAAACGTCTGTAACACGCTGCGTATTTCTTAATGCTCGCGATTCTATTGTTTGTAATAGTGCTTAAATCTTGATTCACAAAAGCACTAGACATTAAAATTCATAGTGTTTTCATTTAATTGTCCGGACACAAATTCTCCAGCGCCTTCTCTTTGTACTGTGGTAGTTTTCTGGCTGAATTTATCGGTCTACAGGGCCAAAAAGAAGGGAAGCAGGAACTGTATAACGTGCATATTCTTCTGCTGTTTCTGAAATTAATGAATATTGAACACGACAATGGAAACATTCTATAAAAAAGATTAAAAATGTGACAGTTTTAAATTTGTGAATATATTGTGTGAAAATAAGAGAGTAAACAAAATTATGATTCAGCTTCTGGTAATATTGTTCGGTATTGTAAGATTCAATGTTTAAAACTTTAGTAGATGTCCAGGGCAGCAAAACGAATTTGAAATCATTTTTTATTTCATATAAAAATTATTTTCGCAAGAGGGTAAATAAACGAGGGAATAACAATAGAAATCCTCGTTTACTAAATTGTAGTAAATGTTGTAGAGTAGGACTAGGGAATTGTAAACTTATTGAACGAAATTATTTTGAGCTAAAATCACTGTTCGAAAGTATTACATTCCGCTTGAGTCACAATTTACCATATCAGCTTTACTATTCTTCACGAATTGTAAGTAATTCTCTTGGTAATATCTTCCAAATATTCCATAGGCTCACGTAGTCCCTTACTTCGGAACCAACATCATCTTATAACAGCTTACAACGTCTAAGTCGGCTTTTCACCCGGAACTTGAGTTTGCTTTGATCTGCGTCAGTAAGCAAACAACACCAATATTCAAACAAGCTTCTGTGCATGTATATACAAAAACATTGTGGTTGAAAATGCCTCTAAAACGTTAAAGAAATCCACCTCACCGTTGTGACAAAAGGTTAATTTATTAAAGTTTAAAGTAGTTGGTAGCCACTCGGCAGTAATTACTATATACTCGAGAGTGATTACTTGATGGTAAGCAATTGCGAAGCTTGGAAAATGTTTTAGCTATCCCTTCAGAATAGACACCCAAACGAAGCTTCAGTTTTTTTTCGGGGGAAGTATACTTTAGGATACTAAACTTAGAGACCTACCGTTACATTTCGCCAAAATAGTAACAAAAAATTTGATCCATTTTTATCTAAATAGACATGAAAACGTGATACAATTTATTAACAGCATTTTTAAACTGTAATTTCAATTTAGGTCGTTTAACTGTGAAATATATTACAAGACAACCTAGAACTCATCACTAAATTTCCAGCAGGTTTATTTTCTTACTTTGGCAGAACCGTTAGTCCTCTAGCCCAACCCCTAGCTATGCGCTTGGATCTCTCGTATGTCTCTTTGACAGAGGATTACTTTGATACACTCTGCGCGGTAGCTTCCTGATTAAAAGCACCGAAACTGGCATCCAGACTTCTTCCTCTCCACGACATGATTTCTAATCTTTTCCTTCTAATTAGTCCGATGTTCTCACTGCATTCCGCCGAGGTCTTCATATACTCTTCTTCTTTTCTTCTCGTCGTCTTCTCTTCCTCTTCTTCTTCTCTTATCTGCTCTTCTTCTTCTCCTCGTCTTCTCTTTTTCTTTTTCTCGTCTTCTCCTCCTCATATTCTACTTTGGCTTCCTTTTATTCTTTCCTCATTTTGCTTTCTTCCTTGTCCGCTTTGTCTTTCTTCTATCTTCATTTTGTTCCTGCTTCTTCTTTTTTCTTCTTCTTCTTCTTCTTCTTCTTCTTCTTCTCCTTCCCTTCTCCGCGATGTGATTTATAATCTTTCCCTAGTAATTAGTCCCTCGTCGGTGCCGCGGGCCGTGTGTCGTGGTCCCGCGCGCGCCCGGGGCAAGTCTCAACCATCAGATGATGAAGTGGCCGCGAACGAGGAAAAAAGTCTGTCGGTGGCGGCGCGGTGCGACGCGGGAAAGAAATAAAAAACAAGAAACGAGCGCCCCGAGCGGCGTAGCACGCATGCGCCAACGAAGCAGTATGGGTGGATTGGGAAAAATACGGGCAAAATAACTTCCTTCAGTACAACGGAATTCGCTGGTGGTTGGTGGTAGGTTCGAGTCCCGGAGCTGGGGTGTCCATCTCGACTGAAAAGCTGGGTGAATTCTACGTAGATGAGTCTCCTACGGGTCGGCTGCTGTGATTCGTGATTATGTAGGTCCACCGATGAACTCCAGACGGAACAACGGGCCACGGACTAGTAAAGGAAAATACTAGTAAAGGTTTCATTATATACATTTGTATATATTTCTAGTAAATTGCGGAGAAGAATAATCCCAGACGTTTTTATATTATATATATAAATAATATGAAAATAAAGTGTTTTTTAGAAATTCAGATAGAAGGCTTAAGAATGAAGTGGATAGAACTGCAATTTTATAACATTCAGTAATTGAGAAAGTATATCACCAAATCTAATGCTAGTTAGCAGAGATAGCATTGAACCTAAAGCACTGGACATTTTTCTTTTCATTATGTACTTGAATAATCGACATCTAAAAAAATCTCTTATTATCCATTGCCTACGACTATACACGGATGGATCAGTGATTTCAGATAGATGATCCTCATGATAATATGACATAATGATGTTAGCATGTTATTGGAATGGGTAGGCAGGTTAAATGGAACCCGAGAAAACTGTCCGAATCCATATTGTTCATTACAAATTCTAATTGGGCCAAACGGTATTTCAATGTCTGTTCCCAATGGTGGAATTTCCGCGTCTTTCGACCCACCGCACTGCGCATGCGCCAGCTCGCGTCCCCACGCCGTTGGCCGCCTATGGTGTCGCATTAATGAGAAAAAGCTGCATTTTAAAACAGACTCCAACACCTCCTTCCTCCACTTCCCTTCCCCCACGGTTTCCGCTGGCCCGGCCCCCTCCCCCAGATTCCCCTTCGCTTCCCACCCAACGGCTCCGGCATCCCAACCTCATGCCCGGCCCCGGCCTCGGTCCCCGCCCCCGCCACCCGCACCCGGACCCCCTTCTCTCCCTCGAACACGTTCCCCTTACGTTGCACCGTCTACGCTCTCCCGTTCCCGATTCCCCGCTCTCGCTTCCCCTCCCTCATTCGCCCATGATCCCCCCGCGCCCCCCGTTCCCTTCACACTCCCCCACGCTCCTTATGCTCACCCACACTCTTCCACCGCTTACGCTCTGCCATCCACGCTACACCTCCACCATGCCGCTCCGCCCGCCGCCCGCCGCCCGCCCACGCTCGCCCGCCCCCACGCTCCTCGCCCGCCCGCCCCCACGCCGTCCGCCCGCCTCCGCCCACGCCCGTCCCGCCGCCGCCGTCCGCCCACGCCTGCCGCCCGCCGTCCCCACCCGCCCCCGCCTCCCGCCCGTCGCCCGCCGTCCGCCCGCCCGCTCGGCCTCTGCCCGACACCTCCTCCCCTCGTGTGCTTTACGTAATTAGGGCTGCGGAGACGTGTAAACGTTACATTTGTTTCCCGGCGGCTTTGCGCCGTTTAAAGTGTGGGTCCCCGAACGCCCTTCCCTCCCCCCACCCGTCTGCTGTTACGCAGCCCCCACCCTTCCACTCCCAGCGAGGGAGGGGGCAGGGGGCGAAGGTCCCGCGAGAGGGTCCGAGGGCGCGGGAGTCGGAGGAAGCAAAAAGAGAAAAATTAATTGCTTCTCATTTGCATCATTGCTTTCGTTGCTATATCATTCTGTTTACTGCTGCGGAGACAAGTTTTGAGTTGCCCTGTTTTTTTCGTGAGATGCTTCATTATACATGTTGATTAAAATATATTCTTGTTCCCTGTTGTCCTGCTTGATGGATTTTGCCCGTCGTTGACGAGATAAACCGACTTTACGTTTAGTCGTGTTTATGTCTTTTGTGTTCGGAGAACTTTCATGACAGGATATGTTTCATTGTGGTTACGTTTATATGTATACACCTAGTAGTTTAGCAATAAAAACAGTTTGGAAGTTACATTAAAAATACGTTGCTCTTTTTGTCATTCTACTGAAAAAAGTAGACTTTGGTGAAAATATTAATGTAAGGAAATTATTTTTTCCTTTCTCTTCACATCACATGGTGTCGCTGAGATACAACTTCGTAATGTAATGTGGTATTATGTGAATGTAGAATTTTAGGTTATTTAAGAAACGAATCGTAATAAATTGTATAATGTAGCAAATACGCAGTGAAATGAATTGTATAGAGATCTGTGACTTTGAATTGTCACTATTGAAGCTAATACGGTATTTATTTTCTGCTTCCTACATATCTTTGCCGTAAACATAAAATGCATGCATTGAATGTGATTCCATTAACTGCAATCGCAGTGTAATTAATATTTCATTGTCATTACCACAGTACTTAACGTTGGAATATAAAAACAAAATTACGAATTACGATTTGTCAATTTTTCTTTCCGAAACATAATTATCACTGTTAAAATCACAAGCGCCCGGGGAATCAATTCGGCAAACACACTACATAAATAAACCCAAAGAAGTAAATCACGCACTAATTAACATTATTAATAATGCTTTAATGGATATAATGCAGTCTGTAAAACATTTAAAGCTGCCCGATGATTAAATGTTTTGTGAAATATTGCCATTAGTTTGAAATGGCTCCATACTTAATTGAATTACAATTGTATAGTTCATAGATCAACTTTTAATTTAAAAACAGGACATGGCACAAAATCCGGAATCCCTACAGAAATATTAATAGGGATTCAATTTTGTTACTTTCGTAAAAACGTTTTCTTAGATATTTACCAAAGAGTTACTTCTCTTATGGCAGAAATTCTTATTCATAGTTACTGGGTTTGGATAATAATTCTAAACAATTTAATTCAGTTAATGCTTTATTTTCCGTGGGAGGATCAGGATACCTTCATCAGACCTACTTGTCCGATGTCCGCATTTCTCTCTGACTTCATTTCCTCTGTCCGACCACGCAAATTTCGCTAATCTCCTTTGTCATCTATCAGCGAAAGACTGTATCGTTCGAGGGGCAAAATACGCGATTAGAATTTTCTCCGGGACTTTTTTAGACTTGATCGTTTGTATGGGATCGTTTGCACTTCTCCTCGGAAGAAAGGCGTACGAAGGATATTTTTGACCTTGGATACCTACTGGGGTTTGAACCCGTGAAATTGTGTTCTATACGCTAACCGATACACCGCCGAAGCCCTATGGATCGTCTAATTTCAAACCCAGATAACTTTTCCTACTTTAAGATTGTGATATACCTCAAAGAATTTCCCCCAGCACGGCACCGCCCCAATCAGGACAAGCTCTTCGCTCCCATCTGGTCTCACGTGTGTAGTAATGTAGTGCATGTTAGTATATGCGTGTGTGTGCGTGTGTGTGAAGGTAGAGGATGGGGGAAGAATGAGGAAGGAATGATCGCGCGCGGTCCGTGGTCTATTTGTTAGGATTTTGGCATTCGCCTATTATTGAACGTAGAAACCACGGAAAATCACTGATCAGAGCAGCCGGCCGCTAGAATTCTCCACCAGAGAGCGGCTGAATTCAATCTAGCTACGTACTGGAGATGGGCTTTAACAGCTTTTCTCAATATCTGTTATCGGAATAACAGTCGACTCGTAATAACGGTTATTAATAACAGTTGAAAAATAACAGCTCCATGATTAGCAACCTAACATGCACGACTGCTAAGAGTTAAATCAGTTGTGGCGAATGCTAACAGTTAAAACGCAAAACGAATAACGTTGGTAGCGCAGTAAAGCTAGTGCAGCTACCTTACAACGCTTGCTTGCACTACTTTCCCAAATATGTTTGGACAGATAGACAGCTGATATGAACGAGACTGGATGAACGACCAAGGAAGAATAGTAATTGGTATGAGTAGCAAACGTATATAGAATATTATTAAAGGAACAGTGATTCGTGATTCGGGTTCATATTCCAAATATTATTTTGATTATGCAACTGGTGCATAGTGAAGTGAAGAGTACCAAAAATAAAGAGAAGGAGAAACTGTGTTTTTGATTACCCACAGCTAAAGTGGTAATGGCTGTTAAAAATCAAATTTTATAATGCGAGTTATGTGACCGTAACTCATTATATTTTATCGGACTTAGGGAAATACTAGTGGATCTCACTAAGCAGCAATGGAACAGAAAGAAGTTAACAAACATATTGGACGGACTTAATTTACTGGGAAAACTTCTTATTGTAGTGTTTACAATGTGTATTAAAATATTATGCTACGTGGTGTGTAATAACAAATTATTTATTAATGAATCTATAATTTGAACACTTGCAAATCAGGATTGATTATTTGCAGTGAAACTGTATTCGAACGAAATTATTGCCGCGAAAATTTGTAGTAAGTAGTTCGAGTTTGGCCCAATAAATTGCAATGCTATGAATTTCATCCGCTAACAGCCAAAACAGGATAAAAGAAATAACTGTTATTTCGCGTAACAGTTAGGCCGTGTCCTGCGTGAGCTACAACCGGTGGCGGCGACAAGCGATAGCTTGCGTCAACTTCAAGCGACAAGTTGCGATGCCGCGCGACAGAGCGCGTGGTGTCCTATGTAAGCGACAGGAGGCTGCGACAGCGACAGTCGAAATGTTTCAAAGGAAACATTCAAGATTTTTGTTATGTTCAACAAACTCCCCACAGATATTCACTCTGCCAGTTAGTAATAGGTTTAATTCACCCTCAACAGAAGCCCGTGAAATAAGAAACTATTTGCAATTATTTCAATAGCCCTGACGGTTTGGTTACAATAGAAACCTAACCTCATTTACGTCTACAGGAATACTGCTATTTAATACTTCGTGATGTATGTACTACGCAATATAATCATCATATCACAAATACACTAAGAATGATGTAAATTAACATAATTTAATCAATAAGAAACAAACTTATTTGTTCTTTCCAGTGCATTCGTTTCTTCCTTTTACAATTCGACGCTCACAATTCTACTGTGGTAGTTATTCAATTTCTTGTTCCACAATTCTCTTGTATTTTTCACATATTCAGTTAAACATTCCGTTATATCGCTATTTGGCATCTTTCAATTGGGAAATTGAAGGCCAAAGCAGCGAAACTATACGCGCGACACAGCGAGAAGCGGCGACATAGCGACAAGATTCATATCTTTAATTTGTCGCGTGTCGCTGCCGCAAGATGTTTGAAATTTGTCGCTTGAATCTGTCGCGTGTCGCTGCCGCAAGATGTAGCTCACGTAGCACACGGCCTTACCGTTAAGAAATAACAGTTTAGCTGTTAAGGGCACATCCCTAAGCTAGAGTTAACTCTCTGCCTCTGTCGGAACTCGAATCTAGAACCTCCCGATCAGAGTTCCTGCCGACACAGCAACAATGCCGGTTCATAGATAGACTCAGCTTGTCTCTAAGTTAATGTACGCCTGTTCAAAACACGCACGTCTATAGGTGTACCTGGGTACAATGTGAGAGATGTGGATGAAGAGCGACAACTGCCGGAGAGTCTGATTTGAAAATACTTTTGGATCCCAGTTGTTGAAAGGGATGAGCGAAGGTTCTGATAGGGATGGAGCCCCGAGAGCTAGAGCAAGTTAGATCTAAGAGTCGTCTGTTCTCTCTCCTTGCTAGGAGAACTTGCGTTAAGGCTAAATGTACCGACACTAGTTCCATTTGTCGCCACCACATGGCACACCAAAATAAACAAAATTTACTAGACCGATAGCGTCTGAACTAATTGTCCAATTTTCGATCTCTAAACGGTATTGGACTCCTTTTTAAAATAGAATTCACACTACGATGCCGTTTTTTCAAAAAATATTTCAAAAAAAATTTTTAAATTTTTTTTCTCATATTGAAGAATAAGTAACTCCTAGGATACAGTGAGTCACTTTCCCAGCGAGCTGGGTTTGATACACAGCGCTTGCAAATTGGCTATTCCTGATGCAGGGCTTTGAAATCAAGACCATATCAATTATATTTGATAGATGTTATTGAGAATAAAATAATAAACTCACGTTTTAATTGATACTAAACATCTCTTTGTGATAGACTTCTAGAGTGGAATTACGAAATTCACTTGAAAGTACTTTTTATATCAGCAAATGACTTTTGTATTTAGGTAAATCTCGAGATTATAGAAATGGGTCATGATAATGTGAGGTGTCAGATAACGATTATGGCAATGGATGAGTGTTACCTCTATCATGTAGCGGGTTGCATAACGTCTGTAATGTTGCCTGTCATCAACCTGTCCTTTTGGCGGAATTACAGGTGTTCGTCGAAGAGATAAAGCAGCACAAAACCATATATATATATATATATATATATATATATATATATATATATATATTGCAATGTTTATTAAAAAACAAAAACAATACAACTATTTGTTGGAACATATGGGAACTAAACTTACTTATTTACTAAATTATAACATTCAATCTTTTAAGTCTTCCTGTTTCCTGACTATTGTCAAGTATATTTACGGATAGGTTGTTCTAATGATTATCTTGGTATAGATGTCTGCTGGCGAGGGATTCTATTGTTGGAATTGTTACTTCTGTGTTAAGTGTAACGTTCTGTGGTTCCATGCTGTCTTTGCAGGTTCACAGAGATTCTTTGATTCAAGTCTTCGTGGACCTTAGAAGTTGAAGATGCGTTCTCTTAGCCTGATGATTGATTTAGATAATTATTTTGTTAGTCAGAGAGAGGAAGGATAAAGGAAAAAGAATGGAAGGAAAATAAGAGAAGGAGGGCAAGAAAGGAGAATGTTTTCCAATTAGACAGTAATATTTCTTGTATGCCAAATCTAGTTTATTTCTTTTTTTAAATATAAAAGCATATTATATCCGTCCCATACATTCTGTCTAGATGTATTACAAGGTTTTTTTTATAAATTCTTCGAAGTGGAATATTTTTGCTATTTATTCATATTTGCATAGTTGGACACGTCTCTTTTCGTTGCGGAAAGGGTAACATGATTAGACTTTGCTTCATTTACTCGTGTTACAACGCACCTATTGTAGGCTCCTATTAGTAATGAACGCTTGAAGTAGTACGATTTGATAAGTAGATAAGTAGGACGATTTGAAAGATTATAATTATTTTTGAATATTTTCATGGAACTGATTTACAATTGGACAGCGTTATGCATCAATATACTAGATGATGAAAAATGAATAATCTTATTGCCCTGGCAATTTTCAAGATGAACTATAACTACGCAAAATATTAGCCATTTTTCTGTTCAATTAGCGTTAAAATTCCTAACATTTTTTAGCAGTGTCCTCTAATAATACATAGGGTTTTCTAAACTTCAAACGTGTTTCCTTAGCGCTGCTGTACGGAATATATTTTTCCATCTGCTAGATGAAATGAGCGTGTGCTGCTGATGGCTTAAAGTGTCAGTTTAGTGCGTGAAGTGGGAGATTAGGGATAGTATTGAAGAGAAATTCACATTGTTGCGACATCACCATTAAAAATAATGATGTAAGAATTTATACAAATCATATCTAAGTGCAGATGAGAATATTTATGCGCGGGAATTAAATCATCAAATGGATACAAACGGTCAGGTCATAAATACGGAAATTCGCGAGGCTATGTGATGTGATGAAAGTAAACGAACCCCGACATTGTCTACTTTCATCACCCTTTTCATTAAAATCGTAATGGTCTAAATTTCAATCGAATAATTATGCACGTAAGTGATATTTTTTTCTTAAAAATAATTTTCAATGTGTACTTTTCTTACATTCTAGTTTGATTTTCAAACTACTCGAGCAAGAGTATAGTACGAGTCCAAACAAGTTAAGACAACAATTGTAAATAAATCGAATCATTTAGCTTCATCGCTGCAAGACCCAATTTGATTTAGCTTGAATGAGGTCCAAAACGATGCATCAGGCAATAGCGAAAAGCTGACGAAGCGACGAGACTTCTTGATTGATAAGTTCGGCGAATCGGACGTTACGTAAGTTTAATGCACTATGCCGAGTTATCTTTCGCTGGATGGCATCCGCATCGGCATGAGGTTTCCTCAACTGATATCTCAGCTAGGAGAGACAGCCAGACAATCTCTAAGCTCGCTGATCTCCGGAATGGTAGGAAGAGCGTGCGTGGCAAGGGGGACAGATAGGTAAGGAAAGTGGAGAAAATCGGTGCGACGTATGGGCACGTTGTTGTTCTCCGACATTCCCCGATGTTGATTTGATTGATTGATTGATTTTTCGTGTTTCCTGGCGCGTCAACTGCTGTGGTCATAGTCCCGTTAGTTTAGTGATTTTTTGTCCGTAGAATGGGTGATCTTTACCTGGATGTCGAGATCCGGCGCAACCATCGGCATGCATGGGTTTCCTCAACCAGGACTCCCACCAGGGGCCGTCACAGTCGGGACAAGCTCTAAGCTCCCGACTGATCTCCCGGAATGTGTGATAGTGTAGTGCATGTTAGTGTAAGTGCGTGTGTAAGAGGAGAGGATAGGACAAGGAAGAGAAGACAGATCGCGCGGGTCCGTGACCCGTTTGGTAGGGTACTGCTCCGGCATTCGCCTGGTGTTGATCGGAGAAACCACGGAAAACTACCGATCAGAGAAGCCGGCTGCTAGAATTGTCCTCCAGACATCGGATGAACTCGACCTAGCCATGTTAGCTAATATCGGAAGTTCTGCCAGCCACCCTAGGACTCCCAGTCAGAGGCACCTGTAGTGTGGTTGATACCCGGGGGGGCGGCGCATTGCGAAGGAGTGCACACTGCCTAGCGACGGCGCCGGCGGGAGGTGCTGCATTGGCGCTCCCGGAACCGCGCCTCCGCGCCGCACCGCGCCGACCTTGGCCCCTATCAAGCGCCTTATCTCGCAGCGCAGAGGGCGGGCTGCGAAGGAGGGGGAGACGGCGCGGCGCGGGCCCCAGCGTCTGGCGCAGCGCGTTGCGTAAGTCCCACAGAAAGGGGTGGAAGGGGAATGCAACACCACGGTCTGCTTTCAAAACAATGATGCTGCTCTAAAAATATCGATGTTTGAAACGTCGATGTATTGATATCGATGTTTTAAACGTCGATGTATTGATATCGATGTTTTAAACGTCGATGTATTGATATCGATGTTTTAAACGTCGATGTATTGATATCGATGTTTTAAACGTCGATGTATTGAAATCGATGTTTTAAGAGGTTTTAAAAGATGTTTTGTATTCGATGTTTTACGTTTTCGATGTTTTGTTCATGGGTGAAAAATTGCATAATAACAATTTCGTACAAATATAAATGCGAAATAATAACTGATGGGACCACTGTTTAGGGGCGAGCCACACTAAAGCAGTTGCATTACCTCTATCGAACAGATTATCTCTCGCTTGAGATGATCTTCATACCCCGGTATCTCTCTTGTATTTCCCTGCATTTACTAGTATTTCCTCACAATATGCTGAGGCGTTTTTAAACTTTGTTTTCGGTTAAATTTTAATTATAAATTAATATACACGACCACTGTCAAATTGATTGCGTACACATTTCATTTTAGAGGTTAATAAAAAGAGGCTTTTAAAAATCAATATTTTAAAAACGTCGTTGGTTTTTGGGGCTTTGTATTATCACGGATCAATTAAGTTTTAAGATTGATGTTTGAAAATATCGATGTTTTGTTTTCGATGTCGCATGTGGGCGGGGAATGCGTTCCGTGACTGCATTGTGATTAGCTCGAAAGAAAGAAATTGTTTTAACGGTCAGAATTGGAGAGAGGGTGATCTATTGCTGAGGGAATGCTGATCGATAAATTTAATTTCCTTGAATAATGCAGGGTCACAATTTTTTAAAATAATTTTATAAAGGAGTTGTATTTGGCGTAAAATACGACCAGTTCAATTGTGTGGTAATGTGGATGAGATTGGAGTTTAGGGTCGCGGGTACGCATGTGAAAGAATATGCATTTATGTTTTCGACTCGTGATCAAGTTCAGTTTCCCCCAACCAAAAAACGAAATGTCATTTTCAATTTTAGTAAATTAGTGTAAAAATTAGTGTATTTAACTGTTACATAGAGTGAATTTTAGAATCACTTATTCACCTGTCTTCTATACAGTACAGCACAGTAATGGGATGCGACGGCTGCCCGTTTTCAATGGTCCGTTTTTATTTTATTGATAGATTAGTGATATCGGGCGCATTAACTGTTAAGGTCATTAGTCCCGTAAGTGTAGTACGTGAATGTTACCAGCCAGGTAGCTCCCAACAGGGGGACAACATATCAGTCGGCAGAAGCTGCAGGCCCCCGACCAATCTCCCGGCATGTGTGGTAGTGTAGTGCATGTAAGTGTAAGGTTGTGTAACTAAGGAGGTGATGATGGGGCAAGAAACAGGAAGGATAGAGTGTGCGTGATCTGTCGCCCGTATGTTAAGGTACTTCTCCGGCATTCTCCTGTTATTGATCAGAAGAAACCACGGGCAAGTATCCATCAAAGCCGCCGGCCGCTTAAATTCTCAAACAGAACTGAACTCGACCAAGCTTTCTAGCTAGCGTCGAATATCCTGCCACCGACGGAGCCCGAACCTAGAACATAGGACGTCCTGGTGAATGACGTGTAGAGGCACTGCAAATGATATCAGTTGATGCACTGAACCATCTCTCCCGCAACGTCTTGATTACAATGTATAAAGATTTATTACAGAACGCAAACTTTTCAAAGAATATGAATCCGTCTTGGGATAATTACATGATTTACCGTTTATTCTAATATTAATATAGAGTAAATTTTGCGCTTTAGGTTTAGAATATGCATAAGTGGTCTTATTGAAAGTGAAAAAAATTAACAGAGTGAAACCGCAGTGAAGTGTACGCAGCAATGAAAAAATACTAACATTGGTCCTCAATCAAATGCTTTAGTAACTCAGGTTGAAAAAATCTGTGTACTCGTCTTGAAGGAAATCCTTTTGAATGACATTGCAACCACAAATGTGTGAAATGGAGTTGTTCAAATACAGAGGCACACTCAGTATTCTTTGTGTGAGAATGGGTTAAGGAATAGTTTTCAGCCCAATAATATTTATTAAAATTTTTAATTTAGGTGAATAAAAATTTATAACGTTAACGAATGGCGATTGAATGATTATCGCTAGTATACATAGTAAACATACACTTTTTAATATGTAGTACCATCAGCTTCGGCGGCGGCAGGATTATCGACACTAGCTTTTCAGGGAGGTCGAATTTAGTCGCTGTCTGGAGGAGAATTCTAGCGGCCGGCTGCTCTGATCGGTAATTTTCTTTGGTTTCTCTGATCAACACCAAGCGAATACCGGAACAGTACCCTAACAAACAGGCCACGGACCGCATGCGATCTTTCCTTCCTCTTCCTTGTCCTATCCTCACCACTTACACACACACACACTTACAAATAATCATGCTCTACACTACCACACAGGCTTGGAGATCGGTCGCTAACTTAGAACTTGTCCCGACTGGGGTAGTGCCCCGCTCGTGGGAGATACCTGCGTAGGGAAACCCCGTTAACCGACGGTAGGTCAGCGCCGGATCTGGCTATCCAGCGGGGAAAGGCCTCCGCCACCTTCCGAGCAAAATCACGTACTACACTTACGGGACTAATTATCATAGTAGTTAACGCACCCGGAATCACTAACAATCAATCAATCACTAACAATCAATCAATCAACTAATTCATCAATTAATCAACTAATTAATTAATCTGTCAACTAATTAATCAATCAATCAACATCGGCTTCGGGGTGGAGTGTGGTGATGCCCCATGAGCCGCCTCCCCTTGCGTGCACCACTATTAAAATAACGATAAAATTAGAGATATCTGATTATCAACAATGAATTATTTGAATGAATGGGATAGTCGCACGCTCATACCATAATTTATTAATTCATTCCACATTTACTTATTCGGCGTGGCGTTTTAGGAAAAGTGTAGGTAATGATAACAGCAGCTGCAACAACAACAACAACACCAACAACACTATTATACACACATACGCTCTTCTTGCTCTGGCCAAAACAAGGTTTGCATATACATCCGAAGAAGCGTTGTTGACGTACCGTTAATGTCTCAGATGCAGACGTATATTACGAGAAGCTCTGACGGAATCGAACGGAATAGACTCGGACAAAACTCGAACGAATAGAGCGGAACGAAACTTCAAAAAATTGGACGGCAAAAGTGGAAACACTTCAATAATCGTTGCACAAGAAATAAAAATGCTATCGGGGAAGTAATACTTAACTATCTACTCATTTACAATAATTTGTGATCCCATTTGAGAATTACTGCTGGGAACAAAAGCAGAGGAGTCACAAATCTGCAAGGGAACCAGAAACTGCACCTTCTAGGAATGCTTGAAATAGATATAACGAGATTTTCTAGAATTGTTATTTTCACCTTCATATGAAATCGCGTTCAAAGCCTAAATGAATTTGAAATTTAAAACATTGTTTCATTCGTATTAATTAACTTCGACTTATTGTAGTGAAGTTTCATAACTTAATTGTGTGTCTCTTGTTTCAGGTGAGTTTCAACTACTTCGCATCATAAAGCAGAATAGAAATTACGTGCCACACTTGGGTGAGTTTGTTCCTGCACTGTTCACTACGCTCTGAACCACATGCTATTCTTGGAATAAACGCAGTGCGAAGCTGTTTTTGCTTCCTAACAAGAGAGAAACTAAAATAATCCGTTGCAATATTATAAAGGCTAGTTTCATAATACTCTCATTACATTCAGTTACTGAAATATGTTAGAAATAAATCCTACTAATTTCGTGCGTGTTTATTTTGTTCAACAACGTAAACTTTAATTTTATTCTCGTTGTGAAAGTGTTCAACGTGGCGCAATCAAAAACCTTTGCACAAAAACTGCAACACTTTCCTTTAAAATGTCAACGTGTGTATTCTTATTTTACTCGTAAAAAGAAACGGATTTGATTTCACTGACTATGAGCAGTGAAACTTATCGACCTCAGATAGTGCGTCGGCGTTGTAATTTTTGTGTATTATTACTATGGCTATTACTTTAACAATGACTTCATTATCATCAACATCGTCATTTCGAATGGGAAGATATGCGCAATTTGGAAGCACTGGTGTGGCGTAGCGCCATCCACTCTCTTGCTTTGTGCCTGTTGCACTTGCAGAACAAACTGCATGTGAACAGCTCCCGCGCGCCATGAGCGCCTCGACCTCGCGCGCCTTGACATCTGAACGTTGCCAACACCAGCGACGGCGCGCCTCCTCGCCTCCTCTTCGGAGTAAAACAGCGCGCAGGACGCCCGCCCCGCCCCGCCCCTCCCGCCCCGCTCCGCATCGGACTGTTCCGTCCCGTCTCGCCCTGCCCCGCTTCGCCCGCCGGCCCAACCGCCCACCCACCCCCGCTCCCCCTGCCCACCCCGCCCACACCTGCACATCACTGCCCACCCCTGCCCCCTGCCCCCGCCCCTGCCCCCCTCTTCCCACCCGTACACGCCCCTGCTCACCCCTGCTCACCCCTGCTCACCCCTGCCCACCCCTGCCCACCCCTGCCCACCCCTGCCCACCCCTGCCCACCCCTGCCCACCCCTGCCCACCCCGCCCACCCCTGCCCACCCCCCCCGCCCCCCCCCCCCCCCGCCGTGTCATGCTACGGCCCGGCCGTCTTCTCGCCGCTTTACTCTTCCCCACCTCCCAAACCTCACCGAACCCCTGCCCCCGACACAAACGTCCAACCATCACCCGAACCACCCACTCATCCATCCGCTCGCGTGTTCCTCCAACCGCCATCCCTCCCATCTCCCCCTCCCTCACCCAAACCCGTCCTCCCACCCATCATCTCGCCCGCGCGCCCGCCCGCCCGCCCGCCCGCGCATCCTCCCGCCCGCGCACCCGCCCGCCCGCCCGCCCGCTCGCCCGCCCGCCCGCTCGCCCGCCCGCTCGCCCGCCCGCTCGCCCGCCCGCTCGCCCGCCCGCTCGCCCGCCCGCTCGCCCGCCCGCTCGCCCGCCCGCTCGCCCGCCCGCTCGCCCGCCCGCTCGCCCGCCCGCTCGCCCGCCCGCTCGCCCGCCCGCTCGCCCGCCCGCTCGCCCGCTCGCCCGCTCGCCCGCCCGCTCGCCCGCCCGCTCGCCCGCCCGCTCGCCCGCCCGCTCGCCCGCCCGCTCGCCCGCCCGCTCCTGCCCGGCCCGCGAGAGTGTTATTCTCAGCCGGCGGAAAGAGCAGCGGGCGCTCCGCGGGCATTCCACACGGCTCCCTTTCCGCCGCGCCGTTCTTGGTGGGCAGCGGGCGGGCGAGGAGGAACCAAGTGCTCGGGCTGCCCGGCGAGTGACGGAGTACTGGACGCAAAGCATTTCGCTACCAGTGTGAAGGGCATGAATTAAATATTCCGGATGTATTTATGAACAGTAAAATTTATTTTATGTCCATGTACACGCGAATACTCATGTAGTTTATGAGTGCTTTGAGTTTCTATTTCTGGCCACGTATCTATCAGTTATTTCAGGGTGTGTCTGTGTTCATCGTTGCAGTCACCATTCTTAAAAAAATTGTCAACAGTTCTTAATGTAAGTTATGTGGACACAATACAATCAGTTTTTTAAAATCGGATACAAATCTTAATTTTTTAAGGACATTTCTTTTCGCGTTAATTGTAGAACAAAACGTGCAAAACTTCACGTCGAAAATATTCCCGATTCCTTTGAGACTGAAGGTTATTTACTGCGCTTTGCCTTTGCGTATGTTTATATAAAACATTTCCAAATATCAAGATCATTTTAAAATAATCTCTTCAGAAGCTTACATTCTTATATATAGGGCGAAGAACAAACTGCTATGACGAGAAAATGCGATCTTGAGATTCTTAATGGACAGGCAGTGCCGGCGCTAGGCATTGGTAGATCGGGGCGATCGCCCGGGGCCCGATGATTGGAAAAATCAGGAAAAAACTGAAAAAGAAATTGCAACTTGAGAAAATCGTTAGGTAATTTATAAGTCGCTGTTCTGTAGTGTGCTATTTTATAGAATTTTCAAGAAAGTATTTTTCTTAAAAGTTTATTATGATCGTTACTTATAAGGTAGGACTATTAAATGAATCAAATGTTGCTAACATTAAAATAGCGAATTCTACTGAAATTCATTATTATCATTTCATGTATTTAACAAGTGATTATATTAAACAATAATTTAATACAATTTTAGTGTTTTATTAGTGTGTCGTGGAAATTGTATTATTTGATTATTAAATACTTTTTTAAAACTATTATTAAAAATATATTTCCAAAAAATTTTTCTAGGTTAAACGTTGTAATTTTTGTTATTTGTTGAAATAAATAAAATAACTCGTTTAGTTACTTGATACAAGTTTCACAATTTTGATTTTTTTCGAATGGGGGACTACGTTTTAGCATTGACCCAGGCTCAGAATGGCCTGGCTCCGGCACTGCTTCTCGGTGGACTCCCGGCCTGCATCCGCTTCGCGAGTAAGCGTGCGGACGGATGTTTGCCTCGGCGGCGGCAAGAGAAACGTCCGTTTAGTCGTCGCCCTCGGCACCAGCACCGTCTACGCTCGCCCACGACCGTCTCTGCGCGCCTCGCGTCTTCGGCCTTCCCGCACCCCCGCCATCACCATCCCCTGTCCCCACCCTCGTCACAATTGCCGTCACATTCATCGTCACCGACGCCGACACACAAAGACAGACAAATAGAGACACGGAGATAGAGAGACACTTAGAACGAGAGACACTTAGAACGAGAGACACTTAGAACGAGAGACACTTAGAACGAGAGACACTTAGAACGAGAGACACTTAGAACGAGAGACACTTAGAACGAGAGACACTTAGAACGAGAGACACTTAGAACGAGAACACTTAGAACGAGACCTTAGAACGAGCCTTAGAACGAGCGCTAGAACGAGACCTTAGAACGAGAGACACTTAGAACAGAGAACGGAGACACTTAGAACAGAGACACTTAGAACAGCCTAGAACGAGAGACACTTAGACCGAGAGACACTTAGACCGAGAGACACTTAGACCGAGAGACACTTAGACCGAGGACACTTAGACCAGACTAGACAGAGAACACAGACAGAGACTGAGACACACAGACAGAGACTGAGACACACAGACAGAGACTGAGACACACAGACAGAGACTGAGACACACAGACAGAGACTGAGACACAGACAGAGACTGAGACACACAGACAGAGACAGAGACAGACACAGACGAAGACACGTTCGGGAAACACTCGGGGTGTGCCTTGAAGGCTACATGTCGGTCAATTGAAGTCACATAATTGACACCCTGTGCTCTGTCTCAATTGTTCTCGATTAGTATCAACTGTCACCGATTCCGAAGGCTTGACGACACCTCCTTGACCGAGAGAGAGGCAATTGGCTTGCATTTAGTGCAAGTGTTAATCAAATTTTAGCACATGTTCAACCGAAGTTGTTTCGTGGTTGAGCTACAAGCGTGTCGTCTCCCTTCTGCGCACCTACAGGGCTGCTTCTTCAAGTTTTTGTCCTGGTAGGCAAACACAACATTGCGAAAGAAAATGTTTGGTAGCGGGGGTAAGAAAAGAGGAGCCGGCAGGCTCATTGAAACTTACCTTGGGTCGCCTGAATGGAAATGAGAACAAAATGTGTATAACTGTTTATTCACAACCCATTATCTTTAAAAAATATAATTAAATAAATAACATTTTATGTTCAGAGACAAAAGTACAAATTATAGTTTTAAATTTTGAAATTTTTTAATTAATTATTTTTTTATTCATTTAGAACTGATCTTTTTTATTTTTACATTTTTACTCAAATTTCTTTACACGACATCTAAATTCGATGTTGATATTTCAGCATTTACTTACGTTTGTAAGTGTTATTTGCCGCTAATTTTGTTCTAATGCGTAGAAGTTAATTTTTTTTTCTTGTGGGCAACTTAATTTATATTTCCGTGTGGTAAACATTTAATAATGTAAAATGAAGTTTTTAGACAATATAATGAACCTTTCATTAATATCAAGAGCCTTGAAGACTATTTCAGGCTTCGTTTACCAAATAATTATTAAACAGTACGTCTACAATTTAATGTATCAGTTTTATGTCCCTGTACTTTGAATGTATGGCTAGAGAATTTCAAAATGAAAGCTCAGAATTAACACTGCATGGATATCATTTCCATTCATGGTATTGAAGCACGCATACATTTCCTTATGTTGTTTTTAAAATTTTCGTTTCTTCCAAACACAGCGTCGAATTTATAATTGGCATGCATTTATACTGAGCTCTAAAAACATTCTAATCCTGAATAAATGAATATGGAATGAAAATGACAAAACTGGCGTGCAGTGTTTTTAGCGTAACGTGTCTTTGAGAGAGGGAAAAGCGCAATGAAAGCGTGAAAGCGTTTAGCGTGGTGCAGCGCTGATCAAAGAGAACAGCGTCAAAATCGTTTTGTTTTTTAACGAATTTCAATTCCCTTTCGAACGGACGTTCACGGAAAATCATTCCTTCGAGTAAAGAGGGAACTTTCTACATTACCGCGGCGTTTTTAAATACACATGGGGGCCTAAATTTCAACTTCCCACATATCGATTTTCTGGTGAAGTGGTTCCCATGTCAAATTCAGAGGTAGCGTGTCTAGGGAAGGAGAACTAATATGATCAATGAAATATCTCGACCTCCTGTAGTAGATGCGCTGCATATCATTGCACGCTGATGTCTATTCATGTGATGAACGAAGAGAACATCCATTTTGATTGCGGTATATTTTGATGATCAATCGTCGTTCTTTTTCCATGGTGAAAAACCTATAACCGATTGACTTATTAACTCATAACATGAAATATTTTTTTAATAGAATATATAGTATTCATGCACAGTAATAAATATTTTGTTTGTCGTTCTATTCTGTGTCTCTCTAGAATATTGTAGCAATTATTATTCATCTTTTCCGCCTTTCAGTAGTCATAATTATTTTCAAGCAAAAAGGCCTTACAACCACTCATGCATGCAATTCATTAATTTTCTTCGCCTGTCACTCATAAAAGGAAGATATTTTTAAATATACATAGTGAAATGAAATCTACACAGAAATCAGGCATAAGATTAATGATACGATTTCTGTTTCGCTCCGCTCTGTTTTGGATTATTATAAAATTTGTTTAAGTAATAAAAAAACGCTAAGTCGATATGTGCCTAGAAGCAGGACACGTGTGAATTCTATATCAATTCACATTCATATTTAATTTGAAAAAAAAATAGGTATCGATATTGTAAGAATGATATCGATATTTTTAGATAATATATCCCGTAAATGCATCCCCGGTGTCCAAAATTACGAGTGTGAATAAAATATGGACGTGTCAGTCACCGCCGCTGCGAGGTCACAATACGCGGCGGCGGCGGCGAATTTCCCCGCGTGTGCGAGTGAGACGATAACGAAACCAGCGACGGAAGGCGGCAACTGGGGGGTGGCCGCCTATCGATGGGCGATGGGGCTTATCGCCCCCTGGCACGCCCCCTTCCCACCCTTCCCACACACTTTGGGAACTCTCGCCACCTTCCCTCCATCTCCCCACCCCGCTTCAATCTCCCCTTTCTTCCCCCACCCTTCACCCCTCCCCCTCCCCCCGCTCCAATCTCACCCTCTTCCCACCCGTTCACAACCCCGCCCCGTTCCCCCCTCTCCCCACCCCTTTGCAACCCCGCTCTGTTCCTTCCCTCTACCCTCCCCACCGCAACCCCTCCCCGTTCCCACCCTCTCCCCATCCCTTCCCTACCCCCCCCCGATCCCACCCTCTCCCCACCCATTCGAACCCACCTCTTCCCTTCCTATCCCCACCCCTTCAACCCGCCCGTTCCCACCCTTCCCGCCCCACCCTCCCTTCCAATTCCCTGCCCCGGTTCCCTCCTTTCACCTGCGCGCATGATCGCTTCTTGCCGCCTACCGCTCCTCGCCCCTCTTCCTCGTCATTTCGTGCCGCTCCTCTGCATCGCTCTTCTGCTTCGCCCACCTCTCCCTCATTTCTTCTCGCTCCTCCCTTTCACTATCCGTTCTTTCCATCCGTCCCTCAACCACAGACTACTTTACTGTATGCATCAACTCTTCTCGCAGTCAATGTACCTTATCGCTGTTCCACCCCATGCCACTCCCCGTCACCCGTCCCAGACTCCGACCGCCGACCCGACCCGCCGACCTCGACCTGACCAGCACCTGTCCCCCCTGTCCACCCCTCCCACCTCCCACCCTTCCACCCTCCCATCCCTCTCATCCTGTCATATCCCCAACCACCTCTCTCATCCCCTCTCACCTCTTCAACTCCTCCCACCCTTCCCACCCCGTCCACCCATCCGACTCCTTCCGGTACACCCCTCCACCATCCTACCCCTTCCCCACTCCAGGGCGCGGCGTTATGCCGCCCCCCCCTTTGCGCCACTCGACTGACATTTCTTTCCCGCCCCGTGCGCACGGGCCCGGAGCCGCCGCCGATAACCCACATTCCCAGTCCGCGGCTGCGAGGCGCCCCCCCCCCCAGGCCGTCCAGGGCGCGGCGTTATTGCGGCTGGGGGCGCGCGCTCGGGCGGGTGAACAAATTTACGGCTCCTTTGGAGTAAGCCAGCGCGCGACGACGCCTGCGGGTTACTGGCTGTCTAGCCCCAGCACCTGCATTTCCTGCCACTAATCCGCGAATGAGACAAATGGAAATAATACCAAAAGTATTTTATACACCTGCAAAAGAACAACTGGTTTCGAGGATGTTTTTGTAGGCAGAGAAGTGGAATAAGAACTCGAACCAGAAAATAAGTTTTTATTTGAATTGTCTTACATTAATTTGAAACTAATATTGTGTTTGCCTAACTTACGCATTTCGTAGTTGCACTATTGTAGTTTTATTAATTCTCGTCACTAAATCGTGGAATAATTTCAAAAGAAACGTTTTCCGAATAAAAAAAGTTTTTTTATTGTTTCTTTCTGCGCTATCAGAAGTATGTAATTCATACACAAAAAGAGTTATTACTCAAAATATATAGAGAAAATTTGAGTTTCTGACTTACATTATGTCTTTGCCTGTCTTCTTAGGATACATTATTATTTTATACGTCAGTAATACCGGTAATCTTCCGAGAATTTCGTTTCCATTAGTTGCTGTCTTCTGTATGTTTCTTTCCGATTCCCCGACGCTTAATTTCTTTCTTTGTCCTGTACAATCTGGCTTCCATCTGAAAATTCCTTCTATTCCTTACGATCATTGTATACAATGTTTCGTGGCATTATCGTGCCTGTAAAACCAAAAGGACTTAACGCTTAAAACATTGCAAATAGTATACCGGCTTGGTTTGGGCAAACAAGATGGTATGAAATGAAGTTTGCGTACATTTACGTAAATTCTCCAGTCGAAAGAAGATCAGGACAGAATTACATCTTAGCTTTATTGAAGTTGAAAACTGATATGAACTTAGTGTGAACTCATTTTCATACTTTTTTTGTGAACTATTGTTGTGCAGACTCTGCGATCATAAAGCATAATAGACTATCTAATTTCTTTGGACTACCATTAAGTATTCACACATCCGTAGATCGGTTCAATAATATTTATAATCTGTAGTAAAAATGAAAGTTCTTGACTAATATAAATGAAATAATCTCATAAAATAAAAGAGCTTTAGTCTGAGAGTTTGCCCCTAAATAAAAGTCTTAAATACTCGCGATCGCAAAGGGTTTCACGAGAAACTAAACGCACTGCCTGCAGAATCACTTTTGAGACCCTTGGGAAGATTGCCCACGGTTTGAAGATGCGAGCGAAAAACATGAGGAGGGCAGCAGGTGCATTGAATTGTCACAGGCTCACGCGGACAGAAAGAAAAGTCCTGTTCCACGTCGGTCGCTCGGCGCCTGCGCTCCCGGCCTCAGAGGGCCCGGCCGCTGCCGCTTCGCGCTTCTCGTTTCTCCTTCTGAACAGCCACCGCCGCCACCGCCGCCGCCACCGCCGCCACCGCCGCCACCGTCGCCACCGCCGCCACCGCCTCCAGCGCCGCGAGCATCGCCCCGCGCCCCCCGCCCCCCGCCCCCGCCGCCCCGCCGCCCGCCGCCCCGCCGCCCGCCGCCCCGCCGCCCCGCCGCCCCCCGCCGCCGCCGCCGCCCCCGCCCCCGCCGCCCCGCCGCCCCGCCGCCCCGCCGCCCCGCCCCCCCGCCGCCCCGCCGCCCCGCCGCCCGCCCCGCCGCCCCGCCGCCCCGCCCCGCGCCCGCCCCGCGCCCCGCCGCCCCGCCGCCCCGCGCCCCGCGCCCCGCCCGCCGCCCGCCGCCCGCGCCCCCCGCCCCCCGCCCCGCCGCCCCCGCCGCCGCCCGCCACCTTCCTCCGCTACCACCGTCACCTTTACAACCACCCTCGCTTTCTAGCACTCCTGTTGCTGCCGCCCGGCTCCATAGGCCTTTCGTTCCGCACCGCTCCCGTGCCCTGAACGTCGCCTTCCGAATCACCCGTCGCCGACACCAACTCACTCGCAACTTACCGACACCACGAACAACACGCCAATAAGAAACATCATCACTTCACCAACACCACCTCCGCCAACACCACCTCCGCCAACAACACCTCCGCCAACACCACCTCCGCCAACAACACGCCACCAACAACATCACCAACAACACCTCCGCCAACACCACCTCCGCCAACAACACCTCCGCCAACACCACCCCCGCCAACAACACCTCACTCTCCAGCGCTGACACCATTGCCACCCACCAAATGCACCCCCTCTTTACCCACCACTTACCGCCGCCGCTGCTTCTGGTGCCGTCACCCTTCCACCACCGCCGCCACTATCGCTGTCACTGCCTTCACCTCTGACCCTACCTCCGCCCTCCTGGCTGTCGACGCCATCGCCCCTGCCGCTGCCGCCGCCACCGCACTGCGGTGCTAGCTCTCCTCCTCCGTTGCCGTTGCCGCCGCCGGGTCTCGCTCGGCGGGCCGCAGCGCCCGCAGCGTCTCTGACGTCACGAGCCGAAATTCGAGGCGCTATCGACACGCGAGCCCAGAGCGCGCGCGCCGCAAATAGCGGCCCAGACCCCGCCAACGCCGCTCCCGCCCCCGCCGCCGCCGCCGCCGCCGCCGCCGCCGTCCCGCCGCCGCCGCCGCGCCGGTAAGACCGAGGCTGTTTTGCCGCTGCCGCTTCGGTTGTACTTGCCTCATTCTACGCCTTCGCTGCTTTCGCAGTTATCTTCCTGCCGTCATAACGGCTAAGTTAGCTCAGTGCATCACTGTGGGAATTCTGATGTGGTAAGTTTGACGTTCTTATGAGAAAAAATTAAAGAGATCATCTTCGTCAACATATTATGTGCTATAATATGTTGAGGATGATGACCTCTTTTATTTCTTCACAGGGCCTCGTTGTTGCTGTTTCTACAGTGATTCAGACTGGGAGGTTCTAGGGTTTAAATCTCGGTTTTTGACACTAGCTAGATAGCTAGGTTGAATTGAGCCGCTCATTGGCGGAGATTGCTAGCGGAAGGCTGCTCTGATCGGTAGTTTTACCATGGTTTCTCCTATCAATTCCAGGCGAATAACAGAGCAGTACCCCAACAAACGGGCCACGGACCGCGTGAGATCTTTCCTTCCTCTTCCTTGTCCTATCCTCTCCCCTTACACACACACATACTAACATGCACTACACTACCGCATATTCCGGGAGACCGGTCGGGAGCTTAGAGCTTGTCCCGACTGGGGCGGTGCCCCGCTGGTGGGAGAGTCCTGGTTAGGGGGAAACCCCACTAGCCGACGGTAGGTCGGCGCTACACAGCGCGGGAACATCACCGCCATCTCTCGAGGAAAAACACTCACTACACTTCCGGGACTAATGACCTAAGCTGTTGACGCGCCCGGAATCACTAACCAACCAACCACATGCGGAAGCAACCTTCCCTCTCTTTTCGCGTTTTCTTGTGTGGATGCGTTGGGGGCGCGGATCTCCCCGACGCTACCTTGCACACGGCCGCAGTCCCTCCGGCGACGCCTGAGCGTCTGCGAGGGGGGCGGGGCGAAAATTCGATTCGAGCGGCTTTGTCCCTATGGCTTTTGCAACGAGGCACGTGGAGGATTCTTCACTACCTGGAGAAGGCGGACTCAAATAAGGATGGCGCCTGCTCTGTCTGATGAAGATTCCGTGAGGGACGTTGTGTTCGGGACTGTTGATATTGGTTGAAGGCGGTGGCAGCTTGTGGTCTTGCCTTTAGGGTGGCAATCTCTCTCTTTTCTTTTTATCTTTCTCTTCTCTCTTCTCCTGTACAGAATCTCAGATAAAATGTAAATTTCATTTTCATTCAATCTTCGTTTTTTCTTCTGGTCATGAGTAGGGGTAAATTTCAGTAACGAAAATGGACATGTCACATTTTGATCCTGGTTATTTATTACATAATGCATTGATGTTCGGCAGATCACATTCTGACAAAGATTTCCACTACCCGCCGAACGTGGATTTACAGTTACTGCTCTAAACTAAGTTTATGGCTGATGTCGGTCTGTCATACTTTTAATTTCAGAGTCAATTTAATTTCACGATTCAATCGTGAGACATTTAGTTCTACAATGTTTTCAATTTTCTTAATTATTTTACTCTCTCAAACACATCTTGACAGAAAAACGAACGTTAGTATGGGGAATTTCTAAGCACATTTAGTTGTATACAATTTCACAAAATAATTTTGGAACGGATCCGCAATTGTAGCTCCTTTTAAACACCAACAAAATGTGGATTCATACAACCGCCTGTTAACACAAGAATTAACAATTAAAAACTTCGCCCAGCAATACGTTCTAAGCTCACGAAGAACTCAGCTTTGACGGGTCATTTAAAAGGACAAAGATTCCACTCGTTCTTTATGTATTCATTTTTCGATTAACTTACATGCTCGCTGCAAGTTTTATCTTCCAGATACACCAAGTCATTCAGATAGGTGGCAACGGAGGGACAGCGCAGTACTTTTCGTATTGTCTACCGAATGCTCGATCCCTTCGTAAGTCGTGTTGTTTCCCTTTTTCCCTCTCCAGTCCCGTAGCAGCTAAACAATATCTTTTCTCGTTCGTATTCTCGGAGAAGGACCCTTCCTTCATCTGGCTTTTGTGGAATTCATTGGCGGCCGGATGGCAATCGCTTCATCCAAACGACGTGTATTTTGAAATACCTTGTTTTCAGAAGCGTGTTCTCAGATGATATTTATTCTAAAGAGAAGTTTCATTGAATTTGAGTGTTCGCATGCGAATACCCAATAGCTAATACTGGGAAGCTGTTGCAAGCACTCGTAACAATCCAAACAGGTATCGACTATCTTCTTAAATATTATTTTGTAATGTTTTGGTATTTCAGTTCGCTAGAGTCACCAAAGATTTATTCTATTGCAAAATGAAATATATACAGAAACTGGAAAACAGGAGAAAATAATTACATCTTGTACTGTGTTTCGTAAAAATGGATATAATTATGCATATATATGCGATTTTGTGTCTATGTGAATGTAATGGAATTTTATATTTGTTGATATATTCAATTGTTTTTGTGTAACAATGCACAATCTTGCGTTGTCCCGGGGATGGGTCATACGTTTACATTAAAATCAGGAAAATTTGTTTTCTCTGTTTTACGTATGCATCAGTACATTAATTTTGAAACGAATAAATGAGAGTACGTAATAGAATGTGCTATTACATATTTGGCTAGTTTCATTTGTCAGGTTCTTCCATTTCTTTTCGTTACATGCATGCATACAAATCACGTACTATTAAAAATTATTAGTTTAAAGAATGAAATGTTTTATCATTACAAAGTAAGTGAATTTTTGAAATAACTTTGACTGTATCACACAAGTCCACATGAATATCCGGTAACTCTGAGGAACTTCTATCGAAAAGTATCTTGTTTCGCATACGTTTTGGAGTCTAACCTTTGTGAAATTCTTAGTCAAAGTGTCATCATTGCATAATTAGACACATTACCTTACGCTTATTTGAATAATAATAATAATAATAATAATAATAATAATAATTTAAAGAATAAAATAAAATGTATACTATGAAATATAATTTTCTCGTCACAAGTGTATTTTTGTAACAGCATCCATTGTACTTTTCTGTTGAAGGACGAGTAGTTGTATCTAATACTAACACTTTGTTACGCAAGTTACAAGTTATGGCTCCAGAAATAGTGATGACACGTGTTGTATTACCTCTCACAAATTTCCGCAATGGACATGAATATTTATTTCGAATAATAATTATGAAAACAGAGCCAAAGTAATAACATTATCATACATATAAATAATCATGATTAATTACTATTCGAACAATCTTTTTATCAAACGAAAAAATATAACATAATTAAAATAGATTCCGCTGCTTGTGTCGTTCAGTTGTAGCAGCCCAAGTCTGCCGAAATCGCGCTGACATCGGCAACTGCACTGCACTAGAACTGTGTCTTCAAATCCCGTGTAAAAACCTGCGTTTCAATCGATGTCTCTCGATTGTGACGTGGAATGTAAATCATCCTGTTTCCTTCTTAACCAACACTCACGTCATAAGTTCATAGTAAATCCAACTGTTTTGGGTCGCTGTTTTGGTCCTTGAGAGGTAGTACGTCACGGGAACGAGAAGCAGAACATGTTTTGTCCGCAAATCCTTTCGCTTTACGAGAAGTTCATTGAATTACATTGCGTAATTAAAACGAGTTGCCTTGTGGTTGCGGAGTTTAAGAGTCGCTGGATGACACCATGCGACTGTCGCTTGTTGTGCGTGGGCAGATGCACATCTGCCCCCGCTGGCCGAGTTCCTGCTGGTGGCGGCGGCGCACTGTGGTCCGAGAGGGAAAAAAATTCAACAAAAATATTCGCTTCGTGAAACGATGGACTGAGGCGGTAGTGCTACCATTGACTCTGCGAACACTTCGACCGGGACCTTCTAGGATTCAAAACCTGACGGTGGTGTTCGGCAGTAACTAGATAGCTACGAATTCGGCTGCTGTCTGGAGGACATTATAGCGGCGGGCTGTTTTGATGGCTGGTTTTCCATTGTTTCTGTGATCAATACCGGCGATTGACGGAACGCTATCTAACAAGTGGTCTTGTGTAGATATGTTTATACTCTAGTTCCAATTCCGTTTCGAGGTGAATGAGACTTAGCTCCAGATCTGCTCGCCTGAGGTGAACGTCCTTTCTGAACCGCGCCTCGTTCCATCAATGTGTAAAAACACTACTTTTTTTTTCGTTTAGCTGTGTCTTACAAATCACCGTGCAGAGCGGGGAGGGCCGGAGGGGTTGATGGCGGCGGCGGCGGCGTCGACGGGAGAAGTGCTGGAGGAGGGCCCAGGACTGTGAGTGGGGCCAGGGTCAAGGCTAACCGGGGACTTTTGCGCTGAGGCGTGTGTCACTGCAGCTGCAGGCGGTGGGGGCCACGCGGGGGTGGTCGGGCAGGCGGCGGCGGGAAAGCTCGCGGGGAGGGCCAGGATGTCGACAGCTGGCCAGGCGCAGCGCTCGCGGGTCACTGGGGCAAGGCGGGGGTGGCGGAGGCGGAGGCAGCGGGCCGGGGTGGCTCTGGGAGCGGCGGGGGCAGCGGGGCGTGGAGCGCGGGCGAGGGTCGGAGCGGCGCAATGCCGGGTGGCGTGACGGGCAAGTGGCGGGGGGCCAGGGTAGCGCGGGGGGCAGCGCGGGGGGGGGGACGGTGGGGGCGTGGCACGGGTGCTTGGGCGTTGCCTCGGAGGGGGCGGGGAAGCAGGGCGGTGGAGGCGGCGGGCGAGGGTTGGGTGAGGGCGGCGGGGGCAATGGCACGGGAGTGGCGGTGAGGACGGAGGCAGAGGGGCCGGGGGTGGCGCCCGGGTGCGGCGGGGGCAGCAGGGGCGGTGGGGCGGGGGGGCGTTGCTGACGGGGAGGGTCGGTGAGAGCGGGGCCGGAGGCGACGTTCGCGGGCGCGGTGAGGGCGGCGGGGGCGTTGTCGCTGGGGTGGCGGTGGCGTTGGCGGGGAGAGGGCGGAGGCGGCGGGGGCGGCTGCAGCGGTCATCGCCCGCCGGCGCGCGCGCCCGCGTCCTCGAGTGAGGAGGGCGGGGGAGGGGCCGGGAACCCCCATCCCCCTTCCGCTCGCGATGCGTCATCTGCGGTCAGTGGGCGCTTGACGCAGCCGCCGCCCCCGCCGTGCAGCACGTGCCTCCGGCCACAGCCTGCAACTCACGTCCGCCCGCCGGGGCTCGCCTCGTCACGCGCCTCGGTAATCGGCCACTCGATACCGGAAGGCCTCGTTCCAGAGCATCTGATGCAAGCCCCGTGGGTAGGCCGACGGCAGGGTTCGTTAAGTGTTGTTAGTCGTGAAGAAAAATGCAGTTTTGTTGGAATGCTTTCTCCCTATTCATCGCATCCCATTCGCATTGCTGAAGTTAAAGATGTAGATTCCCGAAAGAACCCGAGTAGCGAGAGAATTCCCAAGTGACTGATACGAATCCCGTTGTCTGCTGTTGTGAATTACGAAAAGTTTTATTATATGTAAGCCTGTCATCCTGTCACTTGATTATCGTCGACTTGATTCTGTTGCTCCGACCCTTTCAAATAAATAATATTTAACGGAAAGAAAATGCGGTTTTGATGGAATGCTCTCCCGCTATTCATTGCATCTCCTTCGCATTCCTATACTTAAAGATTCCCGAAGGAATCCGAGTAGTGAGAGAATTCGCAGGTGGCTACTACGAATCCCGTTCTCTGCAGTTGTTTATTACGGAAAGTTTTATTATACGCACGCCTGATCATACTGTCAGTTAATTATCATCGACTCAATTCTGGGAGACTTCGTTGGGAACAATCAAAAACAGGGGAGATGGTGAAGGACGTGCTCTTGGGTTGGCAATCGGAATGTTTTTTCCCGATTAAGTTTTGTGCACAAGAGGAATAAGCAAATTGTAGTGTAAATATAGTCAGGCTGACCATGCCACGTTCAGATTCCTGTAGTTTAACAAGTACATTTCTGAACGAACACCAGTATTATGGCAAATGTGTGCGACAAGTATGCATTCTTGTTGCACGGTAATCTATTTTTTCTTTGTAAGATTTTCTTTATTACAGGGATCAAGCTTACGTGAATAAATATTAAATATGTATTTTGCAATTTTTTCTTATGGTCCATTTACATTAAACAATACCTGCGTATTACATTTATTGCATTGTATATAATTACTATTAACGATAATCCAAAAATGAAGAGCATTATGATGTTAATTTATTATCAATTTAAAAGTCGGAATATGTTTCCTTATTAAATATTTCGATCTTTTATATTTTGTACAAGAATTTGTTCTTCCAGAAGTCCTTAGAAGTAATTATCTGCAATTCAAGCATGTATTTTGCTGTAAAAAACTAATGTTGTCATCTGGCACGCTCTTGTTTGCTGGCCGATGTGAACATAGAAACATACTCGCCTTCCAAAACAAACATTCATATTTATTAACAAATATTAGGTATGTTGATGTCATTTAAATTGAAACGCACATCAAAAATAATTAGTGTAATGATCATTGAGAGCATTGAGTTGTTTATTCATACTCATCATAATTAAAGTATTCACAAATTGGGCATGGGCAAATTCTGATAATAATTAGTCTGATTGTAATGCAAATCTGGGATTTGGTGCTAATTCCTAATGTTTCGTTGAAATATATTTTTCTAACACGGGTGAAAGGCGGAGATAATGAAGAGAGAATGTTAATAAATATTCTCGAGCATTTTTTATCTAAATATACGTACAATTCGGATACGTCAGGATATTCTTACGATCGGAAGGGATCAATTTTATTTGCCGTCATAATTTCATAGTGTATTTTGCGGTAATTCCCTTTTTTTTCTGATCACGAAGCGATAATGTGGCAGTCACAAGATTTTAGAAAGATGGAGTTGCACCTAGAAAGTGAGTCTGATATTTTTTTATAATTTTGTAAGATACCTGCTATAAGCCTTTTCTGTGTACAATTCCGTGCCGTAATTATTATATTTTCTTATTCTTTTCTAATGTTTCCGGAGTTAAGGAAATTAATAATTAGTTTACTTTGTGTTTTCATTGCGATGTTGCGTGTAATTTATTATTGTATAAAAAAACACGGCATCTTGGATACTTCATTGGTTAGACTGATCCTGCAAGCGCCCAATATTAATATCAAACTTGCCTTCTAAATTGATAGAGAATCTCAAGGATCTGTTGAAATTAAGTTTTCAACCTGATGTCTGAATTAGCAATCTGCTCGTCGAATCCGTACAGTTGCCGAAAGGAAAGTATGAGAGATTAAATTTCGCAAGCAGGAAGAAGCCTAATAAACGGAGAAAAAATTAGGGCTAATAATCTGTATGTTTCGATAGAATCCCAATTCTTAAAGCTACACGTAGGTAGTAGGAGAAATCGCAACTACCTACGTAGTGCGGAGAGCATTGTAATACTGCAGGAAAACTGGCATTGTTTCGACAGAAAAGCTTGTATTTGGGGCTCTAATAGGGAAAATTTTATGAATCTTGTTCTTTTATACAGTAAATTACTTACTCTATTTCGTTGTCTGGTCAGAAGCCACATTTTGTGGGTCCTTGCCGAAAAATTAGTTGATGACACAACATGCGTCTGCCCCTCCTTTCCATATGTCTGTACTTCTGTGGTCAACACTAGCGCCTAAACCGTTTTGACAATTTTCTCCGAAATTTGGTATACCCAGAACTATTTGACCTAATTGGAGGCCGCGCGAATTTGAAACCTTTTTATAATTTTTTTTTGGGAGGGAGAGGGTATTCTACTTAAAGCCTTAACAAACGTTTTATTTTTTTTCAAAAATTGCCACAAATGTTTCGATTAAATTTTAGTTTAATTTGTAAATGTTACACATAATATGATAAAGATGTGCTACGGTAGCATCATTATTTAAGATTTTAAACATTAAAAACAATTATTTTTAATCAATGTTGTATTTTTATGTTAAAAATTTTGGTTAAATTTTGAAAAAAATTAAAATGCATATATTATTGATTCTTTTTTGAAAACTTTTCCTTGTGTTTTCATTAACAGTAAGATACTTATTTTTTCAAAAATAAATACTTTTGTTTGTCATTAAATTTTAATTGACAATGAAAAATTTGAGTTGCATCACACTCGACTTCAGAGTTGCAAACTCCATGTTTGTGAATTCCCTAGGATTCCAAAGAAGTTGTGTTTACACTTAACTTTAATGAAGTTAACCCGCACACATTCACACCTACACACATGTTTTTCACTAAACATACTTCTGATTCTTTCATTGTGGTTCTTTTTAACACGTAAACCGGGCCCTCTATTGCAAGTTAGATGTTTTTATATATTAAAGAATTTACGTAAAATATTTGTCGATATATTGAGAAGAAAACAACTCCGAAATTTTGTATGAGCGTAGGAGTAGAATGGGTTCAGAGAATCCCGGGCTTGGTAATGGGAGTGGCGTAAACTTGGCACGTTGCGAATTATCTGCAGTGGAAATGGTTCCGCGTGCTCTCGCTTTCCACGAGAGGGATTCCTCCGTGGCGTGACTGTTCGCAGCACGCGAGGGTCTATCGCGACCTGCCAACACGGCGACGTGCGCACTGCATGGGAGCAACGCGCGCCAAACAGACAGTGCTTTCATCGCCCGGAACGACTGAGATTAATCAGGCGAAGTGATACTGGAAGAGAAAAAGGACAAAAAAAAACATGTTGCTTAAGTAGAAGAAAATGATTATATGTACCATGTTAGGATTTGATTTACACTTTAACTCTTCACCTAAGTCTTGTTGATAAAAAATATCTTGGATATTTGACTGCCAACGCTCCACAAATGGACTAGTTGTTTTTAGAGACAATATCTGATAATGGAAAATAGCTAGTTAGTTTGAGATAGCCGCTAGTAATTTGTTTCCCTATGTTTTACATGTTTTCTGTTATCTTGCGTTTTTATAAATTATATTTAACGACGTTCGTGCGATTTGACAAAAATGAAAATATTTATTTTAGTCGACAATTACTAATAAGATAAGCTTTTAAAAACGTGCGTTTTTACCAATTTATTGATACTCTGAGCAGCAACACATCACGCTTTAAATTCTGTGAATTGGTGGCAAAAAACGACAAAGCCCTTGAACCTCTCGCTGTAGAACCGTAACATCGATCGGTGCTCGGCGGAAAATCTACGAATGCCAGACATAGTACATAATATTCTTCAATTACAAATTCATTAACACTGTTTATCAGACGAATTTGTATCGACCATACTTTGTTTGCATCTACAAGAGAGAATTTATACGCAGGTCCATTAGCATGCAGTCTTTAGTAGATTATGATTCACGAACAGGATTAATTCGAACTCCAAGTAGTGTAAACGCACATAACTTCAGTAATCCAGCTAAGATCTGCTAATAGTGATGGTGTTTGTTAATTGAATAAACAAGTACTAGAATTAAAATTCATTAACACTGTTTATCAGACGAATTTGTATACGACTTAGTATCTTTTGTTTTGCACCTACAAAAGAGAAGAATTTATACGGGTGAGGTCCATTAGCATGCAGTCTTTAGTAGATTATGATTCACGAACAGGATTAATTCGAACTCCAAGGTAGTGTAAACCGACATAACTTCAGGTAATCCGAAGCTAAGTCTGCATATGGATTTTTTGTAGGAAAAGTTTTGTTTAATTAATAAACCAAGTAGTAGTAGTTACTATATATCTATCACATAACAACTATTCCAAATTTCAGTCAAAGACGTCATATTTGCAGCTTTATTTTTGAACAACATACAAAATATTTTTGTAGGCAGCTAAAATAAATGATCATGAATATTTCCTTCGTAGAATTAAAAAAGTATGCGATTTCAAGTTATTCTTTTTCCTTTCTTTTAGAGATATTCTTTGAAAACATGGAAATCTGGTTTCGAAAAATACAAAATAAACATTCATCTAAAACTGTAAACATGCAATGTTTGTTTATTAAGGAATTTTATAGGGAATAATATAAAATACGTTCGAATTATCGAAGTATTTCAATTATTTGCCGTAGAATTAGAAGTCCACTTTTATACACTGAGTGAAAGTTACGAGTGGAAAGAATCAACAATTTGTACTGGCTTTTGTGAGGGCAACTCTCGTTATTGCAAATCTATGTATAGATTACTTTTATTATACTGTGTGTTTTCTCGAAATTTAAAAACCTTACCATTATTTTTTCGGCTTACAGGGTAGAACTTTTTCTTGTTGAGAAGCATTCATGTACACGGGGCTTACAATTAATATCTTCAGTTTCCATATTATCCCATCTCTAATATAGATTCAAAATGTCGTCTAAAAATAATAACTCAATAAGCAAGATAAATAGAAAGGTTGAAAAGAAAAAAATTGGCTTCAATGTCGCGGAAGGCCTTTGACATCTGTCAATCAGTGGAGATTGCAGTTAGTTTCTGACTGAAACGTTCCTCGACTGAAACGTTCGGCGGAAACCGTTGATATGAAAAATATTAATTTGATACGCAATTTAAGCATTTAATATTCATGAATTCAATCAAAAATGCTTGTTGTGTTTCGGCATATTAAATGAGAATATGCATATTTATCACGGATACTCTTACGGCAGTTAGTGTTGCATCAGCGCGGCTTCTCGGAAGTGAAGGCAGATAAGAGAATCTCATTTCAAGATGCATATTAATTACGTAAGAAATTATTCAATTTGAGCTAGCTGGTGATGGCAAGTTTTACCAAAACATTAGTACATCGATGTTTTGATACATCGCTAAAGGATTTTCGGTGTCGATGAAAATATCGATGAAAAAGCATCGATGTTTAAAACATGGATGATTTCATTGTAGACTAATAAACATGCTATTTTCTTATCTATTTTTTATTACAGTACGTAAAAGAGATGTATTTTATTGTTTGGTTGCCAGCATGTTAGTAGAATGTTAATAATAGTAGAATGCTATTTTAACTTTTAGTCTCTTCCCTAATACACCATCAAAGCAAAACTACCTAAAATTCCACCGGGAGCGGTAGCTCAGTGCATCAACTGATGCCACTGCAACGCCTCTGACCGGGAGGTCCTAGGTTCGAGTCCTAACGGCGGCAGGATTTTCGACACTAGCTTTTCAGCTAGGTCGAATTCAGTCGTTGTCTGAGGGAGAATTCTAGCGGCCGGCTGCTCTGATCGGTAGTTTTCCGTGGTTTCTCCGATCAACACCAGGCGAATGCCGGAGCAGTACCCTATCAAACGGGCCACGGACCGCGCGCGATCTGTCCTTCCTCTTCCTTATCTTATCATCTCTCCTTACACACACACACTAACATGCACTACACTACCACATATTCCGGGAGACCGGTGGGGGGTTTAGAGCTTGTCCCGGCTGGGGCGGTACTCCGCTGGTGGGAGAGTCGTGGTTAGGGGGAAACCCCACTAGCCGACGGTAGGTCGGTGCCGAATCTCGCCATCTAGCGAGGGGAAAATCACCGCCATCTCCCGAGAAAAAGCATGCACTACACTAACGCGACTAATGACCGAAGCAGTTGACGCGCCCGGAAACACGAAACAATCAGTCAATCAATCAACCTAAAATTCCATCAGACTGCATAAGCGAAACCTGCAGCATGATAAAGAGGATGTCTCAAAACGATATTGCTGTGGATTGCCGCTACTCTACAACGTGCCTAAACTCTTCTGTTTAAAACAATATAAGTTAAAATAACGATGTTTTTGCGACAATATTGATGAAGAAAACATCGAAAGCAAAATATCGATGTTAATATATTGATGTTTCTGGTGAAAAACATGGATGTTTGAAAAACATGGATTTTTCCATCCCTCATGAACTGAAAATTCCAGCCATTAATATCTGTAGTAACATATGATGTTTATTTTTTTGTAAATCTTGCAATTTCTCTTCAATTTGTTTCGCTATGGAGAATTTTTTTACGAAACAAATGGCTTTATTTTCTTTAATTCTGCTGCAGTAGCTTTCGTAAGTTCGTAGTTATTCTGGACACCGCTCCGTAGCTTTACGTGTCATCAATTACCAGCAACCGTCTCAGGGCGTTACCTGTTTATTTAATGTAGCTGTTTAATTCTTCTCTTGAAATATTACCGCTGAACTTTAGTAATGCACCAATAATAGTTAACAGTGAAATAATCTATGTTATAAAGGAGAAGGTCGTTATTCTGTTAAATGATAGGTCACAAGAATCTAATTAAGAACTCAATATTTATATAATTCTCTTAGTAATTTGCAATTCTTATCGGCCAAAATTATGTTCATGGATTCACGCATATTTCATCATAACGTTTCATTAGTTTCAATGCCATAAAAATGTCTCTTAAATTCATTATTAGTTGTATTATGACATGAGATAATGGTGTATGAAGTAACATTGGAGGGACAGGGAACTAGATACACCTAGAATACCAGGAATTGGAAAAAGTGGGAGAGGTGATTTAAATGAGTGAGTGGCGAGTATAGCATTATCACACTTAAATGGAGTGTCGACCAATGCGACTAAACTAGGAGTGTATATGAGATGATAATAGTGAAGATGACGAGGATATGAATAAAATTTTAATGAATATGGCGAAGAAAAATATTATGGAAAATATTAAGGAAGAAAATAAGGCAATGATGATGATCCATACGATGCGGAAGAATATGATGGATATATAGATATTATTTATGCATGAAGTTTTCTTTGAAACCAGGTGGCAGAACACTGTAGTTTACACACATTACAATTAAATGTATTTATATTTTGATATTTATTCACTAGTCACAAGCCCCCCGCAGCACTCTCAATGGAGCTGCCGCAACTTGTACCGCTCGAGCGTTCTAGAGGTTGCCGCCCTAAAAGTTTGAAAAATGACGAGAAAAAAAAAAAACAGCAGATGTGACAAAAGTGAAGAAGATGAAGGAGCATCCTGATCAGCGCAAATTCAATTTGCTCGCACGCTTTACCACAGCCCTTGCATTTTTTCTTTCCACATCATTTTTGAAACTTGAAGGGCGGCAACCTCCAGAGCGGCACAAGTTCTGGCAACCCCAATGAGGATGCGGCGGGCGCCACGTGGTGTCAACGTGCTATGTTGCCGAAAGGAGACAGGGAGTTCGGGGACAGGAAGGGCACGGCTCGCAATGATTTATCCCCAGCCGCCGCTGTCCCAAAAGCCCAGGCTCTCACCGGCGCCTATATTTCACGGGTAATTTGCCACGCTTATGAGCTCTGCTGCAGGTTCCTGTACTTCCTACAATATTTAACTGCTGTGCCGCCCAGTGACCGCCTCGGGGAAGGGAGGGGAGGCGTGGGGGGAGGGGAGAATGCTGCGGGTGCAGGTCAGCTGGTGAAGTTTGAGAGTGGTCAGAGGAGGGAAAATTGCGATGGTAGTGATGAGGTTAGTGATGTCTGTGTTGGGAAAACTCTTACTACTCTAGTAGTTTTCGTACGTAGAGGTGTCTGTTTGCCGACGGGACAGGAGCCTCAATTAGGCTCCTTGAGCAGAGAACCTTCAGGAACCTGTAATTTTGGGAGATTTGAGAATTACAATAGTATCATCCTTATTGCTAAGCAGTTTGTAAAACCTGCATGTCTGTAGTCACAATGCGATCTCCAAAAGAACTAAGGGAGTTTTAATCTCTTCAAAAACGATAATGTCTCTGACTTCATCATTCAGTTTCATCAAAGTTTCATCAACTTTGACACTTAGAAGATTTCAGCCTTGAGGTTGGTGAAGTGAAAAATATTGTATTCCTCATCTTCCGTTAGTGAGAGATGACTCCCACAACAAATCCAGAATCCAACTGGGGACCCTCTGGACGAATGAGGAGGACGCGAGGTCTATCTCCACTGACTGTTCGTATTTACTTCACACACGCTCCATGCGTTATATCCATGTGGGTATTGCCAAGAAGCAGGGCTACTAGGCAGTTGTTTCTAACTTTCTTCCATGGGGTGTACACATGGCACCGAGAACCCAATCACACTCGCGTATCTTGATCTAATAATCTGAGTCCATTGCTGGTCCTTGTTGCTCCGTCAACTGGTGGCCCTTGAAAATGATTCTCACTCCATTACTTTTTAGGTTCTACCTGAAACGACAATGTCTTATTTGGTGGACGAGAAGTAGCAATGCTGCTGTCTCTACAGCATTTGTGACTGAGAGATTCAAGGGTTTGAGTCGCCACTGTAGAAAATTTTCAACACTAGCTAAAAACCTGAGTTGAGTTAAACCATTATCCGGAGGAGAATTCTAGGTTGCTAGTTGCTCTGATCGGTCGTTTTGCTTGGGTTCTCAGGTCAAAACGAAGTGAATAATGAATCAGTAACTTAACAATCAGTAAATCGTGCGATCTTTCCTTCATTCTTGTCCTTCCTCTCCCCCTTACATTCACACTTACATATTCTACACTAAGTGTGAAGCTTATAGGCTATATCACCTGGAGGAGATACACCTACATGTGACTCGGCGCCGAATATCGCTTCCAACGGCGAAAGGAGGATTGATATTACTCGGGATATTACATGCACTACGCTTAAGAGGCTAATGAACATATAAGTGGGCGCGTTGGGTAGCAATATAAAGAATCGATCAATGTCTGTCTGATTTGATGATATGATATAAATTATGATGAAGAAATGGTAAGGAGGCAAGGCAAATGGGGGATTCCAAAGAAAATATGCCACGAAACCCAGTTATCCACCACAAATTCCACGGATCGACCGGATTGAAGCCTGTACCAGAGGTGGAAGGCGAAGTGCTGATGACCACTCCCCCGCGAGCACCACATCTCCCCCGGCAGATGGCGGCAGTGTGGGCTGCTGCTTCGCGGTTAATGCCGTGCCGAAACCAACTAGGCACAGATGGGAGGCTGCTGCAAGTGCATCGTGACCGCCCGCCGACCGCGCCAACGCTGACCAGGGCCATTGCGACATGTCCGCCCGCCCCGCCTCGCCCCGCCACGACCCGGCCACCCGCCCACCCGCCTGCCCGCCCCGCCCCGCCCCGCCACGCCCCGCCCCTCCCCTTCCCGCCACCCCACGCCACGCCACGCCGACAGCCACGCCACGCCCGCCACGCCACGCCACGCCACGCCCGCCACGCCACGCCACGCCACGCCACGCCAGCCACGCCACGCCACGCCCGCCACGCCACGCCCGCCACGCCACGCCACGCCACGCCACGCCACGCCACGCCACGCCACGCCACGCCACGCCACGCCACGCCACGCCACGCCACGCCACGCCACGCCACGCCACGCCACGCCACGCCACGCCACGCCACGCCACGCCACGCCCGTACGCCACGCCACGCCACGCCACGCCACGCCACGCCACGCCACGCCCGCCCGCCACGCCACGCCCGCCCGCCCGCCCGCCCGCCCGCCCGCACCACCCACCACCACCTACCCACGCCCGCCCGCCCGCCCGCCCGCCCGCCCTCCGCCCCGCCCGCCCTCCCGCCCGCCCGCCCGCCGCCCGCCCGCCCCGCCCGCCCGCCCGCCCCGCCGCCCCGCCCGCCCGTTCGTCCCGCTCGCCCCGCCGTCCCGTCCGCCTCGCCCATCCCGTCCGCCCCGCCCGTCCCGTCCGCCCGCCCATCCCGTCCCGCCCTGGCCGCCCGCCCGCGCACGTCCGCCCGCCCGGCCCGCCCCAGCCGGCCCGCTCCGCCCTTCCACCCCGCTCCGACCCGCCCGTCCCCGGCCCACACGTCCTGCCCGTCCCCCGGCCCACCCGTCCTGCCCGTCCCACCCCGGCCCGCCCGCCGCGTTAGCCCGCCGCCGTCGCGGGTTCACTGGCCGCCAATCGCCGGCGCGCCGGGCGGCGCTTTGACCAATCAGCTGGGGGGCGGCGGCGGGCGCACAGTGGCGTGTGCCCCGCGAGGGTTATACGGGCGTTGCCGCCCGGTCGACCGCCGCGCGTTACTCATCCGCGAAGCACTTTGCGCTGCCTCGGTGACATTTGCATCGCCCCGCTTATAGTGGTCGGCTGCCGACAGCGGACGCCGAATAACTGCGAGCGCGTTCCACTTCACGGGTGATGAGACGACACGGGATGCAATGAGTGTCACAATATTGCGCATCTCTCTGCGGTAAATGAGCACTAAGAGCAGCCATATGCGTTGAATGGAAGGGAACTTCCAATGCTGTCTGTATTGGATTATTCTTGAGTTGACGTATCATTGCCGTCATGATCATCATCGTAGGCAAAAAGTGGGCTGGAGAGCGTGTTCCACAGAGATCTGAAAATCTCCTTGCCAGTTAACAGTCGTGTACCAAAGGGGATTCCCAGACGATCGATCCCGGTGTAGTTCTTTTATTCTTTTAGACAAGACGTTATTGTTCCATTGTTAGTGACTTTTATTAGTAGGACATTTATGAACCCTTTTATAGTTTCGTCTTCCAATGCCTATCGAATATTTACAACAACAAAAAATACGAGACCATACATTACCGTTTCGTAAAAATAGCGTTTCCTTAAAGACTGGCCAACTTTTACAAAACATGATACATCGCTTTCCATACAAGGATTTTCGATGTCGATGGAAACATCGACGTTTAATACATCGATGTTTTAATTGTAGACTAATAAACATGTTATTTTTCTATCCATTTTTAGTTACAGATCGTAAAAGTGATATTATTTATTGTTAGGTTATCAGCATGTTAGTAGTATATTAATAAAAATATTATCGAATCAAATGAATAAAATGAACAATAAAGAACATCGTGTTTCGCTACTTTATCCTTTATTCACTTCCGTTCATACTCCATTGAAGTAAAACCACCTAAAATTTCCTCAGATTGCACAAGCAAAATGTGCGGCGTGATAAAGAGGATGTTTCAAAACAACGATATTGCTGTGGATTGCTGCTACTCTACAACGAGCCTAAACCCCCTTAATTAAAAAAATAAACATTAAAAAAATCGATGTTTTTGCAACAAAATATCGATGTGAAGAAAATATCCAAAGCAAAATATAGATGTTAATATATTGGTGTTTCTGGTGAAAAACATCGATGTTTTTTTGTTGTTGTTTTTTGCCATCCCTACCTGGCCCCGATCTGCAGATTCCCCCCTGTCCGCTCCGCTCCGACGCAATCTGCTAGCACAGGAATGTAGAGCGGGTTGCGTTGAAACAAATTTTGTTAAACATATTTGGGGATTTAATTTTGTTGGTAATCAAAGGGAATGTTAATTTCGTATCATTCGCGAATTTAATCTTTCTACTACTTCCTCCTTAATTAGCTGTAAAGCAAGTTCAAACATTTCTAAATTCAATATTTATGTTTTTAATTCAAATATTGTATGTATTTTTCTGAAGGACCCTTCCTGGGTGTCCTTAGTTGTTAGTTTACAATATTATTGTCTTCAAACATTGTACATGTATGATGAAATATAGTTTAAAATGATTGTATACAGTGTATGACATAAAAACCCTTGAAATACATAATAATTATCGAATAAGGATAATAAAAACTATTAAAAAACAAAAAAATAAACGAACTTAATCTTGTGACAGATGAAGTTGGACCTGCGTAGGTAAGGCCACAATTCGCCTATCGTATTGAATATTCCCTAACGTTAGTGTCATCCTCTGAGAGAAAACTATATCTATTGAACTGAAAACATGTTTTGCTCATTGCTGTCTTTGCCCCAATTTTCTGTTCGAATGCACTGATGGAATAATCGAATGAAGTAATCGGATGAAGCAATCAAGCTTGTGAGGTGCACACTCAATAGCAATTTGTTCACTTGTTAAAGCAGAATATATCGGAGATTCAATGGCCTTGACCGCAGTTATTTGGGGCCGGCTATACCTGCCGTTTTATTTGAGCCGTAAACGAGTACTGGCAACGCAGAGATATAGTATAATTGCGAGATGAAATTTATGGAGAAGGTGTTGAAACGGAGGATTAAATTGTAGCGCATGAAATTACAGAAGCAAAAATCGTGGCTAGTGCGGTTCAAGGGGCTGCTCGAGATGGTGATGTGGGTCAGCGCATAAGCGATTGAATAATGAATGCGCCGTCGGAATGCATTGCAGCTCGTTAGTGTGCGAGCTACGAGGAGCCATTCACATCGCAAATGATTCATGTAGGAGGCCGCGGCAGTCCGGAGAAGTACTTTGCGGAGTCCGATTATACAATCCCCTTCGACCAGAACTCACCTTCTCTGGTAATAAATTCATAATCATTGGCGCAGGAATCAAATGAATGTTAATTTTATACAGTGATAAGTAAATGTAAGAAGTGAAAGTTGTAAGAATGAATGTGATGAACGGGATCGGCTAAGCATGAAATTATCTTATTCAACGATTGTTCAATGACATACAGTTACAATGACGAATGCTGCATATAATTTATAGCTCTAAAGTCAATTTCCTATCTTACCTCGTAAGTGTACATGATTAACAGTAAAACATATATTCGTAGGCTTCCGCGACCGAAGTCATTGAAATCTTGGCTGTCCGGGATTAGCCGCGTCATGGTCGATGCTAACGTTTCAGCCATCTTGTTGTGGTCTTCTTCAGAACAGCAGTATAGCTCTGAAGAAGGCCACAACAAGATGGCCGTCAGCTTCATCGACCATGACGAGGCTAATCCCGGACAGCCAAGAATTCAATAGTCACTATTAATTACCTATTAATGAAAGAGGATAGGATTTATATGTAAGAATTCATAAAATGCTTGTTCTATTAACAGTATTCCACGTATAGCCTATCTTGATAACAACTGTTCTCAATATCACATCAATTAGCAGCAGTTAATGCAGTTTCAAGATAACTGTTGTTACACCATCGGAAAACAAATGAACGTCATGCTGGGCGATGACATTGCAAGAGAAAGTGATGAAGCCATAATGAGCTATCTGTAAACTAACGCACTGACAAACTGAGTACATGGACATAACTTGTCGTTATCTTGTCAGTAGTTGCCAATCAGTAGCTGTCAGAGCGTTCCCTTCATATAGTAACCTCTCGATAGATATTCTTCTCGATATATATTTCGACCTCTTGATATATATCAAGTGATCCAAATGGACCATCTGGGGTTCATGTAGCACCTTTTCAAACCTTTGTGGCATCAAGGGGTCTGTGACGGATCTCTTTGACCCCATGGGGTCGGAAAACAAATGAACGTCATGCTGGGCGATGACATTGCAAGAGAAAGTGATGAAGCCATAATGAGCTATCTGTAAACTAACGCACTGACAAACTGAGTGCATGGGCATAACCTGTCGTTATCTTGTCAGTAGTGCCCAATCAGATTTGGTACGATCCCTAGCAAGGGATCAACAAAAAATCAGAAAAATTGGGGCGAGGAGCGTACAGGATGAAGAACGTTTGTCAACCTCTGCCTTCGAGGAACAGAACCACCCCAATCGAATGAAGCATTCTCGCTGTACCGCTCCTCAGCGCAGTCAGGCGCGTCGCAAACTCGCGGCGGGTTCCCCGGCCTTGGCCGAAGCGCAGTCAACTCATCTGAGGAGCGCGGGCGGAGCGGCGGGCGGCCTATGAAATGCTATTGTGCCAAAAGTGCCGTTGCGTCAGCGAGAGGCATTCGGGGGCGCAGTGGGGCTGGAACACGAGCCGTGCTCGCGTGACTCACGCCCGGCCGCGCCAGCGCGCAAACCGACGCCCGCGGCCGAGGCCAACGCGGCGTCACGCCGCGTCCCATGCCCAAGCACGCGCCTTCGCTGGAGGTTTTGTTTGTTTGTTTGTTTGTTTATTTATTTATTTATTTATTTATTTATTTATTTATTTATTTATTTATTTATTTATTTATTTATTTATTTATTTATTTATTTATTTATTTATTTATTTATTTATTTATTTATTTATTTATTTATTTATTTATTTATTTATTTATTTATTTATTTATTTATTTATTTATTTATTTATTTATTTATTTATTTATTTATTTATTTTACTTCAAACAACAGTTAAAAACTGTGTGTGATCTGCTATGGGTTTGATTGGTTGGTTGGAGATTCCAGGCTTAGGTCATTCGTCCCGTAAGTGTAATGCATGCCCCCCGGGTGATGGCAGTGATCTTCCCCCGCTGAATGGCGAGATTCGACGTCGACCTACCGTCGGCTAGTGGGGTTTCGCCGACCAGGCGAAAGTGTAAGTGTGTGTGTGTAAGGGGATAGGATAGGACAAGGAAGAGGGAGGAAAGATCGCGTGCGGTCCCTGCCTGTTTGTTATGGCACTGCTCCGGCATTCGCCTGGTGTTGATCGGAGAAACCACGGAAAACTACCGATCAGAGTAGCTGACCGCTAGAAGACTCCTCCAGACAGCGACTGAATTTGACCTAGCTTAAGAGCTAGTGTCGAAAATCCTGCCCCCGTCAGGACACGAACCTAGGACGTCCCGGTCAGAGGCACTGAAGTGACACGTGCTATGGGGAGAAGTGAATTCTGTGCACGTTTCCAAAATTCTTTGACCATACCCTAAGTCATATACTACTTGAATTTTGAATGCAGAAAGAAAATGGGCGTTTTTTGCAAGGATTATCAACAAATCATTCACTCCGATGTATTAAAATCTATTTCCTATGGCAAATCAGCAATAAATTGAGCTCAGTAATTCCTCCAATAATAATAATAATAATAATAATAATAATAATAATAATAATAATAAATATAATAATAAATAATAACAGTAGTTGTAATATTGGAATTGTATTTCTTCCTGCTGATAATAATTCTAATAATAATAATAATAATAATAACAACAATAATGTGATATAGTAAACCACTCCACGGATAATGTGCTCGGGATAAGGAAGTCAAAGTGGAATTCTGGAACTGACTCCCAGAAGAAAGAAATCCTGAAGGAAGGACTACTTCTGCCCAAGAGCAGACTCTGAAGCCTAAATCTTTGCAAAGACCGAAGGCATGCCGAATACCAACTCTTGATTTTTAACGTATGAGAACAAGAAACATTTTACTCTTAAAATCCACTCTTGCTTGTTATTTTTTGTATTTCACCTGATTTGTTTATAAGGAAGGAATGGGGTATCCATATTCTAATAAATATTTATAATAGATAATAATATGTATTCGACAGTTTCTAAATAGATATATTAGCTTCTGTTTTTCTTTGATATCACTAAAAACTATCAAGTATTTCGCTTAATTGTGGTACAGATGTTATCAATGCAGTATCGTCCTTTTCTCTTACGTGTGTTGCGCGCATGGACTCGTACTGTAAGTTGTGAGGTGTAAACTCATTACAATAGACGTTTTTCAGTATCGCTTGGAAGTAAAAAGCTTCGGGCAATTGGCTAGAGCTTGTGTTTTAGATTGGGTGCTGACAAATGCACTTAAATAGTCGAGAACAATAAATAATGAAACGAAATGCAATTGCCTTGGGCAAACAATTTACGATAGTATCATAGTTTTTCTCTGTCGTTTTAGAAACAAAATACTACTCAACGGCTCTTATTTAACTCTGCACTAGCGCTGAATCCATTACGCTGGTACATATGAATGATGGAACTTCATTGTTAAATGTTGTGATGTGAGTTTTTTCTCGATAGTGAAAATTTGTAGAGACGTTTTAAAAATACCATCGTTTCCTCTTTCATCACTTCATCATTGGTTTATTTTTTAGAATGCTTTGAGTGCTTTGGCTAGAGCGATGTAATCCCTTTCACCGGAACGCACATTTGTTTCATTGTAGAAAAAATCAGAATGTGTGAGAAATAACAAAATAAAAAATAACTTTCAATAAGGAAAAAAAATTTTTGTTTCCTTTTATGGTGTGTCGTGCGGTATTCTATTTTAAAGGTGTGGAATTCAAGATACTTTAGAAAAAATGAGTAAAATGACGAAACGTGGAAATAAATCGAAAAATAGTTTTCGGATTCGCGATAATTCGAAAAATAGTTAATGGATAAATAAAATACATAAATAAATAGTTGGATAAACAGAGGATAAATAGAACAAGAAATAGGTGGATAAATGGATAAATAGGCGGATAAATTTGAAGGAAAAATAGAACGAGAAAAATAGGTGTATAAATAAATGAATAAGAAGATGGATAAGTAGATGGATAAATATGTAAATAAATAGATACAACATTCGTAAATAAAACCTAATGTGGCGACGTGAAGGGTGTTGCAATCGGCTGCGCACCGATTCGCCGCTGTCAGAGGGGCGAGGAGGGGAGGAGAAGGGCTTGTCAAACAGCGCTGGAGGGGCGGGGCCTCTTCCGAAAGCCCTTATTGCCCTCTCGAGCGCTGCGAGGGGCGACGCGGAGCGGCGGTGGAACAGCTGACGGGCGCCGGAGGCCCTGCGCCCTGGTGTGCGCGCGGCGAAGCGCCATCTGCAGAAGCGGGTACGACGCTTCGCCCAATCGAGGTGACCTGTTGTGGCCAGCCTGCTTATCGTCCAGCTCTGGGTGCCGGTCGATTGGGGAAAATCCTGGTGGACGCAGTGGTTTCGTGGGAGGTTTTCTTGGAGTTATCTAATTTCTTCTAGCTTTAATTTCACCATCGCTTCATTGATTGATTGATTGATTGATTTTTTCGTGTTTCCGGGCGCGTCAACTGCTTCAATCACTAGTCCCGTTAGCGCAGTGCATGTTTTTTCTCGGGAGATGGCGTTGATCATCCCCCGCTGGATGGCGAGATCCGGCGCCAACCTACCGTCGACTAGTAGGGTTTCCCCCTAATTAGTTACATGCAAGACTTGCAACGTGATAAAATGATACTGAGCCCGTGCAAGTGCATGTCCTGCGTGGTCCAGGATGGCCTATTCGCGAACAAAAAAAACAACAAATCCGAATATAATAATAAGCCGTCCCATGGCGCAGCCGGTCGCGGCAGCCGGTTGCAGGTACGAGTCGATTCCTGCGTAGACGTTATCGCATTTGTGATTGTCCCTTCACCCTTCATCATCGTCCTATCACCTCATAATTCACAATTCAAGGCGCAACAACTTTGTCTTACGGAGGGATACGCCGATCCCCATAGTGACATGTTAATCGTGTAGCGTAGTTAGAAATAGCTGATATATCTCTTGGCTGTCCGGGACAAGCCGCGTCGATTTGCTCATAGCTGACTTTTCGGCCAACATATTGTGGGCTTCCTCAGAGCGTACTGCTCTACGCTCTGTGGAAGGCCACAATATGTTGGCCGAAACGTCTGCTATGAGCAGATCGACGCGGCTTGTCCCGGACAGCCAAGAGACATACTCCGGCCGCGGAAGCCTACGTAATCATAATGGCTGATATAGTTTCTTGTTCTGGAGCTCCTTCAAGTGCTGTCGAAAATGCATCATTTCACGCAATACTACATCGCCTTCTCTTTGATCACTTTGTAACCATTCCCATCAAACTGTTTTTGTTACTCTTGTCGTTTCGAACTTCAGTTTCCCGTTAACCTTCGATGCTGTCGCCGCTAGCACCTGCGCTCCGGAGTCTGTGTTCTCTCCAGAGAGCGCAACTGTTCGCTCGAGAGACTCCGAGTCTTCGCGAGCGAATAGTTTGAGTCGGTTGTCCTTTCCACATGCTGGTAGATAAACCACTCGAAATATTCTTTTGGGAATAAATGTATGATATGATGTGGCTACGCCGTCTTGAACTGATGAAAATATAAATACCGCACCATTTCTTTGTATTTTTTTTTCATAATGTTCAGCTATTTCCATTTCATTTCTGCTCTACAGCAGGGTGCAAAAATGTGAACACTCTTTGACAGTGAATATATTTGGAACAGGAAAACATGCGGTTCTGATTCTTCTTTCTTTTCCAGTTAAATGTTTTGTTACATGTTCTTCGATTACGTATGTTCAAAGTGACCCCCATTAGCAGCTAAACGTCATTGTTGCCGAACGTCTGGCCGAGTGTATACATTTTTTGGATTGATTGATTGTAGTGATTCCGGGCGCGGCACTACTGAGGTCATTAGTCCCGTAAGTGTAGGGCATGTTTTTATCGCGAGGTGGCGGTGACCTTGTCCCCTGGATGGCAAGATCCGGCGCCGATATACCGTCGACTGGCGGGGTTTTTCCCAACCAGATATCTCCCACGAGCAGGGGGCCGCCCCAGGCGGGACAAGTTGAGTTCCCGACCGGTCTCCCGGACATATGTGTTAGTGTATTGCATGTTAGTGTAAGTGTGTGTTTAAGGAGAGAGGGTAGGACAAGGAAGAGGAAGGAAAGATCGCGCGCGGTCCGTGGCCCGTTTGTTAGAGCACTGCCCCGGCATTCACCTGGTGTTGATCAGAGAAACCACGGAAAACTACCGATCAGAGCAGCCGGCCGCTAGAATTCTCCTCCAGACAGCGACTGAATTCGACCTAACTGAAAAACTCCAAAATTCTGCCGCCGTCAGGACTCGAACCTAGGACCTCCCGGTCAGAGGCACTTAGTGACATCAGTTGATGCACTGAGCCACCGCTCCCGGTAGTTTTTTGGACTCTTGTGTATTTCCACGCTCCTATCGTCGTGTCTGTTTTCTTTCACAGTATTCCCACCCACCCACTCTCCGTGGTTGCTACGCAGAAAGTCCATTTTTGAAGTTTCTACGCCAACCCTTTCGCTTGATCGTCTGCATGTGCACTCGTAACCACTTCACATACACCGCCCTCGCCGCGCTCCACACAGCCCTCACATCGCGCCCCTTCGACCACCGCATAACCATTCACATCAACTCCAGCATTTTCGTTGCTCTCGCCGCCGTTTCGTGCTGCGGTCCCCGCTCTCTGAAACGACCTCTACAACCGCCGCCCGCCGCCACCGCCGCCGCCGCCGCCGCCGCCGCCGCCGCCGCCGCCGCCGCCGCCGCCGCCGCCGCCGCCGCCGCCGCCGCCGCCGCCGCCGCCGCCGCCGCCGCCGCCACCGCCACCGCCGCCGCAGCGTTCCGCCCTGCTCTCTAGAGAGCGCAACGGGTCCGCTGGAGGGCCTTCGGTTCTTGGGTCGCGAATGGTCGCGGCACACTCTCCTTCCCACCGTTCGCCCGCGGAAGTGTTGCCAGCGCGGCGCGGCGCGGCGCGGCGCTGTGGCACGAAACACAGAAAACATAGCCGAAAGTCAAAATCTTATCCAATGTGGATCTTATCTTACGGTACCACTAGATTGATTGATTGATTGATTTTTTCGTGTTTCCGGGCACGTCAACTGCTTTAGTCATTAGTCCCGTTAGTGTAGTGCATGTTTTTTTCTCGGGAGAGGGCGGTGATCTTCCCCCGCTGGATGGCGAGATCCGGCGCCGGCCTACCGTCGGCTAGTGGGGTTTCCCCCTAACCAGGACTCTTCCACCAGCGGGGCACCGCCCTAGTCGGAACAAGCTCTAAGCTCCCGACCCGTTTAGTCCCGACCGTTTGGTAGGGTACTGCTCCGGCATTCGCGTGGCGTTGATCGGAGAAACAACGGAAAACTACCGATCAGAGCAGCCGGTCGCTAGAATTCTCCTCCAGAAGCGACTGAATACGACCTAGCTGAAAAGCTAGTGTCGAAAATCCTGCCGCCGTCAGAACTTGAACCTAGGACCTCTCGGTCAGCGGTACCAATAGATATCAATAGTATCAATATATGGAAATTTGTTTAGTGAATTCACTTCAAAATTGTTATTTTTGAGACAATTAAAATTAACAAGGAATGTGGTGAAATATTTAATTCTTTCATCAATTTGTATTATTTCTTGAAGTAATTTTTATATTTTTATTAAATTGTTGATTAACAAAAGTAATTATGTTGTAATAATAACAAAAAAGAGGATTTTTATGAAATACACAGCTGGCAAAGGAACCTCCATTTCAAACTTTTTAGGAAAAAGTTATTACGTTAATACGGCACTTGTCACACTCGTTTTTCCAGCTGTCTAAAGCCGTACGCGGCGCTAAAGTCGAAATTTGGCCCGAAGTATAAGAGCTCGTATAAACGGATGACCTTTTATACCAGCAAAATTTAATGGTCCTAACATTAACTGTAGCAACCTACTACAGTTCAACAAGTTTGCATTCTCCCTTTGAATGCGCATGCGCGAGGGGGGGTGACTCCCACCATCTACCGCTACTTCCCCTGAACATATCGCTCTCTCACTCGCACTGGGCGTCAACCGGTGTGGCCGGTAAGGGGTGGGGGGTCTGAACGTACAGGCAGGCTGTTATGCCTGACCAACGCTTAGTAAAAGTGTCAGCTACCCAAATCAAAAGAATTTCAGCGGCCTATGCACAACAGCTAATATATTAAGGATCAGTAAAAGAAACATATGTATAGGAAGCATTGCCCCTGGTCCTCAGTCTTATCCCTGTCGTCTTTGAGTGCAGTGTGGTGTGTCTTAGCGTAGTCCTAATTTCAAGTGAAGTTCACAGGCGTAATTATTTGTTTCTAAGACCACCATTCGCAGGTAAAGTGCCTCAACACAGATTCCTTCTATCACGTTCTCAATTCCATCGAATTAGTTTGGTGTTACATTAAGAATCGTTTTGCTAAACAAAGTATCGGTACAAATCTGCGAGTTAAAGAAAATGTTTACCGAATATTATTTTCTGAATATTTCCCATATCGGTCGAAGGATTGGTTTGAACACGTGAAGAAAATCGAATCAAAATCTATGCAAACAGACATGATCATAAACGAAAAAGTGAACAAAATTATTGTTTCTTTACTGGACAGTCTCTCTGAGGACGACATTGGCGAAAGGGACAACGAAGGCTGCAGTGACAGTGATAACTAGGGAACGGAATTTATTGTAATAAAAAAAGCAAAATATGTACATACATATGTAGTTATTTTTCCAAAAATATGTAAGAAAAAATAGGAAATATGTGAAATAAAAATTCATTATAATGTTTAAAATTCCATTCTTCGCGCGTTTTCCGAGCACAGTACGTTGCCGATCAGATATTAATATGGATTCAGGGAGGCTGAAAGAAAGTTTTACATCTACAGAAGCAATTATTTGCTAGTTTCATCCGAAATATATACTTTCGTAGAAAGAGGGGGGGGGGTAAAGGGAACATGCGCCCCCCCCACACACACACCAACTCCAGAAAAGGCATAAGGCAATGATCCGGATTTTTTATCGTTACGTATGGGGTCTATGAAACACGAGTAAGCACGTGGTTGAAGTTCCTTGTGCTTCACATACACCCACTCATCCTTGATCCCGACTACGCAGTTTGCAAGAAGCAGATGGGGACGGGGGGAGGTAAGTTTGACAATTAATAGCGATGGTCCGGCATTAATACAAGCGCATTGCGTGTTTTCTTAAGTATTTCAGTAACAAAGTTAGTTTTCAAGTAACATATATTTCGAACATCACACGTGAAATGTTCATTTTCGACGTATAAATATATTAAAATGTAACGAAATATAGAGCAGTAGATAAAATATGTAAAAATATGTAATTATACCAAAATATGTAAAAATATGTAAAATAAAAATGGTTCCAATTCGTTCAGAATATCGTGTTAAGTCTAAAAAATATTAGTGAATGTTGGTATCTTGTCCCTGCAAAAATATGTATTTACATTAAAATACGTTCTCTAGTGATAACTAATAGTTCCTTCTTGCTGGGGGCGGGTAACGAATCGCGTGCGCGCAGTAGGCCAAGAAATCTGCCACAGTAGTAGCGGTGGAGGAAGCCCGCGAAAATCAGCTCCCCCCAAAAGGGAGATTTCAAACTTGCGCTACTATAGTTCAATTTCCCTAACTATAATGTTTTTATTTATTTTTGGCAGGGTGTTTAAGATTTCGTCCCACTGTGCGGCGGGCGGCCGAGGGCGCTCTCCGTTATTCCGCTCCCACGCGAGCACTGCGCGTCGGTCGGTCGCTCGCTCGCGGGGGCTTTGCTCGTGAGGGTTGTTTAAGAGGCTTTGGCGCGCTACAAAAGGTGTTGCGATCTCCAGTTAAAAGTTTGTTCCGGGGCTCGTAAATATTTATTCACCCGCTGTTCAACGCGTTGCTAACAAGTGATTGTGCATTTGTCAAATGTTTTGTTTGCAACAAAGTGATTGTTTCATTGTGTTAAACTCTAAATAATTGTATTTAGACGATTGAAATTACTGAGCAAAAATAGAGTCCTGTCAATCAAATAGAACAAGGAATAAGCAATATTGAAATGAAATCATAACATGACAAGTAGAGCTTTGGTGGCATGTAATGAAAGCCGAATGCAAATTGTTTTTCCAAATGGTGTACAAGAGAGCCAATGCTCAATGGAATTTTAACAGAATTTGTAATTTGAAACCTTCATCACAACGACTGGAATCATTACAGTATCAGCTTTAATTTGTGAAAACAATGAAATAAATTGTAATTCTTTTGCGAAATAAATTTGTTCTTTTTTGCGTTTTAATTATTCAAAAATGTAGATGTACTAGCTTGCCAATAACAGTTCCTTTTGATGATACCTTCTTTGTGACACATTCCGATTGCAACATTCGATTAAGTTAAATCTGGCATGTATTAGGTGTGGCTACTTTCCATTCCAGATCCCGCTTAGCATACTTGAAAGAAGTGCGTTGGAAGTGCATAATTGTGGAATGTTTACGGCAAGCTAACTCCAATTAATTGTGAAAGTTCGATAAGAGAGGAGTTCGGAGGCAGATATTCGACAGGTGTTTAAGATGTTAAAAGCTACTGAACGTAGCCTTCAACCGAAAGGTCGAACCGCGTAATTTCTTTTTTCCGTAATCCTATTAACTGTGACCACAGAAAGAAACATTTCCTCGCCTGCAACTCTTAGCTCCTCGAGGCGGAGCAGTCTACAGCTTTTCCACTGCGTTCATATCGTAACTACGCCCATGACATGCCTCGAGCTGACTGCTGCGTTTTTTACGGGGTGTATTAGAACTCAACTGAAAACTTCTGACAACTGTATCCTCCATAATTTCAATATGAATTAAATATAATACATATTAGGTTTTACTGTTTATTCTATTCAGCCTCCACCAATTGAATACCACTCTCTAATAGTTGTTTATCCCCACCTCCCAGTATCTCTTTAAATACTGATTTTTTTTAAAATTTTTGTCTCCTATGTGGAATTTTTTGGAATTTTAAATAACTATTTGTATTAGTAATTTCATTATTTAACGAATTACTCATTGTAATTTTAAATAATTTTCTAGCCTGACGATGAGAAAAAGAGGCCTTTGGAACTGTAGTGAAATAAATAAAAAATGTGGAATTATTTAAATAAATTTAACTCCAATAGGTCTGTTCTAAAATACAACACCAAAATTAACATATATGAATAAAAACGAAGAGACAATAAACATTAAATCTATTTTTTATTTAGAATTAAATTCAAGTTTTTTCGTTGAGTTCTGGTACACTCAGTATAGAAAAGTTCTCAGAAAGATAATGACAACATTAGATAGCACCATTAAATCTGACTACCTGTCCCTATTAGCTCGTCTGCTCCTACACCTGTAACAATTCCAGAACCGGTTGGTGGATTTGCATGAAATTCCATGCTTTGAGCGTTTGTGTTGAACTTGTCTGTCGACTTTTTGCGCAAGAGGTCACGAAATTAATGGACCTTTCTAAACAGAACGCTGTCCCGCCTAGCACTTTGTGCTTGATGACAGCCTCTTTAAGAAGTGCAAGGTCACTTTTTTGATTTTTCGATAATCAATCACCGCTAAACTCATTAGTCCCGTAAGTGTTGCGCATGTTTTACTCGGGAATTTGCGGTGGCCTTCCCTATCTGGATGGCGAGATCCGGCGCCGACCTACCGTCGGCTAACGGGGTTCTCTTCAACATCTCCCACCACCAGGGCACCGCCCCAGCCGGAAGACTCTGTAAGCTTTTGCCTGGTCTTCCAGCATGTGTGGTAGTTGAGTGCATGGTAGTGTAAGTGTGTATAAGTAAGGCGTGAGGATAGTACAAGGAAGAGGAAGGCAAGATCGCGCGCGGTCCGTGGCCCGTTTGATAGGGTACTGCTCCGGCATTGCCAGTTTTGATCGGAGAAACCACGGAAAACTACCGATCAGAGCAGCCGGCCGCTAGAATTCTCCTCCAGACAGCGACTGAATTCGACCTAGCTGAAAAGCTAGTGTCGAAAACCCGCGGCTGGTTTCCCGGCATGTATCGTGGCTTAGTGCAACTTCGTATAATTGTCCCCAAGGGGTTAGAATATGTCATAAAGAGGAAGAGAAGATCGCGCGCGGTCCGTGGCTCGTTTGTTAGGATACTGGTCTGGCATTCGCCAGGCGTTGATCGGGGAACGCACGAAAAACTACCCATCAGAGCAACCGGCAGCTACAGTTCTCCTCTAGACATGGGGCTGAATTCGACCTAGCTATGTAGCATGTGTCGAAAATCTTGCCACCTCAAGACTCGAACCTCTCTGTCAAAGTGTAGGGTCACAAGAAAGATAGTTTGCTGACGGTTTTCTTGTGGAATTTGCTCTCCTAATGTTCACACTCCTGATAAATGCATTAATGAAGTAAAATTAACAATATATCAGAATCTATTATTGTAGTTGTAGGAAGACGCAGAAAAAAAGTTCACTTTTACAATTTTTGTAAATTCAAGGAATGCAACGAAACTGCGCCCTGTGCCATTTCTTTATGCGTCTGTCAGACGCAAAAAATTAACGAACAAATTGGTGGCATTTTTAAGAATATTATACGAGATAGATACACGGATAATACAATATGTAGAAACAAAACAAACATGGCACCTCTGAACAACATAACATGATGTTTTCTCGGTATTTTCCGCCGCAATTAACAGCGCAACGGCACGCGTTCCTTCTCAAACGCGTCTGCGTTCGCGTGCCGCGCGAACACCGCGTGCGGGCGGCGACCGCACGCCGACCGCACGCCGGAGACTCTGGGCGGGCGCAGGTGGCGCTGAGTCACGTGTGAGTCACGAGGCCGTGGCTGTTGCGGCTGCGCGGCGGGTCGGATGTCGCGGCGCGGGCCTCCCGCCGCGCCACTCCGCGCCGCGCCCCGCCGCGCCACGCGGCGCGCGCCATGCAGATGAGAGGCTCCTAATGAAACTCTCTCAGCCCCCGCCCCGCCCCGCCCCGCCCCCTTCGCGCCACGCCCGCCCTCCTCACGCGCGCCACGACGCCGCACAGCAGTCTAGAGATATACTAGTGATTTTTTAGAATATGCATACCATCGAATCGGGAGTCAAAACAATAACAATAACAATAATCGGCGGATCCGATGGTATAACGGTCAGCGTACCGGACTCGCGGTTGGCGCGCAGTGCGAGTGAGAGAGCGGTATGTTCAGGGGAAGTAGCGGTAGATGGTGGGAGTCACCCCTCCTCGCGCATGCGCATTCAAAGGGAGAATGCAAACTTGTTGAACTGTAGTAGGTTGGCTACAGTTAATGTAAGGGCTATTAAATTTCGCTGGTATAAAAGATCAGCCGTTTATACGGGCTCTTATACTTCGGGCCAAATTTCGATTTTAGAGCCGCGTGCGGCTTTACACAGCTGGAAAAACGAGCGTGACAAGTGCTGTATCAACGTAATAACTTTTTGCGTGCAGATTCGGTGGTATAACGGTCAGTATACTCGACTGTTGTACCCGAGTTTGCGGGTTCAAACCCGATCGAAGCCGTGGATTTTGAAGGGCGGAAAAATCCCTCGTACGCCTTCCTTCGGAGGGGAAGTAAAGCCGGCTGTCCCATGTAGTAGATTTACTGCATGTAAAAGATCCTCAAGCCTGAAAGAAGCCTCTGAGCAAAATTGAGATTCGCCAGTTTCGTCGCCTAAGATAATACCTCCTTTCTCCGCTAGGTGGAACGTATCGAAATTTGCGTGGTTAGGTGGAAGAGCAGGCCTGATGGCCCGAGTTTGGCCACGTAAAATTAGGCATTAACTAAACTAATACTAGTAATAATAATAAATGCCGTATCTGTCTAGATGATAAATGCCTCATCTGCCAGGAACAATTAGAGACCAAGATGACATCTGCCACGAACACATAGAGACCATTTATGATGTATGCCACATCGCCATGAACAGAGACCAAGATGATAAATGCCGCATATGCCAGGAACAAGCAGAGATCATTGATCATATTCTCTCAGCTTGTGCAATTCTACCAAAGACCGAATACATGAACAGGGTGTGTAGTTACCTCCACTGGTAGATCTGTAATGCCCTCGAAGTTCTAAATACATGCTCAAAGTGGTAGGAACAATCACCAAAACCGATGTCTGTTGGACTATGTACAGTATTGTACGGTTGACAAATCCAAACGCACGCACGATAGCAACAAACAAACCGGATTTTGTTATCCAGAATATAGCCAACAAAACCCCTCTACTTGTAGATATTTCTGTGCCGAGCGATCCAATCGTCGTAAGATCAGCAAGGTCGTTCCGATAGAAACCGGAACTGTGGAATTTGTTCCGCAAAATGTGACTCAGAACTCCGCTAAACTCCCAAGTCATTTAAACGACTGGGAATTGCAAGACATTGCTTTATTGGGAACAGCCCAAATTTTGCGCAAAGTACTGTACAAAGAGCTGCTCCTTAGGATGCTGGTTGCAACCTGGTGTACATTTTATATTCAATCGACTCATAACATCTTTAATCGTGAATTAGTGGAATAATAATAATATTAATTACCACAACAATAATAATAATAGTAATAATAATAACCATCCAATAAGCTTTAATCCTACAGACTTGCCATATGTGCAAAGTTCTAAATTGGACGACGACAAAGATGAATTTTTCTCCGTCTTTCCTCAGATCTGTCATTACCAGTTGCATTTGCCAGAGCCTAAGTCGTATGAATAGATGAATGGTTCTCAATGCTTACTGCGAAAATTACAGAAAAATAAAATAATAATAATAATAATAATAATAATAATAATAATAATAAAATAATAATAATAATAGTTAGTGGCCTGCTGCTGAACAAAACCACACAAAAATGGTTTTGAAAAATATAATTGCACTTTTACATATAGCAAAGTAGCTATTAGGATCACAATGCAAACTTGCATGCATTGCAGTAATGCAAACGAAATGAATGTCGAAGCAATTGATATTGCACACTTGCGTTGCTAGCATTTTAGAACTCTATAAGCTCTCACTTTCGAGCGCATTCAGAATGTTAGAGCACGTATAACGTTTTATTTAAAAAGAACTTTTTTCAATTTATGTAATTTATATTAAGATCATAACCGATTTTATTTGAGGAAGCTATAACATTTTTTCAACCAAAAATCAAAATAAATAACGCCGCAGTAAATTGTGGTAGTGTTTATCAAATCATTTAATTTCAATTAAATTAAGTTTGAATTTGTATATTAACGGGTTGTAAAGAATTGTTTAAACTGGTACTTGTGGAGTTCATTGATTTTGGCTAATAACTTAACAATTCCATTTCCAAGTTATTTATCAAGTAGTTGTCCTTTCATGAAAAAGTGTAGAAGCATGGAGTTTTGTACAAGCAAACAATCCCGAGAGGCAACATTAGATATGTATGTGCAGATTATTACTGAGCTTGTGTGCACATGTGTGTGCAGATTATTACTGAGCTGGTAAGATGCGCTAATGCAAGTCTTGACAAATAATAAAAACATCCACTTCAATTTGTGTTGCAACGGCTCTTTTCTAATGAAACCTTCGCAAAGCGAGGAGTTTCGGGCCGGACAACTGAACCCGAGATCTTCGTGGTTGATGGTCTCCCCGGAAGGTTTCGCCACGCGGTGCCGCCGTCCGCGCGGGCCATTCAAACTTACTTGGGTCAGCGCGAAGGAAGTTCCGCAGGATCCGGTGCTCCAAGATCTCTCCTTGAGCAAGTTCCAGCAGCAGGGGGGGACGGGGGCGAGGTAATGGCTGAGGAGGCGGAGGTGGCGAAAGAGGCGGAGCGGAGAAGGAACAGAGGCAGAGAAAGAGGTTGAGCAGAGAAGGAGACAGCGAATGATGCGGGGAAGGAAAGGGAGCGGAAGGAAATGGAGGCGGAGGAGACGAGGCGGAGGAGACGAGCGGAGAGGGAGGAGGCGGAGGAGACGGAGGAGGTGGAGGTGGAGAAGGAAGTGTCGAAGGAGGCAATGATAGAGGCGGAGGTGGAGGTGGAGAAGATAGCGAAGGACGGGGCGGTGGTGGCTGGGCGCTGCGCCGTCGGGGTCACTTGGGGCGTCCGCTCCCGTTGTAATGTGTCCCAAGTGCGCCGTGGCTCCTCCTCCGACACACGTGGGAGTCGGCTGCAGCTGCAGCGCTGCAAGTGCCGCTGCACCCAATGCCGCGGGCGACGAAGCGTGCAAGTGGCTCGTTTTTGCCAACGGGCGCGGCGCACTGGACGCGGCGACGGCGGAGAAGGTCTTGGTGCTTGTGGTGTCGACGTGGATGTAGTGGCTGGAATGTTGGTTATATGGGGATTGAGGAATCTGAAATCGATGTAAACGTGACGGCGATTTCGGCGGTACGAGAACCCTGGTGGCAGTGGTGATAAAGGGAACGGGTAGGACTGACGTGTTGGAATAATGGTTGAATTGGTAGAGGAGGAGAAGATGGCATGGCAGATACGTAGATAGATAAATACAGAGATAAATATTACTGCTAGTAGATTTTATTTAAATCCTACGAGCAGAACAGTATAATTTACAAATAAATATATTTTACATTAATATAAAAACAAAATTGGGTGATGGAGAATATAACGGTGTTAAATTCTTTGATGGCATGGTGGAAGTATTTTGGATCATCGTTCACGCCACGTTGGTGCAATAATGATAGACGCGGTGATAGAGATATTGGGTGATGATGATGATGATGATGATGATGACGAAGTTTCAAGGACTCACTGAAAAAAAACGGCAAGAAGACGAAAAGTGAGATCCTTTACTTTTGCAATGGATTCAATGCTTTTATTTACTGTGTTACAGGAAAGCTTCTTTGAAAAAAGCTATCAAACCGTATGCACTTCCTTTTATCCTGTTTTTACATACGGTTTTTCGAATCAACGAAAGTAAGGCTAATTATTTCTATGAAACTTTTGAGTACTGCTTTGGTGGTCATTTTAGACTTGTACATTCGAGATTTATTCATATGTCATGAAATAGTATGAATTGTAACACTTAAAAAAATTGAAGTGGATGTACTGAAATGGTTACGCACAGCATGTACGTGTAATACGTATGCTGTACGTGTTAAAATAGTGAAGATGATTTTTTGTTAGTGAGATTAATAGTGAGATTAATATTTTGTCATAATTCCATTACATAACTCACCGAAATTGAGTCCAGCAATATTATACTTTTCAAAAGTAATATAAAAATAGGTTAATTAAATTATAGCTACTCACTATCTCTACTTTACTAAATGCTCGCATGTTTCTCGCGCTACACGACGAAACGTCGACTTGTTTCGGTATACCGATTGTAACTCGCACAATGAGAGTAAATTATGAACAAATGTCGGCATATAATCGGTCATTATATTAACTTTAAGATGTTATTAAAATGTGTTGTTTTTAATATAATACAAGTTAATAAGAGTGAGCGATAGCACATTTAAGGCCACTCCACATTCATTTCAAGAAAGTATCACAAATCTCAGTAGAGTGCAAACACGAAACAACTTTGTAAACCAAATCCTTACTTTCTAAGCATATAGATTAGTAAATAAATCCAATGTTTCCTCGATTGTTCTACTGCAGAGATAATTCAATGGGATAGCAGTTCCCTCACTAAGGTGATGTCTATTTGTATGTATTGATTTTGTTTGTTGTGTGTGGTTTTGCTGTTTTGTATAAAAATTATAAGTTTAACTTTACTTTTGAGACAATTGTAGTTTTATAAACTATCTAGTAATTAACTAATTGATATGTAGAATAACGGTTTCTGTTTCCCATTATTTTAGCACCTGATGATGTAACAAAACTAGTCACGAAACGTTGTGCAATTGCTGAAATAAATGATTGTCATAAAAAAAAACTTTGGATACTTTTATTTGCAAACATATTTACAATCACGAAGAAATATTGATTTAGTAAATAAATCCATTTCTGATTGAAGAATTTCATCTAAACATATCTTCGTGATTAAGACAAGCGTTACGCGTTCAACAAAACCTCTCACAACTAACCCTTCTTCCTGTAATCGAACGTTGAAAATGTCTTCTACAGGTTCTCAGAATAAAAGTAACAAATTTAACAAATTTCTAAAGCTTGAAGAGGGACAATAATATTTTTTTTTTCAATAAATATATTTTGAAAAATTTCATGTAACACAATTATACAGAGGGTTGTCAACAGTGTTCGTATAAAAGGAAGGACACTCGACAAGCAAAAAACCGGCATCAACACATTTCTTTTTATAAATATTTCATTTAGACTAACATCAGCTCTATTTCTTTCTTCTCTCCATTTGCCCATTCAAGTGAAAAGATTCGTTCACAAAATGCTGATGAAGATGGTTTCAGCGATTCTTTTTTATTTTAGTCGCTAGACACTATCATGCATGCGTGTGTCATGTGCGTATGTCAGCATTCAGAAAAAGGATATTCATATTTTCTTTTCTAAATTACACAATGGCCGGTACGTGGCAGATGTTTGTCATGTGGTAAAATAATTGACAACAAATGTTTAAAATTTACTAAAATAACTGTTTCTCCGATCAACACCAAGCGAATGCCGGAGCAGTACCCTAACAAACGGGCCACGGACCGCGCGCGATCTTTCCTACCTCATCCTTGATATATCCTCTTCCGTTACACACACTTATACTAACATGCACTAAACTACTACACATTCCCGGAGACCGGTCGGGAGCTTAGAGCTTGCCCCGGCTGGGGCGGTGCCCCACTGGTGGGAGAGTCCTGGTTAGGGGAAACCCCGCTACCCGACGGTAGGTCGGCGCGCCGTATCTCGCCATCCAGCCGGGGTAAGACCATCGCCATCTCCCGAGGAAAAACTTGCACTATACTCACGGGACTAATGACCTAAGCTGTTGACGCGCCCGTAATCACTAAGCAACTAACCAAGCAAATTGCCTGGGATAGCTTTATTAACTACATTGCGTCATTATTAGCTACATTGCGTCGCTCTTAGCTACATTGCGTATTATTAGCTACATTCCGTCATGGCTAGTTCGCATAGAGTATGAAAATACTAGTCGGAATCGCATCGTTCTCCGGTGAACCGTGTCAGAGCGTCTGTTCCCTCGCATTGTTGGGTAGCGTCCAAAGCGGGTCGTGTCAGATCCGCTCTCGCCTCACTCTGTTTAATCAAACGTATTCGGAAAATTACCCTTGTTTGGCTGCTATTCAGTGCGCTGCCCTAGATTCGCTGCTTCCCTGCATGCGCTGTGGCCTCAACCGTCATCCATCATAATCAATGTCTGCGCCTCCAGCTCCGCGGCCGTTGCCTCCGCCCTCGTTGTCCTTTCGCCCACTTCTTCCACTTAGTTTCTGCGTCCAGCGCACTCACGCAGGCACTCGGATACTCACACTCGTTCACTTGCACATACACGCATATGTACAGACTCGGTCACATATGCACACGAGCACGTGTACTTATTTATTTTATTTTTTTATTTTACGTCAAAAAAACAGTTAAAACTGCCTGTGACGTTCTATGGGGAGAAGTGAATTCTGTGCACATTTTCAAAATTCTGTGATCCCTACACTTAGTCATATACTACTTAAATTTTGGGAAAAAAAGCTCCAATGTAATAAAATCTATTTTCAAGGATAAAAAGGCAAAACATTTGGCTCTTATCCATGTTGTCCTTCGGATAATACTTCCTGCCGCGACAACATGGAAACGATAATTTGATACGCTATATCTCCCACTGAATTCTAGAAGACGTGCACAGAAAATGAAGTTACATTTATGCCCGAAACAAACCAAGGGGCCATCCAGCTTTTCAATGGATAGGGAAACTGGACGAAAAACCTGATCGAGATGGGGGTTATTGACCCGGAGGCTGCAATACAATACTGTTGCAGGTTGTTTATACATATTTATACAGTTCAGATGGTAAATAATGCAATATGTATCATTGGTAAAATTAATGTTACTTTTCTTGTGATGCTCACTATAGTCTCTAATTGTATAGAAACAGTTATGCAGCAGAAACGATTTCACTTGAGATTTAAACTTTTCTATCGAATTTAATCGTTTAATGTCATCTGGCAAAGTGTTGTAAAATAATGTACATGTATTGTATGTGAATTTTTTGTAATGAGCTGTTGATACTGTCACCTGATGAATATGATTTCTACGTCGAGTGGTATAGTAATAGACAATGGCATTTTCTGAAAATATATTCCCGCCCTTAAGCAAGTCAGTTTTGACAAAAGCCACTGATTCGTAAATCAACAGACAAGGTAATGGTAAAATTCCTAGATTAATGAAGAGAGGCTTACATGAATCACGTGGGTGGGATTTGGTTATTATTCGTACAATTCGTTTTTGTAATCTAAAAGTCTGGGAGCTATAAAATGTATTTCCCCAGAATATTATGCCATATCTCAGGCAGGAATGAACATTCGCGAAATATACACAACGAACAGTATGAAGGTTGACTGAATTTGCAAGAATTCTGAACGCGTAGCATAATGAACTCGATTTTGGGTTCAATTCATTTAAATGGATGTTCCATTTAAGGTTTGCCTGAATTGAGAGACCTATCCACCAGAACTTGTGATGTTCCCTTGCCTCCCAGGGAAGTCAAATCGATACTCCTATTATGGTAAATATAGTTGAGGATTTCGTTTTGCAATCGCCAGTTTCAAGCTTTAATCTGTTTCGTGGCCGACATGTGATACATAAGTTTTTTCTACACCTTTCCTACTATGAAGGTTTTGTAGCCTTCTCATTTTCTTTGTTTTTAAACCTAAAGATTGTTGGTTTCGTGCAGTTACCATGATAATTATGATTGTTGAAAAATAATCAGTCACATTTGTTTTAATATCCACAGAAAATGTGGACGTTTATTTCTGTTACCGTTTACGACGTTTAACCCATTAACTTTCAGTAATTTCATTAAGTATTTCCATATCCACCAGTTTGTTCATTTGCTTCAAATGCTCGTCACTTTCTGAATACTTCCATTTATGTATCGTATTCTTGCCAGATTAGACATTTTATCCTCGCACAACACTTGATCGTAGTCTTTCGACCCCCACCATTACCCTCCTTAATATCCTTTCGCCACATTCGTCCCACACGATATTTCATTTTATATATTTATGTAGACTTTCTATCTCTGTCACAGAGTAACATCATTCTGCTTGGTTCGAATCCCAGCAGCGTTGTTGTGCTCTTTCTCGTGTCCGTGACATCTTTAATCTAACCCTAACACTCATCTTGGGCCGTGTTAAACGTGCCGACCGTGTTTCAACCTTCAACATTCGTCCCCCTTCCCTTTAACATCCGTTCCCCTGCGACCTTTCGTACAATTTCAGAAGCGCACCGATACTTTCATTTCTGTTACTAAATATCGGAGTTTTGAGGAAATGCATTTTTTATGTTTGGATGTAGATACTCGACATCATTTACTATCTCGATCCACGATTTACGATATTGCGGAACTCCATTTACAGTGTCTAAAAGGCCTGTATCAACATTGATGTTGATACAGGCATTTTATACATTATAAATTATTTACATTATGCATTCTTATACATTAACAGACTCATTGTCATTTTTTTTAAATTCATACAATTTCGCCATTGCCTTCATTGTTGATTTGTTTGTTTATTTGTTCTATTGGTTTACTTATTTCTAGTTCCAACAATTAAGAAAATTTCATTTTATTTTTAAGTTTCATAAAGTCTTTTAATTGGGTTTATCTGCTTGACTTCCAATAATTGAAATGATAATTTTAAAATAATGAAATATTTGTTATTTAGAAACTGTTTCGTGGTTGAAGCATTTCAGTGACAGATAAGTATATTTGGATGCTGATAATTATGTCTCAGTGCTCAGAACAATATTGCAAGTATATCCAGCCCTTCTTATCATTAGTCAGATTCTCAAATTACTGCCGATCATGCTAGATTGAACTATTCAAGTTGGTTTAATTCGTAGAAATACTCTCGCGTTGAGCATTTAAGTTAAACTGCAGGCCACAAAATTCAATCAGTCATTCTTCAGAAATACATCTTTCTTCCTATCAATCCACATGCGAGGTTTATTTTGAAGGGACCATGTAAGTTTTAGGTTGTAAAAAATTAAATGCAATAAAAGCGCTCGTATCCGACTGTCGATAAGCGATATCGATTTGCGAGCGAATCGATTTTCAGTGCACGGACGAATCTTTTTTATCCAGCACACTGCAAACACTTAAGAAAGTTGTACTTGCATTAAACTTTAGCGAAATGTAATGATTAGAGTTTCAAATATTTGCATTTTTAGTACAAATCAAAATTTAAATTATTCATTGTTTTTGGATTTTCACTAGTTCCTGGATATCTAACAAAACCAAAGACCGGCGGAAGGCTCTATAATTTTCTTTCAATTTCTATGCTCATTGGAAATTAATAATACAAATAATCTATAAAACAAAAAATAATAATGCCAACATAAGTATGTACCAGTAACTCAATATGAATTAAAGTATCATTTATTCTGAATATTTATTTTCATTTCATTTTATACCGCCTATTTTTCGTCTTTTAAGAGCTTATTTTCACCATCGCCGGAAGCAGAGAGGATTGTAAAATAGGATAAAGGATTGCGTAAAAAGGATTGCGCCATGGCTCGAGCACTCAAATGATTGAGAATTCCTGGGTTCGATACTCGGAACAGGTCTGTACTTGAAATTTTTAAGATAGGAAAGTCTATCGACTTCGTAGGCAAACTGTTTCGATTAGTGATTTGCGAGGTTCCCTCGATCAGGAGAAAGCTGGAGCAGCACCATTTTCAACGGACCACGAATCATAGGAATTATTTTATTCGCTTTGCTTTCCTATCATCATCAGTATCAATCATCCTATCATCACCCTCAATCCGAAATGGAGCGTCGGAAGGGGGGGGACGTCCCTGCATACGTCGACTACGGATGCTAGCAAACCCTGCTACAGACTGGCTCTTAGGCTAGCAAAAAAGAAGAGCCTAAACGTCCTCTGTGTAGCTACCTCTGCAGCGACTGCCCTGCCTCCGGCGCTTTCTTAATCGTGCCCCACTGGCCGAGGGCCTCTTGGCCCAATGGGCTACCACCGACACCGCCGCCGTGACCGCTCCCGCCCCCCCTCCGCCGCCCGGTGACCGCGCCGCAGGGCCTCCGGTCCCTCGTTTGCAGGGCGCATTTGGCCAACGAGATAACTTAGGCGGCGTCCGGCCGAGCGATTAAGTGGCCGGCGGTGGCGGCGGTGGTGGCGGAAGCGGCCAAGTCAGGGGAGGCCGCCTCGGAGGCGGCGGTGGGCATGCGGGCGGGGCGGCGGGCGCGGAGACGGAGGTGGCCTAGGACCAGGAACGCGAGCCCGAGTCCGAGCGGGGAAGGGATCGAAGAGGGGACGGAAGAAAAGAATGAGAAAGCGAGCGGCCCGGAACAGGACGGGTTTGGGAAGCTACGGGGGGGGAAGAGGGTAACAGTAGGGAAGTCGGTAAAGGAGCCGATAGGGGACTCGATGAGGGAGTCACTGAGGGAGTCGGTGAGGGAGTCGGTGAGGGAGTCGGTGAGGGAGTCGGTGAGGGAGTCGGTGAGGGAGTCGGTGAGGAGTCGGTGAGGGAGTCGGTGAAGGAGTCGGTGAAGGAGTCGGTGAAGGAGTCGGTGAAGGAGTCGGTGAAGGAGTCGGTGAAGGAGTCGGTGAAGGAGTCGGTGAAGGAGTCGGTGAAGGAGTCGGTGAAGGAGTCGGTGAAGGAGTCGGTGAAGGAGTCGGTCGCTGACGGGTGGCTGACGGGTGGCTGACGGGGTGGCTGACGGGTGGCTGACGGGTGGCTGACGGGTGGCTGACGGGTGGCTGACGGGTGGCTGACGGGTGGCTGACGGGTGGCTGACGGGTGGCTGACGGGTGGCTGACGGGTGGCTGACGGGGTGGCTGACGGGGTGGCTGACGGGGTGGCTGAGCGGGTGGCTGAGCGGGTGGCTGACGGGGTGGCTGACGGGGTGGCTGACGGGGTGGCTGACGGGGTGGCTGACGGGGTGGCTGACGGGTCGCTGACGGGGTCGCTGACGGGTGGCTGACGGGTGGCTGACGGGGTGGCTGACGGGGTGGCTGACGGGGTGGCTTACGGGGTCGCTGACGGGGTCGCTGACGGGTCGCTGATGGGGTCGCTGACGGGGGGCGAGGGGGGGAGGGAGGGGGGAAGCGAGGCGTTCAAACCGGCAAAGTTTGCCAGAAGGTTCGCATGTCGTGGCAGCGATGCCTAGGCGCCGGGGAGGTGGAAGGGGCATAGAAAACGGGGAGGAGGGTGGTGGCGGTGGAGGTGGAGGGGATAACGGAGGAGCCGTGGTTGAGACGATGAAGGCGATGGTGGTAGTGTTTGGGACGAAGTGACCGCGGCGGTGGGCGTTTTCGGCGGCGGAGGCGGGGCGGGGCGGGGGCGAGAGCGCGGCGTCGCAATTAATGCGAGTGGCACGCGATGGCCCCGCGCGCCGCCCCGCCCATTCGCACGGACCCATTGGCGGAAGATCGGCCCCTGAAATTATGCAAATGTTCACCGCGAGGCCCCTCGCTGCTTAGCGCCCAAGTGTTTCTGCTTGCCAGCCCGGGGAGAGGGAGACGGTTGCTATAAATGATTCTACGAGATGTAATTGACGAAACTGAAAATAGTAACAGCCCACTTGTAAGGTGTTCTTTTAAAAATCTTTACTCCAGTTTACGCTACAAGTACTTGTATATTTTTTCTCCTGATTTCGTGTAATCACGAATCGTATGAAGCGCTTTGCAGTCTTGTAAATATGATGGGTCTTTCGCACTTGGACACAATTTTTTTCTAAATATTACCCTCTTAAGTTGATCTTCATACAAAATATTATTAATGTTTTTAGTTTACGACTTGTGATGTAAATCATCGCACCACTTCGCTGTTTTCTTTAGACATTTCAACTACCTTAATTTTTTTTTTGATTCTTCAAAATGTTCTGATGTTGCTGAATTTTATTCGCCCGAGGCTCCGTTGTTTCAACTTGGTTGACAGGCTTATAAACGTTCTCGTATTAATGAACGTGTATAATACAAATCAGAAAAATAATTATGTTCCATACATTTTATGAGTGCGCCAATTTATAACCTTTGTATAATGCGTGGGGAAAAATCAGTGTGTATTACATGAAGATGGTGCGTGTGACAGAAAGAAAAATAGTGTTTAACACTCGTTTTCATAATGTTCGTGCTATGTTCATTTGCATGACATACAACTCGTTTTCTTATTCTGTATCCTAAGCTCTTTGAATAATAACTCCTTATGTAAAACACTCCCAACATTTGAATTCTAGATTTCTATCTGAAAATAACGAGAATTCAAATAAGTATTTTCTCACGTCGGTAAGCAGTATTTTGAAAAATTCTTACGCAGAAGTAGTTATTTTGGAATTTTTAAATTTTTTGGCGGTGCTGAAATCAAATGTAGCGTTATAGAAAATATAATATTTTTACTTATATGTATTTAACTACTAAATCTTAAGCATTGGTTATAGATTAGAGCTGCATTCTGAACTTTATTCCGACATTTTTGTGATTTTGTTGCCAAAATAACAAAAAACGTAAGAATGAAATGTACTTTATTTGAATTTACGCCCTTTGCCCTTGTATAATGACCGTTATCTATTGCTTCCGACGACTTCCATTCTCTGAACTGGACTTTTCACATCATTTTAGTTTACCTTTGCAAGTAATTGACTAAGAATTCAGCTTCCATGTGGAGTGTATATTTGCCTTTTAAATTAGATGCATTATTTTGTATATTAAGTATGATGTTTCTTTTCAAAGTTGGCTGAATGTGTGTTTTTTTTTCACAGGTGAGTGTTGGGTCTTGTACTACTAAACGTTACCTCGGAAAGTGGGAATGAGAGGACTGAAACGGTGAGTGATATTTATCCTAATTTCAGAAAATGTGCGCATTTTCCAGAATTGCGATATATTCAGAGATGCGTCTGATATGTCATCTGTTACGGTGTCATCCATTCGGAAGGTTGAACGCCACTCTAGTGAACCAAACCAAACCAAACCAATCATCCGCTGGGGGAAAAAAAATTGTAAGCGTTTGCGAATGCGTTTACTACGCTCCGTGAAGTCACGAAGGTTAAGCGCATTCGAGACTCGCGGGTTCGTGGTTGGGTGACCGGCCAGGAACCCCGGGATCTAACGGCGTCGAGTCCCTGGCCGAAGGGATAAAATGCACTGACTGACTGCGACGTGACGAGACTTGACAATTATTAAAAAGTAAAAAGCACATTAATGGAGGATTACTCCCAAAGTGTAAAGCGCTCAACGCCCCTTAAGGGGCTTGGAGACGCGTTGCGTCAAGATGTAGACGCAACAATTAAAAAAAATTGTTTGGTAACCCTGGGCACGGGTCACGCGCAGCACGTCGTCTGCGCGGAGCACACCCACACCCGGCGGGGCTGCGCAGGCTGCGCGGGCGGGGGCGGGCGGGCGGGAGGTTCGCGCCGGGCAGGTCTGCCGCGCCGCGCCGCTTTCGGCGTGACGGAGCGCAGGCCGTATATTCCGAGGTCTTAACGATGTCGTTAATCCCCAACTACCAACTCCAGACGGCATTAATTGCTGCTCGCCGCGACCGCCAAAGACGTCGTGTAGAGGCGAAGCGCGAGGGGAATTCCGTTGCGCCGCGTGTCGGTTGGCGGCGCTGGAGCTGGGGGCCCGGTCACACGTTGGAGGTGAAAGTCCGTGAGGGGTATTTCAAGAACGTTTTTGCCTCGCGAGACGTATTGTTTCACTGGAGAGGAGAAATCTCTGTTGACACTCCCCATGCCGTATACCGCTTACATTGCGGATTTTTTTGTGGTTTAATACATATTTCAAAGGTCAAAGACAAATTGTAAATACCTGCAAGTCCGGATCCTACAAAAACTATAGTATAACAAAAACATAAACAAAAAGTATGTCATCCCCTATTATTAGCCCACTTATCCTGCTCTCCTTTCAAATACAAAAAGAAATTGTACAAATAGTAAACAATTTTCAGATCCTCTATGTATCTCTTTGGCGTTTCCCTTTGTAGCGTGATTAACCCACTACTCTTTCTCTTCTCCTCAAGCAATATATCTTGGAATATCCCCATTTCCCCTTACAGCCCACACCACGAACTCCATGAATTGATTCGTGGAGAGTCTCGTCGCAATCGACAAAGGTGTCGTGGAGAGGTGAGTGTGGGGAACGGGAATTCCGTTTCGCTGCCTGGCGGTTGGCGGCACTGGAGCTGGGGCCCCGGTGACACGTTGGAAAGTGAAAGGAGGTTTTTCTGGAGGTTTTTCTTTCGGAGTATTTTTTTATTTCCGGAGACTAATTTTTCTACTTACGTTGGATTTCTCTTCGTTAACATTGTCATTGTCTCTGCCATTGCCATCTCGATCCATACACTACTCCTTGTACTCACCATGCACTGCCTTGAATTGCAATTTTCCACCGTTTCGTTTCTCATTGCCAAATTTGGCATGGTGCCAACCAATGGCGTGATGTTGCCAACAATTTTAAAGAATTACTGTAAATATTATAATATTTTATTGATAATGATAATGTAATGTATCATCCCGAAATTTAATTTAATTTTGCGCGAAACATTTAAAGAAACACACTCTGTTTACATTCCACTCTCCGTATATACAACTAGCTTTACTGAGTTATTAATGCACCCATTTCCTTAAATTTAAAAATGCGAAGAGTAATTTTGCAAAAAAATTCAACATTTTTTTTGCAATTAGCATCGTTCAATATTTTTCCTGAGACCAAATTTTCGGCACTCTTCGTATGTCCTCTTCACTTCTCTGGTTAGTAGGTTTTTGTGAACGCCCGCACTAAAAAGAGGTATAAGAGGAAAGTCAATATTCTATAATACATCCAACTATATGAAATATTTAGAATGGAATCAGGAAAGTTTTTTTGCTTACATTTTTTAGTTTTTTGTTCTGGTAAAACAATCCAATGACTGACAACTGAGTAGCATACTCTTGCTCCAGATGTAATAACATCTGGATTTCCCGAAGCAATTACAACATACAATGAATATTTTTTAATATACTCATTGTTACGATGTTTCTCTGGCCTTGCAGGTTTTACCATCAACGGCTGACTAACTCTTGATGTAACTGAAGAAAATATCATATTTCCCACATGTCTGGCTATTACGAATCTACATTCATTTGCTGCAATTTCTCATTTTTCTTGTGGTAGTGGGTTATTATTAACAACACATTTCTCAAAAAATCACCTAATCACGTTGGTTAAATTCTTAGTCCACGTCCTCTCGACTTATTTCTTTCGTCTGGTTGGACGAACAGTTTTCTTTCCTCGACTCCTCTGCAGGCAGAACGCAGGCCGGCAGGTGGTGTGTCAATTCTGCTGCACCTCATAACGCACGCAACACCCCGAGAGTCCGCACTTTTTTCATTCCCCCCCTCCAGTTGCCCTGAAGAAGGGGGAATTTATTGAAGTTTTCGCATTACAATATATTGCTCCAGCTGTTAAGTTTCTGAAACATGGGGAGGGTTGTAACTTAAATTAAAACTACTGACATGCCACTTTGGGCGTTGTTAATTTTAATATACATAAATATTGACATTACAGATTGAATAAAGTTTATAAAAGTTTATATACTTTTTTCTTCGTTTTCTTGCTTATCATTCACATTCTCATTCATTCTTAATGTATATTTATAAACACATTCATACCACACTGCACTATATACTCTACACTAAAGCACATATTCGCCTCGGCGCCGACTTTGCTCTGCCGTCCGTAGGGCTACGCACGTTGGGCTCGCGTGGGGCTGCTTATCCCAATTAGGGGCCCTGCGCAGCGACGCGCGTAGGCGAGCGGGGCCGGTCTGTGCGAGCTGGGCGAGCTGGCGCTGGTGGAGGAAGGTAGGGGCGGAGGGGTAAATCTCGGGGCAGAAGTTGGGTCAGTGGATTGAGAAGGTCGTCCGCGGAGGAGAGTGAGGGATTTGGTGCGGTTGCTGCACGGTGGCGAAGGATTGGGTAGTGCGGGGCGTGGCGGGGCGGGCCGGGCGGGAATTGCGGGGGCGGGGTGGAGCGGAGGGGAGCGGGGCGGGGCAGGGTGGAGCTGAGCGGAGCGGGCCGGGGGGGAGCGGAGGGGAGCGTGGCGTGGCGGGGCGGGGCGGGCCAGGCCGCGGCGGGGAGTTGCGGGGCGGGCGCGGCGGGCGCGACAGGGCAGAGCAGGACCAAGTGTCGGGAGGCGAGGAAGAGATAGGGTCAGGGTGGACCGGGAATAAAGTGGGAAGAAGGGTGGGAATGGGATACAAAGGAGCACTTCGTAGTGTGGCGGTGAAAACGAGGTAGAATGGGGTGAGGCAAGGTGAGGTGAGGCTGGTCGAAATCGGTTGGGTGTAGAGAGAGCGGCACAACGGAATAGAGTGAGGCAAGGCAGACAAGGAAGGGAGAGATGGGATTGAACAGAGAGTTTCCCATTTCTGTTCCAAGTCAGTCCAAGGTGAGAGCAACAAGATTGGAAGAAAGAAGCACAGTGAGAGGAGAGGGAGGAAAGGCGTACGAAGAGAGGAGAGAAGCAGGAGGGGGTCGTGCGCGGCCTGTTCGCTTGCCTGGCCTCCGCGTGGGAAAGGGGCGGCGAAGGCGGTGGCACGGAAGCGGGGGGCGGCGGCAGTAAACAGCGGAGCAGCTGCGACCGCATGTGGCGGGTGACGGGCGACCGCAGCGCAGTTTCCCTTCCTCCCTCTCTCCCCCCCCTCCCTTCCCCGCTACCCGCGCTGGGACGAATAGTTCGCCCCGCTCTTCGCTGCTGGTGGGGCCGTTGGGCTCCTCCCTGGCGCTCTTGCTCCGCAGGCTTTGTCCCGCTTATCCGACCGGACCGGGAGCGTGGCTCAGTACATAGCTGATGCACTGCGTCCCTCTGACCGGGTTCGAGACCCGACGGCGGCAGGATTTTCGACACTAGCTTGTCAGCTAGATCGAATTCCGCCTGTCTGGAGAATTATAGAGGCCGGCCGCTCTGATCGGTAGTTTTCCGCGGTTTCTTCGATAAACACCAGGTGAATGTTGGAACATTACCCTCACAAACGGGCCACGGACCGCGCGCGATCTTTCCTTCCTCTTCCTTATCCTATCCTCACCCCTTACTCACACTTACACTAACAAGCACTTACACTACCACACATGTGACTTACGAGACCCGTTGTTACTTACAAATTGTCCCGGCTGGGGTGGTGCCACGCTGGTGGGAAATGCCTGGTTAGAGAAAACCCGGAACCTGGCCATCCAGCAGGAGAAGACCACTGCCACCTCCCGAGCAAAAAGCACGCACCATACTTACGGGAATAACGACCATAGTTAGGTGACGCGTCCGGAATCGTTAATCAATCAATCATTATCCACCGGCCTTCGCGCAGCCCTGTTCGCACGACCGATATCGCCCGATTGTCTTCCTGTTCTTTCGTCTGTCTCCATTCTCCACCGTTTTCGCAACTTACCGACCAATTCCTTACCACCTATCGATGGTTGTGACACGTTCCACTCCCATCTCCTGTAACAAAGATTGTAAACCCTCTATTCCTTTATTTTTTGTCTTCTCAAGACATTTTTTCATTGCTTCACCCGAACGTAATAACCTGCCAAATTAACACATTTTCTCTTCACCGATTACTATAGCTCACTTTACTGTCCCGCTAGTCGCTGCTGTATGCTTAACTTTGCTTTTGTCTCTCAGCAGCTTTGAAAAAAATTTTTTTGTCACGTCAGTTTGAAATAATATTTAAGTGTATGTGTAATCCTCACAACACTTAAGAAATTTTTTGTCTTCTAAAGGCACATGCGAATATTAAAATTTGATCATATATCATCATTTATCATTTGTCATTTGTAATTTTTTCAAAACTTGATCTGTATCAATATTTTAATACCAAGATTTTTCCTCCTTTAATTAGACGTTTTGTAGTTCCAATATTAAAAGTTTAATCAACGCATTCAAATGTGGTTTTTCTAAATGTACCTAAAGTAATATATAAATTATAAGCTATACATTTACATTAGTGGAAATTCGTGCGATTTCGCAGGGGAAGTTTAAAACCGAATTCAGTTTTACTCTCCCAGGTATTTATTTATCGTATTCTTCTATTCAGACAGGAAAAGGAATGAATTCTTTTTAGGTGCATTCCCACTCTGACTTGCCCTAACTTGCGCCGAACTGCCCAAATCCACCTTGCTTCTTCCACACTCCTCGCTCTGAGCTGCCTCGCCAAACCCCGCTTCTGCCATGTTTAGTACGACCACCTTTGCTATCATTCTGAAAATTATTAACCAATTCAGAGGTGTATGTGAACTCACATTGAAACCTACAATTGGGAATTTTCAAACTGCACTGAACTGTACAATGGAACACTGCGCACAAACTGTACTCTCCGATTTCACTTCCATGATACCGCCAGACATGGATACATATTTTTTGCCAGAATGCTTGATGTTGACATTTCAGATTTTAAAAAAAAAATTAATTATATTTAAGTGTCATATACAAACATATAAGCTACATGTGCAGTCATTTTTTGGACTTCCAGCATTGAAGCAATACTTTATTTGCTAAGATAACTTGAGTAGGTTATCTAGAAAAGGGGTGTTTAAATAAAACGTTTTAGAATTAATGTATATGATGATTTTACTTCATGTTATTCTAGGGGACCACGGAACCCCTGTGAGAGACCACTGCTTGATCTATCGGCTGAGCACCTCTGCGCTGCCTTTGAACTCTCACTAAATTCCCCTCTCCCGACCTGGCGGCTGTTGTACCCCGCGCTCCGGAGTCCAGAGGACGTCTGTCGTCGGTCCCTCGTTTCCACCAAACGCTTTCCTCTGGTTCTGTTGGACCTGGGCGCTTCCAACCCCCGCGTCCCCTGCTTTCTCTTCTCGCCGCCCTGTTTCGCCCGGGCTTCGACTAAGAGCCCCACGGGCCAGTGGGCGTCGCCTCTCTCCCACGGCGCTCCCGCTGTTTATTTAGCGCAGGACTGTGCCCCGTATTCCGCGGCCACCGTCTCAAATAATCATACAATTAATTAAGCTCCTATGTGGTGGACCAAGTTCCAACCTGAGTGGTCCGGTACTCGTGTAACAATTAACTGAATTAGAAATTTATGGAGAGTTATCTTTTTCAGATTCATTTGAGTCTCCTGCTTCTTCTTCTTCTTCCTTCTTTTTCTGCTTTTTCTTCTTTTTCTGCTTTTTCGTCTTTTTCGTCTTATTCGTCTTTTTCGTCTTTTTCGTCTTTTTCGTCTTTTTCGTCTTTTTCGTCTTTTTCGTCTTTTTCGTCTTTTTCTCTTTTCTCTTTCTTTTCTCTTCCTTTTTTTTTTTTTTTTTTTTTCCCCTCCTCCTCCTTCTTCTTCTTCTTCTTCTTCTTCTTCTTCGTTGCCTGCTACTTCTTCTGCTGTTCTTCTACTTTGGATTTTTTTCGCTGTGCTGCTCTGCTCCTTGGGTTTGCTCTGTTGTAATATTGGCTACTGAGTCTATGTCTAACAATTATCTCTATTAAAAGCACACCAAAAATGACATGTTTATGATGAATAATCTTATTTTCTTCTTCTGCGCAACTAGTTTACTCCAGACTTCGGCTGATTGAGATATTGCTCTACCACTCTCAAAAATCTTTCAATGCGCATGCCCGATCGTGGCCTCTCCCTCCAAAGCTCCTAATATTTCCCCGCCTGCCTGCGCTCTTTGTCACAACATAGTTCACCCTTTGTCTTCCTCTTGTGGGTTGTCCGGTAATTCAAAACTGCGAGTTTAGTGATAACAAACTGATGAGTGATAAGGATCAGACGAAAGGCAGCTTTCGTGTTTCTACAGTAGGGGTTGTCCAAATGGTCAACAGAAAATAAGCCGTGTCTTGGAGAGTTTCGGTCTCCAGTCCCTGTTTTACCGTGGCTAGTGAGCAGTGATAGTGTCCTTTACACAGTAGCTGCTGTTATTCACAAAAACCCAATTATTACAAATAATTCAAAGTACATCCGCTGAAAAACGATAGGTCGTTGAACAAATAATCATTGAACATGGCCACATTCCTCTCCATCTTCCACCGTACCATATAGGTCTAAATCCTATAGAACTTGTTTGGGGATTTATAAAAGGGCGCGAGGCAGCAGAAACTGTTGGTGCATCCTTAAAAGAAAAGGAAATGTTTTGCAGCGAAGCATTTGCACAATACAGTGCTGAACAATGGAAGAAATACTGCGAGCATGTGTAGGGAATAGAGGCGACATAATTCAGATGTGATGGACCAATACTTCTATGAATCCGTCATTTCTTTGGACACTCCTGGGGTGCGAGTTCTTTTTCTGAGGATGGGGGAAGTGATGACGAGTGGCGGTCAGCGCGATCGCTGGGTCCGCAGCCGCCTCTCCTTCTCGCCTATGCGCTTCCCTTATCGCCGAGGGAGGGGAAATCTCAGATGCCGCAGGGTGGGGGCAGCCTGCGAGACTTTACCAAAGGTACGTCCGCCATGATGGCTTTTTTTCGAGCGGTTCAGCTATAGATTCCATGACTGTATGAGTGACGGAGTCGTCCTCATTCTGGTGGCAGATCGTTTCGTAGTTTTCAATGAATTTGGGGGTAAAACCATCGCCGGTCCTAAGGGCGAGGGTGGGTGGAGAGCACATGCGATGCAAGAGCGGACTCTGGGGTTCGTTGTGTTGTAAGGTGCCGCTCAGGGATCCGTTTTCACCACGTGTCAAAAATTCTCTTTAGTTTTTTTCAAAGTTCTTTTGACATCTTGTTTAATTGTGTATTCTTACTATGTATCATTTAATATTTACTTTTGTCTGCATTCGGTTTTATTTTCATTTTTGACAGACGGGTTCACATATTTTAACACCTTTAAAACTTTAAATTGAAAAATAATTTGTTTATTTAGTCACAATTATTTTGAGAATTACATTAAGTAAATTACATAATTCTGAAACCTTTCGGGTACAGATTTTTACTCATCTTCGAGTTAAAACAATGGGTGAAAATATATACCCGAAATTTTTCATAATGTAATTCTCAAAACAGTGTGGCTAAATAAACATAATGTTTTATAATGTGAAGTTTTAAATGTGTAAGTAAACCTTCCTGTCGAAAAAGTGAAGGCCAAAAAGTAAACTCTTAATATTTGCCATTAGGCAAGTTTGTACTCGAACAAGAAATTTGAAAACCAGACAGCATACACAAGTATGAACATTAATCCACTGTTAACACTTGAACCTAGAAGAGCTTGGTGTATAAAGATTTAGTTGTAGGTAGGCACTATGTTAAAGAAACCGGCAATTCTCATTCTTAATTTTATTAAATATCAGTAGTGCTTTGGCGTTTATACTTCTAACCTCACTATCGTTATGACGACTAGAGATCAAAATACTTCTCAAAATATTCTCGAAGATTCTGTGCACTAGAATGTAACTCAAAAGGTAACACACTTGTTCGGCAAGTAAACAAGCTTACTGAACTAAAACTTCTTGCGCACTAAAAGCAGACTAAATGTCTATAAAATATTCACAACACAGCGTTGCGCGCTTGGCTTCCGGCGACGAGAAGTAGCGATTACGCATACTGCAAACCCTTTACTTACAAAAGGACCACTTGTTTCGGAACTCTTCTACTGCGAGATCAAAAGTCGACTTCGAACGCGAAGTTGGCACGAGGCGGCTTTCCAGCAACAAGAAACAAGAGCGACAACAACTTAAAACAGCCAAGAACATGCCATTAAAACTTACAGTCCGGCTTTACGCGTCTTTTATCCTCATGAAGATCAGACCAAACTAAAGTCGGTGAGCATGCGCAAACTCGTTCGAACGAACTATGAATGAAGTTAGATTGTTCATTGATTGACAATTTGGTTCTATTTACTACACGCAATGCTGTTGTCCCGAGGCACACAAAACAAGGTACACCGCAATTACGACTACAGCGGCTCAATTACAGCTTCATCTGTTTAGCAAAACACACGTTCTTCGGTTGATTGATTAATTAGTGACTCCGGGCGCGTCAACTGATTAAAGTCATTAGTTCCGTTAGGGTAGTGCGTGTTTTTATCGCGGCAGGTGGCGATGATCTTCCCCCGCTGGATGCTAAAAACCGACGCCGACCCACCCGTAGAGTTTCCCAACCAGGTATATCCAATTAGTGGAGCAACGCCCCAGCCGGGACAAACTCAGAGGTCCCGATCGGTCTCCGGGCATGTATGTGGTAGTGTAGTGCATATAACTGTGTGTGTGTGTGTGTTTGTGTGTGTGTAAGTAAGGGGTGAAGATTGGACAAGGAAGAGGAAGGAAAGATCGTGCGCGCTCCAAGGTCTGTAAGTGTAGTGCTCAACATTCGCAGCACTCGCATCGAGAATTCTCCTCCTCCTAGCTGACAAGCTTGTGTCGAAAATTCTGCCGATGTCGGGACTCGAACCCTAGAACCTCCCTGTCAGAGGCACTGCAGTGACATCAGTTGCCCTGAGCAACCTAAGACGGTCACGCGCTCTTCGAGTTAACATTATTTGTAGGGCTATTTCAAAAACGGCTAAATCCAGAACAACCGAAATTGATGATCCTGCATGAAAGTATTTTTTAAGTAATGTTCTTATGGTTAAATATAAAAATAGGTTTAGTTCATTGATAGAGAAAATTCAAAATTTCTCGTATTGATCATTTACGTATTCTTCGGTGGCTGAAAATTTCTCAACGATTTTGGAGATCTTACCCCATACTATCATTCAATGAGAATACAAAGAATTTCTAAAAGGCGTTTTTTCAACGAAAATTTAGTTTCGTTTGTTTCTTCATTTTTTTAGGAATAAATATCCTTACAATCGTTTGAGAAGTTTCCTGTAATCGCCAATTGTGAATGTGGCCGGTTTTGAAACTAGTCTCTTCGTTTGCGAGGAGCACGCAGCGCGGTGCTGCGGTCTGGCGAAGGCGTCGAGTTGGCTGCTCCCGCCCTGTTTCGGCTGATGAGGTCCGTGATTACGACGGACGGACGGTGGCGGCGGCGGCGGTGGCCAGGCCGCCGGTGAGCGGACGGACGACACGACTACGTCGAGTTGGCCGCTTATTATTTGCAAACGGGGCGGTGGCGGCGGCGGCGGCGGGGTGGCGGCGGTGGGTGCGGCGGCGGGGGCGGCGGGGCGGCGGCGGCGGCGGGGCAGCGGCGGGGCAGCGGCGGGGCGGCGGCGGGGCGGCAGCGGTGGGGGCGGCGGCGGGGCGGCGGCGGGCGGCGGCGAGGGCGGTGGCGCCGAGGGCGGCGGTGGCGCCGAGGGCGGCGGCGGCGAGGGCGGCGGCGGGGCGGCGGCGGGGCGGTGGCGGGGCGGCGGCGGGGCGGCGGCGGGGCGGCGGCGGGGACGGCGGGGGGGCGGGTCGGCGGCGGCGGGGGACGGCGGAGGGGCGGACAAGTATAACGCGCAGGTGTGTTGGTGCCTCGCAGGTGCGTTGGTGGCAGAACGAAGAGCAGATGGTGGAAGGAGGGGAGGAGGCACGTTGTAGGGCAGGCGAAGGAGTAATGCAGGTAGGAGCGAAATGAGAGTGAAATGAAAGCGTTGGGTCTGCTGTGAAAAGTGGAGATTAATTGAGGAATTGCGTAAACAATGAACCTAAGAACGAATGTTGATAGAGAAAGACGGGACGGGAGAGAAGGAATGAGGGGATCAAACCTGAATGAACAAATTTTCATTGCTATTTTAATCCCGTGAAATTAGTTAAAGTCACTATCACAAATATCAGTTTTACCCTACTTGGCCCTTTTATCCTCTTCCATAGCCTCTCCCGTTCCATAATTCTCAACCTTGGATCCCATTAAAACATCCTTCAGTTGGTTACTAGAACTCACAATACGACATTCCAGCAAACATGTTTTCCCATTTCCTGATAATCTGTGCGTTAAAGACATCATTTACCAATAAAATTTCATAGAAATAGCAGGTGGGTATCATAATTCTTATATTGCGTTGCATACCTTCTTGTTCGTATAAGAGTTATGTGTGTGTATATGGAATGGGAGAGGTTTCTTGGCTGCTTTGGCATTCGCCTTGTATTGATTGGAGAAAACATAGAAAACTACCCATCAGTGCAGATGGCTGTTAGTATTCTGTTCCACACAGTGTCTGAATTCGACCTAGGTGTGTAGCTACTTTCGAAAATCCACCACCACCGGGACTCGCACCCTAGAACCACCCGTCCCGGCTGCTTCAGCGCAGAGCGTGAGAGAGTGGGGTAGTTGACGGGGTGGAGCTGTGCGGAAGGGAAAACCCTTGCAACGGATTGGGGGACTTTTTGTCATTCATACGTTGTTATTAGCATAGACTAAAGAGGCATACATCTTTGCTCTATGTTATTAGTGTGGGAGTAGTTGCGAGGGCGCAGCGGTGTGCACGGAGGTCGCAACGTTGGGGCACAGTGCGAGGTGCTGAGCGCTGAGGAGGGAAAAGGCGGTCAGCAACAAAGAGAGGCCGGACCTTCCAACGGGAGGCGGGCTGGCGTTGCGGGCGGGCTGACAGTTGAGGGCGTTGCGGGCGGACAGCGGGCGGACAGTTGCGGGCGGGCAGTTGCGGGCGGTTGCGGGCGGGCGGCGGGGGGCGGGCGGGCGGTTGCGGGCGGGCGCGCGGGCGGGCGTTGCGGTGTGGGCGGGCGGGCGAACTCGGCAGGTGCTGCAGGGCGGGCGGGGGCGTGACGCTGCGGCGCCTGTCTAGTGAAACGGCAAACAAGTGGTCGGGAGCAAACGGCGTGGGCTGTTTGCGCGGCAAACGACATCGCCGCCGCTGGGCCCTCGCCGCGGCCGCTCTTGGCGAGCGGGCCGGCGGGGCAGCGCCAGGGCCGGCCGGACTGAGAGGGGATGGGCGTGACCGGGCGGAGCCGGTTGAGCGGGGCGGGGATGAGCGTGGCGGGGTCCGGCGGATGGCGGTGGGGGTAGCTGGAGCGGGGCGAACGAGAGACGGGCGACCGCCGCATTGCCTCTCGCGTTCGCTGGTAGCGGCCGAGTTGGAGTGAAGGGATGAACGGGCCAAGGGGGGGGGGGGGAAGGGGTACAATTGGGGAGTTGAGGGAGGTGGATGGGTTAAGATCGGTGGCAGAGAGTTGACCGAGCGGAGAGTGACCAGAGGACAAACGAGGACGGCGGAGGGGACGAGTGGGCCAGTGGGAGGGAGAGCTAGTGGGCGAGTGGGCGAGTGGGCGAGTGGGCGAGTGGGCGAGTGGGCGAGTGGCGAGTGGGCGAGTGGGCGATGGGCGAGTGGGGCGAGTGGGGGAAGTCCAAGCGAAAGGGTTCCTGAGACAAGGGACGCTAGAGCTGAGGGAGGAGATGGTGAGCAATGACGAGTTGACTGGCTTCGGTCGCTCAGGGCATCAATTGATGTCATTGCAAAGCGGGACGTTCTAGAGTTCGAGTCCTGACCGTGGTAGGATTTTAGACGCTTCGGATTTTCAACGCTTCGATGTTCGGTAGTTTTCCGTGGTTTCTCCGATCAGCACCGCATCTATTGTCGGCTAGCGGGGGTTTCACCAATAGGTATCTCCCAACAGCGGGGCACCGCCACAGCCGCGACGGGTGCGAAGGTCCCGACCGGTCTCCCGGCAAGTGTGGTAGTGTAGTGCATGTTAGTGTAAGTGTGTGTGTGTGTGTAAGGGGAGAGTATAAGACATGGAAGAGGAAGGAAAGATCGCGCGCGGTCCGTGGCCCGTTTGGTAGGGTACTGCACCGGCATTCGCCTGGTGTTGAGCAGCCGTCTCTGAATTCTCCTCCAGCAGCGACTGATTCGACCTAGTTGACAAGCTAGTGCCGAAAATCCTGCCACCGTCGGGACTCAAAACCTAGGCCCTCCAGGTCAGAGGAACTGCAGTGACATCATTTGATGCCCTGAGCCACCTCTCCCAGTGCTGTCGTGTACGTGGGTGTCGGATCTCACCGTCCAGAGTGGATAGAGCTCCGCCACCTACCGGATTAGAATAAGTACTACACGTACAGGCTTAAATAGCAGTTAACGCGCCCGGAAATATTAAATAAACTAACAATCAATTGCACAAACTTCCACTTTCCATCCTCTCTCTTTCATCCCACCCCTCTCACCCTTTCCACACATAGGGGCGACCCTCCCCCGTGCCTGCTTCCATCCCGTGCAGTCGCTGGCGATGGCTGTGGAAATCACGGGACTTTGCCAAATCCGATACAGCGATGATGGGCCCTATCGTTCTGATGGAAGAGCCAATCACGATGTGCCGCCGATAGCCGCGCAAGCAGAGTGCGGAGTGACAGATGAAAGGGTCGGATGAGTGTACCTCCTGAGAACTGCTACTCGTAAAAAACTGTCAGATGAAATCGGGATTTAAAAGGATAGCTTCGAGTTCGGTTCGGAAAATGAGAAGTTTTGATTTTTCATTGATTAACTCGTATTTCGACCGAAAAAACGTAGAAACAGCATGTGACATATAGGGAAGAAGTATAATCTGCAGTATATTTATTGAAGAGAATATCTATAAGTTTTATTTCACCAGGTATCTTGTGTTATTTCACTGAATGCTGTTTTATCGCATGTGTAAGTGAAGGTATTTCTCCTTAAACACGTGTAATATGTTTTAACCAACAAAGAATGATTAGTGCGCCAGGAAAGTCTCTCCGCATTGAGGTGAATAAGGACCTCCTGTTAAAAATTCCGTTTATGTTGGTAACAACCAGATCACTTGAAAATAAGTGAAGGGAATAACTTATACTATCTTTTTTTTATTGGTTACGTCGTTGTTGGCGTCTCTAAACCCTTGTTGGGCGTTGAGCGCTTTTGTTGAAGTAATCCTCCGTTACCAAGTAATTACTAATTACTGTGTTTGTCGAGTCTCGTCTCGTCGGAGTCAGCCAGTGCCATTTATCCCTTCGACCAGGGGCTCGACGCCGTTAGATCCCGGGGTCCCTGGCCGGTCACCCAACAAGGAACCCACGAGTCTCGAATTCGCTTAACCTTCGAGACTTTACGGAGCATAGTAAACGAATTCGGCTAGCGCCGCCGGCATTAACACGCAATTTACGGTTTGAAGCTTCAGCTCGAACTTTCAACATAATTTCCGTTGCAAGTGCTCTCACCAGGTGCCATTGTGGAGAGACTTTCCTGGTGTGCTATACAATAATTACAATGACTTTAACCCTGCTTTAATAATTATTGTGTAAAAACTTAATTTTATAAAAAATGCCGATGTGCTGCATTGGTGAAAATATTGATTTCATTCCAATGGCGAGAATTTATTTCTTTTGTTACGTATTAACAATCATGAGTTTTTTAGTCCATTTGGAGTAATTAGAAGAAACGTCTATTCTGTCTTGATATCATTTAAAATTTAGCAGACGTTATAGAAAGCATCATGCAAGTGTATACTTTCCCTTATTCTTTCCAATTTCCAATTTCGTCATTTTTCTAGAGTGTGATAAAAATAAATGTGACAAAAAGCCATATCAAAAGTCCTGAACACATATTATTATTATTATTATTATTATTATTATTATTATTATTATTATTTACGAACAAATTGGTTAATCATTTTCAACAAAATGCTTATGATATACTAAATAAAATCAAATATAATAACGCAGACTAAAAATAAAGTAATTAAAAATACAAGAACATAACATCAACATACATCTCTAAAATACACTTAATGTAGTTTATTCTGGTCTTAATCTTCCATTTCTAATTTCTGTTCAAAGCCATAAATAAATTCGCGTCATCCTACCTTCATTATCATTAGACTGTAACAATTCAGGTTTTTTTCTTGTTGTTTTGATTGTCGTAGTTTTGCATAAATTTCAATATATGATCGCTTTATTTCTTGATAATCAAGTTTTAAAAAACAGTGATGTCAAATTCAGGCGCCAATTCATGGCAGCAGAGAGGAGAGTAAGGTAAAACCGAAAAATAACTGAGAAGATAAGGAAACTAACTAATACGAGTGATTTGTAGGACTACTGGCACAATTTTGTCTTTTGTGTTTCTTGTTAAATTCTTTTTGTCGGTAGCTATGCATCTTATAATTACTTTTTCTTTATGGTGGGGTGGTACAATGTTAACTCAATTTATTTGTGAAGTAATTTTGCAATCGGCAAGTTATTTTTTACATTGCTTTTGATAATGCTATGCTTAATGAATGTTTCACAGCGCAAATAAAGTAGCTTTAATTTGGTATAAATTTATATTTATAAATATATAGTTAGTATTTAAGATGTAAAATAAACCATTGTATCCTGACGATTAGAGCAAAATACGTTGTCGAAACGTTGGAAATAAAACTATTGAAAAAAAATATTGTCAAAAACTATTGTCAAAATATCATTGTATTTGAAGTCGCTATTTTTTTTAAACTTGAGTGGCAAGAAATAAAGGATCGTATATTAAAATTAAAATAATTTCTACCTGGGTTTTATCTTGTGTTAAGCTGTTCTCTTTAAGACCTTCTTCTTTTATTTTTAGAGATTTTACAGATCGAGATTCTTTCTTTCTATTCTCCACTTCTTTCCTGTCTCTCTATCTTTGTTTTGGCCTCCTTTTGGTTTTGCTATAACAATAAACAATAGAATAACAAACGATAAAATAAAGTTTCCTACTACCCCAGTATTTTTAAAGTCGTGTATTAAGATTATTTTACATACACCAAGTTTATGAATGCGCAATTTAAAGATTGCATATTTGTAGATTGCAGGTATCGCTTTTATATGCTTTGCGTAATGTCTCCTCCTATTTAGAATGTTTTGGATATATTTTTTTTGCGTATGCTGGTTTTCTTTGTTTTTATGGTCTATATGAGAACGTTTGGAATTTACTGTTTGGTGATTTGGTGAGCTTGTTCTTATTGTTTATCTCTGAGTGATGGAGAGGACGTTTTGTAGTCGTTTATTCTTAGCGCTAGCGTCAGAAAATTGTTTTATTTAAACTGCCACTGTCCTGGTGAAGTTGATTGGATGGTATGTACAAGAACGCAGAGACAAACATATAACTTGCGAATGGAATGTGGGGATAACTCTTAAACAAACAGTTTCCCGACACATTTGTAAACAACTGAAGGCGAAACTGATGTTTCTGTGTGGAGTAGATTGAACGTTGGATTTTCAAGCATAGTAATTTGTATTGAAAGAGGTTAAATCATTAATGGGAGAACATACTCTAGAGAGCTTCTCGATCCCTCTTTTCGAATTACACAACCCACACATTCAATATCATTATCTGGAGAAATCGATATCTCTTTATTTCTATTCGCCGTTTTACTGAATTGTAACGTGAACATAAGTTCATCATTAGTAATAAAACAACAAATGAACTTTTTCTAATTATCTTAAAAATATCAAGAGTTGTCAAATTACCAGTGGCTACACTATTTTATTTCAAAACTCATTCTTTATATAAAATTTCTATAGTTTGTTTTTCAGTATTCTAACTTTGTACCTCAAATCATCAGAATTGTATAGCTACTGAATACGTTTAATCTTTTTGATTTTTAGTTAATAAGTTTTTGAAGATACGTTCACTTGTACATGCTAAACTCTTCAACGTCCTTTCAATCATCCTTAACGGATCCGAAGGCGTTCCGCTCTTGGTGCAAGTGATCAGAATCCTAAGGAAGATGCTTCAGATTTTCAGGAAGTACAGAAAATGGTTTGGAGTATTAGTGACGTGAAAAAACACTGCAAATGAAAACTTCCGTTTTCTTCCGTAATTTCACCAAATGTAAGATAGAGTTTTTAAAAGTCTATGTATATTAATTAGTCAGATACAATATAAAAATACGAAAGAAGATATATAATAATAGAGTATTCACTAAGGAGTTCACTGTAGAAATGCAACATTACTGCCAGAGAGCCTGTGTAAATCTGCAGACTTTTATTCGGATAACTATAAATACTGAAAAAAATGTTTTTTTTCTTCTCCTGGGATAAAGTTTGTAGATATATAAATATATATCTTATATTATTTATTAGTATTTAATATATAGATAGCAAATAGCAACAAATCATATCGTTTCGTTCCGCAGCAGTATGCTTTGTTTATATTTTAGCCTTTTCCAAGGTTAATTTTGCAAGTGACATACAACTAGAATATTAATAAATAACAATAACATGTTATGTTCGTTATTGCTGCGTTATTAATTGACATGAAATTGTTGTTTTATTACATTATAATTAATAATCTTGAGAAAAATAATGTTTTAATCATTTAGGGCAAAACATATTTCTCTTAGTTCTGGAAACTTAAAAACAATCTTTCATTTCGGAATTTTAAAAAAGAATTACTGCTTCGTTTTTAGCCTAAACGTAATCATCATAATCATAATCATCATCCTCAATCTGAAGTATGATAACTGTTTCGTGCAGTTAAATCGAAGATTTTTTTGCTTTTATTTCTTAATTAGATATAATCTTGACACTCACTAATCATCTCGCGATAACACTAGAAACTAGTGGTGCTCAACAGCACATACTCGCTTTATTTCTAAATTTGCAACTTTCGAAAATTGAGAGTTCAACAAAAATGGGATCCGTGTCATTTTTTTCATCCTTTCCTTCATCCCTTCCAATCATCCTTTTTTCTATCCTTGGAAAAAAATTAATGAAAATATTTGATGCTGTTTTTAAAAAAATGTTAATTTTTTAAAATTACCTCTATTTCGCGCCAAATTACACAAAAAATACTCATATTTTCGAAATGTACGTGTATCTATTTAAAGATACGACGTTAAGGAATATATTTCATAATTTAAAAAATCTCTACCTTCAATATAATAGTTGGAAGCCACCCCACTTTTGCAATTTTAAAAAAATCATGAATTTCAACGAACACCGAACACGAGAACTGCACCATTCTCTTAAGCGTCATTTCCGGTATCAAAAGACAAATATTGGTCAACAACTTTGGTGTCATTTTTGAGAAAAATTTGAAAATGTTTTGAGGCTTCATGTAAAGACTCAAAAAACAAGGTATCCGATTGAAATCCAAAGCATTGATTCTTCAAATTGATTGGGAATATCTATTTTGAAAAAATCGGCTGTACGGTTTAGCGCTAGCTCTGACCACAGACGGACAGACTGGCAAACGTTTCGCGTACAACCCATTATTTTGGGATCAAAGACCCACAAAACATTGATCCGGTTACATCACGTGTTAGAGGATTTTTTCTTTCTATCTTTAGCAACGGGATTTATCCACTTTTTCGTTACCAGGCCCCGGCAATAAGAAATTTTCTGCCGAAAATTCGTCGTTTGCCGGCGCCCGATTACATAACTTTCTCTTCTTACGAAGTACCTTCGTGCGGGCGAGAAAGTAAAAAAGGAAGAGAAAGCAGTCCCCGCTGAGGCTGAATCTCCGAGCAAAAAGCGCCAAAGTGCGCCGCCAGGTGGCGCCATCCGACGCGGCCTCGTCGTGTCGCAGCGCACCCTGGGGACGCGTGCAGGCGGTCGGGGGACGCGCAGGCGACGCGTTAACGCGAACGTCGGCGCGAACATCTTCGCCTCCCTCAGTCACACCCCCTTTGCCGCCGCCGCCGCCTCCTCTTCTGCCGAGCGCGCAGCGTCGCCGCGCGCGCTTGTGACTTTGCCTCGTTTCCCTTTCTCCCCGGCCCACACCTAGTGATGGCAAATTTGACCAAAATACATCAATGTTTGGAACAACGCTAAAGGGTTTTCGATGTCCATGAAAACATCGACGAAAAAATATCGATGTTTAAAACATCGACGAAACAATATCGATGTTTATAACATCGACGAAACAATATCGATGTTTAAAACATCGACGAAACAATATCGATGTTGAAAACATCGACGAAACAATATCGATGTTTAAAACATCGACGAAACAATATCGATGTTTAAAACATCGACGAAACAATATCGATGTTTAAAACATCGACGAAACAATGTCGATGTTTAAAATATCGATGTTTTAATTATAGACTAATAAACATGCTATATTCCTATCCAGTTTTGATTAGTACAGTACGTTCAAGGAATATACTTTATTATTTGGTTACCAGCATGTTAGTAGTATGTTAATAAAAATTGTTATCGAATATAAGAATGAAATTAACAATAAAGAACATCGTGTTTCGCTACTTTACCCTTTAGTCACTTCCATTCTCACACCATCGATGTAAAACGACCTAAAATTCCCTCAAATTTCACAGGCGAAATGTGCAGCGTGTTAAAGAGGATGACGAAAAAGAAGAATACTGCTGTGGAATGCTGCTACTCTGCAACGTACCTAAACCCCATTATTAAAATTAAAAACACATGGATGCTTTTTGCAACAAAATATTGATGTGAAGAAACCATCCAAAGCAAAATATTGATTTTAATATATCGATGTTTCTGGGGGAAAACATCGATGCTTTCTTGGCATCCCCATCTGCACCCGCGCCACTCCGGACGGCCAAAACTGCGTGGAACGCAATCAGAAACGACTTCGCGGATTAGAATAGATGGGCCATACGTGTATAGACAATGCGCCTTTTTTTACTTCAGATATCTCGTGCAATTCCATAATTTTCCCTACCTTCTTACGTGCATTAGTGATTCCGGGCGCGTCAACTGCGTAAGGTCATTATTTCCGTAAGTGTAGTGCACGCGATTTTCCTCGCGAAGTGGCGATAAAATTCTAAGCTGGCTGGTGAGATCCGGCGCCGACCTACATTCGGCTGGCGAGGCTTTCTCGCAACAGATGTCTCTCACCAGCGAGACACCACCCCAGCCAGGACAAGCTTTCAACTGCCATGCTTGTCTTACAACATGTGTGGTTGTGCAGTGTATGTAAGTGTGTGTGTAAGTAACGGGTGAGGATAGGAAGATAGAGGAAAGCTCCATGGCCTTTTTGTTGGGGTACCGACATGGTGCTCCGACATTCGCCTGGTGTTGGTGGGAGACACCACAGAAAACTACCGATCGGTGCACCCGACCGCTAGAGTTCTCCTTCAGACAGCGACTGAATTCCACCTATATTTATCTTGCGTCGAAAATCCTGCTACCGCCGGAACTCTAACCCTAGAACCGTCCGGTCAGAGGAAGTGCAGTTGCATCAGTTGATGCAGTGAGCCACTTAAGTCTTTCTTCTTGTATTGACGGTTGGAGTTGGCAAATAGATATAGAGAGGAACCTGTTTCACTTAGGAAGGAATCGATAAATCAATCACGCAAATATGTAGATCAGCGCAAGATCGCCGGAACAAAACACACACGTTTATTGGAGTATATTAATCTACAATACTGAGAATTAATCTCTTGGTTCAAATCGCAATCGTTGAAGATGTTCCAGCTGCCGCAGGTCGCTTGGTGAAGATAATTCTGGATGAAATCTGGTGATTGATGAGGGAATTGACTACACTCTTAGTGTTCAAAATATTAAGATGTATTCAGTTATACCTACGTCGCCAACATTGAAAGAATTAGTGGTTGTAATAATTGGTTCAGTGTGGTTTGTGGCCAGAGTGCTTTGTCGTGCGCTCCCCGCCAGGGGCACCGCGCCCCGCACCAGATGCTTCGCAGTCTCCTCTCTTCGAATGAGGCGCTATGTGGGGCGTCATCGCTGCCAGCCATCTGCCAGAACGCGCGCCCGGTAGCCTGCATACACTCCCGTCCCCACTCCACCCCTCCAGGCCACGCCCCGCCCCCTACCCTTCCCGCCCGCACCTTCTGTATCTTCCTGTCTTTTCGCCCCATTCAGCCCACCCATGCCTTCCTACCCACTCATGTCTTTCAGCTACCCTTCTCATCCCCCCCGCCCCTTCCATCCCTTTCCAGCCCGCCTCCCGATCCTTCCAGCCCGCCACCTGATCCTTCCAGCCCGCCACCTGGTCCTTCCAGCCCGCCACCCGTTCTTCACTACCCACCCCTTCCAGCCCCCCGCCCCATGTTCCTTCCAGCCTACCTACCCCTTCCAGCCCCCTCGCCCCTTCCAGCCCGCCACCTGGTCCTTCCAGCCTACTCGTCCCTTCCAGCCCCCTCGACCCTTCCAGGTCGCCACCCGGTCCTTCCAGCCTACTCGTCCCTTCCAGCTCCCTCGCCCCTTCCAGTTCGCCACCCGGTCCTTCCAGCCCGCCACCCGTTATTTACATATCAAAAGAATCGTTTATAACAAAATGAAATATATAAAAATATTCAAAAAATATCAATACAATAAGTATCGTCTTCAATGTGGTTTCCAATGCTATAACCTCGTCATAGCTCTACCTTTCCTCCCCTTACTCCACTAGAGCGTAAAAAGTACGATTTTTCAGCAGTGTGGTCCCAAATTTTCCATCGTAAAATCCAAGTTTAACGTTCTTTTGAGCTGGAACTTCACGCACACGTCAGGATTAAGGTGTCTTTGTGATGTTTGGAAGATACTTAAAATTGCATCGGGGTGCAGGTGGCGTTAGGAGCAATCTTGGTAACTATATCAGGAGTAGATTCTGTAGTTCTGGCTTAAATAAAGTTATTTTTCTGACTGTCTAAAACAGACTTTCTGAGAATAGTTGTGTCATGTAATGAAAAATTATTAAGATTTAATAAAATTAAACAAAATGATAAATTCAATATTGAATGAAATTTATTCACTTCCGCATATGATTCAATGTTAATGAAATTTAATAAATATCCACGTTGATATTTTAATATCAACATGACAACGGTATATACAGATAATTTTGAATTTCTGTAACAGTACATGAAGTGCATAACAGTAAATAAAGATAATTTTGAATTTCTGGTCATTTCTATATCTTGTACAATTTAATTTATACAAAATTACCTATATTATTTTAATGTTATTATTTATTGTTACTATTTTAGTTGTCCCTGATGAAGCAGACACATCGTTCTGAGAAACGTTGTACCATGTAAAAATATCTGTATAATTAATAAATACTGTAATCCAAAAAAGTCAGTTGTCGCTATTCTGAGTTCATTAAGATATTTTTATTTGTGGAGGAGGTACTGAGCACGGAGCTCCTGTAACATTTTAAAAATTTTCTGAAAAATGGCTGTAATGTTTTTCTTTATTATGGTTGTTCAAATATAGATGGATTGCAATCACTGCAAAAATTAATTGATCGTAGATATTCTTTCCTTCTGTTGTTACACAATAAAACTAATGAACGTTAAGTTTCATGAATTTCAGTACCTTGGTTTCAGATTTTCAGTGGAAATATGAAGTTCAAAAAGAACTAAGACTCTTATTTGAAATATAATTACCTATCTCATTTTCTGGAGAGCTTTTTACTTAACTACGGAAATAATTCATAAGCTCAAATGTTATTGCGGAATAAGTATTACACACGGAAATAAATGTACAATGGACCTCATTTCACATTTCTAACTTCAAAGCGAACAGTGAAGTGCACCTCGTAGTACGATTTCATCAGAATCTAGACGAGAAATAGCCTTGCTCTGGACTTCCCTCCCACGACGTCCCAGTGGCTGCGCCCTCCCCCTGCCTTCCCCCACGCGACGTTGTAAATTGTCGTTGCGCGCGTGTCCCCCCCGGCGCGCGCCTCACTCTTCGTCTCCCCGGCTCAATTCTCTCGCGCGTTTTGCCCACCCCGCCTCGTCGGCCCGCCTCGAAGCGGCGCGCCGGCTGCACCGCGCCGCGCTCGCCGCCGCCTCGCCCCCCTGCCCCCCCTGCCGCCACCCTGCCCCCGCCGCACCCCTGCCTGACCTCTGCCTCACCTCTGCCTCCCTCTGCCTCCACCTGCCTCCCTCTGCCTCTGCCCCCCTCTGCCTCTGCCTCTGCCTCTGCCTCCTCTGCCTCCCTCTGCCTCCCTCTGCCTCTCTGCCTCCACCTCTGCCTCCACCTCTGCCTCACCTCTGCCTCCCCTCTGCCTCCACCTCTGCCTCTCCCACCTCTGCCTCCACCTCTGCCTCCACCTCTGCCTCACCTACCTCTGCCTCTGCCCTCCCTCTGCCTCTGCCTCTGCCTCCACCTCTGCCTCCACCTCTCCCTCACCTCTGCCTCCACTGCCTCCTCCTCCATCTCTGCCTCACCTCTGCCACCACTCTGCCTCTCGCCTCTGCCTCTGCCTCTGCCTCTGCTCCTCTGCCCTCCTCACCTCTGCCTCCACCTCTGCCTCCACCTCTGCCTCCACCTCTGCCTCCACCTCTGCCTCCACCTCTGCCTCACCTCTGCCTCCACCTCTGCCCCCCTCTGCCTCTGCCTCTGCCTCTGCCTCTGCCTCTGCCTCCCTCTGCCTCCACCTCTGCCTCCACCTCTGCCTCCACCTCTGCCTCCACCTCTGCCTCCACCTCTGCCTCCACCTCTGCCTCCACCTCTGCCTCCACCTCTGCCTCCACCTCTGCCTCCGCCTCTGCCCCCCTCTGCCTCTGCCTCTGCCTCTGCCTCTGCCTCTGCCTCTGCCTCTGCCTCCACCTCTGCCTCCACCTCTGCCTCCACCTCTGCCTCCACCTCTGCCTCCACCTCTGCCTCCACCTCTGCCTCCACCTCTGCCTCCACCTCTGCCTCCACCTCTGCCTCCACCTCTGCCTCCACCTCTGCCTCTGCCTCTGCCTCTGCCTCCCCTCTGCCTCCACCTCTGCCTCCACCTCTGCCTCCACCTCTGCCTCCACCTCTGCCTCCACCTCTGCCTCCACCTCTGCCACCACCTCTGCCCTGCCTCTGCCTCTGCCTCTGCCTCTGCCTCTGCCTCTGCCTCTGCCTCTGCCTCTGCCTCTGCCTCCACCTCTGCCTCCACCTCTGCCTCCACCTCTGCCTCCACCTCTGCCTCCACCTCTGCCACCACCTCTGCCTCTGCCTCTGCCTCTGCCTCTGCCTCTGCCTCTGCCTCTGCCTCTGCCTCTGCCTCTGCCTCTGCCTCTGCCTCTGCCTCTGCCTCCACCTCTGCCTCTGCCTCCACCTCTGCCTCCACCTCTGCCTCCACCTCTGCCTCCACCTCTGCCTCCACCTCTGCTCCACCTCTGCCTCCACCTCTGCCTCCACCTCTGCCTCCATCTCTGCCTCCACCTCTGCCTCCACCTCTGCCTCCACCTCTGCCTCCACCTCTGCCTCCACCTCTGCCACCACCTCTGCCACTGCCTCTGCCTCTGCCTCTGCCTCTGCCTCCGCCTCTGCCTCTGCCTCCACCTCTGCCTCCACCTCTGCCTCCACCTCTGCCTCCACCTCTGCCTCCACCTCTGCCTCCACCTCTGCCTCCACCTCTGCCTCCACCGCCACCGCCTCTGCCTCTGCCTCTGCCTCTGCCTCTGCCTCTGCCTCTGCCTCGGCCTCGGCCTCGGCCTCGGCCTCGGCCTCGGCCTCCCCGCCCCGCCCCGCCCCGCCACCGCCACCGCCACCGCCACCGCCACCGCCACCGCCAGCGCCACCGTCGCCGCCGCCGCCGCCGCATCGCCAAACAGGCGGTAATTAGAGAAATTGAGGCGATTAAAACGCAGGCGCCGACAGTGCTTCGAACCCCGCAGCTGGCGCCGCCGCCCTTTATCCCCTCCACCTCCTCCGCCGCTACCCCTACAACTGCCTTCACCACAATCCCCTTCCGTCCCTATCACTCCTTTCACATCCACTACCGCCATCCGTTCTCTTCTTCATTCACTTTACCTCCTGCGCCCCTTCTCTTCATTCCTTCACTTCCTCCGCTATAATCTTCAACACCCCTTTCACCATAATCCCCCTACGTCTCTACTTGCTCCCTTCACATCCTCCACCGCCATCCCGTTTATTCTCTTCATTGCCTTCACCTCCTCCGCAACTTTCCTCATTTTCCTTTCACCACAACCCCTCATCCCCATTCACCTTCCCCTCAATTTCATTCATTAGCTTCACCTTCTCTACCCATCCACCTTCACAATCCTCAATCATCACCCTCTCCATTTCCTTCACTCGTTTTTTATCTTACGCGCTGTTGCTGGCCTCTTGCGAATCTATTAGATACCAGTTTTGCTGCCTACCCCGCTCCTGAACTCTGGCGGAATCAAAGAAACAAATATGCTCTTAGCGACAGGCGAATAATAATGATCGTGGTGTATCTACCAATATTATTTAAAATATTTATTTTCCACATTTGTTTGGTATTTATCTTTACCGACATGTACAAGGACATTGCTACAGTCCTGAAGAAGAGCCCGTAAACATTTCGTATTTATTTGTACTCTTATTTTTGTGGTATTGATGTCGGTTACTTGTCGTTGAATTCAGTTTTATTAGTTTTTTTTTTTTCCCCAATTTTTTCCAACTTTCCTTTCATCTCAGGTCTACTAAATTTTTATCATAATCGTATTTATACATCCATATCTTACACATTTTTTCTCCGATTTCTTTTGGCAACAAAAGATAACGCCCCTCTCCCATCTCACCCTTCCCACTTACTGACTCCTGTATTTTCATCGGAACACGCTCATCCTATCTCTCCGTGGGTACCTCGTGTAGTTGCAGAGCCGTATCTCACACTCCTCTACTTCGTCACGTGACTGCAAACCGGGTGAACGAATAAAGCGGACGTTCCCTTCTCTGTTTTCGCGCAACATGTGTGTGTGTGTGTGTGTGTGATCGTGTGGGGGAGGGGCGTTGTTGGGCGAGAGCTCTGCGCTGTTGCGGCTGCGGTCGCTCGGGGCGTGTCGTTCGTCGCCGCCGCCGCCGCCGCCGCCGCCGCCGCCGCCGCCGCCGCCGCCGCCGCCGCCGCCGCCGCCGCCGCCGCCGCCGCCGCCGCCGCCGCCGCCGCCACGCCGACCGAATTGGGCGCGCACTCGTTCTCGCGGCCCGAGTTTGGGTCTCGCCGCGAATCCCACTTGGGAGCTGAAACTCGCGAGTGCGCTCCGAACTAGATGCACCTCTGTTTGGTGTGAAGTGGACCTAGATACAATGATATATTAACACGTTCCCTGTCCCTATGAGAACATTAAAATATCTCCCCACGTTCAAACCTTCCCGACTGTAAGAAAATTTTACTGTAATATTCTCGAAAATATTTTTTTTGTCCGCACGTCTTGGTGCATTTCTAAATTTTATGAGCGTCCTAGCCGCCAAAATCTGTGCAGTTACTGGGAGCTCAATGAAAATGTTTGGGTAGAAATTGTAAACATCTGTGACCCACATGTGGTTCACGAACGTAGCAGAACCATCGAGTGTAATGTCCTGTGAACCACATACATGTCACAGGACAGTGAACGTGTTCAGCTTATGGTCACATTTCTGTAATGATCACGTAAGTACAAAGATGCATTTTTTAAGGAGTGATGAAAAACTTTTCAGAACTGAAGCGATTACACGGCAGAATAAAAGCAAAATTTTGAATGAGGATTTAATTATTATAGAATGTTAAAATTATTATGAGTCATTAAAGAAAATTAGGTATATGAATTGTCTATTTTCCCTAGACACCAGTTTCTGTCCAACGTTTCAAAATGTTCCCTGCAGAGGCACAGAGATTGTTGACAGACCTCCGAGGTATTTATTTTAATATCCCTAAGATTTTTTCTCTAATATTCGTTCTGTAAAACTCTAACGCAGATAGGGCTTCTATGAACTCATTTAATTTTCACCCAACACTTTCATGATAACGAAAACATGGACTAAAATCCCAAGAACAATGTTACTAAAAACCGGGAATCGTCTAGTTTGAGAAATCAAAACTAGCCAGGGAAAAAATAAACAAAGCGGTGTGCTCTTAAAAGATATAACAGGAAATAAAATGTATTTCAAAACAATGCATTTATGAACCTTTCATCTTGCCGGTTTCTCACAATTCCTCTCTGCCTGACAAAACTAAATGGAATTTGTAATGTTCTTTCTTCTTGGTCCTCACCAGGCTTTATTGTCTGTAGAAAATAACCTCGTGTAACCGCACGCCAACGTATTTATTCATGGCCAGCGTATGTCTGCCCAGGGGGCTCCGTTGGCGCAACACAAGGTGTTCCCTGTGCCTAGAGTTCAATGAATCGGACAAAAGATATCTCAAAAACTATAAATAAAAATATCTTGTATCTACACTGAAACTAGCAGGTAAATCGAAAAATAAAACAAATAAAAAAAATTTCTAGCACAATATAAGAATTTCAACCTCAGATTACTGAATGATACATGAAGATCTGTAGCAGATTCCCACGAGTTCTGCAGATCTATTTCCTGTTATTGTTCTCAATGATAAGTATCTCAACAGGTGACATGTGAAGCCCTCTCTTTATATTAGCAAGCTCTAACGCATCGTAGATCTCCAAGTAGCTCAGCCGGTTCAAATTCTCTTGGCTTCCGTTCCCTTTGTGTTCGAAGCGTTTGTGAGGAGATTTCAGAGTATTTCCAACGGCGTGATCGACCGGCGACTACGATGCAAGCGGTGGAATACAATGCTGGATGAGGAGGTTGAGAAAGTATTTATTTATTTATTTATTTATTTATTTATTTATTTATTTATTTATTTATTTATTTATTTATTTATTTATTTATTTATTTATTTATTTATTTATTTATTTATTTATTTATTTATTTATTTATTTATTTATTTATTTATTTATTTATTTATTTATTTATTATTTATTTATTTATATTTATTTATTTATTTATTTTACGTCAAAAAACAGTTAAAACTGCGTATGACGTGCTATGGAGAGAAGTGAATTCTGTGCACATTTTCAAAATTTTGTGATCCTTATACTAAGTCATATACTACATGAATTTTGCATTAAAAAAAGCTCTCATGTAATAAAATCTATTTTCAGGATAAATAAGCAATACATTTTGGGCTCTTAACCAGATGTCTTTCGTTAAGGAATAATACTTCCTGCCGCAACAACATGGAAACGATAATTTGAATAACTAGGTGGAGAGGAATGGACAAATCAAAATGAACAGTGCGGAAACGCAGAAAGGGCGACGAAGGTAGCAACTGGCGAAGAATGGCCACAAAAGGACGACTGGCAGGCTGGTAAAGGTGGTGACGGGCACGGAAGCGACAAGGGAGGGCGAGGCAGGAGTGTCAAAGCGTAGGCAACGTTAAAGATCGACAAAGCCGACATTGGTGGACGAAGTGCAGTGAAGAGCAGCTAAGGGGAGACGATCGCGAAGGTCTGCACCAAGGAACAGCGAATGGGAGGGAGTGAAGTAGGTCATCGAAGAGGGCCGCGGAGGTGCGAAGGATGGCGAGTCCGGGGAGGACGGACGCAGGGGAAGGTTCGGGAAAGGCGCAGGCGGAAAAGGGGGCGTCTGGGCGGAATTGGGGCAGCAGCGGCGAGAGTGGCGCTCTGGGATCTGGGCGCGTCTTCCCAGGGCTCCCAGGGACCCATCGCGACGCCTCGGGTCTCATCGCGCCGCCGGCGTCGCGCGGTTCTCCCCGTCCCCTCCCTGCCTACCTCACCGCTCCCCGCCCTCCCTGCCCTGCCCCGCCGCCCTTCCCTACTTCCGCTCTCCCTATCCCATCCCTGCCACACCCGCTCCCTCCTGCTAGTTCCTTTCATCTCCCCATCCCACTTCCCTTTCCACATCCTTCTCCGCCCCCTCCACTTCTCTCCCCGCCCTCCCTCTTCCGCCTCGCACCGGGAGCGGGGTTCAGCGCATCAACTGATGTCACTGCAGTGCCTCTGAGCGGGAGGTCCTAGGTTCGAGCCCCAACGGCGGCGGAATTTTCGACACTAGCTTTGTCAGCTAGGTCGAATTCAGTCGCTATCTGGAGGAGAATTCCAGCGGCCGGCTGCTCTGATCGGTAGTTTTCCGTGGTTTCGCCGATCAACACCAGGCGAATGCCGGAGCAGTAGCCTACCAAACGGGCCACGGACCGCGCGCGATCTTCCTCTTCCTTGTCCTATCCTCTCCCCTTACACACACACTTACACTAACATGCAGTACACTACCACATATTCAGGGAGCTTAGAGCTTGTCCAAGCTGGGGCGGTGCCCCGCTGGTGGTAGAGTCCTAGTTAGGGGGAAACCCGACTAGCCGACGGTAGTTCGGCGTCGGATCTCGCCATCCAGCGGGGAAAGATCACCGCGCATCCCTGAGAAAAAACATGCACTACACTAACGGGACTAATGACCAAAGCAGTTGACATGCCGGAAACACGAAAAAATCAAATCAAATCAATCTAACCTCCCCCCCCCCCCGTCCCTCCCTCTCCCCCTCCCCACCCCCTCCCTCCGTTCCCGCCCGTTCGCCCGCCGCTCGCCAACCTTCGCCGCGCCGGTCCCCCACTGCGCGGATGCCTTTGCTGCCTCGCCGCCGCCGCCGCCGCCGCCGCCAACGCCGCGTGCTTGCGACGCCGACGCTCGTGCGGTCTCTCGTGCCAGTCCTCCCTATCGCGCGTACGCTCTATCGCCGACGGGCGGCAGCGTTAGCGTGGTCCAACGACGTTCACAGAAACTTTCTGTGATCCAATGACTCTTTTGAGAAATTGCGATTCTTAGGGAACACCTCGATTACTTTAAAAAATGATTCATTAATATAAGTTAAATGATTAAGTTGAATGATTAGTTGAATGATTAGTTGAATGATTAGTTGAATGATAAGTTGAATGATAAGTTGAATGATAAGTTGAATGATAAGTTGAATGATAAGTTACATGATTCATTAAAATAAGTTATATAAATTAAAATTAAATTAATTAAAATTAGTTAAATAAATTCAAATTAACTTAATCAAAATAAGTTAAATAAATTCAAATTAAATTAATAAAAATAAGTTAAATAAATTCAAATTAAATTAAAATAAAACAAAAGGAAACGGTTAAAATAAAACATTAGGGGGCGAGAGGAAGTGGGAATCGGAAATATTAGGGCAGAGGCGTTGGTGCGGACGATTTTCTGTGGTGCTGTTTGTTTTCAGGTGCGGTGGAGGCCAAACACTGGAAGGAGAATGCCTGACGCCCGCGCCAAATAATAAATAGTTTAAAAACCGGTTAGAGTAGCATGTACTCGGCTTCTGACGGCAGGTTTTTCCCCCTTCAGGGGGTTTTTCCTCAGCCGTACCTTATGGTCTCGTTTCCGCGGCTTTGATGCGATGGAGAGACCATTTGGGGTGAATACCAGAAGGCGAAAGGTTAGAACGCGGTAGAATGTAGGTATTGTAATGGCTTAAAGGCCTTCGGCCTAGCCACATTGCATCAAGTTTTCTAATTTGGTGTAATAATTACCTATTAAATAAATTTAAAAAATTCATTTAAAAAGTACTTCTAATGCGTTGGGAACCGATTCTTTAAAAAAGATTCATTTAAAAACTAATAATCAATATTTGAGTATTCGTACATTGTTACGAAATAAACTCGAAGTTGGAACATTCGGAAACATTCTGGCGTATCATACAATTTGCATTAAAAATACATCATTTACTTACTTGGCATCTGAGATGAAAATTAATGATACCCTAATCTTTTTTACCTGTATAGTAAATTGAAATGTATACTAGTATTAAAGTGTATACTCTTGAGTTTTCATTGCCTGGCGGCAAGAAGGTGTTTAATATACAACTAAACATAAAAATAAATTAAAGATTACGAAAGGAAAAGAAATTGTTCCATCGCCTCCTTGTAAATGAGCTGCTGACCGCAAGAACATCATCAAAGTAGGCGACGTCGCCTCTTCCAAGGCCTGGGAACTCTCGCCGCGCCACCTGTTTTCGCGATAATTTTGTGAACTCTCACAGCTTTGGTGGGTGTCATCCAAAGTGGTGTCGCTACTTGCTCCACCACCTCTTCTGCTGAGCGGCATTCCGTCCCCGGCGCCCCGCCCTGCCCCGCTCCGCTCCGCCCCGCCCCACCGCGTCCCACTTCTCTCGGAAATCTTGTTACGTTTCGCTCCTCGTAACGGCGGCGGTTGTGGTGGTGGTGGTGGTGACTATGTTTGGGACTGTGGAGGCGGTGGTGGTGGCTGTGGCGGTGGCGTAGTGTTCTCATTATCGTTTTATAGTTCTTGTCGCTCACATTGTTATTGTCTTTTTGATGTTTTTTTAAGGGTTGTCGTTGTTGATGAGTTGGCGTTGTGACCGGCGTGTGGTAATGTGATGGGTTTTGAGATGGAGTTGTTGGTGGCGTTGACGTTGTTGTCAGTGGCTTTGTTGTTTTGTTGTTTTCGATCGCGTTAGTGTTGTCGGTGGCGTTGTCAGTGCCGTCGTTGTCACAGTTTTCGCTGTCGTCGTGGTTTCGTGAGTGTGGTCATTGTCGGTGGCATGGTTCGTGTCGGAGGCGGTGGCGTTGTCGGGGGTGTCATTGCTGATGGCGTCGGTGACGTCGTCGTCGTCGTTAGCGTCGGAGGCGATGGCGGTGCGGTGGCGTCGCTTCGAGTCTTCTTGCGCCCTCCGTGCTGCGACGCGATCCGACAGCCAGCCAATTCCGCGCCTGTCGCCGCCGCCCCACCCCCACTCTCGGCTCCTCCCCCTCCCTCTCGCCCCCCTTCCCGTCTCTTGCCGCCGCCGCGCATCTCATCGGCGAAGAAAGTTCCCGACGCGCGAGGCACTGCGGTTGGAGGAAGTTGTGCGAACGAGAGCGATAAGGGTCGTGTAAGTGGCGATGGTGACGGATTGAAGACAGGACGCAGAGGAAGTACAGGTGGACACGTTCAGGAACGCGACATAGGAATGACAACAATTTAGGTTTTTTATTTATAATGCGGTATTTTCATTCAGTATCGATGTTGGATTTGTTCTTCTTGTAGTGTATTAAACACTTTCTTTGATGCATTGCAAAATATAATACTACATCACGTAATGGAGGAAGTAATTTACTATATATAAGAAGAAGATTTATACACTTTTTCGTTAGCAGGGCCCGACAATAAGAGTTTTTCTGTCGAAAATTCGCCACGTGCGAAATCATCTAGAGACGATGCGAAATCATCTAGAGACGTCAGGTAAGTTTAGAATTATTTCCTAAGAGAGCAATACAGCAAGGAGTGACGATACCGATTTTCTCAGCGCACAAAACACGGGGGTTTCGAAATGGTTATTCTAAGAGGCATGTAGGGAAGTGCCCGTAGTGATTATTGATTCTCGTACGTGTGTTCTTCGGTCCTTGACTACCGAAGAAACTGATATTATAGAGGAGTTTCTCTAAGCAAATGTCAGTTTGACAAGTCGGTAAACAAACGAACGTCATGAAGGGCGATGGTATTGCCAGAGATAGCTACAAATTTACTGTATATTTGCAAATAGCTCATTTACAAATGCCTACATACACATTACACGTACATTACAAGGCAATTTACAAATGAGCTAACTGTAAAAGAACGTATTAACGAATTGAGTGCATGGACATAACCTGCAGTTATGTGGCCGGCAGTAACTGTCGAAGCGGTCCCTCTTTATAGGAATCTCTCTCGATATCCTAATAGACGGACTAGCGGAAAAAAACAAGAGTTGAGAGAATATTCATAGTCCCGCTGTCAAGAACGCACTACAGGAGGGTTTGCAGCAGTAACGACAACGTACGCAGCAGCAGCAGCTGCGGCAGATTGAGGAAGCATTCCCAGACGCAGTGGTGCGGAGGTAGCAGGGAGTTGGGGAGGAGGCGCGGGCTCAGACTTCATTTCGCAGCTCCGAAGTCGCGGGGGGCTTTGGGAACCGCGAGATGTAAGTTTCTCGGCTCTGTTTGTCTTGGTTGGTCTGAGCGGTGGCTGGTCGGAGAGTAAGCCTAATGGACAGATCGATGCCGGAAGTTCTGCATGTGCCTGCCTGTTGCCGCGAGGTCTAAGGATGGAATGCGCACGTGTCGGCATGGCGATGGTGGAGGCGGTAGCAGCGTAGGTGGAGGCGGTGGCGGAATATGAGAGGGAGGCTGAGAGGCACAGAAACGAAGGTGGAGATGGAGGAGGAGGCGGTGGAGCAGACGCGTCAGGGGTGGTGGAGTGGAGCCACTAGTAGAGGTAGAGGTGTAGAGACTGATGAAGGAGGCTGAAAGATGATTGAGGGGTGGTGGCAGAAGACTGGGGTGGAGACAGGGTGTGGGAGGCGGGCAAAGGCACGGGTCGTGGAGGAGGTGCGGCGGCTTGCGCTGGAGGTGGTTGAGGATGAGGAGGCAGCATTGACGATGGAGGTGGAAGGCGAAAGTGGATGCGGTGCAAAGGCAGGTGGTGGGTGTGCAGAGGCTGTGGAGGAGGTGGGACCGAATCGGTGAAAAAGGTGGAGTTGGTGGAGGCGGTGGCAGGGGGAGGGGTAAAAGAAGTAGGAGGTGGAGGCGGGAGCGCCAGCGGAGGCGGGAGGTCGAGATGGGGGCGCCGCGTAGCCGGGGAGGGTGGTGGCGAGGGTAGAGGTGGGGGTGGAGCCGGGGGAGGGGCAGAGGCGGGGGCTGAGGCAGGTGCGGAGGCGGAGGAAAAGGGGGAGCGGAGGCGGGGGCAGGGGCCGAGGCGGGGGCGGAGGCGGGGGCGGGGTGGGGCGGAGGAGGGGCGGGCGAGGCGGGGTGGGGCGGGGCAATGAAACGCCGTGCCGTGCCGTGCCAGGGAGGTGCTCTCTGCGCCGGTTGCGGAGGAACAACGCACAGAAGGCTGCGTCAGCGCGCCGCTCGGCGATGTTTCATTATGCGAGACTTATTCAGCCGACTTCTCAGAACCACTGATAGCTTTCTTGTCCGAAATGATGATTGTTTTCCAGAATCACATGAAGCCACAGATGAATCCGAAATGAATGTGTCTGAACCAGTTGAGATATCTGAGAATTCTTCGCTGTTTATTGTGGCTGGCAGTATGAAAGGAAGGATGACTGAGAGTACAAACTCTAGAAACATGGCCTGACTTATTTGTTCCGCTATAATCTTCCATCGTTGTTTCGTTTGAATATCTGCATGATACGATGTTAGGATAGTATTACAGTGGAACCGCTATTTCTTGGCACTTCAACAACTCGAAATATTTGATATCTAAAATGTATATATTTCATTTCACCTTCCTTATCTACATCCATAACTCTAATGTGTAATAGTTGAAAATTGGGTAATTTGAAAAGTTGGTTTTCCGCGTACTCTAAAGAAATTTCCACTACAGAAATGCATAATTCGTTTTTCTGGAATTTTCTGAGTAATTTATTTATTTTTGAATGCTATTGATATATTCTAACCGCGAGTACTAATGAATCATTTCATGAACATTATTTTAAATAGGAAATCGAAAATGGGTATCACGCTTTTTGTGTGCCACGCCTCGCCTCCCATAAGGATGAATAAGGCGCGATCAGCTGCTCACTTCGTGTCTTTCCGCAGAATTCCAAAGCTTATATGGCTCAAGGCTCGTTCTTCAGAGATCCTAAAACGTCAGCTGACAAGGTTGCACTTCATTATCGCAGTAAAGCCATTAACGATCATGTTTTGCTGCGCGCGGACGCAGGCTGTCCTTCAGCGCGATGCGGTGGCGTCTGCAGTGATGCAGGCGCGCCTCCTTTGAAGTAGAGGCTTCACGCTGCATTTCACGCGCCTCAGCCGCCGCCACCCCGCCGACGCGACGCCACCGACGCAAATAGAAACGCGCGTCGCGACGGCCAACGTCACTGGGCGCCGCCGCACGAGAATGCGGCGGCGCCGGCGGCGGCGATGGTCGCAATGGCAAAATTTAATAATACTTCGATACGTCGATTCTTCGATACGTCGATTCTTCGATACGTCGATTCTTCGATACGGCGATTCTTCGATACGGCGATTCTTCGATACGGCGATTCTTCGATACGGCGATTCTTCGATACGGCGATTCTTCGATACGGCGATTCTTCGATACGGCGATTCTTCGATACGGCGATTCTTCGATACGGCGATTCTTCGATACGGCGATTCTTCGATACGGCGATTCTTCGATACAGCGATTCTTCGATACGGCGATTCTTCGATACGGCGATTCTTCGATACGGCGATTCTTCGATACGTCGATTCTTCGATACGTCGATTCTTCGATACGTCGATTCTTCGATACGTCGATTCTTCGATACGTCGATTCTTCGATACGTCGATTCTTCGATACGTCAATTCTTCGATACGGCAATTCTTCGATACGGCGATTCTTCGATACGTCGATTCTTCGATACGTCGATTCTTCGATACGTCGATTCTTCGATACGTCGATTCTTCGATACGTCAACAAAAGATTTCAAAAATCGATGTTTTAAATATAATGAAACAAGGAGAAGTAAATTACCTGGTTCTATTATGATACATAGTATGATACACGTCAGTATTAATTTTATATATATTGTGCGTTAATTTGACTGTCATCTTGATCTTCTAATCAATGTTCTATGTAGTGCAGGATCAAAATGCAGTTTAACGATATTACCACGTAACAATTAATCAAAGAAGGTAATGTTTTAAAAACGTTTTTTGACATCCCTAGGCAGTGGTCGCGATGGCTTTCATGGTAAATATTGGTGGTAATGGTGACAGTGACGAGGAGCAGAACGAAGGTGGAGATGCATGCAGTCGGTGGCGAAGGCACAGGCAGCGCAGTCTCTACGGCGGGGATGGGAATGAGAATGGAATGGGGATGGTGGTGGTGAGGTGATGGCAGTGACGGAGGTGAAAGCGAAAGCGATACCAATGATGCAGGTGGTGAAAGCTGAGGTGGTGTAGATAGCGGAGATGGAGGCAGTGGTAGAGGCGGAAGTGAAGGCGTGATAGAGTAGAGGCGGAAGGAGGCAAGGTAGAGATGGACGTAGAGATAGAGGAGGTAGCAGTAGAGACGGAGTTGGAGCAAAGACGGAGGGGAGGAGTGGCAGCAGGACGGCTCTCCTGGCAACGCCCAGTTGCGATCTTGGGGGCCCCTGCGCTGCCTCGTCCCGCCCCGACAGCGCTCCGATCGCTCTGGATAAGGCGTGCCCTCGCGGCGGTCAAGGCGGCGGCCGCGGCAGCGGCGACGCCAGCGGAGGCGGCGATGCTTAACGGCTCCTTCGGCAGTTGCACCGTCGGTGGTGGCGGAATCGTTGGAATCGTAGAGAGTACGAACGGTGTGCTCATGGGGGAGACATTTACGACGGTGACGGCAAAAGAGGGGGTGGTACCGTCTGGCCGTGGCAGTGGGAACGGCGGCGCGGGGTCGGTGACGTAATGATGACTACCGAAAAGTATGTGCAGTGCGCAGCTCGGTAATCTGTTGGGACAACATGGCTTCGTAAGTGGTTTCCCAGTTACATTTCATATTAGAGTTAACCCAGTTCGGTAGAGTAGGTCGACTGTTCGTAAATATCCAGATAGCCGTGTTTGCAGCACTCCAAACCCACACTATATATACCTTTAATTAACATATTACCGAGTAATGCGTGCCGGAGACCATCAATCCTACAATCACACCCACCGAGATTGAGCCAAGGACAATGCACATTGGCGACTCGTGTTAAACTCCGCCCTACACGGGCAGTGCATTAGCGTAAACACGCCGCCGCGAACCGGGCCATTTCCGTGTGGAGTCGCTCTTTCGGCCAGTGTGCCTCCGGCCCGCGGGGGGCCGGCCGGCCCCCGCCGCACAGGCCCCGGCCGCCGCCGCCCACGCGCCCGCCGCGCGCCCGGCGCGGCGCCTCCGTGACGTCATGGCGAGGCCTCCCCACACACACACTCCTGCTGCCCCCGGCGGAGGACGCGTGGGCGGCGCCCCTCTACCTTCACCCGCCTACTTCCAATGGGAAATGCCTGCGAAGCCGAATCACGTGGACCTCGACAACGAAAGAAAGGAAATAAAGGGTTAATATGGGAAAACGAAAGAAATGAATATAAAATGAAGGAGATGAATATGAAGATGGAGATCAATATAGAAAAGATGAATTGATGAAGATGAAGGAGATGAATATGTAGATGTCTACGTGGCAGATGACTATGGAGAAGATGACTATGGGGAAGATGACTATGGGGAAGATCACTATGGGAAAGCTGACTATGGGGAAGGTCACCATGGGAAGATCAGTATGGGAAAATTATTAATGGCAAGATGACTATGGGAAGATGACTATGGGGAAGATGGCTATGGGGAAGATGGCGATACAGTACTTGCACACTCGTATAGCTGCCTCCGAACAATAAATTCATGAAAGAAGAGAGGGAGCAGTTTAACACTCAGACAAAGAATTTATCTCCCTTGATACTTAAATTATGTAAAATGGGAATTAATTGTAAGAAGGACCAAAGTAAGAGATTATAAGTGTGTATTGAGACATAAGTCAGAAATAAACATCGTGGCTACTAATTTTAAAATTTGCATAAAATTTTAAGAAGGATACTATGAGAAAAGGTTGGCAAAGCAATAATTGTGGAAGGAAAGTACCTGCAAAATGCGATGTATATTTCAAGATATATAGTAGAAGTTTGGGATTCCTCGTCAATTGGAAATCACCTTCATCTCACATTTCAATCGACCCTTCTGTTTTCCGAGAGAATGGCTACGGCAGTGATGATTCAATTTAGCCTTAACTCTTTCGAAATTGTGGATCCGACTTTATTGAATACGAACTATTAATCGAATATATGTTTCACCGGGGTCACCAAAAGAAAATCAGACTCCGGTATGAAAGTGTGTGCGCTCTTACACTACACAGACGTATTTTACAGACACACATAGCTGTCGAGTTCACACGAGAACTTTGTGCAGTCAGTGACCGTTAAACTGCCAGGTTTTAGTGGAGTACATCTGTATGTATCAGTTCCAGATCGATTTAAAGTAAACGATGAAGTCTGAGCTAAAGAACAAATCATTCTAATTTCGTACTCTGTTCCCATCGTCAAATTAATTTCGGGAAACATTTCTGAAAGAAGTACTTCCTATTCAATATGCTTTCCTAAACGAACTAAAAATATGTTAATTAATAGTTTTTCCCGGTTGCCATTATCATGGAATATAATAGAAAATTTAAAAATGTTTCAACTACTTAGGTAATGAATATTAAAATTAAGGACCGTTGAAGGACCTTTTTAAAAATGACGTTTTTTAAATTTTAAACAAATATTTTAAGTATACATAAACTTTCATTAATGAATATTTTGACAGTACTAGTACAATAGTTTACAAGCTCTTAATGTCTTATAAAATCGTGTTGTACATAAATCGAAATACTCTGTATTTGAATATCAGAATGCACAGAGAGCTGATATATGACGTCTGCTGATATGACGTGCATTTCTCTTCATACGCAATACACATATTTGTTCTCTTATTGACATTTATTGAGATGCTGTTTACTTTTCCAACGAATACGTCACTGGGCAAATGTTGAAACAAGCACAATTATTACAAGAGTTCATAATATTTTACATTTTGACTACTTTGCATTTTAAAGTGAGTTGCGTCAACGGAAGCAATGCTTACTGGAATAAAAATCGCCATACATTAGAGTATTTATTTATAGGCATCTGATGCTCAAATTCTTGAAGCAGTGACATTTCCGATGTCATTAAGCTGCGAAATTGAAATTAAAAAAAGAACAATGACGAAAGCTTAAATTTCTACTTTTAAACCTCTTGATGTCAGTTAAACATTGTTTCACATAAATTCATGACTCCGAGCAAAAATGTTTCAACACTCTTTGCCGATTTCGATTTGCATTATACTGTTAAATCAGTTTATAGAGCACGAAAATGTTTCTATAAATTGTGAACATTGGTTTATATAACATTCGTAAAGTATAAAAACCTAAACTAATTGCTTCAATAAAATAATAATAAATAATAAAAATTATAAAAAATAATAATAAATTAATAAATTAATAATAATAATAATAATAATAATAATAATAATAATAATAATAATAATAATGTTAATAATAATAAACGACCTATTGTGGGAATGTTAACGAATATACAATTATTGTATTGTAAGGCGTGTTTTTAGGTGGTAAGTTTGAGGTAAAGCGTGATTGGTCGGTCTCATGCTAGTAACCGAGTATTCCAAACATTGTGTTATGGATTTCAAAGGCAGAATTTTCAAGTACCTATCGAAATGATTTTCTTAAATACTTTAGTTTAAATAATAGAATTCATCTTGATCAGATTGTGCCAAAGTACCACACAAATTGCGAACCTGCAATACCGATCAAAGTCTAATGCAGAAATCCCCAAGTGCAAATGAACACAATGAACATCACACGTTCTATTTGTTCAGCATGGAGATCTACTCTCAACGGCCTGTAATCAATGGAATTGCCAATAATGTATGTTTACAGATTTGGATCTAGTTACGCGCTTTAATATTTCACAGGGGATGCACCAGGGATTTGATCTCGTATTTGGTACTAAAGCAGTTATGTATTTTCTTTGTGCAAAAGCTCTTCTACAAAGAGACGCGGTTATCAATGTGTTGCGTATTAGGTCGGTTTGCATCTAATTACAAAGTTAAACAAATTATGTAGTCTTTATCACTCTAAAAACTGAAGGTAAATTTTGATATTTTTATATCATTATATTGCTAAATGGTTTGCATACAATCGTGATTTTTCTGTATGTATGGAACATCTCACATCACACACATCATCATATGCATGTACTTAATAAGAAATAGTTTTCATTCACGTTTGGAATGCAGGCTAATAAGTAAGTAAGTAAGCAAGAGGCAAGTTAGCAAGCAATAGTTATATTATTCGAAAAACTGAGAATCTCCATGATTACTAGTGATTGGGAATTTTTGGGCGGATGGTTATTTTGTTACAGATGTATCGACGGAAAAACACAATACGATACACATTCGATACAGCAAATGCATCGAGCTGCATCGGCTGTGCTAAACTCTGATATAAAGCGGATGAAACATCTATATAGAGTGGAACGTACTTTTTCATAGTCCAGTTTTATTTAGTATGCTGCTCAAGAAGACAAGGAAGAACTGAATGCAAAATGTCGTTCTTGTTAATATTTTAAATTTTGTATAACATGGAGGATAAAAGGGACAGCAAAATAAAAAAAAACATTAAAACTTTCTGCTCCTTAATTTTAACCTTGTGAGTTTTGTGAATTCTGAAAACTGCGTGGGCGATCAGTTATTTCTCAGAATTTTCCCTTCATTACTCGCATTGTCAGCTATTTGACCGCTTTTTAAAACTCTTAAAACCGCTTAGCATTTTTAGGAAACGAGATAAAAGTAACAAAGATGTCGTATCTTCATTTTGTTTCACTTCGCGCAAACCTGCTTTGGGAGGGCAATCCAAAGACCCGAGAGTTGCGAGGAAGCAGTGAAAGAAGTCTTTTAGACCACACCTCTTTTCCTCTCACAGGTGTCCTCTCTCTTTTGTCCCTTTCGACCTCTAATCTCCTGCGTCTCTTTCCTTTCCAAACCCCTGAGCCCAGGTAAAGGTACAGGTTTCTTTCTGCATCCTCGCTGGCCTGCTTTCCAAGGGACGCAAAAAACCTCTGTAGAAATGTGTTTAATGAATGTGAAGCTTATTTGAACTTCGTGTCTTTTCCGCTGAAAGAAATTTAATCACGAAATGCTTGTTGACGTCAAATAAACGGAAGTGGTACCAGCGGCTCGTTTTCCATTCACTCACTACAAAGCTGCAGAAATGAAAGGCTCCTAATTAGTAGGCGAATATATGTCACTCGTCATATAATTGCAGGGGGAGGGGACCAGAAACATTTGATAAAGATCCTCGGGATGCTGCAAGGCCTGAACTTCCTTGCCTTGTACTTCACGGTCGAGAGGCTTCGTTTCCGAGATTGAGTCATAAAAATGTCTCGGGAGAACGATACAACCAAATCCTGTGGTTGATCCATGTTCAGCGGATGTTCGTGGCGTAGGGGTATCCCAACTGCTTTCACTGCATGAATACGAACCGGAAGGCAATGGTAATAACAGCGTATGTTACTTACCATTAGACACTGCAACCATTTAATTATTTCGAAATAAATTCATAAACTGCTTCGCATCCATCAAACATACTAATTGCTCCTCTTAGGAAAGTTTAAAATCCATACTACAAACTGACATTCAGTTTTTTTTTTTTACTAGTGTACACATGCGAGAACTCTCGCTTGTTACACCCCACTCTCTTCCCTATTTTTTTCATATCCATATTAAGCCTGTAATATATCTTTTCCTTCAAGACCCTGTTAACGTCCGTCACTTGCTCTACATTCTCCTTGAATTACAAACTATTCTCATTTAATGTTATTACCGAGCAAACCCGTGAATTAATTAATAATTTCACATACAGTTGCTGATTTTACAGGTTCTGAACAGGTGCAGTAGAATGGAGAAGCGCCGAACGAGTAAAAATGTAATAGAATGTTCAAGAATGTTCAAGTTCTCATCCTGTAGAATTCAATGTGAGGAACATTTCTTTAAGGACTTTGGCCTCAAAATTTTAGTTTTTAAGGCTTTAAAACGCTTTGTTTAGATGTTAATTAACGATATATATATATATATATATATATATATATATATATATATATATATATATATATTAAAAAATCCGGGTGAATGTTGCTGATTGCATTTGACATGAATATTTATATGCGTTTTTTAAACAAATATTTCCTCTTTTTAAGTCAAAGTGTTACTTATCTCGTGTCTGTGAAATTCTCTTTCTTTAGAGACCTCACTTACCAAGATTTGTTGCGCGTAAGAGCTGCAAAAGCTATGTATAATACTAAAAAAATATAAAAGGCGATAAACAGAATAAACTAAGTGTAGTTACCATAGCATCAAACCTGAACCGAATTATTAACTTAAGAACTACGAAAGGCATTAATGATCATTGCAGCAGATAAGCAATATAATACAGCAACATAATGCCTTTTATGTGATCGAGCGCTTCAAATGGATTGCTAAATTCACTTTCCAAAACCTTAATTCACCCTCTCTTTTTCCACGTTTGTGTCGTATTCTTAGACTCATCAACAATAATTCTATAAGCACAGCTTTGAAGCAGACATTTTTTCGAGTTACAGTGATTATCAACTTTATTTTATTTATTTCCAACAGAAATGTTCAGTGTGATTTTCTTTTTCGTGTACTTAACAGACGTAATTACTTGGCGGCGACTCGAATTTCTGGAGTGAGAGCCCTTTGAGGAGTGTTGCGCCCCCAGCTACTGCCGCTGGTACCACAAAGCAGGTTCGCCCCGTCCGTTGCGCCCTTCGTGGGACGAGGCGGCGGCGGCGGCGGCGGCGGCGGAGGCGGCGGGGCGGCGGCGGCGGCGGCGGCGGCGGCGGCGGCGGCGGCGGCGGCGGAGGCGGAGGCGGAGGCGGAGGCGGAGGCGGAGGCGGCGGCGGAGGCGGAGGCGGGGCGGAGGCGGCGGCGGAGGCGGCGGCGGAGGCGGAGGCGGAGGCGGAGGCGGAGGCGGAGGCGGAGGCGGAGGCGGAGGCGGAGGCGGAGCGGAGGCGGAGGCGGAGGCGGCGGCGGCGGCGGAGGCGGCGGAGGCGGCGGCAGTGTCGACGAAACATCGACGCGGACGTCGATGACGACGTTGAAATATGGCAGCTGATAAGTAAAAAGGTTATGGGCCCGACAGTGGCGATGTCGTCAATATTTCACTCGGTGAAGTATCGGGTTACCTGATGCCTTACGCGGAACATATTGGCAGTCGCCTGCGTTGAGTGGTTTACTCAGGCACACGTCGTCCTTTTCGGCCCAATTCGAGTTTTGGCTCCGATGCCTACGTACTCACTGTCTCGCCAAGGGCTTTCTAGATCAGAGCGAGCATTATTTCCTAGTGATGTGACGTCGTAAATAAAATATCGATGATGCCAAACTATGAAGTTTAAAATTGAAATAAGGTATATTAACTTTATTAATCGTGGCACAAAATTTAATTTGAAAGTGGACTTATTAATTTATAATTAATACATCATGTTAATAATCCATCGGCCAAAAGTATCGATGTTTTAAATTTGGTTATTGTTAATTTAATAAAGCTAATTATTATTATTTTAAAATATTTTTTGTTATTTAAGGTTGCATCAACATCTAGGTTATTAGTGACCACTATTGGAGTTAACGTGGTGGTATCTGCGAAGATGAAACGATATTGTGATGATAAGAGCTGAAAGGACGAACACAAATTTGACCATGCCCGAGGTGGGACCGGGAGCGGTAGCTCAGTGCATCAACTGATGTCATTGCAGCGCCTCTGACCAGGAGGTCCTAGGTTCGAGTCCCGACAGCGGCAGTATTTTCGACACTAGCTTTTCAGCTAGGTCGAATTCAGTCACTGCCTGGAGTAGAATTCTAGAGGCCGGCTGCTCTGCTTCAAACAGCAGCAATCCCACTCTCAGCTCACACCAACCCCTCGCTTCAAACACGTCTCCAACTCCAAACATGCTTCAACCCTCCAAATCCAACATCAACTACCGCACCAACCACACCTCCAACTAAAAGCATGGCTTCAACCCCACATCCAAATCAACATCAACCACCGTTCAACCACCCCAACTAAAAGCATTGCTTCAACCCCTCCAAATACATCAACCACCGCTTCAACCACACTCCAACTAAAAGCATGGCGCCAACCCCGCCGCCAATTTCAACCTTGGCCAGCCCGCTGCCACCCGCCTGCGGCCCCGCAGCACGCATGAGCGCCCGTGCGCTGAGTTCGCCTGTCGCCCGCCATGCGGGGGAACGCGCCGCCGCGACGCGTCGCAACGCCCGCGCGTGAATGTTTTAGCGAGCGCCGCGCGCCGCCAATGCGCGTCCGGGGAAGCGGGGGCGGGGCAGCGGCGGCGGGGGGCGGCGAGCGCATTACGAGGTTAGTGTGTTGCGCCGCGCGCACTCAACCGTCTGCCCTCCCTCCCTGCTGCCCGCCGCCCGCCGCCCGCCGCCCGCCGCCCGCCGCCCGCCGCCCGCCGCCCGCCGCCCGCCGCCCGCCGCCCGCCGCCCGCCGCCCGCCGCCCGCCGCCCGCCGCCCGCCGCCCGCCGCCCCCCGCCCGCCGCCCGCCGCCCGCCACTCACCGCCCGCACGCCGCAACGCCTCCCGCCCACCACCACGCCCCCTGCTCGCTGCATATGTTTCTGCGCCGTTCGCGCCGCCTGCGGAATCTTCAAAGCGGCGCTCCGCCTGCCCCTCCTCGCTCCTCCCCTCCCCACTTCGTCCCCGACTCCCCGCTCCACTCTTTCCCGCTATGCCCCGATCGCCCGCCGCCCTTCCGCCTCGTCGCCCGTGCCCCCACCCCCCGCCCACACAGTCCGCCTCAACGCTTACTGCACCTCGGATTGCCTTCTCACACGCCGCAACGCTACTTCCCCCTTGCCCAGTTGCAGCGCCTCTGACCGGGAGGTCCAAGGTTCGACTCCTGACGGCAGCAGGATTTTCGACATTAGCTTTTCAGCTAGGTCGAATTCAGTCGCTGTCTGGAGGAGAATTCTAGCGGCCGGCTGCTCTGATCGGTAGTTTTCCTTGGTTTATCTGATCAACACCAGGCGAATACCGGAGCAGTACCTACCAAACGGGCCACGGACCGCGCGCGATCTTTCCTTCCTCTTCCTTGTCCTATACTCTCTCCCTTACACACACACTTACACTAACATTCACTACACTACTACATATTCCGGGAGACCGGTCGGAAGCTTAGAGCTTGTCCGGCTGGGGCGGTGCCCTGCTGGTAGAAGAGTCCTGGTTAGGGGGAAACCGAGCTAGCCGACGGTAGGTCGGCGTCGGATCTCGCCATCCAGCGGGGGAAGATCACCGCCATCTACCGAAAAAAACATGCACTGCACTAACGGGACTAATGACCACAGTAGTTGATTCGCCCAGAAACACGAAAAAATCAATCAATCAAACCTTGTCCAGTCCCAACCCGTCCTACCCCGTACCCCGCACCGGTCTCTGCCCACCGTACACTGCAGCTTACTCGCTCCCTGCCACCACTCGCAACCTCTGACACACGTCTCTTTCCTCCTTCCTCCTGATGGACCGCTCGGTCCCCTTGGCCCCTCTTCTTGCCTCCCGCCTCCCTCCTTCCTCCACGATATCCGACTCCCCCACTCGCCTCCTGCTTCTCATCCCACCTCCCGGCCCCCGTTGCAGTGCCTCTGACCGGGAGATCCTAGGGTTCGAGTCTCGAGGTGGCAGGATTTTCGGTACTAGCTTCAAAGTAGGTGGAATTTATCCTCTGTCCCGGGGAGAGTTATAGTGGCCGGCTCCTCTGATCGGTAATTTATCTACATTTCTTCGATCAACACCAGACGAGTGCCGGAGCAGTACCCTAACAAACGAGCCGCGGACCGCGCGCGATCTTTCCTTCCTATTCTTTGTCCTATTCTCACACTCCTTACAGACACACGTACGTTACATTCACACATTACCACACATGCCGGGAGACCAGTCGGGACCTTATTTCCGCTGGAGCGCAGCCCTGCTGATGGGAGATTACTGGTTGGGGAAAATCCCACTATCCGACGTCGAAAGATTTCACCATCCAGCGGAACGGAGCGGCCATATCACCACCACTTCAAGCGATAACCATGCACTACACTTACGGGTATAATGAATTTACCCGTTGACGCGCCCAGAATCATTAATCAATCCGTCAATCAAAGGATAATATCTTGATTTGTCGCAGTTGATGGTCGAAAGTCTTGAATGATTTCGCTACCTTCACTAAGACGTTTACGCCAGATATATGCACGTAGTTTTTCTTCTTTCTCACTTCATCATAGGATTCTTGAAGTATTCTTAATGTTTCAGAAGTCTTATGTGTAACAAAACTCAAATCATTATGTTCGAGCATTCTCTATAGATAAAATTATGAGCTATGGCAAGTGAACATACCCAAACTACAAAACTACTGTACCTTACAAACGCAACAATCGCTACTATTATGAAACTTCGAAGGGAGGAATGTTAAGAAAGTTACTACCTTAATCCAAATAAATATGTTTGGTAACTGAAACTAAAATTAATATTTAATATTCCGGGGAGTCTTTGAATCGAGCAGAAATATCTTTAAAGTTGTGGCATGTAATGTGAGAAGCTCATCGCATTCACATTTTTTGTTCACTTTTTTTTTCTTTTTCGAAAAATGAGTATATCTTTGTCCGGATGAGTTCAGACTTTATCGACCTTCTTTAATGTACTGAGGAACTATGTTTTCTGGAAGAAGATTTAGAATTCAAATAGTGCTTTGAATTCTTTTCATTGAAATAAAGACCAAAAAATCGAAATTTCTCTATTAACTGAATATTACAATGTCGGCCCCTCTATTCCTTCTTTCATTAGTGGAAAGAAGGAAACCTTTGCTTCGATTTATCTTGCACCTGCGGAGCGTTGCCTTCAGCACCAGTTGCGCGCGGCGCCGGGGGCTGAAGCAATGATGAGCCGCTGCGCGTCGCTGCGCCGCCTCGTGTCAGCCGCCCGCGCAGAGGAGGCTTCGGCCACGTGCTCCGAATGCGAGAGCAGCCCCGATCTCTCCCTCCCCCCGCCCCTTCCCCTCCTCCACAACCCTCATCTTCCCCGACTCTGCCTCTCCTCTCTACGCCCGTCCTCCTCTCCGCTCTCACCCATCCCTCTTCTTCCCTGCTCCCCACTCTCCCCCCTCTCTCCTCCAGCGCTCCTCCTCTTCCGTCCATCTTGCACCCTCCTCCTCTTCCGCCCCTCCTCTTCATACACCCTCCTCCTCATCCACCCCTTCCTCCTCATCCACCCCTCCTCCTCATCCACCCCTCCTCCTCATCCGCCCTCCTCCTCATCCGCCCTCCTCCTCATACGCCCCTCCTCCTCAACGCCCCTCCTCCTCTACGCCCCTCCTCATACGCCCCTCCTCAACGCCCCTCCTCTACGCCCCTCCTCATACGCCCCTCCTCCACGCCTCTCCTCCCCCGCCCCGGCGCGCGCGTTAATCGAAAGCGGAGAGGCTGCGCACGCGGCGTGTGCGGGGGCGGCTGACTCATCGGCGCGAGCGCGAGCGCGTGCACGCCGACGCGGCTTAAGGAGCTGCGTTGCGCTACGCCGCGCCACGCACCGCGCCGCTCGCCTGCAAAGGGAACGAGACAAACGGGCGGGATTGGGCCGAAAGGAGCGGGTAGCGAAAGCGTTAGGAGGCCCGCTCAACGCTGATGCTCGGCGAACAGCGGCGAGTGGCGCGAGTTCGGCCTGCGTGGAATTTCGCCCGCAAGTTGCATCGCGTCGTTATGATGGACGCCACTCCGCGTTAGCGGAGAGAATCTTTTAGAAAGGACGCGTCAACCCGTACGGCGATCGGGGAAAGTTGATCTGAGGAGAATAATAAAACTATTATAAATGAATAAACCTCCGAACATGTGCAACGTAAAGAAGGGATATTCGTGCAAAACTTTCTTGTCCATTCATCCATTTTTCAAACATTACGTATACATTCATTATCTTTGTATTTAAGTCACTGAGGGTTTTCATTTAGAAAACAGATCTTTTCATTCGACCAGATTTCGTGGTTTTGGCTTTCAGTCAAAGTAATGGGCCCTATATAAATTATTTAATAAATATCTTAGAGTTAATAGAACGAACACTTATATGTCGTCATTTATAGTCTCTGTCGTCTTTTGGTTGTGTGAGCTCAGTCAAAACTCAGATAGTGGTGTTTTTTTTTAGTTTGAAGATTGGTATTTTTACATGATTAAGGAGGGTAATGAATACAGTGGTCACCAATCGTTTCAAACATACATAGTTTTACAAAGAAAAAAGTGATTCTAATAGAGATGAGTTTGGACTTTAAATTAAGGTTGGTAAGATAGGTAGTAATGAGAAGGGGCTGTCCCAGAGAAAACCAGAGGCCAGGGATATTTGATCCACGGGGGCCCCTCATTTGAAGCAAAACTTCCCCTCTTCTCCAATTTATTTCATCATGCATCAGAAATCATTTATAGCGTTAAATTTAGATTAGATATTAATACATTTTATATATTTTGAATGAAAAACATTTATAATAATAATTATTTTTATTATTATTTAATTATTTTTATTATTTTTATTATTATTTAATATTGTTTATTATTGTTTATTATATTTAATATTGTTTATTATTGTTTATTATTATTTAATATTATTTATTATTGTTTATTATTTATTATTATTTATTATTATTTACTATTATTGTTATGTGTAGGTGTAAAACTGAGCGTGGGGTAAAATGATCTCAAAACCTGGCATTTTTTGAGATAATTTCGCCCCACTGTGCGGCGCGCGGTGCGGTCTCAAAGGAAACGAGATCGCAGCTGCCGCCGCCGCCGCCTATCAGAGGCGTAAGTTATGAGCTTTGCGATGGCCGAGGAGGTGGGGGGGGGGGGGGAGGCGAGGCGGAGGAAGTCGCTGCGTAGGCGGAGCGGAGGAAGGCAGGACGCGGCGGCGGCAATTGCCTTGACAGAGGTCACGTACACAGCATTTAAGCTCAGTGGAGTTTAGTATTTGGATTCTAGTTTTTAATGTGTAAATAAGATAATTACATGTGATAACGTAAATTGTGTTTCCACGGCACCAATATAAGAAGCGGTTTTTGTTGTTATTTTTTTCGTAAAAATTAATATTGGAATGAAAACAAAGATACTATCATTTTTGGGGTATTTCGACAGAATTGGACGGAAGGGAGCCAGTAGATCCAGAATTGTATTTTCGGTATAAAAAATCAAGCATTCTCTCAGAAGATTTTGTTGTATGATTGTTGTTCGTTCGCTATGGGTTTCTCACCAAAAAAGTTGGTGACATGATTTCTTGTTCTGTTTTCATATTCCCTTCCTTTGCATTCTAACCTCACCTCTTCTGCGCCCTAAAAGATATCCAGATTTCATACATTGTATGCATCGTGCATTGCTACATGTTCGCAATATTATAATGTAAATGGGTGATTTTTTAATCACTTTTGCAAATTTTTAAACAACTCACCTGTTCAGTACAGGTATGTACAAATTTACTAAAACAAATTTCGTACATATCTTTAGTTGATATTACCATTATCTTCACTAGAAAATCAACTACTTGGAAACTAAAATTTTGCTTATCGAAATCAATAATTGATCGAAAATAAAAATGATACTAGTTCATCATCATTATCATCATCATCATTACTCTCCCCGTCCTCCTCCCCTCCCGTCTTCCATGATTCTTTTTTTCGGTCGAAATGTCTTGATTCCTACGTCTATGAAACTACAGTGTCTAATCAACTATGAGAAAATGTTATTTTATTCTATGAAATTGAGCGAATATTTCAGATATTCGCCAATTCAGCGAACATTGTAATTTCATTTTCTGCTTTGAACGTTAGTTTTGAGATTAGAAGAAATACAGGAATCAATTCCATGGAAAATATAATTTCCGCCATTTGAATCTGGAATCATTTTATCAGATTTTTCAATGAGTCTCAATAGATAATAAAACACTGAGAGAAGAAGAAAAATCTACCCCGTAGGTCCAGAAGAAAAGCAAGAAATTATCGAAGCACGTATGGGTAAGAAGCCCAATGAAAAGAGAGTCACGGCCTACAAAATTTTACAGATTTTTGCATTAAATTCTTTCGGTGTAAACGTAATTTAGATTTTGCGAAGAAACGAAAGTTCATTCGGGATTCCCAGTGCTCCGTTTAGAATGCTGCTAGTTGGGTTGAAGCGCATCGCAAAAATATGGATTTTCAAGTTTCTGAAGAAACTTTCACATCTGCGATACGTCGGCATAGTAGAGAAAATGTTCAGCACAAGCCACCCGCAAAAGCGTGTGTATTTACGAGTCTGCAATTAAAGCTTCGTAGCCTGCGCCGCTAACCGAATTCGTTTATTACGCTCCGTGAAGTCACGGAGGTTAAGCGAATTCGAGACTCGCGGGTTTCTGGTTGGGCGACCGGCTAGGAACCCCGGGATCTAAGGGCGTTGAGCCCCTGGCCGAAGGGATAAAAGGCACTGACTGACTGCGGACGTAACGAGACTTGACTAGTTAGTAATTACTGAGTAACGGTAATGAAAGTAAATTACTGAGTAACGGAGAATTACTCCAAAGAATGCGCTCAACGCCCAACAAGGGGTAAAGAGACGCGTTGCGTCATCAACGACGCAACAAATTAAAAAAAAGAAAAAAAGATCTTTGTTTCCTTGATCCTAGTCGCGATAGTGACAGGATTCATCGCAAGTGAAAGAAAAAAACAACAAAACTGCACGTCACTAAAAACCACGTTATCTAATAAACAAATGAAGATATCAACAATCGGGAAATGGCGTCATAATTAGCAGATCTGCGCAAACCTAGCGACATCAAGCGAAATCCCCTGGAATTTACTGGAGACGCGCAATTCAAACAGTCCGCGTATTTTTTGAACGGACTATGTATTCGTGGTTTCGTGCCATATGTTGTTGTTATTGTTGTTGTTTGTTTTTTTTCAGAGATGAATTTCAATGAAAAGATAAGAACGAGTTTCTGGTGAAAATGTTCTCAATTGCTCTGAATGCGAAAACGAATAATAAAGAATTTATAAGAAAATTCAAAAGACTTAACACAGTGCTAGAAAGAACACTAGTGCCCATACATTGACCTTCAATGATGTAGTTTCGATTGACAGATCCCGTCAATTTCGCGGCATAGACGTTTACTTCAAACGTTATGACTTTACTACAGTTTACTCTTTACGTCTTTTCACTTCAAGCGACCTGAAGCGAATCAGGTACTAATATATAAATATCATGAAAGCAACGATGTTTTTCTTCTTTGCCGTTGGAAGAACGTTGTAGATCATTATAATTCTCATTAAGTGAGGAATTAACTACTTAAATTTTCATAATGACACCCATGTGTGGAGACCACTTTGTTAATAATGAAAATTATGTAATAGGGTTTTAATAGAAGATTAAGAGTTATATATGACGACTTCCTTCTTTTCTTTCGAGGTGCGTGATTGCGGCAATATTCGATATTATGTTTTTATATTTTGTTTTCAGAAAGCAAAAATTAAGTCAGAAGATCACTCACAACTTTTAATACAGTATTTCTGTATTGTTGGTTGTTTGCCTTTTTTACTTATTCCAATTTAGATATGTTTTGGTTTGTACCCCAAACATTTTCTTTCTGAAGATATATCATTGATTATAAACGACGGAGTTAATATATTACGTCTTTAGATTACTCGACTTTCGAAACTCTCTATCATTTGTTTTCCGGAAATAATTTTTTATAACCGTGTTCTAAGAAAAGTAGTTTCCAATTGCTTCAATGATGTCTTGTCTATTGCTTGATAGTAGAATTTTAACTACTAACCAGCATAATTAGTTTTCATCCATCATTAAATTAAAATGTGTATATTTTTGTGTTGTACGACGTGGCACACAAGCTATTAAATGCAGGAATTTAACACTACATGGTAAAATGGAAAATTTTTAACAAAAGCCTAATAAGTGTGCTAATAAATTATCAAATAGACATTTTTATGTATTAATCACCTTGATAATATATATTTACTTCTTTTCATCAAGACTTTCATAACAAATATTAATTGATCAATAAAACAAACAGATCCCAATTGCTGTCCTTCAGCCAGTTTCTTCATCACAGTGCTGTCATGTGACAATGGCGATATTAATGAGGGTTCATACATGTTGCATTAATGTTAATGGTAAAACGGAACAATGAAACTAATGTATGCTTTTATATTTTTTCAGGTGAGTTGGAAATGTACTGAAGCTGCCACATCCCATACATGTGCTCCTGAGTTGGGTGAGAATTGGCAACTGCAAATTGCAGCATCATCGATGAATTTTCCTGTATTAATTTCATAAAATTTGTTTTCTCCCTATTTACCTTTAGCCTGTATGTTTGCCTTTCATGAGCATACACTTACGTTGGTTTTATCGTGAATAATTTTGATTTGTTCCCCATAACCTTCAGTTTATAGAAATAAAATTAAAATTACATTGACTAGAAGAATTGTTTCTGTCATTGCGATTATCGGTTCGCTCTGGATTCGGGACATACACGGATTTCTCATTGTTATTAGTCTTGTGCCTGTTAGCAGAACCGCTGTACAAAGAATGTAGAATCTATCGCTAAACGGTCAACGCTCACTTTTTATCTGTAAGTTCCAGAACTTAAATTTCGGCCATTTCATGTGAAGTTTTTAAATAATCTAGTGCACAGTTAGTTTTAATGGGGTTCTCTCATTTCCTCTGGATATCATTCCAACACTGTTTTATAACATAATTTGTATCATCATGACTTCCTATTGATTCAATGATTCACCCCTTTCAGGTACAGCCACAGACTTTGGTCTTGGAATAAGATAAAATTAATAGACACTTACTACTGTTAGTAGCATCGTTTTATTCTATTATCTGCGTCATTCATTGTATCGCTCTCACATTTTTTCATTACCATTTTATTTTAATTTTTTTATTCATTTCTCGCTACATTTTTGAACATTTAATAATCTTTAATTTTCCAAACTCCAACGACTTAACACAACACGTGTTTATTTCAAATTTCTTTTTTCTTGCATTTTCCTCTCTGTTCGTGTCCCGGCCCTCTCCACAGAAATTCTCCTCTTGGCGCCCTTTTATTCCTAGGCCCTTTGCCCTCCGGAAGGGCCTCCGGGACGTGCGTCGTGACGCGAGCAGCTGACGCGCGCACGGTGTTTTAATCAATAAGTCCGATTTAATTACCTAAAATCCGAGTGTTTTTCCTATGTTTAAGCGTGTTTCGCCCGAGGCGCAAATTAAACACTTTTTTCGGCGCGTTCGCGGCAGCCCCCGTGAAATATCGGCGCAATCCCCGCGAAACTCGCGCGTCGGGCCGGGGGGGAGGTGAAGGCCGCTTACCCGCGCTGCGAATCCTCTACATCGCTGTTCGTTCGACGGAAAGCGCTTCACGCGTGTTAACGATGTACGTTCGATGGCGGACAAATTATTAGGATGCACCTAGAAGGCAACGAATAATTTCTTGATTGTGATGAGTAATGGGTGGATTTGAATGAAATATCTGTTTTTTTTTCTTTAAAACAATGCCTTTTAGTATAGATACTCATTGAATGTTATGGAAATACGAAATGACTCATTTTTATATGACTATTTTTAAAAAAAATTCTTCATGATCTCAACTAATTACTCGCGATTACTCGCGATTACACGCGCTCCGGATCCTCTACATCGCTGTTCGTCCTACGGAAGGCGCTTCACGCGTGTTAATGATGTACGTTCGATGGCGGACAAATTATTAGTATGCACTTGGAAGGCAACGAATAATTTCTTGATTGTGATGAGTAAGGTGTGGATTTGAATGAAATATCTTTTTTTTCTTTTCGTTTTAAAACAATGCCTTTTAGTATCGATATTCATTGAATGTAATAGAAAGAGGAAGTGACTCATTTTTATATGACTTTTTAAAAAAATTCTTCATGATTTCAACTAATAAGTGATTTTACGTTTATCCGTCATTCTTAAAGCATTTTCTCTGATTTCATCGATTTTAATATCATTTTTATGCTATTCTTCAAATAATATTTCCGATGTGCCACGAATTCCTGAGTAGCCTGTTCGATTTCTTCGCTCAGAAATTGTAAGATCAGATGTTGTGAGTTTGTATTCTAAGGTTCCTGTGACTCCTATCACGGCCACCGTCTGATCGGCCGATTTTGCGATAACTAAAGGCAGAGAGATTTTGTTAAAGAACCCTAACCAAATTTTTTTCAAGTTGAATGCACTTGAAGGATAGGAAGAAGCCTCGGTTACATCAGTAACATATCCTAATGCTTGAGATGTTCATCTGAACTGGTTTTGAAACAAAAATTGCATAAATTTTTCTTTGCTTTTACGGCATTTTAAAACATTTTGTGAGCATTTTATTGATCATTTTTGACAATTAGGTTTAGGTCATCAAAATCCGCCCTCTAATGATGAGTGTCATACCCAGTCTCCGAGTGTAAGCGTCCAAGAAGTTTTCTTCGTGACAATAATATTCCTGGTATTTACGTGAGCAGCGTCCCGTATTCTCAGTGCGTTGTTGATATAAGTTATCAGCCCACGTACCCTATCGGCTTAGTCCGGCGTAAGCGGAATATGTAAACGTACAGCACCTTTGTAGCGTCAGCTTCTAGCTGCCCCCAATATGGCGGCACCAGCTCCACATTATTGCCGTCGAGAAGACAGTCAAAATGCAGCGGCGATGTCGATGTCAAGGTGCCGCATGCACATTACGTACACATCATGCTTGTACACGACCCGGACAGAGGAAGAAAGATGGGATCAGATTGGAAAGGAGAAGGATGGTGGGTGGGAAATCCAATTATGCCACGCCAAGGGTAAACATCTATAACCAAACGGAATTCGAACCTGCAGTTCTTCTTTCCCAGATCGCCACTACGATAACTCTTTAGCAATCTCGGCCCTCTTGGCTGTAAGGAGTCTTTCTGCACCTTCCTGCCGTAATCGAGCGATTTCAGAAGTGGTGTGCCTTTCTCTCTCACTGTACGATGGATGTCCGGGGGATTCGTGAACAATGAGTCTTAAACAATGACGTATGAATGATGATAGAGGTACTCTTATACGATTTCCGGGTTCGTGGTTGTATGAGAAGCGAATCACGTTACAATCAAATGGTGAAAACTCCCCAAACCGTACCTGGGCCATGAACATGCGTTCTTACAAGATTCTCCAAGCCCATTCGCTACCGAGTCAAACTCTGATTTTACACACAGAATGAACATACAAATAAAACATTTTGGATTCGCTCTCCCGTCGCGAAACAATGTGTTCTTATGAATCGCGATAGTCTTCGTTTCTTAGTGAAGGGGTGCTATTGTTCATGTTCGAATATACTTAATATTTTATTAGTTTAAATCTGGTTTGTTTAACAACATCTTGTTACCAAACCTGCTTTGAGTGATGCATCAAACAGCGTTCTGTAACACAACATGCTGGAAATCACAAGATTTCAATACAAAAGTAGTGTCAAGTCACCTCGATGAACAGATGCCTTCCCTGAGTCTGTATTGAATGGTTAGCACTCATTGTTCACTACCCCAAGAGTGTTTCGTATTTGTTCTAATCTATTTTGGATACGATGAAGATGTTAAAATAGAGAAGTAGCATATTTTAAACCATGAACTTCAGTTCTCCCGAACAAAATATCGTAGTGTGTGTGAGAGAGGTTGGATGTAAAAGGACACTCCAAGCAGCAGAGCTGAGGTATCAAGTGAGTGAAAAGTGTTCAATGTTGGCGAAAAGATAAAAAGAAATATTAGAGACGGTAAGTTATAGAAATAATGGTTGGGGCTCATGTCATCAAACTGGTCAAAGGATATGCTCTGGTGAGATAACGACATCTAAGGCAACGAGAGAAGAGCGAAGGAGAAGATGAATTGACACCAAATCAAAGTGGTCGGCGAACGACACACGAAGAAAATAAATAATGTAGGGATGATGAGGACGAATAAGGTAAGAAAATAACATAATAATGGACATTATTATTGTGGAAGTTGATGACGACGATGAAATCGTTTTGCTGTTTTAATACATTTCGGACATTCACCGAGCTCAATTCCCTCCAATATTTCTGTATTCGTTTCTAGGTCCTTAATATCTCACTTTTACCTCGCCTTCTTTCTTTCCTGTTCCTTATCCTATTCTCGCCCCTTACACACACTTACACTAACACGCACTACACTACCACATATTCCGGGAGGCCGGTCGGAAGCTTAGAGCTTGTCCCGGCTGGGGCAGTGCCCTGCTGGTGGGAGAGTCCTGGTTAGGGGGATACCCCACTAGCCGAAGGTAGGTCAGCGTGGGATCTCGCCATCCAGAGGGGAAAGATCACAGCCGCCACACGATGAAAAATCATGCACTAGACTTATGAAAACACTGACCGCACTAGTTGTCGTGCACTCGTTCACTAACAACCAACGAATGTTTCAACAAGTCCATGTTTTTGCTTCCTTCGTCGCGCCGGGACCCTTGTCCCATGAGCGCGGTGGCTTCGCCGGTCGGAACCCCACTGTCGCTCGACCCCCCCTTCTGTCTCGCGCTCCGTTCGGCGACGCTTCGCCTCGCTCATTTGTTTGCGATCGCGTGCACCGCCGCCGTCGCGTTGTTTGTTCATCGTCCGCGTAAATTCTGCGGATTTAATTCTGACTACCACCACTGTCACCATCGCTTCGAGCGCCACGATCGCCCACGGGCAGGCGGGCGGGCGGGCGGGCGGCCGGGCGGGCGGGCGGCCGGGCGAGCAATGCATGAAATTGCTGGGTTCCGTGTAGGTCGCATCTCCCAAAGCGCCTGGCGCCGTAGGCAACCCGCGCTACACGAGAGGAGCGCCGCGGGGCTCGTTGCGATTGTCGCGCTCGCAGTGGCGGAAATGTTCAACGAGACCCTCACTTCGGGCTGTCGAATGTTAAAAGCGGCGGAAATTATGAAATGAGACTGCGGGAATGCGAGGAAATATCTCGCGACACACAAACGTCCTCCAGAAAAAAGAACGTTGGAAAGGAAAGACAACGTTGCTTCAGTTATAAAGTTTTCTGCGGGAAGACATAAACAATCCATGTTACATATTGGGAAGGTAAATGTCTAACGAAAACACTGGAGATTGAAGAGTTTGTTGGTTTGAATGTTATTGTCGTAAATTGGAAACGAGACCGCCTGTATACACGCAAATGTATTTGGAAGATGTAAGACAAATAGCTGCTAAGTTAAAATGCACTTCAGTTTTGAAAAAAGTTTCCAGGAACTGTTCATCAAATAATTATATTGTTAAGATGATGTTGTCAATGTTACATAAGAAACTGTTTGACCTGTAAAATGTTACATTCGTCCGAAATTGAAAAGTAAATTTGGACCAATATGAAGAAATCAATTGACTGAACAAAACGTATCAAGTGAATGCTACATGGGTAAAGCAATAGGACAATACTTTAATTATTAAAGATTCTTCATCAAGAATTTATTTGTTTATAAATAGTAACTTTGTAAATGCCTAATTCGTGGAGCAGTGTATGAGATATAAGGAGAAGTAGAATGGCAAATGTGAATTAATACATTTTTTGTATACATATTTCATTAATTTACTCTTTAAATTGTTAGCGACATTTAGAATGTGTAATAATTGATGTATGGATTCTCTGCAAATACGTTGTCTTCCTATGTGTTATTTGTGTAAATGGGTACATTCCTTAGGTTTCTTAAAGGTGGAAGTAAAATGAAGAAACCCAAATGTGTACAGTGAACTGGGAAGCGAGTCGGGTTTAAAAATTCATCACTTCCTGTCATTAATATTTGCATTTTACATAAACGCAACGTTGTCTTTAAAAGCACGTTTCAACATTGCTGCTCCCGTCGGTTGGTTGCGCTGCAGAAATGTGCTGAAAGTACGGTTGTCTACTATTCTCCGTTTAGTGCTATAGGCGATGGTTTTGCTAGGTTCTAAAACAGTTGAAGATCGTATCGCAGAATACCGCATCGCTTCGCGAGATGTGTTCTTTTGCCATGCAGATAAGTCTAATTGTTTACTGATGTGTCTCGGAAATGTCAGTTTAGTGAGTGTTGTTAAATGTGTAAAATTTTGAGGATTTTTGTTTTTCTTTTGTTCCATATCGTCACTAAAAAAAATTATATCTATGGTATCTTCATTTCTGTCGATAATCCCCGTATGAAAATGATACTTATCAAATATGATAAGAAAACAACAATATATATATATATATATATAATATATAAATTATCATATTTGAGTTTTCATATATGATAAGTTCACTTTTAAAACGTGTTCTACGTCTTATTAATCAAATATGATGGACTCTAGATGATACAGAAAAAGACCGTTGACCTGTCAGAAATATTCTGCCCTCACGCCACCAACTCTACTGTTGGCTTAGCGGCTGTAATCATGTATTCATGTTCACTTTTCTGTACTTGCTACGCTAATTGATTTATGATTTTTGTGATTTGTATTCCTATAATTTTATTTTTATGACTTTATAATTTTTAATTTTAAAAATGATTTCATCATTTTGAGCGTGGCTATCAGCGACCAAGGAGCTTAAATGACAAATAATGAAAAATGTTGGACAGAAAACATATTTTTACAAGTTTGAACTCTCTGTGGTCAACTGATCTTCATATTTAAAACACTAAAATTTTTCTTGAAAAAAATGAGTTTTTTATCAACCAAATTGTGTTATTTTGGCTAAATAAAATATTTTTGGCCGAGTTTTCGCTTTCTATTATTAACCGGTTTGTTATATTATCATAAAAGTTTAATAATATCTTCAAAGTATTTAGAAAGAACGCTTATTTGTTGACATTTGTTCATTTCATCAACTCTTTGTGTGACTTGCGATCGACGTTTCGGCGCAAGGAAGCGTGTGTGAGTGTGAAGCGTGTTGTTATAATTAGTAAAGCGAAAATAACAAGTTTTTTAAGTTCGATAGTCAGTTTTGGAGAAAATGGGCTGACCGTTTATCCGCTTGCGTTGTTCACCGACGGACAGGCAGACTGATGGACGGACGAGAGGACGAACGGATGAACGCACGAACGGACGGACGAACGGACGAACGAACGGACGAACGGACGAACGGACGAACGGACGAACGGACGAACGGACGAACGGACGAACGGACGAACGGACGAACGGACGAACGGACGAACGGACGAACGGACGAACGGACGAACGGACAAACGTTTTGCCATCAATCGATTTTTCACAAGGACTTTGGATGGATTCTGGCTACACCACATGTTAGAGGATTTTTTCTAAGTTTAGCAACATTATCCACTTTTCTTATTATGCAATAAGAGTTTTTCTGCCTCACTACTCCGTAGCGAGAAAGTAAAATATTAGGGGAGAACATCGATTTTCAGTATAGTACATGTGTTGTTCTTTTCTGTTGTAATGTTTCACAAACTTTTATTTGTTTGAGAGCCCTTCAAGAGTTTAGTTAGTATTATATTAAAACAGTTTTGAAGTAAGACTTTCAGATAACCTCCTACTCCTATCATTCAGAGACATCTTAAACATTCAAATTGATGTCCTGTAAAATTTCTCGACCAGTAAGGTAAAATCTTAGATTTTGCTCTGCGTGAGGCAGTACTTTAATGTGAACCCTACTTAGAATTTCTGCGCATACGCAAACGTTACGGTAGATTTATATCGGAACCCGATACTTTTACAGAATTATCGGGTGTGATCTCGCAACTCCAATAAGTTTACTACCTTTGGGTTTAACCCGGAGACTTCGAGGATTAAGTATAACCTCTGGGCTCCGTGTTTAAACTTATTATCTCTGGGTTATTTAAGTATTTCAGAGATAACAGTCTTTTAATTTTTTAACATGAATTCACAGAAAATATTGATGATATAATATGATGATATCTCTCTGATCGAACTTCAATAAAAGAGAAACAAAAGGATACAGGTATGGTTGGCGCTTTCAACAACTATTTTGGTTCTAATCATACAAAGATGTGTACATATGTACGACATATATCTTCTTAATTATAGAAGAGAAGAGATTTCCGCTCATGTTTAAGTGGAATAGTTTTCGAAACTGTCATGAACATGTCAATACACTTGTGTATTGTGTTCGCCAGTGTCGAAAATTCTTGGCAGTTGGTACCCGAACCCTAAAACCTCCTAGTGGGACACGCTGCAGCGACTGTTATTGCTGTGAACCATCTCTGCCGGCCACAAGTCGCCTGTCTAGTGTACATGGGTTTCCGTAACGTGGCGCCTGACGGTATTATCTCCAAGATGGAATACGGCACGGCTCTTCCCGTCTTTCTCGGTCATGCCGCTAGATGAGCTTGATGCGGTCGCGATCATGCGACATCTTGCGGCACGACCGAGAAAGACAGAAAAAGTAATGTCATATTTCATCTTGAAGATAAAACCCTTTAGCTGCCACCAGTACCAGATTACCGCACAGGCTGAGTAAGCCATAGCATTGGGCGCGCATTTTTTGGGGGCAGACGAATTTCAGCTGGTGCAAAATTTCATAAGGCGAACTTTTCAATGTTTTTATAGAAATATTTCATATTTGTAATAAAAGAAAGTGTTAATTAATCAAATATATATATATATATAATATACACACACACACACACACATTGGTGTATTAAGATAAAATGACTACAAAAGTATCGTATATTTATTAAATCAATATCGTGGGGAGAATTATTTATAGGCATACGTACAATCAGGGCTTCATTTCTGGCGGTACGTGAGGGAACGACGGTCCAGTACGTCGTAAATAATTATTAAATAATAATATAAATATTCAGCGATTCTATTAATAATCATTAATTGGCTTCCGTTTCGGAACCTGCATTTTATAAATAAGCACTGCGTATAATCAATTATTAAACGAACACAATATTTGCGTCGGTTAAAATATTGAAAACAATTTTATTCAAAATATTATAAAAAGTTTTAATGTTTCAAAAAAAGCAAATTAAAAGAGCGCTAAAATATTTGACAGCCTAGGGCACACATAACTCAAAGTCAGGCACTGGCTGCTCGTTACGAAAAGCCCAAGTACACCTCCGGCGCAGGGCAGGGCCTCCTGTGCGCTGCCCTCGTGCGCGGTCGCGGGTCGCAGCGGCCGCCGCCGCGAGGCGACGCGACGCGGCGCGCCGTGCAGCTGGCCTGGCACGCGGCCGCCGCCGCCGTCGGCGATAACGCGGCGCGATGCACTCGGACGCGTTGCCCCCCTCCCCCCCGCCCCCACGACCCCTTCCGCGCCGTGCGCAGCGCCGCGACGTTGCCACGCGCCGCCGCCGCCGCCGCCGACGTCTTGCATGCGATGCCGGCAAATGGCTGCCTTCGAGGGAGTGCAATGCAAGCGGGTTAGGGTAAGGTGTCCAGACGACCGTATTAGCCGTGACTTTTTTAGCCCCTGTCCCGTGTTTTGCGAAAAGAAACGGGGACGCCAAAATGATCCGTTTTTGTGACAATTGTGCATGCGAGGGCTGGCAAATGAGAGACTTCAAGGAAGTGCAATGCAGATGAGTTAGGGTAAGGTGACAAGACGTCCAGTATTAGCCGGGACAGTATCGGTTTTAGTCCCTGGCCTGTGTTTTGCGAAAAGAAGACGGGACGCCAAAATATCCCATTTTTGTAACAATTGTGCATGCGAGGGCGGCAAATGAGAGAACGGGACGTCAAAATGATCCATTTTTGTGACAATTGTGCATGCGAGGTTGTCTTCAAGGGATTGCAATGGAGGCGGGGTTAAGGTAAGGTGACCAGACGACTCGTATTCGCTAGGACACTCCATTTTTGAGCCCCTTTCCCGTGTTTTGCGAAAAGAAAACGGGTCGCCAAAATAAATTGATGGGTGAAGAGGAGACCGTCTTCTCTTACTCAACACAACCTGAATAAATCCTAAAACTGCTGACGGAAATGTTTGCTTCCGAATTTCCATCACTTGATTTGAAAATTGCTCTATGGAAATAAAAACTGAGGCACCTCATATGGATTAATTGTATCTCTGAAAAGAAGAAATAATTTTTTCCCTTCCCAATACCTTCACCCCGCGTTAATTCGCAGTCTGGGGGAGTGTCGTTAATTGCGACACTCTTGTAGTTGGAACGTACAACCCCTACAGCTGTTTCAACAAATGAGTTCACTGAACCCGATGCAAGGCACGTATGTATTAGCTGTCAGTGATCAGTAGACATCGGTTGTTTAGGGAAATGCCTATATTTTTCTAGAGAACTTATTTAAAGGCTGATAATATATGTGCACGAATCCTGACAAATGATGACATATAGCGAAGTTCTATAATGCTTATGTTCGCTTATTTTAGCATAAATGCCTTTTTTGCCATAAATGCCTTTTTTGAACTTTTTTGCCTTTTATTTATTATATTTATATACAATGCTAAGATATCGGAAAATCGGCGATGGTCCAACGTGACCATTCATTACGAAACCTTCAATTCACGTCTTAGTGCTTCAAATTATGATGGAATTCCTGAAAGTATACCAACTGATTTTTCTCCATTTCCCTATTTCATAAATACTAGCCATGATCTGACATCATGGTCGATTGACAACCGAAATTTTAAGTGGAAATAAATATAAATTCCCAGAATGTTTCAGTGTTGCTAGTGATGGGCTGCTAAAATATATGCCAGTCACATCGTTCAGATATCCTTCTCCACATTCGAACTGATTTTGTCTCCCAGTCGTCGCAGATTTGAAATTGCAATCCTTGAAAAGTTACTGGTAATATATTACTGCTTAATGGAAACTATTAAGAATAAAATGTAGAAGAGTTGTAAATATGTAAATCTAGTTTTACATTAAATGTACGAACGGGTATTGTGCATTTAAGTTTACAAAATAATATAGACAAAAATTACAATTATTGACTACGTAACTCATGACAGTGCCTTTTTTCTCCTTACTCTTGACATTTTCAGTGCCTTTTTATGCGTCTAAAAGACGATTTTTTAGTGCCTAAACATCCGATGTCTATTGATCAGCGTTGAAAATATATCCGTGCTATGCAAGCCCCAACATTTTGATGCGTCACGTCCGTTGCCATCGGCGGCCACCGGGCTACCCCCTGTTATTCGACGTGGTGTTGACGTGCGTTCGTATCGGTTCTAGTTGAAGCTTTTAGAGCAGAACTGCGCTACACGTATAGGGCGTATAATCGCGTAGCACCAGGTGACCTGCAGCTAGGTCGAATTCAGTCGCTGCCTGGAGGAGAATTCTAGCGGCCAGTTGCACTGATCGGTAGTTTTTCGTGGTTTCCAACACCAGGCTAATGCCGGAGCAGTACCCTAACAAACGGGCCACGGACCGCGCGCGATCTGTCCTTCCTCTTCCTTGTTCTATACTCTCCCCTTACACATACACACACTTACACTAACATGCACTACACTACCACATATTCCGGGAGACCGGTCGGGAACTTAGAGCTTGTCCCGGCTGGGGCGGTGCCCCGCTGGTGGGAGAGTCCTGGTTAGGGGGAAATCCCACCAGCCGACGGTAGGTCGGCGCCGGATCTCGCCATTCAGAGGGGGAAGGTCACCGCCATCTCCCGAGAAAAACATGCACTACACTAACGGGAATAATGACCAATGCAATTGACGCGCCCGAAAAAACGAAAGAATCAATCAATTAATAAATCAATGAATAAGGTGACCTACCTCTGTCGCTCACTCCCGCCCACCCACTCGCCAACTCGTTGACGAGCGGTCGAGAGAAGAGGCTGTGGAGAGTTCGGAAACAGGCATTTTGCCTACTGCTCACGAAGTAAGCCCTGGTGTTACACTACAGTGTTTGACTAAATAAATAGTTAAATAGATAGACATTTCCTTTCACTGTTCATTGCTTGTAAATAGTTACTTTGTAATACGCATATAGCAGAGAAGCATATCGCTGGTCGGGTACCGCAAAGTAAATAAAACACTGTGAATCTAGAAGTAACAAAAAAGAAACGGTAATTTAAATTAATAATTAACAAGTCTGCCTTCTCGTTTATGGAGAATGGTTTTATAATTCGTCGTACTACTTTTAAGTTCCGTCAATTTAATCTAAAAATAAATGTATGCAACTTGCCCGAAAATGTGTTCAGTATACGCATTTCAAAATGTTGGACTCGACTTCGTGTATTTGACATTCATATGCCAATGGCTCACTTTGTGCACTAGTTATGCAAATAAGTTTTTTACAAATGGGCCAATTATAAAAATGAATCGATTTTGGAACGAATTCGTTTTTTATATCAAGTTCTTTTCAAAATAGAGTGGACGCTAACTTTTGTTGGCAAGTATTTACTTAGTTACTGCCCGTATTCTGAATCGTTTCTCAAAGGATTGTTGGGCACCTTCAATGGACGGAAAGTTCGAACCACCTTACTCTTACCAGGAGGCGACATTACCTACCTATGATGAAAAAATATGAGTACGTAAAATGATTTTTCTCGACAATAGATAACTCCTTTGTCTGTCTGATACAGTTTGTAAGACAACGTGGTATTTATTTATTTAGTCAAAAACAGTGACAAAATTGTATGTGACGTATGGGGGAGAAAATCTGCGCACGCTTTGTTGAGTTTCAGAATCCATTCCCAACAATTTAACTATTAATAGTTGAAAGATGAATAATAATAATAATAATAATAATAATAATAATAATAATAATAATAATAATAATAATAACAAATTTAAAAAGCGAGGGATTAACATTTCAAAAACTAGATATTTTCGTTGCAAAATTATAGAAAACTTATTTTTAACGGTAAAGGAACAAACAGATTTGATTTTTCTGTATTGTTAACAAAGTAGAAACTCACCATAAGCTGTACTACCACTACAAGCAAAAGGAAAGTTCAACAAAACGTGCGCATAGTGAGGCTACATCCAGAAGCAAATCAAGGGGCCATCTCAGCATTTGCTCAATGGATCAGGGAAACTGGACAAAAACCCGATCGAGATGGGGGTCATTGACCCGGAAGTACATTATTTGTTACAGGCATATTGAGTCTTTTTTAAAATTATACAATGTAAATGTAAACTAATTCATTATACTATGTCTTGTTTTTGTTAAAGTCAACATTATTTTTCTTTTTGACGATCAGTATAGTCTCTAATCGCATAGAAACAGTTTTGCAGCAGAAAAGATTTTACTTTTAACTTAAATTTGTGTACCAATTTTAATTGTTTAATTTCATCTGGCAATGCGTTGTAAAGTGACGTACATGTATTGTATGTGGATTTCTTGTAGTGAGCTGTTGATACTGACACTTGATGAACATGATTTCTACGTCGAGTGTTGTAACTATAAATATCAGTATTACATGAAAATAAGTTCCCACCGTTAAGTAAGTCAGTTTTGACAAATACTAGACTCATAAATAAATAGGCAAGGCAATGGTAAGATTCCAAGCTCAATGAAAAGAGGCTTGCACGGATCACGTGTATGGTCACGTGGTACACATATCGTAAGAAATTGGAGTGCTATGTTCCACTTTAAGAAAAATTTTTCAACTTGTAATTTTGGCATAATATTCTGTAATAAATCTGTAATAATAAACTGTAATGGTTTCTTGACCTTACAATATAACAGACGTTAATATATTCATAAAATTACAACACCTGAAAAGTCTCTTAAGATATTAGTTACATAAATTTATTTTGAAAGCGTGTTGATGGCCTTGTTTCTTTGCAAAACTTGCTGTTTAATTGATCACTAGGCAGAAGATAATTTTAGAGCCTTACTCATGACGGTGAAAATAACGGTTTATTCGTAAATATACGTTTCCTTTTTTAGTAACAAAATTTGACTTCCCCTTCTAATGTTTTTCTTGTTTGAGATTTCGTAACCCGTCTGTGTTCCTATATATACTCTACCCTTCTCTTGCAAAGTAACGGGCAGTAGTTGGCACGATGATGTACGAGCATCTCAGCTGTACACTAGCCTTGGGTCCCTCGCCGCTTCATTAACACTGACCCTTCGTTAGGAGTATGTCAATGCGCACTTGTTGGCGTAGCTGTCTATTGGCCACCCGCACACAGCTCGTGCGTCTGCTTTGAAGGAGGACAGAATTATCGCGCGTGCAGTCAATTTCTCAGAGGGCAAAAAGCAATTTAAGAGTACCCCGTCAGTACCAGTTTCAACCAGGGAATCTCTACTTTCTCGCTACGGAGTAGGCAGAAAGTTATGTAATACTGTGCGAAAAAACGTGGAATTTTCGGCAGAAAAACTTTATTACAGGGCCCTGATAACGTGAATAAATCATGTTAAATTTAGAAAAAAATGACTACACGTGGTATAGTCAGAATCGATGTTTTGTGGATCCTTGATGCCGAAAAATCGAATGACGGAGAATCGTCTGTGCGGTAAATTGTAAATTGTTAGTGTTGTGGTTCCTAAAAAATAGTTTAGTTTTGTACACATTTGTATGTATCGGATAATTAAATAAAACCCTTTTGTATTACTATTGTTTACAACTTCTGTTTATTCGTCTTTTACATCATGTGTTTATCTTTTTGTTCCCGAATTCATTCAGTTTCAGTGTTAACAGGTAACAGTAGTCTGTGAATTTGGTACCATTTATTACTCAGTCCTACGGCGCTGTATGTGCTAACACATTTTTTTCATCTGCCCATTCATTTCTATTGGCGTAGTGGAAAAGTTGACGTAAGTGAGAGACGGTATTGCTAACTGAATCCATCCTGTGCTAAATGTTTCTTTTTACAACGTAGCGTTTCAACGTGATTGAAACCAGCCTTCGAGTTTTAGAACTGCAAAGAAAGAATTCCGTTTGTGCGCATACTCTATGGTTATTTTTGGTTTCCACTGCTTCATTAAAGCGAGTAACTGTGATCACGTTCTTGGTATAAGTATCGCTCATGTACAAAATTGCACTTACTTTGCTTTATTCTTAATTTTTATAGAAATTGTCAATTGCACACATAGTTTTCTTCTTTTAGTAGTTCAGTAGCGACATAGCTCTTCAATTTTTTAAGGATGCGAAATAATATTTGCGAGAATGTGTGAAACTAATTTATTTTGTTGTACGCATTCTTCTTTCCCTATATGCGCCGACAATGATTCTTGGTCAGTACTCGCATTTTCAAACTTTATATATTATTTCTCTTCAGTTCTTTTAACAACATATAGTGCAGATCAGCAAAGAATTTCTAGTTTATCAATCTCCTGATGAAACACAATTTGATTCCGTTGATTTTAATGTTAATCATGGCGCCAATGCCAATTCAAACTTCGGATCTATTTGAAGAGAAAAGTTCCGAATGATTTTTCCGAGCGTTGTCTTCAACTCAACTTTGCAAATTTCTGACCTACAATATAAATAGAAAACTAAATTACAGTATTTATGAATATAGTTATTTTTATATTAAGTGGATGAAAAATTTGGTTTTTGTACGACCCAGACTCGGGGCTTTTTTTGGGAGTCCCATGGTCGCGACAGTCTAAATTATGCCAGAAATTTTGTTCAATTTTTCAAGTCTTGTTCAGATGATTGATGATTATTTAGTGATTTCGGGCGCCTGGACTATTATGCCCAATAGTTCCTTACGCGTAGTGCACGTTATTTTCCGGGATGTTGCGACGATCAAACTCCGCTAGAACGGGAGATCCTAGCCGTCCTAAACTTCTACTTGTGTCAGGTTCTCCTTCCAAATGTTTCCTTAGTGGGGCACCGCCCCAGCCGGGAGCAGGGATAAACTCTGAAATCCGATTATCCGACTTAAGCGATAGAGGAATTTATATTATTAAATAGATAGATATTTAGATATTTATTATTTCGGCAGGTAGATATATACAACCTGGTGGCAGAACTACAATTTACATATTACAATTAGGAATATTAACTTTGAATCACTTAACAATGTAACTTTAAATTATTTAAAGACATAATAATAATAATAATAATAATAATAATAATAATAATTACTATTATTATTATTAATATTACTATATTCTAACAATAATACCATTAACTACATTTTATGGCTGACCTGTACAGTTATTTTAAACTATTAAATAATACATACTTAATTTCACTTCACTTTTACTTCACTTCACTTCACATCATTTGCAATTCACTTCTCTTTCTACTTGTATACTGCTTACAGTGCACAACACGTGTAGTGTATTATTCCAATGTAATCGACTAACCTCGTTCGTTCATTGCTTACGGTTTCAACTGCTCCGGTTCACTGTTCGGGGCAGAGTGCCCTATGAAGCGTCGCGGACTCTTGATGGATTTCTGACTATTTTTTACAATTCTTTTTTTTTTAATTTATTTCTTCTTGTTCGACAGTACAGTCTTTAGAGGGTTTTAAAAATACATAATATTATTATATGACAATTTTGGATTGGCCATCCATAAGCTAAGTGAGGTTTAAACTCTGACATAATTATTGATTTAATGTTATTGTTAATTAAAAAGAGAAAGGAATATGATTATGTTAAGGAGCCGACGGTATAGAGGTTTACGGGGGTTTGAATTTGTCTTTGAGAAATCTTGACCTTATGCGTGGGTGGACCGCATTTTTTCCCAAGTTAAAAATAATGGTACTTGGTGAGGTATGCAGATTGTTGTAAAAATTGTTAGCTAATTTAGCTATGGTTTCTTCTAATTTTGTAATTTTTAATTCTCGATTAATTTGTTCATTTGTAATGAACCAGGTGGCATTTAGAATATTTCTTAGAAATATATTTTGAAATATTTTAATTTTATTAATATTGCTAGGAGCTGCACTTCCCCAGATAGGGCATCCATAGGTTATGGTAGGAAGGATTATCGATTTGAATATTAGCAGTCGGCGTTATATTTTCAATGTAGAGCTCTGGTTTAATATTGGAAATAATTTTGAAATTTTTGCTTTTGCTTTATTTGCAACCGCATTGATGTGCGGTTTCCATGTTCACCTTTTATCAAATAAAATGCCAAGGTATTTTACTGGTGAGGAGGCCCATGGTATTTTCGTTCCTGGTATTGATAGCTCAGTTGGATTTCGTGGTCTACAAAGGGTGAAGATTTTTGCCTGACTTCTATCTGGGTTAATTTTAACTCTCCAATTCTGTGTCCAGTTTATGTACTCATCGAGATGTTTATGTACTCATCGGATGTAATCTTTCGCTAATAAGATATCGAAATTTAATGCAATATTGGAATCAGCGTGAATGGGTATGTCATGGGTATAAATATTGAATAATGTTGGAGAGAATACTGATCCTTGTGGTACTCCTGCAGTTATTGGGTAAAATTCTGAAGTAGAGTTGTTGATTTTAACGGTAAGTGTTCTGTTAGATATGAAACTTTCAATGATTTTTATTAGGTATTTGAGGATTCCCAGTCGAAACATTTTGTATACGAGTCGTGAGTGCCAGACCCTATCATAAGGCTGGCGTAAGTCTAGAAATATTGTTACTGTGTGCTTCTTATCGTGAAATTCTTGAGCGATTGCTTCGGTTAATTGAAGAAGTTGATGGGTAGTGGCGTGATTTGCTTTGAAAACAAACTGAACGGATGGTATGACGTTCGTTGAGATTAGAAAAAGGTTCAATCGCGTTAATATCAATTTTTCATATATTTTTGATAATGTAGATGATACAGTTGTGATGTTTTTGATACAGATGTGCCTATAGTTTTCAGCTAATCTAGAATATTTGTTAGGTTTGCAAAATGGAATTATAATTGCCTTTTTTCATGCTGTTGGGAAATAGTTAAGACGTAGGGAAAGCATTAAAAATATCCGTTAATGCTGCAACACTTTGTTTATTTAACATCTTAACGAAAACGTTGTTTATTCCGTCAATTCCTGGGGCTTTTTTTACATTTAAGGCATTTGATTATCGACGCTGTCTCGAATGGTGATATAAATTTGATTGCTGACGCTGCGGTTGGGATTTCATTATTTAAGTATTCTTTATTTCGGCATTAAAAGTAATGTTTATCACTGGGAGGGCTTAAACGTATCTTCCAGGTGTTTAGCTATAATTTTGGCTTTGTCTTTGTCTGAATAAGCTATTTTAGATCTAATGATAATGGGGAATTTTTGTTTTATCCTTGTTGATACGTTTAACCGTAGGATTTGGGTGTATTCCGGCAAAAGTATATTTGGAGTATCTTAATTGATCCAAATGGGTTTCATGAGCCTTGTTAATTTATTAACTTTTCTTTTAATGTCCGTCCTCCTAGTTCTTTGCCAGTAACGCCTCAGATTATTTTTGGATTTAATTAGGTTAATAATGTTTATGGGTAATGAGTTGATTTTTGATGGCGGAAAGCATAGTGGATTGTTCTAATGAGTGAATGATGGCATTAGGAATCTTTCAACAATTCTTTGAGAACATTTCAAAATGATTTCGAAAAATCCGTTTTAAGATGGCGATTACAGAGATGAAACGACGTGCTTTCCTATATTGCCTTTCCGTGACATCATACATAGTTATTTTATTTGCTAATTGACAATGATTATTTTTTTGTAATGGATCAAACGTTTTCCAAAACTATTTGCATAGATACATTTTCATGTAACAACCTGTAAGCTACAATGAATTAGCCAGACTAGCGATTAGGACTTAGTCAGACTAGGATGGATTAGCCAGTTCTACGTCTCAAATTATTATTGTGAACTTGCGTAGCTCAAATAAAAACTAGTTGTACTACAACGGTACATACTTTCTCGCATTACATCTCAATTTCGCATTTTTCCAAAATTCAGGGTGTTTAATGAAAATGACATCTCCGCCATTTTTAAATATTATCTGCTGTAAACTTGAAATAAATTTAATAAAACTTCCTATCTACAGTGCAATTCCAATCCATAGATCGTTCTGATGGAACGGGGATATCTGTTTTGGAGAAAATAGTCTGTTCCGTGTAGGCGTTAGCGTCGATCACAGACGGACAGATTTTTCCGTCTGTCGATTTGTCGATATCAAGAACCCACGAAGCTTAAATTCTGACTACAAAAAGTTATTAGAGTTAGTAATTTACTGTATATTTAAACAAGGTTTATCTACTTTTACAACACAGGGCTCCCCAACACAAGTTTTCCTGTCGAAAAATCGTCGTTTTACGCCGCAACGTTCTTTACTACGTAAGTACGCGTTACGTTGTACGTACGTAGTAAGACGAGAAAGGAAAAATAACTGCGAAAAAACGCCGCGCATCGCTAGTTATTAATATTAAGGAAAACATGCTGTTAGTGATTACTTCTGCGCCTGAAATGACTCATCATGTACTTATTTGTGTGTAGAAAATCTCATTCAGTTTTGTGTACTCACGAATGCAATTTCTCGATTCTGCACTGAAGGCACGTACGAAAAGGAATGTCTCTGGACGACTGACTCGTTCGAAAATTTTTCCGGATTCAAGGTATCCGGTTGGGGAAAATGTAGAGAATGGCGATAACGAAGATTGAGAGGAATAAGTACTACAGTCCCAGGAGGAAGAACCACTGGCACTAAACTACACAGGCGATGTAAATAAGCAAGGTCAGATTAATATCTTAAGGCTCTCTAAACATTACCAAACTATAAGTTTTCATGACGATAATGAAATATTGAACTCATGGAATCAAAATTAATTAATTCAAACTTTGCCATTAAAAACTTAATTAGGAACTTACGTAAAATTTTGTTTAAAGAAATATTGATAGCTGAATCTAACGAAGACATGAGCACATGCTTTTAATCTCTATGGAGTATAAAGTGAACCTCAACTCTACCTGACAAACGTCGGAAGGTTCCTCCTGCGGGGATTCTTGTAGTTTGTATTTATCTTGGCATAGAACTTCCATTCAATACGTTATCTATTAATCTAGTTTTGGTAATGTTCATGCTCTTAATATCCTATGTTCTTTATTTCATGCAATATGTACTTACTGAAGAAAGTTTATATTCCTCTGATAATTCTCTTCCATGAGAGGAACACTGGAATTTAATCGCAATATTTCTTTAATAACTTGTTCCAGATATTTCAGCTTATTTAAATTTTCGATATTCAGCAGTAAGTTAATATTGTCACCAGCGGCTTCTGTAAGTTCTGTATTAACTTTCTCCTAAAATGCGTTCCGTTACATTTAATTATGAATACTAATTTCATATTTGGTGATCGCTGATTGTAGTGGATTCTATTTTGTTTCTTACTTGAATGTCAGGTCTCCTAGACAATTCCATGAGAGCAAAAGAAATCGCTGATGCTGTCGTATCGTGGTCATCAAATATAACTAAATAAATGCCTTAAAAATTGTAAGGTAAAAAACTAGCAGTCTATCCAACCACAAATTCAGTTTTAGGCACTTATCTTACTTTTCTTTTTGAGTTGGATCCAGAAGAAGTTTAACTGTTTCATCACTGTGCTTCATTCAAAATTCTGAATTGACTTCCATTCAAAATTTTCTTGTTAACACGGGTATATGACTTCCAAGTACTGGCTAGGCACATTATGAGGAGAAGGATAAATGTGTCAATATTTACATTATTATCAGATGTAGATAAGTAGTAAAGTTTGTTTTCGTTCATTAGTGTGATACACAATAATGTTGTTTTTATATTTGCTACCTACACTTTTCACTGACGTTTATCAAATTGAATGGTTAATTTATCAATGTTGCTACACAAATTTCGAGTTGTGACGTGGTGAGTAGGATGACTAAACATATACAAAAGGTTGTTTCCCTTTTCACAGTACTTACCTCTCCATGTTTTGGGGTAGATCCCGAGTTTAGGGTGGCACGGTTCCTTTGATTCACTGATTCGGTTCATTAGAAGAGAATCGACTCCATGAACTGAATCCTTGTTTATACGTAGTATTCGCGTGTAGTTAAGTTCATCATGTTACAGCAATAAATATAATTATTTAAAAGAAAATCTATTTCACTAATTCATGCTACTTAAAGTTTTATTATTGAGGGCTATCCTAAACCCCCATTTTAAGACTAAAATATCAACTCATAAAATAGTATCATAAAAAGTGAACTCACGTTTCTTCTTCACAGTTCGGCAATGAATTTCTTCCAATTTAATATAATTTAATTCTTTTTATTTCTGAAAAAAATAATAGTTTTTACGAAATGAAGGTTAAAATTTTTTAATAAAAATAAACAAATAACTCACCTCTGAACTTATGTTATATATTTTTTTAATGTTATTACAAAAATTTTCGAATTTATTACTTTTGCAGTTTCTATGACAAATGTATTCTGCTAAATAATGATGAAAATTATTTTCCACTTTGTGGCGTGGAATTGCGCACTTAATCGCACTCCAAGTTCCCTCAATAGCATTTGTATGCGCTCCAGTTTCAGGATCTTTGAAAGTAATAGAATGATTAACTCTTAGATGGGTAAAACCTTCATCTTTAAGACAATCATAAGCCTTCCAGCAATCCGAAATCACAATAGATTTCGGCTTGATGTAATTCTTAATGATGTCCAAGAGTACATCCTTGCTACGACATTCAACGACCGTGAAAAAGGACCGAGAGGTCCTTGAAAAAGGACCGAGACCCCTTTCAACACCACCAAACACCCATTTCCCTTCCACTCTTTTGCCCTTATTATACTTCCTTTTACCAAACTTACTCTCATCAATTTCAACCTCAACACCCTCTCCACCCAGTGGTTGACTTTCATCTTCAAGCACTTCAAAACATAATTCTCGACAAAACTCATCCAATCAGTAATTGTACTCTCACATACACCAGCATCCAAACATATATGTTCAACCTTTGCTTCCATCACCACATGTAGGTAATGGAAGCACCTTCCATATCTCCATGTGACTCCTCTCAAACCAAGAATCCTTTCTGACACCACTGGATCACATTCAAAGTTCCCTCTCGGCGCAAATCATAAATAAAACCAGCATTCATACCTTCCATTTCAGTAGACACACAAACCTATTTAAAGAAGACTTGAAATGCGAAAAAACACACAATTCCACGCCAACAAACTATCAATCTCGGGATTCTCATTAACGAAACAAATTCTCATTTAACATTGAACATAAATAACTCAATTGTTATAGTAACAACTAAATGTGTTAATGGAAGTCTTTTTAATTACTATATTTCCCCATTACTATATTTATATTTCATTTCAAGCAGGAAGCAAACTCACATTTTAACATTTTAACCTTTTAAATGTCGTGAAATGTTATTTTAAGTGTGAATTGATATTTTGTTTCGTGATGAAGATGAAATGATTCTTAATTGCAAAATGTATAGCTTTATATGGCTTTGACCCGTAGTAATATTGTATATATTTATGCTTTGGCGTAAGAAATTTAATCAATGCCAACAAAATTATTGTCGATCACTCAACCAGTGATTCAAGTGAACCGCGCAACTATATACATAGGATTCGCGAGAAATAATGAATCATAAAAGGAACCAAAGGAACCGTGCCACCCTAAACCCGGGATCAACCTGTTTTGGGATCAAGACTCCTACAATCCGTGAGGTACAACTTACCACAAACATAAGTGTATCCCCTTCTTCTCGAATGTCAGTGTCGCTTAAACTTTTAAGATTTTCTAATGTGAGTAGGTGATCCAGAAATCCAAGCTTCCTTATTTCTAAAAATAAGGATTGAAATATAAGTGACATTTCATAAATGCTACTATCATCATACCTTCGTCATCCTCGATGTTTTGTGGTACCTCATGGATGACAAGGAGACTTTTCCGCCTTTTGTTAATTATCTAAAACAAAATACTAATTTTCTAAAGATTTTTGTATTTTTTATTTTAATTTTCAAAGTTTATTTATTTCTCTTACTGCAAATATTATTTCGATTCACTGAAAGTAGGAATATATGTATTGTTTTTACTTCTATTTTTTTCTTTTCTTTCTAGAACAGAGCAAATATCGCAAAAATAATTCCTTTAATAACTACTTAAAAAGTGATCAAATTACTCATACCACTAATTACGTCCTGTGAAAAGGGTTATGAGATAGGTATACGATAGATATCAAAATTCAGTTTCTCTCTCTCTCTCTCTCTCTCTCTCTCTCTCTCTCTCTCTCTCTCTCTCTCTCTCTCTCTCTCGTTCAGCAAAGAAATTAATGTGTCTTCTCGTTTATTAAATATTGCACGAATTTTTTCTAAAATCCTGAAGTGAAATACACACTTTATATGTGTTTGTTTTCAATTAATAGTACTTCAAAGAGAACACAGACCAGTGGATGTTAAGAGTGCCTCGCCTAACCAGGATTCTAAGAAACAATGAATAACAGGTTTCATTAAATTCTTCGAACATGTCAGCAGAACGTGGAAGAAGAAATGTTCAAGAAATATTACTTGTGTGCATTAAAAGAACCAGATGAAACACTTTCAGATGAGTGAAAACATACTTCACGTGAATCAAGCAGTATCACGATCAAATTAAAAGAACCAATCCACAGTCGAAATAATGATCTATATGTTTTCCATATATTTTGTACTACAGTCAGAATTTCTGTTAATTGAAAAAACATTGAAATTTATTAAAATATATTCTTATAATGATTATCAAAAACATAATGTTAGCATTAAGCAACGAAATACCAAAGAAAACAAGAAAAAATACCATTAAAAATTGAGCAGAGTTGAGTGGGACGATCAGGGTTCAAGCAACGAATAAGCAAATGAACAAAGAATCAACTAAAAAGGAATTTTGGAGGATCATAATTACAAATAAGGAAAGAAAGTCAACAAATGAGCATGGGTTATTAGAATTAGTTTGATGTGCGATCGTTTAAATAGAAAATGTGATTAGACACAAATTGCGCGTGAATAGATATTGTGCAATTTGACAATTGAACTTTCTTTCACTTGATTCACGGACTACATTGCCGCATGGTGAGCTCGACCGCTCGGCAGCTTTATGTTCGTACGAGTTCATTTTATTCAATTCGATGTTGGATTTTTGGTTTGTTTTTTTCGTGTTTCCGGGCGCGTCAACTGCTTCGCTCATTAGTCCCGTGAGTGTAGTACATGTTTTTCTCGGGAGATGGCGGTGATCTTCCCCTGCTGGATGGCGAGATCTGGCGCCAACCTACCGTCGGCTAGTGGGGTTTCCCCCTAAACAGAACTCTCCCACCAGCGGGGCACCGCCACAGCCGGGACAAGCCCTAAGCTCCCGACCGATCTCCCAGAATGTGGTAGTGTAGTGCATGTTTGTGTGTGTGTGTGTGTGTTCCACCGTGCAAGCCAGACTCGAACACAGATCATTTGGAGGTATGCTCCGGCATTCGCCTGGTGTTAATCGGAGAAACCACGGAAAACTACCGATCAGAGCAGCCGGCCGCTAGAATTCTCCTCCAGACAGCGACTGAATTCGACCTAGCTGAAAAGCTAGTGTCGAAAATCCTGCCGCCGTCAGGACTCGAACCTAGGACCTCCCGGTCAGAGGCGCTGCAGTAAATTCAGTTGAAGCACTGAGCTACCGCTCCCGGTCAACGTTGGAGAATCTAGCGAAGTTTCTGCTACATAGTTTTAAGTTCTGATTCTTCCGAGAACTATCATAACTTGCGACGCTCATAAGACTGGCTCGTGACCAGTGCGTAATTTTGCGAAAGAAGTATTGCGAGTCGAACAATTTGCTGTCGATGACCTTCGAAGGCGGCTATTGAAGGAAGCTCGACCCGCCTGGCCATTCACAAGGCCCCCCCCCCCTCGCCGTCTGCTCCCTGTCTAGGGCGTCATCCCTCCGACGCCGCAAATTGACCTGAGGACGGCGCTTCTCAAACAGCTGGGTGACGTCGCTTTTAACCAAGAAATGGTTATTTTGTTTTCGGCAATTCAAAGATAGAATCAAAGAAAGACTTTCGATTAATTACTCAAAGATGATTCTATGATTGCCAATTGTATCATTTGCTTGGCGCGCTTGTGCCATTTCGTAATGTAGCTTACGAAAATTGTTAATTGTCACCCTGGTGTAAGAAAATTTCTTGGGAAATAATCCTTCTAAATTCTCACGATTTTTTTCCAGCAGCGGACATGTTGGGTGGTGGGCAGTGGCCTATGAACGGCGAGCCACGAGTGACGGTCGACGGCTGGTGGGCGGTGGGCAGTGGGCGGTTATTGGTGGCGGCGGCCAGTGGGCGATGGGCGGCGGCAGTGGGCTGTGGGCGCCGGGCGATGGGCGGCGGGATATGGGCGGCGAGCGATAGGCGGCGGCAGTGAGTGGTGGTGGGTGGTGGGCAGTGACTGGTGATTGGTGGGCGGCGGGCCGTGGGCGTGCCGGGCGCGCGCCGCGCCGGATGAAGCGTGCAAGTCGTCCTGGTGTCGTCCGCGGAATTGCGAACCTTTAAATTCCCGACATTGACACTTTTCGTGATAATGCGCTGAAAAGTGTCCTTTCGTTTGTTCCCTTCTGACAATTTTATCTACTCGCTCAGCTGTCGCATGACGTTCTACCCCCGGGCCGCTCGACCGCAGTTACCGCCCGTGACAGGCAAAGGGGGCGGGGCTGTTCTCTTGTAAGCCGCATCTGCGCTGACAGTGAGGATAAGAACTGGTGAAAATGGACGCTGCAGAGGATTATCGTAATGGTTTTAAAGAATCGTGGACGTCACGGAGACACTTCATTGGTAAAAAATGAACTCGGAAAATGCGTGAAATTTTCTTTAAAAATTGTCAGCGTCCATTATTGAGAGAATTCCGGAAGTCACTGGTATTTTAAATAATTGCAACATTTCTTTTTGTCAGCAGAATTATAAAATAAAATAATCACAGTAAACCAAACCGTATGATTCAGTGCATTGTTTAAAGATATTTTAGAAGAAATGCAAGATATTTGTGGCTTCACGTACCGTGAGTGTTTTTGTTTTTGCTTAATGATATTTAGAAATTAGTCCTGATAATTAAGAATTTCAATATTTCAATTGCTATATTCAAGCAACGATTAAAATGTTCGTTCTCTTTACAAACAATTACTTTACAAACCATACTTCACTTGGATCACTGTTTCCTGGTATCTCTCTGAAGTATCTCGATCTGTATATTTTAGACCATCTCCGAATGCTTGTAGGATTGTTTATTTTTCATTTATTTCTTCTTCTTCTGAGAATGCGACTGATCTACACAATTCTCTCTCTAGCTGCTGCCATGTAACTACAAACCATAATACACCTGGATCTTTGTTGACATATCCAACAAATTGGTACATAGAATGTGTATTTTCCTTCCTTTATTTTGAAAAAAGTTTCTTTCGCCTGGCATTAGCCCCGCGCGTTGACAGGTCCTCATGGCCTCCACTGTCGGTGTGTGGCGGTTACAACGGGGCGGGATAAGAGTCAATGATTTTCTCCTTCGGCGACGACCCAGTGTGCACTCAGGAAGATATTGGGATGATGATGAGGCTGACGGGAAAATAAGATCGCACTGGTATACGATGCTGCTCCAGTATTCGCCAGAAAGTGATCAGATACCACGGAAACCACTGGTCAGAGCAGTCGATTTACGAATTCGATAAAGCAGGCGTCACGAACTCGCTGATGATACGTACATCAAGGAAATGGGCGGCACCTTGACGGATTCCCGCTCGTCAGCGTGGTGTCTACTGTCTCCGCTGGCGTCCGTTTGATTTTCAAATACCGAGCGCAATATGAATAAAAGTTCCCAGCAGCGCCTCGTAGCGATCGGCGGGAGGGCGGCCGGCCGTCGCATATTTGCGCCGCTGCATTCCTCCCTCGCTCGGAGCCCCGGCCGTCGCGACGCCGCGCCGCCCGGGGGCGATCTGCCAGGGTCATCTGCGCATCGCGCACGCGGCATCGGGCACCCGCCTCACGTCGCGCGGCGCGCCTTTTGACGGCGGCGCGTCCGGCCCCGCCCACGCCCACATCTCAACACTGCCCCCAAGCCGCCCCCAGTCGCCCCCCAGCTGCCCCCAGCTGCCCCCCAGCTGCCCCCCAGCTGCCCCCAGCTGCCCCCCAGCTGCCCCCCAGCTGCCCCCCAGCTGCCCCCCAGCTGCCCCCAGCTGCTCCCCAGCTGACCCCAGCCGCCTCCCAGCCGCCCCCGGCTGCCCCCCAGCCGCCCCCCAGCAGCCTCAAGCCACCCCTATGCCGCCCCAAGACGCCTTCAAGCTGCCCTCATGCTGCCTCCAAGCCGTCCCTAAACGTTTCCCAAGTTTCCCCCAATCCGCCCCCAAACCTCCCCAAGCCACCCCCAAGCCGCCCCCACACCGCCTCATAGCCACTTCCATGCCGTCCCCAAGCCGCCCCCCAGCTGCCCCAGCCGCCCCCAAGCCGCCCCCAGCTGCCCCCAGCCGCCCCCAAGCCGCCCCCAAACCTCCCCAAGCCGCCCCCAAGCCACCTCCACGCCGCCTTCGCACCGACCGCCTCCGTCCAGCCCCCGACCCGACCGACCGACCCGACCCGCCGCGACCCGACCGACCCGACCGACCGACCGACCGACCGACCGACCCGACCCGACCCGACCGACCCGACCGGACCGACCGACCGACCGGCACCGCACCGCACCCGCACCCGCACCCGCACCGCACCGCACCCGCACCCGCACCCGCACCCGCACCCGCACCCGCACCCGCACCCGCACCCGCACCCGCACCCGCACCCGCACCCGCACCCGCACCCGCACCCGCACCCGCACCCGCACCCGCACCCGCACCCGCCCCGCCCCGCCTTGGCCCGGAGTCGCTCTGCATTCTCCGCCTTCTGCGCCGCCGATCGCGCTGTTTCCGGAGAACCCGAGCGGACCCTGCCCCCGCCTTCGCTCCCGGGATTCCTCCACCCCGCCCCTTTGCTTGTCCTCCGCGACTTCCCACGCACTGCCTCTGCCGTCGGGCGCGGCGCTGCCGACCATCCGGCGCCCGCTTCCAATTGACCCATCGCCCCCGCTCCTACCTACTGGCTGCTTGATGTAGTCTCTCCGCGTTTTGTCCATACCTTCCAATATTATTTCCACTCGCGTTGCTTTCCGCTTTTTCACGCACTTTCGTTTCCGACGTACGTCCCTCCATCTCCATCCTCTTCCATCACATTTTTCTTCCACGTTTGTTTTCCTTTACTTCTTGTCTGCCTTCACATTTACTCCGCGTTTTGTTCATTACTTCCAATATTATTTACACTCTCGTTGCTTGTCGCGTTTTTACACTTCCTGACGAATTTCCCTCTATCTCCATTCCCATTTTTCTTCATTTCTTTTTACTTCTCTCTCCCTTCACGGTGTATGTATCAGACCATCCGATGTTCTTTTATTCTGTATTCCGTCCTGTTTTTCGCTGCTTTTGAGGTACCTCCAGTGGTGTTCGGTAAGACACGCCGCATTTAGTTCAATGTGTTCCCTCTTTTGCCGTCGCGTTGAGATTATTTTTTTACGTTTTCACACTTCCTAATACTCCTTGGAATTCATTCCATTTCCATAGTATCTCAGCAATCTTCCTGATCACCGTCATCTGCAGCTTCTGGATTCCGACAGCCTCTTGATACCGTATCTTTGACTGGCTTCCTTCCAAATCCTAGAATTCCACAGAGTTTCAATGGCTTCGAAGACCATGTTGTTCTTTGTTGGTTTTCTTCAAGGTTCTGCTCTTACGGTTCGACCAACCCGACGACCTTTCGCCCCTCGCCCCCGCCCCCCTCTCCGAGCCCTGACTACGACAAACCGTCTGTTTTCTCACGATCCTTCGCCGCGTTTTCGCATCCCGCCGGCCGCTCCCCCTCCCAAAGGCGACGCCGCGGGTTCTCGCGGCATTGTCTCACGCGCGCGCTCCCGGGCGTTTTGCACGCGGCGTTTGTATGCGGCCGGGGCGGCGCGCGCCTCGCACGATTTTGCGATTCCTTTTCCGCCGCCGTCCACTCCGTCCCTGGGCGGCGGTGGCGGCGCGGGGCGGGGCGGTCCGTGCGGGACGGCTGCGCGGGGCGGGGCAGGGCTGGACGGCACGGCTGCGGGGGAAAGTCTCATGGCCGGGGCGCGGGGCAGCGCAGAGCACCGTGAGGCGTGGCGGGGCGGGGCGGGGCGGGGCGGGGAGGAGCGAGGCGTGGCGGGGCGGAGCGCGGCGGGGTCTCGGGCGGGAGCGCGGGGCGGGAGCGCGGGGCGGGGCGCGGGGCGGGAGCGCGGGCGGGAGTGTCGGGGCGGGAGTGTCGGGCCGGGGAGTGTCGGGGCGGGGAGTGTCGGGCCGGGGAGTGTCGGGCCGGGGAGTGTCGGGGCGGGGAGTGTCGGGGCGGGGCGGCGCGGGGTTGCGCGGGTGGGATGGCGCGGTGCGGGGCGGAGCAGCGCGGCGCGAGGTGGGATGTGACGGGGGGTGTGGGGGAATTGCGGCGCGGGAGTACATGTGGCCGCGCGGGGAGGCGCGGGGTGAGGCGACGCGGGGCGGGGCGGGGCGGCGCGGGGCAATGCGGGGCGGGGCAAAGCGGCGCGGGGCGGGGCGATGCGGGGCGGGGCGGGGCGGGGCGGCGTGGAGCCTGGCGGTACCCCTGGGCATCGTGCAAACTGCTCGCGACCAACACCTCCGCTTCGGCTCCGCCCGGACCGCCACGTCCTTACCATCCCGTCCTATCTTCGCTCTTCATACCCGGAACGGCGAAGGAGGCCCGGAACATCAACTGATGGTACTACAGTGCCTCTGACCGAGGGGTCCTAGGGTTCTGACGGTGGCAGGATTTTCGACATAAGCTAAACACCTGCTGTCTGCCGAAGAATTCTGGCGGCAGCCTGCTCGGTAGTTTTCCGTGGTTTCTTCATACCAGGCGAATGTCGGAACAGTACCCTAACAAAAGGGCCACGGATACCTCGTGATCTTTCCTTCCTCTTCCTTGTCTCATCCTCACCCCTTACTTACACACACTTACACTTACAAACACTATACTACCACACATGATGGGAGGTCGCTGGGGAGTTTAAAGCTTGTCCCGGTCGGCGCTCTGTTGGTTAGGGAATATCTCCGCAAGCCGGCGTAGACCCGCCGACGATCTTCCCCGCCGAATCTCACCATCCAGCGGGGAAGATCTCCGACAGCTCCCGCGATAAAAAATATGCACTATACTATTATGACCTTAGTAGTGGGTGCACTCAGAATCACTAATTAATCAATCAACTTACCCGCCTCAGCCATCCCTTGTTCACTCTTCATGCCCGGCCCTTCCTGCACCAACCATGTCACCTTGTTCGAGTGTCTCACGTTTCCTCTCCACCCTCGTCCGACCGCTGCCCATCCCCTCCCCTTCCCGATCCGTCTCGTCTTCTGGGACTGCGCCGAACCTCGCTTCTTTCCGCGAGGTCTCTCTGTTCCTGCCTGTCACCCCAGTCGCCCCGTCGCTGGACGCGTTTCTCTCCTCCTCGACCCGCCTCTTGCTGCCTAGCGCTTCCTTTCACTCCCCTGCCGTACCCTTCCCGCCACACCCCGCCGCGTGCCTCATCCACCCCCGAGCATGTCCGCCTCTCGGAGTCTCTTCGTCTCGACCCACCTGTCTCCGTCTGTCTCAGTCTAGCTCCGCCTCTTTCTGTCGCTTCTTGACTTAACATGTCTATCATGTTATGATTTCCAGTTATTGTGTACGGAGCCTTATCACTAGGGGCGGACTTTGATGACCTAAAATATTGCCAAAAATGATCAATTAAATGTTCTTAAAATGTTTTAAAAATGGCCTAAAAGCAAGAAAACATGACGTAAAAAATGTGATCAAAAACAGTTTGGATGAACAGCCCAAGCTAAACTACCGAAAACTACCGATCAGAGCAGCCGGCTGCTAGAATTCTTCTCCAGGCAGCGACTGAATTCGACCTAGCTGAAAAGCTAGTGTCGAAAATCCTGCCGCTGTGGGGAGTGGGAACCTAGGACCTCTCGGTCAGAGGCGCTGCAGTGACATCAGTTGATGCTCTGAGCTACCGCTCCCGGTCGGGGGAGGGGGAGGCACGCGCCAGGGTGCGCACGGGCGCTCAAGGCCACTCCCCTCCCCCGCGTGCGCCCGCCCTCCGGGCGCCACGCCGCATGCAGATGCGTCCACACCCACGCGGAGGGGCGGCCGCGATCGGAGGCGCCCCACGGCGCGGCGGGTGGGGAGACTTGCAACTACGCTGTGATGTTCAGAGAAGGATTGATTTGTTTTGTGGTTGAGGACACGCAACAGCGGAAGTTATTATTCCCGTAAGTGTAGTGCATGTTTTATCCCGAGTGGGGGCAGGGATCTTCCCCCGCTGGATGGCGTGAGATCCGGCGCCCACCTACGTCGACTAGCGGGGATTTCCCTCAACCACGTGTCTCTCACCAGCACCGCGCCGGCTGGGACAAGCTGTAAGCTCTCGACCGGTCTCCCGGCAAGTGTGGTAGAGTAGTGCATGCGAATGTGAAAGTAACTCATCTACGATAAGGAAGAAGAGGGAAATCGCGTGTGGTCCGTGCCCGTTTATTTGGAAACTGCTTCGTCATTCGACTGGTGTTGACCGGAGAAACCACGGTAAACTACCGATCAGAGCAGCTGATCGCAAGAATGCTCATCCAGACAGCGGCTGAATTCGACCCAGCAGTCTAGCTAGTGTCGAAAATTCTGTCACTGTCAGGACTCGAACCCTAGAACCTACCGACACTACATTGACATCAATTGATACTCGGAGCCACTTTTGCAGATATTCAGAGCAGGAGCTATTCATTCAACGTTTACGACTTTTATTTTTAGAACTTTTGTTGATGAACTCATGTGAGAGTTTCATCTTTCAACGCCTATCAAATGTTTACAAAATAAATCGGCACCGTCATCATGCATAATTTCTTAGTATGACTATTGATGTTTCCGGGGACGTCAAATGCTGCGGTAATTCATCCAGAAGGTGTAGTGGCGGTGAAGGTGTTTCTCCCTTGCTGGATGTTCAAATTCGAAGTCAAACTACACATCGTCTACCGGCCAAATCACCCCTCCAAGTATCTCAGCGGACGATGAGGGAACCGGGCACAGCCCCACCCGGAACAAGATTCAAACTCCTGAGTGGCATCCAGACTTGTGTGGTAGAGAAGTGCATTAAAGTGTAAATATGGAAATTACCGAATGCTGGGAGAAGATTGAAGGAAGATAAGAATGAAAGCAGATCTAAAAGGAAGCCCAGACCCGCATCGTGCAGTAGTGATGAAAAAAAAGAAAGAAAGAAAAAAGAAGAAGAAAGGATACTGACGGGAAATGGAGCAATGTATGGCAAAAATCAACGCGTCTATGTAACTCTGCACATAACAATCCATTTTTGTTAAACAAAAGATACTCTAACGTCTGTGGGAGACCATCAATCAGCCCATTGAGAAAAGCGAATAAGGTGTCCTACTGGTAAAAAAACTGGTCTTCTAAATGGTTACGATTATATACTTGAACAGATTTTACTTATGTAAATGTAAATGGAATGTAGGAAATAATGTTATTTTATTTTAGGTACCCAATTACGAAGGGGAGACTGATTTTAACAGAGAAACAAAGCTCTTTTTTTTATTTAAGGTCGCATCAACAGCTAGGTCATTAGCGACCACTATTGACATTAACGTTATGACAACTATGAGGGTGAAACGAAATGGTGATGATAAGGGGTGAAAGAACGAACACACAACCATGCCCGTGGCGGGACTCGAACCCGCGACCCTTCGGTCCGAGATCACCACGACACTCCTGTCTTGGCCTTCTCGGCCAGCGGGACGACATGCAAAGCTTTGTTGTGTTTATCTGAATTGTTTTAATTTTCACAAGATGTAAAGGAATTTATATTTATCACGGAAGTTTTACTTATACATCACATTTTATTAAATTTTTTTCGTCTGCTCCATTTAAAAAAGTATCTCTTTGTCATACCTGTTATATATTTATTCACCACAATAGGACGCTAAACAAGCTAGTTCAATGAAACTTAAGCAAGTAGCTTAGAGAACTACTAACTTAATTTGTGTGAAGCAGGAAGGCTGTGAGAAGCAAACTAGTCGAGAAAACCTTCTCAAACTTGGTCCAGGTTGGTTCCGGAATTATACGCAACTCACTGCGCAGGACAAGGTCCCTACTCCCTTTCCTCCCAGCGGGGGAGTAATACTACGACAAAGGAGAGACCCAACTGAGATCTTCCGGAGTCTCGGTGCAACTACTCGTCTCGCTACTGTGCGCAGTTGTGATCATCAATGCCGGTGGCACCGAGAAACTGGAGAATCACACACGAGCTTCCATTTGCCAATTCAGAATACATGTCACAAACTTCTAGGGTATGTACGAGAGACAAAGATAGTATTTTTTTCGCAATGAACATGTGGAGATATTCCTGCAACTAAATTAAAATCACATTTACCCCATATTTGATAGACAACTCGTTGTCTACTAATGCTTCGACAGATACTGGAAATCTCTTTGACTGGGTCAGAATGTGTCCCGCCAAACAACAGGCCATAATGAGATGCCTACCGATTAGAACACATATGTAGTTTGTAATATTGAAAATTCCGCCTCTTTTCATTGACAAAAATATCATTTTAGTTCTCTATTCATATTGGTTTAGCGGTGAATTGTCGTTGGCTTCTACATAATTGAAATGATTAAGGCGTTGTCATTGTCATCAATACTGCAGTATTGTTGGCAATAACGCCTTCAATCATTTCAATCCTCTCTACATGTCATAGAAGTTTGTAATATTGATTATAAGGTCTCCTGTGTATGAGCCCAAAGTCTTAACTACGCCCGCAGGGGTAGAGATGGGTTGAGGGCCAGCGAGATTCCCAAAAACCGAGAGCCCATCGCTCCAGGAACTTTCAAAAGCGACCGATCCGCCGCGAGCAGTACAGCTCTTAATAAGACACTGAAGAAGCTGTTGCTCGCGAACGAAGAGGAAAATAACAAATCTAATTACTTGAGACTCAATGATATTATTATCGACTTTCCGGAGAGCGACACAAATGAGAACGTGAAAATTAACGCAAAGAAAGCAGAGATGTACGTAGTTGATGACACTCCATAATATTAAATGTGTGTAAAATGGAAATGTAGCAGATTGATGGATATTTTAAAATAATTGTAGTTTGCCACAACTTGGCATTAACATGTTCATGATAACGAACATGAAATAAATGAATATCTACTGCTCGGTCGCTCTCCGAGAAGCTGTACACGGATGCCACAGTAGTCTTCACCCGGCGGGCGGTTCCGTCGCAAAAGCAAGGTAGCGCACGGTGACTGCCAAGGTAGCACAGGTAAATGAGCAACAACTAACCAAAACGCCTAGTGTCCACTGGTGGAAAAAAATGAGTTTGATAAGAAATCGTGTATTTGTTAATGAGCTCTAGAAATTCCTGCTTTCAGATTTCTTCAAAATGCATGCAATTTAATGTGTTAAAATTTTCACACATTAAATTGAATACGTTTTGAAGAAATCTCAAAGCAGTGGCGTGAAGGGCGTATTGAGAAGTCCACGATTTTATATCAAAGAGAATTTTTTCCACAAGGGGACAATGTGCGTTTTGATTAGTTGTTCCTTAAATGACGATGCATTTTACGCAATTGAATATTTTTTTAGAGTTTATATCGTTTCTCTTAGAACTCTCAAGGGAATTATTCCAAGAGACATGGAATACCAAAGATAGGGATCCCTTCTGTTGATTCTAAAAATTTATTAATTTTGAAAACACAGTGAGTCTTCATTCCAATATTGTAATAATTGAGAACTCATCTTAAGTTATTGTTATATGTTTAATTATTACGAAAAAATTGTATCGCAAAAGATGTGAAGAAAGGAGTGCAATAACTCCCAAACCGGTGTTGGAAGAAAATATGTACTTGATATGGAATATAAAATTAAAAAACCTTCCGTCTAAAATATTTAAGGGACCTGTTCTAAGAGTAAAGACATAAAGGACAATAACTATAACCTAGAGGGGAAATCTGACTGCATTGGAGGAGCGAGGACTTTTTTTTATTTATTGCAAAATGAGCTGGATACACAACGCTCTGCCATAAGGCTTTTCAGTTGTTAGGAGCTAACATTTTTAGACGAAAAGATGCGAAGGGGGTGGCTACGGCGACCTCCCATTAAACATAGAATGAACAGGCGAATATTAAGTGGGGGAAAACACTGTTTCCTGCTGATGGGAGGAGTACTTAATTCATTACCTAATACTAGTCAGATAACGAGGAAGATGTGAAAGGGGAATCGGTTGCGTAGACGAAGTTCTACGGGATGCTCTTTACCTTTATTGAAACGAGATGCACTGATAACTGTGGGAAGATTTTGGAAGAATGTATGGAAAAGATTGGAGATGAGTTCTTTGGCTAGGTCTTTTGGAGATTTCTGTTGTTTATATACTAAGGGAAGTTAACTGCAGTTCTGAGGAAGTTATTTTAGAACATTTGAATTTTGTTAATTGTTGTAGGGGTGGCATTACAGCAGATAGGACAAGCTTACGTGAGTAACGGACGTAAAATTGCTTTATATATATATATATATATATATATATATATATATATATATATATATATATGAGAACAGAATGGAACTTTAATGTGGAATGACGGAGCGACGACTGACACGGAATTTAAGGAGGAAAAATGATCCGCCTCTTGTAAGTTTCTCTACTATCGGCATAACTAAACAACAAAAACCTAGTTCTCGGACGCATGTTTCAATGATCTGCAACAAAATCTACAGAATTTTAATTCGAGCCCAATACACACTTGCACATTTATAGTCCAAAATCTCCTACTCTGCACACGAACTTATTCTACAATAAATTGAATTTGTGACGGCGCTCCCGGACTGGTGAGACGGACTCGCAAAGAAGCATCTACTGCTGGGAGCGTCCGATGAAAGAAGTCGGGCGACGATTGCAAACTCCTGCTCGTCTAACATTCGTCCCCGCGAAGTCGCAGACACCTTCCCAAGGACTGCAGGGACCGCGCTTCCAACTCGGAACCCTGTCAACTCCAAGTCCGTGCGGTTCCTTGTCGCTGGCGAATTCAGGGCGGACGTCGCCGGAGTTTGCAGCGACGCCAGGTCAGCGCCAAGCAGATAGAGGGGGAGCGGTAGCTCAGTGCATCAACTGATGTCACTGCAGCGCCTCTGACCGGGAGGCCCTAGGTTCGAGTCCTCACGGCGGTAGGATTTTCGACCTAGCTTTTCAGCTAGGTCGAATTCAGTCGCTGAGGAGAATTCTAGGGACCGGCTGCTCTGATCGGTAGTTTTCTGTGGTTTCTCCGATCGACACCAGGTGAATACCTGAGCACTACCCTAACATAAGGGGCACGGATCGCGCGCGATGTGTCCTTCCTCTTCCTTGCCCTATCCTCTCCCCTTACACACACACACTTACACTAACATGCATTACACTAACACATATGCCGGGAGACCGGTCGGGAGCTTAGAGCTTGTCCCGGCTGGGACGGTGCCCCGCTGGTGGGAGAGTCCTGGCTAGGGGGAAACCCCACTAGCCGACGGTAGGTCGGCGCCGGATCTCGCCTTCCAGCGGGGGAAGATCACCGGAAAGATAGACACAAGCAATCACCCAGAGGCATCCAAGAGTTGGATGGAGATGTGTAGGAAGACACAGGAGAAGGTAGCGAGACGAATTTGTTAGTGAGGTAGGTCATGCATATGACCGCTTAGCCATAGACAGGAAAAAGTGGAAAGAAGTGACACATAAACTTCTAGAACGAACAAATGTGTCAATATACTATATGAAAAAAGGGTAAATATTCCAGTTTAAGATAAGGGAGGGTGAAACATGTAAATGTGTGTAGTAAATTATTGTTTAAGAATGAATATACTACCACAGGAAAATGAAAGGTTTTGACAAGAACTAATAGACTTTAGTACTATATAATAGTATTGTTGATGTTAAACAGGAAAATACAATTTAAAATTATTATTTATTTTTCTGTCTAGATTTTTCAATATATCAGAATATTTTTGGTCCCTTATTTTGAAGACAGAACATTTTTTAGAGTAAAGCTTTATATCAATATACTTGAATTAAGTATGACGATGGAAATAATTATTTTCCCAAACGTTGGTGTATATCACATGTAATTTTGATTAAAGCAGTTACTCTAGTAAATGTTTTATCTTCAAATTTTAGGACCAAAAACATTCTGATATATTGAAAAATACAATTTAACTTCGCCAGGTTTTAGCTTACCTGGTAAGTTCCTTTTTGTGAGCTACCCCACCACAGAGGGGGAGGATTTTGTCCTGGATATGGATGTAATGAAAGGACTTTGTTCAATTTCGCCAGCTAATTATTAATATACAGATTGTGAACGATTAAGCAGTTCCAACTCGTGGTATCGGACATGCGAATTTTTTGTGCACTTTTTCCCGGAATTTTTGCCGTCAAAGACTTTGTGGGTAATCGGCTAGTTAAAAGTGCTCACCTTGTCCGATACGAGTTTTTTCACAAATAATTAATATTTTAAAATACGAAATGGCGTCAAAATTACGGTTAATCGGTGCTGACACGAAGTAACAGTAGCCGGAGAAATTACTAATATATTGGGCGCAACATTAAAAATTCGATTTTTTAAATCAAAATTAAACTAGATTATCACCGCTTTGGTTGCGGACCAGCAAAATGAAATGATCTTAGCTGATCGATGATTTTAAAAAATCATTAAAATCGTTTGTGTCTTCTTTACGACAATGGTGGGCAGTCAACCATCTTCACTTGCATTTTTATTTACGAGTATACAGGTTTACATAGCAATTAGAAAGTGCTGCACCTCATGTAAAAGTTATTACCCTTTTCAATGGATATTTGACGTTTTATTTTCGTTGATAAAATTATAATTCTATTTTTCACAAAAAATCGATATCAAGAAATCTGTTTTCCAATTACAAATAAAAGTATCCAAAGCTTTTTATGACAATCATTTATTCAGTAATTTCACAACGTTTCGTAACTCGTTTTGTTACATCTTCAGGTGCTAAACTTAGTGAGGGAACGCTATCCCATTGAACGCTATCCCTCACTAAGTTTAGCACCTGAAGATGTAACAAAACGAGTTACGAAACCTTGTGAAATTACTGAATAAATGATTGTCATAAAAAACTTTGGATACTTTTATTTGTAAACATATATTGACAATCAAGAAGAAATATTGATTTACTGGTTTCCAATTGTCGTTTAAGAATTTGAGGAGACTATTAAAATGTCTTGAATGAGCGGCAACTATTTAAAATTTGAGAAACAGAGTAACCTGTCATAAAAGATGATATACCGTACAAATACATCTTTGTTTCGTAACGCGAACGGAAGGAGCGTTTTAAAATGTTTAAATTTTGTCCTTAAACTTTATTTTTATTGCGTATAAATATCCTCTTAGCACTTTAGTTTTATTGCTTTAAAAATTACTAGGGAAACGGAATTTACGGCCAAGTTTTCTAAGAATCACTATGTTCACAATATCTTGAACCTCAGTGTTTTGGAATATCCAGCAGCACAAAAAGTCGTTACGAAAGCTTTTTCTCTTGAAACGCTCAAAATAGCTGAACTGATTGAACCGAACAGGACTGCCCGCGGCGTGCCCGTAATGACAATCAGTGCTGCCACTCGCAGATCCGCACACGCGAATGCAGTTCGAAAACATATTTGAAATTTGTATTTATGGAATTAATATTTTAATATTAAATATTATTCATATTGAAATCACGTCGATCTACATTATGAATTATATTTTATTCACTACATTTCACTGATGTTTATCGACTGAAAAGTAAACTCCCATGAGATGTGTATTTGAAACACAGCTTGCAAAAAAGTTGTGGAATTATTCATGAGGATAGAAGTAATATAACAGATACACGTGCGAGTCTCGTTTATCGTATTTAAAGTTATGAGGGAGGTTTGTCCTTATAGTTTTTGAAAAACGAAGACCGAATAAGACAGAAAATGTATGGCAATGTTACGACAATTTAGAGCCGACCTGCGTGGAGCAGGGTTGTGGTTGTAGGACACTATTGGGCTGCTTAAATGGGTTGTATCTAGGTATATTTTAATAAGAGTATTTTACAAATCTTGTGATAGCTCAGTAAAATGAAGAGATCTGAACAATACGTAATTCAGTGTATTCAGTTATAAATTACAATACTTTTGTTAGTAACCACATTAACAATATATTTATTACCAGTTTGCATTCATTAAAATAAACTAACATTCATACGCTAAAAATTAATTGTAGGTTTCTTGGATATTGAATTATACGTATAATAATTTCGTTAACTAGCAACCAGTTGATAAGTTGAGATTTACATTCAGCATCCTCGTGTGAGGAACGTAGAAGCAAGCACACGATTTTGATACGTCGTGATGTACTGTGGATGAGCAAATCAGATTTACCGTTGGCACTTGAAACAATGCATAGCAATCGGTTTTGTAAATTACCAATCATTTATTTAGAGCATCCTAGTATGATTAGCAATTTTGGGTGTGATGTTTAGTGTAATAAATTGTCCTAACTCTTAACACATTCAATTACTATAGCATGTACGACTGTTGGTGTTGTAGTTAAATGCTACGTTATACGACACGAGTTCTGAACAAACTTCAAACAGAAACTGTTGAAGTTATGAGGCAAGACTGAGAGCTAGCTTCTCTGAACAAAGTGTAGTGAAGAATTGGGAAATTATTTGCAGACGGAACGCTATTATTTGCCCAACACTCAAATCAACAATCAGAACCGACCTACTTTTTGTGAAAGAATCTCCGAGGAAATATTTTGTAGGTTTCAGATATTCAACTTCAAGATTTTGGAAGATATATTAAGCAGCAATTCTGTGCTTGAGATGGCCATGATCTTGACGTCCTCGTTAATGTACATGGTTGAGAATTTCACGTTATATCAATAATACACTTTTAAGCATTTCATTACTATAATGATTACAATTTAAATAACCTCATTTTAATGATGTTGATGTTGATCCAATAATATCCTTCTTTTGAAATAAATAAATAATAATTGATTACCAGAGGTTCTTCTTATTTATTACAACAAAAATTATGTTACTAATTTTGTTCAAAGACATAAATTGTTAGAAAATTAAGGAGTCTCTGGCACTGAGAGATGTCAATCGTTTTGCTAGATAAATAGCAAGACTGAAACAAATGATGAAAATCATGAACTTCGACAGAAAAATGAAAAATGTTGAATTTTGTTTGATATCTTTAATTCGACAATATTATTTGTGTTTCTGATTACTTACAGTTTACTTTTTACAAAGAAAAAATATTACATTTTACAAAATAAAATGTTATGATATAATATGATGTTAAAGATGTATAGCACAAAAATGTCGATTCTATCACAGCAAATGTTTTATTGTAATTGTATATTTAATATAAGAGCATTATATTATTATACTTGATAAACATTTAAATGTACAGAGTTGCTCTTCGAAAATATTTTGTATTCTCAAGAGGAGCGGACCACCATTTCACCTACGTTTCATGGGAACGTTTCGCCAGAAAAAAAAAACAACTCCTCATTAAGAGACGAAGGTCTCGGTCAGTTGCTAGTACCAGTGGGGATATTTAAATTCGGCGAAGCGACCGGATGCATCATTTTTAGTGCGAAGGGTCCGCGATAGTCAAGAGTGGCAGAGCGCGTAATGAATGGCAGCATTAAACAGGTTCATCAACGAACACACTCTCCCTAATTGGAACACATCCTGCCTCTCTTGGAATAAACTAGAGGAAATAAAGGCGTCCACTTCATCGCGGTCCCGACGGGGCGGCGCACGGACGGGAGCGGGGCGGGAGCGGGGCGGGAGCGGGCGGGAGCGGGGCGGGGCGGGGGGGGCGGGGCGGGGGGGGGGGGGGGGGGGGGGGTCACGTGGGGTAAGGGAATTTGGAGGGCGAGGCGAAAAAAGATATGGGTCGTGGGGAAGGACAAGAGAATGCAATTAAACACAAAACAAGGGTACTACAAAATTAAGGTCGGAATGTTTGACGCTGAGAGCTGATACCGTTCATAGTTCCATTGACGTGTGAATGCCCTTGAATGGGTCGTCAGCAGATCACGCGTTATTTTCAATCACGAACACATGGACGTAAGAGATATAAACATAATCCGTATGCACTTCTGAACGCACCCGGTGAAACTGCTGAATTTATTAGAGGCGAACCAATCACATCACCCGTGGCACAATTAAAAAAATACGAATTTTGAGTTATGCACTGTTTGGAGATTGATCTATCTTCCAGTAGCAACAGCAGGATATCTCACACAATAGCATTCCACCAAAAATGGTAGAAGAGTGAATGCAAGAATGATGCATATCTATACAAGTTGAAAACTTCAAACTCATCTACATCGAAACCTTATTTTTTGAGTTGTATCAATATTGCAGCCCACAAACAATATTAAGACAAAGCCTGACGTCACGAAATGAGCATTAGATTTGCAAGGACTTGTCAATTCGATAACTAAGAGGCCGATATTAATGAAATGCCATCTCTTTTCCTTCCACTTGAGAAAAATGCCGTTTAATAAAGAAATTCATTTTATGTTGTGACAAAAGGAAATAACCCATTTTATACTCGGTAGCCTAATCGATTTCTTCGCTCAGAAGTTTGAATGTTGCCGTGACCGGCCGCACACAGTTAAAGGAGCCGCCGCCGAGTACGTCAGCGTAGTTTTCCGCGGTTTCTGCGATCAACACCAGGCGAATGCCGGAGCAGTACCCTATCAAACGGGCCACGGACCGCGCGCGATCTGTCCATCCTATTCCTTGTCCTATCCTCTCCCCTTACACACACACACACTAAGATGCTCTACACTACCACATATTCCGGGAGACCGGTCGGGAGCTTAGAGCTTGTCCCGGCTGGGACAGTACCCCGCTGGTGGGAGAGTCCTGGTTAGGGGGAAACCCCACTAGCCGACGGTAGGTCGGCGCCGGATCCCGCCATCAAGTGGGGGAAGATCACCGCCATCTCCCGAGAGAAAACTACACTAACGGGACTAATGACCAGAGCAGTTGACGCGCCCGGAAACACGAAAAAATCAATCAAACCCCCTCCCCCGACCCCAATCATCGTCCGCTAGCGCCCTTCAGGGCGCATTTCACGCATTGCCTTTGCTTAAAAGACGCATCACAACGCAATTATGTTTCCGGAACATATGTATTTTATTAACATATTACATTAATATAATTCATTAGCGAAGAAACTTGCCGATGAATGAGAATGACATTCTTACAATTCAGTTAGGTCTCATATTAGTCCTCCGGTTATGCGTAACCCTCAAATCCAATTTCCAACAATAAAAACCTGTTATACTTATTCCTTTTATCATATTTACTTATTATTTTTGCATAAAATAGGTTGTAAATTACTTTGAAAAATAAAAACAAAAAATGCTGGTTCCCGGAGAACATTAATGTGGGAGTTAACGACGAACTCTAAAATACATGGCGAAACAATTGAAGGTTTATTTTTAAGAATATAAAGTTTTTTTATTTTGATGAACTAATTCTAATTTTATTTGGAAATATATTACATACATTTTCTGTAACGTAATGGTAAAATATCTTCTGTTTCTGAGGTGCGGCAAAGGATTGTATGTATTTTGAACATGTCTGTTCTTGTGTTTCTTTTCTCGGTGACAAAAATGGCAAAAATGTGTGTGTGTGTGTGTGTGTCTGTGTCTGTGTGTGTTGTGTCTGTGTGTGTGTGTCTCTGTGTGTGTGTCTCTGTGTGTGTGTCTCTGTGTGTGTGTCTCTGTGTGTGTGTCTCTGTGTGTGTGTCTCTGTGTGTGTGTCTCTGTGTGTGTGTTTCTACTATGTTGTTCCTTGTGAGTCTGTGTGTGTGTCTGTGTGTGTGTCTTGTTGTGTGTCTCTGTGTGTGTGTCTCTGTGTGTGTGTCTCTGTGTGTGTGTCTGTGTGTGTGTGTGTGTGTGTGAAGAACTCCTTCAACATTGTTCCAACTATGTTGTTGTACGAGTGTACACTACATACAGAAATCCTAAAATAAGATTGGAACATGTTTCTGGGCAGATCTGACTGTATGAGAAAGCGGAAATTTCTACAAAATGATTACGCATGACTACGGCATTGATTTGGTTTTGTTGAAGCGTTTAAAGACGCTGAAACATTGAAAGAGGAAATTATCACTTGGGGTTAAGTAAGGTTTTAATGACAAGTTCTAAACGACAAAACAATGACTCCTTACCTAAATAAAGAGCAAACATCTACTCGAGGATCTGTCGATGACTCCCTCAGTCGTTGATTTGCGATATAAAAAGTCGGTGTTTGTTGGAAAATAGAGAAACGGTGCCAAAAGAAAAAAGTATTTGTTATCGTGTTTTGACCTCGCTCTTCACGTTTACAAAAAATGGACTCAATTTCTGACTTGCTATACGCCCCCTACATTCCTCTACTAGCAATAATGTTCATTTTCTAAATCGTTCTTGATAAGCTTGTCTAGTAGTGTCAAACTTGTGGTTCAATAACATGTGTCCCGATTAATCGTGAGCACTCTATCCATGTCTCTACACAAAGGGAAATACTTAGGGTCGTATTTATGAAGCTCTGCCAGCAGTGCTCTGAGGGGCCTGCCATCTGGGAGCTTGCTAGGAGCTCAAGGGGCGACTGGAATTGGCTGGGGGCCGTTCATAAATCACAAAACCGAACACTGGCAGCCTGCTAGGTCTGGCAGGCTCCTGTCAGAGGTTTATAAATACGGCCCTATATATTTTCTGACGTGCTTTCTAATACCGTAGACACTTACGCACAACTTGCCTCTATGACATGGCCTCTACTCTCGATTTTCTAAGTATCCACTCGTCATGCTTTCTTCCAGTACTACTGACTTCACATATCGCGTTCCTCATTATCTTCTACGTCTCTCTTTCTCCCTCCCGACCGTCACCACAACCGCCACAATGGACACGTGCCAAGATGCGCCGTGCACTTGCAATGGTAAGTGCGTTGCTGTGCATTGCAGTAGTAATGACCAATGATGAAGGACAAAGCTACCCATCCAAATGCGATTGCCGTATCCTTATTCAGCTTTCCACGTAGGGATTGCTACATGTAAAGATAATCGTATGGGCAGCACATCATTAGAATATTTACATCGCACATCGGATGCAACGTTATGACGTGACGAATCCCTATTTGATGGTGTTGGAGGGAGGGTGGGTGGTATAATGGAACCATATTAAAGGAATTTTCCTCTGCTTAAACACTCTGTCAACATTGCCAACAGGTACTATATATTGATTTTGTTCCTGCTTAACAAGTCTCCGTAAGTTCAAAGCGATGCGTTTTTCCATGAAAAAAATTATATCATCAAAGAGTATTACGTCTCTAAAGAGTTCCGAAGAAGTAGATGAAGCAAATCGCCAAAATATTTAATGTTCTGAATGTCGCCTACCCCATAATCGGCTACAATTCTTCTTCTTCTTCTTCTTCTTCTTCTTCTTCTTCTTCTTCTTCTTCTTCTTCTTCTGCTTCTGCTTCTGCTTCTGCTTCTTCTTCTGCTTCTGCTTCTTTTTCTAATTGACACGCTGCTTTTATTGCTTGTGTCATAAGCAACTACTGCGATTTGTATTTTTTTGACCTCTCCCAGAACATCTTCCCGCTGGTAGCGACTAAACCAGGTATTTAGTTCTGTATGAACAATCTTGGAGTAGTTTTTTTTTTTTCAATCACAAATATAAGAGTTTAATGATTCCTCATGAAACTGGGATTGAAAAATGTATTTGCACTGAATTTTCAGAATTTTATTAGGTATTCCAATCGAGTCATTGATTTATTTCCATCGACATTATTACGTTCTCCATTGTTTGTTCTTCATTGATATTTAGGTAATGTCGATAGTTACACGAGATTATGTTAGAATTATTAAGCTGCAGCAGGTGTGTCGTATTTTAAGTAGCAAACTTTAATAAAATTAAAACAAGAAGTTATATAAAAATGTATACCAAATTTCATTAAGGATAAGCCATATTAATTTTGATCTCCAATTAAATTTTGACTGCATTCATTATTCCAAATAAAGCTTCAAAGGTTTCTTAGGCAACTGATTTTTTTATTTATGAGTATTCCTCTGATCATTAGAATTGATTTGGTGTTTTTAGCGTCAAATTTCTCAAGATCTTCGCTGCACAAACATCTGTCAAATATTGTTTACAAGGGCTGCAACTCTGGTACAACATTAGGAAATGTTTACTTCTTAATCAATTATTAAGTGGGCGATATTTGTATTTGGCAAACAATGAAAACATTTAACCATTCATCTCGAAACATTTTGAATTATTGTGTTGAGCAGTATTGCGGTCCATGATCGGTCAGATTCATGGTATTGTTACAGACCGGATTTTTATGTAATTACATTTTTTTTGTCTTTCTACATTCCGTTTTCAAAAATATAATGTTGGTGAATCGTCGCCGTCTAAGCACAATATGTCATTTTTTCGTTACACGTTTTTACATATTTAGTACTATATTACATATTTTATATATTTTGTTATTTTGACAAAATATTTTTATAATTCTATCAATTGACTTCAGTTTTATTACGTATTTTTTATGCTTTTATTAAATTAGCATTTTCCCCTACATTGTCTCTGCGTGCTGTCTACTTGAGGTATATTACATGAAGACGCGGTAGATGTTGCGAGTCCGGCGCACCTGCTACAGTTCTCTGTAGCGGAAAGTGTGCGTCAAGGACTGAGATCACTTTCCCCGTTGGGTGTGAAAAGTATCACTGACACCGCGTTTCGTGACCTTTAACCTTAATTTTCGAGAAACATCTGCGATCCCCGACGTATAATGCTTGTGACGTGGAATGCTGCAAGCTGCAGTGATTTTTTTACTGGCCGTAGATATTGCCAGTTTGTACGATGGCTTCCATTACGCCGAATCTGACTGCCAAACTACGGTCGCACATAAAAAATAGATGAAGCTTTTACTACTGATTGGTTGACTGAATGATTTTAAAACGTTTGTGTTCTTTTAAAAATTTGTTTAGGAATTTTGTTATACATGTAATTTTGTAATACGAAAATGTGTTTTATAATTTGTGTATTTTTATATTACATATTACATCTGATATTACATATTTTTTTACATATTTTTATTGTTTTCATTACATATTTATGTATATATTTTGATGATCCATGCTACATGTTCTTCCGGTCTCTATTAATTGTGTTCTTGTGTCCGCAGAACACGTGACGGCGTTGGCGCGCCAGTCGCACAACCGCACGCTGGCGCTCTTGGCGCAGCTGTACGGCGCAGCGGCGTCTAGCGCCACGGAGCACGTGGCGTCGCTCTACTCGGACCTGCTGCGGGCGCTGGACCCGGGCGCGGGGGCGGCGGCGGCGGCGGCGGGGCGGGCGCCGCGGCGGCGGCCGGCTCGACGTACGGCGCCGGCGGCGGCGGCGGCGGGTGGCGCCGGGCTGCCGCCCCGCTGGCCGACCAGGTGTACACGCTGGGCGCGCCGGCGGAGGTGAGCGTGGAGGACTCGGTGAACGGCTTCTTCGCGCAGCCAGCCCTGCGGCGACGTCCCGCGCCAGCTGGCGCACGCCGCCGGGCGGGCGTGTCGGCGGGGCCCGGCGCTCGCCGCCGACTACGCCGCCTGCCTGCGCGCAACCGCCCCCGAGGTGCAGCCCTTCGGCGCGTCCCGCGCCAGCGGCGCACGGGACACGCTCGAAGCCACACGCGTGCTGCTGCAGGTGAGATTGGCCGACTGGACGGACACACCGAGAACTACAACCTCTGTACCTCGAACCTCTCAAACTACCTAAAATTACTAGAACTTCGGTTACTAAAACTTCGATTACTAAAATCTCGATTACTTGAACCTCGATTACTTGAACCTCGATTACTTGAACCTCGATTACTTGAACCTCGATTACTTGAACCTCGATTACTTGAACCTCGATTACTTGAACCTCGATTACTTGAACCTCGATTACTTGCTCGATTACTAAAATCTCGATTACTTGAACCTCGATTACTTGAACCTCGATTACTTGAACCTCGATTACTAGAACCTCGATTACTAGAACCTCGATTACTAGAACCTCGATTACTAGAACCTTGATTACTAGAACCTCGATTAGTAGAACCTCGATTACTAGACCACGGGAAAGTACAAATTGTATCAGTTTTCATGCATGTGAACTTTCCAACACTATTGAGTTAATCTAATCATTTCATCATACATTTTATAATACAATAACCATCAGCACTGTATCCATTGGTTGTTCGTGTTTTAGTACGATATATCCAAGTTCCTTGCTACACTAGTATGGTAATAAAGAGATCGGCGCACTCACAGAAGACAGTAAAATTCAAAGTAATTTGTTTTGCATAAAATTTGCATAATTAGTCTTCGCACCATCTCATAACAGTTATTTGCGAACGCATGCATATTATTATGTTCCGTAAATGCGTTCATTTGGTTCTGTTTCATGCATTTGATGTTTAGACTGTGCATTTTCCGATAGCATACTACGCTCTTTGCCTAACCATGTTACTGTGTAATGATCGCCTATCAAAAGCTTTGAAAATTGAAATCTGTTTAAAATTTAACTGATGCATAACGTAACCGTTAAACTAAACGTAATTTTCTAATCCATTGCAATGACGTTTATTTTACGTTTGAACTTGTATTTTGCACTCAAAGGGGTTTAAAAATGATGGAAACCATGTTTGTGAAGACATACCACAAAATGTGTATGAAGTGGTTTCATTGGGACTTCGATTGAGCGTGAGTTCACGAGAATGATAAAAGTGCATTATAAAGTTTCCCCCAAAATTCTCGCAGTATAACATGTGGCTTTCCGTAACTGTGAAATAGGAATCGCTGAAAACTATTTTCAAAATATATCGTTCTCTAAATATTTTAATTTATAATCTATCGATTATTACAAAAATTCCTTATACAAACTTTGCCTACATTTTTTTCGCATTTGAGCAACCGATGAAATTTTCATGCACAAAGTTTGCAATTGAGTAAACATATTTCTCAAGTAAAAGACGGCCTTCGATGTGCGTATCGGAAGAGAAATCAATATTACTTTAGAAAGTTTGACAAGAAGGAGAGAAGAAACTCCGCGTATTTTTTACAGATTCGTGTTCACATGTCACGGAATTTGAAACTCCCAATATACAACCGAAATAAACTGTAGAAATTATGTCTTTTACAACTGATTTACGTTCTCTTTTAAAAACTTTCACGTTTTGTGAAATTCTCTCAGATTATTTCTCCAAATGTAACTGGACCTGCACAGAACGTAATGCATTACCTAATCATTTATATGTAATTGCAATCATCTTTGCAAAATGAGCGAATTAAAAATACTCTTCGCGTACAATCGAGCAATTAGATTGTCATATATATACGACAATTATATATATTTTGATAAAACTTGATATGAAAATAATATTTTAATCAGTATTCTTGTGATAGAATTCAGATCAACATTTGATAGCAGATGTTAATATCAAGTGCACGCACACTTTGTATGTAAAATATTTTTTTCGTCGTATTTAAAATAAGGTTTGAGGAACTGGTGCCGGTTGAATATGAAACAAACTAGCCTAGACGAGGCTGTTATGAAGCATAGGCTAAGACGTTATCTTCTGCTATGAAAACTATACTGTTTTGATTAGAAAGAAAGTAAGAAACAGAGAAATGAAACGCCACTCTTAAAACTTTCCTAAAGGATTTTACCAGTTGCCGTCTTTTAAGAACAACTCGAAGAAATGAGTGAGGTGTAAGAAAAGTTGGTGTATGAGTGTGTTCCAGTTGAAATCAATAGAAAGCTAATGTGATTTTCATTAATATGAATGTTTTTATTAGGAACTTCATTTACGAGAAGTGTTGAATGACACCGGCCGAGAATAGAAATCATGGACTCGATTGGCTAGATTGTTGGTTGGTGACTCCGGGTGCGTCAACAGTTAGGTTATTAGTCCCGTAAGTGTAATGCATGTTTCTTCCTCAAGAGATGGCGGTGATCTTCCCCCGCGAGATGGCGAGATCCGGCGCCGACCTACCGTCGGCTAGCGGGGTTTCCCTCTAACCAGGACTCTCCCACCAGCGGGGCACCGCCCCCAGCCGGGGCAAACTCTAAGCTTCCGACCGGTCTCCCGGAATATGTGGTAGTGTAGTGCATGTTAGTGTAAGTGTGTGTGTGTGTGTGTGTGTGTGTGTGAGAGAGAGAGAGAGAGAGCATAGGACGAGGAAGGGGAAGGAAGGATCTCGCGCGGTCCGTGGACAGTTTGTTAGGTGCTGCTCCGGCATTGATTGTTAGAAAACTCGGCTGTCTTTACGGTTTACAACCTTCAATGCGTCCGTTATTCGCTTTGTATTTATGATTGATTGATTCATTGATTAGTGATGTCGGGCTCGTCATCTTCTAAGGTTATTAGACCCGTAAGTGTAGTGCGTGATTTATCACTGAAATGGCGGTTATCTTCCCGCGATGAATGACGAGATTTGTTACGGAATTATCCGTCGGCTAACCCTCACTAGGTCACTAACGGGGGCAAGCTGTAGGCTCCCGACTAATCTCCCGGCATGTGAGGTAGTGTGGTGCATGTAAAAGTAAGAGTGTGTTAGTAAGTGATGAGGATAGGATCAGGAAGAGGACGGAAAGATCGCGCGCGATCCGTGGCCCGTTTGTCAGCATTTGCCTGATGCAGATTCGAGAAACCACGAAAAACTACCAATCAGAGTAGCCGGCTGCTAGAATTCTCCTCTAAATGGCGATTGAATTCGTCTCAGCTATATAGCTAGTGTCGAAATTTCTGCCTCCGTCGGTAGCGTCAAAGAAAATATTGGGAGGGCTAAACATACCTGGAATTATCCCTCGATTTTGTCATGTTAAAATGTTTCATTTTCAGATGTATCAAATGAAATATAAACAAAAGGTAATGAAACGTTTTTGACACAATGAAAATATACCAAATTAATCTACAGTTAATGAGGATTCTTTATTACAACTTAATCATCATACAAAAAAGTTTGTCGTAATACTAGTAGATTGAAAGCATGGTTATATCAGAGGCCCACATTTGAGGAAATTCGTAATTTTACATTCATTGCACAAACCTGATTTCCTATTCTTTTGTTTCGCCTGCCGGCCCCGGCGTTTCAGTTCCCGCTGCCTCGCTTCCCTAATTTTTCATTTGCCCCCACCGGCTTCGCCCCGGCCGGGGCCTCGGCATCGGCCGGGTAACCTCGTTGCCTGCAGCTCAAAGCAGTTCGCTGCGAGAATGCAGTCCGCGCCCCAAGAATATCCTCTCTCCTTCGACTCGCGGCCGCCTCCCCCGCCGCCCACCGAGCTCCCCGCGCCGCCGCTGTGTCCGTGTTCTTTGTCGGCGAGCACGTCTCCTCGGAGCCCCGTGATCTAGAAAAGCGCGGAGGGGTTTTCGCTTATTTATTTATTAGCGGGTCCGGCCATGCTTCGCTATTGCAGTGTATTAAATAGAAACAATTCATGTTTAAAGTAAAAATATTCAATGAATATTTACTACGTATCAACTACATTTATGCACTACAAAACTACATTACACTACTCCTTAAAAATAAAATATATGAGTAATTTTGTCCACCGCCAGGACATAGTTAAGGTTTCCTGCTTTCTTGATAGCGTCTTCAATGTTATTCGATATTATGAATCGAAACGAGGCGAGTAGGTTTGGTTTCTTCGTGTTTCCCGGGAGCGTCAACTGCTTTGATCATTAGTCCCGTTAGTGTAGTGCATGTTTTTTTCTCGGGAGATGCCCCGCTGCATGGTGAGATCCGGCGCCGACCTACTGTCAGCTATTGGGGTTTCCCCCTAACCAGAACTCTCCCACCAGCGGGGCACCGCCCCAGCCGAGATAAGCTCTAAGCTCCCGACCGGTCTCCCGGAATATGTGGTAGTGTAATGCATGTTAGTGTAAGTGTGTGTGTAAGGTAAGAGGATAGGACACGGAAGAGGAAGGAAAGATCGCGCGCGGTCCGTGGGCCGTTTGTTAGGGTACAGCACCGGCATTCGCCTGGTGTTGATCGGAGAAACCACGGAAAACTACCTGTCAGAGCAGCCGGCCGCTAGAATTCTTCTTCAGACAGCGACTGAACTCGACCTAGCTGAGAAGCTAGTGTCTAAAATCCTGCCGCCGTGGGGAGTGGGAACCTAGGACCTCCCGGTCAGAGGCGCTGCAGTGGCATCAGTTGATGCACTGGGGCGTCCGTAGAGGCGTGGCGGGGAGCCCGTTCCTCCCACTGCACGCCGCCGCGAGCTTCGGTTTCCGCCCACTGCGGACGCCTGTCGTCGGCGCCCCGCCCGGGGGGGGGCGGAAATCTCATTGAGGATTCGTCTCCGCCTCCAGCGCCCGCGCCCCGCGAGCGCCGTCCCCGCCCCGCCCACTTAACGCCGCGCCGCCCCCCCGCCCGCCCGCCCGCCCGCCCGAGCGACTTCCAATGCAGGGCCGCCTTCCCTTACCAGCTCGAAGAGAAATTAACTCTCCTGTAAATGGTTCTTTGCACGGGGATAGCAAAAGAAAAGATCGTTCGTGTACAGATGCAATATTTACCTTTAAGAGATTGATGAGCGAAGAGATCAAGGCAAAGAAACTCGTCTTGCCTTTGTAGATCTCTTTTTTTTATTTTTTTTATTTTCAATAAGATCAGCAGCGGGTTGCTACTTTACATTATTTCGTTGACAAGTTTACACGTTATATACACACATTTGTAGATCCTGAAAAATCTTTTGACAATATCCCATGCAAACTTGTATGGAAAGATTAGACGGAGAGGTTAACTAAGCATTTATTGAAGCTATAAAGAGCGTATGCAGAGAAACTTGTATTATACTAGAAAACAGATAAACTAATTATAATTATCCCTAAAAATTATATATATAATTATCCCTAAAAATTATATAATATGGGCAAATAAAGTCGATAGAGGTGTGCAATTAAAAGTTGGTTTTACATTAATTCTATTGTATGCGCTGAACGGTAGTAAAAATGTCCATTTGTATCTTAAACAAAACATTTGAAGAAGTGGACTTAAACATCGCTCAAATTCATGACATTTACACAAATATCCAGTGAGATCTAAAATAACAATAGGAAACTCGTCTAGAACAATTTAGCAACTGTAAGTACTTGGACTGTGATATACCATTTAATATAGATCATGACGTGGAAGAGATAGTAGTAAATTTCCGATTTATTTTTTTTTGGAACGGTGCGTAAGTATTATCTAAGAAACCGAATCCGAAAGCAGAGGTCGGCTTACGTTTTTACACGACAATTGTAGTCTTCATCACAGACTTCATTGCTATGAGCCATGGAACAAACTTGGGTTCCGGAACAGGTCACATGACCTAAACGCAGTAGGGAAAAGAAGAAGCACGGCGGAATACCTACGTCTCATTTTTTGGCCGACTGATCAATGATACGGGACATATCAGCTGCTAAGGACATTAGTCCCGTAAGTGCAGTGCATGTTTTTATCGCGGGAGATGGCGAAGATATTCTCCCTCTGCATTGTGAGAACCGGCGCCGGCCTACCTGTCGACTAGCAGGTTTCCCTTACCAGGTATCTCCCACCAGCGGGGTACTCTCCTCCAACCAGGACAAGCTCTTAGCTGCCGGCCGCTCACCCGGCACGTGTGGTCCATGTTAGTTTATGTAAGTTAGGGATGAGGATAGGACAAGGAAGAAAGAAACAACGGTCATTGGTTCGTTTGTTAAGGTACTGCTCTGGCATTCGCCAAGTATTGATTGGCAAAAACGAGGAAAACTACCGATCAAAGCAACCGACCGCTAGAATTCTCCTCCAGGCTGCTGCTGCAACTCGACCTAGTGTCGAAAAAATAGCTAGTGTCGAAAATCCTGTCACCGTCAGTAGTGAAACCCTAGGATATCCGGGTCAGAGGCACTACGGTGACACGATCATCTGTCGGTCTCACTTCGAAGTCAATACACAAAAAAGTTACACATCTAAAACAAATCAGTAGAAAAGAAATATTTTCACAAAATACTATTAAAAATAGTTCACAAGACAGACGAGATGTAGAACAAAATAATTTGTTCTCTGTTGCGAAGTAAATGGCTTTGTTCTGATTAACGCGTTCTCTTGTATAAAAAGAAATTTTGATATGTGTCTCTTTTCGTGTGCGTCGATGGTATATTGCATACAATATGTCGTTTTATAAACGACAGTCAGCAAAATTGTACCACACGAAGAAATTTCCAGGAATGCTCCATTACCTCCGCCTCCTGATTTGCTTCCCGCTTTCTGCGAATTCGTTCGCTTCTACCCACTTTAATTCCACTTAGTCACATCTTCTGCGCGCCCTACTTTAGCCTCTATCCTACCCTACTACGCCTTTCTTTTGTATTAGCTCTTCGAGTACTAAGCTACATCATAAACGTCGGATGGAAGCCAGATTCCAAAAGCCCCATTTCTCATATTGAATTGTGAAATTCTGTATCATTCATCGCTTATGATATTTCATTTCGTAACTGGTGGGAACTGAAATTGTTGAAGGCGAAGAAAAAGTACTGCTCCATTATCAGTAGTGTCCTTACCTTTGATTCACATACTCATAGTGTCATATTCGAAGTGTTTCGGAGTGTCAGTTGCCCACCCTTTATTTAAAACATGATGAACATCGATTTACAACACTTCTTTTTTATGAAATCAGAGGTGTCCGACTTAAGGGATTTTATTAAGTATCTTCCCCTCAACAAGTTAGAATTAGCATTTCAATCAGCCCCAACTTTTCAAGTTTGTACCCTCCCCCCGCTTCTCTAATTTCTTTCCTAGCTTTCTTCCGGAGGAAACTGATATGTCCGTCTTTGCCTCCCTCGGCACCGTGCAGCCTCCCCATCGTCTTGCCCTGTCATCGTCCCTACACTACCAACCGGGCCACACACAGAGAGACCCCACAGATCCGTTCCGCCACCGCAATCAACTTTATCGCCGTCGCTTTCTCCCTCCCTGATGCCTCCTCCTTCCGTCCTCCCTCTTGTTGCCTCTCCTACCGGCCGCTGACGCTTCCCCCTCACTAGTCTGCGTTGACGAAGTTTCCTCCGCCCGGGCGGCCGCCCGCCTACCTCTCCGTGTCCCGCGTCACCCGAACGTCACCTCCGCCCTCGCGGGAGGGCGGGGCAGCGAGAGAGCGTGATGAGCCGGCGCACTGATGAGCGCTGAGTGCCTCGACTCGCGAGGGGGCGGGGCGGCGTCGCCCTCGCCCGCCCCGCCCCCGCCCCCGCCCCCGGCTCTGAGGAGGGAGCATCGGCAGCCGCGAGCGGAAACGTTACGATGCCGTAACTGAAATTATATTAAGCCCTAAACGCAATAAGTACTCTCCCGGCGGCGGCGGCGGCGGCGGCGGCGGCGGCGGCGGCGGCGGCGGAGCCGGTAAGACGCCTGCGAGCCGTGTCCCAAAGGAAGCGAGCTCTCGAGGTCTGCGAATAGAAGCAACAGCGCTGCAGACGGCGACCCGGACCGCCCCAAGCGAAGTACAAGGATTCCTATTTTTAAACTGTCGGGTTGTCCTCGTTGCATAAACCTTTTTACGATTATTTCTGCAATTTATTTTAAATGACGTGCTCTTACTCGCTGCACTCGGGACAATATGGTGGGTAGAGGCCAGTGGATGGAGGATTCTCTTGACAGGCTCTAAAACAGTTGATCATCGATCAAGGTAAGCGGTGCCTCTGACCGGGAGGTCATACGTCGAGTTCACACGCTATCTGGAAGGTAATTCTATACTTGCCAACTGCTTAGGTCAATAGTCCCGAAAGTGAAGTGCATTTCCCCTCCAAAAGGGTATGTCACACCAGAGGGGTACCGCATCCGGACTTGATTGATTGATTCTTTCGTGTTTCCGGGCGCGTCAACTGCTGCGGTCATTAGTCTCGTTAGTGTAGTGCATGTTTTTTCTCGGGAGATGGCAGTGATCTTCCCCCGCTGGATGGCGAGATCCGGCGCCGACCTACCGTCGGCTAGTGGGGTTTCTCCCACCAGCGGGGTACCGCCCCAGCCGGGACAAGCTCTAAGGTTCCGACCGGTCTCCTGGCATGTGTGATAGTGTAGTGCATATTAGTGTGTTTGTGTAAGGGGTAAGGATAGGACAAGGAAGAGATAGTAAAGATCGCGCGCGGTCCGTGTCCCGTTGTTAGGGTACTGCTTCGGTATTCTCCTGGTGTTGATCGGAGAAGCCACAGAAAACAACCGATCAAAGCAGCCGAACTCTAGGATTCTCCTCCAGACTGCGACTAAATTCGACTTAGTCTAGTGTCGAAACTCCTCGTGTTAGAACTAGTGTCGAAAATCCTGTCACCGTCGGGACTCGAACCATACTCCCGGTCAGAGGAACTCCAGTGATATCAGTTGATGCCCTGGACCATCTCTCCCGATACTTGTAAGAATTGATACAAATCATGCCGAAAATCAGATGAGGGCATGTATGAGTGTGCATAAAATCATCAAACAGATGTAAACGGACAGGCTATAAATATCAAATTTCAATGGGCCCGCGTTTTTTTACTTCCATCACGCTTTTCATTCACCTCTAATTTTAATTAATTTAATTTAATTGACCCAATTTTAATTACAGAATTATGCATGTAAATATTATTTTGAATAGGAAGTTTGAAGGTGTAGTAATTTTCTTGCTTTCTATCTACACTGAAATCACTGATATCAGGTGAACCTTCTCCTCTTGGCGAAATGATCAAAATAGTAGGCGGGGGAACGGCTCAATCACAAGTTAGCAAACGTTTGTGAAAGAAATTTCAATTCATCTCGACGTCTGGAGGTGATTTTCGAGATCTCGTCACTACTCGCTCTCGCGGCACCCAGGCCCGTCCCCTCCCCATTTTCTGCTCAGAAGTGCCAACCTACGCAAATTTACGTGTGCGTGTGCTGAAGACCGCACGCAGTCGTGGCCATGGAGTAGAGACTGCAGAAAGACGTAGGCACCCCTCTTAATAAATTAAAAAATTATCAAAATTATCAAAAATAAATTTGCAAAATTATCTTTCGTTAAAAATGGACGGCAAGATTTTTATAAATTATCAAAATTTGATACAAAATAATTGCAAGTCACGCACATTCTAATAAAATATAGGGCATGATGTTTTATTAACACGAAACAATATTGACAATTTCGAAATTATTTCGAAGAAATTATGCGATTGAAGGTTTTGTCTTCGTTATTTTTGTGTTGTGAACTCCAAAACTTTTCATCTCACATTAATGATAATTAGAAACATGTGGGCGGGTTCAATTATTTGGTTCATAAATTCTTTCAAAGTTGTTTTATAGATTATTTAGGTTCTTATTTGTATAATATTTTCCTTGAACTTAGACCTTAAGTTGGTGTTTCAGATCAGTCTCGACGTATGATGGTTAGCAATGTGTTCCAGATATGCGCTGGATAAAAATAGAACCCATCGTTACTGTGGCTGGTTTTAATAAGTAAAATTAATCAACTTCCACGAACCAACATTCTGTCTACGACTGCCTTTGGGTCGAGAGTTGTTGAGAAATTCAGATCAATTTCCTGTAGTGTTAGTATGTTGTAACGCCATGATCGAAGTATGAGTCACTTCGTAATTAATTTTTCAGAGATTAGATGTTGGTGTTATCTGAATTTGGAATTATAAATGAATATGTTAAGAATAAAGTTATCTATACAATACGTAATACATTATTGGTGCGTACAATACTGTCTCTCTCCTACTAAAAGTACGAACTTGTAATAAAAACAAATGGAATACAAGTTGAAAATTTTTGTAAATGAAGTTTGAGTCCACATTATTTCTTAATTCCACCGTCATAGCCTATTAAATATGTCAAAAAACGTTTAATTCCTCGTAAAAGTGAATTAACGAATTTGATGGCATTATTCACTTCGTTGATTGTCGCATTTCACGTCATAAGAAATTGAAAATACTGATGTGAACCCACAATTCTTGGTTCTCTTAAACTATTATAGCTGATACTACATGTTCAAGTACACGTTGATCCCTGAAGTAAACGTAAAATAATGTACTCGCAGGGAATTCCGTATTCAAAAACATTATTTTGTTCGTCAGAACATTCAAAACGCCTGAATTTGTATGAAGATGTAACAAGATAAGATTTAGGAGCTCTTATGTAAACCAACTTCAAAAGCGCAGTTTTGCTTTTCTTACGTGCTTTCTAAGAGCCACGCCCCACCGAACCCTGAACCATTACACGGTTGTTTTTATAGCGCTTTTCTTCGTCGGCAGACCCTTAAGCTGGCGGTGGTTGAGCGTGCAAACGCGCCCGCTGTCAAGTGGTTGTTCCGAGGCGATGTAGACAGGAGCTAGGAGAAGGCTCTGAAGGTAAGCGGAGAGATTTGCTAGAAGCTCCTTGCAGGATAGGCGCTTAATGTGGAGTAAGCAGAGAAACAAGGGATGAAAACTTCGCCTCCTCGTGCTCGCTTGCGCGCTCACGTCGTGGTTTAAAAGTTTCTTATTGCCATTCGTGAAAAATTAATTGGGCTACATGATACTACATAAGAATGTACTATAATTTTCGAATTTCCTCGATACCAAAGTGTTAAGGATATGCTATTCATTTATTACAAAAGTTTATTTAAAAATTTTTGGGATATTTCTTGTGAATATGAATATTAATATTTAATTACATTCTTTCTAATGGTACTGAATATATTACAGTGATATTGTAACAATGACCTTTTCATGTATTCACATTCAATCTCTAAGTGTATCAGTAAAAATAGCATGTGTGATAGCACGTTAATCAGAAGTACAATAACTAATCCCAAACCATTCTAAAGAAAAATTTCCCGTCAATCCGCGGCGGTTTCTGTCCCAACTATAACTCGGAGAAAATAGTTCTGCTAGAATTTTTATTACATCATTATTATATTACAATAATATCTTTGGACTGCGTCTTATTTGTATCAGTGATGAAATAACGTTAGTAGGAAAGCGCAAGGGGTGATTAAATAAAAGCAAACAGTACAATGGTTGAATGCCCTGGGGCAGTTAGTATTGTGTTTATTTTCGCTGTATTTCGGATGTCAGGTAACAAATAGCCGGACCACGCCCAGAATAGTTATAACTGATTTTTCCAATTTACTTTTTACACAACATGAATGCGTATTGAACAACTTTTTTGGAGTTAATACGAAGCTGTAATTCGCAAATTTTATTTTTATGTAATGTATTACCTCGCTTTAGATACCGCAATTCTCTGTGGATATAGAATGGAACAATAGCAATCTAACATGCGCAAATGCAGTCGTAATTGCATTTTCAGAATCACGTGGTTAGATGAAATGGGGAGGAATCAATCGATCTTTCTAAACAATGAATGTCCACTTGAAATATTTGGAAATAATAGATTCCTGGACAATATATATTTTTGTAAACTGATTAAGTGATTTGTTGATTTATGCATGTGTAACACAAATTAATTAAAAGTTAAATGAAAACACGAACTATTCATTATTTTCGACGCCCTGTGCATTCCTCGCCCCAGCTACATAGCCATGCCGTCGTATTCCTCTCCGGGCCAGAACACTAGGGGGCGTAGCCGACATCATTTATGGGAGTGACGCGCGTTGACGGACCGCATATTGGTCGCGCTCCTTCTCCCCCTCCCCCTCCCCCGTCGTCATCAGCCTGACACGCCCCCGAAACCATCCCCGCCTTCTCCGCAGCCGCTGGCGCCCTCACAGGCTTCTGCATACAAACCACTGCTGCTCTCTGCCATTGCAGCGCCTCTCGTGATGTTGTCGCCACCACCAACCAGTTGACCCAGTCCCTCCAACCCTCATCGCCACCCTTTGCGTACAAGCCATCGCCTCTTGACCCCACCCCTACTGCCTGTTGCCACTATTGTCGCTGCTACCACTATAACGGACCTAGTTCCTGTGACCCTCATCGCAGCCATCGCCGCAACCCGCAGCCGTCCCAAACCGTCCCCTCTGCTGCCGTCTTATCCCCTTCCCAGTGCCGGATGCTGATTTTGTCCCAATCCCCGCCATCGTACGCCTCCCCGTGTAATCACAACCCCGATTCTGAGCTGGACTCTGCCACTGGAGTTACCACGGCACCCACACCACTGCCCGAGCTTCTACAACGCCGATCCCCGCCCACTGCCGTTCCCCAGCCAGCACCAACTGTACTATCCTTGCCGTCCCTGCTAGACCCGCCTCCCAAACTCTTCTTCCGTCTGTCATCACGCTGCTCCAACCCTTGCCGCCGGATCCGCCACAGCTTCCGCCGCCGTCCCCGCGAGGCCGCTGTGCAATAACGCGCCGGGCGGCCGTCGCGCGCAGAACGCCCTTCACACGCCCCCCCCCATACACACACACACACACACACACACACACACACACACACTGTGCGGAGCGCGCGGGCGGACGGAGACGGAGCGGCTGTCGCGTCCCGTCTCGCCCCGCCACCATTTCCGTCTAGCCCCGCCCCTCGCGGCGTCCTCCCCTCCCCGCTCCGCTCCGCCCCGTTCAAGCCAGCCTCACTCCTCTCCGTCCCGCCCCGTCCCATCCCGCCCAGCCCCGCTCCACTCCGCCCGTACCCGCCCCACCGGCCCGCTTGCCCCGCCCGCCCCGCCCCATCCCGCCCCTCTCCCGCCCCGCCCGCCCTCCCGCCCCCGCCCTGCCCGCCCCGCCCCCGCCCCGCCCCCCGCCCCGCCCCGCCCCGCCCCGCCCCCGCCCGCCGCCCGCGCCCGCCCTGCCCGCCCCCGCCCCGCCCCTGCCCCCCCCGCCCCGCCCCGCCCCGCTCTCGCCTCGTCGCTGCGCCCTCCGCCCGCATCTCCAGCGCGCCTCGCGAGGCTCTTTGCTGAAGGCTAGCGCGCCGCCGTTGGTTCTTTACAGAGGCCTAGTGGTCTACGGCAGCAAACACGCTGCGTAACAAACCCACACAAAGTGGCTTCCCAGAAAGTAGCGCACACACCCCTCAGTTGATTGATTAGTGGTTCCGGGCGCGTCATCTCCTAATGTCGTTAGTCCCGTAAGTGTAGCGGATGTTTTTATCTTGGACGGTGGCAGTGATCTTCAGTGAGATAGTGATACCTATCCGTCGGCTTGTGGGCTTTTCTCTAATCTAGTATCTCCTACCAGTGGGGCTTTGCCCCAGCCCGGATTGATTGATTGAGCTATAATAATTATCGGGACGACCTGTGCTTTTCCGCCCCAAATTCATCTGATCTGACTGATTTCCAAACTCTCTTTAAAACATTTCTCTATTATTACTATTATTATTATATTATAATTATTTTCATTTTATGCCAATGATTCTCAAATGAGTTCATTCAAAATTTGGGGGAAATCTCGTGGATGGTTAAATAAGATTTTTGTGGATCACACATACATTTTTTAAACATTAAGTATTTATTTTATATTTGTATATTTGCAATTTATTCAATAGATTTATATTCAAGTAGTCACCAAGTTAGATTGAGGCAAGAAATGAGCAACATATTGAGGAATGTTTGGTGGGAGTACCTTTCATCGTGAGTAAACTTGCCAAATACAATGGCAAAGCAAACAAAGTGAGTACACTTCTCGCGTTAGACCAGTAATGGAATACGAAAGTAGTTGCTGATATCCTTATAGAACGATTGATTCATTTATGAAATGCAATCCATCATCGAAATGGGAAAGATTCCTTTGCGTGTTCTGTAGCGAAGAAACCGCCTGTTAAAACGCCTGAAAAATGAAAGGTATCGTATTCATTTTCATATTTTTCTTTTCGTTGTGCCGTATCTCCTTGCCACAGTCCTGCTTAAAGTTTTTGATTTTATTTTATATAATACGTAGCAAGTTTGGTCCGTAGCGTTTTCTTTATCTTGTAGTAGTAAGAAGCTATATCCTCTTGAAATTTCCATAATGTACTTTTCTGAAGAGTTTGAACAATTCCATTCTCTACAAAGAGTTTCCGAGCGACTTTACTAACTTTTTACGGTAGTTGAGGGGGTGGGTTTTAAGGTAAATTGGGTGGTATTTTTAAATGTCACCCAAAGAGCCCTACGATTTATCCATGAAAATGTTTAATTCGTATACATTTTAATAATGTGGAAATAATAAGAAAACGAAGTTAAAATGGCTGCGACATGTAAATAATTTCTAGAATTTTTGCTCTATTTAGGAATTCGCTAATGGTTTTATATCATCTCTCTCTTGTAGCAATGCTTGCTCATAAGCCTTCCTCCCCCTCCTCCTTTTTTCTTCTCTCTCAACCTCCTTTCTTAGGATACAAACACACGCGAGGTACAAAGTGCTGAGGTGCGTCTAGCTCATGGCTATGCATATATAGTTATGAGCAAAAGCACACGGTAAGCAAGAAGGTGCGACAAAATTTGCAAAAGTCTGATTTTTTTTTCAAGCAAATACATGCCACCAGCACGATGGATGGTGAACTTCTTACCATAAAGTGACTTATAGACACCTCCCCCTCAGATTTGGTTGTCGTGACTTAAATACTTCATCGCCTGCGGCAGATTGAGTTATATATACTCTATAAAAACTCACTAATATGCGTACTTGTTGGAGTTTAATAATGATTTTTGCAAAAATTCTAAGATCAAAGAAGACTTATGACAAATAATGAACTAAATTTTTTCAGGATAAATAGAGAAAATTTGTATAGGATTAGTATGATGTTTAAGTTAATTTTGGAACTGTGTGGTTATCAGTAACACAATTTTAAAGAATTATAAAGTGCATTTGCGCTTACATAATTTATATTAATTCGGGAGCACTTGTAGAGCATTTTCCAACTGGTGGCTTTGCGATAAGTACGATTATAAGTCTCCGCATGCGTCACCGCCGCCATTTGCTGACTCTGTGGTGCCACTGTGGTGCTGCCCCATCTCGATCAGATTTTTCGTCCAGTTTCCCTGATCCATTGAGCAAATGCTGAGATGGCCCCTTGTTTTGCTTCTGGACATAAATGTAACTTCATTATCTGTGCACGTCTTCTGAATTCATTGGGAAATATAGTTATTCAAATTATCGTTTCCATGTTGTTGCGGCAGAAGTATTATTCCTTGACGAAGCACATCATGGATAAGAGCCCAAAATTTATTTCTTATTTATCCTTGAAAATAGATTTTATTACATGAGAGGTTTTTTTTATTTTTAAAATTTATGTAGTATACACTCAGCGTAGGGATCACAGAATTTTGAAAATGTGCACAGAATTCACTTTTCCCCATAGCACGTCATACGCAGTTTAAACTGTTTTTTGACGTAAAATAAATAAATAAATAGACAGTGCTGCTTCGAATCGCGCTGCGCCGCGACCTACCAGGCAGAACCCTTAACTCCATGTTCACACATGCTCACACACGTTCATACTCGCTCACACACGCTCACACACGCTCACACACGCTCACACTCGCTCACACACGCTCACACACGCTCACACTCGCTCAACCTCACACCGCTCCAACCCTCACACCTCCCTCTCCCCTCACACTCGCTCACACACCCTCACACACCCTCGCACTCGCTCACACACGTTCACACTCGCTTACCTTCTCTCACATAAATTCGTTCTCTCTCACTTATCTGCGTTACTTCATTTCTTGATTGGTAAGTCACTCTATTTATTAGTATAGTATTAATCGGTAAAATCTTATTATTTTTCTTCGTGCCCTTCACTTAAATTAATAAACGGGTGTGTGACTCCTGAAAATGTTGACTCTCCTGAGTTTTTAAGTTGACCAGTAATGATCACCGTCATCAAACTGAGTCAAGCAAAGTATAACTCACTCTTATTTTAGAAGCGTTTTTTAAGTGTCGGATTTCGCTAATAAGGGTGGTGTCATGCAGACGTGCACCGGTTTGGATTTTGGACTGTAGCAAAATTATCTCCAGGGCAAATTCAATCGCGAACTTGTTTGTGAAGTTGCATATATCAATACTGTCGATATTGCGTGGCAGGTGGAAATATTTCGCAGAAATAAATGTTTACTCGTTTTTTCCCTGAGCAATCACTCAAAACCATTTCCATTTCTCTTCCACATGTTGGCTCAGTTCGTGACATTAGGTATGGAAACATTCGTAGCGATAGAATCGCACAGCTTTTAATGGTTAATGATTGTTTAAACTAGTTTCTTTGGGCTGAAGCAGGTCGATTCTGTAATAATTGTAGAAAAATTAAAATAATTGGCCTGAATTAATGTAGGCTTCTGAGATTCTACTCGGAAAAATGATAAAATTAGTAATTAATTTTAAAAGTGTGCGAATATAGTATTTAGTGGACTAAAGTCGTATGACGTAAATCAATTCACACGTACATAAAATACGAAGGATGAAAATACCATTGTGTACTATTGTTATATGGATTCGAACACAATATTTAGATTACATTAAACGAGAGGGAATTCCATATGCTTTGATGTGCAAGCGCGACACCTGGGCGTTGAGGTGCTGAATTGAACATCAAATACTCGAAAATAAACAAAATTAGGTAAATGCCAAAATTTGATGATTGAATGCCAGTACACTCCGCTTAAATGAAAGCGAATAGGCCTGCTATTTGTTGCACAACATCTGCGGTTCGGCATTGAGGAGCTGAGTACTCAAACTACTGTGAAACCTAATCAACCGGTCATCTCCATTCACAGCCTTTTTTCATGGAACCGATTGATTATTTCAAAAGAGACATTCCCTCGTTTAAGCAGTTACTAAGGCCTCTCGACAGCGCCTAGGCACATTTTGTTTATTGATCTGTATTAAGCGGTCACCTTTAGCGCTTTTGAACCGTAGTTTAATAAGAAGCTGAATAGTAATGAAAATTACTATAGATTCAGTATCTCTTTGTAACGAGGCGCATTGTCATATACCTTAGAAGAGAGATATCCAGAATTGCCTATCTTGAAAGGAATTAATTTGTTTCAGGTAACAATAGACGATTTGGATAAATTTATTTATGAAATAAAAGCATGTCGCCCGTTCCAGAACAATCTCCTGTTTGCTAACCACTGTCTCCCCTCTTTTTCTCTGGCAGTTCCTGATTGTAGGTAATAAAGAACTTTTCCAATAAAACATTTATTTTAAGTGCTTCTACAGTAATCGAGTTACCTTCGTCCGTCCATCACTTTCGGTAATATCATTTTCGGGTTAGAACTGTCCTGAAAATAAATCCTTTTCGGTCCACCAATCGATACAAGTAAGGAGTCATTGAGCGCCTATCGATCACTTGGTGAAGAACTGATGATTTGTTTGCTGTTTCATTCAGAAGATTCTTCGATTTATTTCTTCTAAAAAATCCTTTTGGGTATCTTGGAACATTCACAGAGATGATCAGTAACTTCATTGGATTTATATGATGCACTGGTGATCAGCTGATATTCTGACTCATTGATATTGTCTATGTACCTGTCGAACACTTGTGTAAACGGGATGGCCTATCAAACAGGGGCAAATGCCCCAAGTGTAATGTTGTTATATGGACTTTCCCACTTTTCATTGGAAAAGTGATCATTTTCGTCCTCGGCGGCTCAGGTGTTCAGGACATCAGTTACGTCACTGAGTGCCTTTGACCGGGAGGTCCTGCTTTCAGTGTCGAAGGTGACAGGATTTTTGACACTATTTGCATGACTAGGTACCGGGAGTGGTAGCTCAGTGCATCAGCTGATGTTACTGCCGCGCCTCTGACCGGGAGGTCCTATGTTCGAGTCCTGACGGCGGCAGGATTTTCGACACTAGCTTTTCAGCTAGGTCGAATTCAGTCGCTGTCTGGAGTTAGTAATTGACGCACATTAGTAATTGACGCACCCGGAAACGCTAATAAATCAATCGATCCATCTATCGATCCCTCGACATGCCCTAGATGTTTGAGTGCGTTGTTTCTGAGACACCTACATGCAGACTCAAATGAAAAGACATAATTTAACCTCAGAGTGCTGGCTTGTATGAAACCCTGTGTCGTATTTGTTTCTGAGATACCTAGGCAGATTCAAATTAAACGCCCTATTTACCCGCATCGTGCTGGCTTGTGTGAAACCCTGTGTCGTGTTTGTTTCTGAGACACTTATAGGCGACTCAAATTAAAAGACGTAATTTCCGCGCAGTGGTAGCTTGTCGGAAACGCTGCGTCATGTTTGTTTCTGAGACACCTATAGGCAGACTCAATTAAAGACGTATTTCCCCGTGTGTTGTGGAACCTTTTTTTGTGTGAACCGTGTGTCTTGCGTGTGCGCAGGCGCTGTGGCTGGGCGTGGAGGTGCTCAACAGCACGGACCAGCTGCCGCTGGCGCCCGACTGCCACGCGGCGCTGCTGCGCATGACGTACTGCGCGCGGTGCGGCGGGCTGCCGGCCGCCGTGAAGCCGTGCGTGGGCTACTGCCTGAACGTGCTGCGCGGCTGCCTGACGCAGCACGCGAGCGGCTGGACCTGCCGTGGAACGGCTTCGTGGAGGCGACGGAGCGCCTGGCCGAGGCCGTGCGCGAGCGCGCGCCCGAGCGCCTCGTGCGCAGCCTGCACGCGCGCCTCACCGAGGCCATCATGTACGCCGCCGAGAACGCCGCCGCCATCGACAAAAAGGTAGGAACGCCGTGCCCTTCTCTCGCAATGGAACTCCGCCCTGGTGGGAAAACCAGCGAGGCGAAAATTTACAACTTTACTCTAGGCACCAAACCTGTTTCTTTTTTACCTCAGCTGGTAGTCACTTCCGTCCTGGTGGGAAAACCAAGGAGTCGAAAATTTGCACAAACCTGTTTCTTTTTTACCTCAGCGTGGTAGTCACTTCCCGTCCTGGTGGGAAAACCAAGGAGTCGAAAATTTACAACTTTACTCTAGGCACCAAAACCTGTTCTTTTTTACTCAGGTGGTAGTCAGTTCCCACAGCTCTGTGTACTTTGGCACATTAATATGTTTATTCATATATAAACTCTGATTAACCTGTAACTTCTTTAAAAAACAACTTTTGCCATACTAGTTGGCCAGATGATGTCCGCGACAATACACACTTGACCAATTTTTTTATAAAATTGACATTTTTTAATTATAATTCTTATTATTTTTTTCTAACTTTCCAAGAAGATTTTTAAATGTATGTATATAGTTTTCATTAACTTTCAACAGAAAATATATTGGTTTCATAAAATTAATATAACAATATAATAACATTAAAATAATAATATAATAAAATGAAAAGGTTTTCTCTCTTATATTTTGAAAAATTTTTTGACTTACATGGTTTTCGCAGTAGGGTTGCAATTTAGGATGTGTGCTCAAATGCGAAAAATTGGGGAACCTTATTTTATTTCCTTAACTTTCAGCGGGAAGGTAAGTAAAGTTTGTTGAAAGTTCAGCCTATCTTTGAATATATGAGTCAAGGAGGACAAAAGAAATTCAATATTCGTTTATTTAATTTTTTATGGTGTACATCGACTCTATCGTTAAGGATGCAGGATCCCTCCGTATTTACTTCATCGGAGTTAATAGTATTTTCTCACTTCGGGGTTAATCGTGCACGAAAAATTAGAGTTTATTTCCGTTAATTTTGGCAAGGAAGGGAAAATTACATTTTGTAGTGTAACTGAGGATTCTCAAATGGATGTTTGAACTACAGTTCGTACTACAGTACAGTACACAAAAAATTGGGAACAATTTTGTACTCGCAAAGAACAACAATACGACAAAACCAGAAATTATTTATTTCCACGGTTGTGTGGAATGATCTGATACAAATCAAACAGTACACCCTTTCTTAGAAATTCATATGAATATCTACCAAAGAAGTCATGTGTTGGAGAGATGAAAATGAAGTGCTAATTTTTTTCCGTGTTCAACAAAGTTAATGTATTTACATTTTCCATCGTAATTATTTCTGTTTGGAGGTATTCTAAAAATTATTGTTTATTATACAACATCATATGTGTTTATGTTTATGTTTATGTTTATGTTTATGTTTCAATGATGTGTTTATCTGAGGCAATCTGGTTACACTTCACTAAATATTTGCCTAACTCCACTTACGCAGTTTACATCGTTGCTGTTGGGTTTAAAATATTTATTTTTGCGAACCATTTTCACTTTCAACATATTACCGTAAGGCAATGCAAGTACCGCTGAATAAAGCAGCTTGCATAAGTAACGCCTTCAATAAGGTTTCATGAAGTCGTTATTGAAAATCCGTTTGGGAAACTGTTGAATACGCGAAGATTAGCGAAGCAATAGTATAAAGCTAGCAAAATGTTATGATTTTCATTCACAACATTTTCTCTAATAGAAAATATATTATAGATCTTTCAGGAATTTATATGTAATCATTGTCCACGACGAAGATCTTTAACAAGACACTAGCTATTGTTGCGTCAATATCTGATCGAACTCCTTGCACCTTATTCTCATCTGCAATTCAGAAAGAAGATATGCCCACTCGAAATCTTCTCGGAATTATTAATATTCTCACAGGATTCTGTGTGAATATTCAGAGTAGTTCGAAGAATCCTCCAGTTTATTACAAACTTCCCTCGCGTTCACGTGTTCCACTCCATTTTCCTGGTTCCCTCTCCCTCGTTACCTTAAACCACCGATACGTTTCCGTTCCTTCGTATCCCCCCCTCACCTTTATGCTCCCACTTGGAGTCGAAATTTGTGGAAAAGGCGTTTGCTTGGGCTTATGGACCGCCCCGCTCCGTGTCGATTTCTCTCTCGCCTGTTCCGCCGGCGCCGTGCCGCGCCGCGTAGCCAGCCGAAGCATGCGTTGTGGCGCCGTATCGCTCGGGCCGCCGTCGCCGCAGCCATTCATTGGCCCCGGCCGCGCTCGCCCTCTGGCCGCTGCCCGCAGCCACATGCCCCTCCCCGCTGGACCCCGCGCCGCTCCACCCCACAGCGCTTCGCACCGCCCAGCCATGTCAGCTCCTCCCCGCCCCTTTATGCCCCTCCCTTTCCCTCCTCTCTCCGCACCACTACCAAGGGTTTCGTACCGCCCAGCCATGTCAGCACATCCCCGCCACTTTACGCTCTCCCTTTCGCTCCCCTGCTCCCTTTCCTTGCCGACCCTCTTACTCTCCCGCACCAATCCGTCGACAGCACTTTGCACACCAGTCATCCCAGCTCTCTTCTCCTCTTTTAAGCTCCTCTCTCCCCTCTCCTCCCTCTCTTTCCCCTCCTTCTCTTCCCTTCCCTTCTCGCACCCTTCCCCTCTCCACCCTGCCGTTACTGTCTGGTCGCTCCCGTTCCCTCTCCTCGTCGCTTCTCCGCCCTTCCCCTCGTGGATGGTTGGTTGTTAGTGATTCTGGGTACGTCAACAACCGAGGGCATTAGTCCTTAAGTGTAGTACATGTTTTTTATCCGGAGGTGGCAGTGATCTTTATCCACTAGATGCTGTGGCGATCTACCGTCGATTTTCGGTGTTTCCCCCAAACAGGCATGTCCCACCAGCGGTACACCACCCCAGGTAGGACAAGCTCTAAGCTCCCGACAGATCGTCCGGCATATGTGGCAGTGTACTGCATGTTAGTGTAAGTGTGTGTGTAAGGGGTGAGGATAGGACTAGAAAGAGGAAGGAAAGAACGCCCGCGGCCCGTGGCCCGTTTGTTAGGGTACTGCTCCGGCATTCGCCTAGGTTGATCGGATAAACCACGAGCAGCCAGAGAAATCACAGCAGCTGGACTCGAGAATTCTCATCCAGACAGCGACTGAACTCGACCTAGCTGACAAGCTAGTGTCGAAAATCCTGCCGCCGTGGGGTGTGGTAACCAAGGACCTCCCGGTCAGAGGCACTGCAGTGACATCAGTTGATGCTCTCAGCAATATCTTCCGGTACAGCTGCTATCATCCCCCTCCTCTTCACCCCGACCCACTTCCCCGCCCCCCCCCCCTCCCTTACCGCCTGGTCATTCCCTCCACCTTCTCCCCCTATCGCCTCTCCCCACCGCCGACTTTATTCTAATGTCCTTGCCTGCTTCTTACTCTGTCTCTTCCGTCCCCTGCTCATTACTTTCTACCCTTTCGGCCGTATTCCGCCACAGGCTCCGGCCACGATCTGTCAGATGGCCGCCTCCTCCAAGTCGCTTCCCTTCCCCCCTTCGTTATGTTTTGTTCAGCGCCACGACGCGCCTCGAAAATCCGCTTTTCAGCCAACTAATCCACCTTTTGTTGCGCGCTATTATTCTTGAGAGATGTCCATACTGTGATATCGCTCTGGTTTTTATTTCATCAACCTATATATATATATATATATATATATATATATATATATATATATACCCTAGAATTCTTGATTTTACCCAACTATTTCTTTCATCTTCATTGTTTCGTTATTTCTATTACTGAGCACCTCACTCTCGAGAACCTTCTTGTCTTTTTCGTAACCACTTATTTGTCCTCTGCCCATGTCACCTTTCGACTTTCCAACGACCTTTTTCTTACATTAGAGAGTGTGTGCTCGTCTTAGCGGACCACACTATCGATCTTCAGTACATGCACAGATGCACAAAAGTGATGCGAAACTTGAAGTCCGCATGCGCTGAAGATCGATAGTGCTTTAACGTTCGTGAGTGCACAAACTCTGTATTTATTGACTTCTTTTTACCTCTCCGTCTCCGAACCGGGAGCGGTAGCTCAGTGCATCAACTGATGCCACTGCAGCGTCTCTGACCGGGAGGTCCTAGGTTCGAGTCCTGACGGCGGCAGGATTTTCGACACTAGTTTTTCAGCTAGGTCGAATTCAGTTGCTGTTTGGAGGAGAATTCTTTCGGCCGGCTTCTCTGATCGGTAGTTTTCCGTGGTTTCTCCGATCAACACCAGGCGAATGCTGGAGCAGTACCCTACCAAACGGGCCACGGACCGCGCGCGATCTTTCCTTCCTTTTCCTTGTCCAATCCTCTTCCCCTTACACACACACTTACACTAACATGCACCACACTATTACATATTCCAGGAGACCGGTCGGGAGTTTGGAGCTTCTCCCGGCTGGGGTGGTGCCCCGCTGGTGGGAGAGTCCTGGTTAGGGGGAAACCCCACTAGCCGACGGTAGGTCGGCGCCGGATCTCGCCATCCAGCGGGGGAAGATCACCGCCATCTCCCGAAAAAAAACATGCACTACACTTACGGGACTAATGACCAGAGCAGTTGACGCGCCCGGAAACACGAAAAAAAAACCAAACCAATCTCTACCTCCGACTTTTAGCTCATCTTCGTCTGTCTGGCATCCGCTCCCCCTCCGGAGGGCCTTCCCGAGCCGCGCCTCCGCCGTCGCATCCCTCGGCGGGCGTCTTCTGGTGCAGCTGCGCATTCATTTGTCGCTCCGCCGCCCATCCGCCCTCCTCCCCCGCCGGGGGCCTTCCGCGGGCTTCCGATCGAAGAATCCGCGCGCCGGATGCCGCTGCAAAACGAAGACACCCTGCGCCCGGCGCCCCTCCGCACCTGGGCGAGAGGAGATGGCGGCGGCGGTGGAAGGGAGGTTACGGGGGGGCGGGGGTGGAGGCGGAGGCGGAGTCGAAGGCGGCGGAGGCGGTGGAGGTGGCGGGAAGGGAGGTGCAGGCGGGGTGGAGTCGGAGTCAAAGGCGGCGGTGGCGGTAGAGGCTGCGGAGGCGTCGGCAGAGGCTCTGGCGGAGGCGGAAAGGGAGGAGGCGGCGGCGGTGGACGCGGAGGCAGCGGCGGCGGAGGCTGGGTCGAAGGCGGAGGTGGCGGAGGGAGATTGCGGGTGGGGCGGGGGGGGTTGGTGGTGGCGGCGGGGGGGGGGGGAACCTGCGGTGAATCCAAGTGCAGAAGAGGGGGTGTGCCTTATCTGTCGGATGACCTAGAGCGTTCGCGCGGTGTTGTGAGGGGTCGGCTTGCTGTTCTCTCTTTCCGATTCAAATTCCAAAGGAAGGTGGGAAGCGTTCGAACTGTCTAAACCAGGAAATAGCCAACAAATCCATTGTAGAAAATAATTTCAATTTCTTCGTCAATTTTTGTATCGTATTTAATTTGCTAAGACACTATTATAACGATGAAGCACAACTTCCAAAATTTCCTGCCTTTCGGCTGCTGCCTCATTTGATTTTGTCTCGAAACGCCACTGACCATCGACATCTTTATATCTTCATATATAATGCTGTAAACCAGTTCAAAGAGATGGTACAATAGTCTTTGATTAATGTACTCTTGATTAGTAGTCAAGATGTGTGGTAGGGGGGCGGAACAACATCCAAATGCAGACTGATGGTATATTGCACGTATTACTTTGAGCAGAAAAAGCCTATTCAAGTATTTGCTAAGAGGGGTCTTAAGATTAGAGATTATTTTACACGCTGTAAATAAGGCCTTCATTTGCCTTTTAAAGGATGGCTGGTAGATTATCCCCACCAAAAATATATGTCCTCGATCACATTTCAACCTGCGAATATCAGTAAGGGACCGTTTGCTTAAAATATTCAGACCGTTGCACCAACTAATGCAGTTAATTTACATAAATATACTTGTTACAAATACGTAGTTAGCAAAAGTTTAATAATTTATTTATTCTCTAATTTAAGTGAGATATTTTACTCGTATACAAGATAAAAATATATCGCAACCACCTCTGGAAAAATAAGAAATGAAAAGTGATTTTGTCTTATTTCTTTTGAAATGCATGCCACGTATTTCAACCGAGCGAGTAACTAAGGGCATAGCGCTTGCTTCGCATTCTGGAGGCCATAGTTTGATCCCCGTGCCGACCATGCTGACCGGCGTTTTCGTGGTTTCCCTCGGCTATTCAGGCAAATGCTGGGATGGTTCAACTGAGAGAGGGCGACCGCGAAACCGGTGCCACTAGTTGAATTCGCTTAAACTTCGTGATTTCACGAATATCCGTGATTTTATTCAACGTTCCCCTCAAAAGATAAACTAGTCTACTTTTCATGCATCAACATTATATAAGAGAAAATTATATAAGAGAACCAGAACCACAACAGTTTGTACATAATTAAGGTGTCACGCAAATTACAACTTAAGTTGCTTTCGTGAATCCCTTTGTACAGTAATAATGAATGTTTTCCCTAGTTGGATGTTGATTCCAAATATGATTTCTAAAAAAAATCACTAAATTTTCTTTAAGTATAAATTTTAAACATTATATCAAATGCGGATTTAAAGGGGAACCAACTTTTCATCCAATTATCGTAAATCTGATGTCCGTAAATCTTATACTAATTATCGTAAATCCGATTAAATGTGTGAAATGTGTATGTGTGTTCATATTGTTTATTACCTTCATTGTTAAGATATATTTGTGCACACCTATGTGTGCTATTTCAACAGTGATAAAAGTGTTGCAATCGAATACATTTCTAGCTGAAAACATCTACTCTGCAAATAAGAATTATTCATTTTTTATTTGAAACTTTTCGAGACTTTATTTGAGACTTTTCTAAAACCGATAGTGATGTAACTGGATGTCTAGCCTTAAATAAAAACGATATACATCAACTAGGTATATTTGAGAAAGAAGAATCTTTGGCCGGTCAGACAGCGACAAAAGGGAATCCAACAACAGAGAGATATGAGTTATACAATAGCAACAATATAGTTAAAGAAAGCAAACTGGCTAGACTAAGAGGGCTTGGCCATATCTGCCGCTTGCCGGAATCAACTGTAAGTAAAGAAGTGACTTTTACGCCAACATTTCGACGCGCCCGCAGTGTAGGAAGACCAACCCCCCTAAAATGGCTGGATGGTGTTGAGGAAGACCTGAAACGCAGAGGGAGTGAAAAATTGAAGGAGGAAAGCACGGGAAGAGATTATGGAACGAAAATCTGAAGAAGAACCAAGTATACTTATGGACTAAGAAAAAAGATTTGAAACTTTTAGTGTAGAGATGTTTGTTAAAGATGTTTCATGACTTTTGAACTATGTATGAAACAAATACATAATTTCCTTAGATATGTCATGCACGTACTTGTGAGAAATTTGATTATCATTGATACATCATTGAAGACCAGCTTCTTGATTGTAACATAAAACAAATTTCTTTTAGAGAATAGAGCAGAGAACGAAAAAGGAATATATTAAAAAAAAAAGGTAATGAGTTTATACTGCAAACAGATATCCTCATTCCTTTAAGAAGCTGAGAATTCCGTTCATTCATTAGAGTTGTAATTAATTGTTCTTCGCCGAATAAAGCACGACTAGTGTCTGTATTTCAATCTCCATTTCTGTACATTTACAAAAAAAATCAAAAAGATGTCTCCTTAAATGAAAAAAAGTTTTAATCTCTCTTAATTTTTCGAAGCATAACTACAATTTAGAATGCAACATAAAATAGCTATTATCGTCTGAGTTACTTTTGTATGGTGTTTGTAGTGAGAAGCTGCGGCAACATCTCGCGGGGGAATACGGTCTAATGTTTCTCGTTTCCTATTAATTCTCAGAATTACATTTCAATGTTAAGTACTTTGCAAACACTATATTTAGCATTTTATGAGGTCAGTCATCTCCTGGACTTTTTTCAGTAATTCTTATTCCTTAAAGCACGCATCTCAAAATGTGTTATGCTGTACCAATATGATTATCGAAAAAATATCTAAATAATACATTCTCGGATAATATTTTTATCATTTCATTTTCGTGATTAATCAGTAAGTCAAGAACACAAGAATGACATCTACATGCCGACTCGTTTCTTTTCATGCAAAATAAATGTAGATTTCCGGCTTGGGAAGGTTCTTGGAAAGAGAAAATGAAAGACGTTTTACTTGGACAAAATTCTTTTACAAATAGTGGTTTTAAAGAGATTCATGCATCTAGCTGCAGCTGTTAAAAAATGTGTCATGATGAAGATGGATGTCATGTCAACAAAATCGGAGGGATTTCCTGTTCCCGCAAGAGGTTTCCTCCGCTGCCAATTTGCATGTTGGCCGGGACCTGTTGTGCGCCGTGCGGTTCGCGTCTGGGCGAAGGAGAGAGGCCAACAATGCGACGCGTCGGGCTCGGCGGCGGAAGGCGCCTGCCGAACAGCGTATTGATCCGGACAGTGGGATATTCAGCAACAGTTTAAGAGACTCGTCGAGGCCGCGCCAGGGAACAAGCCTGGCAGCGGCCCAAAACGAGCGCCCCCGCCTCCAACCCGAGCGCGCCTCTGCCTGCCGCCGCCCGCCCCCGCAACCCCTGACCGCCCCCCGCCCACCCCCAGCCACTGCCCGCCACCGCCCGAAACTGCCAGCCTCCGACCGCCCTGTGCACCCGACCGACCCCAACCGACCCCGACCGACCCCGACCGACCCCGACCGACCCCGACCGACCCCGACCGACCCCGACCGACCCCGACCGACCCCGACCGCCGACCGACCCGACCGCCGACCGACCCCGACCGACCCCGACCGACCCCGACCGACCGACCGACCCGACCGACCCGACCGACCCCGACCGACCCCGACCGACCCTGACCGACCCGACCGACCCGACCGACCCGACCGACCCCGACCGACCCCGACCGACCCTGACCGACCCCGCCCCCAAACTCGCTCCCCGCCTCGCACTGATGCCCTCCTAATGCCCGCATCATGGTTCCACCACACTTTGCCGCCCGCCATTCCTGCCATTCCCGCCTGTGACTGCTGCGCTTGCCCGTTGCTCTGCCGCTCGTGCTCTGTTGGCCTATCCCCCCGTCCCTGCCGCTTTCTGTAGTCCCCAGCCTCGTTGTTCGTCGCTGCCGCTTCTGGCCACACGTACCGTTTCTACCGTCCCTGCCGTCCCGAGGTCCAGGAGCCGTCGGTGTCTCCACTACTCTAGTACCGCATCGTTTCTGTTGTCTCGTCGCTCTACACGCCTGTCCTGCTCTCCCTTCCGTTCTTGCTTTGTTCCCATCAGTTGTATATGAATTCGCCTCCTCTCTCAACTTCAAATCATTATTTTTATTCCCCTTCTCGCATACTACGATCCTTCTGAAATATTCATTCTTGTTTTCTCTTAATTTTATATAAGTTACAGAGATTGTTGCCGTTTCTTGCTGTCGCCATAATTTCTCATATTACTCACATTTTCCCCCGCCTATTGGCCTCCCGTTTAATATTCATGATGTAGTTTCAACTACCAAGCAATTCACTTCTCTTGGTTTTCATTCAGTTGGGTTTGTGGCTCATATTTCGTCCGTTCAGTATATGTAACATCATGTAGTATATGTAACATGTATGATATCGACAAACAATATCACCCACTTTTCGTTTCTAACATGCAGATTTTCGAAGTTTCGCAAACAACATGGAATAAATAACGATTGTATGTTATTGAATGAATTCTAATTAAATCGTATTGAAGTTGAAAGCTGTTTGGGAGAGTAATCATTATCTTTAGTTACAACTAGATAGTATTCTGGCGTTGATCATGTGAAAACTTGCGCAGCCCCGAGGTCCTAATGTTAATTAATATTATTTGAAAGAACATCTGAACGAGCCTGATGTGACCCACAAACGAGTCCAGTTTACGCAGCCATTTATTTTTCATACCTCGTGAACTCTGTAATGCGAGCTCGAAGTAAAGTCCATTCACATTTCCACAAATTAAATGGGGTTCGATTTCCAATAAAAACAATAATTGCATTACACCAAATGCATTACAGGAAATGATCTTTTGAATCGATTAATTGCGATAAATGTGAAAAAATGGGTCTTTACTAACACTTCATTCTAATGTCACTAGCAAAATATCTGCAGAATATTTTCAAAAAGCTCGTGTATCGTAATTTAATAAAACTAATAATAATAATAATAATAATAATAATAATAATAATAATAATAATAATAATAATAATAATAAATAACAATTATTTTCACTGTTGCGAGTTTCATTACTAATTTATATGAAAATATTCAGTGCAGCAAATGTTTTTGTAATTTACTTACTTAAAAATTTGTCAAGTTACTTTTTGGATTAAAATCATACGTAGCCAAAGTCTTGATTTTCTCCACAAACGCTATTTGTTGACGATGTATTTCTATTTAATAGAAAACACTTGCCATTTCATTTCTTATGTTACTTGTTTATTCTTCGATCTTGGTGAGATTTTCTAGTTGAAAAAAGGTTACTCTGAGAGAATTTGGAAAAAATAAGGCAGTGTGAGGTGTTGGCACACGGCATGCACAATGCACAAGACATAAAATCCAATTATCTGCGTGTACAGTGGGCGAAAAATATCGCATTCACACCTTTAGTTATAGGAGGCTTTTGGTATCTCACAAGGCCAAAGAAGTTGTTTGTTTTACACGTAGGCATTTATTTACGAAAGAGGTACGAGGGATGGTATTTGCGGTGGTTACTCAAAAGGACAGGTGCTAGTCTAGTGCAGCTCTTTTTTTGTCATCATTGAAATCAAAAAGCACTGTGAATATGTAGTCTAAAATATAGAGAAGTAATTATAGAAGATGTAGTAAAAGTTATTCTCTCATAAGTTTATATATTACTTCCGTATAATTGCGACATGCTATTCATGTAAAGTCACATTTTTAATGAATTATCCTTTGTTAGGAGACGATGTTTTAATTAGCTTTTGAGGTAAAAAGACCTGGCATGGCTGCGTCAACATATCCAAATGATCATATTACCTTTTATTCTCACGACCCGGACCTCATTTTGCGAAATTCTCTTGGTGGTGTTATGAAACGCACATACAAATCCACACACATACACAGCTTAGAGAACCACTTCGGATATGAAAAGCACTCACCACCTTGTTCTTCACAATGATAAAACATGATTTTTATTTGATTTTGTTGAGAATATTTTGTATAATTTGGCGTAGATTTTTTCAAAATGTCCAGAAGCTTGTCGAAAATGAACTTTTTTTGAGACATAACGCGTAAATTCCAATTAGTTAATAATTACTGTCTTATTTGATGTGTAAATAACGGCAGCGCTATAGCCATTGTCGCCTCATCATTGGGTCCAGAATCATTACGCTCTGTGATGCGGGTGAGATACAGGATAAGGGGTTTCGAAATTTGGTTAATTTAAAAATTCGAAATTTATGAAAGGTGGAGAATTTCAAAATTAGAAAGTTACTTAAAACACTGAAGGTATCCATGCCTCTAAGGCCAAGACAGTAAAGAAATAATTTATCGGCAATATTTGCCAGAACATAATGGTGGTGTTCATAAATTTGACATGTTTCAACATAGAGCTGCGATAGTCATAAAATTACCCATTATATTACACGCTATTTAAAAGCTGAAGCTTTATCGTCAAATAAAGTCATGGAATAAAAATAAAAGCTTTTAAATTGATATTTTGATGAATTTTATTTTAGATTATTTTAGTCTTTTTTGCAAAAACTGGCTGTTTTTATTTTAATATTCTCCATAGTTTCAACTTTAAATCTAAATCTTTTGTTTTTTTTTAATTTATTGTCTTCCTGTTCAATATATATGTTTTCAGGGTTGTGAATAGAAACATTCATAACTTTTGGTTTATTTCTTGACTGTGGGTGCCCTGAATGGGTGCGTTAAATGTTTTTGGTTTATTTTGATAATTTGAAAAATAAATTGAAACTACCGAGAAAGAGCGTTGATATGGTTATTCGACGGAGGACATATCATTTGAGGCAGATTTTCTGCTATTTTATGGTGGTCTGACTTTGTCTTTACGTAATCGTGAGTTTATACGTAAGTACAGTTTTGCTGTGCGTCAAAGGTTGAATATGGAGAACTCCTAAATCTAAATCAATCTAAATCATACCTAAAAAAACTAAACCTACCACCCTTTTAAGTTAAATGAAAACTATCTTCTTGAGTAAGTACTATGCATTTTGAAATTTCTCTGTAACGCCACCATCCACTCCACCATCCACCCCGCCACCCTCCTTCCACTGCCATCCTACCTGCATCCACCACCAACGCTACCGCCGCCACCACCAAATAATCACAAGCTACGCGTAGAACAGCGGGAATGAGCTCTGCAAGTGGGGAATCAACCCCCCATCGCCACATATTTTGTACGTTAAAATGATCATTAGCTGACGTAAAATCGCTATTTTAGAGACTTATTACTAATATTCTTTGTAGGCATGGAAGAAAAAATTGAACGAAAAATGGGAAGACGAAAAGACAAATGCATAAATTTTGAAAAAACTAAACACAGAACTTTCTCTAGAAGCCAAAGCCACTAAATTTAAACTAAAATATGTTGGACGTACTAAGAGGTTAACAGAATCCCTGGAAAGCGATATAATGCTTGGAATGGTAGAAGGAAGCAGGAAGAAGGAATGAAAAATATGTAGGTGGCACAGTGAAATAATCAAGGCTCACAACCTCCAATGGCCAGACAATCGTGTTCACGACAGAAATCAATGTAGAAAACTAATACGCTATATCACAAACAAAAGGAAGAGGCGGTTCGAATCCAGTGAGCAGTAAGCAAATGACTGGCAAGCTACTGCTCTGTATATCTGATTAGGATAACGAGATATCGCTTACGATCTATGTACTACTACTATAATACAAATATTCCGGGGAGGCGGCTGATGATCATGATTGCCCCGCCCTCCTCTCCCTTTTGTCGAAGGGGGGCGAAGGCTGGGATTCACTCTAAACATAAAACATTCCTCTTTCTATCCACTAGACCATCGAGGATAGTAAATACCCGTGCGGTGTGGGTACTATAGCTAGAATAACATTTATCTCGCTTTAACAGATACAGGTTGGCATATCCCCAGCGCTCTCTGCGTGTTCCTCATCCAGCAAGAACAACAAATTCGTCGGGAGTGAATGGCCTCCGCTCTGGTTAACGAAGCAATCATTTCGCAATGCGCGCCCCAGAGCGAGGAGCCAGCCGGTGCCTCGGCAGCACAGCGAACCGCGGCGGCAGTGGCGGTGACGGCGGCGGCGACGGCAGCAATGGCGGTGGCGGCGGAGGCGGTGGAGGCGGTGGAGGCGATCGAGGTGGTGGTGGTGGCTTGGCGCGATGGGGCGGGGGCGGGCGGCGGTGGGGGGGGAGCGGCGGGGACGGCGGGCGGCGGTGGTTCGGCGGTGGCGGCGGAGGCGGTGGAAGCGGTGGAGGCGATGGAGGTGGTGGTGGTAGCTTGGCAGCAATGGTGACGGTTGGGCGGAGCGGCGGTGGAGCGGGGGCGGCGGTGGGGCGGGGCAGCGGTGGGGCAGAGGCGGTCGTGCGGCGGCGGCGGTGGCGGTGGTGGCAGCGGCGGGGTGGCGGCGGCGGCGACGACGGTGGGACGGTGGCGGTGGCGGTGGCGGTGGCGGAGCGGTGACGGTGGCGGTGGCGGGGTGGCGGTAGCGGTGACGGTGGTGGCGGTGACTGCGGCGGCAGCGGAGGCGCCGGCGTCGAGGAGGGCAGCGCCGGCGCTTGGTCGCTATCTGCGAGGCAGCGAAGCGTCGCCCACCCGCCTGCGCCCTCGCCCAATCCGCTGCGCTCCGTCGCCGCCCACCCGCCGATAAGATAGCGCCGCCGCGCAGCACCTCCAGCGTCTCAGCGCCGGCGCCTCGCTGTGCGCCGCGTCGCTGCAGTGCACGCTGTTCGGGCGGTGACCGGTCATTTTGACAGTGATTCATGCCGAACTAAGTAGGGGGCGTGGTCGGTGAGAAGTATGTACCATTTTTTTTAGTAAATACTTTTCTGATACTGCGTGCAAACCCACTTTACAGAACTGATTAGATTAGATTCGGTACAGATGTACACAGTAATACAAAAAAATAAGATGTTCCTTCCGGGCTCCTTAAGGAGAGACCAGGATGGATCGCTTAGGAGTTTTAGCTGGTAATTTGGAAATGTATGGGATTAATGTGAAATGTTCGGTGGCTCGACCGGTAGCGGTAGCTCAGTGCATCAACTGATGTCACTGCAACGCCTCTGGCCGGGAGGTCCTAGGTTCCCACTCCCCACGGCGGCAGGATTTTCGACACTAGCTTTTCAGCTAGGTCGAATTCAGTGACTGTTGGAGGAGAATTCTAGCGGCCGGCTGCTCTGATCGGTAGTTTTCCGTGGTTTCTCCGATCAACACCAGGCGAATGCCGGAGCAGTACCCTACCAAACGGGCCGCGGACCGCGCGTGATCTGTCCTTCCTCTTCCTTGTCCTATCCTCTCCTCTTACACTAACATGCACCACACTATTACATATTCCGGGAGATCGGTCGGGAGCTTAGAGCTTGTCCTGGCTGGGGCGGTGGGAGAGTCCTGGTTAGGGATAAACCCCGCTAGCCGACGGTAGGTCGGTGTCGGATCTCGCCATCGAGCGGGGGAAGATCACCGCCATCTCCCTAAAAAAACATGCACTACACTAACGGGACTAATGACCGAAGCAGTTGACGCGCCGGGAAACACGAAAATATCAATCAATCAATCAATTCGGTGGCTCGTTGGTTAGCGTGCTCGCTTTCCACGGCGCAACCCCAGGTTCGATTCGCGGTCGGACCGAAATTATAACTGTGCGCTTTCCTAACACATGTCCCGTAGCTACTGCTGTGTTGCGATGAGAAAGCTCACCTAAGGTTATGATGACCAGAATATACGGTGAATGAATGTCTTCGTGCTAACCACACGAACCTCTTAACCTGTGGCCGAGAGGTTGGGTTCCCGCTGGTCGGCCAAGGACATGATGTGGAGAAAGAATGGGAGGTACCGGAACGGAATTCATCCTTGGAGAATCTGGATGGGATGAGTTTTCGATTAGGTTTACTAGTTAGTATGTTGGTTGGGTTGGGAGATTATGAATCTTGTTGAAAAATCTTTGCGAGAGGCGGATGATGTGCTGAGTGACTAGAGATAATTTCAGGTATTTGTGCATTTGAAATGTACCATAGGGTATCTAGAGCAGTGCAGAGGTCTTTATTTTGTATTGTTTGGATGTGTTTTATTGTTGAGGGGGTGCATCTCCCCATAGCGAGGCTGCGAAGTATAATAATGGTTCGCATTCAATTCATACATCTTGGATTACTCGGGTTTGGTTGTTCTTTTTTCATTTCGCCAACTAGAGAATGTTCGCATGTTCCTTTTGAAGATATATTTTTACAGCACATTATTTGATTAAAATGTAGTATCATGCAAGTTTAATGAAATTAAATTACTATGCGGGATCTTTAAAATTAGGTTTCTTATGACCTGTCGGTTTACCTCTGATGATTTAATTCACTTGCCTAAATCTTCTTCTTTTTGACATTTTGTGTCAATTCTTCAATTTGTATCAATTTTAACAAGGTTTGTCTTGTACAGCTTCCTCTGAATGGAGATTTGGACGGAATTCGCTGTGTAATAGTGCATCCCATAATTACTCTTCTTTGTTCCCGTCCATCCGTGTATTATTAGCACTGCATGAGACTTACTGTTTTCCCTCAAGCGCATTGTTCGTTGTCAATACTTCTTTCTTTTTGTAAAGTTCATCTATTTTCATTAAATTTTGGTTTTTAAAATTTCACATTTTTTTAGTTATGAAATTTTATATTATTTATGGTATTTTAATACCATCAATAAAATCTGGTTCAGATTATATATTCCTATACTCATTACTTCAGAAACTAGTTAAAAGTTAAATATACCTATTATTTTTTACATTTTATTATTTGCACATTTTCAACAATATGAAAATTAGATTTTTACACTTTCAAATTATGTATTTATACACGCAAACCTATGCTTTTTCGCACTAAAAGGAGGGTTTGAACCGATAATGTTTTCCGACTAGTTTTACCAGCTTCTAAAAAGTGCTCTTCAAATTGTATTACATACGTGTACATCCCCTTTAGAAATACGAGCACGTAGAAACCGTGACGAGCAGAGCTGGGCATACGACTGGCAACAGCAGCGAACGCCCTCACTCCTGTGCGCAGGACCACTCATCCAGGAGTTGAGAGTTGAGGGCCATTAAGCCAAGCAATCGAGCACAATTAAGTATAGCGGTCAATTAAGGTCGCCAGGAAGGAAGCACCGAACCGACAACGATAAATGTTTCGTATCATCCTGTGCACTCAATTCCAACGGGCAGGGACTGTGTGACATTGTCCGTCGTGCTTCGTAGTAGCTTTAAATAAATGAGATAGAAAATCTAAAGTACTCGCCATTCTGCCGTAAAAGTGATATTTTAAATCACATTCCTGATGTTTGTAGTGTCTTTTTATGGACTGAAAATTCCATGTTTCGGTGACAATTAGACCTTCCTAATTGGTATATCCGGGTATATCCCGAGCAATAAGCGCGATACATGTACAATTCTCTGGTATTTTCTTAAGGTTGTTATAGATAGTAAAAAAGTTAACTCAAATTTATTATAAATACATAGGTATGTACTAAACTGGAAATTTTACCCATCAAAACTGATTGATCGAACAACATTTAGGTGTCTCTCGTTTCTTCAACGAGATGATCCCATTCGAAACCCGGAAGTCGTGCGAAGATGTCTCCAAAGACTGATGGACATCTCGCGTGCCCAAGTTTGGAGATGATATAAACAAGCTAACGTTACTTGGTAACCGGAGGTCGCATCAGATACGCCTTCCGAACGGACGAAGAGCGGGGACGGAGTGGAGCTACAGCGTTCGTTGTCGCGCAGCGCGGCATCTGCTGCTGCCGACGAAATTGTCACGGTCATCGACACAATGTCACCGTCACCGTCATCGTCACCGTTACCGTCACCGCCACCGCCACCGCCACCGTCTCCAGCAGTGACATTTCGTCACTGCCAATGCCATACCCCATCGACACCGACACACACACACACACACAGACACACACACACACACACACTGACTCCGACACATTCACACTAACTCCGACAGACACACCGACCCCGACACACTCACACACACACCGACCCTGCACACACACACACACACCGACCCTGACTTCTGTCACAGACACCGACATCAGCACAGTGACACCTCTACACCGTCACCGCCACACCGCCACTGCCGCACCGCCCCCGTCCCAACGACACCGCCCCACCGCCGCCAGCGCTCCGCCGCCGTTGCCATCGCCGCCCCCGGGGGCCGCGTGTAGCCGTGCGAGGCGTCGCGTGGCGTGGCGCCGGCGGCGGTGGGTCAACGGCCGCTCCGACCCCGCCTCGGACGCAGCCTGCGCGGAGCGGAGCAGGTCCCGCGCGCCCGACCACCAAGCAATCCGAACTATCTGAGGCATTCGCTGTGCTCCGGACACGTAGTTTGAACGAGTCGTATCTTTATTTGGGTGAAATTGCGTCGGATCGTTGCGTTGCGTGTAGATAAATGGAAAAGTCGGTGTGAATTACATTTGAGATTTCGCGTTCCGTATGTCTACATGGTGTACCATGGATTGCGCGTGTTTAATGAAGTAGAATTAGTTTTGTAGATTCACACGAGGGAATTTTTAGATAAGCTCTATCTGCCTGTTGTGGTGTAAAACTGAGTTGGAAATTTTGCGTTGCCTGTACTCAAAGAGGTTTTATATGAATTGCAAAAGCAAAAGGCCGAAGATTGTACATCGACTTGGAAATGCACGAGGGCAGTGAGTCAAATTGGTCGTATTAAATTGGCGATTTATTTAATCGGTAAGCTAACTTAATACAGACTACCGTAACATGACAAGATTTCGAATCACAACCCGTTATATAGCATTCCACGCAAGGTTGATTTATCCTTTTGCTTCTCTAATATGATGTTCATTTCAAGAGATACTTATTTTAGAATTTGGTTTGATTCAAGGCGGTGTAATATTTGTCTAGTTGGACGTTTAAAAACAGCATTCGGGTATTCAGAAATTGTTCTGAAGGGCCTTGGTTTTGGCGGGCAGTGTTACGTAGAAGTTCTTTGATGTATTTAATATGTAGTTATGAAGGAGTTTGAGTTTTAGCTGTGTATGTAAATTTTGGTTATTAATGAACTAAGGATAATTTTTCTAACACATTTGCTTTAGATTATTTGCAACTTGTTAATACGGAAGTTCAAAACTTCAAAGTTTAAAGTGAGACTAAACAAAGTGAAAAGACCCAAACAATAAAGAAGCAAACATTATTGTATGTGAGGTTCTTTTGATTATATTTATGTTATGTCTATGTTCTTATTATTATGTTTTTACTTATAATATGTTCTTATGATTTTGTCTTATACAAATAATAATAATATATGCCAACCTCACATTCCCTGCAGAGGAGATCTTCACCATTAATGTGATTTTAAAGGCTAAAATAATTAAAAAATATAGCAGTGTGCTGCTTTTGCCCACACGGGGCCCGCATAAATTACTGATGATCTTTTCATTGATTTGTACTCTGTTTTCCAACATTCTAAGCTAAAAGATGATTTACGCTTTAATATTCCATAATCTATTTGTCCAAAACTTCTCACCTGCGGGACGCACGGGAGCGATGATAAAGATGGCGCTCGTGACGAGAGGGCACTCGAAACGAAGGTGCTGCTGCGACGGCGGCTTGCCTGGCAGTGCAGGTGATGGGTGACAGCTGTTGATGTAGCTCTGGGAAAAGCCCTTGTCGTGGCGGCCAGCTCGCTAAGTGTCCGCCTCGATGCTGGATTCGGATCTCGGTCGGTTCCTATGAATTTGTGGTCAGTTAGTGCCTTATTTTACGAGGCGAGACTCGGGCCATCAGGACCGCTCTTTCGTCTGACCACGCAAATTTCACTACGCTCGTTTCATCATCTAGCGGAGAAAGATTGTATTATCCTGGGTGACGAAACAGGCATTGAATTTAGCTCAGAGACTTCTTTTAGGCTTGATGTTCTTTTACATGCAGTAAATCTACTATATGGGACAGCCGGTTTTACTTCCCCACCGACGGAAGGATTTTTTGCCCTTAATAATTCACTGCTTCGGTCGGGTTTGAACTCACAAACCTTAGTAAGATATCCCGGTAAACTAACCATTATACCACCGAATCAACGAAGTGGCGGTCAGAGTTTGCGGGAGGTTTTGTTGGGTTTTCCTGATTGCGTTGCCGATTATTCCAACATCCCATCATCAACATTTGCATGGCATTAATGTCATTATCTCCCATCCGAATTGGCATTTATCCGTTTTATGAATGTCCATCATGCTTATTGGCTTCTGGAGATAAAATTCTAGAGTACTGCCACCTTGTTCCTGTGGTTGGGGTTTTAAAGATGGGGGTAGTGACGGTGATAAAGGATGGTTTTGATTGATTGATTTTTTCGTGTTTCCGGGCGCGTCAACTGCCTTGGTCATTATTCCCGTTAGTGTAGTGCATGTTTTTTTCGCGGGAGCTGGCGGTGATCTTCCCCCGCTGGATGCCGAGATCCGGCGCCGGCCTACCGTCGGCTAGTGGGGTTTCCCCCTAACCAGAACTCTCCCACCAGCGGACACCGCCCCAGCCGGGACAAGCTCTAAGCTCCCGACCGGTCTCCCGGAATATGTGGTATTGCAGTGCATGTTAGTGTGTGTGTGTGTGTGTGTGTGTGTAAGGGGAGAGAATAGGACAGGGAAGAGGAAGGACAGATAGCGCGCGGTCCGTGGCCCGTTTGGAAGGGTACTGCTCCGGCACTCGCCTGGTGTTGGTCGGAGAAACCACGGAAAACTACCGATCAGAGCAGCCGACCGCTAGAATTATTCTCCACACAACGTCTGAATTCGACCTAGCTGAAAAGCTAGTGTCGAAAATCCTGCCGCCGTGGGGAGTGGGAACCTAGGACCTCCCGGTCAGAAGCGCTGCAGTGACATCAGTTGATGCACTGAGCTACCGCTCCCGGTATAAAGGATGGTGAGGGAGATGGCGGTAGAAGGAGCAAACGCTGTAACTGCTGCAACTGTTTGTGTGGGCGGCGTAGCGGTTACGCCGACGGCGCTGGCAGCGGCGGCAAAAGTGGCTGTGGTGTGAGTGGAGAGAGCGGCTACAAGAGAGTTGTAGAATGTGTCCTCTCAAACTCGTCTTCGGCCCACACGACCACCGTTAGGGCGCCTGCCTCGCTCCTGCTCTGTGTTCAATCTTCAGAGACACGTTTCTGATAACGAAGCGGCTTGTAATCCTGCAGTCTTATTAGTTAGGGATAATCGTCAGAGATTATGATGTCAGTAGTTTCGTTAACTTAACTGCTGGAAAAGGAATTTTTAAGACACTTATTCTTCGCTTAACGACTTTTTTTTAGTTTTGTTTTATATTTGATAGTAAAAAATTCTCTCTGGTAATTGTTTCATACTGTAAATATCATGTATCCCTGGTCTTTTTTCTGTTATTCCATTTTTTCCTCTAATTTATACTGTAATTTGCAGAATCTCTCGTGTCTCTAAAGTTCAGACTATTGAATTACAATTTATTTCTTGCAAGTTATTTTAAACACATGATGTAGAAGTAATTTTGTAATTAATTATAACAATAATTATTATTATTGTATTCTTATCATAACTTAAAATTAAACTACGAAATGATCTACAAATACAGGTAAATTCTAGGACGATGGTTCATGTATTTAATTATTTTAAAAAAACAACTAATAGGACACGTCATATGAGTGTGAGATTACACTGATCAATTTTGGCTCATTAATGCTGCGGGTTTTATTGACATGTGTGTAAATTCTTCTACTCCATTGACCAATTAGTAAATATATTTGATATTAAATGCCATGAAACTACACATCGCTGCAATTTATGTCTTGTATCTTCGTAACTGTATTCTCCAGCGCATCCCATGCCATCAGCTTTATATTCGTCCTCCCCCTCCCGCCTCCGGTATCTCGTGCATCGCCGCGATCTCCGCCGCCCTCGCCGCCACTTCCGGTGTGGCAACGCGCGCCGCTAATAGCCGTGCGTGCGCGCGCGCTCGAGGCTCTGCTCGAAATACGCGCCGCAACATTCGAGAAATTCGGGGTAAATATAGGTCGCGCCTCCGCGCCGCGCTTCGTCCTGCGCGCAGCGGTGGGTGCTTCGGAATGCCCCCGGGACACGGCGCCTCGCGACGGCACGCGACACGTGACGCGGCGCAACGCCCTACTACGGGACGCCACGCGAGAAACGCCCTACTACGGGACGCCACGCGACGCAAACGCCCTACTACGGGACGCCACGCGACAAACGCCCTACTACGGGACGCCACGCGACCAAACACCCTACTACGGGACGCCACTCGACGAAACGTCCTACTACGGAACGCCACGCGATGAAACGCCCTACAACGGTACACCACGCGATGAAACGCCCTACTACGGGATGCCACTCGACGCAATGCCCTACTGCGGACGCCACGCGATGAAACGCCCTACTAAGGGACGCCACGCGACGCAATGCCCTACTAAGGGACGCCACGCGATGCAATGCCCTACTACGGGACGCCACGCGATGAAACGCCCTACTACGGGACGCCACGCGACGAAACGCCCTACTACGGGACGCCACGCGACGAAACGTCCTTACTACGGGACGCCACTCGACGAAACGCCCCACTACGGACGCCACTCGACGAAACGCCCCACTACGGGACGCCACTCGACGAAACGCCCCACTACGGGACGCCACTCGACGAAACGTCCTACTACGGAACGCCACGCGATGAAACGCCCTACAACGGTACACCACGCGATGAAACGCCCTACTAGGGACGCCACGCGACGCAATGCCCTACTAAGGGACGCCACGCGAGCCACGCCCTACTACGGACGCCACGCGTTGAAACGCCCTACTACGGACGCCACACGATGAAACGCCCTACAACGTGACGCCACGCGATAAACGCCATACTACGGGACGCCACGCGATAAAACGCCATACTAAGGAACGCCACGCGATGAAACGCCCTACTATGGGACGCCACGCGACGCATTAACCCCCACGCAAAGCACAAGACACAATGTTCTACTACGGGGCACCACGCGAAGCCACTTATGACATCTGGGGCCCAACACTTCGTGTCGCCACGCGACGTTACGGGACAGCATAGCTAGTTTCGTGATGCCATGTGACACTTCGCAATGCTGCGTGTCACTAAGGAATGCCAAGGGACGTTAAGGGACACCATGCCGAAATTCGTGACGCCAGTGGTTCACGCGATTACCCGGACTAGGTTCTTCGGAACCTTATACTACGCCATGCGGCACTTCGCAACGTTGCGCGACACTAAGGGATGTCACGCGACATTGAGTAACACCATGCTACGTCACGCTACGACACCAATGCTACCCCATGCTACGACACCAACTCGCTTCGTCACGCTGTTCCTCGGAATGCCACGTGACATTCAGTGATGCCATGCGACGTTAAGGGACGCCACGCAACATTAAGGGACGCCATGCGACATTAAGGACGCCACGCGACATTAAGGGACGCCACGCGACATTAAGGGACGCCACGCGACTTAAGGACGCCACGCGCAATTAAGGGGCGCCACGCAGCACTTTGGGGGAGGCCGTGTGAAATTAAAGGATTCCATGACATTAAGGGACGCCACGCAACATTAAGGAACGCCACGCAACATTAAGGGACGCCACGCGACATTAAGCGACGCTCCCACAATAGGGGCGCACGCACACTTTGGGGGGCCGTGTGAAATTAAAGGATTCCGGGGGAATCCACGTGACAGCACGAGACCCATCGCTGCACTACCGACACCCGCTTTGGGCGCCACACCGCGCCACGGCAACGACACCACACGGTTCTGCCGTACGCTTTACGACGCCACGTCGCCATGTGACGATTCGCAGCAGTAAGGGATACAAACTTGCCCGCCACCGCCACCCTCACCGCCACCCACCACTACCGCCACCGTCGCCACCACTTCTGTCACCATCACCTTCATCACTGGTACCGTCACCGCCATCGTGACCGTCACAATGTCCATCACCATTACCGTCCTTGTCTCCGCCACCGGTTCTCGTCGCCGCGCCATCGCCCCAGGGAATGAGGAAGTCGTTAGCTCATCTTTATTTCCCACGGCGCGACGTCTGGCAGGCTCCGATTGCTTCGCCAGCGCCCAACAACAAACAGACCCTCGCGGCGGTTTCTGTGCTGAAATGCGGTATCCGGAGGCCGCTCTCTGAAGTGGCCATCTGTCACCAATGTTTGATTCGTTGCAAACTATGGTTTTGAGAATGTTAACAATGAAGGAAGTCCTATCCGCAGTTGTTTTCTTGTGGTTGATGCATGGGGTGGTAAAATGCAATTTTGTTTGATTCTGTACGGTGCTTTCCTGTAGGAAATAATATTTTTTAGATGTACTAATAAAATATAAATATTTTTATTTGTTTAATAAATTGTTCCATTCGAATTTTACTCATTTAAAGTTAATTAACTCACGCATCCCACCGACTGACACTTAAGTCACCTTCAACGTTATGCCTAGCAAATAATTTGATATCTTAAATTTTTGCTCGAGTGTAAAAATTACAGTGACTGGGTAAGTCGGTCTACGATTTACGCTTTTCCCAACACCACTAGCGCCAAGGGGTTTTCACGGCAACCGTCTTCGTTTTTAGGTCAGGGGGTGAATGAATAATCACCCAATTAAAATATACGTAGAATATTCTTGTTTATGATCTTGAGCTCTGGGCGTTATCGTCCATATCTGATACAGATGTTTTCATCGATATAAGTGATTATAATAACATTAATTAGAATTATTTTGTTATGATTATTATTAATTGAATAATGACGATAGATTAGAGGTGGGATGAGGGGTATGGGACACCCCAAGACAACCTGTTCAAGAATTGGTCTACCGCAGAACGCTGGCTGTCTGACTGCTAGTACATCACGAGCCGCCCTAATAAACAAATCCAGGAGAGTGTTGCCGAATGCAGATGGGGCGTCGTGAGGAGCGAGGGGCCAATCGACCCGGGGTCCCCCGTGGAAACGTCGCCATTCCCCCAAAAGCAGCTGCCCGGTTGGGCTGCCGGGGTGGCGCCCGCGGGCGCGAGAGGGCGTGGGCGGGGCCCGCACAGGTGCGCGGTCTATTTGCGGCGCGAAGGTCGTACTCCCTCCGCCTCCCCCCCCCGCTCCGGCCCGCAGCACCACCAGACCGCCTGGCAGCGCCTCCCCCCCCCACACACACTTCCCCTCCACGCCTTCCCCTCCGCGCCGCGGGCAGTGACGTCTGCGGACGCGCGGATTGGTTTCATTGATTGATTGATGTTTCTGTGACACGCCAACTGATAAATTCATTAGCCCGTTAGAATAGTGAATGTTTAATCGGGAGCGGTGGTGGTGTATCTGCTGCGCTGAATGATGAGATTCGGCACCGATCTGCATGTCAGCCTGTGTGAGATTTCTCCTCCAAGTTTCGCCCACCATCGGGACACCGTCCCAGCCGGGACAAGGTCTAAGCTCCCGGCATGAGGTGTGTGAGAGTACAGAACAAGGAAGGAAAAGAATAGATTGCATATGATACGAGGCTCATTTGTGAGAGTTCTCCTTTGCTTGGTACTGAACGAAGAACCACGGGAATGTACCTATCAGAGCAGCTGGACGCTGGAATTTCCTTTCAAAAGCCGAAATGCCTTACAACTTCCCGATCTCAGTTGCTGCTTAGTTCAGCGGTTCTGAACTAAGCTCTGGGTCGGTGCGAGGATTGTGATGGACGGGATGTGCGAGGTGTGTGTGAGCGGGGTGGGTGGGAGCAAGGTGAAAAAAGAGGGCGGGCTGTAAATATGTTGCGGAGAAGGAAGGTGAGCGGCGTAGTGAGGATGACTCCAAAGGTGCACTAGGTTGGACGGGGTTGGAGTTGGACGGGGTTGGAGTTGGACGGGGTTGGAGTTGGACGGGGTTGGGTTGGAGGGTGGGTTGGGGGGTTGAGTTGACGGGTTGGACTTGAATGGGGGGAGGGAATTGAGCGAAGTGGGTTTGAGCTGAGGGGGGCGTGGAGGAGCTGAGCATGGCAAGTAGCAGCGGGGCGACCCGGGAAGGGGAGAAGCGATTGGGGTAGGACAGTGAGTGGGGGGCGGGGGGGGAAGAGGGGGAGCGGGAAAGACGGGCGGCGCGCAGTGGGAAGAGCCTGGGCTAGAGAGCAACGTCGTTTCCGTGGCGGGTCGCCGTCGCGAGGCGGGGTATGGCGGACCATGGGACGGGGCACTCGATGCAACGGGTGGAAGGGTCAGTCGCGGTCGATTCGGTTGGGGTTCTAGGGAGAGCGGGCGGAGCGGAGCTGAAGAGAAGGTGGGCCAACCGATCAAGCAAGAGAGACGTTTGGTTCGTTGTTAGTGATTCCGGGCGAGTCAACTACTAAGGTCATTAGTCCCGTAAATGTTTGTAATGTTTTTTCTCGGGAGGTAGCAATGATCTTCCTCCGCTGGATCGCGAGATCCGGCGCTGACCTATCATTGGCTAGCAGGGTTTCACTCATCCAGGTATCTCCCACCAGCGGGGCACCGCCCCCGGCGGGACAAACTCTAAACTCCCGACCGGTCTCCCGAAATATGTGGTAGTGTAGTGCATGTTAGTTTAAGTGTGATTAAGTAAGGGGTGAGGATAGGACAGGGAAGAGGAAGGAAAGATCGTGCATGGTCCATGGCCCGTTTGTTAGGGAACCCATTCGCTTGGTGTTGATCGGAGAAACCACGGAAAACTACCAATCTGAGCACTGAATTCTCCTCCAGAAGCGATGAATTGACCAGCCGAACCTAGTGTCGAAAATTCTTGACATTATCGGGACTCGAACCTAGGACCTCCCGGTCAGAGACACTAGTGACATCAGATGATACACTGGGGATACCTCTTCCGGTAGCAAGTGAGAGGTGCGAAGACCGAAGAGGTGTGTGGCGGAAGACCATGGAAGCGGGGTGGGGCAGGGTGGGCGGGGCGTGGCGGGCGATGACGTCTGCGGATGCGCTGGAGGGCGAGAGGGTCGGGCAGCGCACGCTTGCGACCAAGATTTGTGTTCCCAACGATAGGGATTATTGACTCTCGGGACGTGTATACTTTTGAGCTTTCGATCCCGCTTGGTAAGAGGATCTGAGTGAAGCGGCCGAATCTGGCCCGGCTTGAAGTGCGCGAGCGCCGTTGCAAACACACGAATCGCTGCCGGTTCTCGGACCTCACAACCACCCGATATATTTTCTGTTTTTTCCCTTTGCATTAAAAATGAGATGTATCATTGAGTTGGAATTTTTTTATGAAATTAGAGGTATCGGTAGGTAATTAGAAGGAAAGATAGCGGTGCGGCTATCAACATTCCGTATCAGAGAAGTGACGTCTAATCAAACTGCGGAATGTGTGATGCAGAAAGGGAATTCTGAGAGTTTATTGTTATTTTGTTGTGTGACTCATATCATTGTCCATCTTTTATCGTTCTCTTTTAATTTTCTCCATTATCTTAAGATTCCCCGCCAGACAATTATGTACGTAAAGGGAGCTGAATAAGTTTAACAAAGTATTCCTGTCCTTCGTTATGTCATTGTAAAGAAAATACGCCCGTAAATACATATTACGCGACATACTTGACTTCTCAATGATATTTTATTGGATTGTTTGAAAAGATTACCTGTGGAATTGTTTTCTGTAAAATTACCACCCATTAATAAATATAAGTTTATGAATGAACAAAATGTTTTCATCTCTCTCCTCTTCTTTCCTTGTTTTTTTTTGTGTCAATTATAGTTCTAGTTTAACGTGTAATGCTTCCTAAAATGTTGTGATTTCTTTTCCTTGTTGATACCACTCTTTTCACTTACAGCCTTTTTATATCACTTTCATAATTTTGAGCTTCTTCGATTTTTGAACTTTTCTTTTATATATGAAGAAACTGAAAAGAAGAAAAAATATCGTAGAGTTCTTTCATTATGCGTCACTTTCATTGTGTGGGGAAGAAACAATAATTATCAAAAAGAATCGTTAAAAGCTGGTTATTTATCTAGGGAAACGTCAGGCTATACAATTCTCGTAGTCATTTCATTTGCAGTTTGATTGTGTTGCCCATAAATTATGTATCGTAGGCACAATACTAACCAGAGCGTGTAACGTGAGTATTATTACTCAATAGGATTCTCCTCGCATGATGACAAGTGTATTCGTGAAGTGTTATGAATCACTCGTAATCCATTCATCTCATCTTACATTTCAATTTAAAGGGGAGATAAATTCCATTTGTTTACATTTCAACAACGCCGCCGGAGGACACAAAGGATCGCTAATCGACGCAAGATTCAACGCCCGTAAGGACTCGTGACATCGACAAATCGCCGCCTTCATTACTGACGTTGCATAATTAATTGAGACGTCATGATCATAAACGTCCTCCATTAGTTCGAACAAACGACTGTGGAAAGAATACATTGTATGCGGCCCCAAAGAACATCCTTCGGATTTTATTGCTTCATCGCAGCATCGCGGACACCACCTCGCGTGTGTTAATTCCCTGAAAAACAGAGAACCGGAATTTATGCCCGCGCGACTCATCTGTTTAGAGTCACCCGGGCATGACGTGCAATCGGCGGCAGGGCTGCCAACAGCTCCGCACAAAAGCCGAGGAAGATGGACGAGCGCGTGGGTGTGTGTTTTAGTGAAAGCGTCGCGAACAACGGCCAAACACTTCGCTTTAGTGGATGTGCCCGCGCGGCAGCGAGTGGGGGCCGCGAGCTTCCGCGAACAGCGGCCGCGGTGAGTTCGCCAGATGTAGGACAATTATGACTCATTTCGACTCGATCCACGGTCGACAGACTGTTGTTTCATCTTTTTAGCAATCGCGCTTCCCATTGTGATGTTATTGGTGCGCTGTGTGCGGCGTTCCTTGGAGGCGAATATTCATGGAATGTTGGTACTTAACTAAGCATTAAACTTATATCTGTAATTCAGTGCGAGTGACATCAATATTTGAATGTTTTAAAAGAATCAGAAACAATAGATAAAAGTTGCTGTAATTCGTTCAAAACGCCATCCACCAATGTAGTCGATTCGCACAGTGGATTAGGAGTGATTCTAATAGTAAGCTCGCCAGTATAACTAATTTCATTCAATTTATGGTTAACGAAGTCTTTTGTTTCATCATTTAATTAATTGAATACACTTAATTTAATTAATTGAATATATATTCAACGTGATATTTGTAAATCAATATTACCATCAATATTTGGACATAATCCATTTAAGCCAAATGTTTCTTATCACAAATGACTTGCAAATTTTGTACCCTCAACAGACATATACACCCTTAACAGAACATTTAAACAAGATTAGGAACTCTTGAACGCTAGTTATTGATTTAACCGAGTTAAAACATTGAACGTTCTTGGCGTATTTATGATTTGCTTTGAATCAGTTTGAATTTTCAAAACCGTACTCAGTTGTTGTGTGCCTGTACTACCGCCCCTTCTGCCCACAACTGTGGTCAAATTAGCTTACAATTCTGAAACAATATGTATGACGATCAACAAATGGTAATTTTCCTTGCAAGTTTAAATGTATATACAAGTGTTGGACAGAAAACTAATTGTTCCAATATTACATACAATGCAGAATAATAGCTTTTAAAATTACGCTGTATGTTTGATAAGGGAGGATAACATGGAATAACAAGATCAATCAGATATCTAATACACAAGATCTACAATAATTATAACATATATACGGTAAGTTATAGAAGGAAATCCTAGAGATGTGTTCGCATTTGACGAGCTCGAGGTTTTTACTACTGAGTAACCAGTAGCACCTTTCAATTCGACGATTTTGATGCTTTATGGTTTTTATTTGAATGATTTGAAGTTTTGTCTCTGTCAGTCAAAAAACATTTTTGGACAGGCTTTCCATCTTCGACCAGGAAGTGTTTAATTTTCAAAACCGTGTCCAGATATGACGTTCTGTCTTCTCGTTGACATGTAATGAATGTGTTTAATACAAAGTTAAAGCTGTTTTAGCCATGCCCGGAAAAATGATTGTCTATCAGAGGCGTTTCATTTTCTAAGGTATACGATGACTAACTGAATAGTCTGACTTATTAATTGTTCAAAGAGTGAAAGTCTTAGTCATTGTTCCATTATGACTTTTTTGTTTCTATCTAAAACTTTCCCTTGGCAGTGTGGTCGATGAATTCTGAATATTTAATATAAAAAATATATTCATAAACGAATAATAAATTTTTTAGACATATTTTCAATAACAATTAGTTTAAAAATTGAGCATTTTCGCATTATAAAAAAGAGTGCATTCATATAGCTGAAAATCAAATGCAGCGAAACCGACTTAAATGCTTTTAAAAATATTTATCGCTTTCTCTGGAGTAAAACTAAACTTTTAAATCTTCAGTTTTAGCCCTCACAGTAGTTGTCTTCTGTCAGTAACGAACCTCTATTCCCTTTTGTAGTCTTGATATGTCATTTGGGTATGCCTGACACAGTCTATGTCTTAGGAGCTTGAAACCTCCCTTTTCTCGTACTTCTTCGCACAATTAAAAAAATTCAAGCGATCGGTATTGGGAGAGCGCGCCGAATTCAGATTACGGACGCAACCGAAACACTAGCATGCTACAGGGATAATCGACCGCACCCAATGTTTTTCAAGAAGGCAAGGTAATGAAGGCTGTGTTAATTCAAGGAATTAAACAATAGGTCCTTTCATACTCACCATCTCATTAGATGAACACCGCAGCTTCTGGGTCAATGACCCGCTCAATCAGGTTTTTCTTCCAGTTTCCCTGATCGTCTGAGTCAATGCTGAGATGGCCCCTTGTTTTGCTTCTGAACATCAATGTAACTTCATTATCTGTGCACGTCTTCTAGAATTCAGTGGGAAATATAGTTATTTAAGTTATCGTTCTCCACATCCCGGCAGAAAGTATTATTCCTTCACGAAGGACTTGGAGAGGGATAAGAGCCCAAATGTTTAGCTGATTTACCCTTGAAAATTGATTTTATTACATCCGAGCTATTTTTTGTTAATAATCCTAGCAAAAAAATTTCTGTATTCAAAATTCAAGTAGTTATTCATGGCTTAGGGTAGGGATCACAGAATTATGAAAACGTGCACAAAATTCTCTTTTTCCAATAGCACGTCACTATTTTTTCCACGTAAAATTAAATAAATTAAATAAATAAATAAATTAATAAATAAATTACTTAATTGATCAATTAATTAAATAATTAATTAAAAGAAACGAAACTAACATGAAGCGAGCAGCCAGAGTTTTTGTTTTTGGCAAGAGTTTATTGTTTCTTGATTTCCGGAATTCTCTCGCCTACCGATTTCCTCCAGTAATCTCCAGGAACAGGACATATTTCACGAATGCTTTTAACAATGTCACCCATTTTTATTTTAACTTCTGAAAACTCGTTGTACTGTATACTTGCAATTTTCCTGAAAGTGCCCACATAAAAGGAGTAAATTAAGAAAATTTGCAATTAAGGGGCAGGGGTGGTCGGGCAGAGAGGTGGTCTGTTAACTAGGGTACAATTTTTCATGCAAATATAGATTTCAATGTCCGTTGCAAGAAAAATCGTCGTTGAGAGGTGGTCATTTAATAGGGTGGTCTTTAAGTGAGGTTTCACTCCTTGTGAAGGTTCCCACAATGTTGAAACAGATATCACGAGAGTCAAGAGATGAAATGAAGTAGGATTCTCATTAAAAACCTGATTCCAGGAAAAGTTGTGGCGTGAGCTGATATTGAAGTAGATATGTTTGTTCATCCTTTATATTATTTTATAGAAAAATGTGGCCTTTCTTATTAAGGATAGGCAGTCATTAAGTATTAAGCTAATGTAAAAAACTTACTGATATTTCTTGCACTTTTTTTAATTCTTGAAGAACACACGTTATGCGAAGGGTCGAGAGTTTGATTTTTACTTCCATCATCAGGCTTGATTTTTTTGTACAGCAAATGTATCACAGATGTGTCTGGCGTTATTTAATGATGCTTCAGTCGCCCGCGTGCATGCGTTGAGACATCGCAGCCGTGGGAGTTGCAACGCGTGTTGGCACCACCTGTGCAAGACGAGGCGCGGGACCTGTGCCAGCGGCCAAGCTGGCGAATTTCCATACAGTTCATCGAACTACATTGAATAGAAAGAAAAAAATCGTAGCGTTTTAAGTTTTCGTCAATTAAAGAAAGGGAACGCTTTGCAATTTAATCAGTTAGTAAATGCACCGCTTTTGAAATTAAACTCAAACAGATAACGATTAATTATATTTACTCAAATTTTGAAAGCTATATACATTATTGTAGTTTTCACTTCAATCCATAAATGTTTTCTCTAAAACTAACTGGATTGTATTTGCTAAGATGTTTGGTATGATGAGAATTTCTAAAATTTAATGTATCATTCGCTTGTTGCATGTGAAGGACGAGCAATTTCTATTTTATTACATAAAAATGACGCAGTATTTTAATAGATTTATTTGGTAAAAACTAAAATCTTTTTATGACGTTGGAAGAAGATTATCTCGCACGTTCTCTTGAGTACCAGAATCCCTATGCAACATTTAATCTATAAATAGTTGAAAGATGAGTGAAAGTGAAAATAAATACGTAAAGTCTTAATACGTAAAGTGAAAGTAAGTAGGTAAAGTGAATAATTTTTAGACGTTACTACACTCTTATGTATCAGAAAGCAAGACCAATCTTGAAAATATCAAAAAAACCGTTTTATTTTCTATTCATTTTCACATCTTTCATGGTTTGAAACGTGAACTATAACAATACGTCAAAGCACCCAGGCTGCGCTTGATAATTTTTTATTTTGATAATGCAATCGTGTAGTGCAATGGAGTGTCTCCTGGCGTAGACTGCAAGAATACCAGTGACTGATAAAACGTTCGAACGTAGAATGCAAATCGACGTCATGTACTCGCGCGAACAACGACTGGCATAGCGGGTATTTGGCGACGTGACAACTTTGCCTCAACGCTCAGGCATCGCCAGACCAGACGGGCCGTGAAGTTGAGACTTGGAACGACGCTCTCCCTCCCTTTCTGCGAGGAGGAGGGCTCCCTCCCAGCCATTTACTGCGAATGTGAATAGTGAGCTGGAACGCTTCCACGGAAGATGTCGCATCCTTTAGGCATATGTGGCTTGTTAACTGCCCGTGCCTTCCCAAAAGAAACATTGCATTCATTTCCCGTGAACTTCGCTATTTCGATCGCGTTTCGAGGAAATGCTTTGGTCGTTTCGAGCAAAAGGTGTCTGCCGTTTGCAGACAGAGAACGATTTCCGATAAGTGGCAACTAATGACCAATCCCAAACAGTCACAAAGCCACGGACATGAGTGAACTTAATCTATTTCCGCTTAACAATGGCCAAAGGTTAATATTCTTGATAATAATGTACATGACGTATTATACGAGTATGTTGTTTTTGTAAAATGATGTATTATGTACAGATAAAGAATTACTGTATTACAAACATTGTTTCTCGAATTACATTAACAATAATAAATCTAATAATAAGTAGTGATATTCAGAATAAAAAAAAGTAAATGCTTTAGTTGTCTTCAATTTCATGAGAATTATTTTGTTTCCGAAGAAACTAAAAATGTCCTTTTAGTTTTTTAACTCTCGAAAAATATTATTCATGGCAATTTGATTTCGTTTATCTTCTTGATTTTGCCACCTCTGCTATAAAATGTCTGATAGTAAAGTTTTCTATTCGCTCGTTCTTCTCAGTACCTCCCTTCCACTGTTGCATTCACGATGCAGTATCGTCATATTCGAGCAGTTGTTATCACAGAGCATCCTCGCGAGTAAAAAAAATCCAATTACGTGCTGAAAACTTTGCGATAATAGCGGTTAAAACTTTCTTTATAGTTACCGATAACAGTACACGTCCTCGTACTTTATCGTGAAGTTAAGTTTCCAGATGCTCCCTTCGCCTTTCAGGAGTTTTAATGAAGCGGAACGCATACGCCCTGTTTTTTTGTCCTCTTGAAAACACAAGAATGTGAATTTTATGCTACCTCGTTTCCACAGAAAATAATGAAGCTTGTTTACCGTGTAATGATATTTCAGCGCACGTCGTTTTTTTCTCTCTCTCTCTCTCTCCTCAGCCTTTGGACGAACACACCGCGCGCTCCAGTGGGCGGGCGGGCATGTGGGCGGGGCCAGAGGACGTAACAAAAACTTCGCCCCCGCCCCTCTCCCGTCTCCGCAACGTGGTGTGACTCGGCGACCGAAAAACGGCGAGTCGGACATCAAAGTGGGCCCGAGGGACTTCCCTCGGGGGGTCGCGAGTTCGCCGCTCGGGCACGTCTGCACGCTCTTCCCCCCCCCCCGGCCCTCGGGGTCGAGGGTCGCGCGCCGCCCCTCCGTCTGTCTGTGGCGGCTCCGCACGCTGGACCGCGCCCGAAGGTCGGGCGGGGCGGACAGCCGGCGCGGAGGGCGGGACAACCGTCGGGGAACGCACGGAGGAACGAGCGAACGGACGGACACACGGATGAGCGAAGGGGCGAGGGAGTCGAAGAGCCAGCGGGCGATTGGACGGATGGACATGCAAGCTGGAGGATGGGCGGATGGGCTAGCTGTAATGGCGGGCGGGTGGATGAACGGGTTGTGTGGGCAGAAGAGCTAGTTTGGTTGGTGGGAGGAATACCATACAGATTAGTTATGAGGGTGAGGGATGGATAGGCCAAGGGGAAGATTGTGTGGGCAGGCGGGCGGAAAGGCGGGCGGAAAGGCGGGCGGAAAGGCGGGCGGAAAGGCGGGCGGAAAGGCGGGCGGAAAGGCGGGCGGAAAGGCGGGCGGAAAGGCGGGCGGAAAGGCGGGCGGAAAGGCGGGCGGAAAGGCGGGCGGAAAGGCGGGCGGAAAAGCGGGCGGACGGGCGGACGGGCGGACGGGCGGACGGGCGGACGGGCGGACGGGCGGACGGGCGGACGGGCGGACGGGCGGCGGGCGGACGGGCGGACGGGCGACGGCGGACGGGCGGACGGGCGGACGGGCGGACGGGCGGACGGGCGGACGGGCGGACGGGCGGACGGGCGGACGGGCGGACGGGCGGAGGCGGGCGGGGGGCGGGGGGGGGGGCAGGTGGGCGGGCGGATGGTTGGATTTCCCCCTGCGGTCCTCTGAGAAGCGCGGTGCACTTTGCTGAAGGTCCAGGCAGAGAGCGCCGCCGGCAGACGCAGAGTGTGCTCCATCGCCCACGCGGCGGCATCAGGCGCCACGGTCGAGTTCTCTGCGCGATAGTTTCTCCATAGTCACGAATTTGGCAACCTCTGCGGGTCACACTTTTCACTTTTAAATTCCATTCTTTAATTTTATTTCAAAATACCCTTTTCACTTTTAAATTCATCAATGCACAACAATGCACGTAATTTCATGCAATGCAATTTGCACAGCCAAATATTTTCCTAACATCTCATTGGTTGTTTCGTCATATTTTATTAGCGAAACGCTACTTAACACAACTCATCCAGTTGTCTTGTGAATTGATGATTACTAGTGGGCGGATTTTAATAAAATGTCATTATTTTCTTTCACTTTAGAAAATGCCGTTTAGTTTAGAAATTCATTTGTGTTTGACAAAAAGAAAGACCATTTTATAGGTAATTATTTTGCATTCTTTTTTTGACTAATACGTCATTTTTTACCATTTTGCGTCATTTTTAATGCAGTTTTTGCTGATTTCATCGATTTTAAAGCCACTTTTAATGGTAGATGTTTCAAATAATATTTACGAGATTCAACAAATATTCTTCACAGAATTATTCAGTAGAGTATTTTATTTGTTCGCTCAGAAGTTGTTTTGACAGCCGTTGTATGCCATTCTTTAATGTATATCAGCGCCATTGCCAGTTAGACCAATTTCGGGATAACTAAAGACAGAGATTTCCTCACAAAGAACAGCCCAAACCAAACGTTTGCAAGTTGAGTTCACTCGAGCGAATGGAAGAAGCCTCGATTACATCGGTAACGTATCCAACAGCTTAAGTTGTTCATCCGAGCTGATTTTGATGAGATTTTTACGTCATTTTTCTTTGGTTTTTAGGGTATTTTTATAGCATTTTAAGAGTATTTTATTGATCATTTTTGGCGATGTATTAGGTCATTAAACTCCGCCCCTGATGATTACATTTGCCTGTAAAATACTGTTATTGCGCCACCCTATGACGTGTGGGTCTGATTTACAACAGTCCGTGGAGCGCCGATGACTATCTCCTACCCTGCATTGCCCTCTGCGCGATGCCCGCTGCTCGTCTGTTTGGTTCCCGCCACGCCCCACCCATTTTATTGCTCGCTTCGCCTTCGCGTAGACGATCTCTCTCAACGGGATCACGCGAAGTTCACGCTGGTATCACCTACTCTTGTGAGGTATTATGCCAAAATGAAGAGGCCGCTGGTGTTTCGGGAAAGAAAGTTGCTTCGGGATAAGTCGGCTCCACACATGCGGTATTCGCCGCGCAGCGAGCTAGTGCTCGCCCAATTCCGAGCAGTTGTGTTCCGAGCAGACGTGTTCGGCGAATTTTCGCTCACGTTGATGTGTCCAAACGACCGACACGCGCTGGGTAAGGCGAACCCCGAATGTTCATCACTCGGCAAATAGCGAGCAACTCAGCCACACTACTCGGAATTCGGCGAGCGGTTGCTCGCTGTTCGCCGAATAATGAATGTGTGGAGCCGCCTATATGCGAAAACAAAGCAATAGCATCCAATGCCTGTAAGATCTTGAGTTAAATAGGGTGCTTTTGATTGATTGATTTTTTCATGTTTCCGGGCGCGTCAACTGCTTTGGTCATTAGTCCGGTTAGTGTAGTGCATGTTTTTTCTTGGGAGATGGCGGTGATCTACCCCCGCTGGATGGCGACATCCGGCGCCGACCTACCGTCGGCTAGTTGGGTTTTACCCTAACCAGGACTCTCCCACCAACGGGGCACCACCCCAGTTGGGACAAACTCTAAGCTCCCGACCGGTCGCCCGGAATGTATTGAACCATGTTAGTGTAAGTGTGTGTGAAAGGAAAAAGAATAGGACAAGGAAGAGGAAGGACAGATCGCGCGCGGTCCGTGGCTCGTTTGTTAGGGTACTGCTCCGGCATTCGCCTGCTGTTGATCGGAGAAACCACGGAAAACTACCGATCAGAGCAGCCGACCGCTAGAATTATCCGCCAGACAGTGACTGAATTCGATCTAGTTGAAAAGCTAGTGTCGAAACTCCTGCCGCCGTCAGGACTAGGACCTAGGACCTCCCGGTCAGAGGCGCTGCAGTGACATTAGTTGATGCACTGAGCTAAATAGCACTCCCGGTAAATGAATAGTATGCAGAAACTAATAGAAGTGTTATATAAAAATTTAAACGAAACTATTGGGTATCGCTTACATGACCATCGCATTTGATTAAATGTTGGTATTGGATAGTGCAAAGGAGGTTTCTAAGAATTGTGTAGTTCTCATGTTCGTTGAAAACCTGGCAAATTCAAAAGTTCAAAATTATTTGGCGTCTTCCTACAACTACAGGTATGAAAATACAGATTTTCCCTTAATGAAATGGGTTCCTTAAAGATAGATTTTGAAATAAGGTCATGTACAATTTTTCGAAAATGTGAGTTCGGGGCGAGAAAGTAGGGGCGAGAAAGTAGGTTCTGTTTTAGGACCACTACTTTTTATGTGATTATTTAAAATTCCTTCCGACAACAATAAAATGGTTCGTGTATTACTTATTAAAACTTTTCCTCTAACTTTCCGAAGTTTTAGTAATAAGTTAGAACAAGCTGAAGTAATAGATGTTAAATGGGTGACTAAGTGCTGTAAAGTGCTGGTTAGTGTAATTCGAAGCAAAGCAGTGTAGTGTAGTGCAGTGCAGTGTAGTGAACGCGAACAATGCCCTTTTTAAAAATCAAATTTAGCCAATATCTATATAGCATATAATTATTGTATATCGTGATAGAGTTAAAATAATTATTATAATACTATAATATTAGTGATAATACGATTATTGAATCCTCGTCTAGTACTGTACTCCTTTATTATTATTATTATTATTATTATTATTATTATCATTGTTATTATTATCATTATTATTATCAAAACTACAATCATATTGCCTCATAACGTATTCGTTTCGTCCCCAACCAGATGCGCGAGTGAGATGACCTCGAACCGCAGACTGCCCTGCGCCGGCCGCCCCGCCCGCTGCCTCTGCTTCCCGCCGTGAACACGGGTCGCCTCCCGCCCCGCTTCCTGCCTCGCCCTCCCGCGAAGAGATACGGCGTCCGCGCCCGCGCTGTTATCTCGCATTGCCACGGAGACACGTCGCACCTTAGCGCGCACCTCGTCATAAAGTGCGCGGCAAACACGCTAACTGGGAAGACAAACTGTGTTTCCCGTCTTCCCTCCCGCATCAGCCTTCTTACGACTTGCTCGACCTTCTCGCTTCCCACATTCCTTCGCCCGCCTCCGCCGCCGCCGCCTCGCACGGCTCCGACGCCTTTTTTTTTCTCCGGATGCGACCTTCTACCTCGAATTGCGGGAAGCGCGTTTTTTCCCCTCCTGAAACATCATCTGCTTTTTTACGGTCTCTCTTTGTTTCCGTTCCTTATCGCTCCTCAAATATTTCTACGTTGTTCCACATCACTTGCAACTGACTTCCTTTTTTCGCGCCATCTCCCCAGTTTCCAGGATGCCGCGGGAGAAGAAGTGGCTAAATATTCATGTGTCAGCTCTCGGAAAACAATTCCCTTACTAGGAAAGAGTTTCTACTTCCTATCCGAATTCGCGCTTAAGGTGAAAGGTACAAATTCGCAGGCTCACGCCGGGAGACCTCGAGGTGCGGCACGCGCTTTGTCGAGTCGTCAGCTTCGCGACCAACCGAACGGCGGGCGCGGACGAAGTAGGGGTGGTGACGGACGGAGGAGACGGTCACCCAAGGTCATGTGTTGTCGGTGGCCGCAGCGCCGACGGGAACGACTGTGGCGATGTTCTGGTTCGGCCGGGTCTCGAAGCGGCGAATTCTGGTCGAAACTGGATCGATGGCACGGCGCCTGTAGACTGAAGTGGGCAGGCAACCCTTCGTACAGACGTGTGCTGCGCGTTGTCATCATACGCCCCGTTAGGGGACTCGGACTTCATAAATTCGTGTACGGAAAATTCAAGGAATTCCTTCTATAATTCTTTCCTTTTCAATATTTCTAATTCATTTATATTATTATTAGTACTATCACGTAAAACGCACGTTTTAAATACTTCATATTTCAATTAAACTTACATGTTTAAGGAATTTTTCACATATTGTTTATTTAAACGCCTGCAAATATTCTCGAGTTCTTTGTAAATCATTGCAAAACCAACATCAAACGGCCAGGATCTGAACTGGAGTTACATCGTGTGAGTTCGATACTATGTATGGGTCAACATTCCAACACGCCCGAGCGTTTATTAAAAAACAAAAAAAGCTTAGATCCATTGAATTAAGTTCATTACATTTGACGTATATACTTAGCTAATGCACGATTTTGAGTATATTTTAGGTTCTTTCATTGTTAAGTTCGCAGAAGAGCCAAACTTAAAAAAATGTATTTGTTCCCAAATGTCTCATCTTATAGAATACGGTCTAAGAAATTGAACTTGGGCTCTAATAGCCTAATTTGTATTGACCACTTTTCATAATATTAAAGTTAACGATATTTCCGAATTTTATTTATGTCTGAACATTTATTTCAATCAGTATCTTTAAAATTCTATATTTATCGTCTTAAATCTGTTCGATGCCTGGACATCATTCTCCAGTAACACATTAACGCAGTTTTTTGGTGAAGACCCTTATCAATCGTCAACTTTTCGTAGCATATTATTTGTTGAAGAGATATTTTGAATAAGTAATTAATAATTATATTCTGGAACTTTCAATTGAGATAATAGCAAGTTTGACGTTGAACAATAATCAAAAAGGAATAATCGATTGTCAAGTTTATTTTTCTAGACCACCTCTCCGTTGAAATGCTTTTCTTCAGTAAGTGAAAACTATAGATTCAAGGCGGCCTCGTGCTTATTTAAACTCTGAAAATTTATTCGGTTTGACATTATTGTTTTGTACATTTATCTTCGTTTTTCCTGTGCATTCATCTATATTATTGTTCCTTCATAAAGGAAAATTCTTCAGTTTTATACGATTCCTTTTACACCCCCTCCATTCAGCGACGAGAGAATTGATAATTAGGTTTAAACAAAAAACATTAATACATTAATATGTATTAATTAGAAGTAAAATGCAGACAGTAGGTTTAAAATGTTGCAATGTTTCGTTGATTGTCAACGAAAGCTCAGAGAGTACGTGAACATACTGTTGCGCGTAAAACAAAGGCAAAGCTTACTCTCGAATATGAGAAATCCTGCTTTGCAACCAAAAGTACGTGTGTTGTCCTACTCCACACGTTACATAATCACGCTTTAGAGATTAACTGAGCCGGCTTGCACCGAGGTTGAATTTAAAACTCGTCGACCACCCTGGCGACGTGCGCGGAATTTTACCAGCGATTTCTCGTTTCCACCAGAAGGGACTCCGAGAGTGTTGGTGAGGGAGCGAAAAGATGCAAACAAGGGAGGAATGTTATAATACGCAGGAATGTCGGAACTAGCTCAGGGAAGAAAATGGAAATGTGGAGATAGGCATTCTTCGAGATTTTTATGGATGTGATAATCAGAGTGGTAGGTACAACGGCTACATGCGCGGCATGTTCAAAGAACAAGAAGACAGTTGCAGACGTAATCGTTAAAAAGATGCAAAGGAGTTGAATACAGATGGAATGAAGGGACGTGATGTAGAATTGAGATAAAGGGAACAGGATGAATATGTAAATGAAGCTAGCAACACCGAGTAGCAATGATCACAATTTTTTAAAGAATTTACAGTAAATGTGGCAATAAACGGCATGGAACAATGAGGCATGTTTCGGCAAATTCGAAGTGCTCCTGCCAACTGGTAGAAACTGCCTCAGTAGTTATTTTCCTGTAGGTATTTTTAAGCGAAGTTTGTACTTTGAAAAAATTTACTACTTATGGGGCTCCTACTTTCTAAAACGCGTTTGTTGAAAGCCTGTTATTGTACTTTTCTGCGAGACTACATTTTCTTTTAATAAATATTTATAATAATTTTATTGATTCCTTCTATATACAATATATAACAATTCATTTTAGGAATTATAACTAACAACTTTTCAGTAGTTGTTGTGCTGTTGTTAATAATAATAAATTTTTTATATTATTATATGTTTTTCCAATTAAATTTTTGGAACTTTTTTCTTACAAAATTTCCCATTTTATAAGATTTTTAATTTTATTTGATGTAACATTTTGGAACTACATTTTGAAAAGATTTTCTAAATCATATTGTTAACTTTTGGAATTCTAATATTTTTTTGCGTTTGGTGCTGATGTCAGAAGAAAATAGATGGCTATGAACCTGCCGGCTGAGGGGAGGAGGGGGAGTAACGGATCAGGAGAGAAACGATGAATTATCTTAATCGTTTTTTTATTTATCTTTCACTATAATTTTCAATTTGTTTTCATAAAATTAACTGTCATCCAAATGTACACTTTCAAAGTCATTCATTCATTACAAAACGTAGTTAGTACTTCCACAAGGATACATTCCTGAAAAAAAAAAACAAATGAACCTGGGAAATATATATGAAATACATCCCTAGAGCCTCGGAGTGGCATCGGCACCTGCCATAGAAAAGGCCGCTGACCAAAGGTGAAATAATATTAGTGTATAAGAGGCAAAGCTGGCGGTGTAATCGAGATCATTTTCTTGTGTGACTTTTTGATCGAAAATTACATATGATGTACACACTTTGTACACACCAAGCATTGCAAGGCGGTCTGCGGTATAAAAATAATTCATTTATTTAAAACAACACGCCCCCGAAGTTGCTGTGCTGACGTGGATGCGCATCCTTCAGAGAACAAAAAGAACGCAGGAAGCTGGCGGTCATGCATGAGGCGTTCCCCAGGGTCCTCGCCCGCGGCGCCGGCCCCAGCTGCAGGAAAGTCCGCAGGCCGCGTGCGGAAGGTGAGTCGTCAGCGGGCGGCGGTGGCAGAGGGAGAAGGATGGCAGCGAGCGCGGGCTGGGAGGGAGGGGGCGTGGCCGGGGAGCGGGAGGCTGGAGGGAGGGGCCGGCGCCGCGACGCGGAGAAATGGCGTGGAGGCGCGGCGCGCTGTTTTGCGCTGCGTTTGTCGCGCGACCGTCGCTGCACCGCCGCCGCCGCCCCCGGCGCCGCCCGAATACAAATCGCTGCCCGGGCGGGCCGGCCGGGCGCTCCGGCCGCAGCGGCTGCGGTCGTCGCTGTCTCCGCCCCCCCCCCCCAAAGGGGAAAGGCGCGACCCGCCCCGCCCCCTTCGACGGCGTACGCCAAACGCGAGCACGCCAGTGATGCGACATCGCCAGCAAAACATCAAAACATATTTTGAAAATAAATGTTGAAAAACATCGACCCAAAACTATTCATGTTTTTTAAACATCGATGTTTTTATAACTAGTAACTTCTAACATCAATGTTTACTTGAGGGAGAACTATTATATTTCATGGTGCTCGTGTTTATTAATTTGTAATTAGGGTTTTGCTAGCATACCAAACTCAAATAAATATTAGAACACTAAAGAAAACGTTTATTATCTGATTGAATAATATAAAAATGTACGCTATATTTATCGACAAAAATTTGACTTACGTATTTTCCACCATTCGTCACGTTGGTGTAAAGAATGTTCAATTATGATGTCTGAAAATTATTATAGTTTTTGTAATATTATATAACGTTAATATTGTTTTATAATTATACTTTTTCTATCAAAAATAAAATATCAACGCCGAAAAAATCGTGTAGAAAACAAATACTTCAATAAATTGATGTTAAATATACAGATGTTTTTATAAAGTTATCAAAGTTTTTGAAACTTCGACATCGATCGCACCCCTATTGCACGCTGCATCCAAGGGCGGCCTCGAGAAATATTTAAGGGGGAGGGCATTATTTGAGTAAATTGTAGCGTCGCTATCTTTAGTGCTGCCAGTCAGTCATGGGCCAACTATCAGTCAACTCTTTTCCAGAAATGAAATATCTTTCTGAACATCACTATTATTATTTGTGCTCCAATAAATAAATTAAGAAACTACCCGCAGCCATAGTCTCGTGGATCTGCCTAGCAGGTCTGCTTACCTCGACCTCTCAAAGAATTCTGGTTATTTATTTTATATTTCTCAACGTCTCATGTTGCTAGGCAGGAGCAAATCACTAAGTTACAAAATTGAAGGAATAATTATTTTATTGATTAGAAAATGTACATTTATTTGTACGGTATTAACTATTTAATTTGTTATTACATTGAATTGGATTTTTAAATTTAATCAGTTTTAACAGAATATCTAAACATTTTTAAACTGTTTCTACCAGCGGCTTGTAATTGTTCTTCTACAATGAGATTTGAATTAAAATTCGAGGATAATCCTTCTAATGATTAAAAATACGTTACTTTGTTAATTTTATTAAAGATATTCAGCAAATACACAGGTTTGCAGTATATTTATATTTACGTTTAAAATGTGTTTGTGGTCTTGTACATTATAAGGATATTGCCTCGCCCTAATGACATTCCTTTCCCCCTTTCTCTGGAGCCAACTTTGAAGCCACCTTCATAATAGCTCTGCCTTTCTTTTTTTACCAGTCACATTGACATTGTTATATTATCGATGTCCGTATTTCTTCAGTAAAAGATGCACTTCTTTTATGAATCATATATAATGTGAGTTATATTAATTTAGTGAATGGTAGTATACGTATTTCTTATGTTAGAAACTTTAGTAACTTAAAAAGGAATTAATAAAAAATAATTTATTGGAAATTAGATTCTTCTAATTTACTCATGTGCGTAATATTACTTAAGATTCCAGTATAATAAGATGTCAACCAATCGTCATTATTTGAAACTTCAAACTCTCAAAACGAGAAGTCTGGAGGTGAAAATGAGACGAGTTGCAAATTCCCGTCAGTCAACAGAATAAGGCGCTTCCTGAAATGATAAAAAGTAGAGGCTTTGGAGGGTTTACTGATGGACACATCTCTTAGCAAATGTTGTCAAATGGGTTTAGAGCACTACGGCTCTGGTGAAATGCATCAGTCATTTGATTACTCCACTCGCCAATAAACATCGTGAATCATGTGACCATAAAACGTCGGAATCTATTTATATGTCATGACGACGCTATTAGCGCCTAAATTGAGAGTGTCGTGACCTAAATGAGTGGAAATCACACGTCCGACAGCACTGTCGAAGTGGGAGTCATTTTCTGAAAAAAATGCTCCTTTTACATTTTTTCGTAGATTGCAGGGCGTGGGACATTCATGCATATCGTAGTTTCCATCCCCCCTCTGCCTCTCCAATCGCAACTGACAGAAACAGCAGAAAGCACTTGGCCGCATCAGAGCGCCAGCGGTGACAAAGTCGATTGCAGAGCGGCAAAGGTGGCTCAAAGAATCAACTGATGACACCACAGTGTCTCTAACCAGGAGATCCTAGAGTTTAAATACCGATGATAGCAGGATTTGTGACACTCGCCAGATAGCTAGGAATTGGTTAAGCAGCCGGGTCGAGTTCTGCCGTGTTCTACCAACTGATGGGTACCAATGTGGATTTTGTTAAGATGAAATACTTCCAGAGGATTCCAATCTTGCCAGGCAGCTTCCGGGGTATTTTGACATGACACGAACTTGATAAGGCACACTTGTGAAGACTGTTGTGGCTTGCGGGAACTGGATCTTGGAGGATGAACGATTGATCTTGGTGCCCAGAAGAAAAGAGAAGAACGACAGCGAAATGAGAGCGGATGCGAAACGAGAGCTAGGGGTAAACGAGAGTGGGGGCGAAACGAGAGCGAGGGCGAAACGAGAGCGGGGGCGAAGCAGGCGGGGCAGACGAGGCGGGGCAGAACGAGGCGGGGGCGTAACGAAAACGAGAGTAAACGAAACGTGTACGAGAGTGATAATGTCATAGAAAAAACAGAGCGAGAGTGAAAGCGTGAACGATAGCGATAGTGATAGCGACAGTGGTAGATAGAGAGACAGCGTGAGAGAGAGAGAGACTGACAGAGAGAGAGAGGGAGTGCAACAGAGAGTGAGTGCGACAGAGAGAGCAATAGACACAGCCAGTAGTAGGGAGACCCCGTCAAAGATGTTGAGCCGGGCAAAGCTTCCACCGGTGCTTCCATACCTCATTCCACCGGGCTCGCACCCGGGCGAGCCGCGTTTAGCCTTCGGCGAAGAGCGGGCGCCCGTTGCGCCACCGGCCGGCGGCGCGGAGGCGTTGCGGGCTCCTGGCGGCGCGCCCACCCGCGTCCGCCCGCGCTTCGCCCGCCGACGCCACCCACCCGCGCCCGCTCGCCCGCGCCCGCCCGCCTCACTCCTCCCCTACCCCTGTCCCCACCCCTTGCCCCCCCTGTCCCCACCCTTGCCCCCGCCCTATCCCTCCCCTGTCCCCGACCCTTACCCCACCCGTGTCCCCGCCCCCGTCCCGCCCTGTCCCCGCCCCTGTCCTCGCCCCTGTTCCCGCCCCTGTCCACGCCCCTGTTTCCGCCCCTGTTCCTGTACTGCCCCATCTCCCCACCCCCATGTCCTCGCTCCCTGTCCCCGCCTCCATGTCCCTACCCTCATGTCCCCGCATCCTGTCGCCGCCCACGCCCGAACCGCCGCCAAGAGCAGTTCCGCGGCTGGAAACGCGCCCACCTGCCGCCCGCGCCTCGCGTTCCCTGGCCTCGTCTCTGCACCGTCACGCCGGCATTCCCTTTCCCTTTCAAGTTCATTCACGTCTCCGTTCCTTTCTCTTTTTCTTCTTTCATTGACTTACAGTTTTGCGCTGTGTGTTTTGCCAATTCACACATTCAGTATGTAGGATGCATCGTCAATATGGCTTATTTAGTATGTTACTCGCATGCATAGAGCCTCTTACAATACCCCAAATTCCCATCCATAAGTTCAGTTATCATTCTTCTATACATTCGCTCTCGTTTCCTCTCAATTATTTTACATTAACTCTTTCGTTCAATCTTTCATTCAGTTTATTTTATTTAATACTACTTAATTTATCTGTTCACAAATTCATTCGAAACTCCCATTTATTCACACACTTATTTAGCTGACCTTTTTGGAATAGCCTATTCAAACAACTGCTGTCTGTTCATTCTTTGTTCTATTTAAGGGAATGACCCCAGAAAATTCCTCCAAAAATTTATTCCTGAATTCTTCAAGCAGTACATCAGTATTTATCTTTATTCTAAATTTCGGACTGTTTTATGAACATTAGAACGGAACAGTAATGAGGAAACACGATAGCTCCTATTAAATTATTTAGCCCTGTTTTCAAAATCTGAACTTTTATTCGGAATAATTCAAATTAATTATAATAATTGCAATGTGTAATCGTTTTGTACGTCTGATCTAAATTAACTTCCGTATTAAATGACTGGAAAGGAAACAGTATAAATTTAGGAAACAAAAAATATTAAAATTATTAATGTGTATTTTAAACAATTTTATTCCCCTCTATCTTATGGAACATTCCATACTTCATATTCCTTCCTCTACACCTGAATAGACATTCCACAGCAATGCCAAAGTTATGATACACTTCCGTAGGATGATCATCCTTAAATAGTGGAGTAAAAACGCTACCGGATGCAGTTGAACCGTAAAACGCGCCGCCCTTCGATTTTTTGTGCGCCCATCACACGCGTGTGACGAGGATGCTAAAGTCGAGAAAAGCGTCGGGGGGCGTGGTGGGGGCAACTCCCCCGCGCCGCGCCATCGCGGCCGCGGCGTCCATCTCTCGCCCGGTCGTTTCGCCCACGCCCGTCTACCCGATACCGCCCCGCCCGTGATCACCCGCCCCGCTCCGCTCCGCCCCGCTCCTCCCTGCCCCACCCCCCTCCGCCCCGCCGCCCGCTCGCCCCCACCCCGTCACGCTCTGTTCCGCCCTCTCGCTTCGTCCCCACCCCGCTTCGACCCGACCCGTTCCTCCCCGTTCCATCCCGCACCGCTCCGCTTCGCCACGCAACGTCCCTTACCGCATCCCATCGCCCTGCCACACTCAGCCTCGTCCTGCCCCGCCAACGTCTGTGTGGAGGTGCCGTCTGTTCTCGTTGGCAGTTCGGCCTCGCGCCCGGAGGTTTCCTCCCTCGGCTCTCCCACTCCAGCGAGGCAACTCCATCGCTCAGCGCCGCCTACACGCGCCTCGTCCCCCACTGGCGCCTCCGCCCACCCCCGCCTCTTTCCCTGTCACTGACGAGCCAACCTTCCGCCTTTCCTCTCGAGCCACCTCCTTCACAAGCCTCCGCCCCCGCGCCTCCAATCCCAACACGTGCCGTTGCCTCCACCCCCGTCTCCAAGCCTTGGCCACGCCCCCTTCCTCCACACTACGCTACCACCTTCATTCCGCTTACTCCCCCTCCCGATTAATCCTTCCCTTATATGCCCTCACTCCATGGAATACCAACTCTTGTCCCAAGTCTCCTCCTCTTTCACCTACTCCCAATGGCTTTATTTCCCATCCCTCCGCCCCAGCGCTTCGCTTTATCCCCTCTTCCACGTACATGTCTCCGCCTCCAATCCCGTTCCTCCCTTCCCCGCTCATGCTTCTATCTCCACTTCTGTGCCAGCGCCCCTTTACTTCTTCTAATCCGCGCATTCGCCAAGAACACGTTGGCAGACGGGGCAATCCGTCTTGTGTCAAAGGCCACCATCGGAGCGGGATGAGGAACCAATGGGCGTGATGCTGCCTGGACAGATTTTTACCTAAGTGTTGCCTTATTTTTTTTTACAATTGCCTGCTGTCAACACTTCTTTTTTTCATTCATCGTTGCTTCTAACACTAAAAAATCGCAACACTAATTTCTTTCATTTTTCTTTTCTTCACTAGAAGTTTTAATTCTTAGCATCAACGAAAACTTAATACAATGTTTGAGACCATGAAAAGACTTTCTTCGCCCAGTTTTCTATTATCTGAGCCTACAGCGGCACAAACTAATCTTCCACTTTTGAACCTGCTCACAAGTTGCACTTCCCCACCAGATTCCTGTCATCATTTGTCAGTCTACATTGCACATTACGTTCACATGAACCGAAAGACAGGTCAAACTACTGCCTCAGCATCTGATGTCTTGGCACTTTGTCTTACCACCACATTCTACGACACCATCTGAAATCACCATTGCGCAACCCGTCTTTCTCCATCACTCTCCCTCCCTCCCGGCCACACAGCTCCTCGCCATTCACCAAACGGCCTACGAGACCACGCCTTTTCTCTTGGCACACTTTGCGCTTTCTCATCGCCGTCCCGCCCCGCCCGCCCCGCCCAGCTCCGACCCTCCCCGCGCCGTACTCGGCCACGCATGCCCCCAGCTCCGCCGCGTCTCGCGTAGCCCCGCCTCACCCCTCCACGCCCAGCTCCGCCCGCCCAGCTCCTCCCCGCCCAGCTCAGCCCCCGCTCCACCCCCCCACCCTCCCGCCACCCCCCCACCGCCCCACGCCCACCCGCCCTCCGCCCCACCCCTCCCACCCCGCCCTCCCCGCCCCCCCGCCCACCCGCCACCCGCCCACCCCGCCCCACCCGCCCACCCCCCCCGCCCCACCCGCCCACCCCGCCCACCCGCCACGCCCACCCGCCCCACCCCCCACGCCCACCGCCCCACCCCCACCCCGCCCACCCCTACCCGCCTCGCCGACCGCCGCCCATTCCTCCCCTCCCCGCCCCGCCTTCGTCGACGCGCGCTCGCGACCGCGTCCCCGAGCAATACCCGCTGTTTGGCGAAGTGCGCGTAATAAGAAGGAAACTCTGCCCATTCGTCTCGCGCTAAGTCGGCAGCGGCGGCGGCGGCGGCCGACGAGGAAGGTGGCGGGGTGGAGGGGGAAGGGGCGTGAGCGGCGCTGATTACTCAGCGGTCGCCGACGCGCGCGGGGCGGGCAGGGCGGCGACGGCAGTGCCCCCGCAAAAATTTCAATTTCGCCGCCGCCGCTGCCTCGGACCGGCTGGTGCCGTCGGCGGTGCGAGCGGGTGGCACTCGTAACGTATGTGGGGGGCGGAAAGGCACGGGGGCGGGGCGGCCCTGCCCCTCCCGCCCGCCCCCCCCCCCTCCGCCCCCTCGCGATCGGCCGGCTCTGAATTATTGCGCGCGCCCGCTCCCGGCCCCGCGTTAATCCCGGCGCGGCGCGGGCGGGGGGGCGGGGCGGGCGGCGTTCGGCCGCGGTCGACCCGCCGCGCCGTGGTTTGGGGAAATCTGGGCAGCCGCGGGGGCGTAAACACGGCCCAGGCGGTGCCACAGCGCGCGCCGGGCGGCGTGGCGTGGCGTGGCGTGACGTGGCGTGGCGTGGTGTGGCGCGGGGCGTTGCCGCGGGCGCGCGTGCCGACCGGCGGCGTCCTGCACACCGCCCCCCCCCGCCCCCCGATTTCGCGCGTCCGCGCCGGCAGCAGGCTCCACCGCGGGCGGGGGTGGGAGAGCGGGTGAGGAAACAAAGTGCGCCATCGGCCATCGCTCTGCTGCTGCTGCTGCTGCCGCGCCAAGAATGGGTCGTTGTGGGCGGCCCCGGGAGAAAGGGGCGGTGGTTTTCTTGAAACTTTCGTGAGGATGGACGCTCTTCACGTTTCAGAGGTGGAAGAATAAAGGGATGGAGAGACGTGTGCCGAAATGAATTAAGTATTCGTTGTGTATGCAGAAGCTAAAATATTACTGTAGTAGTATTAAATAAGAAACGAAAAGAGAGGGAGTAATAAATATCATAGAAAAAAGACGAACTTAGTTTTGGAGGAATTACATGTGATAAAGTTATCTTTACGTACAAGAGGCGTTATTCAGGTCATTGTGGTCCCCCAAAAGATCGGGGTATTGCTACAGTAACTTCCTTCACTCACAAATTTTTTATCTCGCAATTCTAAAATAAAATTTATGATTACTCGGGAATGTATTGTGCGAATTAATATTATTGGTGGGAGAGATGCAAAGTCTAAGCTGTTAGGACTGTGCTGTCATGTAGGGAAGAATAAGATAAAAGGGAGGGTGTTCCTGGATGTTCGAAAATGTGAAAGTATGCATGGGTGAACTGAAAGTGTCACAGAGCAACAGAAGAATTAAGGAAAGAAGAGAGAGCGTTAATTATAATTACGGAAAAGAAACCGATGAAAATTTAAAAAGGAAAAACGATCCAGACTGTTATAGCACATATTACAGACTAATGAAAAACCGATGAATATTCTGAACCACCTACGTCTAGTGGTACATTCTCCCTCTCTTTTTATCTCTCCCTCATTCACACATACTCATACATACAGACATCCCCCCCAAAAAAATAGTGAATCATGAACACTTCCGTTATCAGCATAATTAGCGTTTCATGGTAATAAAGGTCACATGATGAAAGACAGTCATCATGAAACACTTGTCACTTCCGTTTTCTACTTTTATGCTAAACTTAGAGTTGGTAATTACAGTACCCTTTTAACAGACATGCATAATTTTTCTCGCCAGCTGCTTTCCTTCCACTGCTTTCGTTGTTTATATGCTGATGCATTATTAGTCATCTCGAAACCCACTGATTAGGTTAAATATAGTGCTCCATGGGGAATGTCGTCAAGGAATTTTCTGGGGCGAAAAAGAAGCCAATTATCTGTATATTGGTTTTACAGACATGTATTATGGTATTCACCAAATACAAAATAATACTGAATACCCGGTTTTATGAATTGAACGATAAGAGTTAAAAATATAAAAAATTAATAATTCGTTTACGTCCATGTCCATAATGTGCATTTGCAAATTGTTAAAATGACCTTCTCTAATGCCGAAAGCATTCACCGCAGAAACATGGACATCATTAAAGCAAACTATTTTAAAATGATTGAGAGGCAGGCATGAGACAATACACAATCCTGTGTCTTCGATTGAGAAACATAAGTACACCATACATACACGTAATAATGACGCAACGATGAAAGTCTAATTGAGATGCACCCATTTACAGTTAACAGATTTCGTAATCGCTGACTTCATCTAATCCTTAAATCCCGTATGTATCATCTCGGCGATTATCGTGATTGTCTCGAAAGACCATGAACAACATTATAGCAGATTAAACCGATCACCTGTCACTGGGTAATTGATTGCCAATAATCGATATAACTTGCCGAATTATCGTTATCAATCCTGACAAAAGCCAATCTGATAATTACGTACGCTATTTACTTTCACAGCGCCTCTGACCGGGAGGTCCTAGGTTCGAGTCCTGACGGCGGCAGGATTTTCGACACTAGCTTTTCAGCTAGATCGAATTCAGTCGCTGCCTGGAGGAGAATTCTAGCAGCCGGCTGCTCTGATGGGTAGTTTTCAATGGTTTCGCCGATCAACACCAGGCGAATGCCGGACCGCAGTACCCTACCAAACGGGCCGCGGACCGCGCGCGATCTGTCCTTCCTCTTCCTTGCCCTATCCTCTTCCCTTACACAGACACTTACACTAACATGCACGACACTACCACATATTCCGGGAGACCGCTCGGGAGCTTAGAGCTTGTCCCGGCTGGGGCGGTGCCCCGCTGGTGGAAGAGTCCTGGTTAGGGGGAAACCCCACTAGCTGACGGTAGGTCGGCGCCGGATCTCGCCATCCAGCGGGGGAAGATCACCGCCATCTCCCGAGAAAAAGCATGCACTACACTAATGGGACTAATGACCAAAGCAGTTAACGCGCCCGGAAACACGAAAAAACCAAACCAAACCATTTACTTCCACGATTCTCGCATCTGCGCCCAAGATTTCGTGTGTCTCTGCAGTCAGCATAAATAAAGTTATTTCTTGTCGAAAAGACATTAATAGAAAATGAAATGCAATAATTTCTGTGAAAACTTACAGCTAGCCCGTTGCTGAGGAGCAAATTCTGGCATGGTTTGTGACTCGCGGGAAATTTGATGTGTTTACCAAATTTTAGGATGAACACATTATCAGCGTCTCCAAGATAACACCTTCAAACACGTTGAGCTTGAAAAAGGCACTGAATTTTTACTTTGGGAAGACAGCTGATAAAGTAAACCGACGGCAGGCGCGGCCACATTTCGTACTGGTATCACGCGTAAAAAAAGAGGTAAAGAGCGGAGAATAAAAGGTTGTAAATTGAGCTCGCGTGCTGCCCGCGGCGTGAGGTGCGGTTAAGTATCTCCTTGAAAGATGTTTACGGAGGAAAAGGAGCCGCCGACAGAACTTTTCTTTCTTTGCAGTCCTTCCTGAAGCCAACACGTCGTTTCGTTCCCCAAGAGAATTGCCTCTAAACAGCGACTCTTCTGCTTCTTTTACAAACACATACCATTTTTACATGGTCCGCCCTCTATTAAGGTCATGATCGTCTTTTCATGAACCCCCATTCCGGTTGCATTGTAGCATCGTGGAAAACAATACGCCATGCCGCCGAGCACCTACTGACCCGTGCCGAGGCAGCCTATAAGCCCTCCCTTTTTGCACCTTGTTCGCAGTTGAGGCATTGGGTTGTAAGAGATGACTTCTGACAGTTTGCAAAATTAAGATTATTGACTTTATCACACCTTTCTTTTGAATAAGGTGCAAAGTCTCTCTTTACATCACATAAGCTTTCAAGTTTAGAAAAATGAAAATACATTCATACTTTGTATGCATCCCACTCCGTGTAGTTAATTCTATCGTCACTTTTTTTCAGTGACATGAAACGTCATTTACCATTATTTGTACACGAAATCATTTGTAGTAATGTAAATGTAAAGATATATGAGTGGTTAGGCGAAAGAGCAGGCCTTATGGATTGAGTCTTGCCAGAAACAAAGACATTATTTTGTGAATTACAAAAGTTTTCTTTTCACATACACTTGTGTTCCAAATAATTCAACAGTTTCAGGCAACTGAATTTATTCACGCGTTTATTCACGTGCCCACGTGCGAAAGCGAAGTATGGTTGGAAGTCTTTCCCGCGAAGTATGTGACGTGCCAATCGATTGGTTCCAATTTTGAACATGACCTTTTGTGGTTTGCAATCATTTTCATATTAGTTGTTTATTTATTGTAGTCAAAGATTTCTTCCAGGCTGAAGGGCCGTGGTCCATTGGAAAACATGGACCACGGCCTTAGCCGGAAATTTTGATCTAATCCCGTGAAAGCCTACATTGTTTTATTTGTTTATTTATTATTTTTCGATGAGCCTTTACCATATCTACGACCACATTTTGTGTCATAACGCAAAAGCTTTATCGTAGAAGCGATTGAACGTAGCAGGTGCACCATTTGAAAGCTTGTTGTTTCCCCAGGAAGTAACCGGTTTGCTGGTTCTTTAAGCTTGAGAGTGAAATGTGACTTATCGATTGCCAACACGGCCCGAGGAACGTTCATTCGAAATACAAAGCAAATATTTTCTTAGAAAATCACGCTGGGCGGTGGTGGTAGTTGAGAAAGGATTTCGTATTCTCCTTGCACACGCGAAAATTGACGTTCGACCCTTCAAGTGAATAAAGAAAGTTTTGAACATTCTTCTAGTGCACACAATAGCCCCTTTGAAGCAGTAAAGTGTCGGAAAATAACCCAACACCGCAGTTGCATCGACAATCTTGTGTTATTCTCAGAACATTGAATGTTTACGAATTCACTGTAATATGCCTTCACATAGTGTAGGAATGAAGAGTATCTGACTTGTTACAACTATTTTGGGTAATTCTCTTATTGAAATGTCAAATAATTAAGTTAATGTGATGTGTGTGTGTGTGTGTGTGTGTGAGAGAGAGAGAGAGAGAGAGAGAGAGAGAGAGAGGGAGAGAGAGAGAGAGATTTTAAAAAGAAATAAAATTCATGTCAATGAAGATACAAAATTCGATACATTTTTTAAAATTGATCCTGTTACTTAGACGAAACATAGCTTTTTTCAATTCACTTCAAACTATTTATCTTTTAACACTTAAATTGGTATGTGATTGAAGTTTGAAGGTAATTTTTTTGGTATATTATTTTTTAATTTGAATGTTGAAAAGTGTGCATATTCTTGTTTGAAAAAAAAAAATTTTTGAAAGGAATATCTTTTATAATTTTTTTCATTGTGAGCATTATTTTTTTAAAATTATTCTTAGCTATCAAATAATGTACTAATTTGTATTGTTCTCTGGCGTTATCATTGTGCCAATGCCATAATAGTTAATCAATACCAAAAATTCCCCAATATTCTGAAAAACGTTTGAAGATTTATGTGTATAAATCTTAACACAATTAAGTTAAGAAGATATACAAAGACATCCTGAAATCTTCGAGATTCATTCTTTCTTCTGTCTTTATTTAATCAATAATACTGTTAATTCAATTTTATTTTGCAATTTGGATCGATAGCCCTACTTTTCCAGCTAGCTGACGGTGTCCTCATGCCTGGGCCTAGTTTAATTCCCACGTTTGGGGGGGGGGCGAGAAAGAGAGACATGTGACGAACATGGCGTATTCCCTTCGCAGTAACTATCGAACTCCGCTTGCCTGAGATATTCTTACACACACAGGTACATAAACTGAGATGATTTTAAATGAGAGCTAATGCTACGATAAAGAAATGAATAATAAAAACTAACGAAATATAAATTTAAAAATACATATTTAAATGAATAAAAAATAATTAAGTTAATGTAGCAAAATTAAATTTTAAAAAAACCAAATGGGGAATGCAGCCCGTGATGCGACAAAGGTCCAGCGAGGGGCCCCAGATGCACCGTCCTGCGGAACATTCGCCGTTCTGCAGCGGCGAGTCTCCGCGGCCGCTGCTGACCCGTGACGCTGCGTTCGAACTTTTCGAGCTCTCGACAATCGATAGCACCTGTGCGCGGCCGCGACCTCCACCTCGCCGCGTTGCCGCGCCTCCCGGCTGCCCCTTCCCCTTCGCGCGGCGGAGGGGGGGCGCCACTCGGCGGGAGGCAGTGGGTGGGTCTGCTTCCGCGTCTGGGACCGCGTCTCTTGGGCGCGGCGATTTCGAGCAATCGTGAAGGAATTAACAAGTTATTATGTTGGATTTGTACTATTTTGTTAGCTCAGTGCATCAACTGATGTCGCTGCAGTGCCTATGAACAGGAGGTCCTAGGTTCGAGTCCTGACGGAGGTAGGATTTGCGACACTAGGTTGAATTCAGTCTCTGTTTGGAGGAGAATTTTAGCGTCGGCTGCTTTGGTCGGTAGTTTTCCAGGGTTTCTCCGATCAACACCAGGTGAATGCCGGAGCAGTACCCTAACAAACAGACTTTCTTTCGAAACAGGCGATCTTTCCTTCATCATCCTTGTCCTGTCTTATCCTCTCCCCTTACACACACACTTGCACTGACATGCACTACATTACCACACATTCCGGGAGACCAGTCGGGAGCTTAGAGCTTGTCCCGACTGGGGCGGTGCCCCGCTGGTGGGAGAGTCCTGGTTAGGGGGAAACCCCACTAGCGGACGATAGGTCGGCGCCGGATCTCGCCATCCAGTGGTGGAAAAAGAGCTGCCATCTCCCGAGGAACAAGAGCATGCACTACACTTACGGGTCTAATGACCTGAGCTGTTGACGCGCCCGGAATCACTAATCAACCAACCAAACAAATACTATTTTTTGATGTTATCGATTTGTTCTTCCCTCACGGATAGCTCATGTTTGGCTTGCTTCTTTTCATGACGCGTCCGCGGGTTCGATTCCCGGTCGGGCAAGATTACGTGTTCCTTGCAATGTCCCAGTACATGTTGCTGTGTGATGAGCAGAAAACGAACTTCTCAGGTTGAGAAGACCAGAATACGGCGTAGGGATACCTATGTGCTAACCACACTTAACCTGTAGCCCATGTCCGCTAGGCCTGGGACGCCGCTGGTAGAGGTTATTGCGCCGAAACACAGACAGGAATCTGTTGTTGAATAATGTGGAGAGCTATTGTACAATATTGTACTACTTTGATGAATTGGGGTATTGAATGATATGGAGAGTTATTGGGTTCTATTGAACTATTTTGATGACATTGCACAATTTTGATGATTTTACATGACCAAGATTTTGATGTTTTTGAATGATTTGCGATATGCGGTTTGCATTTATCCTTCACAACACACTCACGTGTTAAGAACGACCGAGTTCCACACTCTAAGCGAGGAACAGTTGCAGCCTGCACTGCTAGAGTCGGTTTCATTTCATTGAAATTCCGCTGAAAGTCCGAATAGTGTTTGGTGTGATTTTTAAGAGATGTTTTCTTCTTCATATAGAGTCACAACCCATTTCGAGCTTTGTTCCGACACTCGCATTTTTGAATACCGCCCTAGTATTTCAACATAATAGCGGGTTGGCCGCATGGAAATGTGATAGTGTCCTACTTTTAGAGATTGAAAGAGGTAGAGAATGGAGAAGGGAGAATCGTATGCACTCCATGGCCTGGTGTTTAAGGTCCCGCACCTGCATTCGTGTGGAATTGATTGGAGGATACCATAGAATGGACCAATCATAAGAACACCTGGCCTCGAAATTTCCCGTCTGAACAGGCTTCTTTACTGTTGCCGAAAATTCCCACCCCCCACCCCGACCGTCTGGACTGGATCACTGCTCAGCATAGATAATCCCTGTCTCCCACACAGCACCTTTGCGATTGTCCTAACAATCCAAAGGCGATTGGTCTAACCTTCAGCTCAGCACACCTTGTCTACATGCTGCCTTTCCAATTTCAATAGCATCCCTATTTTACGAACGTTAGTGGAAAACTGGGGCGGTGCCCCGGTGGTGGGAGGGTCCTGGTTAGGGAGAAAGCCCACTAGCCGGCAGTAGGTCGGCGCCGGATCTCGCCATCCAGCGGGGAAGATCACCGCCATCTCCCGCGAAAAAACATGCACTACACTAACGGGACTCATGACCAAAGCCGTTGACGCGCCCGGAAACACGAAAAAATCAATCAATCAATTGTTCATTGTCATTTATCACTGAACTTAAAGGGAAAACTAAGAATGGTTGCAATGTATTTCAATGTAAGATGCTGCAATGTATATCAATATCGAAGTATCGGCGTTTTGTTCAGTTGCCGTCCCTTCCCATTGGGAGCAGTGTGCAGCGGCGCCTTCCAACGCAGAGCACCCTCGCTCGTTTCGCCGAATCAGCGGATCAAAAGGCGGCCGCTTTGTCTGCCGCAGTGACAACGAAACTTTTAGGGCTGGTGCGTTGGAACGTTTTGGTCCGGGGTGGACAACAGATGTCATTAACAGCAGGCGCTTTCAAAATATAATTCAATATGAAGCAAATTTTTTCCGTTCTTTGAGGAAAAATATAAACGCGTAGAAAGCTCTAAGTATTTTTTAAAAATAATTTTTGGGTGCATTTAATTTCAGTGTTAATTGGTGACATTCACCTTGTGATCGTTTTTTCCTTTTCCTAGTGATTTTTCACGATATTTTTTATTGTTGAACACTTTTACTTCTTCAATGTCTATGTTTAAGTAAATACACCTTCAATAAAATGCGAATGCAGTGATACGAAAATAATGTAGGCATGATAATCACTGCATATTCGGTTAGTGATTTTGGTACGATTATTTACTTGTATAACCTCTAATAATATGATGTAAATTACGAACAAAAACACATATCTTAATCAACTGGACTTGATTATCGACAATAGGTTGATTCGACGTAACACTTCTCCAAATGACGAAGTAAGAAAATTTTTGTATATTTTTTTTTAATTTAATATATTTTATAAATTGTAATTAATTTATTTATCGAATCCATTAATTCCTCTTATTTTGCCAGATTTTTCATTCAAAATCTCGAAATATTCGGTTTCTTCCATCATTCACAACTATTCAACATTCTTAATTTATTGTTCTTAAAGGGTTTTCTCATTGGGTTGTTTGTCTTTCGTACGAACGCGCCGGTCCGATTTCGTCCAGTTTCGATAGTGACGCGTGCTGATGCTACCAACGCTATCGCCGCCACCTTCTCTGTCCTTATCACTACGTGCAGCAGCAATGACAATACTGTCACTGCCGTCACGACCTACATTTCCTCCGTCTCGCCGGATCCACACTCGCCACTGCCATTTCCGCCACCACCATCGACGTGGACACTACCTCCACCACCACCTCCACACTGCTTACATCGTCAACATTATTACATTAACATCGCTATAACTGCCCCCTCAGACTTCCCGACACCGTGCTACCTCTGCCACTGTAACCACTTTCTCGCACTGCCACACACCACACACACAAGCTCTACCGCCGCCACCACCACCACCACTACCACTACTTCCGCCATTACCACCACCACCCACCACAATCCACCATCTATCGCACCACAATCCATCACTCCATCATCCACCACACCACCATCACCACCCCCATCCATCTCCATCGCCACTGCTCACCACCACCCACCACGGCCCACCATCACCCACCACGGCCCACCACACCGCCCCCCCCCCCCCCCCCCCCACCACCGCCCTCCACCGCCCACCCCCCCCCCCCCCCCCCCCCACCCACCACCACAACCACCAACCACCATCACATCCATTGGAATACCATTCGCCATTACCGCGAAGTGTTCATCCCTCTCCGTCTGCTCTAAACGTCCACCATCGCCATCGCAATTCCCAGTGCCACCAAATCCACCTCGCCCCTCTCCAGTGTCCCTCCCCTCCTTGCGCCCGACGCTGCTTACACACCACCAACTCTCTACCACCTCTGCAGCAACCGCCTTCTCCCTCTCCACCTTGCACGCTGTATCCGCAGGCGGAGAGCTGCAGTTCCGCAGGCGGCGCTTATCGGCGCCGGCGCCGGCTCCTAAACCGGCGCGCAGGTGGCCCCGAGGGCGCGCGCGTCGCGAGGCCGGCGGCGGTTGGCGGGGGCGGGGGCGGGGCGGGGCGGGGCGGGGGCGGGCGGGGCGGGGGCGGAGGCCGATGGGGGTGTTTTGCGGCGGATGCCACGGGTTAAAGCGGCCGCTCATTTTAAGCGGATTCTCCCCCCGCTGCACGCGCTCGCTCGGTCAGTGAGCGTGTGTCGGCTTTTTTAGCGCACTTGCGTCACGTGCCGATTGCAAATACACGCGGGCGGCGACCGCGGACGCTACGCTCGCGCTTTGTTCTTCCTGTGTTTAGTGTACATTCATTGACGGCGCTTTAACGCTCATTATGCTATTTTTCATATTAGGCGCGTTCTTGTGGATTAGTGAGAACGGATGGGTGGTGAATGTTTGTTTCGAGGCAAATGAAAAATGTGCATTTGCGTTTCAAGCGTGTGTTTTTGATTGATAGATTGATTGATTTTTTTCGTGTTTCCGGGCGTGTCAACTGCTTTGGTCATTAGTCCCATTAGTGTAGTGCATGTTTTTTCTCGGGAGTTGGCGGGGATCTTCCCCCGCTGGATGGCGAGATCCGGCGCCGACCTACCGTCGTCTCGTTTCGTGGTCGGGGTTTCCCCCCAACCAGGACTCACCCACCAAAGGGGCACCGCCCCAGCCGGGACAAGCTCTAAGCTCCCGACCGGTCTCCCGGAGTATGTGGTAATGTAGTGCATGTTAGTGTAAGTGTGAGTGTAAGGGGAGAGGATAGGACAAGTAAGAGGAAGGACAGATTGTGCGTGGTCCGTGGCCCGTTTGGTAGGGTACTGCTCCGGCATTCGCCTGGTGTTGATCGGAGAAACCACGGAAAACTACCGATCAGAGCAGCCGGCCGCTAGAATTCTCACCCAGACAGCGACTGAATTCGACCTAGCTGAAAAGCCAGTGTCGAAAATTCTGCCGTCGCCACGACTCGAACCTAGGACCTCCAGGTCAGAAGCGCTGCAGTGACACCAGTGGATGCACTGAGCTACCGCTCCCGGTCAAGCGTGTGTTTTTGTTATAGGTCCAAACAAATAAAACTGTGTTCGTTGCATTTGTGTTTCGTTATGGTGGACAATGCGGATCTGAGTAGTGTATGTTACGATGAGGGGACAGTAGAAATGAAGGGGTTTCGTGAAGTAATGTCTTGCGGACGTTGAGCAATTAAGTATAGTTCTAATGACAACGTTAGTACCACTTTCTCTTTGTATTTTTGGTGGCTCATGAAATAGATTATAAAAGTATGACGGCGGTGTGGTAATTCATTAACGGAGAGAGAGGATCGGTAGATCGAATCTCTGTGCTTTGTAAATTAGGCTGATAATACATTATTCCCATTCATATGGCATATGATATTCCTAGAAAACGGGTGACATTTACACTTCTGTATCCTGATAATTGAGATAATATTTTTGTGATATCAGTAAATGAAATAAATGTTACAGTGTGATTGTTTAGTTTCATAGAAAACGATATTATATATTTTGAATATAAGTTAACGCAACTAATACAAACGGGATGAGTTCCTGGAAACAAATATAATATTGTGGTTTATCGTAGAAAAAGAAATAATAAATTGCAATGAACGTTACTGAATCAATCGAAATTCATTTTTGCACTTTCATTGTAAATGTGTCATTGTGTTTGCGACGCAAACATGATTCTTTAAATGATATTCTGGAAATAAAAATCGTCTAAAATCTGGCTTGCGGCATTTCGTGTACAATAGAGTACTGCGCAAACCGAACATTCAAAGTGGAGAGGAGCGCAGTATTTAATATACAGTTTACCGCAACATACTATGCATGTAGTGCCTGACTGCTCTTACTACCTCAGTAACGCGTGTTATAACACGTCTTTATAACACCAGACTTGTTTTATGGCGGAGAAGAAATTTAATTCTCATCCTTATGGAAGGAATTAACGCTGCTGAAGGGAGCATCATAAAATATGTGTGTCGGGAAATGAGAAACCCTGCTAAGCTACGACTGGAGGAACAGTGGTGGCTGGGATAGGTGATTTAAGGTCGGATATAGCCGAGTTAAAACAGAGATAGAGAGCATTATCCCTCTATCTTTTGAAGCTGAGAGTGCGTGCATTGTCGTCGAAATGGATTCTGGTGCGTATTGAGGCTTGCTTGCGCCTTCACTGATCGCGTAACAAAGCATGCGGTGTTAGTTTTGCGACAACGGATTTCTACTTCAGGCAGGGTGTTACATTGACTGCATTTATCATGATGTGGTATTATTATATGGCAGCATAGTAAATGCTTCGGTAGTAATTCTTTCAGTTCTTATACCGTGTCATTGATGTGTTTATTAAACATTGTATGCGATATAGAGTCCATGAGCTCGTAAAGAATCATTTATCAATGACATTATATAATACGCTAAGGAAATATGACGTTTTTCTACCATTTATATGAGGCCATCGGCACAAAACCCTATACCTGTGCCACTGCTTCCCCGAGACCTGCATCAAACATATTTAAAACGAAACAAATAGAAGTTCGGAGATTAAGCTGTAGGAGGAAAACGATTGAACATGTAACCTTCTACATACGTCTCCTTTCTTTTTTATTATTTTTTTCTATGGATGATTCCACTAAATTCTGAATCTCAAAGAAATTCAGAATTCAATCCCTACCAAAATATACATTTACTGTTATTATCTTGTAAAATATACGGTTTCTATCCTTATCTGCCTTTCGTTTGTTCGACATTTTTTAATATGTCAATATAAAACGTTACCTAATACTATGTGGCTAGGCCGAAGGCATCTAAGCAATCAAAATTTACGTTGTAGAGTATTCTAACCTTTCAAATTGTAGCATCCATCATGGCGTGCTGCAGTGCCTCTGGCCGGGAGGTGCTAGGGTTCTGACGTTAGGAGTTGTCGCGCCCGGAATCACTAATCAATCAATCAATCAATCAACCGCCCGTGTCGCCTGCTTTCCTGCTATTCGAACCAGAAGAGCCCTGTTCACTTCATTCCACGTTACACGCCCGGTACAGTCTGATCAGTGAAAATAAACGCCCCTATTTCGAAATCAGCTTTGAACATCGTCTCCTATATTACCTCAGAAGTATACATACCGTTTGCGGCTCTCACACGAAACCATTCTTTATAAGTTAGGTCCATAAAGAATGAGCATTTCACGGAGTCGTGACGAATTGCACTTTACTTTAAAAAATATGAAGATTTGTTTTTAAAAAAGCTTAAATATTCACGAAATGCAACCCGCAACACTCGCAACTTTTTTTTAAATAATCTATATCGTTAAATAACTACAAAAGAAGCGTTCTAGGGCCTTAAAACAAAATTTGAGGCCAGAGGCCTCAAAGAAACGTTCACAGACCGTAATTAAGGATGAGTCTTCTTGAACATTCTATTACATTTTTGCTGGTCGGGCTTCTTGATATTACCCACTGCTCAGAGACGTGCGAAATCTGCCACTGAATGTGAAATTAAACTAGTTACTTGATGTTCTACACGATTGAATTACACGGATGAACCTCTCTGCTTGTTAATAAAGTTAAATAAATAGTTTGTATTGACAAGGTGTACTGTATTATTATCAATTACAAGGAGACATATAGAACAAGTGACAGAGGATAAGAGGATCTTAAAGGAAAATATATATTACAGGTTTAATATGGAAATGGAGAAATAGGGAACATGGGAAGGTACATGGGAGAGTTCTCCCACAGGTACGCTGTTTCCTTTAATATTTGAACTAATTTTTGAATATTTAAAAGTTGAGATTATAAATATGTGGAATTATAAATGAGATTACTATTGTGTATTGGGTTCCTAACAGGGTTAGATGCACACTTTCCCATAGGAGCATGAAACTAGGAGTTCATATCCCGATATTCCCATTGTATTTACGCCTTGCTCCCTCGCGTCGGCGGTACCTCACAACTCCCAAGGCCGATAATTCCTAATACCCTGTATTATTAGATATGTCGTCCAGTTTCCCTTGATCCAGTGAGCAAATATTGAGATGGCGTCTTGTTTTAAACGCCATTAAAGTAGCTTATGTTGTCATGATAGTAAGTCGATCCCATCATGTCAGGCAGGGATAACTGTCAAATCTGAAGCCCGTTTGCCAATACAAAAATTGTTTTTATTACAGGGTAGCAAATATTTCTTGCTATGAAATTTTGCCAAACACGCTCCTTGTAACATTAATTATGAATTCAACTTGTTATACTGGAATATTTTTTTTAATCTACCGAATACTTTAAATAATAATATAATAGTAATAAAATAATATTATTAACGACGGTTAATTTTAATATTATTTATAGGACTGCTTTTTTATACTTTTTATTCTTGGAAAATTATGTTATGGAAAAATTATGGAACATTAATGTAAAAAATTACAATAAAAATTGATAAAGTATAAAAGTCTGCCTAAAAAAGAAAGGACCTTCCTAGAATTACAATAATAATAATAATAATAATAATTATTATTATTATTATTATTATTATTATTATTATTGGCACGCGTCAATTAACTTACAGAATCTCCAAATCAATATTCTTGTTGTCCACCACAATTCGTCTGTCTCATTGAAGCAAATATGTGTCCCGTGGGGGTCCTCCGCGTGTCCCCATCCATCGATCCCGCGATCGAGTCACGCAGGTCAAACGTGCCGTACCCTCCCGGCCACCGTTCCGCGTCCCGCGGGGCCTCACCGTCCTTGGTGGGCTATTGCGCGCCGTGAAATCAGAAAGTAAATAGTATTTTACAGCCTCGCGCGTCCGGGTCACAGCGGCGGCGGTTGCGCCGGCGATGGCGGTGGCGATGGGATGGATGGGTGGCGGAGTGGGGACGGCTACGCGGGTGGGGGCGTAGGCGATGCCTCCAGAGACCGCCGCAAAGACGGTGCTACGAAAGGTGGATTGTGTTGGCCGTTGCCTGACATAAAGAGGACATTCCATTGCGAATGTCGAATTCAGCGGCTGTCTGGAAAATTGTAGTGATCGGCTGCTCTGATCGGTAGTTTTCCGTGTTTTCGCCGATCAACACAGGTGAATGCCGGAGCAGTATCCTAACAAACGAACCGTGCACGTTCTTTCCTTCCTCTTCCTTGTCCTGTCCTCTCCCCATACACACACACACTTACACTAACATGCACTACACTACCACATATTCCGAGAGACCGGTCGGGAGCTTAGAGCTTCTCCCGGCTGGGGCGGTTCCCCACTGGTGAGAGAGTCCTGGTTAGGGGGAAACCCCGCTAACCGACGGTACGTCGACGCCGGATCTTGCCATCCAGTGGGGGAAGATCACTACCATCTCCCGAGGGAAAACGTGCACTACCTTACGGGAGTATGACCTTAGCTGTTGAGCCCCGGAATCACTAACCACCCAACCAACCAACCAATGCCGAATTTTAGCGCATCAGGAAAGACGTCATGAGTCGTCAGTCACGTGATTAAAAATGTTGGAATACTTTTTTCAATTTAAAAAGAACTGAGGACGTGTTAGAAATAAATGTGAATGGGTGTAAATGTAGAGAAATATATTGTAGTGTAGTGAAGTGAAGTGCAAAATGCTGTGTTCAAGTTGAATAAGGTGATTTGACATGGCTAGGACTAGTTAAGATGAATGAAGTGTGAAACGAAAAAAAAACAATAATTTATTATTCTTAATTATTGCGGTTTTATTAGTTTTTCGCAAGATTTCTTGTTTCTTATTGTGTGTGTTATATTTTACCATGTAGTTTTTCATCGTTTTTGTGACTATTAGTAGAATAACTCTATCTATCTATCTATCTATCTATCTATCTATCTATCTATCTATCTATCTATCTATTTATGTGTTTATCTATCTAGACTGTAGGGTGGTTGGTCATACTGATAGCTCACACATGTTTACAAGGAATGAGTCCAAAGGCACCCTATAAAAATATTAATTAAACGTTTATTCGAAAATTCCGTCTTAACGGTCAGACGAAGAAACCTTGAATAAAAAAAGCCTCAAAGAAGTTGTAACTACTTAATTTCTCTCTATGATGCTACACAATAGCACTTTTGCAAAACGAACGCATATTCGGAAATAAGGTTTCACTTGCAGTTCTCACTGCACAAACGGCCCTCATAACGCGCGAGGTCACATGACAATGGCGTCTCCGCCACCCGCATCGCCCACTCGGGCGGCGCGTGGTCGCCCCCCCCCCCCCCACCAATTCCTGATAGTCTCGGTTGCGCACTCCGCCTCCGTTTACTATTTCGCCTCGACAGCGCCGTTGTAAGTCGCCCACCGCTCTACAGAACGCCGTTCGCCCCATCGCTGTTGCTGGCCTGCTCGCCAACGCTCCTTAGTTACTGTGAGGTCCCTGTCGCCCTCACGACTCCAACAGGACACTTCTGAATCCCCTGCACCTGGTAGACCCCGAGTCCCTGTTATTACGCCTGTGAAGGAAAACATGTCCTCCGACTGCCCTTGACCACCCGGTCCCTTGACTTCTCTCTCCGTAGCCACCGCCGCCACTCTTTTAGCGACCTCGAAGGCCCTGATGCCTATAAAATTCACAAAACCCCCCCCCCCCCCCCCCACGCTTCCATCCCCAACGACCCACAGCCCCGCGACCCACTCCTTGACAACGGTCGAAAACGACGCCTCTGAAACCCCTGACGGGCCCGACAACCGCGACGCCCACATTGCCCCCGCTGCTCCCAACTCACCCACATCACCACTCCCTATTGCCCCAGACGCCTCCGACGCTCCCGGGCCCTGACGCCCCCACTCTCCAACATCCCCAACACCCTCACTCCCTACGGCACGACCCCCCAATTTCCCCGACGCTCCCCAACGATCCCGACGCACCTCCGACGCCTTTGACGCCTCAGCCCCTGGCGCCTGCACCCCCACACGCACCCCCGACGCACGACCCCCAGGCCCCCCAACCGCGTCGCCCCACCCCGACACCCCACCCTAGCGCCCCCACCCCACGCCCCACCCCGACGCCCCTCCCCGACGCCCCTCCCCGACGCCCTCCCCGACGCCCTTCCCCGACGCCCCCTCCCCGACGCCCCCTCCCCCCCACCCCCCACACTCCCACCCCACACACTCCCACCCCACACACTCCCACCCCACACACTCCCACCCCACACACTCCCACCCCACACACTCCCACCCCACCTCCCACCCACACACTCCACCCCACACCTCCCACCCACTCCCACCCACACCTCCACCCCCACTACCTCCACCCCACACACCCCAACCCACCCCCACTCACCCCAACGCCCTCATCCTCCGACGCCCCCCAAACGTCTCTGCCACCCACGCCCCCCGCCCCAACGGGAGACAATATCGCGCCTCTCACGCGGCGCCGCTGCGTGGGGCGTGTGCGGCTGCGTGCGTGCGTGTCGTACGTGCGCGGGCCTTTGTGCGTGGAGCCCCTGCCCGCGGCGCCGCCTCGCGCGGCTGCGACCGTCGCGGCGCCGGGCGGCCGCCTCCGCGCCGCTCTGTGCGGACGGGAACTCTCTCCCCCTCTCCCTCTCACCCTGGCGCGCGCGCGTGTATGTGATCGCGTCCTTAGCCTGAGAGCCCGTTTGTGCGGCGTCTGTGCGCGAGCACACTCGAACGGTTTTGCGGTCGCCTCGCGGAGCGCCCTCCGTGCCCCTGTGTGTGTGTACGTGTGTGTGTGTGCACGTGTGTGTGTGTGTGTGTTGCGCTGGCTGGCTAATCCAGTGCCATTTGTGCGGTGGAGTGGAGAGGTTGTAATTTCGTCTCTTAGGGTGCGTACTGCTTGCAGAGGAGACAGCTGCTACGTTGGTGTTTTCTGGAGAGTAAACGTAACTCCTGCAAGTTGTTAGTGTGTTAGAATGTGGTGAAACAATGTACGTCTGGTTGACTTTAAGAGAAACAACCCATTTAAATGAACTAATGTTTGTTTTGTAATACCTTACTACCAAAACATTCTGTAAATGCATATTTTAGAGCTGAATATATCAATAGAAAGACATAACGTAACACTACGTAAATGATACAATTACGAACGTCGAAGTCATATCACTAAGGGCCACCTCCTTTTATTAATAGGATTTTGCTCCAAATTTTGAAATCAATTTTATTATATTTTTTGAAAAATATACACAAATTTGTTGATAAACATTTTTCTTTATTAAACTAACATTGGCTTGCCAAGAAGACAGTTTGCTCTTGGGTAAAAGAGTTGCTCTTTTTGCCTAGACCAAATAATTAATTGTTAGATAGCATCTTTAGATATAAACTTATTTCAAATTTGAATTAAATAGGAAAATCAAATATTATTTTGTTTTGCTAATACTGGAAAATATTTATTATATTAAATTAATAACGTGATGGTTTATTTCAGATCTATTGAAAACATGCATTTTGAACATCAAAATATATTAAATTGTTCTCAATCACACAAACTGTGTCATTGTCCACAAGAATCTTAATTGTCTTTATATGAAGCTCCATAAAAAAAACAGTGAAAAATTAGTTATTTAGATAATGATAAAACTTCCGATATTGAAATCATCTTCCGAAACTCTGCGAATGAGCCAAAAAATTGTGGTTCTTAATTATTTGTGTCACAGCTCTTAATGAATCAAATTTCGAATTAAACATTCCGTCGCTCGTAAAAATCTGCTATTAGTTTTTCGTAATGTGCGGCTGCTTTATGGTTTTTTAATTATAATTCTTTATTCCATCTCTGTTTCCACAGAGTCAATTGTGATTCTCTCCAAAAAGGAAAACATTGATACGTCCCATCGATTACAATCGAGGAAATCAAATGACATTAAAGAACATAAAAAAGGTCACCCGATGGGTGAACGTCCATTTTCTCGAGCACAGGAAGCGATCGTACGAGTGATCCCTAAATCCAGAAACAAAAGCCTGCCAGATAGAAATCGCCGGAAACCCGTTGTGGCGCTCTCAAAACACGCGTTTCCTTCGAAATCTCGTCGTCCATTTGCTATTCATGAATTCCATAGGTTGCCGCCGCCGTGTCTGCGGAATTTAAAGGGCCGGCCCTGGACAACGACGAGCGCGAAGGGCCAGGACCTGTTCGGCCCCTTGGGGCTGAACGGGAGTTGCGAGTTTCGTCCACCGGTGGCGCTGCCGACGACCCGTCCCTTCCCCGCCGAGGGGCGGAGCTCCGCGCCTTGGCGAACGGTGAGCGGTGCCCTGGAACCGCGGGCCGGGGATTTCGGCGCCGCGGGACGCGCTCTGCGCCACCTGAGGTCAAAGTTCGGCCAATGCTGCGTTCCGCCACCTGATCCGCACCGGGAGCAGTGGCTCAGGGCATCAACCGGAATCACTGCATTGCCTCTGACCGGAGGCTCTAGATTCGCGTCCCGATGATTTTCGACACTAGCTTTTCAGCTAGATCGAATCCAGTCGCTGTTTGGAGGAGAATTCTAGCGGCCGGCTGCTCTGATCGGTAGTTTTTCGTGTTTTCTCTGATGAACACCAGGCGAAGTACCAGTACGCTAACAAACTGGCCACAGACCGCGCGCCATCTTTCTTTCCTCCTCCTTACACACCTTGTCCTATCCTCACCCCTTACACACACACTTACTCTAACATGCACTACACTGCCACACATGCTGGGAGACTGGTCGGGAACTTTGACGTAAAATAAATAAAAAAAAAGAACTGGTCGCGTCTGGGGCGGTACCCCGCTGTAAGGAGATGCCTGCTTAGTGAAAACCCTGCTAGCCGGCGACGGTAGGAAAGCGCCGGATCTGGCCTTCCAGCGGAGGAAGACTACCCCACCTCCCGAGCAAGAACACGCATTACACTTACGGGATCAATGACATAGCACGGAATCACTAACAATCAATGAATCAATCAAGCTACCAGATCGCTCGAACCAGAATATCGGTGCACTATACTGTGCGTAGAGCACAGTAAGAGCTTATCAATAGGCACCCCCGCAATATCATTCAGTTCGGATAATTATTGATTTATTGATGTTTCCGGGCACGTCATTTCCTATGGTCATTAGTTCCTATGGTCACCGAGAGGTGGCGCTCCCCAGTTAGATGAGATTCGGCGCTGATCCACATGTCTCTTTGTGAGGATTTTCCTCTTCAGAAATCTTCCCTGCGGGGTACTACCCCGGCCAGGACAGAACTTTGCTCCCAATTAGTCTCCACATGTGTGTAGTTGTGTAATACATGAATACGTGTGTCTGCGTAAGCGGAAAGGATAGGACAATAAAGGGGAAGGAAAGGTCGCGCGCGGTCCGTGGCCCGTATGTTAGGGTGCTGATCCAGCATTCGTCTAATATTGATGAAAGAAACCATTGAAATCTCCCGATCAGAGCAGCCAATCGCTTTAAATCTGCAGACAGCGACTGACTTTGACCTAGCTACACAGCTGGCGTCGAACATCCACGGACGTCGGGACTCACACCTTGGATCAACCTGGTCAGAGTCGGTGCAATGACAGAGCTGACATATACCTAACCCCACCGGTTCGCATATTTTTTTAGCCGCCCATAAACTAGCAAATTACTAGAAGTCTTCAAATATCACTTTCTCGGTTTTTATGTTATACTGTATAACGACTCTTACGAAAAATTCAGAGTAATAATAATTAAAATACATCCTAAGAATGTCAACAATCAGTGTACCTATTCAAGCCAATGTACAAACTTGGATGTTCGGGTAAGTTTATAAATTGAGATTATAAACCCCTATGTCTCATTATCATTTAAATTAACTGAAAATACAACGACACTTTAAAAATTCTTAATAGTTACAAAGTTCTATTAAGAATGGTAGTTTTATACTATTCTCCTGATAACAGCTGTTTTGGTTATACTAACCTGATAATTTGCTGTGTTTGGCTTTGGTTTTGGAGTGGCTTAAAGGTACTTTGGTGCTTTTTTAACGAAAGGTGCTTTACAAGTGAAAATAAAGTAAATTTTATGAAAAAACGAAATCTTTCATTGAATTATTTTCATTTAGGTCGTTTGTGGGGGTTCCTATAAGTTTGCATAATTGTTCTGATGTTCAACGGAAGTTTATAAACTTTGTCCCACGCAAAAGTTCCTGTATCAGTAGTAGGAGCCCTTCAGAAAGTTAATTGAGGTACATACTCAGAAATTTCTGCATTACTTTTAATGTAAAGTACATGATAGTAATTTTCATGTACGTAAATTAAATTTAATGTACACGTGCAGTAACGTTAATGTACGTGTTAAAGTCGTACATTACATTTACAATGATTTTAATTTAAGCATTACATTTAATGTACAGGTACATTAATCTCTCTTTAACGTGCAAGGTACATTAAAATGTGCATGTACAGTCTTACATTAAATTTAATGTAATTTCTGTCAGTGTAGAGTAGTTTAGAGAGGTTCATATTTAGTTCGCAAGACTTTGTCGTCAACCAAAGAAAACGCTTTCCAACTTTCACTTTATGTTCACCCAGCAAAGATGTATTACTTAAGTGAATGTGATAACAAAGTGATATTCTCATCTTCTTTAAGTTTTGTTATATTTGTATTTTCTTGGTCTGAATCTTTTGTAATCCCCATCTTAAAACCAAAGCAATTACTGCTTCCTCTGATGCTATCTAGATGATGCCATCGTTTATCGTTATCACAAAAGCAAATACCTTTATTTCGATAGCGACATATTAAATTACAAGGTCATACAATCCGGGATACATTTGTATTATTTACAGCGTAATGGATTTTGGATTTCATTTATGGAAGAAATTCTTTTGAGTTAAGAAACAACTTACGAATATCCTGTGACAAATACTCGTTACCCAAGAACTGAGTGAACAATGATCACTGGTTTCAAATCACGCAGGATTCCTAGAAATATTGTCTGCAGTGGGTTTATTATTCTCGCGTGGTTTCAGAGAGAATAAAAGTAAATAAGAGTTTTATATTTGTCAATATGTTTTAAAGTATTGGAGCGCATGAACTAGACAGATTCCCGTAAGCTGCAATTGAAAGCGTTTCATATTCAGAAGTACTATTCTACAGCTGTTTTCCTTTATTTGTAATAAATCTTTCTGAAAACGTTCTCACCTAACGTCCTTAATAAATCCCAGAATATACAATTTATTCAATAAAATCAAACCCACAACACTTCAAAGGCGTTCGCGAGCAGTAACATCGTTAGAAAAATCACTCTACGAAAGAACGTCCATCAAAAGCTCCACACTGCATCTCTTTTTGCGCGTACGTTGTATATATCCTCGCATGGTATATATGCGTGGGAAAGTAAAAATTCCCCGTCGGTCGGGGCCGGTTCCAGGAGTTGTTAGCCATAAAGCGGTAGCGGCGGTGGTGACGGGCGGCGGTGGCGGTGGCGGCTGTGGCCGAGCATCGACAAAAAGTGACCGCTTGCGTCACCAGGGAATCGGCAGGCACCGCAGCACCGACGCGCGCAACCGGAATCAGCCGCTGCCTCTCCCGCTGCCACAGAACTGTGGGCAACGCTTCCGTTAGCGACGTAGCAGGCTCCTCTGCACCTGTCCTTGTTGTCGCATGACCTTGTTGTCACCCACCCCTTTCAGGTGCCTCACTATGGAGGAGTACTTATCTTCTTTTTTTATCTGTCTAATAATCATATTATTATTATTATTATTATTATTATTATTATTATTATTATTATCATTGTTTTTCTCGGTATTCACCGGATTTTTATTTGACTTTGTGTCGGGTTATAACCAAGACACAGGTCAATTCATGTCACAATTTAGGAATTTTCGAACAATCCTGCATGTATTTAAGATGATTGATTTTTGCATAATTTTATAGGTATATTTTGGTATTTGAATAAGTTCCAGATTTTTATGGATGTTATTTGGTATAACTCCTGTGCACGAAATGACCAGAGGAACAATATGAACTTATTATTATTATTATTGTTATTGTTATTGTTATTGTTATTTTATTATTATTATTATTATTTATCCCATTGAATTTTCAGACAGTTATTATATGTTGTTTTATTTTTGTCGATGACACTTTTTAAAATATTATAAGTACAAGATTAATTGAAAAATTATTTTAATGTGTAATATATATAGATGTACTTTCAATCTGTTTAATTAATTAAAATTGTTTAAATGATCAAGGTCATTATCTTGTTTGTATTTATTCTTTCTTTTTTCAAATTTAATGGGATAATTCAATAATAAGAATACTCATCTTCCATATAGTCCTTGGTCACTTTGTTTCTTTGTTAAACTATTTACGTACATCTTCATAGTGTGATTTTATCTAAGTTTTAACTTGTGTAGTATTAATTTTAACCTATTTTTAAACTTTTTAAAATTAACTCATTTATCTTATTAAATTCACAACTTATTAAGCTTCAACACCAGCGATGCCTCATTTCCACCATATGTTCTACATTATTTGTTGCCACTTACATCTACAGGGTCGCTCCACAATTATCGTCTCTCGATATGTTGCTAATTACACGCTTCCAGTCCTATCAAAATTTGCTATTCCGTTTCTTCTACTGACAGCCCTTTGAATGACCGACCGCTTGCTGTCAAACAGACTTATGTTTCCATCTCTGACCGCCTTATTAAAAAAGGATCCCAAATGTTTCTCGCTGATTTTGCTGAGCTTTGAAAATCTTGACGGAAGGAAGAAACAAACAAGAAACAAAATTTGTTTTCGTATCTGATTGCATTAAAATCAGCTTGCGTGAACTCGTAAATTATAAAGAATCATCAGAAGGATGTCTCGTCATTATTATTCTAACAGTAGTTCTCTTGTGATGTTTTAGAATATTATTCATTTGTAAAATGCCAAGAACTCAGAGTGCGACCACTGCCTTATAAGTAACTCGGACCACTCATCACACATCACGCAACCACAAAAGACCACATCCGCCGCCATGTCGTCGATCCCATCCGCCTCCAAGTACATCAGATATAGCCCACCTATTTTACACAATGCGCAATTCCTGTCACATACGAATTCAAAAGTAACACATAACCCATTCACTTCCTGAAATTTCTTACGGTTATTCTTGGGGTACAAATGTAGGATGGGATCAACTTCAACTAGGAAAGGGAAAGGAAAATCACTACAACAAATTAATGAACCCCTGGTCAAGAGTTTCACGTCTATAGGAGCATCAATCTATAATAGTGAGAGATATTCTCTTGGATGAGATTGCTGAAGCTGCTATAACTGCCGGAGAGTCTCTTTTGAAAATACCTCTGGATCCCTGCTATTGAATGAGCTGACGGAGAGCTCTTAGTGAGATGAAACATCGAGGGACTCCAGCTAAGATGTTCAGGGCAACAACTGTTGCCACTTCATCCACTCTGATCGGCAGGTCTTAGATTTCGAGTCCCCGCAGTGTCGTAGTTTTGTCATTTGCTAGATAGCTAGTTCGAATTCTGCCGCTGACAGATTTCTACAGCCGCCTGCTCTGTTCGATAACTCTGGGATTCCTGCAATCAATACAATGCAGAACAGTAACTTAACAAATGGCCTATGCGCTGCGTGTCGTTTCTCACTCTGCCTTGCTCTCTCCTCTCCCCTCACAACACACTGGCATGCGCTTTACTACCAGATGTTGGAATTCCAGTTTGGAGTTTAGAGTTTGCAAGGCTGGCGGAGATTCCAGAAAGGTGTCCCGAGTGTGACGTGAAGGTCGGCGCCGGATTTCGTGTTTTAGCGAAGAAGTAACACGATCTTCTGCGATACTTCATACACTGAACGTGAATTGGAATAATAACAATATACAGCGCTCGGAAACAAACGTATATTTTTGAGTAATCAATTAATCATTGATTGATTAATCAATTAATCGTTGATTGATTAATCAATTAATCATTGATTGATCAATTAATCAAGGGCGAGAGGTTGGAGCGTGGAGGATTCTGCTCTGACTGCCCACGAGAATGACAAAGTGTCACTTATCTAATACGCCACATTTGGCGCATTTGCCACTCTTTGACCATCCCTGGCCCGGATCATTGTTTCTCTCCGGAGCGATAGCGAAGCAACAAACAGGAAAACCGCCGCGCCGGGTCGGCGCATTGGTAAGTGGTTCGCGGGAAGGTCGTGATTTGGAATATATTTATTGCATTCGGCGCCTGGCTGAGACGGAGCAGACGCCTTCGGGGAAGCGGAGGCCACAGGACCATCGCACGCGACGTGTCCGCTTCCTCCGTCCCTTCCCCCCCTGCTCCTCTTCCCTCCTCCTATCCTCCCGCTCCACATCCCCTCCTCCCTCCTCCTCGTCCCCCTCCTCTCTCCTCATCCCCCTCCTCCCCTCCTCCTCCACATCGCCCTCCTCCCTCCACATCCTCCTCCTCCCCCTTCTACCTCCTCCTCCCCCTCCTCCTCCTCCTCCCCCTCCTCCTCCTCCTCCTTTACATCCCCTCTTAACTCCTCCTCCCCCTCCAACCCATTTCTCCCTCCCCTCTCTCTTCTTCCTCTTCCCCTCCCACCATCCCCATCCCACTCTTCCCTCCTCTCTCATCTCCTTCCCCTCCTCCCCCGTCCTCATTCCCCCTCCTCCTTCCCCTTCGTTCTCCTCCATCGCTCGAATTCCATACGGAATGCCCAGATGTTCTGCTGTCTTAAATACGAGTATCTAATCTACCTCTTTCCTCGGATACATTGGAAAGGGAAAGCAAATTTCTTCGGTCTGTTATTTAGGTACAATATTTTTTTAATAAGTTTGGGAGGAAAAATTTTGTGGAAAGAAACAAAGATTATATCTCAGAAATAATATTATAGAAGACTTTTAAATGTACTTAATCCACCTACAAAGATATAAAAAGAGAAGTGGAGACAAGAAATTCTGATTCCTTGCTCGGTATTCGAACCCATAACATTCCTCTCTGGGTTTAAGTTAAATTACAATGGAAGGCCGCTAAGATGACTTGCTCGTAAATATCAGTAATTTGAATAATTATTTCCCAATCTCTCCGAATCTGTTTAAAATGTCATTCTGTGTATATTTTGGATACAAATTCTTTTTTCTCCAATCGAAATTCAGATGTTATGATTAAAATGAAACAATCTAAGAATGATGTAAACAAAAATTATGAGTCAGAAGTTTTTAAAAGTAAAGAACCCAAAATTGAAGAAACAATTTTTGATTTATAGTATGATCCACTAACAGACACTGAAATTTATCTTTGAAGTAGTATGATTGCAAATATTCAGAAACGTGAAATGAAAGAGAAAAAAAGAAAGGTTGTCATTATTCAGATGGCCTGCACTTCGTCAAAGAGAGAGAAATCACTGTTTAATCTTCGAAAGAAGCGAAGGGGTCTCAAGGTGAATAAAAAGATATCAAAAGAAAGGCAAAAGAACACAGTTCAAGTTCCTTGCAAACTTCGAACAGGGAATTGACTCTGGTGAGTCTCTAGTATTACCTGCCGATTGTACTCTACTCATCATGGGATCATCTACCATCATTAAAACTTTCTTAATTGCAGCTTACTCCGAAGGATTTTGCAGTTAATTTTCTGCTAATCGCCGCTAATAAAGTAAAGTGAACAGTTCTGAAAAAAAACAACATTTGTAGCAATTTGTTTGTAATTAATGGGAGAAATGAATCTGTGCCTAGATTAATTACATTTTAATATAATTTTAATATATATATATATATATATATATATATATATATAAGAGATATTTTAAAAACATCAGTAGAATCATTTTGGCTATTTGGCAAACTTTTAATGTAATTTTTACTTCGTGTGGTGACGACAACGCTTTCTCCCTGTCCATGGATATTCCATTGGTAGTAATCATATGACATCTCATCGTCACCCCCGTTATAACTAGGGGGCGTATTTTAGTGAAATATCATTGTTTTTCTTTTCACTTTAGAACAATGCCGTTTAGTGTAGAAATTAATTTTATGTTATGACAAAAGGAAATAAACCATTTTTATAGGTCGATTTCGACTAATACGTCATTTGTGACTTTTTCCCCTCATTATTAATGTATTTTTGCTGATTTCATCGATTTTAATATGATTTTTAATGGTACTTCCTTGAAATAATATTTACGAGATGCAACAAATTGTTCTGCAGAGAATTCCTGAGTAGCCTTTTCCATTTCGTCACTCATAAAGAGTAATGTAAGCCGTTGTGATTATGTAACCTAAGTTGCCTGGGACACCTATCATTCACCGCCATTGCCGGCTGTCGGGGATTTCGGGATAACTAAATACAGATATTTCCTGGTAAAGAGCAGTCCTCAACAAACGTTTGCGAGATGAGTTCACTTGAACTCATCTCGCGAAGAAGCGTCGATTACATCAGTATCAAATTCAATAGATTGAGATGTTGGTCCAAATTGGTTTTAATTATTTTTCTTTCATTTTCACATGTTTTAATTATTTTTCTTTCATTTTAGGGTATTTTGATACCTTTTTAGAGTATTTTATCGATCATTTTTGGCGATGTTTTATGTCCTCAAAATCCGCCCCCTTCTTATAACCATGTCGTTCCATTTGTTTTATCCTCGCTTTATAGGCGCGCCCTCACCATCACCATGCCCCATCAATCCAACGGGTCTGCCTAATCGCTTAGTGTGTGCGTTGCTACGAGGACGCCATCCGGGTAAAAACCGCCCCTCCTTGCCACCTGCACGCGCCGCTCCCGCCTTCCCGACCGCCGCCCTCATTCGCAGTCGCGGCGCGCCTCGCGAATTAAAGAGGCTCCGCTCTGCGGGGAACGCGAGTGGGGGCGGGGCCCGCCCCAGGAACAGGAGAGGGGCGGGGGCGGGAGAAGGAGGGGGTGGGGCGAACGCTCCGGGGCCGCCTCGAGCGCGCCACGGAATCGGGGCGTCCCAGCCACCTGCAGCACGCTCCGCCCGCCGCGCCCGCCCCCGCGACGCACAACCGCCCCCGCGGTTGGCGCCGCCCGCCCGGCTCCGGCCCGACCGACCCCGAACCGACCCCGAACCGACCCCGAACCGACCCCGAACCGCCCCCGAACCGCCCCCGACCGCCCCGAACCTGCCCCGAACCGCCACGAACCGCCCCGAACCGCCCCCAAACCCCCCACGAACCGCCCACGAACCGCCCCCGAACCACCCACGAACTGCCCCAGAAGCACCCCAGAACCGCCCCCGAACCGCCCCCGAGCCGCCCTGAAACCTCCGCCGTCGCCTCTGAGACCACCACCCACCACCCGTCACCCGCCACGCGACGTCAGCACCACAAGGCGCCACCTCTTTTGCCCACCGCCCCCACCGCTGCTAACGCCATCACCATCGTCATCTGAAAGCCCTTGCTGCCATCGCCGCCACCACATTTCGCCGATACCGCTCCCTCTTTCGCCCCAACCGATGCCGTCTGTCACTAAACCTCTCACCTGCGCCCACGCGTTTCCCTCCCCGCCCCGCTGCGCGCGAGCGCACCCCTGCCCCACCTGCTCCGCGCCCAGCCCGCCCCTTCCGTGCAGCGCGCCCCTCCGTCGCAGCGCCGCGCCCCGACAGCCCCCGCTGTGCGGTGGGGCCCCGGGCCGCGGAGGACGACGCGTCGCCCGCCCCCCCCCCGGCCTTCCGGGCGCGCCGGCAGCCGGCGTTAATTAATGACCCGCCGGGGCGACGGAGGCGGGCGGCGCGGGCGACGGGGGCGGAGGCGTGTTCCGGCCGCAGCGCCCCTCGCCCTCCCGTGCCCCTCCGCCTCGCCGCTCCTGACCCCGCTCCTCGCTCGCTTTCCGCTCTTCCGCCGCCCCGCGCCCGCCGTCACGCGAGATAAAAAGTTATTAAATCAATTTTTTAAGTCGGGCGTACGCGCCGCGCCGGCTCCCATAAAAGTGTTGACGCGCGGCGGCTGTCGGGACGACGGAACGGTGGTGGAGGAGATGGCGCTGGCTGCAACGCTGATGGAGACGGAGGGGAGGCAGAGGGGAGATGGGTGAGGGGGGGCCGGAAGGGGGGGGCTGAGATGGAGATGAAGGTGAAAGTAAGGGGGGAGACGGAGGTGGAGGTGGAGGCGGAGGTGGAGGCAAAGATGAAGGCAGAGGCGGAGGCAGATGGCGGAAGCGAAGATGGTGATGCAGGCGGAGATAGAGGTGGAGGCGGAGGTGAAGGCGGAGATGGAGGCGGAGGTGGAGATGATGGCGGCGGTGGAGGCGGCGGCGGAGGCGGTGGCGGCAGAGGTGACAGGGGCGCAGGCAGCGTCAGCCCACGTGGGTAGGGGAGGGGGGGCGGAGCCGCGAGAAGTGGCGTCACCAGCAACGCGTCTCCTTTGTCCGCGCGTCCGGTGACCGCGAGCGCTTCGCCGTAGCCGCCGCCGCCGCTGCGGTCGTCACGTAGCGACCCCGGCGCTCGTTCGTCTCCCTGGCTGTGTCGCAACCGCACACGACCAAATCTTGCTTTATTTCTTCGTTCCGCCACTCGCACACGAGCTGGTCGTATGTTGTTTGATGGTGGGCTGCAGTTAAAACTTGTAAGACCTGGGCGACAATGTGGTTTCGAAAGCAGAAACAGCGCTTTCGTACTTACCGTAGAAAGCAATAAAATGTTTTTTGGACACTGTTACATTACTGCAAGACGATGTCCTACTCAACATTTTTTCTGACTTTTAACCATCATAGCAAGAGTCTTTTTCAAATATTCTGTTTGTTGAACGAAGGTTATCCTGCTTCTGTGTTGCACTCTATTTCCGCTTTTTTCGTATTTAATAGGCGTTTACAAAAGCTTCTATAATGATTTCAGTTTTGTATTAAAACCATATTACATCAAAACAACGAAAGAGAGAGCAATAGCTGATAACATAAAGGAAGAACTAGGAGATGATAACGGAAAAACAATATCAATCAATGGAATGAGATATGTGAATCTTTTAATTTTTAAAAAGATGTTGATTTTACAAACAATTGCATTTGTAGTTATGTGATTAATTGTGGGCAAGGCGTAGGCCCGTAGAGAATCTCTTTAATACTAAACTCCCGCTGAAATTGAGTGTGTTTCCTTTGCTTTATTTATATATGTACATGAATATATTTTATACATATATATTTGTATACAAATAAGTTTAATATTGGCGATCTTGAATTTTATTTGTAAGCTTGAAATGATTGTCATTCTTCAGTATTTTTCACTCTCTCCATTTCGTTTTTATGAACAATGGATAGTCGATGAAATTTGTGACGTCAGGGAGCACTGCAATTCACAATGACTTCCTTCGAATTGGCAGCAGTCTCCTTAATCGCAAAAGCCGCGTGCAGGTACACCGCGATGGCGACTCTCCCCAGAGCGCACGACTGTACCTGCTGCTGCTCGGCGACGCGGCGTCTCAGTCGACGTCTTAATTTCGCCGGCGGAGGCGGAAAAGGGACGGAAGCCGGGACTGACTGCGGGGGCGGCGACGGCCGCGTTTCGGGGGGGGGGGGGGGGTGGAGACGGCAACGGGTGAAAGCCTCACTTCTGGATGTGTGCAGACGTCGCGGGGCGCGGAAGGCGAAGCGAGCGGTGACGGGAAGCGGCGAGAGGTGGCGAGAGTGGGCAAGAATGGGCGAGAGTGAGCGAGAGTGAGCGAGAGTGGCGAGAGTGGGCGAGAGTGGGCGAGAGTGGGACAGAGTGCGCGTGAGTGTGCGAGGGTCATCGATAGGTGGCGAGAGGCTGCGTGAGTCGGCGAGCGTGCTCGAGGGTCGGCGAGAGTGGGCGAGAGGGGGTGAGAGTGGGCGAGAGTTGGCGAGAGTTGGCGAGGGGGGCGAGAGTGAGCTAGAGTGAGCGAAAGTTTGCAAGAGGGGCGAGAGTGGACGATAGTGGGCGAGAGTGGGCGAGAGTGGGCGAGAGTGGACGAGAGTGGGTGAAAGTGGGCGAGAGGTGGCGGGAGGCAGGGTGAGGGGAGAGAGCGAGGGCTTTGCGGGGCCCGAAGAGACGGAAGGGGGGGGAGACTTGGGGGTAAGGATACGACGCGCGCGAGGCGAAGCGGCCGGACCAGAAGACGGCGAGAGGCGACGGAAGCCTCAGGTGTAGAACGGTACCAGCAGCTTGGGAGTGCGAATCGAGGAGGTGGTTATGGATGGAGAGGTGGGCTGGGCGGCACTGCGCGGTGTTGGGTGTGGCGTCGGCGCGGGAGTGGTGCGAGGGTAGTGTTAGGAGGGTGACGTACAGGCGAAACGTTGGCGGCACGGATGGAAGAGTGATGGAGTTAGAGCAATTGGTGCTGATGTGTGGTAGTGGAGGTGCGCGGTAGGAGGCGGTGTAGACGGGAGGGGGTGGACGTCAGGGAGGTGGGAGTTATGAAGTGAGCTTTGGGAAGCGGTGGAGGTCGAGTTACACGGAATAGGCAAGGCGATGATTGGGCGGCTGGGTTGAGTAGCGTTTGGCGCCGGTGGTGACGACAGCGGGAACGACACAGCCAGCAGGGGCGAAGGACAGAGGATGGCGGTGGGCGGTAGGGGATGTCGGCAGGTGCAGGCGACTAGCATCGGGCGGGGGCAGTAGGCGACGGGCGCAGGAACGGATGACAGGCAGAGGGCGACGGATAGCGAGGTAAAGGGGGACAGGGCGACAAAGCGACGGGACGACGGACGACGGGGCGATGGACGACGGGGCGACGGGGCGACGGGGCGACGGGGCGACGGGGCGACGGGGCGACGGGCCGACGGGCCGACGGGCCGACGGGCCGACGGGCCGACGGGCCGACGGGCCGACGGGCCGACGGGACGGCTGGGCGTCCGTTCGACGGGGCGACGGGGGGCAGGGCGACGAGCGGGGGGGGGGGGAGGCATCGCGGGGACCGTCTCCACCGCGTGTGAAGCGTTGACGCAGGCGCCGAGAGGCACCGCTTGGTGTTGCGCGCGGAGGATCGACGCCGCTCCGCCGGCTTATCCTGATTACCCCAAGCGCGCGCCTCACCCTCCGCCCCCTGCCCCGCCCACGCCCACGCCCACGCCGCCGCGTCTGCGGCGCGGCGCGCGGTTTAAGATTCATTTGCGTCAACGTCACGCGGATGTTCCGCGCAGGCGGCTGCCGGAGGAGCACCTTGGCCGCTGCCGCGCCGCCAGCGCACTCTCCCAGGAAATGCGGCTGACAAATGAAATACGAGTTATTTAATGTCTGATTAAAACTAGTTGGTGACTGACAGTTGTGCTTCTGACGTTGTTGTTTCATACAATATGAGTATATGATTGGGTTACTTTTATAAGTATTTTTAAGGGTTTATTTTCGTGTCTGGGAACAGGTGCTCAGTGGTATCCAACCTGTCAACGTCGCTCCTATCCACTCGCAACTGTCAATCACCAACTTCTTTTAATCGGACCATAGGTCGTGGGATTTTTATTCATATAATGGTAAAGAGTATCTCTGGACATGATATAGCCACTTTGTGACGGTATGATCTTATAGTGTGAAGAGAAAATAAAATAAATATTAGTTTTGCTGCATGTGGCAGTATGACTCTCTGTACATTCTGTAAATCATCGTATCCGTTTCCATTTATTTTAAGGTGAACGTTTCAAATTTTGAAACACATCTCAATGTTTGGTTTAAATTGGTGGCTGATGTTTATTGATGCCATACGAAACTAATAAATAAGGAACTAATAACTAGTGTCGCCTAATCTGCATTTGCCAAGACTTGTTTCTTTGAGATAGATTTGCCATATTCAATGAACGCAGAAAAATACAACAAATAATATTTACATGAAACAAAAAATGCGTGAAAAAGTGCACATTATAAGCGAGAATATTGTTTCTGGAACATAAACAAGCTTTTGAAACTGAGAATATAGAATACCCGCTAGCTTTTTTTCTTGTTCAAATGACAAGAAATAATACACCCAAATATTGTATTGTCTTCAAACAATCTTGTGTGTTTTCTGCTTCATATGTATCACTTATGAGTGATTTCGAATTGATATTGTTCTATTAGACACGTTAAGAAAAATAAGGAAATTAAGAGACATTAATTAGATAGAAATAAATTAGAAAGAAACGTTATTGGCTATAGAAATAGCAGTGGAGAGTCAGTTTTTAGTCTTTGACATATGCATTGACGATCAATTGCACGAAATGCACTGGCGTTCTGTTGAGCTGTTTTGTAAAGTCACACATGTACTTTTCTATTAGCCTGTAATTATAAAATACGCAGGTAAAATAAAATAAAAGACGCGAATTAAAAAGCAAATTTTCAAGTAATTATAACGCTATATTTAAATTAATGACTCTTGAAAGAAGGGGAAAATGTAAAGAATGAAAATCCGATAAACGAAAACTCAAAACACGTTTTTCATTGTATGATTCTCGTGAGATATCGGTGCACTAAAAACTAACACTGTTTCAAAGAATTTTCATCTTCGTCGTTGGTAGCACTAGTCGCGCAGGAGTCGAAGATCGTAAAACATCGCCCAGCAGGCGGCGATGGTGACGTTGGCATGCAGCGCTGAACTTGCACTTCCACTCCCCCACCCCATACCCTGCGCTGCACATTGTTCCGAAATACAGCGAAAAGGCGTGCAAAGCAAAGGAAGAAATCCGGCGATGAGCAAGTGCGATTGCCTAAGGCATTTCTTGGCAACTGAAAATTGAAATATTGAAGTGAATCCTTTGCGAGATGTAGTTGATGATTACTAATAAAATTGAATATCAGTTAATTTTTTTAAAATTTTTTTTTTAAAAAAAAACCGGACTATGATCCTGGAAAGGAGTAACATTTTTTGTTCTGTATTGTGTATAAAGAGAAATAGCCTCTGTCTACATTGTGATAATCTCGTATCATCAAAATGAAACGTTGAAATTCAACAACCACCTTGAAAGAAATTCATGAAAATCAGAACATTTTTTTTGTCAGAAATCATTTAAATTCTGAAAGGTTTTTGTGAGAATAAATAGTTGAATGAAAAGAAAAACTAATTTCATATTCATTTATACTGTAACAGTAAATATCCTATATTATTTCAGTACTAAACATACCTTTTGCGGCTCTCACGCACAGACAATCTTTACAAATGAAGTCTGTAAAGAAAGATAATTTTGCGGAGACGTCATGAATTGCACTGTGACTTAAAACTGTTAAGGATTTGTTGAAAAAATGCAGCTAAATATTCATGTCAAATGTAACCTGCAGCACTCGTCGTATTTTTTAATCTATATCATTAAATAACTCCTAAACGCAGCGTTTAAGAGCCTGAAAACCTAAAATTTTAGGCCTATGCCTCAAATAAACTTCCTCACACCGTAATCACAAAGGAGATCTTCTTGAACATTCTATTACATTTTTGCTGGTTCGCCGCTTCTCGATTCTCCCACCTGTTCAGAGCCTGTAGAATTTGCAAATTTGTGTGAAATTAAACTAATAACTTGATATTTGACTGAATTACTCGGGTGTGCTACTCTGCTCGGCAATAACGTTAAATAAGAATAGTTTGTATTGACAAGGGTGAATTGTTTTGTTATCAATTGCAAGGAGACTTATAGAACAATTGACGAAGGATAAGAGGACCTTGAAGGATAGGTTTAATATGGAAATGGAAAAATAGGGAATAGGATAGGGTTTAGCATGCGTATTTTCTCGTACGGGTATGGTAGTAAAATCTTATTAGCACAGATGTTTAAATCGGCACACCAAAAGCCTAATATTTTTGTGCGCGTTTGTGATGTCTTGTCGACCCACTGCGTGCATGTACGGGATCTTTATGATTCGTCGGAGAGTAGTAGAAACGATGAGAAAGAGAGAGAGAGAGAGAGAGAGAGAGAGAGAGAGAGAGAGCATGCTTGCTGGGAGACCACATACTCGCGGAATTGCCAGCTGTCGTGATGCCTCTGATAACGTCTGAAGCTCAGCAAGCTGACACAGGCTCTTCAGGCTCTGCCGTCTCCGTGCAAAAGGTTTCCGAACCAGTTTCAGGTCATCACGTCCCAGAATGCACCGCTTCTCTGTCGTGCTGGCGTTCTCTCTTTTTGTTAATGCAGCTGTTTTTCATTTCCATCCTAGCAATTGTGTTATTGATGTGTGCTAGAGACGATTAGTTTAATATTGCCGAAATAGATTTACACCATCAATATTCTGGGTAACTAATGAATTATCGAATAAATGAGCAATTCAAGGATGCTATTACAAAAATTCTTAATATTCTTTTGAACTTTCAATTTCCTTTAATGCTTTGCGATTAAGCGAAATCCTTTTTTTTTTTTCAAAACCGTCATGTTCAAAGTTATTTTCATTCCTTTCATATTTTCCTATTCGAGATATATCCAGCCTTCATGATTTTGATTCGTTCTTAATCTACATTCTTTTAATTTTCGTTTCCACGTTAATGATATTGAGTGTGAATATTTACAAAATCTCCTTCTGTTGTATCTCTTGTCACTTCCCTCATATTCCTGTCGTTGATCATTTTGCGTTCTCTGTCTCTCCTCTGTGGCTTGATTGATTGATTGATTGGTTGATTTTTTCGTGTTACCGGGCACGTCAACTGCTTTGGTCATTAGTCCCGTGAGTATAGTGCATGTTTTTTCTCCGGAGATGGCGGTGATCTTCCCCCACTGCATGGCGACATCCGACGCCGACCTACCGTCGGCTAGTGGGGTTTCTCCCTAACCAGGACTCTCCAACCAGCGGGGCACCGCCCTAGCCGGGACAAGCTCTAAACTCCCGACCGGTCTTTCGGAATATGTGGTAGTGTAGTGCATGTTAGTGTAAGTGTGTGTGTGTGTGTGTGTGTGTAAGGGGAGAGGATAGGACAAGGAAGAGGAAGGACAGATCGCGCGCGGTCCGTGGCCCGTTTGGCAGGGTACTGCTCCGGCATTCGCCTGGTGTTGATCGGAGAAACCACGAAAAACTACCGATCAGAGCAGCCGGTCGCTAGGAGATTCTCCTCCAGACAGCGACTGAATTCGACCTAGGTGAAAAGCTAGTGTCGAAAATTCTGCCGCCGTGGGGAGTGGGAACCTAAGACCTCTCGGTCAGAGGCGCTGCAGTGACATCAGTTGGTGCACTGAGCTACCGCCCCGATCACCCGTGGCCAACTGCATATTTTCCCACAATCAGATGGTTTGCGCGAGTGGAAAGATCAGCACCGTGGCTCAGATTGTCCGTCTCTCAGAAAATACCACCGGTAATGTAACAAAAATAAAGAGGAAGTGCAGATCGTAATAAAAATACTGCGGAAGAGCGGAGACGCGGTGAACGCGCGGTATTTTAGAAGCGGCGCGGGCGTGCGCGGAGCTCACGGCTGTTGAAATAGCTGGCAGCGCCGCACCGCTCAACACTCATTCCTCCCTCTCTTCCCCTCTTCGAACCCCATCCATCGTGCAGAGCCTCTGATCGGGAGGTTCTAGATTCAAGTCCTGACGGCGGCAGGATTTTCGACACCAGCTTTCCAGCTAGGTCGAATTTAGTCGCTGTCTGGAGGAGAATTCTAGCGGCCGGCTACTCTGATCGGTAGTTTTCCGTGGTTTCCCCGATCAACACCAGGCGAATGCCGGAGCAGTGCCCTTCCAAACGGATCGCACGCGATCTGTTCTTCCCATTCCTTGTCCTATCCTCTCCCCTTACACACACTTTACACTAACATGCACTACACTACCACATATTCCCAGAGACCGGTCGGGAGCTTAGAGCTTGTCCCGGCTGGGGCGGTGCCCCGCTGCTGGGAGAGTCCTGGTTAGTGGGAAACCCCGCTAGCCGACGGTAGGTCGACGCCGGATCTCGCCATCCAGCGTGGGAAGATCACCGCCATCTCCCGAGAGAAAAAACTTGCACTATACTAACGGGACTAATAACGAGAGCATTTGACGCGCCCGGAAACACGAAAAAATCAATCAATCAATCCCATCCACCGGTTGAGGTGGCTCAAGACTTCGATCGATGTCACTGCTCTGCCTCTGACCGGGATGTCCTCAATTGCGAGTACATACACTACCAACATAGGTCAAATTCAGCGGCCATCTAGAGGAGACTTCTAGCAGCCGGTTGCTCTGGACGATAGTTTTCCGTAGTTTCTCCGATCAACACCAAGCGATTGCCGGAACAGTCCCCTAAAAACGGGCCACGGTCTTTATATCATCCTCTTTGTTTTAAACAACATTCTCAAAGCTTCTGACCAGCTTAGGTGACCAGTGTATCAACTTACGGCACTGCATTGCTCTGAAACCTAATTACAGCTCGTATTGGTAAGGTTACGTTAGGCTCCTAAATACATATTGCATTTGACATGTAATTTTGGTCTTCCAAATATTTTCCTGAGGATAGCATACGTGCCCAAAGCATGAGGTATGAAGATGAAATGCGGTTTTATGACCGTGATATAAAAAGACATTTTCCTAAACATTATTCATTGATAAAATGTTTTCTGGAGAAATGAAATTCAAAATTATTTTTCAAAATTAAATACGCTTTGCTTTATATGCCCCTTCCTTCAAAACCCCATCCCCTCATACCTTCCCCGTATTTATTTTTTTAAAATTTATAATTACGTAATAATTATTATTTTCGTCCTTATTCTTGGAAATTTCAATAAATTCACTTTACGAAGATTAAATTTGTTATAAAATGTATGAGACTGCCTTTTTTTATATTTGTGTGATTTTTGAAAGGTCCTTTGGAATTTTTTAGGAAGACATTTATTTTCTTTAATTTTTATTTTAATTTTTTACATTTATTTATACCAAGGTCTAAATAACAGGTCTAAATAACATTTTTTAAAAAAATTATTATAATTTTTTTACATTTATTTTGACCAATGTGTAAATAAATGTAAAAAAATGATAATAAAAATTTAAAAAAATAAATGTCTCCATAAAAAATTCCGAAGGACCATCCATAGATTCAATTAATTCCCCCTTTTCTTCTTTACTCATCCCCGAACCTCCCTTCCTCTCTTGCCTTCTTCGCCCTTCTCCCACCCCCGTCTCCCAGGACGTCTGTCCCGCGGGTCCTTGCGTTCCCAAGTGGCGTCGGGGCGATGGAGACAATTAGCCGCCGCGGACTCGGAATAACTTTGCATCAGATTATTCGGAAAGGAAGGCGAGTGAAGGCGATGAAGCGCGAGGCCAATTACAGGGAGCCCTTCGCCCTAGGTGCGGGCGCGTCGAGGGCGCGGGGCCAAGGGCTGGCAGAAGCTGGCAGAGGCGTCGCTGGAAGCAAAGAGCGGTCGCTGGAGTAGTTTGTATAAAGGCGCGTTCACGATGCAAACATAAACTCAGCATGACGTTGACGTAAAAGTTAGGACTACGTCACAAGCGGACTCATTCACAATGTGTTCGCATAAGCATAACACGTAAAACGTTCACTTAAAAGGTTTCTTGCTTCTGTGCTTATGCTTATGTAAGAAATAAGAAATGAACCAGTCACAGTACGGTAATTCAAAATCGAGTATTGGAATAGGATTGAAGACGATAGATTGAACATAAGACTGGATTTCTAGATTGCGAGGTTGATTTTTGACAGTTTTCTGCTTTGTTTTGTACCGTACGACATTTTTGTAGTTTTGTTTTGTTATAGAATTCATAGTACCGTTTAGTTAGTTACATTCATTGTAGTATCATTTAGTCATCATTTTTATTGAAATTAAAATATTAAATAAATCGAACCTGTAGGCCATTGTTACAGTCGATATCTCGAAATCCATTCTCAGTCCAACTAATAGTCAACTAGAATGTCCCACAGACAATGTAAAATCTTTGTTTACGTTTATCTTGGACATTGTGAATACTTTAGTCTATCGCTGATGTTAAAGTTTGTGTCTACGCGTTATGCTTATGTTTGTGTTTGCAATGTCAATTGACCTAAAGAGCGATGAAGGCACTGTTTAGTTTGTGGTGCGATTTTTTTTCTTGTGAGTTGCTGCTGGTAATCCCCGAATTCGATAGGAATATGAGCAGCTGGTGTAGAAGTGTTGCGCAGTAGAAATGTAATATTAATAAAAATAATAACAATAACATCAAACTAGTAGTAAATATCTGTAACAGCTCCATATAAGTCAGAGTTTACATCGGATTCAAATAACAGCCTCATTTAATACTACTTCCTTGCCGTCCATCACTTTATGGACTTCTATAGATGTGAAAGTAGATGAGAACTTGGACGAAATATCCGTCCAATCGTCGAAAAAGCCCATTAACATAAAGAACCAGCGAATTATTTCCAGTAAATTGTTTGAGAGGTGCAAGTAATTGTTTAAATCTGCATTTCAGGTCAAGTTAAGGAAATACAAAATAATTATGTTGAAATTGAAGTTACCTTCACGAAATTAAATTTTTTCTCATCTTTCGTGCATCTGAATGTTGATTTGTCTCCCCGTTTTTGCTTTACACTTGTTTCCTCCTAAAGTTCTATAAATAAAATCTTTCTTCAAATAAAATCAACGTAGTAGGTAGAGGATCAATTTCATTTCCATGTAGATATATTTCGCTTACAAGTGTTTCAGGCAGCCACATAACACTTCTCTCTTTGAAATTTATTTTGACTGAGAGGTTTAAACCTACTTTTCTAAATAAATAACGCCTTTTAATTCTTTAAAATTGTTAACACCTTGTAACATTTTGTTTTATGCCAAATTAAATGTAAAATTGCCAAATATTGTTACCGCTTTGTTTCAACACATAACAAATATCCAAGTTATGAACACACGTACCATCTTCATAATTTATATATTTGATTTTTAAGAACAATTATTAATAGTCAATTATAGAACCATAATCTGAAATAAAAAGATTGCTATTATTCTACAAACCAAAGATTTTAAAGGGTGGAAGAACCACTTGCACTGAAAAATATTGCAGATATGTTACTCATAAATGAATCATAAAGGACTTCAGTTATTGTAAATTAAGATGTCAGACTATTCACACTGATAGATAATATTTGTATAGATATAAAAATGTGAAAGCAGAGAATTTATTTTGTGGAGTGTAATATGAGATGTATTATGAGGCGAAATTTTTTAGATAAAAGTTGCTTTACATATGCCTGAATGTACTGTATATCTTTACATTTTCTAATTGAAGAGATTGGAGCAGTAATGAGATAAACACGAGCAAGACTCTTCCAATCCTTTAACGTTTGCGATATATTGATGTTCCCACCTCTTATATTCTATCCATTTTTCACGAGACACGATCGTAGTTTTCAATTAGATTCTGTTATAACTTGAGATTATTATTCCAGAATGACATTAAGAGGATAAATAATGATGACACACTTGATGTAACTCAACACATAATATATTACACTACGTATTTCAAACACTGAACTAAATAGGTATCTGAAATAGCGCTGTCGTTAAAGTAGAGCGATCCAGATGACGCGGACTATTATAGCTTTAATAATTCTCCAACATTTAATTTCTCTAACATTTTATTTTCTAAGGTTTATAATTTTTTAAATGTTGTATATGTTTCTAGTTATCAATAAACCAGGGGTCTGCAAATGGGAGATTATGTACCAACCAGCTTCCACCATTTCTTCCTAAATTTATTTTACCCCGCCGCTACATTATCAGAAACTACAGTACCTTTAAAAGTACTCTTGAGTACTCACCTCGACCTCGAATAATCCTTTGGATGCTACTTAATAGTAAATGAAGTTTCACTCCTTCATATATAATGTTCGTAGTGAATATACGGAACGATTATTGTCGTATAAATTATTACTGAAGTGAATCTTTGAATTTTTCTCGACTTATGCGTTGAACATTGATGAGTTCTCTGTGATCAAGCACGGAGGGGGTTCCACAACTACAATTGATTGATTGATTTTTTCGTGTTTCCGGGCGCGTCAACTGCTTTGATCATTAGTCCCGCTAGTGTAGTGCATGTTGTTGTTTTTTCGCGGGAAATGGCTGTGATCTTCCCCCGCTGATTGGCGAGATCCGGCGCCGACCTACCGTCGGCTAGTGGGGTTGCCCCCTCACCAGATATCTCCCGCCAGCGGGGCACCGCCCTAACCGGGACAGGCTCTAAGGTCACGACCGGTCTCCCGGAACATGTGGTAGTGTAGTGCATGTTAGTGTGAGTGTGTAAGGGGAGAGGATAGGACAAGGAAGAGGAGGGACAGATCGCGCGCGGTCCGTGGCCCGTTTGTTAGGGTACTGCTCCGGCATTCGCCTGGTATTGATCGTAGAAACCACGGAAAACTACCGATCAGAGCAGCGGCCGCTAGAATTCTCCTCCAGACAGCGACTGAATTCGACTTCGCTGAAAACCTAGTGTCGAAAATCCTGCCCCGTCAGAACTCGAACCTAGGACCTCCCGGTCAGAGGCGCTGCATTGGCATCAGTTGATGCACTGATTTACCGCTCCCGGTCACAACTACAAGATAGGTTGGCTGAGCCTCTTATTGGGAAACCGGAGCACTTGGGTGAACACAACGGATCGTGGAGGAATATAGATTCAACGCCAGCGGCATACGGCAAACCCATTTTACGCTGAGGTCTCTGGGAAACCCTATACATTGAACAACAGAGAGTAGACGGATCTCTCCGAATCTGAGGCAGTTAACTAGCTCATCTCCTTGGAATTAGTATTCAGTACGATTTCTAGAATGTCTTGTCAGAACTGATCATATGTGAAGAGCCTCCATTCGCTCGCCTCTCTATACACAATTCTCAGAACCTGGATTACACGTACAAAGCACTGTACTAAGGTTTAGAGATATACGTAGGGTCACGAGCACAATAGAAGACGGATGTTTGTGGATTATCCTAAACTAACATCACAAGATGAACCTCATTATGTTGTAAGTGATGATTCAAAAGTGCCTGTCGAACCCGCAAAATTCGCCTTCTGTTCTCCATGATGAAAGAGGGTAAGAGGGTAATTGAAAAAAACTCATTTTGAAATTATCAAATAAATATTATCCTGACTACACAAAGAATCGAAGTTATTCAGATTTTCCTTCATCTATTGTATAATAATAAGATGATCATTAATTATCCATCATGGCCAGACATATATTATTAACGGGTCGGAATCAAAGCAATCTCTTCTCTTTTTCATTCATTCACGAACGTGTGTACTGCCTATGACCGACCATAAAGCACAACCATATTGGATCTACGTCCAAAGATTTTTACGTTCCTCTACGTTCTTATCGTTCGATAATTCTATCGGCATCTCATCTTCTTTTATCAACGGTGCATGGAAGCAGGAATCAATTTTTCGATCGTAAAATATACATCCGTTTTACATAAATCGGTTCCATTTCCATCACTTTACACGAACAAAGATAATTGTTCACTACACCTGCGAGTCGTACTGTACGCTGAGAAGAGCACTGCAGGGCAGGCAACGAAGCAAACGGCTGGCTGGCACTCGAGAGAGGCGTCTGTACGGAGGTGGGCGTGGTAGTTGCACAGCCAGCGGCGTTATTGCTGTCCGGCGTCACGCTGTGCGACCTTCCTCTGACACCCCTCGCTCTCTCAGCCGCCACACCCTCCCGCTTCCCTCTGTCCCACCCTTTTCCTCCCCCTCCTTCGACTTCCCAAACCTTCCAACCCCGGGTTCAGCTCCACCCCGCGGTCCTCTCATGCCCGCACCCAACCCGCTCGATACTCCCTGTCGCTCCCCGACCCTCCCTCCTCGCCCCGCTCCGACTCCCTCCCCCCCCACCCTCCCAACTCAACACCAATCCCCTCACCGACACTCCCCCCCCCTCCTGCCCTCCCCTACTCGCCGAGACACCACCTCTCCGCCCCACTTCGACCCTCTCTTACCCGCCCCCACCCTCACCTTCCCGCTCCCTCACTCCCTGCCACTCTCCCCTCCGCCCCTTAGGAACCCCCCTCCCGCCCAACACTTCCCCCCCGTCTGCCCCCGACCCTTCCTCGCCCCTCACATCCTCGCCTTACCTTACACAACCCGTCGAACTGGCATGCCCCGCGCGCCCGCCCTGCCCTCGCAGCCCCGCCCCATCCATTCCCCCCCACGCCTCTCGCCCGTCCCACCCCGCCGCGCCCGCCATGCCCTCGCTCCCCCCCATCCATTCCCCGCCACGCCTCCGTCCGTCCACCCTGCCCCGCCGCGCCCGCCCTCCCTCGCTACCCCGCCCCTTCCATTCCCCCCCACGCCTTTCGCCCATCCCACCCGCCCCGCCGCGCCCGCCCTGCCCTCGCCAGACCCGTCCCATCCATTCCCCGCCAACGCCTCTCGTCCGTCCCACCCCGCCCGCCGCGCTACGGCGACTGGCCCCGCGCGCACCACTGCATTTGCAAAGAATGCCGCGCTGCGACGCGGCGGCGGCGGCAATTAGAATATGCAGATGAGCGCGCGGCCCTCCCGGCGTAGAGAGTACGAGCCGGGTGGTGGAAGAGATGGTGATGGACCGGCTGCCGGGATCGCCGACTTGGCCGTCTGGCCAGATGTGGGCGGATCTCGTGGGGATGCTCGTCCGTCTGCGCGCGGTCGGGAGCGCGTAGCGTGGTGGTATTTGGCCCAGCCTCTTCCATCACGGGCGCCGCCCCCCTCTGGCCTTGGACGGCGATGCCCACCACTTCCCTCCAACCATCTACCCGGGAGAGATGGCTCAGGGCATAAATTGATGTGAAGGGTTTGCGTTGAAACCTGAAAAATGGACTTTCTACGTAGCAACCACGAAGGCTGGTGGGTGGGAATACTGTGAAAGAAAGCAGATACAGCAATAGGCAGTGTCAGAAATACACATGGGTCCATAAAACTACCGGGAGCGATGGCTCAGTGCATCAACTGATGTCACTGCATTGCCTCTGACCGGCAGGTGCTAGGTTTGAGGCCCGACGGTGGCAGGATTTTCGACAGTAGATTGTCAGCTACGTCGAGTTCAGTCGCTGTCTGGAGGAGAATTCTAGAGGCCGGTTGCTGTCCGTAGTTTCTCCGTTCAACACCAGGTGAATACAAGAGCAGTACCCTAACAAACGAACCACGGACTGCGCGCGATCTTTCCTTACTCTTCCTTGTCCTATCCTCTCCCCTTACACACACACACTAACATTCACTGCACTATCGCTTATTCCGGGAGACCGGTCTTGTCTGGGGCGGTGCCACGCTGGTGGGAGATATCTGGTTGGGGAAAACCCCGCTAACCGACAGTAGGTCGGCGCCGGATGTCGTCATGAAGCGGAGGAAGATTACCGCCACTTCCTGAGCAAAAAACGCACTACACGTCCGGGACTAATGACCATAGTAGTTGACGCATTAGGATCAACTAACAACCAACCAACCAACCAATACAACCGTCTTCGTCTTGTTTCACGTCCGCCACCCCTCTTCTGACGTCTTCCACCTCACACCCACTCCCTCCGTTCGCCCTCTCGTCTCTGCTCGAGAACGTCTCACCCCTGCCTCGATCCGTTTCGCTCTTTCGCGCCCTGTCCTCCACCATCTCCTTTGTCCATTGTATGGCAATCCACCACACCCCAACTCTGCACCCTGCTCCCTCTCATCTTGTAGTAACTACATTTTTTCCACGCATCTTTCAGCTTTTGTTTCATTTTGTCGAGCTGAAACCAATTCCACAACTCTTTACCGCATTTGCAGCCCTTCCCGGCTTGTGTTCTGCCATCTCGTGTCGTTTCCCACTCCACCACCTGCCTCGCTCCTCACACCTCCAGCTTCGCTACCGTCGCCCCCTGCTTTTTCCCTTCCATGTTTCCTTCTCTTCTCCGCTCGCCTCATCCCCCTTCCTTGGTACACTTGATGCCGCCCACCTGCGCGGCCTCTCCCACCAGCCCCCCGCCCTCACCCTGCCCTCCGCCGCGGCCCGTGACGAGCGCTTTGTGTAAATTCGCAATTTAACGGCCGTTGCGCCGCCTGGCAGCCCCGCCGCGAACACCAGCCGCTCGGTCCGAGCCCCTCTTCTTCTGCCTTGACAGCTGCGCCGCCCTCGCCTCCCACGCTCCCCGCGTCGCCCGTGCCGATCCGTGCCCACCCGTGCCCGCCCTTGCCCGCTATGCCCGTTCGTATCCACCTGTGCTTGCCCGTACCCACCTGTGCCCGCCCGTGCCCACCCGTGCCCGCCCGTGCCCACCCGTGCCCGCCCGTGCCCACCCGTGCTCGCCCGTGCCCGCCCGTGCCCGCCCGTGCCCGCTCCCCGTGCCCGCCCGTGCCCGTCGTGCCCACCGTGCCGCCCTGCCCATCCGTGCCCCCGTGCCCGCCGTGCCTGCTTGCCCCCCGTGCCCGCTTTGCCCGTTCGTACCCACCTGTGCCTTGCCCACCGTGCCCGCCCGCCTGCCTGCCGAGCTGTGTCGCACTTGACGGCCGATCGCCGTCGCCATTCATCAAAATTCTAATCAAATATCTGCATTTTTTTATCCGTCCTCTTCGTGGTATTTCTCATCAAAAATATTTCATCCTTTCAAGGGCATGTGCGTACACTCTTTTTTCCAGTTAAACATCTGTGAATTAAACATCCGCTAGTTAAACATGTTAGTTAATGAGTAAGACTAAATGTCTATCTCCTTTCAAGTATCCAAGAGGTACGAGTTAATTTGCACGGTGCATGGACGTCCGCTGACGAGGTCGCAAAATTGAAATGTCGTTTGCAGTGCTGCCCAGAACCACTAACTGGGACGTATTGGGAACATGTCTTTGAGAGACATCTGGTCTCGGAAAACGTCAAAGTTTTGATATCTAACAAATACAGCATTCAATTTCATTTTCAAATGTTATTGCACGATATTCTACATACTATTGCACGAACTACGATATTTCAAACAACTTTTAAAGGATTCTGTAAACATAATGACCCTTGTGACATGTTCAAATCGAAGTTCGAAAGCTTATTCAATGTGTAATTCAGAAAAAAAAAACTTCCCTTTGTTGGCCCCCCGCCCCTTCATTTGCTGCCTGCTCGGAGAAACAGATGTGGCTGTAAAGAAAATTCAACCCGGGAATTTTCGTAATGCAAATTCAATGACGCTTTACTGTTCTTTCTCGAGATTAGTTTCTTTCACCCCTGCCCTCCACCTCAAAATTCGTGGCAGAACAGATAGGAGAAAAAGATACGGATGCTGAAAACGAGACAAAACGACATAAAACTTCTATGTGACTTTTCATTTACTACCTCAATTTCTGCAATTCACGGCCAAAACGTACATCTTACCGCATATGTGGACGGGGCGGGTGCCCTAGAAACTGCGCCACGAATCGATTCACAATTGTGAGGAAACGCCTTGCCCTAGCTGCCTTGCTAAATCGGGTCAAATTGAGGTTCGCGACTGTCGCCGCCGATTGAAGAGCCCAACCCTCCCCAGCTCTTCTACGTTCTCCTCCCAACTCTCTACTCGCCCTGCCGCGGCCACGCGATCACCACAGCCATCTCCTTCCTACGAACTCTGTCACTTTCCTTCGCTCTCTCACACATTCCCCAGCCTTCTGTCCTTCTCCACCATTCCCTCCAACCTCCACTCTCCGTCTCTCTTTACTCTCCATTGATCTCTATCGTTCCCTCCACCACTATCCATTACTCCCCCCCCAACTTTCCACTCCCCCCCCCCTGTTTACGCTTCACATCATCAGCAATCTACCACTCTCCACAACCCTTCACCATAATCCACTCGCCATCATTCTGTAACAATCTCTGTGGATTCATCATTCTCTAACAATCTCCCTTCACCTTTCGTTCTCCACCACTCTCAACTGCTCTCCTCCGCCTTCTCGGCGCACCGCCGCGAGGCGAGGCGAGGTGAGGCGAGGCGCCTTAAATAGAACCGCGGGGGAATCGTGCGAGAGCGGGCGCGCGTCGGCGCCTCCAACTCAAACTTTCGATTGATTTCCCGCTCGCACGCAAGCCGCCTCGCCGCGCCTGGCGTGGATTCGTTCGGTAGGTCGGTCGGTCGCGACCTCGACGCAGCCTGTGGGGCCGCTACACCGCTGCCGGCGCCACCGCCGCCTCTACCGCCGCCTCTATCGCCGCCGCCTTCGCCTCCCCCGCCGCCACCACCGCCTCCGCCTCCGCCACCGCACGCCCCGCCACGCACACCACCGCCACCGCCACGCACCATCACGCCACGCCCCGCAACCGCCGCCGCCTCCGCCTCCGCCTACACCTCCGCCTCCACCTCTGCCTCCTCCTCCGCCACCGCTACCCCCGCCACCGCCACCGCCACCGCCACCGCCACCGCCACCACCACCGCCTCCGCCTTTGCCATCGCACCGCCACCGCCACCGTCCACCGCCACCACCACTACCACCCCGCCCTCGCCGCACCACGGCCCTCCCCACCGCTTTCCGCATACCCTGCCCAGCTACGGCTTATTACGCCCCGCGGCTGGGTCAGGAAAGTGCACGAGATGCATACGGGCGATAGGCTGTATCTGTACGACATGCTAAAATAAAAAGGAAAAATATTTTTAATGAGTTTGGGCTTTTCTGCTCTGTGTAGAGTCTGACGCAGCTGAATAATAAATACACAAACAAAAACTGAGTGGATAGTCGGCATGGATAGCAGAGATCGCTAGGATGTGCTCTACTTGATTTGGAAGGGATTGGATTGCGATATTTATCATTTAACATGTGCATGGTTTGACTGACAAGCACAAATATAATATAAACGTAATATAATAATCCTGGCCTTCTATGCCAATCCTAATATGTGATAATAACAACCAAACTGCCGTCGTTCTAGGTTAGCGAAGTCGATAAGTTCAGTGCATCCTATCTCGGTAAGAGTCGTAGTTTCGAGATTCGTGGTAGAGCTTGCACATTCATCTTTCACTTATTATCATTCTCCCACGACCCATAATTCACGCTTACAACAGAAGATGTAATCGTGTAAGATGCTAGAAATGGTTTCCTCCCTCACGAACATTCATCGCAGTGTCTGGGAATACGGTGTGTGGCCAAATGAAGACATTTGTTACATAGCTAGTGTTGCCCCAGATCAATATTAACAGAAATAGGACGAAGTAAATTATTGTTCATGTAGTATCTGTTGTTATAATATAAAATACTGCTCTGTGATCTGCCGGATTACTAAGGTTTTATATTTTATGATTGGCCGAGGGGCATTTTGATCAATAGTGATAGGGATATTGACGGATGGGAAAAACAAATACCTCTCTTGGAAACCTGTAGTGTCTTGACTCGGTGGATTAACTGCCGCGACACACTATCGTTGCGTCTGCCAGTGAAGTCCCCAGCGTTGTCATTAAAGACCAATGAGAGGTGTCGTAAGAAATAATTAGCTACTTACTTCTTTCGATTTTATACGGACCCCCCCCCCACCTTTTCTGTGTAATTCTTCACTTTCCTCGTGTACTTTTTCCGTTTTTATTCTTATCTCTGAAAGTGCTTTACGTTCCCCTTAACCGGCGCAAGGCACCATAAGGGTTACTAATGGACACAAATGTGGAGGTCCTGTACCTATGCAGTATTTCAAGTAGTGATATCCTGCTCTCTCTCACACACGGGTGGCTAAAACCTAGGCTCTCGGCAGCTAGTTTTATATTTCTTTTTGCCCTGTTACACTCGAGGCGAAATTAATTTTATTGACGGCAAGAGGGATGGGAGGATGATGTTCTAGGACGATCGATTCACAGTGGTTGGTAGAGCCCCCCCATGCAACAACACACATGCTTACATTCATGTACGAGACAGGATCGAACACGCGACCATTTCTCCGGAGGAAGCTAAAGCGTTCCCACCTTAACTTGACACACCCTTTTTGTATAATATTTTGGTTCGTAGAGACACTAATTTTAGCGTCAAACTGATAAAAAGGAACGTATGTTAGAGCTTTAAACGATTAAAAATCAAAAACTAAAGATCGATTTTCCTTACTCGAATACAAAGCAATGGTGCGAAATACCATTTTATTTGCATAAAACGGATTTAACGCGTGCGCTGGTAAATTGAGTGCTGACAATGTACACCACGGGATATCGACGTTTGCTTTACTGCTTCACTTACTTTGGCGAACAAAGGGTAATTAAGTTAAATATTTCCTCATTTGAATAACAAAATAGTTTTCGATGTTCATGTGCGATACAGCTTTCCCTCGGACACTTTGCCGTATTCACACAGGGACTACTGGATGCATAGCATTTCGCAGCAGAGTGCATCTGAGTGCACCTATGTGCACCGAAGTGCATTGAAGTGTACTGATGTGCGCTACTGTTAGAGTCGTGCCTGTAGCGCCACATCCGAAGTCTAGCATCGAACGTGTTTCGCCAATTTATCTCACCTACATCTCCAATTTGCGAATTGGGGCAATATCGGGTACAATGTTGGGGAAAAGACTACATATTGTCTTCATTTTCTTCGTATGTTACTTGGAAGAAGACTGAAAACATGGTACATAAAATTCATAACAAATCTTCAAGGATAAATTTGGTTAAATTAATTGATTCAGCAATGAAGGTATTACGAATCAACAGAACATAATGTTCCCGCAACAGTGTATGCGTACATAAGTGCTCGTGTTGTACCGCGAACTAAATCAGTTGCGGCTGTGTGGCCACTGAACTCACCAAATGTCGCTTTCCAGTTGCCTCTGTCTTGAGGTAATTTAAATAATAACATTTTCATTTCAAACACAAACAAATATTTTGTTCCTGAACTCATTCAACCTGAATCAATCTGCAAATGTTACTTTCTCCGCTTCGCTATCTTATTCCTTACTTTAAAACCATCGATCAACTTGCTGAATTACAACTTCCAATATTCTGCAATCGTTACTAATTGGGTTTTAAATCAAATTGCATGTAAAATTAACCGTCCAATATTCTGGCGTCCACACTCTCGCGATCTCAACCAAGTCTCATTCAACATCATTGCGTCCATGGTAACAGATGTTCTCTCTTTCAAATGTTCTTTACCGTGAGCTCATACAACACGTACAAAATGTATATTTTCATATCGTAACAAAGGGGCATGCCATGGTCTTGTGTGGCGCAAGTGTTAGTTCAAACGAAAGCGTTGAAATCGGCGTTGGAATACGTCTAATAGGCGTTGGTTTTTAATATCTGTGTTTGGTGTCTTTGGTTTGACTTTTCACCTCTTATTTTGTCATTTTTAAATAGACCAAAATGATTATCTATTTACACCGCCTAACAAAGTCATTTGTAATTCAACAATAGGACGATGGCATCGTGTCTTCATATGCGCAGTGTTCTCAGAAAGCGGAAATCGCCGTGAATACGTCTAACGGGCACTGACTTTTAATCCCTGTGTTTGGTGCCATTGGTTTGGCTTTTACTCCCTGTATTATCCGTAATTTTGTGGTTTCATTAATGTAGTATTATGAAGTATACATGGATTTCAGGCATTGTTTTGTCATAATTTCCCCAGAAAGCTTTTTCGGTGGCATTGCGACCATCTTCATTGCTACAATAATAATAATAATAATAATAATAATAATAATAATAATAATAATATAAAGTAATTACAATTTTAAAGTCAATAAGGATATTTTATGATAAAATTAGAATTAAGTAAAAAAAGGATATAAAAGGTGATCATTTAAACCTAATTTTAAATAAAAAGTAGTTGGAATAACAGATCTGTTCTAAATTGTTGTACTATTATTCTAAAGTTCTACTACTAGTATGAAGTAACAAGGGGACGCTGAGCATGGCCCGGTCTTGTGTGGGGCAGGTGTTGGTCAAAAGGAAGTCTGGATACGTCTAACGACCGCTGGCTTTTAATCCCTCTGTTTGGTGTCATTGGATCGACTTTTAATCCCTGTGTATTATCCCTTATTTATTAATACAGTACTATGAAGTAGCAGGGGGACGCTGAGCACGGCCTGGTCTTGTGCGCAGGTGAAGCGGGCGTGCGGGCCGGTGCGCTACGCTGAGGGCGCTGTGCTACCAGCGCCGCCCCTGGCCGCCGACCCGCCCTCGGAGCCGCTGGCGGCGGCGGAGGCGGCGGCGGAGGCCGCGGCGGCGGCGGCCGCGGCGGAGGCGGCGGCGGCGGCGGACCCGGCGGGCGCGGCGGCGGCGGCGGGCGCGGACGCGACGGGGGCGGACGGCGGCGTCGGCGGCGGCGGCGCCAGCGACGCTCTGGCCGGCCGCCTGCGCCTGCTGCTGGCCAGCCTGGGCCGCAGCCGCGGCTTCTACGCCAACCTCGCCGAGTCCCTCTGCTCCGACGACAGCTTCGCGGAGACGCGCGACACGGCGGACTGCTGGAATGGACAGCGACTCGGAGAGTGAGTACCCTACTTTCTGCATTTTGCTTTATTCAGGAGCTTTGGTTTTATTGATTTTCAGTGATTCCCGGAGCGACAACTAATAAAGTTGTTAGTCCCGAACGTGTAGTGCACGTTTTGAGCGCTGGAGGTGGTGTTGATGTTTCCCCACTGGATGGTGAGATCCGGTATCGATATACCCGTCAGCCTGAGGGTATTTTCTCAACCAGGTATAACCCACCAGCGAGATACCACCCCGACCGAGACAAGTTCTAAGCTCTTGACTGGATTCACGGCATGAGTGATAGTGTAATGCATGTAAGCGTAAATGTATGTAACTTAGGGGCGATTATGAGACAAGGAAGAGGAAGGAAATATCTCAGGCGATCCATGGCCCGTTTGCTATGTTACTACGCGCGTGATCCATCTCCAAATCAATTTCTTAGCCTCTCTGTCCCTTTAGAAAACCTTGGGGTACACCACGGGTTCACAGGTACACTCGTCGCGCTCAGCTATGCAGGCCAGATCCGGCTGCGAACCGCCTTTTCCCCCACCCCAACCCTCATCGCCACGCCACACCCCACCACTCTCCAGCTGCTCTAACCCGCCCAATTCCGATACGTCCCGCAGCACCACGCCAAGCCCCGCCCGCTTCGCGCCGCTCCTGTGCCCGGTCAGCCTCCGTTAAGGGGCCGTTGAGGTGGGAAGTCACGCGCTGCGAATAAAGCTGCGCCGCCGGGGGCGATGGCGGCGGCGGCGGAGGCAGCGGCGGCGATGGCGGTGGCGTTGGCGGCGGTGGCGGCGACGGCGGCGGCGGCGGCGTTGCTTCCGGCGATGCCGTGACGCAGGGAAGGGGGCGGTGGGCGCGGGACGTGCATCCGCAGAGGGACGGGGACACCCTGGGTGGGATGGGGTGTTGAGTGGGAAAAGTGAAGGAGCGAGGGAACGACGGCGCAGACCCCGAGAAGTAGCGTTGACGTAGGCCAGGGTTAACCAATCGACTGTGTCCACCTGTCTGCCGCCTGGAGGAGTTCAATGGAATCATCTTGTTGGGTCGTCTCCTCGGCGGAAAGTTGGCATGAACACATAGTAGGCTCTTCAGTGCATTTATAATTTGGGTACTAATATGGAATAGGAGATAATTTGATTTTAAACAATGTAAATCAAGCAATTTTAATTAATAATTGTAATTTTAAATAAGCGGCTGTTTAATTAATTCAACAACTAGTTTAAATCTACCTCCTGAGAAATGTAGATTGCTTTAACACTACCAAACACGCACGAAACTTATTTATTTCGTGAACAAACCTTTCCCTTTCTCAGAATAACGAGACACATGTTAAATAAAGTAATAATGTTACAAAATGAATTTTTCTTTATTCGTCACCACGCACTTGCATTTCCTTGAAACAATGACAACTGCGAATACTTGTAAATTATAAATAATTTTGCATACATTTAAGAAATTTGCTATTTGTTTCCTAAATATTGCTAACCGTCACTTTTAAATGCATCCACCCCTCGGTGATTTGAACCATTCTCCTGTACCTTCCAAAAGATTAGCCATCCCTGAGGTGGATGGTGGCGATGACGGTGGCGACATCTCAAGACCAAAGGCTGCGCTCGTCCCCGGGGCACATCGATTCGACTCCCCCCGCCTCCACCACCGCCAGCGCTCCTGGCAGCGGCTGAGCCCACGGTGGTTTACGACGGGACACGCGTCGCCTCCTAGCCTGGCGGTCCCTCGCCGCTTCCGACCTCGCCCCCGCCCACACCCCGCCCTGCCAGCGTCCTCGTCCCCGCCCTCGCCCTCGCCCTCACCCTCACCCTCACCCCCGCCCTCGCCCTCGCCCTCGCCCCAGCTCTCGCACCCGCCCTCGCATCCGCCCTCGCCCTCCCCCGCATCCGCCATCCGCCCATCCGGCCTCCACCCCGCCCTCGACCCCGCCTATCGCAGAAATAACAATAGTCTTTTTTTTTTTGCATTTTTATACCATCTCAGAAGTGTACTAAATTTTACAGTACTGGTGCGTTTGATTTTGTAGCGGACCGAAGAATCATAGTGACACCGAACTTTTGTCAGACGCATCCCCACTTCAGAAAACTCTGAGCGCCTTCTTTCTAGTTGATCTATTCTCAGACACTTTGTTTCAGAAAATAATACTCGGTAACGCACGCCTTTGTTGAGAAAATGTACTGAAGTGTCCAATGTCCTGATACGAACAAATTCATTGATTTTTGTTCCCCAAAAAGTAGCTAATTATACGTTCCGTTCTTAACGTGGGTCAGCAAAGCGAGAATGGTGATGGATGTGAAATATCAAATTCACGGGTTCGGAATTAGTTGATCACCACCATTTTCACCGCATTTTGTTTAAAAATTCCAAATAATTTTGCAAAAGGAAAAACAATATACTCGTAAATTAGTATTACGTTTAGATTCATAGAATGTTCTTACTGCATTCATCAAGTGAATTTCACCACTAAGTTGTTTGTTCCGTAATGAGTAGTTACGAACCTTTAACTTGTTATCCGCAATTTCACAATTAATTTAATATCGTGCGTAGATTTCAGCGTTTTTAAGAAGTTGATAGAGAATATTACGGATTTCGCGAAGACACGTAAATCCCTCACCAACTCTGCAAGTTATTCATCAACATTCCCAAATTCTCCCCTCATTGATATGCGTCAAAAAGTGTTTCTCAGTTAGGCATTCCAATTTGAAATTGAAGACTAGTACTTTAAAAAGATGACTATCAGGGATCGCTTCAACAGAGGTAAAATAAGTAAGAAATTCTCGTATCTTCTAAACTGTAATGTCTGTGCTACATGTATCTATGGTAGGGGAAAGTGGAGACCCAGTGAGGTTCGGCGGAACGTAATGATAACGTAATGAGTATTAGGGTAACTATGGCCTAAGTTAGGGCCCGCTCTCGCCTCCCGAAGCCTCCCAACTCGGGCCGGGTTCCACCGCGCGGTCCCTGAGCCTCGAAGCAGCCTCCTCCAGGGCACTGTCCTCGTCGAACGGGGTCAGCAGGGGCGGAGCAGGAGGAGGAAGTGAAGGCTGCGGTGGAGATGGAGACAGGGGGTGGAGAGGGGCCGGGTTTGGGGGGAGTCAGAGTTCGGGGGGGGCGGGTGAGGAAGGAAGGTGGGTTGGACGTCCAACCGAGGGGGAGACGGGGATGGAAGAGAAGCCGGCTGCGTTAAGGGGAGGCGCAGTGGTCGTGAAATTAGTTGTAGAGATGGAGGTCATGACTCGAGCAAGATGGGCGTTGGAGGAAACAGGGCGAGGGTGGGACCTGGTGGAGGTAGAGGTGGAGGTGATTTTTTTTTAAATATTATTTTCTTATACAACAAAGTATGATCTTATACAAGACTGAATATTTATTCAATCGTATACAGAATTGAATAAAACTGCATCTTAACACGCATAGTACTTTGCAAACAGGAGAGCGACGATACTACCACTGGAGACCTCAATAATCAATAGTTATTGTATGTGAGATTGTATGGGAGAATAGGACAATTACAGGGAAAAAGTAACAGAAAGTAAGTTTGGGAAATCATGCATTTCTCTTTAAGGTGATTTAAATTTATATTTTGGGAATCTAGATATGATTGGTGGCGAAATGGTCGTGTCCAGACAGCGAGATGACGTGGAGGCGCGTGCGGTGACGGGGAGGTGGGATCGAGGGCGGAGCGGAGAGCGGAGCGGAGGCCGAGTGAAGGGAGCAGGCGGGGAAGAGCGGGACGCCACGGTGGTCATGAGCAAATGGCGAAGGGTGGGGTAGAAGCGGGTTCAGCAACGGGGTAAACGAGACGATGATTGGTCCGGGAGGAAAGGGAGATGGAGAGAGTGGTCGCGGCGGAAGCGGAGTTCGAGGTGGAAGTTGGTTGGTTGATTGTTAGTGATTGCGGGCGCGTCAACTACTGAGGTCATTAGTCCCGCATGTTTTTCATCGAGGGGGGGTGATTTTCCCCCACTGGATGATCCGGCGCCGACCTACCGTCGAGTAGCGGGGGTTCTCCCAACCAGGTATCTCCAACCAGCGGTGGCACCACACCATTTGGGACAAGATCTAAACTCCCGTCCGGTCTCCCGGCATGTGTGGTAGTGTAGTGCATGTTAATGTGTGTGTAAGGAGTGAGGATACGACAAGAAAGAGAAACATGGGAGGTTTTTTTTTTTTTCAAAATTCAAGTAGTATATACTTAGTGTAGGGATCACAGAATTTTGAAAATGTGCATAAATTCACTTCTCCCCATAGCACGTCATACGCAGTTTTAACTGTTTTTTTTATTTTTTTGACGTACAATTAATAAATAAATAGACTAGGAGAAGCAGCAGGAAAGCTAAATTGCGCCAAATTTCTCATTTCGAGAAAACCGAGGAAAAGTGTTCCCCGTTTTTCTGATATCAAAATATTTAATTTAATATTAAATCAGGTGATATATGAATATTTTTCAGTTAAATATACACTAAACGATGTGTCTATCTTCATGGATCCCGCCGCTAATGCTTTCAGACTTTCAAATTTGACGGGTTTCTGAAATAAACGGTTCAATTCAGGCCGTCGCAAACAATAAGAGGAGAAGTCGCCGGGGGTCGAAGACAAGGCAAAATTCGTTTTAAGGACGGAAGCGAAGACGCCGACAGGAGAATGATGGCCGCGGTTACCAGAGGCAGGATGGATTCAAGAATGTAGTGGCCGTGGGAGAGGAGTGGCCGAGGCAGAAAAGAGCCAGGAAGAAGAAGAGTCAGAAGAGTCAGAAGAGTAAGAACGTCAGAAGAGTGGAAGACACGTCAGAAGAGTAAGACGGAGAGTCAGAAGAGTAAGAAAAGTCGGAAGAGTAAGACACGTCAGAAGAGTAAGACACGTCAGAAGAGTAAGACACGTCAGAAGAGTAAGACACGTCAGAAGAGTAAGAAACGTCAGAAGAGTAAGAAACGTCAGAAGAGTAAGACACGTCAGAAGAGTAAGACACGTCAGAAGAGTAAGACACGTCAGAAGAGGCGAAAAAGGGAACTACAAGGGGGGGGAAGGGAGCAGGGCATAAGGGAAGCAGAAACGACAGCCATGGATTTAAGGAAAACAAGAAGGAAGACGAGAGGTGGCGGAGTCAGGTGAGGTCGGTGGCGCAGGAGAAGTACGAATGGGACTGGGCAGAGGAATGGAGACGGTCGAAATCAAGGGCGTGGGCGGGTTCCAAGACAGAGGTGGGGATGGGTAAACTGTGGACGTGGGTGGCTTGCGAAGCAGGGACTGGGTTGGTTGAAGGCATGGGGAAGGGCGGAGACGGCAATGGAAGCAGCGGCGGAGGGCCGTATAGTAGCAGCTCGTGTCCGTATCGGCTCGACGGCCGCTATCTGACCCAGACGTCCTCCTAGGGCCCGCTCCACGCCAAGTCCCCGCCGCCCGCCCCCTCCGCTGCCCCCGCCCCACCCCGCCCCCGCCTCGCCCGCCCCACCGCCACGCCCCTCCCCACCCGCCAGCGCCTCCCCGCCCCTCCGCCCCGCAGCCCCCGCCCGCCATGCCCGCCTGCCCCCGCCCCCGTCCACCCGCCCCGCTCCGGCCGTACCGCCCCGCCCGTCCTGTCTCGCGCGCCGCTCCGGTCCCCCCGCCCGCGCCCCATCCTGGCCCACCGCGCCGCGCGGTTTCCATTCGCCAACGTCCTTCCGTCCCACCCACGCCCCGCCAGTTCACCTCGCCCTCCGCCCCGCAACACCACCCGCCATGCACGCCATGCCCGCCTCCGTCTCTCGCCCAGCTATGCCTACCCCGCGTCTCGAGCAGCACGTCGGTGACTCTCCAAATGGCGGCGACCTAATTGAAAGTCCTTTCACCGCGCGGAGAGCGGGGTTTCTTTAATTTTCGTCAAGTTTACGTAGTACTAGCGCTCGGGTTCATCGCTTGCGAGCGTGACCATGTTTATATTCAGCGCGTTAACGTTTTGAATATTAACGAAACCAAATATCCGTTTCCATGCCGGATTATATCTTTTTCTTTAGTATCATCTATTTATAATTTGTCAAACTATTTGAAGTTTTATTGAATATACACTGTTCGTAGTGCTTTATCTTTTTCTCGTATCTCATGTTTTGTGACCTGAAATTCATCATTCATTTATGTGTTCACTATTGAAAACTGGTATATTGCAGAATGTAAATGCTCTATTATATTATTTATCTATTTCATTCTATTACTATTCATAGTTCATGTATTGAATTGTTTTGCAACAGAACAAAACAACTTCGTTTCTGGTAGTTATGTAGATTTGAATGTCAAAGCATCTCGATTACATTCTGTAATGCAAATTTATCATTATTGTTAACTATGTTACATGAGATGAATGAATTGGTTCACTCATGAACTATATCACTAGTGATCCTTGTCGTTTCTAAAGGTAGTTTTACGGGCCGCTGATGTGAAACTCTTTGTGTCTCGCACCGTTGCTCGCAATTCATTGTGAATTGTGACTAATCAACAGTCACAAGAAATATTTTAAAACGTGTTTTGGCTTTCCGGGATTCGCAGGACGTCCCGTAAATTTTTCAAGAGCACTCCGAAACGCTTTGGAATGGAATATTCGGGAATTTTCGGAAACACTATTTGGTAGTCACTGGGCAAACAGGCACCTCGTTCCAACATCGTCCTCACCCTCCCCCCCCCCCCCTCAATGCGGTTGGCCCCACTTAAAAACTGCAACAGCCCTCCCCGACAACCGGCCCCGCCCCCCGCGTCCAGCCCCGCCGCCGGCGCCGCATCGATTGCCTTGAAATTTTAAGAAGCCGCCGCGAGGGACAAAAGGGCGGAGTGTAGAGGAACGGACGGTTACGAAGGACATGCCAAGGGTGCAGAGGTCGGCAGGAAGGGCCAGAAGTGTCGTGTGTTAGGATTGATTTTGATAGACGGATTGTGTTCCGTACGCGTCAACTGCTAAGGTTAGTAGTCCCGTAAGAGTCTTGATTGATTTTTCGTGTTTCCGGGCGCGTCAACTGCTTCGGTCATTAGTCCCGTTAGTGTAGTGCATGTTTTTTTTCTCGGGAGATGGCGGTGATCGTCCCCCACTGGATGGCGAGATCCGGCACCGACCTACCGTCGGCTAGTGGGGTTTCTCCCTAACCAGGACTCTCCCACCAGCGGGGCACTGCCCCAGCCGGGACAAGCTCTAAACTCCTGACCGGTCTCTCTGAATATGTGATAGTGTGGTGCATGGGGTGTAAGTGTGTGTAAGGGGAGAGGATAGGACAAGGAAGAGGAAGGACAGATCGCGCGCGGTCCGTGGCCCGTTTGGTGGGGTACTGCTCCGGCATTCGCCTGGTGTTGATCGGAGAAACCACGGTAAGCGGCGGAGGAGGAGCACAAGGGGGAACTGTCTAAGGATTGGAAACATGTGAGGTTAAAGTTTTTTTAATGAAACATTTTTTGATAATCTTCATTTAATAAGGATGTCCAGCGAGATACCTGCCGAAAATGACTTCACAATTTTGCGATTTTTATTTTAATTTTAATTTCAGTATTTTTTTAATCACTTCATCTCTACTTTGTTCCACACTTCGAGACCAAGTTAACACGAAAAGATGCCAATATTCAAAATGAAACGTCGGTTGTTCACTTCTAAAATGTAAAAAGTTTGTGGAATATATTGGTATTTTAAATAAAACAAGGGGAAACATAAACAGACTTTTTATAAAAAATATTAATTGGAGAGTATTTTAAATTATCTCTTGTATATCCAATTATTCAAATTACGAAATATTTATATATTTATATAAAATATATTTTATGATTAGTTAATTTCTTAACTGTTTGAATGTTAGAAATTAATAATACGAGTGTATTGTAATGTAATGAAACAAGTATTTTGGTTTCAAATAAATTGACAACTGATATATCATGTATCGTTTAAATGGTACATTAATGAAGATCTGAGAGGAGTATGTGATAAAACATTTCTAGAATTAAGGAGGAGGGCACTGTCGAAACGTCACCCCATTTGATCCACCCGTGCTCACGTAAAATGTGTATAGGTGAAAATTCGTGTCAGAACATTGCATGTAAAATACTACAATTTAATATATTTTATTATTTAAAAACATTTTAATATTCATTTATACTTTGTAAACGACAAAGGAAGAGAACAGACATTGAGGTATTTCTCGGTCATAGGAGAAAAGAAACCCCTTATGCTTCTTCTGGTACGGGAGGGACAGAGAGAGAGAACAGACAGGCAGGGACAGAGAGAGACAGAGAGACAGACCGAGAGAGAGACAGAGAGAGACAGAGATAAATAGATTTGACCTACTTAGGGTTTAACACCCAGTGATAGATTCCTAAGAAGTATTACAATGTACAATTTACTAATATTGTTACATTAAGACACATTAACATAAGAATAAATTAATGAAAAGTACCACGCAAGGCGCCCAAACACAAATACATTACATACTACCTATTTTACATCACTATTTCTTTTCATACTTGAGTCGGGGCAAGTGGTGTGCGTGGGGCAAGAGGAGTGGGGGTGGGGGGAGGAGGGGCCAGACACAAAGAAGCGGGGGGCGGAGGTAATTGCCGTGAGCGAGCCGCGAGAACAAGATGGCGTTCCGTGGTGCTCGCCGGAAATGTCCGACATTACTTTGTTAGAAGCACACTACAATAAAATAACAGAGGTGCAGTCTCTTCATGTGCGAAGCTGTATGGCTTTATAGTGTCTTGTGGAAATGTGAATGACCCTATTAGGACGTGTTCGTGAAGGGACTATAACATTGCACGACATAGCTAATGAGAAACAACGTTTTTATGAAGACTAACCTTAATGCTAAATTATCAAGGTCGTAACCATTGTTTTGTCTGTCACATGCTGTGGGTCAACGAGCCACACACGCATATTGCAGAATAGTATTATTTGGGGAAAATCTGAGTAAATGCGACTCATAGCAAGATTAACAAACCTTTGAGTATTTTTTAGGAATATTTCCTCAACACATATTGATGATAGGCTAATATATATATATATATATATATATATATATATATATATATATACATAAAGGTAAAGTTACTCTTAAGTGCAACTTTCTAATGGGCATTTATGAGTTAACGGGTGACTTTTTAATACATTCCTACTGCGAACACGGTAGTAAAATCAATAAACACATTTTCATTAAGTTCCTTCCATTACGTTGTAACTCAAGAATGAGTTGGAAGCCCAGGCCGGATGTAGCATCGGTGCGCTTTCTAAACAAGTTCCAATGAGATAATGTTCATTATTTTTTACCACTTCTTCGCAATTACATCTGCCAATGTTCAGTTCGATGAAACTATTTATACGAAATCTAATGTAAAGGGAAAGTGATTATATATCTGGAGAAAATGAAAATTAGTATGAATTTACACGTTACTAGTTTTGTTATTTCTAACTTCGTGATAATGACATATTTGAACTAGTTCTTGATAAGTTCTTCGAGACTTATCGGTTCACCATTCCAACATCAACAATAGTTCAATTAAAAGGTCGTCACTTCTACCATGGTCTATTCTTCAGGCATGTAGGGAGACAAATACAAAGAGTCTGCACGATTTTATCTCCGCCGCACCTAAATAGTAATAAACTTTACACCACCAGATACGCGATGATTTGCAGCGCCGCCAGAAAGAGCTGCTGCAGTAACTCGCTCGTTTTTGCGGCGCGCAGTGAAACGAGGCCTCTCCGAGAAAGGGCGCGAGGCAATCTGCGGCGCGGGAGGGCGCGCGCACGCGTGCTGCGTTGCGAGGCGGCGGCGACGGCTTTCTCTGCAGATATTTCGCCGCCGCTTTGGCGACTGCGGTGGTGGGGCGCGCCAGGCGCCGCTAAGGGGTGGGAGTAATCTCGTGGGGGTGGAGAATCGGTGGTGAGTTGCGGCAGAAGAATGGCAAGGAGATAGAGAAAGGATTGTTTGGTTGTTAGTGATCCCGGACGCGACAACAGCTTAGGTCATTAGCCCCGTAAGTGTAGTGCATGTTTTCCCTTGGTAGGTGATGGTGATCTTCCACCGCTGGATGGCGAGATCCAGTGCCGACCTACTGCCCGGCCCCCCATCCGGGAGACCTAAGCTCCCGACCGGTCTCCCGGCATATGTGGTAGTGTAGTGCATGTGAATGTAAGTGTGTGTAAGGGGAGAGAATAGGACAAGGAAGGGGAAGGAAAGATCGCGCGCGGTCCGTACCTCGTTTGTTAGGGTACTGCTCCGGCATACGCCTGGTGTTGATCGGAGAAACCACGGGAAACTACCGATCGGAGCAGCCGGCCGCTAGAATTCTCCTCCAGACAGCGACTGAATTCGACCTAGCTGAAAAGCTAGGGTCGAAAATCCTGGTGCCGTCAGGACTCGAACCTAGAACCTCCCGGTCAGAGGGGCTGCAGTGACATCAGTTGATGCACTGAGCTACCGCTCCCGGTACAGAGAAAGGAGAACGTAGGTAACTCCCCGCCGATGATGTGAGAAGAGGAGATGGGGCTGCTCTGGGAGGGAAAATGTTGAGGGAGGTTGCGAGAGGGGGGAGTAGGGGCAGCAGAATAGCGGGAGATGAGGTGGAAGGGATGGCTGGGCGGTGGACCAATAAGGCAGGGGGGGGGGGGGGTTGGGGTTTGGGGTTTCGAAGGGTGAAGTGAGGAAGTAAAGAGAGGTAATAGTGTGGGTGTTGAGGCTAGTGAAGTGGCAGAATGCTGGAGTAGGAGAATGTTGGCTGACGAGATGCGAGGGTAGATGGATAGGATGGCGTGGTCTAGGCGGCGGTGAAGAAAGATTGGTGGTGATTAGGGAGGGGGAGATATCGATGTGAAGGGGAGTGGTCGCGAACCGCTGTGGGATGAGCCTAAGACAATGTTAAGCTTGAGGCAGCGAGACGATAAGTGTTGGACAATAATTATCTTGGAGATCGGAAAAGAACGATTGTGGTTGTGGCATAACGTGAAGTAGGGGAAAGGTGAGGTGATGAGCACGATGTTGTGAATGGGAAGACAAGTGGTACAGCTGTAGGAGTAGCAAGACGCGTCGGTTGAAGACACCAGGATGGAGGGGGCAGAAGGTTGAAGAGTGATGTGAGTGGTCGAAAGGCGAAGTGGATACGCGAGGGGGCGATAAATTAGCGGAGAGAGGGAGAGAGAGAGAGAGAGAGAGATGATTTGGGAAGCAAATTGGCGGTCAGACGTGGTGGAAGAGAGTAGGGCGAAAGTCTAACGGCGAGTTGGGGATGAAGAGAAAGTAATGAGCCGGAGTTGAATATGCTGAATGAGCAGGGTTGTTTGGTAGCAGTTGTCCAGAGAGTCCGTAGAAAGTGATGTGAGGGGAGAGGCGAGGTGAGCCACGAGGTGGTGTGGCGGGAAGTGTCGTCATGAGATGGTGAGGTCAGAGTCTAGTCTACGAGAAGAGAAATGAGGACGGAGGTGATCAACCCGGATGTGCTGTATGCTGAGTTGAGGCCGTCTGCCCACGGAGACGTATCCAGGTGCACGGTCCCTGGCGAAGTGAGGAGGGCGGTCGAGACTGTGAGTGGGTGAAACGAGGCGAAATTGAGAAAATGGCGGCGGGGTCGAAGTAGTCTAGACCAGGACTGCTAAAGTGAGTGGCCAACTTGCGTTTGTCCGGCATAGGGCCTATCTTTGGACTTCCGATGTGTACCACTGCTTATTGAGCAGGTCCTACGGGAGTCCTACGGAAGGGGAGAGTGGGTGCTCGTGCGCGATCGGCTGTAGTCTAATGAAAGGCGAATGGCACGCGGGCAATTGAAGCCTGAGACCGCGGCTAGTCTGGAATGCTTGTGTTTCAGCATTCCTGCTCTAGGGCGGGGATTCCTAGCAGGCGGTGCGCGTAGAAGCAGTTGGACAATTAATGAATATTGAAAAATAAGTAACTAGTAGCGAATAAGTGCATATTCAAAACACGGAAAATGAATGAATGCAACTCAGACTGTTGAGGTTTGAACTTGCACTGAAACATGTATTTATAGTAGAAATTCCACTTATTCCAGCTGGGTTAATACAAAAACGATTCTCATTGTAGCTCTTGACAAACGTTTGAAAAACCTTCAAATTGTTTATGCTAGACGTTCAGAAATCTGAAGACCCTTGAAAAGAAAACTCCTGCAAAATTTACAGGATGGCGATGCACCAAAATCCCTCCAAATTTTGAAAGGTACTCGGTCGCATAAAGTCTGACAACCCCTCGTGTAGGCGCTCAGACAGCAGAAAACGCTGGGGCGAAGCGGGGCGGAGCGGGGCGGAGCGGGGCGGAGCGGGGCGGAGCGGGGCGGAGCGGGGCGGAGCGGGGCGGAGCGGGGCGGAGCGGGGCGGAGCGGGGCGGAGCGGGGCGGAGCGGGGCGGAGCGGGCGGGGGGGGGGGCGGAGGGGGCGGAGCGGGGCGGAGCGGGGCGGAGCGGGGCGGAGCGGGGCGGAGCGGGGCGGAGCGGGGCGGAGCGGGCGCCGTTAGTTGAGAGGTGAGGGCTTATCTGGGTTCGATGCCCCGGGGGAGCACTAAATCATCGCGGGCGGAACGGACCCAACGACTTGGTGGAAAACGCCCTTAAATGCAAAGCCCTCTACCTGGCGCGCGCGTTGCGGGGCGTCGTAAACGCACCGGAGCGAAGGGCTCGCGCGCAAGGCAAGGGCGGGCGCGCGTTTATGGCGGCGCCGAGGAATCGTCCCCGCGCCATTAACGGTTCTCCCGTCGCCGCCGCCACCGTCCGCGCTCGTCGGCGCTGGGGTCATCTGGGGCCCCTTCAGACCCCAGCACGACTTCATTTCCTGTGCCCCTTCCGCCACGTGCGCTCCAGCGCCTCCTTGTTACCATGAGTGTGAGACACAGACCTGGCTACCGTACCATTCAGAATTTTCAGATTTATCTCAATGCAGCGAAAAGTATTTTTTTATAATTTCAACAATCGCAATTTCTTGCGATTTCTGCTGCGGTCGGGCACAACGTAAAATGTATCTTTTGTGTCTCTTTCGTTATACTTGCTTAGTTACTGCTCCTAACCAGCTTGGCTGGCTTAGAGTATCAATTGATACTGCAGTGCCTTTGAACGGGAGGTCCTAGGGCTCGAGACTCGACGGTGGCAGGAGTTGTGACACTAGCTAGACAGGTAGGTCGAATTCAACTGCTGTCTGGGGGGAATTCTATTCTGCTTTCTTTAGTAGTTTTCAGTGGTTTCTCCGATCAACACCAGGAGTAGTAACCTACCAAACGAGTCACGAACTGCGCCGGATCTTTTCTTCCTCTTCCTCGTCCTATCCTCACCCCTTACTTACACGGCCCTACACTACCACACATATCGGAAGACCAGTTGGAGCTTAGAGCTTGTTCCGGCTGGGATGGTGCCAAGCTGGTGGGAGATACCTAGTTGGGGAAAATCCCATAAGCCGACAGTCGGCGTTGGATCTCGCCAGCCTGCCGGAAAGATCACGGCCACCTCCCACAGTAAATATATAAATTTCAGTTACACAACTAATGACACTAGCAGTTGATACGCTCGGAATCACTAATCAATCAATAAAATCAATGTCGGGAAAAGTATATTACTGTAACTTCATCAACCGGAATTTCTTGCGGTCGGAACCACTTAAAAAGCATCGTATGTGTCCCCCTTTCATTACGCCTCTTCTCTTCGTTTCCGTGACTGTGGGTCATTGATTCTGCGTTGTTTGTGATTACTCTTTATGCAGTGAATTCACCGTTTTCACATGTCGCTCGCACGATAGTGGCCGTGACTGTAACAACCCAAATTTCTTTCTGTCTCGTCGATGCGACGCGTCGCGTCGCTTGCATCGTCTGGGAACCGCTCGGACCCCACTTGCATTGCATCTTCGCTGCCTCTTCCGTCACGTGTGCTCCAACTGCTCCTTGTCACAAAACTCAACACAAAACTTGCGCATCTCGAACGTAACTGTTACGATTCATTCTCTAATTTAGCGTTGTTAAGTGAAGTCTTTGGAACTTTAACAACTGCAGTTTGTTGCTACATCAACGGCGCTCGGACTGCACATATCTCCTGTGCTCTAACTGATCCGTGTCACCATGATTAATAGGCGTAAACCTAGCTACTACTATGAACTTTCTGAATTCTGTTAATTCAGTGAACCTCTGTTACTTAATTAAGTATTAACTTTGCGAATATAAAGAAACTTTCATGTAATTTATTTAGCTTATTGAATTTAAATTAATTGCCAACTAAGTTCCATGTTTTAAAATTGTTGAATACAACAGTCAAATTCTGGCTATTATCGGATGCGTGTCACAATATTTTTTTTACGTAAATGAATTATTTTTATTGTCTTCGAGTGTTTTCTTTTCAAAATTGAATACTTGTTTTAATTGAAACTAGTTGGATATGGACCAAAATTCTACACATTAAAAATATATCTTAAAAAAGAATGTAACTTGGTTCTGAAATTAAACTTCAAATGTTTCTGACAACACTCTACGGATAGGAAATTTTCTTCAAAAATAAATAGTATGTCCAAAATGGGCTCATTTTGTATAGTACGGCATAAGAAGCTTTAATCGTGGCCTCGAGGGACAGGGAAATCGGGTTTTATGGAGCTAGGACGCATCATGAAGGTTAACGTGTGTTGAGCTTTGCGTAAGCAACCGCTTTTCCCTTCAAATCACAATCTGCGAAATTCTTAATTTTTCATCTTCAACCTTTCTCCGAAATTGACGGAGAAGTAATCCTAGTGAGAGGTGTCAATGTTTTTAATACCCCCCCCAAAATTGGGGTAAAATTAAAAAACAATGAAACAGTTTCGATTTCGACTGAAAAATATAAATATTTGATTATTTTAATTCGCAGTTTTCTCATACCTGGTGTTACAAGTATATTCTCATACTCAATTCCTCGTTGCTTACAATTCAGTTGATGTTATACTACAACGACGAAAGATGGTACGCAAGTGTGCCGTTCCAGAACAGACAATTTTTTTGCTCCAGAACCTCTTTTCCACACATGAAAAGAGGTAGTGATAAACATTCACACAAGTATTATATCACTATTTATTGAATTCCCGTGGTTTCGTTAATGAGTTATGTTTTGAATTCCACAGGATATGAATACCCAGTACAGCTAACTCATCCATGCAGCCAAAATCAATTGGTAATTAGTTTGACGTCCGACTTGAAAATGCAAAATATTCCACGAGAATGCAGTAAAATGTGATTGAAGGTGAACGCCTATCGTGTTTGCAGTTTCAGGAATAATCAAAAAGCTGCAACTCTCAAAAACTAGGAATTGAAATAATTTCAGTGGATTTTACGCTCTATTTATAATTCACTTTCTCACCCATGAATTCATGTTATTTTCACTTAGCTCACTGAGTACACAACTTTGTGGTATCTATTATCTACATTAAAATCCCATGTATGAAAATATTAATGGTAGAAATATCAGTCTTCGCTACTCTTTTGCCTTACGAAGGATGCTCTCGTTATTTGTGCAAATACACGGAACATTTATTTTATGTGTAGACTTCTGATGTTGCAGTTCCTAGGAGATTTTCAGTTCTTTGCCCTTTAAAATTGTAATACTATGGGCTTTTCTGCAAAGGTTGTTGGGAGGCCTGCATTTTCTCATTGGTTTAATCAGGCTCACTGATGTAGTTTAGTTGCTTTAAATTCTAGTAATACCAAAGAAGTTGGCATAAAGTATAATTAGTATAATTATTATAATGATTGGGTTCACTAGCCTACAAATTTGAAAAAGTACTCTTGAAAATGTACCGTAGGCATGACTTGTTGCCCCCTCCCACTTTTCCTAGTATGGCCCTGTACGTTCACATTTTAGCGTACTAAAAAATGAAGAGTTTATTATTCAAAGTTACATATCTCCATTTCCCTTTGTTTATAGTTTTACTTATCAATTTGTTCTGATGTCGCTTTTCGTTTGGCGAAATAGCGTTTCTTATGTGTTAAATGGTATGTGCAAACCGTTTATTCATATTTTAAAGTACATGGCCAAATGCTAGCATATCCTGATTTTTAAACTTTTATTTTTATTATTATTATTATTATTATTATTATTATTTGCTGTACGTCATCTTGGAAATATTCCCGTCAAATGGCACGCCTGTCCACCGCTGCGCCATAGCGTGAGCGAGCGGGTGAATAGGGAGCGGACCGTCGCAGCTGGCTAGACGCTCCAAGAAACGAGGGCACGTCAGTCACGGCAATTGCGAGCAGCCGACCATGTGATGCAGAGATCGCGAGCGACAGTAAATCACGTCTCGCGGAAGTCCGACGGTGCCAAGCGACCACATACGTACTTTAGAAAAACAATTAACTAATCAATCCACAGAGAAGGCGCCCTTGTTTCGGAATGAATACTTCGTTGTGGAGCACGAGCTCGAAAGTCTTTCGTCTCTCAGGAACTGAGCGTGGGTTGCGTGTAACCTTAGAAGCAGATACACGATATTCTTGTGACATTGCCTTGACACTGACTTGTCTCGAAAACGACAAGCAACCAAGAGTACGTCGTGCAAGTGGGATAGTTGAAATATAATTCACTAATTCATCTAACACAATCCAATTTATTTTTTCTAGGCTCTGGTGAGTGTAACAATGCAATGACTCTTTTGAGAAAGCGCTTTTGAATAAGGTACTTTCTTAATATAATGGATCAATTTAGACATGAATTACAATATTACGTATTTCTCGAGTTTTTTTCATTATTACAGACCAAACAAACGAACATAATAGTTTATTAAAGTACAAGTAATTTAATCTTGAAAGACTTTTCGTTTTCAAATGCGTAATGGTCATGTTTCTCTTGTTACATACTTTAGATAAACATTTTGAATTTCTTTAGAACGTTCTACGAAAGTAGAAAAGTGGTATTCCAAAATGTTTTCTGAAAGCCGACAATTTACACACCAATTAAACGTTTAACAAAAGGTTTCTCAAAAAACTATTTAATAACTGTTTTAACAAGCCTACAAAATGAAACTGTTGAAATCATAAGAAATATGAGCATATTTGTCAAAACCAGGTTTCAACACAGATTACAATTTTGCATTCAGATTTCCGACATCACCCGCCATTTTTCTACAATAGCGAATCCATATATTACACCAAAAAGGCCATATCCAATTTCCTAATAAATGGTATTAGTGGAGCTTTCTCATAAATTTAATGAACTTCCACGTCTTTTGTGAACTTCAGGATCTTCTTCAACATCCAGCAGAAATCTGCCACCATAGAGTCGGTTCAGAAACCTCGCTCCTCAGATGCCTTGATATAATCGCTCACCTTGTTCATCACTCACGTCACAGAGATTATCAGGAAAGAATCTAAAAGGGAGTAGTAATTTGTAGAAAGTGTAATTTAAGTGACATTATACAGCCCAGTTTTTGAAATGTACACAACAGACTCTTGATTCCATTTACAAAATCTGAAGATTTGTCTTTCTGAAGGAAATGTTCACACACCCACTAAAAACTGGTCCAGACATCTTATTCTTCTGGAGTCATCGTTTCTCTGAAAGCATTATCTTTTAAAATCTCTCGGATTTGAAAAGATTTCTTCCGTCACGTTTGCTGCGCTGATTTTTGGAAATTGTTCACGGAGATTCTGGAATGCTCCACAATTTGCCTTACTCATCGTCTTCACAAGACCATTAATCCAAGCTTTATATGAAGTGGAGGGGAAAATATCATGTTGGAGTCAACGAGAGAAACTTTGAGAACACTGTGTTTTCCTTCTCTGTTTTGAGATAAGGTAGTCAAAACAGCTCATTACATCCCAGCAACAGCAGTTCCTGAAAGAACGGCTTTGCCGTTGGGGATTCGCACAGTCACCATATGAAATCCGTCCTATCTCAGAAACTATTCGTATTAGAGAAAATCTAAGCACCTATTTGAAATCAGGGAATGACACTCAGCAAATTTCACATAATTTCTTTTATGATGATTTTACATTGTTGAGTAGGTAAGTCGTTATTTTGAGGGATAATTTGTGCTTTAGCAATATTGAAACAAACTTATCACATAAACGATACGTACCAGATAAATTATAAATACATACTTGTAATCAGGGTGTGATACATAGTAAATCATACATAGTTTTATTTCGGACGACGTTTCTTTGTTGACCTGTGTTATGAGCTCCTAGAGTGTTTATCTAAAAAACAGCAGAACATGGACAAAAACGTTAATTTAAGTTTCATTTCTAAATTCTTTATTTGTTAATAGGTAAAGACGTTTCTATCTTATCGGCGATTATTTCAGTTCACGTACTAGTAGTGTTCGTGCCTTCGTGTTCTTAACACATTCTTACTTCGTTGAGAAGCTGATACGTCGTTTCCCGGAGCAATCACTGCTCTCACGCGAAAGCCTCGTTTGCGAGTGGAGGGGAAAAATTTCATTTCTATTTTCGCCAGATGTTTGAACGATAAATAATTTGAGGGTGCCGGCACAATTAACAAATATATTTAACACACACATTCCTATTTTAAATCTGAATAATATATTAAATATAAAACCTTACCGCAAGTAGATGGGACCAGGACTCATTTTTTGTTATTTTCTGATAATAAACTGGAGAAAAAATCAAGTTAGTGTGAATTCAAACATATATCTGATCGTATATACTACACTTCTTGATGCTTTCTATAGATACAGACTTTTGTAGTTTTATGAACCCGTTTGATAATCGCTTGGATTATAATGTTTGTTGTTTGGTCGTTAGGGATCTATAATATTTGTATTGGATGTGAGCATTGCGTATTATCATTATGTTGCTCCAATCACTTTATTTATTGTAATGTTTATAAATATTTAATTTTATTGATAATATTTTTTAAATTAAACAAATTTCGTAAGATTTAGGTTATTTTCATCATTTCAGGAAAACTAGACCATAATATTCTATTTTTTCTGTGGTTTTGTATGGATTCTGATCTCTTATTAACGGACAGTTTGAAATAAACATTCTTTGTGATTCACACTTCAAATTGTGTAAGCAGTACAGTAAAAGTACTTTTTGTGTAGCCTCACCGGTTAATAACATGCTTTAATTGCTGCCTGAAAGCAGTTAACTTTCATTAGTGTTGCGAAATTTGTTCGGCACTGTTAATTCTATGTAATAATTGTTGTTTGAAGTAATTAATTATGAAGTTTTTGCATGAATGGGAGCGGACCAGTATAATTAGGCATTAACAACTTTCCACCAACGTAATCAACGCAGATAATATTCGCTAAAATTGCCCGAAATGCTAGTGATTTTTGATAATAGGCACTTGCAAGATTTACTTGAGGAGGTCACGCAACTTACATGCTCCACACACGCAAATCTTGTTAAGACATGGAATATTCGTGTGTCTCAAAACTAACGACCTTTAAACGCTTGGAAACAAGCCACACTCTACACGTTAACCAAGTTTGTTAGTCATTAAAGTCGTTTATGATTGATTTATGATCGAGAATGTTGGTTATGCATTTTCCTTCTTATTTTGTAAGACAACATTACCAAATGATTATATTACGAGGAAGTAATTATATTATTATTTCAATAATGATTAACTTCCAAAAACATTGTTTAATGAATTTCTCACATTTTTATCGCGAGATACATATGTCATGGCGGCTGCTGGAAATAAAAGACATTTCATTTTTAACTAGCATGTAACCTGCGTTACTCGAGTATTTGTTAATCATAATCTCTAATTCAGGCACCCTAATCAGAGCATTAATTATTGATATTACTACAGTGCCTTTGACCGAGAGGTCCTAGGCACGGTGGCTGGAGTGTCGACTCTAGCTGCACAACTAGGTCGAATTCAGCCGGAGGAGAATTGTCCGGAGCAGAATTCTAGCGGCTAGCTGCTCTGATTGCTAGTTTTCCGAACAATACCAGACGAATGCCGAATTAGTACCCCAAAGAAAACGAGACACGGACCGCGCATGGTCTTCTCTTCCCCTTGCTTTTCTTAATGTCGCCCATTACTTATATTTACACTAACATGCATAACACTACCACGCAAGACGGAGACCGGGCGGGAGCTTAGAGCTTGTCCCGGCTGGGGCGGTGCTCCGCTGCTGGGAGATACCTAGTTGGGGAAAACTCCGCTAATCGGCGTGTAGATCTGTCTCGCCATCCAGCGAGGGGAGGGGGAGATCAGAAACCTCCCGCGATAAAAGCATGAACTATACTTACGGAATCTTAGGACTTGACTCGCTCGGAAATCAACCAGGAAAAGGAATGAATTCTATACTTGGATTTATTTAGAGCTGCCTCTGACGTAAATCAGCTGTTACGGTGTCATCCAATCGGAAAGTTCAACGCCACCATAGTGTCACCACTGTAGTGTCGTGTAAGCTTCCGATTGGATGACAGCGTAACAGCTGTTGACTTGTCAGACGCAGATGTGAATAAATCGCTGTGTACTACTCGCGCAACTTTTCTTGAACGATGGATTGAATAAATGCGGGCGGAGTGGGGGTATTAGTTATCAAGTCGGCCACAAGAGTATTTACAATAATGCTCACCTCTGGAAAATCAAAGTCCAACCTGTTACGTCCAGGTCATCGCTCTCGCTAGGCAACTGTAGACACTAGACAGGAGTTTTAGGTGCCACTTTTGAAGGACCTGGACCTACCTCAGCCATTTTTTTATATAATGGTAATAAAGCTTAATAGAAGTTCTCGATTATAAAAGCAACTAACTTCTGTTTCGCGCCAACGAAATTTTAGGGCTTGGAATGTTGTCATCAGTGCTCGTTGCGAGCTTTAGCCTTCAACTGTTTATTGCTCAAGGGAGGGGGAAGCAAGGTCATCGTTCAAGAAAAGTTGCGCGAGTAGTACGTACTTTGGTGTATTTCCGCCATTCCCTGTCCTACCCCACTGTGGCCCTCCGTGGCCTCCTGACTCCGTCTCACCCGCCTACTCCACCCTCGGCCTCCTACGCTCGGCCCCATAGCAACCTGCCTCACCTGGCCTGGCCTGGCCTGGTCTGCTCCTCCCCACTCTGCCGGGTTTGCTACTATTATCATTGCTACGTGTGTCATTAAATTTAATAACGACCGGTAGCGGTAGCTCAGTGCATCAACTGATGTCACTGCAGCGCCTCTGACCGGGAGGTCCTAGGTTTGAGTCCTGACAGTGGCAGGATTTTCGACACTAGCTTTTCAGTTAGTCGAATTCAGTCGCTGTCTGGAGGAGAATTCTAGCGGCCGGCTGCTCTGATCGGTAGTTTTCCGTGGTTTCTCCGATCAACACCAGGCGAATGCCGGAGCAGTACCCTACCAAACGAGTCACGGACCGCGCGCGATCTGTCCTTCCTCTTCCTTGTCCTATCCTCTCCTCTTACACATACACTTAAACTGACATGCACCACGCTACCACATATTACATGCACTACACTAACGGGACTAATGACCGAAGCAGTTGACGCGCCCGGAAACACGAAAAAATCAATAAATCAATAATTTAATAATGCATGAATTCTTCAAAGAAAAACATTTAACGCTTTCAGAGGAAGAATATTATTGTATTCGTGCTCACTAAATCGTGTGTCGGGGTGTTTGCAATTGTTGTGAGAACTATCAGGTAATTATGAAAGTTCATTACGTTATATGCAAATTTAAAACGTTATCTGCAATTCGATGTTGAGGGAACCCGAGTTTCATCGAAATGTATAAAACGTGTGTATGTTTCATCCTGAATGAAATTAGATAATGAATGAAAAAGCCCTCGCTTAATGTTAGCCCGACAAAACGCTGCGAAAGGACTCGGAGATTTTCCGCGCGACCTAATGTGGCCTCGCTTACCGTTTTTCTCATTTGTCGCTCTGCAGAGACGACTGCGCAGTAAATGAAGAGTAAATTGCTCCGGGAGAGCGCATATTTTGCCCGTAACTGTGTATTTCATAATTCATAAGGTAGCGTCGGAGCAGTTGTTTTAAGTTATATCTTTCCAGAGGGATGAGAAGGCAAAGTGAAGCTAAACACTCGACACGGAAAGCTTTGCTGCGGGCTTCGCCTCGGCCGGGAGGTAGACCGCCCGCGCTTCATTTGCTCGGGAGTGGAATTTTCAGAGGAGAAAGGGTGGGAGCGTGCGGGAGAGGAGGGGTCGCGCAGCCTAGTTGCGCTTGTCTCCGAACGATTGCGTGGGACTTGGCTACCGGCCGGGCAACTTCTCGTTCGTGATATAGATAGAAATGTTTTCTACAATAGGGGCAGATGATGCCCGGTGGCAGAATGCAGAAATACGAAAGTACAGTTATAATTACAAATACATTTACAAATAAAATAATAATGTGTAAAAATCAAATAAAAAACAAATTGTCTTCGTCATTTTCTAGATATGCAGAGGGATTTACATTCCTATACTACTAATTAAAGTACATGTATACTAACACATAGATAAATTAACTTACATAGTATACAAATATACATACATGCATGCGTAGATACGTAGACAGACCAAGGAACCCTCGCATACACACCAACCTGTACCTATTCATTCACATTCAGACAAATATGGATAAACATGTTTACCTAACACCACAGTGTAATAATATATAATACTTATAATAATTATTATATTTCTAATAATTAAAACACTAGTTACTATAAACGAATAAATAAAGTCAGAATAGCCTGTACAAAGACGTTTTCGACTAGCGAGACAAACAGAAAGAAATGAAATCACATACGTGCACAACACCCACAATTCGGTTATTCTACTCCGATGGTTTAATTCTGTCATTTGATGGCTGCAATCCGTTGCATAATGATATCCATTACGATACATATTTCATTATGATACAGATTCTTAAGCAATCACAAAGAAGTTTGCAAACTAAGTTATTACCTTTAATTATTCATTGAGAATCAATGAATTTCTTAAAAACGGCTTTCAAATGTTAAATGAAAACTTCTATTCGGACGAGATTTTACTCTTCTTTAATATTCTTGAAGTAATATTTTGGTTCTACTATTAAGGTACCGAAAAGTTGAGAAAACGTCAAGAAAATGTACTTTCGGTGACGATAGATGGCAGCTGGCCGGAGAATGGGGAAAGACCTTAAAGCCAGTCCTCGCGAAGGAAACTAGAAAAAATTGCTACAAGAAAGTCTGTGCCATTCTATAGCACCTCTAGTTTCATTATCTTATCGCTAGGGTTTCGCCAATTATATTTTAATGCTTGGGACAATGCACTACCTTATTCTGTCGGGTTTAATCTGTAGCAGGTAGATCATGTGGATAGCAGTTGTCACCGCCCCTCCTCTCGATGGTGATGCACTACGTTGCAGGTGACGTATGTGAACCAATGAGAATGAAAGATATCCCTGCTTCCATCAGCCAAGATAGTGTTTGTGCGTATGTATTTACCGATTTCTTTTGTCACCTGGATGAACCCTCCCATATTCAGAAATGAGTATTCTGTAATATCGGTAATGAGTATTATAATAGTATAATAATTATAAGCTTTCCGCATTGTCTTATTTCACATTTTAGACCTTATAGTTGTCTTAATCAACTCCATTATCGCTATATAAATTCGCAGATAAATTTGGAAAGATGCTCGTGGATTTATTGCTTATTTTCAGCGCACTAAAGGAGAACTTATTTTAATTCAAAGAAAAAAAAAGTAAAAATATGACGTAAGAAAGAATGAATTGACACACTCGTTATTCTCATGTTTTGATAAGAATAAAAATTAGAAAATCTGTCTGATAGTGTTGCTTTTCTTATCACATACGTAACCTTCATGTGCTTGATTAGTCATTAATATAATTGTACAAAGACTTCTCATATCATAGTCTTCGCAATTCTGACAAGAAACATTGGGAACTTCCAATATCTATCTTCCCAACAATTTCTGAACCATCATTTAATTAGATCATTGAGACGAACTTATGTACTTTTTAATAGTGCCTAAATGCAAAGCTTCAGCAATACATATTTTGTATTTTAAAAAATCTCGTATCTTGTGTGTTCTGTGGGGGGGCAAACAAATTTGCTGAAGTGAACCGAAGTCAACAAACAGCTCCAGGAGTAATTTATGCCTGCATTAAATTTATTATTAAAGTCACTAGTTAAATGTAGAAGTGTTTGAGTTCGTCGCTATTTGCAAAACTTCATGTTTGCTCATGTTAATTTTGTGTAAACAAGGAGGCATAGCTGATAAATATTACGTTGCTGTAAATTGAATATTCGTGGAACATATTATTTTAAACATCATTGGTTCAACAACATTTACTCTCAATCACTCGCTGAATTGCAATTGTGATTTATACCGAATGCTTGCAATGGGAAATGTTCACGTCTCTATCGTTTCTCATAATGTTAGAAAACCCAGATGAAGTTCTTCAGCTTCTATTTATGCATTACGGTGGAAGATATCAACTTCAATTATATTTAAAACATATTTACTGAAATAATAAAGAAGTAAAAATTTAGTAAAATATAGAACATTTTTAAAAACAACATTAAAACTAGTTCCATTAACTAACAGCAATTAGCGAAACAAAGTCTCATGTAACGTGATCAAAACATAAAGGAAGAGCGAAAAGTGAAAAGAGGTATATGTACAAAGAAGTAGCCATCTTGTCAACAATTAAGGGTGGGAGTTGTGTTTGACTTTGTCTTGCGTGTTTTGAAGTAATGGTTAAATATTATTTTAATTCAAAAGCATCCCCCGACTTTTCCACGTGTTGCTATCCCAGGTTATTTCTTCAGCCCCTCGACTTTTGTCCAACTTGTCGCAATTCGGATTTTATTCTCTTTTTTCGATAATGTGAATATCAGATCATCTGTTGCCATTCAAGGGTCTTTGACCGGAAAGTCCTAGGGTTCGAGTCCCGTTGGTGGCGGATTTTTGACACTAGGTACATAACTAGGTCGAATTCAGCTGCTTTCTGGCGGATAATCGTAGTAACCAGCTGATCTGATAGGTAGTTTTCCACAGTTTCTCTGATGTGTGCCAGGCGCAAGCAGCACTTAAGGAAATCGTGACAGTAGTAATGTTAGGCTATAAGTTTATTTTGTTATGTTATTTTAATTATTTCTGTGTTTGTTGGGAAGGCTATTTTAACTTTATTCGAACGTAAACTTTTGGGATGTAAGATTCGTAAGAGTCCTAATAAGGTGGGGATTTTAAGAATTCCACAGCCTTTTGTTGATGCTATTAAATTGTTTTGTAAGGAGGAGACTTATCCAATCTTCATCTTCTAAGGTGCTACAGTATTCTCTTCAATGTCTTGGCCTGCTCCAAAACTGCCTTCCTTTTTCTTCTACCTTTAACCACCTCCTGCCAATTCCTAATCCCTAGTCTGGCAATGTCCTTCATAACTTCATCTTTTCATCTGATTTTCGGTCTCCCTTTCTTTCTTGCTGAAGTCGGGTACCATTTATAAATATTCCTCACCATTCCTTCTTCTTGCATTCAACATAGGTGTCCCAACCAGCCAAACCGAAGTGAGATAATGTGATTAACAACGATTTTAGATTTTATGATGGCTTCAGTTTCATGATTATACCTTATCCTCCAGAGGTCGCCCGCAGACTTTTCCAATAATATATAATTATTTAATGTATTTTTTGTCCAGTACTTAGATTTTTTATCTCTTTCAATTTGATTTGTCACCTCGAAACTCAAAATTATCCGTCAATCACACTAAGATCCGTTTTCTGGGCGACTGTTATATTGTTTTTCGCTTTCTAAAATTCTTTCGACGGTCTTCGCCAAGAACGGGCAACAGGCGCGCCGACACTTCGCCGCAGCCTCCGCCCACGGCCCGCCGCCCACAGCCCCGCGGCGCGGCGCGGGCTGAGCCAATTGGTCGAGCGAATGGAACACGCCCACGCGCCGTCCGCGGAATGAGCGGCGAGGTTTCATTTTTGTGGGAGTGGCATTGAATTCGCCTCGAAGCCTCGCGACCTCCCAACGCTGCCCTCGCGGGCTTCGCTGGGTCAAGTTGCTAATGGCGCTCCCCGTCCATCGTGGCGGCCGCCTGGATTATCCCCGTTTCGCCTTCGTGACGCGCAACGCGTTTCATGTCTTTCCGTGATCACCTGACGCTGTTTTCCACGGTGATAAATCCGTAGCTAATTCTAGGAAGTGTTCAGCTAGCAGTGAAAAATGAATGAACTCTCGACCTTTGGCTTCGGAGGGTCAAATGTTTAATCCTCTTCCGTCGACTTGGCTGTTAAGTCTTTCAGAAGACACATTTCTCCTTGTAAATCGTGAAATTCGTTTCAAAAGTTTGAACGTAATTGCAAGTAGTAAATATTATTATTTTATCTTTACTCAGAAAAGAGAAAATTACGAGCATGTAACGCTGCGTGAAAAAAAACGGAGAATCTTTGGCAAAAACACTCATATTACGGAGCCTTCGTACCGAAAAAGTGGATAAACCCAGTTGCTAAATTTAGAAAAAAAAATCCTCTAACATGTGGTGTAGCCATAATCTATGTTTTGTGAGTCCTTGATACCGAAAAATCGTATGATGGCAAAACGGCTGCCTGTCCGCCCGTGAACAATACTATCGACTAAACCGTTCCGCCGATTTTCTCCAAAATTGGTATTTCTCAATCGATCTGACTGATGTCGCCGATTCTTGAATTTGAAACCGATATTTTAATGTTGAGGATACTCTACATGAAGCCCCTGGTGCGTTTTGAAAATTTTCAAAGAAAATTGCTCCATCGTCTTGATTAAATTTTTTTGTTGGATGGTGCGAAGAGTGTTTAAGATAATGGTGCAGGTCTCATGTTCGTTGAAAATCCTTGTTTTTCGAATATTTCAAACGTTCAAACCTTTTTCGGAGTCTTCCTACAACTAAAGTATTGAAGATAGAGATTTTTTCCCTATATGAAATCTTTTCCTTAAAGATAAATTTTGAAATAAGGTCATGAACAATTTTTTGACCTTGTGAGCACTTCTCGCGTAATTTTGTGTAAAAATACGGCCGAGAAAGAACGTGCTGAACACCGCTAGTTAAAAATATTCACGATATCACTGATTGATTGATTTTTTTCATGTTTCCGGGCGTGTCAAATGCTCTGGTCATTAGTCCCGTTAGTGTAGTGCATATTTGTTTCTCGGGAGATGGAGGGGATCTTCCCCCGCTGGATGGCGAGATCCGGCGCCGACCTACCGTCGGCTAGTGCGGTTTCCCCCTAACCAGGACTCTCCCACCAGCGGGGCACCGCCCCAGCCGGGACAAGTACTAAGCTCCCAACCGGTCTCCCGGGATATGTGGTAGTGTAGTGCATGTTAGTGTAAGTGTGTGTAAGGGGAGAGAATAGGACAATGAAGGAGAAGGACAGATCGCGCGCGGTTTGTGGCCCGTTTTGTAGGGTACTGCTCCGGCATTCGCCTGGTGTTGATCGGAGAAACCACGGAAAACTACCGATCAGAGCAGCCGGCCGCTAGAATTCTCCTCCAGACAGCGACTGAATTCGACCTAGCTGAAAAGCTAGTGTCGAAAATCCTGCCGCCATTAGGTCTCGAACCTAGGACCTCCCGGTCAGAAGCGCTGCAGTGACATCAGTTGATGCACTGAGCTACCGCTCCCGGTCGACGATATCACTGCGTGTTGCAGGGAAATATGAGATGAGGATAGTATAAAGAGCCGACTTTTTAACGCATTTCGTACTCTAAGTCACTAACCTTGAATTGACACTATTCTTTAATTGAAGGGAAATATTTACTTCAAGAAATTAATAAATAATTATTTTATTATCATCTTTCTTCAAATGTTTTAATATTTTATAGAGTGGAATTGCGATCTCGAACCAAAGATCAAAATTACCAGCTAGTCTCTTCAAATATTGGATTCAGGTCCCAATTTAAAAAAAGGAAACATTCTACAATCGAAACCCGTCTATCAATATTTTTACAATATAGGCTCCTTCCTAAGTGCGTCCCAAGAAAAATCGACCTTGTCATAATGAAACTTTTTATTTTAAACTAATTAGTTTTTAAATAATCACAAAACTTTCATGATTTAAAAGCATATTAAAAATCTCCTTTAACTATTGGAATAGTCTGTTTGTTATTAGACACGGTAGTTTTCGCGCTTATTGACATTACATTGTAATATTTATTTTATATAATCATTTTTCTATTTTGTTACGCCTAGTTTACATTTATGGGGTTTGTACTTGAGACGAATAACGACTTTTGTGTTTCTTCTTCTACTTTTCTTTCCTTTCATGTTATGTTATTTCTCGCGATTCAAGTAACGCTAAATCCTATATTCGTCCCAGATGCGTTCAGCCAGCGTTGAATAACGCGTACGATGTCTCGTGGATGTTTACAAAACGTCAAAAATGCGAAACGTGGTTTCGTGCTTATCCATATGGATGGCGATTTGACTTTAAAATTATAGGAATGAAGATTAGCGAGTCGTTTAAAGTGTGTGGTTTGGTCCGTTAGCCGCGTGGGCTCGTGGTTTAGCTTGATTCGTTCGGTTGCGGCGAGATCTGTCTGGTAGCTGGAAGCGAATTAGCAACGGCAAGCTTATCCCCAAGGGAGCAATTACAACGCATGGAAGCATTACATTACAATACATTTGAGAGAACCAATCACTGTAAACAATATTTGAAGAGTATATTTACGCAGTTCTTCTTAGAAATAATTATTAATTATTAGTACTTTATTTTAAAAAATTAAAAAAAGGTAATATTGTAAATTACTCACAAGTGATTAATTATCTTTTCTAGACACACTTTGTAAAAACTTGATAATGAAACTTTCATTTTGTAGCGTTTATGAAAAGGAACCTATTCTGTAAACTTGTTGATTGATAGGTGCATCATCATCATCGTCCCGTACATACTCCCGTAAAATTCTGTTCGAAAGTCGTTCGTCCCTGAAAGCAGTTGAACGTTGTTTTAAGTGTTGCGTATACTAAGCGGCCCTACATAGGAGAGTATGAACGTTTTTTCATTGTGATGTACTTGGCATGAAAGTCAAGTTCTAACTACCTCAACACGTCCTCTGTTATAAAATAAATCCGCATCCATTCATTATTTTTGCCTAAGAAACCCAACAAGCCGCACTGGATGGCCGATAATGAGCGTGTACGACTCAGAGCTTCGGTCCGAAGGGTCGCGGGTTCGAGTCCCGCTTTGGGCATGGTTTTTTTTGCCCCTTGTCTGTCATGAATGTGTTGTCGCGAAAGGCCTCGCGTTCTGCTGATCCCAGATCAGAAAGCCCGCAAGTGTGTTGGTGTCTAGTGTATGGTCGAATATGCGTCACACCTGGATGTGAAGGGTAACCGGCTGTTTGCTGGATAAAATCCTTAGAAAAAGCCAATAATAAGAAAGCAAAATCCAAGGGAATCACTTCCCTGTATCTGGTCGGCAGCAGCCCATTTATCCCCGCCTGTAACCTGACAATTTGCAGAAGTAGGTCGCTTTTCCTCTTATAATACCTTCCCCTTCGCCGCCGCCGTCGTCGTCATCTCCGTAACCGCGTGTTCCCTTCTCGGTATGCAGTCATACACTTCCGCGCTATTGCAAGCACCAGCAATACATGGAAGGTTTTATTGATGTTATAAACGACACCGGGAAAATGAGTCGTGTAAAACCCCTTCGAAAATACCAGATTCATCTGTATGTACCAACTTTCCTTAGTGTTGATCTGGGCTGTCCGGGAGACGCCGCGTCGAAGGCTGGGGTACCGACGTTTCGACCGACATACAGCCCTGAAGAGGTCCGCGATGTGTCGGTCGAAACGTCGGCACCCCAGCCTTCGACGCGGCGTCACCCGGAACAGCCCAGATCATGACTGGCCGCGGAAGCCTACGATATCTCTTCCCTTAGTGTTGTAGGGCCGGGCACTGAGATGTAAAAGTTCAGAGGTCTTTTTTGTTGGCGGAGCGTAGTCTTTAAAGGGATGGTTAAATCACTGCGCATCCCATCGACATTTACCCTGTCATGATCTTCCTATCTCCCTTAATATATTAGAAGTCAATACGGATTTCATACAGCCATATTAATATCTTCATGTGGTACAGGTCACGTGTTAAGCAAAGGGGCATGACAATATAAATGTATGACTCCTCCCACGGCGACTATCAGAAATAAAGGTGACACTGTTCTCATCTCACATATTACTGAAAGGTGTGCGGTATCGTCCTGAGGGCTGTCTAAAATCTTGGTATATCTACGTTAAACGCTCTGAATGGCATTCTGCCGAACAACTGCGGTCTCGCAGGTGCGCCACACCCTCCAAGCCTGCGCCCCGGCATCTCCGCGCCTCGTCCCATCCAGTCCCGCCCCGTCCCTCTCCGCCCCGCCCGTCACTTTCGCCTCGCCCGTCACTTCCGCCCCGACCCTTCCGTCCCGCCCCCGTCCCTTTCGCCCGCCCCCTCTCGGCCGTGCTCGGCATTTCCCGCCCCGCCCCGTTCCGCCCCGCCCCGCTCCGCCCCGCTCCGCCCGCTCCGCCTCGCACCGCCCCGCTCCACCCCGCCCCGCTCCGCCCCGCTCCGCCCCGCTCCGCCCCACTTCCGCCCCGCTTCCGCCCCGCTTCCTCCCCGCTTCCGCCCCGCTTCCGCCCCGTTGCCGCCCCGCTGCCGCCCCGCTGCCGCCCCGCTTCCGCCCCGCTGCCGCCCCGCTGCCGCCCCGCTTCCGCCCGCTTCCGCCCGCTGCCGCCCTGCTGCCGCCCGCTGCCGCCCGCTGCCGCCCGCTGCCGCCCGCTGCCGCCCGCTGCCGCCCGCTGCCGCCCGCTTCCGCCCCGCTTCCGCCCCGCTTCCGCCCCTCGCCCGCTCCCCCCCTCGCCGCCCTCTCCCGCGTCCCACGCGCGTGCACACCGCACCGCACCGCACCGCACACCGCTCCGACTCCCTGCCTGCGATTTAATATGTACGGATGTGGAATTCGCGTCCCGGGGCGGCGCGGCGGTGACGACGCTGGCGGCGGCGAGGCGGGCGCCGTGCCGTGCCGGGCCGGGCCGAGGTCCGCCCGCAGGGGCTGCGGTTCGTTGCATTTTGCATTGCGTGTCCCCCTCACCCCGTCCTCCCGGAGTCGTAGTCGCAGCTGACGTCTGCTTTGGGCGCCGCAGTCGCCGATGTGGAGCTTTTCACCTTGCCTTGTTCTGGCCTTTTGTCGGCCCGGCTGCTCACTACAGCTGTAGTGCTGGGCGTTCATCGGTCTGTAGCATTCGTGATAATAAGATATCGGAAATTTTGGCATGGAAATTTGTGAAATGCTCTGTACGGCATTTAAAATAGGTTATTTTGACGGTCGGTATTTTGACTCACACGACCGGTTGCTTGCCGCTCAGTTTGCGGCAAATCAGAAAACGCATCTAAACATGAGTACTTTTGTGGTTGATTAGTGAAAAATGAGTTGCAGGTGATGTAGATGATGTAACAATATTTCTGAAAGGATTTCGCATTAAAATATTTAAATAGTTGTAATTAATACTTCCAACTTTCTTCACTGATATTCAGAGCTATAGCGTCTTCCATTTCCATCAACACACGTACTGATATTCAGAGCTATAGCGTTTTCCATTTCCATCAACACACGTTTTTATGATTATACGTCCTTTATTATTAACCAATGTGTCGCTTGCAGCACGTTTCAGCATTAAGTGTAGATGCCTCATAGGGAAAATCACACGAGTACTCGCGAAAAGAAACCATCTCAGAAATGGCTGTCTTCGGTTTATGTCTGAAAACCCAAATCGCCAGAGAAAAAGTAAAAAACGCAACTGTGCCGAAAAGAGAGAGAGGGATAGTGAGAGAGAGAGAAAGAGAGAAGGATAGTGAGAGAGAAGGATAGTGAGAGAGAGGGATAGTGAGAGAGAGGGATAGTGAGAGAGAGGGATAGTGAGAGAGAGGGATAGTGAGAGAGAGATAGTGAGAGAGGGATATGAGAGAGTGGGAAGTGAGAGAGATAGGAGTGAGAGAGATGGATAGTGAGAGAGATGGATAGTGAGAGAGATGGATAGTGAGAGAGAGGTATAGTGAGAGAGTGGGAATGAGAGAGATAGTGGGAGTGAGACAGAGAGAGAGAGTCTAATACCCAACAAAAGTAAGACATGGGAAGAGCGAGGTCGCGACTCAACCCTGCAGAATCCGTACATCTACACTTTTTTCTTGTCCTCGCGCCTCGAAAGTTTCAGCCACCATGTGGATCCAACGATTTATAATTGTGTTACAGAGGCGCATCGCCTAAGCGCACACAACTGCGACTTTTCTAAGAGGGGCCGGAGTCGTTAATTTCGTCGACACAGTATATCGTCGTCTAAAGAACGCTTGGCTAACAGAGTAACTTGTCTACAGCGATGCAAAACTGTGAATTTCGCATAATATTTCACTTTCATGACTTAAAGTTTGTGAACATTCAAAACATAAATTACCATGTATAAATAATATACATAAATTAGGAAGAGGAAGCCCAGCCCGCGAGGCGGTATGCTCATCCCCCGAGGCGGCGACAGCCTTCGCTATCCGAATTAACAGCGACGTCTCCTTGGGCTTACGTTGCTGGCTGGCTTGCTTAATGAAGAAATAATGTCGGTCATTTACGGTCGTCCTTGATGTAGAATATTTACCAAAGTCACCCCATGGGAATCTCCCTTCTTTTCTTGTATCATCGCTATCATCAAGTTTTGACGCTGTTCACTTAATATTACTTTATTATTATATTATTATTATTATTATTAATATTTACACGACATTATTATAAATTTTTACACATTGCTGGTTCACAGGAAGCTGATTCTCAAATAACAACGTGTTTTCGCCAAGTGTGTTATTTGCTATTTATATAAGAATTTGAATTTAGAAAGTTTCGGACAATGTGGCAAGTATTTAAGGTGACAGACTTCTGCATTAAAAGCCTTGCACGAATATCGAGTTGTTGTAGGTTTTCTTTGACGTGTTTTTTTATAACGCTATTACTGGAGATAATTATTGGGAAAATGAATTCTTAGTTCTGTTTCCATTGATCTTTGATTTAATATGCCAGATCGCTGTACTTCCTTTTTTTTTTTTTTCAAGAATCCTTTTTGCATGTTCCTATGGGAAGGGACTGGAACACCAATAAGAAAAGTAGTTTTTGGCACCTTGAGAGTTATCACAATATCTGGCCTGTTATGTTCTACAGTGTTTTGCGTCAAAATTATGCGATCGAAATAAATTCTGACCTTTTCATTTTCCAACACAGGTTCAGGTTTGTATGTGTAGTAAGGGGCATGATGATCATTACAATGATTATTATTACTCTTCTCGTTTAAAAAGCAGGACCACTCCATTTCAATAGTAGAAATTGTAATTTACATATTCCTGTTTCATTTAGTTAAACATAAGCATCGTTCACCACGAAAAAATAAAAAAAAAAAATATTTCTCCGTGACGAGGTCAATGCCACCTGTCCTTTGAATCTGGAGGAAGTGAAGGAAGGGTGGGTTGCTCTCAAGTAAACTCAGAACCTCACGTACGGCTCGATTTGTTGACCAAGACAACTGGGGCAACAACATCAACATATAATTTGCCAGTTTTCTACTTGAACTGCATGTCATTTCTTTCAAAAAAGGCGAAAAATTAATTTTAATCTTAAAACATTTGTTTGAAGTAATAAGTTATTATCTTAACCGTAGAATTCAGAGCGTATTAAATAATAAATAAAAGATGATCATTGTGATAATGCATTTTTTTCAATGATTCATATTGTAGACTAATTTTGAATAAAATGCCAATTTTTGCGGTTCTTCATTTCGATAATTAAGTTGCCTGATTAAATTACCAATATGTTTGTAATACTGCTAGCATGTTAATATCAGTAAATTCAGTAAATCACATGTGATAAATTAGTATAATCAACGAATTAACTTCAGTTAAAATGGTGTTGCGTGAAATAAAATAGATGCTTTCAATCAAATGTAGCAGCGAACTATACAAAGGGAGAATAAATCCTACGGCAATTTTTAAATATTTACAATGGCTGTGCTAATGATCCGTTTAAACACTGTAGCTGAAAAATTAGAAATTGAGCTTCAGGATTGCCCTCGTTACCAGCAAATCACTAATCTCTACAAGCAACCCCTCCTATGAGTAATCTCCCGTCAAAATAATAATAATATAATCAGTGTGAATCATTCGTAATCAGTAATATTTTTTATCTCTAAATATAAAGTGCATTTATATTAAAGATGAAAAATGGTGTAAGTTAAAAAGATTTTCACGCTAGAAAATGTTCATACTATTTTTTATTATGAAGTGGTATATGTGCAGTTGAACTGATCTTTTGCAGAATATTTTATAACAGCAGATATTTTTAAGAAAGCATAGATAATCGTCAAAACACCCGCACGCTGCAAGAAATAGATGAAATCTTAGCCCTAGAAATAATTTTGGCCAACTTAATAGTTTGTCATTAATCATCACACAACAAATACATTTTAGAACTTAACCAAAGAATAAACCCACATCCGCATTCAAAAGCTTAACAATATTTAGAAAGTGGCGAAAATTAACGAAATATAATTTATATCGATACCATACAGAATAAAGTATCGTTACACCAAGAGTACTTATTTCAAGAAGCGATTGGTGTAGACATAATTTTAAAGTATTTTATCTTATCCTCAAGTACATCTCAGGAATTTTAAGAAATGATACTTCACATTTATTTTTCATAATATTATCCTGTACAACCCATTTTAACAAGTGTCAAGTAAGTTATTTTCTCTATGGCAATACAAAATTAGGCGTGTAATATGCCAGAAAATATGGTAAGAAAGAACTTGCAAAATTTAACACTATCAATTGTGGAACAATCCATTTTATTTTTCCTATAATCCGTTTTTTTTCGGTACAAACGCGACTGTTTTCTTATGAGTTCCACTATTTAACACTATCAAACTCGGAATGGTGAAAAATATCTGCAGGAAACTTATCACAACGTCAGAAATGCTTCTAGATCGAAAGGACTCAACGGCCGCGAGATCTTCTTTATTCCATTGAATTTAACCTTTAGTTCGATTAACACCACATTTGCTGGTGATCTCGCAATTTGTCGTAGCTTCCGAGATTTCGGACGCTTGTTAGAGATCGACGTGTGTCAAGATTTTCTCAGAACAATTTCTCATAACACAATGCAGAATATCAATATAAGTTTGGCCATGAGTTCAATGTTTATTCTGTGTTCGGTTGGTTGTTGGTAACGTTAATGATTATTGTTATATACTAGTTTTGGAAACTAGTTCTTTGTTGAGGTTTCTCTTGTTGCATTAATCAAGGTGGTGCTCGCATACGGGTGGAGTATCTTAAGATACATTTTATAAGATATTTGAATACTATTATGGCTGTGTTGGCCATTGCGGGTCGTTCGTTGGCGCTGAGGTGGTCGAACGAATTGAAAGTGCTGTTTGGCCTTTCTTCGTCTACTTGGAACTAATGGTCTACTTCAGCAAAGGATCGTCAGAAATGGAAGACCATGTCTAAAACCTGTGAATGTTCCTGCAGATAGTGCAGAGAGTGAAAAATTCGGAATAATAATAATAATAATAATAATAATAATAATAATAATAATAATAATAATAATAATAATAATAATAATAATAATAGTAATAATAACGTCTATGTTTTATGGAAGTAAGAAATTTCTATTGATAATCTTTTGCACGTCACCGACGTTTTAATAAAATCATCTGTCCTTTAATATTTTTATGGCTCAAGTCACGGCATTCATCACAAGTCATCGCATTCATCCCAAGTCCCCACAACCGCTTTCTCAAAAATCAATCTTTCCCACGTCTCCGCCGCTTAAGTCAACACCACCGTGCCCTTCAACGAGTTCCTTTCCTACACGTTTTAGTTGTAATAATTTCATTTTCATTTAGCTGCGTGCTCGCAATTTCTAGTCGCAGGTGGTGCAGCCGACATAAGCTAGGGAATGAATGAAAGGCCTTTAATTTATCGTGGCATGCGATCTTTCCGCTGCGCCGCGGCCGCTCCAGCGAAGAACCCGCCCGGGCGCTCGGGTTCTGCGAATCCACGCCAGGCGCCGCGCCGTGCGGAAGGTGCCTGCGCCGCGGAAGGCCGCCGGTTCAATATTTACTCTGCGGCAGCGCGTAAATTCGCGCATCGAGCAGACCCCGCTGGAACACACGGCTCCCCGCCGACGCTGAGCGCTACACGCCCACGGAGGAACGTTTGAAACGCTGAGAGAGGAAGCGGCAAAGTAACTCGTTGAAGGGCACGGTGGCGTTGACTTAAGCGGCGGAGACGTGGGAAAGATTGATTTTTGAGAAAGCGGTTGTGGGGACTTGGGATGAATGCGATGACTGTGATGAATGCGGTGACTTGAGCCATAAAAATATTAAAGGACAGATGATTTTACTATAGATGAGGTCCTAGGTTTGCGTTGACTGAGTGACAAAATGAGTGCATGGACGTAACTTGCAGTTCTATTGTCAGTAATGGGCAAGCACTAGCTGTCGAAGCTGTCCCTTCTTATAGTAATATCTCAATAAGATAGTTGTAGTGTGTTGTTGCGCTGTAATGCAGTAGTGGCACTAACAACGAATGAAAAGACCGGGAGCAGAAGTCCCGACCGTGGGAGGATTTTCGACACTGGCTTTCCAGCTAGGTCGAATTCAGTTGCTGTCTGGAGGAGAGTTCTAGCGGCCGGCTGCTCTGATCGGTAGCTTTCCGTGGTTTCTCCGATCAACTCCAGGCGAATGCCGGAGCAGTACCCTACCAAACGGGTCACGGACGGTGCGCGATCTGTCCTTCCTCTTCCTTGTCCTATCCTCTCCCTTTACACACACACTTACTATAACGTGCACTACACCACCACATTTTTCGGGAGACCGCTCGGGAGCTTAGAGCTTGTCTCGGCTGGGGCAGTGCCCCGCTGGTGGGAGAGTCCTAGTTTGGGGGAAACCCCACTAGCCGACGGTAGGTCGGCGCCGTATCTCGCCATCCAGCGGGGGAAGATCACTGCCATCTCCCGAGAAAAAAACGTGCACTACACTAACGGGACTAATGACCAGAGCAGTTGGCGCGCCCGGAAACACGAAAAAATCAATCAATCAATCAATTGACTCAAGCGGCGGAGACGTGCAATACACAACGGGTTTTTACCAAGCAGTGGAACAAAATTTTTTGAGAATGTAGTTGTGGCGACTTGGATGAATGCGATGTCTTGTAATGAATGTGGTGGCTTGATCCATAATAACATTAAAGAGCATATTAAACATTTCTGCAGTCTGTCAACAGACGATAATAACGTCACACAAATACATGGCGAATTATAGGGATGAGTAAGGCGAATTAACATTGATAATGGTTACAAATTCAAATCAGATTATACAAATTAATGTAAATATTTGTTAATATATATTACGTTAAGTCAAGTATCATTCAATTAACACACCAGTAATTAAAGACAATGACATAAAAATATAATTTTTGCAAGGTTTCTTCTTCGCCCTCTCCCACTACCTCCACTCCTCCACCCCCAATTTTTTTAATTTTATTATTTTTTTCATAGACTTAAGTTCTCATAAATCATTTGATTTCAGGCAGCTTTTTACCATCTTATTTGCAGGACCCTTTGAGTTTTCTAACATGTTTCATTTAATTATCTAACACTTTTACTCAATACATATTTTGGCATTATTCTTTATTACCACGTCCATCAATTGACATCCATTTTCACGCAATTTGTGGCTCCCATTAAAGACGATGATGAGGGCGGGTTAGTCGGCGGTGGAGGAAAGTACGATTTCGACATGGCGGAGGTGGAGCAGGGCCGAGCCACAGTGGCCGGAGTGGGAGTGCGCGTCGGCGGGAGGAGCAGGGCGGATGAAATCGCTTCTCTCGCCCTGTGAAGTTCTGTTGGCAATCATTGGTCCATTGCTTCGAGTTAAGGTTTTCCTCCACCAGATTGGTTTGAGTTCGGCGAAGGAGATATTTCTCCGCGGGAGCTGCGCCGCGTCAGAAAACTTCGCGGCAACTCTCTGCTCGAGACAGCGCGCAACTCGGCCGACAGCTCGCGCGCTCGCCGCGTCAACCCCCTCACTCCCGCCCCTCGCTCCGCCCCTCCTCCGCCCACTCGCCCCCTCCCACCGCGCACTCCCCTTTCCACCGCTCGCCCCCCCCCCCACCGCAAGCACTCTCCCCTCCCACCGCTCGACCCTCCCCTCCCGCTCGCACCCCCCCTCCCCGCTCGCACCGCTCGCACCCTCCCCTCCTACTGCTCTCACCCTCTTCACCCCCCGTTCGCACCCACCCTGCTCCCGCTCCCACCGTCCCCTGCCCCCGCTGCTTTACTTCCCTCTTCCACCTCGTCGCGCTCCGCCTCGCTCTGTCCCGCCTTCCCCGTCCCCTCCTCCCCCCCGCCACCCCGCACTTCATTCTCCTCGACTTGCTCCAGCACACATCGTCACATTCCGTTTCACTCAGCCCCGCCCCTCTCAGCCCTTCCATGTCACTCCCCGTCCCTCCTGGCCCTACCTAAACCCTCCCCGCCTCGCCTCGGTAGATATCGGAACATAGCAATCGTTGTGTCAATTTCTGGATGAGCACTAGTGTAGTAATGAAGGAAGTGAATCTGACCCGAAAGAGAATTTCGTGACACCGTCTGGCACGGGAATTTATTATTATTATTATTATTATTATTATTATTATTATTATTATTATACTGCATATTATGCAAGTCTGCCAGATTGTTTGATCTCTCCCGGAAAAAAATTCTCAGAGGTTGCCCAGCAGTTACTTATTAATTGCTTGCATTTTGGATCTTCATACGCTCGAGAAATTATCTTCGAAATGTACCATGTACTAAATCTGAAGGAAACTAATGTCTTGAGCCGTTGGTCACCAATATCTCAACTGACGTATCACAAAACCACTTAAATACTGGAAGGAGAAAATATGTTACCAGCGCAATAGAAGAGATATTTCCAGTTTCTCTTTAATCCGTTTTTCGAAACCATGAAAGTAATCCATATTCAGTGTTCCCGGTGCGACGTTACGCGCTTTCGTGTTCTTCCGTGTGTGGTTAATTGTTCCCGATTGATCGTGAAGTTTTTTTGTCTGTAAAATCATGAAGGAATTATGTGGCAAACATGGAATGTTACACGGCGTCGGTCATCCAGATACAACATTCTTATCGTGAAGCAAATCTTTCGAACACGTTCTGTGACTGACGTTCCAATTTGTGGCATCCCAGGTGTTCCTGATAAAGCGTTTCTTGTTTGCAATTTTCTCGTGGAAATTCTGTGTTCTGTTTATCTCACTCTCCAACTACGCGGGATTTCTAAGAGGATATGTGATGTATTATTGTTGTGATTCAATAAATACTTTTTTCTGTAAATGCCTCATGAAGATTTGATTATAAAGACTAATTCACTCATGAAATATTTTTCCCATTAATTTTGTACGAGTCTCTGGAATAGCTCATGGTCAGCACCACTTCCCGTGGTGTGATCCCGGGTTCGTATCCCGATCGAGGCAAAAATAGAGTTGTAGCTCTCCTTTAAAATCATCGCAGTTTCTGTAGCTGTGTGACGAAGAAAAGCTCAGAAAGGCGTAGTTTGCTAGTTACGATGAAGGAAATGTCACGTTCACCCTATCTCTTTTGCCCCTCAAGGGGAATAAATAGTCTCAGCAGGAGACACGGTAGTTGCGGCAAAGGTGGTCAATCGACCCAAATTACTATACAAAAATTTTACGGTCAGAATAGAAAACACTGCAATACAAAAATGCAACTTTGGTTAAATCCTATAACAGTAAAACTTGCTCAATGCGGAACGTGTATAATCGGAAATCTGTCTAATGTGAACCTAATCGCGGTCCTGCCAAACATAAATTCTACAGTATTAATTGCATAATGGGAATCTTGTTTAATACGGAAAAAATACTGCCCTTGAGATTCCGCATTGTGTAAGTTTTACTGTAATTAATTTGAAATATATTTTCCAAACCTACTTTATAATAAAAATACCACGCTTTGAGACAATCTAATCGCAAGACCTGTTCCTGTTTCTCAGGAACTGTTCAGGGTTATTTGCCGTATGAAACACTCAATTTATTACTTTAATTGTATGAGCAATTCAAACCAAATCATCACCATCACCGTCATTATTATCTTTGTTCTTTTATTACTGACTTCTATGGCTTCACGGATTAGTGTGTAAGACTTCCGAAGAAATCTCACGATTTCCCTGTAAGCTATTGAAAATTTCATTTCGCTTATTTCATTCTACCAGATATATTATGACAAGTGACACGGCTGTCACCTCAGTGAAATTTGGCAACAAATTAAAGTATTGCTTCTAGTAGGAAATGTCCGGTAGAATTTTTTCTCAAAGACGTATTTTTAGTCTTCTGTGGTTCTTTTGCGTTTGGTGAATGTAGAATATGGGTCTGTTACGCAAATATATTATTAAATTCTAGGTCAATAATACTAACTATTAAATTCTAACAATGTAACTTAAGACAAATCCGTTAATATACGTATTCATTCATTCACATGGCAATTCAATCAAATTCGATATTTCAATGCAGAAAACATACACTCAAACATCCTTCGAAATGTTTCTGATCTTAGATCTTCCCCTTACATCCTTTTTTTATTTCTCCAATTATCTTTATTATATAATTGTCACCTTTCCCATCACCTTGTTGGACGCACTTACGATCAAAGTGTTCAAAGGATTGGTTGTCTCTGTAGCTTAGGGGTTAGAGCAGCTCGGCGAAAAACAGAAGGCCCGGGTTTTGAATCCCGGTCGGGGTGGCCAATTCTTTGAGCTAATTTAATTATCTTTTTTGTCCTTTCAATATGCAACTTAACTGTGCTCCATCTTTTCATTACTTCTACTATTTTCCCTACGCCTCTCGTTTTCTTGCTATTGAAAAATAAATATCTCCTTTCGAAACATAAACGAAATACGTAATGCGATCCTCCGCAAGAGAAGTGCCCCGGTTTGCTCCGTGTTTAGCTCGGATGAACGCTAGCCGTCAGCAAAGTTCCATCAGAATTTTGACTTGTTGTGACGTTACGTAATTTTGCTTCTACGCGTGCCTCTTCTTCGGGACGTGACGGGGAGTATTATCTCGTAAACCCAGGCATCAGAACAGGACTTTCTGTGGATATTTGTAATTTGACAGTTGTCCGCAAAGTACAAGTAGAATTTACAGTTTAGTATTATTGTTCGTTTGCAGTATGAAATTCCACGGGTTGCTTTGTTGTAATTGCTGGGGCTGGGTTACTCGTGTATTGGTTTCTCCTTGAAAGTCGAAATTGCATAATTATCATTTCACTGTTTAAAATACTATATTCTTTATAATACGAGTATTATAACTTCTACCATTAGAGACGATGGTCTAACATATTCCACGTTAATCTTTGAATATTGTTGGTAAACAACTTGGATGAAGACTTTTGGGACCAAAATCACATTTAGAAATAGTGGTAATGCATACCTTTCGTTCAAAATACTTTTTGGGCGCCACTGTGAAATTCGTAGAATTGACCACTTACAAGAGTCGTAATGGCATGCAAATTGCATGAGCTTCGCGGAACACAAATTCGACCCAACAACGCTTTTTTTCCGCAGCATCAATAGAGAACATTGAATTGCTATTCCATTTTACTGTTAGTTCTAGAGTGTTATTCAATTACACTGATTTAATTACCGATGTAAATGATGAAAAGAGAATATCTATTCGGGAATGCAGTTGGATAAAAAATAAACAATACAAAACAGAATACTACGTTATATACGCCTATATTAGAAACGATGGATGAGATCCATTTATAAACGCTTTGAAATTTTAAAGAAATTCACCTGAATAACAGATTATGTGGTGAATCACATTCGAATACAACCATTCAAAGCATGTTATCATGTTGATGTCGTTCAGAAAACGAAACATGCTAATAAATGTTTCAAACGAATAAGCCATTGGAATTTTGCACGAAAGTTGTAGAGTGAAGTGATAAAAGTAGATCAGTATTGTTGGATTTATGGAGATATTTAGTGAACTCAAACGTCATTATTAAACCTATGTATTTTGTCTACCGGCTTAACAGTTCTATTCAGCTTTATTCGCGGAACTTGCCTGTTGAATGCGATATCGAAAAGTGCGTCGGTATGACTTGCAATTATCATTCACTGTCCTCGTTGGCTTTTAGCTTTAAAATCCTCCCAGAGGAGTCTTCGGCGCCTGTTGTGTTTGCTTCGCCTCGGGCGCCCCCTCCGGGACCTCCAAAGCGAGGCGCCGCGCGTGTGCAGATCAGTTCGTGTGACAGTTGGCTCCACTGCCGCCGCCCCCGGCCACCGCCCCTCCGTCGCCAGAGGAAAATATTAGCTCCAAAAATCCCGGACGCCAATGGATGGGAGGGAGGAGCTGCCGACGGACGCCGCAATCCTATTAGGCACCACACGCTCTCACCCCCCCACGCCTCCGCCACCCAAACCCCAGTAGCCCTCGCCGCCCCGCGCATCATGCCATCTCCGTTCTCGCCGCCCTCACCCCGCCCTCACCCGGCCTCACTCCCCGCCCTCACCCTCGCCCTCACCCATCCGCCATCACCCCCCCGCCCTCACACACCCTCCGGCCGTTATCGTCCCGCCCCACCGCCCTCACCGGTCTCGCCATCATCGCCGCCCACGCCACCCTGGCTGCCCCGCCGCCCTCGCCTCCCTCCCCAGCTAGCCATCCGGCCCCCCGCCACCCCGCCCACCCCCATCCCCATCTCCCCTCTTTCCTCCAGCTATCCAGCCTTCCCACCCGCCCCCCCCTCCACACCCATTTCCTTCTCCGCCCCGCCGCCAACACCCCCGCCTTCGCCGCCAGCGGCGCGCATAAAGCAATATCTGCTGGCGGAAGCCCCGCCCCCACCGCGTCGCAACGCGCGAGGCAAAGTCTGAGGAAGGGGAGGAGGTGGGGGCGAGGGCGGGGGCGGGTAGCGCAGATGAGAAGCCCTCGCATCGAGGTGCGCCTGGAGGGAGGGAGGCAGCGCGGATTGGGCCGAGAGCTTACACTGCGGAAGAGGCGAGGGGGTGGGCCCAGACTGGAGGTGAACCTGCGCTGGAATTGGGCACGTAATTCACTTTCCCGCTATTGAAATGGCGACTTATCCTTTCCGGCTACTTTTGCCTCTGCGCTGTGTGCTTTATTAATGATCAGTTTAGAAATGAATACATTGGAATCTGTAACTCAAACCTTCGAATCATGAATTTTCAATGCCTTTCAGTTGCCATTTCAACTAATATTCGGTTATTGAAGATTCTCTATGGAGGTTCCGACGTACAAATTGTGGACGGTAAACAGTTTCCATGAAACTCGTTGTTTACATGATTTTGAAGGGAGATAAATGTTTATTTATTGCTTCGATTCTTACAGTTGATTCAGTTACGTACTTGTATCGTGTGCTTTACTCCGTAAATTAAATTGTTTTACGAAATGTTTACATTGCTCATGGACTTAGCAATTAATTATATTGTACGTTCCCATCAGGAATATGTGCTTCAGCGGAAAGAGGATACATTCATTGAATGAACAGTCACGCTTTAAAAATATGCACTACTGATGTAATAACAGCGGAGATGCCAAATTATAATTTTCAGATCCGAAAATCATTCAGATATATTGCCGGTAGTATATCGTAGATACAAAATTTAGGAAAGAAAATCCGCATTTCAATGATGAAAATTGCCTCCAAATACTTTTACTAACAAATGCACAGTATCAATTTATCAGCATTACATCAGGCAATGCACAAGGAACGAACTAATTTTACCGTTCTGACAAATTACATGCCCTTGAGGCAAATAAATAGCTTTTCAAATTGAATGCAAATCACGTCTAAACAAATGATTTTACATGTTCATGATCGTAGCAGCATGACAATTATCGTAGTAAATAATGTTTCTTAAGAGTACGCGATGTCAAAAGAAAAGTATAATTAAATGTTGAAAACACTTAAACATGGCCAGAGGATGTCGAATGCAACTGGTTTTTCCGAACACAATTCCACAATATAGAGTTATTTACAGATTACGTAAATTTAGAATAAGAACATACAGAATAGAAAACTGGTTCCGAGAGAATGGCCTCGGTCATTTCACGTCTCGTCAGCACTAGACAATATTTGCTTAAATTTAAAAAACTGCTATAATACAAAAAGATCTAACTCCCGCCCCTTCTTTCTTTCTTCTTTCTTTTTCTTTTCTTTAACTCTTCCTTTTTTAATGTTTTTAAATTATGAACTCTGTTAATTCTAATTTTTATATTTTATATAAAAATTATTGTCAATTATTTTATATTATAAAGATCTAACTCTCCGCCCCCTTCTTTCTTTCATTCTTGTCTTTTTCTTTTCTTTAATTCTTCTCCTTTCATTTCATAAGATGTTTTATAAGTTTTTTTAAATTATGTAGGGGAGTTTTTGTTTTTTTCCTCCCTTTCAAAATTCAAAATTTAAGTAGTATATGACTTGGTGTAGGGATCACAGAATTTTGAAAATGTGCACACAATTCACTTTTCCCCATAGGACGTCATACGCAGTTTTTAACTGCTTTTTTTGACGTAAAATAAAATAAATAAATAAATGTAACTCTGTTAATTCTAATTTTATATTTTTCTTGTATCAGAAAACTGATGATGATGGCTAAGCCATCGAAAGCTGCTCTTATTGAAATAAATAATATTGTTGACAATGACAACGCCTTCAATCATTTCAATTTCCTAGTCAGTCGTAAAGGGGCGAGTGTGAGTACCTCGAGGCTGACGCAGAGCCTTGTATACGCATGTTTACGTCATGCTTGCGAGCTGGGTTGATGGAGACTCCCCTGTAAGGTACAGAGGTCACCCACAGCCTGATCGAAGCGACTCGACTGTCAGAAAGGACGGCAGAGCAAGCTGCTAGTCAACTAAGCAAAGCAGGAATGGAAATTAAGACTCCCACGACCTATTTGGAGAGCGTATTTTGCCGTTCCCAAAGAGGCGATGCGAAGCGATTGATTCATTGACTGATTGAAATGTCCTGGCACGTCAATTGTCATGATCATTAGTCACAGTAGTGTAATGAAGATTTTTTATGGCCGGAGGTGGCGATGTTTGTGCCCCGCTAGATGGTAAGATCCGCCGACGCCCTACATGTCGGTTTACGCTGTATTTCCCTCTCCATATATCTCCCTCAACGGGGCACCGCCTCAACCAGGTCAATTGATTGATTGATTTTTTCGTGCTTCCGAGCGCGTCAACTGCTTTGGTCATTAGTCCCGTTAGTGTAGTGCTTGTTTTTCTCGGGAGATGGCGGTGATTATCCCCTCGCTGGATGGCGAGATCCGGCGCCGACCTACCGTCGGCTAGTGGGGTTTCCCCCTAACCACGACTCTCCCACCAGCGGGGCACCACCCCAGGCGGGACAAGCTCTAAGCTCCCGACCGGTCTCCCGTAATACGTGGTAGTGTAGTGCATGTTAGTGTAAGTGTGTGTGTGTGTGTGTGTGTAAGGGGAGAGGATTGGACAAGGAAGGGGAAGGACAGATCGCGCGCGATCCGTGGCCCGTTTTGTAGGGTTTAGGGCGAACATTCCACGACGGTAACCCGGCATTCGCCTGGTTGACGGAGAAACCACGGAAAACTACCATAGAGCCCGGCCCTAGAATTCTCCTCCAGACGGACTGAATTCGACCTACTGAAAACAGTGTCGAAAATCCTGCCACCGTCAGGACTCGAACCTAGGAACTCCCGGTCAGAGGCGCTGCAGTGACATCAGTTGATGCACTGAGCTACCGCTCCCGGTTCAACCAGGTCAAATTCTAAGGCCCTGACTGGTATTCCGATAAGTGTGACAGTGCAGTGCAGTAAGTGTGTGTAAGGTAGGGGAGAGGATAGGTCGAGGAAGAGAAAGGAAATATCGCTCACGGTCCATGGCCCGTTTCTTAGGGTGCTGCTCCGGCATTCGCCTGGTAAAAACAGACTTCCCGATCAGAATTCTGCTCCAGACACCGGCTGAACGCGATCTACTGATCTAGTTAGTGTCGAAAATTTAGTGCTGAAGGGACACGAACCCTAGAACCTCCCAATCAGATCCCTGCAATGCAGCAATACGACTACCTCAGTGCTTAACTGCGCGACACGAGACGAGATAGCATCCTGAATTCAGTGTCGCGGATGGGTTGGGACCTCGGTCACACATTCGAACGTCCGGGTGGGGAATTGGAGGCTCACTCCGAGTGACCAGTTTTTCAGCGTTTCTCTCATCGTCAGCGACAAGTTTTGTCTACTTTTTCGTCACCTACAATAAGAGTTGTTTTGTTCAGAAAATTCGCCGTTTTTTCACGCAACATTACAATACTTTCTCTACACTGCGTAAGCAGTAGCGAAAAGTAAAATAGTGATTGCAGTGAGGAGACGGGTGAGGGTTCCGATTGCTCCCAGTTGCGCTTCGGATTTGACGTGACAGCTCCTGGACGAGGAGGAATCGAGGAGGGCGTGTGTGATTGGCCTCAAGTTATTCCGGTACTGGATAATGTAGCGGGTAAACTTCGAGTTGGCCAAGTGGTCTCATCCGCGTTACATGGCGTTCTGGTGAATCCAGACCACAGAATAGCATTTTCTATTGGGTGCCCAGAAGCCGGCCTGACGGTTTGCCTTCCTTCTCGAAGGGGGTGAGGATTTATCTGATCGTTATGTACTCGTCCCCGAGCATCTGAACCACGTGGTACATCGCCAAGCAGTTAGGAGGCTGCTGGCGCTATATACAATGTGCTCACCTCCTCGCACATGAAGGGCTGTACACCTGTAGATTGTCGAGCAAGCACCGTGGGAACTGATATGCGCTGTACCTTCAGGTAATCAAGAGCGGAGGATATTAAGGAGAGAGTTAATTATGCTTCCCCCCTTTTTGATGAGAATTTATTCTGACAAAATTATATTGTATGAATAAAGGCAAATGATTAGAAAGAGCATTTTACGTCCTGCATATTAAATCGTCTAATGCTGAAATTTTTAGATATTAACCGAATGAACTCAATTTGTGTATAAATAAGTTATGTTTTGATTCACAAGTAAAACAATAGATATCTAAATATTATATATAGTATTATGAACAGTGTGTGTGTTTTCGCGTGCCCAGTGGTAGTTTTACATCCCAGACGCCCCACTTTCTTTCGCTGAGAAGTTCCTGTTCTGAGCAAGTTGGCAAATTTATTTTCTGATGTAGTTTGCTGTTGATTTCCCGAGTAGCGCTGTGCACGCTAATTTGAGCATTCGATTTGACAGATCCGCACACCCTTGTTTTATATTCATTGTCATTTCAACAGCCAAATTGCATTTTGTGTTGGTGCAACGTTTCACTTAATGCATGATTAAATGTTTGCAACACACGCTGAAATGATTTTGAGTGATTTTTTATATGCTACATCGACATTCCCAGCGTAAAAATCAATCGACTTTGTTTGAGTTCCAACCCACGACTTGAGATAAATTGATAGCTCTACTCCACCTCAGCCAAGACTTTTTCGTAGGGCAGAATTCCATTATAAAGTCTTGCAGTTTTAGGATCCTTCACAATTTGTGTTTCGAATCCTGGTCCTTTATGCCCTTTCATAAATCCGACACCGTCGAAGTGTCAAGTCGAATATTGGTGGGATGGAGAGGGAATATGTTACATCGGCTTTTTTTAAAGCAGCGAACATCGCCCTAAAACACCAACCATATTTCAGAGAAGTTATGGCCGAAATAATCGCAAGGATGACATCTTTGTAGGATGGGCAGAAAATTTATTGAAAGTAAGCCCATAAAATGTATGAAGTTCTAACGCTCTCTCGTTGTGGAAACGTGGAAATGGTGTATTTACATAACTGATTAATGTAAAAAATGAGAATGTAGAAAATGGCAAATTTGTGTTTTGGGGCACAACCAAATATGCCTATATTATGTAAACTAAAGGAAGAGGCTTATGACCTAGATGTTGAAAAGCGACCTAAAAAACCTAAGAGGTAAACGTATCTCACTTCTTATGTATTAAAACGAGTCAGTAATTTCCTGAATAGGAAAACTGACACTTGAGAGCATTCTCGTTGAGTTAATGTCTGTATGATCGTTTATTTTAGTAGGGAGATGCTTCCTAAGGTTTCATCGGGATTCGAAGGTTTAATGCGTCTGCATTACTCACACTCATGTGTTTTCTTAACTCAGTCAGTAGGAATTCATTTCCTAACTCATTAGGAAATTCATTGCGCAGGTTCTGATTATACCAATTGAATTATGGACTCTGACGTACGCGTCACCACGAAGTGAAATATACTTCTCAAAATAAATTGAATTGAATGTGCCTTATTTTACGTGGCGAGACTCTGGCCATCAGGCCTGCTCTTCCGCCTGACCATGCAAATTCCGCTACGCTCCTTTCACCAACCATGGGAGAAAGAAGGTATTACTTGGGCGACGAAACATGCAATTTGAATTTAGCTCAGAGGCATCATTTAGGCTTGAGGATCTTTTACATCCAGTAAATCTACTAACATGGGACAGCCGGCTTGACTTCCCCTCCGAAGGAAGGCGTACGAAGAATTTTTTCGCCCTTAAAAATCCACGGCTTCGATCGGGTTCGAACCCGCAAACTTGGGTATAATAGTCCGATACGATAAGCGTTACACCATCGCCGCCGCCAAGCACCATCGCCGCCGCCTTCATATGGGCACCTAAAATTAAAAAGAAAATGATCAATCTCAAATTATCACACCTACATTATTTTCAATCCCAAATGGATGATTTCGCCCCCCCCCCCCATGACAGATGAAGTGATCATCCCTATAACTGTAGTTGAGTAACTCCCGAGTGTGTGGATATTTAGATGTTCGGTTGTGCGGTTCCGTCACTCACGGCTAGACCGCTTCCCGTGAACCAATCAAGAGTGTCATTCCAGGTGTCATTCGACGCGTCGTGGTCTCCTGATGGGAACTGATAATTTGTTTTCGGGTCCGGTCAGAATATTTTTTAAAAATCCAGTAGATGCTTTTGCCTGTTTTAGCCCTGCGATCTTAGTGATAGGTGAAGAATTAAACCAATATCACCTAAATAGATCTATGTAGATGGTGTTGATTAAAATCCAGTACCCTGTGGTTATTTTCACGACACCAAAATTCTTCCATGGCACCCTGATTGTTTACAAACCAGCAATATGTAATGCAACTCGCGCGGCAGAATTTGTTGTGTATTGCTTACATTCGCCTTCATAACACAATTCAGACTGAGTTTGTGGAGTTTTAAAATCTTAAAAAATTAGGAGGCAAAAAAATGGATGTGTTAAGCAACTCAGGGGAATCCAAGGTAGTTGTAGAAGCTTTTGTATCAGACTTTTCCGTACTAATTGAGATTGATCTTATAATAGGTATAGAGAATAACGAAGAACAGATTACAGGTGATCATTATGTTCATATTAGAAAATAAAACATAAAAATATAAATGTGCTAAATTCTAAATATTCCCATTATTACCTGCAAGTATTTTCTACGGCCATTATCATTTTGAAATATTACCAGTGGTATCCTGTATGGAGGTAATATACAAAGCCATTGAATGTTGGGAATTTTTGAACAGAAGTATAACATTAACAGCTACGATTCATTGGTAAGTCCAATGCCAGATACTGGAAGAACATATCTGAACCAAGCTAGGCAGGAAATAAATGAAGTACGAAGGAAATTTTCAACACATGAAAATACTTTTTTCTACAACTGCATAAAAAAGACAACTTCTTTGCATCGCTAGCAGTACGTGAACTTCTCATTTTTTAATCGCCATTAAAAAAGATCGTTGCCACGACAACTATCTTGTTACCGTGAAAAAAAAAGTCTCTTTTGCACTGTTTTAGAATACTTTTTTGCACGTTTGGTTCTTTTTCCAGTACAAGTTTACGAAACTATTTGTATTATATTTTTGTGCAGTTGTAGAAAAAATGTTCATATTTCGTGTGTAAAGTTTCCCCCTTGAGACTTTTTGCCGACCTACCCTCGGCAAAAATCTCAATCTCGACCATGAAAAAAACGGAAACTTCACACACTTAATATGAAAATAACTATTAAAACATTTTACAGCGTCAGCAACGCCACATTCAACTAGTAACTTTATAACAGTATTCATGAAATGGAAATTACCTCCTCCGCACGCCTGTTCCATAACATTACAAATATGTATCTAATAAAAAAATTATTGCAAATGTAACTATGTATTTTTAAAACATTTTCAGTAGAGGAACGTATTACGTATTATGCACACTGGGGCAAAACAAAGCAACCAGTTGATATTGAACGCTTTCTATACAACATTGCTGAGAACACCGAGTCTTTTCTAATTATAAACAATTTCAAAACATGATAATAATATTTGTAATATTCATAGAGTGTGAAATACATCAGTGGCGATTGTCCGATACACCGCTATAGCCGGTATTTAGTTATTCAGGTATATAATATTTGTAATTGTAACCTCCAAAACGTTATGTGATATTTTGAAATCTTTAAAACAGGTCGAAAACTCGAATAATAAAAACTGTTTTGTAAGGGCCCGTCAGCTCCGCATCCCGAAGCACTATGAAATGCATTAGAGAGAAGTTTTAAACGACTCTTAATGCTTCCAGAGAATTCCTAGCGATGCAGCACCGCATGCCAACCGCGATAAACTAGGGGTTGGGTGAGTAGGATCTGTACAAAGCTCGGTTGGCACCGCAAAATATTGCGGTGAACATGATTTTCTGTCGTTCAGAATTGCGCGTCTTCTCAAGTTTGCGAAATCGCTGTGTTAATGATCGAGTTAGTGGTGTGTAACTGTCTTAAGAACAATTATTAGACAGTTCATAGTATTGAACTTCCAGAAAAGCTAAATTAAAGCAACGTAGAGGTAGCTTCCATAAAGTGCGGTATACTTAAAATAATGTTCAGGATTCGCCACTGAATCACATCAAGGTGTATTGTTGTTGCTTTTTCTTCTAGTTATTAGATAAAATATTTAAAAGATCGTGAAAAGGATATTTTGAAGAAGCTCCCTAACTGCCGAGAACATGAAGGACTCCCTGCAGTGTGCATTTCCATTTCTAACGAAAAAGACCAATAAGAACGTTGCCTTCCCCACTTCTGTACTAGCCTCTTCGCCGCCTTCGTCTACGTAGCTGTCGTAGTTTTCTAACTTCAGTTTTCTAACTTCAGTTTTCTAACTTCAGTCTTTCTAACAATCAGAATATATTATTGAATTCATGAAATTTATCGGCATAAATTGACATTTTAAACATACTGTGTGTACTTTTTATCTTAAAAAAATCTCCATATTCCTTTTGTACAGATTCGACAGCGTTTCACGTGTTGAATTGAATTGTGAAGTTATTATGTAGTGAGAAACAAAACGTATATTATGATCTAATATCGTCTCGCTGCGTGCTGAGTCCTAAAATAACTTAATTTGCTACCATATACGCGATATTCAAATGTTTGTTCTTCGGCGCTTTTTGCGGCGTCCAAAGAAAATATTTACACCACGATTACGTGCAGAAAACGAAATTGTGTAAAACGTTGGATCTCGCTCATTGAGTTTCGATACCGAACTGCATAGAATCGAAGGGTTTTCCATCTATTTTCTGTACAGCAAAATGTTGTAAAAATGAGCGAGTAGAGCGGGCTTGGTGGCGGGCGCGGCGAGCTGCGTGCGCAGAGCCAGAGGGCGTGGGCGCCGCTCGGCAATAGGCTGCAAGGCCAGCCGAGGGGGCGGGGCGGCCGCGGACGCGCGCAAGGGCGTTTATGGGCTCCGTGTGATGCAGCCGCCGCGCACTCGTGCACGTAAGCACTCGCTTGGCAGCGCGACGGCGGGGAGGTGGCGGTGGCGCTGGCGGCGGCGGCGGCGGCGGCGGCGGGGGGCGGGGGGGGCGATGGCGGGGGGGGGGGGGGGGGGGCGGGGTGGTGATGCTGGCGGCGGCGAGGCGAGGAGTTGGCAGTGGCGGGGGGGCGCGGTGGCGATGGCGGAGAGAGATGGCAGTGCGATGGGGTGGCAGCGGCGGCGACAGGGAGGTGGCGGTGGGGGTGGCGGTGGGGGCTTCGGGGGCGAGAGCAGCGGGAGCGGCGCGGGCGAGGGCGGCGGCGGCGGAGGGGGCGGTGGTGGCGGAAGCGAGGGCGGTGGTGGCGACGGCGGACGGTGAGTCCACTCCCTGGCCACGTGAGGTCAGCGCGGACGACCCATCCAGCAGGCGGCGCTGCGACACGGTCGCGCCGGAGAGCTCTGGTGGAGAGTAAAATGGCGCCGCTGGGAGAATAAAAGAATGAACGGAAGAATGATTGTTTAAGAAAACGCGTTTCTTTCAGTCCGGTCTTTAATGAATATTTGTATTTGTAATCGTGGCTTTCCCCGTACAGAGTCATGTGAAGACTTAGACTTTCGGCTGTTCAGGTGACGCGCGCCGCGACGACGACGTCTGTGATGACGTTTCGATTGGTTTGGTTTGGTTTTTTCGTGATTCCGGGCGCGTCAACTGCTTTGGTGATTAGTCCCGTTAGTGTACTGCATGTTTTTTCGGGAGATGGCGGTGGTCTTCCCCCGCTGGATGGCGAAATCCGGCGCCGACCTACCGTCGGCTAGTGGGGTTTCCCCTAACCAGGACTCTCCCACCAGCGGGGCACCGCCCCAGCTGGGACAAGCTCTAAGCTCCCGACCGGTCTCCCGGAACATGTGGTAGTGTAGTGCATGTTAGTGTAAATGTGTGTGTAAGGGGAGAGGATAGGACAAGGAAGAGGAAGGACAGATCGCGCGCGGTCCGTGGCCCGTTTGGTAGGGTACTGCTCCGGCATTCGCCTGTGTTGATGGAGAAACCCGGAAAACAAGGCGGAGGAGAACGTTGAGGGGGAGGGCCGGGCGCGGGGCGGATCTGGGGGGGGGGGGGTGCGGCGCAGCAGCGGCGGCGGCGGGGTCGGCCCAGGAGGGAGGCGAGGCGGGGCGGGGCGGCCGGGAGGCGGAGACGACTCTGGGGCGGAGGGCCGGGGGTGGGCTCGGGGGCGGGGGGGGGGGGCGCAGCCGGGGCGCGCCGGCGCAGGTGGCGAGCCCTGGCAAGCCACGAGAGGGCGAAGCGGGGCGGCGGGCGAAACAGCTCGTCGCAGCGGGGGCGTCGCTGCAAAGCTTGCGTTCCGGGAGCCGAATTCCTACCCGCTATGAGATCACAATAGTGGAATTTCGTCCGATGTACTGAAATTGCTTTGATTATGACGGGACTCGGGAATCCGTCTATTGCCCTTCATCAGAGATGCATGGGAAATTTTGCTGATAGAATGACAGTTGCGGCATTCCTTTGTATGACATATTTATGGTCACCGATGTGGTATCCTTCCAATTAACCAAAAATTCAACTCGCAATGTGATGTTGCGTGGTGATTACAACCTGCTTTACTAACTTCTGCCTATGGTGCTGAATCGTTCCCCTGAATCATCTGGGATATGGTTGTGATTATCACTGTGGCGGGAAAATGTTGTACAATTTCAGAGTCTTCCAGCTTGCACGTATATTGACGTAAATTAATATATATATATATATATATATATATATATATATATATATATATATTCATAGTATTATCTGATATAAAATCAAAAGCGGCTTGTGCTTCAAAGAAAATTATATTGCTTGATGATAAAAGCACTGTTTAGAAACAAGTGAAAGTGCGTATAACGTTTGTGTAACACACGTTAACAAAATGAAGTGTTACTGAATGACATGAGTTGCAAGGTATTACTCTAAATTTTCTTTACAATCTGCTTCCATTTAATTCTGAGTGCTCATCAGTAGAGTTTCTGACTCCACTCAATGAAGTCGAATCGTAAAAATCGCAAAAATCATTTCGTAATTCATCGTGAGAAGAGCCGAGCGCCTGGTGAACTAGACCGAGAATACTACATTGTGAAGCTCCACGAGCTGTCAGAGACGAAATGAGACGGAGCGAATGGCGCAGATAGGCGTTATATTCATTTATTAACCTAATTTCTGTCGAGACCCGGCCACAGTGGCAGTTGAGCCATCTACTTAAGGATCGTGGACGTTTAACGGATCTACCGAGGGCAGCGAGTGCAATCAATTACAATTCTGAGAATACAAATGATGAAAAGAAGAGCTGACCATTAATAAATCCAATTTTCAAGAAAAGTACATAATATCAACTAAAGAACTAATTGTGGAAAAAATTAATCACTATGTTCTAATGAGAAACTTACCGAAAAAATTTAGAGACTTTTTGAGAAAATTTTGAAAATGTTCCGGAACTTCATGCGAAGTCCTCCCAAAATTTAAAGTGTTCGCAATGCAAAATACTCCCGAAATTTTGTAAAGTCGCCGAGTTTTCAGTCGGGCCTTATTGACTCTTCGACCTGGAAATTCATTCTGGAAAAAATTATACGAATAGCGAGGAGTTAGAATTGTTCACACACGGACGAACGTTGTGAAAAAACATTTTTCGGAATCCGGGGACCTCAAAAACGCGAACTTCCATTGAAATCTCGAAATCGATTTTCCGCAGGATTACTTAATTGTCTCCACACTATGTATATACGTATATATAGAACAAAAACTTGCTATGTTGACCACCTTACTGATAGTCATGATCCAAGTTTAATGCTCTGTCCCCCTCATGCTCTCAAGCTCTTTCTTTGTCTTTCTTCGTATCTTTCTCTGTCTCAATCTCTCTCTCTCTCTCTCTCTCTCTCTCTCTCTCTCTCTCTCTCCGTCCCTCTCCGTCTCTCTCCCTCTCTCTCCCTTTATAAATCTGGCCTTATATTTGCCTACTCGAAGTATTGCTCAAGATTTTCTAGATCACGGGGATTGAGTTTTTTGGAAAATGACCTCAGGCGAAGTGGGTAGAGAATGGAGAATGAAGCGTCTCACGCGATCGGCAACTCATTAAGAGCGTAGGCTTCCGCGGCTGGAATCGTAGCTACTTGGCTGTCCAGGAGACGCCGAGCCCTAAGCACAAGTGCCAACGTTTTCTGCCATTCTGCAACCTTCCTAAATGCAAAATGCCCTGAGGAAGGTCGCAGATCGCAGAATGGCGGCCGAAACGTTGGCACTTGTGTCTAGGGCGCAGCGTCTCTCAAATAGCCATATTGTTACTTTCCATGACTTTATTTCAGCATCTACCCCAACTTCAGCCTGGCTTTTGTTTCACGATTTCGTCACATTATGATGCAGATAATGAACAGTTTGAAATCATCAGACGTTGCAATGGATTGTTCGTTTGGGGAACTCCATCGTCGAACGAAATAGTCAATATTATACATTTTCGTGCATAATAAATTCATAGCAGTAGCATAGAGATACTCACTACACGTGACATAAACGACTATTTGTACGCAGACGACGTTGCACTTGCCGCAACCAACAACGGACTACCCATTGCTATCGACAAACTACAACGTAACGCCCACTTATTGACACAATGGACCAACGACAACCGACTAAAAATCAACCCGACAAAATGCAATGCAAACGTTTTCTCCCCCTTACGAACATCCCATGACTTTCCTCCCATCACCATACGCATCACTCCCATCCCTTGGACACACCCAGTTCTCAAGACCTGGGAATGACTTTCGACCGAAGGCTGTACTGGACGGACCACGAAAAATCAATCACCTAGAAAGCTCATCGAGCATTAAGTGCATTAACTCCCCCCATCTCTCACCCAAAATTAGACAGCAAGACAAAGACTTACATCTGCAATACTTATAAACCGACTTTACTTTATGGCTGTGAAACCTGGGTCACGATGGCGATAACAAACTACGACATACATAAAAAGTTTGCAACCGATTCATCAGACTCGCCTTTCGCTCCTCCGCTCCTAACTAGATACGCCACCATTAAGATGAAACACAGACTGACTCCCATTGAAACCGACGTATACAATAACGCAAAGACTCGTGTGACAAATGTCCTTAATAATCCCAAATTTACCCCTTTCCTTACTCCTCACACCCACATCCTCAACAATCCACCCCTCCACAAAAAACGCCACCACCCCCTTGACATACTCCCGTTCCCACCACCTCGGACTTAATAACACCACTCCCCCACTAACATAGCCTATTGTACCTACGTTCGACTTAATATACAGACCCGACTGAGACAAGACGACATAGACTGATACCGACTCTAATCTTTCAAAATCTTTAATCTTAAATGAAATAGAAACAAAAAGAAAAATAAGCCCTCCTAAACAATAATAAAAATGTCTAATCAAAACGGACCCATCTCTGATACCCATAATAAATTACTGCACCCAATAAAAGCACCCATAGCAATTCCATCAGCCCTCTTCACATGTTTTCTCCTCCCCTCCTTCCTATCACCATAGCTGTGGGGGATGGAAGGAGTTTCTCTTTTCACATCTCCAACTTTCAATGCACAGCACTGCGGACAACCGCAATTGTCAACAAGGCAATTGTATATTCCGCATGATCAATAAATCCGAAGCCCTTTCAGAGATTCAGAACCTCTAGATGGCGATTGGTTGTTGGGATATTCTTCCTGCACAAATGTTTTAAAGGTCAGAATGAAATGTAATTAGGTTTTTACAAATGAAGCTGCGTTAAAATAGAAATTAATTTTTAATATTTTTCTTTATTTCTAACTATATAATGATTTTAACCCGCATGTAATTGTTTTTCAATGTACTGATGAAGAAATGGCGTTTAGAAATAATTTATAATTTAGTATTATTTAATTAATATACATTTTAGTCGATGCCTGTCAACATATTTGATTTAATAATTTATTAAAAATACGAATCTCTATTTAAAATCGTAATAGAGATACACTCTTCACTGTCACAGAGAAATAATTGACGTAATCTACTCTCAACATACTGAACGCATGTGAACGGTTGAAATTCTCAAGTGTGTCTTTAAGATATAGATCGAACTCTACTGCTCCGTTACCGTAGGACTGACATCTGTGAACGCAGTGGAAAAGTTGTCGTTTAAGTCGATTTTCTTTACTTTCCAGAGCACGACATTTACATCAATATTTCTTCTTGATTGTCAATATATGTTTGCAAATAAAAGTATCCAAATTTATCTGATATCACCTGTGGTGAGTGTGAGTTAATTTCGTAATGTTTCCTCGATTGTTCTACTGCGGTAATTCAGAGGGGTTCTAGAGGTAATTCAATGGGATAGCAGTTCCCTCACTAAGCACCTGATGATGTAACAAAACTAGTTACGAAGCGTGCAATTGCTGAAATAAATGATTGTCATAAAAAACTTTGGATACTTTTATTTGCACGACTTTTACAGTTTGCACAGTTGTGTAAAACTGATATTTCCAAATAAATCGATAAAATTTGGTAATCGTGTGTCTAAAATGTAGGTAACTCCTCACTGGCACAAAGCCTTTGCAATTAAATTACTATTACCAATAAGGAGATTTTAGTTAGATAAGAGTGATCACTTGTGTAACGACTGTTTGCCAAAGAATTGACCAAACATGCGTAAATCTAACTTATTTAAAAACATTTTTACCTCATTTCCTTATAATAATTATTAATTCGAGATATTTATAAATAAAAAGAAAGAAAAATTCTTGAATTTACTGTTTAATTTTTTTAATAATTCAGAAACAAAAATATCACCATGAAAATGATGAACAAAGTGAAGAAAGCGTTTAGGCTGAAAGTACTTATTGAATTGCATTTAATTTAATATAACTGATCTATTTTCCAATTTTTTAAGTAGTACCGATCCTACTCCAGATCAGGATTTGTAGAAAGTGTATCCTTTGTTTTTATATTTAAGTTAAAATCATGGTAAGTGTCATTCATCAATGGCAACAGAGTAATGATGTGTGATTTTCTATCCATCTTCATGTATGTAAAACTTAATCACTTAAGTCTACTAAACCAAAAACGTACAGTTAATTCAAATTGGAAAACAACGGTCCAAATAATGTTGATCGATTTATTCTCCCCAGTGAAAGGCAGGAGATCACTTTAACCATTAATGTGCCAGCTGTAACGAATATCAACTATCCAAAGAAAGATTAATTACTCATAAATGTGGGTAAATACTTGTACATTTATTGTACTAACACATATTACATGTACATAATACATTTTCTCCGTATAATCAGTCCAAAACAATGTGGGAACAGATTAACCATAAATGTAAAAAATAGTATAGAAGTTACTCACATATTTGGAGTTTAACACAGATAAAAAGGGCATAAAGTCCATTCTGTGATAAAAAGGGCAAAATGCAATAAAAATAAGAGGAAATAAAGAAAATCAATCATCTTAATAATTGTATTTAGTTGGAAGGAATGCCAAGCATAAAAACCTTATTCATGTAGTTGTTATAAAATATATGTTCTTGCTTATTATGCAAAATAAATGGATAGCATGTAATTATAAGAAGATAATAGAGGCAAATTTTGTGGAATCCAGTATCATAGTTACATTGTGGGTTGAGAGGTGACACATTTCCTTTACGCATTCGGTAAGCGAATCAGTGATACAAAGTATTAAACATTGATAAAAAAAGGATAAGCAATACCAAGCGAATCAGACAATATTAATTGCACTCCTCTTTGACACCCCCAGTACAAAATAAATCAAGTCGCCCAATGATAATCGGAAAAAATAAATATCTCAATAACTCAGTGTCAAGTCACCATATCACTTGGACACATAGTAGAAAACATCTCCCTGATTAACGTCCGTATGTATTCCATCGTAAAGACCATTTCCTCACGCGTCACGTTGCAAAAACTCATGTATAGGTACAGGTGCCAACGTTTTGGTCGCCATTCTGAGACCCTTCCTCAGGGCGAAATGCGCGAGGAATCTGGAAGATTGGTGAAATTCGTATTTTGGACGAAAGGGAATTCTTCAGGGCGAAATGCGAATTTCTGCTTTGATCATTAGTCCCATATGTGTAGTGCTTTTTTCTCGGGAGATGGTGATCTTCTTCTTCCCCCGCTGGATGGCGAGATCTGGCGCCGACCTACCGTCGGCTAGTGGGGTTCCCCCTAACCAGGACTCCCCACCAGCGGGGCACCACCCCAGCCGGGACAAGCTCTAAGCACCCGACCGGCCTCCCGGAATATGTGGTAGTGTAGTGCATGTTAGTGTAAGTGTGTGTGTAAGAGGAGAGGAGAGGACAAGGAAGAGGAAGGACAGATCGCGCACAATCCGTGGCCCGTTTGGCTGCTCCGGCATTCGCCTGGTGTTGATCGGAGAAACCACGGAAATTTACCGACCAGAGCAGCCGGCTGCTAGAATTCTCCTCCAAACAGCGACTGAATTCGACCTAGGTGAACAGCTAGTGTTGAAAATCCTGCCGCCGTGGGGAATCGAACCTAGGACCTTCCGGTCAGAGGCGCTGCAGTGACATCAGTTGACGCACTAAGCTACCGCTCCCGGTCCCAGTGCCAATTAGCACCATTCCATGTCAATGAGTGGTGCTAACTCCCTGAGCGATGCCCACTCCATGTCAAATGGATCTGGGGCGTAGTGAGCCGACTGCGGCGCAGAGGTGACTTTGTGAAGGCGCCACGTGGCCTGCTGACTGCACTGCTGACGTTTGACCCTTTTCCCCTCGCCCCCTTTTCACCCCCTCTGCGAACCCATTACGGGAGCCGCCGCAGCGACCGCAGAGTTGCGGCTTGCGTTTAAATTTAATTTTGCTTCCACACTGTCAGTTTTACACATATTTCGGTGGCACCAAACATGCCATTGGATATGGAAGCATTTGGGGAAATTATGATGGAAGAATCAATCATAACATGGAGTCTGCCACATGCATGCGCTTACTGGTCAATTGTGGTTTTACAAGTAATACTAATGCCAGTTGATTTTATTGAATAATTTGCAAAAAAATAAAAAAAATTCCTTTTTAAGAAAACATGTGAAATGTCTAGTAAATTGAAAGAAACAAATAATTAGAATGAAGATGTATTTAATACGGACGGACAACTGCCAAAATGATACATTGTTATCTTTACAATTATTATAAATGAAATCTTTGTGGAGGATTCATAATACCTGAGAATCTTGGAAGAAATGCGTAGCAAGTTTTCTGAATTAGTCGCCATTAATTTCAATTAGTCAATACCGTTAAAAATGCATTTGATTTGGCAATTGACGATTTTGTCATAAAATATTTTCATATTAAGTGTGTAGAGTTTCCGTTTCTTTCACGGTCTAGATTGAGATTCTTTGCCGAGACCGTAGGTCGAGCATGAACATTTTAAACTGAATAAAAATATAGTACAAAATGTTTTGTAGACTTTTATTGGAAAAAGAAATCTGATATTTCGAACAATATCTTTTTTTATTAAATTTTATTTTCTTATATAGCGAAGTAAGCGCTTTATAAGATTGTATATGAACTACAACCTAGCAAGCTTAGTACTAAGTGTTACAGGAGAGCGAGGATACTCTCACTGGAGACGTCAATAATTAATAGTTATTGTATGCGAGAATGTATGGGAGAATAGGACAATTATAGGAAGAAAGAAAGTAAAAAGTAAATTTGTGAAATCATGCACTTCTCTTTAGGACGGTTTAAATTCATCCTTTGGGAATATAGATTTGATTCTTCGTAGTTGGTTATATGTTTTTCCTAGGTTGAATATGGAAGTTGCAGGGGATGATGGATAGGAAAGTATCGCGATCAGGTTTTTCTCGATCTTTTCTTGATTCCCCCATCTCGATCAGGTTTTTCGTCCAGTTTCCCTGATCCATTGAGCAAATGCTGAGATGGTCCCTTGTTTTGCTTCTGGACATAAATGTAACTTCATTTTCTGTGCACGTCTTCCAGAATTCAGTGGGAAATACAATTATTCAAGTTATTGTTTCCATGTTGTCGCGGCAGGAAGTATTATTCCGAAGGACAACATGGATAAGAGCCAAAATTTATTGCCTTTTTATCCTAGAAAACAGATTTTATTACATGGGAGTTTTTTTTCTTTCTTTCAAAATTTTAGTATATGACTTAGTGTAGGGATCACAGAATTTTGAAAATGTGCACACAATTCACTTTTTCCCATAGCACGTCATACGCAGTTTTTAACTGTTTTTTTGACGCAAAATAAATAAAAAAATAAGTAAAAAAGTTTGATTGGTGACTGATGTAAATCATGAATCGAGTGAAGAACAAGCTTTGTGGAGTTGCTTGATGGACACGTACCAAAGCGCTTTGACGGCAGTGCGAAGGATTTTATTTTGTAATGTTTGGAAGGTTTTACGTACGTTTTACGTAATGTTTGGAAGGTGCAGCTCCTCCCCAGCTCCCTGCATATGTAATTATGGGACGAATGGCAGTTTTGTACAGTAATAGGGAGAGATCTGTTTTAAGAGAGCTCACTTTTTGTTTATAAAAGGATACAATGTAAAAAGTGCGGCCTGTACTTTATTACATTTATTTAAAATGTGCGCTTTCCAAGTTATTCTGGTGTCAAGTAGCACACCTAGATATTTTATTGGTTTATTTTGAGGATTCCAAGGAACGTTTAGATTGTTAATATATGTGAGAGGAGGGTTGTTGATGGGCCGAAGAGTGGATGTTATAGCTTTGCATTTGGTTGGGTTTAGATCAAGTCTCCATGAATATGCGCAACCGAACAATATAGAACTGCATTTCATAGGGCCATGATTAGTGAAGAGTATACGAAAACCATGTAAAAAAGAGTTTTTTCACGATAACAAGATAGTTGTCTTGGCAACATTCTTTTCTAATGGATGTTACAAAATGACGAACTTCACGTACGGCTAGCGCTGCACAAAAGCTGCCTTTTGTATGCAGTTGTAAAAAAAAGTATTGTTGGGAGAACTTCAAAAACATGCAGAAAACACGATGATATGTTTGCTGACAGTTTATGTGGATTCCAATACAAATTCTCGCTAGCATCCTGATCACTTTCCAATATTCACATATGATAGTCAAAACTAACTAGAATTAATTCCTGTCGAATAAAATAAACAAATTACCAATTTTGTTATTATTTTTCACTTCTATATTGGCTTCTCAGAAATATTCTGTGAGGAAGACGTAAGAAACTGCGCCACTGGATTCAATAATATTCATTTTTTCTTCTCTTTCTGATAAAATTAAATTATCATTATTGTATGCATTAAATAAGAAAACCTGCAGAGTTAAGTATCTTTGTATGTTATATAATTTAAAAACGAATTTATTTTTTTAAAATAAAAATTGGTAACCATTTCTTTCGCAACTGAAAATTAATGACATTCAATTCAATGAAAAGTGCGGAAACAAGTTTAGTGTAATAGATTCCATTTTTATTCAGAACTCTTGTTGTTATTCAAATTAAAATGCATTAGTTCACTGAATGTAAAACATTAGTTTGAATGTAATAAATTCTCGATTTTAGCTCACGCGAAATACTTCATTTTGTCGCATTAAACGCTTTCACTACTTTACTCTTCATAAATAACCGTGAGTAACTTAGTGACAAAAAATATCGAATTTTAAAAAGTATGCATTTAATGAACATTTCAAGCTTAAGAGTTAAAATATGTTATAAAAATTACCATGCATATTTTAATGAATTTTTAATTACTTTCTAAACACCCTGACGTATTCATTTGAACTTTCTTTAGTGAAAAGCGAGTTCTGTAAATCTAAAAAAATAATTTGACACAATGCCGTTGAAGAATTACGAAGTATTTGGTAAGTAGTAATGTTATGAAATAGTATCAAGCTTCTGATGGCCCAGTTGTTTTGCTTCTGAATATAAATGTAACTTCACTACGCGCACCTTTTGTTGATCTCTCATTTTGCTAATAGTGGTAGCAGTAAAGCCGGAAGCTTGCTACTATTTCGTTAGCAATAGAAAAAAATCAAATCTGGCGTTCGTTTAGCGATGCAAATACGTTTTCTATGATTTCGGAGCGAAAATGTCTAGTTTCTGAAATGTTGCTAACCTCGCGTTTTTTTACATTTATTCGTTTTTCAACTATTTATAGTTAAAGTGTTGGAAAGAGATTCTGGAGCTCAAGAAAACGCGTGCAGATTCTACCTCTCCCCGTACGTTACATACTACAGTATTTTACTGTTCTTTGAGTAAATAAATCAAATTATCACGTAGCACTATTGACAAAGGCATCACCCCTCCTACGAGTATTTGCAGATAGACGTAGTTCTTGCCTAAAGCCCTCCCAGGCGCGAAAGCGGGGGGTGAGAGGGGGAGATGTCCGCTGGCACTAAGCGGAAATCGAGGTTCGTCGCGCGGGGCGTGGCGGGATGGTGCGGGGCGGGGTGCGAGAGCCTCGCCTCCATTAGAGGCTTTGGCGCGGAGGGCGGGGGCGGCCGCCCACGCGAAAGTAGCGAAAGCCTTAAAAGGGGGACTCGAATTTCCGACCGCGTGCGCGGGGGGGGGAGCGGACCGCACCCTCCGCTCGAAGGGGCCCGAATTGAATCCCACGCCCTCCTTCAGGCCCAACCCCTGCTTGGGCGCCCTGCCGCCCCGAATCGCGCCTCGCTGGCGCACGGTAGCGTTCCCCCTTGTAGGCCCCAACCCCCCCCACGCCAGCTCCATATAACGCTGGAGGCCCCGCCCCGCATTCCACTTTCCCCGCTGCACGCCTGGTTTGCGGCCAGCAACAACCCTTGTTATACGTCCTGCTCCACACTCCACTTTACCTCCCGCATCACACCTCGTTTCACGCACAGCACTACGCTCCGTGTCACATCCCACTTCTTCCCCAACTTCACGCCACGCTCTACGCCCCCTCTACACTCCGCTTCACACCCCGCGGCGCACCCCGTTTCACGCCCTGCTCTACGCTCCGCTTCGCATCCAACTTCTCCGCACTTCTTAACCCGCTCCACACTCCGCTTTACGCCCCGCATCACACCCTGTTTCACGCCCTGCTCTACGCCCCGTTTCACATCCGCTTCATGTCCCGCTCCCCACACCACTCCATACCCTTTGACACCCCGCTCTACCCTTGCTTGTACTCCGGTCCAACTGCTCCTAACCGCTCATGCCTCGATCCATTAGCCGATCCACGTCCAGCTTCACTCCTGCTTCAAGCCCTGCTTCACGTTCTATTCCATATCACGCTCCATGCCACGCTCCAGTCCCTGTTCCACATGACTGTCTCCGAGAGGTCACGCCGAGATATCCTCACTTCGTCAACTAGGAACCCGCTTCTCCAAACCACCTTCAGTCGCTGTCTGGAGGAGAATTCTAGCGGCCGGATGCTCTGATCGGTAGTTTTCCGTGGTTTCTCCGATCAACACCAGGCGAATGCCGGAGCAGTACCCTACCAAGCGGGCCACGGACCGCGCGCGATCTGTCCTTCCTCTTCCTTGTTCTATCCTCTCACACACACACACACACACACAACAACACACACACACACACACACTGACACTAACATGCACTACACTACCACATATTCCGGGAGACGGTCGGGAGCTTAGAGCTTGTCCCGGCTGGGGCGGTGCCCTGCTGGTGGGAGAGTCGTGGTTAGGGGGAATCCCCTCTAGCCGACGGTAGGTCATCGCCGGATCTCACCATCCAGGGGGGAAAGATCACCGCCATCTCCCGAGAAAAGAGCATGCACTACACTAAATGACCAAAACCGTTGACGCGCCCGGAAACACGAAAAAATTAATGAATCAATCCAAACCACCTCCTCTCTACTCTCCGTGACCTCAGCTCCCCGCCTCCGCACGCTCCTTCCCGTGACACATTCCTGGAAGCACCATACCGCTGTCTCCGTTCCGCCACGCTCCCCTCCACGACTCCGCTAGAGCTACGCCCCATCACGTAATCCACCCTTCCCCACTGCCACCCCCGCCCCTGCCCTCCCGGCCCCGCGCCGGCTCTTGGCTTTGGGCCGCGGGCCCTCTCGTATTCCCTGTAATGGAGAGGCGTGCGTTTGGCAGCGGAGGTAGCGAACTGCTCGCGGGAGGGGGCCAAATGCCAGGAGGGGAGTTTGGAGAGTCGTGACTGGGGCGGGAAAAGCCGAAGGAAAATACTTGGGAGGGCGGTGGTTTCGAAAGTGTGGCCCGGCAATGGAGCAAGGTATTACGGATGAAACGGACATTTGCGTGGTCACAGACCGTGAAATGTAAATTAATGCTTTAATGCGCGATACCAAATAGTCATTGTTTTCTAATTAGCTGAGCTTTTATGAGAGTTTTGTAATCCGAAACGGGTTATTTAAAATGAAGTTATTCTGGGAAGTCAGAATAGTAGCATTCGTAATGGTTCTTGTGCACCCGCTCCTACGAAAAGGGACAAAATCGAGATACGATGGTTGTTTTTTTTAAAGAAAATGTGAAGTTTCATGGAGAGGAAGAGCGGAGAGGAAGGGATACCTAATACTGCGAAATACAAAAAGAGACATGGAGGAAGGGAAAGCTGGGTGCTGTTGCACAAGTTAAGCGAGACGAAGCGAGCGGAAAAGCCCAAATTTCTCCGACACTTCCGGGGAAACAGAGCTGCGGGGTCAGCTACGAAGTGCGTCTCGGCGGGCGATGAGTGACGAGACGAGGGAAGGTGGCGGGGGCGGGGGCGAACAGTGGTGACGAGGCCAAAGGCGAACAGCTGGCACCGTTCGACCCTGCTGAACGCCCGAGTTGCAGGCGCCGCGCCGGGGCGAAGGTGGTGTGGAGAAAGAGAAAAAAGAGAGAGAGAGAGAATGGGGGAGGGGGATCCACCCCAACGCGACGCGGAGGGAGGAGCTGGGAAACAGCGGTTCGCGTCGACCGCTGCGTCCGTGAGAGGGGAATGAAGAATGAGAGATGGATCGGGCCGCTAGGGGTGAAGCGGGGGCGGGCGGGCGGGCCGACTTCGCGGGCGGCGGAGACCGAAGCGGAGAAGGCGAGGGGGCGGGGTATTGTGAGGGGAGGAACGAAACTGGAGGCTGATGGGAGTGGTCTGCTACGCGCTGGTCGGTCCGTATCGGGGAGAGTTGCAGGCTGTTTGACAACGACAGTGACGTGACTGATCATTGATTGATTGATTTTTCGTCTTTCCGGGCGCGTCAACTGATTTGGTCACTAGTCCCGTAGTGTAGTGCATTTTTCTCGTGAGATGGCGGTGATCTTCCCCCGCTGGATGGCGAGATCCGGCGCCGACCTACCGTCGGCTAGTGGGGTTTTCCCCCTAACCAAGACTCTCCCACCAGCGGGGCACCGCACCAGTCGGGACAAGCTCTAAGTTTTCGACTGACCTCCCGGAATATGTGGTAGTGTAGTGCATGTTAGTGTAAGTGTGTGTAAAGGGAGAGGATAGGAGATGGAAGAGGAAGGACAGATCGCGCGCGGTCCGTGGCCCGTTTGGTAGGGTACTGCTCCGGCATTCGCCTGGTGTTGATCGGAGAAACCGCGGAAAACTACCGATCAGAGCAGCCGGCCGCTAGAATTCTCCTTCAGACAGCGACTGAATTCGACCTAGCTGGAAACCTAGTGACGGTGACGGTGGCGCTGGGGGTCACCGTCGTGAGAGAGAAAGCGATGGGTCAAGTAGCATCTGGAGTCTGTAAGTAAGAAGGTTGACGGGTGTAGTCCGAGACGTACAAGCGGAAATGTGGACGGATAACAAAGGGGGCGGAACGATTCAGGGGATGGTGCAGGACTGGTGCCGGGACCGGACGCTCTTGTGGAGCCGATAGTGAGGGTAGTTGGCGGGGTGGCTGAAGAAACGGAGTGTGGAATGGAGACTTGTTTGGCAATAGCAGTGAGTGGCCGTGGCCACCTGGCCAACGCTGGCAACAGCACAGTGAACGTAGTGACCGTAAGCCAGAAATAAGAAGCAGTGGTACCGTAAGCCAGTGAAAGAGTTGGGGACGGAATGGCCCAGCACGAGATGTCAGCCCGTATTGCTGGAATGAACAAGTCGGCAACACCGCTGCAGGTGGCTGAGGTAGCGGGGCTTGAGGGCACGGGGATATGACCGTGGAGGCGGGAAAAGGGAGATGGACCAGCGCCCGATGTGTTTCGCAGTGGTGAAGAGAGGCTGGTGCGCAAACGCTGGCAACAGCAGGGGAGGTGCTCGTGACCTTGATTTAAGAAGCGAGGGGACGTTACTGTGTGACAGCAAGCCAGTTAACCCGAAGGGGGAAAGACAGGTTGGCAACGACAATGGTGGTGGCTAATGCGCAGGCATGTGAGTTGCGATAATTGATGATTGATTTTTAGTGATTCCTGTCGCGACAACTACCGAAGTCATTAGCCCCGTAGTGCCTGTTTTCATCGGGAGGTGGCGGTGGTCTTCTCCCGCTGGATGACGAAATCCTGCCCCGACTTACCATCCACTAGCGGGGTTTGCTCCCACCAGCGGGGCATCGCCCCAGCCGGGTCAAGCTCCAAGCCCCCAACCAGTCTTCCGGCATGTGTGCATGTTAGTGTAAGTAAGGGGGTGAGAATAGGACAAGGAAGAGGAAGGAAAGATCTCGCGCGATTCGGGGCCCGTTTGTTAGGATACTGCTCGCGCATTCGCTTGGTGTGGATCGGAGAAACCCCTGTGTGCGGAGGGGGCAGTCAGCGAGGCGGAGGGTGGGCGGGGCGGCTGCGCCACGGTGCGCGGCCCAGAGGCGCCGCGCGGAGGCCGAAAGTTGCTGGGAGGACAAGCGGCCCGGGCTGCCCTCGGGGGCGGGGGCGGGGACGACCGCAGGCGGCGGAGGGGAAGAGACGAGGCCGCGTTGCGCTCCACATCCCCCTCCCCCCGTCCCACGCCCCCGGAGGGCTCGTAAATATGTCACTGTTTGTTGCCGTCTCCTTCCCCTTCCGCTCCACATTTTTCCAGATAGAAATCTCCCACCCTCGCGCCAATTAAGGTTCATAACTGGGCCCCTGCCACAACACTTAATGGCTATATTTCGGCTCCGAAAACGATCCTGGGAATTAAAGCGATTTATAACGAAATTTAAGAAAACACTCGTAGCTTCTTTTAGGAGTGTTGTTTTCCTCTGGAAACTTTTCTAGTGTAGTGTGAAGTGTGAAGTTTACGTCGTGAACCTCTTCTGTCTTGTCAAGTTTTTTTCATAGGTCTTGAAAAAATTTATGAAATAATGTATATCAAGCGAAACTTCATCGAAACTGTCCTAACTAATAAAACTACGCCTAAATCAAAACTGCCCTGGATCTAAATTTTCGTGCTAGAATAGGTATTGGTATTGGTATCTCCTCTTACCGTACTATTTTAAATTATGGATTTTTAAGTGACCATAACAGTTTTATTATTTCCCTTTTTAAGTAAAGAACTATTAGTAAACCACGTACTTGTCTAAATAGTCTTATACCAATGGTGAGGTTGGGGGTTGTAAACAAACAAAAACGCCGCGTGTTGTCTTCCTTTACCTTGTTTAGGTGCATAAGTACAATTTCATCTTTAATACTTTAATTATTATAACCTTGTCTAGCCCTTAGTGATTGTTCCGTCTTTCAACGCTTATCGGATGTTTACAAACAATTTGATACCGTTGCCATGCGTAATGGCTTCATGGAAATTCTGCCGGTCTATTTTGGGAATGCTTATTTATTTTTTTATTTATTTTACGCCAAAAAAACAGTTAAAACTGCCTATGACGTGCTATGGGGAAAAGCGAATTGTGAGCACATTTTCAAAATTCTGTGATCCCTACACTAAGACCCCTACACTATGCTTGCCCAGAAACACATTGGAATCTTATTTTGATATCTGTCGATGTAGATAACAGTTGCAGCAATCGAATAATCATTGTTAGGGTCGAACTAGATATTGGAAAAACTGACGTGGCCTTCAAGAAAGGACTGCAAAAGCATAAAACTATTCAAAACATACGCTATGTTCTTTGTATACCTCGAAAAACTATTTTAACCCAAACTTCCAGAAAATTATTTTAATGTGTCTAAGTACACGTGTCATTAGTTAATAAATATAAAAATTATTATTGAAATGTATTCTGGACTGTGCAGTCACTGTCCAATTGCTGTTCTCCCACTTCAGAAATTCCATTAGTATGCAATGGTTAACTCGTTATACTCTCTTAGCAAGCGTATATATTATTATTTAGTTTCTAGACGACGTGACGTGTTGAACTCGTGGTACTATCATTCACCCTTTTCTTAATCTCAGCGCCATCTGCAAGGTGAAAGAATGAAGAAAAACATTTTCGTGATTAATGAGGTGTCGGATGATAGATTCTCCTGTAAAATGATTCACAAGATCCTTAGACCCATTTAGTGCCTAAAATAACGAATACATTTATGACATTTTACAAAGGTTTGAAATTGTACATCATTTAAATCATATATGTTTAAACGTTGTTCGCTAGAACACAAATATCTTAAATGCTGGCTTTTTACCATTGATACTTCTTACTTTTCTCGGTTTCCCGCATTTCGATATCCGGACGACTTCATAAAAAAAGACAATTGAGTTGGTACCACGTGCAGTCAGCGACAATCAACGCCTCGACACCTTCCGGAAGCAAGCAACTGTACACGGCAGTCGCGGGCATTTGACAAGTGACCTAATAATCCAGATTTAGTGCGCGGTAATGCCGCGAGTAAATTTAGTGCATAGTTACCGTACATTATCCAGCTCAGCGCATGAATATGTCATATTCTATTTCACCGCGCCGCCCAAATGCGCCGGCGGCGCTGGGCCTCATGAAAACGCCAGGGCGAGACTAATGCGCGGCCTCGCGGGCCCTCGCGCGCGATAGCATCCTCCGCGCCCCGCCCCCTCGCGCCACACCCCGTTCCGTCTCATCGCCGCCCCCCGGCCCGTGCCACCGCTCACGCCCGCCGTCATCGCCACGCCCTCCACCCCGCCCCTCCACCCCACGCCCCCTCCCCCCCACGCCCCTCCACCCACGCCCCTCCACCCACGCCCCTCCACCCCACGCCCTCCACCCCGCCCTCCACCCCACGCCCTCCACCCTCCCCACCCCTCCACCCCCCCTCCACCCACGCCCCTCCACCCCACGCCCTCCACCCACGCCCCTCCACCCCCGCCCCTCCACCCCACGCCCCTCCACCCACGCCCCTCCATCGCCACGCCGCTTTCCGCCACCCCGACCCACGCCACGCCCTCCACGCCTCGCCGCTCCACGCCACGCCGCTCCACGCCTAGTTTTGGCAATTTTTAGCAAAACATCGATACATCACCAAAAGGTTTTCGATGACGATGAAAACATATGTATGTGAAAAGCGTATGTATGTATTTGGCGTTATTGAGTTGGTAGTCCGTCTTCGCCGGCCAGCTACCGGTGTCCCCCTTGCCTGGGCTTAGTTAAATTCCCATGCTTGGGGGTAAGAGCGACATGAGGAGAACATGCTTATTCTCTTCACCGTAACTGGCAAGATCCGCCTGCTTGAGCTTTTATTCGCTATACAGCTGCAGAAACTGGGACGATTTTAAAGGAAAGCTACAACTCTATTTTTGCCTTGACCGTGAATCGAACCAGAGACCACAGCATGGAAAGCGAGTACGCTGCCTATGAGTGATCCCAGAGGCTTCTGATGAAAGCATTCATGTTTAAAATATCGATATACGATGAAAAATTTCGAAGTAAAATGTTCTGGTTCTGATGTGATACATAACAATATTAGTTAAAAATATTCTTCTTTAACTTAAGGTTCCGTTTGTAAGTTTAAACGATATTACCACGTTCAAAAATAATCTAAGAAGGTAACATCCTGGAGAAAGGTTGCAAATAGCATCTTCGGGCCACCTGGGGTCGACAATTATGGCCGTTGCCAATGACTGTTGATTGCGAATAACACTCAAAGAAAATAGATACTGGAACTTTTATTTATGCAATGAGAATTATTTTTGAAAACATGGATGTTTCTGCACAAATATGCTTGAACAGTACCTTAAGAAACTGACCACCGCGTGCGATCTTCCCTCCTTGTGCTTTTTCCTCTCATAAAAACATGCACTATGTTGTACGCCCTTAACCACTCCTCCTACACCTCTTCCTATCTATAAGGTCATTCTCTGTCGTCCCACTCCCGCCCTGCACCGAACTCTCATCCCCTGGCTATATTCTCCCCTTCCCTCCCCACAACGACTCCCGATCACCTCCCAACACTTGTTCCATTATTCCATCCGGTGCCCGACTTACCTCTGTGTCCTACCATTACCATTGCTTTCCCCATTCCACCCAGCCCCTTCTACTCCCGGTCTGCACCTCCACTGGTTTATCATGAAATTAGAGATTTTTAAACAAATACCATTTTCTCAAAGTTCCAGCGAATGCAGAAATTTAGACGACTTTATAGAGAGGAATTATTCTAAGAAGGATCACTTTGACAGGTCGGGAATCAATTGAACGTCATGCAGGGCGATGGCTTTGCAAGAGATTGTAATGAAGCCATTCACAAAAGAGCTAACTGTAGACGAACGCACTGACAAAATGAGAGCATCTGTGAGTGCATGAGTGCGCGATCTGTCCTTCCTCTTCCCTGTCCTATCCTCTCCCCTTACACACACTTACACTAACACGCACTACACTACCACATATTCCGGGAGACCGGTCGGGAGCTTATATTAGCTGAGGCGGTGCCCCGCTGGTGGGAGAGTCCGGGTTAGGGGGAAACCCCGCTAGCCGACGGTAGGTCGGCGCCGGATCTCGCCATCCTGCGGGAGAAGATTTCCGTCATCACCAAAGCATTTGACGCTCACGAAAACACGAAAAAATCAATCAATCAATCAAAAAAACGAATTCAATGAAACTCGAATGACGGAATCTTTTCTTTATTTCATTAATCCTATGCATCGCAAACGTATTAGGAATTTTTGTTTATTTCGTCCTTTCAAATCAGTATTGAATGTACGTGAATAATATAATTCTATCTACTTCGAGCCCCAAAACGGAATTTTTTTATTGTAAAAATAGCACATTGTTCTGTTGCATTAAATACGTTTACCTTGTTCCATTAAAACCGTTTACCTTGTTGAAAAAATATAATACCCGGTGACAACGAACTAATTGAATGACTTATCATAATGAAACGAATCTAAGCAAAGGAGTTTTGTGTAGCATTTTCTACAGAAAATTACTTTGCCCATCAATTAGTTTGATGGAACCACGATTTCCAATCACGGTGAGAGTTTGGGAAAGCGGACAAACTCGCTCGCGCCTCCCAGAGCATCCAAATGGGCAGAAAGGCGGCGCCGAGAGGCGCGCGCGACCGCGCGCATGCTTCTCACGCCGGAAATGACGGCGGGCGGGCCACCGTGGGGCGGAAGCGGCGCGGGCGGGCGGGGGGGGGGGTTGGGCGGGCACGCGTGGGCGGGGCGGCGCGAGGGGCAAAACAGGGCCGCGGGAGCGACTGAGGATGGGGAGGGGAGGTTAACAAGCGGCGACGAGTTGTTTGGCGCCCCGCCGCCGCCCCGCTCGCCCCTCTCTGTGCTGCCTCTGCGCCGAGTCCGTTGCGTTTTCGACGCGGTCACCTCCGCCGCCTCTGCCACCGTAGCAGGCTCTATCGCTGCCATCGTGCTGCCACCTCCTGTACCGCCTCCGCACCTAACGTCTCTCCTACGTTCGATTGATTGATTGATTGATTTTTTCGTGTTTCAGGGCGCGTCAACTACTGTGGTCATTAGTCCCGTTAGTGTAGGGTATGTTTTCTTGGTCGCTAGGTCGAATTCAGTCGCTGTCTGGAGGAGAATTCTAGCGGCCGGCTGCTCTGATCGGTAGTTATCCGTGGTTTCTCCGATAACACCAGGCGAATGCCGGAGCAGTACCCTACAAAACGGGCCACGGACCGCGCGCGATCTGTCCTTCCTCTTCCCTGTCCTATCCTCTCCCCCTTAAACAAACACACTAACATGCACTACACTACCACATATTCCGGAAGACCGGTCGGGAGCTTAGAGCTTGTCCCGGTTGGGGCGGTGCCCCGCTGGTGGGAGAGTCCTGGTTAGGAGGAAGCCCCACTAGCCGACGGTAGGTCAGCGCCGGATCTCGCCATCCAGCAGGGAAAGATCACCGCGCATATCCCGAGAAAAACATGCACTACACTAACGGGACTAATGACCAAAGCAGTTGACGTGCCCGGAAACAAGAAAAAATCAAATCAATATATCGCCTACATCTCACTTGAGATGCCATCTCCTCCGCCTTCCCGGGCTGCGGTGCCGGTAGCGGGTCGGTGGAGGTAGCTGGAACGGCACCCCCGGGACCGCCTCCCCCCGTCCCACTACCACTCCCGCTCACCCCTCGCGCCCGCCGCGCCCTCCTAAGCGCCCCCCCCCCAGCTCAATATTTGGACCGGCAAAGGTGGTCCAAGGCAATGTAGTCACTGCGGTATCCCTGATCAGGAGGTCCTGGGTTCGAGTCTCGGCAGTGGCAGATTTTTGACACAAGCTTATCAGCTAGACAGCTAGGTCGATGTCTGGAGGACAGTTCGTGCGGCCGGCTGATCTGATCGGTAGTTTTCCGTTTCTCCGATCAATACGAGGAGAATGCCGGAGCAGTACCCTAACCTCTCCTGGAAGGACGAAATAATCAATAAATTTATTGAATAAGCTCAATCAACAATGAACGTTTCAATAATAGAAACAAAATAATTAATCGATCAGTTATGCTGAGGGCAATTGTGATTTGAGATATTGATTGTGATTTCGGCGTCGCTTGGCCATCCGAACAAGTGGAAAGCGTGTTGGATAAGCGTCAAGAAAAATTTGGCAATTTTGAAAAAGGAGAGCATCGATATGAGTTACACAAATTCGCCAACATATTCCGTTTCGCCGAAAATATTGTTTCGAATCCTGCATAAGATATGCATATTGTGTCTTACGCTGGATGTGTGTTTATTACATTCAAGGAAAAACCTTTATTCATTCCAAAAGCAGGTTGACAAGTGTTTTGACTTGCATTGATGCGTTGACAATGGTAGTTGTATGATTATTGCGGTTGTTGTATGATCGTATGCTTGTAATGATTAGGGGGTGTATTTTACTGAAATGTATTTTTTTTCCTTTTCACTTTAGGTAAATGCCGTTTAGTATAGAAATTCATTTTATGTTATGACAAAAGGAATTAACCTATTATTATAGATTTGTTGTTGCATTTTTCGTCGATTTCGACTAATAAGTCATTTTTTACCTTTTTCCAGCATTTTTAATGCATTTTTCGTTGATTTCATTGATTTTAATATCATTTTAATGGTACTTGCTTCAAATAATATTCACAAGATGCAACAAATGTTCTCCACAGAATAACTGAGTAGCCTATTCGATTTCTTCGCTCAAAACTTGTAATGTTAGCCATTGCGAGTATGTAATCGAAAGTTCCTGTGTCACCTGTCAGCGCAATTGGCGGTTCAGTCGATTTCTAAAGACAGATATATTCTGGTAAAGAACAGACCAACCCAAAAGTTTGAAAGCTGAACGATTGAACGATTAGAAGAAACCTCGATCACATCAATAACGTATCCTACAGAGTAAGCTGTTCATCCGAACTGGTTTTGAACACATTTTAAAAACCTTTTAAGAACATTTTATTGATCATTATTGGCGAAGTTTTAGGTAATCAAAATCCACCCCTAGTAATGATGATTAGTTACATATCTGTTTGTTTTATTTAAAGTATCAGTATATCGTATTGCTGTCGAATGAGTATCGTCTTAGAAAAATGGTTTCAGGTCTGAACTTTATTAGCTAGGACATCCACAGATTAAAGTAAAACAATATTGATAATTGACATTAATACTACATGAGAGATGTTTTGACAGTCACAACAGTTCCAAGAACAATACATATCATGTGACGTTGGCACTGACATTCGTTTTGTATTGGGACTTGAACAATGTGTACCCTTTTATCGAAAGTACTTGGCATTGTTGCAGTGTTTCTATCCAGACAACTGGTTTCTTTCATTCGCCGTCGTTATTGAGATAATATTGCCACTGCGTCACAAATCTCCTCGATTTGCATCCATTCGTGGAAAAGAAATGTCCAAATCTATACTTTCATATTTTGCTTGATCGTGCAACTTCTTCCTTCTACATAGTGCCGAATATCTTGACTTTGCTGAGCGGTTTTGTTCGGAAAACTATCATTGGATGACTTCCAAGCAATTTACTCGCTAACGCTGACAAATTGTAGGCATTAGTCTTGGGTCCCTTTGTGTAAGTTTCCTCGCGTGCCTTGCGTTATCTTTCTTGCAGTCTGCACGCTTCCCCCTGCACATAATTCCGTGATCCGAAAGGTATTAATAGTCTTCTAATAAAGTAGCTGCGAGAGATTTATTTATCAAACTGAAAAGCAAGACTCGTTAGATTAAAATACTGAGAGTAGTAAGGGAATGGGATGTTCTTGAAGAGAGTTTTATTGTAGTAATATGACTGGATATTCTCCAAATTGGTCTTTTTTATGAGGTCATTATTACTGTTACATTTTTCATCCATCTCTTTCACCCTACTGAAAATTGATTATATTTATTATGAATGAGCAAATTGATCATAACCGCCGTCGTCTATTTCCTTTCGGTTGTCATTGCGTTGTATAATTTTTTACTATTCCTCTTTTAGTTCTCTTTACTTATCTTTTTTTTTTTACCCACCTATTATAAAAGCGAGACCATTGTCATCAATCTTGATTTAATTTTTACTTATTCAACACGTTTTTAAATTAATTAATTGATTAACTAATTAATAACTACCATATTTTTAACTGTCTTGTCGGAAAAAAATAATTGCCGAGCCAAAAAAGAGTAAGGATACTCGTGTTGTCACTTTCTAATAAGTAACAAGTTACATACATAAAAAGAAAATAATGAGAAAAAATCATATGAAAAAAAAATAATTTTAACCGTCAAACTTACCTAGCAAGCAAATCTCATCAAGAACAACATGTTGTCGGCTCTACCAAGAAACGAAAATGATGATTAATCGTATATCATCCACTGGCAACGCATGTGTGCTTACTAAAAGCGATAAGGTTCTACTTCCGCCTATCCACGCAGAAAGTTCCCCGTGAACGAACGCTCGATATCGGCCAAAACTACACGAATTTTGGGGAACTTGTTCTACGTTACAAGTTAAACAAATTTATTCATAAGACCTATCATTTCTAATCACGGTAATTTACGGTAATAATCACGGTAATAATCACGGTAAAAAAAAATTTCTAATTCTGGTAAATGTTTAACAGTTGTGCGTGACAATTTTATCCCTCGACTTCTCGTTTCGTAAAGAATCGAATTTAAAGTTTTGATCATTTTGAACACACGGGCGCGGCTTCACTATGCAACCCGCAACACCCACTACACGTCTGTTTCCTGGCACATTGATCACACACAACTTGTGATGAGTTCTAGGTCCCACAAACCTGAGTTTCGAGTCCCCACCCCTCCCCTAAGAGGTATTATGAATTATTTTCCTCCGTAATAAAAGGACCTTCTATCACTTTGTGGGGGGGGGGTGCTCTTGTGTGGGATCGCCCCATCTGTGGCACGGGTAGTCACAGACGACAAGAATTTCTAGGAAACAGGAACGTGTAGAGCGTATTAAAACTACACAACTTTATATCAAACTCAATTTTTCCACCAGTGGACAATACGCGATTTGATTAGTTGCGCCTCACATATAGTTTACTTATATTGACAATGCGTTTTAGTTCCCCCCTCCCCCCTCCGGAAGCTCCACTCCAAGTTATTCCCATGCACCGCTCACAGTCGTGCACGCCGCGGCCCCTCCGCGGTGCGGGTGCTCCAGAGCTGCAGCCTCGGGCGAACACGTGCTCTCCTTCCCGCCCTCCTCCTCCTCCTCCTGCTCCTCCCCCCCGCCCCGCGCCGCGCCCGCCCCTTCCCCACGCCCCCTGCAGACGGCGCGACGGGAGGCGAGAACAACGGCGAGGCGAGGCGAGAGACGCGGCCAGAGATGAGGCAAGGTCAGACGAGAGGCAAGTCGGGGCGAGAGGCAAGTCGGGGCGAGAGGCAAGTCGGGGCGAGAGGCAAGTCGGGGCGAGAGGCAAGTCGGAGCGAGAGGCAAGGCCGGGCGAGAGGCAAAGCGAGAGACGAGGCCAGAAAAAGGAGGAAGTCAAGACTATAGAAACGCGGGGATAGGCAAGACGTGGAGAGGGAAGGCGAGGCGGGAGGCTGGAGGCAGGGAGGCGGATACGAAGCCAGAAACAAGGCAAGGAAAACAGACTTGAGGCAAGGCGGGATGAGGGGCGAGGCGAGGTGCGAGAGGCAAGGCGAAGGAGAGGCGAGGCGAGAGGTGCCGGCCGGTTCGGACCAGATCTGAGCCTGGGGTCGGGGTGATACATTAGACGCGCGGCTATTGTGGCTGGGCTCCCGATCTGCCTGACTGTCTCTTGGGGCGAGTTGGATGGGAGTTGCGTTTCAATCCATGTAATTATCCTGATATCCGACTACGCTAGCTTGCGTGTGGAGGAAAATCGACCTGAAATTCTCGATCTGGTGAGGCGAGTAACCTACACTCCCTTCTGTAGTAGAATCCCCTTTGACTTTGATTGTTCTTATTTATACTGTGTTGGCTTTCCATTAATGCAAGGCATCAGTTGTTCAGGCAAGTTCATTTGTTTTTGCAATAAAAACTCTTCAGAATAAAAGTTAATGCTCATTATTTAATATTTTCCTTCATAGTTTAAAGCATAATATTAAGTCGCAAAAATACTTATTCGTTCACGTTTGTATAGCACCGCTTTCAGTGTTATAATCAGAGAAAAGCGTCATAACGTCATTTATAAAGGTTTTGCGCTCTTTATAAATCGTACGTAGATCAACCAGCTTGGAAGGAAATTGAGGTCAGACTAGAAAAAAAACACATTATTTCGGCCGAAGCGATCTCACTCACAAAATTCGAACAAGGAAACAAAATTCAGATCTTGGGAAATATTCCCTTTGTAACAGAACAATTAAAGATTGGAACAGTTTACCCGCAGCAAATTTTCAAAGCTTTTCCTCTAAGTGTCCGAAGTTTTAGAAATAAGTTAGAACAATATGAGAGTAATAGACATTAATTAAGTGCGGTGAAGTGCTGTGAAGTGCTGGTCATGGGAAATTTGTTTCGCCGTCATAGGCGTGCGCAGAGGGAGACTAGGGGATCTTTACCCCCCCCTTGAAATTTTTGAAAGTGACCCCATAATAAATTATTTTATTTTTGTAAATTTGTTCAAACCTGAATTTTCTTTTTTTTAACCTGACAATTTGAGGAACCGTTACGCAACGAAGCATTTGGCAGAATGTAAATGGTTCAATGCGATATGAATGGGATTTATTAATTTCGTCATTAATGTCATCATTTTATTCTACGTAATGTGTTTTATTTATTACTAATGAAATATGTTCAAGTAAAAAAGGTAAATGGGAAAGAGGCCAAGAAATATACTTGGCCCTCTCTTGTTTTAAGCTGCGCAAGGCCAGGTTCCCCGTCATTCCATTACTTATTCAATCCTCTCTCTTGTACTTTGCTTCCTTCTCTTGGTTTGTTCTTTTGTCAACCACGCGCCCTAGTTGTCTTCATTAACCATCCCATAAACATGTACATGTGAAATCTTGGAACTAACTATTTTTCTGTTTGATTAAACAAGGAAATGCTGAATAATGGCGTATGACGGAGGGGAAATAACAGAATTTGAGTGGATTTCGGAGGATGGACGAAGTAGACACGAAAGAGATGGTCATTTTGAAAGTTTCTGTCTTCCCCGTTCTCTGGTAGGAAGCCTTCTCATTAGGTAATGAAATTTAAAAACTCATCCGAGTTCTTGCAAACCATATTTTCTCCGGTGTTATTTCGTACTGTTGTTCTTTTTCAAAGGTCTGTGTTCGTTTTCATGTGGCTGCATAAAACAGTGCCCTTTCAGAAATTTGTTTTATAAAAATGTTACTTTAAACATTGAGAACATAGAGCCAGCTCATAGTGTTCCACGTGTGAGCCAACATGTTGAATATTTTCCACTGCTACAAAACATCGGCAATTCTTCGGAGCATTTGCTGAACGTCTGCAGTTTCATGTTTTTATCTGTTCTTCCTAGAAATGCTTGTCTAGAGCTACAGCTGTTGCCAATGATACCAACAGTACAGCATGTGCAGCAATTACTCGCTCTTACTTACGAATATTTTCTTCCGCTCAGTGTTCTACCACGTCCCCACTTCGGATGCAGATTAGAAAAAGAATATTTAAAGCTGTTTAAGTTGAGTTTTATTTGATATTAGATCTTTTTTCCACTTGAACATGGAACATGTTACTCAAGTAGGCTATGGTTCAATTGAGAAATCTTTATCATATCATATCTATGATAGGAACATTTACCAACTACTTGCTTACGAATGAATGACATCCACGAGTGCCAACAGATCAACGTGCATCGAAGAATTAAAATATTCTTTTATAAAAGCAGTTGTCAAAATGTGAACCTCTCATTGTAGCAAATAGACGAACGGACGAGTAGACGGACGGACAGATAGACATTTTGAAAAAATCAATTTCTCAGTAGCAATGACCCTCAAAATGTATGTTTCCGTAAATCTCGACAACTTATTACATAACATTACTTAAAAAAAAAAATTTTAAAACCTTCACAAAACCATCGGTTTTCTCTCACAAGAATCCGAACGTAAACTAAGTTTTAAGTTTACTTAAACAGATTTTACTTTCAGACAAAACATTATTGTATAACCACTCAACATCAATCGGGTACAGTAAGTTGGAAGAGAGCTTCAAAACATATTTTGCTTGAAAATGCTCTATAGATGAATATAGATGAATACGTAGAGTGGCAATGAAAGTTGCTGAAATTTATAGAGAAACCTATTGAAAACGTATGTTAACATCCCCATCTAATGAGAATATTTGTAAATCTGTTCTAGTTACATTAAATATAGAAACTAGAATATTTAGGAAGTTATCCCTTATCACCCGGTGAATATTTACTCAATATTCAATAATAATGTAGGTAACAACACAATACCTTCAATTTATTTGAGATTATTCGGTCTTTAACCCAAAAATAATACTCTTCATTCACGCTTACTTCATTAAATGAATTTTTCATTAAATGAACAACATTCCTTCGACTTATGAAAAACGAAATCACAGGTTATTTTCAAATAATAAATCGCGATTTATTATTGTTTCAGTTGCAGTTTAATGAGAAAAATATTCATTTAAAGTTTCCCACTCCCTCGTTCCTGCTTGCGAGTTTTCCAGTCGTGGCTCCAAAACCGAGCTGTCTATTTAATTCTCATTTATATTTTTGTTCGCGCACGTCCCTTGGCCATTATCAGTGACTCGAGATGCGCTGCAGAAAATGACCAACGCAGATTACACTGCGCTTGCAAACCTCGTTCCAGCCTGTGCGAGAATCAGCACTTATACGAGTAGAATTGCGTTTTTGTTGCTGCAGCTGTCGTTTGTTGCTAATAATAGGCCTAAATGAATACATGGAGGATCAATTGATGAAATAGTGCCAGCATGAGAGTGCGATTAATTCATTTGTTAATAGAACTCGCTGTTCACTCTTCTTTTTCACATTACCCTAAATGTATCTCTAAAATGAAACAATCTTTCTGAAAGGATTATTTATTGACTTAAGTTTCATTTCAGTGCGACAATTTTATGATGCAACCACTTACAAATTGTACCATGTTATTTCATCGTGATGTCATTTAATTAGTAAGAACGTATGCTAATGAAGTACTTGCTAATGAGTGTTGATGTGAACATAAAAAAATAACCACATACGTCTTCCCACTGCAATATATGAAGCGGTCGGGAGAAAATAGTGCTATCCCTCATTTCATAAATCCAAATAAAATGTTTTAAAATCTCTCCTAAAAACAAACTATTATCGAAATGCTGAACAAACGTGTTCGTAGAACAACAGTATGTGTGTAGAGAGCAATAAGAAGTGTTTATAGAAAATAAGATACGTCTCATTGTACTAAAACTTTGTTATTCCTGTAGCTGACAAAAATTATAGGCGTGGTGGTTAGCACTATGTTCAATTGGCCCCTTCACATGTATTTTAACCCAGGGTCAATCCATTTTAAATGGTCCAGAATTTCATTAATTGGTCGCTCGACTATCTCGAAAAAAATTCATACTTTGATATAAATTTCCTTGGCTGTTCAAAAGCATCTTTCATTTATTTTTATTGAATCTGGTTTACAAATAGCGGCCTTTTTTTACGCCGTGCGCCATTTTTTGCGTTTGTAGAAGTTTACCCTTTTCAAAATTATTCAGCTCTGGGTTGCTCTAACATTCTAGAATAAAAGGCATTGGATTCAGTATACTCTGTCCTACAAATCCAATTATTACATACCTACCTTCTACGTTTTTATTTGAGAAATATTTGCAACTAAATCTACGGAACGGAAATGAACCAAGTTTGATTTTCAGAGAGTAATTTCCTAAATAAGGAATATAATCTCAGCTTATTTTTTCTGTGCTTTGACACATACAGTATAGTTACTTTTTGTAAATATCATTGGTAATAACGTACCCCTTGAAAATTCACCCTCTTAAAAATTGAAATTTTCGATTTTTTCAAATTTTCAACTGTAATATCTCTGTTGGGGATCCAGATAAAAATCTGAAAATTGTGCACATCTAGATCGCTATGATACCAAACTATAGTAAAAATTTCAACTTTTTATTTAACTCAAAGTATTTTTTTAATTTAAACTTTCGCAAAAAAAGAGCTGCATTTCTACATAGAGGATACGTGTGACAAGTAGTAATCATATTATTTTGAAGTTATTTTAAGCAAAATCCATTTTGATTTAAAATTATTAATTTTACTTTATTATTAATAAACATAAAAGTTGCGTATCTATTATGAATATTTATTACTTTACAACAAACTTACATCTCAGCATCTACGTTTGTAATTAAAAATATGGTGATTTTGATGTCAAAAACTGAACCGGCTAACATAAAAATAGTTTATAAAAGGTAACAAATAAATAAATGTAACGTTTTGTTTATTTTCCATGAACACTGGAGTGTTAATGCATAATTGAAATGATTGAAGGCGTTGTCATTGTCAACAATAGTATGAACAAACGTGAACCTACTATTATTGACAATGCCTACCTATTTTGACAATGCCTACATATTATTGACAAAACCTACTATTGTTGACAATGACAACGCCTTCAATCATTTCAATTATGAAAATGTCTACTACAACTCACCACTGAATCAATATGTGTTAATGCATTCTGGTTCTGTCAGTCTGAGTTGGTGAGACGCCTTCTGACGCGCGCGCCCTCTTTGTGCGCAGGTACAGCAAAGTGGTGGTGGCGTCGAGCATCAGCGCGCAGAAGTACAACCCGGAGCTGGCGTGGGCGCAGCGGACGCCCGACCCGCGCATCGCGCAGCTCAGCGACAAACTGCGCCACATCCGACAGGTGAAGCGCAGACGCGCCCGCTGCCCTGCCCTTCGCCCGTTCCTGCCTTCCGGTCTTTACAGTCGTCCGTTACAGACGGCTTTAATTCCTTTCCGCCGTTAATCCTGTCGTTCCTTTCTATCGTCCTTCATGTCGTTCCTGCCTACGGTACCTTCCTACGATACCTCCTACGGTTCCTTCCTGTCGTTCCTTCCTGTCGTTCTTTTCCTACCGTTCCTTCCTTGTTCCTTCCTACGGTTCCTTCCTGTCGTTCCTTCCTGTCGTTCCTTTCTTCGTTCATTTCTATCGCTCCTTCTTGTCGTTCCTGCCTACGGTACCTTCCTACCATACCTTCCTACGGTTCCTTCCTGTCGTTCCTTCCTGTCGTTCTTTTCCTGCCGTTCCTTCCTGTCGTTCCTTCCTGTCGCTCTTCCTTCGTTCCTTCCTGTTCTTCCTGTTCCTTCCTTTCGTTCTTCTGTGTTCATTCTGTCTTCCTTCTTACTGTCGTTCCTTCTTGCCGTATTTGCAGACGTTCTTTATAACCTCCCTTCCAGCATTCTTTCCATCCTCCTTCCCATTTCCTGCCATTTTCCTTCTTTCCATCAATTTATCCTTCCATCCACCTTCCTTCCTCAGTTTGTTCTTCCTTCTTCCCTCCTACGTTCCTTCCGTCAATCCTTTCTTTTATTCTTCCGCCTTTCCGTTCCAGTTTCCTTCATTCCATCATTCCTCTCTTCCCTCTGAATTTCTCTTCTTGTTCCCTACCTTCCAATCTCTTCCACTATCTTGACCTCGGTAAAACATTAACAGTGTATCTAATGTTGCCCTTTTGTGATTTGCAATATCTCTAGGACATAGAGAAGAATTAGGATGAAAACCCTTCAAAACGAATAAACCCAAAGCAAACCAGGCAAATTACTGCATTTTAGAAATGATTTTTTTTAATATTTCGATATTATTCATTCTTTCTGCAAAACGTTAAGAGATAGAACGACTCAATATCTTCCACAAATTACCCTCAGCTTTCAGGTATTTTCAGATTTTCTTGCTATTATATCATCTCTCCCATAAGCCTTTGATGCACTTCTCCCCCATACGTCACATACAATTTTTAGTGGTTATTTTTACTTTAAATAAATTCTTAAATAAATACTTAAATCATTCCTAATGTTTCTTCGCAATGTATAATGAAATTTCTTTTAAATTTGAAATTTCTTCGGATTGGTGATTTTCGACTCAGACAATATTAATTTAACAAGGAGAGATAATTTTAATGCATATTTAATTGAAAGTGAAAACCATTTAACTGATCGCTTAATTTAAAATTAAGTATTTTAGGCCTTGTATTCCAAGGTTTGTGTACTTCTACTGGAGCAAAATTTCTTTTATTTATATAAATCAATTCAACGTTCATTTTTACTATTAAACAATTTTAGTTTCATTGTATTTTTTTTAAATTAAATTTATTCTCAATATTCATTTTAAACGTGTTAGGCTCTTCAAAGTACGGATTGTAAGTAGAATTTCAGGAGCTTCATATATCACCAGGCATACTACTCTCATAACATTTGCACGTTTGCTTCTTGATAGGTAATGAGGAGGCTTGTAATATATGAATCGCTTTTATAAAAATCACATTCATTTTTAGACCTAAGTCACATTTATTTTTCATATTAATGAGTTAATGAATTATAATATTTTAATGAATTATAAATACAGCGTGTTTCTCGTAAAGGTAGAATACAGTGACATCGGTGCTGTGGGAGCACGCTCACGCTCCATAGTGGTGAAATACCGAACTACGAAGAACTTGCCTTGGCGCCGCGCCGTCGCGATGGCCCACAAGTAGAGCCATCCATGCATTTTAATAAAAAAGCAATTTCAAAATGTAACGACCACGAGTTAAATCTAATTCGCTCGTTACAAATGTAATGACTGACCCTCCCTTGCATTTCATTTATTCATTCACGCTTGCGAGGAATATCCCCGATTCACTCATTTCGTGTTTGTTTTTTCGTGCGTTTGTCCAATGGATGTTTCAGGAGATTTGACAGTCGACAGCTCAATCGAGATTTGCGCAAATGTATGGCATTCAAAACTATGGCGATACATTTGGCCATCATATTGTTTGAACGTCCCTCCTCATGAACGTTTTAATGTTCTCGTAAATTAAAAGAGAAAGATTCAATAGGAATCATTTGAGCACTCCATTTCCATCCAATGTAAAAAAGGCTTCAAATGTGCAAAATTAAAACTGAGTGTGTTTGCAATAGGTGGCCCTGTGCCGTGTAGATTAAACTTTTGTGCCAATATCATTTCAATGGCGAACTTATTCCCGTGTTCATTTTTAAATTCTTTGTAATTGGTGGTCCATTTGAGCATTAAAACTTTTGTAAATACTTTATACCGACTGGTTATTCGTATAATTTTGGCTTGTCTTTGCCAAACAAGTATTATATTAAATAATCCAGTCACTATTATGACTGTATTTTAAACCTATGAAAATAAAGTAATCTGTGCAATTTTTCTTTGCATTTTCGACGAGTATAACTTAAAAACTGTTATTGTTTGCTCTGTAACATAAATATTTCTCGTTTTGTGACGTATTTAAATTTTGAAATTATTATTCTAAACATTTCATATTATTATTTTAGAGTGCAAGAGACTTGCCAAAACTGCGTGAATCAGAAACGTCAAAGTTCTGTTGAACATTTGCTTCAGGCAGTTGAAAACCTAATGTCTTTATCTTACAGTCGATGGATTAAATCGTATACCTATGTTCCAGATAATAATCAGTCAAATAATAACTGTATACTAGCAAAAAATTTGTCTGCGAGAAAGTTTTGTTGAAAATGTGTTAAAAGTACATGCAGTAGAATATTTTTAAAACTTCGAAAAATCATTAATTTCAACAACCAGTTTGAAAAGTTATCATTTTTACCAATTGTGTATTATCCTAACGAATAATTTCATTTCTCATTAAAACAAGGATGATACATCATCAAAACTTTATCATTGACTGCAAACCTTTTGGGTTTGCAAATGCTGATAGTCGGATGTGTTCTTCATTCAAATTCAGAGCACATAATGAAATAGTCCATTTTTGCTTAAGTACAGGACTAATAAATGTAGTCCATCCTCCAATGTCACGGAAAATTGCTGCTTTTTGTTAAATAAATAATATTTAAAGTGAGGACTAATCATATTTCATCATTCAAGTAAATATTTAATGTAAATCTAGCATTAATGTGACATGTTTTGAAACACAGTAAGTTAATTTTCACTGGAAAATTCAATACTTATGGAATGCAATATACCTTATTGTTCTCCAAATTCAACGTAGTTTGACTTGCAAACAACCAGAGCAGGCCACTCCAGAAAAGATAATACGATTTCTTAAGGAAATTAAGATCAATGTTCCCACTTCGTCAGTAATCTCTTACATAAAGTACATTTTGCGTAGGTTGAGGAGAAAGTCATTATTTTCAGAATCGTATAAAACTCCTCAGACAGTGCACAATGAAAATTCATAATTACTTTTATTATAAAATAATTTCTACATTGTATTATTTTTAATGAGTTTTTTGTATTTGATTTATTTGCTCTGTTTACTTACAGTGCATTCAGATGAATGATTTAACAAAATATCTTGAGAGAACTTAATAAAAATAAGACTAAATTAAAAATTAAGGCATTAAAAGCATCGACGTGTGCATCATTAGATATTTACAGAAAGTATTTAAATTTTTCGGGCCAATATTCGTATGCAAGATGAAATCATGCATATTTTACCAATTTCACAGCGAATACACTTGTTCACAAAATTGTATACATAGGTATACATCATCATTTTGTAGAAATGGTATATTTTGTAAAGTATATGCCAAACTCATACATTAGATATATGTTAGTTTAAATATATACTATAAATTCATGTTAGATATAGGTTATTTCATAGTTGAGAAAATTGTCGTGCTGTAATGCACTAATATTTTTATTGTATATGTCATTAGAGGAGTGTTTTGTTTAATGAGATAAACTTTTACAATAATTCCATATTAGCTTAGGGGTTTAGTGGAATTTACTCTGACCTGCAGAGAAATAGTCTTGCCGGAGAGTGTCGGGTCAGTTCTTACAGGCTTCAGTAATCCCGAAATTTCTAGTAAATGTTTCCTCCTAATCAAGATCTCTGGAATTGTTAAGCAAATTAATCAGCGTTGTAGATTGTACGAGAGTATACAGGGATGCGTTTCCTTGTGTTTCAAACATCCCAATTCTTCATACATTCTTCTTTACTACCGGATTATTATCGTCTTCGAGAACATATTTAATGCATTGCCAGATGTATGTTTTGCTTCTGAAGTAGGAACAAGTAGTTCACGAAAAATGTTCTAAATATAGTTACCTACTGAAAGACATCCGGTAAACTGATAAGGCTTTGATGTTTAAATCACCTTAAGCAGTAACGTACATCTTTAATTTCCGCTGCAGTTTTTAATAAAAAATAATTTAATTGATTGTCATTGATTGTTGAAAATTATTTATGCGTGAAATAATTCTTTCATTTGTATTTCAACTCCCGAGAGCAAATAATAAAGAGGAGTTCAAAATAATTCTTGATCCATGAATTACGCTTTTCTGAAAACATTTTCTGAATTTTTTCACTTATATTAGTACAATCAAACCAATTTCAGTGACACACATAATTTAAAAAATTACGTGATATTCCAATGGACAAGTATTGTGGAAATTTTGTAGCCTTACAATTTTAAAGCCTAAATATTCGAGCTCGAATGATGAGATTTTTGAGACGTTGCAGTGTTACGCTCATACCGTGTGGGACGGATTAGAAGTCTCTTAGTAAGGCCAACCTACGAAGCCCCTAATAATCTAATAATATGTAATCAAAACTGAAATTAACTGCAATATACCAAAACTTTTGAATTTAAAAATGAATTGAATGAGTCTAAAAATGAATGAAGAACAAATAACCTACAGCCTCAGATTTTAAACATTAATTTTAAATTTTTCAAAAGCTGAAATTGATATAAAATTGTTAATTTTTAATATTTAATAGAACCTGTTTTGATCAATAAATTTCACTTTATGTTATACCTGATAATGGGTTCAAACTAGTGAACCAAAAAGGTTGTAGGAATGTACACGATGTCGCTGAGCGCACCTATAAACTCCCAGTGTTTTAACAAATCATTCATTCAGTGAGACGCGCAATTTCCCATTATATTTTTGTGTGTAATATATTAGAAGAGACTGAATCCAAGAAAGTGAATCAAATAACTGCAACGTTCATGCTGTAACGTAATAAAGTCGACTCCGGTTATAGTGAAATTCTGGGGACTAACAGTTTTGGTCCACTATATCAGAGCTTCACTATATCCGATGGTGTAAAAATGAAATAGAATTTATTTACAACGATTGGTTTTACTAATATAGAGATACAGCAAAATTCATTAACAGCACGAACTGAAAATTTCAATATCGTTACTTGTCCTTAAAAAATAAATTATTTTCAATTGTTTGCTTCGTGCATTTTTCATTAGAAATTTCTCTAGATCCTTCTTCAGACGTCGTCCTCTCTCCGTACTTGATTCCGGATTGTGCTCGGTCTCTAAGAATCGAAATGCGATCGTATATAAATGAATTACTGTTAATGCCTCTTGCACTGTTGGAACACAGTCCCACTCTCCGAAGGCCCCTTAATAACATACGAGATCCAATTAATTCTCAGAAATTACTTGCCGAGATTTATGTTCACTATAACATTATTTTTATTTGTAATGTAAGTGAAACGGGACCAGTTCGCTATAACCGAGCGTTCGCTATATCCGAGTTCGCTATAACCGGAGTCAACTGAAGTTTGGCCGGCCCCGCAGGTGGTGCTGTCGCAGCTGACGCTGGCGCCGGAGGCCTACTCGTACCTGCGGCGGGACGAGGGCTCGGGCAGCGGCGGCGGCGAGACCTGGAACGATGACGACGACGAGTGGGTGGACCAGGGCTCCGGCTCGGGCGTCGCGCCGCCCCCAGGTGAGTGCCCGCCCTCCCCCCTCTCTCTCTCTCTCTCTCTCTCTTTCTCTCTGTGTGTGTGTGTGTGTGTATATATATATATATATATATATATATATATATATATATATATAATCACCCCGATGAATAATCTGATAAGTAAAAAAAACTTAATTTTACAGCCGAGCAAAAAACAATTTTAAACTAATGATGTAAATCAGGAATTAATGATATTCAGACGAAACCAACGCACAAATAGGTTCATTTTAATATAACCTTCGTTTGAATATCATGAATCCTTGTTTTACTTCACTTGAAAGTAGGTTTTTGCTCCCCTTTAAAACTATGGGTTTATAAATATATATATATATATATATATATATATATATATATATATATATATATATATATATATATATAAACACACACATAGGTGTCCAGGGGGAAGCGCCGAAATTTGGAAAATACGCTCTTAAGGCAATTTTAAATATATTTTGTCTGATAAACCACTTGGATATTCTAAATGGTTCAGCCGCAATAAGCCCTCAAACGTTGGTTTGAAAAATGTTTCCTGGGCAAAAATTTGTATTACAGAAGCATAGAAACACTCCAGAAACATGTAAATTGTTTATTATTTACAAAAGAAATAAATGTATTGGTTCAGAAAGAAAATTGACCGAAAATAAAAAGTCGAGTTGTGTAAATTGGATGTTTTTTTATTTTATGTTAATTTTTCTTTCAGAACAAGTAAATTCATTTCTTTTGTAAATAATAAACAATTTACATATTTGTAAAGTGTTTCTATTCTTCTGCAATGCCACGCTTTGCTTAGAAAACATTTTTTCAAATCAACTTTTGAGGACTTATTGCGGCTGAACCATTTAGAATATCCAAGTAGTTTATAAGACAAAATATATTTAAAATTGCCTTAAGAGCGTATTTTCCAAATTTCGGCGCTTCCCCCTGGACACCTATGTGTGTGTTTTATATATATATATATATATATATATATATATATATATATATATATATAAACCCATAGTTAAAATAGGCTTAAAATCGTGTTAGCATATTTTCCAATTTTCGGTGTTTCCTCCCCGGACATGTCCTTTTCCCTCCTTTTTTTTTTCCTTTTTCTCTCTTCTTCTTCTCTTTTCCCCTCCCTTTCCTTCCCCCTTGCCCTTTTCTTATCTTTTCTTCTATTTTCCCTTCTTGCTCTTGTTCTTTTATTCATTTAACCTCATCCCTCATTCGCCTTTCACTCTCCTCGATCTTGAAAGTCTGTCTCTTTCCGCTCTCTCCTTTTATCTCGTTCTTGCACTGACTCCTTCCTTACCGTGATTTCTAACACTTAAATAAATTCAAAGGCAATTTAACATTTTATTTTTGTTCAGTGTTTCTTATTTTTTGTGCACCTTAGTTAATTTTAAAGTCCTTTACTTGAGTGCGCTGATATTTCTATTACGACTTCCCTATTTTACCTGTATCCCTCCTTGTTATAGTCGAGTTCATTCCCTCCTATTGACTCTATCAACTTTACTTCTCGTTTCAATTATCATCGATGATATGCCCCAAACTGGTATAAACATTACTCTTGAAAAAATTAAATTATATTTTGACTGCTAGTAGATTGCGCATGACTCGTCAGGTCGGTGAAGACAAGTTTCTTTAGTAGTTGTTTTTTCAATTTTTTTCTCTCTACCATCAATCTCGCCCTCCCGTTCGCCCCGCGCGTTTTCGTTAAAATTACTTCCTTCATTTAACTTTATTATCGGTTTCGTCTCAACTGTTTAATATAGGTCGCCGTTCTTTATTTCCCGTTCAGCGTACAGAATTACTGTTACTCGTCCGCCAGAATCCTACATCTCGTGTTTCGCGTCGCCCCGCCCAGCATGCTCCATCCTCACCCCACCCCACCCCACCCCACCCACCCCACCCCCACTCCCCGTCGAGGCTCGCCCGGTTCCACGCTCCTGTGTCTGCCTGAAACACACTGCGAAACTTTCCGTTTAAAACTTTTCCCTTCGTCCACGAACACCAGCGCGCGTACAAAATATACTCTAACGATGAATCACAGATTAACTTACACGCCCCCTACAAATACGTTAGAATTCAAAAAAATGAGTGTTTGTTATATTTTTGATTATCAGAACCTGGGTTAAAAGTACGCCCATTAAATCTTTGCTAAACATTCATGACTATCCTTAACCTTGAGTTGATCCTGTTTTTAACAGTTAAGCGTTTGTAATTTCATAAGTAACATTCAAATTAAGGGCAAAATATTTTACATGACCTTTGCAAAATACGTTTACTTCATAACGCAACATTGAAGTTGGGTTTTTTTTATTAAAAAAATTGTTGAGTCTCCAGCAAATGTTGGATAAGGAGAAAGAAAGATCGCACGCGGTTCGTGGCCCGTTTGTCTGAGTAATACTCCAGCAATCCCTTGGTGTTGATCAGAGAAACCACAAAAAGCTACCAAACAGAGCATCCGGCTGGTAGAATTTTATTGCAGACAGGAGCTGACTTCAACCTAGCTACGAAACCAGTATCGAAACGCCTGGCACTGTCGGGGGTGGAATACTAGGAACTCCCGCTCATAGGCACTCCCGGTCATAGGCACTCCGATGACATCAGTCGATGCCCTGAGCCACCTAAGACGGTACAACTGCAACTGCGCGGGACTAACGCTAGGAAAAATAAAGAAGAGAAACTAAATGAATACACGTGTAAAAGAAATTTGTATCAGGAGTAAGAGCTGCTACCATATTCCCGAGCAATGGCTCGTATAGAGCGATTTTCCTAAGGTTAAGCCAAAGTGACAGCTAGTGCTGGCAACATAACTGAAGGTTCTGTGGTCGTCGTGCCCTCGAGCCCAATCAACTCCCTTTCTGCATTTGTTCGTTTGCAGTAGGCTAACTTGTAAATGGCTTCGACACTTCCTTTCGTGACGTCCTCGTCCGACTAAAATATAATGCGCCGCGAGAAATAATTGAAATTAGGAAGTGCAGTGTAATGTGCTCTTCTGTAAAAACTCTTTTTTCCTTTATATATTACATTTAATTTACTTTTTGTGTGATAAATATTACGTTTATTTTAAAACCGAGACTTGAATGCGAGATGCGTACCGATGCACGTGGTTCCGGCCTTTGTACTGTTGTGATTGAGAGCATGTTAAGAGATTTTCCACATATGTAATTAAATTTAATTATTTCCCGGACTCGCGTACGTCCATATACATCAGCGAAATTCTTAGACTTCTGGATAGTGATGTCTTCTCAGAAGCCGTAACCAAACACTTTACGAAGGGGCTGAACAGCTGTCGCGGCGGAGGGATACTTCTCTGAAATACATGTGGTGTTCACTTATTTTCGCGAACTGTCACTTTGGCTCATCCTTAGGAAAATCGTTCTTTAATAGGAATGGTCTTCATTGTCCCGACCATGCGACGACTCTCCAAACGAGTTGAGGCCGCGTAGTTGCATTTGCTTCATGCGATAAATAAATAACACCGGGCCCTCTCCGCCCTGTAACGGCGGGTTCCAGGGCAACCCAGACCCACTGAGGACCTCGTTACCTGACTCAGCTACGAAACCATGCAGCTTCCTTTTCAAACTGGTAGATCTTGCTGTTCGTTCTCCTGAATCACCGTCCTCCCCGTCTCCAACCTATGATGGAAAATATAGGCACATTTTGCCACAAAAAAATACGAAAATTATAATATGTTCGTATTTCCTTGAGTAATCCTGTACTGGGAGAAATAATGTTTACTGACAACGATACATGTTCTTTTTTTGCTGTTTAACAAGTACTGAATTTGTCAAAAAGTTACATCTTAAACTTTCAACGCCTCAATTTGGAATGCAAGACCATAACCACTCCACTCCAGTCTAGAGTTTCTAACTCATCAAATGTAATAGTCCTTAATTGATCGTGTCCTGCACCTGCACAAAACGAGGTAAAATTCATAAAAGTGAGCATTGTCCCGTGGATAGTAGGCAGCTCACCGTGCATTGGTGTTCGTCAGAACTCGTTCTAACGCAGTAAATTAGTAATGATCCACAACCACATACTTTCTCGCAGAATTCCTACGTTACACTACAGTAAAACTTGCTCAATGCGCAACGTGTATAATACGGAAATCTGTCTAATGTGAACTTAAATCGAGGTCCTGCCAAATCACAAATTCTATAATTTTAAATTGGTTAAAGCGGAATCTTGTCTAATACAGAAAAATGTTGGTCCCTTGAGGTTTCGCTTTGAGCAAATTTTACTGGACTTCATAACCTGCGAATGTTTTCAACCAGCAAAAAAAGTGTTTTCTTCCGCCTCGAGATCCTAACTCAGATCCTCAGAGATAACTTGCCGTCACTCATACCACTAAGATACAGAAGCGCCGTATTGGTCGAACTCGGGCTAACTCAACGAAATTTAAATGCCAGCTTCATGTAAAAATGAAAATAGAAAAATTAAAATGTAAGTTTGAAACTCCTAAAACCTTGAGTCCGTTCAGATCGATTGGGCAATATCGATTTTGGAGAAAATCGGCTGAACTATTTAGAGACTGGCATTGACCACTGACGGCCAGGCGGACAAATCGGCAGACCTTTGGAGATATGGACCGACGAACATACGTTTTGCCGTCAGTCGTTTTTTCAATATCAAGGACCCACAAAATGGATTCATCTCTCACACTTTGCTCAAAAGCGAGTGTATGATTTTATTAGCATTACAGGGATTCATTTATCAGCGTATATGAATCCATTTATCAGTGAATTTCAGCAGGATTATTACTTTTACAGTATCCAGCTTTCACAATCAGAATTGTTTCGTTACTTCAGAGTCGATCAGTTGTTGATATATGGACAGAAATTCGATTATGTAAGCAATGCGTCACAATTTGTGCAACTCCTATTTCAAATAGCTGACTTCAAAGTGACGCAGATCTCAAAAACCTCTACAACCTTCTTTAGAAGAATAATTCATTTCTGGAATATTTATGTGCATTATGCTAATAGTATTTTAGACGATGTTGACTAGAAATATATCATCCTGTTAGCTAGAATATATATTTTTGTTCTCGTGTAACACAGGCTATTTAATTACTGTGTTCACTTATTAATTAACTTTTATTAATAATTATGATACTTACAGAGATGTTAAACCAAATTTATAATTAAGATCCCTCAGAAAACTTCCATTTTCATAAAATTTACAATTTAAATTAAATTGATACTGAGGTCGCAAAGTACAAAGGAGCACGCACAAAATGACAAATACTTGAACTAGCTACCACATTTGAGAATTTTGTTCTGAAAAAAACGGAAAAATGTGACACATTTTCCGGCATGGAATATACCCCTAGAATCCTCCCAATGGAAGCAAAATTCAGATGGCCAATTTCGCAAATCGCATTACAATGCTCGCAAATTGTTTCAGGAAAAAAGTACAACCAATGAACCAATTCCGCACATCCAATGAAGGTAATTTCAATTCGACTAACAAAGTGACCGGGTTTCAAAACTCAATCAGGAGTGCCATTTATTCCAGTTCGAGAATGTCCTTAATCTGAAGGTTTTTAATGGTGATTAGGGGCAACAGAACGACCCGCGTTCGGCAGACGGCTGGTAAGAGCAAAGCTTAAGGTCCCTGGTCCTCAAAAAACGCCAAGGTAGCGAAAAATCGTAACGATGAATAAGCTCACCCAAAATCTGCCTTTTTTCTCGTTCTCACTTTGTGATGGTCAGCAACAAGAAGCTAGCCTTTCAGATGAGCAGCTCCTCCTTCCGGTTCGTCAGGAAGTGGGTTGCCTCCTAGAGAGAATAGGTAGTCGAAAAGAAAGATAGGATTCTTTGCATCTAAATGAATTGTCAGATGATAAATACTAATGATTGTACGAACTTCCTTATTTTTAAAATGAAATCTGTGATTTCCGCAGAAATGTTTTGGAAATTCGTGTTTCCAAAACAATAAAACAGAATCGCCCACAAAAATTATTGGAACACAAAACCACATTAGATTATTAGTCTGTTACAGGTTCAATCCTGTTTCGATGATTAAGTGAAGACGTAGGCTTCCGCGGCTAGAGTCATGTAAATGATCTTGGCTGTCCAGGTGAGGCCGCGTCGAAGGCTGTGTTGCCTGTTGTGCACAACAGCCCTGAAGAAGACCACGACAAGATGGTCGAAACGTCGGCAACACAGCCTTCGACGCGGCCTCACCTGGACAACCAAGATCATTTGCCTGTTTCGATAATATTTTCCTGCTCCCTTTCAGAAATTTAGAGGAAAGCACAAGTTTGATTGGAGTGTGTGTGTGTGTGTGTGTGTGTGTGTGTGTGTGTGTGTTTTCAGAACAAATGCTACTAATTTCTGAGGCATGTTCCAGTATATTTAATTTTCACTCAAATTTAATATTTTAAAATTAGTATTGAGATCGACACACCGTTTGTTTTTGAGTTAAGTTAAAAATAGTGTTGTAACCATCAAGCCGTGTTATTTTATTCTCTCCGAAAGTGGCAAATCTAGCCAGTCTGTCCAATATTCGACATTTAAATTACTATTTGTTATTTAATTTCTTATGTTGCCTCACTCTACTTGCTCAAGTTACTTTCGGAAATAAGGTATCTCAATAAGCCATATTACAACCATTTATGTTCATTGTATTATGAATTCTAGCTCCCAACAATCAATATTGACAATTTAGCCATCAGCCCATTGAATAGAAGAGAGTGTGTTTAATAATGACCAAGTCATTAATGACGAAACAAGGCAACACCTTATTTGATCCCTAGACAAGCATTCCAACAATCTTCAATTAAGTACAAGTTTAATATTTGCTGGTTTTAATGTTAATTTTCTTTTAAGGGAGTAATAAATATTAATGGTAATGCTGTTGAACATCTCTAACATACAAATTTATATTTGTCTGCTAATTCATCGAGTACTATGATCACTTCAAAATGTGCTCACTTACTCAATTTTGCTATTTTTTTTCTTTGCTTTCGTACAAAATCGTTACTTTAAAGGGCAGTATTGCTTCCAATCGTGTACAAAGAGAAAGAAATGGAAAAACGATTTTGAAGCAATTTATTTATAAATGAAACGAAGAAAAATACACTTGGAATGACCATTCCGTTAGGAAGAGACTTGACTTCAAAAAATTGGAAAATAGTGTATTAATTAATAGGCACAAAAATATTTTCAAAAGGCACACAATTTAGAGCATCCTTTGCATCACATTCATAAGAATATTTTCTTGCATCGATAGATTCATACACTAGCATAGTTCGTTATCAGTGATCAAAATCAGAAATTCCAAAAAATAGAAATTTGATTATATCAACCTTGCCTCAACCATATAAATTGTTTGAAATTCACTATGTATACTGCAATCCGCCCATCTCGATAAAAAATAGTTTTACCTCATGAATTAGCATGTAGTTTATTGTTCAAGCACATACGTTTTATCTAAAATTCTCATAAAATAATAACTATTCCCCAAAACTACATTTTTGTCTTCATAAGAAAAACAAATCACGAGTCTTACTGAAAAACACCCCCACTAAATTGATAATATTACGGAACATATAGTGTACTAAATGTTCTTCTGTAATTAACATTATGAAACAATATAGTGTTTATTACTCGTACATAATATCATAAAAAAGGCCATACGAAAGGGCAACATGTTGATGTTGGGCACGTTTGCATTGAAATGTCAATCAGTAGAGCCTTTGGGACGCGTTGGCGGCCGATTAAGCAACACGAACACACACACACACACACACACGCACACATACACATACACATACACATACACATACACATACACATACACATACACATACACAGCGCAGCCCTACTGTGCGGCGCCCCCGCCCCCAATTGAAGGGGGCGGATCCACGCAGCGCACGCATCGTCCGCGACGCGGCCGACATCACCGATCCCGTCACTACCATCCCTTCCGCCGTCATCACTGCCCTACCGCCCCCACTGTCCCGCCGGTGCCTTTACCGTCCTCATCATCCCCCCACCTCACCGTCCCCTCTATCCTCACCGTCCCCGCCCCGCGCCCATCTGACATCTCCGCGAACCCGGTCACTACCCAGTCCCCGCTACCATCACTGTCCTACCGCCCCGCGTCCCCCCTGTCCCCGCCACCCCCGCTGGCCCCGCCGCTACTTTTACCGTCCTCACAATCCCTATCACACTACCATCTCTACCCGGTAGCTCAGAGCATCAACTGATGTTACTGCAGCGCCTCTGACCGGGAGGTCCTAGGTTCGAGTACTGACGGCGGCAGGATTTTCGATACTAGCTTTTCAGCTAGGTGGAATTCAGTCGCTGTCTGGAGGAGAATACTAGCGGCCGGCTGCTCTGATCGGTAGTTTTCCGTGGTTTCTCCGATCAACACCAGGCGAATGCCGGAGCAGTACCGTACCAAACGGGCCACGGACCGCGCGCGATCTGTCCTTCCTCTTCCTTGTCCTATCCTCTCCCCTTACACACACACACACTAACATGCACTACACAACCACATATTCCGGGACACCGGTCGGGAGCTTAGACCGGTCCCAGCTGGAGCGGTGCTCCGCTGGTGGGAGAGTTATGGTTAGGGGAAAACCCCACTAGCCGACGGTAGGTCGGTGCCGGATCTCGCCATCCAGCGGGGGAAGGTCACTGCCATCTCCCGAGAATAGAACATGCACTACACTAACGGGACTAATGACCGAAGCAGTTGACGCGCCCAGAAACACGAAAAAATCAATCAATCAAAAACTACCATCCCTACCACCCACACCATCCCCGTCATTCCCACCTTCGTCATCTCCATTGTCCCTACTGCCCCCACCCCCAGCTTTCCTATCAGTCCCTGATGCCCAGCCCCACCACCCACCTTTCCCCCCCCGTTCCCCCCCCCCTCCACCGGAGTCATCACACCAAACAGCCCCGCTGCTCCCACCGGCTCCGCCCCTGCCGCTGCTTCAGCCACCGCCGCCGCAGTCCAAACAAAAGTTATAAATTGGGTTAGCAATTACTAATGAACTCTGTCTCAGCGTTGCCCCTCCTCCCTCCTTAGTACCTCTCCCGCTTTGTATCCACCGGTGCCGCCGCCGGCAGAACAATTCACGCGAGAGTGAAAACGATATTTCCGGAACACTGCTAAATAAACGAACCGGAGGTACACGGACAAAAAAACCGCGGGGAGCGGGAAACAGACCCAGCATTCGATTCGCTCCGCGCGGGGTAGTATAAAATGCACGCGTGATCCGATCGGGATGCGAGAGACCGGATCGGTCGGCCGCGGAATCGGATCACTCACCTGCCCGGGACAGGACACGTCGCCACGCTGCGAGCCGCAGAGCGCGCCGAGGGGGAGGGGGAAGGAACAAGTTTTCAATGAAACCTACGTTCCAAAGTGGAATGCGGATGATGTCACTGCGGCGCCTTTGAACGGGAGGTCCTGGGTTCGAGTGCTGACGGCGGCAGGATTTTCGACACTAGCTTTTCAGCTAGGTCGAATTCAGTCGCTGCCTGGAGGAGAATTCTAGCGGCCGGCTGCTCTGATCGGTAGTTTTCCGTGGTTTCTCCGATCAACACCATACAAATGCCGGAGCAGTACCCTAACAAACGGGCCACGGACCGCGCGCGATCTTTCCTTCCTCTTCCTTGGCCTATCCTCTCCCCTTACACACACACTTACACCAACATGCACTACACTACCACATATTCCGGGAGACCAGTCGGGATTTTGGAGCTTATCCCGGCTGGGGTGGTGCCCCGCTGGTGGAGAGTCCTGGTTAGGGGTAAACCCCACTAGCCGACGGTAGATCGGTGCCGTATCTCGCCATCCAGTGGGGGAAGATCACCGCCATCTCCCGAGGAAAAATAACATGCACTACACTAACGGAACTAATGACCGAAGCAGTGGACGCGACCGGAAACACGAAAAAATCAATCAATCAATGGAATGCGGAAATGTCGCAAGATTAATGTGTGTATATACAGTGGTGTAGTTAGAGGGGGCGGGAAGGGGCGGTCCATTGCGGTTATTACCATCTTACGGGTAACACTAATTAGAAATTTTTATAGTTGGAAATATACAATTATTTATTTAAAGCCTCTAGGATGGCTCATGGGCATCGTACTAGCTTCCTGGGTTCGATTCCCGGTCGAGTCAAAAATAGAGTTGTAGCTTTCCTTTAAATCGTCCCAGTTTCTGTAGCTGTATGACGAAGCAAAGCTCAAGCAGTCGGATCTTGCTAGTTACGGTCAAGAGAATACGTCATGCTCGCCTCATGTCGCTCTTACCCTCAAGCATGGGAATTTAACTAAGCCCAGGAATGGAGGACACCGGTAGCTGGCCGGCGAAGTCAGACTACCGACACAATACTTACATTTATTTAAAAATTATATTTCAATTATTGGAAGGCAGGTTAACGGGGCTTGACCATAAGTCAACACGAACTAACATATAGTTCGTGTTTACTTATGACCAAGCCCCGTTAACCTGCCTTCCAATAATTCATCAACTGGTCGTTAAGAATTCTTCATATTTCAATTATTCTGAATTACATTCAGTTTTTACTATAATATAAAATGTCGTGTGCAAAAGTGTACTTTTATTTTTATTAAATAATGTATAAACTATTCAGATATATGTATATTTAGTTTATGGGGAGGGGGTGATACCATTCGTGTTGCCCCGGATGACACTAACTGAAGCTACGCCACTGAGAATGTATGTATTTAGTCGATTGTCCGACTTCGCCGGCTAGCTAAAGGTAAGGCGCGCCTGGGGCCAGTTAAGTCTCCCGCGTCTGGGTGAGACAGAGTTATGTGACGAACATGACGTACTCCTTCAGCGTAACAAGCAAACACCGCCTTTTTTGCTTTTCTTCGTCCTACGACTACAGAAACTGAGACGATTTTCAAGGAAAGCTACAACTCAATTTTTGCCCCGACCGGGAATCGAACGCGGGATCGGATCGGGTAAAGCTTGTACGCTTCCAATGAGCCACCTTACAGTTCCGCAAGATTAATAAGTGGATAAAAATCTAATAAATGTAATGACATGTCTATGTCAGTGTACGAGTCTGTACTGAATAAAACTGAATGTTCGAATTGACAGTTAAAATAATGGTAAATGCTAACAGAAGCTCTGAATTCTTATTATATATTACAGATATAAGCAACAGCACAAAACGCAGAATATATGAATGTATGATCGAAAACGTCGGTTCATATGCTGCAGAACTGTGGCGTCGTCCTAAAAGGAAGAAAAAGGAAGTGAAAGAGATGGAAATAGAATACTTCAGAAGAGCTTTGGAATATCAAGAAGTGAAAGAATGAGAAATGACGTCGTTACGGAGATAACGGATCTACAGTACATCATATACGAAATTGAAAAGTGGCAACTCGCTTGGATATTCCATAGGTTGGACGAGAAGATACCCATAAAAGGACAATAGAATAGCAGTAAGTGAAAGAAGAAAACGAGAAAGACCAAGACGGAGAAAAAATGAATAAATCAAATATCTTGTAAGAACAGGTATTATCTCATGATTTCCGGCGAATACAGAAGGCGAGAAACAAGATTAGAATGTTCCATCTCTTAATATTGTATTGAGCTGGAGTCTTGTCGATTTTGGAAACGTTAAAATTGAATGTGGACCTTCAAAGAGTCGGAGTGCTGGTACGTGTCGAGCTTTAAAGATCGTTGCACTCGATAAATTACTTTATCCTATTAAGAAACGAGGCATTGAATGGGGTTAATAACAGAGAACTAGAAGAACAGGATGAGCGAACCGGAACAGCAGCTCCATTACGCTCGTGTTGATTAAACTTGCCTTTCCCGTTTCTCCGGTTATCTGTTAATGACACGGTTTTGTACTTCGTTTTGCTTTTCCTTCATTTGAATAAAACCAGATTCGAATATTTGTTTTGGTTCCGCTTTTTGTATATATACAATGTACAAGCTACAATGTACAAGGGTAAAAATATTAGAATCCAGAAAGCGTCAGGAGAATAATTAAATTGAATGGATTTTGGGGACGAAGTAATTTCTGCAGATATGGAATCTGCATTATTTTTTACTACGGGTTTCATACATCTCGAATGGATGCACGTGAAAAACTTACAACAATACTCCCAAATTCCTCCTGCTACTCCATTCATGTTATGTCATTAGAACTGTAATACACGTAAGAGGCAGGTGAAGTATATAATTAAATAAATATAAATCGGTAATTTTAATAAATGTTTCTATGAAACATAACAATTGTTCAATACCATTTTACAATCACCTTTCCCCTACGGAGGAGAGTGTTATCGAATATCTGCACCGGCGAGTGTCTCTGTGGCAACAACTGTGACCGCTGGAGCGTCTGCCGCTGCCTGAAGGAAAATTTTCACTTCCAGCTTCTCTGATCGATAGTTTTCCGTGGTTTCTCCAGGAAATACCAGGCGAATGCCAGAGCAGTACCCTAGCAAACGGGCAACGAACCACGTGCACTCTTTCATTCCGCATCCCCTCCTCTCTTACATTTATATACACACGGTATATTATAAGGGAAGCCCAGCCTGGTCTCCCTTGCGTATCCTTACAGGGACACCCATTTTTTATTGCCTTCTCTCGACCAAAGCCTCTTCCCTGCTCTTCAAAGAAAGTTGCATTCAGGAATTTTTTTTTAAAAAAAAGCAAATCGGGTAAAATACCTTAAGCACCACCAATGCCTTCAGCCAACGAGCGCCTAATTCAGAAAACAGTTTCCCCGCGCCTTCCGCTTTACAACAGTCCCACAATGCAACCGCGCTTCTACCTTCCTCCGTAGTCCTCACTACCTCAACAGCCGCAGTGTTCACTCGCTCATACAACTTGTCTCGCCAAACCTCAAACCATTACACTGCGTCGTCACCGCAACTCCCCACTTCCATTCCTGACCGCAATTTCGCCGTCCGGCGGGAATGCAATCCCACTATCACGTCACCCTGCCATCCTGCCATCCTGTTTTCAGCATACCATTCCGCTATCATTCTTTCATACCAATTCGCCATCTAGCCGTTCCGTCATTCCTCCGCCCCGTTATCTATTTCACCTTTTCCCCATCTTAATGCTAATCTGTCTTTCCTACCAGACTTGTACTTCTTGTCATCTTTCAACTTACTCTCCAGTTTCCTTTCTCGAATTGGAGGCCGCTTTTGGCATCACGCCGACCCCTCGCCGAGCCCTGGCTCCTGCTTTCGCTGCCTCTTCATCTACCGCTCCTCGCCTCGCCGCAATTTTGCGGCTTGTCGGTGCACAATTCCGTACGCCATTTCATGGCCCCGCCACCACCGCTCCACAGACCCCCACTACGTTGTTCAGTCCTGCTACACCTGATCTACCTCCATTCGTCCCGCCGTTCATCGTCCCGCCAAGCTGCCCCACTATCCCGCCTTCCCTCCATTTTTTCTCTATCCCATCATCCCTCTCTCCTTTGCTGTCCACCCTCCACTCACCACCATCCACCTTCCACTGTCCATCATCCATTGTCCACCCTCCACCCTCCACCCTCCACCCTCCACCCTCCACCCTCCACCCTCCACCCTCCACCCTCCACCCTCCACCCTCCACCCTCCACCCTCCACCCTCCACCCTCCACCCTCCACCCTCCACCCTCCACCCTCCACCCTCCACCCCACCTCCTCTTCCACCTTCCACTTCTTGCCCAACCCCCTCCTCCTCCCTCTGGGAGTACGCCCACCATTTCACAGGCCCTCGCGCCCGCCGCGGCGGCCGCCGTCCGGCTCCGCTCAGCTCAGTCCAGTGCCCCGCCCCCCTCCCTGCGCGACAGCACGCCGGCAAATTCGGTCGCCTCCTCCTCTTCCGCCGCCGCCTCCGGTCAAAGGCCCTCTTATTAGCAACACCCGTCAGCGGGACGCCGACCCCGCGCGGCTATTTTCGCCTTTGACGCCTTCCCACCCAGAAAAGCTAATACGACGCGGGATTACGTATGCAGAGGGCCGCGGCGAGGCGTGGGCACGCGGGGAAGCGGCGGATGGAGGGGGAATGGAGGGGGAAAGGGAGGGGGAGAGAGCGCGCGCGCAGCGTCTCGTGAGGATTGGCGCTCGCGCGGCGTCCGCTGCTGCGACGTCACTCCCGATTAATCCGACGAGCGACGCGACGCGCGCTGATATTGCTCTCCTGGGCGCGCTGCAGCAAGGTCACTGCTTTGTGTGGGTAGATTTCAGTAGGCCTTCGCGGAAGCCCGAGTGAAGTTTAATCCCAGAAATACGATGGAGGGGGACAGGGCTCAAGGAAACCACCTTGATAGTGCTGCACATTATGCGACTTTCCGAGCTGCATCTTCGCCAACGTACGCGGCGTATTGTAATTTCGTAGTTAAAATGAAACACATACACGGGTCGGGAAACGCTCTCCCATTTCAGCCGTCTTTTCTGGACGCTGTGGCTGCCGCCCACCCGTCTGTCCGCCCAACTGCCCGTCCGTCCACCCGTCCGTCCGTCCGTCCGTCCGTCCGTCCGTCCGTCCGTCCGTCCGCCCGCCCGCCCGCCCGCCCGCCCGCCCGCCCGCCCGCCCGCCCCAAACCCGGAATCCACCCAACCACGTGCCCACCCGTCCACACATCCACGCTCGCCCCACCCACCCACCCCAACCACCCTTTCGCCCGTCCTCGCACCCGCCCGCCCGCCCGCGCGTGCACCCGCCCCCGCGGCTGTCATCGGCGGACCGGAAACGCCCCCCGGCGGCCGGCGCCGCTTTGCGTTTGAGCGCTCGGGCGGTGACCACGTGGAAGGCGCGTTTGGACGGCTGCTTCTGTTCCATTACGCTGATGAGCCATCTGCGCTCAAAGCTCCCGATCAAAGTGCGCTCGAGACGGGGCCCCGCCCTTTTTCTCCCCTGGCGCCGGCTGGCCCCGTGCTCCTTCACGCCGGTTATGCACTCCGAGTAACCGGATTTGCCCATCTATAGGATAAAGGTACCAGTGGTGGCCATCGCGTCAGAAGTGGCCACTTCAAGCGCAAATTTGAAAAATTCGAATTGGAGCCTACCTACATGCTGCGAATTGGCAAATCGTGGAGTTTATCCCTTTAGTGGGGGAAAACTAGAAAAAAGATAATTATTTATTTTACCTTCTTTTGTATTAAATACTCAGATGGAAACATTTTGTTAGTATTGATATTGCAAAAATGTAACACCAAAGCTCAGTTTACCTCAGAGCTAGCATTCCTGCTCAATCCGCGGCGACTCTGACCAGGAGGCATTAGGTTTCGAGTCCGTCGATGGCAGATTTTCAACACTAGCTGCAAAGCTAGGTTGAATTCATCCGCTATCTGAAGGAGAATTCTAGCGGCCGGCTGTTCTGATCGGTAGTTTTCTATGATTTCTCCGATCCGCGAATGCTCAAACAGTACCGCGGGACAAACGGCGCGTAATCTTTCCTTCATCTTACTTGTCCTATCCTCTCACGCACATACTTTTACTTACATGCACTACACTACCACACATCCACTACACTCGGGAGTCCAGTCGGGAGCTTAGAGCTTGTCCCGGTTTGCACAGTGCCTCGCTGGGGGAGATACTTGGAAGGAGAAATCCCCGCGCGTGTAGGCCCACGCTGGTACTCACCAACCAGTGGGGGAGAAACGGCGCCACCTCTCGGGATAAAACATTCAGTGCATGAATAATGATCGAAGCAGTTGACGCGCTCAGAAACATCAATCATAGGAATTCGCGCTTTTTTTTTTTTTTTTTTTTTTTAAGCCTCAAACACTTTCAGGGAGTAAAATATCGTGTGGTCATTACCGATAATGTGGCCATTTTCTAAATTGCAATTTTTAAGTTGCCACTGCTGGAACAAAATCGGAGCTTGGAAATAATTAATAAAACAAATTGAAAATTAGTTTGTTCAGAGCAATGTATGTTAATCGGCCCTTTAAGTTTCACAAAACGATTTAAATACGTAACCCAAGAATTTAAAAAAAGATACGACAATATTCTTAATTATAACTACTTCTGGTGCTTTTACCTCGTAGAATGCAAGACCCAACGAGCAAATGTTCTGCACTTGGGTTTCGGGTTTCAGTCTTGCAGAATGTTGTCTATCGATAGAAATGCAAGGGCTTTTCATTACATACGCGTTTAATTACCATTTCATAATTGTCCATGAAAGTCAAGAATCAATTCCCTGAACTTGGTCGCTGATGAGCTGTTCATAATTTTCGATCAAACATGGATCGACATGGATGCCTTGATCTACAATTCCCTTTCTCCTTTTCTTCTATTTATCACCGACTTCCATTACGCTAGTTATATCCCAATACCTCTATTCACTAGCCTCAATAGCGTTCTACAGCAAAATATTGGCCTGCTGCAGCATTAGTGGCGTGTTAGCAATAGTATTGAGTTATGGGGAATCGAAAATGAAACCGACTGCAGGCAACTGCTCTGCGGTTAGCTTGTGGGTTGGAATCTTGCGTAGGGAATGAATGATTTCATGGATGTGGTTGTAGCAGTAGTCGAAAGACACACCACAAGAATCCCACAAAGCCATGTTCAGAGTGTTCATGAAGGAAATGTCGAAACGTCGAAAATAAGCTCTTAAGACAATTTTAAGCATATTTTGTCTAATAAGCTCCTTGTATATTCCAAATGGCTTAGCTGCCATAAACACTCAAAAGTTGGTTTGAAAAAATTATTCATATCAAAATTTGCATTCCAAAACCATTAACACTCCAGAAACAAGTAAATTGTTTATTATTTACAAAATAAATGAATATATTTGTTCAGAAAAAATGAACACAGAAATAAAAAAAGCAGTCTTGACTGCAGTTGACTATAGTCATTGTATTAACCGTTGTTTATTCAGCATCAGGTAATGGAGATATTTCTACCTGATATTAGTTCAAAGAAATTACACTTGATTTTCTTGTGCAATTAGGTACAGCTAACCTAGTAGAGGATGTGGCAGTTGGGCCTCTGTACCGAAAATTAACACAGAAATAACAAAGCACCCAATTTACACAATTCGACTGCTTTTTATTGTTAATTTTTTTGAACAAATATATTCATTTGTTTTGTAAATAATAAAAATTTACTTGTTTCTGAGTGTTAATGGCTTTGGAATGCAAATCTTTGATAGGAATATTTTTTCAAACCAACTTTTGAGTGCTTATGGCAGCTCAGCAATTCGGAATATACAAGAACGTGTGATTAGATCGCATTTGAAAATTCAGTCGGAATAGAGCGAAATGTTACATTCCTGTTTTCTGTATGATTTTACATCAAAACATGGTTGATCTTCTTCCTCTTCTGAAAATACAGTCAATACAACGAACTGATTCACAGCGTTTCTGAGCAAGGATGAATTGATGCTTAAACAGTACACATGACGCTTTATATTTGCCAACGTCGCCCCTCACCTTATAAGATGAAAATATTCTTGACTTCTACGAATTTCGAACCCCCAACCTTAACAGTGAGTCCGTCTCTGCCATCTGCGCAAACTCCAAAAATCCGGCCATACGCTACAACATGCAAAGGAGCAGAGCGCTTCCTCGGTGATCGAGCAGGAATGACCTGCAAGCCACTCGCCGTGTCCCTGGAGCCTGCGTCTATCGACATTCGCTTACGTCTTCTTGAACGAATCGCGTGTATCGTCCCACCACCACCACCACCACCACCACCACCACCACCACCACCATCACCACCACCATCACCACCACCATCACCACCGACGCCGCCGTCGCCGCTACCGACCCGGCCCTGCCACCGCCACCGCCCACACCCACCCCACGCCCACGCCCACGCTACGCCCACGCCACGCCCACGTCAACCACCAACCGCCAACGCCACCGCACCACCCGCCACCGCCACCGTCACCCCACGCCCCGCCTCCCCTCCCCTCCACCATCGCCACTCCCACCCGCCCCCCCCGCCGCCATCCTCCCCCCTCCCACTGTATGCACTCACTCCGAGACATCGCTGGCGGGCCGCGCAGCTCAAAGGAGTCGACTCGCGCAAACCACTCGCACGAAATGAACCACGTGAGTGCGCCTTTAGCTTCTTCGGAATTCCAAATTAATCCATTCGCCTCTTTCTCAAAGTGTTCGTTGGAATACTGAAAGCTATTTCAACTTCTTGGAAGTCTTGAAGTTATTTTACTTTCTGCTTGTACGCATGTACCGAAAGAAAGTATCTTCCTTCGATTATTTACGCGCGTCAGAAAATAAGTGGGGTATAATGGCATCACTGTTTGAATTCTGGAAGACTAAATTCCCCAATCGTCAAGTAGGCCTACAATATTATTTTGGATATCACTTTCGGAATGTAGTCTTCAAGAGCCCTAAAAATATCTTGGCTAGCAATGCTCGCTTTGCTTTGCTTAATGGGAGTATGTGTGAAGTTTTGATCAATACAAATGCGTATGTGTCAGAAGTATCGTAAACTTTTTTTTTCTGTATGAGTATAGTCGATGTCGGAATCTTCTAAAACTTTTTTTCATTTGTCACTTTTCGGAACACTGTTTTTTTGAAGATGCATTGAACGCTTACAATTACTTCTGGCATAACGCTTCTGTCATTGGTTGTAATTTTCCACAATTTGCATGAAGGGTCAAGATGAGTTCTTTTATCCAGGTCATTTGCGAGACGGTGGATATGTTTATTATTTTAAATATTATTTAATTGTTATAATATAAGTAAATGTCTTTGGGTTTCCTTCGTTCTGCTCTTATTCCCCCCCCCTTTGTCCTCACACACTTTCCGCAGTAGCAGAAAAGAGGGTAAGGACTGGGTGAACTCCAGTTCCTTCCATTACATTCCGATATGCAGAAGAAAACCAGTCTACCGAGCGAGGCCCCATCTCGTTTGGGGCTCCGACCTGTTGATGGGCCCCATTTATTGAGGAGAGCCTCCCATTCATGTTTACTGGGCCCAGGCCATCTTCTGTCGCTACTTCCCAACTCCACCCACCCACCCACCCCCATCTTCCATAGATCTTAAAGGTAGTTAAAAGGCATATCTCAGGAGAACATTTTCCTCTGTATTATTGTCCTTAGCTGAATTCTCTAGGACTTCTTAAGATTAATAGTCCACACCTTCCCTTTCAATTTGTATCTATTGAAGCGCATATTATGTGACTGTCTTAAATCTGAGTTCTTACTTTTTGTCGCAATGTTTATATTTATTTACACGCTTACTTTCCAGTCCGAATTTAAGCCATAATCAGGACTACATGCTAGTATACAACACGATATAAATTCGGACTAAAAGGTCAGCAAGAAATAACATATAAACATTACGCTAAAACTAGTTTTCAGCCACATTTGTTTAAAAATTGAAGGGCTCTGTAGAACAAGGAGCTATCCCGAATTGACATTGTTCTGATACGAGGGTTTTACCTAAACTTCTCAAATATAACTGAGTACATTTTAAAACTTTTAAACACATTACATTCGCGTATAATTTCATAAAGAATTTAAATAACACATTATACAAAAATAATTATATCTGAAGTTTTGTATAATGCTAATAACTCAATTTAATAAAAAAAGATGGGATAGCCCCTTGTTCTACTGAGCCCGTCAATTGTTGAAGAATCGTCAATATAATGAAAGTCGATGTTGGGGGAGCAAATGAAGCGAGCCGTGTGTGTGTGTGTTGCAGACAAGCCGCACGTCACCGACGAGGTGCCTCGCGTGCTGCCGCCGGGCGACGTCGTGCCCAAGACGCCTACGCAGGACCACAAGGCGAAGGCGCGCGCGGCGACGCCCGCGGCCTCCCCGGCGCTCCTGGCGGCCGCCGCCGTCGCCGTCGCCATGGCGGCGGCGGCCGCCGCGCGGCCCAGCGGCAAGGCGCCTCGGCCGGCCCGCGACGCCCGCGCCCGCACGTCGCCCACGCCCGCGCCGCCGCACGGACGAGCTTCCTTCCGCCACCCGCGCCTCCGCGGCGGCGACGCCGGCGGCGACGCCCCCTGCCGCCGTTGCTGCTGCCGCTGCCGCTGTCTAAGCCGCCGCCGCTGCCGCCGCCACCGCCGCCGCTGCCGCCGCCGCTGCTGCCGCTGCCTTTACTGCTGCCAATAGCTTGTGTAGACCTTCCTTTATTTATGTGTACAGCCTTCCGCCCAAATGCTTGGTTATTTAGTTCACACGGTGCATTAAATAGGAGGAACCTGGTTCGGAGCCTTGTGGTGCTCCTGAAAGCACAGCGCACTCCTACGGGTTGAGTGAGAGCACTGCTGAATGGTGTTCCTCCTCCATCATCAGGCTCCCCCGTCGCTTCCTTGCAATAGTTTCAAACAGCTTCGTACTTCCTAGTCCCCTTTTATGATAGACAGATGCAAAGCGTGGGCAGGGGTTGCGGGAACGTTGTCACTCGATCGTTTATTTGTATTATTTTTTTTTTTTAACTTGTTCTACAAAGTCCTCTTGAACGAAGCAAAGACTCACATCTATGTGGGAAAAGAATGGAACGCGGAGAGAGATATTATGATTGAAGGATCTCGGGAGTATTGAGGCTTGCAGTTGTGGTGTGAACTGAGCGAGATATTTTGCGGCTGGTCAAAGCACCACCCTGGCACCGAGCCTTTCACTTGTTTTACTCAGCAATGCCTCCTACCCAATTAATCTCTTCCACACAATTTGTATGTTGTATAAAAATTAATAAGCAGTTTCCTTCTTTCTTCCTGTATTTGTAATGTGATATCTTTCTCTTCGTTTTCCCAACTTCAGCTTCATTGTACAATACAGAAATGGAAATGTATTTTGCTCCTAGAATCTTATTGCCTTTGTCAATAATTTAAGAAAATTATTTTGACCTCACCATTTTTCTGATGGCAAAACATCAGAGGGTTTGGAGATTTTAAGAGGAAATTGCAGGAAAGCAAGTACAATTTCCTGCTGTTAACAATAAAGTCTGGAAAATACTACCCTTGTCAAGAATACAATAAATCAATCATTGACATTGATGTATTCTTGTAAAAACAAAATAGATGTGTGAAAATTATACATAGGAGATGGTATTGGAAGGAGGTGCTGCTGAGTGCAGAGCAATGTGGCTGTTAAATAAAGGTATATGTGCGTTCCATACAAGTACGCTTCAATATCGTTGGGTGCTCTTTTCGTTTTTCATTTATCATTGATGTAGTTGCATCTCCCCTCTTTCCCTTGTTCTCCTTTTCATAGGCTTTGGTTGTTTCTCTCCTCTTTTGGAATCTCAAAAGCTCTCTTTCTTGTTTTCTTTATGTAAAAAACTGAAGACTGTGATTATTTTAATGAACATTAATGTGAAAAGTAAGGGGGATGTTTTGAAAGCAAGATCAGAAGAAAATAGAATTTAGAACTATTTATTTTGTATATGTTACATAAATTATTGCAATAAGTAGTATTTTTCTTGTTTTCAAAAGAGCCTACAGAGCTAGTTTTGGCTATGTGAAAGAAACACTGAAAGATGGTATTTTGGCTGAAGTAGTTGGTGGTTTCACCTGGGTCAGTGACCACATTGCTTGGTGCTCATGAATTTCATGTGAACAGGAAGAGATTGATTGCTACTATGTTTTATGACTACCATTAAAAAATGGAATACAGAACAAATAAAATTATAAGAATTCATGATTTTACCATCTGTTGTGAAGTGATAGTATCATGTGGAATATGGTGTCAGAAGTTGTATTCATTGTGTCTTTGCATTACAATGTGCATGGGCAAATTAAATTGGAAGAAAGTGAGATTTATTTGGTAATGTTTAGTGCTGTCTGAATAGAGTGGCTTTCATTGATTCTCAAGTGTCTATGCAGGGCAGGCTGCAACACTTGGGCTTCAATTCATATTTGTCATCTGCAGAAAATGACATTTTACATCACACCACTGACTGGTATTTAACCACATAAAACAAACAGTGTAGATCATCCTCATAGGAAAACTTTGCATCTTATTGTGTCAGATTGCCTATGGAACAACCAACTGCTACTGTGTTGTCATTACTTTTTCTAAATTTGATCCCTGGACCAAACAGAAGAAAATCTATAAAAATAATAGAAATTAAGTGTGTTTACTATTAGTGGATAGTTCTTGCTTTCTGTTCATTATAAACCCTGAAGATGTGTGAAGAATGTTTGTAGGTGGGAGAATAATCTGATGTTAACTAGTTTGAATATATTTGGGCCTGTGATAAAAAAGATGGAGATGTAGGAGCCAAGTTGTTAGGCGCCTATGTTGATGTGTATGTTTCTGTGCCATATATGGTGTATATTGAATAGGAGTCAAGTAAAATAAATAAATTATTAAAAAGATAGGCAGAAAATTTAAGAACTGTTAGTGAGAACTAAGATTTGTTCAGAGAATGTGTGTTCTGTATATTGTGTTTGTTTATGTGGGGTGAAATTATTTTGTAATCATTTCCTAATTTCAAAGAATATTAAACCATTTTTGTGGGGGAAGATTTTTCTTAAAAAGAGCTCACTGATGTTCCTTTTCTTAGTGACATTTTTCAAAGAAAAAGAGAAAATTGGAAGAGTGGTTTGTTAATACTAATATTTAGAATCATTCTAATTTCTTTTACAGCTTTTTTTCATATGAACTGTACATAGAACTCAGCATAAAGAGTTACAGACAGAGAAAAAGTAAATAACATGATATTTTAAGGTACATAAACAAAAAACCTGAAATAAAAAATCACATAACTTGCTGAATCATGCAATTTCTCTTCCATTAAATAAAAAAACTTAGAGGGAGAAAATTGATAAAAATGTTTTCAAATGTTTAACAAAATATTTCTTAACTAGAACAAGACAGTCACTCTAACAACTGCTTCCCAATTGGTGTTGTTAACGTTGTGTCACATGAATTTGTACATAAATATTATATACATATTATATAAATATTATATATATCTAGAAATAATATTAATTATAATTAATATTGATAATTATTATGTTGCCATATTTTTGCCAATTAACCCTTCTGCCACATGGTTATCACAGTGTGCTCAAGTAAATATGCTCTTGCTAAGTGCTTTTTCTTTCTTATAGGACACCCTATAAATGTGCAGAGTTTGATCAGGTTGTGCAGCTGAATGTGTTCTAAAGGACATTGTGTGAGCACAGAGCTTTATATAATGCACATACACAATTGAATTTCATTTTGCAATTATTTTCACAGGCAGCATTTGGCAGCACAATACAAACTGGACTGGAAAAATGAAAATCATGTGTTTAAATGCATTGATTCTGATGTTCTGAACATCAATTTTAAAGTTTTGTTATATTAATGTTGATCCCAAGGAACTTCTTGAGGATTTACATCTTAGTTTTAGTTAATTTTTGAGTACACATACATGGACAGTTGACACTTCGTCTCATAATGTGGACATATCAATTTTCACCTTTTCTCATTTTCCTTCATGATTTGATTGAATAACGTTTGTAATTCACTAAATATTATGTACTTGATGAAATGCTTAAATAAAATTTAAATAAATTTGTATAAAATAATTTGAAGGATTTAGTATACGTAACCAGTTTTGTGAGTTCTTTATTTAAATGTCATATACGCTCATCTCACAACATATCAGCAATAACTGGAAAATGTTCAGCAATGAGTGACATATCATCAGAATTAAGACAAATTTTTGTCTCCTGAATTCTTCATTTTGGTATGACTTGCCTGGATACATGTGTTGAAAATAGGAAAGAAGAAATGTGACACATATCTAATGTTCCACTTGTTTCACAAATCAGGCTGAAGTCCACATGAACAGAAGAAATACACTGATACATGTACTTTGTGTTGTGTTTCACAAACAGGTACCTTTCATACCATCTTTATGATATGTCTAGCTTCCATTTGAACTACTTAGCAATAAGTGTGTCTGATTATGTACACAAAGTACTGCATGGTTTGTGGTAAGAATTACATGAGGCCTAAATCATTCAATTTTGCTTTTTTCATAGAGTATAATTATTTTATAGGCTCATTGAAATCACATATTTTGAAGAAATAGCATTATGGACAAATAAAAATGTGCTTTTACTTATCTGCCATGGGCAAAGGGTTAAATATTCTTAAATGGCTTCCCCAATATATTGCTTATTTTATGCTCTGTTAAAATAACTAGTCTTTAGCATTAATTTTTTTGGAGATTTAATCATGAGCCAATATTGTAATAATAACAATGCTCTTGCTACATTTTTAGTTATAACAAAATATTGGGCCTTTCCCATTTTTTGAAATTATATGAAAATATTTTTAAACTGTTTATAGAACACATTAAAAAGAGCCTTTTGTAAAAATAAACAATTGTTTTTTTTTATTCCCAGCAATCCTTTCATGCACTTTTTCAGATGCAGATAAGAAGGTTGAGTATGTGAAAGAAAATGTTTAAAGGGTTACATAATGCTAAATTAAAAAATATAAATTACCTTTGTTTCCTAAAAGTAATAGTTATTAGAAACAATTAATATGCTATGAATTATACATTGGTAATTTGAATAATAAAAAGTACGCTCTTTCGTATGAGTTGATAAAAGTTTTGATGAGTACAATTATCATTAAAATGAAGCCGGCAGCATTGTTGGCGTTCTAAATGAGCGAAGTAGTGATTGTTCTGTAGTTCCCGATTTTCACGATGCGGAGCGCCAGTACAACACGTGAGAAGTCAGTCAGCTAAAGGAAGTCAGTTTCTTAAGGAACTGTATACAACATTTCCTTAAAATTTTGGTGAAAAAGAACGTAGAAAAGAAGTTTTGCAAAAAATACAATCAATTACTCTCTTTATATGTAGCGGCAAATGAACTGACCATGGACTTGGTGGTATCAGTGACGTCATGACCAAGCGTCGTGCATACGAGTGTAGAGGATAGGTGTGGGCATAATGTGAAATGGAAAGATAGTGAAAAATAAGTGTTTCATCCAAAGATGGTGTGTTTTATGAGTAGGTAGCGAGAGAGTTTAGAGATTCTAGTAGTCTCAAGCTTTAGAAAGTATTAGTAGTGCATTGGGAGCGGGCTTTTTTTAATAGCCTCGCTCTTTTGAGTGTTTTGTATTCAAAGACACATTCAAGATGGCGCATAACTTAGCTCCTAGCGTAAACTGTTCACTTGATGACATTGACTTGAATGCACTAAAAGTAAGTATGTCGACTACGTCATTTGATTTTCTATAAGTCATACATTATATCCTATCAATTGCAAGTGTTAAAGAATTTGTTTTCCCTGGAAATTTCATCTTTCGAAACGACGGTTCCCACGACTTGATGAAGAATGGGTGTGATTCCCGGAGAATAATTTGTATTGGAACTCAAAAATACTATAGTTACTGTTCATATTAGGTATCCCAGACCTTAATATTTTCAACTGGCAACATATTAATTTGTTTCATACATTTTTCAGGACCCTGCCGGAATATTCGAACTGATTGAGGTTGTGGGAAATGGGACGTACGGACAGGTGTATAAGGTGAGTGCTGTTGTTTGTAACATGATAATTAGCACCTTTCTCTACCGTGTGAATGAAGTTTCTCAACCCCACTTGCAGAAATCTGTTCTTAATTGTTCGAGTTATGAGTCACTATTTCCATTCAGAAACTTTTTTTTATTTAAGACTTGTGTTTAATGGTAAACTTTAATATTTCTTTATTGCTAACATTGTTTTAATAAATGTAATTATTCTTTTTGTTTCTCAAAAAAGTGATTGGTAGAAAAGTACATGGAGATTGGGATGTCATTAGTAATTGACATTGTCATTAAAATGTCAAAATTTGTAATGGCCAATTACGGAAACAAAAATTATTAAATGTAGTTGTATTAAGACAAGAAAGGTGTAAGGAAATGTAGATTTTAGATGTCTTTTTTAGGAGTTACACGTCCACTGCATTGAGGGGCGTGTCCTACCATGCCCATGTGGATGGCAATCTTTTGTTGTAATCCATAGCCTTGAAATTGAAAATTGTGTTTAAGACAAAAATCTCATTCTTTTAAGGTCTCAATCAAGTGCTAATATGAAACCTACCAGCTAGTCTCTTTGTCTGTGTGCCATCCTACACACATAATGACTCATTGCCATATCCCCTCCCCTCTAATGAAAGTTGATTGGACTTGATGCCTGCGTGGGCCATGTCCAGAATGTGTGGAGCAATTTAACACAAACATCTGTAAAATAATAGAACATTTTATGGACTTTTCCTAACCTCACTTGCAATTTTCAGTGTATTCCTATGTATAAACAATACACATAGTCATTATATTCTCAAATATTCTATTTCTCTCATACTTTTAAACAAATATAATATTAAAGAAATTGAAAATTCATTTTTATGTATATTCTTTGGGAATCAATCTTTTGTACCTCTTTCACAAAGGATCCCAAAGAAAATATTAAAGATAATGTATTGAGGAAAACCACAATTTAATGCACAACCATGAATGGTTAGTTAGGAAAACCCATTTTCTCTAGGAGTCTTTATCTGACAACTGCAATGAATGTTTTCCTAGAATGCCTAGTGCACAAGTCATTTCCTGAGATTTGCCATTCTACAACCAGTTATCATGACGACAGGTTCTGTTCTGGTTAACCTTGTTCTTATCTAGCTGGAAAAATGACAGATTTGAGTCCATTGGTTGTGAAAATAATGTTCAGAAATGTAACATGGATATAATATCTTAAGTCAGTTTGTCAGAGCTGTCAGTGACTGATCTGATTAGAGAGTGGGAGCTTGCTATCTCAATTATGAAGTGGATTTCTGGGGAACAAGTGGGTGAAGGGCTTCCAAAGTTGTGAATCATTAATAAACCATAAGACAAGTTTAGAACCCTTTCTCTTTACCACCAGCAATGAGTTTGAGACTCGAGCACTTGTCACAATAGTCTACTTCTAGATACAAAGAAACAAAAGAAAATCCTTGATTACTTCCAGAGCTTATTTGTTTATGTGTACAGGACTACTGTGCTGAGTGTGAGATTAAATGACCAATTTGGAAGGCAAAATAATGTGCCCAAAAATGTTGTACAGTTATGTACTATGTATACAGTAGCATACAGTAATGTGAAAAGTTATTTTCTTACTAAGGAAGTTCAGGCTAAAACTTAGTTTTTTGCCAATAAAAATGATTTCTGCTGTACCTAGATTTTAATGCTATTAAGGAGCGATGGTTTAACATGCCAAATCTTGATCTAGTTTGAGTCCTTGTCCAAAGAAGACCAGGAAAGAGGGAGTGTATTGTAATGTTATGTGCCACATTTAATTATCACTAACAATTTTGATTTTGAACAAATCATCTTAATTTGTTTGTTAGCCCATGCATATCCAAAAAAGGACATAAAATTAAGGAAGAAACCATAAAAATCATGAGTTTCATTAGTCATAAAATATGGTGAGGAATGTGGATCTACTCTTAAAATAGTGTATTCAACTTTCTCAGATATCTAAAGCCTTCTTTGCCATTTTATATGTGTATGACAATATGGTCAGTATTAACACTGTTGACTTGTAATGTTTTTGTTGTTACAGGGTCGCCACACCAAGACTGGTCAGCTGGCGGCCATTAAAGTCATGGACGTCACAGAGGTCAGTGGTACCATTGCTCAGCTGCAAAACTTGGGTGTTCAGTCATATTTGCTTAGAAATATAAGAATAACTGGGGGGAATTGATAACAGAAAAGTACAGTTACATGCTGGGGGTTATGGTGCCAGGGATTGGCCCTCCTTGTTTGTAAGTAGCTCTCTGGTGCGATAAGATAAAAGTTATCTCAGTTTTAGCTTCCTTTACTTAGGGTGCACAGTGCAGAGTCAAAGAAAACAGTGTTTGTTGTTACTGTTATGTGCATGGGCAGGGGTGCATTTGCAAGAGATTTCATGTGCAATGTACATTGAAATGGAGCAGTGACCATAATTCAACAGAAATCTACCAACTTTCCTCATCTTTCCATCACATAATGATATACAAAGAATTTATTAGTTCTTTTGTATTATTTTTCTGCTTTGTAGACTGCACAGAAATGTTTTGATTTCTACCTCAAAAGTAGTTTTGTATTTTTCATAAAATAAGTATAATACTTTCAATTTAAAGGGAGCATTACATATTCATTTGTTCATCTCCTTCTTAGTTATCATTTCGGGTCTGAATTTTTGAAGTTTTCCAAAAAACCTGAAGTTCAATGAAGCACCAATAAATGCCAGTTCTATATTCATTAAGTAATGAACTGGGAATTTATCCATAACAAATTATTAGGAATTTAAGTTGATAACTTGCTTTCTTTAAATTGCAAGGAAAATTACATTTTAATTGAAATATAGTTATTCCTCTTCAGCAAAACAGGTTCTTGGCCTTCCTTAATTTCTAGCATCTGTTTGTCTATTAAGCAATGAAGGGAGAATGGTTTTGCCAGATTTCCAATAACAAACATGTGCAAAACTGGCCAAGAAATTGTAGAAGAATGATAATTGTATGTTAATTACTTCAAAATTCATAATATACAAACCTAAAATTGAAATAGTGAATCAGTGATGTTTAGTTACTAAAAGAATATTCATTTTAATGCTGTGATATACTCATCAGTATTCACTACACAATCAAATAGTTATCAGAAAGTAGTAGTTATGTAGATGTACATGTTTAAAGAAAATAGTGTTATTAACATCAGAGATCTGTCTGGGGAGTAGGCATATTTTGTTTTTGTATCACAAATTAAGTTACTTCGAATAAGTTAGTGTCATATACCAAACTATTTGGAGTGTTGGGTATTGAATTTTCCTTAGTTCTTGATCTGACGTCACTTCCCCTGTCATCATTTCCCCATTCCTCCAATCCCTTCTGTCACCAAATTTTCTACCTGCCGCGCTGTTCTTCATGACCTCTATTTCATTAATAGTTCTTTTACATTCTTGAACAGAATGTAATTGAAATTTGCGACATTTAATGTTCGCGTGATGGAGTTGAGAATTGCGAACTCGTACATCTGTTTCCCGAGTAACACGGAAGAGGGCGGCAAACTTCCAAGTTTGAGACACTTTTGCTAAGACTTTTTTTTTAATCATTCTGTCTTTGTGGTTGTATGTGGAATGCATACTTCTATGAATGCAATTTTTTTTTATTTCAATCTTTTCCTCTCCCAGAACGCAGATTCACACTCACCGGGTGTTGTTCCGAGAGTTGCGCGGCCTTTTAGATTGTGTGACGAAATTCCCCCAACCATTTTTATTCATTTTTGCCTTGCATTTCACGGACGTTCTATAATGCCATTTGTTTGGGATTCTTTCTTTCTGGACCATTCAAAATTATTGGTCTGAATTGCCTGGAAAATTCATGGTGGATGCCAACAATACATCTGTGAAGATTGTACTTCTCCATATGTCACAGTTTTTACTGTTGGTAAAATAATTCATATATAATTAGGTATTAAAGCTATGTGACATATTTATTGTCTTTGCATCGTATGGTTTCGTCAGCATTCGAGTTTCTTCTTGGCTTGGAGAGGCCGAGTAAAAATATAAATCCTAAACGAGTAGACTTATTCCACATATAAAACCACCCCATATTTTTCAAATGAGATATTTTGAAAAAAATCTTGTCTTATAATCGAGTAACCTTTAAAACTGCTATTCTTTAAAATTTGAAAAACGTGACAATGTTCTATATTTGTATACATTTCTATTCTTCAGAGAAATATATACTATGATCCTGATGAAGTGATTTGGGGCATGTGTGCCCAGGTATGCTGACACCAAAACTGTGGTTACAAATCCCACACAAGCATGGATGTCAGTTATTTTTGTAGCATTGGGGGGGGGGGGGTCCTTCCCTAATCCCTGGTCTTACCCAGTTTGAACATCTACCACAATTGCCTCTGCATTGCAATTGGGTGGTACAACTAAGGGAATTGGCCTTCTAATCTGCAAAATGGTACAAGTACCTATACCTGTGGATTACTTTGGACATTTATGCAAGTTTTTGACATTTGAGGCAAGAGATGTCTGGAGGTCTGAAGTGGGTGCTCACGCTAGGTTGGTTGTCTTAATGAGTGATAGCCGGCTGTGGAATATTACCATAGCCATCAACATGTGGCAGCCAGGGTGATGAGTCAGGTAGTCCCAACATTAAATAAATATGATTACTACAACAACTATAACAAAGTTATTTTGTGTGATATACATTATGTATTTATTTGGAAAATATTTCTACATCCGTAAATCAAACTTTATTTTAATCCTGTGTTGTGGAAAATACCTAATGTAAGTGGTCCCAAAATTATTTAAGAATCTCTTCAAGTTAAATACTTGAAAGAAAAAGTCTGAAAAGTTATAGAGTAACCCATAGTTGGTAATGGTGTCAGGCAGAAACCAGTGGATAAAATAAAAATTTGCGAGTGAGTAATTTAATGTTGATGATATTGTGGAATATAAAAAAAACTCCAAGAATGTTTGTAGAAGCTCTGGGTTTATTCTAGACTAAGGGAAGAAGAAAAGTAATCTGAAAGGATTTGTGGAATTAGAAAAGTCAGTTAAAATGTGCCGGTCCTGAAAGAAAGCTCCTGTCCTGCCTGTTAAATGTCATTTATTGAAGAACTGGGGAAGAGGTGATGAAACCCTAAGTGCCCTCTCGAAAATAAGCCAATATAACCAAAAACTTTGTACCAAAGTATCCAAAACTTTAACATGAAGTCTTCACATGTGGCCAACGAGTTTACCAAAAGTGTTTTGGTATATTGCTAGAAATTGTTAAAGGTATTTGCTAACTTGGGATGTTGAAAATTATGTGCAGATATGTTAAACGACTGAGTCTGCTAATTTTTTTGTAAATTATAAATATTATTATATTTTTTTAAGTATTTCACAACCTTCACTCTTAACAATGTTGATTTTGTTCTAGGATGAAGAGGAAGAAATAAAACTAGAAATCAATGTTCTCAAAAAGTACTCAAATCACCGTAACATTGCCACATATTATGGTGCTTTTATAAAGAAAAGTCCTCCTGGCAAAGATGATCAATTATGGGTGAGTAACACAAGTTTGATCATTATTTTTAATTTCTAATGCATTCCAAAATTTGAAAGGAAGCCATGCAACCTTTTGGTCATATGAGACATGTCTTGTTTTATTAGACACTAGAAAAGAAAAAATATAAAAACCTTTCTGCTACTAGAGATCCACCCAGAATTTTTGTGCGTGTGTGTGTTTGTGTTTGTTTTACAAGAAAAGATGTCCAAGCTCACTTGAGGTTTTTTGTAAATAATTTTTATTTACACTAAATATAAAATGTATTTTTATTTGTTAACAACTGATTTATTGAATGACCTTCTTTAGTACAGAAAATTAATAAGACATACATTTTTTAGTATGAATCATTAACTTCTTGAGAGGAGGACTGACTCCCTCTCCTCAGGTGAACCTCTGTGTTCTAATTTCTAAAGCATGCAGAAATTGATAGAAAACTATGCAACCTCATACGATGTGAGAGGTGCCTATAGTTTCTTCAGATACCTAGAACTCAGAGGAAAATGAACTAACGATGAAACAGTTTAAATGCTGACTGAAAAATTCAAAGATGTGATTTGTTATTCCGCTTATTGTCAAAATTGACATGTACATTGTCATGAACAATCTGAATTCCCTACCTGGATGTGTCACAGTCCTGACACAGCTGACATTATGCATCAGCACGTCTTCAATAAGAATCTGCCCTCCATTGAATATTTGCTATTTCAGTGTTGCATTATGATCTTTTTTACATTCTTGGTTTTTAAATACTGTTGTACTGTATTTATAAGTTACTATGTTTTAGCAGTATTTGTGAAGACTGTTCGTGTTAAAATATATAATTTATTGCAGTGTTACACAAGTGCTTGATTTATTGTTCTTGAACAATGTGAATGCTAATTTTTTGGAAGATCATTGTGTGTGGTTTCGTTCACCAGCATTTTTACGTAGTTGTAATAATGGCCTTTCCCTTATCAAATTCATAATAAAGAACATGTCTTGTTGCAGTTGGTAATGGAATATTGTGGTGCAGGTTCTGTGACAGATCTTGTTAAATGTGAGTATTTAATGAATTTGAGGTTTTCATTTAATTTTTTACTTAATGCATATATGTATTTTAGCTTTATCTTCAGATGTTTCTTTGTATATTAATAATTGTTTTGTTTTATTAATCTAATCAATAACAACATCCTATTTGTTTATACCATACAGCAACCAAAGGTCAGAGTCTTAAAGAGGAATGGATAGCATACATCTGCCGAGAAATTCTGCGTGGTCTCAGTTACTTGCATTCAAATAAAGTGATTCATCGAGATATTAAAGGCCAAAATGTGTTGCTTACTGACAACGCTGAAGTGAAATTAGGTGAGAAATATTTTCTTCTTTTCTCTCCCCAGAAAAAGGAAACTTAAGATGTGTAAATCCCATGATATATCCCATATTTTGTCACAGTACATTCTCATATTTTTAAAGTCTGGGTGTACATTGATATTGTGTAATTTTGTAAGGCTCTTTGATTTTGATTACTTTTGTCACTTTTATATGAGCAGTTAAAATAAGGGTTACGTACTTTGCAGTGGATTTTGGTGTTAGTGCACAACTGGACCGCACAATAGGGCGACGTAATACCTTCATTGGTACGCCATACTGGATGGCTCCAGAAGTTATTGCCTGTGATGAAAACCCAGATGCAACTTACGACAACCGAAGTGATCTCTGGTCTTTGGGTATTACTGCACTGGAGATGGCAGAATCACAACCACCATTATGTGATTTGCATCCTATGAGGGCTTTGTTTCTAATTCCTCGAAATCCACCTCCTCGTCTAAAATCTAAGAAGTGGGCCAAAAAATTTCATGGTGAGTTGTATTATTACTTTATAAATGGAATTTAAATGAATTTTAATGCAATCCCTATATTTTAAAAAGTACATGTAGAAACTGCATACAGTAAATAAAGTAAAATAAAAATAAATAAAGTAAGTTACATCAAGGTGATGCAAAAAATTAGAACTGGATTATAATTCCATTAAGAACTGTTATTTCTGTTCTCATATTTAATGATAAATTGATCCTGATACATTGGTTACATAATGTGTCATTTCGGTACAGGGTTTATTGAGACAGTGCTAGTAAAAGACTATCACCAGCGGCCCTACACTGAGCAACTGCTGAAACACCCTTTCATCCGGGATCAGCCCACAGAGCGCCAAGTTCGCATCCAACTTAAAGATCACATTGACCGTTGCAAGAAGAGGAAACAAGAGAAAGGTAAGCAATAATTAATGCATGTACATGAATATTAGTTGTATTAAGTAGGGCTTCTCTAGGTTTGTATAATTTCAAGCATTGGAAATAAAATTGAGTATAGATGGACCTCATAGTTTCCAAAAACCAAATTTCATGTAACCTAAAAATAGGCCTATATATTTTGATGATGTTTCTTAATAATAGTTTTGTAAATTTTGTGTCCACAAATAAATATAATAATAATAATTAATTGATCATATTAATAATTACATTATGTGCAAGTATGGTGGTGCTGGGGTAACAAATGAAGCTCAGCCACTGAGACCTTGTTCACTCTGAGAAAAGAAATAGTGGATTGAAACCTTCATGTTCTTATTTCGCGGAACAACTTGGAAAAGGGCTATCTAGAGCTAATTAATTCTTATAATAATAATAATTATAACAATAATTATCATATTTTGCGTAATTCGTTGAATCAAAAGGGTTAGTGACGTAATTTTTTTTATAAAAAAACATTTCAGAAATTAGTGTTATGCTTTCAACAAATTTGTAATCCAAAAATATTAATTAAAATGTTCATTAATTATCCTGACAATTTTTCCCGCCACTTCAAAAAAATATGCAGCTTATTTTCACCTTTTAAGAGTCTATTAGCTGTTCACTCTAAGAAAAATCCTGACGTAAACAAAGGCACATGTGTTAGGATGATTATCATTGGTTTTGCAGTGCGAGCTCTGCTGCTGTCAGGATCCTGATACTGAAGTATAAGTTCTTTGTATAAGAATTAATTTATTTGCCATCATTCGTTAGATTAACCTTGCGTCAAAACTATTGCAGTAGTTTTGAGAATGGAGGCCATTGTGAATTGAATGCTTGTAGCTCAGCGATAAGATTTTGAGCCTCTGATAGTTCAGCCCTCAAACATGCTGACTGACATGGTTCCGGCACATGGGACCACAGCCCCATGCCACTGATTGACCTGCGAGGTCCTGCTATTCAGTTCATATTAGAGTGTCTTGCGAGTGTGTCAGGCCCTTCAATACAAGTGTGGAAAATTTCTTCAGAGTAGTGAAAACACATCGTTTTGAACATTTGCAGTTCATTATTGCATAGGAATCCATCATTACTTGTGCAGCAAAACACAGCATTTGTGGGAATATCCATATGCAACATATTGAACCTCCAGAAAGGGCTCACTGACAAAGGATAACTACTAACGCCAGAGAAAAAACCTATGTGAAGCATACAATGTCTTTTTAGTCAGTGCCATTCGATTGAAAATGCATTCCTTGCACCCAAAGGGCAAAAGTATAGAAATGAAACAAAACGCTTGTGAAATTGTTGCAGCTTGTAAATTGCGATCAAGAACTTCCGAATTTTAGGCCAACCAATTTATACAAATAATGGACAACCACTTCCTTAAGCAGACTGATCATGAGTATAGTAGTTGCATGAACAGGACATTTACAAGACAGCTGTTCTTCAATTTGAATTGGCGAGGAATGCTACTCGCATCATCGAAAGTAGAGCGCAATGAGTTGTCCAATCAGAAGCGTCATACTGCGCAAAGATATCTTCAGTTTGTTTACGTCTCGTTTTTTCTTAGGTTGAATGAATTAAAGTCATTTCACACCTTTTTCAATCATTAGAGAGTAAATATTGGTAACTGACATCACATTTCGTCAAGAAGTGGAATGTCATTTTGTGTTTACACAAAACAAGCTACAGATTCCATCCTGTACAAGTGCATTATCGGCCAATGCCAATTGTTGTTTGTTCTCAGAACCTTTTGGTGTACAGAGAGAGCTTCTCCCTCTTCAAAAAAACAAACAGTAATCTCAATTTCACCCAAAATGTTAGATGCCATTATTTACCAGGAAACACTTCATTTTATTATTTCTTTTTGGGGATACTTACTATTTTTTTAGGAAACTTGCCAATCATTTGATAAGTTTGGTGACAGTTGGTGACTAAAAATAGTATAAGATTTGGTGACAATTGAAATGAGAAAAAAAAATCCCACTGAAACTATATTTCCAACTATCTAATGAAATATTAAACTATTATTATTATTATTATTATTATTATTATTATTCATCATCATCATCATCATCATCATTATTATATCTCATTGTTATTATTATTATCTTCATCTCTTGTCAGCTTTCTTGTTTTACAGTACTACTCACTGATACAAATTTAAGCACATTATGTGAAACTTACTCAGGACCTATAACATTTCTCCAAACAATAAACACAGCCTTCTGCTTGTTGAAAATCGCATGTGTATTGATGCTAAATTCTGTCGGTGACTCGACAGTTAGCTTTGCATGATCTTAGTTGATCTTTAGCATGATCTTAGTTGTTGACAGTACTATAAGTATTGTTTTCAAGGCTGCTAAACCTCATTCCTCCATTATCAGAAGGCTCAATGCCCTCTATTTTTTCAACTTTGTCAGATAGGCTGTCATGATGTTTTAGTCTACAACTACGAAGGCTGTGAACTAGTTGATAAATTCCTTCGAGAGATTTTAATCAGGTCTATTGTGATGGATGGTTTTATCTGTCTGAATGCTCGAGACTGTCAATAGTTATTAGGACGATCCTCTTTGGGACTGTTTCTGAATGGTACTCGATAAGGTGCTATTCATTTTCTTTCAAATAGTACATCAAACAGGCAGTTAAACTGATAATGTTCATGAAATATGTTTCACATGTAAAGAAAAATAATTTGTAAAATAAACATAACAGAAAAATTGTTGCAGCAATGCAATACTTGCTTGTTATGCTGGGCCATTGCTACAATGCTACTTCGGCAAGTATCATTTATTAATCAAGGATCTATAACTAATGTTTGAGATTTCTTTTTGTTGCTCTTACAGGGGACACTGGTTAGCCTGTTCCTATTACCTTTTCTGACATACGGTGTTCCTTTTTGTAAGTTCTGGGCCCAATTTTTATTCATTACAAATTTAACAATCTCACTTAGTACATTCAAAGTAACTCAATACATTTTCAGAAATAGAATTCGTGAGTCAAAAGTTTTCCTGAACTGCAACACAATTTTCAATGCGTATTTGAATATTTGGCAGATATTTTAATCAAATTCAGGGCCGAGAGCTCTGCATTATCTTTGTTCTTTAAATGTTTACTTCCTCACATATTACTTATGTAGTAAAGAGAAAATAGTTATGCTGGGACAAGAAAAGATTTTATATAGGAAAATTTGTTTTGTGGGTCCCTGAAACTGAAAAGGTGGAAAATTGTTGATACTATAAATAGTAAATAACTCCCTCATACATTTGTTGTCAGAACCTGTTTTGTCGGTCCTTGATACTGAAACGTTGGTTTGTGGCAGAACATTTGTTTAACCACCAAAGAACAATTTTAGGGGCTAAACCATGGGCAAGTTTTTCACCTGAATTGATATTCATCAATCAAACTGACTGATATTGTGGATCCTTGAATTTGAGATGAATAATATTATGATTTTTGGGGACACTTATGAGAAGCCTAAAAGACATTTCAAAATTTTCTCAAAAATGACTTCAAATTTTTTTCCCAGAACAAAGCATTGTTATAAAGATGGCACAGGTCTTATCTTCCTTAAATTCCCTAAAATTGCAAATGTTTACAAATTTTTCGGCATCTTTCTACAACTACAATAAAGAAATTAATTCTTTTTCTGAAACAAAATCTGTACTTCAAACATATTTTTTAAATTCAGTCGTGTACAATTTTTCAGAATATTTGTAGTTTTCTACTAATTTTTAATAAGAGCAATTTTAAAATCAAATTGTAGCAAAAGCTGCTCCGATTTTTATTTATTTTTTTCTTGGATAGTGCAAAATATGCAAACAGAAATGCACAGGTGAGTTTTGTTGAACTCATGAATTTTTGAAAATTCCAAAAGTTGCTCTAGTTGCGAGAACATAGTGCAGCAGTTCCACTAGTTCACTTTGTCAAATACTACTTATGTGGTAAACAAAAAGTTAATGTAATGCCTAGTGATGATAGAATTTAGCACTTTAAATTTTAAAAAATTGCATTTTGGAGAATGCTATAGCATTCTACAGGTTTATAAAAAAGATGATTTAGCATTTTGTAGCATTTGTTGAGAAAATTATTATTAAGGGAGGAATCTTTGAGATAAATAAATATTTTGATTCTTTTCAGATTTTCCCATTAAAATCAGGAAATAAGAGAAATTAATTTAATGTTTTGCCATTTGTGAACTTCAACAAATATAAAAGCAAAAGAAGTAACACATGAATCATTGGCATTGGACCTTCTCGTGAGCTCCTCCGAATAAAGAAACTGACAAAGCTGAGACCCCTTGAGATGACCCTGAGCGCTCAGGCTTTCAGGATCGATTTTAACATTTTTTTAGAGTGTTTTCTGTGTTAAATCTAAATTATAAATTAATAAACACCGCCACTCTAAAATGAAATGTTTTCAAACATTGATGTTGATGTTGCATCCCCAGTTAGAGAGCATACATGAAGGAAATCATAAAATGCAATTTAGCAATTATATTGCAGATTCATGGCCATTTCGCATTTTGTATGCGATTTTACATTTTGCAATAGATTTCACATTTTTTCGTGGATTGAAAACCTTCAGAACTCTACTGCATCATCTGTGCAAGTACAACTATTCATTTTTCAGTATTTGGTTACATTTCACATTTATGAGATTTGCTAAAATCTGCCATCTCGAGTAATGATCCCCTGAGAAACAGCTATTTTTCAGCACAGAAATTAATATTATAGGACACAGACACCAAAATAGTGCTAATTTTTGTTCTTAAATGTAGTAAAGTACTCCTCTTACACTGGGTAGTCAGAATCCACATTTTGTGGGCCCTTAACAGTTTTGAATTTTCACTCGCTTGCCATTTCGTCCACCTGTGGATTTCTGGATAGTATCCTCACATCCTGTGGTTAAAACATGCACTATACTTATGGGGACCTTGGCCATTGACGCGCCTGGAAACTCTAATCTTTCCGTGTTTTTTGCTAGCCCCCTAAACTGTTGGGATGATTTTCTCTAAAATTGATGTTCCCTGATCGTTTTAAAGGAACTCAAGGCCCTGCAAGTTTGAACGGGATATTTTGACTTTTGAAGGTACTTCACGTGAACTTCAAGTACATTTTCAAGCTTTTCTTGTCGTTTTAGGCAATTTTTGAACAATTGTTTTGAAAGAAATGGCATCGAATTTTTTCTTCAAATTTACTGCTCCCATATGACAAAGAACAATAAAAGAAGGTTGTGCTAGTCATATTTCTAGCTAACACTGTATTTTTGAAAATTGTAAAAATTTAACTTTGCAGGACTGCAAATGTGAAAATTCAGATTTTTGTCTAAAATGAAAGAAATAAAGACTTTTAGGAAGATCAATAGTAAACTTTGTCAAAAAGAGTTCCAATTTTTTTTTCATTGTTAAGAACAAGGAACACACAAGGAAGAGAATGGCACACCTTACATTTTCATTGAACACTGAATTTTCGAAAATGTTAGAAAGAACATGAGAAAGTTTGTGTTCTAGTGTTGTAGCACTACTAATTCAATGGAGATATTTCTTCAGAACTCCCTTCAACTGATCAAACTGCCTTCAGTTCTTTTATTTAAGAGTAAGCTATTATTGATACTGCTGAATTCCAATATTTATAAAAATAATGTTTCAGAGAGGTTATGGTCTCTTCAGATAAAATTACATGTTAAGTGTCTGGTGAGCTCGACCTTTGGATCTTTCTGCTGTGGATCTTACATTTGTCAGTTCCAAGTGGGCTTCCTATACCATGAGAATTTTTTCAGTTATTTCTATGGACTTTTGCGGTCCAAATTTTGAACATAATACATTTATTGTTGTTTTATTTTATTATTTTTAACCGTCTCAATGCCTCTTTACATTACATTTTACAAAGTATGTGTTAACAAATACAATACTATGAATCATAGTATGAAGCAAATTCATACATTTTATGGTTAATTATTCATTAAAAAACAAACAATATAACAATGTTATGTTGTATGTAGGTATTATAAATTATGTTGTATGTATGTAATGTATGTTTGAATAACGTTATTCTTGAAGCAAATGAGACTACAGCAGTGTCCATCCAATTTCCCACAGAACGTGAAGATTATCATTATAGTGGATCTGAGAACGAGGAGGAGGAGACTGGAGTGGCTGGGGAACCGTCTTCCATCGTTCAGGCCCCGGGAGGTGACACACTGCGTCGCAACTTTCAACAGATCCAGGTGTGTATTTGTGAGGTGGCATTGATTCACCCCATCTGGCTGGGGTGCCTCTGTGTCTCCTGTCTCCCGTTCATGAGTGGCACTTTGTAGGAGGGGCGCACACTCACGCAGTCTGAGTCGAAGGAGCCAAAGGAATCGAAGCACGGCAGGAAAGGTGAGCGTGAGAGATCCTCGGCCGACCACCTCTCGGCGCTCCATCCGCAGCGTGATTGGTAGCGGCTTGCCATATCACATGGACCTCATGCTTGGCATCTGCTGGAGTCCGTTTGTTTAGTCTGTTATTTGCACATCTCAGTTTAACCATGTGTACATATAATACTGTACTATACTATTCTGTTTTAAATGCTTAAAGTATCTTTTATTAAGAATTTGAGTTAGCTTTTTCCTAATGTGCGTAAAAAGTGAAAGTTATCACAGAAATATATTCGTGAATTTAGGATGCACATTGACTCATTTCATGTTAAGAATTAAGATCTCTTTCAAAGCTAATGACAAGGAGCTAATCATTGCTGATTATACCATTAAATGTAGTGTTTCAATCTAGAATTATGCCTGTGAAATAAGTGCAACGAAAAGAATTTAATTTACAAATGGAATAACAAGATTTGTGACATAAATCAAGATCTACTAAAACTTTTATACAAAATCGTATGTGGAAACAGATCATATTATTAAATGGAATTAAGATATTGAAAAGAGTCTGAAAGAACTGTTAAAAAAAGGCCAGCAACAAGGGAGGGACATGAAAAAAAATTTCATGATACAGAAGGTAATGTACTTAGTTTGGGTCAGATTCAAGACTAAGAATACAATTTCAGGGGGGTGTAATAAGTCAGAGGATGCTGCAGCATAAGAGGAGGTCCAAAAAGAAAGAAGCAATGATACATGTGAAGTTGAAGAGGGTAGTGACAAAAACCATGGTTATAATGATTTTTAGGGATAAAATAATAATGATAGTTTAGGCTTTAAGTTTCAACTAGTGATGGGTTGATACCTGTCTCTTTGAAAACACTGTAGCTGTGGAATGCACAGGTGTCGCACAGCACTTTTTCTTAAGTTGGGATGAGTCACTTTGTTTTTCTAGTAAGATAGTACATTTGCATCAGGAGGAAACAAGTTGTCCTGTAGATACACATTCAATTCTTCCTTTTGTACTGGGGTTCGTGTACACAGGATGATGTTTGGTTGTCAGTCTTCAGAATATTCCTATAAAGAGACAACGTGCTATGCTTTTTCAGGGGCAGTAATTGAGGATGCCTATAAAATAAATTAAATGAATTAAAATTTTGCTTGGCTTTAATTTGAAATTTCAAATGTAGATACTGGAAATGAGTTATTCAAATTATATACAGTGATTTCAATTTTTTTAACTATTGAAATATTGGAGAATAAAAATCGTGAAGAAAAAATAGGGTTGTTTAAAATTAAAATTAGAAATCATAAAGACCTACCTCATCGTTTGAAGTCACTGGATATGTTCTTGACGTATAAGATCCAATAATCTCTTTCTTGCAGTCTCGAATGCTGCTCGAGCACTCTCGCAGAACACTCAACCTTTCAGTCTAGGATCGAAGAATGTAGCAATGGAATATATTTCGTGTTGTTCTATATCTTTGAATCTTTCTTTTAAAGATTCAGCATGGTCTTTCTCTCAGCAGCAAGTCCTAAATCAACTTCATTTGGCTTTTTCAGTTCACAAATTATACTATTTCCAATAGGAATAACTTCAGATGCTGACACATTAGGCAAACTGACCGTGTGTTGCTTGGTCAAAAATGTTTAGTCTTAATGAGTTAATCAATATGTTCCCACTGCTCAGTTGAGAGATGAACTGACAACTTTAAGCATAAACAATAGCCTTCTTCTGTTCATGAAGTCTTTGGAGCATGGAGAGAGTTGAGTTCCATGTGTCGTGTCGGCTCATCCTGAAATAAACGATATGGAGGCATAGAAAGATGTTTTTAGGCCACATTGAACACTTTGGTGGATTTAGAGGAATGTTTGTAACTCAAGTTTTCGACACAAAACAGTAATTTTCTGGATTTTAACATTGCTCATCAGTCCGTCTTTCACCATGAGTTACGAATATGAGCTAAACATGAAATATGTGGAAAATTTCTATCGATCTTGCTACATTACAAGCATTATCGTGAATTAGTATCTTATCCTGCAGACTCCATAATTTCAAACTGTTTCGAAGAAAATTTGCAACATGTACTACTTGTGACTGATTTCTTCAAAAGGTGTTACTTTGAAGTAGATGTTATGAAGTGGAAAATCTTTGTCTATGATATGCACTGTAATACTCACATAATCATCACAGATTGTTGAAGTCCATAAGTCAGTGGTGATTGCAACCCTCTCGGCTTGCTGAATTTCATCTGTGGCCTTGTTCTCCATCTCTCCGAATAACTGTTGGACATAGTAATTCGCCAAATATTTTCTTGTGGGCATGGTTTAACTAGGTTCAAGATGTTTAATTAATTCCTGGAATCCATTATCCTCAACAATACTCAACAGTTGATTATCTTTGCATATCATGTTAGCAATTTTTCTTGCTATTGCTTTTGAATGGTTGTCTCCTGTTCTTTGTGTCCAAAAAATCAACAAGTGTTGATTGATTTTTGTTGGAACTTATGATCTTGACAGGACTGGCCATGGGTCATCGTCTATCACTTCACTTGTACGATCTGTGACATTTCCAACATCCAGTGCAACATTAGTTTTCTTGGCCCTCTTGTTTTCAGTGGAGCTGAATACTACCTGGTGTATTGATGTAACATGTTTTTTTTAATTACTAGTATTGTGTGATTTTACACCACGCGAAAATGTGGTTTTGCATATTCTACAAGTAACACGATTGTAGTCTTTCAAGTCCACTTCAAAATAATTTCCCGACTTCACTCATGTACATGGAAAGCACTAATTAAGTCATCTTTCGGTCACTTTAAAACGCAGAACTGAACCGTCAGATGCCACGACTGTGGCCGAGGAGGGGAGTATCCCAGGAAGAAATGCTGTCATCAAGCATTGGTTATGCCTGTCATCACTAGATTGCCTGGGAGCTCACAAGGAAGAGTTTCCCAAAACTAAATTGGTCACATATTGCATGCTACCTCAAGAAATGGTAACAGGCGCAAGTGCGATAAAGAATGGGGCACAGCACCGACACGTTGCGGCCTTGGCTAATTCAATGACTGTATTTGAATCTGAACAGACTAACAGTTCTTTGCGGACACAAAAAAAATAGGAGAGAGAGAGGAATGTGAAGAAGACAATTATCCTCTAAAATCAGAAGAGTGTGGAATGCATAAATAATTGAAAGTGTCGAAAAAGTATAGTCAATTAGATAATTTGCAATTTTGTTTTGTCCAAATAGTAAGAATTACTTGAGTTAATAAATTCTCACAAGACCTCTTTAGAATCAATTTCTTATATTCAATAAATATGGTGATTACACTGGTGAGGAACATATTTCAAAGTTGGGAAGATACAAAGTTACGGCGTTTTAGCATGTTGGTAAAATCTGAATTGTAAGGTTATTAAGTATGCATTTCATATAAAGAAAGGGCATTAAGTGACCAGTAATTACATTTGATCGGTTTTAAAAAATGATTAATTTTTTTAACTCCGAAAGTTAGTAGACAGTTAAGATCATTAAAATTATATTTTCTAGTCTACATAAAACTGCACACATCATGTTTCCAAGGGATTGCTTTCAAAAATTTAATTATTTTTTCTGTGGATTATTTTGCATGGAAGATGGTAAATAGTGGCTGTAGGCCATATTGACTCTGGCTGCAGGTGTTACTGCAGCTAGACGTTTTGAAAGAGTGAGGTCCAATGATTGGCATTGCATAGAATATTGAAATATTAAAAATCACACATTCTAAGAATTCAGCAAAGCTTCATTATAGTGCTTACCGTTTCACTTTTGCCAAAATTATTCTTGGTTGTGTGTATTTTATTTTTCTTTCCCTCTTCATTATAAAACTTTGACATGGGGCCAATGTTTCTTAGCATATTCTGCATTACAACTTCCTGCCTGTCATATTTCTCAGCTCATTTAACAATTGTTTATCCATTCGGTTTTGATCTTGTAAGAAATAATTTCTTGAAGATAAGCCTTGTAAAATTAGCAATTTAAGTCGATTAAGTCTTCAGAAATATTAACACTGCATGGTAATTAAGGCTAAGTGATTTTGCTGCCAATGTTAATAGCAGGTCTAATTTTACTTTTGTTTTTTTTATTTTTATATCGAATTATACTTTTTCTTCCTCCTGTCTGAGAGTTTGTTACATGTTACTGTTTAACTTGTAAGCAGTGTAAGGAAGTTTTGCTGTTCATAGAATGCAATTTTTACCATTTGAATCTAAATTCACGGAAATTTTGCTTGACTGGTATTTTGGTTTCCATTAAGCAAGTAGTTGACCCTGAAGGTCATGTATGCCTGGAAACGGAAAAATGTCTGGGGAACAGGGTGGGAGGGAGGGTTATTTTGGGGGGGCTTTTAAACACCCCCGCTGCCTGTTCCGGCAGTGGTCCCAGACCCCCACCCGCCGTCGCGACCACTGCCTCCTCCTCCACGGGAGGACCGCCAACCGAAGCCTGCCACGCCACCCACTGGCGCAGCAAGCCACCAGTCAGCCGCTGCTGCGGGCCAACAGGCTCAGCCACAACGCAACTCGCACATCTTCAAACCGATGGTATGTGTTTTTGCCAGCTCGCTTTTCCCCTGTACATAGTATCTAGATGTTGGCTAACCCCTACATAAAAACTGTAGCTGATTCCCTTCAATGGGTTTTATTTTCAAACTAGGATGCATGGGTCATTTAGAAATAAATCTTGATTCATTTTCTTCATGTCCATTAAAATGTAATTATATTTATTGAGTACTCTTCAGAGACAGCAATACATGAGTTAAATATGTTGATGTGTGTTTTGATTATATACATTGCAAATATTTTGGGAAACTCCAAAATTGATTCCGTTGTTGCATTCCTTATTTTGAAATTTTTTAAAATTCTAATATTTTCAGTGTCTCCAATTTATTTTCAGTTTTTCATGCACTAAACATTGATATATTAATTGACTTCATTTAGAGCCCTTTTCAAGGTAGGCTCCAGGTTGATAGAAAGTTGTTAAAAATAAAGGCACCATCCATAAATATGATACAGGAAAGAGATTTACTTATGGGGGAATACTCATGTGTTGCTGTAGATTTTTAGTATTAATGACCTGAATGCAGCTTGTTCAATTAATTTTTCTGTGCTTGCCTGTCACATTTCATTTGCGGCAATCCTAATTCTGTGTTCTCTCTCTCTGTTTTTATTTAAGCTTCCTCCACGTCGACCTGAGGTAGGCTGCACTCTGTGGACTCGCCCTTTTCCCTTCATTCTTCCAACTGTGTTGCTTTGTTTTAGTGTAACTGCTTCCCCAGACCTCAGTAACTTGCCTAATTTTTTTTGTCTCAAGTATGTGCACATGTCCTTCATTTGCCTTTCTCACTTTTCATATAGAACACCATTAGAGTTTATTAGTGCTAATATGTCTTTGGGGCAATCTAATAGTTTGGTTCCTTGGTTTACTTAAAATAAAAAATCCATAGACCTTGGTAATAGTGTATATCGTATATCTCTTCATTCATGTAAAACAAATATTTTGCTATTGAAATTAATTTTTTCCTTGTCTGTAGATCCTTAAAAAGAAACCAAACTGGTTTTATTATTTCATTTCTGAGTTGTAATGTTCAGAAAAGATTAAAAATGTTAAGTGGTTTTTCAAACAAAGAAACCCCATGTACATATTAAATTCAAGTATTATCAAAAATTTCGGAAAAATTTGAAAGTAAAGAATTTTATATCATTTGTTTACAAATATTGCAGCACTTGCCATTCTTAACCATATATTCGCGTAGTATATCCTATAGTATCCCATTGTAAACGTGCATCTGTTCAGTACAATCAACATTGGTACACTAGCACTGAATTGTTGTAATACCTACCTGCACGTGTGGAACCTTGCCAGATGTATGTGAATTTCTCTATTCCTTCTTCCTTGTCTTACATCCTTTTGCGCTGGACTAAGACCATCTTCTGACAGGTAAGAATATATAGTTTCACAGGTACTATTGTTATTTTTGTGTGCAATAAATTAGTTTGTTGGTATGACTTCAGAATTATTTTGAAAGAATAATCAGAAGAGTGTGAAGGAATCTTTGTGAAGTTCTGGTATTGCCTGTTTTAAGCCACATTTAGGCAGGACCATGGAAGATTTGTGAGGAGGAAGTAAAAATTAAAAAGTAATCTTAGTTGACCTGATGAATTCGTTAAGCATGTCCAAGCATAAAAAGAATGGAAAAATGTACATGATTTGCATTGACTGTAGTTAACTGCCATTTAAACTATATTTCATATAGTAATATTTCAAAACCAATGAGTGATAAGTTATTGAATCTTTCAAATACAAAATGTGGCCTGTGTTGAGTGTTTGAATTTCTTTGGTTCTGATCCTTTATCTTGTAAGCCTGTTCTACAGCAAGGGGAAAATGACACAGTACACTTACAAGCCACTCTCAAAAAAGATCTAAGTTTGAAAAACATTTACCAGGAAGATGAATCAAACTTTTTTTTTTCCCACACATAGATCGACTCCTACTACTCTTACGTTGTGGATTTTGTTCATGGAGGTTTATGATGTGAACAGTTCTGTCTTCGTTCCGTGAGTGTGGTAAACATTGTCTGCTTCTGCACCAAATTTCATTTTAGGGATTGTGTTTCCATATTCAGGTCATCTTTTGTTTCCTTTCGGGAGATATAGCGCCAAGTTCATTTGAACTTGGTTAAATGTCTCAACGGCCTTTGCCAATTGATGGGCTTTCCAAGCAATTGTAATTACACTGTCAACTGCATTACAGAACAGCAACCTCCATCATTTTTCCCCTAGATTTTGATTCTGCAATTGTTTGATCAATTCTGTTGGGATCGTAAAGAATTTCAAAAGTTTTGGAGTGGCTTATATGAAAATAACTTGTCAGTAAATTTTGGAATTTTATCTGGTTTACAGCACAGCAGCCACCTCATATGCCTCTGATAATCAAACACTGCTAGAGTAGCTTAACAACATGAAAATTCATACAATATTTCACTGAGCTCTGAGTTTTAAAGTAATTAAGGTTTCAAAAACTATAAAATGTATATTAAGTTCTGTGAAATTTGCTTCTCTTATACAAGATTCACTTCAGGTAACATAGATCTCCATATTCTTTCAAGGAATATATTCTAATTAATGCTTCAGAAAGAGGAACAAAAATATGTAATAAATAGGGTAAGAATTTTTATGTGTGGCACCTTTTTGTGAGATTACTACATTTTGCCGCAATCTCTCATTTCAATGTTCCATTCAAAGTACAGTCTTCTGAATTTCTATCCTGTTGAATTGTACTACAGTTGCTGCAAAAGTTTCATGAGTTCCTTTAGAAGTTTCACCTTCATTTATCAACAATATATTACACATTTTACATCAGCATAACTTGTACATATTGTATGGCAATATTTTAAAAGATGTTTTTTTTTTTTTTTTGTAATGTGTCTTAAATATTTTCATTCTGTTCTGCTGTGATCCATTACATCGGAAGAATTGAGACATGAATCAGTGTAATGTCTTTGTACCTGCCATCTTCAATTACTTATTTTGAAGCACTCTCTCATACAAGAAAATAACCTTGCGCACACCACGCAAGCACATGAATCAAACCATGATATTACCTATAGTGTCAATTTTAGAATGGAACCCAACTGATTGCACCACCCTGGCAGCTTCAACAATACAAACTTTAATTGAAACTGGTCCCAGACACAGAAGCTGTTTTGATAATTTGCAGATATGAAGATGAATGTTTAAAGAATTTAATGCTGTTTAAAAAAATCATGGGGATGATATTAGAAATCTTGTTTTGAAAATATAATATTCAAAAATACGATTAAAAAAATAAGAAATTATTTATACTCCTTCTTTGAATGTTTCTTCTTTATCTTTAATTTGGTTCATGTGTATGTTTTTACTAGCAATAAGAGTTCAAAATTATGAATCATCACAATATGCAAATGTAATAATATATACTATATTTTTAGAGAGAAATATACTAAAACACAGGTCTCTTATTTTTAGTTACAGATTGTTTAAAAAAGTTTAAAGATTTTGAAACATTTCAGATTTTTGTCTGTCTAGTTTTACATAATATTTTATTATATTTTGATTATAACCAGCATGTGACTGGAGGAGACATGTGCGTTAATTCTTTACATAAAATCCATGTTTCATAATGAGAGTGATATGTAAATTGACTTGCACACTGATGCAGGCTGAAGTTGCGTACATTTTTTAGTACCATTATCTTAATGTACTTGAAAATTCCCAAATCTCAGTTTCATCAATGTCAAAAAATTACATTCTAATTACAAAAGAGCATGTGTCTACTTTCATAAGATGAAGCAGAAATCCAGAGTCCCAGCAACTCATTCCCTTTCCAGAAAATACGATTACAGATGGAGCTCCCATCATTCTCCTCACATAGTTCTATTTGATTTTATATTTGTTGTATTATAAACTTATAAAATTGTTGGTATTTCACTGTATTGTTATTTATAACAAATTAATAAACCCAAAATACACTAGACATTATTTACCAAACATTATCATAAAGAATCTTGTGTGGAGAAACAGGCTAAATCTAATATCAGGAGCAGTTATATATTACTTATTACTAAATAAAAAGCAATATAAATTAAATATATATACATTTTTTTATGAATACCAAATTACTTTTAGTCTGGTCCCCAGTAGGTATCGGACGTTAGTTTTATTAGTGTCTGTCATAATTTGGCACATGCTGACAAAGTATATCGTGGATACAAATATTCTATGGACATATTCTCTCTTTACTTTTCTTGTTTTTGTCTTATTTTGGTAACCCAAGGTGGTGTTTTAAAGATACTCCAGACAAGTAAATACATCCCTACTGATTCCATGGGTGTTAATTACTAAATCATGTCAATAATTCATTTACAACATTTGTTTTTGAGTAAGATACAATGGCACTAGAGTACCGCCAAAGTTAGGAGGGGGAGAGCTATTCTCCCGTTTTGAGGACCAAAAAGTCAGGAAGCTCTAGCATCAACCGTATACATGATTTTGGATAAGTGAGAAACAAAATAAAGTGTGAGATTTTTGTTGTTGGCGGTTTTGGGGAAAGAAAAAGAAACTTCTGGATTTTCGTGGTTTGTGGCCCGTTTGAGCACCAGATGACAGGACCGTTTGGGAAATTTCAATTGTTAGTTTATTTAATGGTAGTAGTATTTAGTGATAATCAAAATGAATATTTATTGAACATTGGAAAGACATGGATTAACATAAGCACTCTTATTGCAAGAAATCAGCATTAGTTCTTGAAAGGACCCTTATTTTTGTACTCCAAAATTTTCAAGTCTTTAAGTGACCTACATTTTAAGTGTAAAATAAATCATGAGAGTTTTGTGGAAACATTTGACGTTTATACCTATAACATTTTCTTTTTTTCCTTCATATATTAAGTAATGTTTTTTAACAGAGGAATAATTTCCACATTTGTAATAAAATAACGTGTTAAAGAATTGAGGATTGTTAATACAGTCATTAATGATTACATTTCTGTGCTTAATTCCTCACTAGAGATTATATGGTGATGATAAAAAGTGTGAATGGTCTTTCATGAATGTGAAAGTAACACAGGTTATTCTAATGGTCAATATGATTTCATCTTTCAAATAAATGAATTGGAAAATATCAGAATTTAACATGGGTAAGATAAGGAATCGGTTTCTGGATGCAATACCTACTTCTATGGTCACAGGACCTTGACATGCTGGCTGCCCAACTCAACCTTATGGGCAGTAGCCCAGCAGGCAGTGGCAGTCAGCCTGAAGCACCGGCAAGAGCCTCTCGCCAAAACGGCAAGGCTTCAGCATCACAAGAACTTCCATCATCATTGCCACAATCTGCTTCTTCAATTCTGGATGCTGTGGATTCTGATTCCGATGAAGAGGAGGATGGTCGTGTCCGCAACGATGGCACCCTGCTTGCCAGTGATCCTCCAAAGCCACTGTAAGTGATAGCAGTAAATTAGTGTGTGGATATTGGTGAAGGTAGAGCATGCTCCACTCCATCAGTGTCTTACCAAAAAACTCATAGACAAAATTTCAGTTATGAGTTTCCCAATCTGAAAAATGGTGACTCCAGAAAAGTTGTGCCACCTTTTTTATATTCTGTGGATAATTATAAAGAATTCGTAAAATAACTTAAATTTGAAAACAAAATTTTTGATATTATAAGAGTTGAAACACATGAATTAACACACACATACACTTTTTTTTTTCTTTTCTTTCTTCTAAAAACTGTGAATGTAATTTACTATTTCAAGGATTTGATTTGAATCTTCAAAATTTATTTTTCCTTTTCTTCTCTGTAGAGAAATGAAAAATGCTGCCTGTAAAGACTTTTACTCAGAGAATGTTTTAAACACTACCCTCAGAAATATTAAATTATTACACCATTTGGTAGAGGCACATTTTTTTAAATGAAAAGATAAGTTGATTTAGTTGGTACGACATAGTTGATGGAGTTACTATTTTGATATATATAAATATTTATGTAATGTAGATTTTGTTATTCAGTAATTTTGGTAAAGTAAACTAGAAATTAAAGATATTTCCTTTAAATTTTTACATGGCCCTATCTAAGCAAAATAACACGAACCTTCAATTTTGGTTATGCTTGATACATATGTGCTGAAGTTCACTAAATTCTGAAATTCCACGGTAAACTATTCAGTACTTGACTGGATTCCTATGAATATGTTGTGTAAAATAATAAATTTGGAGTATCTTGTACATTCCTCTCAGAAGGAAAATATTGGAAACCATTTGTGTTCACAAGCATTTGCTCCTAACAATGTAATGTAAATATGTTTGTTCACATCAAAATTGAAAGTTAAAATCAGTGTGGCCTAATAAAAGTACAGTCCCACCAACTACAGACCACCCCCTTAACTTCTAAACAGTTTGCAACATAAAAATGCAGTTTCCACTCAACGCAGAATCATGGGGCAAATGCTGTAGAGAAGTTGTCTGTAATAGTTTTAGTTTTCAAGAAATTTATTTATTTTTGGCTTTTTAAGTAGAATTGTAGAGCCTTAATCACACCTTTGTTTATTTTTCTTCACAGAAAAATCCTTAGTTGTGTGATGTGGAGATAGTACATGCTAATATATCTCATAAACCTGCCTTATCCATTGCTTTGAATGTTTGTGATTCAGAGCATGCCTTGGCATTGTGAAAAAATGTGCAGGGCAACAGTCATTCTTTGCCGCTCCTCTCAACCTCCCCTCTTCCTTTATCGGTCTTGGCACTGCTAAGGCGACCATTACAAAGGATTACTGAAAGGAAATGTTATCCTTTTGATTTCAAAGTACATGTAAGAAAGAAGAAATAAAAGAGGTAATCTTCGTCAACATATTAGCTTTATTAAGATAGCCGGCTTTCGACGGCTTTGCTGTCATCGTCAGTCTCGCTGCTGTTGGCAAAAGTCAGACGACTGAGCTAATATGTTGACGAAGATGACCTCTTTTATTTCTTCTTATAAGAACGTCAACAACACCAAATCAGAATTCCCACAATACATGTAAGAAAGTATAATTTTATACCCAAATTTATCAAAATATTGAAAAATGGTACATCATTGTATTCCTCTTTATGATCTATCGATTGCTGGCGAAAAAATAAATAGAGATGTATTTAAAAAATCAAAGATTAAATTTCTCGAAAACTAAAAATATTAGACAATTTCTCTATCACTGATTACTTCCCTCACGATTCCATATTGTTGAGCAAAAACTACATTTCAATGTAATGAATCATTTAGAAGTTATGGGGTGAGCATAGTTAGTAGGACACTGTATAATTAAAGCAACTAATTTAATTAGAATTAATTGGAATAAATGAGATTTCTCAGTTGTATTTTTAATGAATATTTTGTTTACTACTTTGGTTTATTTCTCAATTGTAGTGAAGATTCTACATTTCTATTGTATTCATTACATTTTCTTTAAATATTTCCTGGAAAAATTTTTATAATTCAAAAAATTAGTAACCATTTTTTAATGTCAATTTTGCTGTAATGTACTACATTGTAGACTAAAGAATGAATGGCCCCAAATGTATTTTTCTTATTGGCAATATAAGAAAAACGTTATATATGTGCGATTGAAGATAGTTTTGTATTGCATGCTGTATTTCCTGCTTTGTTGCCTCCTGAGTGGAAATATTTTGGAATGTATTTTTGTGATTTGTTTCATCTTGGATTTTGTACTGTATATGGATTTTTATTTCTTTATGTATGTATTCATTTATTTATACAGCTTTACTTCAAAACAAAATCTTTGCACTTGCAATCCTTTTGCACGTTTGCTGTGAATATTGCACATGCACTTCAGTTATCAAAATCCCTGCTTACAGTACAATGACAAGATGGTTCTTTCTTATTTTGGTGTAGGCCAGAGCTTTCTCCTTACAGACCGACGGACTCTGCACACAGCCCCCAGACGATGGTGATCCACGATGGTGAGTCATTCTTCAATTCTAATACATTCTTGAAATTGTCACGTCCCACCCTTGGCCGTCGTGCCCGGCGACATTTGTTAGAATGCCTGTTGGGATAGGGGGTTGTAAACAATACTGTTGCACTCCCGGCAAACGTCCAGAAACAAGTTTGGCCTTCAATTACTCAATGTTAAATTGCGACATTGGAGTGATTCAACAAGCATTTTGTAGAACATTTTTTGCTTTCAGAAACGTTAAATTCGGTTTAGTTAGTTTCGGCTCCATTTCCGAAACACAGAAAGTGTTCACTTTTGCCTATACCCTTTAAATCAATTATGGTCTAATTTTTACGAAGTTTAATGTAGACAGAAACCTTTCTCGCTTTTGAAGATTTTGTGTGCAGAATGTCATTAAGATCGGAATAAAACTAGATTTGTATTTAAAAACAAGCGTTTCTTTATCAAAAAATAGACATTTGAGAAGAAGCCTAAATTATGCTCGACAAAAATCTCAGACCATGACAAAAAAGAGAAGTTAAAATCTGACTCATAGTCCACTACAATAATTGTGTAAGATTTACAGAATCTAATATATATCACTTTATTGTAGCACCGTAATAATTCTGATAAATATCGACTAGTATTATAACTACCGTTAACGTTTGCTCGTGTGAAAAAAAAATCTTGGTAACAAAATGATCTTTTCTAAAGTGAACCGCAGTGATCGGGTTTTGTATAAAAAATAATAATGAACAAGTTTATACTTGATGTACAAAACTTTGTGAAGATCTGGTGTAGAAAACCGTATTAAAAGAGTAATGATTGCGGATCTGTACAACAAACCAGGAGTTTGTGTAAACAAAGCACGTGGAATGCCGCAGAACATCACGCGATACGTTAGAGTTCTGCGGGTTGCCTAGGCTCAGAAATCTGGTTTCGTCGATTCCACGCATCTGGAGAATAAATAATAATAGAACGAGCGTCGTGTCCATTGAAGATTTTAAAAATACTTCATTATATTAATTTGTTCTCGCAAAGAGAACCGCGTTTTATTTTTATTTATTCGTCAGTACAGTCGTTGATAAGTAACGAGTGAGAGATATTGGTCCTTCCAAAATCCATTATAACAATGAAAACATCATTGACATATTTTAATTTGCGCACCGGGGACTTACCTCGTGTACAAAAAATGCAATTTGTGATCAGCAAACAGTTCTTTGAACTCTAACACAAGAATGATCGTGAGGGACCTGCTCATCAGAAAATGTTTTAACCTTCTCGTAGTATGCAGAATGAGTCGTTTCAAGTGGGGAGAAACAATATTATTCTTAAGTAATTCATTTACCATTTTAACTTCAGGAGTAATTCCTATAGAAATTGTTTTTCTATAATTTTCCAGTTTCGACATAGTTTCTACGTCACCGGAACTTAGTGTGCGTTTCGAAGACTCGAAGCGCTGGCTTGAGAGGTCATTTGCGGGCTCGTGCTTATTTTAAACACCGTTGTTCAACTCCTACGTAATTGAAAAAATCTCGTGTGTTAGGAATATACATTTCCCATTTAGTGACATTCAATATTCAAAAAATTGCAGCAATATCGATGAATATGAAATCATTTCCACATCAAAGAGTATCCATCGAGCGGTCTCTGTGGCTTCACGTGCGCTCCCAGGCAATGCACAGTAACACGGTCGCAAGGTCTTACTGTTACTGGATTGGCCGCCCCTTATGTAGCTTCAACATTGGATCCCCGTTGTTTTCGCTTCTCAAAGTTGGTAAGAAGAGCCACCGGCTGTACGCTGGCGCGGCGTCTGAGAGAATACTTATTTTCTGCCTGCGTCTGAAACAAGTTGCCTCTTATTTTCATGAATTTCGCGTGTCATTGAAAGTACACGAGTTCGGTCAATTCTTGACGGTATTTAATGCATTATTTATGTTCGGGAAATTCATTTTAATTTTTAAGTATTTTACTTTTTGTTAGTATTTTTAATTTGTTAGATTTGTGATTCCAAATATACATTTCATGAGACCTTTGTGTAAAGTTTGGCGTTCTGGAAGGAAGTCCTCTTCTGTACATAGTGTGAGGAATGTACTACCCGGCAGCATCCGTAGTTATTCTTCGAAAGTCGTGAATGCGCGTGTGTGTGGAAGATTTTTCATTATTTCAATATATACCAGGGTTGTGAAATTTTCGAAATAAAATAATTTTATTGCGCTGTCACATCTTGTAGCAGCAATAACCAAAATCATGAAACGAACTAGAGTGAATTGTGTCCAAACAATAGTGTTTATTTCAAAATGCTGAAGTGCGTTCACCGTATTTTCCAAACCTAATTGTTTTTGTATGAATTTATTATCAAACTGTCTCAATACAGAACTAATGTAAAATCTCGCCCAGTGGAAATCAAAGCCAGAACGAAGTAGGCGAGAGGTGAACATATCTAACAAGGACACTACATATAAAATTATGTAAGTAAAGTTTGGATACAGACTTTTAATTAATTTCCAATTCATTTACATGGATTGCTTAAGTTTGCTTAATTTTTGGAAATTACGTTTCCATCGTTGCAAACCGCAGTTCGTTGAGAGCACCAGCCGCGCTGGCGATGTCGAGCGCGGTACAGGATTGTCGTAAATATACCCCGTTTCAACAAATCACACATTTGCGTCATTTGTATCCGAAAAAGATTTTTTCTTTCATTAGCAGAACATGGAAATACGTTTAGCACTTGCATTTACTTTAAGCAGAACCTTCTGGGCTTAAGAGCTCCAAGACGTGCCATTTGCTCGCTCGAGCATTTCAATCTTTGAGCGCCGAATGCTCGAGCGTCCTGCGCTTGCTCGCAGTGGACTGATTGACGGACCTGAACCACTGGCCCGGACGGTTTCGCTCTATAGGTGCGAATCGTCGGCCAAATATCAATATTTTTAATCCCCCAGAGATGACTCGGGAGATGGCGCCTGGGCTAAAAGGACCCGAATACATTTTGCTTAGTAGTGCGTTGCCTGGTTAACAAAAATCTTCCAGGTTTGAAATTAATGAATCCTTAATTATAGTAGAAGGCATGTTCATTTGAATGTGAATTAAATTCTTGATTACAGCGACGTTTGGGATGCAAGTCAGCGCGTTTGCGAATGAAATACATAAATTTTAAAAATATTAAAAGTGAGTGTATTTTATTTTGATAAAGCCCCTCACATTTTATCATGAGGGCGGGGTTGGCACATGGCGAGCTGCGTGTTCGCCATATTGTTACTCCTTTCGGTTTCTCTCTTCCTCTTTGAAGTCGAAGGGAAAATCTAAACTTTGCTTTGCGTTTTTAGGAAAGGATTCAGGTTTATTTATATATCGTTCCAAGACCGGAAGAACTCGAATGCAAATTCCGTCGAAAGTTTCTCATCATCGCACGGTGAGACAAGCGAGTGTTACACGGATCTAAAGAGAGCTGCTTCAGAAAACCCCGCCGCAATCGTTGATTTCTTTTCCTTCGATACGTATATAACTGATGCTTGCTTCTTTAACATTAGTTAAATGCACCTCATTCATAATTAATCAGTATACTTTTAAACAATCACGTATTTATTTGATACTGGAAACTACATAGACTAGTTAGTACTGAACCAGTTTTAAACATCTCATATCGTCCTACATAGAATCTGTTTTGCCAAGAATATTCTTATCTTCGAAGAAAACTATGAAACTCAGAAACAGTGCGTCCAAGGCCCTTAAACCCTCTATATCGGTTAATTAAGAGGCCTCGAGTGAAATGTCTTAGAACGTTTTCTGCAAAAGAATGATAATTCTAGACTTTTTTAGTTCTCCTGACACTTCGTAGAACGCACTATCAGAATCTCGAAATGTAAAATAAAATTTTCAACTTAATATGTTATGTAATTTGAATTGCGTGGGTCTCAACTTTTCTGATAATAGACGCTTAGCAGTATTAGAAGGTTTACCATGGACAGCACCGCGCCTAAGTAATGTAATGGACAAGAGCGTGGACTCTTGCTGTTATTTTCACGCACCAGTATACTGCTGTGCTATCTGCTTTTTTAAAAAAAATTCTTAGTACAACGTTGCCCTGTAATTTGTTCTACCAAACGCTAAGGTTTAATGATATTATGGTCGGGAAATACGAATTTTAAAACCCCTTGAATGAAGTGGTGTCTGCTCTTTTATGTAGATTAGTACGGTTATTTGGTCGTGACAAATAGTAAGTATTTCAAGTGATATTTACTTCAATTTTACCAATTATTTGCAAAATAATAGCAATAAATTGAACACTTCAGTAATCTGAGGTACAGAAACGCGTGCCTCTACAAAAGTGCAAAATCTGGGTATTCTTAATAACGCAATAAAATGCACTCCCAGTCTTTCGAATGTGCTGAATGGACAAGTGCTTACATAAATTTTGCTGAACAAATCTGTGGCTGTTATTAAATATTATTAATAATAATAATAATGCGTCATTATCTTTATTATTATTATTATTTGTAATGAATCGGTGTGTGTGTTCGCAGCGCCGTCGTCGAGCGGCGCGCCCACGCGCCCTCTGCCGCCCACGCCCGACGAGGAGGAGAGCGGCGACCGCACGCCGTCATGAAGCGAGTGAGTACCGCCCCCCCGCCGCCGGAGCGACGGACGCGCCGCCCCGGCCCCCGCCGGCCGCCCCCCGCCCGCACGCCACACGCTCGCGCCCTCCCTCCCTCCCCCCGAGTGTATCCTTACTTGCCTGCCACGTCGGCGAATGTGCGAGCGATTCATTTGCGGAGATGTTTACTACTTACGTTGTTAACCGGCATGCTCCTCGCCGGCTTCCGCCAGCGCTTCAGAACCGGAATGCCTCTTCCGAGCCTTGCCCCCATTTGCACCGGAAGGTAAACAGCAGCTGCCGAGTAGCAGGAGCGCTGAAGCTCTTAGTGAAAATTATATGGAATGAAAATATGTTATTATTTCATTGCCGGGTCTCTGTGAAATGTTAGAAAAAATCCACTTCAGTGTAGTAGTGAATGTCAAATGTTATCGTCAACTCCAAAAATTCTCAACGGGGGGATTGTCAGATTGGAAGAAATGCCGAACGTTCGAAATGCGTGGAGGTCCGCCTCCCCCCCCTGAAACCATTCTATCGGCTTGTTGAGGTAGACTTGATGATTATTGAGGTGCGGAGTTCAGCTTGTCCAAGTTTTAACCCCGGACGTTATTTTTAATCTGACGATGCAGGATTTCATGTTAATAGAAACTGGAACGAAAATAGACATGCACCGACGGTGACATACGTTTACATTGACCTACAGCATTTTTCGCTTATTACTATTTCCTTCCAGCCGGTTCCATTATTCGGTCCTCTTCTTAACCTCGCTTCTCTTCGCCGTTCGTGGCGGTTGGAAATCCGGCGGTTCACGATCATAACCCTTCCGTTCTGTTGCTTAGTTTTCACCCTCTCCTGAGTATCCTTGTCTTGATGAGTGCCTTTTATCCGCATCGTGTGGAGGGCCCAAGGGCGTGCGCACGTGCGGGTGGAGGGCGGCCGCGGCGGGCGGCGGCGCAGAGTGAGTGGTGAGCGAGTGGGCAGTGTGCGGGTGGCCGCCCCGCAGGGAGTCTGCATGCTGCTCCTAGTGCTCTCGCTTTCTGTGATTCGGATACACTGCACAGTATCGCATTTATTTGTCTGTTCAATGTCGATGCCTCCTAGCTATTTGTGTCTGTGACGTGAATGTTGCTGTCTAGTTTGCCACCTCCCTGGCGGCCGGGCCGGCGGCAGTTCCTCGTTCCTTGTCGCCGCGCTCGCGTCCGTTCCTCCGATGGAGTTCTTTTCCTCGTGCCGTCCCGACTTCCCGCCCCGCCTCGTTTCCGTGATGTATGCTACACTTACCTCTGTTCTAGTAGCGCTTTGCGCCCCAAGTGACGACGCGTTGACCCTTTTAAAGAGAGAGGCCGCCGCGAAACAACAGCAGAACAGGAACTCGGATCTGGAAGAGCAGCTGCTCAAGGACTGGGACTTTGCGCGCTTCTTCCAAGGCCTGGGCGGCAAGGCGGGCGCGGCGACGTCGTCGCCGGCCGGCACGCCGTCGCCCTCGGCCGCGGACGCGTCGCAGAAGAGCCCCTCCGACGGACGGCCCGCGCCGCAGCACCGCCGCAACGAGTCCGACTCGCGCCTGCCGCTCGGCGGCTTCGGCTTCCGCCGCGAGAACTCGGACTTTTTCCCGTTCTCGGGCCGCCACTCCGCCATTCTGTCCGAGTCGAAGGGCGGCGGCGGCGGGAGCGGTGGCGGGTTGTTCGCCGGCTCGCGGCGCGGGTCCGACGCGTCGGTGGCGGGGCTGTTGGGCGGCGGAGGCGGCGGCGGGCGGCGGTCCGGCGCGGGCGGCGGGCGCGTGCCCGCCGGCGAGCCCGTGCTCACCGACTTCAGCCTGAACGGCTTCGGCGGCGAAGCGCCGGCGCGGGCCCCGCCGCGAGAAGACGGAGGGCGACATCGTGCTGCTGCGGCAGCGGCGCGGATACGGCGAGGACGCGGCGGCGCCGCTGACCCCCGCGGGGCGGCGGCCGCCGCCTACGAGCGCTCGGCGCGCCGTCGCAGCGGCCGCCTCGCGGGCGAGCGGGACTCGGCCCCCGCCCCCGCCCAGGCCGCCTCGCGCCAGGTTAGTCGCGGCCCCCGTCAGGCGCGGCCGCCGCCTCCCCGCTCCCCGTCCCGGTCCCCGACCCCCCCTCACCTCCCTCCGCCCGGGCCCCAGCCCCGACCCCGCCCCACCCTGGCACCCAGCCCTGGGTGCCGGCCCCCCTTCCTCCTCAGGCTTCGCAGTCGGGCGGTTTTGGGTCAGAGCTGTAGTTCGCTCCTCCAGGGTCCTCTTTGCCCCAGGGCATGCTTGCCGTATGCTACCGACGAGCCCTTTGATTTTCACAGTGTGTGTAATGTTAGCGAAGGGGGATAATTTTTCAGATACCCAACATATGTTTATAATGATGCTTCAGGGTGTCATGCTTTTAGTGACCCTAGTTGCCCTTGATTTGGTAGTGAAACAAATAAAATCAGCTCAAAAAAACTCCTTGCCTGGGGGAAATGGATCGCTGGAGCTGCTACCTTGAGCCTGCTGCTATTTGTACAGAGAAGTCCTGGGGTGTGCATGCACAGACTTTTGGGAATTTTGATATGTATTTAGAACAGTTGAATAGTTACTTCTCTGTAGAAATTGTTCAATGATGAGATGGTACATTTAGATGGTGTTAAAGGACTTACTGAATTGAATTTTCTTGGGCCAGTAAAAATGGTTTGGCATGATTTGAACACTCACTAAACAGTGGAAGTATGACGTTGCCGATTTGGGTGCAGCTGCCCTTGTTTGCTACATTAACAGACTTGCAGTGCCAATTTCTTACTAACCTCTTTTCCCTCATTAATCAGCACCCTCTGGGGGCGCCAGCCTCATTGTCCTGTGGTGGTTTAGGGAGCAGAACATTGCCATGCGCCTTCTTGCGAGGCATGCCCCTCACACGCATGTCCAGAATGCTCCCAGCTGCCTCGGCTGCAGCTAAGAAGGGTGGTGGTGACTGCTGCCTCACTAACTGCAAGTGCTCGCTGCTGCTTTTCTGACACTTCCTCTGGCCTTGCCTGGGCTTAGCTCCAGCCCTGCCCTGCGCCAGTTCGCATTGCCACCTGTTCAGACAAGTTGGTAGCTCTTTCTGTATTCTTTCTAGCAGATGGTACAAGGGGAGCTGAGTTTGGAATTGGAAAAGTTCTCTTTTGTTTTGTTGCAAGTGTCGACCTTTTTCTCTCAAGGTTTTTGTGGTAATTTTTGTTTTTATTATTAATGACACAAGTTATTAAGAATTCTGAAGCTCATGAACAGGAAATTATTCAATGTATTTACTTTCTTTATATTATGTACTATTCCCAAAGAATATGCTGTGTAGAGTGACTGGAAAATGAATCTCTCACAATATTCTGTTTATAGGTTCTATTCGGTAACAAGTGTCAATGTATAATTAATCCCAAAATACTTAGTAAACACTACAAAACTAAGAAATTGAGCTTTACTATAAATTTTACACTTTAAATAAATGAAATTGAGTTCCAAGTTGAGGGGAAAAAAAAATTTATCGTGGAAGACACTATTAATACTGCATTTGATCTGACATTTTCAAGTAAGAGTTGGGAACATGCTTGTTATGTACTATTAAGAATTAACCAATATGCAGACTTTTACGTGGAAATTGTAGTATTGAAATCTTGTAAAAATGATTAGCTTAGTTTTCTCTCTTTAATACTAAAAAGAAACATTCATCCTCAATATTTCAAATGAATGTTCTACCACTCATTAGTACAGTGTCTGCTGTGGTATATTCTCACCTGTTCTTAATGAAGTTTCAGAAAGGTTAATTCTTTGTTTCAGAAAAGGGATATTTATATTTTAGTTAAATTGTGAATGAAGATGCATCTGTTTACTCAGTTGCCTGAATGCAAGGGTGTTACATTGTGATTGGTTGGATGTGTTATAACGGGTCTTTATCATTACTCACAATTCATGTCTGGAAACACCACCTCTTGTTTTAGCAATTTGACAACGCATGAAATACCTTTGGCATCCCTTTCACTTTTAGCAACCCCCAGCCGCGTGCCTCCAGATTTTTGGCCGAGAGAACATATCTAATTTTAGTTGGAAAAAAGAGAAAGCACTAATCTGTCCTTGTTACTCTTAAACGTACTGCAGCCACTACACTGAAAAGAGTAAATGCCTGTCTCTTGGTAAATGGTGGTCACTTTGAGTATTTACTCTGCAAATTTTTCTTTTCCAATAATATTAATTCATTATTTATATATATTTTATTAGTATTTTTAATCATTGTATTAAGTTTTCTTAATATGCAGATTCCATAATAATAATAATAATAATAATTTATTGTTATAAATAATGAAGAGCTCAGTGGTAATGTTTCATGAAATATCTTTCAAATTTCTCTCATTATATAATAATTATTTTATGTTAATATATCAATAAATCAGTCCTAACTTCCCTCCACAACTTCAGTATTACAGTTTTGTTTCTTAAACCTTCAACGCGGTGGCGACTGTATGCAAGGGAGCATTTGAAGCCGCGTACCTGCCGCCTAAGCCCTTGAATGGGAAAACACAGAAACAGGAAAGTTGCTGCAGCTTATGGCCTAACGGTGGCCTCCTTTTCTGCTGTCTTGACATGCCAGGCACAGCTGTCTTGAAAGGTGGCAAAGAGATGCGGTTGCCAAATTACCAAAACAAGAACAAAGCTCTCAGACATGGGCAGCTAAAGACCCTGTATGTTTATTCATTTCCACATACTGCACAAAATTTTGAGTATTTATATAGGGTTAGTTCAAATTACTCCATGTTGTCCTGAAATGTCCTAAGCTAGCTTGTTTTCTTATTTCAAAAGTATTACTAACTTACAGGAAATTAAAAATGTGGTCCATGATGTCTATATTTTTAAAGCTAGTCATTTCGCATATTGCTGATGTCAAGATTGTATGGAACTAGTTAAATAAATTCACCCCTCACTTTGTTTCCCTTTACATCCATAAATAGGATGTTAGAATCTGTAATGCTCAAGGAATCGCCGTGCTCCTGGCAAAAATTCCCATTTTCTTGTTGCCACTGGAAGAGCTTTTAGCGTTGTTTTATAATGAAGGTTAAGGAAAGAATTTGCAAGGTTGCGTTAATAGAATTTCATCTTACGATCTTAAAGAATTGTGCTTGAGTACACGCTATTTTTTTTGTTTCTTTTCGTGTGTTTATTACAGTTTATGTAGAGGGGATAAATGAGAAATGAATCAGCAGGGTAAATTTGATATAAATGAAATCTAGAACTTATTTTAGTTTTTATTAAATACATTCACTGCTCATCAAGCCATAAAAAACAGTTATTTTAGATAAATTCAATGTAGGCAAAGATAACATCTAGTTGATGTTAGAGGAAGTTTATGAATTGTATGTTTTTAAATGTAAATCCCGAGTAATGTATATGCTGAACTATACTTGCATTTCCAGTCAATGACATGTCTACATGTGAAGTAGTAATGTATGTGACAAGAAATTTCCTATTGAGGATATCCAAAACAGAATGAATAATGCTGTATTGAATTACTTGCTTTCAAAAGGACCAACAGTATTACTAAAATTGCAAAGCACTTTTTTATATTCTATTGATTGACCTTTAATACCGCTATTAGAGAGAAACCTATTTCCCAACTTTTTAATTCTTTCACTTTATTGCCAGTTATTGAATTGTTCTTCTAATTTATTAAATATATACTTATTGTTTTATTTATCACATTTTGTTTTGATTATGAGAGAAAAAGGAAATATTCCTTAAGCATTCTACACAGTACTGCTTTCATATTTTCGAGATACATCTCTCATCTTGTATAGAGTCTGCATTCCTCTTTGACGGAAAATGGAGAATTATTAATTTTTCAGATTTTTAGTTAATTGTTTAGGTTATTAATGATTATATATATCATTATATTCTGGAATATTAGTGCAAGTACTTCCAATATTATTGTAATGACAACTTCACTAATGTCATCTTTCTCGTGATAAAAAATGTGTCCTCATTGTGTTGGTGTGGAATAGGTGGGTAGGTATGAAGAGTCAATATAATTCAAAATAAAGATGGATTTCATGTTTGCGGTGTGATGAAGTTCAGCCATCGGATCTTTGGTGTGTGCAAACTCATTTTACCGTGTTGTCTACAGGCCGCTGTAGACGGGATACTCTTAGTCCATTGCTGGGGTGGAGGTGTGGGATTGACAAGCTGTGTGCACGCCACACTTGCAAGCACGCTTTTGGTTGCAGTGGAGGTCCAGAGTTGTGGTGGTGGGAAATAGTTGTCAAGTGCTGCAGCAAAACATTTGGCTCGCTCTGTACATGATAGGAAGTATATTGTAGAAGTGAATATACTGTAAGGCATTTAGTGATTTTTATTAGGTAATTTACATTTATTTATTCTTTAATGCATTTATTCTTTCTAATGCAAAATTGGGCTATGCCCTGCAGTTAATGGTAGAAAGTATTTTGTGTTTTAGAGGGGTTTTATATTAATTTTTTCCAAATGTTTTTCGGATATTTTGTTCACTATTTAAAAAAAATTGTCTCATATCAAATAATAGCTTTATATTGCTGCAATAAATATAAATTTGTAAACAATGAAATTGAGGTGCCAAATGCTGCTGAGCCTGTAGTAATAGACTTCCATAACTGGGGCTACTGTGCATGGGTGATAAGTGACTCCTTTCCATTCCACAATACCCACCCTTCCTCTCCATCCCTTGCCCCTGCCCTGCGGTGTCGTTGGCCTTTGAAAACTAAAATTGAAGAGAGACTTTGGCCTAAATGTGAAGATTGCATCTAGTTTCACCTTATGGTGTGATGAAGTGCAGACACCTAAAGGGAATTGCCTCTCTGCCCTTCCATGGATTGAAGTATTAGCCTCAACATCGCACTCCATCACCTGCTGTGCCGTCGCCACTCATCTTGCATCACATCGCGTCGCTCTTACCACATCAAGTGCATCCTCACTGCTGCATAAGGAGCAACAGTCATAGGATGCATTAAGAGAAGTACAGCAGTTGCTGCACCAGAAGCTTCTCACTACCTAAAACCCAAAATGACCTAAAACAATTCCTTGACTTCCAGAAATATTGAGATGTTCGTATCCAGAAAGATTGCATGGTGGTAGTAGAAATCTGTTATGTTGTGTGTAATCAGTTTTGTTTGTTATGCATCAGTTGTGTGTGTTGACTAGTGACATGAAAGATGCATGCCTCTAAGCAAGTCAGCATCTGTCTCACTGCCCAGCAAGACTGGCCTGTCTGTGCCAAGTGACTCACAACTCTTACCTGTCGCCAGTTACTAGTGCATCCCCAGGAATGCTGCCACCATATGTTGTGTTGTATATGGTATACTGTGCGTATACCATTCTTTGTGTAGCAAGTGTGGAATGTGGCATGCTGTGCTGTGGCCTCCCTGCGCCCTGGCACTGTTGGAGTTTCACATATGTTGTGTGATGCACAAAGGAAGTTTTAACAACAGCCGAGTGATCACTGAGAATCCACCGGCTGATTCGATTAAATATTTCAAGTATTTTATTCTATTTTTTACAACCCTTTAACTTGCTTGTTTTATTGTGCTAAAGTTTGGAAGGGAATTCAAATTTCCTGTCTCTCTGCTACCTTGTCTTATCTTTACTGCTATTGTATTTTCTTCAGTGAGTGATCGTGGCAGTGAGCGAGTTACATGTAGTTTGTCATCACTCTTGTTGACTTGTGTTTCTGTATTGTGGCCAGCAGCCTTGTGAAGACTTCTTGTGTTCACTTTGTGCAAATATATCAGTTTTCCAGAAAGATGCTTCCTCAGTTGTAAGAGTGTAATAATGCATTGGCTGCTGTGTAAAGCATGCATGAAGCTGTTCCTCGGCTGTTGGTCTAAAGCTAAAATATATGTTAGTGGAAGCCTCAGGCAACTTTCCTTCACATGTAAAAACATGGTATATGTATGAATACCATTGTTGATGGTGGTTGTTGTTGATTTTAATCTTTGTGAGTTCTTCACAGTCTATATTTAAGGTAGATTTACTGAAGTGTAGAGTATGAAGATTTCTATTTCAAACAACATGCAGTTAATAATGTCGATACATTTCTTTTAAAAAACATAATTAATGAGGATATAGAAAACCCAATGTTTTTGGTTGTCCTCTGGGTGCATTTTTATAATAAAACATAGTTTTAAATTTCAATATGTTACATCAGTTTTCGCAGTTTAAATCCTGTGAAGTACACTTTGATTTATTAATGCAAACAATTATAGTGCCATTATTTTTATTAGAAGTTAGCTGTAGTGTTTCTCTAAAATTACTTTTCATATTTATTTTGTGTTTTTTCTTTGCTTAGTTCACCCTTTTTATCAGAGTGAGTACAAGATCATGTTATTTTACTTGTGCATCCATATGCAATAGCAAATAAGCTGTGTGAACAGAACAAACAGTTCTGTATCCACTGACCAAAACAGGCAGATTGGGTAATTGGTATGAATAAACTTGTTGAAAATGGATGGGAACATGCCTGAGGCTCCCAGCATGAAATCAAGTCCTCAGTTTGACCGCAGAAGGGCAGGGAGAGTGGGCGTTGGGGCACAGTGACTGAGAGTAACCTGTGTTGCAGAACCGTGAGGAGCGACGGGGTGATTTCCATCGCATGGACTCGTCGCCTGGCCAGTTGGGCACCCCGGGCTCACGAACCTCCTCAGTGCTGCCAGACCTGCTCACGCAGGTGAGGGAGACGGGAGGCCATTGGTGCCCCCTGCCCTGTCCAGGCACTAGGCCAGGGCCCATCACGTTTTTGCTCCCTGAAGCTCGGGTCGGTTGCTCTTTGCTTCCAACAGGCAGTCATGGGCCATAGCTGAGGGGAAGCGTTGGGGGAATTCTCGGTAGTAACTACCACGGAGTTGAGAGAAATGCAGAGATCGTAGTGACTAATGCTGCTTCCAAACATGGGAAGGGGATTGTTTTTAACTTTGAGTAAAAACTGTGCGTTGGCATTGATATTCTTGTATGTCAAGGAGTGATTTAGAACATAGGATTCTTCCAGTTTAATTTTTAATATGATTAAAAATGTTGTGGCAATCTAAAGATTTCATATGGTCTTCTTTTGATAAATTTTCCCATTGTTCATAAAATATCACAGGGCTGTGACTTAAAAGGCAGTTCCTCCTTGTCTTCCATCATGGCTTCTGAATAATAGTTCACTGTGTCCGACAATGAATTATGAGCTGCCCTCATTGTTCATTTCTTCCCATATTGAATGGTGAACTTCTTGTCCTATTGCTCCTGTTGCAAAAATGTGCACATTGCTCCCAATGCAGCATTGTGATGGGCTCTGTGCTAGGATCTCTCTGGGGTATCGGAAAGGGCAAGGGGACATCGTTTTATGGGTTCTCTGGCTGGTAATATCACCGCTGTGTGTAAAATTAGCTTGCCAAAATATGTCATGTTCAACTCTTTGCCCACATATAAGTTTTAAGAATGTTCATCATGACTTGTAGGAAATTTATTTGCCAATTTGTGATATTTACCAAATATCACATTAACATTTATCATAAGCATTTATCAAATATCAAATTAATCCCATTGTTGAACTCATTCATTTCAATAACATGATTTAGATTTCTGGTTTACTTTAATGTTTTCCAATTCTTTCATTGTTTTTTGAATTTGTTGTAAGACTGTGGGCTGTCTTTAACCTCTTAAGGATAGATCTCATAACTTTAAACAATAATTTCCCTTTAAAAGTGAATTTTTAATATACATTTTATTACCATATTGAGCAAATTTTCAAAATATTAATTTATCTCTACGTTACGAGTTATATTGGTTTCCTTATAATATTAATTTTAAAACCCTAATATTCCTGTGTTTCTCAAGAACCAGACATTTTTTCTCTGTCATATTGTTTATTCTTTTTTGTGAAGGAGGTTCATGTGAATGAAATCACTGAGCATTAATAGTTTCTTTAATTCTGAGCATTAATAGTAATCTTTGGTAATACGCCTACCAGGGCATCTAGGAATAGCTGTGTCTTTCCCTCTCTTTCTGCTTGGTCAACACTTTTGCATGTAAAACAGTCCAGTGCACTAGTAAGAATTCTTGACATTGAAGTACTACTCATTGAATATTGGTGAAACTTAACACATTTTTTTTTTCATTATTGTATGGAAAGAGGAATAACAAATTGTGATGCAAAATTAATTAAAAGTTATTTTAAAAGGGCTACTATAATCTTATAAAGTTTTCGTTTATTGAGAATAATTTCAACATCTTCAAATTTATATGATTTGGACATTCATGTAGTTTCTCATTGACCACACTTTGTTCTACTTTGAGAAAAAAATGTGTTATGATATCTTAGGTGTTAATGTAATTTATTTGGAGAGTAGTGCACAAATTGTGTTGTCAATGAATTCTGATTCTAATTTAGGTGGGTCATTTAATTGGGAAAAAATAAACACATTCCTGTATATAGGTTTTTTAAATTCCTTTTTATAGAGACCTTGCATTTGAATGATTGGCTAATTTGATGTATTCATTTGTATTTGTTGTACCAGTTAAAGATTTATTTCAAATTTTAAAAGTTTAGTATATTTTTGTTTTTATTTGTTTTTGTTATGAAACATTTTCAAGACTTTTGGTGTTATTATTTGTTTGTTAAAATGACAAAGCCTTAGTATTTTAAAAATACAAAAATCGTTTCAAACGTTCAGCATTCTAAGTCACAAACGGCTTGGATGAAATCTCATTGTGTCGCTAAGTAAATACTCATTTGTAGTTTCACATAGTTTTAATCTTAATATTCATACCAATTTTACGCTGTGGAGAAATTGGAAAAAAAAAATACTGTTGACCTGTTATATATATATCTCTGAATTGTAGAAAAGAGTACATTGATGGGGTTTATTTTAATTTGGTAACGGGTGAATCAGTGTATTTTTTTTTCTTTCTTTTTTGACAGGCTTCATCAAGCCCAGGAACTCCAAATCAGCGGCAAGACAAGTCAACAAGTGAGGAGGTAGAAGTGTAACCTTCCAATTTTCCTTTTTTCCTTTAAACAATTTTTAATAATTGCTGGAGGTTAAAAAGCTTTTTTAATTTAATTTATTTTGTAGATAGGTAATGGAAGTCAATTTTTTCACGAATTTAGTGATTGTTAATGCACATTCCTCTTAAGCTCTTTATTTTAAATCAGTTATGCCCATGAAGCCTGCTGCAATTGTGAACTTATTTTGCACAAAACTCATTGGCTGGTTGTACATAAAAATGATTGTTGCATAATTCTGTGTGGAATGGTTTCAAATCTTCTCATTGATAAATTAGTTATGGTGGTGGGACTCAATTCCAGCCAGTGGGCTTTATTTACAATTTTTCAAGAAAAAAAGTTCTTGCATGAAAAACTTGAGCTGTTTAGTAATATTTACCAGTGCAGTTTTTGGCATGTTTCTGTGATGTATTTGTTTGTTTGAATTTTTACTAGTTATTTGAAACTTTTGCAATGTGTTCTTTTCTAAGTGATTTTGTGTATTTTCCTAGGTGAGTTTCATTCCCTTGTAACATTTGTGATTCATAAATTTATATTTTATAAATGCAATTTTTAGATGATCCATAGCCATAAGTTGTTTTGAACCTGAGTTCATACTCATCTCCACAATGTACTGGCACATGCTAGATGCTTGGTATTGATAGTCTTTTTTCATTGGTATTTACTTTTACTCTTTTTCTCTCTTTTTATGTATTGAATTATGAACTTTAAGAGGTACACATACAGTTTTCATTGTGATGCCCTCTGTATGTGCAAGTTTGTTATTATCTCAGTTGGTTTTAGATATGACTGCCATTCATTAGAAGTTGCCGTTTAAAATGGGTGAAATTATAGCTTGTGAATTTAGCTTTAGTTGGTCAGAGGCATAGCTGTAAACTGGTTTATTGTGAATCAATAATTGAATGCTCATAATTTGAAAAGGTCGTGAAAACACCTACTATAATAGGAAGCCATGTGTATGAAAAATACCGTTATGGAAAGTAGTTCAGATCTATTTTTATTCTCCCATAGATTATTTATGGTATTTAGAAGTAAAATTGTTTGAAAGAAGAGTTGCTTTGCACTGCTTCTAAATAATTTACTTATTTATTTCAGAATTTTTGAGTGTTAGTTTCCATGTCACAGTTGATTTGTTGCCTCCTCATTTAAATGCCAGTCATGTTAGTGCCAGTGACAATGTTGAGCACAGTATGAACTTAATGTCTACTGGGTGTTCGGTGCTATGTTGGGTTGCTCTACAATAGTGACTTCAGGTACTTTGTCATACAAGAGTCTCTCATATGAATAACATGCAGTAGAAAGATAAATTTTTAAATAATGTATCATTTCTGTTAAAAAATAATTTTTCGAAACATAGTTTGTTTAAATTTTTTACATTTTACACCATAAAGCAAAAATGCCTATACAAAAGTTAGATCAGGCATTTTTATTATGTCAAAATCCTCAATTAGAAAGGTGGTGATTCTCTAACAACAATAGTAGAGTTAAAAACATTCTCTTTGTTTTGGAAGATATAAATTCAGATACATCATTAAAAACTGAAATAACAAGAATTGTTCATAGGTAAATGTTTTAATTAATATTCTGAAATAAAAATGGTATCAGACTCTATAAAAAAGAACTAAAATATTTATCACTTGATATAAAAAAGAACAATTTAATCTATTTGATGAGTAAAAAACAAGAATTTTGACTGGATGACTGCGGTTTACAGTTTTTTCCAGATGGGTATATATCGAAGAGAATCACGTGAACGAGAATCGCAATATTGAATTTTGCAATAATTAAAACTTATTTACTAGGTGTAAATTTTTATTGGAATTTGTCGATGACTTCTCAAAAAGACTTTATTCAACTGTCATGAAATAAGTTGTTCAATTATTTTTGGCATTTTCTGTGTCATTTCCATTATTATTGTTTGATTGTGTTTGTTGGAATAAATTATTCATATCTTCTGTACATTGTATATAAAAGTATTGCATGATTGCAAAGCACCGAAAAGATTTGCTGTGGGAGACTGTTGTTGGCAAGTATATTGGTTGTAAAACTACTCATCATAGCTGACCGGGCACTCAGCCCACATGGACTCACCACTAATCCTGTGTTGGTTGTCTCTTGTTCGGTGCGCGTTTGTAAAAGCAATAAACACACACACTAACGGGCGGGGGGCAAACTGGACTGCAGAGATCATACTAATCCACTGTAAGTAATGCCAGCGCGAGCTGCCAACCATGTGTGTGTGCGCGCGCACTGCGGGCCCTTGCTGGGGTTCCCCGGGGAGCTTGTGCTGACCGCACCCCCGGCAGCCCCTGCCTTTCACTTTGCACTGCAGTCCCAGCACCCAGGGTCAAAACCAGCCCATCTGCTGTACATATGCGCTAATTCCCTGTGCCCACCCTTGAAATCGACGCTCATTGCAGTTAGACTGGAGCTATCTAGGAACCAGATTCTTTTGTTGAGTGCCTGTAAAAAGAAGGTTCTAATTTTTCTTTGTCAAGTGTGACTCCAAGACCACTGCCGGTCATAAATTTAATGAATGCCAGAATCTCATGAAGTTCAAAGTCCAGGATCATTGTTATTTCTTGGCCAAGTAGTAAAGCCTTTCTTTTTCACAAGACTCTTTTGGGGGCCATAAATGAACTATAAATCATGACAAATTAAAGAGAGGAAGTCCAAATTTTCTTCTTGAAATTTTGCAAATTGATCCTTGGGTTTTGATTCTCTTAATTTCAGTTGTTGTTAACAAGAAATAATTTTACAAGAAAAAAATTGAATGATTCAAATAACATTTATTATGCCATTTCAAACTTCACGAGCAAACTTCATTTTAATTGAATTTGAATTTAATACTTGTCCAATGTATTGTGCTGAATGTTTTTAATATTATTGTAAAAATTTCAAGATCTGTCAAGAAAGATTTCTTTCAGTTTCCTTGTATAGTTAATGAATGAACAATTGCTGTTAAATACTAACTAATTCTAAAATTTCAACTTGAAATGTATTTAAAGAGAGTGAAATTTGGATATTAGTACTTTAATTTATGTAAGTATTTTTATTTATTAAGTATGATTTTATTGGATAAATTTTAAGTTTCAATTCTAATAATATATTTTTCTTTGCTTACCAAAAGTTCCACAGTTTTGAATGGTTTTGGTACAGTGTGTGCACAAGTGAATTAAGAAAATTTCAATTTCAATGTGAATTTAATTTTTGATATGAGCTAGTGTAAGAAAACATTAATAGACAAAACTAATTGAATTAGAATTTTACTTTTGTCCATTCGCTCTTACCTATTCATACAATGCTAGAAAAGAATTTTGAGGTAATCGTGTTCAATTTTTTGTAATTAAAGATTATCAAATTTTTGTTTATTCTTCTATATGTACATATATGCAGAGTAATATACATAGTATAGAGAAAATTATGTAATGCTATGGAAAATCAGTTTTCGAGATTTCAACGAAAATATGTTTTGGTGTCCCCAGATACCGGAAAAGTGTTGTATGGTTTATTCTTTTTTCTTCAAAACATCGGTCTGTCCATCCATCCATCTGGCTGGGTGGCTGACTGTCCGTCTGTGCTGTCCGTCTACTACTGGTTAAACCATACATAGGATTTGATTTTGAAAAAAATTCTTCATAATTTCGGGGTACTTTAGATAGCGTCAGGGACCCTTTTTTTTGTGGAAAGAATAGAGTCAAATACACTTTTAAAGATCGTAAACTTCATTTTCACTATTTACTCTGAATTTTCAAAAATTTCAAGGGTTCGAAATTTCTTCGCTTATTCCTACTATTACGACATTGAAGATAGACATTTTTCAAGTAAAAATATTTTCTCCATAGTTAGATCTTTCATTAAGGTCATGTAGATTTTTTGAAACTTGTAGTAATTTTTGTGCAATATGTACAATATTTTTAAAAAAAACATAACCAACATTTTCTCAAACGGCTCCAAATTTTTTCTGTAAACTTTTGGTGGGGATAGTGCGAAATCTACTGCATAAGAGGACATAAACCCCATTTTGCTTCATTCTTTTGTTGTTTCAAAAACTATAAAAATGTAATTGTTTTGACTAGTCTCTCCAGTTGTTAGCTGTGATTTGTTAACATTATTGCATTTATGAGTACAGTGCTTTAAATGATGTCTTATAAAATTTCTTGAAAACTCAAAACTTTTCACTGAAAACTAGCTCAAAATTCCGTATTTTCTGAAATGCTCAAACGCCTTTTTTTTTTAAACGGCTCCAAATGTTTTTTCCAAACTTTTCATACAGATAATGCTAATTGCACTGTTTAAGATAACATCAAATTAATTTTGCTGTATTCTTTTGTTTCTTTAAAAATTACACAAATGTAATTTTTTTTATGTATCTCTCTCGCCTTTAATATGCAAATTTCAAGAGATTTGTATACATTACTGCATTTGTGAGTGGGAGAGCTTCCAATGACTTCTAATGATGTTTTTCAATAACTCAAAAGTATTCTGTGGAAAAGGGCTTCAAATTCCGCACTTACAGTCAAGCTTAAATGCCTTTTTCTTAAAAATGGATTCATAGTTTTCAACAAAAATTTCCTTATAGGATGAGGATTTCCTCTTCTTCTAATATTCTTAAAGTAATATTTCAATTCTACCATTGGGAAACCGAAAAATTGAAAAAATTTCAAAAAAATGTTCTTTGGGCAGCAATACATGACAGCTGGCAAGGGTATGTGGCAAGTCCCGAAAAGATACCCCTGTCCAGAGAAATTAGAAAACTTACTAGTACAAGAGTTGCTGTGCCATTGTGTAGCACCTTCTTGTTCCTTCAGGAAATGATTTAAGAGATTCATACACATTACTTTTATATTAATTGAGGTTTTATATTTTTCTTTTCATTGCTACAGTTTTCTCTTTGTACAGTTCCTCCAAATTTTCCATTTTATCTTACTGTCATAGTGAAGCAGTGAAACTAATGAAGAAAATTAATATTGTGCATTGTTTTTCCAAAAGCAAAAGGAAAATAACCAATCAGGCACTTAAATGTACAGTTGCAGGTGCCTTAGACTAATTTGTGTTGAAGTTTGCTGGTATTGTTTTGAAAGTGTCTCATTCACTATTGCAACAAGAAGGCACAAAACTTTGATGTGGCTGCCGGGGACCTGGCGGTGGTGGCAGGCTGTATTGGTGTTTTTCGTATCTGGCTGCCTCTCTCCTCCAACCTCACTGTTGCTTGTAAAGGGCTGACTTTGTTGCAAACCACCCTCAAGGATGAATCCTATATCTTTCAAATATTTTCCATTTGGAATGGCCAAATTTCTGAAATGAAAGGAGGATACGGACCTTCAAAGATTTTCATTAGGACGTTGAAAGTTTTCCTCAACACCTGTAGCAGAAGTTGGCGGCATCATTGTAAACGAGAGTTTTGAACATAATCATGAAATTTATTAGAATAGAGTTAGTTTAGCTAAAATGCCATTATCCCATGCTATGCATTTCACTTACTATTAGTGCCTTAGTTCAGTGTGTTAGAGTAGGTAGTGTGCAGTTATTAGTGCACAGCAATAGTGTCTTTAAAAGAAGAGGTTTTGTGTCATTCATAATGAATATTATCCCTTCTTATTTCCAATCTATTTCCTTGTTGATGCAGTAGTTTCGTAAGAGGCCTTGCTTCAGACTATATTATAAATATATTATAATAGTCACTGTGCACATTGCGGGATAATTGGAAGCAATGAAGTATAGCTTAGAGCTGCGCTTGCAATGTACATGCGGAATATCATAGTCAAGTTACACTAGTGATAACTCCTTTGTCATCTAATTAGCTACAATTCAAAATTGCTTTCTTTTATTGAGGAAACAATATCGAACAGATTTCAAAGATTTAGGGACAATTTTAATTTAAATAATTATTGATTTGGGGATATTATTCATTTTACACGAAGTTAAAATGGGCAGTTTTGGAAACGTTATCGTCTTTTGTAGACCGAAAATATGATTGTACTTCCGTGTAGCTCTGTATTTACAAGTTTCCTGCGTTTCTCGACTCATTAATTTCATATACAGGAAATACGTCGTGTTAGCATTATCCGGCGCATATAAAACGAATTTTTTGTTTGGTTTCGATTTTAATGTTTTAAGGTCTAAATTGTGAGACACATCTGAACTAATGTGTTTTATTTGGAGTGCCCGTTTCGTTTTTTAATTTCCGTACACGCGGTATAGTTTTCGGAACCTTTTTATCTTGTGACTGAGGCAACTCCGCTCATCTGAATTGAGCTCGCCCCTTTTCGCTTCGCCTAGTCTCCGCCTTGTCTTCTGCTTGCCTCCCCCGCATGCCGTCCCGACCCACCCAGCAAGTACGTGTTTAACAAACAGCCCGCTATGCAACCCGCACAACTCTAAAAGTAACGACTGGTGTTGCTCAGCAGAAAGAAACAGCCTCTTCATGCCGATCGCGCGCCGTAATTTTGTTTTTGTTAGAAGCTCGCTCTATGAAACATGTCTTGAGTTGCAGGGGGAGCTCGTCTCTCCCTCTACTATACGTATTCAGATTCTCCTAATCCCCTCCCCTCCGCAGTGGTATAAAAAAATCTTTTCAAAATCGATGGGTTTTATCCATCATTGTCTGGACAGTTCCGCAGTGTAGAGCCACCACGTATACTACGTATTTTCGAGAGTTTTACTTTCAAGCAAAACGTATTGTCGTGTACGTTTAAAGAAATTGCCCTTCTCGTATCCACAATCTCGAAGAACAACACAACTGGTTGCAAGGCGTTTTGCGGGTCGCATGACAAGCTTCTTGTCAAACCCCTCTCTTGCACCCCCGCTCCGCCCCGCCCCGCCTCGCCCCGCCCACCCCGACCCCGTGTGGTGCCCGCTTGGAAGGTGAACACAACATGCGCACGCGGTGGACTATACGGCGGGCGTGCGCGCCGCGCCGCGCCTCGCCCCGGCCCGGCCCGACCCGGCACGGCACGGCCCCGCCGTCCGGACGGCCCCACGCCGCCTAACCGGGCCGCCCCCCCTCGGGACGCCTTCTCTCCACAGTACCGCCAAGCCGTGTCTAAGTCTCCCCCACACCTGCTCCAACAGAAGCAGCGCTCCTTCCTCACGTTCGGCTTCGGCGCCGGCGGCTCGGGCCCGCAGCGCCGCGAGTCGCACGTCAACGTGAACGTCACGCCCACCTCGCACGACGTGGGCTCCGACACGCCCGAGATCCGCAAGTACAAGAAGCGCTTCAACTCCGAGATCCTGTGCGCCGCGCTCTGGGGTGAGTACCGCGCCGCCGGCCAGCTTTTTTTTTTTTTTTTTTTTTTAACATGGCAGTTGACGTAAAGCACCTGTTACGGTGTCATCCAATCGGGAGTTAGAACGTCGTGACGGTGACGTTTAAGCTCCCGTCAACTGCCACATTAGAAATAACCAAGTATAGTAGCCTCGGAAGGCACCCATGTCAATGGTACTTCCTTCCTACTGCTGAATTGCTACTGTGTAATTTTAAGTATCTCAAATCCAGAGTCGGTGTAGACAATTGGCTCTCCTTCCTTCGTTTCTTTGCAGTAGGCTCACCTGTATGCTTCGACTCTTGCTCACGAAATCTTGTTGTTCCACTGTAAAATTAAGAGTGCTACGAGAAATTATGGAAAGGAGTGCTAGTCTGCCTGTCTTTAGAAAGTCCTTTTTGACAAACCCTATTTAAGGCAGCATGGCAATTCGGATAGATGGATACAATGCCTTATCGTCTTAATTAAAAACCAAACTGAAACTTGCCATGTCACCTGACTGGTCTTGTTCTGCACATGTTGGGGACACATTGTCATTCATTAGTTCGGAGCCTGCATTTGTTCAAGATACTTAACACGTCCTGATATGGCCACATTGTGTCACAAAATGTGTGTTTTAGTGAATTTATGCTAATAAAATAAATCTCTTAAAAAATATTTGGTGCGATTGTTAAGAATTTTAGAGGATACTACTGTCATATAAAAATACGTTTTATTTCAATAGTTTGTGCATATCCTTGAAAAAATTTGGATCATACTCAAATTGTACCTTTTAATTTGAGAAAAGATGTTGTCAAGTATCAAAATTCATATTCTCAAGATCTTTTCGATCAAATAGCAATCCTCATCAGATCTAGTCTTGCAGCGTGAACTGCATAGACTCTGCAACACTAGCTCTGCTGATAATCACTATACAATCAAAAATATCTTTAGAATAGAAGTATTGATACCTGAAATCATCTTTTCTCAAATTATTAAAAGGTATCAACCTCACCAGCAATATTATTAAATTGTCCCTTATTGCTGAGTTAACAAATGGAGAACTTTTTGAAAATATATACATAGAAAATATGTGAATATATATAGCAATTATATCACCAGTTCTTGCAAGTTGATGTTCCAGAAATGGAAATTAATACTTCTTTGTGAACATTGCATGTTGCACACTATTGCTTCTAAGTAGGCTGGCTCAAAAGCAACCTCCAAATGATTGGAAACAGTTAGTGAGCGGTTTCATGATTGACTATCATTTCACAGTATGTGAATGCACATTTCATTTGTTGTAATTTCACAATAGTAGTAATTACATGAATACCTTACAGTGTCTGATCTCACCCAAGTGTGAAATGCATGAAGTAAACAGCTTCATGTAGTTAGAGGAGTAAGGGAACTTGTTTGCATATGTGCATGATGTTGAAGGCAGGCAAGTTGTAATCTAATAAATCCTCAAAACAGTCCAAATCATGAAAAAAAAAATCATTTCACAATTCCAGATGATGATGAATTTCTACAATGTTATAGAGCTATTCTTTTTGGAATTGTTTCTGAGAAAATGGTTTAAATCGAGATTGTGCTCAGAGAGTGATAACTTATCTACAAAACTCCAATCATTCTGAAAATAAGCCCCAAAAATTCAAACCCTGTTGATCACAAAAATGATGGAATGAATGATGGCTTCCAAGATCTAGGTTGGAAAGAAATTTTGTTGATTTGATTCACAGCATCAAAGGTTTTTTTATGTGCTAATCTTTCGAGGCAACTGAGTTGGATCCTTGACGAAACCTTTCTTTGTCAGAATCAAAAGCTGATGAAAATACAAAATTCTTTAATTTGGATGTTGAATGAGGGAAAAGATAAAAAGCATAAGAGTGGGGAAAAAGTTGCTGGAATTGAAAACTCTCTCTCCAATTTTACATTTTTGAATCAGTCATTCTGAGGTTCTTTTGGAAAATAGCTCTAGAAAGTGGGAAAATTTGTATCACTACTAACCAATAGCCACAAGTCAATTCATGAAAAACTTATTTTTAATTTATGAAGAAACCATTTCACATCTCATTTGCGTAACTTTTTTGTACTAGCACTTAAACTCACCTTCAAGAAAATATCTTGAAGAAATTATGAAATACAAATTTGAGGTGTAACAACAGAAGGCAAGAGAAACGAAAACCACTCCCTGTGATTTTTCTCATACAAGAATGTGATGTACAAAACCTTTTTATTTTCTTTCTTTCTTGTTGTGTAAAAATATTTGTCATTAAAATCCACCAATATGCAATGTATAATTTCTGGTTGTAAGCTTATATTAGCAGATAAACAGGATAATAAGCAATGAGATCTTTGTTGTTCCTTTCAGGATGTTATTGGGAGTTGTGTTATGCAGGACATAATGATTGGCTTAGATCTCACAGATCCAGAAATTTGATTAATCAAGAAGCATTATATGAAGGGTGTTCTGCAATTCAATTTCTGCCTAGTGTTCTGAATGTCAAAGATTTCTATTCAAACATTAAAAGAAAGTGTTGAAGTAACATTTTTTGGTTAAAACTGAAGTTGACCATTTAGAAAAACAATCATTTCAGGAAGTATGGTAGACAACTTCTGAATGAGATTTCTATGAAAATATTCTTTCCCTAGGTGTCAACCTTCTTATTGGTACAGAGAATGGCCTTATGCTCTTGGATCGTTCAGGCCAAGGAAAAGTGTACCAACTCATCTCCAGGCGACGCTTTCAGCAAATGGAAGTTCTGGAGGGTCAGAACATACTTGTCACCATTTCAGGCAAAAAGAATCGTGTTCGAGTCTACTACCTCTCATGGCTCAAATCCAAAATCCTCCGCACGGATGGGGTGAGTGATGTAGGTGCCCCCAACTTTTTTCAACTGCTTGCTTTCTTATCGTACATTTTGAGATTGGCAGAAAATATGGTTTCCAAACTTTTTCATTTGTGACAAGCTGATATATTGAAGATTTGAATAGGCCTACTGTGGCACTCATAAGACAGATTTTTGTTGATTTAACCATAGTCTGATAAATTATTGTAGGAAATATCCTAGTTACTTATGGTAGAATCTATAAATTAATTCATCATTAATTTTGCCAATCTCATTAGGCTAAGCATGTGTGCAACATTAATAATCTGCATACTTGCTTTGTCTGTATGCATGATTGTTGTTTGTCCTGTATTTAAATAGCTTTGAAAGATAAATTACATTTATGAATTTAGCTTAACCATTTTGCAATTTGGTACTTGTTTGGTTGCTGCTGGGGCTGGACCCATGTACCAGTGTGATCCGGCTCTGAGAGCTGCAGAGCTCCTGCGGTGGTTGACCATCTGCTTCATTGAGTGACCTTTGCTAACATCAGTTGTGAGACTAACCTCAGCTCTGCATGATAGTGGGATGGCTTGCCCTCTTTTCTTAATAAATGATGCAATTGGGCAGGTTCTTTTACTATGAATATATGATTGGTATTTGGCCTTTGCAAATTGAAAAAGTATGAAAGGTGATGGAATGTTAACATATTTAATCAAGAAATTAAATTTTTCCTTTTGAAGCTTTTCATTTTGTTTATATACTGAAAGCTTTCTTAAACTGCCATCCCCTTGTGTTCATTTCTTTCCAGAAAATAATTAACAGAAATCAATTTAATATTCATTATACTTGTACCAGAATAAATGTTCTCTTTAAATTTTTCAATGCTCTAAAATACCTATGCATCTAATATTACAAAATGTTGTTTATAATGAAGTTCCAAGAACAATATCAAAACCATCATCAAAATATTTGTTTTGAGAAAGTAGCTTTCATCCAGAGTTAATCATGTCTTCAAGCTCAGGATTAGTTATACCAGATTGTACCAGTCAAAAGTAACAATTTAGAAACAATAGTACAAAATGTTACTCTCAACTTCTAGCGCTTAATTGATGTTGCATGATAGTTACATGTGGTGTGGTAGTGCTTGATCTACAAGAAAAATGGCCTGCCTACCACAGGAGCATTGAGGGAGATGCGTCTGATTGTTCTCTTTTTTTTTTTCTCTGCAGCAAGTGGAACGTCGAAATGGATGGATCAATGTAGGTGACCTTCAAGGGGCTGTTCACTTCAAAATAGTGAAATATGAACGTATCAAATTTCTTGTCATTGCCTTGAAAGACAGCATTGAAATATATGCATGGGCACCAAAGCCTTATCACAAGTTCATGGCTTTTAAGGTACATTCCATACTACAAATATTTTCAATGTACTTCTCCCTTGTTCTCCCATTTTTTAATTTCTTCTTCACTTTTTTTTTTTCCCCCCCTCCTGAAAGTGTGCTTCAAAAACAAATAGACCACACAGTGGTCAGCAAGAAAATTATGTGCTGTTTGTAGTGAAATTAAAAAATTGCTAAGTTATGTGTTCAGATTACTGCAATGAGCCCTTTTTTAATTTTGATATCCCTACTTACTAATTTTATGTCACTTGTCCTAAATTACCAGCCTTTCCATCTACCTTTACCAATTCATTTTAAACTAATTTTTCTAATAACTTGATTACTTTTATTTATTAGTGTGCAGTTGTGTTAAAATATTCAGAGATTCTCGTGTTCCTTGTAGTCCTTTGGTGAGCTGGCTCACCGTCCTCTACTAGTTGACCTGACTGTTGAAGAGGGGACCCGCCTTAAAGTAATATATGGTTCTGCTGATGGGTTCCATGCTGTAGACTTAGACTCTGCATCGGTTTATGATATCTATCTGCCAAAACACGTGAGTAAAGACTCATCGCACACCTTTTGTGGCGTGTTGTGCCAATGTAGATTTGACAATTTTCTATGTCTATTCAGTTTGTGTTTTATTGATGCTAATTCATTGTATTGTTGATACCATATTAAATAATAGTTGCTTCAGAAATAAAAATGTAGAAAATAGTATGGTAATTAAAAGAAGAATGATACAGAGTAAAAAAATTGTCATTAGTGTCAATTATAATATAATTTCTATCTGGTATCATAACTTAATTGCTATTTCTAGTATTTCATTGTATGTGTATTCTAATTTCTTGTTCTAATGTGCATTGCATGATATGTAAATTATCACATTTTCTTCAACATAACTTGTTTATCAGAATAATAATTTAAGAATTAAAAAATTTGTGGAAGTCTTTAAATAATTGAGTTACCATGCATTTTGAATTTTGAGATAAGTATCCTTTTTCTTTGTATAAATTAACATCCACAAACACTTTTCAAAATGATGAACTTGTATACATTATAACCTAGATGTTAAAAGAAACCCAAAATTAGAATGATTGAGGTTTTTGCAATTAATACTAAACTTGCTACTTTTTGTTACTAAATTGAATTGGTATAAGTCATTTTCTTTGCGTTTTGGATGTTGTCACCAAGTCAGTTAATAGTATCCTTGACCTTGCACTTAAAGAAACAGTAAATGTATTAATCAGAGTATAAAACTTCAAACACATTAAAAAGTGTTGTGAATATTATAGTTCAATTACAGTTGCAAAACTTGCATTTAATGTAGAAACATTTTGTGCATGCAATTTCTTTGAAAGTATATATGACAAACTGCTTCATCAGAACCTTTATTTTTTATTTAATAGCATTTTCAAAGTTTTCTCTAGAATTAGCTTTTGGAAACCACAAAGTGTATGAGATATTTGCTTGTAGAACATTGAAAATTTGAATATAATGTAAAAATTGCATGTACAGTACTGTAAACTTGATTCCAAACTCGTGCACTTAGTTCCATAATTCATGAGTGTTGTGATGTTCTAAAAAAGCAATGAATACAGAGCTAAAGAAGAACAACAAAGAAGGGGAGAATATATGTTTAAATATGTTCCTAATTTGCTTTTTTATTTAATCATTGCCCTTGACAAATGGGCTGTGAAATTGCTAAGAAATGGATTGTTATTAATTTTAATTACAAATGATGTAATTCAGGTGAGAATATTTTTGAGATTTGTATCTCTTCTTAAGTAAACATGTGATGATCATCCAGGAAATAACAATTTCTCTAATAAATTATATTCAGACCATTATTTTTCAAACAACTTATTTCCCATGTTCAGGGTTGGGCAGTATTTAAATACTTGTATTTGAAATACATATTTTAAATACATTTTGTATTTGAATAACTGTATTTTTGAGTTTTTTGGACATGTATTTTAGGGATGTATTTAAATTCACAAAATAGATGTATTTAAAAAAGGAAATACTTCAAATACAGATGAAGATAAGAATAGTTTATTTTTGTTTGTTTCTGCTAGTGAATGAACCTCATTGAAACAAAAATAAAAGCCCCTTACAGTTGTTGAATTTGAATTCTCTTCATTTTTAAATTATAAATCTAAATCATTAAAACTTCCGGAAATTTTCTGACAACAAAAAAAATGCGTTTATTACTTATAACTAGAGTGTGGACAATGCCCTTGTTGACTATTTTATTTCTTTGAATGTATTTTTAGACAACTTACTCCATTATCAATTATTATGACAAATGGCTTTTCCAAGGGTTTGAAAATACCTATGAATGCCTACATTGAAGTTTTCCCTTTTTTAATATTTTTTGTTCACTCTATTTTGTTTTCTGCATTCATTTTTTGAGAGATCACTGATAGGTAATGTTTTACCAAACCAGTAAAACCATGTAAAATCTGCCAGGACGTCTTCCGATCAAGCTCTATGCTCTGTGTGTTCTTGCCTGTAAAGCGTTGAGAGGGTCACCGCCTAGAGACAATGAGAATTTGACACCATGCAGGATACCTTATCTACTAAACCAAAGTCTGTCAGGGCACTCCAGAGAACAGGAAATTGCTCTAATTTTTCCAATCTTCACAATGATTAGTGAGCTATCCATTCCTTACCAAGAACACATCTGTCTTTAAAAATAGTGCTCACAGCATCTTTCACTTTTAGAAGGTAGAATTATACAAGATAGGTGTAGAGTTTTCTTTTATTCTTTTGTATTGGTTTCAAAGTTTGTTGCATGCCAGAGCAGTAAATTTGCCACTCCTGTTAAGCATGAAAAAAGACAAAATTTCAAGAAGTGCTTTGCTAAAAGAATGGATTTATGGAGAAGATTCTCTGGGATTGGAAATGTATTTTTTTGCCAGGCCAGTGTTTTGAGCAGGTGGTAAACTGCAAAAAATATTTCTTACAACATAAAAACACTGCAATTCCATGCAAAAGAAAGTGAGAAAAACTGTTCAAACCTCCTTCAGCAATTGCAGTGAAAAGATAAAGAAAAGAAAGAATTTCAACACTGGCTCGTGCCATTCCATTTTCAAAACTTGAAAATCCAACACATAACTAGTTTAACCAACAAAATATAAAATTCCACACGAGTTAACCCTGAGGAAATATTATCTTACTCTGCAATATGTTTTGACCATCAAAGAAATAAGATTTGTTTTTAGAGAATTGTGTTCATCATTTATGTAGTACATATTACGTATAAATTTTAATATTATTCAACCATAATGCCCATTTTCCTGCATATTTTTTACTTTTTAATGCCTATTTGCCTGCCTATTTTCGACCTTTTTAGTGCCTACATGTCCGAGCTCTTCTTATAATACTAGTTTACTTTCGTCCATACCCGTTGAAGGACAGTTTTTCTTTGGGGGTTTTAAACATTCGCCAATTAGGGGTTTATTGTCTGATGATTTGAAAAGGGAAATTCCGCTTATTTGAGTTAGACTTATGAGTTTCAGAAATTTAAGACTGTCAATTGGTAATGTATTGTAATTGACAATTACAATAAATTGTTGCAATGAAAAAAATTATTTAATATCCAAATTTTTGTTTTTTTTTTTAAAAAAATTTTGAGTATATATATATAAAAAATTATTTCCAAAGTATTTTGGCGAAGCATTTAAATGCCTAATTTAAAGTTTTTTGACCTTCCCTCCCCATATATTTGTGAAGCTTATTTTATTTCTGTATGTAATAACTAAGAGGCACATTCTGATGACCTAAACCAAATCCACCAAATCCACCAAACATCACCAAAAATGATCAATAAAATGCTCTTAAAGTGTTTTAAAATTGACATAAAAGCAAAGAAAATTACTTAAAAATGTTATCAAAACCAGGTCAGATGAACGACTTGAACTGTTGGATACGTTACTGATGTAATCGAGGCTTCTTGTATTCATTCAAGTTAACTCGGCTTTCAAACTTTCGGTTTGGACTGTTCTTTACCAGAAAATCTCTGTCTTTAGTTATCTCGAAATTGGCTGAACCGCCAATGACGCTGACAGGCATCACAGAAACCTTAGATTACATACTCACAATGGCTGACATTCCAAATTCTGAGCGAAGAAATAGAATAGGCTACATGTATAATTCTCAGAAATTCTGTGGAGAACATTTGTTGCATCTCGCAAATATTATTTGAAGCAAGTACCACTAAAATGACATTAAAATCAATTAAATCAGCAAAAAAATGCATTAAAAATGAAGGAAAATGTTAAAAAATGACTTATAAGCTGAAATCGATAAAAAAATGTTAAGTAATGATTTAAAAATAGATAATTTGCTTTTGTTGTAACATAAAATGAATTTCTATGCTTTACAGCATTGTTTAAAGTGAAAAGAAAAAAAATGACATTTCAATAAAATCTGATCCCTAGTAATAACTTTCTTTTTTGTAACATTTATCACTTTGAGTAGATGGTAGGGTCTGATGGATCAAGAACTTAGCTGTTTTTGATGAATAGAAAACATATTTATTTAGTTAATGTTTTGTCTTGTCATGCTTAGATGTCATCAGAGCTTAGCTTAGAAGCAGAGAACAAATTAATTTTATATCAGACTAATGACTATGAGCATGATCTTTAGTATCGCTATGTCATATTTCTCAGCTGCCTGTGTATCAAGCCAAAAAATCACTACAGTCTTAAATTCAACACCACTTTAAAATTTTTTCCACCCAGAAAGTGTTTAGAATTTTTAAAAGAATAAGAAACATACAGAATTTTCAAAATGCAGTACTGCGAAACATTACACTTTAGAAATCGTGACATCATAATCTTGGGATGCCTTATGTGTAGTGAAATCAAACATAAAACATAATATAAACCTAAAACAAGAGTATGCAAACTTTAAAATGTAGAAGCCATTCAACTTTTGGAAAGCCAAAAGTGGCTAAGGTTAAAATGAATCAACTCATTGAAAACTGGGAAACCAACGATGCTTGACTAGTGGAAGAGGAATAACCTGTATTGGAGAAATGTGTAAATTGTTATTTCCTGGATGACCTTTGTGGGAAATAATAACGTTATTCTGAAAATAAATCCAGTTTTTACAGAAATAACTTTCAACATCATCATACAACTTGTGATGAGTTTATAACTTGAAATCCTGTTTTTGAAGCACTATTCTATGTGAATACATTTGAAATCTTAGTGCACCTGCATGGAGATTCTCTTACTTTGATTTTGATGAATTTCTTTGTGAAACTAATTTCTTCATATAAATAGGATAATTTTAATACTCTCACCTGCATGACCATCAAAATGTGTTGAGAATGCTGAATCTTCACTGTAGGAACTCTCAGCATTGTGTGCTACATAACAGTACATTAGATTGCACTATACATGTTAATGGGAGAGTCCTAGGGATTTTGTGCCTTTACTTTTTTTTAACATTCAAAATGGAAACTTTTTTATACATGCATTGTTTGTATCTATTACAAGCATTGTTGGCTTTCTGGATGTATTTGGTTTTATTCTTAATTTGGTTTAAAGACATGAAGGTGGACTTGTCATAAAAGCCATTTTTTACAAATGGGTAATCAAAATTTTTAGAAACTGTTTCATTAATATGTAAGGAATACAAATTGGAGAAGAGGGTTGTGAAGAGTGAAATGGAATGACATGTACATTATTGGCTAACAATGAGATCAGTTGGGGCTTAATAATAGAATTGTGACTAGCCATTTGTAATATCGAAGAAAGGTTTTATGCTGATTGACCAATTTTTTGCATCAGCTTTACAGGTAGTCATATAAATTTGTAATACAGGAATTTGCAATCTTTGTTTTCTGTAGTTTACTTTGCTCCATTATGTTCCATTGTGCTTTGCTTTTGTGTGCTTTGCTGTTGTGATGTTTGTGGTTTGCACTGAGCTGTACCCTCCTAACACGGGGTAAGAATCCCGTGTTGCAGACGCAGGGACCCATCTCTCCTCATTGCATCGTGCCTCTGCCCAACTCCAATGGCATGCAGCTACTGTTGTGCTACGACAATGAGGGAGTCTACGTTAATACTTATGGCAAGGTGAGAATCTCTAGTTTTCTAACCTTTATAAATTAAATTATGTCAGTTTATCATTTTCATTTATAATATATTTGTTTTTGGAAAAAACGTGTAACACACCAAGTGGTGTTAATAATTTGTCTGTATAGACGTTTAGTACGCCCATTTATTAGCTTGATGCAGTGAAGAAAAACATTTGAAAATGACTTTTATTAGAGCTTATTTAATTCTTTTAATATTCAGTCCCATAATTTTTATATATATTGCAAAATAAATACTACATGAAAGAAAAATATCAGACCCCAAAACATGGAAGTTTTGTGCCCTTTTGAGCAACCTTGGTCTCTTTAGTCAAATTAATCTCAGCCTCATTCTCATAAATGTAATCAAATATTTCAGTATCTTGGCTCAATTTAAAAAACGCTAAATTTTTATTTCTGATGTTTTAAGTATACATTTGTTTAAAGATTTGTTTCTTTGCACGTTGAGTTCATTACAACGTATACATTTACTATTTAAATATTTTCAGGTATCGAAAGAACATTGTTCTCCAGTGGGGAGAAATGCCAACCTCAGTAGCATACATTGGCACTGGCCAAATAATGGGATGGGGCAATAAGGCTATTGAGATCCGATCAGTTGAGACTGGCCATTTAGATGGAGTATTCATGCACAAGAAGTCGCAAAGGCTCAAGTTCCTGTGTGAACGCAATGACAAAGTGAGTACTAATGTTTAATACTAGTACATAAATTTTATTGCAGTGACTCGCATTATTTGTCTATTCTGCTGGAGGATGATGAATAGTAACGAGAAAAGGATTACAGCGTCTCCAATTTCCTTAAAATATGCAGTATAAAACAGAAGTTTGTGCTATTCTTTGCTTCTTTTGTTTGTACCTCCAAAAGAAAACACAATGAATGACCGATCCTCATGGAATTCCTGGAGCTCGATTTCAATATAGAATCTCAGGGTGGCCACATTCTGGAAAACCAAACAACATTCTTCTTCTTCTTCTCCTCTCTTCTTCTCTCTTCTCCTCTTCTTCTTCTCCTCCTCCTCTTCTTCTTCTTCTCCTCTCTTCTTCTTCTCCTCCTCCTCCTCTCTTCTTCTTCTCTCCTCCTCCTCCTCTCTTCTTCTCCTTCTCTCTCTTCTTTTTTCTCTCCTCCTCCTCCTCCTCCTTCTTCTTTCCTCCTTCTTCTTTTCCTCTCTTCTTTTTTGTCTCTCCTCCTTTTTGGCTAAATTTCAATTTTTGAGTTTTTTAATTTGTATGGTGAAATCAGAGAGCTGACAAATTAGTTTCAGGCAAGTTTTAATTTTTTCTTTAAGTAGTGTGAAATACTTTACGAATCTTTACAGTGAAAAATGTAAATATAATGTCTTGCAAAAACAAAAAATCAAGGAAATTTGTTTCTCAAAATGAGTAACCACCCTAAATCTGACATCAGAAACATATTTCAATTCAGAAAGCAGAATCTAATTTTAGAAAAACCTCTTAAACACAGAGTATAACACATGCTATTGAATGTGGCCCTTACACAGATCATAAAAATATTAACTGTCAATACGTTTAGCGACTCAGTCATGAAAGCAAAATACGAAATTCTCGTTTTGGAGTGAGTTATGACAGTTTCCCAAAACTGTATGTAAGACATTGTACTAATTAAGACTGAAAATTGATCTGCAACCTAAAACTTTTGCTTGCTATACAAATGATCTCCCATAATCATTGTCTGCATTTTTAAGGCACATTAAAAAAAAAGCATCAGTCTTCTTGCCGTCATGTGATCTCCGTACATCTCAAATTTGGAGGGCATTTTAGGTTCTGTAATGTTCTTCTTATTCAAGAAAGGTATATATTGCCCAAACCACACCTCTTTGTATGTTATGGAAATCTTCCTTTTCTTGAACATTACAAGCTCTTGAAAAGTGTCAGCTCCTCGTCACTCAAATGGGTGTCAGTGCCTCCACATTTCTCACCTCCTCTTCAAAATACCAACAGATTGCAAGACCATATCCAACCTGAGAACAATGTTTTACAGAAAAATATGTGCAGGAGGAAATAATGAAGGAAGGTTCACTATATTATTGCAACATTTGTTCTGTTCGCTTAACTAAGCAGACTGCAACCAAAAAAGTCAACACAAGCAAATAAACTACCATTGTTCATTACTTATTGACGCTCTAAATTGTTCTTGTGTGTGCTTACAGGTTTTCTTCTCATCGGCCAAAGGTGGCTCTTCATGCCAGATCTATTTTATGACACTGAATAAGCCTGGCATGGCCAACTGGTGATAGCAGTCAAGCTGCACCATGAATACTCACTTCATTGGCACAACTATCAGCAGAAAACACCAAGGCCCAAGCTTCCCATGCCTGGCAGGCCCAGATTCCCCCATCTTGCCCCTCTTTCTCCCTGGCTGGGCCACACTTCCCAAGTCAGGCCAGTTTCCAAACAACCCTTCAGTTCTGTTTACTCCCAATGAAATGAAACAGGTTCAGCTTTCTGCTCTGTGCCTCTCATTCTTCCAACACTATCATTGCCCCTTTCAGTTCACTCCTGCACAGTGTATCTCTCAGGGTGTGAAGGTACTGTGGCCTGGCCCAGCCGTGATATTTTGCCCTGGGCTTTGGCCATCAGGGACAGCCGAGCTGGGACCACTTTCATCGTGTGCGCACCTGTATGCAGTGCTTTACTCTTATATACAACAGTAATTAGTAATAACTCAACTCCTTTCTGGAAAAAGAACATTTTTGGGGTCCACATCTGGGCTCAAAAACGCTGAGCTGTGCTGTGGAAGAGGCCTGCATTTACATTGGAGAAAGAATGGACGTATCAAGTTAACCTTCTGTGTATATGCAGGCTGGAGGACAGCTTATGTTTGGACCATGTTTGTGTTTCTACTCCGAACATCTGAAAAGAGCTTTGCTTATCAGCCTGGAGGGATGTTTGTTAGTTGTCAGTAGATTTTGAAACTATATTTTGTATACATGTTAAACTTACTTAGCAAAGAATCACCTTGCCTGTGCTGAAATTGCGTACTTAAAAAACTAATCCTTGTCCCCAACTTTTTGTAAAACAACAATTTTTATACTAGGCACATATGTAATTGGGCTCAGGTTGTTTCAGCTGACACAAGATAAAGCAATTGTTGTTTTTGTAAAATTTAAAAGTACATTTCCCTACAAAGTGAGAAACATCCCAACTTTTTTAGCATACTGAAGTGCTTTTAAGGTGTTTTGAGTAGAAAGGAAGAGAGGTGTGAACTGCTCTGCTTGCATGGGGTACCCCTTGTAAAATGGGGGTGCAAAGTGTGGTCTGCCTCGGTTACTTGGCTGGTGCAATCAACAAGACTGGACATTTTGTCGTGATGGGAGGGGAAAGCTTGACTTAACAACCTAGTTTTTTTTAGAATGAGTATGTGGTATATCATTGTCTTATCTTTGTCTTGTTTCTTTGTTGTGTGGTGCACCAGATAATACTGTGTGACACCTTTTGGTTCTTTTTCATTTACAATGAAATTTTGTTAGCATTTGGAGTTGTGTTCTTGGTCAACAACTCTCATTAACTTTTTCAGAAAATGTTTCCTTATACCAGTCACTTCACTTTCTGTGCTTTGTTCTCCTTCATGGTTCTGTTTACAGATTTAACCAGCTAGTCATTTCCCATATGGGTAACAATGTGTTTGCAATGTATTTGAAGAACATCACTGTTCTATAATGGTGTATAATTTGTTGTAGTCAACTTGTTTTGCTGTATTGTTGGGAAACATTTTATTGTGCTTTGTAAATTGAACAGTTTAATGATGCATGTGAGGAAAGAATAATCGAGCAATTTTCATTCTTTTTGTAGATCTCCTCACAGTTTGTAGATATCTAACTGTGCTTAGCGAGTCTAGTATTTTTTTATTTTGTTCTCTACTCAGTCTAGTCACATAATTAGTGATAGACTGACTGTGAGAACATGCATCACAGACCTAAAAATGATGCTTTCCAAAATATCTTTTAATAGAGGAAAGTTTGTAGTCTAAGTGTACAATAAAAATTGAAAATTCTCATTTATGTAGTTGACCTCCAAAATTATCTGTTTCACATTGGTATAAGTTGTATGAAAAATTGACCAAATTGACTTTTGAAATGTTCTGTTCCAAATAATTAGGAATTATTGTTATTCAGCCATTTCAAGCATTAACGACCTACTGCTTTTTCATATATTTCTAACAATGTAATCTTCTGTGGTGCCAAGTTCAGTTCAAAATGGTGCTTTAAAATATTTCTGGTGCTCTTTTTAACATAGTCTTTTCCCTTTCTGCTAAGTTGAAGTCTCGAATATTCTTCCATTACATTGCTATGAAAAGTTTGCAAGGAAGCTTTACATTGTTATGTCTGTGCTAACCAAATTTCATTGCAATACACTTGCTCTTCTTTGTAACTGTTCTTGACTTTATACGCATTCTCCAAAGATTTCTTTATTTTTTCACTTTGTTTTGCATAATTGATAATGTTTACGCTGCTGAGATTCCATGTTATGTATATGCATATATATGAATATGTTTACCTATTAGGGACATAGAAAGTGTCTAGCATTGAATATTTGTATAAGATTTTTTTATTATATTATAGATTCTGTATTTAGTGTGAATGTAAAAATATATGAACAAGAGAGTGAATGATTGTGTTTCGTTACAGTGCATTTCTGGTGTGATTATTATAATTATTAATAATATTCTGTTAGAATGTGAGTGTGAGTGAGAGAGTTTTATTTCGAGGAGGAGAGTGTATCTAAATTTATTAGGACTGAAGATTGTTGACTGGTATTTAAATACATAAATACTTCCAAATAAAAAACACGCAGAACATATATTAGTGAAAATAAAAAAAAAAATTCATACCAGTTGAATTGAGTGTTGTCAGCTGCTAAGAATGGAAACTTTTTTCTAATGCATGCCATCAGATGAGAATAATTATACAATCTGCGATAATGCAAGTTTTCTGTGTGTGTTTCTTCATCAGTATACAGTATATAATATTTCTCTTATATAATATGAAAAGTGAAAAGATCATTGGGCATTTTTAGGGAGGGGAAGAATCAATGGTGCATATTACTTTCATTTTTCCTTTGTTTGGAAGATCTTTATGAACAAAAGACATGGTAGAGCCAGTGCTATGAACAAATATTTGGGATGGTTTGAGGTATTGTATTATCAATTATTGTTTAAGTGTTAAACAAAGAACATATTTTTTGTGTTTTTTGTACAAAATGTTTCGGTAAAAAAAATGTCTGAACCCAACCATTGAGTGATAAGTGTAGTCGACAATGTTGCTTTTTATACCTATGAGGATAAAAATAAAATCTTTTTCCTGTTAACTGTGTGTGTTTCTTAATTGTAAATATCAGCATACCTTGTAAATTAAATTACCATTATATTTTATCATTATTTGTAAATATTTACCATATAAAATTATGTAGTTACATATAAATTACAATTTATTTAAAAATAACAGAAGTCTTGCAATTCAAAAAACAATTGTTCTGATCTACCTGAATAACTATAATTAGGGGTGCTACTACAGCACTTACTTTCTTGCATTATTTCTCTAACTTATGCAATTTCCGAAAATTCAGAGTTCAACATAAACGAGACTTGCACTTTTTTTTAAGCGTTCTTGGTCTATCATAGCCCGCTGTATGCCTAACGCCCGCGGAACTTCGCCGATCCTTGGGCCCGTAACAGACTACACTGAGCGTTGCGAGAAATGTGCGACGTGAAATGTGGAAAATCGGAACAAAACATTTACGGACCCTCACACACTAGAAAGTTTCCTCGTTCGCCTCTGCGGAGGCGAAAGAGCTCCTCGCTCGAGTCGGTCAGCGAGTGAGTTTTCTCGGATACATTTCTACTCATGCATGTATGATGATTAGGCCTTCACGACAGCAGGAAAACACTAAACAGTATACATAGAACTGAGTGAGGTTATAATATCTAGCAGTAAAAGACATGAAAAAAACCAGTTTTTTAATTGATTACTTGAATTTTCTCTTTAAACGGGAATGAACAAGAAAAAACTTGTGTGAAAGATATTCTTACTTGAATGAAACCCGTTCATAATGAGCAATATAAAAATAAAAATTGAAGGGGTATTTTGAAATGATTTAATTAATTCATTATTTTCTTAATTCGCATTTATTAATTGTGCTACGGTCCTGATTTTAGCTTTGCGTGGTAACGTCGTCGTTAATATTCTAGAGACAATACGGACCGATGAACAGTCAAATGTCGAGCAAACTGCCTTGACTTGAAACATCGTACTGGCAAGCACACCTAGAAGACATGTATTTTACACAGCTAAGGAATCGTGTTCAGAAGCCTGGAGAGAGTTTTCAAGAACTGGAAGCTGATACTGGAATACTTCAAGAGCTGGAACTGAAGCTGACTCGTTTGGTGCGCCTTTCGGGCCTTGATGCCTCAGAAAGTTCCCTGCAACGCACAGCCGTCCGGAGCTTTATTGAAGCGCTCCATGATGCAGAAACCCAACAGACATTAAGACTGGCAAGACCGAAAACCTTAGCTGACGCATTAACTCAAGCACTAGACTTCCAGGTTGCAAAAAGAGCATCGAAACGTGATGGACGAGTGCGAGAATTGCTGACCGACGTCGATACATATAACAGGGTGGCCAGCGAAACTGGAATCCTTGAAAACCGGGATTTTTCGTTATTTTAAGATTTGTTTCCAACATTTAGCACAAATTCACATACGTCATCGTGTTCAATAAAGTGCAGAATTCAACTCAGTACATGATTACGACGAGTGTTTAAATCGAAGTATATATGAGAAGTGTCACATGTTTGCTTGAGGATCGCGAAGTTCTTGACTCACGCATAACACTACTTCAAACCCTGCCCCTTGTGTAGGTGCAACATTGGAGGAGTACCTAGCACCTCAGAGTACCTATATGGTTGCCTGTGGGTTACACGTGCATGGACGAGATATTTACGGAACAAACGTCTCCCTGGGAACTCAATCGCTGAGTTTCGATTATTGTCGCGCCTGGTTTTTATGACCTGGGCGGTACCACATTGCTATTTTTTCGATCGAAATTACCATGTTATCTCGTTCATGACATTCAAAGGGAATTTTAACTTATTTTCTAGAAGAGCGCAGGCAAAGCTATCTTTGCTTATAACCTACTTGCAAGGAGATTAAGCGTGACTGCCCGAATTGACAGGGAGCACGAAGAAAATGAACATGCAGTGATCTTGACAGGGTTACGCGCCAGGAAATATGAGAAGAGCCTATTTCCTTCGCTGCATTGTTCTTCAAGGTAGCGCGGGTAGTAATATGAAATTGAAGTTAAAATGTTGCTACAAATTTATAATACTCAATTTTTCTTTCATGTTAAGTTTTAGAAATAATGCTAATATAATCCAAACCCAACCAATTCAAACGAAGCGCCTGTGGTGCATGCCAGCGTTCATTTTGATAGCCATGAACAGTAGTCATTTCAAACGTTTACAAATGAAACATACCATAATTAGCTATCAAAATTTCTTGAAGTAAAGGAGTAATTTGTTAGTTTGAAGTTAATTGTATGACTTTCCATCCATCTACTTTCTTTTATAAGAATGACAATAGTTTCCAAAAGCCTCATTATGTTTACGAAGCGCAGAAAATTCGAAACGCGCCACAATGTTTGATGCCAAATTAACAAAAAATACTCATATTTTCGAAAAATCAATAATGGCCTTATTTGAAAATCTGTTTTTGATGAACATATTTCATGAAGAAAAAATTGTATCTTCACAATTAAAGTTATAAGAAGACCTATTTTAATTTTTTTCATTTTTCGAAAAATCCAGCATATCAACCAACATAGGACCTGCATCATTCTCTCAAGCGCCCTTTACGCTATTTAAGGTCAAAATTTAATCAAAAAAATTTTACCCTGTTTTAAGAACAATTGTTTACAAAATGTCAATGTTTTACACAAGATTTCGCATAAAATACTCATATTTTCGAAAAATGGAACATGACATTACATAAATATGTTTTTGATAACACATTTTACCAGAATCTAGTGATGCTAAAACAGCACGTACTTTCTCGCAATTAGTAATGGAAATTAATTAGTTTCGATGATCGCTCATCTATTCGTTTTCACATTTAACACAAAGGACGCAATTGAAAATGGAACAATACAAATATAGAATAAATATAATAAATAATAAAATGAAATATGAAATAATATACAAATCCTCACTTACGTATCATCCAACTGCGTAATTTGGGAGCGGGCGACTGAAGACTAGCAATCTTTTTTCATATTTATTTCGAATAGGTTTTTAATAATTTCTAAAATATTAATTTGTAAAGCATAACAAAGCTCTAATTTAAAAACGAAGAAATATAAAATAACATACACATTCTAACTACATAGCATCTAACTGCCTCAAAACATATCTAAAATTACGATCACGAGACGCAGGATTTTCAGATTAAGTTTGACGCCTGTTTACTAAAAAATACTCATATTTTCGAACATGGCCTTATTTGAAGATCTGTTTTGATGAACAAATTTCGTTAAGAAAAAAAAATTATCTTCATAATTGTAGTTGTAGGAAGACGCCGAAAACATTTTGAATTTTTTTCAATTTTTGAAAAATCAGGGTTTTCAACCAACATGAGACCTGCGCCATTTCCCTTAAAAGTCCTTTAGACTATCCAACAACAAAATTTAATAAAAAAACGATGGCGCTATTTTTTTTAATTGTGAAAATGTCTGAGGGGCTTCATGTAAAGTACCCTCCAAAATTAAAATATCGGTTTCAAATTCATGGGGCCGCGACATCAGCCAGATCAATTGGGAAGTATTAACTTTGGAGAAAATCGGTTGAACGGTTTAGCCGCTAGCGTTGTTCTCAGACGGATATTTTGCCGTCAATCTATTTTTCGGTATCAAGAACATGGATTCTGACTACGCCAGGTGTTAGAGAATTTTTTTCTATATTTACCAACTGAATTTATCCAATTTTCGTTACCAGGGCCCTGTAATAGTTTTTCTGCCGAAAATTCACAATTTTTCGTGCAGCATTACATAACTTTCTCTCATAATTGTAAGTGTAGAAAGACGGCGAAAAAATTTGAATTTTTCAATTTTCAAAATCAAAATTTTCAACAAACATGAGCTCGGCACTCTTGAACGTTCAATCGCCACAGAGGTGAAAATTGAATAAAATTGTATACGCCGTTTTCGAGAAAAAATTTGTTTAAAAAAATAAAAATTGCGTATATTTACACAAAATTACGCAAAAACTACTCAAATTTTTGAAAGATTATACACGACCTTATTTCAAAATCTAGCTTTAAGGAACAAATTTCATTAAAGGAAAAATCTCTTATCTTCTTAATTGTAATTGTAGGAAGACGCCGAAAAAATGTTGATGTTTGCAATTTTCGAAAAATCATAGTTTTCAACGAATACCAGATCTACACCATTCTCATCAACGGTCTTCACACTATACAAAATTTAATCAAAAACGTTGGAGCCATTTCTTTGAAAATTTTGAAAATGTACCGGAGTGTTCAAGTACCCACCCCCAATTAAAATAAGGGTGTCAAATTTAAGGGGAGGCAACATCGCCAGATCGATTACGGAGTGCAAATTTTGAAAAAATCGGCTGAACGGTTAAGCTGCTAGCGTTCACTGAACAGACGGACGGACGTTTTTGCCGTCAACCGAGTTTCCGGTGTCAAGGACCCACGAAACGTTGATTCTACACCACGTGTTAAAAAATTTTTTCCTAAATTTACAAACTGAATTTATCCACTTTTTCGTTTCCAGGACCCGGCAATAAGAGTTTTTTGGCCGAAAATTCACTGTTTTCAGCCATGTTACATAACTTTCTGTTTAGTAGTGCGTAAGCGCTAGAAGGTAAGAACGTGTTGTAATGTGCGAAAAAGAACCTGGAAAATTTGTATTCTCAGACCTGGAAAACCGGGAAAAAATCTTGAATTCCAAAAAGCCAGATCGCTGGCTACCCTGTTATAACGAAACGTATATGGAAGCAATGGAGGAGAGGTTGCTAGACGCACGCATTTGTTGTGGCAAAAGGCGACAACCTCGATGTTGGAATTGTGGAGAATTAGGGTAAGTGAAAAGTCGATGTGACCGTCCACTGAAGCAACAAGAAGAGCAGCAGTTTGTTTACAAACGCAGCAGCCAGCAGAGAAAACTGAAGCAGGTTGATGGAAGGGGGCATTCATCGACCCTTGAAACAAGAGCCACACCTTACGAAATACACGTTAAGTCCATTCGACACCGTTCTGACAGTGTTTCATGCACTCTTCAGAAGACGGTGCCCTGAAAACTGCAAACATTGTTGCCATGCGGAAGAGAAGATGTCTCCTACCTTAAGGGTCACTGTCAGTAATCACCAATGGCAACCCAGAGAACTTCAGAAAGAGGACGCAGAATTGAAACATGTTTGGAAATGGAAAATAGCAGGACGGAGACCAAGTTGGCAAGAAATAGCTCCCTGCTCATCAGCAGTAAAATCGTACTGGGTGCTGTGGGATTCGATTACTGAAGAGGAAGGTGTTCTTAAAGAGTTCTGGAAAGTGAAGATGGTTCTCAGAAGAGGACGCAGATACTGTTACCAAGAATAAGGGTGGCTGAAATATTGAGGGAATTGCATGATGGAACTTCGGGAGGACATCTCGGTATAACGAAAGCGCTAGAGAAAGTGCGCGAACGATTTTACTGGGTTAACTGCTAGCAAGACCTAAAGATATGGTGCACAAAGTGTCAAGTTTGTGCTACTGGTAATGGGCCACATAAAAAGAGAAGAGCGAAGATGAGGCAATACAACGTAGGAAGTCATTTCGAACGAATTGCCATTTCTGGCTGACCCATTTCCAATGTCAAACGATGGAAATAAATACATACTCGTGGCCATGGATTATTTTAGCAAGTGGGTTGAAGCATATTCCCTATCTAACCAAGAGGCCACTGCTATCTCCAAAGTACTGGTTAAGGAATGGGTGAGCCGATTTGGTGTGCCACTGGAATTACATTCAGATAAGGGACGGAACTTCGAATCTGTAGTGTTTCAAGGAGTGTGTGAACTTCTTGGAATAAGAAAAACAAGAACAGTCCTACATCCGCAGTCAGACGGAATGGTGGAACGCATGAACAGAACAATGGGAAAATATTTAGCGACGGTCGTGTCAGATCACTAACGCGACTGGGACCAATACATACATCTTTTTCTTCTAGCCTACCGCTCCTCTGTTGATGAGACAACTGGGCAAACGCCCGCTAATATCCTCTTCGGCCGGGAACATGTGATCTACAGTTTGGTTGTAAAACTAGTGAAGAAATAGCCGGCAAAGACTTTGAAAATGACCTAAGACAGAAAATTGACGTAATTCATAACGAGGTGCGTAAAAGAATCCAAATCACAAGTGACAGAATGAAAGACCGGTATGACATCAAAGCTGAAGGAGGAGGTTATTAACCTGGAGATCATGTTTGGCTGTTTAACCCCCAAAGATGTCGCGGTTTGTGTCCAGAATTACGACAGTGTGAAGGACCGTACGAGGTAGTGAAGAGATAAATGTCTACCGAATTAAAAAATTGCCGAATGGAAAACCACGAGTCGTTCATTCGAATCGGCTGGCCCGTACGCAGGAAGTAATGAAAATGAAGAAAAGACCGCACGAGTTTGTGAGCTGGACATGCAAGAGTTCACATTTGACGAGTTTATGTCTCATTATGGTGAAAAGTATAAAACGCGTTATGGTGTAACAATGGAAGAGCAACTGTATCTGTTTGCGGTACCCCAGGAATGTGCATTGGCGTACTGTGTCGCCCAGGATTTAGATATGGCCAGAGGTGCTGCTGTATTCAAGAGAAAATACGGAAGAATTAGAGACCCAGCAACCAGATATTGGGAAGGTTCTGCAACTGCACGACCTTGTCACAAAAAGTAAGTCGTATCTCAACGCATCCTATAAAAATCGTTGGGAAACTGATTGAATTGCGCCAACAAGAACTGCAAGACAACGTCCAAAAGATTGCCATGTCCAAACTGGGTTGTGGTTTTTATGGACTGAATTGGAGAATAGTGAGAAGTATGTTGGAAGCACTATTTCCATACAGTGAGGTTAGAATCTTAGTCTGTAGCTACCACCATGGAATGTCGTCATATCCAAAGGACAATATTGTCACTTATTCTTAACATCCAGCTGCAATAAAGGCTCCAGCTGCAAGTATCTGCATGATTTCACTAAACGCGCTCCGAAACGGATCGCATCTAAGGAGGGGGTAGTGTAACGAATATTGCATCTGCCGGCGCCATCACGAACTACATGGTATGTGCGGATTGCGACATCAGCCGCCGGCCCTCGAACTAGATGGTCCCGGAGGGTTCGCGATGTTTATCGCAAGTTCCAGTAAAATCTTGACGGCGCCCGCCGAGTTTAAATACGTGGCAGCCGGCGACCGCAAGTCAGAAGTGGAATTTAAACTGTGCATCACGGTGAATAGCACTCCAGTAATTGTGCTCAGTGACGTGAACCGTGGCCAGCGCCGTGAACTGTGGTCAGTGCAGTGGACTGTGGCCAGTGCTTAGGACTGTGCGACAATATAAGAGAAGTGAACAGTGAAAATAAATAAAGAGAAGTGTAGCGTAAATAAGTAATCAAGAGAAGTGTAGTGTAAATAAATAATTAAGAGAAGTGTGCCGTATAAAGAATAATCAAGTGAAGACTATCTGTACATAAATCAAGTGTTTTCAGTGATTGTGTTAAGAAACGAAATAAACGTTTTTGTTCAAATAATATCTGTATTTTAATTCACTTCGTAGATTTGTAACAATACATTTCCCACTTAAAGGTGTGGTAACTATCTCCATTTTCTATTTATTTTACGTGAAAAACAGTTAAAAACTGTGTGATGTGATATGGGGAGAAGTGAATTTTGTGCACGTTTTCAAAATTCTGTGATCCCTATCCCAAGCCATATACTACTTGAATTTTTAATAGATAAAAATAAACGTTTTTGCAAGGATTGTTAACAAAAGTATTCGCTCCGAAGTAAGAATCTATTTTCAAGGATAAATCAGCAATCCATTTGGGTTCTTATCCCTCATGTCTTTCGTCAAGGAATAATACTTCCTGCCGCGACAACATAGAGAATGATAATTTGAATAACTGTATTTTCCCACTGAATTCTAGAAGACGTGCACAAATAATGAAGTTACATTTATGTCCAGAAGCAAAACAAGGGGCCATCTCAGCATTTGCTCAAAGAATCAGAGAAACTGGATGAAAAACCTGATCGAGATGGGGGTCATTGACCTAGAGGCTGCGGCACCACTGCTCCTAGGCATTTTAGGATCCCATGGGTTCCCTAGACTTCCCGAAGAGAGTAAGAAGTTCCTTTTCGGCATTTACTGTCGTCAGTGGTAAATTACACCTTCGTAATTTACAAATTGGGAGTATAGCGTAATAGAGCTCCTAAGGGAATTAGCCAGTCACTAGATCACTTCCAGGCGTGATCCCCAACTTCTTGAGGGCAATACCTGGATCTCGACATAGCGCCAGAGATTCCATCCATCACTGTCAAGATTTTGGCATTGGGCACTCCGTGAAGTTGGGCTGCCAGGAGACTGATTATTTGCTTTACCATCTTTTCCTACCCTTTTTCAGAAGTTTAGACCCATCCACGTGACGGACAGTCACGACGACGTGGATGCCTTTCCGGCTTTTTATACCAGCCGGGTTTGAGTCTAACCTAAGGTGATTTGTGTGGACACAGCGGTGACTCACTTCCGAAGCATCTTCCCCTCTGAAGTTCTTAATCTTATGACTTTTTTGTCTAGTAAAAGCGCATTGACCCAGGATGTGGTTCATAGTTTCTATCGCTGTATTGCCCTTCCTACCAATATACATCCTCTGGACTTCCCCAACGAAGAGTAAGATTTATTGGCAGCGGTATTCGATCTCAGTTGCAGTGTCTTGGTAAAAGTCCAAGTTTCCGAAGATATAGTCTCTCAAAAAAGCATTTCTGATCGGATCGTTTATATGCGCTTTCATCGCTCTCTTGAGATCCCAGCTTCTCCCAGGCGGCTACCACGTCCTCGGCGCATTTCTTCTTATAAGCCCTTATATTTTGTTCAGTACAGGTCAGTTATGTCTCAATGCTTTGGGAATGTTTAATGTCCGTTTGTAGAAACTCGGCAGGAGCTCAGCCAACTACAATTTTTCTAGTAGTAAATCTAGTTTCAGTGTATCCGAGGAACATGGACGATCCGCAGCAACCCCACTCTTCCATCTCTCTTGGTCGGATAGAACACATCTATACAACTCGTATACTGGAAATGCCACTTTACGGACGGATGTAGGAAATGCCACTTTAATTTGACCGTCCGCTTCCCTGAGCACCGTCACACACCACCGTCAGCTTCCCTGAGCAGTGATAAAACCAGTTGGTAGAGGTAATGGTAGGTATGAAGTAATGCCAAGTGAGTTGACTCCAAAAAGGGGCCTTCTGAAACCTTCCCATTGCTTGCATCAAATTCAAGATTATTACTTTAGATGGGAAGCCGTTATAAATAGAGTAGTACACCCCCAGGTAGCGTATGGGTATGTCCATTACTGACTAGAGGAATTCTTTCCCCAACCTTCCCGCATTAGGAATTCTCATCAGTGGCGGCTCGTGCTTAGGTTGCACGGATGCACAACCCCCAGAAAATGAAAAAGATCTGATATATTAGGAATATTCAATTTCCTTTTAATGACATTCAATTTTTCACCCGTCTGCCGGTTGGTCGGATGATCGGCCAATGCGGAGAGAGTGTCCTTGAAAAAGCAAGAGGCAATCAAATTCGTAAATTTCACAAACTGAAGGCCAAACAACATCCTGACGTCTTCAGGGTTGGCGTGGTTAATGCGGTCGTCAACCTCACTGATGAAGGGCTGAAATTGATCGATTTTTTTCGCGTTTCCGGGCGCGTCAACTGCTTAGGTCATTAGTCCCGTTAGTGTAGTGCATGATTTTCTCGGGAGATGACTGTGAACTTCCCCCGCTGGATGGCGAGATCCCGCGCCGACCTACCGTCGGCTAGTGCAGTTTCCCCTAACCAGGACTCTCCCATCAGCGGGGCCCCGCCCCAGACGGGACAAGCTCTTAACTCCCGATCTGTCTCCCGGAATATGTAGTAGTATAGTGCATGTTAGTGTGTGTCTGTTAAGTGAGAGGATAGGACAAGGAAGAAGAAGGACAGATCGCGCGCGGTACGTGACCCGTTTGGTAGGGTACTGCTCTGACATCCGCCTGGTGTTCATCGGAGAAACCATTGAAAATTACCGATCAGAGCAGCCGGCCGCTAGAATTCTCCTCCTGACAGCGACAGAATTCGACCTAGCTGAAAAGCTAGTGTCGAAAATCCTGCCGCTGTCAGAACTCAAACCTAGGACCTCCCGGTCAGAGGCGCTGCAGTGGCATCAGTTAACAAGCAGGATACCGGCGCCTTGCAGGCACCGCGTCGCAGGATTAAGGGGCCAGAGAATACTGAATGGAGAAAGGAAGTACAAAGGCGGTTGCTAGGGGCGGAGACACCCCGAGGTATTTTGAGAACTTTCAGGAATCCATGGGAAGGGATGCCCAAAATACGTGGCGGTGCGATAGTCACGTGGCATGAAGTGTTGCGCGAAAGCAAGATGACGTTGCATGTCACGTGGTCTGGAAAGTATATAAGCAAGAGCGCAAAGCGAGGGGTGGATTTTGAGCTGAGTGAAAGCCTCGTCCAAACGCACTAAACATGCGCCCAGAGCGGTGCGGATACGAGCTATGCTCGTAGGGCAACCCATGTGTTGGGACGCCGGTGTGGAACATTTTTTCCACGGGTGACAGCGGTCGCTGGGGCTCTACTAGCTAAGCTCGCTGAGGAGTGGCGAGGGCCACGAGTCAGGCAGATTTGCATCTTTTAAGGATCGCTCTCGTGATCGAGGTACAGTGTCTATCAGAGCTGTACATAACGGGTAAAACCATTTAATTGTAAATACTTATTAATAAATATGTAAATATCTGAAGCTCGTGTCTGTGATTGCTGTTGTGTTCCCACGACGTCACACTATCGCGTCTGTATTGAGCAAAGGTCTCAATTTCGCCCCTGTACCCGAACGTGTCCCTACCGCGGATATTGTGGCAGGGGTGGAAAACGCGGTCTCGAAACTGCCTGCTGACCAGCCGGCTATATCCGCGGAGAAACGGTTCGCTTCTTGGCCCATGCTAAATTGCCACGAAGTAACTTGCCGCGGAGGAACAGTAGCGTTCGCGAACTACGTAAGCGCGAGGCCTCGTCGTAGTACTGCGGACAAAGGCAATGCCACGGTGTTCATGAAAATCGATGACTACCACTCCATTGACGCGTTGCTGACAGATCAGACCTACACTGTCCTACGAAGCAACCCGTACGAGAACAGAGGGAAGAGGTCGCGGATAAATCACTCGGCTGCTATAGAACTTGAGGCCAAACCTAGGCCAAAACGTAGCAACCACTGTATTCCTAGGCTCTATGGGTTCCTTAAAATGCATAAGCCCGGCGTTCCACTGCGCCCAATCGTAAGCGCTATCAACTCGCCCAACCACCCCCTCGCCCGCTATGTGGCCGATAAACTGCAGCCTTTGACCGACGACATCAAGTCAGCTGTCAAAAATTCGGCCCACCTTATTGACATTCTTAAGGAGCATCGCGTAAATAACACGGACATCCTCCTCAGCTTTTATGTCACATCTTTGTTCACATGGTTCCGGGGGGCCCAAGAAAACTCTGCTCCCGGGGGCTTACTATGGAATCTGCCGACTTAGCCGAGTTCTCCTTACATCCACTTTCTTCCAGTACCGTGAGCAACTGGTTAATTGGCCAAAGGTTCCCTCCGTGGTGGCGAACTTATTCATGGAAGCCTTTGAAACGGAAGCCCTGGAGAATACCACGCTCAAACCAACACTATGGCTCCGGTACGTGGCGATTCGCTAGAAGTGTGGCCCCACGGTTCTCACACCGTATCTGACTACCTCCAGTACCGAAACACCCCCTCCCAAGATTAAGTTTACTCTGGAGGTGGAAAATGAAGGTACACTGCCTTTCTACGACGTGCTAATGACTCGGCAAGCGAACGGCAGTCTATGGCACAGTGTTTACCGAAACCCGACTCATACTAACCGCTACCTGCACGCCGGTTCTCACCATCACTCGGCAACTAAACGGGGAGTTTTGAAAACTCTGCCATCAGAACTAGATGTGTGATAAAGAATCGTTGGGCTCTGAAATGGAGCTTCTCAAGACCACATTTCGACTAACGGATACAGTGCCAACGCTGTCAACCAAGCTGTACGGCAAGCTACGACCACCTCTAGCCCTGCTGACATCACACCTAGTGACGATGCCAACCGTCAGATATCCATTCTACCCTATACCCTATGCGGATGTCACGGACAAAATTGGCAAGCTTCTGAGCCGCTTCGACATAAAGACGACCTACAAAGCCCATGAAAAACTCGGGCAAAATCTTGTACGCGTGAACGATCGCGTCCATCATCTTATGTCATCAGGGGTACACGAGATCCCATGCAACTGCGGCCACAGTTACATACACGAGACGGGACGAACCATAGAGGAACGCCTCCGTGAACACATTCACCATAAAGAGTACAATACCAATAAATCGGCCGTAGCCCTCCACGCATGGAAAACACGCCACGTCATTCTATTTGATAACACCCGCCTCCTAACTAGAGAAGACCGCTGGGGAACGAGAAGGGTAAAAGAAGCTGTGGAAATTATCAAACATCCCCAAAACCATAATGCTGACCAAGGCCCACGATGCCTGGAAACATCTATTTTACCAAGACGCGCGGTCGCGACCAGGCGCGGTGCCCGCTGCTCCACGACGTCCGATTACGGGCGGAGCGCCTTCTCCCACCCCGCCTGGGGCGCCCGCTCCCTGATTGGCCCTTGCACTCTCTCCGCATTGGCTGATCATCCGACCAACCGACAGGCGGGCGGAGGGAAACTTAACAGTATATTAACTCATGTGCAGTCCATCTCCGCGCATAAAATGTATATAGTAAATAGTACACAATAAATAGTGTATATTATGTAGTGCAGTGTGGTATGAATGTGTGATTGAATGTCTTTTGTAAATATATATATTAAGTATGAATGAGAGCGTGAATGTTTAAAAGAAGAAAATAGAAGATAATATGAACAATTTAAGAACTTAAGAAAATCGAAATTTTCTACTTCATATTTTAAAAACTAATCGTCCAAAGAGGCTAGATGTTATTAGTTTTTAAGTTAGTATTAGGATAGGTTTGTTTAAGTTAAAGCCCGCCCCAAGCTCCAAAAGCAGCCATGCTGGAGCAAAAATATATGTACCGAGCATTGAATAAATTCCCGCCTCGCCAAGGACACTGGCGAGGGGAAAATTGAAAAAAAAATCTCCGCGCATTCAAGGTGTCCGAATCGTGTGCCTTGGATGCGGCGTCTCCCGGATAACCAAGAACATTGACTCCGGCCACGGAATCCTACGCTCTCAACTGTACCAAATGCTTTAGACATACATCAATTAAAAGCTAGAATCGCTCAAAAACTCAACCAATCCGTATCCAAAATTAAAGCATAATTAGAGACAAATTAAATGCTTTATTTCCGAATTTTAGGCTTTTTTGGATTTCCCAAAATGAAGGGCGGCACTACCTTTAGTCTAATAGCGTTTTCCATTCGTCGCAATGGGGCGTACCCAGTGCACACTCAATGCAGCTTTCGTGTTCCATTCGACTGCTAAGGGCGCAGCAGCGCAAAGAAGCGCATGTTCCATTCGCACAATGACACGGAACCAGGGCGCTCTCGGGGCATAAACTGCACTGACGAAACAGCACTGACGATCGAGTCAGTGCAGTCCAGTGCACCGGGCCAGTTTGAGGTTAGATACGGAAGTATGTATGCTGATTTGGATTCATGGTGAAATTGTGACGGCAATTGAGGATTTTCTGTCACGCAGGGATACTTTGAATGATGGAGCAGCATGATACTTTGGATACTGCTACCACCTAGAAAATACAACTTCCTCTTGTTACAAGACAATGAAAATGCATTCTAATTAGAAGCTAATTTTAGGTTAGAAATAATTATATTTTTCATTCATTAAAAAAAAACCCAAAGGGTAAAAGTTGTTCCCCCTTTTTTTTCAAAAATGAGGGCTATCAAATAGAAACAACAAATGTTATTAAGGGCTAATAAACACGAAACCTTAAAAACGTTAGAAAAAATATGAAACCCTATCTACCAATAAAATTAAAAACATTTTTGGAAAAAAAAAAAAAACCCAAAATTTGGAATTTTATATCTATGGGTTAGAAGCACGAAAAAAAAAAGTTCAACATTAAATAATAATTTTAGGCTCTACGGAAAAAATTCCAGCCCATTTCTTTCCAAAAATCAGAGTAGTACAAAATCAAACAAGTTACGTACGTTCTCATACCCGGAAACTAAACCCCCAGAAAAATGACCAAATAACACATGAAATTTGTTGTCCATTAATAGTTCTTTCATTAAGGCTATGTAGATTTTTTAAATATTATTAGTTTTTGTGCAATAGTGCGTGCTTTTCTGTAATTTTAAAATATAACAAAAACAATATTTTCTGAAAAACGGCTCCAAATTTTTTTATCACTCTGTACCTCTTAGATCGTTCTTACCATTTTGATTTAGTATCTCTCAGTACTTTTTGATCTATAGTCTTACGTGTAAGTTATTTCCAGCTTCTTTCAGTTTCTCTTTACCGCGTATTACTAAGATCTTACTTGAAGGTATCGCCATAAACTAAGAGACTAAATAATTCTTTACTCCATGGTATCACCTTTTCTTGGTTGCTGCCTTTCTGAATCATGTCTTCAAACCTAGGGGTCGTTCGCAGTAACATAGACAAATAATGTACAAGTGCTTTGTGCGCAGTAATAACATGGGCCCTCCGCGATTCGAGGTACTTCCAAGAGGATCTGTCGCGAGCTGCACGTGTTCAGGTGTTGCCCGCTTTTTTCTTGTATTTGTCTGACCATCTGTTTTGTCTGCCTTGATTCCTCCATCCCGTTCTTGGATACCATTTTGCTGCGGCGTAGCTCGTCTTTCTTGGCTAAGTCGGGCTACGTGTCCTCCCCAGCGCCATTTTTGTAGTTCTGCTTGTAGGACGACATCTTTTATTTTATAATCCATAAGAACTCATATTATCCCATAAGAACGTATGTTAACGGTTTCTCTTTGTACATCTCTGATGTTTGGAAAAATTTGAGCTGTAACATTTTTTTCGTAGGCCTAAAAATATTCTTTAATTTTGGGTAGGATTTCATATTTTTCTGACTATCTTTTTTTCGTTATCCCATACTACGAATGTTAACTGTTTCTCTTTTACAGTACTGTTTTGGAAAATATGAGTTGGAACATTTTTTTCCTAGAGCATAGAATTATTCTTTAAAGTTGGGTAGGGTTTCATGTGTGATGGATTATTTGAGGTATGTTATTTGAAGTACTCAATGTGTATTCTCAATGTATTGAAGTATTTCTTTTTAAACAATCCTCAAAGCTTAATTGAAATTTCCGCAACAATACTGCATCGATGTTTGAGAAACTCATTGTTGGTGAACGTGGTGATGATAAGTACAGCTGTTGTATTTAGTCGCGCTGCTGTACATTTAAAATAAACTTTTCAGAGATTATTCAAAACCTATTTGATAATCCATATTTTTTGTCGCGGTTTTCTGTCGTGCTTTTAGAGAACAAGTGCTGACAATAACATGATTTTGTGACATACCAGACTGTAACAATATTTTGATGAAAATTGGGGACAAAAATTTATTAAATTCGTCGTAAAAATGTTGAGGGCATAGGCATGCAGGCAGGGCGTTCCTTAGCAACCAGGGAAGCGGAAGTAAATAAACATAGCGCGGCAAGTAACGGACAGAAGATTGTGATATAAGGGTATGTAGGATTGGTGGTAAACTGGTAATGGGGTATGACGTAAAAGGAAACTCGAGATTGTTTTGTAAAAAAAGAGACAAAAATGTATGAAAGTTATCGAGAGTTGAACTTTGTAATATTGGAGAGATGAGTACTACACAGGTTATTGTAAATGATAGATGCGGGACTTGGTGGAATTTTGCGGGAAATAATTGAGCAATGAGGACTTATAAATATTTTGTGGGCGTAATTTATTTGGGAATTCTGGCACCGGGAGTGCGCAAATCGGACTTGAAGAAAATACGGACGTGAGAGCAGGGAAGAGAGGCTCGAGACATCTTGTAGTTTAGGGGATGAACTTTATATTTTATCACGTTAAAAGTTGGAGGAATTAATTAGAAGAAATAGACTTTTGGATTAAGAAAACATGACAGTCTTGAGTTAGTGCCCGGAAAAAAAAAAAATAACTTGAGGAGGAGAACAAGATACAAGAGAGAAGATTGGTCGGACGGTGGATTCTTCCTGGCCTCATCGTCCAAAGCGCATGGATATCTAAAATAGAATAATAGCGCTATAGACAATTTTTACGATCGGTCATGACCAAGGTGACATTTCATGTTAAAAAGAATTAATCGATAAATAAACTTATAACGTTCTCATTCTGAAAAAGAAAAGCTGATTATCATTTCTTTAGCATCTTGTGCAATCCACAGTTTAATAATTTCTTTCCAGAACAAATTTCAGATTCCTCGCTTCTTCCGTATGGAGAGCGGATCGAATGACCGTTTGCTAAGAAGAAAGTAAGTACCGACGACGATTATTTTCGTAAGAATCCAACCAGCAGAGCTAGTGGGATAATTATTTCCCTTTAGATGTGTTTGCGGGAAATTTAAAATCGCAACCCTTTCCTGGTTGGCCCTAAAAAATGATATAAATTCGGAAACCGGTTGCAGAAATAATTTGACTGAAACGGCTTTTCAATTTATACAGCGTAACTCCTAGACCGAGAGCTACTACGTCCATTTGCGATGAATTTCACAGTAGTTTTTACTTCCAAGTTTATAAATTACTCCTCACAATGCCCGGTGAGGGTATACCATTTAATAAAATCTGATACCTAAAAATTACTGCGTATTGAATAATAGAAAAAGGTACATTAATCATATAATTTCTCCAATAGCTTAAAGAAAACTATGCCCGCGAAAGTTCTTCCATAAGAACCTGTAGTAATTTAAACCTCTTTTATTCACAAATAAGCTGGTAAGGTCCCAATTGTTTTTACCGTCTTGAAGAACAGAGATTTTACATTCATTTAAAGTATTTTTTTGGGTACTTCACCGGGGTCGATCTAACGAACATAGTATCTTAAAATTGTATTTACCTACGCTTCGTTTGAGATGGTGTCAATAGTACGTATATAAAAAGACGGTAAGAAATTAACTTAATATTACGAATTGTGGAATATTAGTAATTTAATTAGTTTATTAGTATTAGATTTATCTATCAACTATCGATATGCATCACAGTCGCTTTGTTTGAATTGGACGTTTTCAAGTAATAGCTGAGGTGTTAGTAGTGTAGAAAATGCAAAATTTCAATATTACGTATCTGATTCCAATAACGCGATGAAGTAGTATGTAGTGTTGGAGCATCACTAGTTTTCCTATAGCTTAAAACGATCCTTTAATTTTGTACAACCTGTAACCTGTAACAACAATTGTACTACAGCTTCCGGGTCAATGACCCCCATCTCGATCAGGTTTTTCGTCCAGTTTCTCTGATCCATTGAGCAAATGCTGAGATGGCCCCTTGTTTTGCTTCTGGACATAAATGTAACTTCATTTTCTGTGCACGTCTTCTAGAATTCAGTGGGAAATACAATTATTCAAATTATCGTTTCCATGTTGTCACGGCAGGAAGTAATAAGAGCCAAAATTTATTGCTTATTTATCTTTGAAAATAGATTTTATTACATGGGAGTTTTTTTATTTTTTTTCTCCCTTTCAAACTTCATAATTTATTGCTTGTTTATCCTTAAAAATAGATTTTATTACATGGGAGTTTTTGTTTTTTTCTCCCATTCAAAAATTCAAACTTTAAGTAGTATATGACTTAGTGTAGGGATCACAAAATTTTGAAAATGTGCACACAATTCACTTTTCCCCATAGCACGTCATACGCAGTTTTTAACTGTTTTTTGACGTAAAATAAATAAAATAAAAATTTAATTTTGTATACATTTTCGTTGTCTTGCAATAAGATGTATTTTCTAGCTTTAGACTAAAATTAGCAGCTCTCATGATATAGGGAAATCTAAAAGATCCCGAAATTCGGAAACACGGCCTTTAAATAACCTGAAATTAACCTTTAATTATTGATAAGGTGTGTTTAAGTTTGGTTTTTGTGCACTGATAGCTAGCTAGATGACTTGGATATACCTAATACAGCAGCACACCACCCCTGCCTTTTACATGACACAGATTTTTAATTTATTTATTACAATATTTTAAAAATTAAGTCATCAAAAACAACGTCTTGAGGGGTGTTGAAATCAGTAAGCTCTATATATTAACTTTGATATGGTGTTTATGTATTTGATGGAGTAGATTTATGTAATTAAGATGGAAATTGAACTTGTGCGCAAAAAAGTAGGATAACTTAACAAAAATTGCATTTAGCGGCTGCTTTATATTGTTGGTCGGAATCAAATTTTAATGGATGTAGGCTAGCAATCTAGTATTACACTTTAGTTCCAAGAGTATCTTATACTATCTGTTCCGATCACAATTTCTTGCTCTCATTTCTACTCTACTGAAAATTATAAACGAAGAGTTGGTGAGCCTGGAAGTGAGCGGTCATCGCCTTTAGTAGTTGGTAATGGTTTGACCTTGAGTGGTGGGAATTGATAAGTTGGTGGCTGTCGTTGTTTATATGCGTGCCGATGTGTGTGTGTGAATATTGTTCATTCAGCGGATTTTGAGTGATTAGGGAGCGTGGAATTTATTGTAATGTGTACTTAAGATTTCTAAAGCTCTGAAAAAATGAGTTTCTCAAGTGACGAAGTGAACTTTTTGGTTTATCGTTACCTTCAAGAATCTGGTAAATTCTACTTTGGATGTTGTAATTACTGAATTATATTTTATTGTATTGTTTCCAGAATTTGAAGAAACATTAAATATGATTTGTAATTGTTCATAGTTGAATTGGTTATTTATATTGCGTTATTTATGACCCTAACCTTGCAATGCATTTCGCATATTAAACCGGTTGTTTTGGACTCGGTTTAATGCCATGTTTTTGTAAGCAACATAAGGGCCTTTTGTATGACTACATTAATATTTGCAGGTTTCCAGCATTCAGCATATACCTTTGGTATTGAGTCACATATATCACAATCTAATATCAATGGAGCGTTGGTACCCCCAGCTGCCTTGTTAAGCATATTGCAGAAAGGTCTACAGTATACAGAAGCTGAAATAAGCATAGGAGAGGTAATGCTGTTCGATTGTGCATATTTTTAGAATATTTGATATTTGAATTAGAATTAATAAGATGTGTGTTCTATGTAGGATGGAACAGAGCAACGTTTGGTGGAAAGTTTATCCCTTATTGATGCTGTCATGCCTGATGTGGTAGCCAGTCGACAACAGCAGCAACAAAATCAACAAAAACAACAAATTGTTAAAACAGAGATACAAGATATAAATGGAGATGAAGGTTAGCTTATTCATGTGAAATTTGTGACAACTTATATGTCTCTTTATTATAATTTTTGGTTAATCCCGGGTTTACGTTGCACCTCGGCCTTAGCTGTCATGGCCTCCTTAATACTACTGTATGCATGGTTTACTTTTGATTCTTGTGTCGTGAATGATACATTCTTGTGTCAGTGATTTATACACGGAATGATTAAATACTTGTTTTAGAAAATTTCTTTCAGTTGAAATGCAGTTTGTGATCCATTTTGTTCACGCTTGCAAAATTGTAACGCTTCACTACGCATGTTCAAGTTGAGAATGAGGCTCGGGCCTCCCCCTCCCTCCCCCCACGATAACATAAACATCCTTGAGTCTGTCCAATGCATAATTACCAACACATTTTATACAAATAATCTTTAAAAAAATTTTGGGCTGTATATGTTCTTTATGTTCTCCACATATATGCGAATAAATTTTGTTCAACGGAACGCTCTCTTTTAAGAAAATTTCTTTTAAAATGTTTCTTAAAATAATATAAACGATTCCTTTGTGAACAAGAACGTTCCTGCGCACGGTTGGAAGAGAATCTGATCACGTCAAGGCACAGCAATCAAGGAAGCCTAGGCTAAGGTGCACTGTTCACCCGAGATCAGCCTAATTTTATTATCTTCCTATTATTGTAATTAATATGAGATAATGTACGTTTAGCTGCTGTGCAGTCAACAGTACCTGAAAATATGGAAGTAGATGGCAGCATTGAAATTCCTCCTAGTAAGGCAACAGTACTCCGGGGTCATGAATCAGAGGTATTCATTTGTGCATGGAATCCCACAACAGATCTGCTAGCTTCAGGGTAAGTGAATATATTACAAGTTTCTTAAATATACTTAATGAATTTTTCGAATCTATGAAACTCATATACAGTAGAAATCGCTTAACTAAAACCCAATTAGCCCAAACAATCCTGGGGGAAAAGAAAAGAAAAAGGAGAGAGAAGAAAAAATGGAACTAGTGTGATGCATCATCCCTACTCGTCCTGTCAATGCTATTGTTTGAGTTACAGAGGAGAAAAGTAGAGAGAAAGACAGATCTTGGGTTTGGTTTGGGATCCAGCTTCCTATACGTTTACCGTAGCCAGTCGGTTCAAATTTTGTTGTAATGTAGTGACATTTTCATAGTCCACCTTGTCTCATATAGAACGCTTGATTTAGTGTTGCTCGCACAGTGAGAGTGGGCAATGTACTGTGCCGTGCGGCTTGTGGAATTTGTGTTGTAGAGTTTGCGTGTCATGTCAAAGAAATGGAAAAGTGTTGTTAAAAGAATGGAGGAAAGGTTAGAGGCATTTGAGAGAATTAAAAATGGCGAGCTTTTGTTAACTATTGCAGCTGATTTTGGTGTTATTACTATTGCAGAAAGGACATTTCAATTTTCTTTACATTCAATTTGTATGCAAACGTTAAGAGATTTAGGTTACAAACATCATGAAGTAGCGAAATCGGAAAGATAACCTAATAAGCATTCTCGTTTAGTGCTGTAGTATTCATTGAATGCCTTGGTGTTATTTCTTAACTCAATGAACTAGTTTTGTTATCTTTAACATGAAATTAATAGTTATGTTAATAATAATAATAATAATAATAATAATAATAATAATAATAATAAATATTGAAAATGGTTTGAAGTGGAGAAGATTACCTAAGAGAAGAATAAAAAATGAGCTTTTAATTTGCAATTTCTAATCAGTTAATACAAAATTTGTAGCTGTATTTAAGCAGCTTCACAAAATAAAATATTTCTATTGAAATTTTTTTCATAGATTTTAATCTTTAATGTTCTTTGTCTTAACATTTATTTGGGAGAAAACCACCCTAATACCTTGAGTAACAAAATTGAAAAATGTGCCAGTAAAAATTGTTTACTTTAACATTTAGATGTACACAACTTATTTGTTTTGAATGTGGTTCAAAAACATTTGATGAAGACACTTCCCTTTGTTTTGCCTAACAGTGTACATATGTTTTAAGAAATTTTTTAGGAGTCACGAATATTTGATGATTTTAATTCATGTTGATATAAATTGGTACCATTATGTATTCACATTTGAAATGAGTGGATTCTTCTTCTTCTCTCTTCTATGAAGGAAATAGTGTTGAAAAGGTTTGTTTCTATTATCTTTTCAGTTCAGGGGATAGTACCGCTCGTATTTGGGATATGAGTGATAATTCTGCTTCACCAAATCAACTTGTACTTAGACATTGCATACAAAAGGGAGGCACAGAGGTACCAAGCAACAAAGATGTCACTTCTCTGGATTGGAATGTAAGTACTCAAATTTGATTTGCGAGTTAAAAGCAAAGATTATTCTCTTTGAATTAATCGCTGTAAGGCCAATGCTGTGAATTATATTTAACCAAAACATTGAAGTTGTCTTCTTAAAATTTTGCTCAATAAAAAGCCATAAAGATTAATTTTAATGTTAGCCTAAAGCTGCTGTTATGCAGATATTTATCTGCATAAACTCTCATTACATCTTCAAACCCAATTTTTTTCATAATTTGTTTAAAGGCATGTATCTTTAACTGTGTAGTCTGCTTTTGGCCATGATTTTACTTTTCCACACTGATCTTATATTCTTTGAAGAATATATTTTAGAATCTTAATATTGAATGATTGGTTGGGGCAGGGATGGCTAAAATGGGGTAGGTGGGGCAACTTGCCCAGGTCCCAGCTTAATTGGAGCCCCAAAATTGTTTTTCTATTCAAAACCTCTATTCAAATTTTCCAACCATGTATCTATTTTTAATTCAAATGAACTAATAAATTTATTAAATATATAATTATAAGTTATTTTTGTTGCATGGAAGAAATTAAATCTGTTTATATATTGGGGGAGCGGAACTTTTCTGTTGATCTACTGCCCCTCCATGCCTAGTGTTTTCTCAGCTCGGCTTGAAAACATGTCGTATTTCTTGTTAACTTTTTTGTTTGTTTGTTTGTAATGCAAAACTTGAAATCCAGTTGTACATGGTAATGCTTTCATCTTGTGCCCAAGCAAATATTAAGTACTACAGTTCTTCTAATGTGTGTGGTTTTTGAGGAAATTCTTATGACATTTGCTTCTCAAAGGTGATTACGGTATTGTAATATGGATTTTTGTGTGCACAGTGCGATGGTACCCTTTTAGCCACTGGCTCTTATGATGGATATGCACGTATTTGGACAACTGATGGCCGACTTGCAAGTACTCTCGGTCAACACAAAGGGCCCATCTTTGCTCTAAAATGGAACAAACGAGGCAATTACATTCTGAGTGCAGGTGTTGATAAGGTAAGATATGAAAAGGTGAAGTTGAATAATGTGAAATCACAGGGTACAAGTTATTCTAAATATTTAGAAATATAAATGACTGAGTATTGTTTTTAGTCACTGAAGAATGAAATAACCATAAGAAAATCCTGAGATTTCTATTTTATTTCAGACTACAATAATATGGGATGCTGCCTCAGGGCAGTGCACTCAACAATTCTCATTCCATTCAGCGCCTGCCCTGGATGTGGATTGGCAAACGAATCAAAGTTTTGCCTCTTGTAGCACAGACCAGTGCATTCACGTTTGCAAACTTAGTGTTGATAAACCTATTAAGTCATTCCAGGGTCACACTGTGAGTGTTTTCATAAGAATATAGATCGAGATACTACATGTATTGTTTCTTAATTGATAAATTTATTTAAAAAATAACTTCTGAAATTTCCAGAATGAAGTGAATGCCATCAAATGGGATCCTCAAGGGAACCTACTAGCATCATGTTCTGATGACATGACTCTGAAAATTTGGTCAATGAAGCAGGATACTTGTGTGCATGACCTCCAAGCTCATAGTAAAGAAATTTATACTATCAAATGGAGTCCAACAGGACCTGGTACTCATAATCCAAATATGAATCTTATCCTGGCCAGGTGAGACATGTCACTATCTTGATGGAGTTAGAGCAGATCAGTTTAACTCCCTCTCAGGAGAAGTAATATGCACTTTAAAGTCTCATATTATTCTCCATGTTGCACTATGATGTGTGTTATAAGATTAAGGTTTCTTTATTAAAAACAGTAAAACTCCTATTTAAAAATAATCCTTTGGGGACCAACTAGTTTTTTATAGTGTAGTTGAAGGTTTACACAGGTCAGTTAATTTTAATAACAAAAAGTATAAATTTTCCTTACATTATTTTAATTAATTTTCTTATCCAAAGACAAAATTTGCATAGCACAAATAACAGGAACTTAAGACAAGTAATTATACATTTAACAAATATTTTGCATCTCTCTTGGTTGCCTCAATCTTCTATGAATTGTCCTTTTGTACCTTGCCTCTGTATACTGTAGAATATGTAGGGAGGAAAAGTAAGGACCTCAACAATTTGATCTCAAATACATCATAAAATCTATGTTTAAGGTTCTTTTCACTGTAACTTGTATACACATCAGGATTAAAATCTGTTAGTGCTTTCCAAAGATTTTAAAGATTAATGAGGTGGATAGAAGATACTACAAATTTGTGCCGAAAATCTATTTGTATGTATAAATATGCATACCATACCTCAGTTAGTTTAGAAGCTTTTGAGTAGAAATGTGATAAATACTTCAGAGATCTAGTTATGCTGTTCCTAATATCAATCAGATATTTTAATTTTTGTGTATACTTAACATGAAGCCCCTATGACATTTTCTGGATAATGGCTGAAAATTGTTTCTTGAAATGTTTTATTCATATAGCAAAATAGTGCATTTATAAATATGGAATAATTCCAATTTTCATTAAATGTCTGATGTTTAAAAACTAATGGTTTTCATTTAGAAAGAAGTTTCAGCTTTCCACTCAACCAAATTTCTCTCTCTCTTTCTCTCCCCCTCTCTCTTTCTCTCCCCCTCTCTCTCTCTCCCCTCTCTCTTTCTCTCCCCTCTCTTTCTCTCCCCTCTCTCTTTCTCTCCTCCTCTCTCTTTCTCTCCCCCTCTCTCTTTCTCTCCCCCTCTCTCATTCTCTCTCCCTTTCTTTCTTGAAAGCAATATTACATATTAGCCGATTAGGTGACTGAGATCAATAACGCAGTAGTATTGTAGCGATCTCAGACCGAAGGATTGCAAGTTCGAGTCCTCCCTTGGGCATGGTTGTATTTGTGTTCGACCTTTCACTTCTTATCATCACGATATCATTTCATTTTCACAGTTACCATAATGTTAACTCCAGTAGTGATCGCTAATGACCAAGATGTTCTTGCACCTTAATAAAAAAACAACTACAAAACTATTAAAGAATGTGTAAAAAGTGCTTTTATTTCCTGCCTAAGAAAAGATATTGAATAGATAAATTTATCAAAATCAACTTCAGCTTGATTTATTCTAAAACAGAGTTTGAACTTGTATATGAATGATGTATGTATAAAAAAAATTAATGTATTATTCTTTCTAATTTTTTTTCTAGTGCTTCATTCGACTCCACTGTTAGATTATGGGATGTTGAGCGTGGTGCGTGTATCCATACTCTGACGAAACATACAGAACCTGTTTATAGTGTTGCCTTCTCTCCTGATGGAAAGTACCTTGCGTCTGGAAGTTTTGACAAATGTGTGCATATCTGGTCCACTCAAGTGAGTACATTTCGATAAGCAAATGACACAAGTCTTGGGCATGTGGAAGAGGTGTATCTACCCCTCCCATTTAAACTGGGATTCTCAGGAACATTTTCTCAGAAACTATTAAAACTCTCTTTTCAATTTTTCTCATAGAATTATCTAAATCTTGATGTACACTTTAATTAGAAATTTTTGTGAAATTTGTATTATTTCTGGAAATATAAAATTTTAAAAAGCAGGGTAAATTATTCCCAAAAATGCAATTGAACAGCTGTTTTAAGGAAAAAATTTTTATGAACACAGATTCAGATAAAAAGCATGATACTTCCATCCATGAACTCCAACATAGCCATAAGATCTTTGTTTTTTTCATTACTGATTTTGTAATGAGAAACAAAATATGGAAGCTTTTCTAGCCCACTAACCTAGCAGGACTCTGTCCTTGTTTGAAAATATTATTTTCTTTCCAATCTTCAATTCACTGTAAGTCTTTTTTGTTTTCACAATCATACCATTTGACTTCTCAATTTTAATGTATGACACTACTTATTTGTAATATGTTTGTATGATGTATCTGCTATGTACCAAAGTCAAAGAAGTTTTCTTTTTCCGTTATAACTACCTAGTCTTCATTGCTCATTGTTTACTGTAGCACTTTTCACTATATCACAAAATTAATTGTAAGAGTATAATATTAGATTTCATACCTTGGAAAGTGGTACACTTTTTCCAGGTTTTTCTTTTCCTTGTGATGTATATAGCTATCCAGGTTCTCTCTGATTTATTGAAGGTTTCCCTCTTTAGTCATTTTTGTATTTGTTTCACTCGTTTTGTAAAAATATTTCATCAGTATCGCTAAACTGTAACAGTATTCACACACAAGAACACATACTGCTACCAACTGATGTACAACGCTGAACGCAATAATGGTTCTTGTATCCTTCTCCACAGATCTGCTTATGGAGTTGTATCTTGCACCATCTGTTGTCAATGCAACAACTACATAGTCAGCAGCTTGGTCTTCTATCTGTGACCATTGAATAGGCAGGAGGGCTTGCACCGTTTTGCCAGTCTGCTTTTTAAATATGAACATTCATTAACCAAATTATGAACATTTACTCATGTTCTGAGATCATAATCTATTCAAAATTGAAAATAAAGCGCAAAACAATATCATTGGACACATTCCAGTTGTTGTCTGTCTTCTCGCTAACTTATGAGCACATAAAACATTCAGAATCTTTTATTTTCTCTAAATAAAGTAAAAAAAATAAAACATGAGAAGAGTGACTCACAGGACCATTCTCCATTTGCAGATTATGTATACATTCGAAATCTTGAAGTAGTTAGAATTGTCAGTTTGAGAATAACGCACACTGTTATTTAAACTATAGAGAAACTTATTTATATTAAAAAAAAAAAAAAAAAGTCAGAATGTCCTTGAAATACTAAAAATATTTATTTAATATAAATATTAACCAAATTAATAGGGTTGGTTTATTTCTAAGGGTTTTACAAATTAATATTGTTTCTCTTCTGCTATTGATCACCTTAATCTCTTTAATTTTCTTGCAGAGTGGACAATTGGTGCACAGCTACAAGGGTACCGGAGGCATTTTTGAAGTGTGTTGGAATTCGAGAGGTGACAAAGTTGGTGCTAGTGCCTCTGATGGCAGTGTAAGTAGTTGCAAGAAATCTTGTTTTTTCAATTGATTCTACTCTTCTAAAATACGTGTGTCTGTCAGTTTGTATGTAGAAATTAATTGCGGTGAATTCTTTGAACAGAAATAAACAATTCTTTATGATAAAAGTTAATTTTTACGTTTGGTCTATGCTTCTTCATTCATTTATGAATACTATAATATAAATACTATTTTTGTTGAGATGTGTTGATTAAATTTTATTATTTATATTATTAAAACCAAATTAGAATAAATTATTAAGATATTGTGATCAATACTTTCAAATCCTCAGCATTGTTGTGAAACTTGAGCCTTTGTTGAAATATGAATAAAATGATTGAATTGGTTTGTTTATTTTATTTGAAGCTTGAATGTGGCATTTAATTTAACCCTTTTGTGTGGTCTTGTTCCAGGTGTTTGTTCTTGATTTACGTAAGCTGTAGCTCCTGTCTCCCAGCCATGGTGATCTCAAAAAGTGTTGTGCTGGGCCTTGATTCCTTAAGTATTGTACAATTGTCTTCTGTACGTGAACTGACTTGTTTAGTTTGTAAGCCTAGAGAACTGAGAGTTTTAATTTCTATAACAATAATCAGAGCCTATTATTACTAATACAAATTGTTTTCTTAATATATTTTATCCTGTTCTTACTCCCTACATCTCCCTTATCAGAATTCTTTATTATTATTTTTTATTTGGTTATTCAGAAGAGTAGATTAGTATATTTTGGGAAGGTGTAAGGTGTGGAAGTGGTGAGTGGTGTTCATATCAACAAAAAAAGAAAAGAAGAAGATTGTGATGTTGTAAATGCCACTAGGTGAATGTAGAAGTAGTGTCTTCCCAGCCTCTTCTTCATCTATTAGGATTGTGTATGGTGTAGATAGTAAATGAAATTAAGGTGTGTAATTGAGCATTGAACTTTGTTAGAATGTGTAATGAAACAAGTCATTGCTGGATAAAGTGAATTGGCCCTATGGTGGTTGACTTCTGATACAGAAATTTACTTCAAGTTACTATACCCCAGTAAAAACATTGGGCAAAGTAATCAACACAGTGCATTCATCATCTGGAGAGTGAGCTGTACCTGACAAGTAATCAACATCTGTTTCTGTGCATATCTCATGGAAGCACAAGTGTTTGCTTCTATGTATGGCAAGATTAACTTCAGTAGATGGAGTACTTGAGTGCAGGTGACACCATATGGAGAGATAGTGACAGTATCAGGCTTCTGTATTACATTGAACGGAGGGTGAACTCGCAACAGGTAAGAAATTAACATCAAATTTTTGCTTAAGTTTTCAGTGAATGTTTGTTTTTATTTTTAACAAATTGGCAAGAAATATTGATCTGTGTGAGATAATGTTCTTAGTGGTTTCTTTATTTTGAATAAATGGAATGTCCAATGTAAATGAGATAAGGGTGAGAACATCAGAAAAATAATTGAAAATATAAAATAATCCATTTATCAACAAAAGGACGTACTAATTGCAGCTCTAATCACAGCCAAGCAAACCTTTTCCCACTTATAAATATTTTGTAAGCTTATGATTGAGTGTGGACAAGATAGGAAGAAGATAGTATGCAAGATGGATGGGTATTGTATTTTTGTGCAGTAAATCTGTTATAGCCACAGAACACCATCATTTTAGCTTTACTATACTATTAACAAACTGGTGATTTTTTTTCAGCCCTGATAAAGCATAGAAAATTCTGAAATCAAACAATGTTGTTGTTTTTCTTATGTTATACACTTCACTTGTGCAATGGTGTGAGGAACGTGTTTATTGTCAGTGGTTCTAAAGAATAGGTGGTGGTTTGTTTTTCAAAATATCTTGAAAATGGTCAAACATAGCAACATTCTACAGTGAAAGCTGGTCCAGTGTGTGCTTTGTTTAAGCAGTCAGCTCTTGTAATGGCAGTTTTTCATGGAACCAATTGATTTTTCCATACAAAAAGTGGATTTTTTCATCCATTACTGTGCTTTATTTTCCTTTCTCAAGTCAAGTCTCATCACATCGTAGTCAGTCAGTGCCTTTTATCCCTTCGGCCAGGGGCTCCACGACGTTAGATCCCGGGGTTCCTGGCCGGTCACCCAACCAAGAACCCGCGAGTCTCGTATTCGCTTAACCTTCGTGTCTTCACGGAGCGTAGTAAAAGAAATTCGGCTAGTGCCACCGGCTCTCATTTAAACCACCAGCAGCCAGACATATTTCATAGATTAATTATTAACATGCATTAACAATTTTAGCCTATTTGGCAATTTTGCTTCAAGCAATTTTAAGCTTGTTATAGAACAAGAAGTGGAAGAGTTGTGAAGGTATGGTTCATTGAGTCTCTTCTTGCAAAGAGATGCAGTGTTAGATTACTAAGAACAGTGGTATCTAGAGTCGCCTAACTGCCTGGAGAATTAAATTCTGTTTCAGATATCAAAAATAATTTTTGATAATGTTTCTATGAAATAACAGTGCATTAGTTTTGCCCGTTGCCCAGCATTCGTGTGAAGTTTGCTGACCTTTGCTTCTCCTCATCCTGGGAACTTGTCAATGACCTGCAGAAAATACTGTGTGCATGAATCCAATCTGTTGAGAATGTGAACTGCATTCAGGTTTAGTTGCAAGTTGGGTTTGGTGAGAACAGAATGTTAGATTTGTGAATAGGGGAATAAATGACAATTAAGGTGTTTTGACACTAGCCAAGAGGAGGCAAGTGATCTCACAAAACAGAAAAGGGTTTTATGAGAGAGGTTTTAAGAGCAGTAGGAACTAATAAAATTATAAAAAAAAGGTAACATTTCCAAGAAGTTTTGAAACCTGAACAGCTTAAAAGAGGAAAGAATTCATCTAACAATTATACAAGACATTTTTTCTTAGAGGAAAATCCATGAGTAAACAGATTTGTTTGTATTTTATAATTTAAGTTTGTTCTGTAATGTATATTAAGTAGTTTTAGGTCATTAAATTGACTTTATGGAAAACCTATTGTAATGCTTAACAATTAGCACAATTAGATGTGATGTATGCTTGCCCTGTTCATATAATCTTGCGTAAGCAGCCACCTCTGTTAACGGTCAGTTTTGCTGGAATCACTTGTAACCTCTTATAAGACAGATTTCACTCTAAATACAAAATTCCAGAAAAGCGATTTATTGAACCACGTCATTTTCATGTCTGTAGATAATTTTGTGGCAATGTCTATAATGGTAACTACAGATTCCATTAAGGAAAAAACATCAATATTGTAGTTGAATTGTTTGTGTTGCAATTATAAATTTTTACAAATTTCCTAAAATGTAGAGAGTTACTGAAAATGGACGGCAGAATTTTTTTAACCATAACTTGCTCTAAAAAAATCAAAATTAAAACAAATTTAAAGAAAAGATTTGGAACCATTTGCAAGCAATCTTGTTTTTAAAATTACCATATTTCAAGCAAAATTACATGAATACTATTCAGTTTCAAAAAATTTTACATGACCTGTTTAAATATCTAACTTCAAAGAACAAATTTCTATCTTCAACATTGTACAGATTGTCAATATGGTAGCATGTTTCATAACTAACATATTTACAAATAATACTAAGAAGAGTGTCAGCCTTATAAAACAAGGAGCTTGTGGCGTGTGAGCTCAAGTACAAAAATAATGAGGTTGTGGGTTTGAAACCTGCATAAAGTATGAATGTTTTAACTTGTGTTAATGGCTTGGAGGGCATGCTGAGACTCCTGTATTCCATCTACGCTAATTCTTCTGTGATCTCTTGGCCCGACAGGCATTTTTGTATTTAATTTGGGTAATAGAGGACCTGGGTCACGGAACTATGGTACAGGCACCCAGGGATAAAATCTTTGATCCCGGTGAATAAGCTGATATTAAGTCATAAACACTTAATTTTACAGGAGAACAAAAAACAACTTTTAACTGAATTGAATCAGGGATTAATGATATTTAAATGAAGGTGATATACAAACGAAACTATTTGTGTGTAGATTTGGTTTGAATATTAATCCCTGACTTAAAGCATTAGTTTTTTGTTGCGTCGTTGTTGACGCAACGCGTCTCTTAACCGTTGTGGGGTGTTGAGCGCTTTTGTTGGAGTAATCCTCCGTTACCAAGTAATTACTGTATTTGTCGAGTCTCGTCACGTCGCAGTCAGTCAGGGCCTTTTATCCCTTCGGCCAGGGCCTCGACGCCGTTAGATCCCGGGGTTCCTGGCCGGTCACCCAACCACTAACCCGCGAGTCTCGAATTCGATTAACCTTCGTGACTTCACGGAGCGTAGTAAACGAATTCGGCTAGCGCCGCCGGCGCTAGTTTTTTGTTATTTTTTGCTCCCCTGTAAAATTAAGATTTTTTTGACTTATCTGTAGACTTCGGATGTTTAGGGAAATGCCTATTTTATTCTAGTGAACTTATTTGAAGGCTGATAATATGTGCATGAATCATGGCAAATGATGACATATGACAAAGTTTTATAATGCTTATTTTTTGCATAAATGCCTTTTTTTTTCATAAATGCCTTCTCTTTGCATAAATACCTTTTTTAGGACATTCTTGCCTTTTTATTTATTATTTTTATACACAATGTTAAGATATCGGAAAATCGGCGATGATCCAACGTGACCATACATTACGAAACCTTCAATTCACGTCTTGGTATTTTAAAATACAGGATAATTCCCGAGAGGATACCAACTGTTTTTTCTCCATTTCCCTATTTCATAAATACCAGCCATGATCTCAGAACATGGTCGATTGACAATACACCGAGGGCACCGAAATTTTAAGTGGAAATAATTATAAAATCCCGGAAGGTTTCAGTGTTGCTACTGTTGGGACTTCTAAAATATATACAAGTCACATTATTCAGATATCCTTCTCCGCATTCAAACTGATTTGGTCTCCCTGTCGTCGCAAATTTGAAATTGTGATCGTTGAAAAGTTACTAGTAATATGCTAATATTACTGGTTAATGCAAACTACTAATAATAAAATGTAGAAGAGTTGTAAACATGTAAATCTAGTTTTACATTAAAATGTACGAACTTGTTTTGTGCACTTAAGTTTACAAAATAATATAGACAAAAATTACAATTTTTCATTTTAATGTGTACTTAACTTATGACAATTCCTTTTTTCTCCGTATTCTTGACATTTTCTGTGCCTTTTTAGGCGCCTAAAAGGCGATTTTTAAGTGCCTAAACATCCGATGTCTACTTATTCACAGGGGTAAAAGAAAGTTACACGATTGAGCAGTGCGCTACTTTGACTTACGTGTGCCCCAGGCTATCAAATTTTTTAGCGCCCTTTTAATTTGATTTTTAAACATCAAAGCTATTTATAATATTTTGAATAAAAAAATTGTTTTACAATATTTGTAATCGACGCAAATATTGTGTATGTATAAATAATTGATTACACGCAGTGCTTGATTTTAAAATTTTAGGTTCCGGAACGCGCCCAAATTAATTAATCAACAGAAATGTTGTATTATATTTAATAATTATTCCCGAGGTACCGGGACGCCGTTCCATCGGTTCCCCAGAAATGAAGCCCTGATTATACGTATACGTATAAATAGTTCTCACGGCGATATTGTTTTAATAAATTCACGATATTTTTGTATTCATTTTATCTGTATTTTTTAATGGATATATTTGATTAATCAACATTTTCTTTTGTTACAAATGTAGAATATTTCAATAAAAACATTCAAAAGTTGACGCATCCGCTGAAATTCGTCCGTCCCCCAAAATTGCCCGCCCCACGCTGCAGCCTACTCAGCCTGTTCGGTAATCTAGCCCTGGGATTGAGATAGGTTGCGATGAACGGGAAGTGAGAAAGTGCTCTTCGCTGAGAATGCCTCCAGAGGAGCGGTTGGTATGGCGGGACATCGAGTGTTGCCACGTCGATGGGAGAATACCAGTTTTGGAGAAATTCCGGTTTCGGTGTAGGCGCTTGTTTTGGTCATAGGACTGACGATGGACGAACTGACAATGGGGGGAAGGAGGTACTCGGTATTGGGGGTCCCAAAAAAACATTTCCAACAAAATCCTCTCATTGGCTTTGCTAAGCTTTCAAATTCAATCAAACTTGAAAAATCATAATCATTTCGAGATTTTTTTCACTTCCATAAAGTGATTACAAACGTCCCCTATACATCGCTGCGTTGCTTTAGTCAATGGTCTGATCCGATGATACGGATTCGAAGGAAGAATTCTCAGGAGGGTTTCCCCGATTCCTGAGCCTGACCGCGCGTGAATCGTCAGTCGTCCAGGCTTACACGGAACATCAGATAAGCCCTGAACAACTAATAATTGCCATCGATTACTTCAGCGCATGTTTACGACGAGCTACAACCGAGATCGTGTCTTCGCCGTCGGCCATAGCCACTGATGCACCGACGAGTACGCATGGACGAAGAACAAGAGTTCACATGCTTACGGTCCCGCAGGATAGGACCTCCTAGAGACATTTCAAAATTTTAATTAGGTGCATAATTTGAAAACAAAGATTTTAATTATTTTGAATACGTATGTTCAATTTCTTCTTTGTCTACGTAAAAAATACGTCTCGAAAAAGAAAAGTACCATAAAGGAAGGCTTTGTGCCACTTTTGAATATTTTAGTAAATAACTTGTGTATTTTTTATATAATTAACAAAGTTATAGCAGTATACGAAATTTAAAAACAAGCTTTGTCTATTTTGGGGGGTGATAATGAAATAATCTCTTTGAACAAAAAAATGTTACCTAAACTTGGAGGTTTATTTGTGTTTGTGAGATATTCCAAACACATTTTTATTTCTTCTGAATTCTTCAGGGACATCGCCTTCAATATTCTGAATCTTGTTGCAAACTGAAGATCGTTCAATTAATTAAAAATTTTTTGCAAAACAGGTGTGCAAAAAAAATGTTCTCCAGCTGTTTCGGTTTAGTTGACTGATTCTTACGTTGTGTAGTGCTCTAAATCCAAGAATGACAACCGTTGTGTTCTGGGGCGTCAGGTTTTTGAACAAACGGATTATCATAGTTTAAAAAATCTCTTACGCAAATATTTTATTTACATAAAAATATTAACTCATTTGCACGGGTGACGACAAAATTAACATCACACACAATCGGATTGTTTATGATTTTTTTTTAACTTCAAACTTAAAAGCTTTTTCTCTTTGTAGGTAGTTTCCGGAAGATCCATGTACAACATTCAGCATAAGTCGATCATCATAGACTAATTTACTCGATTTCCATTGATGCCTTCTTATCGTTTCTTTTATATCTTGATGGAAAACATTTACTCTCCTTGCTCTTTCTCACTACTCCAAAATTTCAGGAAAATAGTCAATGTGTTAGAGAGGACTTTTGAGCTGATGGAGCAACCAAGCTTTTGGAATGCTTTCAACATTGTTTCTAGTATTTTCTTGTGGTTTGGCTCCTTTTGGCTTCCCAAAAAGTTTTTTATGACTTCAGAAAAGGCAACCCATGCTTCTTTTTGAGTTGGAGTCTTTGAATTGTTGAAGCCTTTGTCGGATATGAGTTTTCTAATATCCGACCCAACAAAAACTCCCTCTTTCAGTTTTGCTACCGATAGACCTGGAAACTTGTGGAGTATCCAAAGAACAAGTTAATGCACGCATGAACATCTGCGGGGGGCAGGCCCCTAGTAAGCCACTCAACAATGCAGTGGTCCCTATCAGGACCAATACATATGTGTATTTTCATGTTATGGGGAGGACTGGCAGTAATATAAATTTGTTTTTCCATGTATCGCCTTTTCCCAAGTGATGAATTTGAAATTAAGTGATATCCAGCTACCTGTTTGAGTAAGTTACATTTCGATTGTGAAAAAACCTGACGTCCAGGAAGAAACGGTGGTCATTTTCGAATTCGGCACATCCAAAAACACAAGAATCAGATAAAATTATTAAAATCTGGTTGCAGACCTGTGTAATTGCTTGTTCTGGACCCATGGTTTCTAAAATTTACAAAAGTCAAGCATTAAAAGTATCTCCCACAATATCAAATAGGTCCCACGAACAGCAAAGGAGTAAAATAACTAGATGTAACTTTTTAAACTATAGAAAGCTAAGTACACTGAATAACAGAACAGAAACATTATATTGATGTAACCTTTTAATTTTCCAATACTATACTTGGAGGAGAAGAATTGAAATCACCTCAACAATACGATCTCGAATATTTGCGCGTAAAGGCAGTGTTCAAGATTCTTTTAAGGTGCAATGTGACACATACGTCAAGGTTACTGTCCATTAGAATTCTTTTAAAGATGGTTGTGATTAGTGCAGGTGGCGGGGAGACGCACACAAATTTGTACCCGAAAATCAGGAAGAATGTATGCATGTATACACTATGTACGTACGTAATGTAATATGTGTGCACAAATGTACTATGTGTGCATGCATGTATGGATGAATGAACCAAGCATAGAGCGCTGTCTTCGCATTCGGGAGGCCTGAATTCAATCCTCCTGCCGACCTTCCTGTTCGGAGTTTTCGTGGTTTCCTTCGGTCATCCAATGCTGGGATGGTTCTACTGAAAAGCTACGACCGCGAAATCGTCGTTGCTAGCTGAATTCGTTAACTATATGAAATCACGAAGGTTCAGCTAATTCGGGACATGGCGGGTTCCTGGTTAGATGACCGTCTAGGTACCCTCGGATCTCACGGCGCTGAGGCCAATTGCCCTGACCGGGTTATATAATGGCTAAATACAATAACAATTGTACAAATGGATGGATGGCGGATGAATGTATGAGTCTCGCATAACTGTCCAACTACACGCTTTTCAGCTTAAACTTGGTAAATGTCAGGAGTCAGATATTGTTGTCCCGTTCCAGGGATCATTAGGATATTTTCATTGAAGAGTACTTTACACGAAATCACTGTGTTAATTCCTGAATTTTCTGGAAAATGGCTGCATTTTTTGCTCCAATAGAAGAAAGTGTATGTAAAAACGTATATGGTTCTCATTTTCATAAAAGTCTGAAAATTTTGCGAAAGCTCAACATTTTTCGAGTCTGTCAGACACCTCTAGTAATACAGGAAGATATTTGTCTCTTATTGTAAATAGTTAGTGGCCGTCACTGAGCAAAAACCAATGCATGAACTGTTCGTAAATGTGTTTTCAAATTTTCCCGAAGTGGATTGAAGTTTCAGAAATGCTGTTAAATGAGTTAAAGTCAAATAGGATCAGAAGATACCAATCATCTCTTCGAGAATTTTCTGTTTCCAGTAGATTATGATACACCTTCTTGGAGTAAAGTGCTCTGAACCCTCCCCATCCGGAAGTTGGTGAAGAACCCTAACATATGACTTCGGGGCAATAAATATACTTGTTTTTAGGTTTCACAATTAAAACGAAATTTATCTTCGAGTTTCATCAAAAGTTCCAAACAGTCACACTGCGAGTAACATTTCGTGAGCATGGATCGCTAAGTTAATGAACTGTGTCATAAACGATAACAAAAATGTCCGCGGTGTATCTCGTACATTTTTTTGTGCACAGACGAAGTTTAGAGATGCAACTCATATTTTTCTCTCTGAGCCGATTTGTATATTGAGCATATATATGATATGCAATATTCATAGCCAATTTGTATGCATAATGTTTGATTCCGGTGCTAATAAGTCATAAACATTCAATTTTACAGGAGAGCAAGAAACAACTTGTAACTGAATTAAATTAGAGTTTAATGATATTCAAACGAATGTGATATTTAAATGAAACTATTCGTGTGTACGTTTTGTTTGAATATCGTTAATCCCTGATTTACAGCATTAGTTTAAAGAGGTTTTTTTTCTCCCCTGTCAAATTATTATTTTTTTTTTCAGCTTATTCACCGCGGTCAAAGAATTTTCTATGGCTGCGACTAAGACTAATTCCACTGTACTGTGTACTAATTCCACAGTCGAAAGTCGCGCTTCGTTAATTTCCATCTATTATCTACTCGTAAATGGGCCCACGTGCGCCTGGTCACCCTCCCTCACTCTCACTATCCCTCTCTCACCCTCACCCTATTCACTCTCACTACTCTCAATCACTCTCTCACTACTCTCCTCACTCTCTCACACTCACTCACATCACTCTCTGCACACTCACTCCCACTGACTCACACTCACTGACTCTCTCTGGCACTCACTCTCACTCACTCACCCTCTCACTCACACTCACCCTCTCACTCACACTCACCCTCTCACTCACACTCACCCTCTCACTCACACTCACCCTCTCACTCACCTCACCTCTCACTCACACTCACCTCACTCACTCACCTCACTTCACTCACACTCACTCTCACTCACCTCACCCCTCACCACTCACCTTCACTCACTACCTCCTCACTCACTCACACTCATTCATTCACACGCTCACGAACCGTCGCGCGCCCGCCCATACGTATGCCAGATCGATAGGAGCCCAATACTACAGTTATTAAGAGTCCGAATCTTAATTAATGTTTTTATTCACTCATAATTCTTGTTTTGAAAACACTCATTATCTGATGAAATGTATTGGGCGCTCACGACCAGACAAATAAACGCAACAGGGTTACTCATCCTACTCATCGGGAAAGCCAAAAATACAGAGTAGCCCTACTGATAATTTAGAGGATTGGACAGTAAAAAAATCCTTTGGAGCTATTTGAACCAAATTTTGCACGAATACTTTCAATCGCCAGAAGAAAACATGTGTGTTTGTGATTCAAACTTCCATTCCAGTTGTTTTTGTTTGGTTACTTTTCCACAACTTGATTTAAAGTAAACCATAATGCAACTAGGCATTAGGGCAGCAGGCGATGACACAGGTCGGGGTGGGACTGAGCGGGGCGGAGTGTGGAGTGTGGCGGGGATGTAAATAAAAGTAACTGGAAAATTTACAGGAAGATTTTTTAGGAATCGCATGCTAATGCCATTCCGGTACCCGGAGTATACAATGAGGGGAGGGGGCAATGCCAGGCCCCAGAATAAATGGCAATACAACTGCAAGAATTTTGTTTATATTTAAGTAATAATATATGCATTTAGCTATATATTAAAATCATTCTGCTATCGGTTTGGCATCTGTTTTCGGTTGTTGAGGTAGCTAAAGGCAATTTCATGTTCTGAACCTTTTCTGTACGTGCGATCCTTTCCACAAGAGGGAATTCTTTTTTTGAAGATCTTCATTCACTACAACAGCTTTGCCCATTACACTGTCCTATACATCGAGAGTTAATAAAATAAGATTTTAACGTGATTTTGATCAAGTGTGGCTGTAAGATAAAGTGGACGTTTCCATGAAGCTATTATGCATGGTGATAGTTTGGATTTTTTTTGTTTGTAAACATCCGGTAAGTTAAATGACGAGTCTATCGTCAAGGGTTATACAGATTCTAATAAAAGGAGTACTAAACAAAGAACCAGTAACTCCTTACCTCAACAAAGATGTTGAAAAAAATAATTAGCTGGGTTCTCCCCTTCCTGCCCCCCCTCCTCATTCGTATACGACTGTTAAATAGACTATATCCAATATCGATTTATTGCAGTTAGCATATTATAAAGATATTACCTAAAAGGACTGTATGAGTGTATATGCGTGTATGTATAAATTGTTTGTTTCACAAACATTGTTGAACCAATAGATTGATCCCAAATTTTGCGTGAATGTTTTTGAGTTACCGAGAAAAAAACATACGGCGATTTACAATGAAAAATGTTATCCCGAAATATGATTTTTCCAAAAACCAATTTAATTGACCATGTAATCGAATCTGTCTATGGGCAATCCGTCTAGACGTTTCCTTGGACGACGAGAGGCGAGCCGGACGCAGTGCTCGGGGCAGGACGGCAGCGGCAGAGGGGGCGTGGCTGGTTGAGCGGAATGGAAGGGGGGATGTGACGGAGCGGGTCGGGCAGGAAGGCAGGCAAGGCAGACGAGTCTGATTAATAGATTGTGACTATTCCATTCGTGAAATTAAAACCAATAATATTTAACACTACTTATAAAATTACCTAATTAGGTCTGCGTATCTAAAAAAAAGAAGAAAAAAAACCTCTTCGTCTATCCAAACCGGGAGCGGTAGCTCAGTGCATCAACTGATGTCACTGCAGCGCCTCTGACCAGGAGGTCCTAAGTTCCCACTCCCTACGGCGGCAGGATTTTCGACACTAGCTTTTCAGCTAGGTCGAATTCAGTCGCTGTCTGGAGGATCATTCTAGCGGCCGGCTGCTCTGATCGGTAGTTTTCCGTGGTTTCTCCGAACAACACCAGGCGAATGCGGGAGCAGTACCCTATCAAACGGGCCACGAACCGCGCGCGATCTGTTCTTCCCATTCCTTGTCCTATCCTCTCCCCTTACACATACACATTTACACTAACATGCACTACACTATCACATATTCCGGGAGACCGGTCGGGAGCTTAGAGTTTGTCCCAACTGGGGTGGTGTCCCGCTGGTGGGGGAGTCCTGGTTAGGGGGAAACCCCACTAGCCGACGGTAGGTCGGCGCCGGATCTCGCCATCATGCGTGGGAAGATCACCGCCATCTCCCGAGAAAAAAAGCATGCACTACACTAACGGGACTAATGACCAGAACAGTTGACCTGCCCGGAAATACGAAAAAATCAATCAATTCTATCCAATTTTTCTTACTGCTCCTCTCTACTGGCTAATAATAAACTGCGACTCATCTACCTTACGAGGCGGTATGTATCGATTGCTCTTTGATTTGAATCTGCTTTCAGTTATTTTCAGTATTTGGCGCGTTTTGGAACTTTGTTGGACGTAATTTTTATTCCGGAATAGTCCACCCGTGCGTTGGAAAAAGTCGATAAATCCCTGACCCGCGAAGCGAGCCCGTGCAATGCCGGCTAAATTAGCTAGTGTTTATAACCGTTAGGCGGTTATACTTCCCTTCTGACGCAATGGTGCGTCTATCGAACATGACAGTGTTTGCAGGCTGAGTAAATATTATGAATAATATTTTAAGGCGATGTAATGAAAGTTCATACTCCTACTTTATTGTAGCAGATACCTTTCCAATGTGATAGTACGAAATAATCATTTGGATTCCTAAAGAAATTTTTGTTGTGTAGGGATCTGGGAAAGAATTAGAATCGGCATTAACAGAATAAGTACCAGCTTCTCCTCATAGAGTTTTGTTTCTCCGTCAAATTAAAAGAAATATAAAGTTTCTTTTTTTTTGTCCGAAAATGTTCCAGAGAATATTGTCATCTTTACCTTCTTTTTTCCTGATAAAGGAATTACTACAGTTGACTCCGGTTATAGTGAACTTGTAGGAACTAACACTTTCGGTTCACTATAGCCGATGGAGTCAAAATTAAATATAATTTCTCCACAATGATTGATTTTGTTAATACAGAGATACAGCAAAATATATTGGCAGCATGAAATGAAATTTCAATATCTTTATTTTTCCTTAAAAAAATTTATTATTTTCAAATGTCTGCTTCGTACATTTTTCATTTGTAATTTCTCTAGGTCCTTCTCCAGAATTCGTCCTCTCTCCGTACTTTATTCTGCATTCTCCATTACCTCTAAGTATCGTAATGCAGTCTTGACACCCTTCAATGCCATTTCCGCTGTTGGAACACCATCCCATTCTCCGAAGGAATTTGTGGCAGAGGCAAAATATTATTTTACGGGAGGGAATTATTTTTCAGGATGTTGTATTTCCTCTGTTCACTATAGCCGAGGTTCAGGTTCACTATAATCGAATATTTTAATGCTTAACTGTCCGTGATGTAAGTGAAACGGGACCAGTGACTTCAGTTTACTACAACTGAGGGTTCATTATATCCGAGTTCACTATTACCACGTTCGACTCTATTATACCTCAACCGGAAGGCGGGAGCATGGTAAGCAACAAATGCCTACACATGGTCATGCTCTAAATAATTTACGCAAACAGTTCAGAATCTTCAATGTTAAGAATCAAACTTTTTATTATTACAACTTTTTAACGAGTTTTTCATGTTACTTGATAGAAGAACGCGTTTAAGAAAACTGAAATAGAATATTACTTTCCTTATATTTCTTCAGATACATAGAATTAGTGCTGACACGAGATTCATTCAAAATCGAAGTGGATATGCTTCCTGATTCTGTTCAGGAGTGGACAATAAATCAAATGTTATGTCCAAGCAAAAGCAGAGTTCTCAAACAGCCAAACATGAATGTTGAAAAAAATTGTTTTAGCTGTTTTCCTACCTTCGCGACCATTAAGATGACAAAGGTACTTCAGAAAAATAATCCTTATCAGACTTTTTTTGAAATTTTTACATACATAAACTTTTTCTTTTTGTGCTTCAACGGTTTTTCCAACGACGGATGGTTTTGTTGACGTAACGTTAAGCTGGAAAAGTTATTTCAGCCAAAACTATTTTCTTTATAACCAGAATATCGTGCTATTTTTTAACTTTTCAAATACGCAAAAAATGTTGTTCTGACCGTTTTTTTTTCGAGAAAAAAAATTCGAAGAAAAAACAAACTATCTCAACAAGAATACGTACACGGTCAGAAATGAAATCAACGTTAATGTAGATTAATGTATTAAATAAATAAAAGTTATCTACCTCACCAGCGATCTTATTTATAATTTATTAATGTACATGAAACTTAATGTATCTATACATTAAAAAGAGCTTAATATATTTGTACATTAAATTTAATCCTTAAATTAAAATCAGTGTAGATTTAATATAGAGGTTCTCCCGTTCTCCTGCCACTCATCATTCATATCATGTATTAATAATCTCCTGTCCACCAAGATCAATCATTTCTTCCTTCCACATATGATCATAAAGCTTTGATTCTTGAATATCAATGTTCATGTATACGTTAAATTTAATGTACATTCATGATAATTACTTAAACGGACATGTAAAGAAAGAACGGAGGAATTTCTGACGGTTTGAAGGGCAACTTCTATCACTGCTATTAGGTTTCCTAGTGAGTTTCAGGTATGCAGCCTACTGATTTCAAGTACAGCTTCACCAATGAATAATTTCTCACATGTAAAGTTAGGTTTAACATGTATTAACGTCTGCCTAATAAATATATCATCCAATGTAAGACCAGAATATGGGTCGTTTATCTATGTGAATGTGACAGTCATCGTGCCATTTTAAGTGGGTGAACTAACAGGACAAATAAAGATTTTCATTCCTGAATGTAGAATAATTAGGTGATATTAGAGATAAAATATGCCTGAAGAAATTGATAATTTTGCAATAAACTTGTATCTCAAATATGTATCAGATTAGCCTCATCTGAGACGTCCCCTGAGGTTCGACCGAAACGAAGAGGAAGCTTGTTATTTTTCATATTTACGTTGGGTTGGGAGCCTCACGGTCACGTATTTTCCAAGCACGTTAGTGATTTTACACATTCGATAAGAGCAATATGAAGCGTCAACACTATTCCTCTGTTTCCCGCGAGAAGTTCATGTTCTGTCTGCACGCTTCAATTGAAACGGTAATAGCTGCGTGTTCAAATCCATTTGTATCCTCCAGATGTCAGGAAAATAAATAATTCTCAGTTCCGTGCACATCATATTCAAGAAATGTGTTTGTATACATTTTTATATCTCATTAGGTCCGTACATTTTCAAATCTGGTGTATCTTTCCCTCCATTATATATAGGCATTTGATTAATTGTTATTGTGGAAACTGCATTACATTTCTAGAATGATTTGAAAATTACTAGACCAAGTAAAACGAATTTATGCCAAGTTTCTTTTAACTCTTTTCCGTAAAATGATTGGTCGTTATTTAGAGCGTTAACAATTGAGATAAGCGACTTTTCGTCCGCAACGAATGAGCGTGTTCCTCGCATGTCATGTGTTCCATACGCAGTATTTTCCCACATTATTGTTTAAGAGGACTGGGTGATTTTGTCTTCACATTGTTTGCTTACTGTCTTCCTTATGGCCAAAATAGGGTTGAAAAGGAAGTAATAATATGAATTCAAGAGGCCTTTTTATGTCTGGTCGATTTTGCCCGAAGAAACTCTTAAGGGTTTGACGAATCTCAAGTTTTATTGTTTGTTAAAAGTTGAAAGTTTATTTCTTTTCTATAGCTAAAGGTGAAAAAATGTTTTTTTCCTAGGTTGCCAGCATGAATGTAACTAGTATTAATATTATACTTTAATACATAATCTATTCATGCATTCATGCAAATCTTTAAAAAGATTGTTTCTGAGAGATATAGCGAAAACTTCTCAGTGATTACTCCCTTGTGATTCTATTATACAGTTAAGAAATTGTTATTTTTAAATCAATATTTCTTCTTGATTGTCAAAATATGTTTACAAATAAAAGTATCCAAAGTTTTTTAAAATCAGATAGTTTTGATTTTGTTTTGTTGTGTTGTTCTTTCGTTGTTTTGTATAAAAATTATAAGTTTAAAAGAATATCTTTTGTAGTAGATACGTTTGCTTTTGTGATAATTTTACTCAATAGACGTATACTTTTGAGACAATTGTATAGTTTGTGAACTATTCTAGTAATTACACTAATTGACATGTACAATAACAGTTTCTGTGTCCCATTAGTTTAGCACCTGAAGATGTAACAAAACGAGTTACGAAACGTTGTGAAATTACTGAATAAATGATTGTCATAAAAAACTTTGGATACTTTTATTTGTTATTTTTAACTTATAACTTATTCAAGAACTGACCAAAATGTAAGAGTTCGTTTTCCTACACATTACCTCTTCTCATTTCGCCTTTCACAATCCCAATCATGCCATTTGCTTTTATTACTGACGTCATCGCTGCCCCTTTCTTCACGCCAATCGCTTTTAAATTAAGTTCATTTCGCCTATGTTCATTTCAGAATATTTTGGCCCGGATTCGTCGAAAACTACCAGTCACTAATTATCCTCTCGGTGAGCAACCCCCAGTGCCGCCCCTTTCTCAGTTTGCCCGTATGGCTGCAGCAAGAATTTGTTTTACAGTAACATAAAATACATTAGTAAGGTCTAAACAACACAGACGTATCAAGCTGGAACAACGACACAACAGTAGCCATCCTTCCTCCTCCCTTTACTGTGCCCATATTTCCTTACTCCCTGCTCATTTCATAAATTCGTTTTGAAGATTTAAATCGGAATTAAGTGATATTACCCTTCTCTCAATGCCCGTCTTCTCCACCATATCTTGTGGCCTACTGGCGAAGGATGTTTTTTCCTTAGGCTCGTCAGTGAAATAAATGCGTGCGTGCGCGCGTGCGTCCGTCCGTCCGTCCGTCCGTCCGCGAGCGTGTATGTGTGTACGATTGAATGAGTGACAGAGGGAGAGGGGGAAGAGGAGGAGGGGAGAGGAGGGGAGGCGGAGGAGAAGCGGAGAGGAGAGGGAGCGGAGCGGAGCTGAGAGGAGGAGAGGGAGCGGAGCGGAGAGGAGGAGAGGGAGCGGAGAGGAGGAGAGGGAGCGGAGAGGAGGAGAGGGAGCGGAGAGGAGGAGAGGGAGCGGAGCGGAGAGGAGGAGAGGGAGCAGAGCGGAGGAGAGGGAGCAGAGCGGAGAGGAGAGGGAGAGAAAGAGACGGAGGGAGAGGGACAGGGGATGGTGAGGGAGAGTGTGAGGAAGTTGTAATTTAATACCTATTAGCGGCACAAATACACTGCACCTGTTATACGCACTGCCCGTATATCCCATCGCCACAATCGCCCAACTCGTTGCCCTTTCTGTTGCCATCGCCGCCGCCTTCCTCGCAGCAGTTGGCCGCGCCGCGCCGCGCCCGGCCGGAAGAGGCCGTCGACGCCGTTGAAACAATGCCCCCTCTGGCGTCACCAGCCGCCTTCGCTCCTGACACCACATGCGAGCACAAGAATTTTCCGTTGGGCCCGCCGGTTGTTTACCGCACTTCGTCTTCCTTCGCCTCTTCAACCCACCCCTCCCTCAATTTTCTCGGTTTTCATTTTGTTGGGTCGTGTTTCCAAGAACTGCGTTTCAAACGGTTTGCCGCCGCAGTGGTGAGCCAGGGAATGTGATAACAGTCATCTTGCTCGGTTAGAATTGTGACGACACGAGAATCTGACCGCCAAATTGCGTGAGGATGTAATGGCCCTTCTGCCTGGATCAATGATTCGAAAACCAATGAAATATTGGTGCCACACGTGCAATGTTCTGTGAAATTATGAAGTCGTTTTTAGATAGTACTACTGATCACAAAATTGTATAGATCAAAATTGTATTGAAAAACATGAAATTTTTTCATACTTTTGGTTTTAAACGAAATTTTCCGGTATTGTTAACGAGATTAATATTGACATAAGCTGTAAGTAAATCAGCGAATTAGTGTGTTTTTTAATAGTAAAATCTAATCTCCTTCCTCTTTATGAATTCCATTCTCATGACTGTTACGTAAATGATAACCGCTCACGAAAACCACTTCCAATTTGGGCCTCTTAATTCATTCGTTTCAATTTCTTCTGCTTGTGGTTTGCCACGTGGTCGCCAGATGGAGTGTGCGTGTTGCGAGAGCCGGAGAGAGCTCCTTATAAGGGAAGTCAACTCGGAACGTTGAAATCTCTCGTTGGGCAGACATCACAAGACGCTGGAAACAGTTTTTGCACCATACTAGTTCCCAGTTTCCTAAACGTCTTTGTGGTCACTGTATGAGTCCTGGACGCCATTAATTGATTTATTTTAAATAATGTTTTATTCTCTTAGGTATTATGAACACTATTTCGTGAAGTCTGAAGCAAATTATTTTACGAAGTTTCTTCTGAGAATTAGTACTCAGCAAGACTGGTTTCATTCCTTGGAATTACCTACTACAACCAATAACCACGAGAGCACGACAGGTCAAGGCGGGCAGTAAGAGAGGCCATGAAACGCCTCCCAACCTATTATCTCAAAGGTCCAACTAAATATTTCTGGGCAAAGACAGCTTTTTTAAAAATTATCCTAGTATTGTATGCCCACAATAAGGTATGCTGCTTGCAATAGCCAAATATTGTAAACAATTGAAGTCATTTTATTAAATAAATGATTTATTAGACAATAGAAGAAATTTTTATTTTAGATTTATTTATTGACACCATGGGCGTCGCTGTCAGGGATGGGGAAGCGCTACTTCAATATTTTAAAGTACATCCAAATGTTTTACAGTCTTTCATTGGTCAAAAAGTGAAGGTGGCATGGGAAAGTAATATTTTCATTCAAAACTGGTGGGTCGAAAAGGCACATTGCTTGCCATCACTACAGCTCTAATTGTCGCCGCTTCTGTGGCTCCCGTCAATTTTTAAGTTTATGGTCAGATCACACATTTTATTAAATTCATGAAAAGCTGCCATATAACTAGACATTTTTAATCAACCGAGTGCACCCTGTTAACCTTGGTGTGTTTGTGTGTATATATATATTTATATATATATATATATATATATATATATATATAAATTTATAAAATAATAATAATAATAATAATAATAATAAATATGTAATTTCCCCTTCCAAAATTATTTTACGTGCCATAGCTCCCACGAGTGACACTACTGATAATTTTTATTTTCATAGACTTAGTATTTACCTACGCATATAAAATGCCACAATCAGTGCGGTGTATCTAAAAAGTTTCTTTTTTTCTATCCGATTTTTCTTACATCTCCTTCCTACTGGCCAATAATAAGCTGCGACTCATCTGTCTTAGGAGCCGGTATGTATCGATCGCTGAGTTGATGTGGAATAATCTGCATATGTAGAGGAGAAGGTGGTAATGTGAGCACCCTCACTTTTATTTTGACCTTTAAAAAATAAATTAAATGCCTTTATTAAATACAAATAACATAACATAAACTTCGACATTTTTGTAAACTGTAATTCAAAATAAGCCATGTTTGGGGAAAAAGTTATGTGTTGATATTACAGGACCCCTTATTATATTAATAAATACATGGATTTAAAGAAACGAATGACGTATTTGTATGTGCAAATGCTATTTTAGTAATTAAAAAAACTTGAAAAACAAAAAGAAATCATTTACAAAAATCACAACTGTAAATATCCTTTTCGACTCTAGCATAGTCATTGAGCGCCGACATTTCACACACAATGCACTGAACCCACAGTTCTCCATGGTGGTCTGCTGAAAAAAGTCCACCACAAAACGAATTGGTCGTTTGGTCATCACCGGGATTTTCAACACCCACTAGTATTTCCAAATCAGAGACTCCTCAATTGGAGTAGTCTGATTCTTCTGATTGTTCATCTTCTAGTAGTTTCCGTTTTAAACCTTGCTCTTGTGCGCTTTTGATTTTCGTACCACTCTTTCTTTCTTTTATCTGCAGGCATCTTTTGTCTCCAGCCGCCATAGAGGCTTTCACAAAGTTGGTGTACACAACACCTTTTCTGGTGAGAGAGTAGAATTTACTTTCCTTGACAAGCAAAAACTTGACTTACTCTTTCTCTAGCTCAGCAATAAAGGTTTTCTTCCAAATTTAGTTAAAGCTGCTTCTTCCGAAGATTTGTCACCACAAACAAGCCTTTGAAAGGTACCTAGGCCTTGGAAAGAGAAACGTTTTGGAAATCTTTGTCAAACTCATTTCCTTGCTCCTAACTGCCTCAGTTGCCTTAACAATATCTTCAGTATTGCAGTTTTTCCTATTGGTTTTTGGTTTTGGGTCTAGAACCCTTCGTATCATATAAATCTAAAATAGTACGAACACAAGTTGTAGTGTACGTAAAATGTGCATTTTAAAGTCTATGCTCGTATAACAACCTCAGTTCGGGACCCATTTTATTACCATCGCCATATTAAAATTCTGGAAACCAAATCCGGACTATGTTACGTTCAAAATTATAAATTATGATCATAACAATGTTTTAAACATATTATATTTCATTCGTTAGGAATTACAATAGGTCTAAGCAAATTCAAACTGTAATTTCAAGCCAAAGACGTATCTTTCAAAGTTTTCAGAGTCTAAAAAACACGAACATGTCTGTCAGCTCTCACTCAACGAACACACATCAGATCTCATTCACAAATGAACCACAGAGCTATGATGGCAAAAGAGTTAATGAACTAGCATTTCAAAATTCCCGTTAGAGGGTATGCGATGTATGAACAGCAACGAAAGGGGCTCATATTATCTACACTGCTCATATTACCATCTTCACCTCTACTATAATAACCTCTTAAACGTGCTTTCAGTTATTTCCAATGTTTGGCGCATTTGGAACTCTGTTGGATTCAATTTCATTGGTGGAATAGTCTTATTAAGTGCCACTCGTGCTTTGTAAATTCTCAGATACATCCTCTTGAGATATATGAAAACGTTAATATAACAACCAAACTATTTTATTTCGTCTTGTCACCCTAGTTCCATTATCACAGACCGGAAATGTTGTGGCTTCAAAACTAAGAAACACTCTACGAGTATTATCGCATTGACAAGTGATTGTGTGGTTTATCTCTCGACAGAACGTGAATAAATTAAATTAATTGCTTATTTCCGGAGCACTTCTACAGCCCGAAAGTTTTTTTAAATTTTTTTAACGTAACACTATTTTATCTGATTGAAAAAATTAGAAAATAGTTATACTTTCTGAAAACATTTTTATTTTCTCGCTATCGCTTTGGCAGTATAGAGAAAGTTATGTAATGCTGCGCGAAAAAACGGCGAATTTTGGTCAGAAAAATTTATTGCCAGGCCCTGACAACGAATAAATCTAGTTGCTAAGTGTAGAAAAAAATCGTCTAACACGTGGTGTAGCCAGAATCCATGTTTTGTGGGTCCTTGATATCAATAATTGATTGATGGCAAAACGTTCGTCCGTTCCGTCCGTTCGTCCGTCCGTTCGTCCGTCCGTTCGTCCGTCCGTTCGTCCGTCCGTTCGTCCGTTCGTCCGTCCGTCCGTTCGTCCTCGTTCGTCCGTCCGTTCGTCCGTTCGTCCGTTCGTCCGTCCGTTCGTCCGTTCGTCCGTTCGTCCGTCCGTTCGTCCGTCCTGTTCGTCCGTCCGTTCGTGTCGTCCGTCCGTTCGTTCGTCCGTTCGTCTCGTCGTCCGTCGTCCGTCCGTCCGTTCGTCCGTTCGTCCGTTCGTCCGTTCGTCCGTTCGTCCGTTCGTCCGTTCGTCCGTTCCTTCGTCTGTCTGTCCTTCTGTCTGGTGTATGTGAACCACACTAGCGACTAAGCTATGCGTAAGATTATTTCTAAATTACAGAAAACCCAGACGATGTGGCCTGAGTGGAAGCTCTGCGATTTTGAAAAACATTTATTAATTTTTTGGGTTCTTTACATGAAGCCCTGCCACATTTTAAAAATGTTCTCAAAAATTGGTCAATTTTTCTTTGAATTTTGTAAGAGTAGAGTAAAATACTTGGCGTAGGTCCAATTTTCACTGCTAACTCTGAATTTTCGAGAATTGCATAAGTTTGAATTTTCTCCAGCGACTTCCTACAACTACAAAATTGAAGATAGAGATTTTTCTTCAAATTCAATTGGTTTCTTTACTTAGTTCTTTTTTTAAGGTCGTGTACTTTTCTTGAAACTTTTAGTGTTCGCTCAATATTGCTTGCAATATGTGTAATTAAAAACAAAACCAAAAAAACAAAATGTTCTCAAAAACGGCTGCAAATTTGATCTTAAAACTTTTGGTAACTCTATGAGATGACAAACGCCATATTGCTCTATTCTTTTTTTTTTTTTTTCGAAAAATACAAAATAATTTTTTTTTGTCTGTCACGTCGATAATATTTGCATTAGCAACGGTTTGTTCACATTAGTCCTTTTACGAGTAAATGTGCTTTAAACGATGTCACATAAGTTTCTGAAAATATTTTTTGAAAACGAGCTCAAAATTCCGCATTTTTAGAAACGCTCAAACGCTATTTTCTCAAAAACAACTGCAAGTTTGTTCTTCAAACTCTTCGTAGGTATAGTGTTGAATGCCCTGTTTAAGATGACATAAATTCGTTTTGGTGAAGTCCTTTGTTTTTCCAAAAATTTAACGAGTGTAAATTTGTTTAAAAATATCACTCACGTCTTTAATATGCATATTTTCGGGGATTTGTTTACATTATTGCATTTGTGAGTGGTTCAGTTTCAAATGACTTCCAATGAAGTTTATCGAAAACTCAAAAGGTTTCTGTGAAAAGTTTCAAATTTCGCATTTACGTAACGTATAAACGCCAATTTTCTTGAGAACGGCTCCAAATATTTCAATAAAAATTCCCTAATGGAACGAATTTTATTCTTCTTTAGTATTCTTAAAGTAATATTTCGGTTTTATTAGGAAACCGAAAAATTGAAAATTTAAAGAAAAAAATATATACTGTGGGCGGAGAAAAAAAATATATACATTGCAGCTGGCAAGAGGATGAGGCAAGATTATAAAGTTGGCCAAGACCAAAGAAATTAGAAAACCAACAAGTGCGAGAATGTCTGTTCCATTGTGTAGCACCACTACTTTCGATTGCTGTGCTGTATTTAAACAATAACTAGTGGTGCTTCAAAACGGCACAGACTTTCCCATATTAATTTTATTTATTTTTGTCTGGGCTAGCTGTTTGGACTTGCCATACCCTTGCCAGCGGCCAGCAAAGTACATTTCTTTTTACATTTTACATTTTTCAATTATTTGCTTTCCTAACAGTAGAACCGAAATATTATTTTTTTAAAATTAAAGAAGGTTAAAACCACGTCCTAAATAGCAATTTTCATTGAAAAATTAAAATCGTTATTTAAAATGGCTTTTAAGCGTTACTGTAATTGCGAAATTTGAAGGTCTTTTCCACAGAAAATTTTGAGTTTTCGAAAACTTCAAAAGTCATTTAAAGCACTTCACTCATAAATGCAATTGTGTATACAAATGGCTAGAAATGTGCATCTTAATGGCGTGAGAGGTATATCAATACAATTACGTTTACGTAATTTTTGGAGAAACAAAACACTACCCTAAAATTAACTTTATATCATATTAAACAATACAATTAGCACTATCGCCTGGAAAAGTTTGAAGAAAAAATTTGGACCCAATTTTGAGATAATGGCGTTTGAGCGTTTCTGAAAATGCAGAATTTTGAGCTCATTTCAACATAAAACTGTAGTGTTTTCGAAACTTCATCTGACATTATTTAAAGCACATATACTCATAAATACAGTAGTATCAACAAATCGCAACTAGTGTAAATATTAACGACGTGAGAGACAAGTAAAAAAACATTTCGCAATGTTTGAAAAAACAAAAACAAACATCGATCCAGATTATGGCGTTTATCATATTATAGAGTTCATTTAGCACTATCCGTAATAAACGCTTAAAGACAAAATTTGTAGCAGTTTCTGCGAATTTTTTTTATTTCTTACAATTGCACATTGCAGGCAATATTCCGCGAAAACTACTAAATGTTTTTAAAAAATACACATGACCTTAAAGAAAGAACTAAATATAAAGAACAAATTTCATTTGAAGGAAAAATCTCTATCTTCAAATTTGCAGTTGTAGAAAGACTCCGATAAATTCAAACATTTTTAAGTTTCGAAAATTCAGAGTTAATAGTAAATAACGGAATTATGTAAGTGACCTTCATAAGTGTATTTTACTCTATTCTTACAATAGAGAAAACATTGGAGGCGTTTTTGAGAAAATTTTGAAACTATACGGAGGAGACGGACGGACGGACGGACGGACGGACGGACGGACGGACGGACGGGGAGCGGTAGCTCAGTGCATCAACTGATGACACTGCAGCGCCTCTGACCGGGAGGTCCTAGTCCTGGCGGCGGCAGGATTTACGACGCTAGCTTTTCAGCTAGCTCGAATTCAGTCGCTGTCTGGAGGAGAATTCTAGCGGCCGTCTGCTCTGATCGGTAGTTTTCCGTGGTTTCTCCTATCAACACCAGGCGAATGCCGGAGCAGTGCCCTAACAATCGGGCCAAGGACCGCGCGCGATCTCTCCTTCCTCTTCTTTGTCCTATCCTCTCCCCTTGCGCGCGCGCGCGCGCGCCCACACACACACACACACACACACACACACACATACACACACATACACAACAACACTACATACACATACACACACATACACACACATACACACACATACACACACATACACACACATACACACACATACACACACATACACACACAACACACATACACACATACACACACATACACACACACATACATACACATACATACACACACACACATACATACACACATACACACATACACACACATACACACATACACACACATACACACATACACACATACCACACACACACACACTACCACATATTCCAGGAGATCGGTCGGGAACTTAAAGCTTGTCCCGGCTGGGGCGGTGCCCCGCTGGTGGGAGAGTCCTGGTTAGGGATAAACCCCACTAGACCCGGTAGATCTCACCATCCAGCGGGGGAAGATCACCGCCATCTCCCGAGAAAATACATGCACTACACTAACGGGACTAATAACCAAGGCAGTTGACGCGCCCGGAAACACGAAAAAATCAATCAACTAAACGGATGGACGGACGTTTTGCTTTCAATTGGTTTTTCGTCATCAAGGAGCCACAAAACAGGGATTCTGGCTACACTACGTGTTAGAGAATTTTTTTATTAATTTTAACTGGATTTATCCACTTTTTCGTTATCAGGGCCCGGCAATTAATTTTTTTGTGGCGAAAATCCACCATTTTTTCTCACAGTATTACATACTTTCTCTATACCACGTTATTGCTCCTATATACGTACGTATGGAGAAAGTAAAAACCATTTTGACCATTTTCCCATCTTTACATTAAATTCATTTTAAATACACTCTGAAAATGGCTGCCACAGTTCTTAGCATTTATTTTAGTATTTATTATAAATTTGTAATTGCGAGCAAAATTTAATTCTGTTTTGTCTTGATTAAAAAAAATTATAAACTTTTCTTAATTAAGGTTCTATAATAATAATCTACAACTGACATTATGTAAAACATAAGATTCGCGTTTTAATAACATAAGGACATATTATTCGTATCTTTACCTGGCATCAAACAAACATCACACATAAGTTACATTATATCTACATTAAAATGGAAAAACATTCTTACAATATATAAGATAATAAACCGTTTTACTTAACTTCATTCGTATCTTTTCACATTCTCACTTTTTCAAAACTCATTTCAAAATTTGTAAACAGCGTTTTGGTGTCTTAACACTGTATGTTCACGCTAGAACTGCCGGATCACAGAAAAGTTACTCAGTCAGTGCCCTTTGTAAATGCGTACGTTTCGCAGCGTTGACAAATTTCTTCTTTTTTTTTTTTTTTAATATTTGTTAACGAAAAGTCTTTTACTACATGGACAATGACTAAGGTTTCAGTTTGCCGCCTACGCTTCCATAGATTACATGGAATGTTGGAAAAACAATTTTTATCGCACCGCAGACCCACGAAACGTTGCTTCGTGAAAAGCAGCTATTTTTGGGCATCTGAGATATTTAGGAGCGCTAGGAAATTTGTAATGGAAATAATTTATTTAAAAATAATATATATTAATTCGTTATGACTCGTGATTTTAGGCGCGAAAATGTTAAATTTCTAAGTAAATAACGTTTAAAAGAATTATAATTGAAGATGACGTTAATACGGGATATTCACAGTATCGCTGAACCGCGTGTTTTACGGAGCAAAAGTTCTTCAAATATTACACAATTGTTTTTTGTTTTTGTTTTTTGAAATTTTGTTTATTGCATTTGTTAGTAGAAAATTGCTTCAAATTATTTCCAATGAAATTTCGCCCAAACTCAAAAAGTTTCTGTGAAAAAGTGCTTCAAATTTCTCATTTTCAGAAATGCTTAAACAACATTTTCTCAAACATTGATTGAAATTTTGAACAAAAATATCTACTTAGAACGGTGCTTTATTTCTCTATAATATTCTTAAAGTCATATTTTCAGTTCTACCATTAGGAAGACCGATATATTGAAAAAATGTGAAAATGGACTTTTTTTAGGTGGCTAGTGGGAAGAAGTTAAGGCAAAACCGGAAAGCTAGCCCAGACGAAAGAAGTTAGAAAACTAGTATGAGAAAGTGTGTGCTATTCTGTTACTGCAGTAGTTTTGAACGTAATATAACTTACCGTTATCTCGGTTGCCTATTGTCTGTGTTTGTGTGTGCTCAGTTCAACTATCTGACATTCTAATAATTTATAAAGTTTGACATTAGAAATTAGTAAGTACGTCCAAAAAATTAACACGAATGTTGTCACGCAAATAAACGAAAACATGCGGCTTCTTTATTGATGTGTAGTTTTAAGAAGCACATTGTAAATTTTGAAAAATGTCGTGAATATTGCTGCGCAATTTGACGTGGAATAACTAATTATATTTAATATATTAGGGAAATATTGTTTTTAATTACAATATAACTCCCATACTCCATAGAACATATATGGATTTGATCGTTCTAGTGCAAAATGGTTCCGGCTCTTGCTGTTTTCTCAGTTGGAGTCTTGGGTGACGATTTATGTAAGCGAATTCGTAAGCACATTCTTAGTTCGGATGCCGAAGGCCTTCGTAGGCGTGCCCGCTCGCATCCTGTTTAGCTTACCGGCGTCCAATAGCCGACTGTGCATTCAGGGCTTCTGAATCTATTCATTGCACGGAATTCTTCCACATTGTTCTTTTAAAGTGCATACCTTTTAAGCCTAGGCTGTCAAGCTACCGACCAGCGGTTCAATGCAATCTGCATCAATCAGATTTCAAATCCCTGGCAAAACCGTGACAAGTGCTTTACCTGATCTTATTGAATTGGAAGTGGCATGCATAATATCGTTAAATAAATCAATTTCGAACGTGTTACATTTTGAAAAGCAGACATTTTGATAAGGGAATATCTACTACCATATCATGTTCTTTGATTAGTCATCGTTAATGGTCTTAAAGTATTGAATCATGCCCTGCGAATTACTGAGAAAAACAATAGCTGATTTTTGTGAATCAGACCAGTTAGAAGATTTTACAGGCTTAGCCCGAGAAAACGTACAGACGATTGAAAGTACAGAGGAAAGTAAACAAAAAAGATGTATTTATCTCGACTGAAATGTAAATGTATTTGAACTTATACTTTAATGATGAAATTAAACCTTACGTTAAGCAAGAACCTGGATAAGAGGACATAAGTATGGATAAGAGCAAGCATATGAGCAAGAACCTGGACAAAATGGATAAGAGCCAAATCTTATTACCTTTTTATCCTTGAAAATAGATTTTATTACATGGGAGCTTTTCCCCCCCCCCCAAATTTAAGTAGTATTTGACTTAGTGTAGGGATCTCATAATTTTGAAAATGTGCACACAATTCACTTTTCCGCATAGCACGTCATACGCAGATTTAACTCTTTTTTGACGTAAAATAAATAAATAATAAATAAATAATAAACCTTTGAATCAACATGATCAAAAGACAACCCAATCTTTCTGGCCACTTAGAAAAGTTCCAAGAGTCCCAGATTAAGCAGCATAATTCAGAGAGCCTATATAACGAGAAAAACAGTTTCATCCACAACCGTCTTTATTTGGTTTCGGTATGTGAATGGTAATTCTAATTTCACAGTCCTCGGCGTCAAAGCTGCTGCTTCCAGAGACGTCGCTGCGCGCGTGCGTGGGCGGGGCGCGGGCGGGGCGCGGGCGGGGCGCGGGCGGGGCGCGGGCGGGGCGCGGGCGGGGCGCGGGCGGATGGGGGCGGGGCGCGCACCGACGCTTTCGCCCGATTGGGGCGACACCCGCTGCTTCATGGCCACCACGCACGCGAAGTTTCGCTGTGGCTCTGGCTGAAAGGAGGGTTGGCCAACAAAACTGGCCATTCAATCCAAAGGACACGGATACGTGTTTGGATCTTGAAGTCGTAGATTTCGAATGAAAAGTCTTGAAAAGTCCGACGAATGACGAGCAACATTTTAGCTAAAACATGGAGGTAGGTAGAGCAGTATTTTATGTTAACACTAATAATAATAATAATGTGTGTATGTATTGGGTCGGTAGTCCGACTTCGCCGGCCAGCTACCGGTGTCCCCCATGCCTGGGCCTAGTTAAATTCTCATTCTTGGGGGTAAGAGCGGCAAGAAGCGAACATAACGTATTCTTTTCACCGTAACTAGTAAGATCCGCCTGCTTGAGCTTTTCTTCGTCACTCTGAGAAACTGGGACTATTTTAAAGGAAAGCTACAACTGCATTTTTGCCTCGTCCGGGAATCGAACCTGAGATCACAGCACGGTAAGCTAGAACGCTGCGCAAGAGCCATCCAGAGGCTAAATAATAATAATAATAATAATAATAATAATAATAATAATAATAATAATATTAAAATAATAATAATAATATTAAAATAATAATAATAATATCAAAATAATAATAATAATAATAATAATAATAATAATAATAATAATAATAATAATAATAATGAAAATGAAAATGAAAATGAAAATAAAGCAGAAGCCGATCCTCCTGAATAGTTCGGTGCGTCCAATATTCAGGGGCAGACGCATGACCGGCGATTCCGGCCGCGACTGCTAGTCCCGTAAATGCGGTGTATGTTTTTATTGGCCGTTATCTTCCGCCGCTGGATGGCGAGATTCGACGCCGACATACTCGACGGCTTGCTGGAGTTTCCTTAAGCAGGTATTTCTCACTAACGGGGCACCTCCCTATTCGGGACAAGCTCGAAGCTCCCGACTGATCTGCCTGCATGTGTGGTAGTGTGCATGGAAGTGTGTATGTGTGTGTGTATGAGTGTGTGTAAGGGGTGAGAATAGGACAAGGAAGAGGAAGGAAAGATTGCGCGCAGTCCATGGCCCGTTTGTTAAGGTACTGCTTCGGCAGTAACCTGACGTTGACCGTGCAGACCACGGAAAACTGCTGATCAGAGCAGCCGGTCGCTAGAATTCTTTTTCATTTAGCGGAAATAGTAAAGTAATAAATGTCGAAAATCATGCAGCCGCACACTGGTTTAATCGCGGCAAAAACCTGGCCATAATTGCAAAATTCAAAGTGCGCGTTTGGAATTCTGACTTATCAAATCTCGTTCGGAAGACATTGGAGCATACTACTTCAGCTTCAGAAATTGATTTCAATCATTTTTGTCTTCCACACGGTGTCGTAAAGTTACCGTTGCTCGAATGGCTCGAATTCGTTGATTCTTGCCAACGATATTCGTGAAATTAAAAAAAGGGTTTAAAATTTTTTTTAGGATTCTTTTTGTATTTCCGAATATAAGACACTTATGGCTATAAGTTAAGTATATTTTTAAGAAAAAGTGTATAATAATTTTATATATGATGCGGTTGAATTCTAAACCATGTAGCGTAACAAAGTTAGTCGTTTATATATTGTAGATTATATTTTTTGCCCTGCGTAGTCCTGCCTCAATTATTATTTTTATTGATAAAGTAGAATGTCCTTAATCAGAATAACACAAATTTAGCTGCACATATCTGCATCTTTCTGTTTTAAAGCGACTATACTACAATGCTACGTAGTAAGATATAACACTAGATATAACACCATCTTTTAGGCCCGATTCAACCAGTGTGAGCCGTCGAGACGCGAGCTCCCGCTCAGAGGCAATCCAGCGACAAAAAACGATGCCCTAAGCCACCTAAGTCCATAATTTGAACAACAATTTTCCAGTTTCTTCTGATATTTGGTCCCTTGTGAAATTTGGCTCCGTGGGTTCCACACAATCTACCGGATAATTCCCAGGCATTTCAATATTTGCAAAATAATAAAAATGAATTAATTTATCTTAATATCCTATTTATAGTTCTTTCGCAAATTGCAATCGAGTTTTCTGTTGAGCCCGCTGTGTTAACAAAATAATGTAGTGTACCGTAATAATAAAAATAGTTTTAGTAAAAGAGTTAAACAACAATTAATTCTAAATTAAGACATTGAATAGTAGTAATTAGATCGAAATTCTTTAAATCTATAAACGAAGAAAACTAACAAAACATGTGGTTAGGTAAAGGATATCTTGAAAAACACAAACAAAACATTACTACCAAGTATTATCAGTGGGGAAGATACTACAGCTCAAACGGCGAATTGTACCTTAAGCAACATTAAGAGGCACCATTATCAAAAAAACTATAATGTTTTGATAATCAGAAGTATGTAAAAGGTCAAGATTAACGGGCATCATCCACGTTTCAACAAGAAAAGCAAATCACTATGGTACAAACAAATCATACAAGTCATTGAAAAATGTCATTATCCCCTAAGCAAAAATAAGAAAAACTTTCCTAAAAACTGTGCCGGAATATGCACAAAGCAAGATAAGGGAGGTTGAAGACAAAATATCGAAAGAAGTAAAACCTCAGAAAGCCAACGAATTTTGTTAGGACATACTGATCATATAGCACAGAAACATCTACAATTAGAAACGATTATTCCTCCCTCATAACAATATCCAGTTTGTTTACGATCAGGAAAGATTTATTGGCTCTAGAGCATTCTATACACTCAAACAGACGTCGTAGGTTTTCAGAAGTGTTGGTACCGCATGAAGTATTTGTTTGGAAATTTGATGACGTAAAAGATCTGCCAGCGGAAGTTACTACACACCATTTCGTGCCTTTCGTGTGTTCGGACATTGTTAGAATTGGTCAAGCCGAGACGATATGATCAATGTTTTCTTCCTGGCCCTCACAAATACAGTATTTGTTATTCACCCTGGGAAATTTTGAGAACCGCTTTATGACAGTGTCGTGTTCTCAATGTCTGATTTGGGCAGCTATTATCACTGCTTCCAATTCTGGCTTCATTCTTTCCCTTTTAAGCCAGAAAATGATTGGTCTTTTTGATTTGTATTTAGACCATACTTTTCAGATATTTTCCAAGGAGTGGTTTGACTCTACGTGTTTCTGTATCATCATCATCATCATTATTATTATTATTATTATTATTATTATTATTATTATTATTATTATTATCGCTGTCATCATTAATATTATTGTTTTCATTTTTATTATTATTAGTATTAATAATAATAATAATAATAATAATAATAATAATAATAATACATATATATTTTAGTAAGGAGGCTCGAGTTATACTGGATTCGTGTAGCTTTGCGTCCATCTGGTCAGATTCATTGTTGGATTTAAGATTAGTACATAACTCAGATTTAGAATTGTATGTTAAAGAATCTTTGTATATGAGAATACATGCAATTCTACGCCTGAAATATTGTTTTCTTAATGTCGCCGAATGACTCGATCCCCAATGGTTCTTCCTAAAATTTATTTGTTAAAATAATAATAAAAGTAGTGGTCATAATGTTGAATACACGCGAATTAATTATTAATTTAAGAATTACTTTTTTAATTCGTTCGCTTGGATTCACCATTTATAGACCAGACCACCGTGTCCGCCGCCAACGCCGCTTGTTTGTACGCAGGGAACCCGCCCGTTGATGACGCGAAAGGCGTCTGTTGACTCCCGCTGCAATTAATGGATGATTATCTCCTGCTTTCATTCTGTCTCACTGCAACGTTCACACGAATGCATGTTTGGTAGAAAAATGAACTGGCGCCGGTGAGTTCACGCGTATCTGAGCAATTTTGCTTAGACGCAATCTCTTTTTACCGATTCACGACGTCTTGGATTTTCTGCTCGGGTGTACTTTCGTATAGCTTTTCGTCAAGCAACTATTAGATCAGATATATTGATTAAACTTTAAATATTTTGTCTCTTATACAGCTTTGAGCCATTTAAGAGCAAATATGAATTAACAAACACCGAATCGATGGAAATTATTGGATATGTGAGGGTTTGCCCTTGCCTTACATGTTTCAATCACTATGGTTTTGCCACATTGTAAACATTGAAATATGAAACGCGTATTACGTTGGATTAGAAATCAAATGCTTTCGTTCTGCGCAGGTAGTTTGTCGTTCAAGCCGTCGTAGGCTGGTTCCACAGAACCCATGAAAAATGCTGTAGTGTGTGGATTGAAACTGGCGTGTGTTTCAGAAAGGCACACTGAGCCTGCGCCAAGATGCATTTCCGAATCTTCGATGTTCATATTAGTGATTTGAGAGATTTTGTCCTTGACACAATACACGATACGCTGCCATAGCGTATGGAGCAAGCGTGAAATATCAGGTTGCATATGAAAATAACTGTTCTGTACAACCTCACATATTTTGGTTCAAGATGTTTATATTTCACACACATTTTGGGACTAAGTAAATGATTTTTTAATAAAGATATTTCAGTTAAGAAGAATACCTTAAGATTAAAGTATAACTTTAAAAATGCCAATATTACTAGTCTCACAATATATTGTTAAGAAAATAAAAGCACTGAAAAACAAAGATTACAAAATTGGAGGGGTTAATGTGATAATATAACATAATGCCGGAGATCTTTATTTTGAGATCACATTTGTAGCGGGTTACTATATAATAGACAAATTGCAATAAATTGGAATTGAGCCTTTATATTTTAAAAAAAATTAGCTTGCTCACTTTTGTATCATAGGATTTTTGGTTTAATCACTAATGGAACTTTCTAGAAAGCGTTTGGAGTACAGTGGTGACGTTACAAACCTGCTTTAACAAGGTTGATATCTCAGGCTAGAGAGACACATAAGCTCGAACATAACGTGGTGAATATTGTTTGGGTGCTTATATACACACACTAATGCAAGCACTAATTTATGCAATAGCGAACTCATGAAAAAAGCAGAGCATTGCAGCCATAAATAATGTTCGTTTTAAATAATTACACAAACTAATTTTTTGTATGACGTTCGGAGTAGCCCATGATAATATGTAGGTGGCCAAGTAGAAGCATGACTTATACCTCCTTTTCTGTGTATAACGTTAAACGGACAGCAAAAAATTGTTTAATAGAAGTCCTTTTGATTTCATTACTGCAATGTTATTGACCTTAATTATATAAGGTGTAATTAATGATTCATTTTATTCTCGTATTTTTACAAATCTAGTCTGCTGTAATGCAGTATTGCTTGTTATAATTTGCGATGTATTTATTTAGTTGTCGAACCCTATAAAAACAATTTGGATCCTCACCAATTTCTTAAGAACCTTTGTCATTTCCCCTTAATCATTGCTCTCATTTCTGCTTAGAAACTACCGGTATTACATGGGCACACAAAATAAAAATAGTAGTTAAGCCCAAAGACTTGACACATGTTTCTGTGTATATGTCGACGCACTGAATGCGAATTTGAAACTAAAATTGAGCCACCATATTCCAGTACTTTTTAATCGTAAAACCACCGTGACATAGCTTATCAAAGCACTGAATCCGAAGCTGGAATTGCGCTACCACCCTCTTAGCTTTCTTAAATGGTGAAAAACACATGCGAATACTAGCTGTTGGTGTTTTTGTAGGATTATATTCTACAGAAGCCAAAGGTTGTCAGACCCAAGCCTTGACACACATTTGTCTATGTATGTCGACGCACTGAATGCTAATCCGAAGCCAGAATAACTCCATCACTTTCCATTTTTTTAATCGCGAAAAACCACCGTGAAATTTACAATTTACAACATCACGGTGGTGTTCCGCGATTAAAAAAAAAATTGGTGGTGGCGCAGTTCTGGCTTTCGATTCGGATTCAGCGCATCGACAGGCATAGATAAAAACGTGTGTCAAGTATTCGGGTCTGACAACGGTTTGTGTGTGTGCATGTGTGCGCGCGCGTGCGTGCGTCTGTGTTATTATCACAACGTTCCATTCTCGCTCCGAAATAAAGTTAAGACCAATTTCTCTACATTTTACTCTTTGATTGATTTTTTCGTGTTTCCGGGCGCGCCAAATGCTTCGGTCATTATCCGGTCCCGTTATTGTAGTGCATGTTTTTTTTCTCGGGAGATGGTGGTGATCTTCCCCCGCTGAATGGCGAGTTCCGGCGCCGACCTATCGTCGGCTAGTGGGGTTTCCCCCTAACCAGGACTCTCCCACCAACGGGGCACTGCCCCAGTCGGGACAAGCTCTAAGCCCCGACCGGTCTCCCAAAATATGTGGTAGTGTTGTGCATGTTAGTGTAAGTGTGTGTGTAAGAGGAGAGGACAGGACAAGGAAGAGGAAGGACAGATCGCGCGCGGTCCGTGGCCCCTTTGGTAGGGTACTGCTCCAGCATTCGCCTGGTGTTGATCGGAGAAACCACGGAAAACTACCGATCAGAGCAACCGGCCGCTAGAATTCTCCTCCAGACAGAGACTGAATTCGACTTATCTGAAAAGCTAGTGTCGAAAATCCTGCCGCCGTCAGGACTCGAACCTAGGGCCTCCCGGTTAGAGGCGCTGCAGTGACATCAGTTGATGCACTGAGCTACTGCTACCGGTATTTTACTCTTTGAAAAGTTAATTCTTGCTCTGATGGGGATGGACACTTGGCGGAATGACTAGCGCACGCACCTTACGCCGTTGGGGCTCGGGTTCGATCTCAGGAAAATTCGTGTGGAATTCGCGATGAACACAGCGAGGTCTTTTTTGGCAGATTTTTTAGCATTACTCTTGTTTACCCTACGTCTCACTCCACCATTTGTGCACTAGCATTCGACTCATATCTATCTTCCTATTAGATCACCACTCACGGGCCTTAATGACCTCAGCCATCAGCCCTGGTAGACTGGAGAAATCTTTCTGAGCGTGACAGATGGCTAGTAAAATATCTTTGAAAATCTCATTGAAAAGAATGTGGAGAGATATATACCTTCTTGTAACCAGGAAATCAAATAATGGTAATAAAGATAGATCTATGCCACAATTAATAATTATATTTATCGTTTATGTTAATAATTGCCATGATAACGATCTGGATCTGTACATCATAATCATGTATCAGTAGGTTTCAAGTGCGTTGGATAGTTCAGGAAATTACTTCTGCAGTCTAACACGCCGTTGATATTTATATTACGACGCATAAAGCTTTGATTATTTTTTTAATCTGATTATTGCAAATTTCGGCGAACAAAATAAAAAGCATGCGCAATTTTTTATTGGGAAATTAATGAAAGTAACTTGAATTTATCGGTGAGATTTTAATGATTATATAATCCTGAAATGCAAGTAACAATTGTAGGGGCTAACTTACTTTGAAATAATTCGTATAATTGTGGCGAATTTAATTTCAATGTCGCAAGGTGAGTGTACAAAATAATTTCCGTGTATCGTCTTCCAGACGGTCAGGTAGAAGTAGAAAGCGGGAAAGTAGTAAACCTTATTAAGAAAGCTGACAATATTTTTCGTTATTTTTTAGCCATTATCTGACTCGCCCTTTTCAAATGAATATCATTATACTTGCAAACATTTTTCAATACGTGATACGTAAATTATGTTATACGTGAAAAAGAATAACGAATTCACAACTAGTATGCCCGAATATTATACAATCACTCAACGTTTTCAACACATCTCCAAACAAGTTTCATTTTCCACGGCAGAGATATCGTCTTTATTCTTGCCGTAGCGTGACTACACGTGCACAACAAACAGATCGACGGTTCACGTGTTTTCGACGATCATGCTCACCCTTCAACAAACATTCTGAGGAAATGCCGTTTGCATTTCACTCTCCCGTCGGCGCTCACACCTATGCTTCAGCCAACACCCTTTTCCTCGCCTACCCCCATGGACAACTCCTAAGCAGGGGCCAACGCCCCCTCAACGCCTCTTTTACCGGGAGCGGTAGCTCAGTGCATCAACTGATGTCACTGCAGCGCCTCTGACCGGGAGGTCCTAGGTTCCAGTCCTGACGGCGGCAGGATTTTCGACACTAGCTTTTCAGCTAGGTCGAATTCAGTCGCTGTCTGGAGGAGGATTCTAGCGGCCGGCTGCTCTGATCGGTAGTTTTCCGTGGTTTCTCCGATCAACACCAGGCGAATGCGGGAGCAGTACCCTATCAAACCGGCCACGGACCACGCGCGATCTGTCCCTTCCCATTCCTTGTCTTTCCTCTCCCCTTACACACACACTTACACTAACATGCACTACACTACCACATATCCCGGGAGACCGGTAGGGAGCTTAGAGCTTGGCTCGGCTGGGGCGGTGAGCCGCTGGTGGGAGAGTTCTGGTTAGAGGGAAACCCCGCTAGCCGACGGTAGGTCGACGCCGGATCTCACCATCCAGCGGGGGAAGATCACTGCCATCTCGCGAGAAAAAAACATGTACCACACTTACGGAAATAATAACCTAAGCTGTTGACACGCCCGCAATTACTAAACAACCAACCAACCAATTCACTTCTTACACTTGCACTTTCTCGCCACGGCACCGACTAACTCAGTGTCTCCCCCCCCCCCCACTTCAACAGCGCGCCTGACCTAGGCAACGTTGCTCTAGATCAGGGCTGCTCCACCCGACGGCCCTCCCTTGCGCTCTGCCACGGGCGAGACGAGCGGTGAGGTCAGCGACTTGTTGCGTCAGCCCGACGAGATAGAAGGGATATTTACTACCTTTTAATTATATTTTTCTCGTCACGACCGATCGTTTTAGTGCATTGAAGTTTGACAAATATTCTCTTGTTCCTTGTTGGTGGACTTCTTTCTGCTGCCAGCTAGCTTTTTTTAAAAATTTAAGATCGCATCAACATCTAGGTCTTAAGCGACCACTATTGGAGTTGACTTAATGGTAACTGTGGAGATGAAACGATATGGTGGTGATACGGTGTGAAAGGACGAACACACAAGCATGCCCGTGGCGGGACTCGAACCCGCGATCCTTAGGTTCGAGATAGCTACGACAATAATGCTCTACTTTATTATTATTATTATTATTATTATTGTTGTTGTTGTTGTTTTTCTCAGCTATTTTTGCTGGTAAAAATGCTCACCTTCTCCAGGGCTGTTCTGGGAACAGGTTCGGTCACAGAAGAACAACTTCATCTTATATCCGGACTTAAGATAAAAATTTTCTAACGATATGAGCTGTTTGTAACAAAAATGCGCGCTGTCCCAGGCTCACAAGGTTTTTGGGTAGTTTAAGTTCTGTTAAGTTTTTTGGGAATTTTGTGGGTATGTTTTTGTAGCATTTAATTTCCAATCATGTTTTAGTTCATAGGATAAGTTTTCATATTTCGAATTATTATTATTATTATTATTATTATTATTATTATTATTATTATTATTATTATTTATGTCTCAATTTTATCTTTTCCTGGAAATAATTGGGTAATATTATACCTCTTACTTATTACATGCTCATTATTATTAATTTTATCATCATCATCATCATCATCATCATCATCATCATCATCATCATCATCATTACACGAACACTGTCGATTGATATTCTCGCACTTCCAGAAAGAAACAAATCCGAAGACCGTTTAAGCGTTTCTAACATTTCGCATCGGTTGTTACAAATGATGCACCCTCGTCTAAAGGCGGCTCCACACATTCGGCATTCTCCGAGCAGGTAGCTTCAGCTCGCCCAATCCCGAACATCTGATGTATTCGGCGAATGTTCGCTAAAGACCGACATGCAGTGGTCAGGGCGCACCGAAGTTAGTCCCTCGGCAAATCGCTAGGAACTCATTCACACTACTCGGGATTCGGCGAGCGGTTGCTCGCTGTTCGCCGAATAACGAATGTGTGGAGCCGCCTTAAAGGTATCTCCACACTTTCGATATTCGGAGAGTAGCTAGCGACTGCTCGCTGAATCCCGAGAAGTGAGGATGGGTCGCTTGATATTCACCGAGCGCCCAACGTTCGGTGCTCGCACTACCCACCACGTGTCGGTCTTTAGGACACATCAGAGGGAGCGAACATTCGCCGAATACATCAGTTGTTCGGGATTGGGGGAGCCGTAGTTCGCTATTTGGCGAATGCCGCGTGTGTGGAGCCGCGTTAATAGCAGTGTCCTGGCGCGACCTTCGCCCCGCCCGCCGCCAGCACGCGTCGAAGGGCACGCGCGGGTTGTTTTCCGGCATTGTTTTTCGCCCCGCCGCGCTGCGATAAGGCGCACCTACCCACCCACCCACGGCCATTGGGCGGGCGAGCCCCCCGGACGGCGCACGCGCGAGCTGGGAAGAGGTTGGGCGGCGGCGCCCACGCCGCCGCTGGGGCACAGCGCTCGGAGGACAGCGCCGCGTCGCGACGCCGGCGGACGCCTCCGCCGCCGCCGCCATCGCCGCTGGAGCCTCGGCGGCCCCCCGCTCGCGCTCACCGGCCGAGGACGCCGCGCGTCACAGTAATTTCAGTACCTGCACTCAATGTGCACTCTTAGCGTTCGTGGCTTTCGTAGCGTTCGTAGCGTTCGTGGCGTTCTTGGCGTTCGTGGCTTTCGTAGCGTTCGTGGCGTTCTTAGCGTTCATAGCGTTCGTAGCGTTCGTGGCGTTCGTGGCGTTTGAGGCGTTCGTGGCGTTCGTGGCGTTCGTGACTTTCGTGGCGAACACTCGTAGCGTTCGAGCTTGCAAGGCCCAGGTAAAAGAGGGCATATTTTAAAGGGATTTTTTTTTACTTTCTCGCTACGGAGTAAAGAGAAAGTTATGTAATGATGTGCGAAAAAATGGCTAATTTTCGACAGAAACTATTATTACAGGGCCCTGGTAACGAAAAAATGGATTAATCCATTTGCTAAAGTTTGAATTACCGTGACGCCGCGCGTCATGGCAATTCCAGTACCTGCACTCAATAGAGTTTTTGCATCAAAGCCAGAACGAAATAGGCGTAAGGTGAACATACCTAAAGGACACTGCGCATAAAATTATGTAAGTAAAGTTTGGATACAGACTTATAATTAATTTCCAATTCATTTACATGGATTGCTTAAGTTTGCTTAATTTTTGGAAATTACGTTTCCATCGTTCGCAGTTCGTTGAGAGCACCAGCCGCGCTGGCGATGTCGAGCGCTATACAGGATTGTCGTTAATATACCCCGTTTCAACAAATCACACATTTGCGTCATTTGTATCCGAAAAAGATTTTTTCTTTCTTTAGCAGAACATGGAAATACGTTTAGCACTTGCATTCACTTTAAGCAGAACCTTCTGGGCTTAAGAGCTCCAAGACGTGCCATTTGCTCGCTCGAGCATTTCAATCTTGAGCGCCGAATGCTCGAGCGCCCTGCGCTTGCTCGCAGTTGACGTTCAAGCCCGCAAGACTCGCTATGCGGGCGGGTCCAGGTAAAAGGGAGCCTATTTTTAGATGTTTTTTTTTACTTTCTCGCTAGGAGTAAAGTATGAATGCTGGTGTCACGGTAATTTCAGTACCTGCACTCAATAAGAGTTTTTGCAAGACGGGAAATCAATTGTCGTAGTACGTAAACATGATCGTCAAAAGGAAATACTTGCGTTTGCTATACACTTTTATAAAGGCGCCCGAAGAAAAAGCAGGCCCACACTCATTCGTTTCGCTACTACCTTTTCTCAATAGGCGTTTTCTCTTTTACCGACACGATAATAATGCCGATTGACACCTAACCTCATGTAAATAAATGATAATATTTTCATACTCGTCGATATATCAGTACCGTGTCGTTATATGTAACGAAAAGGCAGCGAACAGCAGTCACCCCACTCGTGTCGTCCACGATATATTTTTTTCATAATATTGTGTGAGAGGTGTGTAATTTTTTGGTTGAAACTAAAATGGCCAGTTTCAAATACGGTATAGATCGGTTAATAGAAGCGAAGTGCTGTATTTGGAATAACACCACTGATAAGAACAAAAACAAAAATACTTCACAGCAAAAGTTGGCAGCAAGTTTTTGAAATTTGGAGGATGGATATGAGCAATCAGCCATAGTTATTTTGTTTGCGTCAATTTTTGCGACTGACATTTAACAAAAAGAGCAAATACTATTTAACTCCGACTTTGATGCCCTCGATGGCAGTAGCAACATGTACGGTGTCGTTTTATGTGCAAATATCCTGCCGATATCGTGTCGGTATCGATACTGATTTGTGCCGGCGTCGGCATCGGTAAATGTGAAAATACCCATAAGCGTGCGCCCCCTCGTCCTCTCAACTTCAATATACACGGAATATATTACTTCTAAATGAATAAATAATTTCATGATAATGAAATGAAGTTAAAAGGGTGAGAAATTAGAGTTTGAAGATATTTAAGCGGGGAAAAGTTTTTTACGTGAGGCTATGGGGCCAAAATTTTCAAGGGGTATGGTCCCCTTTGCGCAAGCACAAGCACATCTTTTAGTGAAAAAGAAAGGTTTTGCAGCTCTCACGCTAAAAATATCAATAATGACATGTTAACAGAAAGAGAAGTTCCCGAATAGGTGACGAGCGTGCACTTTTACTTTATCTGTATATATTAATACTATTAGTTGAAAAAACGTCACGTTCACGCAGATCATAAGGTGATCCCGCAACACACAGCCTGTTTAACGGTGTTCTGGTCATTGGTTGGTCGAGTGTAATTCGAAAATGGTGCGTATCTGAGTCGTAAATGGACCTGGTAATGTTCCTCAACACGTAATACACAATACACTTTCGGAAAGTCGGGTTTTCTGGGTTCCGTAATTATATTACGTATCTCGAATTCATAATTGACAGTAAGATAGCTGTCTACCTCAAAATGAAAATCGTGAAATTTAATGTTTTCCAATTTTTATTGGGTCGTATGCTCTGTTTTATTCTCTTTTGAATGCTTTAAACTGTTTCTTGCTACGTTTCTTAAGTGTTTGAGCATTTTTTAAAGCGAGTGTCAACTGTCAAACCCTTAGTGAGTGAACTTCAGATACATTTTCCCGAATTGGGAACTTTCAGCATATTCATGCATAAATCAGAAACAATAAAAGATAATAAAAAATGTAATTATTTTTGTAGCATGTAACTATGATTTGCCTAGTGAATAACTATATTAGTTAATAGGTCTCTAAAATTTTAGTTATATGAACTGAAATGTACAGAATAAATTTATAAACAATTATTTTTCTCAAATCAAATTTTGACTTTTTATTTTCACAGGACTTTACCATTTTGGTTCATTCTCTAGAATATACAATTGTTATTCATTTAAAAATAATTATCAAAATATATCAATTTTTGTAGAGTTATATGTCTGAAGGAAAAACCTACATTTTGGCCATTTATTTATAAACGAATACAATATTTTTTAAAAAAAGTTGTTTGATCTCCAAAAGCATAAAGAAATCAAATGTACAAGGAAAACCAAAAAGACACAAAGTTCTTAATTTTTACTTTTCAGGTAGACAGGTATCTTAAAACTCGTTTTGCTAGTTTGTTTTTTTCTTTATTTGGGTGGGGTGGAAAGGAGGATCAGAATTGTGGCGTGGATACTCTAGTCTAGCTAAAGTCTCATATAATTTCCGAGTGTGTCAAAATTTAACCTGTTCGAATTCGACCAGCGTGTGTGACTGCAACCCTGCGAGAAGAAAAAATTGTCTCAAAGGAAACTAGCAGGCTCTCTAATTTCTTCTAAACAGGGATTCGAGGTGGACTGTATCGTGAATGTCTGTGCGACGAAACTTCTACCGCATAAGCCTACACAATTGTTAAACCTGTGAAGATGAATATTGTTTTCTTGAGCACATATTGCGATCAAACAATGTTCGTGGACACCTTCAAGATACAGTTAAAAGCGAGGGGCGCAGACCTTTACAGAGTAAAACTGTTATTTACCCAAACCTGTGTGAACACTTTTAATATTTGGACATCTTTGAAGATTTTTTCACCTTTATATCGTTTCGTCTGTAGCAATTCTTTTTGTCGCAATTGCGGTCCATTAAACATTAATACTGTCAATCACATGCTGCCTCCTGCTTCTTTGCTTCTTTTTCTGTGTCTGCATCTTATGTCATCCTCAAAGAATTACATTCATAGACAATGGGGAAACTACTTATTTTCTTTCTGTTATTGTTATAATAATCCTCTTTCCAACAATTCTTTTATTCAAGGGCGATTTAATGTTTCTGCGATATAGGAAACTTACTGTGTCAAATTTTGAGACCTGGAATATATATGCTTGAAAACATCATTTTTATTAAAATGTTCCAAGCATCATCATGAAATATAATAATGATAGTAACATATTATTTCATATTAAACACCACATCCTTATGAATGTAGATTTGTATCGTGCAGAAATATTATTTTTAAGCTAGCAAAATTTCCCCCTAATAATTGGAAATACGGTCCTGCATTTTTCAAGAATCTGAAACCGAATTTGCGACCAAAGTATGTAATGTTCTTCTGTTTTTCTTTGGAATGTATATATTTTTAAAGGCTTTGCTCGTCTTCGACAACCGTAATCAATTCCTCTGATAGGTATAATGTGTTTGCAGTCAGAATTTCGTAGAACTTCTGAATATAACAAATTGGCTTTTATAAAAATAATAACTAATTATTCATTTTTTATATTTATAAAAATGTCTTTAATTTATCATCTTTATTCATATTATTAATTTTGCATGGTCTTGTCTGAGTAAAAATCTGTGGCTCAACATCGTCTATAAACGGAGAGTATTAATAATGAAACAAATCACTCAGAAAACGTAAGACAATAACACATACGATTCATTTTTCTATGAAATAGTTGTCTGTATGGGATAGAACAGTCCATCTGACATTGTTTAGCTCTTCGATCTCAGAACTAGTTTGTTGGTGTGTGCTTCTAATAGTTCGATGATACGATGAACGTAATTGGTTTGCTTTTACCCTGCACATACGTTCGTGCTGATACATCGCGCTTTGCTAATTGCTAATTGCCCTAACGTGGGTAGCACCGCGCCATACGGCTTCTACAACAAATGCTCTATCAATGCAGACGTTTGCACCTGTCGGGTTTTAATGTAATTATAATAAAGAAAAAATTGACCCACATTTCTACAGACTGGATGTCAGTAGACTGACAAAAACATTTCGTTTGACTGTGGGACATGTCATTAACAGCGTAGGAGCAAAAGAATAAGGAAGATTCGGAAAGAAATGCTATAAAAGAAAAAAACTGACGAAAGATTCGGATAGATATGTTTAGAAAGAATGCAGTAAGAATGGAATAACTTGAATGCACAAAATGGTCTAAAGAGAGAACGAAGAAACAGTAAAGGATGAGTAAATATTGGAAAGAGAAGAAGAAAGAATTGAAACTTGCATGTGACCTCCAGCTGGCCTTGATGATGATGATGATGATGATGATGATATGATGATTATTGTGGAAATGGGGATATTGATTTTGAGGAGGATGAGGATGAAGTTATCCTGATAGAGATAGTGCTTGCTGCTTGACATTTCCTGGATGCATTTGTGTAGAAAGCGGCTGTCAGCTTCCGTATGAACTTTTATGTTTCTGAACTAGTAAGTAAGAATCAATAGAAAAGTCAGTTCTTATAAGAGATAAATAATACAACCCCACGCGGTGCTTAGTCTTACGATGGGGGAAGGGCGGGAAGCAAATAAAAAAATTGTTTTCACTCGAGGTACATTCAATTATGTTTCTACGCTCACCTCATTACATTTTATTTAGACTAAATAAAAAGTTCAAATGTTGATGGTTTCAGAAATTATACTTGTAGAGTGACATTTATCACAACGTTTCCGTTTAGTATTGCCGATTGTCTACTAATTCGAAATTCGAGTCGCATTCAACTATTACAGTCGATACATGAAAGGTCCGACATCAGAGTTTGGTGGTGAAGTATCAAAGAGAAAAATAACAAAGAAAATAATGGCGTCTAATAATACTAAAAAATGAGTATCAACTTCAACGTTTTAAAAAAATTAACAAACTCTGTATTCAAATCAAAAATATAAAAATGATGTTTGTTTTCAAAGTATGTTATAAGGTGCAACTAATGCTGCTTTTCGGAATTCCTGGGGCTTGTGTGATTGCTTGCTCAAAAACGAGAATGTTTTATTCAGTTTCAGTTGCAAAGACATGTTTAATTGTACTCTGGTGCATTAAAAGCGATGACATGGGAGTAATTACAAAATTGTGCCGTCTTGCGGGAAAGCATTTTTCCATTGCTATTTTAGTAAACTTTCAGCGTATTTTAATTTTACATTCAACTGAAAAACAAAAGTACTTTGCACCTGGTTTTATAAATTATAATGCCACATTTTCAGTGAAGGGTGTTAAAAATCCAATTCAGTGTAAAGTGTGTTCCATTGTGACATTGTTTCTGTACTGGAATATTACCAATCCATGCATTTACAAGTTGTTGGATTTTTTATGTAGTAAGTGTAACTAAAATATAACTTCGCTCTCACCTAAATCTCGCTCTCTTTTCCTGTCCGACCTGAATGCACAAGTGCCGCAGAGGGATAATTGGATCAGAAATCGTTCGATGGAGTATAAACAGATGAGAATGAAGTTACTTTAATCTGTACTTTGAGGGTTCTCTTTGACAACGTTGATGAATGGCTCTGATAAGTAGAATGTTAATGGAGACGGAAATCAGTTCTGAACACAGGACTTTGACGATAGTAGATCTAGTCACATCTGATAATTTCCGATGTAGAGTCCTCTTGCCGCCTATGCTATGATTAATAGAGAGTCATTTGCGGTGAACGGACTTTTCATTTCAGACTCTCCATTTCACTTGCAAACATTTCATAATTATTAGAGGGCGGAGGTAAGTCAGATACAGAGAATAGGGTATGAGAAGGTAGAATCGTGAACAGTTCGACGTCGCCAACGCAACGGAAATTGATTTATTATTATTATTACAAGTACCCGAGCCTGAATAAAAATATTTACATGATTTAATAAGAAGATAATAAAGATGGAGTTAAAACGAAAATGAGAGATAGGTAAAAAGGGAGAAATTTAAAGAAGCGTTACGGGTCTCATCATCATTGGAACTGATTTGGAGAAAGCTTGAAAACAACAGATCAGACAAACTGTTATGCACAATTATTATTCGATTGACCAGTCTATTTCGCTGCAACGTAATCAAGAAACTCATGCTCTTCCAAACTTGTCTTACAAACGTAAAACCTTACCTGCACAGTACCGTTGATGCTTCTTTACGTGATTCATTAATTTCAAAGCCGTATTTAGCCTTCCACTCACAACGTTCTATATATTTGCAAAAATAACTATCCCACATCTCTTTATGAGTTTTTCATCATTTTTGTGACCTTCGCTAGCGTTTTGTAGTGGTGTAAGTTTCTGCCTTTCTTTCTTAATATTCATTTGAGATGAGCCCCTTTTTACCTGTAGACAGCTTCTCTTCAGATTATCGTACTATATTATGATCTCATTTTTGTACGTCTGTTATTTGCTCTACATCGGTGTAATGATAGTAACAACTGTTGTATTATATCGAGCTTTTTCAAATGAAATCAAGTCGTAAATAGACATCTCAGAGTATTGAATAAACTCAACCAGTCGCTATTAATATTCAAAGCGTATCAGCGATGTGGACAATGGATAGAGACCACTCTCGGAAAGAAACCAATTGATAAGTACTTCTCTGTTCAGATGCAAACGCAATTGCTGCACGCTATGAAGCGTGAAGTCCGGTTGTTGTCATGCACTGCCAGTGGCGTGTTGTGAGGCGAAATATGATGCAATCCATCCAGAGTCTAAAATAATCATTACGTGCTGCTGGTCAAGTGTTTGTTTATGGACGCACGGATTTTAATGTCAACTCACTGTGTTCAAATATTATTCAGAGGATATGCTCGAGATATTTTTCTTTATGTTCATTCGTTTTAAGTGTCAAATTTGTGTGCATACATATTTCTTTTGTGAGAAGGCGAATAGATTGTGCTAACGTTGTGGGGCTGGGAGAAAACATGCAGAAATTGTACGCAGAATGTATCAAACAGCCACATCGTTAGATTTGCATGGCTCATTTAAATTTTGTTCTATCAATCTATTATATAAAACTGAGCGTGTAAGTGTGTATTGAGATGGTTTTAGTTTTTTCCTTTAATGAATCAAATTCACTAATAAAAAAACAACAGAAATACTCATTTATTTGTTTAGGGCCCATGATTCTACGGCATACGCCGTAGACTTAAATAAAGGTAACATAGCGTTCATTAATTTTAAAAACAATTTGAAATTTCAAATCAAAACAAAATATTTATTCACAATATTTAACAGTAATAAAATGAAAAAGTAAAGAAAGAACTTTGTACAATTAACAACTAGAAAGAAAAAAAAACAAACAAATTAATCCCAATAGTTCTCTGAACATAATTACAGTTCGTTCACGTCTCCCAACATACACACTCTCGCTCACATCTATAAATCTTCGAATATTCGAATTTCTCCAACACATACATGCTCTAACTTAATCATTCAGCTTCTTTCTATGCTTGAACATATTCCATGGCTTAAATGGCACAAAGGTTTTCAGTCATCTACCAGACCTCGAATCCTTCTCCATTCAGTCAGACATCTACTTTCGATCTGGCGTTTGATTTTCTTTCTTGGTGAATCTTGTACGTCACGATGGTGTCCGGCCTTGCTAACCTGTAGTTTCAGCCCAAGCAGGCCGTGCACACGAACGTCTTGATGTTCAAAATCTCTGACGTCTCGACTCGTTACAATATATATATATATATATATATAGATATATATATATATATATATATATATATATATATATATATAAATTGTGCGTGCGTGCCGCGCGCGCACTATTCCACAAATACTTTTTTAACGATTTAAGCGAATTTTCCCAAGTTTTGCACGAACACTTCTGTGCGTCCGAGTAAAAAGTAAGAGTAGGGAGGAGCGTGGAGATTCGAAACTTTAGCTGAAGTTGATTTTGTTGTTGTTGTTGTTGTTGTTGTTGTTGTTGTTGTTGTTGTTTTTAATCGAATGCAACCCGCAATGTATCTAGTCGGCGTTGTTAGCGGAACGAGGGAGCGATAAGTTAACATGTATTATTTGCTCTATTCCCTTCATAGATTTTAAAACAGAAAAATTCTTATCTCAAGACGAGATAGATAAAAACAAGTCAGTTTAGTTTAGGAACACTTTGCATAGTGTGCTATGAACGAGCGGTGCGATGTTAGAGACATTGCGACTCTGTTTCTCTCGAACGTTGCGTGCAACCATGGAAGGAGCGTGGGAAATGCAGTGTTTCAGATATTTAACAGACACATTCAATGGGATTTTAGTCGAGCAAACACGTCGACCTTCGAAATTGGCGCGGCGTTCTCTCTTTGCTGAAAGTCATCTACTAGTGGCTGTTCATGCTAATTTGTAGGCGCTTATGACCCATAAAATTAAGACGTTTATTAGTTGCATCCATGGTCCATTGTAATTGTCTGCTGAAGCCTTTAGCCCCGTATTGCTAAATTACTTTTTAATTCAAGGGAAATAAAACAAGAAATTAGCATAAGATATATCACACGCTAAAATGGTTTAATTTGATAACAAATTTGCTAGTCATTGTTGTATAATATTTTTATTAAAAATATATTATCTCACTTTTATTTTATTTGGTTATATTTATATATCAATTACGCTTTAAATGCGCGCGTACGAAAAGTTATTGAGAGATTTCGACAGACAGATTTGTTTGCAGACATGACTGCAACCCTCTCCAACGGAACGCATTAAATAAATTTCTCCTCAAAGACTAAAAATGCTGTTTAAGAAATACTAAATGGTTTTATTTAATTTTTTCAAATTACCTGTAAATTAATTTGAAAACCAATCAAAATAATAAAAGCTGCGGTTAATAACTCTGCAATTGAGCTAGAAATCACCCAGCTGTCATCTACTATTAGAGTTGTATTTGGCTGTCCATGAGAAACAAAGTGTGAATGCCCAGGACACATGTGATCTGCAAGGCTACTTAGTGATTTCTAGAGTCGTCTTAAATTTGTAGGCCCTAGTCAAAGCAATGCAATCCTACCTTCATTTAAAATGAAAATCCAAAATCATGCATAAAGTACTATGTCTCCATATATGTGCATATATGGACCCCCAAAACGGAGAGAAAATGACAATTTACAAATTAGAAACTTTAAGTTAATATCTGAATATTTTTATTTTTTATTAATACTTATTTGGTTTCATTTTCCTGCAGATAAGCAATTTCTTTCTATCGATGATTTGGACGTTATTAGGATGCGCATTAGTTAAAACCATTTCTAAAACATGAGCTAAGGCCGTTGAAACACTGCTATTGAATTATGCTAAGTGCGACGTCAAAAGTTAGATTTTTAAAAAAGTTTCTCGTAAAAAACAAATACCGAATTCTGAAAAATTTAAAATTTTGAAACCTCTGAACTTTCTATTGTCAAGACGCCACAATCGTCTCAGCCCTTACACCCTATCACCGCTACGTCTACAGCTGGTCCGGATTTCTTGCAGATCCGATTGGCCAGTCATTGTTTGGTGTATTCGAGTACAAATTTACTGTTTCTTTCTCTCAAGACGTCCTTAAACATCGGAGAACGAAACTCAACTCCACTGTGTAGTCGCATTCCCTTGTTTTCCTGTCGAGTTTTCGGGTATGATATCGTGCCGTAAATGAGGCCCGTATCATGAGCCTAAATCCACTATGAGGAAGACTATCGTAGACTGTTTGGGATGTTAAAGGCTGTGTTTGGACTTGTCGCAATTGAGTTGCATCGTGCTACTCATTCCATCAGGCTTCAACAAGAGGTAACGATCGTTTCTTGCTGTAATTGCTGGTGGACGCCCTTGACCCCGCCCTCTTCGTGTTGTTTGAAAACAAGGCCACAGTCGTGAAATTACACTTCGCGGCACTCCTGTGGTATGTAGTGCTTCCCTCCGTCTCTTTCCTATCGCATGAGGTGCGTTTGATAGAAGTTTATCACAGTGTTAAGATACTCTATAGTGGCAAGGGAAGGGAACAACATTTACTCATTTGAACCCAAACTGTACCTGGAGCTCCGATATCTGCAAGCTGTTATCTTCCAATCTGTCTCTGTTATGAACAATCTCTAGCCTCACTACAATTAATACGCTGCGGGCCGCTACCAATTCCAGAAAATGTCTAGAGAATATTTATGCATTTCAAATTTATTTTTTGTATAAAGCATAAAAATAATTATTAATTATAAAAGATTTTAGTAAAAATTTAATGTAAATTACAAAGTGTTCTACAGATAATAATTCTCACCTTTCGTTATATACTCCTGAAGGACCCCTTCCGAACGGCAGTGTTCACTAGATTTGGGTTTTAAGCAACAATATTTTAAGTACAGTATCCATGGTATTAATTTTAGACGCAATGTCGAAATTTTAAAGAGCGAACTAACAAAGTTTTTCCATGGGGTCCTGGTTTCGTGGTCCCAAATTGCTAATGTGCCTCAAAAATCATCCCGCCTCACTTGGAAACTGGCGGTGGGAGAGGGAACGAATTCTTGTTCAGTTAGTGTATGTATGTGTCATATCACTCAGTCATGGTATGTGCGTCATAGTGAAACTTTTCCACCTCTTAGTACGGACTCAACTAGAAAATTAAAAAAATATTTCAGAAAATTTTGAAAATGTCACAGGGGTTTCATGTAAAATACCTTCAAAACTAAAGTAGCTTTTTGATCTATATCTCGATACAACTATAACTTACATATTAGATGTTTATCAATTTTCAGCTCAAGAGATTTAAATCTGATCGAGTTATGGGTGACACATACTTACAGTAGTGTTCAAAGAAACTACATTACTGTTCAAAAACAAGCTTTACGTGTTATACTAGTGGTATGTGCAAAGTAAACTTGGACAATGAATGGATATTCATTTTCCAAGTCAAATAAAGATTCAAATGGCCATAGCTTAGAAATTTTTTACTTAAAATGCTTTTAATTTAAATAAGATAAAGCTTGAATTCTCTGCTTTAAGAACTTTCCTTCATACAATTTAACTACTTCACTGCAATCGACTAAAATTGCGCCGTACGCCATCACTGATAACAACCCACATTTGAGCCGCACTGCTGTGTTATTTTCTAAAAAGTAGAGAAAAAAGGCCGAAAATGGGGTGTTTATGGGATTTATGGTTACCCCTAAACCCATTTTAAGAACTGTTTTGTTTGTACCAATTTCTTTCGATACAGCCTAATATTAAACATATATATATATATATATATATATATATATATATATATATATATATATATATATTTGTGTGAAAAGTCAGAGATAACAGTGACAATTGGAGTTACGCAACCATCACAGTTTATTTTAGTCTTTGGTTACAAGAAATGTAAAGAAAAAAACTCAGGGCCATTTTTGATAAAATTTTGTAAATGTCCTAGGGGTTTCAAGTAAAGTACATCCAGAATTTAAGAATTTTTTCAAAATCCTATAGATTCGAGTCGGGTCAGGGTCACCAGAGAGTATTCATTTTGAAAAAAAAGACTACAAATACTTTAACTGCTAGTGTTGCTCACAGATGGGATAGACGGATAAACGGACAGCTAGATGGACAAGTAAATGGACTGACAGGTAGCTGACTGACCGTAGATGAATGGACAGGCAGATGGACGGACGGACTGACAGACGGACGGATGATCAGACAGACAACTTATTTGATTTTAAAGATTTTCGCCTATATGGTGCCGACTTTTAGTCAGTGTTCATTATTTTACGAAATTTTGTTTGTAAATACACATGCGCCCATTAATAAGCACCAAGTAGGAATTTAACTTATCTGATTATACACGCATGTAGAGAATTATTATGGATTGCAGTAGTAGACTTATCTAATTTTGAGTAAGAAATTGACCTCTCAGAGATATCAATGATTCATAAGCTGTGTGGTCTCAGGTATTGATTTCGAAAAACGCACATTACAAGCTTATACTAAGCCCAAGTCACTTTTAACATGTTCACGTGAAAATGTGACCTCATATTTTTCTATAGATTAATACTTATTATCTGTGTATGCTGTAAAATAAATATCTGCTGTAACGCACCAGAAATTACTGAAAAAAAAATACGAAGCTTTCATCTTTTTCCGATGCAAATCGTCATTCGCGCGACATTTGTGCAGCCCTGCCCACTGTGAATGTCCGCCGAGGGACAAGCGCTCCTGGAGGTACGAGCTCCAATTCAGGGCAGCGAATCACTAAGCTAATGGCATTGCTCGCCCTCTTGACAAGCCCGCAATGCCGCACGACACAGCACCTATTTTTCCGGACACTAATTCTGCGACATTGAGAATCAGAAACCCGATGTGAGGCCAAAATGTGTCCGTGGGATGCAAATATAGTTAACATTGATTGCCAATCTTCGATTATTTTTGACTCGGATACGATGAATGAGGGTTCTTTTGAATACCTTTCTTACACACCCCAGTGACACGTCATACCAATTGTAAATCATAATCCATGCTTGTCAGCTGATGAATTAGCTCAAAAATCAAAAAGGCGAGGGACTATCATTATTTTGTTCGACAATACTGAACTAAGCATCTCGGAAGCCAATGATTGGTTGATTTAAATTTTTGTAATCAATGAGCCAATCATCGCCTTGGGGACCGCTCAACCCGCCTTGCAAAATAGGCTGCATATTATATAGTATCAGTGGGTCCTTACAATGAGACTCGATTTAACAGAAATGAGGCTTTAAAAAAATCCAAATATAACACGAGACATTTTAAAATAAAATTGAATTGCAATAATCTAACTGTATAATCGTAAATTTTAATTAATGTACAGATTAATGGTCCGGAATATAATCAGTTTAATTGTGCCAATTAATATAAATTAATCGATTGTCGTACTAATTGCTTCGAATTCCTAGAAGCCAACTGACGAATGAATAGCATAAATCCACAGATTTACTGGGTCAGAATGGCCCCCGTAATAAACTACTTCTCGCCCAGCAAACTGTCAGAACCGGTGAGTAGGGATCATAGAGTGTCGTTCGCCGTCGCACTGCTCGCTGCTGTAAGAGTTGTCAATGGCCTTAGCAAAATCAGATCTCCCAACACTGACGAAATTGTTAATTTTTTTCAGTAACTTCCAGTGCGCGACGGTAGCTATTTTTTCCCAGCATTTTTCAATAAAAAACAGGTTATATTTCGACCTGAACCAATTGAAAGATCCTTGTAAGATACACAAAGTTTTTACACCCTTCAGAATCACTGTCTCCAATACACCGTTTCTCTCCATTGTCTTGCAACCCATGTATGGTATTCGGCCCAGTACTCCACATCTCAAAGTGTTTATTCAAAATTTGTTGAAATGGTTTTCATTTACAGTGTTAAAAATTCCTTATACAGCCTCTCATTTTATTCTATGTAACTACATCTAAAGTAATAATGTTCAATCAATACGTTTTATGTGACTCCGAGAGGAAGATGAATATATGAATGTAGTATGGTTTCAGCCCCGGAATATGAGACCAGTCCTGAGTGTCGAAGCGTCGAGAAATAAACAACTTCAACATTTTTTTCATTGAATTTATTTTTAACAATAGTACAATATAAATCTAATAACACTGTCAATGATAAAAACCTGAGCAAATTCAACTTAAAAAATTCCTTCAAATTTTCAAAAAGGTCAACAATTTACAAATATCTGATGATTGCAGTTGGCCGTTTCTCTCGTATTTATTTGCACCCCTCACGAACTCATCGTCTGAGGCGTGGACTAAAGAGGTAATTATTTCCTGTGTGCCTGAGGTACGAGAGGGGAATGTGGTTTGTGGCGTAGGGCGCGGATGGCGAGACGTGCGCCTCAGCCGGGCTGCCCTTGCTGTGCGCAGAGGGAGGCCGCGGGCGGCGGAGGCGGCGAGGGACCCCGAGGGGCGGCGCGGGCGGAGCGGGCTCCCCGCCTCTGGTCGCCCGACGCGCGGCGCCTGGCCTACTTCGCCGCCATGTTCCCCGCGCCCAAAGTGGGCCCCGGCGGCGCGTCCCCGCGCGCGCCCACCACCCCGCAGCAGGTGAAGCAGCGCCGGCGGCGTTCGGGTGGCGCGCGAGTGGTAATCCTCGCCGATGAGCTGGGTCATTTTTTAGCTTGAAAAAAGACAGAACCTGTAACTTAGCCCCTCGATATTTCTTAATATTTCCAATACTTTGATATTTCGAATTATTATACTTGTATTTCGAATATTGTATCGAATCTTGATATTTCAAATATCTTGATATTTCAATTCTTGATATTTGAAACCTGATATTTGATTTAAATCTGGTATTTCGAATACCTGCTAAATCGAATACCTCGGTATTTCGAAGCCTTCATATTTCACATACCTGATATTTTGAATACCTCGATATTTTGAATATCTTGATATTTCGAATACCTTAATGATTGAATACAATGATATTTCAAATATTACCAAAAAACCATGATTCAGTCAATTTAACTATATTTTGTTAGCAGACGTTCGACTAAATTGTAAGGTCCTCTTCAGTATTAAAATTATTAATACTATGTATATAATATGTAATAGATTATTGTAACTATTGTGATATTGACCTTTAGCACTGAAGAGGACCTTACAATTTCGGTCGAAACGTCTGCTAACAAATATATAGTTAAATTGACTGGAATCATCGTCTTTTGTAATGTTTATTATCATTGCTCATTACCGAATTTCCTAATTTTCTTCCTTATATATTTAATTAGCATTAACCCAAACTTCCTTATGTTTCGAATGCTCTGATATTTCAAATCATATTCATTCTCATAAACTTTCTCTTATTACACAGTGTGTTCCCTTAAGTAACTTCAATTACATAATAAATATTCGAATATTATTTTTTCTTAGATTCTTTCTTCTCTTAAATGTAAATAATGTACGGTACTTTAAAAAATTAATGCGTGGATGATATTGGATGAGAACTTTCTTGAGATTTACCATATTTATAGACAACAATTAATTTTACATTGATGCTCTAATAAATAGTACTTCATCTCTATGATATTGCAGTGGTATGGACATTATTTCGATTATTTGATTTTTTTTGTTTTTATGTTTTCTGTAAAACATGATTATGTTTTTATTTAAATTATCAGAAGAATCGGAAAAATTAGAAGAATCAGCTTTTTAGATAATTCGAAATAAAATTTTTTGAAAAAGTTGAATCATTAAACAAAAAATACAATGAGAATTCAAGTAAAATTGACGGACCTGACCCTGATAATACTGCAGTCAGAAAAGCGCGAAAGAGGTGATGTAATTTAACGATGTGGAATTTTATGGAGTGTCTTCGTGGGATGTACCTGTTAATGACTAGGGCGTGGTGGATGTACCGACCTTGTGCAAACGAGGAAGAGATGGTGTCCTCCCACTATGCAAATGCAGCTTTGTACCCTTTATGATGAGTGATTATGTTGGCGCGAAATAGAAGTGGCTGCAAATGAATTCGAAATGCAATTTCCGTCACGATACCGCATGCTAGTGCGAAATGCGATTGATATCAACTGCACTTGATATTAATGCACTCGAGTGAGTAACATTATTTACGTTGTGTAATAGCAACAGCGGTAGTTACTTGCACTGACGGAAGCTGTCTCATGAATTATTCTGACGAGATGGATTCCTACCTCAAACAAGTAATGTCTCCGTCGACGTGTTTATCAAACCTTTTACTAAAACGAATTTGCTAAACCTATACCGGGTCTTCCATTTAAAATTGGTTTTGGGAATATCACGAAAAGTGCGCATCGGGTCAAGAAAAAAGGAAAATGAAAGTTTCAATGAACGATTAAATGTAATATTACGCTTGAGAAATAAGTATCTTTATTTCCCATTTTAGAATGATATGCTAAGAAATGAAGTAATGAGATTTGCTAGATGCATTTGAGGTTAAAAGTTAATAAGTTAAGGAACGGGATTGTGATTCCGTGGAAAAATTGTATCTTTCAAAGGGTTCCGTGTCCAAAACAGTTTAGAAACCGCTGATGTAAAGTGTGTAGAGCGAAATGAGGATGTCCATGAGGGACAGGTAGAGAATGATACTGTAGATGGTGAGACGATATAGACGAGGTGGAAATTGAGAAGTGGAGATAGATAAGGGTGAGGAGAGGAGATAGAGTAAAAATATATAGATGAGAATAAACTAGAGAGGAGATAGAGCAACAGGAGGAGGTAGGTAAGTAATAGAGAAGACAAGTAATAGAAATGAGGAACATAAGGAAAGAATACAAAGAAATTGAAAGTGAAAGTGATTTGGAGAAAAGGCGGCCCCACACATTCGTTATTCGGCGAGTGTAGACCAACCGCTCGCCGAATCCCAAGTAGTGTGGATGAGTTGCTTGCTATTTGCCGAGTGACGAACATTCGGTGCTCGCCCTATCCACTGCTTGTCCGTCTGTAGGACACATCATAGGGAGCGAACATTTTCCTAACACATCAGCTGTTTGGGATTGGACAAGCAGTAGTTCGCTGCTCGGCGAGTCCCGGGTGCATGGAGCCGCATTAGACCTCATTCACAATGTAAACTTAAAAGTAAACGTAACGTAGCCGCAAAACCTACAAATGAATTACCAAGCGAGACCATTCACAATGCCTTAACGTAACCGTAGACGTAAGTCCGTAAACCGAGTTCACAAGCTCCAAAATTTTACGTTAAGTTATTCGGAATTCTACCGAAGACCAATCAGAGAGCAGATGGAATTTCGATTTTAATTGTATTCAGTAGTTTGTGGTTATGCATTTTTTATTGTAATGAGAGAACAGTTTGGAACGGTTTTGATGGATGTGTGAATTCAAGTAAGAATTTGGGCAATTTTTTGACATGGTGAATAAAATTTTAATTCACGTGAATTTGGAGAATTGTTGTTTATACGATGAAGGAAATGCGAGCACTACTACAACAGCTACTCGCACACACACACACACACACACACACACACAATATATATATATATATATATATATATATATATATGTGTGTGTATGTGTGTTATATATATATATATATATACATATATATATATATATATATATATATATATATATATACACACACACACACACACACACATCGATAGAAATGTCGAAGAAAAAGCAAGAAACTATGGTGGAAAGATCTTTCCACCATGCTCGAAACGAATCAATGAAGTTTCAATACTTTGAATTCTGATTGGTTCAGGCGAAACTTACATTCCAGCTTACGTTTGTTATTGTGAATGCTTTTTTTTAACGTGTAAATTTTATGGCTAGGTTTACAGCATTACGTTACGTTGCATCGTGAACGAGGCCTTCAGAAGAGGAGTTTGGAGTCAGAGCCCGGAGAGGAGGGGGGAGGAGAGAAGAGGGGGCGTGGCTTGGGAGGCGGGCCCCGCGCAGCGGGGTGGCGGCGCCTGCTTTCATGCAGTTCGCGCGCCGCCCAACCTCCCATAAATTCCTCCGGCAGGTAGCGCGGCTGGAGCGACCGTTGGCGGCCGGGCCGCCCGCCTCCCCACCGCCGTTGACTTCGCAGCAGTGGCGACAAGCCCCATCATCTTCGCCTTGTGCTCGTTCGCACGTGGCTAACGCCCGTGTCAATGATCCTAAGGGACGCATTGTTTGTGCCCAGAAATGCCATCATTCTTTACTTTGTAACCTCCTTTATCCTGGACATTCGTTTCCAACGATATGGATCGTAGATGAAACGCAGTCTTGATAAAATTATCGACATGTTTTACCATTTACGTCTCAGAGTCAGAAATCTTTAACTACACACTGACGTGAATCTGCGAGACTCCAGCAGAATTTCTTTTCCATTTTTTTCTAGAAAATAATTATTATAGAGTTTGTAATTATCATTATCATCATCATCATCATCATTATTATTATTATTATTATTATTATTATTATTATTATTATTGCGACTTATTTTAAAATTGACTCGTTGACTACGAGATAAATCTCCAGAGAATTATGCAAGAGAAAGCAATGTCAATCTCTGCCACATTTTTAAATATATTTCTCGAGTGTCAAAGTCCTTTGCGCCTCTCAGCCGATGTCGGTAGGATGCACGGCGCCTTCGGCCCTGCGCCATTGCCAACGCAGTTTCCGAGCGCTTTATTTTACAACAAAAACGGTTAAAACGGTGGGTGACGTACAGTTGACTCCAGTTATAGTGAACTTCCGGGGACTAACATGTTTGGTTCACTATATCGCAGGTTCACGATATCCGATGATGTCAAAATTAAATGAAATGTCTCCATAATAATTTATTTTATTAATATGCAGCAAAATTCATTAACAGCACGAACTGAACCTTCAATATTTTTATTTGCACGTAAAAAATCAATTATTTTTAATTGTTTGCTTCGTACAGTTTTCATTAAATCCGTCACCAGTATTCGTGCTCTCTCCACACTTGTTTCTGCACGGCCCTCTGTCTCTAAGTATCGTAATGCAGACTTGGCACCTTTCAATGCCTCTTGCACTGTTGGAACTCCATCTCACTCTCCGAAGACCCTTTCAATCACCTAATACCATACGAGATGCATTAATTCCCAGAATTTACTTCCTACGTTCTCTATAGCCGAGGTTCATGTTCACTATAACCGAATCTTCTTGTACTTATTTATAATGTAAGTGAAACCCAGTGACTATGTTCACTATAACCGAGGGTTCACTATATTCGAGTTCACTGTAACCGGAGTCGACTGTATTATGACGAGAAGTGTATTCTGTTTCCTTTTTTTAAAAAATTTTGGGATTCCTCCTCTCATCCATATGAATTCATGATCATGATGAATTCTGAATACAGATGGAAATTAGCGTTTTGGGCAAAAATTGACGCGAAAATATTCGCTCTGGTGTAATAAAAACAATTTTCAAAAGCAAATCAGTAGTAGCTTTCAAATATTATCCTTTACCGTGTCCTCCGTGAAGGAATCGACTTACTGCCGCTTTTGCATCTCCCGATTGAATTGGTTCTTTACGCCTGGGATTTCCAATCAACGCTACATCCACGACGTGAGTTCAGTGTGTGAGGTGGGAGGAAGACGTCGGAACGCCGTGAGGATGTTCCGCCTGGCCAATCAGGTGTAGGGAGAAAGGAAACACCGGCAAAGACCTCGCAAGCATCAGCATAACTTGCCTTTTGCGGCAGAAGATGAAATACTTATTACTTGACTTCAGCTAATCTTAGGACTAACTTATAGCCACCACGGCACAGTCTTTATACAGGATGACGCTTTGACCAGCTTCATAGCCAATCTCAATTGCTTAATTTATAAAATGTGCGAAATGGAAGTGTTGAAAAGTACCGATTCACAGTGAGTAAGTATTCATTCTGGTCGCTTCCGCTATTTAAGTTATGAGGCTCCCAAGGGAAATGCTTGTTAATACATCAGGATGTTGCGGTCTTTTCCCCGCTGATACTGCTAGGGCCGACTTACACGTCTGCTCGCGTTGGTTCCCCCTCCACATTTCTTCTCCGTCGGTGCACCCCCCCAACCAGAACGAACTCTGAACCCCCGCGTAATCTCCCGATGTGTGTGGTAGTGTAGTGTATATAAGTGTGCGTGTGCGCGCGTTTGTGAAGAGGAGGTAAGGGGATACCGATGGAAAAGGAAAGATCGCGCGCCATTTGTATCTCGTTTGTTAGGGAACTACCCCTGCATTCGCCAGGCATTGGCCAGAGAAACTATGGAAAACTACCGAACAGAGCAACCGTCACCACCAACCAAAGCGGCAGTGCTTGATTTCGACCCAGGTAGAATGTCACTCATCCACCACCGTCAGGATTCGCAACCCAGGACTTTCCAGCCAATGGTTTGCCGCTAAGCACTTAAACTAGCTGAAATGACTCTGTAACAACATCGAATTGCCGCTGCAACGTCTTTGACCTAGATGTCGTAGCGTTTGAGTCCTGTCGGTGTGGCAGATTTTAATAAAACCCCAGCTGTGCAGCTTCCCATGTTTTCTCCGATCAATAGTAGGCGAACAACGGAGCTGTATGTTAACAAACAGTACCCAGACCGCGCACGACCTCCCCTTCCTAGTCCTTGTCCCCTCATCTACTGCTATATATACAAGTTTTCATTAAATGCATTACATTACCACACATGTCGGGAGACCAGTCGTCCTACAGGCATCAGCTTGTTCCACATCTCCGCTGAGGGAAATACCTGGGGGCTGAAAATACCGCATGGTGATGTGTAGGTGGGGATGGGATTTTATGTTACAGCGAGAGGAACACAGTCACCTAACGGCAATAACATGCACCACATTTAAGGGAGAAATAACCAAGTTCTGTCTCTCTTTCTCCCTCTCTCAATAAGCGATTGCTGCCCTTCACCCATGTGCTCTCTCTTGCACCCGCAGCTTACATTCAAGGAACGTTTGATTGATTAGTGATTCCGGGCGCAACAACGGCTAAGGTCATTAGTCCCGTAAGTGTAGTGAATATTTTATCGCTGCTGCTGCTGCTGCTGGCAGCGGAGGCGGTGATCTTCCCCCAGTGGCTGGCGAGATCCGGCGGCGACCTACCATCGGCTGGCAGGTTTATCCCCAACCATGCATCTCCCACCAGCGTGACACCACCCCTGCCGGGACAAGCTCTAAGCTCCAGGCATGTGTGATAGTGTAGTAAGTGTTGGTGTAAGTTGGTGCAAGTAAGGGATGACGATAGTACGGAAGGAAGAGGAAGAAAAGATTTATGACTCGTTTGTTAGGGCACTGCTTGTGGTGTTGATGGGAGAAAGCACGGAAAATTACTGATCTGAGCAGCCGGTCGCTAGAATTCCCCTCCAGACACCGGCTTCAAGGAAGGAAGAACAATCTCAACCATACCCTAAAGCGGTGTAGCGTCATAGACTTGACTCTCTGCTCCTGGCAAGGTATGGGGAAGAGGGAGCCAAATATAGGCTCCCGAACAAAGGCCACCCTGCAAAGAAATCCCAGACGCCGGGCAAAATGCGGCGTCGGTGGCACTCGCTTCACGAGTGCGTGGGGGGGCAGATGACGTAGGAGGTCATGTGACTCGGGCCTATATTAAGGTGCGTCGCAGGACCATTCGGGAGTAGAGACTTGAAATATAAGCCTTGAATCACTGCACACGCAATGCGCGCGACGGTTGGCTAAATTCTTTTTTGATCTGTTTTTTCTTTCACGTTGCAGGATTGGCCATAGATGCCCGTAAGGGTAGGAATGGTCGCACCGCAGTGGCGTGAACGTACATTGCACTTCGTGCGTTCACAAAACTGCACAAGTTAGCTCTCGCGACGGCATACTAAAAAAAAAAATCGGGAGTAACGTTTCTGATTTCCTAGCGGCAAACACCGCAAAATTTGTCCGGCCAAGTCTGGCGCGGAAGTGCTGAAGGCACGAGTAGCTGTTCGAGGTTCGGACATGATGAAGTATGCCTTACACTTCAGGGCAGATTGTCTGCCGAGGCACATGAGGTGCCCAGTTGCGAATCGGCCGAGTTGGCTACTCGCAGGCGCGGCCGCAAGGCGCGTATTGGGAGAGGGAGACTGCGGCAGGTAGCTCCGACAAACGCCTTAGAGTGAGGTTTTAGTTCATGTACATAATTTATTGTAAATAAATTGTAAATACCCACTCGTGTCTGTCTCTTTGTGGTGTAGATCCCTACCCACGACGTTACAGCGGTATAAGCCTTTGCTCGATGGTCTCAACCACACCGTGCCATTGCCACGTCGCGTGGTGTGTCCGCAGCCGCTGCTGGCGTTCAAGGAGCTGCTGGCGCCCCCGGCGGCGTCTCCGCTGCAGTTCCTGGGCGGCGCGGGGGCGTCGGAGGCCGGCGGCGGCAGCGCCTCCTCCTCCTCGCCCTCCCCCTCGACCGAGGCGGCGTCGTCGCGGGCGGCGGCGGCGGCGGCGCCGAGCGAGTCGGTGCACGCGGCGCTGGGCCCGCTGCTGGCGGTGGCGCAGTGCTTCGGCGTGCTGCCCGTGGTGCGCGCGCTGCGCGACGGGCCCGAGGGATTCATGAGTGAGTCACGCGCGCGCTCGCCCCCCCCTGCCCCCTCCAGGCGGTAATGAACTCGGTGGGGACAGGCGAGGCTCGTTAACCCGGATGAACTGGGACCAGGGTCGTTCCGTGTTAACGAAAATCCGGCTTATTCAGAGAACGAGGGGAAACGCTGAAAAATGACACGGAACATATATTTGTATGAAGTTTCAAATTTATTATCATGACCTTATGAATTTACTCCGTTCACAAAATACATCGGTTCAAACAAGTCACCGGGAGCGGTAGCTCAGTGCATCAACTGATGTCACTGCGGCGCCTCTGACCGGGAGGTCCTAGGTTAGAGTCCTGGCGGCGGCAGGATTTTCGACACCTGCTTTTCAGCTAGGTCGAATTCAGTCGCTGTCTGGAGGAGAATTCTAGCGGCCGGCTGCTCTGATCGGTAGTTTTCCGTGGTTTCTCCGATCAATACCAGGCGAATGCCGGAGCAGTACCCTACCAAACTGGCCACCGACCGAGATCTTTCCTTCCTCTTCCTTGCCCTATCCTCTCCCCTTACACACACACTTACAATCACACTCACATGCACTACACTACCACATATTCCGGGAGACCGGTCGGGAGCTTAGAGCTTGTCCCGGCTGGGGCGGTGCCCCGCTGTTGGGAGAGTCCTGGTTAGGGGGAAACCCCCACTAGCCGACGGTAGGTCGGCGCCGGATCTCGCCATCCAGCGGGGGAAGTTCACCGCCATCTCCCGGGAAAAATTATCCACTTACGGGACTAAAAACCAAAAGCACTTGACGCGCCCGGAAACACGAAAAAAATCAAATCAAATCAACAAACAAGTCGGTGACACAACTACATTCACTCTCCTGCCACAAAGCGTTGGTGAGCTCTGCGGGTACAGTAGAGCCTAGTTAACCTAGATCAACTAGGGCCAAGGCCTATCCGAGTTAACGGAAATTCGGGTTATTCAAAGAATGAGGAGAAACGGTGAAAAATGACACGGAACACATTTTTCATGAAGTTTCAAAATTATTATTATCATGACCTTTTAACCTAAAACACATTCAAATATGTATTCACTCTATTCACAAAATACAAACATGTCGGTGGAACACCTACTTTCACTCTCCTGCCATTAAGCGTTGATGAGCTCTATGGGTTCAGTAGAGCCTAGTTAACCCGAATCAACTGGGATCAGGACTGATCCAAGTTAACGAAAATCCGGGTTATCTGGAGAATGAAAGAAAATGATGAAAAAGAACACGGATCACAATTTATATAAAGTTCAAAAATCATCGTTACCCTTTCACCTAAAACACATGGAAATATGTATTTACTGTTTACGAAATACGTCCGTACAAACAAGTCGGTAGCACACCTACATTCACTCTCCCGTCACAAAGTGTTGGTGAGCTCTGCGGGTACAGTAGAGCCGAGATAATCTAGATCAACAAGGGCCAAGGCTGATCCAAATTAACGGAAATCCGGGTTATTCAGAGATTGAGGAGAAAATGGTGAAAAAAGACATGGAACATATTTTTTATGAAGTTTCAAAATTATTATCGTGACCCTTTCACCTAAAACACATTGAAATATGTATATACACTGTATACAAAATACATCGATACAAACTAGACGGAGGCCCAGAGAATGCACAGAGCATCGCCTGGGCCACCTCCTTGCCCCCCCCCATTGCCCCCTCTGCGGGCGACCCCTCGCCGGAGGCGAGGGGAGAGGACGGAGAGAGTGGGGTGAAGTCAATGAAGTCGACCGCTGGCAAGTGAATTCGAGTAACAGGAAGTTTGTGCACGCCATAGCGTACAGCTCCATCAATCTTTTGCGCATGCGCAGATGCACTAAAGTGAATCCAAACTTGAACTGCACATACGCAGAAGATCAATAGTGCATTAACGTTCGAGAGTGCACAAACTCCCGTAAACCTATTGAGAATAGCGCTTTCTATGTATCGTCACGGTATCTAAACGCACGGGAATGACCCCATGCTCGTAATACTGACAGAGAAGAATGCGCAACGCGCCGGATTGCTCGTGCGTCCTAATATTAAACGTCAATAAGCGTGACGGCACTCGTCGGTGCGCTGCCTAGCTTGCAGCTAGTTGCCAGGGACAGCGCTCGAAGGGCGCTCTTTAATTTCAAAATAATTTCATACGTGGATTGATTGATTAATTGATTTTTTCGTGTTTCCGGGCACGTCAACTGCTTCGGTCATTAGTCCCGTGAGTGTCGTGCATGTTTTTTCTCGGAAGATGGTCTTCCCCAGCTGAATGGCGAGATCCGGCGCCGACCTACCGTCGGCTAGTGGGGTTTCCCCCTAACCAGGAGTCTCCCACCAGCGAGGCCCTGCCGCAGCCGGGACAAGCTCTAAGCTCCCGACCGGTCTCTCGGAATATGCAGTAGTGTAGTGCATGTTAGTGTAAGTGTGTGTGTAAGGGGAGATGATAGGACAAGGAAGAGGAAGGACAGATCGTGCGCGATCCGTGGCCCGTTTTGTAGGGTACTGCTCCGGCATTCGCCTTGTGTTGATCGGAGAAACCACGGAAAACTACCGATCAGAGCAGCCGACCACTAGAATTCTCCTCCAGACACGGACTGAATTCGACCTGGCTGAAAAGCTAGTGTCGAAAATCCTGCCGCCGTCAGGACTCGAATTCATACGTGGATATTGCTGCAATATTTCGATGATTGATTCAAGAAATTGAATGAAAGATACAAACATATGAAATCATTTTACGATTATTCGGGAGTTGTGCAACCTAAAAAGGAGCCGCCTCTGTCTGCAATGAAATTTGTACGAAACCTAACGTAAACGACAAAGCTTGGTGCCCTGTTATTCACTGGAACTACCCACGAAATTGAAAGTAAACGTGAACATAAACGTATGACGTAACGATGAAAGCTCCACGTTGAAGTTAAGGCTCCCACAGACCGACGCGGAAGATCCGCAACAAATGCGGGGTGGAATTTTCCGCTCTAGACGCGGCGGCGGATTTTGCGGGTCCTTTCACACTGGAGCGTCAATTAAGTCAGCGTTGGTGACAGTTTTCATCCGCTTAAGAAGAAGCGCTCGCTTTTATTCATGTAGGGAATAGAAATGGCAAGTTACTCATAATTCATTTTCTATGCCCATGCAGTATGGTACTTTTTCTTCTTTATTTACGATTTTATCTCAAATTGTTAATATCTCTTTAGAAAATGTAGAAAAGGGGCCCAAGATTTTGACCTAGAAAAGAAAAAGTATGGAGAATTACACACTTCGATGCCGCAAAGGATGAGAAACGCTTTTAATTTACTAAAATGACCAATGTCTGTTTTGATTAATTTTTTAATCTCATCCCAGAAGACATAAGAAAATCTGACACTTACGGTCTAATCTTACACAATCTTCAAGTTATCTCACCTGAAGGACAACTTGTTATTGCACTTATATATTCAATAGAATTATAAATATATTGAAACATTTCATTAGTAAAATGCAAAAAATTTTAAGAACAAAAAATTGTAAAAATTGAAATTTAATGTTATTTAAAATTAATTAAGTACTAAACACGATTAGAAATATTTTTTCTGACTGTTCTGTCGTGTCAGGTTCACTGACGAGGTGAAAATATTTCAATCTGACCAGTCTTTCCATAGTCGTAGGTTTCCGCGGCCAGAGTCATGTAAATGATCTTGGCTCTCCAGGTGACGCCGCGTCGAAGGCTGTATTGCCGACGTTTCCACCATCTTGTCGTGGTCTTCCTCAACAGCCCTGACGAAGACCACGGCAAGATGGTCGAAACGTCGACAACACAGCCTTCGACGCGGCGTCACCTGGACAGCCAAGATCATTTACAGTCTTTCCATAGGTTTCCACAACGAAACAAAAAAATGCGCCCGACCGCGAATTGAAACCCGCAGCGAATAAAATTCTGCTAATCCGCTGCCGCGCAGGAGTGAACGTGCTCACAAGGCCACACGTGACGCGAAATTTCCGCTGCACGCGTTCCGCGTAGGCAGCGAATGTTCCGAGCCGGTCTGTGGGAGCCTTTAACGTGATCTGAGAACAAGTTTCTGGCGGGCACCGCCGTAAGATACAAATACAGCATTTTCGTTAGATAGAAAATAATGCACGTTGAAAGTGATATGAGTTACCATTCTTTATCATCATATTCATCAATGCTCATGAACCACTCCATAGAATTACTCGCCGCAATCATGGTGTCTTACTTCTCTCTATAATATAAAAGTGAGTGTACATATGTTCGTTTGTGTCATAAAATCCCTTGGTACCACTGGAATGATTGCTCCCAAATTTGATATAAATATTTTTAAGCAGCGAAGAATCTAACATACCTTAGCTCCAAATGATATTTTTTATACACTTTAGTTAAATGCAATCTCCAATGCATCTGGCAGGTATTAACGCCAAGAGGCGCGCAAAGGGGTCTGATGGAGCGAGCAGAGCGGAACGAAAGCGAGTAGACCGGCCAGACCGGATGGAGGAGCGAGCGAAGCGAGTGGGGCAGAATGGACAGGCGAAGAAGGAGGAGGAGGAACAGAATGAGTGGAGGGAGCAAGAGAAGCGAGAGAGGATATAAGGAGGATAGGGAGGAAGAGGGGACGCGCAAAAGCGAGCCGAGCGGAAGGAGGGGCATCGCGGAAGTAGCGGGCGAAACGTGCGGGAGGAACATATAGAGCGGAAAGGGCCGGGCGGGAGGGGCGGAGGTGTGGGCATAAGTAAAGAATTACCTCTTTAGTCTATGGTGTGGGCAGGTCGGCCATGGCAGGCCGAATAGGGCGTACGAGGAAGATGAACTTAATAAATGATGGTGATATGTAACTACCCTGATACTACCGGGTAACAAGCCAATAATTATTAATAACTATATTGTAAATATTACGTGGATCCGTAGGTGCAGAGTCGACGCCCGCGTAAGATAGGGCTTTCGAGATACGATAAAGATAGAGCAAAAGTAATTCTATACCAGTTGGCTCTGCGATGTAATGTCAGTTTCAGTTAGATTCTTAGAGAGATAAAAATTGATATTATTTACGCCGAATTTTTTATTCATTTAGCCATGCTACAGGGAACAATTTGTAGCACTTGAAGATACCATGACAGACCAATTGATAATTCATGACATTTAGGTTTATCAAGTCAGTATATTACTCGGTGGCAATGATTCTCAAATTTTCTTACTCGAAAATAGCCGAAAACTGATCTAAAAAACATTTCAAATCGGTGTTTCTCTTTTCTTTCTATTTCGCCTTCTCCAATACTCGTTGAATTTTGAGAAAAATCGCGCAAATTAAATTTAAAATTTTGTAAATTTTAATAACATCATGCGAGAATAAATTTGTCATTAAGAGCTTGCATCTTATAAAAAATAAATAATGATTTCATATACTGTACCTTGAAAGTAGTGAAGAATTTAAACTACGCCACTAACAATTTCGTTGTTTTTCAAATGGATTCATGCATCCATGCAAAAATAAACAATAATGCACATTTCACGTGGAGTGGTGTATTCTACGCTTCAATGAATGAAAGAGCTGTAAAACCATTCCATCCAGGAAACACCTGAAGATAATGTACGAGAGGGTATATAGTGTAGAGTAAAAGATTCCTCAATTTTAGTTTATTATTTTCTTTTTACTTTCTCGCATATTACGTACTTAAGGACAAAAAGAGAGTTTTGTAATGGCGGAAAGTAACGGTTGAGGATAGAACAAGGAAGAGAAAGGAAGGATTGCACATGATCCGTACCCCGTTTTTTTAGGGTACTGCTCCGGCATTCGCCTGGTGGTGTTCAGAGAAACCACTGAAAACTACCGAAAAGCAGCCAGCCGCTAGAATTCTTCTCCAGACAGTGACTGAATTCGACTTAGCTATGTAGCTAGTACTGAAAATCCTGCAACCGAAGGGACCCGAACCCTAGACCTATCTGTCAGAGGCACTGCAGTGACATAGATTGATTCCCTTATCCACCTCAGCGGTCAAAGTACTCTTATAAAAATTACACATATAATTTGAATTCTTTGAACTATAATTTTCGAAAATTGCAAATCTTCAAATTTTTTCAGATCTTTTTACAATTACGATATTGAACTGGGAGATTTCTCTTATTGATATGTGTTCTTCACAGAGCTTTTCTGAAATATCGCAATATTCGCTTATAAATTGGCACATGTTCCATTTTAGATGAACTTTTTAAAAATTGCAAAAAATGTACAGTGCAAAATTACAGTATTGATGATAGAGGTTTTTCCTTTAAAAGTCAATTCTAAAAACTTATATTTATAAATGTGGTCACAATAATGTTTCAAAAAATGTGTGGGTTTTGCATTTGAGTGATTTTTACGTGAATTGAAGGCAAATTATAAAAACATATTTTCTCGAATGCTGCTCGAAATGTTTATTTTTATTTTCTCAAATAGAGCGAAGTACGCTTGTAAAAATGGCACCGGTTCCATTATCTGAATTTCCGAAAATTGCAAATGTTACAAATTAAACGAGAAAATATGTGATGTAGCACTACTAGTTTACAATCTATTGTACAATTTTTAATCACAATAATTCCGGACAAATTAATATAAATATATTTTTAAAATTACTAAAGCTAACAAAAAGGAAAATTCATCATCATCTCTTTAGGAGATATTCACTATTATTCTCTATCTCCTCCGGGTGTATTATTTATTAAAATATTGCTAATGTATTATTTCTACACAAACTATAGTTACATGTAGGAATAGTACAGATATTATTACGTGTTATTATAATTATAATAAATTACAATTTCACTCTTAATATCTTGGGATACGATGAGCATAGACTAAAGAGGTAATTCTTTTCTCTATGCGATGAGTCAGGATATTCCTCATCTCTTGTCAGTGCAAGCCGCTGACACGAATGGTTTTTCGTATTTTAAGAGATCGTTGGCAAAAATTTGATATCAATATCATCACAGGTGAGACAAGAAAAGCAATTCCCATCATGTCCAGTTTTTGGCAGTATTTCGTAAATACGGCGTACTCCAAGAGCTCTGAGCATCCGGGCAGCATGTGTTTCTTCCTCCTCTTGGCAGTTGACGGTATCTTGAGCCGCGCTTCGTCGTTTGCCTGGTAGATGTCAGCTCTATTGCTGTTCCCCCTGCGCCTTGCTAGGAGAGTTTGCCGAGACTCAATGGACGAAATACGGCAAACACAAAAAACCTCCCTATAAAGGACTGTTTACAATCAAATGTCGGTCCCGGCAAGGAACAAAGTAACTCAGATATTCAGATAAGAGGCTTATTTTTATTTTTTAATAATATAAACATAAATTATTTCGGTCCTTTTGAATTCATGTTACCAAGGGTTTTCTGCATAACAGTCGTATTGAGCAATTGACAAATTGTAAATAATTGTACCGTTTATTTTCCATAATAAATCTACCATTTAATTATATTATTTAATTATATACCTAAAAATTTTGCCCCTAATCTCCAAAACGGAATGTATTTACCTGTCGGTAATGTTGGCTTGAAAATAAAAAGTAGTGTCCCAGTAGTAGAGGATACAGTCTCGTACTATTGAATCGGAATCTATTTCTCGGCATTTTAAAAGTTTCTAGTAATAGATCATAGAAGTGAAATAATTTTGCAATATAACACAGTAAATTGGATGTTACTGGAACAGTAGGATATGTCACAAAAGTGTTCTCCGCTTCATTTCATATGGAGTCTTATTGAATTGATTTGTTTATTAATAAAAAACAACTTAAAATAAACCAGTAGGGGAAAGGCGGGTAAATCAGAAAGTGTAGATAATTTGGGAAACGCCTTATCTAGTAGCTCTAAATTGAAAAAACGTTGATCTGATTTGACGTAATAAAATTTAAGGGTCACCTCTTATTGATAACTTCGAAGTATAATAAACACTTTCTCTGGACATGTAAACTTGTCAACAAAATAATGTAAAGCAGCAACCTGCTGCTGATCTTATTGGAAAAAATTTAAAAAAATAAATAAAAACTTTCTCTGGAGGATTTATAATGTTAAAAATAATTTCCGGTTTATCCGACTTTCTTCTACTTTTTTAACACTAACATTATTATGTATTTGGGTTCTTAAAACATACTTTGGTAAAAGCTAAGGTCCTGTTAAAACACGAAAAATGTACGTTATAATTATAGTGAAAAATAAGAAGAGTATGCTGCATTTCCGCATTTGCGATAGCTTCATTACGAACTGTACTGAGATATTGCTTAAAAGTGTTGGGAACATAAGAATGTTATTTACGAGGAAGACAGGTCGCTTTAAATCGGAAGCCATTGGAGGATGATTTTAAATACGACCCAATGGCGACCGACCTTCTCCACACTTCTCTACGTTGAGAGGGGATGCGAGGCGAAGGATGCGCTCGGCAACTTGCGCATCCTCTCTCCGCCCCAACCAACCCCCCTCCCTCTCCCCCCGCCCCCCCCCTCCCTTCCCACGCCCCGCCCCACCTCGCTTCATGCTTTACGGTGTATTTCTACCCCCACCGCACAGTGGTCTAAAACAGCCCAAACGCTCGCGTAATTGCGTAATTTTTCTCTCTACTAATGTACTACAAAATATTTTTGGGGCAATACAATTTAAATTCTAATAATGTAAGTTTTGAATACATTTTTATTTCCAATAATGGGAAAATTACAATAGTAAAAGATGGAGACGCTTTTCTTCTCCACGCACAAATCGTAACTACGTATAGTTACGATTTGTGTGACTACGTATAGTCACCATTTTTAAAGAGGTTGGTCGGGACAGATCAACGGATAATATATTTTTTAAATTTGTTTTTCTTTACAATAATGGGAAAATTACAATAGGGAAAGACTGAGACACTTTACTTCTCCACGCACAAATCGTAACTATACGTAGTCGCCATTTTTAAAGAGGTAGGTCGGGACAGATCAAGGGATAATGTATTTTTTAAATTTTTTATTTAAAAGGGAAAAAAAATCGTAATATACATAGTCGCCATTTTTAAAGAGCAGGTCAAATAAATCAACGTATAATATATATTTTTATTTATTTTATAATGCATTATGAACAACACACACACACACACACACACAGTGGTCCATTATTTTCCGAAGGTGTTGTTTGGTGTACTTTCTAAAACGGGCGAGCAAATGGATATGATTAAAGCAAGTAATACGTTGTGTCCGACTGCTTTGCGCGCGTTGGGGCGCGTTCGGGACCAGTGTGCGCTCTCCCCAGCCGGCACGCCCCTCTGCGCTTCGGGCACCCCTTGGCACAAAGCCGCGTCGCGCTGCCATTCCCCTGCAGGGAAGCAACCCAACCCTCCAGGATGTTCGGTTGCACGCGAGACGGATGGAAAGTTGTTTGCCTGGCACGTCGCAAGCAGAAATGCTCTACAAATGATTAGCCTTGACTTGTTGGAGATATTGGAGATAGTATGCAGAATTTTCGGTCACCTGTTTGAGGCGTTGAACAACGGCGATCAATAAAATACGTAACAGACCAACGAAGAAAAAACTGATGTAGGACAGTAACAAATACCATTTTATTTTGCATTTGCTGAACACGTTAGAAATTAATAGTTACCAAGTAAATTAGTAGGTAATAAATGTAAAGTAGAAAATTTAAATCATGCTTCAAGTGATGATAATACAATGGTGATAACAAAATTTTAATACAAACTACTTCTATTGCTAATAATAATAATAATAATAATAATAATAATAATAATAATAATAATAATAATAATAGTTAGAATAATTAATCTTTCAAGTTAAAAATTGACAAATCTGAAATTACAAATGCAGAGTCTTTTCTGAACCAGCTTCATAATTTTCTTGTAGACAGCATTAATTCCTAGCAATCTTACTACCATCTTTTTAACTTATTTTTCGTTGATCTGAAACCACGATGCTTTGCTTTTCCTATTCGTTATGGCCGGATCCTTCCTCGAGTTTCTCAACATCAATAAATGGAATGAAATATTGAGTTACAATTTTTCTCTTCTTAGTGGGTTTGTAAGTACGTATTTTAACAGAAAATTATAACTTGCACTAATATTTGCAGGCAGTCTACAAGTAATCTATCAACAATTCAATAATTATAAAGCATTTTTTCTCGTAAATCCTTTGAATTATATGTTTAAAATGTGGATATAAATATACAGAAGCGAAAATTTCGATCCGTGCAATGACGTTCTAAATAGCTCTTCTCTACAGCATAAAATTACGAGTATATTCTCATTGCCATATATTGCCCAAAGCGCCCGTGAAATAACAAAACGAAGTTGTTTCTACGAAACTTGAATGAACGTTCCAACAGTCTTACGCTCCTGTGACATCTTATTACTTATTACTAGTTCTTATTACTAGAAAAGCAAACTATTATTCATTATATTATTTTGTTTTGTAGTGTACAAAAACCTCTGAAAGGATCGAAATGTACTTGAGTACGATGCGATGAAGTAGAGTGTGGTGTGATGAAGTAGAGTGTGGTGTGATGAGGTAGAGTGTGGTGTGATGAGGTAGATGAAGTTGATGGTTGTCATTTTTCAGTAGGCATGACTATGAGTGAATTCTTACGTCTTCAGAATTCTGTCGGCGGCCTTTCAGTCTCTCTAGTGTTACCAGCTGACCGCCATGGACAATCAATTTTAATTTTAAAAATGTGTGAAACTTTATGTAATTTCACAAATACTTTGTAAGAAAAATTAATTGCGTAGCCCCCACCCATACTTGCCCATTCCTTCCCCATTCCACCCACTCCACTTCATCTCAACCAACTGCTTCCACCATGCCAACTCAAACCCACCCCCCACCCACCACCCTTTATCTCACCCCACTACACTCTACCACCCACCACTCCCACACCCTCAATCCACAGACCCTTACCACATACCACCTATTACCCACCACCACGTACACCACAACTCACACCACGCACCACTACACCATACCTCACTTCACATCACCTCACCTCATCCGCGGGGCGAAAGTACGACGATGGAAATTGGGGTTCAAAAATAAGAGCAACTGTTGCACGTCACTTGCTCTCCTCAACCCATCTGCCCGCGCCAACGCACAGCGCAAGCGAAGTGCGCCCACGGACGCGCAACGCAAGATTGGAAAATGAGTGTGAAATCTTCCACTTCAAAAATGAGTTGCCAGATGAACATTGTTAACTGTGATTACACCGCTCTTGAAATGTAAACTAATACGGTTAAAGAATTTCGCTTCTGTTCACCCATCACAGACTATTAGTAACGTGATTCTACCGTGTGTGTTTGGTAATTGCATGATGCCTTTGGACTTAAGATTCTTTATATTCATTGTATTATGTTAAAACTGCATATAGTACATTAGATTCCCAATGCTTTTGAAATTTCCACTTAAATCCATCCTCCGCTCGGAGTATAGGTATTAACAACGCTATGTGAAAGAAAAGTTTGAAACAAAGAAGCTGAATAAAAATTGTTTATGGTGTTATATAAAAGGCACCTTCGATAGAGAGGATGAAACCTTTCAATAATGAAGTTCATTCTGCCTAAAAGGAAAATGTTGATGGCTTTTGAATAGTTCTCACCATTACAAATATTACTCATTGAACACGTATACACAAATTCATCAGCAAAGGAACACACTGGTTTTATCTAGTTTTATTTTCATGTATGTACTTACGATGAACCTTCATTTTTTAAACATGTTTTGTCGTTCGAAACTGTGGCTTTTTAAACCTTTCCTTTCTCCCCACCTCCGCCAATTGCGCTAGCACTTTAGTATACCCAACTTCCACAAAAATATTATTAGCGCTAGCTAGGTCATCACTTTTTCTAAGGGCTACATTTTCATACCAGGCCTCTTCGGATTGAGTCCCCCGGTCCGGTCTTAATTTGAAGAAAGTATGTGTTCGTAAAAATCATGGATTTGGTGTCGTGAAAAATAATAGACGATGGCTTGCAAATCGCAGAGTACATACACATCGCGTATTTCAACATCTCCCCCCCCCACTAGTATATTTGGCATCGCAGAATTGCTTAGCTTTTCCGGAAGAAGGGGAGGGGAGAAACAATACTTACCTAGCTCAAGCCAATATTAGAATTAATTTGATAGCTAGCGTGCTTTAAACTAACTTTATTTACCACAGAATGGCGTTGGGCACATTGTCTAGGGCTAATTATTTCGTAATTTTTAATATAACGTGTTTAAATTATTTTTAATTTTGTTTTCTTCATTCAAAAACTCCCCCATTTGCACTTATTTACACACATCGCACAGGGCATACCTTCAGGGAATCAGTTGTAAAACAATATCTAGTACATTGTATGCGCTATGTACACTTTTATATGTACACTTTTATGCCTCGACATAGACTCAACCACAGAGTATATCCCTTGCTCAGAGTTTTATCTAGAAGGTCCTTTGGAGTGTGGTAGTACCTCACCCAGTTATTTTTAACTACCACACCCCTAGAAAAGTTTAGAATATCCCCCCCTTCATGTGGCAAGATTAACCCCACTCCTTGTATTCCGAAGGATAGCGTCACAAAAACTTCAGTCATTGAGCTTCTTTTCATAATTCGTTCACAAAATCTGTGGCATAAACGAAAATTAATGACAATAGTCTATCATTGGCTTTTCCGAGTGCTACATAGGATCCCCCATGCTTTGCTTGGTAGAATTAGTTTTTCTGCTCTAGTCATGTCAGAATATTTGTGTGCGTATTGTAAAATTTACAATGATCCAAAAGAACATGTTCTACCAGCCGTTTTAATACATTTTCCAAGTTTGTCAGAGGGAGTACGTAAGGCAATATATATATATATATATATATATATATATATATATATATATATTTCAGAAGATGCCAATAAATGACATTGTGACGGAAAATTAAAGTTTGTGGTAAACAAAGTAAGAAAAACGTCGACCGCACAGAGGTCCACGGTCCACGTGGAAAGAGTCAGAAAAACGTGCTCTTTTTGAAATGCAGAAAGGCTTAAAAACTTTCCCACCCGCTACAAGGGCGACAAAAAAATTCAGAAAAGCTCGCCAAAACGACATATGCCGAGATTGAACATGTGCGTTCTATTTATGGAGTTTGTTGAAGTACATTAACCTTTAACAGTGCTGGTGGGGTCTGTGATACCCACACTGTTATATTTTTTTAAATAATTGAAATAGTTTTGTAAATAATTTCTCAGCGACTGGTGTATTCCTTTCAAATCGTAGGGTTTGTGACCTAACAAGCCACCATCTTGTTACGTTTGTGCAGTGACGAGTTATAGTCGATTTGAACGTTTCCGGTTATCCTAGACCCCACCATCATAATTACGCAAGTTTTTTTAAATACATGACTTCTCATGTAATCGATTATTTAGCAACGTCGTCCATTAGCATATGAATAGTAAATACATTGTGTATATTACAAAGATTTCATTTTTTTATTTTAATTGCAGTTTTGCATTTGAAATGTCGACTATCACCAACAAAGAAATCCTGCAATTGTTGTTGGATAGTAGTAACAAGTTCAGGGATCAACCCGTGGTTAGACCATAGTCAGTAGTTCCAAAGAAAATAAGAAAGATTGCCCACGAGACACTGACAGAAAGACCAAATATCTTTGCATTAACTGCCCATTTTTTTTTGTTTTGGAACAATCAAACTTTGTTTCAATTATTCTGCTCTCAAAATTCAATAACATTCTAAAACTTTCGTTTTATTCTTGATGTGTTTTCTGCTTATATTTAATTTCTTTACTTTTACCGAAATGTATAGCCTATCATCATGTTGAATTGCATTAAATATACTTTTCGTTACAAAATATTGCGTTAAGCGAATTATTTCTTGTCTTGGGTCTCTAGACCCCACCAGCACAGTTACGTTAGTACTTTTCACCAGCCCAGTTAAAGGTTAAGACTCACAATTTTCCATCGCTCCATTTTCTGACCTCACCCCGGTTGAGAATCCCTGCGAAGAACACTGGGCGCATGCGCGGAGTCGTCGTTTCGGCTCAATGCGTGAGGTGCGGCGTCTGGCCGACGCGTGGCCCTCAACGGCCTCCTGCTGCCGTTTCCACGTCGTCCTCCCCACCCCCCCGACCACCGCCAGTTCCTCAAGACGCGCCGCCGCAACGGCAAACGCGGAGGCGTCGCCCGTGCCAAAGAACTTCCTTGGAATGCGACCTTCTACGCATTTAACGAACTTCGTTTGGGAGAAACTATTTGCTCCACCAGAACAATCTTTGTTATCTTAAGAAAATTTTGCCTACTCGGTACATGGAATGTGTCGGGGAAGATGAAAATATAATATCATGAGTAGATCTGCTGATTGTATTGTGTTTGAATAGGTTAATAGTATACAGCACGTTTCTGCGTCTTTGGGTCCACTACATGCGTCGTGCTGTGTTGGTGATTTTTGAGTGTCGTTTAGAAAGAGGGTAAATCAGGTTGAAGCAGTAATGTATTACTGTTATTATTGCTCCAAAACTCTTTTGCAATACATTTAAAGAATTCAAAGTTCTCTGATTGACTCTTCGTAAACCTTTAATATAGTAGAATAAAATAATATTTTACAAAATGTACCTTTTTCTCAAAAACCTGGGTCATGAAAATCAAGAACATTTAATGGTGAGATTTCCTCCAAATGTTTTAAAATAACACGAACAACTTTGAACTAGAGAACATGTAAATTTATGGACGTTCAGAAAAATATTCTGCGAAATGTCCACAGCAGAGTGCGTAGCGCACAAATTAAATAACGATGTCACTTATCATCATCTGAATTGTGATGAACAGCGTGGTTTTGCAAAACAGCTGGTTGTGCTATTTTTAAATCATCGCACGAGAACCAACACATTAATTCCACTAGCCCATTTTTTATCACTCTAGCTATTAATGTTATGAGGCTGATACAGAGCAATAACGGTTGCAGTTGAAGTCAGGGCAAAACCGAGGTAATGTCCAATGTACAAAACCAAATAATCTGATTGTTATATCGAACTTATGACATTTAGTACTTTTCGTATTATCACCTTCTTAAAAGAAAAAAAGAATGCAAAAAAAGAAATAAATTTTATTCCAGTGAGAGTAGGCTTACTCACACGCATCTTTGATTCCTTTGTTTGAATTGTCTTCGCAGATGGAGGGCAGATAAAATCTTCAACTGACGCTGACCGTTACGAGTTGCTTTGCCCTTCATTTTGTTGCTTTTTGTCCATATGACAGGGCATTAGAACGCAAGAATTATCACATTATTTACAGGTTATGTGAACAAATACTCAATTGAAGTGCCAAGTATACACAATAGAAGTGCACAATCGTCATTTTACAGAGAACCGGTTTTCTAATTGTTCTATAACCCGTCTGTCTTTAGAACTATTTTTGACATTTTGACTAGAAAATACAACAAATTTAACAAAAAATGACGATTTGGGGATGTGTTAATATTTTTTATATGCCGACGATATAGACATCTAGAACCTATATTACAGATCATACATCGGAAACGAGGTGTTCGCAATCACCATGTCGTTCCAGTTAGCTCGCGGCATTTTTATGGAGGGAGGGGGCACTTTGAGCAAAATATATCATCACAGGAAGGCAGCGATTCATAGAAATGCAGATGAGCGTTCAATGCATTAAGATGATTCCAATCTTTTTCTACTGCAAGCGAATTTTGTATTTTATTGCCACCTTATGATACGTCCTACTTCCTTAAATCAAAAACAAATAATGCCTCTAAATTTGAATAGATATATCTAAGATGTATTTATATAGGTGTGTAGTAAATAACGAATGATCCATTTTTAGTACCTCACATTTCTCAATAGATCAAGCAGATCATTTTTAAGTATCTCACGTACCACTAGGTTTGGTTGCCGACTGAGTTATATGGCATTCGTTACTAACGGAAAATATCCTAAGGGCACTCCCAATACAGCTAGCTGGATCGGGTGAATGCGATTTAATTGTTCGAAAAATGTATAGTTCTCCTTATTTAAAATTAACAAATAGAGACGAGATCGAAAAAATTTAAATTTTGATAATATATTTTAATTTAATTCATATAAAAAAGATGCGAAAGGCGCTCTTTTAAAGATCCTCCTCAGCTCTCAGTTGCGCAGGCCCGCGACAATTAATTTAAAATTCATGTGCTCGTGGGTTCGCCGAGGAGGAGCCAACCGCCGAACGCAAGGCGTTGCGCCGCGTCGCGTCGCCGCCGTGGCCAGCCCTGAGGCGCAGGGCGGAAGCGGTGTTTTTGGGGAGCGGAAGTCGTTTAGACGAAGGCAGATGGCTCGGAGGGGGGCGTGTGCGCGCACGTGCGGAGGGGAGTGACGGGGCAGAGGGGTCTACTTCAGACGCCCGCGCCCCCGGCGAGCCCACCCGCCCGCCCGCCCGGCATTGTCTTTCGCACTCCTTCAGCCGGAGATCCGGTCGCGCGACCCGGCAACGTTTCCGGATCCGTTTGCCATCGAACTTCTATCGATAAGTTAAGTCGAACGATTTGCCAATGCTCTCACTTGTTGATGGATTCCTGACAACCTGACGAGGTCAGGAATTGGAGGGCTTGGAGTTGTAAGCCTCAGTTGTCACAGGAAGCCCCTCCCTATTTCAAACTTAATCAGTAGTTTTTGCACTTCGATGCTGAAATATATGCGGAACCGACTATTATCTCGATTTTGGTGAAATGGCTTTTGTTGAACAGTATCGATAAAGGAAGATGAACAATTTTATATCCTTTCTGTTGACTATTTCGATGATCTGGAGTATTGGAATGAATACCAGTTTATTTCTGATGGTATGAAAATTCCTAATGAAGATTTTATTTAATTTTCACTTACGTACAGCCACATGCATATTATAGGTACTGGCACAAGTAAATTTGCACTTGAGAGAAAGAACAGATGTAGTGAAATTCATTAATAGTGAGTGAGTTTTAATTTGCTTCCAATACAGCTCCTGAGCACTTGCTATTTACGTATTCATTGATCCCCGGCTCACGGCAGAACTTTGAAGCCCAATGAAATTTATTTTAAGAAGAAGATGTAAGAGAAGAGTTGCTTTATTTTTCAACATTGTTTAAAGAAAATATATTAAAACAATTAAATTGAGAACAAAAAGAATCGATTCAGATTAAATTTGCTACCTGCAAGTATTAAAAATAAGTTAATAAATATTATTACTTGTGTACTGCAACTACTATTACTGAGCCTATAAACTATACTTTCAACTTACAAAATTAATTTTAAAATTAAAATAGGATATTTTATGTATTTTTCATTTCACACACTTTTGAATGATCTTAGCGAATAAAAAGTTATTTTGAAGTGTTCTTCGACATAATTTAAAATATGTAATTTCATCAAGAGGATTTAGAAATGACAAACACAATCATATAACATTCCTCACTTCTTATTAGCTTATTGGTTTATTTTATACCTTTCGAGTAATTAATTTTCGAATAATTAAAATGTATTATTAATAACAGATAGACATTCTTGATTCCCTGTTGTGAGATTTCATTGTGACAAAACTTGCTGAATATAATGATAGCTTAGTATAATCTCGATTTACGAAGCATGCTATGATGTGATAGAATTCTGGATGCAGATTACTATCATTCGCAAAACCCACCGTGTAGTTGACTTCGTGTCTGAACTAAATAACTTCCGTCTCTGTAATAAAAATTATTTTTTTAAAATCTCGTAGTGTTAAAAAAATCATTTGAATCCAATAGCCTTTGAATACTCACCGTGACGATCTATTATTTTCTGAACAGAAAAGTTGGAGGGGAAAATGGAAAGGCTGCCAGAAGTTCAATGAGGTGAAAGTGAAGAGTGCTGAGAGGTCCTTTAAAAGGCTATAAACAGCACTATTTGACAGTTGTGTGTAGGCTGTCACTCACCGTTTCCAGAGCCTTTGCCGCTAAGCGGATTTTGCTAACGAGACTCAGACGAAGTGGCCTGCAACGGTCTCAGGGGAGGGTAGTCTTTCAAAGAGAATATCCCTTTGGGCGTGCTGTGGCGTCTTCTGGTCAGATTAACGTGGACAACTCAAAGCCAAACATGTGAAGATTTTTTCGGTTGATGTACGAAATCGTGAATATCAAGGGACAAAGTTGTATTTCATTTAATAGGCAACGCACTGTGTACTTTTGGTGCTGCACGAATTTAAAAAACTCAGATAATTATGTAAAATTATATTATTTCTCATATTATTCTTGTACGTACATAATGACGAATACACACCGTGAATTTGAAGATCTTCAGTGCTGCATAGCATGGCGATTGTCTAGTAACAGTTTATTTATATTTAAATAACTAATGGCAAAAATTGAAAACTTTAGACTTTAAGCCAAAAATCCATTGGAGGTTCTCAAAGCAGAAAGTGCAAACGAGAAATGACAAATGTAAAAAAATCTTTTTTTAGTTAGGGGAAGAAATATATTTACAAAATACTCTATTTCCACTACGAAACAATTTAAGAAGATAGTCCACAAGACATCCGGTAGACACTTTCCGGCCTTAGGGACCGAAATAACCATTTCCTCTCAGAATAAAACCGCTCTCTTGCAGAGTGATACTTTTGGAGAAGTGTCGCTTTTCTTGTGCACCGACGGCTTAGAGATATTTTTCCGTAAGCCATTTACTGTCGCCAATGTCTCCCCAGTAGCCTGCTTGCGGATGACTGCGATCCGTGCAACAGGGCCACTGGGCCTGCGCCTCTCATTCACACGACCAACCAATCCGATGCGGAGCCGTGCAACCCTCACCGGGACAGCGGCGAGACGCGACCGCGAGAACCGGCGCCTACCCGCACTCAGCGGCAAAGAGACTGCACGCACAGTCTGAAAAACACTGTAAATCTCCATGCGTCGCGAGGGCTTTCCGAGCCCCGCGTCGTCGCCTGCAACGGGACCGGCAGCTGCAAGGAGGCGCGGCGCGGTGCGGGGCGATCCGGTTTGGGCGCGGAGGGGCGGCGGCGGGTGGGGGGAAGGAAGGGAGAAGGGCGCGTTGAGAAAGGAATGTGGAGGGTCGGCCCTCCGGCGGGCGCGAACAAAGCGGGGCCTCGGGAGGGGGGGGGGGAGGGGCAGGGCGGCGGTCGTGGCGTGCGGGAGACGGGGAATGGCGGACTGGCCCAGAACCTGCCCTTCACCCAAACCGCCAATGCCCACGTGCGTCGGCACACTGCATGGGCGTCACGCCGCCAAGACACCTACAGACCACACGGGCGAATCTAATAGGTAAAGGTCTGTCCGCGGCAGGACCTGAATTTGCAGATGAAGCGGCATAACTCTTATCATACTACCGTTGATAGCACGACATTGAAATATAACGAAATAGCTAAACGAATAGAATCTATACATGTTTGCTGTATTAATTTTCATGATAATATTTTTATTCAGTAGTTTCATTTAATATTTATATTTAGTTAAATTGTACTCATTTAAATTCAAATTTCAATTACACTATGAAAACAGGAGGGTAAGACGTAAAGGAATTAAAGAAAATAAAGAAATAGCATTTACCTGATTGGTTAGGATATACGATTGGACTATTCTCTCGATAGTACACTTTTCCCAAAATTATTCGAACAGTAATACAAATTGGACACGATGTGACTTTCAAAACAGTATTCATTTTTGTTCGACCATTAGGTCTTTTAGAGAATTAAAGTTTTAATAATCTATATTACTAATACTCCAAAAGGAAACCATGCAGCCTCTGGGCCTACTGGTGGTGTGTATGATTTTGTTAGATGGCCTGGAACTCGGAAAATTCCAAAAAGAAAGAAACCCTTTCAATTTTGACCGAAAAATACAAATATTTGATAGTGTAATTTCCTCTATTCTCACATTGCGCCAACAGATTGAATGACATTTTACTCAGTGCAACACTTCTTACGACACAGCTGAAACCACGCGGCAGTAAGGCTGCAAGGAAAAGGCTATCCACATTAAAAAGATTGCAAATCACGCGTTGCTTTATAAAACCAAATTCCTTTTTACATTCTTGGTGTTTAAAGATGTTTTTGTTAAAATATTTATTTTATTGTAGTTTTACGATAGCTGCGGATTTTTAGGCTCTAAAACGTAACAGTAGGATATTAAAATTATAAAATAGGCGTTTAAATGGACACAAAACTATACATGTTTTTAAATTGAAACTAACAATTTATTATTCTTCATAAAAGTACAATTAGAAAAGGATGTACACCAGAAATGTCATTAATAAAAAATAACGGGCCGATATATGTATAATAATGCTATGGAAAACTTAATATAGCTCTATTCTAGGTCTTTGGAGATTCTTAACGAATTCCAGGAAGAATATACTTAAAAATAAACTTTAATTTATTTTTTCTTGACCTCATCTTTTAAAAAGAAAATTATAAATAAGCTTTTGAATGGAAATACGAACAACAAAAAGAGCCTTTTAAGCTTGTTAAAATATAATGTTATCTTTTATTAAAACAATAATTTACGTATTACATCTTTTGCTGTGTAAAAATTATTTCCAAAATTAAAAATAAAAATGACTATAAAAAAATATTTATTCACAACATACTTGATACTTCAGTTTTCTGAGTTAACGATGAAATTTCCTTCTGCTTAAAAATCATCACGCAACATTAATTTTCATAGTGTTATAACATTTTTAAAACTCATTGGCATGTACTTAGATTTTATTGACATTTTGTTGTCATAACTGCCGATATATTTGCTGACGATTTTATATATCATATGGTGTTGTGTGAACAATCGAATGATTTGATAGACACCTTTGTAAAGGTGTCCGATAAGCCAGAAATGCCTACATTGCGTCAAGAATGAGATAACTTAGCATGATTTATTGTACTTGCGTTTGCAAAAATACTTGGTAACGTCTTTATCTTTTGTGTGTTTAGAAATGTTCATTAGTTTTAAAACAAACAAGATTAGAATTGATTAACATTTTCTTTTGAGTCATAAAATACACGTTTATTATATTTTTACTTTAAGAGTTGATTCGAAACTTAGTTATGTACTTAAAAAGTACAGAATAAAAAAATGACACTTTCAAACGAAAAGCTATTATTCTCTGGTATTTCTGACGATCTTTCACAGTTTCTTCTTCAGTCCAAAATATATTCTTTTCGAAAATTGGAATTAATTAAAGATACTGAATTGATAGGTCTGGTATTTACTTATAAGGAAATGTTTTCATAAGATGGCGTGAATGGAATGGAACGAAGTTGAATTAAGAATAGAATTGAAGTGAAATCCAGAGGTTGGGTCAACACATTGATAACCCTGGTTTCATGTATCCCAAATAATATTTTTAGAATATTCACCCGAATCAATCATTATGATCGCTTGTAAAGCTGCCGTATCCTGGAACATTGACGGATTCTGTGAACTGCTGCAGATCTAGTATCAAGAGTGGTCAAGAGATGGCACTGCAAGCACAGTCGTGGCTGCGGTGGTGGTCTAAAAGTTACTCGATTATCCGCGTAAGGCATCACCTCAAGGATGCAGGTACATTGAAGGATATATTTGCTGGTTTTATTCCGTGTGATCGTATCTTTTTACAACGGCATTCATACATCCTCCATTGCAATGAAATTGTTTATATTAGTTCTTGGAATAACTGCGTTTTCTTTCTGTTTTGTCTTAAAAGCAGTGGGATTTCGAAAGTTTGAATTTTTCCCTTTACAAATACTATCTATAACTCATTTACCGATACAAATAGCTTCTATTACACGGAAGATAATATTTCTTGCTAATAAAGTTTGACAAAAACGCTATTTGCTACATTTATTCAGAATTCATCGATAAAAAAGTATACTAGTGTAGTAAAGTGATGTAACTCAGCAATTCCAGAGTTCCGAAAAACTTTCACTAATTGTACTTGTACACGAATACAGCCATAAAATGTTTTGGAAATTAATTAAATAAGTAGGCCTTTTAACAATCCCTGTAAACGTTAATGGCACGTTCGCTTTCATAGCAACGACAGATGCTCCATTTGAACTTTACTTTTCGCGGCCACGAAAACTCAGACATCTGTGTTTACGTATGAATTACTTCTCTAGACGCTAATCCCATGAAATAAGTTGCACGGAAGTATGTAAAACATTTAAGCAAAGAAACCGATACCAAAATCGTTTCGGTTACAGTTCTAGCTGTAAATTTAATGATAAAATAATAGGTTTCATTTCTGATTTATGCCTTGTGCAAAACAATATTTTTCCAGTTTGGTACATTATTTCTTTCAATAGAAATTTTTATCAATTGACATTCATGAAATCAGTAGGGCAAACAGGCAGTCTTGAATATTTTAAAATAATTATAAGCTGTTCATTTAAATTTTTCGAAAGTTTTAGTTTAAATTTTTACCACCGGCCGCGACTTTTTTCAACACCCTCTCTGGAGACATCGTTCCCTTTGCAGCATCATTGAACCGGAGGTCTTCGAGTCCCTTCGGTAGTGGATTTTCGACACTTAGATACATAACTGGGTCGAATTCAGCCATTGTCTGGAGGAAAATTCTAGTTACTGCCTGTTCTGATCGGTAGTTTTCATTGGTTTCGCCAATCAATACTAGGCGAAAGCTGGAGCAGTATCCTAAAAAACGAACCGCCCTCGATCTTTCATTCCTCATCATTATCTTCTCCCTCTCCTAGGCCTCATATCTCAGTGCACCACTCTTAACATTTCCCCCCCTCCCCAGCCCTGCCCCTAGTCCTAGAGTGGCGGCAATTTATTGCTCAACGGGTTGGTTGGTTGGTTGTTAGTGATTCCGGGCGTGGCAACTACCGAGATCATCAGTCTCGTTTGTATAGTGCATGTTTTCCCCCTTGGGAGTTGGCAGTGTTCGTCCCCCTGCTGGATGGCGAGATCTGGTGTCGACCTATCGGGGTTTTCCTAGGGCTAGCGGGGTTTTCCCCAAGCGGGGTACCGTCCTAGCCGGGACAAGCTCCAAGTTCCTGACCGGTCTCCCAAGTGGTAGCCTAGTGCATTTTAGTGTGTGTGTAAGGGGAGAGGATAGGACAAAAGGAAGAGGTAGGAATTAAAGCGCGCGGCCCGTGGCCCGTTTGTTAGGGTACTGCTCCGGCATTCGCCTGGTGTTGATTGAAGAAATCACTGAAAACTACCGATCAGAGCAGCCGGCCTCTAGAATTCTCCTCCAAACAGCGACTGAATTTGACCTAACTGACAAGCTCGTGTCGGAAACCATGCCACTGTAGGGACTCAAACTTAGGACCTCCCGATCAGAGGTACTGCAGTGACTTGTTCAGGAGGATTGCATGAGCCACAGACCTTTGAGTTGTGCGGCAAAAAGAGTCGGTACATGGATAAAGTAACATAGATTAACTTAATCTATTATAGAAGCCGGCACGTTGCCCCGCAACCTAAAATTTTCTATGATTTGATACTTGTTTACATTTTTGAGGGAACTTTCAAATGCACGGGTCTTGATGTTTGTTTTTTCACACATTTATTTTTTACGTTTTTTTCTTTAGTATAGAATAGAGAGAACAAGTATTGAAATACCTCAACAATACGGCCTCTAAATTTCATTTATAAAAAACGTATTTAAGGCATTTTGAGCAATAAATCTGCACACAAGCCAAGATAAAGTTCTATTAGCGCTGTTCCATAGATTAAGTGTGGTTGAAGTGAAGAGGAGATACATGCAAAATTGTACCCGAAAAGTGAAATGTCTGCCTGCCTGTATGGAAGGAATTTTCTTATCTATTAACGTAAAAGATTTTATTCACAAACTTTTGTGTGAATTCATTCCATTGTACCACTGACGGAAAAGATATTATGAAGGAAAATGTTACAAAAGTTGCAATTTGTAGTTTGAATCAAACTCCTTTCTATTTGGTATTCAAATAATAGAACCATATGTAAAAACGCTTTTGAATATATTAATCTTGGGAACGATAGCTATAGAGCAATGTAGGTTCAATGTTAACAAGGATGGTAACAGAAAGAGTAGATAGTAAACCCTTTTAATCGTACATAACTCAGATATATTACAGTTTTTCAATAAAAGAAGCCATATAGAAGAAATCAATGTAGCTAAAGCATTTTATTTTTCATATTGTAGATATTGAACCATAAAATATGCTGTAAAAATAGAAAGTAATCCATGCGTTATCAAAAGTGATATTTGAAGTTATTTTTGAAATGAAACGTACAGTTTGAAAAAACAGGATTGACAGGGAACGTAATACATTTCACAGGCGTAGTAGAAGTAAAGAATAGCCTTCATACTTCGAAAACAAATGCAGTTGTAGACGTGGGAATTGCACGTACATGGAGATGAATGTAGACGGACATTTTCTAATTTGATCTTTGAAAAGCGCATTTTTGTTCAGCCAAACATTACTCCGGATCCCGTGACCGAAATCGCTAAGGCAGTAGTGCCGTAGCTATCTCGGACCGAAGGGTGGCAGGTTCGTGTCCCGCCTTGAGCATGGTTGTATTTATGTTCGTCCTTTCACCCCTTTTCATCACCATATCGTTTCATATTCATAATAACCATACCGTTAACTCCAATGGTGGTAACGAGAAACGGTAGCTTACTGCATCTACTGATGTCACTGCAGTGCCTCTGACCGGGAGGTCCTAGTTCGAGTCCTGACGGCGGCAGGATTTCCGACACTAACTCTTCAGCTAGGTTGAATTCAGTCGCTGTCTGGAGGGAAAAATTAGCTGGCGGCGCTTTGATCGGTAGTTTTCCATGGCTTCTCCTATCAATATCATGCAAATGCTGGAGCAGTACCCTACCAAACGGGCCACGTACCTTGCGCGATCTTTCCTTCCTCTTTTATGCCCTATCCTCTCCCCTTACACACACACTTATCCTAACATGCACCACACTACCGCATATTCCGGGAGACCAGTCGGGAGTTTGGAGCTTCTCCCGGCTGGGGTGGTGCCCCGCTGGTGGGAGAGTCCTGGTTATGAGGAAACCCCACTAGCCGACAGTAGGTCGGCGCTGGATTTCGCAATCCAGTGATCGGGGAAGATCACTGCCATCGCCCGAGGAAAAAACAATGCACTACACTAACGGGACTAATGACCAAAGCAGTTAACTCGCCCGGAAACACGAAAAAATCAATCAATCCAATAGTGGTCGCTAATGACTTAGATGTTGATACGACCTTAAATTAAAAACAAACAAACAAAAAAACACGTAACTTTCGGCGCTCGTATGACAAAGAGTATTTTGGAGGCAGAGGGCATCGGGACGGCGACGGGCGGCGCCGTGTTCTACGGCTGCGCGACGGGGGCGTGCTGCTGTTCCTGCGCCTGGCGCCGCGCTGGCCCCGCCTGCTGCGCCGCTGGGCCGCCGTGGAGCTGGAGCAGGTGCCTCTGGTCGGCTGGCCCCGCGTGCGCCGCAGCTCGCGCCTCTGGGGGCCGCCGCCATCCTCACTCTCAGCTACGGTGAGCGCGCGCACACGCACGGATCTCAGAGCACTCACAATCCGCATCTAGGTACGGTGAGCGCACCCACCACGAATTTGGCAACCACAATCATTGGGGCCCCCACACACGGATATTAGGCAGAGGCAGATCACTCACAATCCTCATCCTAGGCTACGATGAGCGCACACCTCACACGGATATTAGGCAGGACAAACACTAACAATCCTCATCCTAGGCTACGGTGAGCGCACCCCACATACACGGATATTAGGCAGGGCAGATCACTCACAGTCCTCATCCTAGGCTACGGTGAGCGCAACCCACACACGAATATTTGGCAGGACAGATCACTCACAATCGGCATCCTAGGCTACGGTGAGCGCACCCCCACATACACGGCTATTAGGCAGTGCAGACCACTCACAATCCTCATACTAGGCTACGGTGAACGCACCCCCACACACGGATATTAGGCAGGGCAGACCACACCACTCACAATCCTCATCCTAGGCGACGGTGAGCGCACCCCCACATACACGGATATTAGGCAGGGCAGATCACTCACAATCCTCATCCTAGGCTACGGTGAGCACCCGCCCCACACACGGATATTAGGCAGGTCAGACCATTCACAATTCTCATTCTAGGCGACGGTGAGCGCACCCCCACATACACGGATATTAGGCAGGGCAGACCACTCTCAATCCTCATCCTAGGCGACGGTGAGCGCACCCCACATACACGGATATTAGGCAGAGCAGACCACTCACAATCCTCATCCTAGGCTACAGTGAGCGCACCCCACATACACGGATATTAGGCAGGGCAGACCACTTACAATCCATTCTAGGCTACGGTGAGCGCACCCCACACACGGATATTAGGCAGGGCAGACCACACACATCTACATTGCGCACCCGGACGCACTCATTCACATATCTCAGTAATGACTGATCACACAAAATCCTCATCCTCGGCTAGGTGCGCGGACCCCTCTCCCCCTCCCTGATCTTAGGCAGAGCAGAGCACACACAAATCTCACTCTCGGCTATGGTGAATGGACCACCCACCCACTCACGCAGATCTCAGGTACTCGCACATAAACCTGACGATCAACCTGAAACCAAGGTACATCACCCACAATTCTCACTGTCAGCAACAATGGTTCATTGGAAAACATCTCTCTCCTTTCCCTCTCACTCCCAAACACACAGTTCTCTTTAACAGCAATGGCGAGAAAGAGCAGAGCACATTCTCGCTCTCTTTCTCTCCCTATCTCTGACTTCTTCTTTTCTCTCTCTTTCTCTCTCTCTTCTTCTCCTTCTTCTTCTTCTTCTTCTCTCTCTTTCTCACTCTCTTTCTTTTTCTCTCTTTCTCATACACACACACACACACACACAAACCGCTCTTACTCAGTTCTCCCGTTAGCTACCGTGACTTAAGGCAGCAAACGTCTTTCCACTAACCAGCATCCTTCGCTATGCCCACTATTCAAATGCTTCGAGTTCCCTTTTCCTGACTTCTTTACTTTCTGTGCATCTCTTTCGTACACCCTGAAACGGTCCCTTGACTGAGAAATTGTCCCGCGCAGTGGAGCACCTGTTCAGCATCCTGGTGCACATCCCGGGTCCTGGACGGCGCGAGGGGTGGGGCGGGGCGGCTCGCGCCTCGCCGCGCTCAACAGCCACGTCGCCTCCGTCGACCTGCAGGTGCGTCGCCGCGCGCTGCTCCTGGCCCACGGCTCGGCAGCTCGCTGCGGCCTTGGCCGGCCAGTGACCCAGCCTCTCGGCCATGGGATAAGGGGTGCATATGATTAGACATCCCTTCATCGTATGTACTGATCTTCATAACCTTAGGTGGGCTTTCTCATCGTCATACAGCAATAGATACTGGGACATTTGTAAGGAAAGCGCATAGGTTTAATTTGCCTCGGCCGGGAATAGATCCTGAAGCAACAGGCACGTGGAAAGCGAGCACGCTAACCAACGAACCACCAGGGAAAGCATCGGCTCGTGCTGCCTTTCGTAATTTTATTCTATTTATTTTTTACTTTTTAGTTTAATTATTATTTTTAATTAATTAATCAATTGCATGGCAGGAGAGTCAGGGACACAGCTCAATGACAATAATCCGTATAACCGAGGCCAAAAATCTCAACATCACTGTCTTTGAAACTGCCCAGTAAAGCGTTGTATGTCGTAATGGTGATGATGATGATGATAAAGATGGCGTTAATAATGAGGATCATGATGGACAAGATGCTGTATTGAGAGGCAGGAGAACCGGGAGAACCCAAAGGCAACCCGATCATCTTGATTTCTTGGAAAATGAAGTGAAGAAATCGGTTCGCAATGAGTTTTCTCAAGATTCTTACTTACCATGTTCAAGTGTCAAGTGGTTAGGATTGGAGAGTCCTCGAAAGTATTTTAACATAGTTATATCATTATTTACGAAACAGGCATCGTAAGACATTTATTACAATATGACATGGAGTATATTACAAACGAGTTTTGTGGTATGTTCAGATACGAACAACTTATAATTATTAACGTCATTATGCCGATATGGAGGATCTTACCAAACGACGTCGTAATTTTTGTTATCGAATGTGTATATAATTGTTAATACTATACTTTAATTTATGGACCAGTGCATACTAAAATTCATCTCATTAACATGTAATGCTGTTTAATTACGCCACGTTAATTCCAAAGAAAAATCTTCATCAGATAGTCTTAAAAAGTTTATATTCAAAGGTCAATAGAACGCGCCTATTCAGGGTTTCAGGGTGTGAATTTTCTGTCCACGATATGTAAATTGAAATTATCTTCCGGAATGATAACACGAAATCGTTTTCATGAACATTCACAATTATTCGAAATTCGTCGGTTACAATTTAACAAACTTCCTTGCTTATAGATGTTGGATACTTAGATGTTTTAAAGCGACCTAAAATAAATAATTTAAAAAATCTTCCTTGCTTTCCACTCGATTACCATACCAGTTTTTTAATTTTAATATAGCTCCGGTGCTCGGATACTATAAACAAAAAAATCCAATATAAATAAATACATTTCAATATCATATAACGTAACTTCATTCATACATTTAACAAGTGTCAACATTCTTTCCTTCCTTAGCACATCATGCATTGGCATGCGTACTTATGACTATTCTTTTGCTGAATTTAATACTGTTCTTATTACAGTGGCACAAAAATCCATCTTCCTGCGATATGATGAAAATGTTTTTCACTTCCTCTTTTGGTGTCACACTTCCCTCGTGACTGTCTGAAGATGTAACCATTCCAAATTATGTCTTCACTTTGTCCCGCCAGTTTGGGACTTCTTGTTCACTTTCTGATTTATGAACTTAATTTTAGAACTTCAAATTACCCTAAAACACGATGCCTGTTAAATTTTGCTACTTTTTCCACTGTTCAAACATTCACTTCAAACTGAAGTACGTCAACGGAAATTTTGAAGCGTTATGTTGCACCTCGCGCGGCATCAGCTTACGACCGTTTAAGTTGAGTGCTACTATCATTCACCCTCAGTGTCGGAGCGAAACAATTTCGGGCCCGGGGCAATGCTGAAACGTAGCCCTCCGTGGAAAAAATATTAAAAAGTAAGTTTTATAAAAAATATGATAATTTTAAAATTTAAATTGAAATTTAAAAATTTCCACGGATCTTGAATCGTTAAAAAATGTGTGTTTAGTTGTGTTTAATAAAACACTTATTGTTAAACACAGAATAATATAATCATGAATTATCAATAATATCAATATGATTTCAGTGGAATCTAATTTAATATTAGCACCATTTGATTCATTTCGTAGAACCTACAGTTATAAATAATGACTAGAATTAACTATTTAAGTTAAAAAGAAATTGATTTTTTTATAATATGAGACTACTGCACCGCAACGTATAATATTACAATAACGATTTTCTCAAGTTTTTTTTTAAATTTATTTGGTTACAGGCGTACAGCCTCTTCTTCTCAAGTTCTAATTTTCTTTTCAATATTTTTACTCCCCCCCCCCACAGCCCCATCACCGGGCCCTTGATGTGCGGAGCCCCGGGCGATCGTCCGGTCTGCGCATGCCTAGCTGCGGTACTACCTCTCTTCGCGCCCAACAATGTATTCGCCTTTCAACTGTCTTCTCGAATTTAAAAGTTCACAAAAGTGTTCCTTGTTCATACTTCTTTCACACAATGTTAATTCGTTCTATTCTGTTGTTATTTCTATTGGCTCCTCATTCCTAACATTCAATGCTTTGTTTATGATAATCACTAACTTTTATTTTACACATTTATTATTCCCGCGCACGATAATTACACACGCGTGTCCCATTGATAAAATATATTTTAGCATATTTCGCTGACATTGCTTACCTCCGTCTCTTTTCTTTATTTCCTCAAATATAACCATTTAATGTCTAATTACGGGTTCATTCGTTTAATTGTAGCCACATTCGTAATATTAACAAAATATTTTATGTGTTTTTGGCTTCCTCAGGATGGATCGAAATGACCCGTCACTGTACGGCGCTCGTTAGTGTCATTTCATCCTGTTTATTCGCATTATGTCTATATTATCGTGTTACTAACATTTTCATTAAAAATGAATTTAACTATTTATCCTGGCAAATATGACACTCTGACGATTGAATTGAATTGAATTGAATTGGCCTTATTTTACGTGGCGAGACTCAGGCCATGAGGCCTGCTCTTCCGTCTGACCACGCAAATTTCGTTACACTCCTTTCACCAATCAAGGGAGAAAGAAGGTGTTACTTGGGCGACGAAACAGGCGATCTGAATTTAGCTCAGAGGCATCATTTAGGCTTGAGGATCTTTTACATGCAGTAAATGTACTAACATGAGACAGCCGGCTTTACTTCCCCTCCGAAGGAAGGCGTACGAAGGATTTTTAGGCGTACGAAGGACGATAGTACGTAGAAAACAGGAGTATTACTGGTAGAATACTTTTGTTCTAATAGTATGTACTACTAAACTTCTTTAATTTCCCTAATATTTCACTTTAGATAATCAAAGAGGAAGCAAATAATAAATCTTGTCATTGCGCAGGCGTGGACGCCGGCGCGCTGGGCCCAGCTACGCCATGCCTATGCAGCCACGTCGGCCCTCGTGAAGTTGGTGGACACGCACATTTGCAGCATAGTGTTCCTCTCCTTCTTCAGCAACCTCTACTTCATCTGCCTGCAGCTCCTTAACGGTCTATCGTAAGTGTCAAACTTTGGTCTTGGAGCTGAGTTAGAATTAGCCCTTGAAGGTGCTGAAGCTAACATAACAGTGACTTCTCGATGTAATGTTGCTCTCATACTCATTCCATTTTTATAATATTGAAAAATTTGGAAACACTAAAGATAAGGTTTTCGAGACTTCAGTTTTGGAGAAGTGGGAGCCTATTTTGACTCCAAATACAATCTTAACATACATTTTTACAGTTCTTGACAACGCTAATTTACATTAACAGTACTGACATTACGCACGATTTTACCCTAGAGTAAAAATGACGTTCAGAGCAACCTGAGTTAGCTTTGACTCCTTCAAGACATTGCAATTTCTGCATATAGAAAGAGGAAGAAATTCTTTTTTTGCAATATTTCAGTGTAAAAATAAAAGAAAGTGATTTTTAGATTTTAATTTGCATATAGATATGAACATAGGTAAAAATTAAACTGCTGTAGTTCATCAGAAAAAATAATTCTCAGGATATATCACATCTTATTCTTTTATTATTAATATGACACAATATTATTGTTCCGATAAACGGCCGTGGATTGTGACCTATCTGGTAGGCTAGCCGCAAGCTCGCTGTATTGGTAAAACCGGAATATTTAAAGTCATTGATAGCCAGGAAAAGGAGCTTAGGCGCTCGGTCCCAAGCTGAAACCTAGACAGCGCTTTCGCATCGGCTGGCCAACTCCGGGATTTTTCCCCCTCCGAGGAACCTGGTGCCTTGGTTCGTCCGTGCCGAGCTAGTTCTCTAGGTGACCATTAACCAACCTAATTACGCGGTGCGCTGAAGACTCAACGAAGGTCACGGGCGTGCGTGGCCAGTGGGGATGGGAATATTCTAACCAGCCACAAATGTACATAAGAATGTTCTGGCACATGTATGTGAATTTGTGAGAGAACCTCTAGCATTTTGGATTACTGAAAACGTTCTTAAGAAACAGCATCCTACAGAAAGATTGAATGATTGATCTTCCACTTACATGAAGATTTTCTGGAACTTCACATAGAAGACAAGTGATCAGCCAGATTTATATTGGCCAGTTTACGGCGCAGGCCAATGTTTGGTCCAATTGGCATTACAAAATTGGTAGTCTGTGAACCACGGTAAGCTGCTGCCACAGTGCATGCGCGAGGTTCCGTTGCCCATGAGGCAGGAGCCCATGCACTGAGACTGTCTGAAGGTGCCTTGGTAACATATCGCTGGCCCAAATTGCGGAGCGCGCTGCGTTGGGCTACCTGTGTGTAGGTCACACGCAGCCATCTGCAGATTTTCAGCGGTTTGCCGAAGCTGCTGCCCTGGTGCATGCGCGAGGTTCCGTTGCCCATGAGGCAGGAGCCCATGCATTGAGACTCTGCCTGAAGGTATCTGGTGCGTTCGCAGGCCCAAGCGTCGAGCGCGCTGGACTACCTGTACTTCTTCGGGTCGTTCGCCTACCTGGTGGGGCGCACGGTGGTGCTGACGCTGACGGCGGCGCGCGTGCACGACGAGAGCCGCCTGGCGCTGCCCGCGCTCTACCAGTGCCCGGCCGCCGCCTACTGCCTCGAGGTCAGTCACGCTCGTGAGCGACCTGGCTACCTGGAAGACTCGATTCACTCGCTTGCTCCCCACAAGCGATTCTGTACTGATTTTAGGGAACTCGCGCATGTATCACTGCTGGTGTCCCGCGAGACTCATTGCGCATGCGCGACTTCGTTTAAACTCAGGAACTTGAGAGGCGACACTGCACATGCGCGTTGTGCGAAACCTCCGAAATCGTTCAAAAGGAGCGAAAAAATTGTTCCGCAATATGAAGCGTATAAATTATATGGTTCGCTAAAACTCCGGAATCATTCATGAGATAAAGCGTGTAACTCGTAAGAGTGGTCCTCGCGGAAATCAAGGTAACTTAGTAAATGGAATGGATACACGAGGAAAGCTGGTCTGTGTTTACAAAAGTAGCAGGTGTGACCCAGACATTTTTCCGAGGAAGTGGGAAATTTCATTTCGGAATGCCTCCCCCAAACACAAATTCATTTAAGAAAACTCAAACTTCTTTAGAAAATCAATTTCCTCTTGAAATGGAGACTGCTTAGGCTTTCTGAGAATACACCTTGTGCTGCGATCAATATGTGGTAATTGTTTTCATTAATTTGAATCAAATTTCATTTACAATGTTTGAAATTTGAAGGGATTGTCCATAATGTTGTTCGTGTCCACTCCCTTCACGATCCACCATTTAGACATTGCCACGCACTCGTCAATATTGAATGCCCTAAATGCTGGAATTTGCTTATTTTTTCGTTTTTGAGAAAGCGATTCGAGAGTTCTGATCAATCAGTACCATTGAGGTAATTCACGAGTTACAAATTTCAGTTTTCGTAGTACTCTTCATTTTCGTATTTTGCGCGGTGGGTAAATAGTTCCTGTATACGGCTCTAATTTCCATGTTAGGAAGCTGATAACTAATTAATTCTAGTACTAATATCTGCAGGGGAACCCAGTTCGTATTAAAGAGCTAGGAACTCTGGCCCGAATTTGTCGTTCTACTGCAATATCCCGTAACATAGGGTAAAGACAGTCATAGATCAACAGCCTCAAACACTATTCTCAAGTCCTGTAAGATCGCGCGTTACTCAAGTGTATGTATGACGCGGTGTATAGAACGAGTTTCCTAAGGATGAGCCAAAGTGACAGTTCGCGAAAACAAGTAAACATCACATGTATTTCAGAGAAGTATCCCTCCGCCGCGACAGCTGTTCAGTCACGCCCCTTCGTAAAGTGCTAATGGCTCCAGGAAAACACCCCTATGCAGAAGTCCAAGAGTTTCACTGAGGATTATGCATGTCCGCGAGTCCGGAAAGTATTTAAATTTAATTACGTATGTGGAAAATCTTTTAACATGCTCTCACAATCAGTAAAAGAATACTACCACGATTGTAAGTAGAAAGAAAGATGATTTTAAGCCGGAAATACGTGCACTGGTATGCATCTCTCATTCAAGTCTTGGTTTTAAAATAAACAGAATATTTATCACACAAAAAGTAAATTCAATGTAATATATAAAGAAAAAAAGAATTTTTACAGAAGAGCACATTACACTGCACTTCCTAATATCAACTATTTCTCGCAGCGGACTATATTTTTGTCGGACGAGGACACCACAAAAGAAAGTGTCGAAGCCATTTACAAGTTAGCCAACTGCAAACGAACGAATGTGCGAAGGGAGTATAATAGGCTCAACGACCACAGAACCTTCAGTTATGTTGCCAGCACTAGCTGTCTCTTTGGCTCATCCTTAGGAAAATCGCTCTATAGTAGTGCGGGGTGTGTCACCAGACTGTGGGGTGTGACAGTCCCACGCGTCCTGTCGCCTACGTGGAACACAACGCACTTTGTCCTGCGGAACATAACTCCAAGGTTGAAACTGAAGCAAGCAATCGCGCGTCGCCGCTGCCAGTTATAGCCCACGCACCACACGGTCTTTGTTTCAGCACTGAAGCTGACTGGCTTGAGGTTATCAGTAAGATCACCATTTCAGTTCCGCTACCTTCACCTCAGAGAAGACTTCATGTATGACCTTTCTCCGACATTTTTTCGAAGATAACTGGTGAAGGAATTTCTGACGCTGATGGGACGTATTCTCTCCCATGAAGGAATTAATTTTCAGGAATTTGTATTTCCTATGTTCATTATAGCCGATGTTCAGGTTTACTAAAAACGAATCTTCTTATGCTTATTTCTAATGTAAGTGAAACGGGACCAATGACTTAAGTTCACCATAACCGAGGGTTCACTATATCCCAGTTCACTACAACCGAAGTCGACTGTATTCAAAACATAATATTTTTTCTCTTACCCTAATCGGCAGCAACGGTGTGAATTATCAGATAAACTGTTTTGCTATATTTTCCAATCTCGTCTTTAATTTTTCATAGTTTGAATCCCAACAAAGTAGATGATCTCTTCCGCGATATTCAATGAAAAGCATACCGATTCGACTCACCACACGCAGAAGATGCTACTGGACGTTATGTAACGAGAAAATTCATCCAAACGGCTGGATAGTAGTCTCAGTAAAATGATAGAATACACTTTTGTTAATCGTCATCACATATTGTACAAAACAGCTTGTGTTAACATTTGTTGATTGAAATATTTCAGATACGTAATAGGAAAGGAAACTAATTGGCTGGTCAACAGAGTTAAAATAAAGACATGAAATTCGGAAAGAACGAGGCAAGTTCGTATTACGATGTAATCATTCTTTTTGCACAATATACCCTCTGAGGGGGATACAACAAAACTTGCTTAATTTGGGAACGTATATAATGCAGAAATCTGTCTAATGTGAACATAATGCGTCTGTATAATGCGAAATCTTGTCTAATATGGAAGCTGGTGGTGCTACAGAATGGCACAGACTTTCTCGTAGCAAATTGTTCTAATTTCCTTGGTGTGGACTGGCTTTAAGATCTTGTTCCATTCTTTGTCCAACTGCCATCTATCGTCACCCAAAGTACATTTTTAGACATTTTCGCAACTTTTCGGTTTCTTAATAGTGGAACTGAAATATTATTTTAAGAATATTAAAGAAGAGTAAAAATTCGTCCAAAATAGAAATTTTCATTGAAACTTTTGAAGCCGTTTCAAAGAAAATGACGATTAAGCATTACTCTAAGTGCGAAATTTGACGTTCTTTTTCACAGGAATCTATTGATTTTTCAAAAACCTTCATTGGAAGTCATTTGAAGCACTTTCACAAATGTAATGATGTTTACAAATTCATGTAAATGTGCATATTAACGGCGTGAGACATATTAAAAAAATTGTTTAAGTTTTGAAAAAACAAATTAATACATCATAATGGGCTTTACGTCATATTAAACAGAGCTATTACCACTATCCGTTGAACGAGTTTGAAGAGAAAATTTAGAGCCATTTTTGAGAAAATGGCGTTTGAGCGATTCTAAACATGCTGAATTTTGAGCCTATTTCCACAGAAAACTGTTGAGTGTTCGAGAAACTTTATAGAACAATATATAAACACAGGTTCTAATAAATATAATGATGTAACTAAATTGCTTCTAATGTAAATATTACCGACGTGAAAGACATGTCAAAAAATTACACTTTGTGATTTTTGAAAAGACAAAATAATAGAGTAATAGGCGCTTATGTCATCGTATATGGTTTATTTGGCACTAGCCCTACCAAAAATGTAAAGAAAAAATGTGGAGCCGTTTTTGAGAAAATCTTGTTTTGTTATTTTTTAAAATTGCAAATATCCAGAACGTTGCACGAAAAGTACTAAAATATTTAAAAAATGTACATGATCTTTATGAAAAAACGAATTATGGAAACAAATTTTTTAAGGAAAAATCTCTGTCTTCAATTTAATGGTGGTAGGAAGACGCCGAAAAAATTCAAACTTTTGCAATTTTCGAGTAAACTGGGAACATCGAACATGTGCCACCTTTATAAGTGTATTTGCTCCTTTCTCGCATTAAATTTAAAGAAAAAGTTTGGAGCCGTTTTTGAGAAAATTTTGAAAATGTTCGGGGCGTCATGTAAAGTATCCCCAAATTTTAAAGAATGTTTTTCAAAATTTCAAAACTTCAACTAGAGCTCGATCGACAGAGGATTCTTCAATTTGGAAAAGATCGTACGAATGGTTTAGACGCTAGTAGTGTTCACGAATGGACATACGCGCAGACGGCCGGAGGGACGTTTGGCTTTCAATTGTTTTTTTCGGCATCAAGGACCCATCAAACAGGGATTCTGGGTACATCACGTGTTAGAGGATTTTTTTCTTAATTAACAACTCGAATTATCCCATTCTCTTATCAAGACCCGGGAATTAAGTTTTTCTATCGAAAATTCGCAGTTTCTTTTTACACCATTACATAAATTTCTCCATACTACGGATATAGTACGTATGCGAGAAGTGAAAATAATGGTCCCCTGAAGTTTCGCATTGAGGAAGGGTTACCGTATGTTGCATAATGCAACCCGCAGAGCGCATGTGTATTACGGATTGCGGCGCCGGAGGGCCGAGGGGGGAGGGCGAGGTGAAGCATGTTCGCGACGGGGTGGGGCCGGAAGGGTAGGGCGAGGCGGCGAGAGAGGAACAATACGCGGTCGGGAGAAACGTTGGGACGAGGAGAGCGGGACAGAAAAGGCCGGAGATTGTTCGCGGGTTCGGTGGTATAACGGTCAGCGTACCGGACTGTTGTACTCGAGTTTACGGGGTCAAACCCGATTTTTACGGGCGAAAAAATCCTTCGTACGCCTTCCTTCGGCGGGGTACACCTTCCTTCGGAGGGGAAGTAAAGCTGTCTCTCCCATGTAGTAGATTGTAATACTGATGAGAGATCCTCAAGCCTAAAAGTAGCTCCTGAGCAAAATTGAGATACGCCTGTTTCGTCGCCCAAGATAATACCTCCTTTCTCCGCTAGGTGGTGAGAGGAGCGTAGGGAAATTTGCGTGGTTAGACGGAAGAGCGGGCCTGATGGCCCCAGTCTCGCCACGTAAAATAAGGCATTAATTTAACCTAACTTGTTCGGGTGGCGGTTGGGTATGATGTGCGGGGCCTAACGGGATGTGTTTAGGCGGGGAGGAATGGGTCGGGGAGCAGCGGGGCGCGGCGAGCGGGGAGCTGCGTCGCCGAGTGGGTTGCAGGGGGAAAGCATTGCAGTTACCGGTAGCGGTAGCTAAGTGCATCAACTGATGTCACTGCAGCGCCTCTGACCGGGAGGTGCTAGGTTCCAGTCCTGACGACGGCAGGTTTTTCGACACTAGCTTTTCAGCTAGGCCGAATTCAGTTGCTGTCTGGAGGAGTATTCTACCGACCGGCTGCTCTGATCGGTAGTTTTCCGTGGTTTCTCCGATCAACACCAGGCGAATGCCGGAGCAGTACCTACAAAACGGGCCACGGACCGCGCGCGATCTTTCCTTCCTCTTCTTTATCCTATCCTCTCCCCTTACATACACACTTACACTAACATGCACTACACTACCACATACTCCGGGAGACCGGTCGGGAGCTTAGAGCTTGTCCCGAGTGGGGCGGTGCCCTGCTGGTGGGAGAGTCCTGGTTAGGGGGGAACCCCACTAGCCGACGGTAGGTCGGCGCCGGACCTCGCCATTCAGCGGGGGAAGATCACTGCCATCTCCCGAGAAAAAACATGCATTACACTAACGGGACTAATGACCAAAGCAGTTACGCGCCCGGAACACGAAAAAATCAATCAAGCAAGCATGGCAGTTAATGCCCTGAGCCACGTTTGCCGCTCGTGCTTTGGAACTTCTCAGACAAGTCCCCTCGTCAGGGATTTATCGACCATTTGCAAAGCCCTCGCGGGATAATTGCGGTGCGTTGCAGGCGCAGCGCCTGCAGAGCCAGCTGGTGAGCGACGAGCTGACGCTGACGGGGCTGCGCTTCTTCTCCATCACGCGCTCCTTCCTGCTGGCGGTGAGTGCTCTCAGCGCCACGGTGGTCTTCGCTTCGCCCGGCGGCGCCGCGCTCCACGCCTAGGTAATCTCCGAATAAAAGGAGAACGTGGTTGACAGTTCGGTGTAAGACGAACAGCTCGGAGAAATCGGAAAAATCGTTACACGTAAAAGAAAGAAAATAAATAAGGGACTTACATTTTCTCATCCTTCGCCAATTACCTCACAAACTGCACTGTTCAACGATAGTTTGCCACACTTCGTAAATATTTACTTGTGGTAATAAATACTCTTTTCTTGAATAATAGGCGTAAATATGCCTCCACACAGCATCCTTCTGAGAAGTGTCCTGGTTTGTGACTCGCCTTTCAACGATTTTCTTCTTACCTGGCGTCTCCAGATGAGAAAGGGCCAGCTTCTTCCGCATCCTGCTTCTGTTTACCAATGTTAATGACTGTGTTCTCATGAATCTTGAGAGCATCAGCTGTGCGCTTTACTACTTTTGAAACAGGTAATAAGGGCCCACCATTGTTTTTCTCCTTTTCAAAATAGTCGCGAACAGTTACACAATACTCGCGAGCCTCGCCTTTCAGAGGAACTCCCCGGCCGGATTTTCTTCTTTCCTTTACGTAATGAATCCTCGACCGGCCTCGGCCGCGTTTGTCACTTACTTCTGACATGTCAAATTAATGACAGCACTAACAAAACGATAACAAAACACCAATAACAAACAACAATAACAAGGAGAAAAAATACAACAATAACAACAAATCTAACAGAACACGCTTCTCTGAATTCCGGCTCTCACAATACACTTGGACACTGTAAGCTCAACACACGTCGACGCTCAGCCGATAAACTGCAGCACTCAGGATACGCGTTTCATTTTCGCAGTTCAAACGTGAAACATCGGGCAAATGGCGAAACTTCTGATTTGCTGTTGCCTAGGTTACGGAGCTGACGTCACCATGTTACCGGAAACTGTCAACCACATTCTTCTTTTATTCGGATAATAGCCTACTCACCCTACAGAAGGATTTCCTTAGATCGAGCCAAAGTGACAGCTAGTGCTGGCAACATAACTGAAGGTTCCGTGGTCGTTGTGAACTTGAGCCCAGTAGTCTACCTTCCCGCATTCGTTCGTTTGCAGTTGGCTAACTTGTAAATGGATTCGACGCTTCCTTTTGTGGTGTCATCATCCGACAAAAATATAGTGTGCCGCGAGAAATAATTGAAATTAGGAAGTGCAGTGTTATGTACTCTTCCGTAAAAATTATTGTTTTCTACAATCATTACATTGAATTTACTTTTTGTGTGATAAATATTATTTTATTTTAAAACCGAGACTTGAATGCGAGATGTGTACCGGTGCACATATTTCCGGCTTAAAATAATTTTTCTTTCTATTTACATTCGTGGCAGTTTTCGTTTACTGATTGTGAGAGCATGTAAGAGATTTTCCACCATATAATTAATTTAAATATTTCCGGATCCCGTACGTTCATATACCTCAGCGAAACTCTTAGACATCAGCATAGGGATGTTTTCACAGGAGCATTATCACTTTATGAAGGGGCGTGGCTGAACAGCTGTCGCGGCAGAGGGATACTTTTCTGAATTACATGTGATGTTCACTTGTTTTCGCGAACTGTCACTTTGGCTCATCGTTAGGAAAATCCTTCTATATGTAGTATAGGCGCTCCAAGCGAGGCAGCGCGGCTCGGTACGGCGTAGTGGCAACTCGCTTAAGCTTCACCCCACCCTTACTTCTCCATAAAGCAGAATCAACTAACCTTAGTACTTGGACTATGACAAAAAAATCGATGTTTTTAAAACATGGAATATTAAAATCGATATATTAACATCAATATTTTGCTTTCGATGTTTTCTTCACATCGATATTTTGTTGCAAAAACATCGATGTTTTTTAATTCTTATTTGTTTAATTATTTTTAATTTTACGTTCTTTTGTGGATAAAGAATTACTCGAAAAAACGTGTTATTAATATTGACATTGAAATATGTACTTGAATGGGTGTTTTTTTGCCTTAAAGTGACTCAAACATGTTCACGAGATACTAGAACATCAATGGCCATAACTGATAGTTACCAAAAGTTTGCGAATTTTCAAATGTCCACTACTAACTAAATCAGGGGTTTGGAAACGCGAAAAAAACAAAGCAAACTACAGGGACGAAATTTGGATTGAGAAGTTAATATGTTGACGAAGTGACCTCTTTCTTTCCTCTCATAAGAACACCACATGAGAATTCCCACAATTCGAAATCTGGATATCCTGCGGACCCTTCCTTCGTGTTTGCAAATGAGCTTGGGTGCACTCGAGGGCGTGCCTCGCCCTAATTGGCCATCTGTGTGCGCAGGTGGCGGGCGCGATCGTGACGTACGAGGTGATTCTGCTGCAGTTCAACATGCCTGCGAGCCCCAAGGTGTGCCTCAGCGACGGGACCACCGCTGAGCTGCTCAGCTCGACACCCGCCGTCGCCCGTTCCTTACCATAACTGCAATAGGGAGGTTGGGCAATGTTTGTCGGAAAATGACGTGACGGGCTTAGGGCAGTAAAAAAGCTTGACCCCTCCAGCCACAGCAAGCCTCCCATTACTCCTAACTATTAATATCTCGATTTTCGTTCCGACTACGATACGGAAATTTAGATTTTCCACCCAAGTATTTCTTATCTTGTTTCTGCTCCCAAGGATTTCACGAATATTTACAAGACATAAATATAAACAAGTTCAGTGACACTAACCAAAATCGTGATATTAACATTTACGAATAGCGGGAGACATGCTGTGGCTCGTGTGGCCTATCGTGTTACTGTCCTAGGCCGTTAATATGATATAGCTTAGAGCCAAACACGTGACCTGTATTTTTGAAGTATTAAAAAAATATAAGAACGTTTTCGTTCTATGATAATGGAAGTAGTTCCGAACTGGGCCGGGAGAGTGGGGTGATAACGCTAAATTCTCATAATGCTATATCTTGCTGATTAGCATTTGTTCGACTAAAGCTGTCCACTAAAACGACGCAGCGTCATGAAGTTGCAGCACGCCCTGTCGCCACAGGGGGAATAAATTCGGTTTATCGTGACCATGTCACATGTTTCGTAGACGCAACTAGTCAGGTGGTTACACCAATAATTCCTGTAGAGTATCCTTTTCGAAATAACTCAATATAATGCTAGAATTGTCCTGGGCACAGAGGCTCAAAAGCGGTTCATATGTTTACAACGTACATCTCGCTGTGCAAAAACTCTCGAATGATGATGCACACTGAATCAGTGGGAATTCTACGAGGAGCAAAGAGGATGATTTTATCAGGAGATGCAGAGATCCTTTATTGAAGGCGACGCCAGAAATAAGTATAACTTCATAAATACTACATTCACTAAATATTTGAGCACGTCTTTTAGACTTCTGTGAGAAATATGGTGATCAAATTATCGTTCTGAATGTTGACGCGGCAAGAAGTATTATTCCTTCACGAAGGACGTGATGAGGGAAAAGAGCCCAAATTTACAGCTTATTAACCCTTTAAAATAGATTTTATTACATCGGAGCGAATATTTTGTTAACCATCCTTGCAAAAAACGCTCATTTCTTTCTGTTTTCAAAATTCAAGTAGTATATGGCTTAGGGTAGGGATTACAGAATTAGCAAAACGTGCACAGAATTCACTTCTCCTCGTAGCACGTTACACACAGTTTTTAACTGTTTCTGACATAAAAATGCATAAAATGGTGGATATAAAATCGATTCTGACTAATATTTTTTTGAATCTTAAATACAAAATAAGGAGGATGGTAAATGTTTATTTAACTTGATCTGTTTAATTACTAAATTAATTGCTACGATACCAAGACTGAATTCACCTTTAAGTTACAAGGACTGCTATAATATCGGATTAAAATACATGTGATACAAACAAAACCTACAAAAGTATCTTCTTAAGAGCGTTAAAATTAACTTCGTAACATCATCGTAGTTAAATATGTTTAAAAACCAACATGATTTTTGCATCTATTTTAAGTGATAAACTTGTAAAACCTTTCTTCGTAAATAGAAATTCACAGGAAAATATTTAATTTGGAGCTTAGATTTGCATGATAGTAATCTCGCCCAGATATCGAACTAGGGTCATTAAGACCATCGGGATTATGTGTTTTAGATGTGACTAAGGGAGTTTCTAGATAGAGAAACGTTTAGTAGCTTTTTCGACTAGTTTGATGTAAAAAATAACACCTGCACTGGCAGGGGTCCACGAGTTCCGCCGCGTATGGACGATGGCAGAACATGACTTTATTTCATACCCGTTATCCTTGCAATTATTTTTTGGGGGTAATCACATTTTAAAATTGCGTGCCAATTGTCATCTATACTTGTTTTTTTTTAATGGGGCATCTGTGGGTAATATCTCCAAGATGGAGTATGGCACGACTTTTTGCGTCTTTCTCAGTCCTGCCGCAAGTTGTCGCATGATCGCGACCGTATCAAGCAGTGCTGCAAATCAAGCGACTCTAGCGGTGCGACTGAGAAAGATGCTAAAAGTCATGCCATATTCTATCTTGGAGATACTACCTTCAGATGCCTCGTAAGAAAAACCCAAGTATAATTCAAGAATTATTCGCTGTTTGGGATCTGCATTCTGGTGTTCAGCCACACTGAAATTTCGAGCTTATGTAGATCAGGACTCCAAAAATATTTTTACTAAGAATATATAAATGTAAAAAAATGGTTTTATAAAAACATCCATCAAAGTTCAAATACTAAAATTAGAGGAAGTATATATTTTTTACGTATGTTTCCCTAAACACTTCCAGACAATTAACATAATTAAATATTCCACTATAGTTCATTATATTTATTCACACGTTTCAAATCCTTTATTCTGCTTTAAGGGAAGGATGACACCGCCCGGGTTACAACCTCTTGCTGTATACACCCTCTCGCACCACCTCTTCACCTCTAAAGCTCTTGTTTTCAATGGACAATCATACCGAAATATTTGTTTTCAGAACGGATGACTTGGAACTAGTACTTCCATGACGTGATTATTGCTTGAAATTGTTATTTGCGGGAAGTGCAAGGCGAAGTAAATAAAACTGAGTACAACAAAGTCAACAAAAGTCTGGGGGGATACGTATCAACTTGGCTGACGACGCTTTTTTTGTAAATGACTCCAATTATTTGTAGGTTTCCATGAATTTGTATAATGCCAGCATTTCGTACGGAAGTGTCTTTCCCTAATTTGGCTCCAATCGTCGCCTCGCCCTCAACATTTCATACGAAGAGGGAGAGGTACAATTAAGAAATACCATTTTGTTTTCGACTACTTGCAACAACGTCAAGGAAGAAATCATCGTGAAATAATCAGAAAGAAATGATCGTGAAATTGGTTCCGTAATTACTACAAATTAATAGCGTATGAAAAGAAAAAAGTTTTCAAAGCAGTTTTCAATTTCAAATGAACTATTCTGTACTCCATTGTAAATGAACAGTGTGCCATTGACTGATGTTAAGGTAACAAAATATTTACGTATCTCAATTCAGTCAAACCTTAAATGGAACGTCCATTTAAATGAATTGAACACAAAATTAAGTTCATTAAGCTACGCGTTCAGGATTCTTTCAAATTCAGTAAGCCTTTATACGGCACGTTGAGTATATTTCGCGAATGTTCATTCCCGCCTGAGATATGGCATAATATTCAGGGGAAATACATCTTATAGCTCCCCGACTTTTAGATTACATGGATGATTGTACGAATAATAATTAAATCTCATACACCAAACCATCTTATAAGCGTCTCTTTGTTAATCTAGGTATTTAATTTTACCTTGCTTCTTGATTTAAAAATCTGTTGTTTTGGTCAAAAATGACTTAAGGTCGGAAATATATCTTCAGCAAACGTCGACGTCAATAAGTATAACATTCGACATAGTAATCATATTCATGAGGTGACGGTATCAACGGCTCACAAAAAAAAAATCACATACATGTACATTATTTTACAGCACCCTGTCAGATGACATTAGACGATTAAATTCGATACAAAAGTTTAAGTTCCAAGTAAAATCTTTTCTGCTTCATAACTCTTTCTATATAGAGACTATATCGAGCATCAAAAGGAAAAGTAATATTAATTTTGACAATGATATTTAATGAATTTTTACCATTTGGACTGCATAATTATAAGGAGCGTATCAGTAGTATTGTACCTCAGCTTCTGGGTCAATTACCTCCATCTCGATCAGGTTTTTCGCTCATTTTTCCTGATGCTTGAGTAAATGCTGATTGTTTTGATTCTGGACATAAATGTAACTTCATTATCTATGCACATCTTCTAGAATTTAGCGGAAAATATAGTCATTCAAATTATCGTTCTCTTTGTCGCAGCAGGTATTATTATTCCTTCAGGAAGAACATGATGAGGAATAAGAGCCCAAATCTATGGTTGATTTACTCTTGAAAATAGATTTTATTACATCGGAGCGAAACTTTTGTTAATAATTCTGGCAAAAAATGATCATTTCTTTCTATATTCAAAATTCAACCAGTATATGGCTTAGGGTAGGGATGGAGGAAGAATGAAACCGTGCACAAAATTCACTTCTCCCCGTAGCACGTCACACACAGTTTTACCTGTATAACTGACATAAATAAATTTTTAAAAAATGTTGCACAATGAGAAAGTATACCAATGTGTACCAATAGTGGCCAATGCTCCAATAGTGGCCACTTGAGAGATAAAATGTTGAAAATAAGAAAAGTAGGGGCAATACAGTAGTTTCGTTGAATGGATAATGTAGCTTATGCTATCTAACGCCGATTTGAAGAACTACGAATGACAGGAGCCATGTTAGAACAAAAGAAGAAGAGGTTGATCTTGACATTGTCTACACATGTGCTGAAGTGACGAGGTTAGCTACTGTTTTGGTTAAGGATGTTGGTAAGTTTGACAACTTGTCACGGATTTCCATATCGATAGAAACCAAGTTTTAATTGTTTTATGACACACAGAAGTCATTGTATTCTTGATGTAATAATTGTTTTGATGATAATAGAACGCACGTGGTTGGTTAGAGCAGGTGTCCACTATATAAACACAAATTCAGTAATTGTTAAAAAGTGGACACAGCAGGTGTCCACTATATAAACACAAATTCAGTAATTGTTAAAAAGTGGACACCAAGTGTCCACTACTAGCACTCGGTGTTAATTTCTAATTTTGAAATGTTTCTTTACAAATTAATTTCCCTTCTTTCGTTATGCATCCTGTTTAACGTTCGTAACATTTTGATCACTAGAACCAATGGTGGACACCGGGTGTCCATTAACTGGGCACAGTCTGTCCACAATTGAAGCAAACTGTATCAGTTCAGAAGATATTAATTTTTTTAGCTTTAATTGATGTTAAGTTTTGATTTCAATTAGGCAATGGAAAAGAATCAGAAAGCCAAGTGGTGGAAGTATGGAAAGGAGAATATGGATAGAGCAGCAGAAGAGGTTTCGCGTGGTGTCCCTCTGTTGACTGCAGCAAGAAATAATGGAGTCCCGCGATCAAGCCTGCGAAGGTATATTAAGGGAGGTGGTGAGAAATTCAAGAAAATGGGACGTTCACCAGTCTTAACAAAAGAGGAAGAGGAAACATTGGTATTGTGGATAGTTTCTGTAGCTCAAGCTGGCTTTCCTGTGAGTAAGGAAAACCTGTTGGGACAGTGTTAAAAAACAATTAAAAGACATGGGTAGGGAAAAGAAGTTTTCGGACTCTAGACCGGGACGTGCGGGGTTCGAAAGGTTCTTGAAGAGAAATCCTAATATTGCGACAAGATTTGCGCAAAATTTAACAGTCACTAGAGCATCAGTTACTGCAAAGTGTCTCCGAAATTGGTTTCAGAGGTAAATGATTATCTGAAAGAAAACAATTTGGAGAGAATACTAGAAGAACCAAGAAGAGTATTTAATGCTGACGAGACTGCATTTTTTTTAACCCCAAGGGTAATAAAGTTCTTGCACTGAAAGGGAGTAAGAATATCCATCAACAAGTGAGTGCTAATGAAAAGGAATGCATAACAGTTCTTATATGTGCCAATGCTGATGGACAGTTGGGGCCACCTCTAGTTGTGTTCAAATACGAGAGAATCCCCCAAGAGTTAGTGAACAGCGTTCCTCATGACTGGGGGCTGGGAAAATCTGAAACCGGATGGATGAATGGCATGTTATTTTATGAATATTTAGCTAATGTTTTTCATCCTTGGTTGATAAAAAATGAAATTTCGAGGCCTGTAATACTTTTTGTAGATGGGCACAGCTCACATTTGACTCTCCACACTAGCCGATTTTGTAATGACAAAGGGATAATTCTCATTGCTTTATATGCAAATGCGACACATATTATACAGCCTATGGATGTAGCTGTTTTCCGATCTCTGAAAGAAAATTACAAACATAAAGTTCACAATTGGCGCCTTAAAAATGAAGGGAATTCTACAATGAAGAAAAAGGATTTTTGCCCTCTCTTAAAAGACATTTTGGATGAGGTATCACCATTAATAATCCAAAACGGGTTCAGAAAGTGTGGATTAGTTCCTTGGGACCCTTCAGCTCCAATTGCAAACATAACATAAGAAAAGAGCTCAAAGCAGCATTCGCAACTTTGGAGAACTATATTGGGAGTGAAAAGATAGGTTTATTCCAACAGTCTCATTCAAACTGGACTGGTTGTGAAGAAGACAGAAGTTTGTTTCAAGTGTGGCATACGATGAAGTGTGATGTCTTAAAAAATGAAGTACCCCCACTGTCCGGAGAGATAATATCGACTGGAGAAATTGAGGACCAGTATACTTTCTCCGTGACTGATGCTGAAGCAAACCCATGTAATTCATCAGACACAAGCAGTTTAAATACAAGTAATAATTTACAGGGAGCTGCTCCTTCAGAGAAACAAATAATCACAACAACAGTTATGACATAGATATTCAGCCTGGTGTGGATAAATCTAAAATACCAAGTCTTTTCAAGAGAACTCTGTACTGGCCCGTGCAACATCCAAATGTCAATTCAAAACGAAAGAGAAGAAGAAAAAAAAAAGAGAAGAACACAATGAAAATAAAGAAAAGAAGAAAGTGGAATTGCAAAAACAGAAAGAAGAGCGAAAATTGGAGAGACAAAGGAAGAAAGAAGAAAAAGAGGCAATGATGAAACAGAAGGCTGAAGAAAGAAAACTCAAAACGTCTGCTCCCAAAAAAAGGACTACGAAGAAGTCGAGAGAGAAGGTAGTGATTGTTTCGTCGGAAGATGAATCTTGGAATCCATCCGGAAATAGTTCCGATGACATTAGTATTGGCACTGGAGAAGGGTATGATGATCTTTCTGAAGAGCCCGCCACCAGTTAGATTACAAAACATCATGGGAACTTAAAATCGTACAGAACCCAATGAACAAACTCAACTGTATTTTCTGAAAAAAACAACAACAAAAAAACAAAGTAATTATAAAATAAGTTATATGGTTTTTTAATGCTATTATATGCATCACAACCAACCACTTAGCATTCATTTCCAGTAATTTTAGTAGTTTTTATGCCGTGTCCACTATTGGGTCAAGCACTGTCCACCATTCGTTCCATCCATTCTCTTAGGTGTCCACTATACAAGCATTTTGGTACTTCGAAGGAATAACAAAAATAATACAAAAAATGTTCGTTTCATCTGCAAGCAGTAAAAAATTAGAAAAGGAAGGGTTGGTGTAGAAAGAAATATATGCATCAGTAATAAGGAATGAAGTAGAAACTCTTGATTTGAGAAACAACGAAAAAAATCCTTAATGTGTCCACCATTGGTACATTTACATACTGTAATCACTGATGTGACGGCAGCTGCATAATATAACTCGAATTGCTTTAAAACATTATATTTGACGATAGTGCATTCTTTCTTGTTAGAAAATGGGGTGCAATTAAGAAATATCACCTATAATAGGCAATAAATGGTAACGAATTAGTCCAAATTACAAACTAAAATGTTCTAAATGCTTGAAATCCGAGGACAATGGAACAATAAAACTGAGTAAGGCATAATATTGTATCTATGTACAACAGATTTTCATTTGCAATTTTCACAAATGTAACGTCCTTTGTCATAAGTGGCACAGTCTGCATATGATATCTCGCATATTTCTCACATTCATTGTTCCCCCTAGTGTATGCTGAAAACTATCCAGGGTTTACGTAAAGAGTCTACCGCTTGTAATCACGGCCTTCTGCGACAACAAAATTGGATTGACGAAATGCATGACAGTGGACCGTTTCGAGTGCTTTTCGCCTCGTAGAAGCACCTGCGAAGCCAAATCATGAGGTATTCCACATTGGTGCCGCTATTCCACGTTTATACGTCTTCCTCTACGCCAAAGGGACATTCTGTACTACCGGGTGATCAGTATCAAACGCAACCTTGCTGTTCAAAGCACTGAGGTTGATTGATTGATTTTTGGTGTTTCCGGGCGCGTCAACTGCTCTGGTCATTAGTCCCGTTAGTGTAGTGCATGTTTGTTTGTTTTCTCGGGAGATGGCGGTGATCTTCCCCCGCTGGATGGCGAGATCCGACATCGACCTACCGTCGGCTAGTGGGGTTTCCCCCTAACCAGGACTCTCCCACCAGCGGGGCACCGCCCCAGCCGGGACAAGCTCTAAGCTCCCGACCGGTCCCCCGGAATATGTGGTAGTGAAGTGCATGTTAGTGTAAGTATGCAACACTGTTTCTGGAACAGCTCCTTGGACTGCATTTCAGCGATACACCATTCACCCCCCCCCACTCGTTTCACTCACACCATTCCTTCCTGTGGTGTGGTTCATACCTGTTGAAAACAAAACAGGCCGCGTCTTCATTCATATCTTCCTTCTTTCCACGAAACTTACGATGCGCTTCGGCGTAGAGCAATGCAGTGTTGTGTTGGAGGAGTATTTCCGAACGCAATCTTTCAATGCGTGCCGGGCAGCTTTCAGAGAAAAAAATTCATCTGAGTCTATTCCGAACAAGAGTACCATATTTCGGTTAGTGAAGTGCTATCATGAGACAGGAGGTGTGTTTGATCCTTTGCATTAAAAAAAGATTGGAGTATGGTGTGCCATTTATCGACGCAGATTAATTGGTCTGTTGTTTTTCAAAGAAACAGTAAAGGTGGATACGTATCAGAAAAAAATTGAGAAATTAATATTTATTATATTTTAATTAGTTAATATTTTTAAAATAATTATTAATAAAATAAATTTGTTCTGCGAATCTAAATTTTAATTTTTAATATTTATTTAAAATATAAAAGTATAAAACATACATTCCTAGAGCATATGTTCTGGAGCGCATGTACCTTCTTATAAAACTAAAACAAGCAAAGTTTACTATTAAATTGACCTCAGTGTATATTTTACATGGCAAGTTTATTTCACTTTTAAACAATATACGAGGGAATCGTTGTTCTTGATAATTCAATTTTCTTTCAACGGCAAACAAGCCGCCGCGTGTCCTTCTCTTTGAATTCGTGGACACGGCGGTCACCTGCTCTCCTCCTGTGGGTGGCGTTAGTGGGAGAGGGGATTTAGCGTACTTCCCGTCAGTTTACCTGCTTGAAACCACCAGCCGCTATCCGACCCACTCAATCATGGTTGCCAGTGCATTTCGCTCTGCCTGCTGTGGGTTGCGTTTTATATTGATCACCCGGTAGTTAGGTGAATAATAATTGTATTACAGCCCAAGTCCGAAATATGAGTACTTAACAAATTAGCCGACTAATTCGCATCTTAACCAGATGGACGGGACGAAACTATAAACGAAGGATTATTTCGGGAATTATTCGTCGAATTTGCGAACTCGCCAGAGGCCTTAGGCTAAAGTAAGGTGATTATCCGAATTGAAGTCATTTTTGAGTTCACAAGAAGCATTGTGGTATAAAAATGCATTGGAAATCGTGTGTTGCAAAGTCTCAAGGTTTATGTTTAATATAAATCGCGAAGGACGAAGTTAGGCGCCTTGTCGCGCGAACTCGGAAATGCAAAGAGAAACGTCAATTGAGATTTACAGTGTGTCACATAACTTTAGCACCTCCAGCAATTTTTGAACGGTTGAACTTATTGCAGTGTAGTTTTCACGTTTGAATGTAAGAGACCTCCAGCCAGGGCCATGCAGCGCTCCCTATGGTATCACGCGCTCGTGGCGTGGTATGTCCATTAGGCTAAATGTACCGACACTGTTCCATTTTCGCCACCACGTGGCAGCACAAAATAAACACGAGTCGCAAAAAATCAACATCACTCAAAAAATGCTTATCTAACATTTGGCATTATGTATATCATTGGATTCGTCTTTTACGCTCGTCATGGTAGACTAAAAAATATGTATAGTTCCATTAAAAAAAAGTTACCTCAGTATCTCGTAAGATACAAGTGATAAAATGGAAATGATTATATGTATAAACCAGCCTCATTCCCTCATGCACGTCTGTGATAAATGCATTGAAATAACCATTCAAACGTTCAAAAATTGCAGGAAGTGTTAAACTTACGTGTAACAGCTGTATATTGAGGTTATGTTAGGTCAGGTGGTATCGTGAAAATATAATATTTCTACTTCCATTTTATAATTCTGTCATTTCATGGCTGCAACCAGTTGCATAATGATACTCATTACGATACAGATTTTGTTACGATACAGGTTCTTGACCAACCACCGAGGAGTTTACAAACCAAGAATTGGCACTTTATTAATCATTGAGAATCGTTCTAGTAAATGTTTCGTTCGATTGTGTACATTAAAATTGCATTTGATATGATATTATGCTTGTCAGTTTTAATTTCTTTTATTAGTAGTACTTTTTCGTGGAATATTATTTAAAATAAATTGGATCGTAATTTCACTTTGATCCTATTTGACTAGCGCAGTACTCCCTCACAGGCGGACTAGTAACCGCAGCCACCTGAGGCAGCATGCGAGGGTAGGGAGCTGTCCGCTAGGTAGTCTTGACTGATTCCTGCATGTCAACTGCCCCGAAACGATTCAATGTAAAAGTTTAACTTATAAAAGTGGTAGAAAAAGTACCGTATGAAACTCGATGTAATGGGTATTAATACACTCGTATGAAGTTTACGATACTCGCTCGTACCTCGCTTGTATCGTAATATCACACTCGTGTATTCCCATCATTTCATCATCATTTCATAATGTACTACCACGAGTGACACTGAGGATCTCGAAACTGCACACCTTGTCCTTCGCTAACTAGAAACTACCCACTAGCAGTCTGATTCACGAGTATCACATTATATCTACTAAGCTACTAATAGTTTTTGCCTACTTACGCTCGACATCCCAACGGCTTTATTGTCACTTATGACGGAATCAAACATGAGAAAGAAATGTGTGTTTATTGAACGTACAATTTAAAAAATCTATTCTAGTTTTGTTCAGAATACCATGACCGGAATTGTTGAGGCCCTTCGGTTGCATGCGGCCCACGTGGCCCTCGTTATCCCTGGATAACGAGTAGATCATAGGGTTCCAACATTTTCAGACCGTTGAACCTCTGTGGAGCACGTTGGGTGACAAGTAGCAGTGACGGGTCACAAATGATTTGCACATGGTGCAAACAACAAAGCACATGGCGCAACAACAGAGCCCGAATTTTTATACTCTGTATACGCGGGAGCGATGACAGAATGCACCGAACACCTTGCCTTACAAACCTGTTTTTTGCAAACAGGTAAAGTAAACGGATCATTGGAATATGCGTGGCACGTGCCGTACCGGTGGGTGATGATTAGATCTTGGACAATGCCCAATTTGCCTCTTTTATTTATTTCTAAAGTTTCAAACTTTGTAACTTCAGGCAACTTCATTATCCACTTTCATACAAGAAATGGCTTTTGCGAGTGTTTTATAGTGCTTATAAATGTAGGGAGAACATTCTCCCGTAACAAAGTAATTCTGAATGAACGAAGAACTTGTTTCATATTGAAAAGTTGAGAAAGTTCTTAATTGTGTACTATTAATGTGAACTATAATAGATTTAATTTATTATTCTTAAACGGGTTGTAACCTCACAAGAGAAAATTGATACATAAAAGCTTTCAATATTGAGAGAAAACATTCAAGTTCCAGCTATTAAGTATTAAAGTTGCAATATGCAAGGGCAGAAAATACCAAGAAGACACGTAAGCAATTCATTACATAATGTTGAAGAATTAAAACTAAAAATACACAATTAACAGTAAGACACAAATGAGAAATAAGATAACAAACATAAAATAGAACACACAAAACAAAAAGTTATTCAAAAAAACAAACAAACAAAAATAGCACAATTTTCACAGTACATGTATTAGAAAGGTATTAGCCATACATGATTAGTCATTTAAATTTAAACTATGGAGTTTGGCCTTGAACGTTGGGAGTGGGATGCCAAAATAATCTATTTTCATTCCTAATTTATTTCCCCACATCCAGGAGTCTGTATCGTTGTTACCCGTGGATTCATAATATGAATCATAATATTCTGGAGAAAATATTAGATCGATGCAAGGGTCGAGAAAGAATATTGAATGTAATTTGTTTAATTAGATTAAATGGTCTTGTGATTTAAAAAATAAGAATAAACAACTGTTTTTTCAAAATTGCTGATTATGTTTAGTCTATATTTGTTAATAGAGAATTGTGTTTACCCTTAATGTACGTCTAAATTTTAATATTAAATATTTTCATTGCTTATTGCGGGGGTTTTTGTGACTATTTTCAGCAAGAATGACTATTCTCTACCCTTTTCCAGCTTTTAGCTTTTGCCTGCCTTCAACTAGATTACCAATTTCCCTGCTTATTTTAAATGCTTACTTACCTGCCAACTTTCGATTTTTTAATGCTTACATATCCCAGCTGTAGTGATGCTTTAAAAAGTTGTTCATGTTAAGGTAATTAGGTTACAATAAAAACCGCCCATTTGACTAGCTTCGGTTCGCACATTTCCAAGTTGACGGCGAGACTACTATCCTTGGTCTCCTCTATTAACATAAAATCTCATCGATTCCAGTCAACATAAAATTTCGAACGTATTTTATTCCAAAATACAGATGCGGTTTATTTTGGCGCAATTCTTTCGAAATACTACTAAATTATTTATTAAATGATTTCTATATTCTATTCTATTCTTAATATAATAAGTACGTATTTCATTTGGTGATTTAGCTGTTTTAAGAAAAAATAGATAAAATAATCCGCGCGCCATGCTGCGAGGACTCTGAACATGTGATGCTTCTAATATGGATGCCAAGCGATAAAAAAGAAATGTATACGGTTATAAACTTGAGCCTTATGTACTACCAAATGATATCGATCTCATATGTAGATATGGATTATATTAAAATCATTAAAACCAACAGTTTTACATTAATTTTAAATTCAGCGGTTAAAAAAACACACATAAGAACCTCAAGAGGTGCCCAGAAGGGACCTGGGGCAGTAAATCTATGAGGGCCTCATATTTCAAACAAAAGCCCTCCTCCTCCCCATGCCCGATAGACACACACACACAGATATTTTCATGCAAGAAATAACTTAAAACAGTTCATATAAATTAGAAGTATAAACATTTTGGATTTTTTGAATGAAAGCGAAATTTTCGGACCCCAATTAATTCGGGCCCAGGGAGAAGTTCACTCCCTGGGTGTGGGAATCACTCCTCCCCTTCTGGGCGCCCATGAACCTCCTAACACTTCTTCCAAAAAATTGTTCATTCAATACATGAAATTAATATAGAACGAAATATAGTATATTATATTTAACGTTCTTTCATTTAATATATTATTATTATTATTATTATTATTATTATTATTATTATTATTATTATTATAAAGCAATTTGGTTACGCCTGATTGTAATCGTTTTGCTAATATGCTTTATCAGAATGCAAATGCAGCTTGTTCACAGCTTGCAAGAACTGGTTTTGAAGAAGGTAAGTATTACACTATCAATGTTAGTGAAATAGCTTTCCAAAGACATCCTCGTAGAACATCCACGAAAATGAATCTGGTGTTGGAGGATGTAAGGTCTTCGTCGCAAGCTGGGGCTATGGGCAAGCAAAGAGGGTGAAGTACAAAGAGGTTATTCAACCCAAAGAAATGAACCGATCCTTCACAGCTGATACGTTGCGGAGAACCTGCGTACTAAGTTTTTAATGTCGACAAAATGAAGTGAACAAGACTTCATGCAGTAGTTCTCAAGTTCTACCTAGCTCACGGTACAGGTTTTCTTCAAGCAGAACAATGCGCCAAGCCCGTAGATTAAAAACAAAGTTGTCTGCATTAGGACTAAAAACGCTCGGAAGCTTCTGCCTATGCTGAATATTCCAGTTTTCAACTACGTACGGAACGGACTAGGATTATCAGTATGGGATCACAAAAATAAAAATTTGACAATGCATGTAAGCCTATTTTTCGGAAGTTCATTCCCATTTTGAACTCTTGTACAAAAGTACACAATCCTACGTACCCATTAAATTACAAAAACATTAATGATCAATCTCTAATTCAATTTCTCCCAATGAGAAGAATGTATTATCACTATTTTTAGCTGTATCATTTTAGAATATTTTAATTTATAAGAGATGCCGGGTAGGGGGTGCTCTGGACACTTCCTTTGGTGCAAAAAGTGTAATTTTAGCTGTTTGGAAAATATCTGGCAACGTTCCGGTGCATAAGGATGCATTAAATATGTGAATTAACGGGTGTATAATGGCATACGCACAGGTCTTTAACAAAGAATCCGGGAATTCATCTAAACCGGTGTAGAATCCATCCTTCCGGCATAATGTTAATCGTTTCGACTTGACTCATCACATTGACAATAATTAAACCTAATTGTGTAAAAACAAAAAAAAACATAATAGTAGTTTATGCAACTAGTTTATAATATTTAGCTTTATTACATGAGTACATGTTTTGAAAACGAGCGACGTTAGGAGCGAGGTATTAATTGTAAGAATGCAATAAAACAACTTAGAAACGAGTTGCCTACGCTATTTTTTGTATAGCATTATTATAAATTTATAAGAGAATCAAAGTTAATTTTCCAAAACAACTTTCTTGTGACGTCTCGGGTATTTAACATTTGTGTTAGAAAACTGTGGTTGGCTGTTTCATTCAATACTAACTCTCTACGATTCTCTACCTGCGATTGGCTGAATGTGTGGTGACACAATCATCCATGCCGTAAAATCGAATACGTCATCATTTGTGCCGTAAAATGCCTTTTTATGAACGATTTCTTGCAACAGATAAGGTCGTTTATAATACTGGGATACAAAAAAATGTTTTGATCGGTACGCTCATGTCCGAGGACGAATAAAGGCGTCAGTGTTGTTTAAAATGTCTTTTTTTTTTGTGAATTTGCACATCCCAAATACACATTTTAAACATGAACATTCATCCGGAGGCGCCATGCTAAGCGCCTCTGTTCATATCTTTCTTATTAACACACGAGTGATGTTGCAGTAACCAAAATAATTTGACGGCATTCTGCTGAACCGCTGATCGTATTCCAGAACCACCAAGATCATGAATGTGAGACATCCCATAAGAAGCTTACCTTTTCCATATCCGCACGTCAACAGCCTTGGCAAACTTCAAGATCCGAATTTTTCAGAACGTGTGTCCTCAACCAGGCATGGACATCCCTGTCTCTGGGGGAAAAAGAAAAAAAAAGGCCTTTCATATTCTTCCTCCCTGAGACGAATAATGACAGACGTTCTTAAGTCTATATTCCTTCTTGAGGTGAGGTGGACTTCATTCCTTTCCCTCCTCTGAGAAACCATACTGTTTAAATAAATGTTTATTTTTCCTCGTTCGACATTACTGTTTTCCAAGGTTAACTTCCAATTTTGCATTTTCACTTTTCGAAGGCTCTACGATATGTGTCAAGATCGCGGGTAAGGTAACTAGCTATTACTAGGTAACTCGATAAACAAGAGTTCGCGTGCACTGCGTCCAGAAAACCTGGTGCGAGATTTAAAAGTAAGGGATGTGCAAAATGATCTGGAGCCAGATCATTTTGCACATCACATACCCATGGCCCATGACAGTCTTTTGGAAAAGTCTTTTGACAGTTATTGACCCAAATCTAGCTATGTTAATACCCATTTTCTACTAAAGGAAATAAATTTAATTTAAAAATGTAATAATACATCAGTCAGATTTCAAATTGTGAATTGAGACTAGAATTAAACATTTTGAACTGAAAGTGTCATGATTTTGTAATCGTGTTTACTTAAGAGTGTATTAACTTCGCATTACGTTCTGGTTAGAAGGTTTAACAATATCTGTTTAAAAAGGCTGTAAGAAAGTATTGTTAACTTGTTAGAGACTTATTAATTTACTTCATATTATTGCTATGTACAGCAAGTAACTGAATGATTTAATAAAACATAACAACAAACGAAAATGTTTATACAAGGTTAAATTTAAAACGAAAATAAAAATAAATAGTAATAAATAGTAAAGAATATACCAATAATTTCAAATCTCGGTAGTTTGATGAAACAAACCTGGCGCATAAATTTTCTAATGAAGCCACTAATCGTACGATTAGTGGCGCTATGATTCAATGACTTCTTTGCTGTCAGGGTGACGCCACCTAGTGGGGTAAGAGGCCGACGCTTCGCATGTGATGTCGCAGTCTTCCTCCGGGCAGTGACTCGTCACTGCCTACCCACTACGCGGCGCCACACACTGGTTCAATCGGGCTTAAAACATGGTCATAATTGCAAATACCAGTGGATTTGCGTAAAATAGGTATCAATGGGTTTTGGAGGTCACTGAATTTGAATATCATAATAAAATTTCAAAATTCAAAATGGCGGATCAACTCATTTAAAAATAAACAATATATATATATATATATATATATATATATATATATATATACACACATACACACACATACGGAATGGAACTCGTAAATGGAATTCTGGAGATCGCATCTGTTTAATCATTCCAAAAACTCAATCAACCAGTGTGCGTCACCCACCGACAAGAAATCATCCAAGCCACTAATCCCCACCTCGCTTCGGCTCGTGCGTGTACACCCCTTTCTGGATTTGGAGGGGAAATGAGAGCGGAGTCAGGGGAAGTGGCCCATGCCCGCCGGAGCGCCGGACTTCTCAGGTGGGCAAACAGCTCGTGTTGGTGCGGTCTGATCCGCCTGCTCTATAAGGAACGTCTTGGGAGCACCGTTTCTCGAATGACAGGCCTGCCACGAAGTGCCAGTGTCGACGTTGCACATATTTTCGAGCTGGTTGGGCCTCTCTCATGTCTCTCGCATATTCTTCGCTGTGAAGAAATATTGGATTTATTAGTATGATATTTACGAAATTTAAATTAATTTATGATACAGATAACGCAATTCACTATTAAGATGACTGAAATAATAGCATACAAAGGAATTTTAAGCAGTCATAAACTTATATGCAGTCATAAACCCGATGTGTTGCCAAAGTGAGCCCACGGCTTGCAAGAATAGTTAACTTTGGATGCCCACTTTCTATTCTTTTTTATGCAGGCACATCAATGTATGATAGTTCAGTTGAATACTTTTGTAGTACACGCCACTTAACAGTCAATTTGATTATTATTTATGCTGGTATCATCTGATGAATTAGCCAGAGAAACAAAAATACCTGTAGCTTTGAATGTTTCGTTCGACAAGACGGCTCTGAGCGACTCGGAAGCCAATGATTGGTTGATTTATATTGATCGTGGTAGCGTAAGTGTGTAAAACCTTTCGGTCGCGGTTCCTCTTTTGATTCTGCATTATATCACCTTAGTGTACATTAAAGTGCAGGGTGTACAAAATGTTGTGGTCGGGCATATCTTGAGGCACCATTCAAGATGGACGAAAATAATATACTAATTTCGACTCCATTATCTCTGTAACCCTACGTTTAATCTTTTTGATTTATGTTTTAAAAGGAAGATGTCATATATCGTTCTTTAAGAAATATTAGTACCCACTTTTTGCCAACTCGTGCCATTTTTTAGTTCTAATGAAATTTTTAAACACGTACCCCCCCCCCCAATGTCGTTAGCTGAATTCGTGGACTACGTTCCGTGAAGCCACAGAGGTTAAGTGAATCCTAGACTCACGGGTTTCTAGTTGGGTGACCGTCTAGGAACCTCAGGATCTAACGGCGTCGAGATCCTGGACGAATGGCTGAAAGTCACTGACTGACTGCAGCGTGACGAGACTTGACAAAGAAAGTAAAAGAGGATTACTCCATGCAAGCGCCCAAGAAGAGTTTAAGAGACGCGTTACGTCAATGACGCAACAAATACAAATTTAAAAAAAGGAAATAGTTGCTCTGTATGCACAAAAAAGGATGGTAATTTCATTCATATTTTGGAAAAATGCCCCGCGAGATCATCCTGCATTTTGATGAAACTGTGTACGCCGAGTCCCACAGGCCCCAAAGGAACTTCTGTGAGGTTGTAGCTTTATAGGTGAAATAGTTTTAGAGAAACAGCGGTTTGTTTGATCCAGCGCAGCGTCATTGTACAGTGCGACCATTCGATTTTCGCAACTTGGGAAAACAATTTTTCCTTCTCAGTTATTGCTAAAAAAATGAAACAGAGTTTACAACTACAAGTTTTCTCGCTCTATTCAATGGAACTAATATTAATTTTTAATTTATTAATACACAATGTGTAAATTGCAGCAAAATACAAACTCTACCTTTCTTGGTTTGGCACTGAAGCCCCTTATTTATTAGAAGAAATGCATATATATATATATATATATATATATATATATATATATATATATATAATGGTGAAGTGAATTATTGGTAAAAAATAATTACGTAGATGACGCCGCGAGGTAGATCGCATAATTTTGTTTTAAACAAGAGAGTAAAAGATGAAGAAAGTTGACATGTTGAAGAGGATACAAAAATATTCATTCGAGCTTTCAACACGCGAAAGTCGCGATCAGTTCAGGGTGCTAGATACACAGCAGTTTATTTGAACATAGAAAATTTACGCGAGTTCGGACTTGGTGATTTGTCGTTGTTAGTATTCAAAAGATAGAACTCAGAAATTGTTTTATACGAAGTGAACAGTGAATGCCAAAAGTGCTTATATGCTAATATTTTAACAGCACTTAAGATTTTGCTTAGGGAATGAACAATAAGGAGTATTAGAACTTGTAGAAATTCAAGCAGGTGAATGGGGATGGAAAGCCAATGGATAAACAGTATACATAGTGGTTTATGAGAAGAAACGACAAGATACGGATTTGGTCGGTAGAAAGAAAGATTGGACGAGGCCCATTGCTGGGAGAGAGCTAAGCATTACGGGGATACAGCCTTTACCAGGACAGCGCCCAAGATTCTCATGGATAACAGGTTGTATAGCGCTATAGTAAAGGTCATGACCAAAAAAGAATGTTATACTTTCTATTTTCAAAAGAAGTTACACAAATTTATAAATAAATGAGTTATTTTCTATTGATGAAAGCTATTATCATTTGCCGTCACGTGCAATCCAGTACGATATTTAAATTTTGCATTTTAGATTCCACGCTTCTTCGTATGGGGGGGGGGCGAATTAAGTAATCGTAAGTATTCACGATTATTTCGGTAAAGAACCCGCCGACTGAGTCAGCAACGGAGTTATAATTAAATATAATTTGGGAGCTCATTCCCGTAACCATTTCCTAGCGCCCATATATTTATTAGAAATTCGAAAACAGGTTAGAGGAATTTGAGGGCAGCAAGACGGGTATATTTCAATATATATGCTTGTATGTGTGGGTGTGAATTTAACACTGAATGGACAATGGAGGGTCATCAATTTTGAATCCGTCAGGCATCTCAAGTTCTAAAACAGGCCCTGGTTGGGGCATGTGTGAAGCCTCTTTCCTGTTCCTCCCTTCGTGAACGCTCATACATTGTTCGGAAACTTTCAGTGTCTAGCTCAAGTTGCCAACGAAGCCTTGAGGTGAATTCGCCTATACCCTCCCTATCCCCATTTTTACCATGACGTTTGTTACAACTTGTTCCAACAACACTTGTTCACTTGCCAGGGGAAGTGAGGAGAGTCCGCGATCTGCCACGTTTGGTCTTTCGACTACTAAATAGATGCGCTGGTCCTCGAGCTTGGTTTGGTGGTGTCGAGTATTTTATTATTCTTTTAAACAATTTATAAATAATTTATTAATGTTGACAGTTCCAATGGATTTTTTCTTCTCTCCTTGTCTTTGGGCTTTTAAGGCCAAAAACATATTACACTGATACAAATGCTATTGGAGCAAGAATTTACTACATATTCATTTAAAATAACTTGTGAATGAATTTTGAGATTCAATGAAACAAATAATAAAATCGGTTGTACAAACCTCTAATTTATCCAGTAACCATTCATTCACTCTATAAATGAAATAATGATCATATTACAAGAAATATTATTTGAAATTTCCCAAATAATTTATACTGTCAGGACCATTGTAGAATAAAAACTACTTGTTGTCATGTTTGTCTTCAGAGTAACTCTCAATTTTTCTTTTGAACATACAGCTTTCTGATTCTTATTCCTTTGTATCCTGTGACAAAACAAAATTCAATATACTTTTTCAATTAATGTTGTAATTCTACATTTAGTGTCTGAAAAATTTAAATGCTAGTTTTAACATTACAAATATTTCACTAAAGTAATGTATGGCAGGAGATGATTACACAAATCAATAATTTTTGTTCAAAAGAACTGATATACTTTATATAACAAGACACAATGTACATCAAAATATTTCCAGAATTATTGATAGATGAACTATAACTCATTTATTAATAGTTGTATAAAGTTAATAAAGCAAAGAGAGGAAAACAAACATTATGATGTTGGATAAAAGATACCGAAGACTATAAAAGAGAGAATTTAAGTAGGTGGGTCCCTTTCTGTTGTCAAGGAATGTTGGTGCGAAAGTTGAGTGATTGCTGTCAGTGTGCAGAAACGAAAGGAGAGCGAAGAGTGGGGAGACATTGAAAATCTCCTTGAACCGACATTTATACACTTTAGTACAATCTCTCTTTTAAGAGTAAATATTCATCATTTGAATTACCACTTACAATAATTCTGCAAATTTTAACCCACTTAATTTAAGAACTATTTATTCACAATCATAACGTCAAGTATTTTAGAAAATTACTCTAAGGCTGATGTGCTTTACAAAAGCAATAATGGGTGCCAAACAAAATATTTTACACATGGTATATAAAAATATTGCCTACATGGATTCAGTTTTCAAGACATGTACAACTTTAATTGATCAATATAACAATAAAATCATCACAATGTTTTCAATGTTTTAAATATCAATAATCACAAACACTTCTGCTTTTCCTTCATGCTCATGATACTGCATATTGGAATATGTAATTGCTTTGACTTCAGTTCCCTGAGGATGTTTTCCCAGTTGAAATTCTTCTCCAAATCCTTGAGCTTTGATTTTAAATTCTTCTCTATTGAATTCCAGAATTTTAACTTTCTGAAATGGTGAGCAAAAATAAACAGTAACTCTAAAATGCAATGCGTAGTAACTTGAATATAAATAAATTACTTACTCTTGCAATAAAGAAGGGTTCTGCACAGAATAAGAACAAGAATTCATCAAGGAAATGAAACAGAAGAGAAAGCATATCATGACCTTCTGCTTCAATCTCTTGTGTTTCCAACATTTCTACAGTATCAATTTCTGTCATATATCCAAACATGGCCATTGCGCACTGTTCAAATGCTTCTGCTAGGGTGTCACCCCATGCGTGTAACCTGAAAATAGAAGATGGCACCAATATAACCATGAGTTCAATGTAGGTTAAACACAACAGTAAAACAAATAACTTACTGAACATCTGCCGTGTGATCCAAATCTGTAAATCAGAATGAAGACAATGCGTTTACTTTATTTAACAAGAAGCAATATACATCAAAATCTTTCCAGAATTTTTGGTAGATGAATTGTAAACATTTCTTAATAGTTGCATTAAGTTAATAAATGAATGAAAGGAAAATAGAATAATAAATGATTGATGAATGAGTAATTCAGAAAATGATTAATGAATATGTTCAAAAGTGTTCACTGTATGTGAATTAATATATCCAATATTAAAACATGACAGTTGACAGAAAATTAATATTCTTCGACAATATTGTTATAAAAATAAGAAAATCTGATTTATTCAAAATTTCCGGCTTACATTCATATTTACAAACTGGAATTTCTTCCTTATCTTCTTCCTTCACTGGCGCCATGCTAGTGTCGACTGATAAAGACTTCGATTGCTTCGATTTGTGCAACGTGCGGAAGGTAGATCGTCACTTGTTATTTATCTTTGAGTGTGGTCAAATGCGAAAGCGTGTAAAGAGCCTGTGGTAGTGAGCCTATAAATATTTATGTTGTTATAGGTAGATTACCTTTCATCAGTGACAAAGTTGCTTCAACAATTTTATAATAACACTAGAATATTATACGTACAGTTAAATCATAATAATAAGAATGTTCATTATATGGGTTAGTCTATCGTAGTGGACTCGAATGCCGGGATCATTCGGTATTGCGTTCATCTTGCTATGAACGTAAACACGTATTCACTTTGATCTTATTTACTAGTAAAGAATCGAATTCGAGTAGGGGTGATTTCACAGATGTTCTATTTTTAAAAATACGGTTGTAGCATGTGATTGCAGTGCCTTCTAGTTGCTTAAATTTTGTTAGTTCGATCTGCGAAAATGGCTGATGATGCGTCAAATGAAGACCAGTGGCTTTACGGCGACTCAGTTAATGATGCGCCGGAAATCAGTAATAAAGATGATTCTAAACCAGAATTAACAGAGGAGAGCATTACAAATGATACTCAGCAAAGTGAGCCTCCTCCGTCAGACACTCCGGCTCCGCAAACAAGTTCCACATCTGGTGACGCTGCAGATGATGCAGCTAATTCTGTCCCCGTTAGTAAATAATCAACTATTTTTATAAATCGTGTAATTCATTAAAACATTGCACTTAGCAATGTGTATTACCTGGTTAAGTATAACTAAAGGAGGGGGGGGGGGGGGCCCTCGCGGAATCTTAACCTCACTTTTTCATTGCTTTGAAGGAACCGGTACCAGCGCCGGAGCCTCCATCTATTCCACCTCCTAATTCTCAGGATCATGAAGAAGGTCAGCTGAGTGGTGGAGAAGATGAACAAGCTCAATTGCAGCTTGTCACAGGGAATGATGGAAATGATACTAGTACTCCAGGTACATTTGAAATTGCAATGTAGAACCACTGCTTGATGTGAGAAGTTTTGATAATAGAACATTTTGCTTCTTTACAGCAATTGAAACTCAAGATGATGACGATGATGATAGTGATGATGATGTTCATGTTGTTATTGGAGATATTAAAACTAGCCCCACATACACTAGCTTGAACATCAAGCGAGGTGGTCTCCTCACATCAGCTGTAGCTGAAAAATTTGAAGCAGTGGGAACTATTAATGTAAAATTGCTTTTTTTTTTTGAAATTTTAATTTATGGTATGTTTGCCCAAATAGGGTATTTCTTTTCAGCAACCAGGGAAATTTTCAATTGAAGAATTTGAAGCAGTGGGAACTATTAATGGAGTTCCTGCTCATGAGTATAACTTGGATTCATTAGAAGACAAACCATGGAGAAAGCCAGGAGCTGATATCACAGGTGAGAGGCATTCTAGCATTTTCATTTTCGTCATTTAGTATTACAAATTGCTCAGTCCTCCCAGTAATAGCTTAATAAAATTTAAGAGAGAAAAATTAGAACTAATTTTTGTTGGGGATTCTGTTTTAAAGATTTTTAGTTGTTCCATCATAGGATAAATTATATAAATAAATGTTTATTATAGAAATGCACAGTCCTCCTGCATGTCAATTTTTAGTTTGATACAGGAAGAAAGATTGAAAGTATGAGAAATCAATTGTATTTTTCGTCAAAATTAAATGTTTGTTGTTAGGAAAACAATTTTGATGTAAAAATCTACTCTTAATACATTGAAGGAATTTTTTAAGTTCTGGTATCATCTGTGATTTTGTTTTTCTTATGACTCAGTCACTCAGTATCTCTTATTTTAATGTCCTCAATTCAAAATCAGTACTTTTCTTTTCTTACAACCCTGTTTACTAGATTATTTCTTCTAGAATGATTTGTTGTGCCATAAAATATTTGTAAAGTACAAATTATGATAATGTCATTGATGATGTGCTTAGTTCACGTTTTCCCACTTGCAGATGACTTAACTATATTATAAATATATATTACATTTGCATTTTGATTATTAAAGCATAACTTTAATTTGTGAACTGCTGAAAACATGAAATTTCATGAACGTTGTAGGTGCAATTAATATAGTGGTGCTTAGAAAGGCTTAGATTTTCTCATGCTAGTTAGTTCAATTTTCTTTTGGGTCTGGGCTGTATATTTGCTCTTGCTGCACCCAGCCACCATCTATTGCCCAAGAGACCTACCATAACTACCTGCAGGATCTGCAGCTCCTTTGGGAACAATGAAAAGCTCCCCGCGAAAAGCCAAAAGTGGGTGGGTCTAGTGTGTTCTTCAAACACACTAGACCCATCATGTTCCTGACCCTAGTCCATGGTAGGTCTTGTCTCATTGAGTCGTTATCTTCTATCAGCTCACCGGCATTCATAAATTTGCCTTGGCTTCTTTTATATCAGCCCATTTTCTTCTATCTTCTGCTTTTCTTCTCCATTTTTTAACATCTAAGTTTCTCAAATTTTTTGTCACCACATCATTCCGTCTTAATCTACCACTTCCTCTCCAACCGACTATGCTCCCTACATCTACCTTTCTAACAGCTCTCTCTCATCATTCATTCACATTTGATGACTCAATCATTTCAATCTTTTCACTTGAATACATATAACTATTTTGGGTGTTTTAAATAGTTCTTCCTATTCTGCAATGGTTCGACTTCTCCAGATTAAATTTGTTTGTTTGGGCCAAATATTCTTCGTAAGATTTTTCTCTCCCATGCAGTGAGTATGCTTCCTGTTGTCTTTGTTAGTCCATACTTCACTACTGAACATTACCTGACTGTCTCATTGAATACTTATATTATTATTCTGGACATAAGTAGTTAAGTAATTATTCAAACAGACAAACTTCATATTAATCTCACTGAGGTACCAGTCATGGCAAGGTATTTTTCAAGGTTTGAATGAACAGCCTTACTGTATACTTGATCACTCCTGCTTCATGCCCCTTTACCAAGAGGCTAGCCAATTTAACTGTCTTATTAGTATCATCAGTGTAAAATAATAATAATAATAATATTATTGTTATTATTTTATTATTTGTATATCTGCCATTTCTGACCACACCGCATGTTCTCTTCCAAGGCTCAGTCATATTGTGTCCCTGAGAGAGATTAACACGTGTCATTATGGGGATCAGCTTTTCAGCTGTATCCCTTGGTAAGACAAGGTTGTTAAGTCTTAGGTGGTAAGATGATGAGAGGTGATTGTGACCTTTTTGAACCATCCCTGCATTCGCCTGTATGTCCGAGGGAAATCAGGAAAACTGCGGTCAAGATGGCTGGCCCAGGGATTGAATGTGGGCCTCCCAACTGCAAAATCAGCATGCTATACCCTGGGCCACTTTTCTTGATTTATTATTATTATTGTTGTTGTTGTTGTTATTATTATTATTATTATTATTATTATTATTATTATTATTATTATTATACATTGTTTTTCTCGGTATTCACGGATTTTTATTTGACTTTGTGTCGGGTTAATAACCAAGACACAGGTTAATTCATGTTTCGTCGCAATTTAGGAATTTTCAGACAATTATTTATTATTATTATTTATTACAATTTATTATTATTATTATTATTATTATTATTATTTTTACAATTTTATTATTATTATTTATTACAATTTATTATTATTATTATTATTATTATTATTATTATTATTATTATTATTATTATTACAAATGATGTTTAACTAGCAACTATGACCAGGTGATGAAATTTAAAATGATGGTCTTGATTATATTACAAGCTAAAGACTAAATGTTCAGCTCTCCTGTGCTTATAAATCTCTCTTCATCTAACTGCTTGGTAACTAAAATGGAACTTTTCGATGAATATGTGGACAGAATGTGCTTTGATGTGCTGATATAAGAACAGTGACAACAATTTTTTTTTACCTTAAAAATTAATGCACTCATAAACCCTAGCAGTACATTTCTGTACCACCATATCATATTCACTAATTTTGTTTCATAGGTTCTTGGTGAATGTGATTTTTTCTTTTCATTGCTTTCCTGCAATCTCTAAACATCACTTCAGTTTGTTTATTTGATTCTATTGGTTTCAGACAGTAGATTACTTGTTGTGGATGACATAAAGTTGCACATATAAATATAGATCTCGATAGTGTTGTTGAAATGAAAGTGCTTTTATTTCATCAATAGTTATAATTAACCAATATGTACTAAGGTAACTTCAATATTATATAAGTGACCAAATATGAACAGATTAGTTTTTCAAAAAATTTCTGGTTAATTTAATTGGTCGACAAATTCTCTGGTACATTATTGTACCGCAAGGCGTTTCCACCACCTTTTTAACTTTTTCAATAAACTGTAAACCACTGCATTTGTATGAAGTAGGTGATGATAGAGACGAGTGTGGAAGTGAGAGCCGAGGTAAGAGTGGGGACGGTGGCGAGGGCGTGGATAGGGGGCGAGCGCTACGGAGGGGGGATGGAGGCGAGGGGTAGAGGGAAGCGAGGTCGGGACAGGAGGGGAGGAGGACGACGGTGTGGCGTGGTCGGTGGTAGGCCGTGGGCAGGGGCGGAGGGGCGTGGCGTTTGGCGCGGGGCGATGGCAGGGACGAAGGAGAGGATGGGACCGGAGGTGCGAGCGGAAGTTCCTGCGGGCCGGGGGGGGGAAGGCGGGGCGCGGGTGGTGCGTGGGCGGGAGCAGGTGCGGAGGCGAGAGACGAGCGAGGGTGGGGGTCGGGGCGGAGGTGAGGACTGGGCGGTGGAGAGAGGAGGAGGCGGGGGGGAGAGGGAAGGGGGGGAGCATGGCGGAAGCCAGTAGAAGGCGAAGTCGTAGACAGAAGTAGTCAGAGTACGAGATTGAGCCGGGGCGAGGGTTATTTCGAGAACGGTGGAATCGTCGGGGGCGAGGGCGAGGCGTGGGTGGATACGATAGTGCAGATGAGCGGTGGATGAGGTAACGGGTGAGGCGGAAGAAAATATTATACAATATACCATATATTGGAATATTATTTTGAGTGTTTCACAAAATGGCAATGTAAGAACCTAGCGGTACATTAATGTACCAGGCCATAACTTCTGAATGGAGACAGAAAATAACAAATAAAAAACAATTTCTCATCTAAGCCACTAAATAAAATAATTAAATGAGAAATGAAATAATGTTGCAATAATAATTATAGCTTTAAAGGGTTAGTAACCAATTTTCTCAAAATTAAATAACAGCACAAGAAACGTTGAATAGAATATTTACAGATCATCTGAACACAAAGTTTTAGTTCTATTTCATGTGGTATTTTTAATGAGGAAATAGCGTATTAAAATCTCAGAACATTTTTCACATTCTCAATTTTTGGGTCTTCTAATAGTTTTGTTGAAGCAAGATTGAGAAAATCATAGAATAACGAAGTCTGTTTTTATATGGAATTTTGGGGTATACATTTGGAGTTGTATTTGAGAATATTCTTTTTCCTTTCTTTTTTTATTGCATTTATTTCTCAAAATCTCTCTTTTTGTGAAAATTAGTCATGTTTTAAAAAATGAAACTAACATAATTAAAGATGTTATTTGCAATAGCAGATTTCATTCGGTAAACATATCCCTTTTCAAAAAATGTAGTTGAATGAGGGGGTCCATGGAATTTGAAACAATTTGTTGAAAAGTTTGAGGCATCAGTAAATTATGTGTTTTTTTATGTCACACAAAAAAAAAATCCATTACACAATGTGAAAATGTTTGATTTCACAAGGGAGCAGTAGTAGCTAAGACACTTGAATGTAATTATAATGTTTATAAAATAACAGTAGATTGAATTACCAATGTTAACTGTTACAACATTATTCGAAACTCAAAACAGTACTCAATATACTTTAAGTATTTGATACATTATCTTCCAAATTGCCAACATTAAATCTATTAAACAATTTGACTTTCTATTTACTGAATTATTTTAAATGATTGAACCAGTGTTATCAATTAATAAAATATTATTTGATCTTGCTATTCTCATAGGAACCTTGAATATTAAATATTCTTAATAAAAAAAGTACAATCAATTTTCTAATTAACAAATTAATATAAACATTTAAGATTATCAGAAATGTGGGTAGAATATAAAGAAGGAATATTCAATACGTATGTGAGATTGCACCCTAATTATGAACAATGAAAGGGCCAGGTTGATCAAAATGCTGCAAACAATTTGAAAAATTTATGTTGAACAGTGTTTTTGCAATTTATAAGCACATCAAAATAGTGTGACCGTACATTTGATGCAAACAGTAGTAAGGGGCCTAACTGAATCTAAATAATTTTTTGTAATTGCCCTTGAGTTCAATTCACAAGTATTTTTAATAGTCTAGTTGTTGAGAAATCTTGTTAATTAACATATTGAAACTCATTCTACCATCTAATAACATTCCAAGATCTGTAATATTATAAACATGAGTTCATCAGAACTACATTTTTTTTGACAGTGCACAAGTGAAACTAATGGTGCAAAAGTCTGGCACAGATTTTCTTGCACTAGATAGTTGTCTGATATCTTTAGTCTAGGCTAGGTTTTTTTGGTTTTGTCCCATCTTCTTCCGAGCTACTGACCATTGGAAAAGATATTTTTTCAGAAGATTGAAACCTAATTGTATATCCAAATTTTAGTTGTAAAATTTGGACCTATTTTTGAGAAAATATATAACTAATTCTGAAAAAGTTCCATGTTGAGCTCATTTTTGCAGAAAATGACTTGAGTTTTCTAAAAACTTGAGTAGAAATTATTTGAAGCACTTTGCTCACAGATATAGGAATGTATTAAAAATACTCAAAATATAAATATTAACTATGAGAGATAGTGAAATAAAATTGCATTTGTTTAATTTTTGAAAAAAAAACAAAACAAAAAAAAACAAAACAAACATATCAATATTATGTAATTCAGAGCATTTAGCACCCCCCGTATATACCACCGGGAACGGTGGCTCAGTGCATAAACATGTCACTGCAGCGTCTCTGACCGGGAGGTCCTAGGTTCGAGTCCCGACGCCGGCGGGATTTTCGATACCAGCTTTTCAGGTAGGTCGAATTCAGTCGCTGTCTGGAGGAGAATTCTAGCGGCCGGCTGCTCTGATCGGTAGTTTCCCGTGGTTTCTCCGATCAACACGAGGTGAATGCCGGAGCAGTGCCCTAACAAACGGGCTACGGACCGCCCGCGATCTTTCCTTCCTTGTTCTATCCTCCCTTAACACACACTTACACTATTATGTACTACACTATCACACATGCCGGGAGACCGGTCGGGGACTTGGAACTTGTCCCGGCTGGGGCGGTACCCCGCTGGTGGGAGACACCTGGTTGGAAAAACCCCTTAGCCGACAGTAGGTCGGAGCCGGATCCGGCCATCCAGCGGGGGAAGATCACCGCCACCTCCCGAGCAAAAATATGCACTACACTTACGAGACCATGGTTACGGGACTATGGTTTCAAGAAAGAATTCAGAGTAGTTTTAATTTGAGAATTCCTGAAAATGACCAATTTCAACTTATTTTCTCAGAAAACGTTTTTCTGAGAAACTGAGTTTTTGAGAAACTTGATAAGAATTCGTTTGAAGCACCTGCACCCACAGCACCTGTACCTGCAATTATAACAATGAATAAAAATTACTGTAATGTAAATATGAATGGCATGAGAGGTATATCAAAAAACTACTTATGCATAATTTAAGAAAAATCAAGAACACATCACAATGTTATGTTATTGAGCTTTGTGTTGTTATGCAGCGCTTTTGTGGTATGTTATCGACTACATTTAGCCCTATCCATATAGGAAATATAAATAGGTTAAAGAAAAAGTTGGAGCCGTTTTTGAGAAAATCGTGTTTGTAAAATTGCCTTTACCATTTGTTCCTGCAACATTACATGAAAACTACTCTTTTTTTTATGTACATGATTCTTTTTAAAGAGTTCAAGAGTTCTTCAAATTTTGAAGAACAAATTTTCATTAAGGAATATAATCCCTCTTCAAAATTGTTTTTCTTGGAAGACACATCAGTTTTAAACTTTTGTAATTTTTGAAAATGTAGAGAGTTCAACAAAAATGGAATCAGCCATTTTTATACGCATATTTTGCTTTCTCCTATATTAAAAAAAAAAAAAAATCCAAACATTTGGTGCCACTTTCGAAAAAGATTGAAAATAACCCTGAGGCTTCATGAAAAGAACCCCAAACAATGAAAATAACCGTTCCAAATGCAAGAGGCCGCCAGTAAGCCACCATTACATACATAGTCTACTTATGCTACTATGGTACTTATGTTGTCTACAAAAAGTATTGTAATGCTGCAGCACAAAACGCCGATTTTTGGCAGAAAAACTCACGTTGTGGGTCCCTTTTACTAAATTAGGCATAATTCTTGTTCCTTCATGTACTTTATAACTTTCTTTCTTACGTGTTATCAGACTACAATGCGTTCTGGGTGCCTAATACTACCGAAAAACGTTTCTGCCCGCCAGTCTGTGTGGGCAACGCTACCGCCTAAATTATTCTGAAGATATACTCCAAATTTGGTATTTCCCGATCGATCTGGCCGAACTCGAGGCCCTGGGAATTTGAAAAAAATTTTGATTTTTTTTTACCGTAGATAGGACAAAGGTTGCTTAAAAATGGCACAAGTCCGATTGTCTTTGAACAAAGAATTTTCGAAAATTGTGAAATTTTAATTTTTCGGCGCCTTTCAACAACTGCGCTACTGAAGATATTTTTTAACTTAATATTTTTTTAAATATTTATTTTATGTCAAAAACAGTTAAAAGCTGTGTGTGACGTGCTACGGGAAGTAATGAATTTGTGCAAGTTTTTAAAATTCTGCGATTCCTACTCTAAGCCATATACCACTTGAATTTTGAATACACAAAAAATAAGCGTTTTTTGCAAGGATTGTTAACAAAAGTATTCGCTCCGATGTAATAAAATCTATTTTCGAGGGTAAATCAGCAATCAATTTGGGCTCTCTTCCCTCATTTCCTTCATTAAGGAATAATACTTACTGTCGCGACAAGGAGAATGATAATTTGAATAACTGTATTTCCCACTGAAATCTAGAAGACGTGCACAGGTAATGAAGTTACATTTATATCCAGAAGCAAAACAAGGGGTCATCTCATCATTTGCTAAAAGTACTAGGGGAAACTAGACGAAAAACGTGATCGAGATGGGGTAATTGACCGAGAGGCTACGCTACAATACTTGTTGCAGGTTGTTTAGAATTTTACAGTCCAAATGTTAAATAATACATTAAATATCAGTGATAAAATTAAAGTTACTTTCCTTTTGATGCTCAGGATAGGATTCTAATTGTATATAAACAGTTATACAACAGAAACGATTTCACTTGGGATTTAAACTTTTCAGTCGAATTTAATCGTTTAATGTCGTCTGTCAAAGTGTTGTGTAATAATATACATGTATTGTATGTGAAGTTTTTGTAATGAGCTCTTGATACCGTCGCCTGCTGAATATGATTACTACTTTGAGTGTTAGTTATACATCGACGTTTGCTGAATATATATTGTCACCCTTGAGCAAGTCATTTTTGACAAAAACTACTGATTCGCAAATTAAGGTAACACAAGGTAATGACAAAATTCCTAGATTAATAAAGTTGATTTGAGGTTCCATTTGAGGTTTGACTGAATTGAGAGACCTAAAAATTTTGTTGCCTTAACATCAGTCAATGGTGCCCCGTTCATTTTCAATGAAGCACAATTGTTTATTTGAAATGGAAAACTGCATTAAAACAGTTTTCTTTTCATTTACTATTAATTTGTTATTACGAAACCAATTTGAAACATCTGAAATTGTTCTATTGTTTCTTTATTGCAAAGAATGTTTGTATCATCCGCAAAGAGAACTGTTCTTCCGTTTCGAATCGTCGAGGGCATATCGTGTACATATATGTAATGTAGTAGAAAAAGAATATGGCCTAAAAGCGATCCCTAAGGGACTCCTTATGTAATTGGCCGAGTCGGGAAGGTGTTTGCAGAATGTTCCATCATTACAATAAGGTATTTCTACTCTCTGAAATCATTGTTTAAGGTACGAACATAACCAATCTAGGGCAATATCACGGATTCCGTATGAAAGTTATTTTCAAAGTAAAATGTCATGATCAATGACGTTAAGAGCTTTTGAAAGGTCTAAAATTATTCCGGTAGGTACTTCATTTTGATTCAATGAGGCCTGAAATGATGAGGCTGAAAGAAAACATGCCTGTTTCCGTAGATTTTGATTTTCTAAAAAACTGATGGACATATTGATTTTCTAAAAATTCAATACTTCATTTTGATCCAATGAGGCCTGAAATGATGAGGCTGAAAGAAAACATGCCTGTTTCTGTAGATTTTGATTTTCTTAAAAACAGATATACATATTTATTTTCTAAAAAAAAATTGAAATACCTGACAAGTGAAATACGCTGACAATTTTGAATTTCATTTTTGTTACCTTTTGAGAAGCACGGCTTAATCTTAGCTGTTTTGAAAATATCTGGAAAAGTTCCGGTGCCTAAGGATGCATTAAATATGAGTTAACTGGTGTACAGGCGCACAGATCTGTAACAAACAATCCGGAAATTCATCTAAACCTGCCAAATATTTATTTTTTAGTATATTAATAATTTGGAGAATTTCGTGGGAAGTTTTGGAAACGAATATCGTGTCTAAAATTTTTGGCAAAATGTCTGATATTGAATTTTGTGGTTGACGACCCTATAGTGAGATCGGCAGCAATTCTCGAAAAGTATTGGATAACGAGACCAACCACCATTGCCGGATCGTTCACATTTCTTTCATTATATTTTAAAACATTCTCTAAAAGTTTCTAGTTGATTGGATCGTATTCTTTTTTAAAATTATATTCCACATTTGCTTTTGTTCAGTTATTTGAGTTCAAAATATCCTGATCGTATTTCACGATTTTAACCTGCCGTATGACTTTTCATGAATTAAATGTATAGGAATGAATATGGTCTTCAAAATTAGGACTGATGAGGTCATATGCAATTTTTAAAAAATAGTTTTCGCATAATTTTGCGTGAAATAAAGGCAATTTTAAAAACAAGATTTTTTTCAAAAAACGGCTCCACAGTTTCTCTTTTTTCTCTCTCTCATATAGTTCAAAAGTTTTAGTACACTTATTAAAAATGGAGCTGCTGTTATTTTAATTGGCTTTACAAATAATGTGAGCTTTGTTGTTGTTTTCTTTGGTGGAACATTCCCCTTCTAGAGTTACAGCTACATTGCAGTCTGCATCTTATTCTTACATGAGGCCCCAGTAATATTTCTCTCGTTCCACAGACCTTTGTGTGTATGAGTGATGCACACACCTAAACACATTATGTGTAAATGACATGAGAGTTATTATCAGTATACATTCAAAATAATGTTTAACACTAAAGATTGAAACATACATTTTTTTTATTCTGTGAATCATTCCTCTCACTCACTTTTATATTCACAATCAAACATCTGTTATAATTTTGTAACATTAAAAAAATATCACACATGGCATGTCATTACTGTTAGCTTCAGATCTTATATCTTGAATGTATTCAAATTTGTCATTAAATTTTTAAGTTTTCTTTGGCTTATGGCCATTAGAATTAAAACCCTAGTGGAATCACAGTGTATACTTTATTCTGTAAAGCTCAAAATTTTATAAATTATATACAAAAAACAAAATAAACAAATATGTATAACTGAAGTAACCCTGGAATGTTAAGGTAATACAATGCCCCATGAAATTTTGAGTTTTGTTTTTCTCTGTACTGAGAGTGGCGAGGGATCTGTATTTTGTTTCTAGCTTAATGTGGGCGTAACGCATTTGCCAAGTGTATCTCACATTTCGTTTAGTGTGATTCCCACTGATGTTGGGGTTCTGTGTGCCCCACCTTACCAGTAGTGTTACTGCTCTATTCTTGTGTCAGTGCTATGTGTGTCCAAGAGCAAAAGCGACAAAACTACAGTCATATGTACAGAATGCAACAAATTTGTATGTTCATCGTTTACATTTTTTATAAGCAGTCATTTTAAATATTAATAAGACTCAAAATGATCATGAAAATTGTTAAAAGTGGGTGCTTTACATTTAGATTTCTTCAATTTCTACACAGTTAATGTAATATTTTCAGTAGGTTATATTTTTTTGAATTAACAATACCCTAAAGATTATAAAACTGTTGTGTGATAAAAACATTTGTTAAAAATATTTTAAATTTTATTTTTTTCCATTTGGGACATCCCCGCCTTACCATTTATGTCCCAAAAACTGGACCCAGGATTAAGGAAAGTTATTATAAGGAAATTATTGTAAGCTTAATATTCAATGAAAATCAAACTTAAAAATATTGTTTGAAACTAATTTTCTTAAGACATTAACTACAAGAAATGAAAGATTTCTCATCAAAAAGTAAACTTTCAATGTGTAGTTTTTTTTATTTATTTTGTCAATGAACAATGACAAACTGTAATGATAAATGGTGGAGAACTACAATCTGCGCATGTTTAAGTTTAGTTTTGAATTCAGCCCATGTTATGTCAGGCATTAGTGAACTGTAGGATTGTCTAAACTCACAACAAAATGTGTGAAACTTGGCAAGATCAGAGCTATTTTATTTATTATTATTATTATTATTATTATTATTATTATTATTATTATTATTATATTATTATTATTATTATTATTATTATTATTATAACTTGCAATTTTTGCACATAATGATGAGTGTCTTAAGATGTGTAATTTTAGAAATGCTCAAATGATATTCTAAGTTGTATGTATGTACGTACCAAAGATATCATCAAATTCCTCATATCATACTTACCAACAATTCCTGAAACAAAGGAGCAAAAACTTCTCTTCAGTCATGTTTTTCAGAATAAAGGGAATTGTTGAATTGAAATGCCCACATAGTTTGTATTTGCAAAAATTTGCAGCATTTTTGGAAACGGTTATTAAGATGAGGCTTTTTTTTATTTATTATAATTAAACATATATGTTTGAGAAAATGTCCATCCTTGATGTAACATACAAGTTGTATTTGTCAGAAAAACAAATATGGGGAAGAATGTGAATTGTATTCAGTGTAATTGAAAATGAAATTGTATGGATTCACACAATTGTTTGAAACACCAAAACTATAATCATCATCATCATCATCATCATCATCATCAAACCAAAAGTTAGGTTTTACATCCTGTTTCTATGGATTTATCGCAGGATTCTCGGTAGTTTTTAATTGTTTGTGCTTTCGCTGTTTCTTTTGTGGAGATCCTGTATCTGCGTTCCCACTGGGTTTCTGCTTCCAGATCAGTTGTTGGCAGTCTAGACTTACTCATTCTCATCAAGCGATCCTTCCATTTCCTTTGAGGGTGTTATATTTCTTCTACTAAACTTCTGTTTCCAATTTCTCCCTGATGTCTTCAGAGCCTCTCTCTTCATATGATTCCCATGAGGTGTCTCAAGAATCCCATATGTGCAGCCTGTAGTCTTTGCTTGTCCATCTGATTCAGTATCCATGTTTCATAGCTGTACATGAATATAGGTACATATTAAAATAGCATTTTATTTTCAGACTACTTTAATTATGGTTTCAATGAAGAAACCTGGAGAGCATACTGTGAAAGACAGAAACGAATCCGAATACATGAATCTGGAGTGGGCCTTGCCCAGATTGGGGGCACCAGCACAGGAAGAGGCACTATTCCAGTTGCTATTACCAACGATAACTCGAAGTATTCAGGTTTCACAGGACCTAAGAAGGCCGGACCACCACCTGGCCGGAAAATGGGAGGAACTATAGATGTTATAGGAGGAGGAGGTCTTGCATCGCGCAGAAATCTGGAGAAAGGAACCCCACCAAAGAAAACGTGATTCAGGTATTATTTGAGATTGACACTAATAAAAACGAGAATGGGAAAGGGGAAACAAAATTGCAATGTTATTTACTGTGTGGAAATTTTCCAACTAAAAACTTTCAGATGGTGAAAAAAATCACAGTAACTTAACAATCAAGATTTCGTGAGAAATAGGAGGAGTATGAGATTGTGTAGAATGGAAATTAATTAAAATTTTGCTTTTGAATTGAATTTTCTGGATCCTTTTGTTGTTTATTATCTTGGTATTTTGCTATTGTGGTGTAGATTACAAAAAAGGAAGCTTCTTTATGCATATTCATTAATTCATCTTATTCTCCTGTGTTCTTCAAACAATGAATGTATTGTTAGATTGAAAGTTGTTGTCATCTTTGTGAATTAAAATATTGTCCTAAAATTTCAGAATTTGTTTTTTAGAAGTAATGTAACAACATATGTATTGCTTTTCATATCAAACCAGTTATTTTCTCTTTGCAAAATTGACTTTGCAGGATGTGATTTGGAATTAGTAAAAAATATGCTTTAGAACTTTTTGGACTAGTTTTGTTACTTGAATATTTTAAATAAATGATAAGATTCAAATTGCCAAATAAATTTCATGAAGTTTTGTAATTAAGTACGGTATATGACTTGTGTATAGATGGAAAGAGCAGGGGAATTTCAATGCATTTGTATTGCATTTGTATTTGTTAGTTGAATTGAGAGAAATAATTAATTGGTACTCAAAAAGAGGGAACTGTATGACATGAGAGATAAAATTGTGTTGTTTTGTACAGGTGATGACTGCTGACCGCAGGGAGTACAGTAGGAAACCTGCTGGCTTCCCTGATCTGTCTGTCCCTCCACCAACAACAACATTGCCACCTTTTGAATGTCCTCCACCACCACATGGTGTCATACCAAATATTGCAGGAGGATTTCCTCCTGGTGGTCCCCCTCCTTTGGACTCGTACGGGAATGAATTCTATTCTGCTGAAGCAGATCCATATTATTCATACGAACCAACTCAGGACTCTCAGTGGAATGATCCGGTGGGTAACGTAAGTGTGAATCTCCAACATTCGTTGGCAAACAATAACTGTACTTTATATACCCATTCATATTAATATTTGTCTCCTGTTTATGGTTTTCTGTACTGTGTATTTCTGCATTTACAGACATGGCAGCCCACACCAATGTCGGTGCCCTCTGATGTAAAAGTTCTTACTCCAACCCCTCTTCCACCAGTGATTCCTCCTCCATCATCTGTGGTAATCCCTCTCAATGCTCCTGATGTGGCGAGCCAAGATTCTCGAGGCTCCATGCGAGATGATTTGAGTGTTGGTCGTGATGATAGTTTGAAAGATCGAGATGAGAAAGAGGAAAAAGGCAGAAAAGAGAAAGATAGAGATAGAGAGCGTCACAAAGACCGGTAAGTAATGTTAATGTTTATTTGACTTGTTTCAGTTAAATCAAAAAGCATAATATTTTTATTGTAGTGAGTAATAGTATTAAGGAATAGTGCACAATGCAATGTAAGATTGAATATTGTCAATTTTTATTATATATTTCTGATCTATGATATTTATAATCTTAATGAATGTTTCACTTCACTAAAATTTTACATTCTCACATCTAATCAATAATATTCAATTTTTATTCTAAGGAAAGGTTGGAATTATTTTAGAAAGTACTTGATAGATGTTTTAGTTGATAAATAAACATCCATTCTAGCTTATTTATTAACTTTCTTTAAATCATTAACGTTTTGTGTCCTTCTTATTGAAACGATTTGATTTTTAATTTTTACTGCAGGTCACATAGGCATCGATCAAGGAGTCGTAGCACTGAGAAAAGGTCTCGAAGGCATAAGAGCAGAAGTCGTAGTCCAGGACATCGTAGTCATCGCAAGAAGAAGAGTAGACGCTCTGAACGTGAGAAAAGCAAAGAAGAAAGTGAATGAGGCCTTTTGTGAAGTGTCCTGATCATTTGTACCAAATTATAATATTTTGTATAGATGGCACTTGGGATTGAATAAATTTAGTTTTGTCCATCTCTTTTGCTCTGTATTGCCCTTGTATGTTTTGTTATGTAAATGAAGGAAGGTAAATGATGTCGACATCATACAAGCATTGCAATATCTTGTAAGAGCTGTTTAATATCTTGGATACAGAACATTTTTGTAGAATTGCATTATTAATACAGCAATAATGATAACCTGAGAATAGCATATTTCTGTGATTACAATAATGTACATGATTGTGTATGTGTGTGTCTGTAGGCCAATTTATTTCAATTAATGTTTATATTGAATATACAAAGTTATATGTCTAATACCTTCTGGAACACAAATGGTGTATATTTCATACATTATAATGGTTTCTTAATCTTATTTCTTCTATATTTTTGTTTGTGTGATATGCAGTGTTCTTTTTAAAACTTTCTGACTGAACTTCAGTTATAGATATTTATGTATAAAGTGCTATCACGTATATGTAATATGATTATTAAAAATCATTTTAATATTTCCGATGACTTCACTGGTACTTCGGTCATGAAATAATACTTATAATAGTTCTCAAGTTTTCTCCATCTATTGATTCAAGAGAAGTGATTTACTACAAAATTTATTGCTTCTCACAACTGTTAAATTAATAGTTTGTATAGAGAATGGTTTGGTTAAATCACATTTATACAAATGAATTGTCTATTGAATTAATGAAAAAAAAGTTCCTGCTCACACCAATTTTAGTCATGAATTTAGAAATGTTTTTGGAAAATTAAAACTTATACCAAATATTCCTTAGGTATCAACTTTTGGACATATGTTTCATTGTGGCCATGTATTACAGACTTGTAATGATCGAAGTCTCACGACAGGAATGTTAGAAACGCTTTAAATAGACCGCCTTTGTGTGCTCGCAAGGATGTGTGTTGATGTTTTGTATGGAGTTATTATATTTGAAATTGTAACTGTAAATGCTAATTTTCATTAAAATAATTTGGAGAGGAACCATGCTTAGCCATAATATTATTTTTATACTTCATACACCCACGTAGCGGAACAATGGACATTACCGGCTGGAGCAGAAGCTCTCCGTCATCTGGCGTTTTCGTTCAAACGCAGGACCTAGGCATAAGGGAGGGAAGAAATATATAATCTTTGGTATGAGCGTAAAGTTAGTACGTTTTTGTTTGTCATAGAATATCTGTTGTTTAAACTAAACTACAAGTAAAATAAATCAATATTAAAGTACACTAATTTCGCGATAATGAAGTTCATTTGTATTTCTGCGTGTTGTTATGCTTCTGCCAGGGCCGAGTCCGGATATACGTTATTTGCGGGAAATACAAGTTCGCGCCATACCCATTGGCTGTTCGCAGCAGATGGCTGGACCATGCAAAGTTGATTTGTAGCTTTGAACTGTGGGGTGGATTTGTGCATGCCCCGACTTGAAAGTTGTGAATTTATTCACGGGGGTGGTGGGAGAGATATGCCAAGACTTCAGAACGCATCGACTTGGATTCATAAATACACACAGCTAAATATTTTGGATGTTACACCGTAATTATGCGGTAGAACTAGCGGCTTGCAAGCCAATCACAAAACAAAAGACTGTACTTTCGTTCTCTGCACGACATCATTGCACTTATTTTTTGTGATCATGTAACGCTTTAAACACACTGAGAAGACTCATTATTTTGTCAGATGTGTAGCTGAGACTCATCATCATCTGTAAAAAGAGGTAAGTGGCAGATCGTCGAATTGTGAGTGATACAAATTCGTGCTGTGATGCCCATGGAGATATCTTGAAGTATTCGGTGAATCGGCGACCTTACTGTTGTTCGAAGTAACATGAAGGCGTTTATGAATTAGGCTGGTAATGCGTGGGTTTCACAAAATAGTGCGACATCGCAGGTTCCTGGAAATTGCTTGTAAAGTCAATTTTTCCAGCCGGTTTGGCCATTTAAATGGGTCAGCATTTGCCGATCCCCCCGGGGGATTTCCGGAAGGATAGCTATTCGGAAGTTAACCAAATGGGCAGTATCAATAGTTTGATAAGTTTGGTGACTTAAGTAAATTGAAACGTGAAGCGGTTCCAATTTGGAATTTAATTGCTTAGCCCCCGACGAGTATTCCATTTATTGTGTTGCCACATGGCCTGGCGTGGTATGGCGGGTCGACAGTAGTCTTTCGCAGTGGATTTTGAGGACTTTCGAGTGAATTCAAGCTGTAAGAATTTCATAGATTTCATCGTCCGTAATTATTATATACTTGTTAAGTGTTAGAGAGATGTGCCTACGAAAGCTCCGCGTGAATAATGATTGAGAATGCAAGGCAACAGAATGCCAAGTTTTGAGGGGTATTTAAAATTTGTTGATGCAATCATTTGATAATGCTGTTTACATCTTTAAATGGCTTATCGGTGAACCAATGAAGGGCGATATTTATGTCTATGCCAGCCCTCTCGAGCTCTTTGTTATTCTATGGCTATTTCATTATTTTATTTTGTTTATCACAGTGAATTCTGACATAGCTTTACATTTTTTTTTATTTATTTCGAACTTTAGGGTTATTTAAAATTTATTGGGATGTCCCAACTTCTTTAATAAGGTGTGTGGTTTGTTTAGGTCAGCAAGAACCCGTATCAGTTTACTATTGTTAAGCACTGAGACATGATTTATTTCCATACATATTAAAGAATAATTTTCAGTTTTATATCCTTAACTCCCTCGCCCCCTCTTTTCTCTTTTTCTGAATTTTAGTGAATTAGATGGGCTTTTGCATGAAGGTAGCTTTTTCAATTTTTCAATTCTGAATATCAGTTTTGGCTTTGCCCATGAAATTTTAAGTGGTGGTGGGTGTCCTAGTTTGGGTGAATAAGGAAGGTAAATTTAAACCAACCTTTAATTTTTGGGGAGTTTTTTAAGGATGAAAATAGTTAAAGCGAATTTTCCTAGAGTGGCGGGCCAATAGTAATTGATGGTTCTTGAATTGATCTGTTTGTTATTAGATTGGGTTGGAATGAGTGGGTACTGACTAATTCCATTTCCTGGTAACCTATTTATCCTCTTATTGCATTTTAATGTGGATTATTCTGATGTAATATGTCCTGAGTAATTGTTCGTTATTGGTAAAAGTTTGTTAACATCAGTGTGAGACCATGAATTTTTGTTTGTGCTCCGGATGATTCTGTTGTTAGGAAATTGAACAGTTAATTAGTTTTGTATTATTTCACCAAATATAGTGTTTGCTTTCTGGATAGGATATTTTAGGATAGTTCATCAACGGCAGTGGACGATATATTTTGTAGTAGAATGTGTGTATTTTTAATTTTAAATTATCAAAGGTAACTAATTACGAGTCATAAAATTGGAAATTTCTGAAGTAATGATCAGGGAATTACATCTAAAGCTTTTGTTACATTGAACCTTACTTAAAACTTTTCAATGCCAGTTTCAGATTTTTTTATTAACACATCTACTTTAATCATTCGAGAACATTTAGTGCTCCAGATTTGACGTTTGGATTGTAGGGTTGTAGTGTAGAGAATTGGGAATTAAATCTGTGTGTGTGAGAGATGGTAATCTGGGTAAGTTTTTTAAAATAAGAAATAATTATGTAAATTAATCATTCATGAGTCGTTACCCTTCTGCAATATCAAATGGAATTATTGTGTTAGTATAAAAATAATTTTGTTTTTAATGAATTTGTATGAATATTTCAGTGTTTGCTCTTTTTTTCATTAAACATAAAAGTAATGAGATGGAGGAGATAAGAGGAGAAAGTAAAAATGTTGTCCAAAGCAAAGTAAGGATTCATGCATTTGCTCAATTAGATAAAGGGAAATCAAAGAAAAACTGATAAAGATGATCAGTGTTGAAGATGGTAAATAAGATGAAGGAAATTATTCCCAAAATATCTGAAAGTTTGTTTCCCTAGCGGTATAAAAAATCTATTATGATTAATATTTCAGAAAGTTTATATTGTTTTAACAAATTTATGGGAAATTATTAGTAAATATGAATGTCACAAAGGTTTCTTGTGTATACTAAATGGAAGGAAGTTAGTTGTTTTTAGATACTCATAGATGTTCTCATCTTTCAACTTGAACAAAACTTAGGTTGCTGATTTTAATGTTGATCACTGTAGTGAACGAGGAAAATTTGAAATATTTTATGCTTTCCTGTTAGCATTTATGGTAATGATTGTAAAAGCTATTCTTGTTATCACAGGGTTAACACTTGTTTCAGAGGGGGGGAAAGCGGCGGATGTGAGTAATAAATGTAGAAAAAATTAAATCCGAATGAAATATGTGGTGGTGAGTAATTCATATAGTTAAATTAATTTTGAGTACCAGAAAGAAAAGGGTAAACTAAAGCTTTTCATGTATGGAGCTTTAAAATGGGGGGTTGATTTCATTATTTGGTAGCCTGGAAGGTTTCAGCAGGAGATTTAAATTGCAATTGCACAAAATACATAAACTAGAGGGAGGGGGTGGAGCTTGTGACTTAATAGTTAGCAGATACTTTTAGAGGGACAAGGGTTTAATTCATGTGGATTTGTAGTAAACAAAGTGAGCTTTCAGAATTGTTGTGTTTTCCCCGCCTCGCACTCCACAATGTCCATTGTTATTCACCTTATTATTACTGCTGCACTCTACTAGTCACTCATGGGCTTGAATGCTCTCTGCAATTGAAAAATTCCCAAACCCCAATAAATAATAATAATAGTAGTAGTAGGAAGAGTAATAATAATAGTAGTAATAATAATAATAATAATAATAACAGAAATAGTAGTATTAGTAATAATAATATTACTAATAATATATGTAATACAAACTAGTTTGCCTTTGAGCATTTTTATACACTGAATATGTAGTTTCTAATCAGGCCATTTGATTGATTTCCACTGAAAATTGTTGAGTATGTAGGTAGTTCTGTGACCTTATAATACGTGATTATTTTTAGAATTCTTAGTCATGGAAGTTTGTGTTTTGTGTGGTGTTTATAAATGAACACTGTAGTACATTACCAAAAAATGCCTTGTAAAGATTAAATCATCCCAACCATTGCAGTTATAGTTGCCTAAAGAAGGGAGGAATGTTTTAAAAAATTAAATGAGTATCAAAAATGTATATCCAGAAATGTCACTATAGTGAAGACATAGTGACTTCATTCTTTATCACAACCCAGACATGCTTTATTCTCAGCACAATTGAATGGCATATATTATTTGAATTCCATGTAATTTACTAAATGTAAAATGTATGAGAAAATAACAAAGTTTGTTAAAAGAAAATAGTGAGCTATATCGAAGGATGTAACATGTAAAGGTATTTCCATGGAATCCCCCATGGTATTTCATGAAGAACAGGTGGCTGTCTGTTGTGATAGATATAATGTAAAATGTAATACTACTATGGTGTGTAATCACAATGCCTTGAAATTAATATTAGAAGGGCTTGGGACAGTAAAGAGATAATCTTAACCACTGTCTTGTGCCATTACGATCTCAATTTGGAGTACAGTGTTCTTGCTTCGTTACCCCCTACACCCTTCATAATTATGAGCTTTGAACTAAGCTCTTCAAATCGCTAAACACTTTGTCTAAAATCAATTTTTTAGCATTCATGAATAGGAGAGTTCTTGTGGTTGATGATGCTTATCTTGTCTATAGCCCCTCATTTCATGCACTACTAGGGAATTAGTGACAAGATTCTTTATGGTAATATCAGAATTTGGTATGCAAGAGTTTTGCATTAAAAGAAAGGGTATGTTTGAAGTTTATTTAAAATTGCCTTCTCCATTGGTCTTCGCTAAGAGCAGGAATTTTATTAGATATATCAAAAATTTTAATTCAGCAAAAAAGTCAGTGATATTAAAAATTATAGAATGCTGTAAAGGGAAGAATGGTAGTTGCACTGTGCATTGTGAATATTCAAAATTTGTTGTTCTTTTGGTTTTGTCTTGAGGTTAGGCAATTGATTAAATGAAAACAATCTAAGAATTACAGGAGTTTTGGTTCTTTATTGGCCAAATTTATTTATAACTGGAAATTTATTATTAATGCTATTTACACAGGTTTTTTCCTCATCCATTTCGTAATATATTAGTGATTTATTCTTACCTTACAAGTTTTAATTATTTATCAACTTCCCTCTGCATGTTACCTATGTTCAACAAAGGATTGCTTGTTAATTTTGTGACAGTTGAGATCTTTCACAGTTTAGTAAACATAATTGTCCTATACCAATACTTGATTTTTGATAAATACTCTTTAAAACACGGTTATGGTTATGGATTATTAATTACGTATGTAGCTGTGATGATCTGTATTAAAAAGTAAATTAAGAGAATAAAATATTTTTAATTGAAGTTGAGTCATAGTTCTTAGAGCTGATGAAATGTTACCTAAAATGTTGGTTTTCAAATGTTATGGACCCATCTTTACAAATATCTGGCACAAAATTGTGGAAATTGTATTTAAGGTAACCAATGGGATGGAAAGGATATTGCCCATGTGGCTTGCATTAGATTTTAATTCTAATTGTAGTTAGTTAACGTGCAATTGCAGAAAACTCTTTATAAAGCTGTGAATTGATATGTAAGCCAATTACTGCAAAAAATTTAAAGAATAAAAATAATGTTGGGCAAATGGAGATTTAAAATTCATCATGGTATAATAGCAAAATGAAGATAAGAGAGCCAAGTACTGAAATTGGAAAAAATATGAGAGACCTCCAGGATATGAAATAAATAGGATTTGATAGAATACTATCTGAAGTTCTAAAAGCTCTGAGAACAAAGATTAAAGATAAAATATCCCGTCTTCAGTTAACTTATAATTCTGGCCTCTGGGTAGAAGATTTAACTGAGATTTCAAGGGTACTAGTAGCAAAGAAACGCAACCCCAAAGTATTCAAAGTCTATAGTGCAATCTGTTTTATTGTTTAATGAATGTAATGACAAAGATGAGAAGAATAGAAAGGAAAAATTGAGGAGAACTTGTCTGACAACCATTTGGATTTTAGTAAAAGTGAGGGTACAAGATGCCCAATTATGACGTTGAGGACAATGGGAGAGTATGTGTTCGAAAATATATGAATATAAAAAAATTGTTTCTTTCTCTTATATATTATATTATAATAAATGTAGGCCAGTAATGTGAAAGAGTCTTTGGAGAACAAAAAAAGGTAAAGTAGAAGTATTCTCATTCATGTGAAAAACATTTGTCAAATGTTTTGTCTGGACTTTTATGCCGTTTGGATGCGAATTATGATTAATTATAAGGAAAGGTGAAAAAATTCACTGGAAGTGCAGTGGACTGAAAAACTAATAACGAAATAGAATTAGAAAGAATGGGAGACGAGAGGAAGGATTGTCATAAAGAAACAGGAAGATGAATTTGGTAGGCCAAAGTTTGTACTGAAATTGTCATTAAAGATTAGATGGGAAAGGAGAAGATGGAGAAGGAAGATCAGAATATTTGATGTGAGAAGTGGAAAAAGTAATAATCATATGAAAGAAGCACAGACTAGAATGTTATTGTCTATTGATTCAGTGGTGAGGTGTAGTTGACATTTACATAATTGGAATGATTGAAGGCGTTGTCATTGTCAACAATATTATTTATTTTACAAATAGCAGCTTTCGATGGCTTAGCCATCATCATCAGTTTTCTGGTACAAGAAAATATAAAATTAAATTAAATGTTAACTAGTTTATATAACTATTAATATGTTAATTCTAATTTTTATTTTAAAATTTAACCTTCAATCATTCCAATTATGTTATTGTCTAGTCAATCTAGTTAAAACTTGTCATTAGAAATAGTCTTATAGATGAAGATGGCAAAAATGAGCTATGAGCACTGATAATGGTGAAAAACGTACTGTAGCAAAGGCCTGTGTATTGAATAGAAGTATCAAGCAGGTAATTTATTTGAAGTTGTACGTAGGAAGGTTTAAAGAACAATCTAATATTAATCCAGTGTAGATGATATTTCTTTTAAATGGTTCCCTTAGTCCAGAGGATACCTTGAGTCCAATAAGAGGGTCCCTTTAGTCCTGTTTGGAGTAACAAGCTCAACACCTTGTTAAAGATTTCTTAGCATTTTTAATGATAACAAAAGTAGCAAAAAGTATGTATGTAGGAAAAGAGAGCTAAATAGTTAAATAGTTATTTAAAAATGTTACTTAAAATAATTAATGTTTACTCTTTACAGTTTTTAAACAGTTCTGCAATTTGCAGACAAAAAGCTGACCAAAATAAATTAGAACAGGGCTATCAAAATCTAATGATGAAGAGGTTATGTGCAAGTAGTGAGGAGAGTGTGGTATGTTTCAGAAGCAGCAGTGGTGACCCAGATTACATTGGTCCCAGGGCACCATGCCCCGTGGCCACCGGGCGGCCTCGGTGCTGCCTGTGGCCTCCATGGTCACAGACGGCACATCCACACCAGATATGACTGTCACCAAATTAGGTACAAATTGTCGTTCTTAATTTACAGTGGATATTAAGGAAACAAAGTTCATGATCTTTTTTTAAAAGAATTAACAAACAAACTTGGATTTTTAACAGCAGTTTGGTTCTTGGTACGAGCGTGCCATTTTGGAATTTATTTTTGAACTAATTTCATGTAGAATTCATAAAAACTTGAAATGGTTTATTTTTGTCTGAATTTATTTGTAATATTTTCAGTAATATCAAATGAATGTTTCAGTTGAAACATTTTTCGGATGAATCAGTTTAATATATAATTGTGTGTGTATGTAGTGCATGTGTGTGTGTAGGTGTGTATGCAGGTTTGGGCAGTATTTTAATACTTGTATTTGAAATACATTTTATATTTGAAAAACAGTATTTTGTGTTTTGTGGGCATCTATTTTAAAGATGTATTTAAAAACTTAAAGTAGGTGTATTTAAAATACTTTCAATACAGTTGAAGAAGAAGGTAGTTTAGAATAAAGATAGTTTCTTTTTGTTTGATTCCACTAGTGAATGCACCTCATTGAAACAAACATTAAAGCTCCTTTCAGCTGTTGAATTTGGATGATCTCCATTTCTAAACGATAAATCTAAATCATTAAAAATGCTTGACAATTATCTGAGAATAAAGATGAACGTTTATTCGTTATAACACTAGTGTATGTTCATCCATGCCAGCTGAATGCCTGTATTCCTTTGCAGGTTTTAGTCATTCGCCAAGTAGGGGTTTATTGTCTGATGATTTGTTTTAAAAGGAAATTCCATTTCTTTGTATTAATAATATATTTTTAATGATAATTAAAATACAAAATTATTATATGTTTACAGTATTTTAAAGTATTTTAAATACGTATGTATTTAGCTCATCAAGTCCTAATGTATTTTGTGTATGTATTTAAATACTTATTTACAAAGTATTTGTGTACTAAAATTGAAGTATTTTGCCCAACCCTGTAAGTATAAGTAATGTGTGTGTGTGTGTGTGTGTATTGATAGCATAGTGCACTTGTCTGTCAAGAATTACTAGTTTTGAGAAAATCAAGCCCAAAAGTTAGTAAAGATGCAGTTACTTATGGAGCACCGACATTTGCTTTCTGGGAAAAGCGTGATCCTTCTTACATGGACAAGCAATTTTTGCCCATCAAGTAGATACGAGTGAAGGGTCTCTAAAACGGAGTGAGAGTGGACATACAATGTTTGTGCACTGAGACAGACATACATACGATTGAGCCAATTAGTAATAAGTTTTCATTAATTAGACACAATAACTGAGAACTTGTTTCTTATAGTAAATCTTACACGTTTATTATAATCATATCTTCATAAAATGATAAATGTGAACTTAATGGGTTCCCATTCTAGAGTACCATTACTAAAATAAGAAAAAATTGCAAGATCACACATAGGCAGAAGTAATTGATAATAAAGGTATGGATATTTTTGCACTAATAAATAAATGTAATACAAAACAATTAAAAATATCACTCAGAAGAAAATATACATTGAATTCAGAAAAATACAAGAAAATTAAATTTTGTATATGCCTTTGAATTTACAATCTACACCTTATTCTGTGAATGTTTTTTACATTTATTTTGTTATATATAATATTTTGTTTTAATTATTCATGTATGCTTTGTCAAGTACTTTTGTCTTGTGTTTTGCCTTGCAATTTCAGTTTATAGTAATGTTATCTGATGATGGGAATGCATCAAGACAAGAAATGTCATTATTTTATGAAGATAAATTATAATAAAATTGTATGAAATAATATAAGAAAGTTATCTTGATTGCCCACTAATGAACACTTAAAATTTTATATTTCAGTCATGGTGACTGTTATGTAGAAGGAAATTATTCAGAGGAGTAATGAGTCATAATGCAGTATAAAAACTTCTTAAAAATTAGGATTCATCATATACCAATATAAATACATAAAAATTAACATAACATTTATGTTGATGCAGTAGGAAGTTACGAAGGGGTTTTGTACAATATAATGAAAATTTGAGTAATTAAAATTGGTTTACGTTGTAATAAAATTTTCATTTGCAATCTGTCACAAATTGTTTGAACACTACAGAATCTGGCAATCATAATTTTATATTTCAACGTTGTGTTATAATTTTTTTTAGTAAAATCTTCAATTGTATTTCCTTATCTTTTACATTCAATATCAATTTGTTATGTGGGCAATAAAGTGACGCAAAGACAAATACTGTATGTAGTGAAGCAATGAATGGGTTTATTGGTGCAGGTGTGCCATCCTACATGGAGGTCAGTTCTACAGTGGTGAGTCCAGCTGCTTTTCATCTTCTGGACCATGAATATGGGCAAACACCTCAGAACCAAGTCATTCGTCAACGGCCCAGTGTTCCCCCACGTTCAGAGGTAGTCATTAACATTAAGTACATTGTGTGATTTTACAAAGAAGACTATTGATCATGAGCAACAAACATTGATATTCAAAATTATACTCAACTGGATGAATCAATTTTCCAGTAAAGAAAGTTTTAACTGGTGTGATTGCTTTGTGGATTGTATTTTAGGCTTGATCATTAGTCTTCATGGAAACCCATAAAAAACTAATTCAAACAATCCATTGTATCAAGTTCTTGCTTCATTTTCAATTAACCCAATAGTACCTACTATGTGAATTTTAGTTGAAATTCATTTCATTTATATTTAATTGTAGTGTAGTTATAAAAAGGTAAGGGAGGAATAATATTTAAATTTTAAAGAGCTGGCATTATTTGAATAGACGTAGTGATTACAAGATATCAAGGTCAAATCACCATCCCATCCTCGATTTCAGAGTTGAGAAGCGTCCGAGCAGGAGCAACGGCTAACTGCGTAACCTTCATTTGGAGTCATTACGGGATTTTACGTTTGTTTATGGATTTCTGTCATTAACTAATTGGTACACATCCGCCATATTCTGATTGCCGCAAATGACACTGGAAAAGCTTGCGCATTCCATTTCATGGACTCCCAAGAATATCGATTTTTATGGACGGCCGAAAGCTCGCATTCTGCCATATTCCCAAACAGCACCTAGCTTGCTATTACCGGAGCCATCTTGACCTTTCGCGGCTTTTGATAACGCGAAGTGCGTGTAATGAATCTTCTTGAATATTTTCCATACGAATTCCAGAGCACCTTTTCTTTTAATTAATGATGTGACTAAATTTTAGTAGACAATTGTTTGTCTTTAATTCCTTGTCGTGTACGTGTTTTTTGCTTTTTTGTTTTTGCTGGAATACTTAATAGGATCTTTTTTGGACTGCGATAAGGTTGATGTGTGTCCGAAGTCACATCAGTCTTATTTTTGATTTCGTTCACGCAGCCTAGCTGCCGCCCATTTTCGTTCATCGATAGCCGATTACCCCCTCTTCTCCCGCCCGAAGGGCGCGCGCGGCGTTGTAAGCTGCGCATTCGTTCCCATGGCAGCGTCGCGCCGGTGCTGGCGCCCGCGCTTGTTTGCCCCCTCTTCTCATGTTTTCCCCCTCCGCGCGTCCCAAAAAGGCGGGAAAAGCCGGGGGGAGCCGCGCGCGCCGCTGCCGCTCGTCCACTTCCTGCGACGGCGGCCATTGCGGACGCGACGACTCCTCTCCCCGCCGCACCCTCTGCCGCCGTTCGTCTCGTCACCGCCGCCTCCGCCGTTGCCGCGCAGTTGCTTGCCTCATTCATGACTCGGCTGCGTCGTTGTTGCGGCGAGCGCGCGCCGGCCGACGCCGCGCGCGTCCGCGCCGCCGCGCGTCGCGACGTTCGGGGGGTTTTACTACTACGCGGCCTTGGGGCAGACAGGCGGCTGCGCGGGCGAGGCCCCTTCAGTGCGGAGGTAAACACGGCGCGCGGCCTCGCGCAAAGCGCGCGCTGCTGGCTGCTGCGTAGAAGCGAACGCGCGCGTTTCGGAGACGGCGGCGCGCAGTCGACCGACGCGAGTGCGGGGGCTTGCGGTGGGCGAGTTTGGCGGCGGCCGTCGCCGCGTGGTCGGGCAGGAGAGACGCTTAGTAGGCGGCTCCCGCGTTGAGACGCGATCTCGGGCGCGAGGTGACGGTATGTTTTTTTTTTTTTTTTTTTCTTTCCATTTTTTCAACTTTCTTTGTAGCTGGGGCGTTTTTTCCCTTGTTTCGAGACTAGCTTGCTTGCTCCCCATAATGGACGCGAGGACTTCTTCCGGACAGACGCCACATAGTAAAATGGCGCGCGCTTGCGTAAGGTCATGGCCGTTATGGTTTTCCTCCCCTCTCCCCCAGTCGTGGGCGGTTATTCGGCACGTGCGCGCGAGTAGCCGTAGTGGCCGCTGCGTAGGTGCCGCGAGCAGAGGCCGGCGATGGGGCGCGCACGCGTGGAGGCCCCATTATTTGCGCTGTAGCCTCCAACCCATGCGCCGCCGCCGCCACGGCAGCGGAGGGGATCCATAGCGGTGGCGGCAGCGGCAGGGCGGAGCCGCGCGCGACGCCCGCAAGCCAGCGCGCCGAGCGCCTTTGTTCCCGCTGCGCGGCCCTGTCCCGCCCCGACTTCACGTCCCCGCCCCGCTGAACGCGCTCGCGTCGTCTCCTCTCCGCAGACGGTGAAGCGGCGCTTGAAGCTCGAGGCGTCGCCGAGCAGCGAGGATGGCGGCGGCCGTGCAGCCGGCGGCGGCGGCGCGGGTGCCTTCAAGACGCCGCGCGCCGCCAAGCGTCTTCACACCGTGTCGGGGTGCAGCTTCGCCAGCCCCGCCACCAAGACGGGCAAGGAGCGCACGCGATACGATACGTCGCTGGGGCTGCTCACGAAAAAATTCCTCAACCTCATCCGAGCGTCAACGGACGGCGTCGTCGACCTCAACATCGCCTCCGAGCAGCTCGATGTGCAAAAGCGCCGCATATACGACATCACCAACGTGCTGGAAGGGATCGGCATTCTTGAGAAAAAATCCAAGAACAATATACGCTGGAAGTGAGTGCCTTCCTTTTTATTTACTCATAAGGTACCCCCACTCCCTTGAAGTTATTGTACATTAACTTGTCTTACTCTTGTGATATTCATTGCATAACTGTTTGCCAATAAATATCTCATATTAATTTTTTTATTTGCATTCCTCTTTTCTGAGGCTATAAATAACTAGAAGTTGTAATAATTGGAGTTTGTTCCTATTCAGAGGTGGACAGTTGCCTGGTGAAACACAGCAGAATTTACGTCGCCTCCGAGGTGACATTGCTGATTTGGAGGCAAAAGAAAATCATCTCGATGAGTTGATCACTAGTGCTGGTGAGGGATTATGACCACTTATCATTGATCTTATTGTGATCAATTGCTTCCAAATTTACAGAATTTGATTTGGTTTCTTCACAGAAAGCGATCTAAGGCAGCTCAGCGAAGATAAGCGTTTTGCATACATCACATACAAAGACCTGCGCAGTATACCAGAATACCGCCACCAAACTATTATGGCAATAAAGGCCCCCCCAGAAGCGAAGTTGCAAGTTCCGCATCCAAATGATGTGAGTACAGCTTTATCTTGTGGTTTGGCTACTTTATTGGCCTTTGTTTTCTATAAATTTGATTCTTTTATAGGTTGCATCTCAGGGTCTTAAAATGTACATGAAGTCGGAGAATGGAGAAATTGAAGTATTCCTTTGCCCAGAGGATGTACCTTCTACATCTCCACCGACTTCATTAGCAGCACATCATCATCGTCAGCAGCAGCAACTACTCTCCTAGCTCTAGCACTACAAATCCTAGCACTTCAGCAGAATCGGATCCACTGCCGGCCATACCCTCTAGTAGCAGTGGCTCAACCCAGTATGTTTTCTTTTTCGTTATTTGGCTATCCAGGAGAAGCTGCATCCTAGGCACAGTTATCAAGGTTTCAGTTGTCTTCCTCAGGGCAAAATGTGACATTTAAGGCAAAAGGCATTTCCCCTTAATGGGTTCTCTTTGATTGAACATATGCAATTCAACATCTCCTGGACAGCCAAGTATCTATTGATTGCAGTCGCAGCGAACCTAGGCTTTCATGTTTTTCTTTTGTTCTCCTGCATGAGAGAGTATTAGACATGTGAAGTTTTTTTCTTCTTCTAGGAATAATGCTCTTCTGGGATCATGGTCCATGATGCGTGATGACTTTGAGATGGATCTGGCAAATTTGGCACAGTCAGATGATTTCATTAAGGATGAACCAATGAGTGAAGACTGCAGCAGCCTTTTGCCTTTGTCTGGTGGAGAATCTGACAAATTTATTTTGCCTGATGATGGTGTTTTTGGATCAGGTAAGAGTTGAGTATATTTTGTTAATATTGATTATACTATGTAAACGGGATATTATTGTTATTATTTTTTTACATTTTCATGATAAAATTTATTTGTATATTATTTGCATGATTTTCTTGTAAAGCTTTTGGTTAAGGCTTTGGTTTAACTGCTTACGTTCCAGTTATTATTTTCATAATTTTTGGATTTTATTTTGTATTTGTAAATTTTCATTTTAGCATTTTGTATGGCTATCAGAGCAATGCATGAACATTTTATTTTTTAATTTTTATGATATTAATTGATTGTGACGTTCTGATACATTATTATTTTTTGTCATGTACTTGGTAAGGACAGCTATTTTGAGTATTTATTTGCCAGCTTTTCTCGTCTTCTTTTTTATCTTTTCTTGAGCCTAAGCATGTTATTTTTCAATCGAGAGCTTTTTTTGGTGGCAAATGGTGGGGAGGGTTTCATGAAGGCTTGTGGCTTCTGTAATGAGTGCTGGGCTGGATCTGCAAGGACATGGGCCCATCGTGCTGTGGAGTCAGGTATCTCAAGGCAGAAGGATCTCTACACTACTGCTGATCTGCGAAGCACCACTGAAGCAATTGAACAACCAATGGAGAGGCTGGCGGGTGCCTGGAGCTCTGACTGTGTCCGTGTGCTGTTAAAAGTCACATCACAGACAGAGTTCTAGATACCAGCTGGCCAAAAGGCATCCTGCCCCTTCCTGCTGCTTGGCTTTGCTTTCCTGGAAGGATGGGCTCCCAGAAATCTGAGACATCTGGGACTTCTGCTGTTAAGGCAGCACATAGATTGCTTTTACAAGTGGTACTTTCAGGCCCAGATATGCCTCTTAACTAACACCTGAATTGTAACATATTTGAGGCTGATTTAACCATCTCTGTAGAAGGGTCTGCTCCCATTGAATGGTTAATGTAGGGGTTATATTGCATGTTCAGTGCAGTATATTTTTAATGGGGTAATGGTTTTGGCACACTTCACTATCTTGTGTATTGTGGTTCTTTTCTCATGAAATTTATGTAATTGATAAATAAAGAGGATTTCTCCTTTCAATGATGTATTTTACATGTTCACCTATAATTTTAGGATTCTATGCATTCTAATAGTTTGGAATGTGAAATAAAAACATTTCCAACAGCCGCCACGCAAAGTGCAATGGTCTGGAACAGAAATGTAATTAGTTTTGTTGCTTGCTTTGCTTTCTTTTGCTTGCCTGCTGAGTGGCCTCTGCACATGTGTGGTGTAAGGATAATGGTAAGAGAAAGGTTATTAAAATGCGGGTTTCTTATTAACCAAAGCTGCATGGTGATTGGGCAGTGGGTTTGTGTGGAAGCAAAAGGTCTGAATCAGTCACGGTCATGGCAAGTGGGGTGGTTTGCAGGGCGTGCACTGTTGTGAGCTTGCCTCGCACTTGCCGCTGCTTGTGCCCTGCACGAAGGCGGCTGGGGCAGACTGGCGCTACTGCTGCTTGCTTAACTGGCGGGCTGGTGTGGGCTGGACCTCATGGCTGCTACCTTGCTGACAGGACGGTAGCACCATGTGATTCAGCTGGCGCCGGCCATGCCCCTCCTGTGCATGCTCACTAACTGGCCCAGCCCTTCCCACCCCCCACAGGCCGAGCGGCTGCACGTGCACGCTACAGCACTGTCTGCAAGGCACGAGCTACTGACTGCATGAATTTGCTGTGCATATTTTCATCTTAATGGGTGAATAATGTTTCAGTGTACTCTTAATTACAAGTGTATTTTGTGTTGTGGGATTGTGGCTTTGTGAGCTTTGAGATATACAGGTGAAAAGTACTGTAGGGTCAGAGACTTAATGCTAAATGCATAGTTCCAGCTGTTTTTCTGCATTAAAATATTTATGTTCTTTTGTACTTCACAGAAGGGGACTCGCTGCTGGACATGTCTGGCCTGTCTTATGCATCTTGTGGAGAACCTTTCCTGTCATTGGAGCCACCATTGTCTGGTGCTGACTATAACTTCAGTCTTGATACAGAAGAGGGCCTGTCTGATCTATTTGACCTCTTTTGAACACCTAATGTGCCATGTCAGGGTTGCCAGGCAGATCCTGTTTCTTTAGGAATGACTATGTTCTAGATGCTTTCCAGTTCTATTACCCATGGTCTCCTCTCTTCCAGTACAACTTGGATATGCAATTTAACATTCTGCATAAAAAATTTTCTTAAAGGAAATGGAGATTTTTAAAGTCATTAATGAAAGGGGAGCTCGTAAAAACCATTAAGATGCCTGATTTTTTGATTAAATACCCAGATCATACTGCTATGCAGCATTACTTGGCATACTTAAAAGGTTATTTTTAACGTTATGCCTTTTTTAAGTTTTGCTTGATTAACTGCAAATGCAAAAATATGGTTTGTAATGAATTTTTAATGTGAATATTCTGTTATGCATGTTAAAGAATGTGCGTGTGGGCACTGGTAAGAGAGAAGCAGTTCATAGTAAACAGAAAAAAATAAAAGGACAAGTTCTTGTACATAGGGACCATACCAGTTTAATGTTTTTCTTCAATTTATTGTTTTCGTTTTTTTTAAATTTATTTTTGGTTTTTAAATTTTTTATCTGACTTTTGAGATTTTGAAACTGTTGATTTGTTTTACTGAAGTTTTTGTGGGAGAAATTTAAATTCATCATGTTATAATTGGCCAATCAATATTAAATTTTTAATACTGTTCCTATTATACTTGTTATGCATCAGTTTTTGTTTGGATGTAATTGGTATTCCTTTTAAGATAATCTGAAAAGATAAAATTTTCCAAGGTCTGTACTAATTTCTATGTGAACACCGAATACGGTGCTGTATGAGATACTGCCAACAGTAAGCGGGGCCTGGTGTGTAATTAGATATTGTGACTTGCAGTAATGCAGTGTACTTTAGCTATCAATAACAGGCTTTTCTTTTCATTATTAGTTGGCATGGCCTGTGGTGTTACTCAAGATCAAAATTTTTGTTGAGCTAACCCCCCCTCCCCCAGGTGTACAGATTACTTAGTTCCGATACTCTACTTCAAAGGCAGATTAGCTTGTTTAGCTATGTTTGTCTTCTGACTACCCTAAAGCTGCAGTGTAGTTATTTTTTTTGTGGTACCTGTGTGAAAAAGAGGCCTGTAGTACAAGCTGTTTCATAGGTATTGTACTACTTTTTACTGTAAATTCTAAAGTAGATCCTTTATGCTAACATTGTCTTCATAATGTGGGCTGTGTCTGTAGTTACGGGTGATTTAATACACAAGGGAATGATAACATTGATGAAGCAGCTTGTTTTACAGGATCTCTCCCTTTAGTGTAAGTTTCTTCTGCCAAAGACTTGGGTGAAGATAGAACTTTTTGCATGGCTTATGTTTTGATACTAAAGGCCTTGCTGATTGGTACCTTTTGGGATTCCTCCTCCCTATACTGATTACGTTCTCTGAGAAGTCTCACCCAACATCACATCTCTTGGAATCATAACTTCTGTGCCTTTGAAGAAGTTGCCATTGGTTTGTAAAACAACTGGGTACAACAGGCCAGGATTTGTAAAGCAAGAAAAGTTAAGTTGCGTAATATACTCCAATCAGCCTGTTAACTCAAGTAACCAAAGTTTTTTACTTTAATAAAACTATATTTTTCATAATACCATATGTAACAATGTGCTTGACGTTACACATATCCTGACAGCTGTTCTTCAAACCTGCACCTTTCCTCAATGGTCCTTGGTTTATGAGCTTCAAGGATACATAGTCTGTGCTTCTGTGTTGTATAGCCAATTTTCTTCAAAATTAGACTTTTGCTGAAAACACGGCAAGTAAATTCATGAGATAGTTGCAAGGGGTGGAACATGGGCTTTTTTTTTTATATATATGGCTTACAATAGTGGGGAGCACAGGTGTGTTTGCCTTGAACAAGAATGCAGGTCAGTATAGTACATTTTATGTAGAAGTCTATGATGTGCATTCTTATTTGTGAAGCCTGGTGATCTAAAACATTTTATTCTTTTGACTGGAATAGTGTGAGTAAAGACATTCAGGATTCAAGTAATGCTGTCTTAATTGATAAAATAACTTAGTTATTTCCATTGTACTTACATTTTGAGCAGTGGTATTTGAAATTGCACCATGCCTGGATTTGAATCCTGTGGTCTTTGCTTGCTTTTACCATTCCAAGTAGAACTTGTACATGAAGGGAGTTGATGCTCCTACAGACAATGCAATCCAGAGTTTTTACATTATCAGTGCTTTAAGAAATGGCCATTTTTGAAACATTATTGATATTTTAATGTTTCTTAGCCATAGTGCCTCAAGAGTACAATATGAAGTTTTGTAATAAAATATAAAATTGGACGTCTTGATATGATGTGCAAGAGGAAAAACTGGCTGTTTCATGTTTGCCTTTCAATCATGTGGAAGAGTTAGTTGGAGATAAAAAGACCACATGCAGATGCCTGTGAAACATGCCTGAATGTTAAATATTTCATGAGTTTAAGCATGATGTATATAGAAGTAAATTCCCTATTGTTTTTTTAAGTACACATGATTTGTGTCTGGAATAATTTGTCAGAACTTTGAAATTATTTTCAGAATATTTTATCAGAAAGGGTTCCATTAGGGGACTCCAAATGTAGAATGTAGTAATAACACACATTTTAATTTGTTACACAAATCCAGAATTTATATGGTTTACTAGATCCTGCTTCTTTTCTAAGCTCCTAAAATTGCATTTGAATCACCCACTATGTGGTATGTGTACTTTTTGAGTGAAATACTGGTGAACTTTTACTGAAATTCAAATTCATTTATAATTTTCTGTAGTGGTGTGGTTTGGGTTTCTGAATTATTACTACATAATTATTAATTGCTTTTTGGTATCAAAGAAATGTGTCGCTAGCTTTCATTTTATTTAGATACTGAAGCGCAAGTTTCTTTCTAAATCTGTCCTGTTTCAAAGCTGCTCATTTGTATACACTTGTGTAATTTTATAGAACATAACAAGAAAAATGTGCAATTGTGTGTGTTGTGGTTTGTTGGATACAGGGGTCAGCAATGTATGTACATGAAGGAATGTGGAGACTAATGTACTGAAGCAGTTGTGTATTGTGCTGAATTAAGTAAAATATCTACTGAAAACTTGAAAATTTGCCTGAATATATGGAAATTTTTAATGTAAAGTGTATTTTTATTCCATGCACTGTGACTCAATGAATTGAATGTTGTGCATTATTTTTCATCATTTATTTTTTTTTCATATCATTCATTAAACTTTCAGTGAAATTAAATGTTTTATTATCCCTTTTCCCCACCCCATTAAACGGGCGGCCATTACGCAGACGAAAGGAAGCATCATCCATGGCGGCCCTACAATGCCAAAGGAAGATTCAATTCCTGGAAGGTTGACTGTATACTAGCAGGGCATTGGCGGGCATTGGGAAACCCTGGGGAGTAATCATGGATCGAATGAAAGATCTAATTGTGCTCGAAAAGTAACTTCAATAATTACGGACTTCCGGGAACTACTTTTTAGTTGCAAACGTTCTATGATGCGAGGAATTTGAATTCCCGCGCCTTGGCTTAAAAACATTTCCCAGCACCCGCTCCGAGGAAAAATGTCGCATGTGTTAGCTTGAAATCTTTCGAGGTAATATCTCCTTTCATCCTTATCATGTAGTCGAGTGCATTTCGTATAATTGAATCAACATTTAAGTGAATTTCTTTAGAATATTGTGGAGAACATTCGTTTTTATTCTGCTTGAATATCTTGAACGGGAAAAAAGATAATACGGAGGATCTTCACGAACGATTTCTTCCCTTGCAGTGTAAGTGCAGCAGTATCGGCTTGCAAGACGTCCCTTATTACGCTACTTAATGAGATTTATCTCCTACGAGCAAGATCAGGTGAGAATGAACAAAAAAACGATATAACCTTCCCTCGAGGCTCTTTGATGTTTAATTAATTGTAATATTTTAAAAATGTAATTGCTGTCATAAAATACTGCCATTGTTTAATAATAATAATAATAATAATATTTATTGAGTCACAAATACAATTACAATCGTGTATGACGAGTCAAATATGTTGTATATGGAGGGAGTACAATTGCATGCATCTTCTTGGGTGCAGCGAGTGAAGTTACATTTATTGTCCAGATGCAAAACAAGGGCCATCTCAGCATTTGCTCAAAGGACCAGGGAAAACGGACAAAAAACCTGATCAAGATGGGGTCTTTGGCCTAAAGACTATGCTACAATACTTGTTACAGATATATTAAGATATTACATAGTAGATAATTATTTTTAACAGCAAAGTAGATATCTACTAATAAAACAATAATAATTAATTAATAATAATAATAGATAACATTTCTTATAAATTAATAATAGTAATGGCAATGCTAATAGTAATAATAACAGTACATGGTATCAATTATGGTAACAGCTACATATCATTTAACAGTATTAGCATATTCCTTGATTAAATCTTGAAATGGTGGGAGGAGGAGGCAGGTTATGGCCAGGTTTTTCTATTTCTACACCTAGTCCTACTGCAGCACCTGAAATCACATTGGACATATTAGTCATTGAGGTATTCCTGAACGCTATAAAAAGGTTTTTTCCCAAGGAAGTGTTTGAGTTTATTCTTGAAGTTGTGTAAGCCTGTTGTGTTTCTCAGATGTATTGGTAATTTGTTGAAGAACTGTATACCTGAAGAGAATGTACCTTTTGGTATAATGTGCTTGTACACATTGGTTGATGAAGGTTACATGCTTGCCTTGTGTTATAGGAATGTAAACTTGAGTTAAATTTGTAAAGTGTGTCATTGTTTAGTAGATTTTTCTTTACAAACATGATAACTTCATAAATGAATATACAAGGCAGTGGTAGTATGTTAAGTTTTTGAATTGAGGTCTGCAGGACTCTGTTCTTTTTGTATTTGTCATTGTTCGAATGATTCTCTTTTGTATTTTGAATGTTTGTTTAGCCTCTGGTGCTTGGCCCCATATTATTATCCCGTATTTGAGAATAGAGTGCACATTTGCAAAGTACACTGTTCGTGCTGTCTCAATGGTGCTGTTTCTTATTATTATTCTAAGAGCATAATTAAGTTTGCTCAATTTTGAATTAATATTTGGTATTGTTGTGTTGAGTGGGAGTTGTTGGAAAGGTATTGTGATTGTTTTGTCTTTGTTCAGGATTAGTTTGTTGTGGTGGATCCATTGTATGAGTTTGTCGATGGCTGGATTGGCTTTGTCTTGCAAAGCTTTGGTTGTTCTTTCTTTGAATATTATATTAGTGTCATCAGCAAAAAGCGTTGTGTTGTTTTCCATTATTGATGGCAGGTCATTTACAAACATAAGAAATAAAATTGGGCCTAGTGTGGATCCTCAGGGACCCCATGTCACATCCCTTGGCTCGGAGTGATGATTATTTATTTTGTTGTCTTTTTGGTAAGGTAATACTACTATTTGTTTTCTGTCTGATAGATATGATTTTATCCACTTGTAAGCAATTCCTCGATTCCATAAGATTCTAATTTTGACAATAGAATACTGTGATCTATCGTGTCAAAGGCTTTTGACAGGTCAAGAAAGAGACCAACAGGAATTTCTTTTGTTCTAATGCCATGAGGATTTCATTTACAAAGGTGAATAAAGCAGTTTCAGTTGAATGATTTCCTGAATCCATGTTGTGAGTCAGTGATAATGTTACAGTGTATCAAGTAGCTTTTAACCTTTCATAGAAGAGCTTTTCTAATATTTTGAAAAGCCTGACAAGAGTGAAATTGGTCTATAATTCATTACATCTTGCTTGTTACCTTTTTGTGTATAGGTTTAATTACTGCAGTTTTAAATATGTTTGGGAAGGAGCCAAGAGTTAGTGATTGGTTGTATAAATATGTTAATGGTTTGATGATATATGGAGCAATCTTTTTTATTAAGAAGTCAGGAATGTTGTCTATCCCAGCGGATTGTTTATTTTGCATTTTGTTTATAATTTGAAGTATTTCCTTCTCTGTTGTTTCTGTGATGTACATGCTAGAAAGCGAGTTTTTAAAGAAAGGTGGTGGTTGTAGAGGCGTAGTGTTTGGTTTTCTTGTTTGTAGTAGTCTACCAGCAATCTCAGAGAAGTGTTTGTTGAATATATTGGCTGTTTCATTAGGGTTTGTTATTCTTCTGTTTTCATGGACTAGTTAAATATTTTGTGTTTTGTTATTTGCTGGTAATGTTTTTTACAATATTCCACATAGCTTTTGTTTTATTTTTGGATTTTTTATGTATTCATCCTTTGACATTTGTTTGGCCTTTATTATAACTTTTTGAGTATAGCTGTATATTGCTTATAGTAGTTTACTATTTGATGATTGCACGAGTGTTCTTTTGTGAGTGTATAAAGCTCTCTTTTTCTTTCACAAGAAATTTTAATACCTTTTGTTATCCATGCTTTGCTGTTTTGTGTGTTATTTGTTTTGTGATACTGTAGTGGATGTGTGATGTTGATTTTGTGATGTTTCATTGTGTTGAGTAAGTGTCAAGTCAGAAAATCATGTCGATTTTTGATTGCTTCAGGAATGTTGATGCCCAAGTGACATTAATATCATTGTTAAGGTTTGGTGTACAGTGTTTGGCTACGTTTTTTTCAGATCTCAAATAAATGAAGTGGTTAGGAGGAGAGGGAGACGGAATGTTGAGCCATACCAATGGTCATGTCTCATCTCCACAGATAATTCGGCCACAGGCAAGTGTAATTTAGAGCACTTTCGATTCATTCATTCTTTCAAAAAATATTGAATTCACAAGCGATCAAAGCGGATGCGCATTGACGAGATTACCTACTGTCCCAAATTCATAACCTCAACTTGTCTTGAATGATCTTGGCGGGAATTGTTGAAAGCGCCAATTTATTTAATAGAAAGACAAAAAGTCATGAATTGTGAATAAACTTTGTTGTTATACAATACTGTCTAGCCAAATGACCTATAAAGCTTTGTTTGATAGTTGTCATTTTGCAATTTTCTTAAGGAGGGAAGTAGTAACACATCTTATAGACACTACTATTAGTAGCTTGTTTTTCTTTGCTTATTAAGCTTATGGCTAGTATGAGTATAACTACTTCCTTATGTTAACCTGCAATGTGTTGCATGTCTTTGTAGATTCCAGATCCAACAAGACCCCAGCTTGCACGATCACAGGACGATGCAATGGTTGGATATGTTTTTCAAAGACCCCAGTCAGATCCAGACTTTCCAGTACCACCACCTTTCACGAAACAGCCACCACGATGGGCTCTTGGGGATGAGAGTATTATTGATGTAAGTAAAAACTTGTTTCTTAGCCAAATTACAAGAGAGAAGTAATTTAATCTGCTCCCTGGATGTACATAATTTTTTAAATAATACTTAAATAAGACAATATAATACATACATCGTAATCAGTGATTACAAGTCAAAACTTATTGGCATGGAAACAGTGTGAAAAAAAAAAAAAAAGCTGCTAAATTAGATTGTCAAGGTATTTGTGTAAGTTAAGAGTGCAGTGTAATATGTTGCATTAATCCAATTTCACACAAAACAAGTCTGTGTGTGTATGTTTACAATCTCTTCGGAGATGAATAAAAGGTCTTGGGCTCATTTCATTCAACTTTCTCTGTCTAGTGTAAATTAACATTTCATCACATAATGGTATTGCAAAATTTGCAAACCTTCACTTTCTTTAGTCAAATTTCATTTTCCATGCCTGATATATGTAATATCTTCCTGTTATTGACTTATATTCTGTTGCATTTCATTGCATTATTATCATGGATTTTTAATACCTTTTATTCAAAATAAAATCTTTGAGGAACATGTTCAATCATTACAAGTTACAGAATTTAATTGGAAAAAAACTGCCCTGTTTAGCATTTTATGATGGAGAGCAAATACATTAAAAGATAAGTAATATAAGTAATAATTAAGCTTAATGCTATTAATTGCTTGATATATGCTGCATCAATTCAAAACTTATTGTGTTGTCTGTTCAGCTAGACATTCACCAAGTACAGTCATTTGTGACTGAAGTGTATATATGGTTTTGGCAAAAAATAGTGATCTGTTGTAAAGGTAGCTGCTTAATGAATGTTAAGAATTTAGGGGAAACATAGATAAGGGGTAATTGTGCTAATTGCATTAAAGTATGTTTTTAGTTAAATCATTTTAATTTCCTTAACTTCAAAATGCCAGCCTCCAAAACAACAACAACAACAACAAAACAAATACATTTGAATTTTAAGGTAAAGACAAATCTCTCATCCATTTTATTTTACTCAGTTTTTACAAAAATAATCCTTATATAGAAACATTTGCATCCCTCTTTAGCTGCTTAAGTTCCAAAACTTCACAAAAATGTACTCCTTGTTTTTTATTACTTTATTAGCTTTGTGTTATACAACACTTAAAAATGTGATTGATCCTAGAATGATTTCTAGGATTATATGCCTTCTCTTGCCTAATGTCAAACATCCATGACTTTGTGAATTGCTTGTTCCGATGCCTCTGACCTGAATTCACAAGCAAGCTTATCTTTTAGTTGCATTTCCCCTTCTATAGGTAGAGCTGTCTATCACTCCTCTGCATCTTCTTCTATTACAGTTCAAAATATCTGAAGATGACGGTTTAATAGAGGCCTATCTATAAAGTGCACCTGGCCACAGTGCCATGAGACTGCTAAAACGAGGGAATTTTTACGTTTTTATAGAAAAATCAATTGATTCCTCAACAAAATGGCTGTTAACGGCAGTGATAGCTTAATGAAGGTGGCAGTTTGAGCAGGTTTCTCTGTAGTTCAATTATATATACTCGAACCATGTTGTTTAAGCAATGAAGCATGATGTGTGACAACATTTTTTCATTGGGGTTTTGATGGTCATAGAATTGATGGAATTGCATGGAATCAATTGTTAGAACTCAAGGGAGGAGCCACTGGAGGTTAGACTTGCCTGTTGCTTATTTTAAAAATAGAAACAAAAACACAAACCAAATTTGGGAGGTAAATATTACATTGAACTGTGAAACTGACAATACTACCATTCCCAATAAATTAACTAGAACTGCCTGAAAATGTTTGACCTGAACAGCCTTGATAACTTTGACTCCAGCATTGAAAAATGCAAGCCTTTGTCAGATGATGATTTATAAGCGTAAGATCTAATGATTATATTTGGTATTGTTGAAGTATGTCAAGTTTTGAAACTAGGTGAAGTTCATCGATGTGTGAAAAATAATGTAGTAAACATACACTTTCATGGATAGAATAATTTTCAGGGATATTAGCTATTACTTCTTTCTTCATTGACTTTAGGATTAAAAAGGAAAGTTGTGTGTGAAAATTCGGTCTTGAAATTTTTACAGAACAATCTTTGAGGATACTTCAATTGTTTTGTAAATTAATATATTTTAACTAATTGTTCGTTTTTAAAATTACTAATTATCTGTGTGAACAATTTCAGTGCTAAGACCTTTCTCTGCTGCAAAAGTGAAAAATAAGACGTTTAATTTATAGTATAGCGTGTTTAACACGGGAATTATTGGGTAATTATTAAATGAATCTCCGAAGGAATGGAAAGATTTTAAATAATAAATTTTCTTAAAATATATCCATTTCTCATTGCACAGATTTAACCCGGGAGTGCTAACAATAGAATTGTGAGATCCAAGCCACAGCAATATTATGTTCCTGAATTATTGTGGTACATTATTCTCTGATATTTCGTGTATTCCTTCATTGTACTTTTCTGAGAACGCCTGACCTCAGAATTATCCTCATTTTTATCCTTTCGCTGAATAATTTTCCTTGAGCATGTTGAAACTTGATCGCTATTCTGCGCGATATCTGTCATATACGTTGGGTGCAATGGCACCAGTGTATTGTGAGCTTCTGGCCTGAGTGGTACGTATCAAGGATTTTTTTTTAAACTGTGTCTATGACAAGTGTCTATTCAGAAAATGTTATCATTTGCCTTATCTACAATTGATTGTCACAATTTCTTACCAAAGAGAAAGATGATGTGCAGGAGATGTCTGTAGGGAAATGAAAAAAATGCAAACCTTGCAAAATGGAAAAAAGACAAAGACTTTCAAAATATGAAAAAATAAAATTTATATTTGTTTTCAACATGCCAAAATAATTTGTGAAATTTGTATTTAATATTATTTATAAGATAATAAGATGTTTAATGATTTTTGCGTGTACTTCATCAATTTTTACCTTTCTCACCATAATTATTCAGGCAAGAATTCTGGAGTGTAAGATACATTAACAGTTGCATTGGGGACAAGTACAAACTTAATAAAATAAGTTTTTCAGTAAATGGACATTCAGAAATTTGCATTCACAAAATGTTGCAGTTATATCTGTGAGATACATTGCAGGCACTAGCATGAGTCCACCTATAGTGGGCACTCCCAAGTTAAGATAACAAATATTCAACTCTGCAGATCATGTCATAAAAAACACATTACTGCTAAGCACATTATTGGGCACAGCGCAGAAATGTGTTCTAAGTCCTTAAAACCACGATTTTGTGGCCCCAAGTGGCCCTTTGACGCAAGCTTTGTGGGAACGTGAGTGTTAAGGGACTCGAGTTGAGGGGAATGATAAGGGGGTAGACTGGAGACAAGTGGAGAAATCAAGGGAGATTTGGAGGACAGAATTATGAACATTGTTCTACAAAATTATAATCCCTTAAACTTTCTTTTAAATTTGTGGAGATTTAGTTCTTAGTGTGCTTCCACTTCTTCTTGTGGGTAGTCAGAACAGTGTAGAAACCCAAAATAGATGTAAAATTTAATTGATGGAGAAAGTCTGAAATAACCTTTCATGATAGAATTAAAGGGTCTCTTTTTCTGCGAAATTAAATTTCAATGCTTAGCAATTGTATGGTAATTAATGGTTATTCTCTCTCAGTACCATGGCCTAATGGGCGGTTCAGGGGCTGGCCAAGCAAAGTTGGGCTTTACTATGATGAAATTTTCACAAGAGATAACTATATTCAAGGTAGAAAGTCTTCCCATGGTTCCAGCTAGTTAATTAATTAATTATTACTGTTTAATTAACTAATTAATTACTTAATATAGTGTTCTTTTTGGGCATAATTTTTATTTGTCATGCAAATAATGTGAATTTTATGTTGTTCAGAAATCAGAGAGCTGACAAAATAGTAAATTGGTCTCAAGCCGTGCATTTATTTCTTTTAAAAGTGTTAAATTTTATGAGCTTTATCTCTACCAAATAACTGTGTCTCAGGGTGTAAACATAAAACACTGGAAGCCATGATCATTTTCTTTTAAAAGTGTTAAATTTTATTAAGAAAAATGTTTTAAAAAATGAATGCTGTCACGAAGCTGCATTTCTCTAAAAGTCCTTTGTACATTTGCAATAATAATAATATTATCACATAATCAGTCATTGAACCGTTGTGTTAAAGGACATATTATATTAATAATAAGTTGTGCAATATTTTTGTGGGTCCTCTTCCCAATGGAGGATATAACTTCAAGTATTAAAATCATGGCTTTCAGTGTTTTATGTTTATGTCCCTCAGACACAGTCATTGGATTGAGATCTATTAGCCATTTATTTTTGCTCTTACAATGACACAGAAGATTATTTCATTTCAACAACTCCCACACAACTTGCATTCAAACTTGCATGAAACCCTTTAAAAAGATTGGTTTGCTTCATTGCCCCTTTACATCAATATCAATAATGTACAGCATACAACACGACCAATAAGTTAGTAATTTTAGATAACTATTCTGCCAACAAATAATTCCGTAAATTTATTTATTTCCTGTAATCAGAGTTGCTTCCCCTACTGAGTAGTTGTTTCTAATCTTCAGTGCCCATTGACCCTCACAGGTCATTATGAACCTCTTCGGGAACCCTACTCTAGTTAAACAAATGGGTTAGATATATGCATAGGTGGCGTGACTCCCTTCTTTTAAGTAGTAGTTTTATTTATTTTATCAACATTCTTGAAACAGAATCCTTTTGTTAAAACACTTGGTCACCTAAGTAGCAATTTAAATTTTCGTTTGTAAAAAGGAATTATTAGTTTCTTTGAGGTTAGAAGGTTTAAGGAAATAAGTTAACCTTGCCTATTATTGTTTAATATTTTTTAGACGAATACAAGTCATATATACTTATATCATTGTGTTTAGGTAATGTGGGTTTAATATTGTATTTTGTATACTTAATTTTATTTGTAAATTCTTATTATTGTTATTCATTGCAATGCTTTTGAAACTTTTGATCTTGAAGTAGTAATTTGTGTGAGCGGTGTGATAGTATTACATTAACAAGCATTTGATTTACAAACCCCTTGTCTCAGTTCACAGAAAATACCATGAATATGTATAGTGGTGACAGGTTAATGTAGGAAAAATTAGTAATAGTGGTGCTACTTAGCAATTGTTTTGAATTTATTTCTAGGTTAGGTTGATGTAAGAGTTGAGTAAATGAAATAATTATACTGGAGAAAAAGTACATGTGTTGTCATGTAATCGGAGTCCTGTAGTTCAATTTTTGTGAGCCATTGGCCAAACAAAGAATCTTAATGCTTCCTATTGGTTTGTAAGTTAGTGTATACTACGTTTACTTAGTTTATATAACATTTATTAACTTTGGTTTGGGGGAGAAATTTATGAAGTTTTGTTTTGGATGTGTGAAATATTATACTCTTTAATTGTACATCTTCAATTTTCATTGTAAGGCAAATTGTTCTTGATTAACACTTTTATGATCTTCACTTAAATAATTTATTCAAATCAATTTGAGTTTTTTAGAACTCAAATTTTGAAAATTCACACTACTCTTGTTCACAACGAAAAGCTATCTGTAATGTGAAATTAAGGGAAATCTTTCATCAATATGACATCCTATTTGACATTTAGCCAATGGCTAAATGTACCATTGAAAATGAGGGGGGATGAGATTTAGTATCCAAGAGTGGGAGTGAAGGACTGAAAGTGTGAATAAGAGATTGACACTGAAGAAGAGGAGGACATTTAGTGTGTGGCAGAAAATAAGGTTAGTGAGGGAGGAAAGAATGTCTCGCAATAAAAGAAAGAGGCGTGACAATGAAAATGTGATGGACTGTCAATGAATTTATGACGCACTGATATTGACTTTGACAATGTTCATCACCATGAATCACAGGGATGTACTAAGGAGAACTATGAGCAAGTGATGGGTCGGTTGGTTAAGAGCCAGTGTTTGAATGAGGCAGATCGAATGACGATGAAAGCCAAAGAGGAGATCGATTAACAAAGAGAATGAGTGATGAATTGATTATTTTGTGTTTCCAAAGGTGTCGTTTGCTGTGATGAAGCACAGTGCAGGTTTTATTTCGGGAGGTTGTGATGTTCATCCACTTCTGGATGGTAAGATCCATCTCCAACCTACACATTTAGCTTCTTGTTTGTGTAAGCAGAGACATATGACAAGGAAGACAAAAGGATGATTTCATAGTATCTGTGGCCTGTTTCTTAGGGTACTGATCTGGCGTTCTCCAGACAGTGACTGTTATCGACCTAATATATAGCTAGTGGTAAATTCTGCCACTGTTGTGTCTCAAATCGTAGGACCTTGGTCAGATGCACTGCAGTGATATCTGTTGATGTTCATACCTAAGCCAGTATGCACATGGTAGAGGTAGAAATGCATAGGGAAGGGGAAATTCTGAGGGAAGATAAAAGAGATTGAATGTCGATGGAGAATGAGGGAAATTGAATGGCGATGAGAGAATGAGCGATTTGAATGGCGATGTGAGAATGAGCGATTGAATGGCGATGTGAGAAAGCGCGATTGAATGGCGATGTGAGAAAGCGCGATTGAATGGCGATGTGAGAATGAGCGATTGAATGGCGACGTGAGAAGCGATTGAATGGCGACGTGAAGGCGATAGGAGTGATTGAATGGCCATGTGAATGAGCGATCGAATGTCGACGAGAGAGTGAGCGATCGAATGGCCATGTGAATGAGCGATCAAATGGCTATCGGAGAGAGTGTGTTATTGAATGGCGTTGAGTAAGTGAGTGAGTGATTGAGTGAATAACCGAATGGCGTTGAGAGAGGCTGACATTGAGCCAGTGACGGATAGGGAGGGAGTGACTGGCTGGCTTTGTGTTGAGTGTGTGAAAGTGATAATGTTGGAATTTGTGAACTGAAGTAAAGTAATGTCTAGGAAGGAATTATTGTTAAGTGTCATGGGATTTTCATTTTATGTAGAACTTCGTGACCTATTACTGGTTCATCTTTGCTTCATTTTGTATCTACTATTCGTTATTTTCATGGATTTACCTTCAATTTTTTCTAATTCAACTATGTTTGTACTATTCTGTAATTTTATTTAGTTGGGGAAATTGGGTTACTTTAAATCTATCATATTCGTTTACTTTTTGTTCCTTTTTTGACAGGGTTAAAAAACCCAGTGTTTCCTTAAAAAAAAAAAAAAACCAGTGGGTATTTTGGAGTTTATTTTCGGTTTTTGATTTTGTTTTTTTGAATATTACATTGTAAATTTAGTTCATGTAATGTACTAATTTTCTTCATTTGAAAAGTCGAATTGAAATATGTTCAATAAGTGTGTATGTATGTAGTGAATGTTTTATGCTGGAGGAGACCGAGCCATTCCCCTTGCATAGTGAGAGCCAGTGCCAACTGAAAAGTCAGTTATGTGGAATTTCTTTCTGCAGGTGTGGGCTACCACCCTAACCATGACAAGCTCTAAGCTTCTGGCATGAGTGGTTAAGTGGTGCATGTGTGTGTGTGTGTAGCAAAGGAGAGGAGACACGAATGAAGAAGGAAGACGGTGCTGAGTCCATGGCCAGTTTGTTTGGGTAATTTCTCAGAATATACCAGATAGCGATGGAAAACTATTTTAGAATCAGAGCAGCCAGGGGTTGTGAGTGTAGAAATTCTGTCACTGTCAGGACTAAACCTAGAACTTCCTGCTCAAAGTCACTGCAGACACAATCAAAATGCTGGCTCTGAGTAAATTCACCTGATTTGTATTGTATGTATAGTGTGCCAGGAAAGTCTCTCCAAAGAGGCACGTTGCTGGTGAGAGTGCATGCTACAGGTATTATGTTGGTAGCCCGAGCTGCTGCTTCTAACAAAAGAAAACAGATATTGCATACTCACCACAATTGCAATAGCTGCTGGAAGTGCTGTCCCCTTCACTTGCTTCCCTGTAATCTGGTTTCTACCAATATGCAATATTTTTAATGGGAGGCCCTGATTAGGCTCAGTGTGAAGGCACTTCCTGTATGTATTGTGATGAAATAGAGGTTATCAGCACTAGCAAATAAAAATTGTCAGTTTCCTTTCATATCCTTTCATTTCCTTTCATTTTTGTTGTTTTTCATTCTTTATTGCATGCATTTAGTGTAATTAATTTGAGTTTCTAATAAATATTTTGCTTCAAAAATTATAGGTTTTGTTATTTTATTTTAAATGTAAAAAAATCATAAAACATTTTGAAGTTTTCAATTGTTTTGTACATGTTTATTTCTGTGGCCTGGTCAGTTTTTGGATCTGGGATATTCTAGCCCATCCTGATTGTCAATCATGTTTTATTTTTAAAGAGCTGGTGATTTTTGCATTATTTCTTGGTCTCCGGTGAGTTGAAACACAACTTCAGTTAGAAGAGTTTGAAACTACATTTGTACATTTGATTTCTCTGTGCTATATAATGAATTTTATCATGTTTCTTTTCATCAGTACAACTGTTGTTGTCTATTTCAATTGTTTGTTCATGATAGGTAAAATCTTGTATGTTACAGCCAGGAGCTGCTGAAAACTTAGTGTTTTTAAGCAACCATCTGACACACCAACAGATGGCAGCAGCTGCTGCAGTTTCCCATATGGGGCATCCTCATCCCCCTCCACCACATCCAGCATTGTTACAGCATCGCAATGGACAGGTAGGGCACACTTTTTATTGTCTTTTTATGACCTATTGCTTTACTTGAACTTGCTGGTTGAGCAAGCAAGAGAGAATTCAAAGATTTCATTTTATAATTATATTTGAAATAACTCTGATTGTAGTGCAAAAAATCTGTCAACAATTTCAGTTGTTTAAATCGAAAGTTGGAAAGATTCTATTTCTTCTGTAGTTCGTTGTTGTGAAAGATAAGCGACTCATCACCTGTGTCTAACCAAGCCGTCCCCAAGAGGTGAGGTGCGTGATCCGAATTTTTTTAGTACCACATCCCTAGAAAAATTTAGACTACATCGCCCATTGAGTGAGGTCAACCACATATCTTGAATGGATGTGAGAAAAAACAAAATATGCATACTTGAATATAAAGAAATGTAGAAGACGTGTATAATACATTAATTTTTGGAAGTCTTTTTACTGTATCATGTACTACTATGTAGTATACACAAAGTAATATAATGATGAATAATGCTGATTTGTTCTCCGAAAAACTTGTCTTGTGCATATTTTTACCTATTACTGCAATTTTTATTTAATTCTTAATTTTCCTGTTTGTTTTTGATGAGGAATCTCACAGACAGACAATTCAGCATTGTCAAATATTTTTCTGTAGCCTGCTCTCTAAAATACCGCCATTGCATCGCATTGAAATAAGTCAGTCCATAAATACTGCCGGTATTGCAAATTAAAGAGCAATGCAGTGACACAATCCATAGCTTCTGGTGTGTTAGTTTTCAACGCGAGTAACGCAGAGAACAGAAAGGAAGCTTGGTTTGTGAAAATAATATGTTTATATGCACAGCCACCTCGCACCTTTCAGGGGTATCACTTGTCCTTGAGTGCCGTTCTGTCCGTCTGTCCAACACTCCTAGGGCCTAACCATTCGTACGATCTTCTCCAAATTGAATAATCCCGTCTATCTGGCTTTAATGGAAGCTTTGAAATTTTGAAAAAAAAATCTTTAAAATTTTTGGGGGGGGGTACTTTACATGAAGCCCCCCAGCCAATTTCAAAATTTTCTCAAAAACGGCTCCAAATTTTTCTTTAAATTTCTTGTCAGATTAGAGCAAAATACATTTACAAAGGTGGCAAGGTCAGAATATCACAGTTAACTCTGAATTTTCGAAAATACCAAAAGTTTGAATTTTTTCCGGCTTCTTCCTACAATTACAAAATTGTAGACATGGATTTTTCTTTGAAATGAAATTTGTTGTGCATAAATAGTTCTTTCAGTTAGGTCATGTAGATTTTTGTTGGGAAATTTTTGTATTTTTCATGCAATAGCGCGTGCAATATTTGCAATTTGCAATCTCAAAAATAACAAAAACTGTGATATAAGCGCCTTGTTGCTGTATTCTTTTGTTTTTTCAAAAATTTCAAAATGAAATTTTTTACTTGTCTCTCACGTCTGTCAAACTGACATTAAAGGCGATTTCTTAACATTATTTAAAGCACATGTGCTCATAAATGTAATGTCAAATAAAGTTTCTCAAAACCTCAACAGTTTTCTGTAAAAATGAGCACAAATTTCGGCAGTTTCAGAAATGCTCAAACACCATTTTTCAAAAATGGCTCCAAATTTTTTTCAATAGATAGTGCGTTTTGGTGTACTCATGTTTTTTTCAAAAATTACACAAATGTAATTTTCGTGAAATACCTCTCACACAGTTAATATGGATATTTCCATCGATTTATATGCATTATTACATTTGTGAGTGGAAGTGCTTCAAATGACGTCAAATAAATATTTTCGAAAACTCAATAGATTCCTGTGAAAAAGAGCTTAAATTTCTTATTTACAGTAAAGCTTAATCGCCTTTTGCTTAAAAACTACTACGATTTTTCAATGAAATTTGTATTTAGGATGCTTTTTACTCTTCTTTAATATTCTTGTAGTAAAGATTCAATTGTCTACTAGGAAAGCAAAAAGTGGAGAAATTGTCAAAAAATGTACGTTTTGTGACGATAGATGGCAGATGGGAAGAGAAGGAGCATGACGTTAAGGTCAGACCACGCCAAGAAAAGTAGAAAAATTTGGTACGAGAAAGTCTGTGCCATTCTGTAGCACGTCTAGTTTCAGGATTGTTGAAATGTCCTTGCAAAGATTGGTAAAGATTAACACAACAGAAATGCAGAAAAAAAAAATTAATGCCAAATCTAGTGGCAAGCAATTTACTGTAAAGTAAAATAAAATAAAATTATAGTATTTTATTAAAATTTGAACCAGTTACATTAGAAATAATCCAGTTGAACACCATGGTTTATGTAAAATTGATCATTTTCCTCTTGAATACACATCTAGCCCATTTTGAAGATCTACGACTTGGAACAGAATTCTTTTAATTTTGGTTGTACTAGTCATGCAGCCACTGGGACATTTTCAAAAGTGGCTCTGATTTTTTCCTTTATGTTTCTTGTAAGAATATAATACATGTATAAAGATGGCATAGGTCCAGTTTTCACTGTTAACTCTGAATTTTGAAAATTGCATGTGTGACTTTTTTTCGGGTCTCTTTATAATAATAAAGATACAAACTTTTTCATATGAAATTTGTTCACCATAATTAGTTCTTTCATTAACATCGTGCATACTTTTGGGGAAATTTTAGTAGTTTTTGCTCAATATTGAGTTAAATATAAAACAACAATTTCTCAAACTCGTCCAAATTTTTCTTTAAACTTTTGGTAGGGATAATGCTAAATGTGCTGTATAAGTGGAGAAACGCAATTTTCCGTATACTTCTGTTTTTGGTGAGAAAGACCTTAAAAATGTGTATTTTCAGAAACACTCAAACAACCTTTTCTGAAAAACGACTTTCAATTTTTCAACGAAAATTTCTATACAGGGTGAGGTTTTACTGTTCTATAATCTTAAGTTTTAGTTGTACCATTAGAGGATGGGAAAATTGAGATAAGGAGGAAAAGAAAAAAAAAAAGTTTGGATAGCATCGATGGAAGCTGGGAAGAGGGTGGGGCAAAAGAGGGAAGATAGCCAAGCCAAATAAATGTGAGAAAATTTATACGAGAAAGTATGTGTCATTCTATTGCATCTAGTTTAAAGTGTTTTCATGTAAGTTAATATTTCCAATTTGTTTTCTGGTATAATTTTTTTTTACATTTCATGAGATCTTTGTGTTTAATCATTTTGTATTACTGTTTTAACCATGATATTAGTAAGCAAAAATAATGAAAAATAATTGGAATATTTTGAACGCTAGTAACAAAACTAAAGCAGTGTGGAATTGGTTAAAAATACAAGGTTTGATATTCAGTCCTGTCCTCTTTCTGTTTTACATAAACGATATGCCCTCGTCTATTAAAAATGAAAGAACAGTTCTGTTTGCCCATGACACGAATGTTCTTTGAAGAAGAAAAAAAATAAGAAGATGAAGAAAAGAAAAAAAATTATGATTTCAGAAGTTTCAAATTTGTTTTGTAATAACAAATTAATTGTTAATGAAGGAAAAAAGATTTCAATGCATTTGTGCATTTCAAATTGGCAATCGCAAGCTTAATTGAAAATGAACAATATGCAATTAGCTGATGTTAAGGTAACAAAATTTCTAGGTCTCCCAATTCAGTCAAACCTCAAATAGAAGGTACATAACAGAATTAAACACTAAATTATGTTCATTATGTTCCACATTCAGAATTTTTTCAAATTCAGTCAGCCTTCATGTAGCTTCTTGCATGTATTTTGCAAATGTACATTTCTGCCTGAGATATGGCATAATATTCCAGCGAATCTTGTCCTTTAGTTCCCAGATATTTAGATTGCAAAAGTAAATCATCCGAAATATCAACAAAATGCTGTCAATGTGAACCTGCAAGCCTGTTTTCATTGAGCTTGGAATCGTACTATTGCCTTGTCTATTTATTTACGAATCGGTATTATTTGTCTAAACTGACTTACTTAACAGTGAATTTTTCGCGTAAAACTGATATTTATAATTATAACACATGTCATAGAAATCATGTTCACCAAGTGTCAGTATCAACAGCTCACGGCAAGGAATTCATGTACTATACATGTATGTTACTTTACAACACATTGCCAGATGAAATTAAACAATTAAAATTGGTACACAAATTTAAGTTAAAAGTAATTTTTTTTCTGTTGCATAACTGTTTCTATGCAATTAGAGACTATACTGATCTAAAAGAAATATAATGTTTATTTTAACAAAACAATAATATAGTGTAATGGATTAGTTTTCATTCGTATTGTATAATAATAATAATAATAATAATAATAATAATAATAATAATAATAAAAAGACTTAATATGCCTGCACGAAGTAATGTACTTCAACTTCCGGGTCAGTGCCCCCTATCTCAATCAGGTTTTTGCCCACTTTGCCTGATCCATTGAGCAAATGCTGAGATGGCCCCTTGATTTGCTTCTGGACTTAAATGTAGCTTCACGATGCGCAGGTTTTGTTGACATTTCCTTTTGCTTGTAGTGGTAGTCGGGCTGAGGGTAAATTATTATTTTGTTAGCAATGCAGAAAAATCAAATCTGCATTCGTGTACCATTTGCAAATAAGTCTTCTATAACTTGGGAACGAAAATGTGTGGTTTTAGAAATGTTAATCTCACGCTTTTTAAAATTTATTATTATTATTATTATTATTATTATTATTATTATTATTATTATTAACAACTTTTTCATCTTTCAATTATTAATAGTTAAATTGTTGGGAAGGGATTCTGAAACTCCAGAAAGCATATGCAGATGATTTCTCTTCCATATGTCAGATACAAATTTTGCAATTTTTTGACTAAATATCTATTTGTTATTTATCGATTTTTTTTACATTTTAGGTCATGAGAGCATATCACACAATGCAAAATTTGTCATTGACTCTGATGTTTATTACTTACCACAACTTTGTGAGGGTTATTCCCATAAATATATGAATGAACCAGGCATGTTAAATTTTGACCATTCTGAGACTGTACATGAACGATCTCCGGACATGTTTTTATGGAAGCCATCAACGAAGACGAACGGAGGGGTGAGTGAATGACTGTTGCGATGGAGGGGTATTTTTTCGGAAGTAAGCCTATCCATTTGCTTTGTGTCCTGTCAAATTTGGACATTCTTAGGGTTACGTCTAAATATTGTAAGCTAACGAATAAATCTTCGCAAAGCGAAAAAATATGTGCTATTATAGCTACAAGTTTTTCCTTCTTTTTGATCCACTCCCGGAAGGTGAGGTATATTGTTGGGCTAGTATATTCTTAAGGATAGGGCGCTTGTGATGTATATTCAGAATTTCGAATTTATTCCCCAAGGGAGTAATTACTGTCCACGGCCGTAAAGTATTAGTGACGAAAAACAACTTTCAATAAATTTGTGAATTTTGAGTTTTATTTCCAGAAACAAATTGCACATACGAAAATAATGTCGGAGAGATGAGAGAAATATCCTTGGAATAGGGGGGGAGGTCAGGTGTAACCAAAATGTTTTCATTAGTCGTATTCCTCAGAATGAGACATTTATGAACCTTCTATCGCAATCTTGGGTGGGAGCGGGGTACCCGTATTCCGTTGCGTGGGCGTCTGATACAAAACAAAATTCTACTGTTACTACTCAAAAGTGAAGTACAATAATGTCGAGAATTTGATGTTCTGAATTTTATTTCGCGGGTCTGCCTTTGAGATAGATTTCCATATCCAACAAGAGGATGAAGTGAATGTGAACATAGCCACGTCGCTCGCTGATTGGCTCCAGTCCGCGTTATACATTTTTCTTCGGTCTTTTAGAAAAGCACGTGTAATAAAATAGTTCTGTGAAACGCCAATAATACAAGTAGAAAATCAGATGTGAAGGTGTCAAATGAGTGTGCATTTACCTTTCATGATGTGTGTTACATCAATGGAGTGGGGTAACGGGATACCAAGCGAGGAAGTAGTTCGGAAGCAATGGCGAACCGCGTGACATGTGCGCATCGTGTAATGCAACTATTCGAGTCGCGCAGAATCAGTGAGTAAATGAATGTGACTTTGTATTGCAGTGTCAAGATCGGTTGTTTAACATTGGGTGTATGAGATTGTGTGCGTGACCTGACGATTAAGTGAATTCTGTGTACTGTATTTTTCACAAGTGCCATGACTGAACGGTCTCCATCGCCATCAACGTCGACGGATTGTGTAACATTCACGGGAAAAGCCGTCAGATGGCAAAACAACTGTTTAAACGTGTTCCGTTCATTACTCTAAAAGAATCCGAAACTTTGCAATTGATAGACGATAGGGGAACTGTGAAATAAAGAAAGGATGCCTTTTTTCATTAACTTCTACATTTTGTGCTAAATGAATGAAAAGTAACTGCACTGCCACACAAAATTTTTGCCTACGTGCAATGCATGCAAGATGCGCGATAGCCCACGTTTCGTAGAGTGCATGAGTTCGTATCGTTGTATCGACAATATTTTTGTTGTTGTTGTTAACGTTTAGAAATGACGTGCAGAGTGGATGTAATATTATGAGTACGTTCTCTGAAGTTGTTCCCCGATTGTCATGCAAACGTTTGTTTCTCCTATGCATCCTGCACACTCCGATGGTGAAAGGATATGTAAAGTGTGAATTGGAGATCTCCAATAGACAGGTGCACATTGACAGCTGGTAAGATGTCTCGATGGCACCGCCCCACACGCTGCACCGGAGGAATTACATCATAATTGGACAAAGACTAGAATGTGTACCATCATACAGTATCACGCCTTTAATACTGTGATGCGCAGTTCAGGCACTGGGCGTACGAAATTGAGTTCCGGTAATAACTATTTTTACTTTTAAAACGATGAGCAAATCTTAGGAACATTCCGCTCTTTGCTGTATTCGTGTCAAATTAATGATGCATACGCACTTCCGCAACTTTGCGGAGCGTTCTCTCGAGTCTAACTGGTATGTACATATGCCATGTCAGAGGGATGGTTAATGTTTGGAGTAACAGATTAAGGTGCACATTAGCTAAACGATGTGATAAAGCTATGTGAATGACGATGCGCAGATCGCGAAGGCCGGATCCTCGTTGCCAACTCAGAAAAGTTTAGCTAAACTTCTACTAAAGTACACAGAAAGGTTAGGTTAGTTGTGTAAAAGGAAATGTTCGACAGCGGTTCTCGATACTACACGTCTTATCTCTCCCTAGCCTTAGAAGCTTGCCATCAGAAATCTGTTTCGGTTTGTTTTACTAGCAGAACCCGGCAGACGGTTTTCTGCCCTTCCTATCTCTCTTTCACTTTTTTCTCCCCGTCTCTCTCTCTCGCTCTCGCTCTCGCTCTCTCTCTCTCTCTCTCTCTCTCTCTCTCTCTTGGTCTCTCTGTCCCAGTCTGTCTCCGTCTCTGCCTCTCTCTGTCCCTCTCATTCACTTTTATTCATAGATTCTGCACGTCTCTGAGCAGGTGGGGTAGTATCGAGAAGTGTATCGGCAGAGAAGTATCGGCAAAAACGTAATAGAATGTTCAAGAAGACCTTAACTTGTAAATGACGGTGTGAGAAGCACTTCTTTGAGGCCTTCGACCTCAAGAGTTTAGTTTTAATGCCCTAGAACGCTTGCTTAGGTGTTATTTAACGTTTTATATATATATATATATATATATATATATATATATATATATATATATATATATATATATATATATAAGAAGAGAGAAAAAAAAAGCTAACGAGTGTTGCGGGTTGCATTTGACACGAATATTTAATTTTGTACTAGTGTCATCTAGTGGAGTTACAAAAAAATCAACAGCAAATAAACCAGGGTGAAAAAACATGTAGATGTGCCAGCTTCCATGAAGGTCGGTCTCACAATGTCTATTCTTGCCGTACTTCAACTCCAGCAACCTCGGTTTAGCTAATGTTGAGTAACATCTTTATCTGGACCTTATCCTTAGTGTGCTTAGAAGCAATTTCTACTTTGTAAATTATCCACCCGTTTTAGAAGCGAACATTAATCGGCTAATTGGGCAATTTGATAACAGATCCAATAAATGAAACAGTTTTGTGAAACTAGAGGCTGTTCTTTAATGTTAAAGGCCTCATAAACTGTTAACATTTAATTTGCTTTTAAGGAAGTCAATTTTTGAAAACGAACCGTATGAGATAGTGAATTAGTGCCTAGCATTTGAATGGGAATCTTATACACAATATACTATTATAATGACACTTGATACCAGTATCAAAATACCAAAATTACGACAAGATTTGCTACACAGGCAAGTAGGCAAAGAATTAAGGATCCAAAATCCATTCCAAAAAATGTTGCCTAAATATTTTGCAACTTGCTTGTAGACAAGGCGTTTTGCAGTTGCAATCGTAAAGTGAATTATTTCTATACTTGTGGACTCGGCAGTCATTCGCTATTGCAGTTTTACACATGTATATCGTTCTGGTCACGGGATTGTTAATCACTTTTACCCTACGCTGTTCAAAAATTCCTATAGGACTTTCTCGCAAGTTTCGGTTTGTTCTATGTCCTGGGTTGGACATGGTTGTCAAGAATCCTATTGTCCTCCCTCAAATTTGGACAAACGCTCGCATGGAGAAATTTTATTTACTTGGCCGAGATTCAAGTAAAAATTCCGACCGATACGATAATTCGCAATCGCAGGAGCAGATGCCGTGAATGCAGTGAAGACGTGCTTAATCCTTGACCACGTGGCGGTTTGCGTAAAGTTCAGAGGCCCTCGAGTGGTCATAAACGAATAAATTCTATTATCATACGCAACGTCCCTTCATGTCCGATTGAATTCAAACTCTCTTTAAACATTGCAATTACTAACAAGAATGAAGTGTGAACATTACAGCGAAATCGTACGAGTAGTTTTTGCGACTATATGCGACGCATATGCACATTCCCATCAGTAGACAAGGCTTGGGCATCTTCCGGCATAAGTCGATGAGACGAAACGGCCCTCAGAGAGGTTTCCCAAAACTAAGAGTTGTGAATGTTCTTTCACCAGATGTTCACTTCCGCAAACACATTTTCTGTATGCTTCTGATTCGCTGGTGTCATACGCGCAGCGCCCGCGGACGAAACGTGAGAGGAGCTGCTGCGCGCAGGCCTTCGGCGACGGGATGTCGGGGGCGGGTGAACGAAGCGCGGTGGCGCATCTGAAGGGTGCGGCGTCTCCATGGTGACGCCCCGACGCTGCACCCTCGCCACCCGCGCCCCGCCGCCTCCCCCTCGCGACAACGCTCGCCTCGCCTCCGCTCGCAAACGATGCCCTCTTTTAGTCTCTCGATTAAAAAAAATGGTCTTTGCGGTTTATCGTATTCCAATAAAATCTCCACTCTTGCTTTTGCGATGCTTTTCTGTGATCAGTTCCGTTTAATTTTTCTCGTTTTTTTTATGCCATCTTTTCAAAATATTTGTTTTCGTACTGTTCGACCCTCCCCCCCTCTTCTGGTTGCTATCTTGCAACCTCCTGCACCTCTTTCGCTCTTATTTTCTTTATCTTTTCACTTAATCGACAATACGGCAGCTCACTTATCACTTCTTCCTTGTGTTGAAACTAAACTGCAGTGGAGTTGCCATTATGTGAAATTATGTGGAAAAAGGATGGATCGTACTTCGGATAAGTGAAACGTCGGATAGAAGCGAGATGCTTAGAAAACGTCTGTGAAAAGTGTTATAATTTTACACTTACGAATCTAAAAATATTTGTTAACAAAAAGCGTCACTGAAACCTGCAATTATTTATCAATGATTTCTAAATTCGTAATTGAAGAATGTGATCTGCTTGTCTGTAGATTTAGAGGATTTTGTAGGATTAGTAGAAATGGACTGCTCAAAAGATACGGCCATCTTTCCGGGTATTGCCGTACGTGCTAGAAACTAGAATGTTGTACGTATTGAACACCCGTGAACGATTGAATGTTTAACATTCGGACCTATTGATGGGCTTCTGAAATCATCCCCGACAGACGCCGTTCCGCACGTTCCATCCGCCACCGGCACAGTCTTTCAGGGCATATGATCAGCTCACGGTATCAAGAGCAGCAAAGAACCAGTGAAGGCTCCATCATCATGCGGTACATGACTGGAGCTGCATGTTATCTATGAATCGTGGCTCGACGCATACGAAATTTTGTGGTGGCCTCAATTAGTAAGATCTGTACTTCGTATACTGTTCAGATAACTCGCGAGAACTGATATTATCGCGCTTGACTAACGTTAATAAAGGCGTGAATAAACTGAAGGAGACTCGTCCGTTCTTTGTGAATTCTGTCAGAAGTCTGCGCCACGCACGTGTGTGCGCAGGAACGTTTCTCGTTCGCAATAGCGGAAGGCACCCGTTCACCAAGATTCATCCGCTAAGTAATTTTTATTGCTCTGCTCTCCACCAAATGAAAACATCTCTTAATTCAATTCTTATCTATAAATTTATGTATTACGTGGTTAGGCAGAAGAGCGGACCTGATGGCCCGAGTCTCGCCACATAAATAAAGTCGTCATTATTATTATTATTATTATTATTATTATTATTATTATTATTATTATTATTATTATTGCGGATTTGGGTGGTATAACGGTTAGCGTATCGGACTGTTGTACTCGAGTTTGCGGGTTCAAACCCGATCGAAGCCGTGGATTTTTAAGGGCGAAAAAATCCTTCGTACGCTTTCCTTCGGAGGGGAAGTAAAGCGGGCTGTCCCATGTAGATTTACTGCATGTAAAAGATCCTCAAGCCTAAATGAAGCCTCTGAGCAAAATTGAGTTCCGCCTGTTTCATCGCCCAAGATAATACCTCCTTTCTCCGCTAGGTGATGAAAGGAGCGTCGCGAAATTTGCGTGGTTAGACGGAAGAGCGGGCCTGATGGCCCGAGTCTCGCCACGTAAAATAAGGCATTAACAAACAAATTATTATTATTATTATTATTATTATTATTATTATTATTATTATTATTATTATTATTATTATTATCATTATTATTATCATTATTATTATCATTATTATTATCATTATTATTATCATCATCATTATTATCCCTCCCTATCTCCTTAAATTTCCCTTCCTGTCATTTGATTCGAACTTCCGTTGAGTGGGACTGGTGCTGATGTAACCCTGCCGAATGTTTCAACGTTCTCTCTGATAGCGCGCCTCCGAAGGGTGCTGGACCTTACAATTTCCTGACGTAGATGGGAGTTGCCTGGCCGCACTGAGCCTCAGGCGCGTGGGGTGTCGCAGCTCCAGCCACATTTTCCCTCTTTTCTCGTTAAGCCGACGAGGGTGGAGGTGTGTTTCGCTCGGCGTAGCCTTTCAGTATAAGCAACGTATATTTCTCCCGCGCCGTGGTGTGCATCACAAGGCGTCCCGGCATTGCAAAGTTCCAAGTCGGTGCGATGGCGATCGCGGAGGGCAGACGGTCCGTTAACACCCCGCTCTCGCATGAAATCTTCCCCAGTCGCAATTTATTAATTTGCGCGAAAAAAGAGAAAGCGACAGTACTGTGAATACATAGAGGCAATTTTACTATCAAAATATGAAGTAAATGTCAGCTTAGTGTAATTAATGTACACTAGCCTAGTTTACATCACTTTTATTTAAGGCCTGCTGAATTGTGGCAAAACAATTCAGCGAATCTCCTTGGCTTCTGACCTCTGCAGTTGACTTTCATCGGGAATGCAGGAAAGGACGGGTGTTCGTGCTGTGATCGAGGGTAGTGGGTGGTCGATGGTACAGGCGCTGACCGTGGCAAGCTGGCTGTGGATGTCATTGGCAGGTTGCTTTTCCGCCTCGGGTTCATTGTGTGCTGCTGCGAAAAGTACCGCATTTCGGCACAAAAGGTAATTAGGTTGCCCAATGATGACCGTAAAAGTGAATTTTTGGGCCTCTATAATGTGGCAAACTACTTTCTCTAATACGTAATGTAGTCAGAATCGACATTTTACATTTTCCTTATTACGCAAAAAGTGTAATTTACGAAAACGTCCGTCGTGTGTGAATAATACTAGCGTCTGAACTATTTATAATAATTTAGGCAAAAGTATTTTCACAGGTCGTGTTGTCTTGACTCAAAGCCCAGGGATTTTGAAAATAATTCTTCAAACTTAGAGGTACTTCCCAGGAAGCCTTGGGAGCATTTTCAAAGTTTTCTCAAAAGAGCTTTAAATTTTATCTTCACATTTCTTGAAAAAAAACTAAATACAATTAAATACTTATAAAGAAATTATAGATGCAATTTTCACTGTTAACTGTAAATTTTCGAAAATTGCAAAAGTGTTTTGGACCTTTGCTCAAAAGAAAAACAAACAACTGTTTTGTGCTTATTGGGTTCAATGCTTTGAATAACGTGATATAAACGCCATTTTGTTGTTTCCTTTCGATTTTACGAAAAGTATTTCTTAAAAAGATTTTCAATTTTTTAAAAAAGAAGTTTAATTTAAATGCATTTTTAGAAATACACAAAAGATATTTACTAAAAACGGCTCCATATTTTCTCAATGGTTGCTTATAGTATGAGGGTGTCTCGTGCTCGTGTGGTCAAATTAGTTGGAAAGTTCAGGTAAAAAAACAAAAGGTAATAGTTCATAGGGGTTTAAAGAACACGACTTCCGAAAATAGACGGGCACTAACCCAGAAACTCGACTTTGGAAAATCAAAACGATATAAAATAAATCCAGAATGTTTAGCTCGTGTTACCTGAGAATCGATACTTAATCATGAACCGGCCATAATAATAATAATAATAATAATAATAATAATAATAATAATAATAATAATAATAATAATAATGATGATAATTATGACAACAGTGCTCGTATTGGCTTCGTGTTTTTGCTGTTCATTATGATTACAAGAAATTGGGGAAGATAATCGTGATTCTTAGAGATACATGAAATGATTTTTTGTGTTCTAATATTTTCTAATACACTATACCAATATTAGATACTTTAAATAGAAAACGTAGGGTTTTTTCACTGATACTAATATTAACAAAAATTGTTTTCTTTTCCATTGTTTTTGTGAGGTAAAATGACTTCTGGACTCCACTACACGTTGAGATAGCAAAAGATAGTTACAAAGAATTGCGAAGAGATGAATCTTGGCCGGTGGAATCTGCGCCATCATGTTGAACTTGAACTCTTGCGCGGCAGGCCGGATCTGTGCGAGACGAGGCGAGGCGAGCCGTGCGCGGTGCACACGCGGCCATCCGGGGTCACGGCGCGGCCGCTGGCGCGTGCGTTGGTCCTCTCTCTTTCTCTCTCTGCTGCACGCACGCGCGTGACGCAGGCGAAACGCCCCTGCCGCCTGCGATCGAGCGCGTCTCCCGCGTGCGCCCTCGGCCCCGCCCCCTGGGGATTTCCCGTGACGCGGCGTGAAGCTCCCTTCGCTGCTGCTTTGGGGTTGAGCGAAACGTTTTAGCCCAGTGGAGCGTGTTCTGCCTTGTATTTTATTTTTGCAACGTGGAAGTCGTGTGTGTACTTCCTACTGACGGCGCCTTGCGCGTTGGTTGACGGATTCTCGAGTTTCGAAAGGTCAGACAAGCCGGGTTCGATCTCTTTCAGCCAGGGAGAATTTTCGGCAAATCTGTTGGAAGTGAAATAAAACTATGTAACTAATAACCAGTAATGTATAATGGGGGTGTGACTGAGTATATGCAACACGATTTCTGAAATTACTCGTGAATGCATACCGTAAGAAGGGTAGGCCTCGTTCCTCACAGTTCTCCGAAATTATCATTTTTACATTGGATAAATACGTTTAATGTCATCTCCAAAACCTCTCCACATTTTACGTTGGATAGGTCGGTTTAAGAAATAGGGGGTGCAATAGGTGGGACAAGAAACCATAAAGCAGTAGTGCAGGTACTATAAAGCATACGTAGTAGCATGGTGCTTCAAGGGTAGAGCGACCAAGAAAGACTAAATGCAACTTGGGGATCCAGCTTGGAACACAAAATGTATTGACAAGCCCAATGGTGCCTAAAATGTGAGGAGGAGAAGCACCAGTCGACCAAAATGGAACGAGTACCGACATGTTGCTCAAAATGCATGAGGCGCATGAGGCCTAAAGTGCAATGGAACGGGTATCGTTAAATTCACGAGGAGAACCAGCATGTTCAATATGCAACGAAATGAACAACCTAAAGTGCAACGACGCGAGAAGGCATGTTGTCCGAAACGTATCAAGGACCGCATGTCGCTCAAAATTCAACTTGGCAAACCGGCATGTCGCCCCGAATTCAACGAAGCGAACCGGGATGTCGGCCCTAAAGCATCGAGGAGGACCGGCATGACGTCGAAAAGAGGCAACGGCACCTGAGCGTGGGCGGAGCGGAGCCGGTGGCGGGCGGGCGGGGTGGGTGGCGTGCGACGGGCCGCCCCACGTGCGCGCGGGGGCGCCCGTGGCGCCGGCTGCACCCCTCGCGCCTCCCGCCCCTCCCCCGCACGCGTATTGATCGGCCCCCCTCGGCGGCGGGCGGCCGCGTCACCCGCCGCCGCCGTGGTGCGCGCCGATGCGTAGTCACGGGCCCTGCCGGAGCCCAGAGGCTCCGACAAGAGGGCGGCGGCGCTCCTTATCTTGGCCATCGCCGCCCTCGCATCCGTCCGCGCTCACGTGGCCTCAGTCGCGAGCTCTCCGACTCCGTCGACGACGACGACGACGACGACGACGGCTGCGGCGTCGCGACGCTCGGCGTTTGCCGCTCCTTGCCGCCGAGGGCGGCGGAGGAGGGGACTTGCGCAGAACGCTAGCAGCCGGTTTCCCGCCATCGGCACGCCGGGCCAGGGCGGCCAACGGTTGGACGGTAGCGTCGCTAGCGACGATACGCGAGGGTCTCATTGAGATGTCTGCGGCGTCATAATGTATGCTTTCCACTATTCAAATCCAGTGTTGCAAATTGGTTTTGATTCACATGATGCACTTTCGCTCAGCTACGCTGCATGTCGGATTTGTATGTGTACGTCGTAATTAGGCATTGGGCATACTGGAGACTCTTAGCATTTTGTTGCTGTTGACGAATCAAGCTAAAAAAAGCGGAGGAAGGCCGCTGGGGGGCTGGAGCGGGCGGCGCGGCGGCGGGAGACAGCGGCAGCAGCCTGTGAGCGAGGACCGGCCGTGGCGCAGCGTCGCGTCGTCTGCCTTTGTGTGCGCGAGAGAGCCCGGGTGTGCGTGAGTGGCGCGGCGGTGTGAGTGTGCTGTGTTGCCGGAGCTGGAGAAAGGGAGGTGCGCGCGGCGTGTTGGTTGTAGTCGTTGAAGACGCCGCCACCGCCGCCGAGGAAGAGGCGCCGACGCGAAGAAGCGTGAGGAGGAGGCGGTCCGCAACGCGACGCGACGCGGCGACGTGCGGAAGGCGGCGGTGGCGCGAGGACGCGGAGCGGGCAGTGGGAGCGAGTCGGCGCCCAGTTGTGGATACGCGGAGGCCGGCGGGCGCGCTGCTGGCGGGTCGGCGCAGTCGACGGCGACGGACCTCCGCCTCCCCCCCCGCGTCGGCTGCGGCGCCCGGAGGCACGGCCGCTTGGATGCTCCCGGCGCCGCGCTGGATCAGCCGTGACATGAAAGACATGGGCCCCGACATGGTGAGTGTGTGTGTGCGTGCGTGTGCATGCCGGTCGCGATCCTTGTGGCCGCCCTCCGCGCCGGCGGTCCCCTCCCGCCGCGCCGGCCCCCAGCGCAACAAGTTGCGGGCCGCGCGCCGCAGCGCTGCTGGGCTGGAGCGCCGGTGCCGTGGAGCGCTGCGGATCTGGCCGGCCGCGTCCTCTCCCGCCCCGCCCCTCCCCGGCCCCTCGCGCCCGGGTTCTTTGTCTCGCGCGGGCGGAGCGGGCCGGACCCCAGCGCTCTCTCCGGCCCCGGAGCGCTTCTTTGTCCGCGCGGAGACGGTGGAGCGTGGCCGTGCGGTCCGTGTACCGCTCGACTGCGCCGGTCGCCAGCGCGGTGTGCGAGCCGGCTGCCGTGCGCGCGCCCGGCGATAACGGCTATCATGGGAAGGGGAACCTCTAATTGCAGCGATAAGCGGCCGGCGGCGCGCCAGACGGCAGAAGCTCCCGCCGCACCGCGGGCCCACCGCAACTTCCCTCCCCGCCCTTTGTTTCCGCCAGGCGGTCACGTGCCGCGGGTGGCGTTCTCGGGGACCTCGAGACGCCGTGTTTTTGTTTTGGTGTATTTCGGGTCTATCATCGCGCGGCCTGCCTTTGTTTTCTTCTTTTCATTCAGCGGCGTGCGTTTCTAGTTTGTTTCCAAACAATCGTCGCCGTGTTTTCGTTTTGTTTCATTTATTTTCGTGTCGAGTTTTCTCATCCAGGCTTTTATTATGCGGGATCAAGGGCGCGGGTTTTGACACAGGAAACAAATGACGGTCCCTCCTGGATCTCGTTCGTGAAACGCGTTGCCAGCCAGAACCTACGAGCTCCCGCTGCTCATTCTCGCGAATCGTGGCGATTTCGACGCGAAGTTGGTTTTGGAAGCACAGTGCCTGTTGAGGGGGAGGGGGACCGCGTGAAGCTCCATCTCGTGGCGACAGGTGTCGGACCAGGAGATTTTTTGTCCGCGGTAGGAACTGCCTGCAGGAATAATAGAACAACTGGCAACTTACTTACAACGGTAGACGTTCTGTATTTTTGTGCAAATATCTTTTCAGTTATTAATATTTGGACACAAAAGTTTAGTAGTTATAAACTTTAGTTTGGGCCCAGCCAGTGTGACGAGTGTTCAAGAGAACTGCGCCGAATTTTAAATTGCAATGCCGTGCAAAACATTGTTTCGTTTTTCGCATGTGCCTTTCAAAGGAGTTAATAACTTTAGCTGAGTTACCTTTACATTTGGCTTCTATGTGACAAACCTCGTTTCCTAGCAAGTGGCTTCGGAATTAACCAAAAGTAGAAATTCTTGCATGCGTCGTTTCAAGGAAATTAACATTAACGAGCCATTATTCACAAAATCCATCCAGGTCCAGATGCTCCCGTGTCTGCAGGTTCCCGGACTCTCGAGTCCAGTTGCGATAGAACTTGTTTGTGGCTAGTTCAATTTCCTGATAGATACTAGGAAGTTCAATTAATTCTATTGACAAATGATGCAACGGTTACGTTGTAAATTGCTACGAAACAAACTTCAGTCTTCAATACGTTGTTTAATCGCGTTCGGTGATTATTGTAAGTTTGATTTAACTTCGTCTCCTTTCGTTCTTTGGTTTCTCGGGCGTTGGGAGTTCAGTTGGCGCAACTTCAGCGTCCATCTCCAGCCATGCTTTCCGGGTCTTTGAGGTGGTCTGAAGCATGCCTTGTGCCTTTTGTCTCGTTCCGTTTGCATTTGTTCCGATCGCTTTGCCCGCGCCTTTTAGTGTGTTTGGGCACGAAATTGATGTTGGCGAGTTCCCCATGCAGTTGTGCACGAGAAAAATAGATTCAAGATTCTTTCAGTACGGTAATACTATTGGGGGGAACTATTGGTGTAATTTTCTGATGAACGGAAAATGTTGAAGTAAAATTGATTGGAAATATTATGAATCATCACGAGTATTTCAATATTTGAACTACGATGGATTCGTTTGGCATTGTTCCAGTGGATTTGTTTTTAGTTTTTATCGAGTATTATATTGATATCTTGATAAGGAAGTTGACTAATACTACTGTTTTTTCTTCGGAAGCAAGTGAACGACTGATCACAAACGATTCCCAGAAAGAAGATTATGAATATGTATGAATTTATTTGTGATATTTATTAGTACAATGTATGTAGAATGTAAAAGTAGATAAATCAATTGAACCTTTTCACGAGTCTAATAGTGTTCATAAAATGTTAGTGAAGTTCCTTTCAGTGTGAATGTCAGAATTTCAGTATTATCCTGAGAGTTGCGCGATGATGCAAAAGACGTTTGCGAGTTGGTATTGTAAGTACATCGGGGAGAGGAACACTGTTGCCACACACGATGCGGCTATCGATATGTACTCGCCATTTAAGTGGAAAGCAAAATTGTTTCGAACGGCTTGTTGAAGAAATTAGCGATCATGAGATAACACAATCGCAAAAAGAGGGAAAAGTTTCCTACTGTTCAATTGTTTTGCTATCAGGAAGTCCTTTTTTTTCGATCCCAAGAGAAATTTTCTTTATAATAATAATTATTATCATATCAATTATTATCATTATCATTATAATAATAATTATTATTATTATTATTATTATTATTATTATTTTCGGGAGAATGTTGTTAATTGTAGAAAGTTTCAAAATGTTTTCTTGTATAAAATAGAAAACTACGTAGTACAGGTGTCAGCTGCATGTCAGGTATCAATACCATTGTATAGGGTCTGGACAGACCATGTGATACGAGACGTTTTGCCTAAGTTTTCAACATGTTAAATTTGTGGAAATCTGGTGCATACAGAATTCTTTGGAGGGGGGTGCGAATGAAAAAATCTTGCGGATATCATAATATATTGTTCTGTATGAATATCCAAATAATGTAATACGTTAATCTCATTAGATAATTGATTTTTATTAACAGATATACGTATTTCCATACCTTCCCACCTTCGACTCGGCAATGGCTTGAATTGCTTCTATTTATTATTTGCACGAAGCATTACAGTCTTACGTAGTTTCGAATGTGCATCATTTCGCTGCGCGAGCTTCGATGATTCTTTTATCATTAAATGATGCCGTGGTTGTGCCGCCCGCTGAGGAGTGGCATGTGGAGGCCGACGCCCGGCGCAGGCGGCGTCGCGTCGTTCCCGGAAAGGCGGCGCGGGGCCGCCCCGGGGCGTCGCCGGAAATACCCTGGGGCGGAGGGGGGGGGCGGCGGCGGGGCGGGGGAGGAGGAGGAGGGGCGAGGCCGCCTGGTCAGCGTTGCGCCGCGGCGCTGGCCTTCGGCACTCGCCCGGCCCGGCCGGCGTGCTGTGGCGTGATCGCTCGCCACTCCGCGCCACTCCACGCAGAGTGCACTCCAACGCCAGCAGTCCGCAGGACTATTTTTTTGGTCGGTGCGTGTTCGCGGGTGGGCGCAGAGGGAGGGTTGGTTGCAAGGCGTTCACCGGTTCTTTGTCTTCTGGAGTCCTGATTGTAATATTTATCTTTGACCCCGGTGAATAAACGAAGTCAAAAAAACTGAATTTTACAGAGAAGTAAAAAACAACTTTAAACTAATGCTGTAAATAAGAAATTATTGATATTCAAACAAAACCTACGCAAAAATAGTTCGTTTGAATATCATTAATCCCTGATTTAATTCATTTAAATGTTTTTTTGCTCTCCTGTAAAATTAACTGTTTATGACTTATCAGCTTATTCACCGGGAACAAAGAATATAATAAACTTAGTTCGGCGTCTTAGATATCCGTGTTTGAAATGCTGTACATTACTCAGTGTTTGGCATAGTAGGTGTGAAAGTATGAATTCTAAAAGAATAGTTTTTATGAATTTGCTGCATTATGTTTTTTGGGCGTAACAGTTCCCCTACTTTGTAGCGATTTATTTGTTGAATCTCGTAAATTGGGTGCATACAATAAACGATTGGGTAAGCCGGAGAGGTACTTCATCGGTTCTAGTTAGTTTATTTTTTCTTAATTTTGAAAGTGTCATGAACATAATAAAGAGTAATGTTTTTCCCCGCCGTTTTGGGGAGGCGCGTCATCCCTCCCTCAACATACTCACAAACAAACAAACAAATGAATTCCGTTTGGATTTAGAACATCGCGTGACTCGGTTGGATGGGAAATCATTTTCTTGGTTTCACTCGCTTATCATCCAGGCGACAATTATTACTTGATGCAATGGATTGCGAGTGGCAAGAACAGCCATGGAGTATTTCGTGAGCGTCACCTCAAAGTTTTGAAAGGGGGACCATTCAGTAGATACGATACAGGTTGGGGTGGAGGCGACTGTAACATCTCCTTCAAGGGAGACCTGATGTTATGCAGAATAACCGCCCAGTTACTAGGCCTCTCAAATTCTCGACACTCCACTTCTAAGAGCATTAACCGAAGGCCAGGGATTCTTTCGTTTCTCCAAATTACGGGAGTTGCCCTTAAAATCCACCGGAGGGAGTTTTTAATTCGCCCGGCTTATGTCTTCACAAGTGTGTTTGTGTTTCGCCGCGAAGGTGTTGATTCCCTTCACGGAGCTCCCCGTCCGGCTATCAAGGAGCCATAAAAGGAAGATCTTTCCATGTGCGGATACTCTTGAGTTACTGCACATGTATTTTGTCAATAAAGTAATGATGAATGTGAATAGGGAACACAATTATAAAATTTTGGAGTGGATTTGTTACTTGCAGTTTGATTTTCATGACAGTAATAACACTAACTTCTGAGCGTTTTTCCTATCCGATAAAGAGAACGAGAGACTTAAAACACGATTTTCAGCTCATTCATGTTTCTGCCTTCACCAATTTTGTACATTGAGACATTAACACACAAAGCAGTATCGATGTTTCCCCATTGGGAATCATGTTTTTATATTCTAGCCATGCTACGTACTTACGTAGCAAAGAGAAGGAATTGTAATGCTGTAGCCGAAAGTATCGGCTTTTCGTTAGAAAAACTAATATTGTGGGGCCCCCAATATCGGAAATAAGGATATATGTTGTTTTTATACAATGATACTATTTACGTTCGCATTTTTTTACAAATTTAACTGTAATTACTGAAAAATAATAGTCTTTGAAGGAAGAATTTTATTTATTTATTTATTTATTTATTTTACAAATGCGAATGTGTACATTTGTTTGAAGTTTCCACTCGAAATATACTTTATTCCTCCACATTTTAATGTTAATTACTCAATTAGGTAGTCCCTGATACGCACGTGGCGCGTCTGTAGGGTTCCCTGAAGGTTGGTATTCTAATAGATGTAGTGTAAATTTACATTACATGACATGTTACTTCAAACGAGAGGGGTGATGGAAGAGACTTGCCCAGCGAATCAGTAGTTTCAGAGCAGTGTCGAAGCAGACCGCGTAAACACGTGTGTTTATAGCGTAGTGAAACTGAAATGTGCAGATGAATGAGCGCAAAAGAAACGCACACTGCAGAGCCAAGATCAGTTGTTTGAAATGGTGGATATGTGATTGTATACATAACGTGACGATTGTATTCTGTGTACTGAAAAATCACCACAGAGACCGTTTTTTATGTAATTTTTCTTTTCCTTTTTACTTCCCATTTTAAAAATTGTTATTTGGCTAATTGTCGCCGTCCTAACACAATATCCAACGTTTTCGTTACATATTTTTACATATTTAGCCCTATATTACATATTTTGCTATTTTCACGAAAATAGTTTTTAATTCTATAAATTTTTTTCATTTTATACATATTTGTTATGAAAAGTGTTTTTAAAAAAATCAGCACTTCACTATTTCTGCGTGCTGTCACTGCAGTTCTGCCATGTGAACGCGATACGATGTTTTCAGAGACCGGCGCGTCTGCTTCAGTTTCCACAGTAGTGGGAGGTGCGAGCCAGAAGCTTAATATCTTTTTAACCTTTAGCTGTGAAAAGTGCAAAGTGTGCATCAACGTGTGCTCTCCAAATGAATTTTAAAATGTATTGTTTTTAAAATTTGTTCAGGAATTTTTTATAAATGTAATTTCGTATTATGGTAATGTGTTCAATAATTAGTACATTTTAATATTATATATTATATCCGATTTTACATATTTATTACATCATCTTACTGTTCATTATAGATTTATGTACATATTTTGACGGTTCATACGTACTACCTATTTTTCTGGTCTCTAATCATTGCCATCGGCAGTAGCTGAAATTGTAAAATGGCGTGAATGTGGCAAAAAAATTGTAATTTTGTACTTACTTTAAACGTGATCCATTTATTACGCATGAAGAATTGCGATGATAGTCAATAGAACCATTGTCAGATTCAGAATAAAATACTTTTTCTTCCTCCTAAACGAATAAATTTCATGTGAAATCAGTGATTGACTACTGCAATACTCTACCAACGTGTAATAAAATGTCATAAGCGAGACACGACTAGTTCCCGTTTTAGTGGTGTGCAAAAGTTTCTTATTAGTACTGTTTTAGAAATATGCCGTGTGAATGATTTATTATTCTGAAGAGTGCTATGATGTTTATCCCGAATTATCAAGCAGTCGTCCGTTTCTCGTGCACATCCTGCTTATTGCGAAAGAAGGAAATTGTGCAACGGGTGAATTCGAGATCGCCAAAAGCCAGCGTTGACAGCCGGGAAGATGACAGCTTCGGATCTCGTGCTTCAGCGGAGGGATACATTCTGGTTTGTTTACATCCACTTGTTGCGTAAAGAATAGGGCGGTCTTTAAATTTGTCCACCCGGTAGGAGCCTTCAGCAATACCTTTTTATATTGGATATCAATACATCAACTGCATCAAACAGATGTAATTAGTTCTGAAACGCGATGGAACGTAGTCGCAAGGCAGGTTAGATGTAAATTATGAAACAACACCTGCAGTGCTTCTGCTGCTTAGCACGGGTACAGAGCTCTATCAGTCGCCAGCAGGAAGACGTCACTGTGTTTCTCACAGCAGGTCACTAATGTCCCACTCTCATCGTTTGACAGTTTTTCGATTGTTTGGTGCTTGTATTTGGGCATCACTTGTCAAGTTAACACAGTAGATTTACATTTTCACCGTTTATTAAACCTGTTACGTTTCCAAAATAATTTCCTTGTACATTAGTTGTTTCGTTGCCGATTTAAGACCATCGCCAATTTCGAAGCGAATGGATTTCATTGTTTCTGTGTACAAATCGGGGACATAGTTCTTTCTTGTTGTATCTTTGTGCGGAATTCTCACGTGAGTATTTTGCAGAAATTCACGTAGCACTGTGTTGCTTAATTTCCAGTTTGGAACATTTGTACAAATCATATCACCACACAAATCAACTGAAAACAGATTTTTGAGGCCCAGGACTTTATAAAATAATATGAAGTTTAGCAAAATATTTAAAATATAGTAAATCCTCATTAACACGTATTTCAAGGGTTCAAAGTTATGGGAGTTGTGTTATAAAAATTCGTGTTATCCGAGTATTATCAATATCCGTATTACCGTTATCGCATGTCAGGACCCATGCTTTGTTCGTGTTACAGCGAAAGTCGTGTTAAGCGAGTTCGTGCTAATGAGGGTTTACTGTATAAAAATAATTGTAAAAATATGTAACGAAAATTGGCGTGTATTAGGATATCCTTAATTCCCCGAGATCACACTTGTGCGAACTAAGCATAGACAAAATGTAATAATTTAACAACTCGGACTCTACTCATTAGATAACTGCAAGAATATTGTTTTAAATGTTCTACATCTAGGTCCAGCAGTTAATACCACGCGCCCGAAGGAACCTGCTTGAGAGTTGTATTGAAGGTTTGAGGCAGTCTGCCCGTCGTTTCTTCTTTCCCAGTCCTGTTCGCGGAATCGTTGTAGTCGGCGTTGCGTCTAACGGTGACCACTACAATCAGGACCGCGGTCTGGTTCTCGCTCACGAGGCGTAATCCGCCTGCGCAGATAACGGTACGATGGCGACGGGATGGCGGAGGCGGCCGGTCGATGTTTATCAGGGGGGGGCGTGGGAGGCGGCGTGGCGCCGACGCGTCTGTCACCGGCGCCGCGGGGGAAAGGCATCGCCGTCGCTGTTATTATTTCTCTTAACTGCTGCAGCTGTAGAAAGTTTGACCGCCCGCCCGCGCGTTCCAGCAGGCGGCGCTGGGGAACGCTTTGCGAGGTGGAAAAACGGAGCTCCAAGATCAGCAGCAAGAAATAGCCTCCCTATCCTTGCGATCCGAAAGCTTAGTAATAAAAAGTCCACAACATGTTTATGAGCAAAAAGTGAAGATTAAATAATAATAATAATAATAATAATAATAATAATAATAATACCTTAATATATGTACGTATTTATTGTATATACTCTTTATGAGAAACTTCTCTACAAAGAAACAGTCTACATAAGTATACTAGCGGAACCTGGCAGATGTTGTTCTGCCCTTCATCTCTCTCTGTCTCTCCCTCTCCTTCCTTCTCCCTTTCTCTCACCGCCTCTCTCTCCGTTTATCCGTCTCTCCCTCTCCCTCTCTCTGTTTCCGTCTCACACGCTACTTTCTTGATTTCCTCAGTCTCGCCCTGCGTCACACGGCAACACTCGGCAACTATGAAGCCCTGGTGGAACGCAGTTTGAATTGACATTGAATTAAAATGAAGCTCAGTTTTTTCTCCAGCTCGATCTAGTGGAGTTGCAACAATATTAGCAGAACATAAATCTTCTGGGAGAAAAAACACGTAGCCAGCTTTCATGGATGTCGGTCTCACGGGTCGCACTTCGCCGCTCATATATATATATATATATATATATATATATATATATATATATATATATATATGTACGCACTATAACAAAATCACGTACTTGTTTCTTTAATTTTGTTTATAAATACTTCATTAATGTGGGTGGTAATTTCGATGAGATTCTCGTTTTGGTTGAGAGAAACAGGAGGAAATATTGAGAATTGTTTTGGACCGAAACCGTGTTCGTTCTGTGAAAGATTAGTGCAATGTTGCGATTCAGAGCAAATCTAGGATTCTATTCGGAATGCCGTACTTACCGAAATCAGTCAAAAAACTCTCGAGAACTCCGTTTTTTTCCCCCTATTAGGTAATTTAGTATGATGATGAATCACATTAGAATGGAAGTTTTGGTCAACCCAGGCATTCAAGGCTAAAGCTACCCTCAGAAAATCTTTGTTATATATTCAGAGGCGCAACGGTTTTTCGAGGGAGTTGTGCAGCTCAAGGTCTGGTGCCCAACTATCTTTCTGTTAAAGAGGAATTTCTTTTAAAGAGTATTACTAATTGATTTTTAGCTATTTAACAACGTAAGCAATTGTGATGTTGAAGAACCTTCTTTATTTCGTAAAATTAAAAGGAACGATGTATGTGAATGTGTCTCATCAACGGTCCCTGTTGAAGGGCCCAGGAGGTTTAATCTTGGATACACTTCGGCAGATGTATATTAATTATTGGTGTATGTAAAATGTTAACTAAAACTAAATCAATCATGCGCAATCCACCACTATCACTAGGGAACACTGTTTTCTTGCGTAGACAAGTACTTGCATTAATGTTCTTACAGGAGAAGAGTTTAAGAATGTGTTGGGACACCGAACGATGTACGTCATCGGTATTCCATTATAATTAAACGATACCATGATGAAATCACGGCTTTCTTTCCTTTCACTATCACATTCCGGAGAAAAGTAATTTCTGAGAGAGGCTTTTAAAGTTCTTAAAGGCATATAAATTGCGAAAGACGTCTTCCTTCACGAACGATTAGGAAATTTTTGTATGTTTAGGTTTCTTGTTAGAATTTTAATTTTTGTCAAACTCCGTTTGAAATATAGTAAAGAGATCAGCAATTTAAGTTATCATTCCCAGAAAAAATATGTTCTAGTGCCATAGTAACACTGTGGGCTCTCTCCACCATTCACAACTTTTACTTGTAATTATGAAAACCAGTTTTTCTCTTTATATTTGTAACGAATTTGATTCAAATGAAATTCCAAGAATCAAAAGGGTTGTAGTGGTTGAACATCATGGATATTGAATAAAATTGACTTCACATTTACTTATCGGCTAACATTTTGTCGATATCTCTTTTGGTTGACCTATTTCCGCATGATAGCGCTTTACTTTAGCATGGTCACTCCTTTGGCGGGCGCTGCGGGAAGGTTCGTTCAGCACCGTTGAGAAAGGGACAACAAATTGTGGTTGTGGCATAAAATGAACAATCGGTCCTTTTACGTTCGCCAGACTCCCAAGTTGCTTTATGGAAATCGCAGAGGTCGCTAAGGAACTACAAGAGCGACCACACACGTGGGCAAGAACGTGGGCACACAAGTATTTTGTCAAACAAGTTACAATTTTGTAATTTGAACGCTCAAAGTTATTTCGGATTACCATTACTTTAATGTCAAATACCACATTCAATGCAATCAAAATACAGCACAGTTGTATGTCTTTCACTGGCTGTTTCACTTAAAACCACTGATATGTCTGCGTTTGCATCTCGTTTTTTTTTCCCCAAGATTTTTGCACTTATCTTGTATTTTCTAAGTCTTACATCTCTCAGCCTCTCCCTCTCCCTCTCTCTCTCTCTCTCTCTCCGCACGTGCGCAAAAGGGGAGAGCGAGAAAGGGGAGAAGCGAAAAGATGTAAGCGACTTTAAAAAAAGAGTAAACATTTAAGTGCATTTATACTTAGATCTTGGACGTTAGAATCGAGGCAAAAGATCCAAGATACATTATACTGGGGTGTGATTACTGTGAATCTAACTGAACTTTTTTTTAGGTTCTAGTTCTCATTGTGGAGACTTGATACAAAACTTCTTGTTTCTCTGGTGTTAAGTCAATTGCCCTTTCACACTGGAAAAACTTGTTTCTAGTTTCTCTATCAACTAAGTGCCGGGTTTGTAATTTAGGATGAGTATTTTTCCCCTCAAACAAGGAAGGCAGATAATTATTCTGAAAGGAGCGTCATTATCCAGAAAAAAGGCGAGATTCAGAAAAAGAATTTGACGTGCTTCTTCGTCTTCTCTCGTATTTAATTTCTATGCGATTTTAGAATGGTAATATAACTTTTTGTAAGAGATATGGTGTATGATTTTTTTAAACTAAATATTAGCCAGTAGGTAATGTTTTAGCCTTTCTTTAAGTGTTTGGAACAGTTTTCCGTGTTTTTATTTAAGAAGTCCGCCGTACCATCCAGCAGGTATTATGTGATCAGAAATACACAGCCATGCAATTCCTACCAGAAAATTTCCAGACTCGTGTGTCTTGATTACAATGCCAGTAATATAACATACGTAATAAACTTTGCATATTTTTTAATTTTAAAATCCGTCTTATTGATAGTGAGTTTTATTTGTGAATTATGTAGTCATATGTTATATTGTTCATTTGCAACACTACAATTCTTTCAAACGTTTTATCTTGCACTGTCACATGAACGTAGATAAGGTGTTATTGGTTGTTACAGTACAGTCTTGTAGACTGTTACATTTTTTATCGTGGTACATTTATCATTTCTGAAATCCGTAGGAATGGCAAGTTAACTCGTGTTCGCATTGTATCTGTAATCTCTGGCACGATGTTGTGTTTTTCTGAGACGCGGGATGGAAACATTTTCTACGTGTCACGTCTCCGATGCCTTAGACGATTTACAAATATTTTATTATGTAATTATTGGAGTTTTTTCATTAAATAAGGTGGTTGCGAAAAAATAGTCTCACTGGCAGACCAAGAAGGGCTTAAAGAAGGTACCGGAAGACGCTTAACAATGACGGGTGGTTGGTTACATGTACGTTACTTTATTATTACATCTAGGTTTAAAGGAATAGTTGAGATGTGATGTTTTCCCCTTTCCATCTCATGTAAAGATTCGAAAATCTGACAACACCCCGAATTGAAGCAACCATTTAGACAGTTTGCACTTTAGTGGTGGTGACTACATGAATGCAGTTTTCTTGTTCTTCTGCATTTTTATGACATTTCGTGTTGTCGGCAAGCCCAAATGTCATTCTTCAATGCTAAGAAACGTCATCAAATCCACTGAAAGTTTGGCGTCATCAGATCCACTGAAAGTTTGGCGTGAATTCTTATCGAGTCCTGTATACGTTCCCGGACCTGTTATGCCGTCGGTGGCATAGCACCCATATCCCCGTTGAAGACACGCAGCGTCAAATGACGTGTTTTTTGTTATTTTATCTTCATTTAACCACTCTTGAGAAATATTTCATGTTGATTGTCTGCTTTTAGGTAGCCACGTTTCGTCGAGCATTTCTCTTAAGGTGTGTCTAATGTCACATCTCGAATTATGTCATCTTAAAAGTACCTTTACGTTACATCAAGTACATTTATGTGAGCGAAAAAAGTTTTATTTCTATTCCGTATTTTGGAGAGTGAAAATAGATGAGACATTCTGATTCTGTATTGATAGCATAAAGCATTGGTCTCCAACTAAATGCCTTATCTGTCATTCATTGTGTTAGAGTGAAAAACGCACACTTTCACCAATTCATCTGCAAGATATAGGGCGGTCTTTCACGTCCTTTTGTTTTTGATGTTGATTATCGCGATCGCCTATGAAATGTTTCATTTATAATATAAATGAAGAATAAGCAGTCAAATTGATTAGTTACATTTAACATGGGGTTCTGTACATCACTAAATTCCATTGTTATTAAGCTGCTCAATCTTTTACAAATTTCGTATGGGTACTACGGGGAAAATTGTGGTTGTACGATTGACGCGTCATAGTTCGAAATCTGTCATACGTGCGGTTGAAAGTTTTTGGTACAAAACCGTTTCAGAACGTTACTTCCGATGATTATGACATCGCTAACGCTAGTGTGTATCGAAAACGAAATTTCGCCAGCCCTCGGGACTCTCGCTACCTACTCAACGTGCTTCGCCCCGAGTTCAGCGACACTGCGGTATCACCGCCCCTGATTGCACTGGAATGGCCGTAATCAACGCGCCACGTATCCGTGTAATTAATACGTCAATGCGCTCGCGGGTATTCGTGTCCGCGGGCGCACTGTTCATCCGGCTCCGCAGAGAGCGTAAGTCTGGTTCGTCTGCGAGGTAACTGGGTAATTGTTGAAACGTGTGATTTCCGTTTAAGCTAAACCTTTACTCGCAGCAAATTTTGCGTTTTTTGAAATGCGACTCGGAACCAGGTCCCGCGAAACCATACTTTTGAAATATTTGAATTTTATTTGCAGTTCAGTACCTAGTATTGAATAGTCCGAAAGCAGATTGGAACTGGTGTCCGGTTTGTGTCGTGCCTTAACAACACGAAGTGATGGAAACCCTTCGGTCTGTTTTGTCGCAGGGGAGAGAAGTAAAATGGAGGGTAAGAAAGGTTTCGGTCGTGGAAAGTGTACCTCTTGGTTGGTACACTACTCATCCATATCCCATCCTCAGAATGATTGCTGGATGCTCGAAAGATGCCAACGAAGTAAAATTGAGCCTTACGTATAGGTAACAAACTCCTAATTAAAGAGTAAGGAGAATGAGAAAGAAAATGAGAAAGGAAATTCATGGGTGTGAGAACTCAGAAATGAGGGAAGCGAATGATGTGACGTTCGAAACAAAAAAAATCATCAGGAGTAGATAAGTGCGTGTACAGGAGAAAAAGCTGTAATGGTACAACGGACTCAAAGTCTCGAGAGATAACGTTTATGTCACAATGAAGCCAGATTGTGACCTCCCGTTATTCTTCAATATCTGAAATTAAAATTAAGTACTTTTCCATTGAAGTGGGAAAAATGTGGTGAGACCGAAATATCATTTTGAGCGAATTTAACTTTGTAATCGTCATAGTGATTTGACATAAGTAATCACTAAGCTAATTAAGTACTTTCCATATTGCCTAAAAAACTCGTGTAATTACTAGCAAATATTGATTCTTTAAAACTCTTATTAGAGATTTATTGCTGCGGACTCTGACATGGACTTCAAAGAACAAAATGTGATGTGATGTACGAAATTGTAATTATTTCAGTCTTACTGTTATCGCTGTTAGACTTCATGCATTGATAATTTCTTTTACGTATCATTAACATTTTTGTGATTTTAACTTCAATGATCTATGCGAAATATTTTACTTGAATCGATGTTGAATACTTTAAAATGTGCTTGTGCTTGTGAACATAAATCGAGAACGAAAGTCAAACATTTATGAGATTAACAACGTATGTCCCGGACTTACTGAACTCGTGGTTTCATGATTTTTTTCGATTTTCTTTAGAATGCCTTTGTCGAATCGCGGTTAGGATTAATGTAAGTGTTTACTGATAAACGGCGTGAAGACATCATTTGCGTACATCAGAGGTACAGATGTGAAGTCTACGTTTTCGGTGCAACGATTCTGTATTAACTCGAAGCATTATTCGATGCGTGGTATTAGGATTCTTCGCGTCGTTCCTGGCTTTACGTAAGTGTCATTTCTACTTTCTGCTGGTTTGCCTCGTCTGGTAACAATGATGCAGCAGCGTTACCGTTGGTAACCTAGCTGTTACAAATTACCACAACCTGGTGTACGGTTGAGGGGCGGTACTGGTTCTGCCTTATGGCAGGGAGGGGGAACCCGTCGGAGGCGGCAGGCAGCTCCTCAGTGTGGAGCGTCTCGTTAGAATCGTGTCAGTTTTAAGGGTGTCTCTCATGGTGTGTCACGGTGCATCGTCTCCTGCGATGTATAGAATTGCAAAACTTTATGTGGACCGCATTGCACATTTGAATTACATTTACGGATTGTGGGCTCTTCCTTTCCAGCAAGAGGTGTAACGCGTGGTTTGTGTGCTTTGAGAGCTTGCTTAATGTAACGTATTACGCAGAACTCTTTCGATAAAGCGAAGTTGAAAAAACTGGATGCATCAATTGAAGGCCGTGGGGCGAGCGGATGTCTAATGGAGGCCCGTGTGTGTACGCAAGTGACTAAATACTTCATCATGACTGCTGTGCTCGAGGCGCAGGAAAGTGGCGATTCGCGTGTGTTAAATGTGCAGGTGAGCTGCGATCGGCATGCCCTCTTGTAGAAAGCCATCACTTACGTGTCCTTACCTTTCTCCTCGCGGGGCCCCATTATTAGAGTAACTTTGACGATTTAGACAACTCCGTGGAGGGTTACTGATCTTATTGCAGAATCGTGACTGAATATCTTGAATAACATAACGCGTTTTGTTTATGAACGTATTGTTTTCATTCTGCGTACGTACCATGCTTGGCGAGGCGATCGCTATTCGCTTTCGAATGTTAATACTCTAACTAAGCACGTTATAAGGTAGATATTTTACGGGCGAGACACTTCCACTCTAATGAGAAATCGTTTAAAGTCTAGGAATTATTGCCAAACAGGCTGATCATGAGAGATTTAAAAGCTGGATGCACGGTTGCAAAAGACTCAGATTCTTTGGCAACTGGCACCACTCTAACTGCTCTAAAACGTCATCGTGATTCTCTAGCAAGATCTTCATATTTTTCTTTTTTCAAAGATTATCTCCACCATTCATGACCGAAAGTTAAAAATACACCATGATGAAGATTCACTAAAACTGTTTAGTTAATAACATCCGACTTAATTGTCAAGACGTTTTTTTCTATTCATTGACAACCTTTTAAATTATCATAGATAATTACGAGTAATAATAAATTAGGAAACTTTCAGAATGACCTTCGTACAAGAACATGGAAGTATCACAATTTTAAACCTCAATTGCAATAAGCGTGCATATCTGTTTATAGGCTGTGTAGAAAAATACAACAATCTGTTTTATGATATTTCTAATTACATGTATTGGCTTACTTTTCAATAATCGTAATTATGTTTTTAAAGTAAATAAAAGTGAATGGTTCTGTTTTCCGATACATCTTATATGAAACAAACCTAATTTTATTATATTTTAAAAATTAGCGATCCACAGTTTGAGAGCCCTCGTGTTGATCGCAAGGCTGAGTGGGAGCGGGCGTAGGTCCCAGCCCGTGAGGCGCCTCGGGCGCGCCTCCAACGTCTTTATCGCAGGCGGGGGGAGGGGGTGGCGGTGGGGAGACGTCCGAGACCCACGCGCCAGCATTGGGGGCGGCCTCGCTGCTTATCAGGCCGGGCAGCGATTGACCCAGGCGCGCGACGTATTGGACGCCTTGGCCAGCGAAGGACGCAGCCTATTATGTGTGTGTTTCGAGCGAAACTATTTTACGGTAGCTATTTTTGTGAAGGAAAATGGTGTTCTATTCCAAAACGAAAGCATGTTGGCTATATTTGGCTTGTGATTATATATTTCTTTTCTGCATCATGCTCGTAGGTTCGATCGCGTTGCTTAGGCAGTTTTTTTAGTACTTGTTCGTGCGTCTTTTTATTCTTCTAATTGCAGAAATACTTTGGTGAACAGTTTTCTGAAGAGACGTTTGTCACTAATACACATCTGCTAAGTTGGAATGAAAAAATAACCGGATTGTTTTTGTCCTTCACTTCCACGAAACTAATGAAGCGGGGAAAGGTAATAGTGTTTCTTGCGAAATTTTCCCATAAGATCCGGTCGTGTGGTTAGCGTTCTGTAGATCCGCCTTCTTCCTTGTCAGAGCGGCTGGGAGTCGTTCGCAGAACGTGTGGTGATCTAGGAGCGAGGTTTCACGAGGCGAAAACGCAGGTGACAGTGCTTGTGTTCTTTTTTCCTGCTCTCCGTCGCCGCAGCAGTTCTCCGCGCACCTGGACTCCAGGAGGCAGGTGGTGCGATGCCGGCTTGTGCGTCGCCGCCATCGCTGCACCACGCTACCTGTTACATAAGCGGCGCGTGGCCGGGCCTCACCACATCCACGCCAAGCCCGGTCCCTCCCCCCTCCCGAACATCCAACCACCCGCGCGCCCGGCACCTCCAGACCAAGGAATGTGCGGGCGGCCTACCTGCCGCAGGTAGCGTCCCTCCGACCGGCGCCCTGCATTCTCCAGTGTTCTTAGTTCTGCCCCCTCTGGCGTTGCTCTCCCTACTGATGTGCTTTTGTCTAATGGCATGCCCATACCAATTGTTTTTACTTTTAGAGCAATGTGTCTTATGCTGAGAAAGCCTGCCGGGTTTTCCTGGCTTCCGAAGGAAGGTTCTTTGGCAATGCAGAACATGCTTCAAGATTGAATTTTGAGTATTCTTACTATGCCATTTGGTACCGTAGATTCTTCTCAGTCAATATGGCTGTTTATTTTTATAATTCGTATATTCTGTATTACATTCCCCCACCCGAATATTGTGAATTATAAGTTAATTTGTGGAAATATAATATAATAACAATAATAATATAATGATTACAGTAATAATACCCCCTTGTCTTTTTTTATTGCAAAACATAATGTAAATGAGGGTTAGAGTGCCTAATATGGTATGTTCCTGCAATTCTCTGGTCAAATACTCAGGCACTTATTACATCTATAACAATTACATCTATATCAAAACGTGCTTGTAAACGTGAATACTGATATTAAATCATAATTATTTTGAAATAATTAAGAGTACCATGAAGTTGTTGCTTTAGAAAAACGTTTCATTTGAAATTTTGTAACTCCTATGTTTTTCATTTTCGCAAGTAGGCAATATTTATACAGGTTAGGTTGACTTCGACTCGCGTACTTTTCGATCTGCGTTGAATGTCAGTCCACATTGCTTTCATTGTGATTTGTTAAATGGTTTGTGGTGTGTGATACAAACTTTTAAGTTAGTGTTGTTTCCTGTCTGACTCTGATCAAGATTTGTGGAGCAATAGCTTCTACGGCGTGAGCCAGAACTTCTCTTGCAATGATTTTCTTAGTTTTAATTACTACTTAGGGTGCCAGGAGAAGTGTATACATTAGTATCACGTTATTAAAAAATGAATAAACCATGTTGATTAAAAGAGAAAGGTTCTTTGAGCGGATAACTTCAATATCTTAAAGAAACGTGCCCCGTGACAGTTTCTTTTTGAGTGCTTATGTTAATTTTATTTTTAAAAAAATTGGTCGATGAGGGTAATTTTTCCCCTTACAATCTTGAACTTAGATTTTACTTTCATTGAAAGTATTTTTGGGGATACTTCACTGTGGTCGTTTGAACGATTATACTAACTTAAAAAGTAACGCCCATAAGCCACATGCCGAATTCACTATTTCTTTGAGGTCGTGTAAAACCATGGTCTTTGTACTCATAACATCAGGGTATTTTTTGCTTTGAATTGTATTTCTTACTTAAAAAGTGGATTTTATGACGCATGTCACTGCAGTCAGTTTGCGTAAACCCCACTTGTAAAGTGAAAAAAAAAGATACTTCTCGTACCCACGGTTCGTTGTTGGTAGGAAGCCCTCATCGATCCTAAATGTTCATGTTGGTCATTAGCGTAAATGTTTGTAAGGTGGAAAGAAAGGTTTCTCATTTGAGGCGAGATAGTTTATGCAGAGTGATTAGCTAATATTATTCAACGCTTCGTTTAGTAAAAAACATTGGATCTTCCTTGCTTGTACGTTTGTAGTGAACGAACAACGCCTTCTAGCCCCCATTTATGCCGCAACGAAGCCTACTTCTTTACAATTACGAAGTGAGAGCTGGAAGATTTGTCCAGTTGGTGCCCGTTCGAAATGAAGATTACGCCAGCCTACGTGCGCGCCGCCCACTGAATCGAGAAAGTCCGACTCCCAAATATTAAGAAATATTACGACGTTTAATGCTGGTGCGATATGGAAAGTTGAGGCGTGCTCGTTGGCTATGAACTTCTGCGTTGCTCTCACTACACGCGGCGGGGACAGGTGTGAACAATGGCGCATGCTTAAGCCGCAAGATCGCTTATGCGTGTCAACATGTGGGTAAGAAGAAAATGGCGTGTGGCAGGACGTGACGTGGGCGCGGCGTGTTGACCACGGCGCAGATCTTGCACAATCCTCTGTGACTATCCCTACCTATTGTGTGATTGTAAGAGTCGTTGATTCAGGTCTTGAGGGAGAGCGAACTTCGCGTTTTTTCCGCTCGGCTTCGAGTGCAGCTCGTAAAGAGAGTTCAAGGATCCACTTCTTTGTTTCGCTCTGGGAGATGATGACGACGACGCATGTTGAGAGTTTGCTTTCGTTTTGCGTTCATTGCGCGGATGTTTCGACACGATAAAAAAAGAAGCGGGTGGTAAGCCTTGGGAGGAATGGTGAGGTTTGTTTGCGTAGATTTTCTGTTTAGACGATTCGTTTTCGCAAAACGCGTTCACAGATTACATTTTGGCAAAGTCGCACTTAGTCGTGAAATTTTACTGCTAGATTTACGCTAACACTGACTTGCGTTACGATTTTTATATTTGTTCGTTGTATAAGAGTAGCAACTATAGTAGCGTTTAGTTATGGAATGATGTTTTGATGTCTGGATCTTTAATTTAAATGATGCGACGTATTTGAGTAAATGCAGGGAAAATTCGAAGTAGGTATTGGAGGTAATTGTAACTAATGCGGATGTTGTTTCAAAGAGTGCAAATTTTTTTAGCATTGCCTTCTGAGAAATACTATATTTTTTATTAGTTTATGATTATGAAAAATTGTGTGAGTTAGGATTCACTGTACGAAATATATCTATATTTGAGTAGACATTTAAAGTTAGTCACTTGTATGAAATTAACTATATTGGAATAGAACAGGGGTGGATTTATTACGAAATTATTTCAAAGTTGAAATATAAAATAACTGTATACTTTGTGCCGATATGTTAATAAAATGTGCACTGGAGAACTTCATCCGTTTCCATCGTATATTTTGGAAGGAGGCGTATTTTGTAGCTCGGGCGCATGTGCGCCCCGTGAGCTGGGGAAAGGGGGGAGGCCTGGTGGTGCGCCCTGTGTTAAAAATAGCGGCGAGAGGGTTATCTGGGAGAGGGTGGTGGAGGGGCCGCTCGGTGGCGCGCCTTGGGGCCCCGTCCTCACGAACCGGGAGGGGGACGAGGACTTGGGGAGGGCGCCTGTTGCAGCTTGCTTTGCGGCTCAAAATTTTCCACTCGAAACTGTCCCTGAAAATATCCTTATTTTGTTCCGCGTGGCACCTAAGTTGACCCTGGGTCTAATACGAATAGAACTTGCATTTAATTTTGTCGGACTGGTTTCATTTTTCCTTGAATATAATTACAACCCCCCTTACGTTTTCCAAACGTTAATTAGATGGACAAATACTAATGAATACGCTTGTGTTGATTCATACCTGGAATGATGGAGAGGGTCCCTGTATTTGACGTTGGTGTCAGAAAATGGTTTAGGAATATAAGGTCGTCTTTGAGATTGTTCCTTTGAACATCGCCGTTCAGTTTACTGCCGAGAACAGTGATGTAGAATAAGCGTTGACACATTCTTAATGATTTAAAGAAAGTTGTATTTCATGTTAGTTCGAAGACACTTATACCGAATGTCCCACCAACTATGGGCCACCCCCATAACTTCTGAACTGTTCACGGTATCCACATACAGTTTTTCTCTCACAAAAATGCTGTATCATGGGGCAAGTAATATGCCGTTAAGGTATTGTTTGAAATATTTTGATTTCGAGAAATTTAATCATCTTGAATTTTTAAAAGGAAGTATATATTTTTCTCATCAGCAGTGGAGAGATCATAAAAAGAGGAATACAATGATGTATCATATGCTGGTATTTTGATAGAAATTTTAGTATAAATATAGTCCTTTCTGACACGTGATTTTAACTTACACGGACATTATTTCCTGTAGTAACCCTTTGCAATTGTCGCCTTTGGGGAAGCAGGCCTTCGCTTCGCGGCGCCGCCGTCCGTAACAGGCTCGGGGCCGCGTAGACTACCTTCCCCAAAGGTGACAGTTGCAAGGGGAAATATTGTCCGTTTAATTTAAAATCACATGTCAGAATGTCTATTTTTGTACTAAAATTTATACCAAAATACTAACATATGATATTTCATTGGATTCCTCTTTTCACGGTCTATCCATTAATGGCGAGAAAAAAATCTATCCATTTAAAAAATTAAAGATTAAATTTCACAAAAAATAAAAATATTACGAACAATGTCTATACAGAATATTACTTGCCCCATGATTCTGCATTCTTGAGCGAAATCTATATTTCGATATCGCAAACCGTTTAGAAGTTATGGGGGTGGCCACAGTTGGTGGGACATCCTGTATATTCATTCGTCAATAATCTGAGTGGAATTCAGTAGGGAGTTGCTTTGTAAGAAAGTTTATAGAATATTCAAGTTTGCATGACAGAATTAAATACCCAACGAAAGCCTAATCATGCCATTTAAGTCGGAGTTACTTCAGGATTATGAGAGATTTCGGAAACCAGTGAAGTGTTTTGAAAGCTTACAATACGCTCTAAGGGCGATGTATTGCCTGGGAAAGTGAACTACATGAGCATAGTTCACATGGGCCGAATGGCCGAAAACGAGCATAAATTTTGGCACTGGCAGGGGACCTCTTCCAGTTTGTTAAGTTCCCACGCCTCGTGGCCTCGTGTGCATGTGTGGTCCCGCGCAATCGCCCTTGCACGGCCCCATATACCCGCGAGCGCGGCTACCAACTGCCATACATTTCGAGAGGGAATTCGGAATATTGGGTGGGGCGAGCCACGTGGCCGCCAGGCCGGGGCGAAGGAAGTTTCTTTACAAAGGCACGGAATTCATCAATTGTCAGGAAAAATTTTAGAATACATCAAATCCTGCTCAATGCGGAATCTCTAGAACGAGTATTTTTTTCGTATCAGACTAGATTCCGCATTATACAATATATTCAGTAGAACCTATGTTTGGCGTGACCACTGTTCTAGTTCACATGATACAGATTTCCGCATTATACACGTGCATTGAGTAAGTTTTACTGTATTAATTTCTGATATTTAAACTGTATTTTTCGAATGCATAAGGTTTATTAAGATAATGTTGAAAATTGTCGCGGTCATCATTACGCTAGAACTTTGTTGAATTAAACACTATCGTTATAAGGTTTCACACGACAAGAAATTGTTTTATATCAGGGAATTTCATTTCTGGGCTTTGGTGGCCACCCTACACTCTTAGCGTGACTGCCCTGCCTTTATAGCCCTGGTTAGGGACACTGCTATACTCAGTTTCACGTTTTGATACTAGTATGCATAGGCAATTGTGCCGAATAAGTGATTTCCTTGATGATTTCATGTAGCAACAACTCCAGTGAATTGGACCGTCTTTTTTACTTGCTAAGGAATAAATCTGTTAAAATTATATCAACATTCTGTTAATAATTTCCCATTACCCACAATGCGTGCGCAGTGGGTGCTAGACCTTGTGTTGTCACCAGTGCGGTGAACCGCACTAGTGTCGCAGTGCGGAGAATAAAATTATTGTAAGGTATGTTTTCCTGTGGCTTTTCCAATGTTTTATATTCGATGTTTTTGAGTCAATGCGTGTGGTGAGTGTCTGCTTTCGCATGGGAGTAGGGATTGTGGTTTGGGGAGCTCTGGCGCAAGGTGCAAGAGCTGCATGGATTCGGTCTCGAGTTTCTTCTTCGGCTTTATTCCCCGCCGACGGCGATCTCCGCCCGTCATACGAGGGTTTGCTATCTTCACATATGTGCATGATGGTCACTGTAAATCCAGTCAGATGGAGTGCATTCGAGGAAACATCACCCTCCTCTTTTATTGCAAAGGGTATTGGCTCCATGCCATCAAATTACCCCTTAATCACAAAAGCTACTCCAGGCTTAGACGACGAGGGATTCGACAGGATTTCTTCTTTAGGTATTATTCGATGGATCTGAAAATTTCATTTTGTTTCGATTCCAGCCGACTAAAATTTTATTAATTCTTGTATGTGATTAAAAAATAACATTATTGCGTGTTGCCAGACTTCGATATGTGTGATGCAGTCATGATTACATTGAACAATGACAATATTTTTCATAATGTGTAGTGGACAATATTTTTCATTATATGTGTAGTGTCATCATTTGTTTCACTCCAAGTTCACGTTGATATCTTGCCGATGACAATATTACGTGAGTTTAATTCCCTTTTTATGAAACATAATTGGGCAATGGAATTAAGTGCATCGAAGGTTGACAAATTGATTTGGGATCGTGCCAATAACAAATTACAGATGTTTTGATTAATTTATTTGCCGGTTGTAATCATGCAAGCAATATTGTTTGAAAATTATGTATCAAAATAGAAACGTAAGTGAACGCGAGTGAACTTTTCATTGTGTTTTAAGCCTAAATTAATTGGTATCCATGAACCTAGAATGTTGTATGAACAAGATTCACTTCGTGTCACATTTCATGAAAGTGCTCTTCGGCTGGAATGTTTGTCGAGAAGTCAGTGGTGACGTTAGAGGGATTTTTATTTACGTTCCTTTTCTGTGAAACTGGCAGATGTCCAGATGTTTCTGTAGTGGTAGTTTGTGAAAAGGGCAGACATTTGGCCAACATGTACGTCATTGGTCAATTTAGAGTGATGATTCGTCTTGGCGTCGAATTTTGCGGGATTTTAAGGATATGACCAATCCCGGCACGCAGCCAGGTTGCGGGGCAGCCCCAATCAATTCAGGTTTGCGTGGCCTGGGAGTTCCTGTGCCGCATCCTAGCGGTCGCCGGAGTGGCGGAGGATCGCCGGTCGATATCGATGCAGTACGTGGCGTTCCTCGTCTGCATATTTTACTCGTTTCGAACCCTTCCAGCTGTATCTCCGTAACTTCAGTTCCCGATTTTTCAACATCGCCTATTGTCACTCTTCCTCGTATTCCCCTCATCCAAATTGTGGCCCACCGTTTCACCAGTGTAGAATTTTCGTGTTTTTGCGATTGGTCGAGCATCTGTACTGCATACTTTTCCACTATCAGTGCTTTGCCAATCCCGCATGTCCATCTTCTTTGTTCATGTGCCTCACCCTTTCGTTTCGGAAAGGTTGTGGGGTCTCCGCTCTTCGTCGAACCATCAGTTGGTTCACATTCTCGTACCGGTCGATTTGTCTCCCCCGATTCTCCCCTCGGAAGGCCATTCGTCTGCCTTACGTGTTTTACCCTTGTGGGCGAGTGTTTGAGGTCTCCTCTCCGCCGGCGGAAGCCGCCTCCGCTAGCGCGCGCTTCCGCCGCCGCCGCCGCCGCCGTCGCCCGCTTCGTGTGGCGTCGGCGCAGCCCGCCAGACCGGCCCGCCCGCCTGCCTTTAACGAGGGGCAGTTAGGCCGGCGGCAGCGCGAGACGCGCCGGGACAGCTACGACGCCGCCCCCTCTGCCTGCCGGCTTCCCTCCTCCATGTCCTGTTGAGTAGGAGCTGCAGCAGCGGCGGCGTCGGCGCGCGCGGCCGACCAGCGTTGCCGCTGCGTCCGTTTGTGCCCTATACTACGATTTAATTACAGCGGCTTCTGGCGTTCGACCGGCTTGAATTCGGTTATCCAGTCGGGAGCTTCGTTACGACTTAATTGTTGGTATTGAATATCCCGGTTGGATGACCGTATTCAAGCTGATCGAACGTCAGAAGTCACTATAATTAAATCGGAGAATAACCTTGTGACCTCGCCGCCCACGCCTTTCTTTCCTGCAAGCTGTAGAGGGTGTTTCTGCTCTGCTGGAGCCTCAATCACAGAGACCGCCGAAGCAGGCGTGGCGCCCCCGCCCCCTGCCGTGTAGAGATTCGCGAAAATCTCCTACTCAGTGAGTGTGTCTCTGACGAGTTGTTTGGGTGTGGAAGAGTTGTTCAACTATATCTGGCAACTCCGGGCTTCGTGCGGAGAAGATCGCTCGCGCTGTTCACTAGCTATCCCTCCGCGTGCCTCGTGTTTCGCTCCGCTGCCGCCGTCGCTGGGAGGGTGTCGGCGGGCTGAGGCTGTGGCGGCGCCCGGCTCGAGTGGCGGATCGTGAGGGAAGGGGTCGCCTTTGCAGCCGTTCTTTTAACGCGGTCGTTCTGTTTTATCGTGAACCGCCTGGCGACAGATCGTTATTTCCAGCTTTGTGAGTTGTAATTTTAGCGGTATATTTGAATAAGTAGGCCCCTTAGACTTGATGGAATAATGCGATACCATAAGTATTATTCTGTAAGTGAAAGTAGTTCATGTGTCTGTCCCAACATTGGGTGTGGAATTCCGTTGAAAAGGTCGACAAGTCTGTGAAGTATGTATACGGCAAAGGAAAAGAAAATCCTCTTCCAAGCATGGTACGTAAATTATCCAAATTACTTTCTGAAGTTTTACAAAATTTCTCCGTCAAATTGAGAAAGACTAAATTTGCTGAGGACAATAATGAATATTAGAAGTCGATCGCAGAGAAAAGGCGAGTGATTAATGGGCTATTAAGAAAAAGGAAGTAATGCATGAGACGTAAGCCCGGCCGGATGCAGGGATGTCGGGCCGTGGCAGACGGAGCGGGTTGTCGGTAGCGACTGCTAGCATTGCTGTCGGTGATACTGAGGACTCCCATGTCGGTTCACGGGCTGCGAGTGAAAGGGTAAATTTCGTAAACTGTCCCAGAGAGTATTTCATTGTGCCATAATTACCAATAATGAGGTTTTGTGCGTTTCTGCTGGCATTCCTTGATAAAAGTCTCGCCCCGAATTGTGGCTGTTATATCAAGCCGGTATCTTTGTCACGAGTCACTTCTGGCCCTACGCGGATCTAATCTTTTCATCATTTCCGGTGATCAAAAGGCCTGCGCACCAACGAACGCGTGTAGATGGAGCAGTGCAGGTCAGTGTTTTGTCGATCTTCGGCGACGCCTGGTTCGCCGTCGTAGCAGGCAGCGGTGACGGTGGGGAACGAAACGCGTCAGGCTGGCGCCGGACGCACGACGTAGGGTGCGCGGAGGGAACCAGCCCTGCCAACCCTGCGCGGCTCGACGACCGGCCTGGCGGCGCCCGAGGCGAGGGGAAGGCGCGACGAATACGCGGCGGGGCGGGTCTGAGCGAGCCTGCTGCGTGCGCCGCTCGCCGCGCCGTGCCGTGCCGCGCCGGGCCTGCTGGAGAGGGCAGGAGACAATGGGCCGGGGCCCCTTCGCCAGGCGTGCGTGCTCCCCCCCCCTTCCGCTCGCGCGGCCACGGGGAGGCGGCGCGGCTTGCTTCCGAGGCCGCCGTCTGTTGCCTGCGCCCGCAACGTTTTTGCGAATAAGGGACTGAGGACTGTAAATGCGTGCCTTGTAGTAGAGTATGTAGGCGAAAGACCTTTCAGAATTTTACTGTATTAATCGGCCGTATGATTGCTCTGTAATTCGTGAGTAGGGCTCGTTTCATTGTATTGGAGTAGTAAGGAGTGAAGAACAATTTTTACTTCGTTCTTAGTTCTGGAAGAATTGTTTTCATGCAACCGGACGCGTACTTTTAGGTATGATATTCGTGAGCTGACTGTAATTTAATTGTTTTCCAGTACCCGGCCGGTAACGCGCTTTGCACATTGTGCGTGTTTAGGACTGGGCTGTTTCATGCATTACGCCAGATCTATTTCCCCACGTTCCGTTTGCCGCCTTCACGCTACTGTTTCGGCTGATGTCGCATTCATTCCAGACCCGTCCCTTTCCCACGTAACGTTAATCGTAGACTATATCGCCTTCCCGTGAACCAAATTGAACGAAGGCCGCATGCACCGCGCCGAATCTCCTCGCCGCGTTCGAGAGCGAGTCGGTCGTTCGCGCAACAAATTGCAAGAGACTGCGAGTACTTCGTTAGCATCGTCATTAAGCGCGGAGTTTCGCTGAAATAACTCCATCGCTCTCACTTTTTGCTGCGTGCCCCGCGCCGTTTAGGCGCACTTCAAAAGGGAGAAAAATTGGCAACGATGCCCGTCGTAAGGGCGTGTGATTTCTATTCTGACAGAAGTAATGCTGTGAGTTCATACACTTTATTGCATGCTTTTTTAACGTGATGGCCGGCAGTGATTGCATTCTACGTGTAGTACATTAGTAGGGTGTTTTTCTGAAGATAGCTTTTTGAGACGGGTCGTATGGTCAGCGTCAGAGCGAAGTAATATCGCGCAATGGACTTCATTACACTACCTGATCATTAGTTTTCGTTACATATTATGACTCATGAAGGTGACCTAAAAAGAATTTTTCATAAAAATGTTCCTTTGAAAAGTAATGGAAACGTAAAAGTGTGTGATTTTGAAGTATCGTATGCACTTGTACGCTTAAGTGTATACATAGTACTGTTAGTTTTTTGCTTCCCAGGAGGGCAACGTGTAACTATTTATTCATTTTACGATCGTACGATCGTACTACTGAATTTAGCTGGATATCTGAAGTGTAGGCGGCTAGTGTTCATTCGCTGGGGAGAAATAAATTGTAGTATACATTTGCAGTCCTTCGCCGACCGCTACATCAATTTGACGACCTGGCTGTATTGTTCTGTGCACTATACTGTGTTTTAATAGTTTGTCTGGATGCAGTGGACTCCGGCTTGTGGGTCACTGCGGGTTACGCCAAACGATTAGAGGCGGCCGCCAGCTCAGAATGTTTCGATTGCGGCGCGGACCGGCCCCTTCGCCTGAGAACATTCGGCGCGCATGAAATCCTATGCAGTGCTTCGGGAGATAACTCCCCCGCACGTGCCTCGGCCGGCGCACGTAATAGGCCGTTTCCCTCGTAAAAACGGTGCTCGGTTCGCCCGCCGCAGTTGCCCAACGCGCGCGTCAATCGGCTGCAAGGAGGCCGTTGTTTCTTTTCAGTTCCGTCAATCGGAGCTTGGTGGGCGTGCTCCGCCCCCACCCAGCCCGTGGCCCCTGCCCTGCCTCAGCTCCGGCTGTAGCCCTTGCCTCCGTCCCCGCTCCCTTCACCCCCGACCTGTCTTGGCTTCCGTTCCCGCTTTTCTTCCCCTGCCACTGTCTCTGCCCGTGCCCTGGGCTTGTGCCTGCCCTGCCGCTCTTGGCGGCGGCGGCGGTGGGGGCCCCTCCGCTGCCGCCCGCCCGCGAGCGCCCGAGGTGCTCGAACCCGGAACGGCTCCTGTCGCGCCGTAAATGTCACTGGAGGCGTCCCGCGGCTCCCCGCCTCTTCAAATCTCGCGGCGGCCCCGCTCGCGCTTCTCGACTCCTCCCCGCCGCGGTGCCCCACTTGCTCGTTTCGTCGTGCTCCTGCTGGCGAGCTGCGACCCGTTTCGTCATTAGTGGGACTCTCACTTCGCTTTATCTCTCTTTCGTGGTATACGTGCTGATTCAAGACTTTTTTCTATTTATTTAATTTGCTGGCCGTGCTTTTCCGTCCTTACTGTACTACCGGCCGTACCTACTTAGTCTCTTCTTACTTCTTGTGAACCTCTGCTCGTTTTCTATAATTTCATGTTTTGCTCGGTGAAATAGCCGAATTATCTAGCTGGTATATCTACGTGCAGCTTCGTCTTTACCACTTGTTTTCTTCTGGACTGACTGCTTCCTCGTCCTTTGAACTCACTCAAGTTTCTCTATTTCCCTGTCTTTTTAACTTTCACGTATATACGAAGGAATATATGTAGTTTGGAGAAAGTAATGCAATGCTGCGGGAAATCGATTTGGAGATTTGAACGCAAATACACGTTTTGGGGTTCCCGCATTCAGAAAAATGTTTTTTTTTTTCTTATCTTCAAAACGTCCGTGAACATCAGCGCGTAAAGTATTTTTAGGACTTTTTTCGAGGTGAATATTCCCGGTGGATCTGGCCCGTCTGCCAGCTTTGCTATTTTGATAAACATTCTTTTAATTTTGGGATTACTTTACAAGAAATTGTTGGATCATTTTCAAAATTTTCTCAAAAATGGATCCAAGTTTTTTCTTCAGATGTAAATTATTGAACGGGAAGTGCTAAATGGACTGAATAACACGCCAAAATGCCACATGCCTTTTCACATTCATTACTGTTTGTACGTTTCTTTTCAGCGTGCAAGCGTCTTTTTCTATAATCCCCTGTAATCGCAATTTTCTGCTATAGCCCTATTAATGTGTGAGTAATCTGCTGACTCTTATTTTTATGAGCTTTGTTTTGATCGTTCGACTCGAGTGATGTGAATTAAATGAAGCATTTACTGTAGCATTAATTGAATGTTACAGTAATTAACTTAATGTAACATTTGTTGGGTTGGCGGTGGCACGTAAGAGAAACATTTTCTCTCGCAACTTTAGTAGGAAACTTCGTATCCTCTCATGTTAACCAGAATTATGAGTAGAGCTGATCTATAACATTACTAGTGAACACGATGTACTATTTGCATATATATTAGGCAGTTAACACGAGTTGTGTCCAGTCCACTTCCATTAAAATGAAATTTAATATACGGTAATACATGTACCAGTTGTCTCGCAGAGCCGTGAACGTTCGGCGCGCGAAATGTTGAATGTCGGACGGCGAATTTTATTCCTGGGTTCGCGCAAACTTTCGCACCGGGCGCCGCGCCTGACTGCGTCCGCCGTCCGTTATTTTTTTGCGCGAATTAGCAAACTCCGCCTGCTAATGACACACGTAGAGCGCAGATCACATTGATTATGGATAATAACACTTAGCGAGGGAGATGATCCAATGGAACGCGTTTTGGCAGACTCGCCAGAGCTCGAGAACTGACCTGGTTGCGATTGAGAGTTAGTCGGCGCCCTCGTGTCACATGTTCTTTCCCTTTTTTCCGTCGATCGATTCCATGTGCGACGCTTGTGTGGATGGAAAAGAGAGGATCTGTCTGAGCTCTATGGTGCCTCATCACTGGGATGGAAATATATGGGGTCTCATTTATTAATGATGTGGTTAGTGTTGTTCTGAAATACGCGATTGTGAAATATCGATGCCATTTGTGGTGAAATGGAAAATAAGACTTAGAACAAGAAGTAAAAAAACAAAAACAAACGAGATTGTGCTGGCATTACTTTTAAAAATTCATTGTGGAGTAGAGCTTGATATGCGATGAAATTTTGCATAGATTGCTCCCAGTAGTAACTTTTATTTTCTCACAATAACGCGATATCAAGGGAGTACTCGAATAAATGGAAATAGAACATCTTCCTTTAGTCCACATCTTCTGGCTACTTACGGCAATGTATTTCTTGGTGGTTGTTGCGGCGTTATCCGTAAACATTGGATAAGGGGCGGCCGCCAGCGCAGTGCCCTCGCTTTTATTGGGACGTCTTGCTTCGGAGCAGGCGTGCTTCGTGATGTAATGTTCATAGTAACACCGGTGGTCGTGAGTGAATTTGCACACGATAATCATTTTCTAGGGTAATGGCATTGCCGCACGTGAGGTGGTGTGTGTGGAAAACATTAACGAACAACTCATTCTTTTGTTGGGAGGCTTTTTTTTTCTTTGGGAGTAGTTACAATTTGTATTGGTTAATCCTGATTTGGAGGGAGTACTACTGCAGTAACTGTTAATGCGACATTGTTTCGCCGCGAACGTGTTATTGAGAAATGGATTCAGTATTTCGTTCCAAAAATATATGAACAGAAATGATTCGGATGAAATCGGTGTCGACGTCTCGTAGTACCCTTGTATATCCCAACGTAGTATACTAATATAGATTTAAATAATACAGAATATCACTCGCTATTTATCAGTATGTGAAATTGAATCTGAGATACCAATTAAATGATTATGGATAATGCTATTGTACTTGGAATGTGTATATAAGGTCTGTAGGTCATTGTGTCTTAGGTTATTTAAAGACCTATCACTATCAATATAAAACAGCCATAGAGAGTTTGTAGGAGCCAAGATTTTGAACTAGTAGAACATCTAGTATTATAACGAATCGAACTCATCTAGCCCAAACTATTCCTTCCCGCTCTAAGACAGAGAAATTCATTGAAGTGATTCGAATCGAACTCATCTAGCCCAAACTATTCCTTCCCGCTCTAAGACAGAGAAATTCATTGAAGTTGATTCATTGAAGTTTTGTTACGAAAAGTCATAAGGCAGGCTAAAATCATGAAAAACGATCAGGATATTTTGAACTCAAATAATAAAACAAAAGCAATGTGGAATATAATAAAAAATACTACCAAATCAACTAGAAAACCCGTAGAGAATGTTGTTTTAAAATATAACGATATAAATGTGAACGATCCGGCAACAGTGGCTAATCTCTTTAACCAATACTTTTCGAGAATTGCTGCCGATCTCACTAAGGGTCTTCAGGCACAAAACTCAAAAACAGACAGTTCACCCAAAATTTTAGACACAATGTTCGTTTCCGAAACTTCTTCCTATGAAATTCTCAAAATAATCGGTAAACTAAAAAATAAATATTCGTCCGGTTTAGATGAATTCCCGGATTCTTTGTTAAAGACTTGTGCGTATGCCATTATACACCCGTTAACTCACATATTTAATGCATCTTTATGCACTGGAACGTTTCCAGATATTTTCAAAACAGCTAAAATTAAGCCGCTTTTCAAAAAGGCAACAAAAATGAAATTCAAAATTATCGCCATTTCTCTTCTATCAGTTTTTCAAAAATATTAGAGAGACTTTTTTACGTACGAATGGAAACCTTTCTCACTAAACACGACGCGCTTTCAGATTGCCAACATGGATTTAGAAAATCAAAATCAACGGAAACAGAGAGTTGAAATACCTTACATTGATCATGACATTTTACTTTCCAAATTACCTTCATATGGAATTCGTGGTATTGCTCTAGATTGGTTATGTTCGTACCTTAAACAACGATCTCAGAGAGTTGAAATACCTTACTGGAATGATGGAACATTACGTACGCACCTTTCCGACTCTTTGCCCGTTGCATGTGGAGTTCCTCAAGGATCGATTTTAGGCCCTACTCTGTTCCTACTTTACGTAAACGATATGCCCTCGACGATTCGAAACGGAAGAACGGTTCTCTTTGCGGATGATACGAACATCCTTTGCAATAAAGAAACCGTAAATAGTACAATATCAGATGTTTCAAATTGGTTCCGAAATAACAAATTAATAGTAAACGAAAAGAAAACGGTTTTAATGCAGTTTTCTATTTCAAATAAACAATTCTGTGCTCCATTGAAAATGAACAATGTACCATTGACTGATGTTAAGGTAACAAAATTTTTAGGTCTCTCAATTCAGTCAAACCTTAAATGGAACGTCCATTTAAATGAATTGAACACAAAATTAAGTTCATTATGCTACGCGTTCAGAATTCTTGCAAATTCAGTCAGCCTTCATACTGCTCGTTGTGTATACTTCGCGAATGTTCATTCCCGCCTGACATATGGCATAATATTCTGGGAAATACATCTTACAGCTCCCAGACTTTAGATTACAAAACGAATTGTACGAATAATAACCAAATCCCACCCACGTGATTCATGTAAGCCTCTCTTCATTAATCTAGGAATTTTACCATTACCGTGTCTTTTTATTTACGAATCAGTGGTTTTGTAAAAATGACTTGCTCAAGGGCGGAATATATTTTCAGAAAACGCCGAAGTCTATTACTATAACACTCGACGTAGAAATCATATTCATCAGGTAACAGTATCAACAGCTCATTACAAAAAATTCACATACAATACATGTACATTATTTTACAACACTTTGCCAGATGACATTAAACGATTAAATTCAATAGAAAAGTTTAAATCCCAAGTGAAATCGTTTCTGCTGCATAACTGTTTCTATACAATTAGAGACTATACTGAGCATCACAAGAAAAGGAACATTAATTTTAACAATGATACATAATGCATTATTTACCATTTGGACTGTATAAATGAGTATAAACAACCTGTAACAACTATTGTACTACAGCTTCCGGGTCAATGACCCCCATCTCGATCAGGTTTTTCGTCCAGTTTCCCTGATCCATTGAGCAAATGCTGAGATGGCCCCTTGTTTTGCTTCTGGACATAAATGTAACTTCATTTCTGTGACGTCTTCTAGAATTCAGTGGGAAATACAATTATTCAAATTATTGTTTCCATGTTGTCGCGGCAGGAAGTAATAAGAGCCAAAATTTATTGCTTATTTTCTTTGAAAATAGATTTTATTACATGGGAGTTTTTTTGTTGTTTTTTTCTCCCTTTCAAAATTCAAAATTTATTGCTTATTTATCCTTGAAAATCGATTTTATTACATGGGAGTTTTTGTTTTTTCTCCCTTTCAAAATTCAAAATTTATTGCTTGTTTATCCTTGAAAATAGGTTTTATTACATGGGAGTTTTTGTTGTTTTTCTCCCTTTCAAAATTCAAAATTTAAGTAGTATATGACTTGGTGTAGAGATCGCAGAATTTTGAAAATGTGCACACAATTCACTTTTCCCCATAGCACGTCATACGCAGTTTTTAACTGTTTTTTTTGACGCAAATAAATAAATAAAATAAATAAAAGAACAAGTAAAATTTCTTAAGGAATCACCATTCTGTTAGTTGAATTGTTAGAGGATTAATTGCGAGCAGGATGTGGTCTGTAGGCCGCTTGAGCAGCCCAGTGAGAATTTTGCATGGCTGAGGCAGATAAGATGTAGGTCATCTTCCCGCCCATCGGAAAGTACACATTAAAAAAATCTTTGGTTTCTTGGTAAGTGATTAATGAAGACGCGACTGTTTCTGCTGTGAAGACGCATTCCGATTGGGGCGGATGGTCCGGGAATCGGAACGGCGTGTATCGAAGGAAGCGACAGCGAGTCGCGGCGCGCATCCCGCGGTCCTGCGAGACCCACGGGCGGCCCAGCGGCAACCGCGCGCGAGGCGGGTCGGCGCGTGGCTTGTTTACGTGCGCTGCGGGGGCGGTGCGGCGCGGCGCGGGAACGGGAGGGGGCGTGCAGGGCGGGGCGCTCGGCTGCGCGCCGTGCGAGATCCGGCGCTGCGTCCCCTGCCCTGCGCGCCCGAGCCGCCCGCTCCGCTCCGCCCCGCCCCGCCGCGCCGCGCGTCGCCGGCTGCCGCTGCCTCCGCCGGTGCTCCGCCGTGTTGGGCGGCGTTGCCAGCCCGCTCCGGTCTATCGATTCCGCCCGCGCTCCCGCTCCCGCGCAGCGGACGTGGGTTCGCGGCCCGGCCGCTGACCGCGCCCGGCCGCCGTCTGGGAAGCCCTCGTTCCTCCCTCTCCACCTCGTCCCACCCCCTCTCTTAAGGCTGCCGCCTTGGTGCTCTTTGCTCCCAACCCAGCCACGCTTAGCCTTCTCGACTCGCCTTCGTCCGCCCGCTCCGCTTCGCCTCTCGCGGCCGTGAACGGGTTTCGCGAAACTGCCCACCGCCGCCGTCTGGGCAGCCATCGCCGCAGGTGTTCGCGTCAGGGACGGCGTTTACGCGTCTTCTGCGGGACTCCACCTTCCATCAGGCGGATTATTTGGACTAGTTCCAAGAGTTGGAGACGCGGTTGTTCGCTCAAGGATCGGCCGTCGCCTTTGTCGGGTGCTGGATGCTTCTATTCAATAAAGAATTGCGTTGGTTTGTGGAAACTTTCTGTAGCTGTCGGTACGTAGGACCGAAGGATCATAAGTAGGAATTTGCTTATCTTGTAGCATGCAGTAGGGAAGCGCATCATAAGCTCGTGTGTCATGCGAATGGGATATCATTATGCAGCCACGAAGATAAATACACGCCGGTGTGTAATTCGGTGCAGTATGTTGCGCTGCGTGCAGTTTGATGTCCCTCGCATTATTCACCTGCCAATCTGAGCGAGGGCGACAGGCACTGCGCCGTCTAGCGCCCTCAGGAGTGCGCTCGCAGCCAATAGGCCCGCTGCGTGGCCGGGTGCACCGGGCGTCGGGCGACCTTTCCGGGCGCCGGCTGCCGCGTTCGCTCGCGGGTCCGTTACGCGTTGTGTAAGCGCTCGACCTTCGAGGCGAGGCGCGCTAACGGCGGCGGCGGCAGCTGCGAGGCGGGCGAGCTGGCGAGTGGGCGGGCGCGCATCGCGGGGCGGCGATGGCCCGCGGGGATCGAACCCGCGTCGCCCGGGGCGGCCTCCCGTCCTCGCCGTATGGGGCCCCGCGCCTTGACCCGGTCGCTTGGGGGCCAATGCCTCAGGGTCGCGCCAGGCGACGACGCGCCGCAGGGCAAATGCCAGAGGCCGCCGCGCTCCTACCCCTTTCTGCTGGCGGCTGTTGCTAGCGCCTCTTTCTTCAACCGTGTTAGTTTTCCTAAACAGCGGATTCCGTATTTTGGGATGCTAAAACTTGTTTTATTTCATATATGTCAAAGTGAGATCGGGTAATTCATTTTCAATTTCAAAGTTAGAAACTTATGGTTACACTATCTCTTTTGAAACCAATATCCGAATCTGTTTTACTGGTCGATTCGTTGGTTATCTACGCTTGTAATTCTGACAATGGGTTAAAATTGTGAAAGAACCGCTTCACCTTCATGGCCATGAAATGTCTCGTTCTATTCGTTATGAACTCTAGGAAGTATTGGAAATTCTACGCAAGTCTGACTTCCATGATAAATGTAAAATCCAGAAGCAATCTGCTTAGTAGAAGTTCATTTGTCTGCTGCTTGATAACGCCGCTTCTGTTCTCTTTAGCCAGCGCATGACAACTGTGAATCAGTGCACTGTAATTTTGTTTGAATGAACGTTTTGTCTGCGGCACATGTATTACCGATGTTTTTCAGTCTGACAGAACTGTCTAGTTGTATGATACTAAAAGAAAATCTTACAATAAGCTGAATCTCTGTGATATTAATTGCACAGTGTAATTCAATGCTGTCAGTCTGGTGTAACTTTCATGCCTTATAAGAAACAATGTGTGCAGCTCGAAAGTGGCTGTACTGCGATAACGCATGTTATGCTCTGACTTGGTGTGGGCGTTATTGGAATCTCTCGTTGTAAGATAATTATTTCGTGACAATTGTTTATGTACCCTAATAAATGAACAGCCTTTGTTTCTTTACGCCTATGCATTGATTACGGGCTATTGAAAAATCGCTGCAATGTCTATTTTTTTACAGTATATTAATTTTGAAGTTGTTTAGATTGCGTGTTAATGGCTTTTTTTTTCTTTTGCAGGTGAGTTAAGCATGATGGTATTAAGGAGCCTGAGCCTCCTGCAGTAGCAATGGAATTGGTGAGTGAAGAACAAAGATTAGTGATTATGGCGAAGGAGTGACATCGGAATCCTTCCTTGCTTCGTTCTCCGAGCAGTCACCGCTTAGAGAATGGAGGAAGGCGTGGCCAGTATTTTTCATATTGATTTTGTTTTCTGAGAATTACTTCCTTTCAAATTAACCAGATTATTCCATGAGTTAAGCGTGTTTCAAAATATGTTGTAACTACGGGAGAGAATCAGTAATATTAGGATATTCATTATTTAGTATTTAGTAATAGCAAAAAATATAACCATTAATTTCGAATTGACCGTTTGGAAACTGTTATGTGATTATACTATCTGATCAAGACTGTCAGTGGAATGGTGCTTGCAACTCGTCGTGCGAACGCCGTAAAACCAAATCAAAGAGTCGACTTAAATTTTCCTTACCTAGCAACGATTGTCCGTTGTATGTATTCCCATTGGCGGCACGGAGACGGGTGTTGCGAGAGTGGGACCTAATGATGATTTGCCCGGGGGCGGGTCGTTGGCTGTTTTTCGCGGAGCGCGCTCGCGTGGCCAAGACGGCGCGAATGCCGGCCAGCGTTTCGCTTTCCCTTTCGGGCCGCGGGCGGGCTCCCCCTTCCCCCGCCCCTCGGCGCGCCGAGGAGCTCACAGGCCGCGTCGCGTCTTTTTCTAGGAGGATGCATCCGAGCGCCCTCCGCTTCTCTGCCCGTCGCTCTCCTAGTCTCGGAACGCGGCGGCAACGGCGAAGGGCCTCGACTGCTGTCTATCGTGCGCAAAGACGTTGCGTGTTTTACCCCTCTGATTGCTTGGGGTTGAGCTTTTGTGACAGGTGTTCGTGTGTGTCCCGAAATTCGAATTTCGGACATTCTATGTGGTGTATGCGGTGCAGGTTCCCTCGTTTTTTGTTTTTTTTCTGTGGTCTCTAATTTCATTTATGATGCATGACTATTCTTATCTTATCATTTACAATCGTTTGCTCCTCAAAATCAATTATCATTGCTAGATGAAAGCAGTGTAAAGGAAGACATAAATAAACTTACGAACCATTGGGGAAAAAAATTACTCTGCATCTTTTATCTTGGCGAAAGTTGCTTCTTTTTTACATCCGATTCCCGTTAAAGAAATCGCGAATGTCCCGTCACCGTCGTTTTCACCTGTTCCTCCTTTTATTGGCGGCGACTTTCCGGAAACAGCGGTTTGTTACACCAGCATCTCGGCGGAGGCAACGCTCATGCAACCCGGCGTGCTTCACGGCGGGATTCCAGCGTGCGGGATGCAGGCAGGCGACAAGCGCTCTTTTCGCCTTGCTTAACGGGGACGACGAGGAGGAGGGGGCGGCGTTCGTCGGCGTTGTTCTTGAGCTGCAGGCGCGCGCTTGTGTGGTGCAAGAGCTCGCGGTGCATTCCGTAATTCTTCGGAGATGGACCTCCTCCGCCGCCGCCCCGCCCCCGCCACCGGAGACTCGAGTCCGTCAGCGCGCCATCCGCCCGGGGCTCTCGGCCTTGAGGCAGCTGCGGCTGGCGGTGAGCGCTCATCCCGTCGCGGGCATCCTGTAGAAGCAAGGCCCCCCGCATCCTGCTCCTTCCTGGCGGAAGACCAGACGACCAGCATCCGCTGAAGAGAACGTCCGGCAGGCGTGTTCCTGGCGGGATGGAGAATTTCGCGAGAGGAGATTCCTAATTATTTGTGACGCATAGACCGGCTTAGGTTGCTCAGGGCATCATTGATGTCTCTGCAGTGACTGACGGGGAGTTCCTAGGATTCGAGTCCAGATGGTGGTAGGATTTTCGGCATTAGCTACGTAGTCATGTTGAATTCAGGCGTTGCCTGGAAGAGAAGTGTAGCCGCCGACAGCTCTGGTCGGTAGTGTTCCGTTGTTTCTCTGAACAGGAGGCAAATGCCCTAACAAACGGGCAACGGACTGCGCGTGATCTTGCCTTCCTCTTTCTTGTCCTATTCTCACCACATGCACTACACTACCATACTTACGGAGAGACCAGTCGGGTGCTTAGAGCTTATCCTAGCCGGGGCAGTGGCCCGCTATTGGGAGGCATCTGGTCGGGGAAAACCACAAGCCGACGTGTAGAGGGGCGCTGGATCTCTCCATCCTGCGAGGGGGGGGGAATCACCGACACTTCTCGCTATAAAACATTCATTACACCTACGGGACTAATGATAGAAGTCGACGAGCCCGAAATCTCCAACTAGTCAATCAATCAAGTTCGAATTCCAATAACATTGCGGCAAAATCTTATCTCGAGTAACTTGTGTGATTAGGGAACTCAAATAAAATTAAAGAGATGTGGTATGCTTTCCTCTAAATTAGTTACCTTGTGACAGCATCTTGATGTTCTTGGAAACTACTCTATACCTAATCTGTACTTCTCATTATCGTCCCAATAAAATTGTATTATGAAAGGTTTTTTTAAGGGTTGTTCTCCAGTCTCCACTTTAATATAAACCTTATGCGCTCATGTTTTTAATTCAAATGCAAAACAGATATTGCCTTACGTAACTGAAAGAACAACAAAATGTAAATGTGTTTTAACTTGTCGCGCCAAGATGAACTCGGTCTTTTCCGAACTCGAATTTTCATTTGCGGGCGTATTATCACAACCTTTGTCTTGAGGGGAGTTGGCCGCCTCCTTGTCACCCCCTTCTGCGCTCTCTCCGCCAACTTTATTAATAAGTGCGGGCGCGTCGGTCGCTCCTCTCTCCTTGCGCTCTGCCTCCAGTCTGCCGATGCGCTGCGAATACTTCTGCCTCGTTCCAAGACAAAGCCACCAGAGGCAAAGGAGGGAAAGGGGCTGGGGGTTACGCGTCTTGAAAACTCTACCCGATATATCGCACTGCACCACACTGATGAAAACACGTTTTGCTTTCAAATCACAGATTGTTTCAAGTTATTTGCAGTGTATTCATTTTACTTATGTATAGTGGTTTTAATTTTAATAAAATTTATAGAGAAATTAAACAGTTGTAAACTAAAGACATTCGTTAATACACTAAAAACGATTAAAATATAAAAGAAATCATGAGTTCTAATGTCATCAAACTCTCCTCCATTACGGTTGGGGATATTTTAGTTTCAGTTGATGTAAGACCATTCCCCCTGTTTGGGACGTGAGACTGGCCACGAAAATTGGAAGCCTGGTGGTTAGGGGCCGACGCAACCCGCTGGACAATGTTCGCTTTTTCTCGTTGCAGGGAAGAGGCTTTTGTTAACATGATATTCGATTCAATCACGCCATATTCGTGACGTACAAACAAAGCTAGGATTTGTTTGTTGAGTGTGAAAAAGAAATGATTGAGAAAAATATTAAATTGTGTTTTGATGTTGCTCCATTTTTGCGCCGAAACACCTTTGTGGCTTCATTTTAAGTGGTATTTCTGTGACTATTTTTTGTTTTTTTATCTGGACCACAAAATCTCTCGCGTTTTTACTCGCATTTGATGAACATTGAAACTGTTACTTTCATAACAATAAGCATTTTAGTCACTTGATGAATGGTTATCTTACTGTACACGGATCAAGCGAAAATTTGCACTCCAATACGTGGACCATGTCGAAACAAAATTCATTTAAATTTAATTACAAGAATTATTTTTAAATTTATCACATACATAAAAGGAATAAAGTAAATTTCATTTTTAATGTAGGAAATAAATATCACGACTAAAACTTCTAATTCCTGTAATACTGCCACTTGAAATATTTCCAAACATTGTATTTTGGTTTGTGAGGTTGATGTATGTTCACCTGTCGTTCCTCAGAAGCTTCTCCATCTGTATCGCGAGGAAGACGATGCATCCACTGGCCCGCGCCGCGCGGTCACGAAGCGGGAGTGCATGTGTGTGTGTATGTGTCGCGCGGTGCGCTGCTGTGCTCGGCTGGCGGCGGCCGGAAGGCCAGGGCCACTGCTCCCTTTCTCTGGCGCGCATTAATCTCCCGCGCCGAGCGCGCGCCTCAGCCGCCTGCTGCTGCTGCGCTGGAGGGCTCCGCCTCCGCTGCCCGCGAAAGGTACCCGCGCCGCGACGCGACCTGCTACGACTTCCTTGTCGTGCATTCACGGCTTTTGACGAGGTTCATTGTAGCCGGATCAGGTCTTTTGGGGAGAATCTGTTTGTTTTTGAGGAGATATTTTCATTTGTGTCGGTTCAAATGTGTGTGTGAACGCGCTATCTCCGGCGAATCTCCTATTATAGTATAAAGTAGAAATAGTAATCGAAATCTGTATCCGTTTTGAGTAATTTTCTCTCTACTCGAATAATGCGAGCTTTAATTGCAATTCATTATTTTCGTACTGTAGCGAAGTATATGAATGCCAGAGCCTTGATAAAACCATTAAAACCTAGATATGATTAGTTTCGAGTTTCAAATCTTTAGCGTAAAGGAAAACTTTTGCGAGGGAAAGAACGAACGTAGGTTCCACATTCAAAATCTCCAGCACATGTAAAATTCCAGGACGAGTATTGTCATTAACTCTTTCGCATTCATTTACTTATTTTATTGATACGAGTATTCATTCCAATCGGAGATGTTTCCGCAGTGTGATGTTTTAATGTGTTTGTCAGTACCCTTGCCATTTGCGATGGCCGTAGGGTCCGAATCTTGTTCGTTTTATATAAGATCCAAACAACGCACGCATTGCTGTTTTTGCGGACGATTAGAGCGTGGCTCCAAAACCTCGGACGCGAGTGTGTGCCAGTCTTTGATCGTGTGACGCAATCGCCGGACGCCGCGCGGTTTTCGGCGAAGCTCCGGAGTGTGGCTGAAGGCCCCGCGGGGCCGGGGCGGCCCCGCCCCCGCCCGGGCCGGGGGGGCCAAGGGCCGGCACCGCCGTCATGTGGAAAGTGGGGCCACGCGAGGCGCTAGAAGTTTTGATAGACCTGCGCGGCTGTTTGGGAGTTAGAGAATGAACGCTTGGCAATTTGTGAACATAATGGATCAAGTCCATATGGTTTGGCCTGGATTTGACGTGTGTGGTAGTTCTTGTTGGCAAGCTGACTTGGGAGGGGGATTTTTAATTACGTTTTATCCACAAGTAGCAATTCTTACAAAGAATGATTTGTTAAAAAAAGAAACAACCCTGTTTTTATTTTTTTAAATCCGTTTTTATATAAAATTAAGAGCGTATTTATAACTTATATCATGCTGATTTTGCATTTCTAATTATATACGCTCATGAAGATATTCAATAATAATAAATTTCTACAATTTGATTATTTTCTAAAACATTAAATTTTTAGCAATTATTGTCTCCAAAATTGTTCAACTATCATAAACGAAGTGGTTGTTACTAGATACCGGGCCATTTGGATGGAACTCGAGTCATGGAGCCCAGGAAGGTCTATTTTTCTAGAACTGCAGTCGATTATTAGGTGTATGCGTCCGTAATGCACTCCTCCGCGCAGACTGATAGAGATAGATGGAGGTTATCGTATTGGGTGTTGAGAGATCTTAAATACGCTCGCGGCGTCCCTCGTGATAGGCTGACCCCTGACCGATCAACCTGTCACGTGCGAAACGCCCTTTGCTCAGTTGCTTTCTCATGGGCCTGGCCTTGCCGTGAGCAGCCTTCGGCGGTTTGAATGTTATGTTCTTATCGTGAATCCCTCAATTATAGGTATTTCGCCGTGTGAAGACAGATTCGTGACGTGAGTTTTAGCTTAGCCGTAAACCGTAACCTTCGGCAGATATACCTTCCGCGTTTTCATTCTATCATTCCATGCGGCCGCCATCTGCTCACTAGGAACTTCTATTCTGTGGTATTTTTTTAGTTTTGTGGGCTAATTTTCCCAGAATATATTTTGTATTTTTAATGTTTTAATTAGACACTGTTTGACGTATGTGACATTTTATGTGAGGGTCCAGATCTGAATCATACCTTCGAGAAAAATGAGACGACCCTTCGTGTAACAAAACATGCGTCTTTTTGCAGCACTTCTCATAATATTAGATCTTTTCACTCACTTGGCAATGATAGTCGTGTCGTTCGATATAGGTTTTATATGGAGAGGGGGAGCTGATTACAACTAACAAATTCCACCGCACCACGTGTTATTGACGATCACCATGTGTGAGGGTAGCGCAGTTCGAAAGCCACGAAGGCACACGGCCGACAGGATGCGATAATTCTCGCCGGATGTTGCGGTTTTGTTTCCTCGGTACGCGAAGGGTAGTCGCGCCTAATGTGGATCTCGAACGAGTGATTTGGTGCGACACGGCAGTGAGTGTGCCCTTCGGAAGGCACTCTCGGGACCAGAAGAGAAACCTCTTGCGGGTGACGGACCCAGCGGTTGTCGTTGTAAGACTGGAAATGTGGAGCATGCCGTTGGAGAAATATTATTTTTCACTATTAGAAACGCCGTTTGTCGGGGTCCAAATTTATCATGGAGTGCGTTTGTTGTGTGCAGTTTTAGAACGCCCTTTTGTGTAATGAATTCAGAAAGATCACCTCGACCTCTCCCAATTAATTCTGCTCATCGAAGTGTAAAAGGGTTTCATCAGTAGTCAGAAGAAATACCGTTGTTTTTTATCAACAATGGAATGTTTGTGAAATTGTATAGTATCAATAAAAATTTGATAGTATCAATAATTTCTAAATACAGGTCTGTATGTTATGTATCGGTTGTATTTGGTGTGGTAATGGAATGTTTTGAGCAGCGAAAACCTGATGAACTCCGAAATAATTCATGAAGTATTTATGTTATTCGCTCGTTTTCATTGAGTCGTGTAAAACATGGCAAAGGAGATATTTTGGAGATTGGACGACATCCCAGTGTTTTGAAGACCAGAACATTGGCATTGACACCAAACATTTTATTTCAGTCTTTTGATCTTCACATGAAATTAGAGCTGTCAAATTTCCTTGTTGTGGAGGCGCGGCGTTGCCACATCGCCGTGGAATGGCGATCGTGCAGCTCGCGCGAGGCGAGGGCCGGGGAATTCCGTTTGCGCGCCGTGACTTGGCCGCGCGGCGGGGAGCGCTGGGGACCCGGAGCGCGTCTTTTGCGCCGTGGACGCTGGCGGCGCGCGGCACGGCACGTCACGGTACCGGCGGGGCGTCGAACCCGCTGCCTACCGGCTGCCTGCTCCCCTCCCGCTCCGCTCCTCCAGCGCGTGCTCGCTCGGTCCGCGTCGCAGCGGGAGAAGAGAGACGGGCGCTGTGCTGGCGCTGGCCGCTCGCTCGCTCTCTCTCTCGCGTTCTGCGCTCTCGTCGCCCATTGTTCGTTTGCATGCCCCTCGCCCCGCCGCCCGGAGACCCTATGAATACTTCATGCACGCCACTTCTTCGATAACCGGATGTTCAGTGCTAAGCGCTGCGGGAGTTCATGTTTATGCTGAACTCTTCCCCCGGGTTCTTTTTAGCGACTTGTGATAAAGTTTTATCTTTGAGGCTCTCTTAAAAACACTGAAGACCGGCGCTTTTTGTGCTTCGAAACTATATATACAAGGCCAGGAAAGAGCTCATTCAAATTCTTCAGTGAAGATGAGAAGTCGAATGAAGAGATGACCGAGGCAGACCTTTCGAAGGAATTGACGAGGGAATATGCATGCCGTGGAGGTCGGTCGTTGTCGTTGGTTAAGTTATATTTCGTAAGTTGTGTTTTCGACGAGTGGGAGCAACCAACCGCGATGTGGGCAATCGTGTATATACAATCGTGTGATTCGTCTTCGCGGGGATGCGGCGTTGTGCACGAGTGGCGGAATCGAGAGTCGCTGCCTCTCTCTTCGCATGTGGAGGGGTAACTCGGTGCGCAGCGTGTTTGCGGTCGACCACGCGGAGGCACCGAACCGCCCGGTCCGTTTCCGACAAGGCACCTACTCGCAAAACTATTCCAAATGCACCACACACCGCGGACGGACGCTCGGAGGAACGATTGTTTTACACACACACACACACACACACACACACACATCCGTCAGCCAGGTGTCTAATGTTGCCCAGCCCTCTCTTGAGGCTGGTGGCGCCGGTGTTGTCAGATTAGGAAATTGTTTGGAGGATTAGTCGAATGGTATTGCTTGTAATGAAATGAGCTCAGGGAACATTCAAAGAAGAAGAAGATTAAATTTATGTTAGTACTTCTGAAGACTAATGATTTTTAAAATTTTTTAAGTGACATGAATTGTCATAATTGAGAACAATTTGGTAAAATAATTCATTTATTTGGAAGAAAAGCATTGTACTTTATTTTTTATTGCAATCGGTGGCGGTATATTTGGAAATCGATTCACTTCAAACGTAATTTAAAATTTATAATTTTCGATATGCGAGGAATTTCCCTTCCTTAAATTTCTGTGTGGAGGGGGGTGTCAAGTAGCATATGGGAAAATAGCTCTCTTTAGTCAGTGCGACTTAGCGGTATGGGCCATCGTTATTCTGATTTTTCTGTGCAGTCCAATATATTCACCCAGTGCAAGAATTCCTGCTAATAATATTTATCGTATTTTCTTACCAATTATTAGTTACTTATGCATCTTCCTGATAATGTTTCACTAATAGTGCCATAGTGAATGAATGTGCTATTTTCTGCTCATTTTTGCGTGGGAATCATTTTATATTGTTTCTGTTCAATGATGAGTAACAAAAGGTGAAATGTAACCACGTTCAAATTGTATTTATTAACTTAGAATATGGGCATTATTAACGATTTTGACACGGTTAATGCAGTTTGAATTCATTGTTAGAAGGTTCTTTCGATTGTGACATTTCCTGTTTGTGATGATGTTGGTTGGGAAATCGTGCGTACGTAATGCGGGAAGATTCTTTTTCTTCCATTCGCGAATCCATTATGCGGCCTTCGATAATGATTTCACAGCGACTCCAATCGTGATGTTAAAGTTCTTACGCATAGACATCAGAAGTTACCACCATAAGATAAAAATTATCGACATCATATTCTGCAAATAGCATTTGATTCTTGTTGATCAAATGATGCTATCATGAAAATCAGTGCGTATGCCAAACTCTTGTTCATGGACTCAGGGAGAAGAGTTTAGTAAATAATGATTCGACATAAAAACATTGACGATTAAACTTCAAACTTTTCAAACGCAACTGCTCCCTACGTGTCTTAAGTAGATAGTAATGTTCTTACGATCGTTATGTATTATCTGTGTGAGCCTTAAACGAAATATTGTAATAAGAGCGAGGTATTTCCCTAATTTTCCCCGCAGTGGCATATACTGTCGTTGTCCGCTTCTCTTGTTGAGGGAGGTATCTAGTTTTTTTCTTTTCTTTCTTTTCTTTTCACTCGGCTTACCTTTAAGCATTCCTACGTTCATAACGACTAGTGGGGTTAGGTCGCTCACCCCCGGACGTGGCCGAGTGAAGTGGCGGGCCTGCCCCTTGCCGCGATGCGCCTGGCTTGCGTCGAGGCCTCTTGCGCCACGCTGTTGATGCTCCGCTGCCGTCGCGGCCGGCGACCTTTGCGCACGACATTTGCCCGGGCCACGCCCCTCGCGCAGCCGCCGAACAAGCGGAGGGTGCAGGCTACGCGGCCGAGGCGCCAAGCAGTGGAACACTTTCCACCAGAAAATTGGGTGGAAGGGCTGCGGATATTGCCTCAAATGGGTCTTCACTTAACACTCTTCGTTAATGGTCCTTTACTGTGAAGATCGAGTACACTAGTGTGCGCACATTGACGAGAAAGAGAGGAAGCATTTATGATTATATGCATTAATGCAATACGGCTTTAGCATTTGGCATATCTCAAATTGGGCGTGACTGACAGATACAGTTTTGGGGAAATGCGGAATATACGTCTCTTTTTCTTGCCGGCTTATTGCAAGTTGTTCTTTTGCTTTGTGTAACGGAGGGATGCGAGAGAAATAACACCCCCATGAACTATTTTTCAGTCACACGAGGGAATATTTTTATTCTCATTTCGCCAAATGGTATTGGGGGTGGCGTGGTCTGTAAGGATAACATATGGATATGATTCGCTTTCAGTTCGTTCACAATCGACTAAAGTGCTGGATATGCGGTACTCATATTTGTCATTCCGCGCACCGAAGAATGTTCGCATGTAATTAGTGTGTTAATGTAGCTAGAATGCAAGAAAAGTGGGAAAAGAAATTTTTGAAGCATTTTTATAGGCATAATTATTTCATTAAAGTTGCCAATTGTGAGTTGAATTAAAAGTGTGATTGAAGAACTCATCGCTGGATCTTTGTAATTAGGCGTTGGTTCGGTGTATGGCCTGCCCGTTTACAACCTTTTGAAGACATTTCACACTCTTACAAAAATTATCATCTGCTTTTCAACATAATTTGAATCGATTCTTCTATTCTTTTTTAGTGACGATAATGGAACAATGTAACTTACTCGGCAAGGCCTCACGTCATAACTGCACGCACTGTTCTAATATTTTGAGGCAATAAGAGGTGGAGCTCCGCTCACGTGGCTTACACATCGCAGAGCAACACTGCCTGTGGCCTTGCTCAACTGTTTTAGTACCTGTTAAAAAGGCGTTAATTGGCCGGAACAAAGCATACTTTGGAAAATGTGTATGTCCCTTAGTAAATATTATCTTGCCATTCTTTCGGAAAAACTTCAATGTCTTTTTCTTTTAATATACTTTAGTGCTGTGCTTTTACCGATGTTTGATCGATTTTTCTTCTTCTTACAGGTACCGTTCACAAAATTGTTTTCTATTATTTTGCAGTTTGTTTCTGGGAATTAACGGTTGTAATCGTCACGTGTTTATTAATGATAGTTGTAAAACTGATTAAGTTACCCGCAGGAAGTATTATTGTTGCTTAAGCAAACTGCCGAACACGTGGAAGGTAGCGAGGCGTTGCGTGAGCCGTGCCGCTCCTGCGGTGTCGCGCTGGCAGGCGGGCGATCCGCGCGCAGTGCCGCGCCGCTGTGTTTGCTCGCGCGTGTTTGCGTTTGCCGGCTCTCTCCGCGACACAATCAACGTTTTCGTTCCGCCCCCTCGCCTCCTTCGCGTGGGCGGCAATAAAGCGCGCTCCGCGGCGGCGCCCGTTGAACTCGCGCGTTTTGTTGTTGCGTGGAGCGCTGAGGGTGTTTGTGCGCCGATCAGATGATTATTGCAGCCTTACGCGCAATTTGCGCGGGGTTCATTTTGAGGAGGACCTTTTATTTTGGCGCCGTGTTAGGGACGGGGCATGTGGTCGTTCGTGTTGTGATGATAATTCGAAATATTTTTGAATGTTGTGCGTGTGATTTACGAAAATTGAAAGAGAATAAGATCAGTACTGTGTTGTATACGGGTAAATGTGAGACTATGGGAAAATAATAATGAGAAAGCGGAAAATAATTAATGAGTAAATAAGTGAAGCTCTTTGTATTTTAAGACTGCGGGCAGTCGTCATAGCGTCATCTATTGTAGCAATTGTTGAATATTCCATGATCGATATGCGAAGTGCCCGAAAGCGATTTTTTCTAGAGGCACGGAGTCCTAACTGTTGTTCCTACTTCTTCCATGCAGAAGTTTCTTTTAGACTGACAGGAAACTGGATGTGCTGTCGGTGTGAATTGAAGCATATTTTGCACTTGCAACGCCCACGAACTTGTTTTGAACAAAGGCAGTGGCGCGCGGAGGTTCCCACGGTGGGCGGGCGGGGCGGGGCGGGGCAAGGCGAAGCGCGGCGCGGTGGGCATCGGGTGACGTCTGGAGGGTGGCGGGCCGGCGGACGGGGCAGGTCGCGTGTCGGGTGTCGACGCATTGTTCTTCCGCGTAACAGGACGCGCAGGGCGGAGCGGGGAGGCGGCGTGTGAGCGCGCGTGGCTGCGGCTGCCCTGCGGGACGAAGGCCCATTGGTCGAAAAAGGAAGCGTCGCGCTGAGTGGGGATGCTTTCTGTTTCGTGTGCACACATTAAATTGCATTCACGCTGATTAGGATGGCATCCCTCAATAAGTCATTGTTCTTTGAGGCTGCTTTGTGTTCGGTAGCAAGCGCGAATCGTATCTTAGTCTTGAACCCGGAACGCTTACGCGTGTCATAGAGTCTGATAAGGCAATTGGTGATAACGGAAAGTATGAAATACTAGAAAAGTCATGCTTGTAAAATGCAACTGCACTTTGGTATTTATTATGGAGTTATTTTCTTTCGGAATGTGTACGTATGAATATGGAGCGGAGTTATAGGAACAGGGTAAAATAAATTGTTTAATTTATGTTTTGCATTAGTACTAATGGACACCTATTCTTGTTTTTTGGTGAGGTTGCACGACAGTCTTCTGTAATACGGTCATTATTCTCTTTGGCGCGTACGCAGTTCGCGTGGCCGGAAACAAAAGGAAGAAATACTACGGAATAATTGATATATGAGCAGGCATATGTAGAAACACAGTGCTACCTATTCATTGCAGGTGCTTTTTCAAAACTCGCTAAAGTAGTAAGCATCATTGTAACTTCAAATTATGTATACCAAACTCTTTAACTTGTGTTAACCGACAAAATTTCTAAATAAAGCATAACTTACAAGTAATATTTTTTTATATCCTAAATTTTTTTAAGTTTAAATGTTTTTTTCCCCTTTTTTCTTTCTTCATTTTCCGTGTCAGTTTCGCGCATGTCATTTCCGCCGCTGCCGTCTTCTGCTCTTTCCTGGAAATTCCTTCATTACTTCTTATGAGACATAAGGATGTTATGTTCAAATCCTCAACATCGCAACTGTGTGGGGCTCGCACTGGGAAAGACATTAACAATGTGCAGTGAAAACATGGAACTTGTCACATTCAAAGCACGTTCTGGCATTACTGCCTGAGCGAAACGAAAGAGTAATGTCAAATTTTAACTACATGCAAGTGTTCTAATGAGATCTCTAGCAAGAAATCAGACAAAGCAATTCATCTAAGGAAAGAGAATGATCATAAAGAGACCGTCCTGTAATAAGGAAGTAAATAGTTAAAGCGGGTAGATTACGGTAATACTATGTTTTGTATTGTATCATGTGCATGTCGAATTGCCAAATAACATTCTGCTACGTACGTTTAACAGTTCTCATTCTTATTGGGAAGAAATAACGTGATTGAAAAATAAAATTTAAAAAATGCCATATTTAGCGGTTGGAGTCGTTTGTATTAAGTGAAGAGACAACTTTTATGGAAAGCTATAGTGACAACGTATTTAGATTAGACTCATTTTTACGTTATAACCGTTTCAAGTGTAAATGACATTTACTTTTTTAATTTTTTCCTTCTTAATTGATGGGTAAACTTAACTGACGATGGCTATACCAAGCATTGCTCGAGTCCCGTCGTCCGCCGAATCCATGCGGAGGGAAGAGATCGAGGAACCCAGTGGGCAGCCTGTCTGCCCGCGGCGGAGGTGCCTGCCTGGGTTGGCGGCCGGTCGCCGGCGCCGCGGCGGCGTCAGCGACCGAGCGCGCAGTTGTTGAACCCGCCATCACCGCCTCCGCCTCCGCCTCGCGCGGGCACATCCGCCGCCGGCTCCTCGCCGCGCGCCGCACCTGGCCTCGCCGGCGCAGCGGGGCCTGCCGCCACGAGCCCTCTTCAACCCTCCCACTGGCAGGTTCTGGGGTGGCGATGTCCACCGCGACACAGAATCACTCTACGTGGGGGATGACATTAGGTCATTTTTACAACTGCCTTTTAAAACGAATCTTTATATCTGTGATTAGCACACGTTCGTGGCCATAAGCCCCGTTGAAAGGACGTTCGCGAATGAATTGAAAATATTTATTTTATTGGGCAGGAGGTGTAAAAAATGACTTGAGGTGAAAAAGTATAATGAGGGTGCCGGGATCCCAGAATGTTCGAAAAATTCATCTGGCGATGCAGAGATTCATCACAATACGCAGACCAAAGAATCTAACCTGACAAAACATGAGTTTTTTTTTTCTGCATTCAGTAATTGTGGTTGGTTCCTTTTTTTAAAAAAGCTGGAAGAGTTTCTTTTTTTTATGTTGTTTTTCCTTTGCGAGTTTTGTACACTTAAGAATGTATTTAAACTGCTTTTCGTATTTGCAATTCCCCAGTCATCCTCATGTTTACGTTCCGCGTGGAAATGTTAAAAAGGAAATTAAGCTGACCTCGCTGCATGGAGGTTTAGTGATGCAGACGGCACTTCTCGCTTCCGCCTAGTCGATTAGGCAGTCGGCCCGGGCGGCAATAAAAGTATCCGGTGACGCACTGCGAGTAGGAATGGAGGGCCGAAGAGTGAAGCGAAGCCTTCTATCGTGATGGGAGCGGGGGGGCGTTCCTTCCTGACACGCGGTGCGCACGCTGTGCAGCTTTTTTACGCCGAGAGCGAAGGCGGCGAGCCTGAGATGAAGCGGCTTGTTAGGAAAGCAAACAGACGGTGCGATACGACGTGTTGGCCCAGCGCCGGAGATAGCCGGCTTTGCGTCGCGTCGCTTACGGCTCTCCACTGAATATTTGCGGATCTCAGCGACGAAATGTACCTGGCCTGGTGGCGCGCGGACGGCTGTGTGCCGGACGACAAGTCATCTCGGGAGATTCGCCTGCCGGCGGCGACTGGCGTCGCTTCCTCACAACCGTGTTCAGCAATGTTCGTGTTGTGTCACGTAATGTCGTTCATCTGACGCTATTGTTGTCAGAATGGTTTTCTTTACTGAGATAACTGCTCAAGATATCTTAAAGGCGAACCGACCTCTTGTACGTTATGTTCACTGACGTCTTACAACGCTGAATTGTAATGTGACAAACGTAATTTTGCTTATTGTACTAACATTAGTGCAGGGCTTTGGTTGGCGATTGTTGCACATTGGACCGTGGGGTAGTGAAGAATAAACTTTGAAGACAACGGTTGTCTTTCCGTAATCGTGAGATGTCGCTACACACTCGCGACGCCGTCATGTTTCCCCCCTTTCTACTCTACAGCCTATCGACCAACATTCGCAGTAGATGGGACTGCATAGTAGAAGGGAATGCGTGTGAGCAGAGCTGGAAAAACATTGTAATAGTATACTTTCAGCGAGTACAAAATAATCTGAACTTCATTAGGGAAGGACAATCTCATGGGTTGTATACTCATCCATCCATTTATATTCTATTCATACGTATCCAGGCGTTTGCAAATGCGAGCAAGGCTGTAACATTTCGGAGAATTTGATAGCTCGCGAAAATTTACCTTCAACGTGACTGCCAGAGCTGGCTTCAATTTGCAGTGGGGAAGGATCGACATTAGCATAGGATTATAGGGTCCTGTTGTGACTACTGAGAAGAATCTGCAGAGGGGCAAAGACCCGCCTAAATAACAAAGTAGACTTCAGCCCTCGGCTTTCAAATAAACGTGCTCCATCTCTTCTGCGGTGATTCTCCACCTCTCGTTGCCCTCTGTGTAACACTCGGCGTTATCGACGAATCTTCGGTTCTCGATTTCATGTAATCCCCATCCACCATCTCCTCGCGGCCTTCTGCTCTCTCCTGCCACATCCACCCCCAGAGCGCGAAGTTCGGCGAAAGCGCCCGCTACGGAGAGGGGCCCGTTCGCGTCGCCCTCCGGCTGCGTGCGCCGCCGCCGCCACCGCCGCTCGACCTTGCCCTCTTCGCGTTTACGTAACAGTGCGCGCGCGCGGGCCCGGAAACGCGACGCGTCGCGCCACTGCACGCCCGCGGTGCGCGCCGCGCGCGCAAGCTTCGGCCGCGTGACGCGCATTCCGATTTCTGTATCGGTGCCCTTGCCGCGTGAGTGTAAACAAGCAGACGAGAGTTGGCGAACCGCCGTTCAAGTCAAGAGATAAGTAGTTGTGCTGACACAGAATTTGATGTGATTGGCGCGTGTAATACGGTTATTACAGTATGGAATTCAATAGGATTGCAGTGGTAGATCATTGGTTACGTTCATGTTATAAAGCTAGGAATGGTGAGCATAGGAGTGGTTGCGGACTATATTTCTGATTATTTAACTGGTTACGTACCCAGCAGCTACGCTGAATGCTTGGCCCTTCGTGAGAAACGGAAACTGACGATCTCTGAAAATTTATGTAACGGCGTATACAGTAACCATCTTCTGTTACCCTCACCATTAGTTGAAAAGTGCTTCTGGATGTTCACTTAAGTTTGCTCTTTCATTTCTTCGTACATTGCACACAACATCGTTTCGTAGGCCGAGTTGTGTTTTAGGGCCAACAAGGGTGTAGGATTACGACAATGCAGATCACTTGGGTGTCGTCCAAGGCGCGCACACGAACGCCAAATGATCCCACGCTTTCTCTCGGAGGCGGTGGAGGAGGAGTTTCCATTAGCGGCGCAAGGCCGGCTCCTCCCTAAAGGCCAGGGCCGCTGCCGGCAGCGCCCCGCCCACACGTAACGCCCTCGCGGCCGCCACCGCCACCGCCGCCTGTGTGTGGCAACGCGCCCGTTACGCGCCCATCGAGGAAACTGGAGCGTGTCCGCCGGAGCTTTGCTGCAGCGGCGAGTAGCCGGCGCCCCGCCCTCTATGCTCTCAAGCTGCCTAGCGCACGTTGCCCTGGATTTAGCTTTGGTGGTGTTCATAGGAAGCGAGAAAAATGCATAGAAACGCACTGCTGAGTTTGCTGGCAGCTGGTGAGACGTACTTGTAATAAACGTTCGAATTGGCTCGCGAGCTCTCGCCGCTGATAGACATGTATGATCAACTGGCGTTATGGTGTGATTATTGAAAATGGACGAACAATAGTACCCATTGCTTTGACGTGCAAATTTGTTTCCAAACTTTCGAATTATTGAGTCGTAATTTTGTATTGCCAATTTGCGTACAACGTGGTGTTGTGCCACGAAAATATATGTTTTTATGCCAAGTCAATGAGTACGAAAGCGGACATTCCACTGCGGGGTATTAACCAGATTTCGATTTCGAGTTTCAAGAAGATATCAATGTAATTTTAAACTTTTATTGTTTGAAATATTTCGCAACGTCTAGCAATAACTGTGGCGAGATAATGAACGACCCGTGTTGAGATAATAAACTGCAGTAATAGTATATAAAACGTAAATAAAATAAATTGCTGGGATGTTGGATTGCACGTTGCTATTTGTGCAAACGCGGAAAGTAAATCTTGCCCGTGCTCGTGGTCTGTGTGCCGTTGCTTAATGTTTGCCGGCGCGCTGGGTGTTGGGGCGTTGCGCAACGCGAGGGCGCGAGGGGCAGATAGGCTCAGCGGCGCGGCGCAGCGCGGTGTCCGCTCGGCGAAGACGCCGACGCTGCGCCGAAAGGCGACGCGCTGCATCCGCCGGACGGCGCCGCCGCCGCCTCCTGCTTCTTCGCCTGCGTTCGCGCCGGCGGAGGCGGCCGGCTGGACGCGTTCTGCTCGAGCGCAGTTTGCGCCACGCGACTTCATGGCCGCCGCCTTGCCAAGAATGCGAGGCCGCCGACGAAACTGCATGCCGTAATCGGCACACGGGCCGGGCTCGACCTTTTTCCGTCGTTGCTTGCGTTTTTGAAACGCGAGAGAGCTATGCGGACGATCGGTTCGCTGGGGAGGGGAGGAGGATGCGTGAGACTTGTTCTTGCTTGGGCCGCCGGGTTTTGTGCGTTTTTACTCTCATTTTCATTCGAAGGGTTATTGGAATAATATTCTTTTCTTATCCATTATTGTAAATCTGTAGTTATCATCTGATAGTTAGGAAAGTGTCAGGAAGAACAAAAATTCGGCCAAGCGAAGTTGAAGGTGAAAGTTTAACATTTGATACTGATGTTAATAAATAATTTTTAAAAAAAATTGTTTTAAGACCCATTGGTACGCATTGCGTTTATATCGAAGCAATATAACAAGGAAGCGACGAAACTAACATTGATGGCACGATGAACAAGGGTAATACTGATATTGGGTCGTGATTGTTGGGGGATCTAGACTCACATACAGACATCTTTTTAATTATACCTAGTTTACATGTAAAAAGCAATCACTGAATACGGGGATTGTCTCCCGGATTCTGAAGTCGAGAGAGTCGTTCGTTAGGTCGTGTGCGTCATGTCTCGTTCGCGCCCTCCGCCGCCGCCTGCACCCCGAATGCCATCTACGAATAGCTCGGAGGCGGAGAACGTCGTCAGAAAGGTGAAGGGCGTCGGCGAAAGGCGTTCGCAGGGAAGACGCCCCGCCTGCCTGACCAGCGCACTTTCTCATGTAATGCCACGGCGGGTGCGCGCGCTCGCGCCCCGACGCCGGCGAAGGCGATGGGAAGGCCTGCCTGGCGCCGCAGCCACCTGGAAGATGGTTATTTATAGCAGCAGCAGCAGGCGAGAACTTGTTTCCCGCGAGGAAGGCCGGTGTTGGATTCGCCATGCACCTCTCAGTGTCAGCAGGATTACCGACAGCTTGTGAAATTATGCGACTTCACAGACTTCCTGTTTGGAGATCCACTGTGCCTCGTGGTGCGTGGTAATAGCGTGGCAACCCGTTCTTCCAATCTCGCTAAGCTATATTGAGATATCTTCGACCATCAGCGGGCTATCTTTAGTTTTTAAACTCGCTTTAGAATTTGTCTGCTTCAAATAAATACACCAGAAACACGACTGAATTGTAATTAAATTGAACTGTGCGTACAATATTTTGTGTTTTTATTCTGTCGGGGCACATTGCCGTTCACGCTTGTTACTCTGGAAGAAGGATTTCACTCTGCGTGGCGTTCTCATTTGATTTAGTATACCTCGTATCTCGATGATGCATTCAAAAATGACATTTTAGTCTCTACCTCGTCGGCTGTCATACCCGGTGTCTCGAAACGCAACCATACGGAGTTGGGAGACCACGCTCGGGGCAGAATCCCCACCCGACCACCCGCGTCTTACAATGTCGACGAACAAACACGCTTCTTAGATAAGCCAACGAGCGGCGACGGCGTAGGCACATCTGCGCCGCCGCTTTGCCCCGCGGAGCCGTGTGTGTCGCGCGCACCTGCTCTTGGTGGCGCTGGCGCGCCGCGGTCGCGATACGCAACAGGAAGAGAGCGGGGGTCGCCGATAACCGCCCGCCCGCCGCTGTGGCTGGGACGGAAGCGCGGCGATAACGAATAACGGGGTTCGCGCGGCGATACCTACGACGAGGGGCGCAGTGGCGGCGATTAGCGGGTCCAGCGCCATTTTGACGGCGTTCGAATCGAGCTCGTGTGTGTGTGTGTGTGTGAGTGTATGTGTGAGTGTGTGTGTGTGAGAGAGAGAGAGACACACGCACACATTGTAAATACCATGTGGTGTAACCCTATAGATCAAGGGTCTGTGTCTTTTTATTAGTCGCATCAAGTTATGCTCGCGTAGGTAGTTTTGAATGAACAAGTTTTTATTATACAAGTTTCAAGGGTTAAATTCAATTAACCGGAGTGTTTTCGTATTCCTATCACACCACATTTGCGTGTGCAGTGATTGATCTCGTTGAATTGGGCTGAGGGTCTACAGAACTATGTGTCAGTTTCTGCAAATGTCTCTTCTAATATTTAGTTGCCCTAATGGGATACGTTTACGTGGAGAAAATGAATATTTGAAAAAAAAAAGTCTTCAAACTGGGTGTACTGCCAATGTTCATACATGTACAACAATCGCAGCCCTTACTGTGCTGAGTTTGTTTTGGTGTGTTGCTTTTCTATTCACTTGCGTCTGAACTAGCTTTTTGGTTTTCTCCATTCTCCTCCCATCTGCATTCTATTGGCGCCTAAAATAAATTTTTTCACGTCTCCATTTTTCCCCCTCTAGTAGAATTGATGTGTGACTAACAATGCTACAGAGGAGTAAGAGCTGGTCCTGTGTGCACATTTGCAATGAAGAAGCTGAAGCCTTTTTTGAGAAAACTGTCATGTCATCGTTTTTTAATATGCGCCATTTTCAACACATTTTCACAGAAAATGAAAGAAATTTTCGAGAAATGAAAGAAATAATTTGAATAATAAGGTATATAACGCCCGTAATGTAAAATATTAACGACGTAAGAGATATTCAAAAAAATCAATTGTTCAAATATCAAAAGAATACACTAAAATTGCCTTTGTCTTATTCACTTCATTTAACTCTTATCCGAAACAAAAAGTTTAAAGAAAACATTTAAGAATTAAAAAGTTTAACGAAAAACCCATAATTCGTAAAGTAATTTTTTTTACGTAATTGTCATTAAAAAACTTACTGTCGTCAACAATTTTATTAGAAAAAAATCAACTTTAAGTAGTTGCACGAGGGATCCATAACCTCTGAACTTGCCATTTGTCATAATTCAGTGTTAGTGAGAAATCGGAAGTTTCGTCACTCGTAACCCATAAGTGTAAGGTTATCTAATTTTATTTGTTTCTCTTATCAACTTCATAAATATTCGGATCGATCTTAAGCCCCAAATGGATTCACAGTAGTGAAAGATTGATTTCGGGATGATTCTAAACTGGAAAGAACCGTTTCGCCCCTCGCCGAGGCAGCTTGCGGGTCGCGGTGCGCGGTAGCGAGCGGAGACAAACGGCGGCGGTGGCGGGGAGCAGGTGCGCGGCGCCGATGCAGGAAGTGGCGGAGCGCGCGGTCGGGCGAGCGGATGGAGGGGGGCGGGGAGGGGAGGGCGCAGGTGCGTTTGGAGAAAGGCGGCAGCGGAGGAGCAGCAGGGTCAGGGTGGGCGCCATCGCTCTCCCCCGCCGAGCGGTGGAGGTGGAGGTGGCGCGTGGGCGCCGGGCCCACATGAAATTCCAAACCAATATTCTCAAATAATTGTAATTTCGAAGACCGGCAACTTCTGTGTTCGAGTCCTTACAATCAATTCGACACCATCTCATTCGAAATCGATCGCGGACAGGAGACTTTCGTACGTGGTATCACCGACCTTTTAGAGGAAGTTGATGGAATTCTGTAAAAACTAACAACATAATTTTCTGTGATCCTTTCTTATGTGTTATCCTATCTAGAACCCTCCATGAAAAACGTTTGTTTACACCCACCCTGCGCGACTTGGAAATCCAACTTATTCCTTCGTCGTCTGTGTAATAACAGAAGTTTCATTATAGCGTTCATTAATTTTCGCTATTTTTGGTGTATGCTTTCTAATTGATCAAATGTAATTAAAATATGGTATTAGATTAAAGTAGGTAGAAGGTAAGAAATAAGTAACGACAGAAAATGCTATTCTGGCAATTGCCTAAAACGATGGATCTCACCATTTTTTAAATTAATGATCAGCTTCTTAATAATTGTTTATATTAGTGTTAATACGATAACAAAATATATAGAAATGCAATATGAAAATCTACATACCAGACATCTTTCTTTAGATGAATGCCAAATGAAAGAATTTCGTGGGTTAAAAAAGTTTGGCCGCATTGTGCCTGTTACCAAATCCCGAGAGGGACGGCGGCGGCTCGCCTGCGTCGCGCTCGCCCCGCCAACTTGGCTCCGCGCTCTCCTCCTAACTGGCTGGTTGAACGAGGCGGGGCGATGTGGGTCACTCCTGCAATCGCGCTGATGGCTCTTCACACGCCGCCTTGTGTTGGTCAACGATAACCTCGTAGGCCTCTTTTGTCCTCGTGCCGTTCTCAACAAGAATGCTCTCGCGTAACTTTTAATTACGGGTGTAATTTTGTGGACAGTATACGAACGAAAGGGTGGATGCAAATTTCGACGGCCGCGTTTCCCCACATAAAAGGCTTACTTTTTGAAGTAAAAAAATACAGAAAAGCTCGAAGCGTTTTTAACTGTGGCAAATACAATAATTGTGATACTGTTGTAGAATATTAATTTACGACTTCCTAAGTTTTATGATACAAATGCCCAAACGTTCCTAATTTACCTATTCATCAAGCGTATACTTTTCCTATTACGGGATGAGCAGTAGAAAATTCACAAATAGTTACCTAAGCGGTTGTGCGCTTATTGAAACTGTGAACCTGCTTCCCCTTGCGCCCCGAGGGCGCATCGTGAGCGGCAGCGAGGCGCGCCTTCGCGATTGAAATGGAGAGATAGGGGTAACGAAATTTGTGCCGATCCGATTGCAGCTGACCCCCGTCCGCGCCAGCGCTCGGAGCTAAGCGCCTCGCCGCTCCCCCGCTGCGCGTCTCACTCAAGCGAGCTCTCGACGACGACGACGACGACGACGACGCGACGACGTCGCCGACGTCGCCGTTGGGCAACGCGCCCTCGATACCAGCGCCCCGCCCCCGCTGACGCCGGCGCCGCCCGCGCCGTGGCGAGTTGGCCGGGTTAGGGAAATGCCGATCTCCACCTCCGCCGTTTTAGAATTACGACGCCAGTTTTCTTCTTGATCGGTGTGGTAACAAAGCTTAGTAACGGCACGATGTGTGTAGGAAGAGGTTTTACCGAGCACCTTTCTTTAGGCCGGAAAGTGATTTGTTACTTTTAAATCGTGATTTATTTTTCTTGACAATACGAATGGAATTTTGTTTCTTTAATGTATTCCTTTTCTGCGTTAACACTTCTGTCATATCAAGTTTATTGAATTGTTGACTTTCATAGAGTGTTTCACTTCGTGGTATGAAGCGTGGTTTTTCATTGATGGTCTCGAGATGAGAGATACGTTTTCCATTTAGGAGGCGAACGTCTTATGCAGAATCCCCTGGGAGCATCGGTTTTCTCAGGGGAAGGGGCCGGCTTTGTGCGAGGGTAATTACGGGATCCTGGGATTTCCGGGCCCTTTGGCGACGGCGCCGCGTGGGCGGGAGGGGGGCGCACGTGGCCGGCCCCGGTCGATGGCTGCGCGCACGCCGCACGCGGGGCGGGGAGCGTGGGCGGGGCGGGGCAGCGGAGTCATCGATTTTTTTTACTCCGCCGCTGCCGCTTCGTTAACCCGAAGATGTTTTAGCGCGAAACAGCTCTCGTTCATCGTGCCCCTGCTTATTGTTCTAGATTCGCTGAAGAGGTCGCGGCTATCTTTGGGCCTCCTCTGGTGTAATTCGGCGAAACGTGCTCCCCTCCGATTGGCGCTTGCCCCTGCCCTATCGAAGAGGGCTTTTGTGAAACCGCCTCCACTTTGGCTCGTTAGCTTGCCTCAGCGAATTCTGTGATACACTGGGAAATGCTATGTGAAGAAGCGCGAGCCAGTTGAGTGGAAAAGGAACATGACGAAGTTTGACGACGTTGACGCCAGGAAAATCGGGGTCGCGATAGAATATTGCCATTATCTCATGTAGTGTTCAGGTTTACCTCGCACCGTACTCTTTTTTTTCTTCTTTCTTTCTTTAACTCTGAACATTCGGGTCGGAAGGCTGCTGAACTCGCACACGCGTCATGTAGGTATATTCATTTTCTCGTGGCACACTTCGTTTGCATATAAACGTCGTAATATGCATACGTTGGCGAGGAATGGGATGCAAACGAGAGATATGCGTTTTCCTTCTGTATTATGCGAGAGCATTTTATAATGAGAGTAAAATGTCTTCAGTGTGCAAAAAACTGAAGCAGGTCTGTGTTATCTCTGTTGTTTCACGTAATGAAATTCGTATCATTGTGGGAACCTGACCATCCGGCTAATAACAAAGATGCGTTGTGACTTACGAACACGTCAGTCATATTTTTATTATTTTCTTGTTTTGCTGCGATTTTACTTCCGACCGGGCGTCAACGCGTACACCACTTTTCGGGCATAGGATGTGCTTAGCTGCCCACCTCAATTAGCGTTCTATCTCGGAGCCCCATCTTGCATGTGCGCGCGCGGCGCGGTGTTCCGAGGCCCGCTCCGCCAACTCGTGCTCTGGCGGAAGGAATCACGTGCGGGGCCGCAGGGAGGCAGGGCGGCGACGACGGCGGCGGTCCCCCGCGTCAGTGGGCACGGCGAGGGCGGCGCGGCCCGCCGTCTGACTCACCGCTCTGCCCACTGACGCAGCCCCAACGCCGCCGCCGCTGCGGCCTCCAAGGTGCGGCGTGTGCGCCCGCGAGGACACCGTCGCGCCCGCGCTTGCGAGAGCAACTAGAGTCGGCGGGCAGTTCGGTCCCATAACGCTCCAGTGTGAAATGTTCATGTTAATTTGTAAATTTTGTATATTTGTTAACTTCTGTCATGTTTAGTTAATGTATTTTGCCACCAAGTTCTCAAACTTATTTGCAGAATTAGTAATCAATCTAATCTGATGTACTAGAGTGGTTGTTTTTTGTTTTTATTACTGTTCGGTATTGAGCGGTACAGCATTTTCATGTGCGAAGTTTTGGGAAGCGATTTTGAAACAGGTATTTCTGTAAATATTACGAGGAATTTTTCATGGACGGCCGTTTTCAATTTTGGCTTTCTGGAATCCTGCCAAGAGAAGCCATTTAGTTGTCATTTTTTGGAAATGTGAATTTTGTATGGAGGTATTGAAACAGTAATATCGGAGTTTCCGACAAATTAAAATGATTATCATGTTCTTCGTTAATCCTTCCAAAATGATATTTTGGGCAGGCTTCATCCGGCGTGTGTTTTCACTAATGTGAGCTTTTTCGTAAGGGGCAGAAAGTAGCTGATTCGCTCGAACCCCGCCATTATTTTGAAACAATGGCGCACGCAAAATCCGAACGCGAACGATGCAAATAATCTCGGAGCTGATATGGTGGCAGAGAGATACGTCTGGTTTCCTCGTAGTAAGAGCCAGTTGCAAAGGCAGAACGAACGTGTTTCCCTGTGCAGCGTGTAAGGGGGCTCTCGTGCGTCGCGAGTGTGGTTTCTGGCACATAGCGGCTTCGGCGCCGCCCCCTCCCCCGCGTGCGCGTGGGCTCTGCCGCCGCCGCCACGCAGGTCGCCGCAGCCTTTCCCGTTGCCGGCGCTGATGTGTGGAGATACAACCGGCGACCGTGGGCGGGACAAGTGTGGAGACAGAACGCCGTTTAACGGGAGTGGTGGTTGGCTGTCGACCAGTGCATTTGGCCCGTGATACGCGTATTCCTCGTTATTGCCTTTTATGGTCGTAATGATTGAACGGATTACGCAGCAATTTGTTATTGTCGCGCCGAATGTTGGCAAGGCTCGAGAGAGACGTGGGTGGAACTCTAAGCACGAAGTGAAGGATTGAATTATGTGATGCCTATTGAAGCTTAATGTCACGCTATAATATTTTGTTGAATTAGTTTTTTCTGCTTAGAGTACAAGTGACGATTACGTCAGATACTCATTGTAGTCGAATTTCAACTGTTATTCTCTGAACGTCTTCTATGACGTCTTTATTAATTAGGACGTTTAATGTACTTTGTGGGCTGGAAGAATTACTCAACATTGCCCCGTTCTGCGCGAGCGGACACGTTGAAAATTTCAGTGGAATAACTACATAGAATCGTCAGAGAATATCGAATTTAATATTAAATGGAAATGTAATTATCTGATCGCGAGCGTTTATTACATTTGAATGTAGGTATGCAAGCTAATGTCATTTGTTCCCTCAGCCTTCATGATCCTGTTATTTACCTGGGTTCGAAATTTAATATCTACGGTGAAAGTTTCGTGAATGTTTAATTCAGCCAATGGTTGGTTCTCGATTGACCAAATGGTTCGGAATGCCGTGCAGTTACAGTTAACTTCAATTGCAACAGTATTTCGTGTCCAGCGGGTGTATCTCAAAATATTTTAAAAGCCAAAAATGATTAAATTTTAAAAAAATCTAGGTGAATTTTTTGTGTGATTATGATTTTTTTTCTCTAATGTAGATTTTAGGAATGCTATTCCTTTTTAGCAATATGAAGCACTATCTGATTCCGTGATTCTTTTAGTTAGTAAAAGACACACCGCATGAGAAGTAAAATGTCATTCACTCTTGAGTTATTTTTGATTCTCATTTTAGAATTTGTAGCATGTCGGCTATTATCTATGCTCATATTGTGAATCTTGCTCTCCATCTAACGGCGTGTAACCTTTAGGATGAGATGCGACGCGGAGATTGGTGCTTACGCAAATACTTTTTGTCTCGCGCACAAAAGGAGCGTACAAAGGCGGGACGTCACGGGCGCATCTTTTTACGGGGGTCGCGCTCCCGCCCGGCGTCTTTGTGTCGCGCTCCTCAGGGGCATCTCGCAAGCCACCAGCCGATCGCTGCGGCGGCGGCGGCGGCGGCGGGCTCTCGACTCGAGGCCTAGAACGGAAGTGTGTTCAAGAGAATAGTGTAAAATAGCGCATTCCATAGCAACGTGGTCCGCACACGGTATTTGGAAATGTTTCCCGCGCATTCAAGACCTAATTTAGGGACAGATTTTTAAAAGACATTTCTGTGATTCGTTTTTCTTGTACGGGCTGTAATGTAATGGAACTTACCCTAGCTGTTATTACCAAACTTTTAACGGTCATGTAGATCTGTTCTTTCGTTTCTTGCTCTGCGTGCACTCGGCGTTCGTTGTCTCTACATGTTAGACTACCCAATACTCTTTGCATCTGTGCCCCATCAGTTCCTCGCCACATCCCCTCTGGGCGCGTGCTGGTTTGAAGGATGCGCCAAGTGCGACCGCGGGCGTTTTTTGTTTTGTTTTTTTCGGGCCGTCCACCGCGCTGACGAGCGGTCTTCGCACGTGGTGAGCGAACGTGCGCATTGCTCGGTCGTGTGATTTCTATGAAGACACAAACGTCGAGCTCGCTGCTTCAATTTGTCTGTTGAGAAGTTGGGACGGCGCGTTTGTGTGGTTCACGTAATCCTGTTCGGAAGATCCCGAAAAACCTGTTCGCGTCCGCCCGAAAGAAGGAAAAAAACTGGTTCAATTTACATGATGATGTCAAAGAATTATCATTAAATGATATCACCTGACATTTTAGGCGCGATAAAATTCAAGAGCGTTGGGTGGACGCAGATTCTGTCCAGGATATTCGTAGACTCTACTGCTCTTACTAATTAGACGAAAAGGAACTTAAAGTACTTTGGAATTAAGAGCAACAAGAAGAGAATAAACGTGGAGCACTGTGTAATTGTATAATAACAATAATACACATGTGCTTTGTGAATCATTACGCCCCGCTCCCGAATTCAACTGGTAGCTGAAGCAACCGGGCGTTGTCCGGGTGTTTATCATCTGTTAGGAAAAAATTGAATTATCGTATGAAATGGAAGTAAGTTTAGCTGTCTCCCCGCCACGCTTCATTGCGCTGCTATCCGCTTCGTTCCCATCCCTTCATCGTCCCCTGCCGCCCGGGCAGCACTGCTCGCCCTCCGCCCCTTCTCATCCTCCCCCCTTCTGCAAACAAGCTTTTTACGCAATCCTTCAGGTGATGAATTTCTAATTTTTTTTAGTGTGAACAATAGAACGTATTTTATATTTCACGTTTCTGGCTTATGTAGTTGTTTCAAGATGTTGATTTGTCGGTAAGTGACTGTTTACATCTAAAAGATTTCATCGCACCCGAGTTTTCATGAATGTAATGTGGATTATGAAGATTGTCGCCGCCGACTCTTTGAAGCGTACAAGGAGCTCGAAAGTCGTTAAAAGAGCCCTCCGCTCTGATGCCGAGTGCACGTCGCGTACCGGAAATCTCGCGGTCCGCCCTCGTTCCGGGAAGATGCTGCGCGAGAGACGGAGCCGCCGCCTCTCGCTCGCCGGAAGGCTGGCGCAACGGCGGCGGCTTCAGACCTTGACCCGAGCGTCAGCAACAGGTGAGGTTCCCGGGGCGGGGCGGGGATGGCGGCGGCGGTGGAGGCGTGGCGGTCCGACGGTGGGCAGCGACGGCCGAGTGTGTCGTGCGCTTTGGGCGCCGTGCTGGCGATTGCATCGGCACCTCTCGAAGCCTTTATTACAGCGCGGCGGCTGGTTAATCGCCTCCGCTTGTCCGCCGAGGGATGGTGATGCCCCGATTGAGCTGCCGGCGTACAGCGGGATTTCCGTTATCGATTTCGTGTATTGCGGAAGCTTGGATGAGTTGTCTGAATCTGTGGGTATACCTTGTTGGACACGATAAATGCACTATCCGTCCATGAGTACAACATTATCAGTTTCATCGAATCTTGTGGAAAGTGTGGTTATGCATTCGAAAATGAAAACCGTTTTATGATCAACATTAGTAATTAACCTTATTAAAATTAATAAATATACTAATTTTGCGTACTCCTTTGTTTGCCTAGGAGTCTAAAAACTGATTACACTAGGGAACAAAAAAGAAACCTTGTTTTGTTTCAGAAAGAAAAATATGTGATTGTTATAGTATTTTTTCTTCTGAATTCATATATGATATCGATCTTCCCCCATCACGCAAGGTTTCCGAGAGACAGGCATTAATAATTTTAAACATTTTAACACTTTCTGCGTTCTCAGCTAAACAAAATCCAAAAATTTTGACTCACCAAAGTAAGAAATGACGATTTCCTGCTATATTTCGCCTTTGGAGCATACTTAATTTTCCAACAATAATCGGTCAGCATAATAGAATTTCATTTCCTGATATCTTTTACCATAAGTAAAACATAGGTAACATTTTTGAATGTTTGCCAAGGATACAATAGTTCCTCAAACTTTTCATCATGCATTAATGATCGTATTTGTGGATCCACAAATATTTCTTCTTTAATTTTTCCATCACTGAGGAAACTTCTGCTTTAAGTACATCAGGAATATTATCCATGCTTTTACGAAGTTCTTCGTTAATTCTGATTTTATATGTAACGGAGGTGATACACATTCTTTGGATTACATATTGGGCCATGTTTAATATTTTTGTCCAGGAATGATTCATTTGTGTTTAGGCCATCCTTTTCTAATGTATGGTTTTTCTCTCCTTACCATCCCATTCACCCAAAAAACAACTTCCTTGAGTAACCAAGCTTCAGACCAAGAATAAATGTAATTACCTTTAAATCACCATAAATATTCCATTCATATACTGCACATTGAAGTTTTTCCAATATAAATTTTTTCATATGTTTCATTCAAACTAGGAGGGTGCGTAACAACTACCGACGGGAAGTTGTGTAGACTGAAGTATGGCTTTTAAATGAACTTAACAGGAATCAATGAACATGCGACATTGTTGGGATATATTCATTTCCATGTGTCTCCATAGGAGAAGAAATGTTAGTTCTAAGCCACTTTCTTCAGAAAAATAGTCTTTAAATTTAAAACGACGATTACGATAAGTATATATTTTAGTATTATTTTGAAGAAGATTCCAAATTTTTATCTGCGAACCAAGCATTTAAGACTTTTTTTTAATAACTTTGACTTGTATGAGATCACTTGTCTTGCATGTATATATCTTCTCGAGTCAATAAATGAGGATCAGATGAATAGCTTTGTTCAAAATTTGTATCACCAGAAGAATGTTTTTTTCTTCTATCAGAATATGAACTTTCTTCATCTAATGTCACGTGCTCTAGAGGCTTTGGTATGGGCAATTATTTGCAGAGAACTGGTCTTACCGCATATTTCAAGTTATGGTACACCACTGTATGTTTTGATTTTGACGTAATTCATTTAATGTTTAAGCAGAAATAGCAGTCAGAGGCGAATGGCCCTTGGGTTACATCGAAATAAATAGGACGGGTTCCATCCAAATAAATAGGAATAACAAATGGCGTATGGTCGGTACCCCGTTTCCATGCAGTGAGATTTCTAGAACTCCATGTACAACAGATATGTGGCGCCCGTGTCTTTGTTGGTCCTTCACCTTACACCCAAAATAACGTTATTAACACTGTTTCACTAATGAAGTGAGATATTGCTTTTGGGATTTGAGTGTCACTTCACCACATACAAAAATTGTTGCGATGATTGAAACAAAATCTAGGCACTTTGGAACCAACAACTCATTAAAATAAATATGTATACACAATAAGTCAGGCACACGAGCACTGTCAATGACGTGTTCACTGGTTCCAACTGGCATAGTTCAGATGTATGTGTGCTATTCTACATCAAGTGTGTACTTGTGTACACGTCTGAACCTGCAGGACAATTGCAATGCTCCCATTTGAGTTAGCTCATTTGCTTCCATCATAGGAGATTGTACTTGACAATGGGCAAATAGAAGAAATTTTTTTTAAACATTTAAAAGAAATTAAATAAAAAACTGTGGATGATGGGGAATGTCCAAACACACATTCGAAAACCAGATAAAAACTGCATTAAGTACACCTGTTGGTAGTCTTGAGACAAAAATCATTTAGACCAGTGTCATTAAATCGCAAAGTACGAGTATAATAGTTTTAAAATTCGATCTATAATATTAAAAATAATTTTTCACCACTTTATTGAACTTTTTGGTTTCCAGGAAAAGAATCTAGTAAAAGAATAGCAACAGAGAAGCATTAACATAAACAATTTTTAAAATATATATCGGAAAGATCTTATTCTTATTGGTTTTTTTTTTTTCAATCAATTTTGAAAGCAACTCAATAAAATTCTTTTCACAGTTGTAATGAATTCACTCCACGGAAACATTCTTTATCTTATATCTAATCAACGTCAAAATGATTCTGTGAAATGATCTCCGGCGCTCTTCTCCGAAGCTTTCTGGTTTATATCCCATGGCAAGGGCAGGTACTTCCTTGGCGCACGAGCGAGAAAATGAAAAACGAGAAAGGTGTGCAACCGCGCCCTCTTCTGTCGTTGGCGGAAGCGCAGTGCTGACACGTTTCTCTCTCCTTTCCTCTCTTTCTCGCCCCCACCCCACCCCATTGCTGCCTCCTGCACCGCGTCCGCCCACCTCCAGCCGCCAGGCGCATTGACGTCACAGCTTCCTGTTGCCGTGGCAACGCGGCGCGGCGTCTGGCGGGCGCGGTGGCTGGCGGTCCCCGCCCCTCGCCGAGGCGGCAGCGCCGCGCCGGCTCGCTCGCCCTTAGGCGCTCTAGCGCTCTATTCTGTGTCCCCGAAGGCCGCGGGCGAGCGAGCGGTTCGCCTCTCCGCCCGCCCGCTGACGACGAAATAATTTGCCCCCGCCCCTGATCCAATTTTATGTAATTAGGGAGGCGGTTTAAAGGGATTACCTTCACTGTGCTGTCCGGAGTTGCGTCCTGGAAAATATTCTGTGGAACGTCCCCCTATTTACGCAGGCTCACGAGTTACGGAATATTCTGCCCGCCCTCGAAACTATATTCTAAATTGTCTGGGCATTTGTGACGTCAACAAATTAAATATATTATGTGATATTCACAAAAGCAACAATAGATTTTCTGAAGCAGGGAACATTTTTTCTTTGGGTGTTGCAATCGAATTCCATTAGAGAACATTGTTTTTCGATATTGTACTATCCTAGATTAGTTTGATTTAAAAACTTGATTTGGTGCGGAAATATATAGATTGTAGTTAATAACCTAGGCTATTCATTAAATTATTCTGTAAGTATACCCTCATTCCCTAAGGAATTGTTTCTTTCTTTTCTTGAATTGGTTGCCGTGTAGTCGAACGGAATCATCTTGAGTGCCTTCTGGAATAATTCGTGGTCATTAATCATTGACACGGCTTGTAGAGAATGAGAAGAGAGTGACTGTACCAGCGTCCCCGTCCTTTTGCGAGACTGCGCGTCGGGCGCGGGTCCGGTTACGCCTAGCTCAGGTGCTACCGTCGCTTCTGCTTGCGGCGCAAGTCCTTGGGAAAATGGGTCGGCCGGTGCCTCCCTTGCTGGCTCGGCCCCTCCGCCGGTCGCGTCGCCTTCGCGAAAATCCGACGCGGCCCCTTCCGCTCTCCTCCTCCGCGAAAATCATTCGTTTACGAAAAAGTTTGGATGATATCGGACGTACAAATATTATTAGAAAAACTCGTGGAATGTTGATTTAGAGCATTGTAGTAAATAGCGATTCAAAATCATTCGTATTTGTAATGTAGCAAGATTGACATGGGCGATTCGGGAAAAATGTACGTTAACATCTGATCGACGGAGTTCTCTCTTGTAATGTAGCTTGTGCTGCGTGTAATTAGTTACTGGCAACATCGTACAATTGTTTTCATATATAAAGAACATCTCGAAACGTGAAATGCTTCTGAACGGTATTTTCAAACTCCTATATAATGAAAGAAGTTTTGAAAACGAGAACAACCTATGAATCCTGGTTTAAGCAACTATATTTATTTCAAACAAACTGCCGTATTTTCTACTTTCTCGCATACGACTTACGTAGCATTAAGGAAGTTACGTAATGCGTCGAAAATGATTTTTCGACGTAAATGTCATATTAGGTCCCTATTAGAGTGTCTTGTATCTATACATAATGTCCTAAGTATGTTTTCTAAATATCAACAATGGTTCCACATTTTTACTTTTTTTCAAAGCGTAAAGAATGCTGTTACAAATTTGGCAGGTCCGATTTTCGTTGAATTTCATAATTTTTTTTAAAAATGCGAAAGTTAAAATTGTCTTAAACTACAATATTGCAAATAGGGATATTTCTTTTTAATGAAATCTTCATAATTAGATGATTAAAGATGCTATACAATTTGTTCAAAATATGACTAGTTTTCGAATAGTTTTGCGTGAAATACTGGCAATTATATAAATATGATCTGCTCAAAATACTAGTTAAAAATTGGTAGAATGAACATGGTGTTGTGGCACCATTAACTCATTATTTGGAAATACCTGTCCGTACAAGATTCCTTCCCTTTTTGCAACAGCGGTCTGACCTGGTGTATTCTTTTTGTCAAGTGTGGTTTTTGAAGAATATATACAAAATGAATTCATTTTTGAGCTTTCTGCGTATGCCAAACGATGCGTGCCAAGTGGTATGCGATTGACTCCAGGAAAGACGTAATTTTCGTATTTTCCTTACTCGTATTTTGGTTGTGTGATGTTTCCTAAATGTATGCACGACGGATCAATTTCTCCATTCCTTGCGCGACCCAAAATTTAAAACTTGATGGAATCACGTATGGCCCTATTCGTGAAGAAGGCCAGGGTGTCCCCTTTACGTAGATTTCTTTTTCTAGCACATCTGGCTATAGGACAATACGTGATGACGTGATTGATATGTGTCAACTGTGAAATAGATTTGTCTTTCTTCTGAGTAGCGTGTATTACATGATAATAATAATAATAATTATTATTATTATTATTTATATTATTATTATTTATATTATTATTATTATCCACTTGTTTTATGGAGGTACAAACGTGCTTCGCTTCCTGCGTGTATCTACAGCTGTTACGGGGAGATGTGCGACTCAAGTGTGCTATCTGTCGACAATGCTCGATTGAAGTAAAACAGGTCTTTCTGCGTGACGTGTTCTCGAGCGGCTAACGGCGTTCTCGTGCGTGGGAGCGCGCCAGTGGAGCAAGCACCGTACGCCACGACACGCGGTTTATTGCGAACACCTTATGGGAATCGTGATTGCTATGCATCACCGATTACTGTCAGTTGTTTTCGCGAATTGCCGAACATCCAGTACATTAGGCATAATTGCGGGGCTTGGGAGCTATAATAACGATATGTTTGATATTTACGATTTGTAAGTAGGAATTTACAAGGAACATTTATGTGAATTTTTAATACGAGTTTTTGTTTTTTTGGGGGGCATATTTACCTGTGCTATACGGTGATTGTCCAACGTCCATTCAAATTGATAACAATACGTATTTTTGGTTGGAATGTTCTGCGCGGATCACTGGTGTTTCTTCAGTCTGTCAGCCCGTGTTCGCGGCCCCTCTGGTGAGCGCGGGGCGTTCGATTTCCGGGCCCGCGTGCGCGCTACCCCGTCGCTTTTGCGGTCGTGGCCTCCGCCGGCGGCGGATCGAACCCGCGCCCTCAACGGCGCGCGATCGCGTGGCCCGGTGACGTCAGGCGCGGCACGAAAAAAGAGGGGCGGGCGGCAGCGGCAGTGGCGGCGCCGGTGCCGGTGCCGGCTGCAGGCGCGTCTATCGACCGGCTCGCGCCCGCCGCGGCCCCGGCCCCGGCGCGGCGGCGGCGCGGCGGCATGCGGGTCAAGGCGCGTTCCCCGGGCCGCGAATGCGACCGCGCCGCCGCCTCGCCCCGCTTCCCTCCCCGCCCCGCGTGTCGCGTCACGTCACGCGCGTGCAAGAGCGGTCGAGCGCTCGCACCCGCCTCTGCCCGTGTCTCTGGGAGCGACGCCGCCCAGCAGCGCAGAGCGGCTCCCTGGACACTCCGGGCGGCCGGCGTTGCCGCCCCGGAAGTTCGCGCGCGGCTGGCGCGCGGCCAGGGCCTGCGGGCGGCGCAGATTGGGTCGCTGAGGGTGGATGTGCGGTACGGGTTTTCATGGCCACTGGAATCGCTGGAGGGTTTTTTCCGCTCTTTGGTCTAATAAGCTTTATATTCGGAGATCTTTCTTTGTAGATGTAAGTGTACGCGCTGTTTGGGTGTTTGTCTCTCAATAGAAAGTTTCTGTATTTTAATTTCGATAAGCATTTCTTTTCCGAGATCTTAAGGCTAGTGACAAACGATCGTCAAATGACGATTAAAGTGCCTCCATCTAGTGGAGCAGGCACGCATACCTGTCGTGGCATGTAAGATTTCTCTAGCCAAGAACGCCTGTCACGTAGCAGCCAACGGACGCTAGAATTCGTACGTTGAACCTTGTTAGACATTTATATCGTGCAATACTCGCGGAGTACTAGCGACGTACGTTGAACAAGTGATACACGGTTTTCCTTTCAATCAATGAAAAGATTCAACATTGAAAGGTTAATTAATGAAGTGCATACACACACAAACATTTCTTCTTTTGATACATAACATTTCTCGTTGGTTTCGTGGCAAATAATACGATCATGTAATTTTGGAATCTGTCTGATCGATGCCATGGACATGCCAAAAATATTCAAAAATTGTGGGATGAACCAACCATCTCCTTTTTTTTCGATGACGCTGGTATAGTGAGTAGTTTCTTTAGATGATGAATATTAATAACAATGTGTTCTCATGTAGATATTTTTTGTTAACTTGTTTCTTTAACTGCTCTTACTACCCGCTATATTTTGTGTAGTAATCGTTCTTGTACTCCAGGAAGAAATTACGTAGTGTTATAGTTAGAACACGGTTTTGTAGGTGAATACTCATCTGATGTTACATTATCAAAGAAAAGCTGTCAAAATGTCTGGTAATATTGAAAATTATGCAATAAAACGTGTATCGAGGGAAATAATGTAATTATCCCGTTCGCTCTAGTGTGTTACGGAACAGCGCGTCGGGACATGGTTTTGGGCGCTGGTGCGCTGAGGGCCTGCGGCTGCGGGCGCCCGGCGGCTCGTTTTTCGGCCGATTGGGGGCTTAGCAGGTGTGCGTCGCGTCGCGTCGGCGCGGCGAAGGCGGCAGCGGCGGCGGCGCTGCCCCCCTCCCCCGCGGCGCCCACGCGGTCGATGTCGCGTTGACAAACACGGCCAGGGCGCCCGCCGCTCGCGCGCTGGACCCCCGGCGGAATGTAAACACGCTCCCCCGGCGTGCGCGGACGCCGTCAGTCAGTGGCGCCCCACGGCGCTTCCGCGGCGCGCGCCGCCGCGCCCCAGCGCACTGCGACGCCCGCCCGGGCCTTGGCCTCGTGGCGCCGACCAATTTGTCGCGACCTTGTAGCACGGCGGCGGCGCCGCGCGCGCGCATGTGGGCGCCAGCAGTTGGCATTCACTCGGCCGCAGAGAGAGAGGGATTGTTGTTGTGGATGACCCAAATCATGCCGGCCCATGAGGATAGTGGCTGTGGGCTGCAACGAGACGAGCACGCGGGGTGGGAGTGGGAGTGCGGGCGGAAATGCTGCAGTGGAGCCAAGAGCTCCCTGGTGCATCGTACGTTCAGAGTGGATATGGAGGGTGAATCATCGTATGCTACTGTGCGGCATTATGCAGATTTGTTGTAATTGAATTAAAACATACATTCATTATGATGAGAGCTTTTCTTATTCTTTTGATAAATGTCATTAGCAGTTGTTAGATTGGGTCAAGAATAAATCACTAACTTTTCCTCCTCAAAATGTTCACCGTTGCTACTTCATTTCTTTTTCGCCGCATACTAAGAGCCGTGTTCTGAGAGTGCTCTTCGGAGGAGCGTGGCCCCGCGTCTTGCCCGATCGCAGCGGCCGCGGTGCGGTGCGGCGCGTTGGGCCCAGGGCGCTGGCGCAGCACTGCGCCGCACGTGCACCCGGGCGAGGTATCGACCCGCAGCGACGGCAATGCGGGGGCGGAGGCGGAGGCGCAGTTGGCGGGCGGTCGACGACCTCGCCCGGCCGCGTCTCTCCGCCTCCGACACCCCCTGCCGCCGCTGCGCCCGCGGGGCCAGCGCAGCATCGCGGCGCGCGCACAGGTCAAGACGCGCGACGCCGCTCCCTTTCCTTCCGCCTTCCAGCGATGCCCCGGCCGGGGATCGATGCGAGGACAGGGCCCGCCTTAGCCACTTAGGAGGAATCCCCTTGCGCGCGCGCTCCTCTGGGGCCTTCCCCGCGGAGGGTCCTGGGGAAGGGAAGGAAATTGCAGTTGGGGGGACGCGTTACCATTTTTTACTATGCACCCACGCTTGGAGCCATCGCTGAGGAGGGTCTCCGGAGATGTTAGCGCGCACGCTTAATGTTGGACCAGCAGTTAAAGAAAGCATCTCGCGACGGTTATGCGTGGGGACTCCGGGCCGTTGGTCGTAAACGTAGGAAGGAGCACAGCGCCGAAGAGCCTGGAGTAGGATGCGAGTAGGGGCGGAGGCTGTAGTCCCGGGGGAGGGGAGTGAGAAACTGTTCCCGGGCGATAACACCGCCCCCTATGAATGAAAGCGGTGCCCTACCCCTGCAGAGAAGCCTCGCCGCTGCCGGGGCGGCGACAGCGGGGGCGCCGCGCCGGGCGGGCGGGCGAGCAACGCAGCGGGGCTCCCGCCCTTGAACTTGCGAACATGGCGGCTGCGGCTGCAGCGGCGGCGCGTGTCTGCCGCGCCTCCCCTCTCCCCGCCCGCCAATGCCTCCCTCCGGGGGGGGGGCGCCTACGCAATCAATACCCGCGCGCCACCGCGCCCCGTCGCCGCTTGCGCCGCACCCCCGCCGCCGCTTCCTGCCGGCCTCGCCCAGGAACAAACACGCGACGCGGGACGCGCGGGGACACGCCCCCTCCCGGGGAGCACGTCTGTTCTTTTGCAGCTTCTCGGACGCGAGATTTCATCGTCAATGGCTGTGGAGGGTAATGTCGATTACAAGGATACATTGATTCGGGATTACTCTGAGGAAACACACTGTTTACTATTACTGTATAATTCACTGTTTAACTATTTATCAAAGACAGTGTACGAAATGTAAAATTTTGTGTTCAGTGATATATTTGAAGACCAGAAAACGATATCTATTGATAACATTTTGTTTCACTAGAGTAAGAACCCTTCGAATTGTTTTAGTATTAAAACTTAGTGCATAGTTTACCTGCTTTAATAGCGTAGCGTTTTGCAAATTGCAAATTATATTGCGTGTTTTCTTTTAAAACTTTTACTACTACACAGATGTCAATTCATTGGCATCTATATATTTTACTTTCAATTTTGTAATGCCCAGAAATGTGATTCATTGTACATATCGATTTTATGTATCGGAATAGCGCGAGAAATTGATGTGGGAAATCACGGCATGCTTGCCATCAACTCAATTTTGAACGTCGGTAACGGTAATGAAGCCTTGAACGCCAGAAGTATTGCCTCCTACCCAACACTTCAGAACGAAATTTCCTCCAAAAGTGAACAAACTGGGATTTGCAATCGAAAGAGACTTTCCATTGTGAAGTTATTCTTCAAATGTCATGTTTTAGTGCATATTGTCGAAGTTCATACTCAATAATGCAGATAGAAAATGCGATATTAAATTTTAAACTCCTGATTTAGAGAAATAACGCAGGTTTATTGTACATAATCGAGCTTCATTTGAGCAACGGCAGTTTGTCAAAATAACTAGTATTTCATTGATTCAAATTTTCCGAATGCCAAAGGTATATTATTGATAAACAATGTAGTTTCCCCTAATTTCTAGGGTGGCGAAGAGAATACTACTAATTTTCAAAAAGAAACGAACTATTGTTATCTAATTCGTCACACCACTATGTAACTTAATTGGTTTGCAACTTTATCTTTATAACGTGTGACTTTCATAGATCGGAAATCACGTGAATTATTCCTTGCGCTTGTCTGATACCACCTTCCCGGGTTTTCATTTTGTCAACGGCTATTTTGAAGGTACAGCTTGCTTTGAACCAGTAAACGCTGTTTATAAGCAAATAGTCGGTTTCGTCATTGCTTTTATTTATTTTTTATAAATTTCGTTATGAAGCGCAACGTGGTATTTTATTCATTGTCTTGAAATCATAATAGTGGAAAAGTTACGTGCAATATTGATTCATTAAACAGTAAGGGTTCCGGCTTCTCTTTTCATCATTCAACAATGTGCTCGAGCAGTGTATTTTAAGTAGTCGTCTCTCATCTTGTGAGCGGGCTGTTGCATCTGCTTTCACAGACATTTCAGCGACAGTTCGTGTGCTACTCGTGTGGACGGGTCTTTCGTCGTCAGGCCCCTCCCCTCCCGACAGATGTTCTGCCCGACCACCCGCTGTGTTCCCCTCGCCCAAGCTCCTTCCATTCCGCGATTTATTGGGATCTGCTCTTGCGACCCGCGCACGTTGCCCTTGCGCGGGATTTATGAGCGTCGCCGCCGCCGCCGTCGCCGAGGCTTCGAAAATGTTGCTCGCCGAGAGAGAGTTGTATCAGTTGAGCGGCCGAGACGCCTGCCCCTGCCGCGGTGGCGAGATTTACATCTCGCACGCGACGCGTTTGGTCGGAAATATGGAGGGGGGCCTCCGGCGCTTACGTGCCGCAAAACTTCGGTGTTTTTAAACGTTCAAATAGCTTTAATCTACCATTTCTCGTCTTTTATTTGCTTTCAAGCGTTGCACTCGTTAAGAAGCGTTTATTTCGAATGATGTAGTACCAGAAATATTCCTAACTAAAGGTAATTGGGAGATATCTTCTCGAATTATTAGATGTTTTCGTTATGATTCAAATTGATCCTTTGAAGTAGAGTATTTGTTACCTTGTATTATTTGAATTTTTCAAGTATTATATTTTGTTTATAATCGTAATTCAAGTATTATATTTTGTTCATTTAATGAAAAGTAGAAGTATCAGTGGAAAACGATTCGATATCATTCCTCTTATTGATTAAAAGGATTGAAGAATTTGTCGATATTACAAAGGATTTACATTTATGAAAGGGATGTAGATGCTTGATATGACGATTGTTGTAAATAAGAAGGAATGGTTTTAACGTATTTAGGATTGAAGGGCTTCTTTCCATAGTTATCGATGTCTAAGAAGTATAATTTTCCAAAAAGGAAAGTATTCAGCCTTACAGTTAATGATCAGATTAAACGGATTGGAATACCGTTTAACGTAGGAGAAATAATAATTTTTCAGCACACTATTTGGCAACGTGCTGGTGAAGCGTTTTAAGAGTATTTTGTGACGTAAAGCTAGAAAACGAGCGGAGCTACGCCGCTTTGGATATTTGTGAATATGGAGCGTTGTCGGTGCGTAAGTAGGCGGCTTGTGCTGCTAGACTTTCGTCGACTCTTGGACGTCGCGCGCGCCGGGTCAACCACCGCGCCGGGGCGCCGCCGTTGCCCCTGAGCGACTAAGCGGCGATAACACGCAGCTCGTTGGCGACAGTGCGCAAACAGCGGCGCCGCCGACATGTGCTGCAGACGGATCGGCGCCTTCTGTGAAAGGGGTTGCGTGGGTAGGGGGTTTGAATGCCGTGGGCTAACATCATTCACGTTGGAAGTTTATATTCGTTCTAATAAAATCTATCAGATTTCGGGGCTTCCAAACGTGTGTGAAGGTTCCTGTTTTAGCTATGAACGTACTAACTTGCGCATGTAATATTTTACAGTGGATGGTATTTCGAGCTTCGCGATTCATTGGAGATACTTGCTTTTCGTTGGCATTAGGCTTTTCAGGGTCGATTGCGGTGTATACGACGTGCTCGACCGGGCGATGTAGCCTGATTATTGTGACTGAACTTGTAGAGTGCTGATACGTGTGGTAAAGATAGCTGGCCAATCAATTTATCGAGCTCGCCGCGGTGGTGACATGTCCCGTATGTCGGTGCCAGACGACATGCATATATTTTTTTGTCACACCGTCCGTACATTTTGTGGGTGAATAGTTTAAGTGGTAGGGTTGATGGTAATTGTGTTACCTAATTTCGTTTCGTAAGCTAGTGAGTTTTCAGCCTGTCTATTGTCATTGTTGATTTAAACTGACATGTAGCTTCATATATTTTTGGATACTTTGAAGTTTTTAATTCTTTGGAGGTAATATTTACTCCCCAGACATGTCTAAGTAAAATACATAGAATCCTGTAAATAGTTCTAGTGCCTGTTAACGCAATTTACCATAAAAGTTAACTCTTTTTTTCTTCTGTTTGCATGAAACGCAAGGTTTAGATGATTAATTACAGTTCTTTTTACACGTTTGGGAACATCTCTTTATTGCGTTATAATTATTATTAAGATGTATTATAATTAAGAGGTAAACTAGTGAGTGAAAATCTTATGCATTCCTGCATTTGGAATCTTCCGCTTGTAGATCTCCAAATGGGTCTGTGTGTCTCTTAGCAAGTTTTGTCGCAATTTTTTTTTTTTTTTACGATTTCCATTTTCAAGTTGTAGTCGATTTCGATAAAACGCCTCGTGGATATTCCAGAGCGACTTTAGAACAGCCTTGCGTAGCCATTGTGCTGGTGGTAGGGCAAGAATGTGAACAAAGACCGGAAGTCGACGCCGCGCCGGAAAGAGCGGCTTGCCCGCCCTCTTTGATGGCACGCGGGGCTGTCGCGTTTCCTGCCATGTGCTCTCCGACGCAAATTGCCACACTTTCCGTACCAAGTTCTGACTTCCAAGGTGGCCACAGCTAGGGATGGCAAGGAAAACGATGTTTTCTTCAGATCGATTATTTGTGCAGTAATACTGATGTTTAAAAAACAAATTGCTCGGTATACATACAATTTCCAGAATCTATTTTATTTGTGGATTGCTCGCAATGAACAGCCATTGACAACTGTCGCTATTGTCGAGCTACAGGCGACACGAAACCGTTTTCTGTTCTCAACCTTTCTCCAGTGTTGATGCCTTTTTTATTATCTTGTGCGTGGTAATGTTTAACTGCAATTTGCCTTTTTGCCCCCTCCAATTTGCACGTTTACTATATAGAACATTGATTAGAAAAGACACATTTCAGGAAGAATGTACTGTAAACTAATATTGACAGTTCATAATCACATGAGAACCAGGATATTTTCTTCGATTTTTCGTGTATTTAAACGTCCACATTTTAAACATAAATGTTTTTTGACGGTGTTATCATCGACGTCGAAAACCTTTTGGTGATGTGTCGATGATTGTCTAAACTTTGCCATCAGTAAGCTACTGCACTGTTCACAAGTCGCGTGCTACTCTAGCCCAGTTGTGTGACCCTTACGAAGGTCTCATCCAATCTGAAAATTATGAAATAATGTTCAATGCGACTTTTTACATTTTTCGGCCATTTTCTTGCGAGGAATTGTTTTCAATAATGAAGTGAATTTAATAGAACAGTCGTTTCCGTATTAACCAGAGCACATGCAACTGATCTATAATACGAAGTAATAGTACGAATAGTACGAATTTCCTTAACTAGCCATCTGCCAGATTTAAAACATGTCGCAGCCGAATTTGATACTCCATGTTCATGTTAATAAAATTATTTGTAATTGAATTTTTTTGGGGGGTATTTCAATAATAGTGCATTTTTCAGTCTGTGAACATCGATGATATTCAGCTTTTGACTAGCTACAAATAATACTTTTAAGTCCTTCGAAAAATAATGCGTTTCCTTGCAAACAGTTCTCTCAACATCGAAGGTCGTAACGCTTTGGTAACTGGTTAATCGTCTTCCTATCATGTCGTTGACACAGTAATACCACATATTACAATAAAGCTCAATTTATAGGGAAAAAAAACTTGTATTTTCTCTATCGCTTAGAGACTGACGCCAGATCAGAAATTCCAGTAACGTGAACCCGTGAAATGACTCGTCAGAGAATGGAGCTCCGTTTAGTAAGAAAAGTCTGAACTTAGTAGACATCGACTCATGTGGAACAAACTGAGGTGCATGGAGCCATTGTGCGAACGATGCCCATAAGAAACGCGGCAGTCTGGTTCAGGGATTCTCATTTTTTTGTTACATCGACCCTTCTTAAAAGAATGCTTTGCTTAATCGACCCTCTTGATATTTTCTATAATATGCAGCAAACAACATAATAACATTATTAATAGCACTAGAATGGCTTTGAAAGAGTTAATTAGATTATGTATTTTTGTACAATAATAATATCAAAATTTGAAAGCATAAACGAGTACCAATTTTTAGATATTTTGGAGCTCTATGCTGAAAAAATATCTACTTCATTTATATTTTTTGTAATCATTAGGATCTTGATTACACCGATCAGTTTCTGCTCGTATTCGGCTTTCGTCCCTTAATCATCATCGACCCCCTTTAAACTTTGCATAGATCTCCATGATGTTGATACCTACCCTGTTGGGATCTACTGGTCCAGACCTGAAGAGTAAGTTTACTTCTTTAAATAAACCATTCCGTCTTGAAGGTTTTAACAACATGCTTGGAGTTGCAGGGTGGCCACTTTCCAAAAAAATATAGAAAACTAGGGAATTTCATTGCTCTAGAAAAGTTTGAGAAAAATTTGAGGGGTTATAAAACTAGTTATTATTCCTCAGAAACAAATTTTACTAGAAACATTTGGTGAGATTTTTATTTTGTGAGAAATTATTGTTCATTTGTAGTCACGACGAAATTAGTGAGCTGACCAATTAGTACAGGTTAGTTTTAATATTTTTTAAGTGAAATTACAAATCTTATCAGGGTTTTTTAAAAAATGGTGGCCACCCTGAGTTGAGTGCTGTGTGCTGTTTGGAATTGTATAATTTGTTGGGTTGTCAATTATTACAGCTTGGAAATAGAATACTGGTACATTTGCGATGTTTTTGTCTCTGCATGTTTGTTGTTCGTTCGGCTCGTTAATATTGTTAAAACTTCCATGTTGTAAATGTTTGTTTTAATGCGGTGTATTGGATCGATTTTCTGTTTTTTGGTGTACCTTTGATCTTTTTGAATGGCCCTATCTGAAGACTCGCAGATATTTAAGTTAGCTATTTAAAACATCCAAGGTCACTCCGTTGTCCATGTTGGCCTGCCAACAGAGGCATGTGTGAATTTGCTACACTTAGCGTGCTTCTTCGCACGTACTTCGCAACCGCGTTCGCCGCTCGTGTGTACGTCATGGCGAAGACATTCAGACTCCTAAAACGTTCTTTGTTCCGTAATAATGTGGAGCAAATGAAAATTTGGGAACCCCGTCGCAATGGGGAAGGGGTTGGTTTTGGTTTTTTTTGGAATTTTTTTTGATTGATGTTGTTAATGGGTATTCGAGAATAATGTGTATGAGTCGATACACTTTATGGATTTGCGTTTCTTACATGATGTAGCATTTCCAAAGGAATAAATTGTAAGCTGAAACGTAGATAGTTGACGCCTGGTAGCAACCGATTGCAGCTCTTCATGTGCTTGTGTGCACTGTCACAGGGTTGGCAGGATCTGGCCCTCGCCCAGGGAGCCCTGCGAGGCTGGGGCCGGCGCACCCGACCCGTGTGCCCTCAGCCCCGCGCGGGAGGCGGGCGGGCGGCCGTTTAAAGGACGGGGAGCCCAGGGGCGCCGCGGGCTGCTCCCGAGTTGTCCGTCGGCGGCGGAGGCGGCGCGTGGGAGGCGCCCGGTTGTTCACTCGCGACGCAGCCTTGAGGCCGGGCCCTGCCCCCGCCGCCGCCGCCGTTGCCTTCACCGCCACGCCACGCCACGCCACACCACACCGCGCCACACCGCGTCGCTTGGCGCTCCGCTCCGCTGCGCCGCTCCTCGCCGCGTGCTGGGAGGAGGCGCTCCAGGTCGCTCGGGTGGCCTCCGAGCGCGGCCCTCGCTCCACGCGAAGCGCGGGGCAGTTGGCGTTTAGGCAATGTTTTATGCCCATTTTCATATGGGGATTGATCCGGTTAAAACAACCCAAATGTCCGTGTTCATCGCATGTCGAATTTAGATATTTGTAATTAATAGACACATGAACATGTAAAAACTACAAAGGATTAACAGCTAGGTTGGCCAGTGTTCGATGTGGTTCTCGCAGGTGCGTTTGATGGGATATAAGCATCTGCCGAAGAATGCAAAGGGAAGATAAGGAATTGCGTCGCCACCAATCCGGATAATCGATACATTTTTGACACGTTAAAGCGCACGTTTCGGTTGGAAAACAATTTCTGTTCAATTCCAAAAGTTGGCCTCACTCGCAGGAACCTCTCGACAAATTCGTTTGCAATATTGATCACTTGAATACATTGCTTGTGTGGGTGGGGGAGTAGGGGGTGCTGGTGATCGCCTCTTGCCTCGCCGTCACAGCGTCTTCGCTTCAGCGGTAACGCACCCTTGCCCGCGCTTCGCCCACCGCCCCCATTGCCTACCTTTCCGCCTCTCTTTTTATTGCCCTCGCGGCCGTGCGTGCTCCTACTGGACCCATTCTGCTTGTGTCTGCTACGGGACGGCACGGAGATCGCGCGAGCAGGCCACATGTGGGCGTTTTCTAAATTTAATGCTTTCTCGGAGGCGGCCACCTGTTTAATCTATCTCGCCGATGACGGATGCTGTGCTCTAGTGAAGCGTTTTTCAACCTTTTTTCCGACTTGCGTGTCTTCAATATTTTTAGCTTTTCCGAAGTAAATGCTTTATTTAAAACACAATTTAATAAGTGTACGTACAACCTCAGTTTATTTTTTTATCATTTGTGTGTAGGGACAAAAACGTACGGCAGTACGTTTTCTCCGTGTGTAAAACGTAAAAGGGTGGGAAACCGCCTAGCGTTCTTCTTGCATTTTTTGCGTTTTGAAAACGTGATCTCGTGTGCTCGCAACCATTAAGTAATGGTTTTTAGAATCATAAGTTGAATGTATCCGCCATTTGTTTTGTGAATGACGTGTCTTTTATGTACAACTGCGGTCTCCAATGTTCCTGCCTAAAATAGCATTCAAGAGAAATGAAAGAAATGTTGATACGTCTATGTCAAAAGCAAAGTCATTCGATTATAAAGTTTGGTCGAAGGTACCATGCCATTTTGCAGGCCGTAAAATTCTTAAACATAGTAGCAGAGGAAGAAACAAAGCAGAATTGGCAGAATACTATTGATAGAGATAAATGGCACCTAACATTTTATCATGAAATTGTTCGACCATCGTCAGGTGCTTTAACACACAGTTTAAGCAATTATCGAGTTTGGTAACTAGAATTTTCTCCGGGTAATTTAGATAGTCTGTGATTTTAAAAGCATTTGCGATCGATTCCCCCACCTACGTATACGCATGATCAATCACGACTCTCCTGAGGTTGTGTAGACATTCATTAAGCAACGACTACTTTCCTGTGTGAAGAAGGTTTTTCGCAGAACGACGTATAACGTTTGAGGCTCTAGCGAGTCGTGCGGAACCAAACTACTCGAACGCCTGCGTGCTTTAGCGAGTCGGGGGTGTGAATCTCGCCCTATCTCGTGCGTGTCGATATATGGAAGGACGTTGCTCCTGCGGAACGAAGTAAGAGGTTGGGAAGTTAGACTCCCTTACTACTTTCCTCCCCTTTACCCTTTTTAGTATTCGTTGGGTGCCTACAGAACAAAGACCCTTTATGGGCTGACTCGACCTGCCGGAGTGTATGCAAGGCAACCTAATCCCCCTTTGAGCCTGCTGCATTAATGAAATTTGATAGGTAGCAGGCCCCCTGTTGACTTTCTAGGCAATGGCGGAAGGACACTGGACGTAAAATAACTTGACGCTAAATTGACGATCGATCGCTCCGTTTCTGTATTGTGGATTTGAAAAGAGAGGCAGACGACCGTAGCACATACGCAAGCGCTCGCCATCAGAACAATACGTCTGTGCTTTCGATGTTATTTTTCACAATCCGAATTTATTTATGACAACCTCCTGAGTGTGTGTAAGTTAACTTGCATATGAGAATTAATTGTATAAACTGGGTCATCAAATCTATATTTTTTGTACGTGAGAATAAAATTTATGCAAGAAGACTTTCAATGGTATACATATTGGATCAATGAGGCAGGTTTTAAAATGTATGTATACCCAAGGTGTGTGGGATGGTATCTGTTAATGCATTGCATTTATTACAAACTTTATGCTCGCAGTACTGCATCTCGCAGTAGACGCATGAACGGATTGTCGTTTCGGGATTAATTATGGTTAACTTTTTTTGTTCTCATTGATGACTCAGAACCCGTTCGTCAACAATTCAAAGATCTGGTTATACTCTCAGCTGGAGCCTTGATAGACGTGAGCGAGATATACTGGTATCTTCTTTTTGTTGAAGTGCTGAAAATAATTGAATATATTGTGGATGTAAATGGACTGAAACGCTATTAAGTGTGAGGATCTTGGAGCTAGGTAATCTTTAAAGTCGTAAGCGATACTGATTATGTATGATACGTGCTATTGTTGGTTGCAAAGGTTGTGCTCATGAATTGGATGAAGCCATGAAGTTCCCAATTTAAAATAATAATAATAATAATAATAATAATAATAATAATAATAATAATATTTACTGCTTTTGGGAAGATCCCGGTGTCAGTTCTCCGTAAATACATTTAAGTTTAGTTAAGTTTACATGTACATCAAGTGTACATTTAAAACACATTTATAACATGTTTTATACTAATTGTGACTTAAAATAAATGATTACAAAATTAGTCTTAGCAACAATGGATACAAAATCAGGTGTAGTCTAACGTATATACAATTATTAATATTAGTAACTTATGGTTTTTAATTGATTTTTAAATTTTCCCACACTGAGATAAAGTCTCTATCAGAACTGCAGGTAATCCGTTCCAGTTTTGTATTATCCGGTTAACGAAAGAAAATTTGTCAGTATCAGTTTTTTGCCTTCTCCCTTGTTTGCTGACCACTAGTGAATGATGATTTTAAGAGTCGCTTCTGAATATCCTACCAAGCTGGTTCGCCTATGTAAACTCTGAAGAAAGCACTAAGTGTAGCTCTTTCCCGACGTTTCTGCAAGGATTCCTACATAGAACTATTTGAATTTATTTTTCCTCGCATTACAAAGCGAGGCATTTCTTTTTTCTATGCATTACTTTTTTCGCTACTTTTTGAATCTTATTTAAAATATTTACTTGTCCTACACGATAAGTATCCCAACAAACTAAACCGTATTCAAGAGTAGGTTGAATTAGCTATGTTTACGCAAGTTAACGCGATTCAGCACTCCCTCTTCTAACAAGCCTCATCACGAAATGCATAGGTTTCCATGCGTTTCTGGACACATAGTTGATTTGTTCGGCCCATCCCGTACGTTCGTTAATAATAATTCCTAAATATTTGATATTGCTTACCCTAGGTATCAACTCGCCTTTCAGAGAATACGAGATTTTTTTCTGCTTTTTTTTATTAGAGAAACTGATAGCTTTGCATTTATTAATATTAATTTCCATTTCATTCTCTGGGGTTCATACTTTCTATTATTTTTAGGTCTGCTTGTAACGCTTGCATGTCCAGCGTATCTTTAATTTCTCTGTAGAGTATGCAATCGTCTTTCTTGGATTCCAGAAAATTACTTCCAGAGAAAATATTCTGCAGTCATTACTTATATGGATCACTCCAAAAGTTCTGTATTACGTTATGCAGAAGCATTATTATTTTTTCTCAGAGGACAGCAATCTCTGTTTCATTATTCATTCGTATCTTCCTACAAATGAACCACACTTTTTTCGTTACTGTATAATTCTCTGATGATTTTATTGCGAATATCATTACTAGGGGCGGATTTTGATGTAAAACATCGTCAAAAACGATCAATAAAATATTCTTAAAATGTTTTTAAAATGCCCTAAAAGCGAAGAAAAATATAAAAAGTATGATCAGAGTCAGTTCAGATGAACTACTCAAGCTGTTGGATGCGTTCCTGATGTAATTGAAGCTTCTTCTATTCGTTCAAGTGAACTCAACTTTCTATCTTTTGGTTTGGATTGTTTTTATCAGGATATCTGTCTCTACTTATTCCGAAATCGGCTGACCCGACAATGAGCCTGATAGGCGTCACATATTATAAAAACAAGTGCCGTCATTACAATTTCTGAGCGAAGAAATCGAATAGGCTTCTCACAAATTCTGTGGAGAACATTTGTTGCACCTCGTAATGTTTTTGAAGCAAGTACCATTAAAATGATATAACATCGATGAAATCGGGAAAAATTAATTACAAATTGACGGGAAAAGGTAAAAAACACTTGGTCTAAAACGACGAAAAATGAAAATAAAAAAAAATCCCTCATTTCCTTTTGCCATAACATGAATTAATTTCTTTACTAAACGGCTTCGTTCTAAAGTGAAAGGGAAAATAGTGACATTTCATTAAAATCCAATCCCTACTCATTACAAAGGGCCATCGAAACTTCATTGCTAGGATTAGTAACGGCCTTCCTATAGTGTAAATTTATTACTTGGGTTTTTCATCCATGAATGTTATCTAGAAAATAAAATAAAAGTGAATATGACTTGTTGGAAATATGTTGAAATCGCGACCCTCTATGGACCTCCGTCTTGTACGAGACTTTCGACCCACCTTGTGTGTATGAGGTAGAAACACTGAAGTTCAGCCACGTGCTCTCTCACGCGTCGTGGACGCTGCGAGGACCGGTGAGGTGGGCGTCCCACGTGCGGCGGCATCGATCCCGCATTCGCTTGCGCACCCACCCACCCCCGCGCGTCCCGCCCCGCCCCGCCCCGCCCCGCCGCACCACCGGAAACGTGCGTTCCGGCGCCGATCAATGCGTTTCCGGTGAATGGGGCGGAGGCGGCCCGCCGTCTGTTGTGCCGCAGCGGGATTGGCAGTGTTGTCTGCCCGGGGCGTCCGACCCCGCCTCGCCTTGCGTCGGCCCGCTTTGCCGTTGCTCGAAGCTCCTCTCGGCGCCCGAGCGTCGCCACTATTAGTTGCGGGGTGGGCGACTCTAGCCTAGCACTGGCTTTCTTTATTTGCGTACCGGATTCAAATCGGAAGAGGTCCATAGGGGATTTACTCAACAGAGAGCATCTCTTCTCATCATTATCGTACATCAAAGACAAACTGCCTTGACATACTACTTGACAGCAAGGTTGTCTTTTATCAGTTATCGCGATACATCATTTCCTTTGAGCGATTGCTTAAGAGATAAATCGTCTTAGAAGTTGGTAAGTATCACAATATCGAAGTGCGTTCATCGATTTATGTACTGGTGTTTCGAAAGAAAACAATTCCGAAGTTCATTTTTGTGCGTTATTATTGAACGACTGTACTGCATCTGAATGTAATTCATACTGAATAAACTTGTTTCCACTGTGTCGTAGGCAGTCTCATTTATTTTGTGTCATCACAATCGGTATTAATAAATAATGAAATGTTTAGTGAGAATTGCAGATTTTACAACGTAAGCTTTCAAATGTCGCTTATCAATTTGCCAGGCTTGTTTTTTAATGCCTCCCACAGTAGCAAAGGGGCTTTGGGCAACGTGATGTGGTATGCAAGGCTGCGCGTTCCAGTCCCGCTAAAGTTTCGGTGTTTTCACTAGTGATCGCGGCTCGTTTGTTTCTTATATTGCCAACCATAACACTTCAGCGCATACCAACTGTTTCTCAACCATTCTATCCGTAATCTTTCATTTCTCATCATGAGTCACCAGCCAACCAGAAATTTTCTACGAGGGGGTGGATGTAGAATTTTTATAGAGTAGAATCATCACGCTGAATTGAAAATATAATATATTTGTTGATTTAGTGTTCAATTGTGATTTTGAATTACAAGTTTGTCACTAAAGAGAGTTTGAAATATTTTTTGGGGAGTATGTTTTATCGGCTTCTAGGGGCCGAGCTCTCGTGTGCGCCACTGTCATTTTCATACCATATCTCGTGAGTGGAAGGTAATAGCACACCACTTGTGGCCATTGCAGAAGAAAGTAAGGACATAAAGATGTAAGACGCCGCCGTCGATACTCTCGGGGACTGAATGTGGATGACTTACGTTCCTCGATTTCATGGTTTTTAATGAATGGATCAGTTACTGTTTCGAGTGTCGCGGATGTTTTACCTCGAGATGGGTTGTCACGCTGGGATGGTCTAGGCAACAGTACTCACTGTATAGGTTTGCCAGTGAAGCTGCCAGGCCTCCCATGTACACTTTCGCGCGCGTCCGCTCACTTCGCAGCCTCGACGCGACCCTGGCAGCGCCGTCTTTACGCGGGAAGAGGCGCGTTCGACGAGCAAGCGAGTGGGCGGCTCGTTCGGCGCGGCCGTGCGCGGGTGCAGGGCACGGGCTCAGCAGCGGCGCGTCGGCCGTGGGCCCCCCCCCCGGCCGGCGCGCCCCGGGGGGGCCAACGCCGGTCCCTGCCCAAACGCACGGAGGGGACGGGCGGACACGAGACGCGCGCCCGCGCCGTCTCGCCCTGGGCAGCCGCCAGAGCGCCCAAGGCCACGCGTTATCCTTGAACGCGCGGCGGAGGTCAGCGCGCAGTACCGGCGGCGGAGATGGTTGGCGCGCGACGAGCGTGAGCCGGGTGCCGAGCACGTTCCGGCGCGCCGTCCCACCGCCCGCCCCGCCCCCGCGCGGACCCCTCACCCGCTCTCTGTCGGAGGCCTCGCCTTAGGGGAATTGGGTGGCGCGGCGTTGGTAGCCCTGCTCACGGCCGCGCCGCGCAGCGCCGCTCCGCTCCGCTCCGCGCCGCGAGGCTGAGTCAGGCGGACGGACGTTGGCCCTGGCCGGGAACAGTGAACCAGCCGGTGCAAGCCAAGGCCAGCCTTTCTTTAGCCGCGGCGCGGCTGCGGCGGCTGAGTGGCGAGCGCGTCGGCGTCGCCGTCGCCGTCGCCATCGCCCGCGCGTCCTTACGTCAGGCCGGGCGGCGCGGCGCGGCGCGTTGCGTGTCATTGCGTGGCGGGCAGGGGGTCAGCCGCCCGCCCTCGGCTCTCGCGCCGCGCCGGATGCACGCGTCAGCGCTGTTTACTGCCCCGACGCAGCCCGCGCCGCGGCGCTTCCCGCCGCCATCTTCCCGTTCCCATCCCCCGCCCGGCGCATCGCAGCCGAACGCGGCGTTGCTACGCGCCGAGGGTTGCCGTGTGGTCTCCGCCGGCGCCTACGGGCTCCGACAGGCAATAAAGCCTCCTCCTCCTCCCTCCGGCCGCGCTTTGTGTTCGCTGCCTGCGGAGTCTGGTCGAGAGCGGATGATCGTGCAGACTCGCACCTCTGGAGGCATTTGATTTTCTCATTTTTAACGGGGGGAAGTGAATCCCACCGTGCTTAGTTGCCGACGATTCTTTACCTTCATATCTCTCTCTCTCTCTCTCTCTCTCTCTCTCTCTCTTATATATATATATATATATATATATATATATATATATATATATATATATATAGTCATTCGGGCTGGTTTTGTGTCTATTTCCTAGTCAACGAGATATTATTTCAATTTTTTCTTTAATCCTTCCCTTTGAATAACGTTTGTTTTGGCACTTGCAGCAAAAAGTGAATGTACCTATCTACAACTGAAAAGCATTGCGAAATCTGTGTCGATTTCACTGCGCGAAAGGGAAGTTTTCGAATGGGATGCGACCGAGCAATTCTAGAAAGCGAAAAGATGCTTCGTAGTCTCCTGAACGGGCACGCTTTGTTGTTGCCAAGAAATGAATGAATCCAACGCACGTACTAATTAGTATTTCCGAATGAGGAAACGCAGCATTATGGCACCTTGGACGTGGTACAACTCTTTCCTCTACGGTAAAATTTAATGTGAACTAAATTTTTAGATAGAATCGTCTTGAAATTTCAGTGAACTACTCACTAGCAATGAGCGGATTTCTGTGATTTTTCCTTTTTTTGTCTGTTGCTCCAGGGTATACCTAAGTGAAATTTCTTAACATTGTTACAATTGGATGCTATTTAGATTAATTTATTTGTGCATATGTAGCCGATTTTTCTTGTTGGTGCATATTCGTGTATAATTTTAGAAGCATATTTTGCATATTTCGTTAACAAAAGAGACTTACAAACTCTTCATATTTTCAAAGAAATTATTTATTTTTTAACGTTTATTGATTAGAAAGAGATTTCCACAGTTCGCAATTTTTCCTTCTCCTTTTCATGATAGCGTACTGGTACAAATGTATATTCCTTGTTATCACATTTTTTAACCAGGCAGAAGAAATGCAACAAAAGAATACGTCTTTCACCAAGATGAATATTTGCTTCAGTTATTTCTCCCGCAAAGTAAGTTAGATTATATTACGTTTGCACAAAAATATATATTTTCATTCCACGCAAGCTTCTCCTAAATTTTATCAAGACAGGTTTATAGAGGAAATGAATTATCATTAATTTTTATTGCATATTAAAGTGCACATTTCAGAATTTTTAGGGCATACAAATCCTCTCCCTACTCATAACAAAAATCGAAAGTTACGTTTATTGAGGTTTTCTGTTTCATTTCATCGTTAGAATTTAAAGCGAACCTGAAAGTACAGGCTGTTAAAGGATAAAGTGCTCTAACACTGATTATATTTGAGGCAGCGAGCGCGACAGTGGCTTCAGTGCCATCCTAATCGTTACCGCTAGGCCACTCTCGCTCTCGTGCTAGAAAACAGTTATGCCACTATTGCGCTCGTTGCCTGATATGCAGGGGGATAGCTACGCAATTATCATCCGAGAAGTCGTTCGGGTAGCCACCGGCCGGGAGGCAGTCGCTTTTTTCTGTTAGCCTATCGGCGAGCCCTAGCTCATTTGACCCAGGATTCATTGACATATACTACTTCCCCTTGACTTGCACTTGTCCTTTGCGCTTGTTCACTTGTTATCCAGAATCACCCTGAGTAATTCTTTTGAATACTGAATATCTCTGCATACTGGGATAATTAAGGAACGGAATTTATTGTAATAAAACAAAATACATAATATATTCCAATATACACATGAAAATTTTAATATTCATTACAAGTCATTTAAAATAGTTCTACACAAGCTTTTCAAGCATGGAAAGTCATCGATCAGATGTTAACATGGATTCGGAGCTGCTGAAAGCAATTTCTACGTCTACAGATGGAAGATTTTACAACGCATCAGTTCTATTCGAAATATAAAATATATTCGTTTTATATATAATGTATGAGAGTAGCCGGTGCTCATGTTGATGAATAGCAGAAACAGTGCCGTGTAGCGTGTGCTGGACGCCAAAGGTAGGGGTTAAGAGAGCTTACCCCCTTTAAAATTCAAAAAAGCTCTAACACTACGATCTGGGGAAAAATAGTTTTTGATCGAGGTACACATGCGCTGTATGAAACATGAGCAAGCACATACAATCCCTTCTGTTTCACACACAAACACACACAAACACACACCTACAAACACACACAAACACACACACACACCCTCCTCTTATTCCGAAAATGTGGTTTGGAAGAAGTGCATATTTGACAAGTCATGTCGTAGGTCACGGGTTGTCATAGAAGCGTGGCAGCATTACATTGCTGTGTAAAAACGATTCCTTAAACTCGCATCTTAAATGTTCCGTTTCGAAGGGTAAATATATTGAAATGTAACCAAATAAGAATCTTGTGGTTGTCGGTAAAGTGTGTGATAGTATACTAGCAAATTATGTAAAATTAAAAAAAGAATCTAATTCATTCAAAATGTTTTGTAAACACAAAACATATTATTGAATGCAATATCCTGTTCCTGTAAAGAAATGAAATTCACATGGCAATCAGTTTTCTGCTGACCAATAATTCAAACCATAATTTACGATAGTTAGATCGTAAGTAATACTATATTTCGAAGTATTATTTCATTTTTATGGATGGGAAAATGCTTTTCCGTGACACTGAATTTAATGTTTTGAGATTATATTAATAGTGCGCTGTAATTGTGTGAGAAGCAGGCGAGTGCGAGGCGAAAGGTCGCGTTCCTGGAAAAGCCGCGATGCGACTGCGCTGCCCTCGTTTCGTTTCGGCGGCCTCGTCGCGAGTTCGGCGAAGCGCAGGCGCCCCCGCCAGCCGCAGCGTCTCCTGTTTCAGACATTGTTCTCTCTCTCTCGCGCCCGCATTTTTTAAATTCGCCGGATTTCGCCGGTTTGCTCTTCGGTTTAACAGCAATATTCTCGTTTGTAATCAGGTCGCATCTCATCGTTCTTTCATGTCGTTCCTTTTGCAAGGTCCAGATTCTCTCCCATGGATTAGATTATTCCCAGGATTGCAAACATCGTCGACTCGAGGAACCGGCGACATTTTTGGGTATAGAACATTTAATATATTTTCGGGTGGAATATTGAAATGGTTAGATATGTCTTATTGTACGCTCAGAACATACATTTTATGTAACGTTTTTATTATCTCATTTCAGAAATGGGATATAGGTCTGTGGAACTATTGGGAGGGGAGGGGGGGCAGGCAACCTCGAAAGAGAACTGGTCAATATCTTGCCGTGTTTCGGGAGTGGCCTGATCCCCTCCGTCGCGCCTTGTGAGCCGGCCCCGGAAAGTTTCCGTGTTGACGCCCGGCGCTAACAGCCCCCGAACGTCGCGGACGATTAAGCAGCGCGCAGGCGGGGACCAGCCGCCCCCGAGGGCCTCTCAAGCGGGGCGGGGCGGGGCGAGTGGAGTTGAGTTGGGCGCCGACCGATCAGGTGGAGGAGGCTCCTGTCCCCAGAGGAACGCGAAGGCCGACCGCCACGCCGCGCCGCCCCGCGCCGCCTCTGTCTGGCACAGACTCCGCCGCCCCGCGACAAGCGCTCTGGAGCGAGCCGTTGGCTTTTCTCGCATCTCGTGACAGTCCTTCATTGGTCGACCTGAAGGGGGTTAACTACCATATTACTTTGTTGTTGTTGAAAGTTCATTTGGGGAATGAAGTAAATGACAAATAATATATTGAAGATGGTCAAACGATGCTACAGCTATTATGTGTGTGTGGGTGTGTGTAATAGCATGTGAAACGTCACATCATTACCTTCAACACATGTTTCGCTTCCAGTGATTGTGCGGAGGGTAGCCTGATCCTGATGAGGCATATTAATTTTTGTTGAAAATGTGAATTAAGAGACAATAGTTCGAAGTTTCCTAAACTAGTAGTATAATCTCGTTTCCTTTTCCCAAGATTACTGTAATATTTAGGTCCAACCATTTATGTAATATTAGGTACATACCAATCCCTAATAGGAGACATGGTTCCCATAACTCGAGGCGAGCAAAGTACTTGTGTTCGACTTAAAAGTTGAGAAATTCTCTCTTTATGATTGACATTTATTTTCTCTGGTTTAACAAATTGCGTTGGCCCAGAGAATGCTGTCACAGTTTTGGCAAATGTTCATTTGTGTGAACTGATGTTCACGCAACCATTCAGGTATGTTGTAAACATTTTTTTCTGTTCGAACGAGCAAACTCAGCAAATTTCCATAGCTTAGTGGCATATTCGGATGCTGGCCGCCAGTGTCGTACGCTTGTGCGTCGTGTGAGTGAGACGCCGGAGGAGCGCAAGAACGAGCTGCGGTGGCGACGCGCACGAACGGCGGGATGGAGGTCACGCATCGATCCTCGCCGGAAATGAGGACTCTTCCGGAAAAGCAGCGAATCTCGCTCTAATCCAGGATGAGTTTCTCGCCCTCTGCGCCGGGTTAAGGATTCGCGATAACATTCGTACGGAGTAATATTTTCCGTTGTCTTGGTTATCACTTCCATTGCAGAAATTGTATGTTTCAATCAAGAATATGGGGATTAAATAATGTATCCTCTCTTGAGAAAGAAAGATTTCTGTTCCATGAATTGTAGGAGGAGGAATTATTTTCTCTCTCATTTTATCAGCGATGTGCAGTATCCGCATGCTAATGAATTGGTAATGGAAGGGGTCAGTCGTGGTCATGTGAATGCGAAACACAAATCTTTCTCTTGTCTTCTACTTTTGAGAATAGATTTTAAAGTCTGTATACGTGTATTTTTGCAATGGTGCTTTGAGTCGAGGCCTGTGGTATTCAGCGCAGTTTCTAGTAATAAAAATTCAGAATTTTTTTGTTAGGGGAGGGTTGAACGCAGCTGCAATTATGAATGTGTGGTACAGTTTGGATGTTTTGGTCCTTCTCAGGGTTTCAATGCAGCTTTTAATAGAATTTTCCAACTTCCATTTTATAGTTTTTTAAATGATTGACTCCGTAAGAATTATTGGAGTCTGGTTTAAGGTTCCCTAAAATTTAAAGAATGAAATTCATTGCACCCAATTCAAAAGCCTTCGAAGAGGCAGATGTACATGCTGTCCGTTTTAGATGAAAAGCATAAGTTGTCTTCGTACTTTGTGTTGTTTTTTGCCAATTTCAATGATAAGCGCATGGCGGCTGCTGAAGCGGGTTACATTTTCGCCGCTGAGCCGTCCGGAGGGGACAGCCGAAGGCGTGGCACCTGGGGTATGGCGACGTGCCACCGTCTGTTAGGGGGCTTATGGCGACCTGCCATCGCGGTGCATCCATCCACCCGCCCGCCTCGCCACGGCGTCGCCAGTGCTGCGTCGCCGCCGCCGCCACCCCCGAGCTCGCCTCGCTCCACGCCGCCGCTCCTTCCGCTCGCGTAACCCATTGAGCGCAGCGCTGAATGGCCGGCGCCGCTGCCAGACGCCCGCCGCTCCACCCCACCCGGCAACTTCCTTCTCTTTCTCCTTTCTCACTTTTACTCCTTTCTCGTGTTTTGAATGCGTCTGCCGCCTCCCCACCCTCTTGCCTGAGTTGTTGTTTTCCTCTTTTCCCCTACTACTCTTTCTCATACATTTCAGCGGATATAGAAATTTATTTTGATTTTCCTCGCATCTTTAATTCCTCCACAGCAATGTCTTTTTCGATTCGTGTCATGAACGTGTTCCCTCATAACGTTTATGCGTGGCTTTCATTATATTTAAGTTCAGTTTTTGTTTTGTTCATCAATCATGCCCATGTTAGGCTTTGATATCGGTTCCATGTGTGAGATAAGACACATTGTGGCATATGACTAATAAAAGGTTAACTTTCGTGCTCGTTATTTTGATTCGTGTAGTTCTTCGCGGACTTCCGCATGTGACGCGGAGTTGTCAACATGTTAGCGTACAATGTGACAAGTAGGGTTAATGCTTATTTGAGTTCTGTTGTATTCACACGAGAGATAACGATGACGGCTCTAAGCTATATATGACTGGAAAACGGGAATCCCTAATATTAGTGGCGTTTAGCCGTAGGAGCAACGGCGTTCGGTACCTTATTACATGAATGGATGAGTTGGAAACTTCTTCGTCAAGTGATATACGCTGTAGCTGCATGCGAGCATTCATTTAGTATTTGTGCCTTGTTTCGGTTATCGTTGATAACTTCCTGACGACTGTTTCTTTTTGTCTTGAAAATAAAAGTAACGTCATGATGTATTAGGAACCGTTTGCTTCTCAGGAAACGAAGCCTTGCCGTGACATTCCGCCCCCACAGCTGTGCGCACGCGACCTTCTCCCCTGCACGCCGTCACTTCCGCGGATAGTTAGGACGGGCGGTCGCGTGCGCCTGCGATTTTCTGTCCCAATGAGTCAACAGTTTGGTTCTTTGCGTTTTCTCCCTCCTCAAAGTCTGCAACTCGTGTTCATTTGCCTCTTGTGTTGCGTTGTATATGGCTCATCGTGTGATGTGATGTGATGTATGCATCGTTCGAATATGAAGCTACGTTGCTTAGAGTTTTGTATGGCTCCAGTATTTGGCACTGAAATTATAGCCGGGGCTCGATTGTATTGTGACGGGGAAACTTGAGGCGTCGGTGCTTGCTCACAGTTCACGCTTCTCTCTCTACGCAATGTGAAGAAAGCGTAGAATTCCTACATATCACATTTCTAATTTGCTTGCAAATGTAACAGTAATTTATCGGTTGCAATTTTCTGTAGCTTACTTTCCTTATAGCAGCTAACGTAAGTTATCGCTATTTTGGTTGTGGCAAACCCTTAATATCTTCGACAATACATTTGCTTTTGCAGTGTTGATATTGCTATAGATTGATTGTTTTTAGGTTTTCGTATAGAAGCGAATTGTGTCATTGTGTCTGGTGTTGTATTAATCATTTATTACAATCGTGCGCTCTTGAGAAACCCTCATTAGCAGGTTATGAATTATTAAAACTTCATCTATCTACATATGGCACTGCGCACACCCACTGCCATATGAAGATACTACTTGCGTATACAATATTTACATACGAAGTAGTCCATTACGCAGTGTCATTCTGCAACATTTTCTGTCTACTCAACAAAGGAGCTACTAACTTCAGTTATTGAGCATTCCTCGAAAGCATGTGGTGCTTTATTTTCTTAGATTATTGTTGCTACAGTTGGTATTTTAGGCCCAGCAGTTTTCTTGGAGATGAGATGTACATTCTTTAGATTATTCATGAAATCGTCTTATGCTGTGTTCATCATTTATTTGTTACTTAGGTTGTGTTGAGAAGTGACGTATCGGATCTCAATAGTATAAAATGAATTGTTGTACAAATTGCATTGTAACAATTTGAAATATTCGCCTGTTTTGCAACTTTCCTTCGTATTATTTACGAGACATTCGAAAGAAATAAATGCAGCTGATTTGCGAGCCTAATATGCCAAAACCCTGCAAAGAGCGTAGTCGTCTTTGCCGCCACCGTGCGTCCCCCCCCCCCGCGCCGTGGACCGGTCCAGGGATTCCGTTGGAGCCCTGAGGGGCGGAGAACGCAGGCCAGTGCTCTGTGCGTCACACGGCGGGCGTCGCGCGTCGCGCTCCAGATCCCGCGCGCGGGGCTGTGTGTGTAGACTGCCTACAAACGCGACACTTTGAGGGGTTCTGCGCTGGCCCGCTCGTTCGCGCGCGGTCGTAGAGTCAGGCGTTCCACTTGCGTTGCCCCCCAGGTGCGTAGACGGCGGGAGCGCGGAGTGGCTGCCACTGGAGCCGCGCGGTCTAGTTCGCGCGCGCGCCGCGGTCGCTTTTTACCAGTGAACGCGGCGTGGGTTCGAGGAATGCTTTGTTATGTACTATATTATTGACGTAAGTTCCGTAGGCGGCAGTGTGCAGCTTGAATGCGAGTTGTGGCTAAGTCGTGTTTTGTACGCATTGATTGCTTGCGAAATATTTTTTGGATTCTTAATTTAAGCAGCATTCGACATTGTCCTGCAAATATCAACAGTGGTTTGCCGCATTTAGTAGAAATGCACGATGTATTGTTTTTGTTAAATAATATTGGAATGTACAATAAGAATGTAGTATTGATACTTCTTGTTATACAATATTCAAAGTGTTGTTCTTGATGTTTCAGATTGCGCCATCGGCGAAAAAGCTATGGGGGGTCGAAGAACAGAAGGACGACAAGAGCATCCTTAGCCTAAACGACCAGATGTGGCGCGACCCCACGTGGAGCACTGGTGAGTAAGAGAGCGCTGCCGGCAGGCGGCACGTGCGGCGCACGTGGCTGCCCCTCCCCCCCCCCCCCCCCCCCCCCTCCTCCCGCCCGCACCCGTACGCTCCTGCGCTCTCCTCCCCGCCCGGGCGACTGGCGCCGTTGTGATCGACGACTGGAACGTAATTCCTCTTCTTAGACATACGCGCTGTATCACTCACAGTATTTTCCAATTCTTGGATGCCAGAGGGAGGGTGAGAGGAACAGCGGTGATGTTGATCTTTCCGAGCATCGCATTCCTCTTGGGATTACCGTCATTGTTATTTTGAAGCGAGCAAGTGTTGAAGCTCAGATACAGTGATGAGTCTAATAGTAGCGTTTCAAATAATTGGTATGAGATTACACTTTGTGTGCTGGAGAATGTTCCATGTTCAGTTTGACGGTTGATGTTCAGGCGAGATTTGACACGGAAGTTTTGATTTATGCATTGCGTGCCTTAATCTCAAATTTCAGGCAATTAAGAATGTAGAGAGGGCACTGAATGTAGAGTGCAAAATAATAATAATAATAATAATAATAATAATAATAATAAAGTAAAATCCGAGTTTCGATGTGTCTTATAAAGTGATCGCTGCAGTATAATTGTAATACAAGTACTCATTTGGAGAATGTATTATTAACACTATATCTACGCGACGGGTGAGAATAATGTTTATGACGCTGGTGTATAAATAATGGTTTCTCCCTCGGCGTTTTTGCAGGTGTTTTGGATCTGTTTCTCTGAGTACTCATACTTCATACAATGTTCATTGCTAAGACGTGCAAGTACGCGTGTCAGAACTGGCGTGTTCCATATTCACGCCCGGTATTTAATGAGTGTCACCTACCTCTTATTATTCCGCTACCGTTTTCTTAACCTTGGATACTCCGTTTCCTTAACCTACTTCCATGTCTTAAATGATAAGGAGTGCATAACATGAAAATATGTTTGGACTTGCGTCCTCAGAGAAAGTGATGAACTCGAATTACTTTCTTACCTTTTGAAGGTTTAACGAAGGAAGATTAAATTCATTATTTCTCCGTGGTGAATTTGGAACAAAATTAAAGATATTCTTATTGTCTTAGAACGTGGGTAATTTTTACACCTTTTTACTCTTGTGAGTTATTGAGAGAAAATTGCTGTCTTTCTCGGTTATTACTATTAGTGTATTAGTGTATACACAGGTTTCCTTGTATAATGCGATTTGTTACTCACGGGGAATTTTAACTCTTTATAAGGAGAGGCATGAAGATACTGTGTTTTCGACCATCATTCTGGAATTATATTTTTAATTTTAGTCATATGTCATATTAGCGTTTAAGAGATATCAAGTTAGGAAGTGTTAGTGACAGCAAGAAAGTGCATTTAAAATACAAGTCTTACGTAACCTCTTAAGATAATTATATTCCAGACTGCGGTTTTAATGTCCCACATTTTTGGTATTGTGAAACCCCTTCTAAGATACTAGTATCGAAAATGAGGTGATGTCTTGAGGAGAGTTACTGCTGACGGTAAGATCGGCGGGTAGGAGCAACAACGCTAATGGAGAACCATGACTCCACTCGATTGCTCGTTGGCGGCGGCCGCGCCTGTAAAGTAGCCGCCGCCGCCACTGCCCCCACTGGATAATGCACTTGGCGGATAACGACACCGTAGCAACGCGCGCCGCCCTGCGGCGGGATTTTATTGTCGCGTGCGGCGTGGGTGAACCGCACGGCCGCCGCTGACTAACGCGGCTGGCCGGTGGTGTCGTGAACTTTACTGCTTCGCGAAAGTGTGGCGCCATTCCACGCGCGCAGGGCGCGTATCGTGGGCGCTGGCGCGTGCGCCCCCTAGACCGCGGCGCGGCGCGGCGCGGCCCGGCCAGGCCAGGCCAGGCCAGGCCAGGCCAGGCCAGGCCAGGCCAGGCCAGGCCAGGCCAGGCCCCCGAGGGAGGAGAGGCGGGGTGCGCGCGGCGCCAGGCAGTCCCTGCGCCCCAGCCCCAGGGCGGCGATTGGTTTGCTAGTATGTTTTGCGCGCCGTGATGGGGGCCATTTAGGGAATGAACGTAGGGTCTGACCACATTCCTAGGGTCAACTAAGATTTATTATGGTGAAAATCCACAAATAAAGTTTCGTAAAACAGTTTGGCTGGCTTCGAAAGCAATGTAAATATGAAAAACTGTTTTGTTGGTAAAACATTGATGATGTACTCGAAGCGGTGCAAAAAATGTTTCAAAATTAATTTTGCATAATCAGTGTCGTAATGTTAAGTTTGTAATAAAATTCTGTTATCTAAATTGTGCATGATTATTGTCAATGTTCGTAATAAATTAATGAGTAATTTTAAATAATAAATTGGATATTTAGCTGTTCATTTGGCTTAGTACCGGGCGATTGATTCTGAGATCTTTAGCGGTTGTCATTGGCTTTAGTTAGTGCCGCTGACTCGTACGTTAAAGGGCCGAAACTTTTTATAACAAATTGATACTTTGTTTTTGTATTAATTGATTCTTTGTCCAGGAAACGGTTTAGTTTTACAGAAAATAAAAATATTGGTACATTTTCTGGGATGCCTTGAGTTTTTCTGTTGTGCGAGACGCTCATCTTATGCAAGATCTAAAAACCTAAACTCGAGTCGAGTATGACCCTCGCCAATTATAAATTCTCCTAGCGATTCCCTCATCTGATTGTACAATATTCAGTCTTATTTCAACAAACTTGTGGATTTTCTAAAGGGGAGTTTTGTTGCAACGGCGTTAATTAAAATTAGGGAGGAGATCTGAGATTGAAATTAGTACTGTTACTATGTGCTTAGTATTGAGTAAAAGAGGAGAACAGAATTAAAGTGTAGCACGCCAGCACATTCGTAATTTTTAAAGGTACCGAAATGCAATAGCGCATACGTATGTAGATCGAATGTTTTTATATTCATGGTGTGTTTTCGACTGCTCCTGTTGATGGATAGAGCAACACTTTTCTGTGTATATGGCCTGCGCACGTGTCTATCAGCATCCCATTACGTTGCAGTCTTTTCGAAATGATTGTGTGTAGGAGCCTCGCATTACTTTACGTAACTTACAAAGTTGCTGCGACTTGCTCTGACGGGACAGTGACACGCGCGCCGCATTCCCACAGCTGCAGCTAGTGCCACCGCAGAGCAGTTCCGTTTCGTTCGCGAAGTCTATGCGCTGCATATTAGCCTATAGAAAGTTGCCGACGCCTTAAGGACTTCGCATCTGATAGAGGGCCGCTCTGGGCGACTGCCAACGCTAGCGCAAGGGCTTCGCAATGTCGAAACCTATCGCTCGCCGGGGTGATGGAGTCATACGTGACGCAATTATGCGAAATGGACATGTTGGCCGTTCCGCAGTGCCTTGTTCAGGAAGAGAAAGGGAAGGCGGTGAGGCAGGCGATCGACTCGTTGCCTCGCGGGCGCACTTCTTCTGCGCCGCCGGTCAGTGGCAACGCCCTTCGCGGCGACTTCACAACGATAGACAGAAGCGCTTTTTTACTGAGGGCAAGTAGTCGTAGGGGTGAAGGGCAACGGGCCTTCGGCGCGCGACTGCTAAGGGACTTGCGTTTCTCTATGCAGTACAGCTGTGTTTTTTTATCGATGCGTTTTCGGAATATTGTCATTTCATGACGTCTTCGTTCTGTTTCTGAAGATTCGTATGTTTAGAATTTTTTAAGAATATAACTCGCGGTAAGGATTTGATTTCCATTTTCCACCGATATGGAGTTGTATTCAGGGCTTCAGCTTAATAAACACAAGCCCTTTTTACATACTACACACCGTATTATTCCATAGTCATTTGATTCCATGGGTGGAAAAAGAGTCTGTTTTGTCTAGAGAACGAAATCATGTGTGTTTAAGACCCTAACATGAAAAATTTATTTCGAGTACGAAAACCTGTCGATAATGAAATTGAAGTTCGACTGAAGGGCCCGATGACGTACACGCTGCCCATGCGGGTGATGCGCAAAGGTGTGTGTGTGGGTGTGCCGTGGGTCTCTTAGCCTCAGTGGGATCGCGAAAGGGGCGTGGCGGGCCGAGCGCGTGGCGCCCCCGGCTGCCCTCGCCAGTCGCTGCAGCGAGCGCCCGGCCGCGCGTGCCGATTCGCGTTCGCAGGCCGCCCGCGCCCGTATCCCACGGGAGGGGTCGGATGATTGAAAGCGAGAGGCGGCCGGCGCCCGGCTCGGTCTCGCAACGCGCGGCGTGCAAGACGGTGCGGGCGGTTTCTCCGAAAAGGCGTGCTGCGGCTAAGGGCCGCTAATCATATGGTCCGTTTCGCGCGTTCGACCATTGTTTGGGCCGAACGTACTTATTACCCGTTTGCTGGGAACCTTTTCATAAGTTGGTTGCTAGTTGTTGGAAATTAATCCGGCAGGTATTAAGGCAGTCGGTAGGAAGTTTTTACTTTAGGGGTTTTTAACGGGCTTCTAATTGAATGAGGAATATCATCCATACTGCAAACGAGATGTCGTCAGTTGAACAAGTGTTTGCAATATTGACTTGCCAGTGACCCATTAAATGTGGAGTGTAACTAACTGCTTTACTCGAAGTGCTAGTTCATTAATCCAGTGCAATACCAGTAAATGCATTTATTGTTCGTTAACTTGCGCATATGAGTCACAGTGGAGTCGTATAAAAGCTTCTAGCACGTTCAGTTTTCATATATGTTGAGATCACGTTATTGCCATTCGTTGTACTGAATTGTAACAAGTGTTGAGATCACGTTATTGGCAATGTGGTGGAATTACTGGAATGACGTTCAGTATTGTCACGAAATGTAGCTATTTTACGTTATTTATACTTTTTCTGGTATTTGGTCTGAATTTTATTCGTTTCCCTTATTCAAGTTTTGAAGTGATAAATGGAAAAGCTTAGAAGCGAGAAGACGGATGAAAACTAGAGGATGGAAGATGAATATTTACAGTATATTTCCAGAGTGAGGTAGTCAATAAAACGTTAATGATCGTCGAGGCGGAGTATTCATGAACAGGTGTTTTTCTCTCTTAGCGATTCTTACTTACACTTATCTAGAATGTCTTTTAGCCGACTCCCAAGTTGTTTTATTTTTCGTCGAAATCGTATTTTTCTCGAAAGACCAATATAGTGGGTTTCATGGTATACATTTTGTTCTAATGAAACGATACGTCAATACGATTCTTTGTTGATTTGCCAGTTATTTTTTCTTTTATTTCGTGTACCAGCTAGTAGCAATAATATATCCCGTTTTTATGTCATCTTCCTCCGTTGGCTATCATAGGTGATTTTGGCAGGTGACTGCTATCATATTGACTGGTTAGTTATTCAAATCCCAACGTTATTTGTATTTAGAAGTGCATATTTTGTAATACTAATAATATACTCAACGTAAGATAGGGAGTTGGGTCTTCGAGGAATATGATGTATTTGGTGTGAACTTACTAGATTTGGAGATTGGTTGATTCATAGCAGTACCGGCGACGCATTTATCGAGTTAAAGTCATCAATAATGGAGGTACGTGACCGCGATAAGGAATTGCGAGGACGGTTCTATTACAGTGCCACCTTTCATGGATTGAACGTGCGAGAGGAGGGGGACTTCTCACTCATTGGTGCAGAGTGTCGCTCTTGGTACCAGTATCAGGAACCGCTGATAAAGGCGCGATGCTGTCACAGGCCAAGAACAGTACAAGCATTGTCTAGCATTCGCGATCGTTGGGACAGCCGCGCCTTTCTTGCAGGAAAGCCATGATGTGCAAGGGACTCGCGTTTTGCTCACATTTATATATCAAGTTTCAGAATCTTTCGTGAGATACAAAACTTTCCATGCTGTACGTAGCGAAGCTAAGACTATGCTACACCAAGTTATAGGTTTTTCAAAACGTTTACCACTTGATGAACAGAGTGGTCTAATCGTTCAATTTCTTAGTAGAATGTTTTGTAAATTGTGGAATTGTAATTGTAGCAGTTGGCGGCTTGTAGATACCCTTGGGTTAGTAGGGGTGCTATTTCAAATCGCTTGTCATAATTGATATCGCACAAAACAATATCTCTGAACATTTTCGAAAAGGAGCCTAGATGTAGGAACGTCCAGAACACAGTAAATGGTATCGTACTAAGAACACGTGTAGCTATTTTTATTTCGTGGAACGTCTGATCATATGTTGAAGCAACACCCATTCCAAACGTGGGTGGAAGCCAGAGGCGGGCGCAATGGCCGTGATCAAATAAATACGGTGGGGCGAAAGGGGGCGCGAAGGAAGCGCCGAAGGAAGCCGTTCCCAGATGAAAGAGCCGCTGACAAGGCGCGGACCGCGTGGCGCGCCCGCTTCCTGGGGGAGAGGGAGGCGGCGGCGGCGGCGGCGGCACGGGCACGCGGACGTGGATGTGGATGCGGTCGCCGCTCCAGCCTCGCCCCCGCCCACTCCCATCGCCCCTCTCCGCCGCGCCGCGCCGCGCTCGCCCCGCGTTGTGTTTATTCATGGCCGCGTGGGTGCTCGCCGAGCCATTGTCAGGCGCCGGTTTCTGTGGCGGCGCGGCGCTGCTCGGAGGGTGGGGCGGAGAGGGCGCCGACGTCACCTTGCCGGAGAGCGTCCCCTCGATTGTTTGCACTCACACGCCGCCGAAGCTGAGCTCGCCTCGTTCCTTGCCTCCTCGGACGGAGGTTGAGAAATGGGGTCGCTGGGTGTTCGGGTGAAGTGAGAAGGGAGGGAATAAAGCTTGATTTTTCTCGGTGGTAGTAATATATGAAGCAAAGATGTTGCTCGAAGATGCGTTTGCATTACGTTGGACCATGCGCCTCGTGATTGGGTCGAATGACACGTTCAAATAAGTCCTAACGGTGATCGCATAAATAAGAGAAGAAACGCTTGGAGCGTGACTACCTGACTGATGACTGTGAATGTAAAGAAGATAAATTGAAAGCTGAATGTAATACACGTCATTTTTTAAGCGATTCATGTTTGTTACACTTGAGGATAAGCGGTGATGCTTCTGGGAAGCAGATTGTAGAGATGTGGGACTTTGACGAGGTTGTGTTGGTCGCGATTTCCTCTGACGTGTTTCGTATTGATTTGGACCTTTTGTTTTTTCCGCTTGGCAATATTTTGCCTTATGTAAATAAAATTCTAATGCTTTATCTGCAATTTTTTTGGTTTGTTTATGCACTTCCGTCTAGTTCAATTGAATGCTGGTCGGCCGAGAAGGGGGAATTTCCGTCGACATTGCATAACGAAGCCCGAAGACGACATCACTGGCGAGGATTTATATAATGAGAGAAGCAATGAACTCTCCTTTGTTAGGAAGTGGACTTGTGGATCATGGCATTTTGCGTGATGAAAGTTTCCTTCAACTGTCCGCCCATCGTAATTTTTATGCTGACCAGAAAGTAAAATCGAAAGCAATATTTATGTAGTAGGGATGGACGTCTTCCATCTCTCTATACATCAAAATGAAGAAAAACACTAACAAATACCGCGAAGGCAATATTGTTTTAGCACAAGTCGGAGAGTGAGCATAGTATTAGAAAAACGGGAATAGAATCACGTGCTGTGACGTGTGGAATTATTACAAGTGATTTTTACAAGCAAATTTTTCTGACAATTTGTGTGCAAGATTTTACGTTGACAATAAAATGTGAATTATTATAATCCATGCGCTTTTCACACAAACATCGTAATGTGAATGCCGCCGCTTGCAAGTGAAAGTTGCGAAAGTACATACCGCATTGATTTTGTTACCATGTACAGTAGTAATGAGTGTACAAAACACACAATGTAATGTGTCTCCGTAATGGATAATATTTATTTGCAGACCGAAGGTGGAAATTGATTTTTACATTTGCAGCGTAGTTAATGAATCTAGGAGTGAGTCGTGATCGTAGAACAGGGCAGAGCGCGCGTTGCACTACGCGGGAGAGCGAGCTGCGTGTGGGGAGGTGGGGCGGCTGCGGTTGCGTGGGGAGAGCGACGACGTCGCCGACTGCGGCGTGAACGCGCGCTATATATAGCGCACGCGGCGGCGGCGACCACTGCCGGTCGTCCTGGCGGCCGAGCAGCGTGCGCGCGAGTGGCGCTTGCGGCGGCGGCGGCCGCCTCTTCTTCTCCTCCGAGGAGGCGCTGACTGTGGCAGCGGCCCAAGGGGGCCAACTCGCCGGCCGAACGTCCGACCGAGGACTGGCTTGCCGGCCGGCCGGTCCGACCGACCGGACGCCGCCCCGCCTCCGCGGCGTTCCACTTGGCAACGCAGGCGCCGCCGCCGCCGCCGCCGCCGCCGCCGGCCGCTGTCGCGCGGAGAGCAGGGTCGAGGGCGCGCGGGCGGGCGCGAGCTCGTTCGCCGGCTTGCTCTCCCGGAGCGGGAGGGCGGGGCGTGTGGTGTCTGGAGCGTCTTGCTGCCGGGGAGGGGTGGAAGCGACCACAGACTGCAGGTTCCTTGTTCTCGGGAATCGGCACGTAGTACGCGAAGCGGGGAGTGGCAGCTTAGGTAGCAGTTCACTCCAAGCTGCATTTGGATAGTTAAATCTTACACTTCCAAACCAATATTTCCATAGAATTCAATTGTATCCGATTACTATCTACTTCATAAATGAATATTCATTCACGTCGATACTCATGAAGAATTCCTCACGAAGGATTGTTTAAATAATATTAAGAAACTTGAGAAGGGTAAGTTCGGAATTGTGATTCCACGACAAATTCGCGTGTAAACTCTGAGACACCCGAAAGTAAAATGCCTGAAATGGACGAACGATTCCGTTGCCTTTCGCCCCTTGCGAAGGGCAGAGGACACCTTTCTCAAATGCCGCACCTGCGAGTGCGTACGTCCTTTGGATCGCCGGGAGGCACTTCCCTTCAACCGCACCATCATTCGTTCGTGCAACATTGAAGCGCGGTTGATGTGAGAACGCGAGTGAACTACCTAACAGAAAGGCGACGATAGTTGCGCAAAATGTTCATCAATCAGAATGATGTAGAAGCCTATCTTAAGCGGTCGCCAATGGTTCGGGATAAAAAAACACATGCTGTTGTAGAGGTGGGAGCTTAATCAAGGTTATGAGATTACTGGAGTCGAGAATCAGATCTAATCAAACGCTGTGAAATAAAAGCGTGTTTTCTTTAATGTTTTTAATTACTATAAATGACAAAGTATAATTTAAACTAGGTATTCACGATAGTTTGCCTCCTCTCTGCGAATATCGAAACATCCCTCTGACATGTCGCTCGTTCTCATAATCGAACCTCTTTCCGACCATACAGGATAAAACAAAAAGTACACATGAACATGCAATTCATAACCTGTAGAAACATTAGAGCAGGGCCGACTGACAACGAGGTGAGTGAATGTACTTCAGATCCGACTCGCGCATGCGGCGTGCTCGAGTCTACAGATTTCTACAGAAGAGAAGCAGAGTTAGGGGTCGTCCATAAATTACGCAACGCCAAAGAGGAGGGAGGGAGGGGGTTTGAGGCAGCATAACGCTGTGCGTCACGTTGGGGGAAGAGGGGTCATAGTTTAGCGTTACGTAATGCTGATATTTCTTTTTAAAATTTTTCAACATTTGCAGAAAAAATACATTCATTGAGTCTTATTCTAAAACATTAACGGATTGACAAAGTAAATTAAAAATATAATAAATAAAAAAGTTATGATGTATAAATTGTTACAAAAACGGCAACTATTATTTGATGGATTGATTGAATCTTTTAGATTACGAAGGAAATATTTAAAACTGATCTATAGGTATATTCTAGAGTCGGAGTAAATGAGTGTGGTAGATTGAGGGTCCATGCGTCATCCACGAGCGGTGTGCACGGCTTGTCAGAAATCTTCTCGTCTAAGCGTCTTTCATTTACAAATTGTCCTCAATCTTATTGTTATATGCAGTCCGCACATAACTTTCATTATTATAAATTTTAATATATAACACAAAATACGATTGTGTTTGTTTTATAATTTTTTTACGTATTGTAATTGGAGGGGAGGGGTCTTGTCGCCTGCGTTACGTAATTATTAGAGGGGGCTTCATGCGCGCGTCAAAGGTAAGTTGCAAGGGGGAGAGGGGAAATTCAAAATGTTCCAAATTGCTTTACGTAATTTATGGACGGTCTCTTAAGAAACCAAAGAAATGCTGTGAAATGGAGTAACGAACGTGTTGTTCACGGAGAGATATTTATTACAATCATTCGTCGTTAGCTGAAACGAGAAAGAAAAGCGGATGTCTCTGTTCGAAGATGGTATCTCAATGCGTGCCATCGCGAATAGGTCATTATCAACAGTAATCTCCACCAGTTTTCCTCCTTACATAGTAAAGTTCAAAATTGCCGCTGGCTGCCAGGTCAGGTGGCCTCTGAAAAGAGGTTATACATATTTACACTTGCCTTAAGGAAAAATAAGATAATTTAATATTGAATTGAGATAGGCAATTATTTCACGCAGTAATTACTCTCCGGTTATTTAGTATTTGGTATTTCCGTTCCTTCTCTGATTCCCCAAAATGCGCCGCTAGCATGTTTGTATTGAAATGATTTATGCAGTGTGAGGTATCACGTGCCTGCCCCCGCCGCCTAAAACATGGAGCGTGTTGTGAGTGTTTCGCTTTTCGCGCAGATTGAGCGGCAGCGTGGCGCGGCGACGCGTGCGCGGGGGCCAGTATGCAGCTCTCCCTTCTTTCCACTCGGAGTCAGGAACGAGTGAGACAAGACTTTCCAAAATTTGTCCACATTTGTAATGTTGGAGTCGCACCTGACATTCCTATGCGGTTCCTGGCTTCGGCTGGAATGAAGGGAGCGAGCTGCGGGTAGAAGTGCACGCTTTTCACGGCGCACGCGGCGGAGTCGCTCAGCTCTGCGCGGAAAGTGAAACACTGATTAAGAATGCGCTCAGTGTCTCTGTGGGTCAAGCACGTCATGGCGAAAATGGCGATTTCGGTGAACAAACGGCTCGGGATATTTTTAACTACGAACTACAACAAAAATGTATAAAAGTATTGCAGTTTGAGTACAACCTACTATTGACCAGTTTCCTAATTCCCGCTCAGGATCGGTCCACGGAGTCACTTGCGTGTCCACAGTTGCTTATTGGCTGATTTGTTGAGAGAGGCAATTACTTTTTTTCTGCTGAAAATTTTCTTTTTTTCCTCCCTCGAAACTGCGAATGCGACAGCGAGGAAGTAAAATCAGACTATTATAAATCCAGTGATCTCACCCAACACACTTCCCGCATATACTGCGTGAGTTTGTTGTCTGCTGCTCCTCCTGTAACTACATCCTGAGATAAGTTTAAATTATGTTAATTCATCCCTGCAAGTGAAAAGTCATTTTTGTGCATTTTTCTGCTGCACAAAAGTTGTACTAACATTCCTAGGAGGGCCATATTTCTATTTTTGCACTTACATTGAATTTTTGGTTACGAAAATGTATGGCACCAATTTACATTTCGTCACTCCATTTTGAAATTGGTCGATCTCCCAGTTCGTTTTCTAGTCTATGGGATTATTTCGAGTATAAATAATGCGTATTTCCTTTTTGTGATTGTTGATGCGAAAGCAAGTCCGCGCAAGATTGCGTCACCTCCAGGCCGCGCGTTTTCTGCTCGAGTGTTGAGGATTACTTCGAATGCGGTTAGTCATCTCAGCGGCTTCGTACAATCTAACGTAGATCGCAAATATGAATCCTTGGAAATTCTCGTGTGGGAGTATCATTCATGCCCCCTGTCACTCGCGGAACTTGAACGAGTCATGTTACAAGTGATTTTTCGCATTCGTAACAAACCTAATCCTTTCTGGAAAAAATACGCAGACTTGATGCTGGTGTGTGTGTGTGTGTGTGTGTGTGTGTGAAGAGGAGAGAGAGAGAGAGAAACTAGAATTACTCATACTTGCAATGTGTGCGTGAGAGAGAAAGAGAGGGGAGGTACTAGAATTGCTCATATCAGAAAGCGAGTAGAATTGCTCCCTACTATTGTATATTATCCGAAATCCCGTGTATATTTTCGCTGCAGAAGATTTACAGAACGCTCATCAGTCTTGGCACTTACGAATTCCAGCCAATAGAATGAAGTTTGAATCACCAGAGATGTGACGACTGCTGTATTTCCTGTGCGAAACTGTCTCGGAAGCCGGACTGTCAACTTCCACACAATCACAAACCCACAGGTTGACAGTGCAATGGCGCTTCTTTCGTTCGCACAGTGCTGCATTAGGTTAGTGTAAATAGTTTATGTAATTGTGGAAACTCGATACAGTTCAAAATATTGGAATGGAATAACCATCTTCATCATCCGCCCTTGCATTCCCATGCGTTCTGCCGACGTACCGGAGTGACGCTGGTGAATGAGTTGATGCGCGAGCGAGCCACCGTGGGTCTCTGGACGCGGCGAAGGCGGGCTGGCCTCGGCTGGGTTTGCGTGCGGCGGAGTGGCACAGGCAGGTGGCGGGTGCCCGCCCCGCTGGCTCCGCTCCGCGCGCGCCGGAAGCGCTAATTGGGGAGCGGGGCAGGGCACTGCAGGGCCCGCGCCCGGCGCCCTCGCACTGGCCTTCGCCTTAATACCAAGGGCCTAAGTTTTGCTGCTGGAATCATGTGCACTCGAATGAAGAAGATAGAAAAAGTCATATTTTGGAAACCTGGAACTTGAATTGAAAGTGTGAAATGTGCGAGTAGTGAAATGACCATGCAAATGCACTAGGAAACATGACTTATTTTCTTTAACGTCTGGTTTATGTGCTCTTTTCGTCATTCGTAGTTTGTATGAGTGTTTTCTGAGACGAATTATGAAGAAGCAAAAAAATCGTATCTCTTCGTAATCTTTTCTTTTGTATTTGGATGTGGTACAGTACCGTTTCGGTAGATTGGAAGATTCAAAACTTGAGAAGGCGCCGATAATAGTTATTTATGATTTAAGATTTATTTATGATAATATTAGATATTAAGAGTTCTTTGAGATACGAGTTTTGAGTTTTGCAAGTAGGCAATGTTGCGACATGAGGGCGAGTGCCGCTATCCAACGAGCAAAATAAACACTTTTACCGCATGTGTAATGCACAAATTTTTATACAGGCTTACTAACTTTCCTTCGATTTTAATTAAAATGTACAACCTACGTATGAGTGTACAATGTTACGTTAAGATCAGTTGTAGCTGAGCAGAAGAAAGTATTTTTTCTTTGTTGTATTCACATTTTTATCTGAATATTTGAGCATCATCTCAATTTTAGTACTCGTGCTAAAAATTGAACAGTTAGCACGCTGTGGTAATAGCAGTTTTTGCTAGTGGCTGTCTGCTGTTAACGAGTGAGAGTGAGATATATTTTTTATTTAATTGTAAGTGCTACATACAATCTTGTGTCAGTGATTGCAATAGGTGTTTCAATCCGCCTTCCAGTTTCAAAACTTTGTTCCAAATTTACAATGGGTTTTCTTTTTCTGAACATGTAATGAAAATGATTCTCTTTTCCATTATAAAGGACGGTGAAAGCCACAGAGCTTATGTTGGTTAAATTTCTTCCGTAGCATGCTAAACGTTTTTTCGGAAACAATTTTTTTTTTTGGAACATGAAGGTTAATAGAGAATGCATCACGTACAGGTGTCGGAAGTGACAATGGTAAGAGCGTTCATTGAATTGCAGCATTATTCGCTTGTATTCCGTGATACCTCTTGAGCTGGCTGGAAACGCTCGAACCCATCGTCATGTTTCGCCGAAGAGCACTGATGCTACAGCGGATGACGCGGAGCTTCGGGTCAGCGGCCGCCCCCGCCTCTCCCTCCCCTGTCTCTCTTCGCGGGTCGAACCGCGGACTTCCCGACCACGCGATCTCCCTGCAGCGACAGTGGCGCTCTGCGCGGGAAGTGGTAACTGTTGGAAGCAGATGCTGCGCGCGTTTTTCAATCGCATACTCTTCCTGTTCAAATATCGCTAGACCATGATCTGTTGGATCTGATTCGTAGCTTAGCTGTTAAGATATTGGTTTAGATGTGCGAATAGAACTAATATCTTGAAATATGTCGGTGCGAATGCGGAAACAACTTACGTGAAAGGCAATGGGAAACAGCTTCACTTTGGTTAATTGTAAATTATCTCTTGCAAATATTCAAACAAAAGGATATTATATTATAAATTAAATATTGTGTTACTAGTAGAATGATAATTCGATTTTTCATGGATAAATGGGAGGGCATGCATCGGCCCCTTAATTTGATTTGGTCTTTTAATGCAGTGCGTCTCTTCAGTGTGACTGAACGAAGTGCACCCCATTGTGTTTCTTATTTTTGTTACGTTTCATTATTATTTTTACAATGGCTTCTGAACTTTGTACTGCAGTGTTTTGCTTTCTGACATTTTCTTGCACTATTTGCTGTTTCGTAACTGGAGAGGAATTCAATTTCTTCCATTGTTTAATGTTACAAGAATGATTCAATAGACGATCATCTGGTTTTAAAATCCGAAGCTAAAATTTTATCACTGATACTGCTTATTACCTTGTTTTATGTTGTCATTACGCGAGTACGATGGTGGTTTATTACGGAGAGGAAATAAAAGTGTGGAAATTCCGGCCGGAGACCCTAAGATGCAGCACGCGGAAGTTATTTTCCGGCCATTGGTGTTTAGTGGTGTGGGAGTGAACAATCCCATCGTCGCCCTAACACGATTTGCGCGGCGGTGACGTCGATGCCTTCAGCCGAGGCGGGTGGCCTGGCGGCGGAAGCGGCGGGCGTTCGCGGCCCCAGAACCTCGTTACCGGCCTCGCAGCGCCATCTCCGGAGGCTCGCGGACGCTTCTGCCTCCTTCCTCCGTCCTTTCCTCGCCCCCGCCGTCGCCGCTGCGCTTTCGCGGCCGCGGTGTGCGCGTCTTCGGCCGGTGTTTTGCCTCCCGCGCGCTCGTGGCGACGCCTCGTGCAACCCGGCCACTCGACACCACGGCGCCCTCGTTATCTCCATCGATCGCTGATGAAATATCGGCGTTGTTTCCGCGTTGGATAAGATATTGCTCGAACTCGTATATCAGGCTTCTGCATTTCTCTGAAGTGATTATTTTTAATAATGTTTACTATTTGGTTTCACATTTTCGGAGTGGGTTATTAATTATTTTCCTGCAGTTGTAAGCCCAATAATCGTGTTAATTCTCTTGAACAGAAACAATGAAGAGTTCAGGGAGCAGTGTATCCGCTATTTTATTTAAATTATTTGTCTACCTGTAAAATGGCCCCCATGACTGCAGTCTTGGAGATGATTCAATACAGTGTTTCGATTTCGAAACCGATTCGTGTTTTCGGTCTCGGCGTTTTGCAAATTTGCATACCAAGCTCAGAAAAGCTGTCGAGCGTCTTCGCGAAGACGCCACGCAAAGGTGTTGGTTGGTGGTGCTAAGGGCATTCTGCGCTCCGTGAGTGGCGCCGGCCGGCCAGACCAATCTCCCGCCGCCGCCGTCGCTCGCGGGCTTTCCGCCTCGACGCAAAAGCGCCAGCGAACGAGCGAGCACCGGGCGGCGGCGGCGGCGGCGGCGGCGGCGGCGGTGCGCGAGAGCGTCGCCATGGCGACGGACGCCGCCGCCGCCCCCGCCTCGCTTCCCGCGCCCGCCGCCGTTGCCCGGGCAACCGGCGCGGGCGCCCCTCGCGTCGCGGCCCGCGCGCCTGGCGGCGGCGCACGATGCACAGGGTGACGCGGAATGAGGACAAAAATCCCGTCGTTATTGGACACAAGACTCGCACACGCAGAGGTTTTTTTTTGAGCCGAGCAGGCATAAATTCAACTGGTTTTTTCTTCATTGTGGACGTGAAAGTTTCATTTTCTCTGGCTAGTTGTGCCTGTCCAAGAATATTCCTTTTAATAGCTTAGAGAATAAGTCTGCGAAGAAAAGTAACCTTCCTGCAAATGCGAAATAAGAAAAAAAGAATTGTTATGAAATTTATTTATGTTACTAGAATGGAAATACGTTGCCAAGGTTTATTTTCCGACCCGCCATCTTCTGACGTCAAATTTGATATTTAGTACTTAAGTTCTAGATAAAGAACAAAACCTTATTTTAAGAGGGGGAAGAATTGCGCGATATCATAGGCCTGTAACCTTCAGAACCTCCTGCGAGCGATGGAGGAAACAATGCAAAACAACGGATTGGAGGTAATGAGCTGTAGAATTCTAATTTGGGTGGTGGTCGGCTTGTAGTGAGCTATTGAACTAGTGTCTAAAATCAATTACAGTCTGGATTTGAACCAATTACCTCTCGATATATGAAGCTGTTTTGTTAGCATTTCCGGTATCTCTATCTACTTGTCTCTCTCTCTCTCTGCCTCATTTTGTATACAGAGAGAATCGACTCTTTCCTTAGAAAGAGCGAACAATGTGACCTCGGAGGGGCAGGCGCATTTGATATGTGCGAAATTGCTTATATGTTTAAACAATTCTAAAAAGGCTGAGGCATTTCCTTGTTGGGCACAAGGGTCCTACCTTCGGACTTCTCGATGTACATAATACGTGTAAACAACGCGTAATTTCGGGTCCATTTTTATACTTTAATATTTTATCGTAAAGGTTTTTGAGCAAGTTCAGAATCGGAAGCAGGCATTATTCAAACTCCTTGCCCTGTGATTCCCCGCTCAGGCGGCTGATTCGCCCGTCGAGTGCGTAAGTGGTTCAGGAAGTGTGCGTTGTTTCGTCCGCCGTTCCCGCCACCTGGACCATTGTGCGGCGGCGGTGGTGGCAGCGGCGGCCCGGCGGCGCCACCGAGTGCGACACGGCGCAGAGCGCGGCGCGGCGCGCCGTGCCGGCGACTGGTCGATGCGGGTGTGCCCCGCGCGCGCCGCACGTGGCCGCCAGCTCCTCCGCCCTGGGCCCCGCGCCCGCCTCCTACCCCGTACCCCGTTTCCGCCGCTGGCTGGCTTAGGTCAGGGATGGAGACATACTACTGGGTGAAGGGATTCCTTTTGTCTCTTGGAGCAGCCGCGTGTGATGCATTTCGTGCACGCGGGCGTGCCGTGGGTTGGAGGTTTGACATAGTCGTGTAAAGCGAGGTCTCCATAAGATTAAGAAAAACAAGTGGTGTGGCCGCGCAGTTACATTTGTGTCGGATTTGTTGGGATTTATTGTAGGTAGTTTCCGCGTGGTTTCTGGCTATAAATCTGCGACCTGACAATACGGCAGCCAAGCCGTCGTGAATTGGTCAGCAGGCATGGCGGGGTTGCGAAATTGGGTGTTTTCCTCGTTGCCGCTGGGTGTCGGCGCGGAAAGGCGGCGGCGGCGACGGCGGCGTCAGGGAGGCCGCGGCCTCCTTCCATCATTCATTCCGCAATTGATTATTCATCTGCGTCTTGCGGCCGGAATATCCGCTCTCTTTTTCGTTACCCCGTGCTGCAACAGCGCGTGTGCTCCACGTGGCTCGAAGGCACGGGCTTGTCGCACCCCTGCGCTGCCAGAATCCGAGCAAGACCTCCGCCCGCCCGCTGCTACAAATCGCCCATGCGGCCTGCGGGGGATCCGCCCCGATGCTTCTCGGGGGCGCGCTGATCCGCTTGGAACGACACCCGAGACCGCGCGCGCTGCGCCTTCTGCTGGGCCGCCGCTGCCCTTCCCTCGACTCTCCCTGTAGAACGTTTAGCCTTCGTCGTACATTCTGGAGAAACAACCCGCGATCTATTGATTTATGATTCAGCGTAAAACGACGAGCTTTGTAAATGAAGTAATCAAAATCTCTTGTGTACAGAAAAATACGATATTGTGCGGGCATTGTCCGCAGGTTGTAGATTAGACCCCATTGACATGCTCCCTTTCAACTAATGATTTCAGAGTTGTAGAGACCGCGCGCTTGGCGAGGCTTTTGATCTGAGATTATGGAATCAGCGCGTGCGCACGTTTGCTAAAACTCAGGGGTCGTTTGTCAGAGAGAAACGTGAAAATCTGTTCTTAAGCGCCTATGGCCGCCAAGGATGGAGTTGTTGGAGGACTCCTGTAGGACTGCTATAGAAATAGCTTTCCTGCTGGCCGTTACTCGCTGTCACCCTGCCTCAGAAGTGATGGAGAATGAAGAGTTATCTGGGGATGTGTGCTGTGCTTTGGGTGGCGAGAGGTGGCAACACCGTCGACTTTTTTCTTCGCCGCGTGGGGTGCGAGTTGCGCTGGAGGGGCTCGTCTGGATGCAGCCCCTGGCGTAAAGAGATTTACGCTGATGTGGTGGTGTGGGGGAGAAAGATATGACGCGTACGTACCTTACACTTTGCTCTGCCCGGCTCTTGTGTAAGATGAATGCACTTCCGAGTAGCGTTGGAAGGAGGTTAGAAGTAGCACTGAATCGTTTTGCACAGCACACTGTAGTATCCACGCATCCAAGAAGGGTGTTACGCATACACTCGTTTGCCTTTCCAGTCTCTTGTGAAGATTTGTTTTTGGAGGCCCGAAAGTTGGCTGCGCGCTTGTTTTTCGGAGGCGAGTTGGCAGGCCCGGAGTGGCGTCGCCACCCCTTCCGGGGGGCGCGCCCCCGCGTGCTCGGCCCCTCGGGTGCCGCCGCGCCTGTCGACTTGCTCGCTCGCGCGCCCCTTCCACCCGCTCGCCGTCTTCGCCGCGGCCTAGCCCTACCCTGCCGAAATTGCCCCTGCCTGGGGCGGGCGGCTGTGCGCAAGGGTGAGGGCGCGCGCCCCGCCGCGCCGCGGAGCCGAGCGCGTTCCACAGCTCTCCCCTCGCTCTGCGCGTTGGCGGCGCCGCGCTGCGCACATCGAACACAGCCCGGGCGGGAGTGGGAGGGGGCGGGACGCAGAACGCTTGTTGGGCGATTGGATATCGGACCTGGAAATCAAATTCAATTATTTTCCTGCGAATTGGAAACTTTGCACGTAATCCGAATGTTTGGGTTTCTATATAAATGTCGGAAGTTTGCAATTTAATGGGCAAGGAGAGAATGGATGACGTTTCCAATATGGACGTACATTTATTTTACTGTATGTATGAATTTTATACAGGTTCATGTACTCACGAAGGTAGTAATGACGAATTTTATATCATTCAGATGATACTGTTGGAATACCTTTTTTGCATTCTGGTTCATTTCAAGGGCTTCTGTAATTTCCGAACGTGTTTAAATCGGTGATATTGATGACTTGACAATGTTTCATACGCAAGTTTAATGTTGCCTAGTGGTTCGTTATTGCATGTGTCACACCTGTTTTTTCTCCTCCTGATCCTCTTTAGTCTCCTGTCGGTTGAGCACAAGCGACAGGGGCGTGTCTGGTCCGGTTAAAATGAAGGGCGGGTGCATCTCAAGGCCGAATGGTTCTCGGCGTCGGAGGCGTGCGGTGGCAGGCGCGAAGTGTATGGAAACGTCGATAAAAGGTTTCAGGGCGAGGACGGGCGTGGGTGAGGTGCCAGAGGTAGAAGAGAGCGGCGGGAACAAATGGACTGGACAGGACTTCTCTTCGTGGGGCTTCTCCCGTCGAGTTTCGACCGGGATTGACACGACTCATACTTTTCAGCACAACTGCGTCGCAGCGTATTTTTTCGTGGGGAATTACTCACATAGAATTCTATGTCAAATCATTGATTTACGTGGTATCACATTATATTGCTCTAGTAATACTGATTGAAAACTAAGTAACAATGGTGCGTAATATGTCTTTATCTTGTGGGTGGGTGCTCCATCGAACGTTTGTGATATTGTTTTCTTAGTGATTATTAATAAATGCTGTAATAACTACTGTTAAAATTTGCATGTTAATCTATATTGAAGTTTTTTTATTCTCTTCGCCCTCTAATTCTCACGATCATTCGATAGTAATAATGAAGGTACGTTTTTTGACTTGTTATCAACTCGTGATCGGTGATAAGGCGGAGAATACAACCACGAAACGCGATGTTCGATGTGCTTGTCAGTTGTAGAGGAGCATAGCCCGGTAATTCTTCGGTCCAACTTGTACCCCTATAAGTTTTTTAAAAACTCGTGTATTACTAACTCGTGTAATACGTACGCGTAATCTACGTTGTGATTCACTCGTTAGTAATCATGCAAATTACTAGAATGTAGGAATTGCCATGTGTTTGCCTTTTTAACATTTTATGTCAGCAAAGAATACATAGGCAGCGGTTGGACTTGCTCGTTTGCAGACATTACTCATCACAACTACTGTTTCTTAAGTTTCGCATTATTAACCTATATTATTCAAACTAGATATCTTAAGAATAGAAACTGGATATTTGCTTCGTGTGATCTTCAACGTTCTCTTTCAAGTGCGTTCAAGGTACTAGTTCTACGTTTATCCTGTATAAAGTTTGCATTGATATTTACTATTTTCAGACCAAATTTACAAGGGCACGAGAAGATAGCTGAAAATGTTTTTTTAAACGCAATCCCGCAGGCGATACGAAGTTCTCATAAAAGAGAAATCTGGCACGTGGCACCCGCAGCTGGCGCTCTTGGAATGGGGATTCCCTTTGTTTGATGTCGTGTAGTCAGGACCTTCGTCCATGTGGTATTCGTGTGATCCATTTGGACTTACTGTTTAAACAAAAATGAGGTATGAAAGTTTTAATTCCAAAGTTACTGCGGCTGGGGAAAAGTCGTTTTTGGCGGTAAATGAGCATGTTTTTCCTTTACTTCCAGCACTTTAAGTACCCCAATTTCCCGTTTCATTGGTTAAGGCGAGTTTGAGGTTAGTTCTAGCCGGCATTTACTCTCCCCACTCGTAAATTTAGAGCGACCCATCCCTATGCAGTGCTTGGCAATTGAATGAAATAGTGACATGATCGGAAATTTGAAGCGTGCACAAGTGATCAGTAGATTAATTTTGTCCAACTAAAGGTGGTTAAATTTTTGAATGAATGAAATTTCTGTATTAATGTTTTCGGGAGATGAATGGTCTTCGTTTTTAAAAGAACTCTCATCATTGAAACTTCTTAAGAAAAGATCGACTAAAGAGCTATTTCGAACATGCGTGTGAAACTTGGATTTAAATTGGCATAAAGAACTTGTGTCACTCGTGGAACTAACGGCGAGTGGAAAGCTCTCTCCATTCCTATTAACGTTTACATTCTCTTGCAATTCGTTACACATTTGTGGGTGCCATAATTATGTTTTGATCGGTTGAAAAGTGTCATCTTTTAGAAAAAATCTTTTTACAAAAGATCAAATTGCGATCGATGGGACGGTGAAAGGCCACTGTAAAGAACAGCGTGCCGTGTTTCAGAATATTCAAGTTTTTTGATCGATTTGATTAATAGGTAGTATGTAAATAAATATATATGGTTGAATTACTCTTGCAAGTTCAGAACTTGAAAAGGCTGTTAAGCTATCTATACCCATCCTCCACACGTTTGCTGTGACAAAGGACTCGATGCACCGGAGTAAGCATTTGCCGGAGGGTCCATATTAGGAAGAGACTTTGCGTACTGTTGTGATTTGTAATACGTATTGAATTTCAACTCAGCGTTAAATTTTTAAGATGTGGAAAGTACTTTAGTCGTGGGGTGGTTGTCCCTTTCATTGTGTAGGGCCATGTTCACGTTCGCGGCCCCGGCCGCCGGAGCGGAGCGTTTTTATGATTATGGGGCAGCCCTTGGAGCGCGCGCTTAGCATGTCGCTGCGTCATGCGTAGCCCCGGTGACAGGCAACGGCGTGCCCGCCCCCGCCCCGCTCCATCTCCTCCTCCGCCGCCGCCTGAGTAATCGGGGCCGCGCTTGTGGAAGTCGGTCGCGCACAGCCTCGTGGTCGGCGGGTGGGCGATGCGGAGCGAAGTGAAGTGATGGGACACCGACGTCGACGCAATTTTATCTCGTAAGAGCACGGAAGAGCGGCATTTGAGGTTATGCCAGTCCCAATTTGTCATTCAGAATGCTCATTCATTCAATGAAATTGTCGTGGGAGGGAAGATACTCGCTTAAAGAGAGCAGTAAAATGCGCCAATGTAAATTGTGTAGCTTTATACCGATGTTTTAGTAAAACAAAAATTAATAAATAAAAATTAATCGCGACACTGAAGTAGTCCAGATATGTTTTAATTACGCACGCACGCACGTTTGATGACATAAGAAGACCACGGTTGACAAGAATTTCAAAATATTAATGAAGTTTACAGCGCTTATGAGTGATCCTAAGTGAGTGTTCGTGAATTCCTTCGTAATCTGTCTCCCTTAGTGGTCTAGGGGTAACGTACTTGCCTCACGAACCCAAGGTGGCAGGTTCGAATCCTGCCTAAACGTCAGGGAAATTTTCAAGTGATGAAAATTAGCAGGACCCTTGGATATGCTATATCAAGACAAAGTTAAGTCCTAGAATGATTAAAAGTGATCATGTGGCATGTGATCAGTGCATATGATGATCCGAGGAATGATAGGAATTGCCGACTGAACGATATATGAAGCTAACCTCATCTCTGATGCGCTGTGATCAACATGCAATGATGCTACCTTTTGAAGTGTTACTTGGGGTAATCAATCGAAGGTTTCGATTATTATTATTATTATTATTATTATTATTATTATTATTATTACCCCCTGATTCGTGGCCAAAAATGTCTGGTTCTCTTATGTGGCAACCAACTTGGAAGCAGCCGTTTTAAACTATCGGTGCTTCTACAATAATTTGCCTAAAATGTGGACTGTTCTCAATTCACGATGATAATAACAACAATATTAACACATTTACAACTGAAATGATTACTATTTCATGATACACATTTTACACACGAAACAATGTATTCTTAGAAATAAACATTATTATTATTATTATTATTATTATTATTATTATTATTATTATTAATCAGAACAGAACCCAGAGCTCATGAAACCGTGCACCCTTTCCTCACAGTACATTATACAGTTTTTAACTTTTTTGTTTGAATACATTTATTAGTAATAAAGATACTATTATACTATTATAGGCCTCCTTGCCACAGCGAATAGAACTGATCGCTATTCTGCTTAAGAATCTCAACGAACGAAAGCATTAAGAGCTTATTTCGAGTCGATCACCGATGAAGCTGTTAGCAAAGGACGGCAATTTTTCTTTGCCTTCCTGGGAGGTGGCGTATTTGAAAACATAGACCGTATTCAGTTTTCAGTAACCATTTTCTTGGTTCTTCAATCGTTTATCTCGTCTTTGCGTGTTCGAACTTGAATACAAACATGGAAGTTACGAATTCGACAATAACTGTTTTGAGAAGCGTAATTATGTATCTGCACACCAGCAAATCTAAGCAATCGATAAGAGGGTGTATGGAACACGTGCATTTGTGTACATCAGAATTATTCTAAGGCTGAACGGATGTTGATGACCGGACGAGCATCCGCGAAAGGACAGGTCCCGCGTGTGTCTTCGCGTGTAGGAACATCGCGACCCTCCAGCGCTCGGCCTGCCTTCCCGCTCGCGCGGGCGAACAGACGCGCGGCTGACGCAACGCGTCGTAAAGGAATTTTTTTTCGCGCCTCGAAGTGGGCCGCCGCAGATCGATTATTTTCTTTCCGCCACCGTGGCGCAACCGGATCCGGGATTTCGACGCGGCGCGGCGCGCGCCCTCGACGTGGTTCCGGCGGGCGCTGGGCGGCTGCGCAGGCGGCTGCGCGGGCGGATGGGGCTGTTGCACAGCGGTGGGCGGGCGCCGCCTGCCGATGAATTTGGAAATATTGGCACCTTTCGTGTGAGTAAATGGGCTGTCTTGTAGGTTGCCTCAGTATTGTGGCTGAGGGCTACACAAGAAATGGGTCAGTGGAGAAGTGCTGTGCAAGACAGCTTGGAATGCTTTATTTTACGCGAGAAAGAAGTTTGGCGAAGTATGTGAAGTGTTGAGGGGAAGGGGAACGTTTCGTAATAATGCTAAAGACCGATTGAAAATTTTTGAACGTACAATGAAGGCTGTTTTGTGGCTCAATTAGAAACGACGTTCCGGACATTTCCTTACTTGATCTATTTTAAGTGAATGCTGTGTGTAATTGTGAGGGTAATTCAATTATTTCGTTGTTCTGATCGAAAACGTGACTCGTTGATTTTGATTTTTCCAACGAAATCGACTGATGCCGTGTTGTTGGCTCAGGAACGAAATGTCTTAATTAAGCGGTGCTGCGCCCGCAGAATATTGAAGGGAACGGTTGGTGGTCTTACGGGGCATGTGGCCGTTGCCTTATTTGCTTGGCCGTAAAAGTGAATTGGGTTTCGGCGAGCGTTCGACCCAGTGCGCGGAGCGGGTCCCGGCCACGCACCGGCTTCATTGCGATGCAGGCCGCGGGCGGCGGACAGTGCGCGGGTGTGTATATACTGGGCGGGGCGGCCGAGCCGGCACGGTGGCGGCGCCGGTGTAGCAAGCGGAATGGAATTGGAGATGGCGCGGAATTTAATTAGAGCTGCTCCATTTGCACCTTTATGGCGAGGGGGAAGTATTCGCCAGCACAGTGCGGAGGAAAGAAAGACGGCTCTTGCGCTGGGTGAAATTGAATTGCTTTGGGACTCGCTACGCGTGGACCGTTTGGCCGCCCTGAGTGGTTCACCGCGCGGCCGTTGTATCATGGCGGTGGGTGGGATGGTCTCTTCACTTGTAACCTGTACAGATACCATACGTACTCAATTCAATATTTGTGAGATCTGTTGTAATTCCTATTAGGCTTGGTTTTAATTAAATGAGCTGAAATTATGTAATGTGTTTGGAACTGTCCCTTCCCGTACATGTTTCTAGAATCACTGAATTCAATATTAAACTATCCAATCGTACAAAAGCGGTTGGTGTTGGATCCAGAGGAACTTGCTCACAGTTTTTTGGTTCTTAGCGATCAGAGTTTCGATTGGACCTGTTTTGACCCTTTTTACAGACATTTGATATTAATAATTATATTTAAATCTCAACGGAGGTTCGTGAGATCTTTGTGGGGTATTTTGTTTATTTTAATGGAATCTCAAATTTTAATTTATCGAGTTTACACATTCCGTAATTGTATAACATGTTTCGTAAAAAGTGCTTGTTCAATGAAAGTAGATCATTACCGTTAAAAAGACGTTCCATAATAACCTTTCTAGAAATCAAATAAGCCGGCGGTGAGCTTGTTTCTCGTCGTTTCCAAGCGCTTTCACTTTCATTGAATTCGGACGTGAATGTTTTGCTTCGCCCCGACGCGAGGCCGGAAGCGTCGTGGCCCTTCGGAGAGGTCGCGGGGCTGTTTCTTCGCCAGGGCCGGGCTGGGGCGCCTCTTTCGCGGCCGCCCTAACGGCACCTCGCCTTGAGCTCGCGTGCGCCGGAGCTGTTGCGGCTTTATGGCCCTCGTCGGGGGCTCTGCGCGGATCCCTTCTCGTCTTCTTGCCGGGGCGCGCCGGCCGAGCTGGGCCGGGCCGCTCCCTTCCTCGGACCGACGACGCCGCGGCGAGGGCGGCCTATAGAAGTCAATAGAATCAAAAAACAATCGCCAGTGAAGTTAATAGTAGCCTAAGGATTCACATTGATCCACGGCGTTTCAGCATTGTAGGCCCTTAAAACACCCGAAAACAGTTCTTATTTCCTTCTCTAATTTTTCCAGAATATTTTAGGAAGATCTTGTGAAAATCACGCCAATCGATTCTTGTGGAGACCAATCTAGTATGATCACCACTGTAGGTATAATTAGAACCCCCCCAAACAAGTTTTAGGTGCTTTAATCCCATCATGTCTTTTGATGTAATTACAAAATTGTTTTAATTATTGTTAATCAGATCAATCCAAGTCGTAACTATTCATATGAATGCCGGAAAGAGCAAAGTAATCAACATTTTTATCAAAGTTCTCGTAGTTCAAAAATGCGTGCGTTTCTGAAATTCTTCCAAAATATTCTCCGAGAAAGCGACTTAGGTTTTTCTTCTCGAGAAGAATTGAATAAGATATCGATCACATCTGTAGGTGTCATAATCGCTAAAAAAACAAAAACAAAAAAAAAAGTGTGTAGATGCTTTAATCATCCCGAAAAGAAATTTCTTAGAAAGTCCTCGATGGATCCACAAAATATTACTTTTGGAGACGGACACGCGTCCAATGACCTCGTTTGTCTCCATTGCATTGGTAGACCAGAAGTGGCCTAAGCTTGAAGGACAGACAGACAGACGGACGCACGCACACACGATCTTCGATTACTACTCTTGTCAAGTAGATCTTCATTGATAGTGGAATTCGTATCGATACTGAGAAAGTATTATCATATCGTTACCAAAATCGAAAAGTCGGTAAAAGACGCATTTCTGCTGTGAAATATTCACTACTAGCTCAAGTAATCCGACATTGCCCAAAATTGTTTTCGCCTCACCTGCCCGCCCTAGTCTACCCCGCCTAGCGACAATGCTGACGTCCGTCAAGAATGCGTCTTATTGTGAGTTTCCAGTAGCACGAATTTCAGGGGGCACCAAATATTGGGTAATGTTTTGGAGCTGTTCGAATGCCCTTTTTTCAACCGCTGAATACCCATGTGCAAAACCTGAGTGCACAATCGCTTCAGTAGTTCTAAAGTTATTCGGGAATAAACAAATATACCTTTAATTTACACATTAAGATAATAGTTTTAACTCTTTATGCAACACAATTATTAAATAAAAAGAGACAAAAATGGAAAAAATAACGTAATGAATAAATATTTTATCCTAATAAATCTTTGAATAATACTCGGTAGTATACAAATTGCTTTCTAGATTTTAATGCAACCTATTCCGGATCATCGAACGCACGAGTGATGAGTGATCGAAACTGTTGATGTATCGATTCCAAGTGTTCTAACAGCACACCACCCCTTGACCGGCTGGCCATCGATGGCGGAGTGTTCCACAAGGCGACTGTCTCTCTCAATGCACCCGCCCTTTCGCCGCCGCCGCCGGATGGCGCCACAACTCTGCGCCTCGCCGCCACGCCCAGCCCGCGTTGGTCGGCAGCCAGCGCTCCGAGCCTCTCGAAAGAATGGGAATGTAACCCCACTGCGAAAAGTACTCTCACTTTTTGGGGGGAGAAAGGAAGAAAAAGTATTTCGACGTTCCCAATGTCGGAAAATCTAGCCGTTATTGCCTAACTTCAACATTGTCGTTGTGGGAAGATGAACTAATATTTAATTTTTGCAATTTTCGAAAAATCAGGTATATCGACGGATATGGAGACGCTTCATTTTTTTTAAAGCGTTAAAGTTTCAAATCGTCTGAACGGTTTTCGATTTATCGGTATCAAACACCCGCACAACATGAATTCCGGCTACACAACTTGTTAGAGTTACTTTACTACATATAGGATCAAAACTTATCAATTTTTTCGTTGCCAGGGTTCGTCTATAAGTGTTTCTGTCAAAAAATAGCCGATTTCCGCCTCATGATTACAATACTTCCCCTTCTTACGAAGTAGGCCGAGGAAATAAGAGAAAGCGTAACACTGCACACGTAGTGTTGTTACGTATGAATCTCCAACAAAGGGTTTTTGCTCAAAAACAGTTAACACAACATTTAACTTTAATTATTATTATTATTATTATTATTATTATTATTATTATGTATCGCGTGAAACGATTATCCTTCTTGAAATACTCTCGATTACTAAGTATGCACTTGCTTATACCTCACTGTGTAAGTGGGTAATCTGAATGTGAGGGTACTCGACCGGACTGCAGTTCAAGTAATTGCAGATATTCTAGAACAATCAGTGATGACCGTCGATGGATCTGTGTGTGTGTGTGTGTGTGTGTGTGTGTGTGTGTGTGTGTGTGTGTGTGTGTGTGTGTGTGTGTATTTTGGTTTGATACGAGAGCTTTTGATATTGCAGAAAATTTGTTAAACTTACCTTCTGTGTTGATAGTTGCGACATCGAATACCTTTCTTTAGCCCTACCTTCCCTCCAGGCTATATTGTGTTCGTTATGGCATTTGTGTTTTTTCTTAATCAGTAACTGCGTAGAAATGGACGATTTCAAATCGTAAATCAAAAGTCGCGAGTTGATAAAAACAGGTAGTTACTTATTTATGTCGCTTAATCACAACTCAATTACCTATTGATTTTTATAGTGCTTAGTCACGAGTAGGTTTTCTGATGTAACTGGGTTATATTGTGCTCTAAACGTTGTGCTTGCATACCTTTCTCTTCACCTCCCAGCTTTCTGGTTCAGGTAATACACGTAAAAGAGTTTGATCGACACTACTAACTCACAATAGACACATCTTAAACAAAAACAAGTAATCGGACAATTCATAGAGATTTCGGGAGTTATGACGACTTCTCAGATTATCGATTTTCGTAGAAATATCGCGGTGCTTTAGAGGAAGGGTTCGTCGAATACTTACAGTACTGTAATTAGGTTGCAGTCATTCAGCATTTAGAAAATGTAAAGCGTCTGCTTCCGGACTATACAGGCCTGCAGGTTTTTCGCCGATTCTTCCTTTTAATAACGAATTACTATTTTTTTCTATCGATTGTTAGTTGAAATTCTTTATGTGAGATGGTATTTTGTCGAGAAGAAAATATTTGTGAATGTGGTGTTCATGTTGAAGGAACAATACCGAGTGTGTAAAAATAAAATGGGCCTGTTTCATTTATGCTTGTGCGTGCTTGCGTATTCCTTCGCATTCGCCTCAGCTAGGCTCTTCTGATACTTGGTGCGCTAAGTGATTCAGCGACGAACCACCAACCTGTTACATTAGTCGATTAAGATGCTTCTTTTCGTGACTGCTAGGCGGCGAAAACTGTTCTGAACTTGGGTCTTCGCGAGCTATTTCGAACACATTTCACGAGTTCTCCCTCGACTCGAGACTGTCTTGAGAGACGTGCGAGAAAGAGATTGAACTGGACCTGCTGCGAAACGTGAGTGGGTTATCCAGTGCATATGCGCGGTCTTGGTACATTTCTCAATATTTGGTACCCGATGCTTTCATTATTCTATTCATGTACTTGTTATATATTGAAATGTTTCATCATGACTTTTTTAATAATTTATTTTAGATTTTCTGAACGTCAAGTGTGCACTTCAATGGTCTCTGCTGAGTTCTGATATTTAATCAATAGGGAGTGGATTCGAATTTCGATTATTCACGAATACTTCGATTTACGTGTCTTTAGATTCATTGGAACTGCAAGTTTTAGGTTATTTTCAACGTGCTGTTCTAATTGAAATTTCATGCTATTCGGTGATTGGTAACTGCATTTTGAGGCCGAAGATCCTCCCCCCCGATATTCTCATTATTAACGTAGCCTATCACAGTGACACTCGGCGCCAGTGTGCCTTAGTCGACCGCGCGAAGCCGTAGGGGGCGAGCAGTGGAGTCGGCAGGTGGTAGTGGCGCCGCGGCGACGTGGCTGTCGGAAACAGCGGCGTCTATTTCCGTCTGTTTCTCCTCCGCCCGCGCCCCGCCCCCCGTCCCGACCGCCACGTCATCCCTCGTGCGCGCCCCGTTGGCCCGCACGCCCCGCCCCCGCCCCCGCTGCGCGCGCGCCCTCTTCGATCGGCGGAGGCCGTGCTTTGCACGCGGGGGGGGGCCCTCGTGCTCGCGCGGGGTCGCTGCCCCCACGCGTCCCCTGGCCCTTGAGCTGCGGCCTCGAGACGCTGATGGAGGTGTTGAGCGTTGTAAAAACTTGGGCGAGCGGTGCTTTTCTCTCGTGGCGTAGGTGAAAGAGTACCCTGTCAACTGTCCGTCTTCGCTCTTCGCAAGTAAATGGTCGATAGGGAGGGGATGCAATTGCTGTACGGAACGTTCGGCGGCACCACGGTCGACGACGGTGGGGAAGTTAACCCGCGGCACCTGGGTGATGGACGGGGCACAGCTGTCACTCAACATTTGGCGCATATGTAATGGTTGTTTTTACGCAGTTCAGCTATACGACGCGTGAGATGGGCCGTAGCAAACGTTTGAGCTCCTGCATTTAGTGCATTGGATCGCTCGTAGAATTGACATTCGAGTAGTTCTTGTGATAGGCAAAGGTAATTTTTAATAATTTACATTTCTGGAGGGGTTATTGTGGAGTGTCGTGGAAGAAGTTTCTCGGATTATATTCAGTGTGTACGGCTGAGAACAGAATGATTAACTACACTATTGTGTGAAAACTTGATACTCTTCCATACACGTGTTTCTTTCTTCACTAGTAGGGCACTTACAGATTTTTTGAAATTTCGGGCAATTATTGGTTAATATGATAGAATAATGGGTTTAAATGATAGAAATCAATGTTCCTGGTATTAAAAAAATGTGAACCCTCAGTTCGTAATGCAGGCATTTGGGGAAACTTCTCAAAAGCCACATGAAAATGAAGGTGGTCGGGATCTCTTATTGCCATTTCTTTGCCATAAACACCTCCATGAAACTTCCGTGTGGTCGCTCGAGCAGTTGAAAGGCTCCGACGAAATGAGAAGCGTTGAGCGTGCTTGCATCTTCAAGTAAGAGTATTCATGAATATTGATGTCGGGGCTCCAGGACCCTGGTGCACGGTTGTTACATTGTTTGAAAAGGTTTAACATATGCACTGACGTAAGAACATAGAATTTTACGTTCGCGCAATTATGGAAAAGGCATTTGAACGTATTTTGTAGAATTCATTACTAAACATGCGCCTGCAGTTGAAAGCGAAGTTAAATGTGACGCAATCGTGTTAGCGCTCGCCATTGTTTTGTTTCCATTGAGATATAGGAAAAATATTCGAAGAGCACAATTGCTTTATACGATCCAGCATAATTTAAGGGTAAGAAGGGTCTTGGGTGTAGTCTCATTGCTGGTTGTTCGTGCAAAGTTTTCAAGATAGGCGAAAGTCATTTGTAAATTTTCTCATTGGGTCTGGAATTATACATTTGGAAGTGCATTTTTATCCATTTGTGTAGCGTAAGAAGTTTTGAATTGTGGTATCATCGTCGTTCACATAAGTTTAAATTCTAAAGTAATTGCAGAACAATAGTAAAAATTAAAAATGCGAGTTCCAGGCGTGAATCATATTTGATATTCTACATCAGCCGTTCCCAACCTTTTTGGTTATTCGGATCACACGCTGTGTTAAAAAAATTTTGAGGGCCATTAACTAAATACGCAAGCTATAAATACCAACGTACTGGAATGGGGCACTTTTATTGTTATTTCTTAGTTGTCACAATGTAAAAGAACTCAAAAACAAGCAGTCAGAATTCAGAATAAATACTTTTAAAAAAATATAATTTTTGATATAGTCTCCCACGAAAGAATCAATATATGGATTAAAATTCGACGTCTAGAGAAGCGATTGAGAACTCCATCGCATATCTTAGTACAAAGTTGGCACTTGCTGTTTTTTGTTGAACATTTATCTAGAAATGTATCTATGTTTTAAAAAATGAGTCTGATTATAATTCAATTAACGAATCTTCATTTGATTGTAGTTTTACTTTCTTGATGCAGCCTTCTGACTCAGACTTTTGACTACCTTTTCAGCAGCACAGTAATATGCTATCCGCGGCCCACAGGTTGGGAATCGCCGTTTTTTTAAAAAATAATATCCTGTTTATAAATTTCGTGAGCCAGACAGGCACATAAAGTTTAATTTGAAATGGTAACGTCGCATTGTTTAATGTTTTGCAATTTTTTAAATGCAAGTCATTGCTAATATCTGTAGTGCAATGAATAAAAATGAGTGTTAAATCACAATGACGTTCGTAAAAGCGCCCGCATGATTGCGCGCTAATAGGAGCAGTTCCAGATAAACGTCTCCGTGCTTGGAAGCGGCTTGTGCCCCGCAGCAAAGGCGCGTGAGCGTTCGAACCGAGCGACGTCCCTGGATGCGGAGCCCGTGGGCAGCGAGGCGCGGCGCGGCGCGGCGGCGGAGCCGAGGAGAAATAAGCGAGGGGGCGGGGCGGGAGGAGGTGCATCCTCTGACCCTGAACTTGCTGCCATTGCACCGACGGAGCTCGGGAGTCGGGAACCGGGGCCGGCTATTCACCTGTTCGCGGAACAGGGCCGTGGCGGCGACCGCAGTGGTAGCACCGTTCGGCTCCCGCGAGCCGGGCCTCGCGATGAACGCGTCTGTGACGGGAGAGGCATTCTCGCTGCGAACTGGTGGATTCACCACCTTTCACTCGAGTTTCCCTGTCGTCGCGGCGCTCCTCCCCGGGAGTTGGACCACCCGTTCCGAACACTGGAGTTGTTTGCCGCCAATGACTTGGGCTGGCAGCGAGAGCATTTTGGATCGCTTCTGCTTACCTCCGAGACTAGATTTTGAGATACGTTCATTCTGGAGAACAACTTACAGAATTATGGTTGTTTTTGTTTGTAAATACTTTTGGCAAATACGTTTGGTTATGGGGGTTGTGATTGGAAGAGGCGAAATGAACGGAATTGCTTTATTTCTAGAGTATTTAAAATTGCATTAAATATTAGTTAAGACGTTATATTTGTTTGTGCTGCTACCTAAGTTATTAATTCGTTCTTGAAAATGTAAGTTTGTTTTCATAAATTATGTCTTTGCATACATTACCTGCTAAAAAAAATCTTTTACTGTATTTCCTACTGCATTGATGCCGAAAGTTCACTCTAATCATTCCTTAAGTTTCTTATTGTTAAGTACTGTTCCTCTCAGCAGAAAAATTATACATTATGAAGCTGAAAACACTATTACTAGCCGTGCTGAATGCTTTTCTCGCCTACCCAAACTACTACATGCTGTCAATTTGGTAGTAACCATTCGTCATTTTCATTTACTTTTATTAAATCATTAGGGCTAATTTTAATCAGTATCTCATTACACTATTTGATTTCGATCATACTAATCTTTCTGGAGACATTTTTAGTAAATACACTATGCATCTAACGAGTGTTGAGTGAAGTCTCTTTGAAATCAGTTTACAACTCTGCTGTTGTGGAATGTTAAATACATGTGCCCCTATTCATATTCTTGATATTTTAGGACAAATATCATTTTCTGCCTACCTTTGGTTTCGGCGGGTCCTTTGTTTACTCAGCTATTTCATCCTGTACTTTGTTTTTCTGCTTGAAGCTCCCTTTGCACGCCTTTGCACCTGTGCCGGCGCAGGCTGCGAGATGCGTTAGGGGTAGATGCGTGCTTAATTGAGTAATCGATAGCACTCCCGGTGTCGCTAGGCTGCGTGCGTCATTGCAGGGGAATGGCAGTGCACCGCTTTTGAAGAATTAGTGCTACCGCGATTGCACACCACACGCCTTCTTACAATTCGAATGCAGTGCTATTGATTACTCGATCTCAACAAGATATACATGTTGGCTGTCGGCAATTAGATTATTATTATGATTTTAATAAATTCAGTAACAATAGCATATTTTGCATAGAAGGAATATAGGATAAGTATAGTACAGGATAGGAAGGGATGGTTAGGAAATTAAACTAAAGCGAGTAGATACCGGTTAAATAGTGAGGAAAAAAATACGATTTGTGAGAATGAAGAGGAAGACTGAGAACTTCATTATTAGAGAGATGTTGGGTTTTTGAAAAAGGAAGAATGTGGGAAAGTTGGAATGTTCAAGATTTGATTTATTTTATTTAGTCAAAGAACAGTAAAAACTATATGACGTATGTGACGTAGGATAAAGTGAAGTGGATATTATAGGACAAAAGTGAAAGAAAGTAGTATGGTAAAGAGGTACAGGAATATGCATAGTATGTAGCCTATTATTGTACACTACTGGTATACAGCTTGTATTATATATTAAGCGATTCCAAATATTGAATATTTACGAAGTTGTAAAATAAATATTCATTCATAATAGCGAATTCTAACAGACTTCAGTGATGTTGCTCAACAATTCGATTCTTGGACTAACTAATTTTTGTTAATAGTAAGGATAATGAAGCAAACAATTAGACGTGTTTTAAAAAAATCAACCTCGAAATAGCAAATGGAAAGTTAGCATGTTTCATTTTACAGTATTTTTCTGAAAGGTTTACTTAAAACGAACCTAGGACGCTGCCATACGTAGCATTCGTGGAGAATGGATGTATTTTTCCATTACAACATCGCATCCTTTGAGGTGTTGACTCTCGTTTTGTGTAAGTAATGGACAGACAGTAATGAAGATAACGAATTTCATAGCAGTTGTCATAACTTCACATGTTGCGACACTAATTTAATTCTGCATCTTCCATCTCGCAACAAATGTAAATCCTGTTAAAGTGGGCTTATTCTTGAAATATTAAACATGATCTATATTAATAGTTAAATGTTATGATAGAGTTACAGTTGCATACTAACATATAGGATAAAAAATTATTTACGTTTATTGAAAAACGTTAGGAATATCGATTAACTTTCGTACACGGTTTTCAACTTGTATCGATAATAGAGAAATATAATTTGTAGAAAAAAAAAGGTCACTATTATTGAAGCTGTGTAGAAAATCATTGTTTTTCTACGGATGCCTTTTTTGTGGGTTTATTCTCCTTCAGAACCAGCGTTGCGAGGAGAGCAAGTGTACTTGCTTTTGGGCCGTGTAAGGAAACTTAGAAGCGCATCTCGATAGAATGCAAGGGGGGGTGCGGAGAAAGCCATTGCGTTCACTTTCGCTTGCGCCTGCCGGAGCCGTACGTTCACGCCGTGGGCGTCTACGCTCTCCCGCTCTCCATGTTCTGCGGCACGTCAGGGCTGCCCATAAAGCGTGTAGTACAATTGTCGCTTTGTCTTGGGGGAATCGCAAGAACTTGCAATGCTTTTTGACGGCCATGAGTTAAATGACTTAAACGGTTATGAAAGCGTTTACTACACTTTCGAACCGCATTTTATCCATTTTTCTGTGGATATATAGTATCGATTTAATGTTGCAATAGATTAGATCTTGTGTTGTGCGTCGCACACTCTTCTAAAGGAAATAATGTGCCTGGGCCGTTTATTTTCTCTGTTAAAAAGGCGTTTCTGGAATGTAATATTCTCATGTTCTTTGTGCTGTTTATTCGTATTATCAATATTTTCGAATGTTTCAAAGTAAGTTTTAGATTTTTTTTAATCCGGAACGATATAATCTGATCGCGCATGTTTAATGCTTTTCCAGTACATTTCGATTTGCAAACAATGTAAATAGGATGTAGTAGGTAACCGAATTTAGAAATGCTCTCTTACTTAATACCCTGTGGCGTGTGATGACTCGTTTAATTTTCGGTAGTAAAAAGCGCACGCATCGGCCGCCGTAAACCGATGAGCGCGGGCCCCGCGCGGTGCGTAGTGGGTCGCGCAGCTGCGGTCGCCCGGCGCTAGGCAGTTGCTTTGTTGGCCGCCGCGTCTCGGTCTGCGGCCGTTTATCAGAATCCAATAATCCTTATCGGCGGCGCGCGGCCCGCCCGCTCGGCCGCGCGCGCAGTGTTTGTATTCCGCGAGCGGGCTGGCGCGGTTAATGAAGTCGGCGGCGGAGCCCCGCACGCCGCGACGCGGCGGCGGCGAAGCGAACGGCGCAATGGAGAAGTCACGCGGGGCCCAGCGCAGCACCGGTACTAAGTTGCGCTTATGGCTGTGATTTTGGTACTGAGAAGAACGATTCCTTCGGGAGTTTCCTCTAGAATTGAAAACATGTGGGAAGGATGCCGTGGATTTGAATTCTTCTGGCGTTTTAGGTTCAGTTGTAACACCAATAAAGATAACTATAATTTTTTCGAATTGGAACCTACAATGTGCTGATTTTCTTTATTGGAAAACAAATACCTTAGAGCATTTATTCTTACTGAACATAATAGAGGTTGTCTTTGTTAAAGGGTGCATTGCTGAATATATCAATTTATGTACATCTTTTCTCTTTTTCACGAGTAAAACGATTGTGGTGCCAATTCACTTTGACCATTATTTGTTGTGTATGACGTTCTCATGAGAATGTGCTACAAATACATCCCACGTAGCGCTGGCCATTGCCGTGAATGCCTTCTAACAGCAGACTCCATGACGCGGACTCGCCTTTTGCTTGTTTGTGAATCCGCCGCTTGTGCCTGACTGTTGGTTTCTTTGCTTGCAGACCACGCGGTGTCGCAGCCCATCACGATGGTGCCGCGCCGCTCCGGCTCGTTCCCGGGCTCCGAGCCGGGCTCCATCCTGTCTCCGCGCTCCTCCGAGACCGGCGGCCTGGGCGTCAAGATGGTGGAGTACGTCTTGGCGACGTCGCCCACGTCCAAGGAGCTGGAACCGCGCCTGCGCGGGCTCGTGCTGGTGAGTGCCGTGGGCGTCGGATTGGGAGGGACGAGCGAGAAAAACTCTCCTTACATTCAACAGAATTCTCGAGCGCTTTTTTGGTCCGGAGGGGTGTAGGTTCGAGTCCCGGCAGTTGCATTTAGACAGCTGAAGAACTGGTTCGAGGCTGATCTGTATCTCAACGGGACTGCTTGAATTGTTGTGTTCGGTCTTTGTCGTCGTTCCCTCAATTTCAATCAAGTTTCTGCAGAGACTACGACCCACGAACCATGCTTGGTCCTTTCATTTTAATCTGAAACGAATTAAAAGCCTAATTTGAAGTGCGCTAAACATACACTTTATATAAGAAATGTAGTTCCACAGTAATAACGAGGTAAAAATAAATTTTATAATATAACCAATATTAGTGAAAAATATGATGCCTTCATTGCCGTCCGGCTTGTTGAAAATTCACCATGGTTCGAGCCACTTAATGAGCCAAAATATGAAAACATATTACGCAGCATGAAGCACTGGTCACTTTTCTTTTCATATGCACTTGAACCATGTGAATTGGACCGTTTTGGGAAAAGAATGAAAGGTTTGTTTCTTCTGTGCGCGACGCTACCACCGCCGCGAGACCCCAACCCGTTGCCTCGTCCGCGCGGCTGCTTCTTCTGCCTCGCCCTAGTTCCCCATCCCTTTCTTCTCTGCTTTTCTTTGGGCCGCTTTCCTTCCAGACCGTTTAGTTTCTGCCGCTTGCTCGTGGGTTGGAAACCTTCGGTTGCGACGGTATAAGAGCCACGCAATGTTCAAGCCTTGTAATTGCCATCGTCTCTGCGTCTCGGGACGTTTTTGCGGTCAGCAGTAAAATCTGGGAGACAATCGGTCGCTTACAAGCGTTCGTGGGCTTGGTGCGTAACTTCATGATTGTCGACTGGAAAGATTAGAGGAATTAATGGAGGATTCGGGTAAGGCAGAAAGAAGTTAACGTCATCACAAGTAACTATTAAATATCGTTCTTTCGTTTTTTTAAATACGTGTGTTTCAAGCTTCCTGGGACGGTTGTATTAATATCTATGTTCTCCAGATGGAATTGATCAATAAAATAGTAAAAGAATAACTAGCGAGTCTTGCCTTTTCAGAATCCGAAAGGTCTTTCATTGTGTATTGGTCAGCCATGGATGCACTTTTGGTGTGAACTGATGAATCGTTAAAATCTATTGGTATCCAACGCGTCATTTGAGTGTAGATCCTCCTCCTGTGTGAATGGTGTTTTCTTGTACCGGGAGGCAGGGAAGGCTTACAGAGTCCTAAGCGCGGGTATTATTCAAATGACCCCAGGCTGTGCGCACCTTGGTTCGGGTTTCACCCGTCTCGGGTTAACGCGCGGCGTATCCTTTCGGACCAGTCGGACCGGTGGCCGACCTCCTCCGCATGGCGCACGGTGTCTTGCCCCTTCTTTCCGAATACTCCGCATGGTTATCACAAGGGGCGGATTTGAATGAAATGTCTTTTTTTATTTTTTGTCACTTTAGAACACTGCCGTTTAGTATAGAAATTCATTTTATGTTATGACAAAAGGAAGTAATCTGTTATGCATTTTTGTCCATTTCGACTACGTCATTTTTAGTGCATTTCGCTGATTTAATCGGTTTTAAAATTTAAAGGTACTCGCTTCAAATAAGATTCACGAGATGCAACAAAGTTCTCCACAGAATTCCATATCTGCTTTCTTCGCTCAGAAGTTGTAATGTCAGCCGTTGTGAGTATGTAGTATATGGTTCATACGACGGCTGGCAGCGCCAGTGGCTGTTCACCCGATTTCTGGGTAATTAGGACAGATTTTTGGTAAAAACCAGTCCAAACCAAAAGTTTGAAAGCTCCAGTTTTCTTCGAACGAATAGAAGCAGCCTCGATTACATCAGTAACGTATCCAACAGCTTGAGTTGTCTATCCGAACTGGTTCTGATAAGATTTTGTGCGTCATTTTATTAGCATTTAGGGCATTTCAAAAACATTTTAAGAGCATTGTATAGATAATTTTTAGCGATGATTTGGGGCATCAAAATCCACTCTAGTTATCACTCCTTCGACGACGCAGGCACCCCGCCATGCAGGCTCTGGAGCTGCTGTGCTTGCGTGCACGGAGAAAGGATGGATCCTAGAGAATGGTCACGGGTGGTCTTGTTGAAAAATGAAAGAGAATTAAAATGCAATAATTCATGGCGTTGCAACGTTTACTGACATTAAATAAGCATAAAAGTCTCAAGAGTAGCAAAAACTATTTTGGTGAAATTTTACCCTTTTTCTGCTCTTAATCTCTGTCCAGTGCAATACTAAATTAGATATATCGATTACATTGAACATCTTTAGTCGAATCTCGGGAGATCCAATTACCCAGTAAGCTAGTTGAATATTTTCTTTTAATTCAGTTAAATGTATTTATTCGGCAGCAGTAGACGTAGGTGTAACTTCCAATTCAGAAAATCGTAATCTGTGATTTATTTGGATACATCGTATTAAATATTATAATTTATTCGGGGTATTCAAAATTTAGTTTCGTCGTCGCAATTTAGTTCTTTTGATAAAACGATCAGATTCTAATATAACGAACCGCAACAACAGCAAGAGCAATACATTTCCAAGTTTAGATTCTTCTGCTTCTCAATTCCACACTTCACAAAGCTTCATATCTACTTAATAGCTTGAATGATAAATACGTTCTCGCAAGATTAAACACGCTGCAGTAGATTCGGCGCTCCTCGTATAAATAGTAAGAGCAGCGTTGTTTTGAAAAGGGGGTGTCGCAAGGAATTCGGGGAAGTTTGTTCAGAATCCGGCAGATGGTCGGGCGCGAGGGCCGGCCGAGACGATCGTGCGTTGTTTGTTTGAGTCCGGCAGAAGCCGAGGCGCGCGATGGTTCCGCTCGGGGGCGCTCGGGTGACCGTCACCGCTTGTGCCTCGCGCCGCGCGGCGTTGGCCTCTGTTCCGGCGGCGTACCTCCACGATCACTTTCCTCGTGCATCCGTCGTTGCAGGCTTGGTGCGTGGAGGAAATGCGGAGGGGGGATTAGCGGGACGCTTCTGTCATTGTTGCAGAATTTCGGATAAATTGTGTAGCTGCGGATTTGGAATAAACTGTAAGGGTAGTTCCCAGAATGATTTTCTTGTCCGCATTAGATAATCCAGTATTTCTTTTCAAACGATTAATATTACAAATTGTAGTTTGGTCGTAGTCGTTGCTGTTTACATTTCGTTGATAGAATAACAAAAGGGACTAGGCCTTTATTTATGTTATCAAAAAAAGTGTTTAAAAATCAGAATTCATTTAAAAGAAGATGCATTTAATGGAGTTTACATTTGTATGTTCACTGTACTCTTCATTGAGCCCCTGCAACCAATCCAATATCTCACGGACGATTCATTTCATTGTCGCACGGGGAAGCGCAAATTGACGTAGCCGCGTAGTGGAAAGTCGATGGCATTTTGACGAAGCAGGCACATTGTCACCCGACGGCGTGGCGCTCCGAGATTGGCGAGAGCGCTTATGTTTCAATTTCCAACTTCGTTCGGCGTGGCTGTATTGGGTTGCGGGGCGAGGCGGCGGCGCGCCGGGAGACAGAATCGATACGCTTCCTTTTTTTCGTGGTCAATTTATTATTCATGCGGAAGGGCGCGCGCTCTCGCGGCCGAAATGGCGGCAATTCGCACGCGCTCCGTGCGCGGGTCGACGCTCCGGCGGCGCGGCGCCCGTTAGGTGCTGTAAACCTCTTCCCCTCCCTTCCCCTTCTCTCGTCTGCCTCGCGGGTCGCGTTGACGTTAAAAACCGCGGTAAACGGTTGATTCCTTGGCGCCGTTTGCGAAGTGCACAGACGCTTGTATGAAGTATGTTAAGAAACAGTGCGATTTGAATGGCGGGCGCGATAGAGGTATACCTGAGCGGGGTTTGTTTATTAATTGTGAAGGAATTGTTGAAGACATTGTTCTTGTTCTAATTGTTACCACACGGGAAGTCATAAACTTCTAAAATACCATTAAAAGTTAATTCGTTTTATTAGTGTTTTGTGGATGTTGAGTGTGGCAGTAAGTTTTCTAGTGATTGTGACTGCGCAAATATATTGCTTATTCACTTTCAGTGAATGGTTGAAAGCAGTTTTCTGTTTCCCTGGTTCTTCGTTTATACTCGTTTTTTCTTTCTCGTCTTAGTTCGTAAGAGTAGGAAGTAGTGTAATCGGCCGCCGGAAAACTGCTATTTTTCGACAGCAGAACTTGTTGTCGGACCCTGGTAACGAAAAGTGTATAAATCTCGTTCCTATATGTGGTAAATTGCTTTCTCTAACACAGTTACGTAGTCAGAATCCGTGTTTTGTAGGTCCTTGAAACCGAAAAATCGATTGAGGACAAAAGATTTGTTTGCCTGCCTGTGGTAAATGCTAGCGCGTGAACGTTCTGACGATTTTCTACAAAATTGATGTGCCCCGATCGAATCTGAACGAACTCGAGGCCCTGCGAGTTTAAAATGAATATTGTGATTGTAGGGGTAGTTTACATGAAGCCTCAATTACATTTTCAAATTTTTCTCAAATTAGCCCTAAATTTTGAAAAACTTTGTTCTCGGATAAAGAAAAGGACTCTTAAAAGAATGGGTCAGATCTCATTTGCGTTCAAATCCCAGAGTTTTGGAAAATTCCAAAAGAAAACAAACTCCTTTCTACAACTACAATATTGAACTTTTTTTTCCTTAATGAAATCTAATGAGGAAAGACAGATCTTGAAATAAATTCATATACAATTTTTCGAAAACATGAGTCCTTTTCGCAGAAATTTTCGCGATTTCTTAAAAAAAATGTCTCGTATGCATCAAAAGAGGGTAAAAAATGGTTAACCCCTGTTTGTGGCGAACACTCTGAATTTTACTTTTTTAAATCGATAATAGTTTTTGCATAATATATGTTGGAAGGTAATACGAAGAATTTTTAAACAATTCTCGAAAACCAGTCTTTTTTCCCACTCGAGAAAAACAAAGGACGCTGAAAAATAACATAGGTCTCATTTATGTTGAACTCTGAATTTTCGAAAATTGCAAAAGATAGAAATAATGCGACTTGCACACTAGTTTACTTATTTCTGTATACCGTTCTTACAGAGACCTAGAAGTGAACATGTAATAATTCTGTGCAAATCTAGTGAGCAGTCATTGTCGGAGGAAGTTGTTGTGGTTTCTTAATGCGGAGCATCCGTGGATGTTAGTTGACCTGAAGAATCCTTGAAACCTCCTCAAACGCTCATTCGCTTCCTCCCCTCGTTCTGCTACGATCGTGTTGCTCATTAAGAAGAATCCTAATTGGCAGGAACACGTACAAGAACAGATATTAATTTGGGGGGGGGGGGTTACATCGAAGTCTTTCTTCCTGTGGCCGGGTCGGAAGGCCTTGAGGCGATAAAAGAGCGTGGTAAACGTCTTCGGGAATTCAACAGCGTATTATCCTTGCACGGGAGAGTGGCTCAGGGCATCAACTGATGTCCCTGCAGTGCCTCTGACCGGAAGAGCCTAGGGTTCTTGTCTTGAAGGTAACGACACTAGCTAGACAGGTATGTCGTATTCAGCCGCTATCTGGAGGAGAATTCTAGCGGCCGGCTGTTCTGATCGGTAGTTTTCCGTAGTTTCTATCAACATCAGGCGAATACCAGAGTAATAATCTAACAAACGGGCAACAGGCAGCGCGCGATCTTTCCTTCCCCCACCCTCACCCCTTGCTTACACACTCTTACAGTTACATACACTACATCACGACACTTACCGGGAGACCAGACGGGAGCTTAGAGCTCGTCCTTGCTGGGGTGGTCCCCGCTGGAGGGAGATACCGGATTGAGGAAAATCACGCTTACTTATAGTTCGATGCCGTATCTCAGCAACCAGAGGAGGAAGATCACCATCACCCATTACCTCACGAAGTAAAACTATACTACACTTACGGGAATAATGGCATTGCTTACGTTCCCAGAATCGTTAATCAATATATTCCTTACTCCTCCGCCGTGTACCACTGTCGCGTGTTTAGAATTGCAGTTTTTTGAGTCGGCTCTAAACATGTGGCATTCGACCAGTAGCGAGCGACTGTTTGGCTAATACTGTGAAACCGAGGTGCTTGACGATTATTAGCTTCCTTTGATGTGCTACAGAAGACCGACAGGTTGTGGGGTACTGAATGTTTGGTGCCCGGCAAAGAGCAAGCAACTCGTCCCCAGCACTTGGCATTCGGTAAGCAGTTGCTCGGTACTCGCTGAATGTCTCATGTGTGGCACCTTCTTTGTATGGAAATGATATGGAAGTTTGCAGACTTAAGGAAAGAGAATGTGATATCGAATAGAGATAGCGGGTGCGTGGATGCCTTCTTCCGTCTGACACGCAGACAAGGAAGTGCGCGCGTAGTGAAGGTTCAAGGGAAGGGCGGGGCTCCCCGTGCGCGCGAGGCCTCGGGGCCCGACGGCGCTGGCTGCAGCAGGAGAACGCGGAGGCCACCGCCGCCGACGCGGGCGGAGCAGAAGAGGAGGAAGAAGGGGCCCTGGTGGCGGTGGCCGTGGCTGTGGCGGTGCTGGGGGAACTGCCATCGCTGCCCGCGGCCCCGCCCCAGGTGCCCGCCACTCCCCCGCGCCCGCGCCAGCGCCCGCGCCCCACCCGCACGGCTCGCGAGCGCGCCGCTCCATTCATGGCCCAGGCCGGCGGCGCGCCACTCGATTCCGCGCCACTGGGCGACGCTCGTACGGCAAAACGAGCGGATAAAACGACCGTGTATATTTCACTTCGGGGAGAACGAGGCGCTCGTGCTATGCAAAAAGATATCACGAATCGCTGCGAATTGTTTAGTAATTGCGCTGTTTCGAACCGACACCGGAGAAATTCTCGTGTTTATTGCTGGGAACAATCGAGAGTGGATGGTGAATGCCTCTGCGCCGCGACCGACGCCACCTACTGTTCACTTGCGTGCTTTCATCTGTCCATCAACCCGTTGCGGCGGCGGTGACGGCGTAACTCTCGCTGCGCTATAACATTGCCATAGTGCTATTCAAACGCAACGCGTAAAGTTCGAATGGGGAGCGGGAAAGTGTTGTCACCAGAAGGTAAAGCGTGTACGTAGTCTCAAACACGTATTTACTTGCACAATCGATGGGTTAAATCTTAATTCCCATATTTGCGGATGATGCGAGAAATATTGAAGGTCCCGAGACGGCGTATATCTTGTTTGACTGTACTTTTTGGAAAGGGCTTTGAGAAGTGACAAACAAAATTGCGCATTTCCTGCGTGCCCGAGAGCCTTTTTTCCTCCGGGGTGGATTAAAAGCGACAGAATGCTGATGGAGCGGCGGGGCGCCGTCGCTCTCCAGGAGGGAAGCACTCTTTCAGCTGAGCCTGTGGCTGGGGGGAGCGAGACCGCGCGGGCCCTCCGCCCCGCCCCCCCCCCCCCCGAGACTGCCGCGCGGGCCCCGCGCCGCCCCCGCCAATCAATACCCACCCCCGGGGCGGGGGCGCCGCCGCCGCCGCCGACACTGCGTCGCCGACGCACTGCCGCTCCGTGGGGCTTCCCGCCGCCGCCTCGCGTCCTTCGGCTTCAGGGTCTCCTCGCCGCCCCGGCTCACCCCGCCAGACACGCCCACCTCGCCCCTCCCTCGCGCTCTTTCCATAACCCGTGTAGTCGGTGCGAAGGCCGCTCCTGTGGAATTTCCAATTAATATTCGATGGGTGGGTGTGCATTGGATTATTTGATGCAGCGTCCTTCCGTCAAGTCACCCGGCGGATACTATATTCCCCCCCCCATTATTCCGCATAAAATTAGTGGGTTTTATTTTTTCTTACTTCACCAAAAATAAACACCTGCAAGTTATTTTCCCTGATGTAGGATTTCGTGTAGTTACGCGCCGTAGAGAAACTGCCACAGAAAGTCACGATTCAAATTGAGTAGATTATTTTTGGACGTGCATAAAGTTCTTTGGCACCCGTGAGTGTCTCCAGATTTGTAGATGTGTACCGATGCTGTATCCAGATTTCACGTGCGTGTGTGAGGGACAGAATATGCTGAACAGGCAGTAGTTTCTTGTCACCTTCCTTCGCTTGCCCCGATTGTAAACTGCGCAGTTCGCTGAAGTAGCGTTTCTGCTTGGCGCGTCACAGGCCGCGGCACCGGGAAGAGACTCTCCAGCGCCGTTGGGGGAAGGGGCTGCCAACCAAACGGACTAGATCGAGTGGAGCGGAGCGATGCACTCGAATGCGACGACGCGTTTCCCGACTTTTCCGCGACCGGCCGCTTTAATGATGGAGCGTGCTCTCGGGTGGACGGGTCATGTAACAGACAGTGTGGGAGAAATCGTGATTGTAAATATAAAGCTCAGGTGAGGGTTGCTTTTGAGACGTCTCCAAATTTGTCTCCGAAGAGGGCGTGAGGAATGACTGATGAGTTATGTGAATCGTGATTGATGGATGTAATACGTACGAAAATGGCGTACTCGTATAACGTTAATAAAAAAGGTCGCAAGACTTCGATTTTCTATCGAAGAAAACTTGCTTGTTCCCACTAAACAGTTTTCAATACACAATCAAGTGCAACACTATTAAGAAAATCTACTACTACTTTCTTTATAAACAAACATACGATATCGTGCTCAGAAATATCGTAGTCATTCATTTTTTTCTCTGCTGTGTCTGTCATGTTTGAATAATACTATTTTCTCATGTCCCTGTCATATTGCACTCTGGCCTTTTCTTTCTTTCCTAATTTCCACTTACGTAAGGGTTTTGAAAATTTATTCAGATTCGTATTTCTGAAATTTCCTGACACGAGAATCGAGTGACTCACGCGTTCCTTCGACGAGCCTGATTCATGCTGAGCCACTTTTTGGCTTACTCAGCTCACGGGGAAGGTCGTGTGCTGTGCGAGTGCGCCGTGGTAGCTGGACGGAGAGCGGCGGCGTTGGCGGGCGGCCGTCCGCGCAGCCCCCACTGACCGTTTTGGTTTTTTGTTGTGTGTTTTCAGAACCCCGGCGACAACGAGAAGAAGGACAAAGACAAAGCGCCGTCGCCCTTCGAGGCGAGCAAGAAGGACGCGGAGAACGGCAACGCCGCGCAGCAGAACGGCATCGTGCAGAACGGCCTGGGCGACGACGACAAGGGCTTCAAGTGAGTGGCGCGAGCCAACCTCTCGCTCCTTTTTGTGTGTGTGTGTGTGTGTGTGTGTGTGTGTGTGTGTGTGTGTGTGTGTGTGTGTGTGTGTGTGTGTGTGTGTGTGTGTGTGTGTGTGTGTGTGTGTGTGTGTGTGTGTGTGTGTGTGTGTGTGTGTGTGTGTGTGTGTGTGTGTGTGTGTGTGTGTGTGTGTGTGTGTGTGTGTGTGTGTGTGTGTGTGTGTGTGTGTGTGTGTGTGTGTGTGTGTGTGTGTGTGTGTGTGTGTGTGTGTGTGTGTGTGTGTGTGTGTGTGTGTGTGTGTGTGTGTGTGTGTGTGTGTGTGTGTGTGTGTGTGTGTGTGTGTGTGTGGTGTGTGTGTGTGTGTGTGTGTGTGTGTGTGTGTGTGTGTGTGTGTGTGTGTGTGTGTGTGTGTGTGTGTGTGTGTGTGTGTGTGTGTGTGTGTGTGTGTGTGTGTGTGTGTGTGTGTGTGTGTGTGTGTGTGTGTGTGTGTGTGTGTGTGTGTGTGTGTGTGTGTGTGTGTGTGTGTGTGTGTGTGTGTGTGTGTGTGTGTGTGTGTGTGTGTGTGTGTGTGGTAGAGAGAGAGAAGACAGACAGACAGACAGACAGACAGACAGACAGACAGACAGACAGACAGAAACTCGGAGACACAGACAGACAGACAGACTCGGAGACACAGACAGATGGGGGGGGGCCGGGCGGAAAAGAAGGGCGCACGTGGAGCATTCATTGAAAGGGAAGGCAAGGAGTGGACCTTTTTTAAATTAATTTCAAATTTATGAATTAATTTTGCTGTATGAAATTGCTCACGACTGTTATGCGTGCGAACAATTGCATGACACAATGTGTGTTGCCAAACTAGCATGTTGGTTGTTCCAAAGCTAATTCCGTAATAATATTCCTCATATTTATGTGACTAGCCGATTACAAGATAGGGATTATAGAGTAAAAACGAAAGAGTGCATATGGAGTCAATTATAGGCGGAACGAATAATTAGGAATACTACAGTACTTCTTGCTTATTTGAGGGCGATCTCGTGTAAACGTCTCCACCAGAATAAACAGAACAAGGGCCGAAAAATTTGATAAAGGTGAGCGAGTACAAAGCGGACTTTAGGATCATCACCGAACAACAGAAAAGCTTTCTCGTAGCAAACCATATCCGAGTGCGTGTCCCCAATTGTGCAAGTGCTGATTTGCTGCGATAGTCAATGGCCCGCCGGGCTAGTGCGTGCGTGGGCGAGGCGGCGCCCGCGCGACGCCGAGCGGGGCGGGGCCCGCGGCGGCCGCCGGACGCTGCGTTAATTAGGGAAGCGCGCTCAACGGCCGCCCACGACGCCCCTCCGTCTGAGCGGCGCCGCCCGCCCGCACGCACGCCCACGCACTGTTCTCCCACCGCCAGCATGTGTTGTCGGTCTCGTACCGCGCTTTCTCACGCTGGAAGTGGCGATTCCGGAAACGACCCGTACTTAGTGTGAAGGCAAGTCATTCTCCGGTATGCAAACGACACTGGCACGAAGTGGTTGTTACTTTCGTACTGATGGTAGTAAGCGAGGGCTGAGAACTCGTATTTGATGTAGAGATGTGATGCTGTTGAATAGTGAAAATGCCCTCTTCGTATTCGTGAATAGTTGGAGTAGAGAACATACCCCTCTATAATATAGGTTTTGGGGTCCCGTATTATCGACGTGGTCTTCGATGTAATGTAACTCGATAAACTACACTCATGGTGTTTCTGTTGTAAGACGAGGGAAAATACTAATTTTAGACGCAGTGTATTTGGGCTTCGTGAAGACCGCGAAGAGAGCGCCTCCGCAAAGCGTTTGCGAAACGTTGCAAGACGTTGGTCGAATCCGAACGAAGTAGCCATGAGAACGTCCACGTTAGAAGCACCCACAAGAGAGTCTTTGTGCTGATCGACGATGACAAGACACGTACGGCGGCGAAGACGACGACGGCCGGATGGGGTGGTGTCCCGTTTTGTCGACGGGAGCGAAGCCCTGCGCTCATTAGACAGTTTCCAAGCGGCAGTAGTATTCATTTTGATAATGGGGGTTATACATTTATTCACATGGTGATTGTCAAATAGAAAATGAACTGAGGAATTTTGGCTTAACGTTACAAAGAAATTGTGTCGAAAGACACAGTTCGATGGAGTTTATTGGCCACGTACGCCAGTGGTAAGAGCTGCAGTTAGACAATGCGATATCGTGCTTCCAACAGTAATTGTTTTTCGGGTGGAGTATAAGAAAAACATTTCTCTCCTCTAGCCGTTGATTGTTTTATAATTACATATCATTGTTAAACTTAATATCCATCAGAAAAACTTGACGTACCAAAGGTTAGAAACGTCCAGATCTATTTTTATTGACTGTCTGGCGAAGTCTTGAATGTAATTGAAGTCAATAGTTTTGTGTAATTGAAGATAATTTTCTTGTAGGCATACAATTAGATCGGTTGGCCCGATGGGGCGCATTGAAACGGATTGTCCCGTCGGTTCGGCACGATCCCCCTCGCGCTCGATTCTCCATATCGCACGTGTGTCGTTGCATCAGCGCAAACACGCGAACTTGTTCCCGCGGCGCGTCACATCGCGCGCAGCCGCCCCCCCCCCCTCGCGGCGCCCCCCCTTCCCCCCCCGCCGCTTTGCGTCACGCCGCGCAGATGGCCCCGCTGCTTTTTGGACGAACGCGCACCGCACCGCCATGCCGCGCTCGTTCGCGCCTTTGTTCCTGCGGGGCCAATCATCCGCGCCTGGAGTCCGTAATTTCCTGCGTGTGATGACGGTCTGTTATTTCTGAACTGTCGCATCTGTCTGGTGGTCAAATGAACTCGCCCAGAATGTTTTTGTTTTGTCTGGACGACGTTGAAATTGCCCAACCAAAAAAGCAGACGAGAGTCGTCGGAGGAAGTCTTTTCCGAAGACACCAAAATGCGAAAATGCCGGAGAGGTCGGATAACGTAGCAGAAATGGGAATATATGGCCTAAATAAAACGGTGAGAAGTTTAGTTGCAATCATATATTCATTAGTGCACGACGAGATGTAGTATTAAAGGGATACTATTTGGGCTATAAGAGTCTGTAGTGTAAGTACCCCCCCCCGAAAGCCGGCGCCGCGGCAGGGAAACCCGGAAAACCGGCGCCGGTCGCCGGCCGCCGCGGCCCGGCAGCGAGGATGCTCGGGGAGGCGGCGGGCGCGTGCAGCCGGCAGGAGTCGTTCACCTGCTGCGCGCGCCGCCGGCCGCGCCCGCAACCTGGTGGCGGCACGGCGAACTGCGCTGTTCTGAGAGTTGACTTCCTCCGTTCGCCGCTAGAGCGCAGGGCTTGCACAGTTTGCGCCGCTTGGAAGTAGATGTCGTTGGGTGTTGCTTTCGATGAATACGGGCACGCTGGAGCTGGAACGCACGATGTGGCGTTCGGTTTGCTTATGGAAATGACATGCGATGATCGTGGGTTTATGATAGGAATTCTGTGCTGATGCGCGGTAACAAACTTGATGCGCCTTCGAGTACATCCAACGTTGCATGTACAAGGGAGATTCGTGCTTTGGCAGGAATTGTGAGAATTAACATGTGTGCTTGAATCGGCGACAGTACTAGCGGGAAATAGTGGTACTACAATGCAGATAGGTTCTGTTTGGTCTCCGAAACCATGACTTTGATGTAACTTTTCCCTTGCATGAATAGTCTTTCCTCCAACTGTTTGTATCACATCAAACATGGGATTGGCGATTACACCGCAATACACTCTGTTCTAAACCGAGCAATACACTTAAGTTTTAAAGTTTCCGTCAGCACTTGACGTATTAAATTCGATTGTTTTTGTGTTCTCTTTTCTTACTGTAAGAAAACTATATATTTGTTAAAGTTGTTGCTTTGCTATAATTTTCCTGTAAACTTACGAAATCTAGAATACAGTATGATAATGGGCTTGCAGAACTCTGAACTCCAACTGCTACTGAAAATAAAAAGGAAAGGTCCATTCCTAAAGCCTTATGACAGTGATTGTGTTGACAGTGAGTATGTTAGTGTCCATGCGAATGGGTGGTGAAGAGCGGAGGGCGTGGAAGGGGCCGGCTGACGCGTGTGTTTCCGCAGCCGCACGCCCGGCAGCCGCCAGCCGTCGCCGGCGGAGGAGGACGTGGGGAAGAACGGCGGGCCCGGCGTGCCCGTGGGCATGGTGGGGCCGGGCGGCGGGCCCCAGGGCAAGGGCGGCGGCCCCCAGGGCGGCGCGGGCCAGTCGGGGCCCGACGCCACCGCCGACCTCAACCACCACGCGCTCAACCACCACGCCCTCGCCAACCACCATCCGCTGGCCAACCACCACCCGTCGCCGCACCCGCAGCAGCTGGCGCCGCACCTGGACGCCGTGGCGGCCGCGGCGGCCGCCGCCGCAGCCGCGGCCGCCGCCGCCGGCGCGCACCCTTCGACCACGTGCTGATGGAGCCCGCAGGCACGGGCCCCGGCGCCATGGCCGGGCCCTTCGAGGCGCCCGCGCCCGGCGGCTACCCGGCCCCGGCGCGGGCCCCGGGCCCGGCCCCGGCGCCGTCATGCCCCCGCCGCCCCCGCAGCCGGCCGGCGCCCAGCAGCAGGCCGACTCGCCCGGCGTCCTCCCGCCCAACTTCGACGTACAGGTAGGCGCTGCTTCTCTCTCCTTGCACTCGGCCTGCAGTTGCGTTGGGTGATCTATCGGCTCTTCCCAGCTAAGCACGTTATTGCGTGTCGTTTGTGATTTCGTGACTAAAACCATCCTGTTCATCTGGGTAGTTTACTACACGCGAGGTGATACCCCGTATCGTACGGTCACCGCCTTCCAAAAATTCAAACGCTATTGGAATGTTGTATTGTATTCTTTTTTACCAAAAATGTTGTTATAGATGGAAGGAAATGTGTCACTTGGCAAACTCTTTATCAATGTCTTCAATTTCAAGTAATCTGTATACATTTGTTTGTGAGGGGCAGGTCGGGTCAGTTCTAGCAAACAGACCTGTGTTTATGACTAACGTGTAAATGATAATATAGGGGACGTGGAATATATGACTTGTGTACATTTATTTTGTAGAATATGGGGAGTAAATTTGTCACTATTCACCTACTATATTTTTATAACTCGATTATCTACCATTACTATCCGATAGCTGGATTGTGTGTTTGTTTGTAATTTGAATATGCCGCCCTGTGAAAACGAGCTGTCGTAAACATGCGAGGTAGTTATCGGATTCATCAGTCCGCGCGAGCTCAATTGAAACCTATTGATCACCCGGCGCAGCTGGGTCGCATACTTGTGTGCATGCATTTTAGCTGGGAAGCCTCTTGACTGCGTCCGCGCATACGGTGCAAGGTGATGTCGTCCAGCTTTCGGCGTTGACTCAGCAGCAGCAGCTCCTCCCGCGTGCCGCCGCCTGGCGCGAATTCTCACGCCCCGCCCCCTCCGCTGTTCCGCGAAGGCCGGCGTGCGTGGGCGGCGCGGCGCGGAAGTGATCCCGTCGCCGCATTCGCGCACACAGCGCGGCGCTTGTGCAGCGCACAGCGGCGCCTCTGTGCCGGCGGAGGCGGGGGCGGGGGCGTGGCGGCGGGGCCGGCTGAGTCAGCGGCGCCGGCCACCAGGCCGCCCCGCGCGCCCCCGCGTGCGATTGCGTTGCGCCCAGCTCCGCATAGCAAAGCGAGATTCGTTGAGAGGGTCACTTCCCGCAGGGCTTCACTTTTCACGTGCTTTGCTCACTTACAGAGGAGTTACGTTAAGAACGCTTGTAGATCATGTATCGAAAACGATCATTCACGGTCAGATTCACATCATAAGGACAACATCGTACGGATCGAATTATATGGCTTACGTTATGAAGTGATGACGAATGCCGGACGATCGCACGACATTCACTTTTTCCTTGTTCATTTTCTTCCTGAGCTGTCATATTTTCAGCCGTGAGCGCTTGTTTGTGAACGATCAATCCGATAAAAATAACGTGGGGATTTTTTTGCACAAGAATTTGCAGCCTATTGGTAAAATCGCTTCCCTTAAAGCTACAGTCGAGAGTTCTTCCTGTACTTGGAAAGAAGTGCACCTGATCCCGTTCGCTGCGAGAGTCCTTTTTTGCGACGTCACGAGCAGAGCGCCGCCCCGCCGTAGATTAGGAGCGCAAATTAAATTTAGTGCGAAGAAAGGCCGGGATTGTGTCCGCGCCTGGTGCGGTGCGCGGCCGAGGCGCAGCCCCTCTGAGAGCCGCCTAAATGTTCCTCCCGGCGGAAGGCACGAGTGCTTGTGCGGCATCGTGTTGGTCGCCGCCGCGATTGGTGCGTCGCCTTCCGCGCTGAGGCATTCTCAAGTTTTCCCTCTCGTCCAGTGCGTTTCATCACAGTGTTAGAGTTCTCGTGATGCACACGACCGATAATTTGAATCTGATGAAGCTAGAACGTTTGTTTCTAGTGAATTGTTAATTTGAATAGGGGTTAAAATTTAACTTTCATTCTAAAGCTACATTCGACATCTTAAAAGGGCTACGTATGAAATCGGAGATTTATATTCATTTGTAAACGCCGAAATACAAAGAAAGTTTATATTTTAATCAAAATTCACAAGGTTCTGTTTTGTGTGCTCTGCGCCCCCTTTTAGAAACACTCATATTCAAGTATTGAGAATATACCCGTGAACAAATTATCCTTTACTGAATTCACAAATTCCATTTTCATTCACTTTAAATGAATGTATTATCTACTATCGTTACGTATCGAATTTTGATTATTTTGGCCCAGCGTTTCCAAAAGTTGTCTTCATGATGTCATGGAAGTAATTTCTTCTTGTGAATTTTACGTGTCGGATTTTGTTCGCCTTGGTGCCTCCCCGTTTGTGTGTCTGTTCAAATGACAAGTGAGTCAGCGCAGAGTTCGCAGTGTGTACGCCGTCTTTTGTTCTAGCGCTGTCCGTTGCGCAAGCCGTCAAGTGTGTCCGCGAAGTGTTAACGTGCGACGGGCAGCTACTTGTCATAAAGAGGAAGCAGCCAGCTTTCCCGCCGATCGACCGACCGTAAAAGCGTTTCTTTGGGTCCCGGAGCCTGGAATTCGTCGCGGGGGTGAGAGGTTGGAAAAGTGAACCACCGTTTTGGTCGGTCCCGTCGCACTCCGATTGCCAAGCGAAAGTACCGGAAGGCGTTGGCCTGAGGAATGCGACTGTCTCATCAACCGCCTCTTGTTTCTTTCGTTGTTCTTTTTGCTTTTATTTTTTTCTTTTCTGAATCATTGTTTCTTTTTCATTAAAAGGAAACGTTGAATTCCTCAGCAGGTATACAGCTCAGCCAGATAATGAAAATTGCTTCCCACGGCGACTCTACCCAAAGGCGCCATAATGCTTTTTGACGCTTTAAATAGTTGCCTTGCTACGTGCGAATCAAAACAAGACCATTGTTTCTGTAAATTTCTTTACAAAATAAGTCATATATGATAACAATGCGTTTTAATGGAGCAGTCAGAACAGTTGCAAAATTGTGTGTTGTTAACAAATTAATTAAAAATTTGATGTATATAAACGTTCCTTTGAGTGATTTATAAATGTAAGTAATTAAGGAATGAATGTATGATAATTTCTATAAGCGGGAGGGAAATACACGGCGCTCTAAAACGTAATGCATATTATAAAATATTGCGTCATCAACCTAATTCAAGTGAGAACTATTTGAAAAAATGTGTTAGCAACTTAGCTATGAATTATCCGTAAATGGTTTTGGCTCAGAATGGACAGACCTGACTACTCGGCCCCTTTTCTTTTGTTGAACGCGCGAGGCGGTCCGCCTCGGAGACGAATTATTACCTGCGCGGTGAAATACGGCGCGGCGAGGCCGCCGCGTCGAATTAATTTTTGCGTGGGGGCGACGGTGGCGGCCGTGCGTTATTGAGGCGGTGCCGCCAATTAATTAACGAGGCTCTGCGTCGCGGCGCCGCTGATCCCGCTTCCAGGGCGAGCGGTTTCTCCCTTCGGGCGGGACGGGGAACGCATCGATTGAGAGCGAGCGCGAGGTGGCGGTGCCCATCACTGTCGGCAATGAAGCGGCTCGGTTTGTTTGCGGGCATAGTAAACCAACGAATGAAGAAAGATCGAGAATAGAATCCACGAGCTCGCAGGCCAGGGTTCACTTTGTGACTTTCCACACCACCTCGTCGCGGAATTGGAAGTTAGTTAATTGAGAGGCGTTTGTATGTGCTGCCCCAGAATCACCAAGGTACTGAGATTTTGCAACGGGTGTAATGTAAAATCTTCAGTACGTACAACGTAGCTTGTGTACAATCAAGGAACAGCTAGCCAGAAAGAGACGGGAAGGAGGGTAAGAAGAATGATTGGGAACGATACATTGCAAACTAGGTAGGTGGGTAAAGAATGCCTGGGAAATGGCTTGGGTGTGCGGAGCGCGACCTAGTGCTGCGCTCTACGGCTGCCGAGACTGCCGGCGTCCCATCGGAGAGGCGCGGACCGGTTCCGAGCGGCAGCGTGGGCTGGAACTGGGGTACGGGCGCGGGGCCTTGGCAGGCCCACGCACTGTTGTCCCCTCCGCCGCCGCCGTCGTGGCGCGTGCACGTTCGCTGCCCGTATTTAGCGCGGCGGGGTCCCCGGGGGCGCGCAGGCCTTGTGCCGGGCGGCTGTGATCGCGCGCCGCACGGCCGGTGCGGTGCCGTCGCGGGGTCGACGGGCCGCCGGAGATAGCGAACGTAACGCTGCGCTCGCCGCCGATAAACCGTCTCCGGCCGTAAAATGGGGCCATCTACCCACCGGCTGGGCGCCGGGCCGGCCGCTCGTTTCCTGCTTCTCACCTTCGCGCGCCGGTCGTCCCTGCCCTGCCCTGCCCTGCCCTGCCTTCGCGGGAGTTGTCTCTGTCGTGCCTTGTGTTGATGTAGGGCTTCTTACTGGGACTTCTTCTCACCGCCTCTAGGGAACCTTGGACGACTAAATTTTTTGACAATATAATTCATATCTGAGATATCAACCACTTGACATCAAATAATTATTTTGATAGATCTGCCGTCCCTCCTCGTTGAACTTCGCTCTTTTGCGCGGCCGGCCTTTTTTTGGCTTAATTTTTCCAACATCACTTGTCACACCTTTCGCACCCTGGACGCGCGTGTCCCTGCGGTCGAAGATTCCGCGCCGTGAGGGATGGGATGGGATCGTGTGGGTGCGGGGTTGCGGCGGGCGCGCGCCTGTCTCTGGAGATTGATGACACTAATTGCTGCGCCCTTCCGCTCCCCCTCCCCTTCTACAAATCCGCCTCCGACGAAGGCGCCTCTGAAGGGGCCGGCGGCCGGCGCGGCGGCGGGCCCGGGGCGGGCGCGGCTTTGTGGCGGGGGGCCCCGAGTCGTTGGGCCGCGTCGCCTCGCGCGCGCGGCTATTCGGGCGGCGCGCTAATGACGTGAAGATGAATGGACCGGAATGCGCACGTCAGTTGTCGGGCGGCGTGGGCGCCCTTCCCGGCCTGGGCGAGCGAGCGCCGCCGCGCCGCGCCCGGCCACGGCGACCGGGTCGGGCCCCCTATAAATGGGCGCTGTGTTATGACGGCTCGTGCGCGCGCCGGGCGGAAATAGAGAACGACCCGAGAAGCCCGGGCGGGGACGGACGGGGCCTTAATAACCCCTCCCCGGGCGCTGTCGCGGGCGACGCGGTCGCGCGGGTATTATGCCTGCGTCTCGTGCGCCGTAAATCACGCGGATAATAAATGGAGCGCGCCCGGAGACGCCGCGGCAGGTGCCGAGAAGTCTCGCGAAGGAGTTGCGAGAGAGGTGGCGGTCCGCCCTCCGGCCCTTTTCTTTCCGTGCCGTCTCCCCCCCCCGCCGACGCCGCCCAAGTCTTGGCGTGCATTCCGTTGAAAGCTTAGGCGGCCACACACATTCGGCGTATATGTGAGTGGCCGCTAGCCGAATAGAGGAGATAGAAGGTTGCCATTCGCCATGTGGCGAATAATCTGTGGTCGCCCTGACCGCTGCGTGTCGGTCTTGTGGGAATATGGAAGGAAGAATGTCGGCTATTGGTTATTATACTTGTAGTCACATTTAGTGCAATTTCTCCAACTTTTAATTATTTGTGCTCAGGCCGTAGATACCCTCATTGTTTTGCTGTGGAATGCAAGACGTTCCCCTATCGCAGCCTTCTAACCCTCTCTTTTCAGATCTATATCATCTCTTATGGTACTCCTTCAATTGCTTTTCCCACTATTCCGATCCCTGCGTCCTTTTATCTTTGTTGCAATTCCCTTTCTCATATTTCATTCTGAGCCTTTTTTCCTCTTCTCTAATAATTATCGCATCCATCCTCGCTCATTCACCTTTCATTTTGGAATGTCGCCACCGTCCTCTCATATGCGCCAACCCAGTCGGTAGATTCGCATTTGCCTTCGTCGTTTTTACTGTCGGTGGGCAACTCGCTGTCCTACGTCGTCGCTCGCTCGCTGTGCGATGTGGAAAGAGACGGTAACAGCTCTTGGCACAACGCGAACTGCCCCATTCCTCGTATGTGGGTCACGACGTGTTCACGTCGTCCTGCCGCCGCTGTAGGTTCCAGTTACACGAATTTCCGTTCTATTCGGTGCTCCCGTGATTAGATCGATTCCTCTTCTGCTTGTAACGAAGGAGTTAGTTTAGCTATATTGAATAAATATCGTAGTACTGCCCATTGTCTTATCACAATTTTGTTTTTTATTGTGATCATTTGTCACCTGCAGATGTGACTCATACCTAAGAAGTATCCTGGGTTTTAGTTCAATTGCAAGCCGAAATGAATGGATACTTTATTATCTTTGATAGTTATCTAGCGCGTACGTTAGCATTACCGTGCAATCAACATTCCCAGAAAATTAATTTGGGCCCCGAATTTCCCCTTGGAAAATCAGTTCGTGGGCGTAATAGAGCCGGGGTTGGCTCTCGCGGGCTGGCGTCTGCGTGGGTCAACAGTTTCGCGGCCCGGCCCCGGCCCTCGGACGGGCAGCCGAGCGTGGAGACGCTCACGTGCCCTGCGCGCGTCCGCGTCTGCAAACACACGCGCGTCATCATTGCGCGTCACGGCTCACGCTCCCCAACCCTCACTCGCCCTCGCCCTCCACTCGGGCCCCGGCCCCTCGTTTCGTCGCCGCGCCAGCCGATAAGCCGCGCGTCACAGTTTTAATATTCGGGGAAAGGGCGCGGTGGCGTCAATACCTACTCTGTTTGGCCAGCGGCTTTCCGGACCCGTTGCTTGCTTGTTTGCTCGCCGCGACCTGCGGTTCGCAACCGGGCGGCACGGACGGTCTCGCACTTCCCGCCAAGATTCTGCTCTTTTGCCGTCGAGTATTTTTCTGGTCAGGTTTGTTTCTTCTCTCTTCGGGAAACCAGCCTTTTTCGAATCATTTTACGTAATTGCACTCTCTTTTTGTTGTTATCTTAAAATATATCAGTGAATGATTTCTACCTGCTTGCCTCCGACACACACCTTTTCGCATATCGCATTTTGTTCAGTGTGGTGTGTGTGTGCGCGCGTGCGTGCGTGCGTTTATAATGCGGTTATTGCACACGCTGTTGTTTTGTCTTGTACCAACTCCGTGTATCCCTTTTTGCACCACACTTCCTTTCCTTGACTTGGTCCGCCGTCCGCTACGTGTTCCATTCTTTCCCCCCCAGGCCCCTGGCTGGCCCGCGCGCCAGCGGGCGCGGCGGCCGGCGGCCCGGAGCCGCCCGCGCCCGCCCCGCGCTCGCTCGCGCACTGGGCTGCGTCGGTGTGTGTCAGCGCGCTGGCCGGCGCGCCGCCGCCGCCTGCTCTCCCGCGGAATTCATTCACGAGCACGCCGGCCAAGTCCGTAAATCGCCACCTCCCCCCTCCTCGTTCACGCTTCTGCGCGGTAATGGCTGCGGCGGGAGAGGAGAGAGCGCCGGATACGCAAGCGGTGAAATATATCATAAGATTGTGGGGTGGAGGAGGAGGCGGGGGCGGTCGGACAGACGGAGAAAGCGGGCGCCGCCAGGGCCTGCCCCCCTGCCCTTTACCCTTTGCCTTCCGCAAATGATGGACGGGATCGGCCGCGTGGCCCTCGCGTGCGCACTTCGTTCCCATTCGATCACGTCCGCATTACGCCCTTTGTAATGAACGGTTGCCGTCGTTCTGGATGTGCGATTCGATCAGAGTCTCGCGACCTCAAGAATTTGAATTATCAAATAATGTGTCGTGGTTGATGGCGTGTGTATTCTCTCCTGAAAACAGTTTTTAGATACCTACGTTTCATTAATCAGTTGTTATAAAATAGCGTGTTTCCGATAATTGGGATCCATTGTGCAATTAATGGAACTATTAAAATTACAAAGTCCTTTTGGAATTTTAAATTAAATTTGTTGTACACGCGATTTTGTTGTCGTGTATGAGTATTCCAGCCGCGAGATCTCGGCAGCGTTTTTGGGTCCGCCGTGCTGGCGGAAGTGGTGTAGGGTGGGCGGTGTCCGCCGGGCGCTATCGGTGTCTGCAGGCGGCGCCTTGTGTTGCGGAGCGTGAGCCGATTATGCCGGGCCTTCCGCAGCCCTTTGAACGCCCGCCCCGCCCCTCCCGCCGCAGGCTGATCTCGGCGCGCGCGGCCTTGTCGAGCCGCAGCCCCGCTGGGCGGCGGGGGCGGGGCGAGACGCAAAGAGGCGCCGATTGATTCGTTGCCTGGAGCGCGTGGGGGCCGGTCTGGGCTGGGGTGTGAGGTGGGGTCTGCATCTTCGCACCGTCGATCCGTGAAGCGTTCGCGGTGAGGGTTGAGACACAATGCGCCTCGCAGAGGAGGAGAAAGAGGCATGACAGGGCGCAGCTCCATCTATCTGCCTTGCGTGCTGTGAACGAGGCTGCTGGGGGTTGAGATTCGCTATTTGGGAACGCATCGGGCTCGGCCTGCCGTTCTTCACCGCCTTCGCTTCGCCGTTGAGTACCATTGACCTGGAACTTGGCTTTAGAGAGCGGTCGCTTGTTCCTGCTCTGGATCCGGTGAACGCAGTGAATCGTTCAGTTACATCGCCTTTACACGAAGCTATTAAGTGTCACTAATGCGGCCTTTTTTTTCTGTTTGACGTAAAGTGTGAAGACAAATTCTCCTTACGTGGTGATTCTCGAGCAATATGTAGACTGTTTGCTACTGACACCAGGAATACTGAAAATGTAAGCCATACAAATATCTGAAGCCCACTTTTAAAATGAAGTGTTCCTCTGCTATATTTATGAGGTATCGTAGAGAGACGAAGCGGATGTGTTTAAGTGGAATGACGCAACAGGTAAATTTGCACGAGAGTAACAATTTTTTGAAAGGCGAATAGTGCCCGTTCTGTAGTGTGCCCCTCCCTCTCGGTTAGATTAGCTTCTTCTCGTGTAGTACAAATCGTAGTACGGTCCTTCCCCCCCTGCGACGTCCCGCGCCAGCGTCTCGCCTCCGCCCCGCCCCTTCCCTGTCGTTCCCCGAGTCTCGCCACTCCGTCCTCTCCCTCGGCGGCGGCTCTAGCGCTGGCCTGTCGCCTCGCGGGCTCCGGCCTTCTCTTCGATGGACAGCGATTGAGATGTGGGGTCTTCTCGGGTTACGAGTTCGGTCAGTTTGATACCTCTTGGTCTCCAGGTATTATCAAAGTAGTCGAAAGTCGCTTTACAGATTTGCGTTTCTGTTTTGTAATTGTAAGTTCGATAGTTTCTCTCCGTATACTGCCATTAATATTTTAATGTGCGTAATGTACGCTGTCAACACTTATTTTTTCGAGTTTGTTTTCGTAGCCCATTAGTATCTTTGTAGATTGCTATAAAATGTTGCCGTGTCCATATATTTTATTCTCTTGATAAGATCTTCGTTGCTCTTGCACCGTCACTATTTGAATTATCGTCAGTCCATAATATTACGTTTGTGGCGCGATGCTTGTTTATCTCAATTTGTCGTATGTATGCAGACCATTTACTGTTGTGAAAGTGGTTAGAAATTGTATACGCTGCAGTGAATTTATATTGAGGCAGTCATAGCAATGTAGAATGTATCGTTACAGAATTATTCTTTACTGATGTAGCACACCTAATAAACTTTCATGATTTCGCGTAACTTTGCTGAAGCGTAAAAGGTTTTGCTCAGAGAAATCCTTTGTGTGCGTAGTTTATAAAACGAAAGAGAACGAAGAGTGAATACAGCTCTCACTTCATCAAGTCCTTTTGTACATTCTGCTTCCGTTGCTACCCCACTCCCAGGATTCTTTGTTTTTGCTAGCTGGCCGCGCTCCCTTACCTACTTCCAGTACGGCCCCGACGCCGGAACCAATTATGTTCTTTACGTCCTCGCATTTAAAGGAAACACGTTGGGACCAGCTTCAGAGCGTCGTTAAAGGCCCTTCTTTTTCCAGTGAAACTGCAGTAAAGTAGCCTTTATAAGACGTTAAATAGTCAGAATACGTTTACTGCGTAATCGCCGCGCTGCACTATTCATTTCCGTCTTCAAATTAGCGTAATGAGGCCGGGCTCGCACCGGACGCGTCTGTTGCCCGTTGGTTCGTGCGGGAGGCACTAGAGTGCGCGCCCGACGCTGGACGCACCGCGCCGTGTTTAATCCATCACCGGCCGGCGCAGCCGCCTCCGGACGCTGGTCCCGCGGGGCGCCGCTGGACGGCCGGTTGACGCTCGGGATGCAGCCGGGGCGCGGACGTGGAGAACGAAGGGGGCTAGAGAGCTTCGATAGGAATCGGAATGCGGGGCTTAGGCTTCGCAGCAGATCTGCCAAGCGAGTTAGGAAAGCTATTTTAAAACTATTTGGACAGTTCGAGGATATTGAGCTTGTTGACCGTTTTTTGCTGTCGATAAATTTTATTGTACTATGGAAAGGCAAACTAACAAGCTTGTGATTAATCATTCGCAGCAGAAAAAATAGGTAAGCAATGTGCCTCATATTGTACCTACAATATACAATGTGTATATTTCAGGAGCAATGTAGATGCTTTTATTTTGTTTTATAGGAGTGATATAATGTTTTGTCGCATAAAAAAAGGAAAAATGGTTGGAAATATAATTCCAGCGAGTTATTGGGTGGCCCTCTTGTAAGCACTCTTGAACCCCATTCTATGCTACTGCCCCGCAGACAGCGGCCGAGAGACTTTATCCGTCTTCGTTGCGCTGCTGGTAACTGCGTCTCGCACCGACTGTACCCTGTCATTGCTCTTCGCGATGAGGCAGCAGTGTCTCACCTCCACTCTCTTCGTCCTTTACTCCTCCCCCCCCCTCTTCACCGGCCCAGTGCTATAAATTACCTGCTACGGAGCACCAGTGCCAGCGGAAACAACGATGCCTTTTAATGTCGCCAATTCCTGCGTCAATTCCGGCAGCGCACGCCATTTGCGCGACTGTCTTGCGTAATGGACTCGAAATGTGATTTTCTCCGCGGGCGGAGCTGGCTGGAGCCACTTCGCGAATGAACGGACGGACGGGGAAGGGCGGTGCAGTGGACCGAGGAGGGGCTTGGTGCAGATTTTTCTTCGTCTGCTCGCCGCCGTGCCTGCCGTTGCGTGTGCCGCGCTTGGCCACTCTTCTTCCCCTCCTCCTCCGCCTACTCGTCCTCCTCGCCTCCCACCTCGAATGGCCCTTGCTCCGCCCCGGAAACGGCGGCGAGGACGCCAAGGTCATGCGCCGTTCTCCTGCCACCACGCGCTGTCTTCTCGCAGAGCCATTCTGCCGTCTTTCGGTTTATTTCCCAAGACCACAGGTTTTTCTACCTGGATTTCAAATGCCACGGAAGGGTTAGTTCTCTGTAGTAATCGTAGGCATGATCAGTTTGATTTATATTCATTTGTCGCTACAAAAGTTTCTGTTGCCCTATTTATGCTTGTTTAATACCTATTTACGTCAATGTACTTTATATTTATGATACATCAATAAGGACGGGTTTGTCAGTAAAAAATGGATACAATTCCGCTGTGCAATAACAATCAAGCACTTGCGTTACCCCTTCGTTTCTTTGTTTTGTTACTTTTACACTTTCATATCTAAAGCCTCTGAAATGTGCAGTGAGAGCGATAGAAAAATAAGTATTTGCGTTTCTAATAATTCATACTTAGAAGTTAGTAGTATCTGAGTAGTTCACTGCGAACGCGCGCTATCCCGAATTATGCAGCGCATAATCTCGACAGGAGCGAACTATCTTGCCATCTTGAGTTAGTGCGGTGGCCTTAGTTTGCGAGCGAGTGAATTTGGGCGCCGTCTCCGTGCCGCGGGCGACAACGAGCTCTGCGCCGAGGAGCGCGCGGCCGCAGTGCCTCCGCGCCGCCGGAGCGTATTGGCGCGGCTCCGCGGGCCTCCGCCGCCGCCGACGCCTGCCGCAGCTTCGGGGAACCTTCCGGCCCCGCCCCCGCGCGTAACCGGCGGCGGCGGCAGCCGCTCGGCGCCACCAACGGGCGAACGCGAGGGTGCGGCGCGCGCGGGCCCGGTCCGCGCGGGTATTTTTATCGGCGGATTTATCGTATTTTGACAGGTCGGCTGGGCGTGGGAGCGCGTTGGCTGGCCCGCCCCCGGGCGCGCCCTACGCTGGCGGCGATGGCGGCCGCGCACTCGTATCGTGCCGCCAGCGGTACCTGCGACGGTGCTGCCTCCGCGAGTGGAAAGCGGTGCGCGGCCGGCGTTGCGCCGACTGCGCCTCGTGCGAGCGGCGGCTGCCCTCCGCGCGCGGTTGTGGACATATCTGGCCGGCCGCCGCGGGCACGGTGCTCAGACGTCGCATTCCGCGAGCGCTCGCCTTGGGCCGCCCCGTCTCGCTGCACCCACACGCCAGGCTTCCGTGCCTCGTATGCCCGCCCCGCGCTATTCCCGCCGTGCTTGCGCATTCTTTCTTATCGCGGGCCGCCACCGCGATACTGTGGGGCGCGGCGGGTTGCGTTATTGGGAGGGGCGGCGTTGGAAACTGAGGTTGTGGTGAGGGCGGCGGCTGTGGAGCAACGTGGGATCTGGCTGGGCAGGGCGGGGCGCGGGGCGTCAGTCGTGCCGCTTCCCCCCCTGCCAGGGCAACGTGCTCCCGCGCCCGCCTCCGCCGATGCCGCACCTCGCTGCAGGGCGCTGCCTGTAAGGTTTCAGCCGTCGATAGCGCGCGCGGTTGCTGGGAGGTGCCCGCCACCGCCCACGCGTCTTCGCCCTCCGCCCCCGCGCCAGGTAGCTGGCGCTTGTTTGGGCGCGCGCGCCGCGTTCTTGGGGGGGGATCGGTGGGTCCCTGTTTCGTACCGGTCGCCCGCCGCTCTCCCCCCTCTTTTCTTCCGTGGGGCTCACCTCTGGGAATGTCAAATCAATGTCAGGCCGGCGCGGCGGTGGAGTGCTGCCGGCCAATTTATGAGCGGTGCTTTGTCGAGGGAGCAGGTTGGCGCTGTAGTCACGTGGCACGTCACGGATGGCGTCAGTTGTGCTTTACAGCAGCCCTCAAAGGGCGACTCCAGAAGAGTCGCTTGGATTCTCGGATTTCGAATGCTTTCTGATATTGAAAGTAAATGCCATTAAAAATGGTTGATGACAATCTAATTATGCATTTTTATTAACTGCAAATTTTAAATATTGTTTTTCAGTTAATTTACTACTTGCATAAGCTGATGTAAAAATGCTATTAGATTGCGCGAATAAATGAACTGTGACCAGTAACACTTCGTAATGAATTTGAAACACTAGTATATTCGAGAAAATGAAAGTGGTAATTTTTACATTTGCAAGAAAGAGAATTTGGATACGATGTAAGATAGGACATTTTTTAGAAATGTATCTTGAAGACTTTCAAAATACGTTTTTCCCTTTATTTTATTACAAAGGACCGGGCGTGGTTGTGGTCCGCATCCCCTTTAAATTCGCGGAGTCCTTGGCCATGAGAATGAAGAGCTTCTTCCACGGCGACAGGCCCTGCGGCATTCCTAGCCTTGCGCAGGCGAGCGCCGCGCGCGCCTGTGGCCCCCTCGCCCTCGCCCTCGCCCACGCGCCGCGCGCGGTTTCTCTCTCGAGCGCCGCCGCCGCGGAGTGAGGATTCGTGTCACGATCGTTGTCGGAGCCCGGAAAGAAACGGCGCCTTCTGCCCCACTGCAGGCGACCGTAACTCGGAAGTGCCGGAAAACGATAGGGAGCGTCTGCTGCGAAGCTGAGGTTTCGCATGTCGCTCTGGCGATGTTTCGCTTCCTGGGTGTTTTAAAGGAATTGGTTTTAAAGTGGTTTGTGTTTCGAGCGCGACCGCCCGTGATAATCTCTTGCTTCGGATTCTCTTGAAATAATAATCGCGCAATGCCAAATTTATAGGACGTCTCTGAAATGTGTTTGAACCTCTGTTCTGTTGGGACCATACAAGAGTTGGATTCCCGGAATAGTGTATCTTTAATATTTAACCCTACGGATATAAAAGTCGAGGTCACAAACGCAGACCCCCGAATTATTTTGATTCCTTTTCATTCTTACATAATATTCAAAGCACTTTTTATCCATTAAATTCTGTGTATGTTCAGAGACTAACACTGGGGATTGTAATCTAACGTGGAGGTTGTAAAAGAAAATGATAAGAAATTGGGAATTTGTGGAAATCTTGAAACTTCCTAGAATTTGTTCTGAAAATAAGGCTTTTTTCAATATTTGTAATAGTCTCTATTTACACATATTCAGGGGCTAGATATATAAGATTGCTAAATATTACTGTTATTACAACTAAATATAACCCTTGTTATAATTTAAAATTCCTCGGTGATTGTGACTATTATCAATTACTAGTGAACTTAAAATCATGAAAATATGTGAAGAGCGTGGAAACGAGAAACCGGAAAATTCGTTTTTTTTATAACCTGGCTAAAGCGTGTAATTAAAATAAACCTAAAATTTTAATAACAAAAAGCCGTGAAGGGGGAAGGGTCTCGCTGAATTTGAAATTCCATCGTCCGAGCCCGAATGAGCCGAAATTGGGCGGTGGGTTTCGAGGGTCGCCAGCCGCCAGTTGGCCTCCGTTGCCTCGGAAGCACCTCAAGTTGCTCCCGCGGAGGCGTCCCGCTGGTGGCGGGCTGCTGCTGGGGGTTCGGGTCTGACGTGCTCCGCGCTGCGCTGTGTGTGGGAGACGTCGTGGTGGTGGGGGCGGGCGAGAACGTAAACGGGCGCCGCGCGGGGGCCACACAATCCCTCCGCTAAAAATACTCGGGCGCGTCGTTATACGGGCGCGCTCCGGCTCTGCGTTTTGCTGGATGGCGACGTTGATGGAAGGGGAATAACAACAAACACTAAATAACAGGCGAGTATTTCGGGGCGGCGTGGGCGGGGGGAGTCAGAGCCCCTCCCACCCACGCGGCCCCGGCCGCGCCTCTGCCACCGCCCCACGCCTTGTATGTGGGTTGTCACCACGAGGCCGCTGCGGAAGGGATCACGGCTGCGTCGCTGTAACGCTAGGCGGAGGGAGGGCTGGGACGTATTGAACCCCTTAGGTGAGGAAAGGGTCTAAAACCTACTGTAAGAAATTTAAGTCTTTTCTCGTGCCGTGCAAGCAGTGTTTTTGGTTGAGTAATGTTTCTCGGTCGGCCCGGTGGCCGAGATCGCTAAGGCAGTAGTGTCGTAGTGATCTCGGACCGAAGGGTCGCGTGTTTGAGTCCCGCCTCGGGCGTGGTTGTATTTGTGTTCGTCCTTTCACCCCTTATCACCACCATATCGTTTCATCCTCATAGTTACCATACCGTTCACACAATAGTGGTCACTAATGACCTAAGATGTTGATGCGACCTTAAATAACCAATTTAAAAAAAATGTTTCTCGATTCGGGGGAAGTAGTTAGTAATGATAGAATTATTAGAATAGGAATGTAAAATTCCTTGTGATGTCGTATCAAGATTAGTAAGATCCATTGAGCATTGGGAAATGCGGGATGCAGTAAATCAGTATTTGATGTAGTTTCGCTTAAAAAGATCTACATTTTTAAAAGAACATGCATGTAAAGGAAAGTTGAAGTTGTAAACATGGACGTAAGGATAAACAAATACTCTTTATATCCTTGTTATTGTTTGCATTGCGTCATTTTGACACACGTAATTTATTTTGAAGAGTGTCGTGTTTCCAAATTACCTGTAGAAAACTAATTTAAAAGTTTATTTGGCGACCCAACAGGTCGTATTTAGTATGTAAATTACTTCGCAAGCTTTTTGCGAAGCCTTATGATCCGATGTGCACGTGAGTGCGAAACTGCTCTATTGTGTTGAAGTTCCTAGCTCTTGCATAATGATCGTCATTGCATTTTTATTTGTCGTATTCTTGAACGAACTTCTGTTTGCCGACGCGGGCCGGCGGGTAATAAACGACTGGAGACGCGAGTTTCTCGTACCGGATCGAGACGGCCGAGGCGAAGGGGCGCCGCGAATTTACGGCCAGCGTGATGGCAACGGGACGGGACAACGGCAGATCGCGAGTAGCGGCGAAGGTCCTTGCAGCTGCAGCTGGCGGCGCCCGGCGCGAATCGGTCGTTACAGCGACTCGCTCTTGCTTGTGTTCTTACGCGGCCCGTTTGCTTTTCTTGGCCGCGAGGGCGCTGTTGTCGTCGCTTACCGGCGATGAAGATGAACTCTGGAGAAAGGTATCACAGAAAGGAAGTCTAGGGAGTACTGGGGAGAGAGTAAATCTCGAAGGGGCCGGTTAAGAACCCGGAAATTTCCGCGAAGGGTAGTAGGTGCTCGGCGGCGCTTTGAGCGAAGGAGGGAGCGCCTGCCGAGCCGGGCCGGGGCTCGTGTTTGTGTTGGCGCGCCGGGGCTGTTGGCGTTGGCGCCTGCCGCGAGGGCTGCGGGGGCGGCGGGGAAGGGGTTCGGATGGCGCTCGCGTGATGGAGATACAGCGAGTTAGAGCCGCCCAGCGGAGAGCGACGGGGCGACCCGCCGCGCCGTGCAATATTCTTCCCGCTCCCCGACGCTGTCAGCCCTGACGTGTAATAAATCAGTGCACCTCCAGCGCGCGCGCTCTCTCGACTATTACGGATGCCGAGCTGGTAACGCCGTTCTGTACCTCTCCCCGCCTCGCCCCACCCCCACCCCCACCTCCACCCTGCCCCTCGCGCCGCGCTGCGGCGTTTCGCGTTTCCACAAAAGCGAAGGATGGGCAAGGAAGGTTTCCTTGATGAGGCCGCGGGCCCAAACGGCCATTCTTCCAACATTGAACATTCTTTGCGCCTCCAGCGCGAACCCCCTTTCAGTAGGACGTGTGGACCGGGGATGGAGAGTGACTGATGCCACTACAGTTTCAAACTTTAGATTTAAAAATAGGATCAAGCACTGAATGCAATTCTTTGCGCCAATTTCATGCGGATTATTAAAAGTAGCAACTAATGCAGGTAGGAAATCGATTCGGTAGCTAGATTATTTGAATTCGTTCTCTTTTACTTACAAGACTACATTCTTCATTGCGATTTTATTTATATTTTTCCTTCTTATGAATCCCTGTCACTTCAATGTATTCTTGGTCTCCAAAACACACGTTCCTATTGCCAGTCTGGACACAGCTGTCGAATATCCGCATATTTCCCCGCCAATGTCGATAAATATGTAAGACCAAGAATTGTGATGCGGCGGCGAAGTTGGTTGGAACGCCAGATGATGCATGCGCGAATGTCGAAAAGGAGGGCGTAGTCTCCTTCAACCTCCTTGGGATTTGGTGGTGTTTCGGGTGATAAGGCTCGCAGTAACGCCAGAAGGCTAATTTGTAATTAGGCTGTGGCTAGCGAACTTGGACTTCCTGGAAACAAGGAAATGAAGGCGACGCCTCACAATTGGCATTCGCCGAGCAGCGAGCTACCGCTCGCCCAATCCCGAAGAGCTGACGTGTTCGGCGAATATTCGCTCCCTTTGATGTGTCGTAAAGACCGACACGCGGTGGGTAGAGCGAGCACCGAATGTTCGTCACTCGGCAAATAGGAAGCAACTCAGTCACACTACTCGGGATTTGGTGAGCGATTGCTCGCTGTTCGCCGAATAACGAATGTGTGCAGCCGCATTTAGACGAGCAAAAGAAAAGCGAGAAAAGAGCGAGTAAGAAAGCCGGGACTATTTTCTTTATTTGGAGTTTGGACACTGACATAATTATATTCAGTATTGTGATGAATACCAGGATTTATTCAGTTGCTAACTTAAGAGTGCTACTATTTATATCATTTTAGGTTTTTTAATTGAATGTGGTGATATTTTATTAATTGATAAAAATATGAGTTTGGGAAAAGTCAGCACAGTGCGAATCAAAATCTGCGAAATACGTTCTCAAATGTGGAAACCATGAATAAAAAATTTAGAATTCCAAAACGTCACATGATTAGTTTCTCAGGGTCCCCACGGAAAGGATCGTGGGTCTAGTGAAAGCTTCCGCATTGTCTATCATTCTGAAAATATGTCTCAAAGGGGAGCAGAGTAAGTCGCCGGGCCGGTGTTGTGGCGCTCTGTTGCGCTGTGCCCGTTGGCCGCATATAGGAGCTCTATTTGCGGCCGCCGCCCGTCGTTGTCCTCGTCCCGCCCCCGCCCCCGTCGCTCTGCCACCTGCTCCCGCCCGTCACTCACGGCTTGCCACTCCCCTCCCAAGCCTGCGCCGTCCCGCCCGTCTCAAGCCCCTCTCGGCCCCACACGCCCGCACGGTCTTGTCACTCACTGGCACGCGCCCGCCTCGTCCGCCACCTTCCCCCTCCCCTTCCCCCTGGCCTCTGTCACTCACGGCACACGCCCCTCCCCGCCCACAAGCCGCTGTGCAGGTCGCAGTCAAACGCTTGTGTGTGCCTGGCTGGCAAACAGGTGCCTCGCAACGCTCCCTCGGGCGCGCGCGGGGGCGGCTGCCGCCGCCGGCGCCGCCGCTTCTCAGCGTCCCAAAGCCTGCTCCCTCAGATCTCGCCGAGCGCGTCGGCAGAGAGGCCTTGGCGGCGGCTAAAGCGGCAGCGTCCCCCGCCGGCTCGCCGCCCTCTGGGTGTCTTGCCCGCGTAGTGAGAGTGAGCAGTCTTGCTTTATTGGCATTTGAAGGCAGTGTTGTTTATTAGTAGGTCGTACGTGTCTGCAGGGTATATTACAATTCAAATTAACATTTATGTTTGGGAAAGATTATTGTAAACATCATGTTGGTTACCGATATTTTCCTCTTTTTTTGGCCAAAGATGGATATTAGAATTCTTACCACATTCCAATCGTGGGAATTTTTCCTTCATATCGTATTTCATTTCATCTACTAAGACATGAAATTTGAGTGTGTGGCTTAGGGTCATACTTCGTGCATTATGTCCCCGTTTTTCGTAACATGAGCCGAGGAATTTATTTTTCTTCATCTTTGGTTTTGAGATCTCACCCAGTTTTCAAGAGTCGTACAGCCTAGTTTTCGCCCTTCTGCAATTTAGCAAAAGCGGGTCACGCGGTAGGTAAATCCTCTTGAAACGCCGAGCACGTCGCCGGCTCCTCGATGGGGCAGCGCGAGCGTCGCGGTTCTCCGCTGCCCCCGATCGCTAGCGGCGTCGCCCGCGGCGGTCGCTCGTGCAAGGGAGTGGGCGGGACGTGGCGACGACCTCGCTCGTCGTTTCGCGGGCCCATTCGCCCCGCCCGCGTGGCGCCTCTGTGGTTTGCCCACTCACCGCTGCCGCCTACGAGCGCGCGCGCCGAAATGACGCTCATTATTACAAGTGGCAGCCGCAATCATGCACTGCCACGGGAGATAATTACCTTGTTTTCTGTCATTCCGCGTCTCTTCTCTGGTGTCGCAGTAATTGAAAGGAGTCATTTGTAACGCACGTCGACTAGTCCTGGGGAAGGGATATAATTTCCAGAGCTGAAGCGGAGGCGGCAGTGGGTATTAGATGAATCGCCGTGGTTTTCGTCAAATTTTGTCTGAAGTTTCGGGGCCGCGAATTCTGCAATGGACATCGCCAACGGTAGCAACTTGTCGCCGATTTAGACCTGTAAGATAAGAAGCTCATTGGGGAACGAGTTGGGTTGAAGAGCTGATTTTCAATTGCTCTTCTTAACTTGCTGTACCGACAGTACATATCGTAAACGCAGGAATAAATGCTTCCTTTTTTAAGTCCAACACTTTTTGGTATATTTCACTGGGGACAGAAGTGTTCAAAAGCAAGAGAAAATATATTTATGGAATTAAAAAATACATTTGACCATAAGAAAGTCAACTTGATAGTAATATTGAAAAAAGCGTTGGGACTTAGTTGTGTGAAGGGACGAGGATGTTCTCAAAATCGATGGCTGTCTGAAGCGGGAAAGCTGCCGCCTGGGCCATGTGCAGCCAGCTGGGAAATCGACCGTGACTCATGGAACGGGAGCGATCTAAAAACGCCGCCGCGCCGCGCCGCGCGACCAGTGGATGCGCCGCCCGCGGCGCGCAGGAGGCAGGCGGCGATTCGGCGCGGCCGCGCTTCGTCGCCAGCGCCGTCGCCGGGGTCGTTGTCCCCCGCGGCGCAGCCGAGGAAGAACAGTTAGCGCCTCCCCGCGAGCCTCCTCGCAGCCATCAGCGGATCAGAAGAAACGAGAAACGCCGGCGGGGCGGGGGCCGGCGCCCGCAGTGCCTTGCGCCGCCGCCGCGCCGGCGTTCCGGCCCACATCCCCCGCCGCGCCGGCAACGCTCCGCCGGCCGAGGAGAAAGGGCGCCCGCGAGGTCGCCGCCCTCCCGCCCAGCTTCGTCCTCCGCCTCCGCCTAGCCTCTCTCCCGTCTCCGGCCTCCGATCCGCGTTTGTCCCCGCCAACGTCCACGGGCCAGCCCGAGACGCTACGCTCGCACGCACGCTTTTTGGGGAGGAAGAAATGAGGTTGACGCCTGTCGTTCCGGGGCCCGCGCCTTTCCGCCGCGTTTCAATAGGGAGATGGCGGAATTTGTGCTGTCATTCACGGCGTAGTCATGAACGTGTCACTCGTTCTGTTCTTGCCGGTGAAAGACGGCGAGTTCCAATAACGATGAGTCACTTTACTTTTTTTTTTTTTTCCCTATCCTTTTTCATGTGTTTGTCCTATCTCTACCATTAAGTGTATTACATATCAGGAGATCGATAAATGTGTTTTAAAAAGTTATTAAGTGTTTCTTTGTCAGGAAAATGTGACATGTATTAAAATCACTGAGCATTCCGTTGTTTCAAAATCGTACATTTCTCACAAACTTATTATTAATTTCAATTATGATTTTGAATCTCCTGTGAACTTTTGTTCTCAATTACAGCAATCCAATTCAAAATTTTGTGTTTGAATATCATATTGGAGTTTCTGAAAATTTGAATATTTTCCTGGTCATTACACTAAATTATATTCATTGCGTGTTTCCACTTTCTAAGTGCTTAATACCTCACATCAATCTGAAGAAACATAATATTAATATAATTTTATAAAATAAACTTGACATGCTTAAACACCCGGGTTAAAATGGCCCAATTACTGGGAAATAGTTTGGAGGCGTCGGAACTCACAGCGCTAGGTGCACCGCAGCACAATTCGTCACCTTCTGTCGTTTGCACATACTCGAGATGCCGCACCGAAGACGCGCACCTCTGGGAATATCCATCAGCAGCCGCGTGCGCGCGCAGACCGCGTGACGAGGGCGTACGCTTTAAAAACTCGGGGCAGTTCTCCGGTTTCCGCGCGCGCGCGAATTGCCGACCGGGGGGGACGCCCTTCCGGGGCGGGGCGCGCCCTTCCTCCCCCGCTCGCGGCCCCGCCCTCCGCGCCGCACCACGCCCCGCGGCACTTGTACAGCGTCGCTACAAGTCCGCGCGCGGCTGATCGCGTTAAGTCGCGGCTAACCGGATCTTCGCGGGCCAATCCGTGCGGCTTCCGGTGCCTCCGCCCGCGCCGTCGCCTCCGTTCCAGCGTTCGCCCGCGGGCGCGCGTCTGCTTGCTGATGACTAGAGCACAACGCGTGACGAAGCAAAGACCAAAGCAACTGGACAGAGCAGATGAAAATTTGTTGGTGTATGCAAATATATTGTAACGTTGCTTATTCTTAACAAACTGCCATTCGAATTCTTCTAAAACATGCGCTGTTACTTCTATTTGCATTAGCGATGGACTGCTATATTCTCGTCGGCACAACTATGCCGCCAATTCAAGTAGTTCGAGAAAACCCTGTACAGAGACACTCCTTGTCCTTGGATGACAGCTGCAACATGTCAATTCCTTTTGCGTTATCACTTCATGTTGTGGTGATTAATAATCAATGAATTGATCACTATGTAGCGGATATTCCGACTAACAAATTTAAAATGCAGATATAGGCAGAGTTTCTGGCAAACTACGCGAAATTCGTTTTTATCCTATCTGTAAGTCGTTGAAAGCGAGAATTGTTGTGTTCATTGCTATTCCTTTTCTCCAGGTCAGTCCGCGAGTTATTTCCGGCCTCTTATTTCGCCGCCGCAGATCCTGTGAACATTAGTAATGTAGCAGTGGCACTGTCTCCCTAATCGGAAGAAAACATGTATTTAAAGATAGAATTTCGGTGAAACATTGAATTTCATTCTCATGAAAATTGAATATTCTCGGAACATGCCATGCTTTCGTTCGTATCAAAATAACGTTTCCATCTTTTTGTCCTATTCTAGTGTGTTATCGTCAAAGATAATTAATGGTAAAGCGTTGATGTAAGTGGGTTGTGATTCGGATGTAAATTATGTAATTATGTATAGTATTGAGTAAATTACGAAATTTTAATCGATACGCGTCTTCCTATTGATTTATTTTAGAGGCCGAAGATAAAATGATTTTGATGTGGAAATGATCGATCGTGTTATTTTGTAATGATCGGTCTCTCTCTACCCGTACGAGTCCACGCGCTTGAACTGGTGGTTCCACTCGGCGGCGCAAGTGTACTGGTTTTAATTCGCTTGAAGTTCTGCGAAGACGCGAGCCAGCACACGTGCGCCGCGCCGTGCGGGCGGGCGGCCGGGCGTCGACCGAGGGAGGCGGCGCCGGCCGGAACGAACGCGCGCTCTGGGGAAGGGGGAGGGGGAGGAGGAGGCGCGAAGGCGAAGGCGTAGGAGGCGGCGGGGCGGGCGCGGGGCGGGGCGGCGACACGGTGGCTGCGGCGGCGGGTCGTCGGCCGCGGGCGCGCCCGTTCCGGCGCCCGAGCCGTTGCCGCTGCTGCTTCCTCCGCCCGCCGCCTCTCGTTAGGCTCCGCGGAAGGAGCGCGACGCGCCCAATTAACAGCGAAAAGACGAACGCCACGCGACAAGGCGGCGTTGGTCCCGCTGTTTGCTTCGCCCTGCACGCCTCGCGAGGTGTCCCCCGCACGGGGCTGGGGTGCGCGTTTGTGTGGCCGAGGTTGGCAGTTGATGTTGCCGTGAAGAGACGCTGCGATTCGAGATCTTTTTGAAGCGCAATTGGACGAATGTACTCGCGGCGCGTGAGGGCTGCTTTCACCCACCACTTATGAATATTGGAGACAACCCAAAATTAGGGTGCATTAAACACAAATCTCTGACGGTTTTCGTTAATTAGAAAGTACAAGGAACTGGGAACTGGAATGTACCGCGATACGATAAAATGACATTTCTGACAAAGGGAGAATTCTCATACTATATTTCCCGTGCAGGTCGTGGTAATCACCTTCCTGTTCGTAATAATAGCCTACGTATAATACCAAAGAACAGACGGATTTATTACGTCTTATCCATCTACAGTGGTGTGTGAATAACCCGTCGTTGAAAGCCCTTTCGCGTTTGAAGCCCGGAGGGTTTGTTTCTTTCTAATATACTGCGAGGAAGGCAGGGTGCCTAGTAGCAGGAGCAATGGTGAAAGCTGCAACGCCTGCATACAGCGTTTGTGACGCTCTCTTGTGTCGCGGTCGGCAGCCGCTACTTTACGTGTCGCTTGCGTGTCTGAAATTCACAACAACTCCAAACTCGAGTGCATAAGCATCGGATTTCCTTTGTGTTTCTCACCACCTCTTGCCTTGCTGAAATGCAGAAAGGTAAACAAGACTGATGAAATGAAATAGTTTTCATTGAAGTTCCATTGTCTCTTGATGTCGACTGTACACACAGCAAACCACATGTTGTGAACAATAAATCGCCTTAGGTGCCGTTTTACGACTAATGAATATCTAATATAAAGAAGGCTTTATTCATTGTAAAGGAAGTTTGTCTACTCCGAAGAAGTGCAAAAATTAAAATGATACGTAGGTCAGTATTTGTACAATATTGTATGTATCTTTCGTTTTAGAAAATAGCATTGCAACATTTTCTGTAATATCCGTAGGATTTGTAATTCCTCTTATTTCATGTATCTTCGTGACTTTATCTGGGACGGTGGCAGTGCAAAAATGTTCAAATGTTCTTGTGGAATATCATCAGGCGCTTATGGCGGATTTTAAAGCCGCGATTTCCGTTGCGGCTAGGAAGCGAGCCGCCAGCGCCAGTCTTTGTCCTCTCGGGTGACGGACGCGTGGGGCGTTGGCTCGTGGCCCGCGGCTATATTTCCTCCGCGTCGCGGCTATTGCAAGTCTTTTAGCCCTGCGCCTATACTTCGCGAGGCAGATTTCTCCCGGTGGTTTTGCTGTTAGCGGTTTGCCGTTTCGTGCGGTTCGAGGAAAATGTGGCTCGTTCAAGTTGGGGTTGGTTCTTTTCCAGGTTTCTCCATGATAAAAAAGATGTAACTAGGTTTTCGAGATCCCCATGCCATTTTAGACACGTTTTATTTCACTGTTTTCATTTCGCAGAATTTCATTTACTTTTTATTGCTTGTATAGCTTCTTAAAATAAAGTCAGTCATTTATCAACTTTATCAGAGTTTGTGTGTATTATTGGATTATATTAAAGGATTCACTTCTTTTTACCACTTCTTTAATTTGGGAATTTCGTCGATGTGCGGAAATGTAGGTGTTGTCTTGCTGCTAACACCCCGTAGTATGGAGCAAATGTCTATCGAAAGTGACGGCTCCGACATTGCGTCGACCAAGCGTTTTATTTTCGGTGTAACGACGCGCACCGCTCCTATTGAGACTTCCGAACGGAATATTCATTGGAAAATTATAAATGGATGAAAGGGAGCGAAGAATGGTCGACCGCGGGGCACTATATAACTCTCCCCCGCCCCGCCCCGCCTGACCTACCTCCGTCGCCTCACTTGCCGCGCCACATCCTACCCCATCACACTTCTTCACACCTCACCCCACCCCCCACCCCACCCCACCCCACCCACCACCCCACGCCGATGGCAGAGAACGGCACACTGGAGATTGTGTGGCTCGACAGGGGCAACCCGTGGCAGGCGACTTCAGTGCCGTCTTCAATTCACCTTTAATCGAAGATTAGTTTACCCGGTTTCACAAATTTGTCCATTGTGTTCCGATTCTCCTGGTGTTGATTGCCATAGCGTTTGCAGTAAATTTGCGCTATTCAAAATCCAAATACTTGTTTCACAAACGGGATTGGAGAAATCGTTTTTGTTTTTATATGCTGTTTTCATGAAGAATGGTATATCGTATAATTCATATAATATTTCTAGGGAAAACACCAAAGCCATACCGACCTTCCAATTGTTTCAGAATGTTATAACATATAATGTAAATATTCATTCACATTTTTATACAAAAAATCCTAGAACGTAGACGCCGGTGTTTGATTGGTTTTCCTCACTACAGATACATTGGTACACTTTGCCCGTGTAACGAAAAAAAATACTTGGTTTCTGAGCCTTATTGCAAACAGCTTACATTGTACTTGATCGTCTCTTTAGTACTTATTATATTTTCCAGTTTCGTTTTCAGTTCTCGAAATTCATTTTTAAGGCGAATGAAATGCTCCAAAGTAGGAAGAGGCCGAAGTGGGAAGGTGGCGGCAGCGGCGGTCGAGGGAGCATCGCAGCGCGTGCTCGCTCCCCGGAAACGTGCATCGCGATGTGTTGGGCTTTCCTGTGTTAATGAGTTGATCTAATCTGCCGCCGCGCTGGAGTGGAGATTAGCGTGCTTGTTTTCCCGCTGGAGACGCTACGAGGTCGTTGGTTTCCGTCTCTGAGCCTGCAAGTCATTCTGGGGTTGTGTGCTTTAGAGAGATGGAACTCGAGCATTCGTCTAACTTGTCTGCGAACGTCGGTGGTGCGTTTGTCGTTTCTGAGTGTGACACGAACTATGAACTGCGTCAACAGATGCGCATTGCATTATATGTAATACGCATTTCAAAGGTGTCATTCCGTGGCACTGCGGATATTTAAAAAAAAAAGCGCCATCATTCGTCGCTGAAGCTACATTTACGCCTGTCATTCCCCTTTATAATGTGTAGACAGTACGTCACTGTCAGATCCTAAGTACACATTGTTTTGTGCCGTGAGATAATTCATGCCCTGTGGCAAGTCATTCAGAATAAAGAACTAGAATAATTCTTAATCTCGTGTTGATTCATGGTGTGGCCCACATTGTATTTCATTGTATAATACTCCATTCCATTTATCTTGGACAATTAAGAATGTAATACGTAATTTATAAATAATAATAATAATTATTATTATAAAGTATATATTATACATTCAAATATATAAACATAAACATTAAACATGAAGAACATTCTTCGTTTTAAGTTGATGTCAGGATGAGTTATTTATTATTAGGGTTAAGAGATGAAGTTTGTTTAATTGTTTGTTTTATCTGGACAAACTGATGTAATTGGGAACTTGGAAGTTCGCTCAAATTGACGTGTCTGCTTGACCGGTGTTCAGAGCCTTCAACTCGCGAGAATCTTCCTCACCCAACCTTTGTCTCTTTTTCGCGATTATCTGGCGGGACATTTTCGATCTGCGTCGCCTGTTCCCAACTCCAGTTGTCGTGGCCATTTATTAACTTTTAATTGTGAGGTATAGAACCCCATCTTAGTGTGGAGCGCGCGCCATTCGCCCGGAGTCTCCGCGGCGCCCACCCCCGCCGCACCTGTCACTGCCGCCATTCCCGCTCCACCGGCCCCCCCGCCGCCTCCTCTCCGCTTTAACGCCGCGCCGTTTCCCGCGCCCATCGATCCGCGCCCGTTTCATTACTCGCTAACTTGCTTGTTTGGGCGCCGCCCCGCCCCCACCCCCCCCACACCCGCCCTTGCTCCGCCTCCACCCCGCGCTAACCAACCCGTCGCAGCTTTATCCGCGCCCCTCCTCTGCCGCGTGCCAGGTGTCTGGCGGGTCAGCGGACCCCTCCGCCCCTCTTCTCCGTGTCCAATCACGCGAGCTGCCCCGTCCCGCCCCGCCCCGCCCTGTGACGATTACCGTATTGCCCGGCTCTCACCCTCCGCGTGCGGGTGCAGGTGGGGAGGATGGTGCCTCGGCCGGAAAGGTCGGGGGTCGGCCGCCGGCGCACCTTGGGTGTTGGGCCGGCGCCAGCGCGTGCTGTGCCCGTGTCCTGCGAGGCGCCCACCATTTGCAAGTCAGGGGGCTGCCTAACGACACAGGGCAAATGGCGGGACGGGACGGGACACGCCGAGAATTCGGGTCGGAATTGGGTAATAGCGGCAGTGCTCTTTCCACCGTCACATCTCTCTCAGTGCATCTGCGGTCGTCAATTGGTTCGTGGCAGAAAGAGAAATTATGAAAACATATCGGCATTTATTGATAAATGTTCTGAGCATTTAGAATACGCAATTCATTCATTTTCATTTTACGGTCTGTCTCGGGTTGCAAAATTACTATTCGACGTAATGATGTTTCTGAAATACACCACTAAAATGAAGTGTGTTTAATATCCTTCATCGATTCACCGAAGAGTTTATCCCTGACAAAACCTTTCATGCAGCAATAATAATGTGAGTTAACGCCCGTTCGAATGCAATCGTCGTCCTCTTGAGTCTTTTACCACGCATGTGTATTGCCCCAATAACGATTTGGTAGAAAGTCGATGCTGAGCGTGGAGCTGATGTGTAAGATCCATGTGTAAGGCATGCGAGAAACCCGTCGCCGATGAAATTCGTTGTTTCATGAGTGAAGGCACTGGTTTGTCTCGCGAGGGCCCGCGCAGGCTCCAGCTGCCGCTCCCGGGAACCCAGTTCGTCGTTCGCGCGTGGCCCCCGAAAACGTGCCGTTTAATTCTTGGGGCGCTAATAACTGCAGCTCGTAGCTCGCCTTTATCCCGCAAGAGCCTGGTATTCATGCGTGGCTCGCGGTAACCTCAGTCTCCTCGATCTTCCACCGACCCGGGGGGATTCGTGCCTGTGGTTTCGTCGCACCTTACCCTCTTACGGGCGATCCAATTACCGTGCTGAACTGCCGTCTTTTCCGACCCGAGCCATCCATGCTCGTACCGCCATCGGTTGGAGATAAATGTGGGCGGTGAAATGGAAGGCTTTCGCTGCGAGAATCATAAGATTTCCTGGGTTGTTCTCTTGTGTCGCCGCATCAGACGCCGTTGGAGTATACTCTTAGGTTGGATTCTCGGCGTTGATCAACGTAAAGAATTGTGTGGGCGGAGGCACGATCACCGCTGAGATCTTCGAGGTTCGACTTTCCTGCTCGAACGTGCAAGTGAATTGCTGCTGGCGCCGGTCATAGTGAAGAAGGAAAATTTCTCAGCACGCGGCGGGGAAGCCAAGACGCTCAGGGGATCTGCTCGTATATCCTCGTGCTTCTTTTTTCCTTTCATCTTCGTTCCTCCTTAGATACATCACGCGCGTAATAGTTCGTAAGCAAGCCGGTGGCAGCGAAGGGGGACGAGGTTTAGAGCTGACGGCGGTCGCATGAGCGGCGGCTGTCCTCGCGATGGCGGGACGCAGCGGCGGCGGAGGCATCGTCCCGCGGGGCCCTGGCGACCAACGGCGATGGCCGCCGTAAACTTCCCTGGGGCCCGGCGTCAAGGCCGGGGCCTGACATTCGCGCGCCGCCGCTTCGCCGTCGGACGACGACCAGAGGAAGGGGGAGCGGGCGCCCGAGAAGTCTGCGGATCCGCGCTGACATTTGGAAAGTGGCGCGCGCCGCCTCCGCCGCCGCCGCCAGCGCCGGCAACGCGAATCCGGGAAGGACAGCCCGCAGGGGGGAGGAGGAGGGCGATGACGTTTGTGGGGCGGGAGGAAGAGGTGATAGAGAAGGAAGAAAGGGAGAGACGTGCCCTTTTTTTTCCAACTGCAGTTATTGGCGCCCCTTGCCTTTCGTGGGAGTAGCGCCGTATATGTGGATGGACGGTGTGGGTCTATCACGCACGATTCCTCATAGCGGTCCTTGATAGTGAGATCGTGATACCGATTAGGATTTGTGCCAAAAGTTCGAAGGGAAAAAACTAACGTTTTCCCTCAATGAAATTCGAGAACAGATCCCTAGTGTATGAAATTTCGATTTTGTATGTAAATTTATAGAAAAGTATCTGTTGCTTGCCCTTGAAAACGTTTGTTTACCTCAAATATACTGCACACTTGGCATATCAGTCCTTCCTGCAATGATGTTGGTTGCGATAGGTCGTGACGGTGGCACGGCTCTTAATGCCAACAGGAGAAATTGCTTTCAAGTCGCGGGTGGGTGTAGCGGCTGCCACAGTCGCGTGACGTCTTCGGCCACCTTCATTTGCCTCCTGAGCCACAACGTCATCCACAGGAAATGGGCTCTCTGCGACTAAGCGATTCGAATTCTTGTCTGCCTTACTGCTTTCTTGTTTTCTCACATATCCGCAAATGTTTCATTAAAACTTCTCACAAATTAACTGATGAGAAGAGCAATTTCTGCTGTGATGTCAGCTTGTAAACATGGTTCGATGGAATATCTTGTCTATTTATTTCAGTTTTCTAATGGTTTACTTTTTTGTATTCTACCGTTTGAGGAATTTTAGGGGGTTTTCTACTCCTACTAAAACGCTATTTTCCGTTGCCACAATTTTTTTCGGAACGGTCTATTAGTTTTCCAACTTTGATAAGCAACCTTTTCAGAGGTTTATTTTCCTTTTCCGACGCTGTCATCCGCATCATTACCACCCCATCGGCAGTTCATCTCAATTCCCGGCGTGGCATGCCCTTTCCGTGGCCTTCTCCCTTGCAGCCTTCGTCTAGCACCTTCCATGACCTTTTTAGAAGGGCGGCCGTGGCTTTTTGGCGTGTTGGCGTTTCGTGGGCTGTGCCATCTTCCTTCCGACGGTGTATTAAATGATGTCGTCGCTTCGACCCTTTTGTGACGGACGTTACTCCGAGCCGTCGATTTTCGGACGTGCTGGGTGCAGCGTAGGTTATGCCGCCACAGAGTTACGAGGCGTGCGCGCGTCGGTTAGTCATCGCTCGTGTTGCGATCCCGTGCCACGCGCGCCGGTGTGTGTGCCAAACGTCGGAGGCACTGAAGCACATTGTAGCTCGTCGGGCGCCATTGTGGCCGAGGGCCGGCGCCTGCTGCTCATCTTTGCGACGGGGTGCTAATTGAGGCGCATATTGAAAATAGCTCTCCCGATGCCACGGGGGGTGTGGCTTCGCTGGAGGGGACGCTCGTGCCGGCGTCCTTGCCGCCGCCAGAGACCGACGAGTATTCCGACGCGCGTATAAATAGCCGCGTCCATCGGTCGCGCGACAGTGCAATAGGAATGTGATGCGCGGTGCCGCAGGATGAGTCGTTGCGTCAGCTATGGCGCGGAGCCTGCCGTTTTCCTGCGTTGTCCGTGAGCAGTGGTTATTACCCGTGCAAGAATGCGGGTTTCAGAGAATGGGTTAGCTGAAAACATTAATTCTGACTCATAAATGAACCTAATGCGTAGTCCTATATTAATGTATTCGCCTCTTTCGGATTTTCGAGTCGAAATAAACAAGTCATTCGAAGGACGTTTCCCTGATATTGACATTTATTCGCGGAGGCTTGGTCATTAACCTGTTATTATGTCGTTATAGGGAGGTGGAGTGACTCAAATGATTTGTTATTCCGTTTCTTTCGTCCCACGCGTGTAAGAAAAGAAGTTTCAATTAAGAATAGTCTTCAACAATGTCTGAAAGAGCGACTACGAGAGCCAAACACCCTCCCGCCGCACCCGCGCCCAAGAATATCCGCGCGGCGCGCCGCACCTGTGATGACGGCGGCGGCGCTCGGGGCGCGCGCTTGTTGTGACGACTTGCCAGCAGCGCCACCCGGGTATATCGGGCGAGGACGCCGCCGACGAGGAGCCACCCACCCTCCCGCTCGCTTGCTCGCCCGCCCGCCCCGCCGTCACGTACGATTTCGCTTTTCCCCGCTAACGCCTGCGGCGGCGCCGGCGCGAAACAATCCGCAGTCGTAATCCGCTCATCGCGCCGGCCAGCTTCATGCAAATGACTCGAATACAAATAATGTTCCAGCGGCTCATGCGAAAACACTGGATTCCGCCGCAGCCACAGGCCCTGCTGTCGTCCGGAGGCGCGCCCGGCATGCCTCTGTTCCCTCTGCCTCGCTCCGTCCTCGCCCTCGTCCCCGACCCAGTATCCTCCTCACCCCACCCCCACCCCCCGTTCGAGCGTCCGTCCCGCTCGCGCGCCGATAATCGAGAATAACGACTGTCCCCTGCCAGCCGTCCGAGCGCGCGCGGAGCGTAATATATAAAATTTTTCCGGGCTGCGCGCCTCTCGTTGCGGTTCGCTCTCCGTGCTTAATATTTCAATTACCTTGCCGTTTTTAATTCCCCATGGGCCGCACTGTTGCTGCCGAGCGTTGATCCAATTTCTTTCCCGAGAAGACCTCTAATGATGCTGCATATTAATTTCGGGTCGCAGGCTTCGTGCGGGGGCGAGCTGCCTGCCTGCGCCGGCGGAGGCCGGGGCGCGCCAGCGCGCGAACGACCGTGGCGCGATCGCCGGCGCCGGCGGCGCGAGCGTGCTCTATTATTTACGCGGCGCCAAGTTGCGAGAGATCGATTAAAATTACAGGGCTGGGGCGCGGGGAAAGCCGCGTGGGGCCGCGTAAACGTAACGAACTAAGTTGGGACGCGCGACGCCTCGCCCTGCCCCGCCCTGTCCCGCCCTTCGGCGTCCTCGGGGTCGGCACAACGACGCCGCGCCGGGGTCTCCGTGTCTTGACGGGCCCCTGCTCCTCTCCCTGGCCCGGCGTGGCGTGACGCGTTGCCTGTGAAGTCGACGTCGGGCGTTGACGCGCATGGAACAGTACGCGTTTCCCGCGGCCCCTGCGATACACCCGCACCGTTACGAGACACTTGTTCTCTGCTCGGTTGGCGAGTCTAGCGAGGGAAGGAATGTTATTTTCAACTCATTTAAACATACTTGTTCTAAATCAAGTTCACGTGATAAAAAAAGGAACTTTTTCGAATTGCGCACGAGTTTTGGTAATTGCTTAAGTTTGCTTACAAACTGCACGTGACATGCTTACACCACGCTTCAACTAAGAGTATATCGATTTCTCATCTCTGTAGCAACGTGTGCTCGACGGACGTCTCACCGCATCCAACCCAATATTTATCTGCCGTACACATGTGTGTTTCGCCCTGGAAAACTAGGAAATGTTGAAAATGTCTGCCTGAATATTGGTAGGCGTGAGTTCAGAATTTTAAAATTCGTTTCATAGAGATAAAAATAATGTGCATTGAGAATCTATTCAGATACGTGAACCGGAATGTGTTGATCTGAAGAAAGAAAAAGGAGAGTTGTTTCTAAGTACTTTTTCAACTAGTTCATGCTAAATTGCGTAGGTGGATTGAGAACGCTGGCCATCCGTTTGTGACGCAGTGGCTCATTCTTACTTCTGGCGTCAGGATATATGCAAGCCGAAGATCTTCACCAGTCACCATTTATCGCAACAGTTATTTCAGTCTTATCCCAGCTGTATCATACGTTATTTCGAGTGGTCCGTAGTCGACCTCGCGGAGGATCGCTACCCGCGATGCGTCTGCCGTCCCGCGGGTCTGAAGTCTTCAGCGCCACCTGTTCTCCTGGCAGCACCTCTCCGCTTTGCGAGATTGCCTCCGATTTCCCTCTGGCGGGCTTCCGTTTTTTACCTCCCACTGCCCATAAAACTCCGCGCAGTCCTTGGGAACGCCTCGCCTGCGCCTGTGCGAACGTTCCCGGCGTGCAGAGTTGCTCTCCTCCGCCTCGCCTCTTTCTCTGCCCCTCTCCGCTCCCGCCACCGTTCGCCCCGCGCCCGGCGCGTGCATCTCTCCGGAGGGCACTCCCGGGCGCGCATGGATTAGTTTCCGCGGCGACGGGCTGTGCGGAGGCGTGGACGCGGGAGGGCGCGTTGCGGGAATCGTGGGTCAAGGGCTCCCGACAGAAATTACCCGGCGGGTTCAACTCTCGCTCGAGTTCGCGGAAACAAGGCGCCCCCGCCGCCGTTGCATTGAGCGCGCTTCCCCGATGTTGCGAGGCGCCTCTCGCGCCCCTCCTGTTGGCCGTGGGATTACTATCAAGATCCGCCACAGTCAAGCGTTCCGAGTTGGGCTCTTCTGGCCCTTCTGTTTCCTCGTAGGGTTTTGACGGATCACTGCTGGTAGTCGATGCCGTGCAACCCGAAATTTTCCGGAATGGTGGATTAATTGTACTTGTAGGCAAATTCTACAGTTTCGGAATAGTTTTCGTTATATATCTCTCTCTTCGTTCTTTTCATGATTAATTTTTAGTGATCTACGAGTGGTCGAATCCGTTGTTCTTCGCCCTTTGTACAGGGCAGTGATGACATGGAAATATGGTGAAACCGCAATTACTGACGGTGTGACAAATGAACTGCTTCTAACAAATCTATGCGCTTACGTGTTTTTCCTTTAAAATTAGTTACCTGTAAATAATTTGTTTTTGTTTCGGCCTATATTTTCTATTGTTGCATGTGTTATGGTTTTACGTTTTCCTCATCGAAATTTTACGCTGTGATGTATCTCGGGGCTTACAATACGTCAGAAGTGAGTGGCAATGGGGTTGCCAATAACTTGGTGATATCCTTCAATACATACAGTGTACTCAGTAGTGTGATCTTGCTTTTCACTATTCTTCTTTCAACGCTTTCTTTTATTCGTATGTGATAGGTTTGCATTGTATGTTTTCGTATGCCTTTGGGTACAAGACGTCATTGAAAACGTATTTTTTACTTGAATGGAATTCTTCGTCTTCTAAGTTCCAATATTCATCCACCCTTCCACCATTTTGGTTCACCTGCGGCATTATGTGCAAATGCACGTAGCATCTCAAGAAGAAACGGGATTGCCCTGCCGGCAAGGAGGGTAGGTAGGGCGCCGGCGCCGGCCGTGCACTGGGTCAGCGATCCTCCAGTCGGGCAGGTCCTGCCGGTCGCGCGGCATGCGCGCCTTATATGGGCGGCGGCTTTGGCGGTCGGACCGGACGAGAGCGCGGCCTGCGAGGACGGCGGCGGGGATTCGCGTCGCTCGACCCACGGAGGCTCCGCGGACGCCATCCCCGCGCCGCGCCGGGCTGCGTCGCGTCGCCTGCCGCCTGCCGCGCGAGCACAAAGGCGCCGTTATGCGGCTCTCGCGTAATAACTGTACCCCGGCCCCGACCGCCACCAGCCCTGCCGGCTCGTCTGCCGGCGCGCGCGCGGGCGCGGGCGGTCAAGGTGATGCGCGGCGCTGCAGCGGAGAGAAAGGATTCGTTCGCGCGTCCCGCTGGCGCGCGGGAGCCATTACAGGCCACTCAACTAAACTGGCAGCTGCGTCGGAACGATGCTGTAGTAAATTTTGTCTGCGAATTTGGTTTTTACGGCTTTAAAATGTTTGTGTTAAACGCTCAATGGAGAACGAATCGCGGCCTAGAGCAAACACTGAGAGGCGTCAACGTCACTGTATTGATGAAAAGGACGGTAATCCTATCTGAATCATCCATTGAACGTTCGAATTATAGTTGTGGAATTTGGGCTTTCAATATCGTGCAATTAGATCCGCTTGAGTGAGTCATCAGCTGATGCCCCGCAGCGCTCGCTCACACGTGGCGTCGAGGCGGAGGTTAGGGAAGGCGACTGGATGAGCGGGTCCTCGCGGAAGAAAGTTTCTGGCGAAAGAAGCGCGTTGCTTCCCCTCCGGTGGCGCTTCGCTTTTGAAGGTGCAACTCGAATCCTCCTCCTCCTCCTCTTCCTCCCGCTGGCCCGTCTTTTGATGGCTGCGCCCGCGCCGCTCTCTTTCTTTGAAAGCCGCTGCAGGACGCAGCCGAGTTGAGAAACTGAACTTCATTTCGCAGCGCAGTGCGTCGCTCGGGTCTGCGCGATTTTGGGTGTCCTAAGAAAGGAGGGGGTGTTCTAGTAGTCCCAATGCGATGGAGATACATGCGAGCAAAACGCAGTTTTAAATTGTGTTGCCAGAAAACTTTACTTCGTTAGCTTTGTAAATTGTCATAGATATTGATCGAGAGTCGTATTGCAAATGGTTTTCTTGAGAATTCGTTTTTAATGAGTTTTCCCAGATTTCATTCTTTTTTCGTTTGCACAACGTGTCGTATTCTTTTGAGTATGAAATGAAGGGAAAAACTGAAGTATATGAATTAAAATAATGTTGTTTCCTTTCCTGGAAGAAATGAGAATTGGGAGTAAATACTACTCATTATTGATTTTATTTTCCTAAGTTATTAGAGGAGGCTGTAATATAATCGTCGATGGATATTTCTGACAATATTGATTCTAGGGATTTGTACTGCAATTGTTCTCTAATGAGCACAAACAAATGCTACTCTGTAGAAGATCTAACAGAACATCTCTGATGAAATCTACAGGATTCCTTGCCAGCTACTCTTCTTTTCTAATTATTATTCTTAAATGAATGCCAACAGGAGTTCACATTTTTCATTTAGCATTTCATTTTTGACTTGTTAAATGATCTCTTGCTGTCCGAGTCCTTTTCTGCTTGTTGATATTTTTCATTGTGTCGTCTCAGTTCAGTCAGCTCATCTGGAGGCTTTGGCTCGTAATGCATTCCCGAAAGCTCTCCGTGTCGAATTCTCGTTCCGTGAAAAGCGAGCGCGCGGCGGGGCGCGTGGGACGCGGCCGGGCGGAGCATTGCGAGAAGCCTCTGAGTGGCGCGCGGGCGTAATCCTCGGCGCACCTTCCCTCCGCGGACGCGCTCTGTTTGGCGGCGCTCTGCTTGCGGACCGCGGCGTTTTCCGTCCGCTTCTTCGCGCGGCGCCCTACTTCGAGACGCGACGGACGTCGACACGGCGATCCTCTCGCGTCCTCATCACCCGGCCGTTGGAGCGAGTCGGGGGAGAACGCTGGCTTGCAGGCCCAGCGTCGTATCGTTTTATCTTGAAAGCGGAGAGATTACCCTTTTATATATTCATGTTTGTTTTTATTATCGCAAACATTCATCCCTGGAGTAATTAACTGGGAACAGAATAAAAAAATCTATGTACCATAAATCATCACGTGTCAAGAGAAACGGTGCCGTTCGGTGCCGTGGTTCAGTCAATAAACCGTGACAATAGTAGAGCAAAGTTAATGGTGCCATTAATAATCGCGGCATCCCGAGAATAGGGGTGGAGTCACGTGGCATTCCCCTACATCCTTTAGGGCCCCGCCAGGTGTCCGAGTGCAAGATGGCGACTGCGGAGGGTGGGCAGGGCGAGGCGCGGGATCGATGGGGAGGAAGTGGGTCGCTTAGAGCGAGGGGGCGGCGGCCTCGTCCGCAGCCGGCGCCCATGGATGCAGCGACACCAACAGGTGGCGAAGGCCGGCCACCTATCGATTCCTCGTCCGGGAGCCAAACGTGCCGCCGGACGGCGGGCGGTTTTTGCGACGCCCTTTAAAGAGAAAAAGAATTCTGTTCCACCGCCCTCCGTACCTTCGCGGTCACCCCAGAGGCGAGGAGGTTCCAATCGGAGCGGAAGGATTCGGACATTTTTCGACACGACCACAAAGTCTTGGGTGAGACCGGTGCTGTATGGTGTTCGCGTTGACGAATGGGCGGTGTTGGACGACGTCTGCGCGCCGGCGTCTTCGAAGCGAGCCGAGAGCGGGCGGCGGAGGCGGCTGTGTGGCGGCGTCGCGCCGAGCCTCGCGCGCCCGCCGCGGGCAGCGCTGGAGTCGGCCCCCCCCGGGCGGCGGCGGCAGCGTCGGCTGCTCGGCGCGGCTGCCAGTCGAGAACTCGCCGCGCGCACGGACCGTCTCGCCGCTGCGGCGCGCGATGTAGAACGACGCTCGCGATCGCGGCGCCGCAGCTCGGGAGGGCGCGCGCCACGCGCCCACACGCCCACACGCAACGCGCCCCCTTGCGGGCCGAGGGACCCCCGTCGCCAGCACACGACCAGCGACGGTGACAGCAGTAGGAGCAGCAGCAGCAGCGACAGTGCGAGTGCGCGTGAGGAGGGCGACGCGCCGCCCTCCGGGGCTAGTGAGGGGGCGAGTGGGGTTGGGGTTCGGGGAGGGGCGGGGAGTGGTGCCTTCAGTGACGGACGCAGCCCGGCCCATGGTGGTCCTGGAGAGCGCGTCGCCGGCCGGCCCCTTGGCCGTAGACGCGCTCGACCCGTCGTCTCCTGCGGGGGACGCGCACGCCGCCGCCCCGCCGTGGCCACCGCCGCCGCACCGCCCGCGGCCGCAGCCGTCGCCGCGCCCCGCAACACCATGAAGCTCGTGCCGAAGCGCTTCATCAACCTCCACCAGTGGCTGGGCCCGCTGTGCGCCAAGCAGCTCAAAGAGACGCTGGTGAGTGCTCTGCGTGTGTCAGTGCAGTTCGCGGGGCGGCGATCTGCCTCTTGTGGGCGGCCGTCGTCCGCTCCTCGCGCCCACCTCGGCGCGCGGTTTCGTAAGCGCGCCCCGGTGCGCTGCCGGCGTTGCCGTAAATAACAACTTTATAACTCGGCGTTGCGGCCTTCGACGAGAGGAGGAATACTGGCGCCTGTCGGCATGTCTTGACGAGAAACATCCATTTCGTTTCTGGTTGTCTAGTTCACATGACGAGCATCTTCAGCCACACTCGGTACTGTGACATCTTTTCCTTTCAAGGAATACGCTTAAGGATGTTGTTTTCCGCTTTGTGTGTCTTCGGAGCTAAAGAGATGTCTGTTTTTGCTGTGCGTTGTATGATGACTCGATGCGTAGGCTTCTTGATGTTCGGTGAAGCGTCTCTGACACGTCTCTTTCCAAAAAAGTGCATGTTTAAGGGGAGGGAATCAAAATAGAAGATGACATCAGTTAAAATATGCTGTTCGAAAAGGCCGAACCCGGTGAGTCCTCTTTACGTATGCTAGTAAATTCATTGTACATATTTTATTTTGTTGTGGAGTCTCTTCTAATTATTAACATTCGTGTGTCACATGCGCCTTTGCCTGTAAATAAAATGTGTATCATGTGAAACAAAATTGATGACATACCGTTCAATACGGCATGTTGACCTGTGAAAGAGGTTCCATTCTAGTTTCTTTTGCTTTTCGAAGGTGGATAATCATGAGAGATTAGATTGCTGATAGCTTCGTCATCGAGTTACGTGTGTGTCGCTGTCAGGTTCACTAGCCTCCTCTTTCCCAACGGCCGTGGAACTCGTAGGAATTGGGGGCGGGGACACGGTTTCCCGCGAGCTCAGCACCTGCTTCGCCGCTCCCGATTCCGCCCTGACCCGCCTCCTCCCGCTCCCTTCCGACGCCGGCGTCTCCGCTGCCCCGGCGCCCGCGCGCTGGATAAACAACAGACGGCGTCGGCGCGCGGGGGCGGGGCGGCGCGGCGCGGCGGCCCGGGGCGAGTGTTAAATATTCATCGAATGGAAATGAAGGTGGTGGTGGTGGCGGCGGCGGCGGCGGAGGTCCTGGCGACGGCGGCAATTAGCGCTGTTTTACACGCGTTAAACGCGGGGAACAGTTTTCCCGAGGAAGAGCGCGCCCGCCCGCGCTCCGGAAGCGGACGGCTTCGCGGGGCTCCCGGGGGATTAGCCGCGTCGCCATCAGGCCGGCCGCCAGCGCCCCTCCCCCTCCCAGCTCCGCATCGCTCCGTCAAACTCGCTCCACTCCTCGAGAGATCCTTTCCCCCCCGCTCGAGCTTTTTCGTCGTTCCGCCGCCCTGAGCCGGCGCGTCTCGTCTTCGCCGCTTTCCCCGGGCCAAGTCGATAGATCTCTTGTCGGTTTTTTACCCGAAATTCAGTTTGTGGTGCGGAGCACGCTGAACCAGGGATCTGAAAGTTCTGCGACAAGGTTTCTGAACTTCGCTAAAGTAATTTCTCACTCCTTATTTTTGACCAGTATTGCTTTGGTGTACGATGCAAGATTACTCATTTCTAAAGGTTCTGTTAAATTCACTTAATATTGGTTTACCTCTCTTAATCACGCTCTCACATTATTCTTAAACCTAATTCAAGAACATGAGCGGAGGAGCAAACGAGAATTTTACTTAATTCTAGAAAATATAACGGGCCCCTGCAAGAAACGCGGAGCCCCGAGGAAACGAGTTCCTCGACCCAGTGCTGACACGCTCCAGACGCGACGTGATGCCGCTGCGCTCGGTCCTCCTTACCCCGCCCCCGCCCCGCCCCCTCCACGCCGTCGTTTCGTGTGCGGGTGGGGGCGCGCGCGGAGCGACGACCTCTCCCGTCGCCCGCGTCGCTCATTCAGCCGCTTTATGGTTATGTTCGATAGGCCGCTCGTCGTAACGGTTTTTATGCGTTGATAATAATAACATGAGTTCATGGCGTCATACCGGGGCTCGGAGAATGGGGTTTTATCGCCGGCGAGCTGTAGGTAAATGATAGTTGGCGAGCTGCTGCACCAGCATCAGCAGCGGAGTTCTGGTGCAGCTCGGCGTGGGGCGATCTGTAGGGTAGCGGTGAGCGCTCTGAGAATCCATTGTATATCTGGGGTCGACATCAGTGCCTTCGCGAAACGTTCCCTCGACATTGTCCCGTTTCTTCAGCCTCTGATTCCATTAACAATTCCAAGTGGACGAGGGAAGATCGTGAAGATATGCAGGACAACTTACCCCGAGTTTATCTCGGCCACTTATTCAACGTAGTAACTTGCGAACTTCTGCGACCACCACAATCTATATCAGTATTCATTCTTACATCTCCATTTACTCCGTCTCTACACCTTTACTATCTCCCCAGCCATTTATTTGCTATTCCAACTAGACTGTGGAGTCTCAGGTACAGAATCATAATAGCGTTGCCCAGCGCTGGGACCCGGCGTGGCGTGCAGCGTCAGCTCGTCGAGCCTCGCTCCTCCGTCAAACGGGCGTCCTCGCCCCGCCCCGCCCCCCGCCCGCCCTGCCCCGCCGCCGCGCGCCCCCCCGCCGCCTCGCGGCCACCGCGCCGAGCGCGGGAGTAATCGCTGCGCCGCGCGAGCACTTTCCTCTCGAGGGCCCTCGAAGCGGCGAGAGAGGAGTCGAGCTGTCTGTCGGGCGGCGGGCCGCAGCGCTGTGCGCTGGCGTGCGCCCCGACCGTGACGCGGGAGGCGAAGGGGCGCAGCCGGGGGAGGGCCCTCGCCGGCTTCGCCGCGCCGGCTTTGCAGCGCCGCCAGATTATCTAGTATCAACCACGCGCATCTTTGAGCAGGAGGTTTCCCAGCGAAAATGCTGGTCTTTCCGAGTTGAATCTGAGGCAAAAATAAAATGTAATAAACCTTAATCTACGACCAACTGTCATATTTGACACCGACTACATCCTGTGAATGCCGCGTAATTGTTGTTCATAGCAAACACATTTAATGTTACCAGAATAGTAACACACGATTGGATAGAAATAACCAATGATGTGTTAAAAAGATCACTCTAATGATTTGGAAGAAGTAATTTGGTATTGTGAGGACGTTTACTTGCGGACTGATCTTTAGTTACTCTTATTTTATGCATACATCTGAACGTTAGCACTAATTTAACTTAAAAGATGTGAACTTTTCTGATACCTTGTCGTATCGTACTAAATACTGCTACTCGTTGTCTATCCTATCATCGTGTGTGTCTTCTCTCTGCGGGCATTTTTTACCGCCCCGTGCCGCTGCGTACGGCTTTCGCGGAATTCCACGCCTCGCATCACGCGCCTTGCCCACCGTAGCGCTGGCGGCCTAGGAGCACCGCCGAGCTGGCTGCTCTCCGCGGCGCCAGCCCCCCACGACTTCCGGCCGCCAGGAATACCTCCTCCCCCCCCCCCCCGGGCCTACCGCCCGCCCGCAGCCCCCGCCCCGCCGCGCTCCTCTTCCTCGATCCCTTCGCCCTTCGGCCAGGAGATCTCGACCCGCGTTGGACTGGCGCGATTTCCCGTTCTCTCTCTCCTCCGCGCCGCCCAACACACGAGCCGCCTTCCGTAACGTAGATAGTCTGCCACCTGTCGAGTGCAATTCTTGCCTGTACGTGGAATTTGTGGTGGACAGAATTTTCCTCGGGTGTCGTCTTCTTTTTCGCCCTTTTCTCGGGTCTGCTTCCGCTCCCGACTCGCCGCTCGTTCTGTAGCAGCCCAGCGCCCTAGAATCGGCGACGCATCACGCGCGCCCCACAGCGTGGTGGCTAGCTCTCGAGGCCTCTGTCTCTGGTTACCCGTCTGCGAATCCCGTTCCCCGAGACTAGAATTTATGGTAGACAAATCGGATTCGCGGGCGGTTTTTACGGTTCTGTCTTCTCCTTTCGAGCCTCTTCGGGTCACCTTCTGCACACGCCTCCGCGCCCAGCTTGTCGGTCGTTCTTTCTGTCTCAGCCCCGCGGCGCCGATTCGGCTGCCACAGGTGCTGTTGTTTTTCTTTGCTTGCCACCGCAGCCCCGCGCCCCCTCTTCGCCTGACGCGCTGTCCCCCCCCCCCCCCCCCCCCCCCCGCCGCGCCCGGAGTAACTGTGGGTTTTCATGGGCTTTCGCTTGTCAATGTCCGCCATACGCGAAGAATGTCCGCGTTTTTTGTTCTCGTGCCGCGGGGCAGCAGGTTTTTTGTGTCGCCGGCAGCGGAGGCAGTGAGCGATGCAAATGTCGGTTGCCCTTGTGGAAAACGATTTGGAAGCGAGGTGCAGAGTTAAAAACACACTTTCTTTTTTTCTTCCGGTTTCCTGAATACGTTTCGGTAAACGGGTGGAAACAACTAAATAACAACTTAATTTTAAAATGCTAAATTCCCTCCTGTTGTTGATTGGAATGACAAAATCCTGCTGTTCCATTTCCAGATGAGTAGCGGGGCCTCTCGAATAGAATCCCCGTTGCGAATTTATAACCATATTAATGTAATTTTCGAAATATCTGTCCAAGTAATAGCTTGCAAAATTGTCGATCGGAATGTTGCACTTCACATACACTCTAAAAACATTTGTCGAGGTACGTTTTATGCAGTAATGTCCGTTTACCGTTCATACTCGTGAAACTTAAATAGCGATGATATTACCAGATTTTTTTTTTTCAACTGCGCAATTCCTATTCAAATTCGGCACAGTTAAATGCACAATTTGATTATTCTTACATTGTTATGAATTTGCTCAGATGCACGGGCCCACAATTTTCACTCGCATGCTATCTACGTAGTGTAGAGAAATTTTTGTAATGCTGGAGCAGAAAACCGATTCTTTCGACAGAAAAAGCTCGTTTTGTGAGTCCTGTTTTCCGAAAAGTTTGACAATTCTTGTTCCTAAATGTAGTAAATAATTTCTTCTAACGTGTTGTCTAGTCGGAAACCACGTTTTCTGGGTTCTTAATACCGAAATATGGCGTCTGCGTACCCGTCTATGAATAATGGTAGCAGCTAAGGACCACCATAAGGAGGATATTCCCTGATGGATCTGGCCGTAGCGGGGTTAGTGTTGAGGGAACTTTACTTAAGCTACAAAGATATTTTATTAAATTTTCTGCGAACTGGATCTAAAATAGAGCATAAGGTTTTAAAAATGACGCAGGTGCAAATTTTATTGTATACTCCGAATTTTGAAAATTTGGAAAATTTACAAATAATGCGAGAAAATGCGTGCTGTTGTAGCGCCGCGTTGTGTTTTTTGTTATTTTCTGCTACATATTCTTGCTATTAATCAAAGATCGTTACAAACCATTCATAAATGAAGTGTTTTTTTCATTTGGTGAGTGTATTATATATATATATATATATATATATATATATATATATATATATATATATATATGCACATAATTGTAAATTCATCAGGAGGTTTTGTAGTGAAATCCGTATAAGGCTGTGAGCATTTTAAGGATGTGTATCGTAACAAAGGCCTCGAATTCGTTAGCGCCGGCTGAATAAAAGGCGGCAGGGGGGCGAAGGCCTCCACGCCACGCCACGCCACGCCGCACAGTGCGAGAGGCGCGCTAGTGCGTCGGGCGAAATTCTGTTATCCGACCCGATTTAACCCTGCCACAACGGTATCGGGTGGTGCGAGAGAGTGGAAGCACCCCGCCGCTTTAGAAGGTGCACGACGCGTGTATCTCGCGATCGGCATAAACGCGCGTTCTGTTTGGGATGTGCTGGTTCTGATTTCACAGGATCTGTCTAGGAGCTCGTTGGTACGTGTCGTGAGCAGGAAGTAAAATTACGTCGGCACATGGATATTTTACGAAACTCATAATTCGTTCATGCAGTGAAGTGTAATAGTAATGGGGGAAAAATTGAAAATACAATTTTTTGAGTTAATTTAGTTTGCCTCCTTTTCGTTTTTGTTTTGCCTGTTGACAGTTGTTTAATTATATTTCATGGTTTCTGAAAAACAAGACTTTTCGTGTACTCGTATGTTTTCACATTGAGAAAAGTTGAAAGCGTTTTCGTGAATTTTTTCGAGATGTCGTATGTTGCTCCATTGAAATGCGGAAAAGTTGGCACTGGGTGGGCGTTAGGCCTGGCGGGGGGTGGGGGTGCTCGAAAGCCGCGCCCGGCCGTTGACGCGGTCCCTCCGCGTCGGCGCTCAAGAGGCCCGGCCGCGCCTGATGGAGTGGGCGGTGGCAGGGCGATGGAATGCGACGATCGAAGCGGGAGCGTGGGCGGTCAACCACTGCAGCGGCTGCACGGGAGCCACGAATTCTTCTCTCGACGCGCGTCTTGTTTGTTCAGGCTTTCTCTCTAACATCACTGGTGCCGGCCTTGCTCCAATAAATACGTTGTCTTCGTAAAAATAATTAAATGGTAGCCATTTATTCTCCAGATAATTTGGTGTTGATGAGGCATTTTCTTTCGTTCAAGTTGGGGCAATTGCGCAAGGATTTGAAAACCATATACCTCATAGGCTTATGAAATTGGAGTTTTAATGAAATCTGCAATCTAGATGCACTTGAGTTTCATTAAACATACGGTGTGATATTCACCATACGTATTTAATTTTACGTGCAGAGTATCAATGCGAGTGAGATAAATACATTTCGGAGTGAGATAAATACATTGCGAAGCTGTTTTTCTTCTTAGATACGATGATGTATACACCGCAAAGCGAGAAGGCACTTTGAGAATTATTAGCAGTATGGGTTGTCGACTTTAGTGTAAAATTTTAGCGGAGCTCACGGAAGTGTTTGTCTTCTTTTTTCTGCTGGAAGTCGTATTAAATTTCCTGAAATTGCACCATATTTCTCCTGCCGTTTAGTGCACGCTTTCCTCCCCTGGTGGTGTTTTAGTCTAATAACGCGCTTTTATGTATCGCGGCAAATCTAATGAACCGGAGCGCGAAGATAAAAAAGCACATCGAAGTGGCAGGGAAGAAAGATCGTTATCGCGAGGCGCCGACGTCACGGTGCCAAGCACCCGCGTCGGTGTCTTCTCTGCTGAACTGCGCGCCTGCAGTCGCGGCAGTTGAGAGCAGGTGCAGTCCGCCGGTTGTTGTACGTTGCGAGAAAAAGTCCATCGCATCCGGTCACTAAGCACCTCCCGTCTCGCGACGATTAAATGTTTTCCTAGACGAAGAATGGAAGGCGTCGGACCAAGCTTCGTAAGCAGTACATTTAAGTGAAAAGATAAATGAGTTTTCGAACTAGAAACGATCACAGAAGACAAGATAATGGCATAAATCAAGCAACAATGCTCACTTCTGTAATGTCCCATTGCTGTTACCTCCTGTATGTATAGATTATGCATAACCGTGCGGGATAGAATTAATTTGGTCAACATTTAATAATTGTCAACGTTGGGGGTCGGATTTATGTTCACCAATAATTAGTTCGGATTTTTATGAAGTAACGTAGTTTTTCTGGTTCTTTGTTCTGTTTAAAAATTGTGATCTTGGGCGAATAAGGGCTTACCTAACACAGTATCAACATTTTTCGTTACATATTTTGCCAAATTTTTTATTATTATACCAATTTTATTGCAATTTGTTTCGCAAAAAATATTTAATTAGCTTTCTAAAAGCCGAAAAAAATATTTTCAGCTTTTTGTGTTTTTCTTAAAAAAAAAAAAAAACTAAAAAAACCGGCATATTTTTTTCATACACATATTCAGAATTGCGTGCTGAAATCGCGAGGTGTCCCACATGAAGACGCGGTCAGATGTTTGCACTGCTTAAGGGTTGCGCTTTGTACGCGTGATCACTGTGAGAATACTATCTTAAGGTGTAGAAGCATATGTGAGATCGTGCTTATTGATCTTTAATCCTAATGTAATAGAGATTCTGTCGCAGACCTGTAGCACCGTGAAGAAAATGCTACATTTTTTTGGCAGTTATAAATTGATGTGAATATTTAGACTATTCATAATTATTTTTTTGGTAAAATTGTAGAAATTTATTTGTTAAATGATAAATTAGAACATATTTCGATATTACATGTTAGACCACTTTACTTATTTGCTACGTATTAACATTTTCCCTACATTTATGTGCTTATTTGGCCATTTCATGAATTTTGTTCGGACTCATTGAGTTACCGATTTGAAAAATAGACTGGACTCTGTGGACCCAAACGAACCCCGTTTTCCTGTTAAATTCATGTCACTGTGATACAGGAAATGGATAGCTACAATGAACCTTCAGTTACACACATTATAAAATTAAGAATTCTCAAAATGTAGTAAATAAATGAGTCACGATATACGTTTCGAAATGAAATATACCGAATTATTTGCAATTTCCAAAAATATTTTGCTTATTAAGAAACTAGGAAAATGCAAAATAGGATTACAGAAACTTGTGTAAATAAATAGAAATTGGATGTTACATGCACATTTTAAGTGACCATACTATTCCACTCTAGGGAAAATGTACATTTGCATTGAAATCCAGACCATAGTCTCCATTGAAATTTTTTTCTTCCCACACCAACTATATCCTTGTGGAATTCTTTTTTGAGTTGCGAGTACGATAGTGATGATTAACCGGAAGTGCATTTAGAAAAGAAAAAAGTTAGTTTTGGTTTCCAGGAGAGGGCTCGCGCCCCGGTCGAAATAGGAGGCGACGTGGGCGCAGAGAGGAGGCGTGGGGCCCTCGGGAGAGCGCCCCGCCCCTCCCCCAGTCTCCACCCAGCCGCTTCCGCCGCGCGGCCGCCACCGTCCCGCGGGAGGCGGCGATGAATGGGGTCGAATCGCGGGCCGTTAAAAATTCGGCGGGAACAGGGACGGTGGTCGAGGCGAGCGGGGTGGCGCGCCGGTCACCGACCCCGTTTCCACAGGCCGACCACCTCGCGTATTGCTGGGAGGCTCTCATCCCCACGGGCGCGCGACCTCCGCTGTCCCGATTCCACCCCCGCCTTGCCAAAGCGCTCCCCGTCGATCCGCGCGCGCGGAATCGGGCCGCGATTTTGCCCGCGGCGGGGCCCACTCTGGCGGCCGACATCTGTTCCCTCCGCCTGCGCGGTCGCGCTCGCCGCCCCCGCGCCGGCGTTGAAGCGGCGTCGCGTCGAGAGCGGCCGGGCGGGCGAGGGTGGGCCTCTCGGCTGTCGGTGGCCGTGCGCTCTCACGACGGAATTGGCTTTGCAACCGGCGCGCCACGCCCCGCGCTCCGCCGCCGCTGTGGAGGTGTACCTAAAGAGGCTCGTTTGCGATTCGCTCCCTCCTCTTATCTCGCCCCACCCTTCCGTTCCGCCCTCGCCTGGCTTTTGCCCCGAATCCATTGCGACGCGGAGCGCCCGCGTCATCAACTCCCGGTTCGCGAAACGAAGTTTCTTTCGCGCGGGGACTGATTGAAGAGGCCGCCTGGGGTCGTGCATCGCCGACCTAAATTATGTCTGAAACAATGGGCGCTTGTGTAAACTTCGGGAGTTCGCGGACGCAGTCTGCTGCGCCGGCACCGGTTGGCGCATACCCGCGCGGCTCGTGAAGAATGAGGCGATTTAAAATTCCCTTTTGAATCATCTCTGCGGGGAAATTGAGCGTCGCGCGCTTGCATTGGAAGCCATCGATTACGCCGCGTCCCTAAATATGTATGGAGGAGCGCGGGTGGGAGCGCCTCAAGGCGACGGCGACAGGTGCATGCCCCGTGTGCTGTAGGGCGGGGCGGGCCCCGCGAATGCCCGCCCGCGGCGGTCATGCCCGCGGGGCCCGCGCAGCCTCGCTGTCGTCGCGAAAGCTATTCGCTCCTGAATGTGGGCTTGCGTTTACGAGCGTCCTATTATATCACAAAACCAGGCATCTTTCTGAGGGAGTTATGTGGCCTGTGATGAGTATCGTCATTGCAGAAAGCTTTATGATCGGGGTTGTATTTATTGCAGCAAGCGCGCGTCAATAACGTCTAGTCGCTTATTATTTGCGTATCATTAATACTCCTGCATTGCCAGGATCCGATACTCCAGATAGGAGTGATTGCCGATGGGAATTCGGCGGTTCCTTCCTAAACGAGTATTGTAAGTTTCATGTACATCATTGGTTGTTGAGTGATTATAATAATAATATAAATTGTTTTAAATTCTCTACCTGAGAGGAAAGAAAATGAGTTAAAACGTAAATGGCATTTTCAGAGCGTCAGATTGCCATCTTATGTATAAAGATAATAAAGTAAGATGGTAAATTTCCGTTCCTAGGAATGTTTTTGAATCAGTTTTCCCTCTTTAAATTTCGTTTATTTTCTTCCTTCAGTGGAAGAGTGTCTCCGCGTTTGAATCAATTGACGTGGATTTACGAGCCTTTGTGACGCATGCAGTGAAATAACAACGTTTAATGCCACTCTTATATTGCCCATCATAACTTCTCGTAAGTTACATTTTTGTTTATCATTACGCTGAAACGCCTTTGGTTTATGCATCACGGCCCGCTGCCACGGCCAGTGGGATCACGTTGCGCACGTGTGTAGGCGCTGGCAGAAGAGCGGCTGATTCATTGGCGGCGTCTCGCGAGCGTGTCCGGAGCGCGGCATGCGCGGCGCGCCAGCCCTGGAGGCGTGAGCTCAGCCGGCGCTTGCGCGATGCGCCTGGCGACTAACGGGACGGGGCGCGCCGCGGCGACGCAGCGACCCCGCGACCTCGACGCGCTGCGCTCCCACTCGCCTTGTGGCCGGTGCCGACATTTCGCCAGGAGGAAGGCGTTTTGTGGCTTCTTGGCGGTCTTCCTCCAAATCGTATTTTTGTTGCTGACCCTACGCTAGTATAAAATGAATACGACGTGCAGGTTTCGGGATAGCGCGGTTCTGTCACACCAGTATTTGTCATTTTAGCTTGACAGTTTCCCTTTTGTCATTTTCATTTCAATCGTATAATTTAAACAACTGTGAGTAATTTCGTAATCACGCCGCCGCCTTCCTTGTCCCAAGCAACGTCAGTATCAGCAGTAATCCACCTGGCGCGTTGGGATACGCGCGGGCCGCCACCGAGAGCCGTTGAAGCGCTGCATGTGCAGTGGCAAAGGTGTGCAGCGGCGGCGCGCGGTGCCAGAGGTCGCGGTCGCCGCCTCCACACTCGCCTCCGCACCCCCACCCGCCGCCGCCGCCTCGCGTGCAGCCACTGCCGATCGCGTGTCCCCCCCCCCGCCCATTCCCTATCATCGTGTCCGCCCGCGAGACCTTCTCGAAACTCCCGGAAATCTCTGCGTGTCTCGACTTCTTTGTACGCGGACAGCCGAGCGGTTTTTCTCGTCCCCTCGATGCAATCGATTGCAGTGCAGCGTCTCTTCGCTTATGACATGGGAGTATTGATGCGGTGCAGTCACATGCTGTATTTTATAGCTTACGAAAATAGCGATGTACAGAGAGCATCTGACGCTGACGAAGCCGCGAAATGCTATTTTGAAAATTATTTTGCTGTTGATTTGAAGCATTTACTGCCTTTTGTTATTTTAAAAGTAAAAATTACAGGATGTTTCAGACTTGTGAGAATGACGAACGTGAAAGATAGTGAGGAACTTAACAGTCAATAAAAGAATCTACTGTATTGGCAATTAGATGATACCTTCCATTTCATGCTGAGAAAAAGAAAAAAAATCATTTTAAAGAGTCGTATCGTAACTTCGACAAATACCGTTATTTTCCCGTTGAAAGTGAGATTCCTGTCTCTTACTCGAAAGGCCAGTGTGTTATCGGCGACGGCCTTCGCCGAGCATGGAGGCCACTGGTAACGGAGCCATCGTGTTTCCTAAATCGTTTCCCCGTTCCATGCCCGTTCTTTTCCCCCGCGCGTCCATTTCCCCACTCCTCCTTCGCGAAATGGGAGACGGTGAGTGGCGAGGGCCGCCGGGACAACAGCGCCCAATGGTGTGCAATAGGAGAGGCCGCGGGCCAGTTCTCCCGAGAGGCGAACGGGAGAAATTATAAAACGCCGTTAGGCAACACCGGTGCCTGTTTACATGGCGGCCCCGCCTCCGCCGCCTCCTCCTCTGCCGCTGAGTCGCGCGGGAAGACTTCGGAGAAGCGGCCCAAGGAATCAGCGGGAGGAGAAGGGGCGGTCGGCGTGGGGTGGGGGAGGGGCGAGTGCGTAGCGGTGCGCGACGCGTCACCAATCCGGTTTGCGCCTCCGAAGAAAGCGCGCACGCGCACCTGCCGCTGGCGGTGGCGACCTTCGGAGGCGGAGGCTGGCGGGCGCATCTCGAGGACACCATGCTCTCCCGCGCAGCGCCCACCTGATGGCACTGAAGCTAGGCATCTTTCGACTCTGTTTGGAGACTGGGAGCGATTTGTGTGTTTACTGTCTAAGGTCTACGAAAAGCTCAGCTTATAAAGAGAGCGCCTTTTCAGTTGTATATAATTTATAGTTTGTTTTTTTAGAGGGCCTGCTAAAGGTCTTATCAAATATTTCATGACTTTTTAATTAACTTGTCTCATTCTTTTTCACCGTTGCTTATTCATGCATCCAAACTTCATATCCTTAGCTCAGATTCTGCTGGAAACATTTTTGTAATATTGTTCTTTCTATTGCACTCGGAATGGGCTTAATACTTGAACTCTTCTCGGAGACAACTTCAATCGAAACTGTTTAGTGGGCTGTGTAATTGTGTCTAATAAGCGACAGAGGAGGTTAAGAATTAAATTGCAGGCACAGAGCATAGTATGTTTATTAAACTTTCGCTCTGAACGTAATTTTATTGCCATTTGAAATAGTATTTTTTGATTGCCAGTAAAACTGGAATTTTCCCCATATTGTGTTATTGAATTCTTTTCATTATGTTTCGAGTTGCGTAATTAATATTGTCCGTTTCCCTTTGATTTTATTTCGTATTATTTAATTAGTAAAATATTGTTTTAATGAACGGAAAATTAACCTCATGTTTGATGTATTGATGTAAACTATAGATTTTAGTTTAATTGCGATGTAATCTCCCTGTGAAATAACTGTAGTGTGTGTTAAATTTTCAGGGACATGCGATATTAATATTCATTAAAACATGACGTGGCGAGTACGAATAGATAACTGCCACACTTCTGAACTATCATTTGTTTGATCGTTTCTATTTTTACTTATCGTACTTATAGCGTATCCTCTATGATTTGTCAGTTGACCTAACGAATGAAAATTGTGGTAAAGTGTCCGACTTCAGTAAACAAAACGGGGAATAGGACATGCATTGTCGAGTTCGATTTTCAAGAGGCAGATCGGATTTCTTTCTACATAATGCTAATTACATATAAAGTCAAAGTGTACAATTGTCCATTTTCTTGACAAGGAATAGTCACGTGCTGCAATGATTCGTTCGAGATAACTCGCCCTTTTCCGCGGATTTGACATTTGTGCTCACGAGGTTGTGGCTACCGCCGTGAGAAAAAGAAAGGGAAGCCATAGGCGTGCGGGGGGAGGAGGTTCGTGGGCGGCGGTTGACCCCGCGCGGCGTGTGCGGGGGCGGGTGGGCGTGCGGCGCGTGGCGGCCGGGTCGTCGCCCCTCGCCTCCCCCCTGGGGGCGGCGCGCGTGCGCGCTTCCGTCCGCCTTGTATCTCACGTCCCCCATCCTCGGCTTCTCGGGGGGTTTGCCTGGAAATCGGAGCGCCGTGCAGCTAAGCGGGGAGCGTCGCCGGCCGGCCCTGCGTGGCGCAAGCGCCGTCCGTCGGTCCGTCGCCGGCGCGCCGGGGCTCATCTGCATGCGACACACCGCTAATTCCCGCGCGGCGCTTCCCCCCGGTCCCGCCCCCCCCCCCCTGGTTCACGCTCCCACGACCGGCCGCCGCGCTCGCGAGGAACCTGTTGCTACGCCCTGTCTTTACCTTCGCTTTTCCCACCTTCCTGGCCTCTCCGCGCACGCTCCACTCGCGTCGCTCGTCGCACGCCACCCCCGCTGCCCGCAAATATGTTTTATGGGCTCATTCGCGCGCGTCGAATACGGTTTTCTGTGACATTTGTTTCGCGGCGGCAACGCATCGCGCGCTGGAGAGCGGCGCCCTTTTCTGGCGCGACGCCGCGTCCGTATGGACCACCAGCCCCTTTCGACCGAAAAAGCCCGTGAGCCTGTGCACGCGTGCGGAATGTACGCCAAACAGCGGTTCATTTGTTCCCGGTTGTATTATATTAAATAACCGTATGAAGCGAACCACCGCACTTGTGTGGTGCACGAAGCCACAATGGTCTCAGGGCATGCAATATATACAATGTTCATAACAAGTTTAAATCCCTTTAGTGCTGCGTGCTGGCGATACGTAACGGTGTGTTCGGAGAGGTGCGCAAAGGCTGCTGCACGGCTAATTCTCTCGTGTGCCGTCAGGCCCCGTCATCCCGCTTCCATGGCTTCTCCTTCCTCCGTTTTCCCTGTTCTCCCTCCCTTCCCTCGCTCCCCTCTCTCTCTGGATTACGCGGCCCAAACGCCCGATCTCCCGGTCCGCTTTAACACCCCTTGCGTCACGTGCAGGGCGCGGCCACGTGCGTCGCGCAGCAGCAGGGGCAGCTGCTGCCGCTGACGAGCGCTCCAGACGCCTGCCACGTGCTTTTCGAATCAGAGCGAAGCCGCCCCGCCGCTCTTGACGAGAAAACTCTTACCAACGTAACTATATACATGCTTCAATTATTTCAGAGGAGCTTAAATGCGTTAAGTTCCGGAATTGTATATATTTTCCGAAGTATCGTAAGTTTTTTAATAAGCACTATTTTCGTGCGCGTTCTATTAATGCTGCTTTGTGACCTTCACGCTTCTTACTCAGAAACGTATTGCTTCAAAGTGTTCTAAAGTAAAATCCTGGCAGTGACAGCTGCAAACGAGTTGGTTTCAGCATTTTTTTGGACCACTGACGGTTGTGACTCACCCGACGTCTCTGCCGCCTATTCTCGATGTGAGGGCCACTCGTAGCTAAGAAGAGCAGCGAGAATTGATTCTGTGAGTGTCCTATAGGAGCATAATCTTAAAGAGACCACTTCAATGCTTGTAGATCTCGCGCGTACGAATGTAGGTGAAGGTCCGTGCTATGAAAATAGAGCGTTTTCTGAAACGGGAATCGAATTGTCGTGCGCGGACGCAATTTCTGCGACCGCCCTTCCCCGGCGACGGGAACGGCGAGTCGCCTGGATGTTGGGAGGCAACTCACGTCCTGAGCGCTTTGTGCATTGTGCCCCGCGGCGCGGCGCATTCCTCGCCGACGCCGACGCCCCGCGCGGCGCCGCGGGCGGAGGTCTCTTTTTTGCTGCGCTGCTGCACGTGTTCCTCGGAGCGATACCCGTGCGAGCGCTGCCCGCGCTCATCCGCGCCGCCTCCCGTCCACCGGCTTTTTGCATCCTCCCTCTGCGCTGCCCCCTCTTCCCGTCTTCCCCAACTGTCCCGTCGCTCTGCCCCCCCGCACGGCGTGTGCTCCGCAGTCGTCCGCCTGCCCCGCCCACGCACGCCGCCCACTCCTCTTGACTGGGGCGGCCCGCGCCGCGCCGCGGAACGGCCGGTCGCCGCCCGCCCCACCCGCCGCGCACAATCGCATTACGCCTCTTTAAAAGGGCGGCGTGGGCGGGGCAGCCCGGAGCGGGCGCCTCCGGGGCCAGGCAGCGCGCGACCCGCGAACAAAGCGTCGGCGCGAATGTTTAAACGTGAGGGGGGCGGGCGGAGAGGACCGCGAGCAACGAGTGCGGGCCGACGCGCGACGCGACCGCTCGATCAGCTCCGCCCCTTCCCTCCCCCGCTTCCCGCGCTGGCGGCGCCGCCAATTGGTTCGCGTTAATTATGCCGGGGGGGGGGGGGCTAGCGCTCCCGTCTGTGTCAGCGCGGGCGCACCCGGGATTTGCCGTGGCGGCCGCCGCCGCCGCCGGTACATGGCTCGCGCGAGCTGTTCCCGCGACGAGCCCTTTAACCACTCGCCGCCGGCTTCGCCAAAGTGAATTCGGCCGCGGTGTAATGAATTGGAGCAACTGTCGCGCGCGGGCGCCCGCTGCTTGGTGGGGAAAACTGTTGTGCCGAAGCTCCGAGGGCTTTTCGTGCGGTCAAATTTAAATCTAATTAGTGTGACGTAAATGGGTTCAGATTACGATTTAATACAATTGTTTGGGAGCGACCGCTGCCACACCGTTAAATCTCCATCAGAAGCGCGAGTGGGGCACGCCGTTGGAAGACACACAACGGACTGTTTGTTCCGGATAAACCCACTAGGTAGTAAAAAAGGAATGAAATCTCTTCCACCGTGTGTAAAGAAGCTCCTCGTCCAGTCCAGTTCATTGCAAACGGATGATCTAAGTTAAAAGACCATCCAAGCGAGGGACATGTGAAATACGTACGTATGCTGTTCGAATACAGTCTATTGGACGGACGTGTTGCTTATTAGTAGACGTGTCATATTACAGAATTTTCACGTTGCATCTCCATATTCTCGTAAATTACATTTGTGATGTTTGTATGTTGCGGTAGTTCATTGTCGGAATTATCACTATATTCATCTCGGGAGTAAATCAGGCGAAGTGGTGTTGGAAATCGGAATGAAATGTAAATAAGTGATATTGCCTTAACAGAGATATTTTTAAATGTATATTCTATTTTTTTGCTAGGTCAATTTCATGTTATTATGAGTGGCGATTCAAACATTAAAGTAAGTTTTACTTTATTGTGCTGGGATTATTAACGATGCGTGATAATGAATGGACCCAGCTGGGGGGGGGGGGGCAGCTAATCAGAAGCTTGGACTTATAGACAAACTGTAAGCGGAAATAATATATTTCGTGCACTGCTTAGACGTTTATTATTGTCATCTGTAGGTTCGGGAGCTGTGTTGGAAAGGAGTCGCGAACCTTGCAGCAGCGAAGTGTCCCGTTGTTGGCTGCTCGCTTCTGGCGTTGTCAGTCTGCGCGCGTTCACCACCCCCTCCTCTGCCCCGGGCCCCGTGCCCCGCCCCTTGCAGCGCCTTGACCGATCATGCGGAATGCCGAGCGCGCTTCTTCCACACTCGCTCGCACTCCGCCGCCTCCTTTCCTGGAGTGCTTGCCAGCTGCTTCGTATGCTCCTCGGGGGTGTCCATGACCAACGCGTAACCCCTTCCCTCCCTCCCCCACCCCACCCGTCATCCTCTCCGCCGCGCGTACTGTGAAATGAAGGGTCGCGAATGGAAATGGCCGATTCAGTGAGCTGTCGGTTAAACATGTGTATTGAAACATTAATATTGCTCGTGAAATTTCAAAGCCGATCTGTTTGAATTATTAATTCATAATTTTGTAATGCAACGTTTCGCTGTACGATTTTTAATGTCGCTCTTTGCAGTTGCGTATTTTTTGTTCTCTCGAAGCTATGAATGAATGCCTAATAATGGGATGAATAGATGCAGAACTTCAAAGAAAAGAAATGAAAAAAAAAAAAAGGTTTTGGACATTCGTTTTTGAATAGTTCTGTCAATTTCTATTTTTGAAGAACAATAGATACTTACGAAATAGTTTTGTTCTTAGAGTGATTAAATTGTGTATTATGAGTGTGTTCATTAAAGTCACAAATTATCATATCCGTCTCTTCTTCTGTCCTTAGAAAAAATTAGTAGAAATAACAGTGAATTTTAGGGAGTGTTTCTGTTCACCATATCACCGGGTTAATAGAATCAAGGTTTTTTAAGTTCCAATATGCAAATTTAACAACGCATGTTGCAATTTAAAAATAAATGTCATGAATACGCTTTTAAGTGCGTACTGAAAACTAGTTTACTTCCGCATAGGTGCGCGTGAAATCATGATTTAGCTCGCTGCTATTAACTGCGTCTTCGTGCGCTGACCGCGTCTGGCTCGCGCCGAGCGAACCCGCTCGCGTCAGGTCTGGCTCGGTTGGGTTCGCCCGACGTTGACGGCGGGATTTGCCTAACAAAAGTGCGCGATGACGAGACCTGGCGGGGCCGGCAGGTGTCGGGGAGGGCAGACGGCAGCGCCGTGATGGATCGCCTGCCCGCCGACGAGCGCGCACCGCTAATAAATTGGCAAGGCGACGGTGTCGGGCGCCGGGCGGGGCGAGTCAAGGAGCAGCCCGATTTGCAGGCCCGGGCTTAATGACCGCAAAGGCTCCTGCTTCGTCGGAAAGTGGGGTCCTCCTCGTACTTTGCAATTTTCACATTCATTTTTTTTGGAAGGGTGGTTTGAAAATATTTTTAATTAATACAAGTAATGAATTTAAAGTTGTTTTTTCCCTGGACACTTCAACGCTGCATCGTGTGAAGAGGACTTTTTTTTAAGGATCAAATCAATTAATAGACAGTAAATTGCCAGAAATGTTATGCTTTTAAACAATGATTTTTTATTATATTACCATTTTTTAAGGTCTCTATTTTAGGAATTTACTCCTATACTGTCATTCAATAGTTCTTAACCTTGCGTGCCATTCCGTAACGCGAATGATCGCGCGGGCTACGTACGTAGACCAAGTTAAATAACAATACTTAGCGATTGTGAGTGGTGTAAAAACATTCTGAATTATTGTGTAATCTCAAGATATTTTTTTTAATATGACGCGAAAGCCATTAAATATTGTATTGACATTCATCACGAGTCATTCAGCAGTCGTGATAATCGCGTCAGTGCAGCATATGACGTTGAAAATAAATTGTCTTTCGGATTGCCTCCACAGTGAATGGGTATTACCACCACACTAAACTCTCTTGCGTCAGCAAAAATAAAATATCTTGGTTGCAGGTGAAGCCCGCGCGAGAAGATTAAAACATCTTACTTAATCCCCATTTATGAGATGTAGCGCTACGGTTGTAGTCCAATCAAACCACTCTTCCTTTTTCATTTACCTCATACACTCCTAGGCGGCGACTAGAAGTGTTGTTCTCTGCCACGTTTACCGAATTCCGATTGGTTTCCCTCTAAGCTGTCATGCTTAGTTTGGTCCACGACCGCTACAGATCGCCTTGGCTGCTGTTGGTCTGAACACTGATTCTCCTGAACGTTGCGCATCCGACTTCTAAATTGCTGCAACGAAAGGCGTGATGCTGAGTAACGCCGTGCGCCTTAAATCTCTGTCATTTGCAGCTTCCGAAGCCTTTTTTTGGAAAAAATCGGCGGGGTAATTTTCAACCGTCGTAACTTGGGTTCGTAGAGATTTAATCTGCCTCTTCTCCCTGCCCCTCCCTCCGTCGCGGCTGACACGCCTCGTCGCCGTCGCCGCAGCCGCTGGGCGCGCGCGCGGGTGTGTGTGGCGTGGGGCTGCCGCTAATTGATTTCCGTAGGGAGCGGGGGCGCCTCGCCTCCCCAAGGCGCTCTTCACCCTCCTGCCGCATCTGTCGGGGGATATCGCTAATTGTAGAGCGCAGGGCGCGATTCGACAAGGCCGCGACACTGTCTCTCGTGCGGTTGATGCACCGCGTGCTGGGGAGTTTACCCACTTCGACTGATGTCCTCTTGATGCTTGCCATCAGTATACATTGTTACAAATGCCCCGTAGTTCGCGCTGCCCTGTATTGTGTGATTGTAGAATCTTACTTTTAATACTAGTATGTCGATTGTGTTGAGTGTAAACTATTAGGCCAATACATTTTCTGAAGAAAATTCTGTAATTTCGGTTTCGAATACTCTAAAACGAATGGATAAATATGATTTGACATTGTTCATTTGCCTTATGTTTAATAGTTCTGAGAAGAATGCGGGAAAGTTTTGTGGAATTCGTGATTAAACTCCGGTGGTCTTTTCAAGACCTATAGTGAGCTATCGCTTTTTCTCATCTCGTTTATCCTCAATCACTGCTGATGTGAGCAGGAAATACTGCATGTTATTTAATATCTACGTAGATAACACTTAATTTGTTTTGAGTTCTGGAAGATCTCGGCCAAGTCGCAAATGGGTTCAGCATCAATTTTTTTTAGTATTCTCCAGTGTGTTTTCTTGTAATTAGAACGTGTCTCTGGTACCGTAATTTTTTCTTAAGATTACACATGATTGTTGCCGTTGAAGGTGCATTGCGCACTCGCTTTACGCGCGTTCTGCTTGAGGTCAAATTCATTTTGCCGGACTGAAACCAGTTAATAAACCCTGTCATTAGTTATGCCATTAAAAAGTACACGAGATTCTCCTTTTTGAGTCCGCTTCCATACGAGACACCGGGTTTTAATAAAACTACATAAAAGAGCGCTCCCACTTCCGCAATAATTCTGCGTTCATTACATCACGCGCAACTCCCGCTGGGCGGAATGTCGGCGCGCGGCGTCGCCTGCCCCGCAGCAGCCCAGCGCCAACGGGACCCGGGCTTCCTTCCCTGCGCAGTGGCGCGTTCAGCACCACCGCTCCGACCCGACGCTACTTGCCTGCGCACCAGTGCCGTGGAAATCCACGCGGTCGCAATTTTTGGGGGTGTTCCCTTCTACCTTTCAGACCTGTCGCCTAAAACGCTCGCAATTGTGACATTTTTCGTGTAGATTATCGAGTTGCCTTTGAATTGGACTGCATGTGTAATCCGGTGAGTAAATGCACGCATCTTGTCTCTTTGAGTTGAGAATAAGCGAAGTAATCACGTCACGAGGCGTTCAGAAAAACGGACGAATATTTCTTCCAAAAACCTCCACGTTCGGATTGTTGCTAGACATAGTCTAAATTGTTATTTTGTGGGCCTGGAATATATTGTCATACTTAGTAATGCATCTATAACTGCCTATTTGCATTCTCCCGCAATTGAACAATTTTTCAAGCAGCGAAATGTATGACTTTCCGGATATGATTTTTGACAAAGATGAGTCACTAGCACAAAATATATGGTGACACCTAGGTTCGTGGAATTACTTTTGTTTCGAAAATGTTAATTCCGAATCTCTTGAATCATCCGCGATAAATGAATGCCCCAACAGCGTCAAGAGTGTAGAAACATATCTTGGAGCTGTTCCTAAATCCCACTTTTCCCTGCATTGGGTCGTCACTAATATTCTGGGTTGAATGTGTAGAGTATTTATCCCGCGAACTTTTGAATTGCTTTGGGTCGCGGATTACGAGTCGTAAACCACTGTGCGTCGCCGCCCTCGAGGCCGCCGCCGCCGCGTTGCCCGCGGGCGCGCCGCGGCGCACCGAACTTCCGACTGGCGGGGGCGGGGCGCCGCCGCCTGCGCGCGGGGGTTGGGGCGGGTTTAAAGGCGAGCGCTCTTTCCGGGCGGAGCCGCTCACCAACACATCGATCGCCGATCGAACGCAGGTGGAGTCGCCCCATGCACCTCGAGCGGCGGCAGCGGCCGATGGATGCATGTTTGGATCAATGCGTGGGCCCGGATTTCACGGTGGTTTTCCTCGAACTCCGGTGCATGGTTGCCACGGTGCAATTGTGGATGGCGTAATTCTTGAAAATCTTATAAAAAAAAAAAAAATTAGACGTAGGTTTTTGTACTTAGTGGCAGTACACGAAACTGCGATTACAGTTTTGGATTAAATTGAAGGGCGGCTTACACAGCAGTTAACGATTCCTTGTTCTGCTGGGTTTAGAAAAATATATGTCGCAATGCGACAGATTTATTTCCAAATTGAAGTGTGAACCTTTTAATAGTGTGCGGAAAATTAATTTCCACGCTGTACGAGAATCGTGCTTGCAAAAAATGTCTTCTGTATATTGAATTGTCTTTTCTTTGTAGTCAGCGCTATTTGGTCTGAATGCGACTCATTTCTATCGCTCGTGACCTCCCCGTCAAGTCTATTGCATATTCTTTTTATCAGGGTTGATGCTATTACATATGTAACTAACTCTGCTGGTGGCATTTAGAGAGAAGGCGTAATAATTACGTTGTGCATGGACATGGCTGACCTTCAAAGAACTCATGAAACCGTCCTCAGAGCGTAACTACTTTCTTTTTCATGACGGAAGGCACCCGCACGTTCTCCGCCCGTCCCTCGCGGCCCCTTCAAGTCTTCCATAGCGTTCTGAATAATTGACGGCTCCGCGCCCGCCAGGAGCGCTCCGCAACGTACGCATGCCTCCTGTTTCGTGGGGCCCGTTGACCTTTGCGCCCCTACTTCGGCCGTGTGGCCCACTAAGGGCGATTGCGGCCACTCGTCTCCCGCCGGCTCTGCGAACAGCCTCCGCGAACTCCCGCTCGGCAGAAAAAGGACTCGCAGTGGACGTTGCAAAACGAGGAATTTCCTGACGTCGCAAGTCCCACTGGGCAACGTCGCCACATGGTCACGTGACAAACCATGCTCGAGAGCGAGCATAGTTGGACGGATTTTCCTCTGCCGACGTTTTTAAAAATGAACCTTCTTATCGAAAAAAAATATTGCGTAGAAGTTTTAAATGCACAACGTCTCTCGTTCCACTTAAAAATAAATATTTGTATACGACTAATAATCTTAAGTAATATAAATTTTGTTCAAGTGAATGTTTCTCATATATCATGTTAGTTCATGGAGGAAGTTCACGGTTAGGCTTGAAAATAAGGCACAGAGCTTTTTCTTTCCTGTTTAGAACTTCTAGAAACTTTAAGAGATTCTTCCACAGCCGAAAACAACCCTGCAATCACAGCTTCCATTGCTTCGGTTCTGACGAGAACAGGCCGCTTTTTTTTAAGAGGGCTTCCTGATAGAATTTCCACAATCGGTAAAAGCGTTCTTGCAGCTATAAGGAAACTTTCTGAAGACCGTACGAATGTTTTAACCGCACGCAAATCAGATATTTCATCAAAAAGTCTTGGATCGCTCTAGACATGAAAACCTGAATCTTTGCTTTCGTGTGCATCGCAAACAGGGAATAAGAAAAATAAATCATGATCCGAAGATTCGTTTTAGAACGAAGGTTCCAATCGTCTGCGCGATATACGGAGAGGATGTCATTCGGTGGGCTGTGCCAATACTCTTTAACACCGGTTACCCACTTAGCTTCCACTGACGTTCGTGGTTAGGTTCTGTAAAAGCGATTCCGTGAAGTCGGGGAAATTCATGCGATCTTTTTTATTTTTAGAGATAATTCGCACTAAGAACAGTTTCCCGCTGTTGAGACGATAGGCGGCTGTGTCGGCCACGGGGCGAGGGTTTTCGTTGCTATCGCTGGCAAGTTCCGCTCCTGCGGCGGTTCGCCGTCGCCGCCGCCACGACTTCCCGCGATCGCGCCGACCTCGTTAAAAGCACACTATTTGAGCGCGCTCACTGTGTTGACACTGAGCGCCACGAAAGCGGATTAGTTCATACTCTGCGCCCGTATTTATACAGCGAGGGGAATTAACCGGGCGGACAGCAGTCTTCGTTAACATTGTGTATAACATTTTTTTTGTTCAATAGAGCGCCCCCGCATTACTCCGCGTTAAATGGCTGACGAGGCAGTCGATTATCGATTTGAGCGGCCCATTAAAGGAACTAAACTACAATAAACGTCACGTAAATATTTTCCTAAGGTTTTTTAAAAATAGTTTGCCACTTTCGCTTCTTTAATACTGCTTTTTGTGTATTTTAAAATTCCGACTGAGTATCACAAAGTCATGTCACGCAGATCCTTTGGTTGTTCTAACTGAAGACTGTTATTGTGCACATTTGTTGCACATGCAGCGAAAATATGCTGCTAGATGGAAGGCCGGCGGAGCGCTGCAAGCACATCGAGAGACTTGGGGTTCCCAGCTCCGGCACTCCTGGAAAGGGCAAGGAAGCCCGCTCGGTGCTCGGCTGGCCGCGCGTGCCGGAAAGCCCGGGCGGATTTCGGTTTTCCGGGGAGCGATATTGGTTCGCGGGAAGCGATCCGCGCGGCGGCGGCGACGCTGCGGCCGACGGCGTCGCGACGCGGGTCCACCGCAGCTTCCGCCGGATGTTTGCGTCGCTTTCCGCTTCCGGCCAAGAAGGCGGCGCAGCTCGCTCGCGTCGAGAAAGCACCGTTTGTGCGGTTGGTATCGGCAGGCCTCATATCGGCAAGTGCGGCGCGTTCCTTTGCGGCCGGTCCCGTGCTGGTCGTGTTTGAATCTGTAGTCTGTTGCATCAGCCGTCCAATCTCATTCAATGGCTTCAATCCCAAAAGTAATTCGTTCTGTTATGCGATGGTTTTACAGTCAGTTCCAGCTATGAATTTGATTACGATTCTTTTTTGTACTCGAAAGTTATCGCCACGAGTCCATCTAATTGGCAGCAAGATATCACTACCCAACGAATGGTTTTCGAATTTTTAGGTGCGTTATTTAGTCTTCGGGTACTTTCACATTCAAATCTGCTTTACTTGACTTTCGAAAGAGAGTATAAAAGGCCTCCGAAGACGAGATGATTAGCTTATACGTTGTAACTAAACGTAATTCACTGATCCCAATTTTCCCCTTCAAATTCATCATTACACATCCCGCGCTCTCGTCTCGGCACATTTATTATTCACCTTCACGTTCACTGTCCAAAGTTTGAACCTGGTTAAACCTTGGAGAGATGTCTCCGAGCGTTTTGCTCTGTGTAATGGCAGCCGCCCGCCCCCGGGCGTGGGCGCTCGCGCGGACGAGGCGGCGACTTGCACGTCGGGGTGTGGGGCGGGGCGCCGCGGGCGGGATCGATGGCCGCCCGCCGCGCGGGGGCGCACCGCCACTGCCGCCGAATCGATGCGCGCACGTGTCTGCGTGCCGTGTGGTGTCTGCCGCGGCGCCGCCCCGCCCCACCCGGCGGCGCCCCCTCCCCTTCCGAGGTGGCGGGAGGCTCTCGTGTCGGCCGCGCCGCCTCGTGCAAACACGTCGCCCTTTTGCGTCGTCGCGTGCGGCGATGAGTCGCAGAGGCTCGTACGCGGTCGAATCAATTGGAAAGTTAACCATGAATTGGGGAAACATCGTGTTTTGATCATAGGGATTTGGATGGTTGTCAATACGAAATCCTTTGCTTGAATGAGAAACCGGTCACGTGACGCGCGTGTTGAAATCACCTGCACCTATTTTTGTGCTGAGCTCGTACGAAGAAGGAGAAGAAACTGCATTGCGTAGAAATTGTCATGGGAAAGGCAAAACAAGCGAGCGCTGCTGGAAGCAGCAGTGGTGACCAGCGACTGGCGCCGTGTTGCATCGCTAATGGAAAGCGTCGAATCGCAGTGGAGGGAGCGGAGTGCTCGGGTCAAGGAGGCGCCCGGCGGGCGGCGATTGCGTCGCCGGCGCTTTCCCATCGCTCCAAGTGTTCGTCGCCGATGCGCCAACGCCCCCTAGGCGCGGAAGGAACAGCACGCCCCCTCCCGCCCCCGCGCATAAAAAGCGTGGACCCGGAAGAGATCGCTAACGAGCTACCTCAACGCCACCCTGCTACCGTGCATACCGTCATTATTCAGTTTCCCACGTTTCGTTTCCCGCAGCGGAGCGTGGCGGGTCGCGCTCGGAGCGAGAGCTCGTGGAAGCAGCAGCAGTACGCTCGACGCGGATGTGCGGCGCGGGGCGTGGGCGGGCGGGCGGCGAGGCCGCGCGCAGCACCGCGAGCGGGCGTGGTCGAGGTCAGGGCGGACGCCCCGAGCGCGCCTCGCGCCTGCCGCCTGCCGCTCGCCGTTGCTCCCGCGCCTCGAGCGCCTCCCGCTCGTCTGCGTTTTCTTCTTCGTTGCCGTGTTCTTCCGCCCGTGCTGCGCGGTGCGAAGCGAAGCGACGCGACGCGACTCGGCGTGGCGAGCTGCGCGTTTCTCAACGCGACGCGGTCGCGGCCGCTTCGTTGCCCAACGCTCTCGTTCCCAGCGGGCGCGGGCGGGCCGGCGCAGCGGGGGCGCGGGCGCGGGCGCCGCTCCTGAGTCAGCGGCGACTCCGTGCGGCGGCAGTGCAATGCTCGCTGTCTGCTTACGGACGTGCTTTGCGGACGGACGTAGAAGCACGATTTGTTCCGACTGATGAAATTTTGTTTTTTACTACTGATGTTAACTATCCTTTTGTTCTTCGTTGCCGTGTTTAATATGGAATTTAATACGATTCGGTGCTGTCATATGTTATACGTGGCATTTGCACGACGATATCAAATGAAATACTGTAATACTTTTTCTTAATTATATAACGTACATCAAGGTATTATACGCGCACGTTTTCTTGTGCCCCGGAATACGTACCCCTACTCCTTTGCCAACATGAGTTAAGAATAATTGATAGGAACGAGCGTTGTAGACAAAATCTGATAACCAGAAACGTTCGCTACCGAGCAATAGAAACTATTTTGCTCTGAAACACGAACTAAAAATGGATATAAAATTTTTTTGTCAAAATTCCCAAACTCCCCACTCCTTCTCGCGACTAGCGAAGCGAGGGCTCAAGAAAGCGTGCGCGGATAATACTAGAGATACTAGGAAATTGCTCATAGCTTTCCACAGTGACTGCAACAATCAGTAAATCGCTCCATATATGCAGTGGAAGGCGTTGTTTATCAGCAAGGCGTGACGAGGGCCCACTTGTGTGCTACCGAGAGGCTTGGCGCGGGCGCGGGTGGGAGGGGGGTGCGCACATGTGCAGGCCCACGCCGCGGGCGGGCGGCCCGGATGCGCCACATGGCCGACGGCGACGCGCGGAGAAGTGGCAGCGCTGCGGCGCGGCTCTTTGCGGGGTGCGGTTTCTCGGGCTTCTTTGAAGCGTCTTTGCGTGTCGCCGAGCACTGTCGAGCAAGTTGTTTGGTTGCAGATCTGTGTAATTGTGCAGCGAGTGGATGGATGGCTGCATCTTGCCAACCGGGTGTAGCCTTTGCCCGAGAATCTTGAACCGGAATGTCCTAAAATTACTATTTGATAGGAAACGTCATTCGCGAAAAAAGATAATATTCCAGACCTTGTGTTTCTATAATCAGAGGATTTTATTTCGAATGTACCATTTTCCTGACGAGTTATTGACGTGACACGCGGGAAACCCTTTCTTTCAGGAAATCTTTTAAGTAGTTTTATTGCGTGTTAATACTTTTTCTCGAGTTCTTAATTACTTACGTCCTCACACCTGTTTAGAAAGGTGAATTCTGTGATTTTCTTCTGGAAGTGTTCGTGCGCCGGAATCTCCAAGTTTGCAACTCATAAACTCTTTTCTTAATGAATTTCATTTGATCACGAATAATTGCGTTTTGTATTTTCTTGACTGTCGACAGTTACCGGCTGCTTCGTTGTGGCTTCGAAGTGATATTTTCGCTGCTATATTTTTAAAACACCTGGTGTCACTGACAATCTTTTACTTTCTGAATGCGTACAATTAACGTAGCGATACGAACAACCTTTTCTTCGTAATGCTTTGCATAAAACGTTACAAACGATTTTCTCAACTTTTTTCACAATAATTCGTAAACACGACTAGGTACACACTATTATAAAAATGCAAATTTCATTCGCGTAATAATTGGGAATTAAAAAGCGGAAAATATAAATGGATTTGGTCTCAATTCTTATTTAAAACTCAATTATAAAATTACTCAATTATTAAAAATATACCGATTTCTGTTCTCAAAATTGTATCCGAAGAATACATTACAGGGAAATGTAATCCGATAATGTAATTTTACCCTTGTTCCTGCTAAAGTACCTACAACCGGAATTTTCGCGACTGGGCCGGCATCTTCCCTCCGTGAGGGTCGTGTGTGTGGAGACGCGACGCTCGTGCGCGAAAACGCAGGGAGGACCTTTCACGCGCTGCACGCACGCCCGTGCCTCATTACGCGTGGCACGGCGGTGGAGTGGGGCGACGCTGCGGCGGCTTCTCGCGCGTGCTCGTTTCACCGTTTTCTGCGCAGAAACGGAGAAATACCGTGTTGCGAAACAACCTCCGCTTTTATTGAGGCCTATTATCACCGATATTTTTTCTCTCTCCTTGGGAATCAAGGGTCCTGATAGATCGGTCGTGTTTTATTGAAGGTGTTAAAATTAAGATATAAATCACATGATCCTTCGCCGTAAGTTCCGAAGTGCTGTGGTTAAATTTACATTCAGGGATGCATTTCTTTTTCTTGCGTTTTCGTATTGTTAATATTCTTGTTAAATGTTCGCAAATATAAATACATTTATTTTTCTTTTCGAATGTTCTGATTTTTTTGTGTGGTCATTTTTATACCGTTGCGTAAAAAAAATTGTATTCACTATTAGTATTCTTCCAAATCATTTGAATTATGATGCTTGTGAGGTGTGAAAATCACTTTAGTAATGCTTTAGATGTTCCTTTTCTGAATCTTAAGACGATTTATCTCTGTAAGAATGTTTTTGAAGAAGCACTCAGCCTCCGCAGAAATCGCTGCAAATAACGTGAAAGAAATCTGCAGACAGCGCAGGTTCGCTACAGCAGCTGCTGCTGAAATTGTGAACGACTGCGACGCGCCGCAACGGCGGGGAGAAAGCGACGACGGCGGGGACGATGGAGCGAGCGAGTACTGTCGCGCCCACGTATCGGTTTCCCTTCTGCCATTTGTACAGCCAAGTTGCCTGCACAGTCTGATGTGCCTAACGTGTTTGTGCTGTGCAGTGTTAATAGCCTCGCTCGTTTGACGTGCCTGCAAAGTTTTGTTTCAAGTTTCCGTTGCAAGTGTGTGTATTTTAGTAGTAAATACATGTAACATGTTTGCGGAATCTTATTGAGGGCAACAGCGTTATGTACTTCGAAAACCGCTATGAGAAATGCAATTTTTAGGATAAGTTAAATAGATCGGAAATAAAAAGGCTACTAAAATACCGTAGCTCGTCAATTACGATCTTGAAAAATTATGCACGTGTTAAAACAATTACGTATTTTGTGCACCTCATGCCAACTTCTAAATTAGCTTGCGCCAGACAATTTTAGGGCTCGCTTCGCTGGCGGATTTTCAAGTTGCCGGTTAAGTCCAGCCTTCGGCCTGAGCGATTTACATGGAACAACGTGTCTGCAACTCATATTTCCAATGCATTTTTATACTAAAACGGGCATACTGTAATTGGACCCGCACGGAAATCGAACCTTTCCACACTCTCTCCATAGGCCCGTGCACTGCGTTTGCACACCGTAATGGACTGATGAGTTGTGTCTTTCCCCGAATACCAATCTATAACGGAGGTAACTTTGCGCGTCTCGGGCCATGCGCGACATAATTTTAATCGTTGGTTACCAAATAAAGTTGTTGTTTCACCGATTCAGACATTCCTGTTGAGTCTATGCAAATTCCTTTAAAACGATACCTTACTTTCCTTAAGTGGCTGAGTATTTAGTCTGCAAACGTGTTCTCTCCATTAAAAAACATTACTAGTGACTATTGGATGAAAATTGAAAGTACAGAATTGAATTTTGGTGCACATTGCTGATTGGAAGAAAGAAAATAGAGAAAAAGAAAGAAGAAATAAAAACAACTTACATCGCATTTTTGAAATCTTTTCAGAGTTGCGGTTTAAGTTATCGCGCGCAATTGCCACTATTTTTTCCCCTCATTGTTCTGTCACTATTAGTTCATTTGTTTTGTTTTTCGGGTGTAGCTGCCGTATGTCGGAATTGTATATGTGTCCTGCAAAGTCGTGGTCCCTTGCGTTCGCGAAAATGCTTAACCGCCAGCACCACGTTAACTAACTTTCCGAAAATTGAGGTGTTACATTCATGACGTTCTTGAGCTAAATAATTAATTTAGTTTGCATTGTCGAGGTTTTGGTGTCTATTCTGGTTTCATCAAGGTTAGGGTAATAAAATTCAAATGCACTGAAGCTCTAGAATTATTATATAGGAATACGGTACTGCAAATAGAGAAACCGGTTATACCAAGAGAAAAACCTCACAAACAAACCAAAATATAATATATAAATATTATTACATGCTTGCATGTATGTTATATTTAGTATAAATTTTATAATGACTCCAATCATATCGTTCAGGGGTGTTATAATCGTGTTGCCATTGTAATGTTTAACGTACGTAAAAATATTTCACTGTCTCTGAATAAATATAGAAAACCAAATACAATAATAATTATACGAGGGAGACAATCTAATACGAGTAAATGCTGTCCGTGTTGTATATGCGGCATTTTAGGTATTTGAACGTGGTTGCCTGTAGCTGCGACAGGACCCCCTTCCCTCGAATAACGAGGGTCGCTCTCGTGCCCGGTTGAGCGCCTTGGGCGTCCGCCGCCGTTGTCGCTGCCAACGCTCGCCTTGCCTCGCCTCGGCGGCGGACATAGAGCGCCCCCGCGCGCAGCCCACAGTCACTCTAAAATTTATAGGGGACTTGAACGCGGCGTTTAGCCGGGGAGCTCGATGGCGCGGGCGCGGGCGCTCCTTTGTGCGCGTCAAGGATGACGAGGAGGCGGAGCAGCCTCCTTGGGCCCGCGCCCCGCGATGCTCTCGCCCAGAGACGACACCTAGCACAATCTTGGGATTTTTCGCGCGTTTGCCGGAACATTATCGCACGTCATCGGCGGCGGAGGAGGAGGCGATGACCAGGTTGGCGTGGTGGCGCCGCCTGCGAGGGTAAATTTGAAGTCGTCGCATCGCAAACGCGGCGGACGGACATCGGGCCTGGCTTGACGCCCTTGCGGCGGGCACTGCGATGAAAGGCAATACCAGGGAATAACTTTTAGTTGGTCGGATTAGACACGCATGACCAAATGATTCGTCATAAAAAGACCGAGACGAGGATCTTCCCACTTCGTGCATTCATAACTACAATGTTCCAATCAAGTTTACACACTTTTTTTTTTTTTGCAAGTGTTAATATCTCTTTAACATTTAGTGCTTATTTGCTGAAGTTAATACAGTTGAAATATTAAACTCCACCGGGATCAAAATGAAATGCCAGCTTTTCTCTAAAAGTGTGTCAATTGTTTCATTACTATTTGCAACTGCATGATGCTATTTTTTTGTAGGTTTCGTGTTATATCAAACGCTATTACACCTGTCTGTCACTGCAGTCGGATATTGAATGTTTTGCTGAATGCTATTTTTCTGCGCGCTGAGAAATAACGGGCAGTGATAGCTGTATATGCGCGGGAATGACGGCGCCTCCAACCCCACGCGTTGCTCCGGGGGTTTCCGGTGTCCAGGCGACGTCTTGGGTCGTGCGGCGGGCGCGTGCGAAAGCGGCGAGTCGCAATGCCGCCCCAGGTTAATGAGGGGGCGGCGGACGAGCGCTCGTTAGTAGCGCACGCCCCCGCCCCCGCCCCGTTGCAGCCGCTCTCGGTCGCCCCCGCGCGGGCCAATTACGCCGGGGGCCCTGCGCGCCGCGAAAAACGCCGAGGGCGGCGGCCACCGGCACAGCGGGCAGGGGCGGGGCGAGGCGAGGCGGCGGCGGGGGCGACGCGCGCTCCGCTCGCTCCCCTCGGCGACGCACGCTTTGGGCCGGCCCGCGCGCGCCCCCCCCTCCCACCGGGCGAGCTGACGCGGGCGACGCCCGCATTCGGGGAACGCCCCCGCCCCCGTCCCCACCTCCGTTTTGTGTGCTGCGCGTGTTGCTTTAGAGGCGGAAACGCCTCCGCGCGGGCCACATTCGCGTTATGACTTCCCGGCCTCGCGGGGCCGAAGAAGCCAGTGGGTGAAGGCAACGCCCACGCGATCGATGGTGGTGGAGGGGCGCGTGCCCCCGGTGCGTTTGTCTCCGCCCCGCAGGCCCTCACTGTGCGTGACCCGCTGCAGGCGGCGAGGCGACGCCGACAGAGCACCTTCATTCACCTAGCTCCTCCGTGTCCTTCCAGGCACTGTCGTGCCCTATTAATCGTGGACAATAATCTACCATTACAAGTGATCGAATCGGGTTCATTAAATTAAGTGAAGGTTGCTCGCCCCTCTTGTAATTCAGCATGAAATTGAATTACCCCTAAATTGAGTTTGCGAAATGTAGATGTAAATAAGTTTGATGGCTATCGCCGATTAAATATGTTGGTACTTAAAAAGCGTTTAAACGTATAAATTTGCTAAATCAACCCAGCGACTCGTTGAGAATTTACTTCAGTCACGAATTGGCTAGCGACCTGAATTGTAAACATGCAGTCTGTGTTGATGGGGCGACATCGCCACCACTCATGGGCAGAAGGCTTTGCCTTGCGGGTTGTGGCTTCTCTGTGCACGAGTCTCACTGGTGACGAAAACTCGGTGGGATACTGCCCGACCCCCTGGCAGATGATGTATGTGTACCATGGCGCTCCGCGTAGCTCTTTGCAAAAGACGTTTTCCGCGCTGCGAGGTGGGTTGTATGAAAAGGCTTCTCGTCTAGGGAGCCCAGTGAAGGCAGCCCGAGTGAATGGAACGTGAACTCGTTTGGTGAAGCTCCAAGATTAGCATGGTCGAGACAAATTTTCTGGTTTAACTCAAATGCCAAATAGCATTCGTCTTCCACAGGTGGACGGTTGTGCAACGTAACAGGACTATCACGTCCTCGTTTCAAATTGGCTTTGGATGGATTGCGCACGCAGCTCTGCAGTCGGGGCGTAACAGTATGGCGACGCCTGTTGTTGCTCTGGGTTCGCGGCTGCGGAACGGATATTGGAGCGCTCACAGAGGCTGTCGCCGGAAACAAACGGTTGTTAGTGGAGCCTGCGAGCGAAGCCTCACGACGTGTGCAGCTGATCTCGGGAACAGCGGCGCCCCCCCCACCCCCCCGCTCCCCCCCCGTCTTTTCCAGCGATCCGGTCCGACCGCACACTGCCTCTCGACTCCGATTCCCGAGTTGGAGACGGCTTCGGGGCGTGTGGATCGTGTTTCACCGTGCACGAGTTGCTGGCGGTCACCCTAGAGCTGTGCTGGTACGACGACGTGTGGGAGGCGGAGGCCGGGAGGATATGATGTAGCGGCGAACTCGACTGAGCGGGGCCGAGAGGAGAGGGGGATGGGTGAGCGATGGTGGCCGGTGGGAGGACGGAGGGCGGTGCTGATAGGCCGTTACCCGGTGCGCTGTATAAAACGTCTCCGCGTAATGGGCGCGAGCGGCGCGCGCTCGGCCTCGGCCCCAGCGCCGGCCCCGGCCCCGGCCCCAGCCCCGGCGCGGGGGAGGAGAGGAGAGCGAGGGAGGGCTGCGGTGCGGCGATAGCGTTCGTTAAAACAGCGCCCGCGCCGGCTAATGGCCCCGCGGAGCGGTCGTCTCCGACTGCTCCGGCTGCTCCTCGCCTTCGCACTCTTCGATAGTGCCGCGAAACGAACCGGCTGGGAATGCCCTCAGGACCCGACACAAGTGTCTGCAACAGCTTTCAAATTTACAGTGTGATTTGCTGTTTTTTTGTTTTTTGATCGGATTCTCCTGCAGAGTTGTGACTTCTACAGGCAGACTCACCTAGCGTAATGTTTAAAATTTTGTCTTGTTAATTCCAGGAAGGATTTCTCTCGCATTAACTCGAATCCATTTCAGTGAAACTGAGAACTTCGTGAAAACGAAATTCGTAATTATCCCAAAGCAGTTACGATTATTCTAAAAACTGTCTACTATTCATTACTATATTTCAAATTTATTTGACAGCGGATTCCGTGTATCGCGATATATCGTGACCTGAAGGGTTTTCACGCTACATGGAAATAAATAGTTCTCAAATTGCGTATGGCGAAAGAGATTACCGTCTTTCACGTTATATAAATTCTATTTGTTTTTCTCTGAAATAAATGTGATAATCTGTCATAAATGCGAGGTATAGAAAAATAGTGAACCACTTTGGTAGAACGTACGGGGTGAGCGGAAATGAATTTTGAAGTCTGCTATTTCTTTCGTAGTCTCGACCGGCCGTTGCATTTTAGGTCCGTGTGGACGGAATCATTTGCTTGGCGTGGTGCCCAATGCAATCCGAACGTAAGGCTTGCGTCTGTTGTTTGCGTTGTGGGTCAGGGCTACGATGTCCCGCGAAGATCTCGCGTTGGTAGATTCTTTGTGTGGTCGGTGACGCCGAGCGCCGTTCGCCCTTCGACCCCTGCGCCGCCTGGCGCTTCTCCAGGGCTGCTCCGTGCCACGCCCCTCGCGCGATGCTTGCCCCTTTGACGGGGCGGGCGCGTGCGCCTGGGAGGCCGCGTGACTCAGCCGCCTTTCAGCGGCGGGAAATAGGCCCCCGGTGCCGGCTCGGAGCGCTCTCCTCGGGCCGGTGTCCGGCGCGGCGGGAGGCCTCCTAGTGTATACTCCGTTGCATATGGGACGGCGGCAGCAGGCTGCTTCGCACGTGGGAGGCCGCGTCTGGGCGTACAGGTGGCGACGGCTGGGCGCAGCGCCAGTCTTTTATACTCGCTCCCAGTGTAAACGATCAGTCGCCTGGCGGATGATCTAAAACACGTTTCGCGTTTGCTGAGCTAGTAGCGTCATTTTCTAACTTTACATCCTCATTCTTGCAGTGTCCTCGTTCCCTGAAGATCGCTATCAACGCAGAGGTAGGACGGATTGCGACCTGAAGTATGTCCAAACAGCTTTCTGGAATCGTTTGCGCTGAATGATGAATGAATGAAAGAAAAGTGGCACACTTCCGTGCTGCGGGCTTATTCTAATGAATACTTGTACAAATGTTAAGAGTATTGGCAGAGCACTCTGCGTTGTTGATGGCATTTCGATTTTCAAGAAGTGGTCAATTAAGCTTCTGAAGACAAGGTCGTAGGGGTCTCAAATCAATTTGTTTATTGTTGTGTACTTTAATGTTGGTATCTCCCATTGTAGGCGTCCGACAAAAAACGTCCAGAAAACTAAAGACTGCTCCTGGTGGAACTTTAGAAGTGGTTTTATCGCGTTAATTTCAGAGGAAAACTAAACATACTTGTTCCCATTTCGGAAATTAGTAATAAGCGTATCGTTTTCAATCAATCTATTTATGATCTTTCAGTGAATAGAGACAAGCGAGTCAAATGTCTCAAAGGTGTTAGTGTTATGTATTGTGTCTAGTTTGACATCACCCTAGAGATTCGCAGGAAGGAATCACGTATATCATATCATTGGTTTATTATCGCGTTTGTGAGTAATCATGAATGTTGAATTTGAGAGCCAATGCTAAATTCTCATAGAAGGTAATGGCTTCAACGTCGCTGGCGTCCAGTTCCAATACACTTCTCTCTCTCTCTTTGCCGCATTGGAGTACAATGCTTATAGTATGAACAGGTATCTAGTAAATATGTTTTCCATCTGTGTCAATGTTCAGTGTTAAGTGCCATGTCTTTCATTCAGCCAATGCCTCAAGGGAGAGATTCGATTGATGCGATTCTATTCAAGGGAGTCTTCTACATTGACAATGTCCGCCTCTCTACCCAGAGCTCCCGTCGATTTCACTGCGAATTCCTACGCGCGGCCACCCTTTTCCCCCCCGCCCGGCTTCCGGGGGCCCCAGCACGGGGCGCCCCGACGCCTCAGTTCTCTGGACGCCGCGCCGCGCCGGGGAGATCCATGAATCAGCCTCGCGCGCCGCCTGCCCTCGTTACGGCCCGGAACGATCCCTGCGCCTCCGCCGCGAATGTCCACCCCCGCGCTCGTCCCACCACGCCTTCCCCGGCGACGGAGAAGGGGGGACGACCGCCTCTGCTCTTCAAACGGGCCGGTTTATTCTTGGCTTGTTGATGGTGCTTACTCGCTGAGATTGTGTGGACATAACGTAGGACAAACGTTTTATACAAAAGAAAAGAAATAATTCAATGATGGACATATTTGTTCTGCAGTTGTGTCTTGCTATTGAACCTAACCCATTATAATGTTTGATACAAAATGTTCCTGTTTACTACGGTTCGTGCATTGTATCGTGCGCTCCAATAAGTGACATATGATGTGTAGGACCGAGCGACGACCCCTGGAGAGTTGTCACCCCCATCCTCTTGTAAAACGTTTGCTTTCTAGCTGCGAGTTGATGATATAAGTCGCTCTGTTGTGAATGGCATTCTAGGAAGAACAATGCCGACCCTCTGTTTCTTGAGAGCCTTGTGTATTGACCGGCGACGGTTGCGCCACGTTTCGGCACAAAAGCCGCGTTATTAGGGACGCCATCTTGGAAGTCGTGGTGCGGCCGCACGTCAGACGTCGCGCTTCGCGCCGCGTCCCATTGTCCCGGAGGCGCCGCCCCCCCCCGCCCGGGCGCGCCGCCCCCCCCCTTCCTTCGACACCTGGCGCAATGTTTTTCTTCGTCTTCGCCGCCTGTCTCCCTTCCGGCGGCCGCGCGACACAGAATCCTCCCGGCCGCGTCTCTTTGTCTCCCGAAGTGTCGATTCCCCGAGTTCCCAAAGTCGACCTACTTGCGTCTTCTAGTGTGCGAATCGCCGAAGTTGTAACGAGACGTAAGTTCAGGACGCCAACAAGCACTCCTCTTTCGATTTTCTTTATTTCGATGTTGATAATGTTCTCGTTTCTTTGCATTTGCATATGAAGTAAACACGAGAGGTGGTCGCCCTTGTCGCATCCTTCCCCAACTCCAAATGCTATTGAAAGTTGACGGGCTCCATTTGTCTCTATTGCTTCGGCCACTCCTCCACTCGCACTAACGACCTTGTTCTCTGTTTATTTTTGCAGGTGAGTCCCGCGCACGCGTACAGCGCTGCTGCTGTTGCGGCGGCAGCGGCGGCGGCGGCGGTGCCACCGGCGCCTTCGCCATCGCCGCCGTTCGAGTGGGTGAGTTGAGTGCCTGTGCGGCTGGCGCGCCCAGCAACACGCGACCGTCGGTCTGCCTTCACGCGTCGCTCGCTCGCGCGCGCGCGGTCATCGATTGGCCGCGCCGGCTTATTGGGTCGGGGAGGCGGGCGGTCAGAGGAAGCGAGAGAGAAGGCCACTTGCGCGCCAGACAAATGTCCTGTATTTCATCATAAGAAGTGACGGCCGGAGGACGCCGCCGCGCTTGCGGTCGAACGGCCACTGGGATCGGGGAAGGCGCTTCGAAAACAACTGCTAATCCTCTTGAGTGGGGGGTATTATCTGTGAGGGTTTTGTGGGGCTTTATTTCGCAAATCGGGTTTTCATTCCTGGACAGAGGGAAAGAGCATGAATGTGAAATTCGAAGTTCAGAACTGAGGGTAATATTTCATTCCCAAAATGGGTTGAAAATCCTAAAGGAATCTCTGCCCTTTAATGTGATGAGTATAATCATGACATGGTATAAGGTTCTTAACTGGCTGGCAGCTACTCTCTGGTAAAACGATATGATGCTGATAGCTACACATGCGATAAATGTACTTTTCACGACGTTATATATATATATATATATATATATATATATATATATATTATTGGTGTCAGAAATACGGGAAAAATTACTCCACACTATCCATGAATTGAAAATATGCCCAGGTGCTTACCGATGATCACGGGTAAAATCTTTTACAACTGCTTCGTGTTTACTTCGTCTTCTGGACCGTCCCTTCTTGTTTAGCATTTCTGGGATTCTCTTTATTGTGCGTGCCGAGAAACCTAGCGCAGTGTTCTTGCAGAAATTGCGTAATTTAAATTCTCATGAGAGTATTGAAAGGTAGACTTAGTTGCGTTCCATTCACTTTTAATGAGGTTATCTTGTTGTCTGTATTCCGTAAGGACAATATAAACACGACAAAGACCGATTGAATGTGTAGTGAGAATCTTTTGTCTTTTGGGATTAGGGCGGTGCCTGTTCCGGCCTCTCAGTCCATCTTCTTGGGCGACCTGGATCTCTTCTTTCTAGGGGCCTATATTTCATTACTTCTCTTGGGAATTTCCATTGGTCATTCTTTCTATGTGTTCTTTCCATTTCGTTATTATTATTATTATTATTATTATACGAGTGGTTAGTGGGGAGATACTGAGTTCACTTCGTATGTCAGTATGTGTAGTGAGAATATATAATTTAATCCGATGTCATCGGTGTACAAAATCACAATTAGAGATAAAAAATCTGCAGAGTTGTAGCTGGCCCGCGGGATAAAAATGGCTCGGTAAGAACCGTTTCGAAAACTCGGACGCTAATAGAGCGCCCTTCCGTGCCGCAGTCATTGCCGTGAGTCCACGACGTGTGCGGCGGTCGTGCCTGTCGGACCGTTTCTGCGGCGCGGGAGAGATGGTCCGGGTTCGTTGGCCTAGCGCGTCGCCCGTCTCGTCCCGTTCTGTCCCGTCCCGTGAACTCGCGCGCGTCCAGCCTGGCGGGGTGCTCGCTGCTTCTACCCGGAAGGCGGGCGACGCCGCGGCCGCTCACGTGTCGCACTCCGCGTGCGATGCGAGACAAACGTTTTATTGTCGCTCGCGGACGGACGTGCCTCTGTGGTGTGGAGTTGTTTTAGTGTTTGACTTGCCTTTATTCGATTGTGCTGGATGACGCTTAAAGACAATTGAACAGATACATTTTGAATTTCATTGGAACCCATTTTCCCTATAGTCAATGATACGTTTGCGAGTTTCATTGTAGATTTTGTTGTTTATGCCATTTACCTTTATAAGGTTGGAATTGGTTGAGGTAAAAATTACAGTTCATCATGTGCCAACTCTTATCTCAGTGCTTGTTACGCATTAAATCTGAATTTATTATCACGCAACCGTGTTTGATAAACTGATGGAACACAATTCTCGTTACTCAGAGGCGGTCGCGGGTTGCCCCGTTAAAGCTTCCTCGTAACTTCTGCCTCCGACGTTCAGTGGGAACCGAAAAACTTTCTCCATAGTTCTCGCTTTGTCGGCACGACTCCGTTATTGTTTTAACCAGTGCTTCATCGCAGCTGCTCGGTTTGTGGAACAGTCTTGGGAATGCGTCGGACTCCTTTAATTTTAAACCAAGCTTACTCATAATTGTAGAAAACTTGGAACTTATATTATTCAGTACTTCGGAAACACGACAGACTTTTCTGCGTACCGTTCTAACACCATCTACTCTATTTAATGATCTGCTTCAGAATTTTAGAATTACGGGTTATTGTTGTCGCTACGATTAATTTCGCTTGACATAAACTACATCCCTTTTCTCCAAAACTAACAAACGAAACCTTTTATTTAGGAAGCTTTGTTGCAACGCCACAGTTATGCCTTTCAACGTTTACAAAAATAATACATACGGTTTGTTAATAGTATCTCAAAACTGAATGTCTCCGAAGAACGAAGCGAAGCTATTCTTTATGCCTGATGTTTGGTACAAAATAGCACGTCACGGCTCGGAAATCGATGAGAGATGAAATGGTAGATGATAATGTGGAGTGCCCTCTGCAAGGCCTACCTGGACGGGTGCACCCCCTCCGCAGACCGGCCTGTTTTCGGCGACGCATTGCTGCTCGGTCGTAAACGCCGCCACCGCGCGCGCCCATGCTAGCGCCAGCGGGCTGGGCACCGGAAGCGGGATTTCACGCGGTGCGCGGGAGCGCAAATAGAACCCCCGACTCCGCCCCGCCCCTCTTCCCGGCCGCGTCGCTCTGGCGGCGGAGCCGCAACTCTCCTCCCCCTCCCGCCCCGCGGTTGGCGTCGGAGCCCTCGAGTCCTCGCGCCCCACTTGCTGCCTCCGAGTTCCCCCAGCGCGAGTGACGGCGAGCTTGCTCACCGTCTTGTGCGAAGTTGGTTCGCAAACGGTGAGGTCGATGTCGCAGCTGCTTTCCACGCCCCTACTACAAAACATTTCTTTACGCGACCTGTTTCCAAGGAGGCTGAAGACAATATTTGAAGGGATTTTGGTTATCTTGTGGTCGAGTGAAGCTTCAGAGAGAAATCGACCTACAGTGAGGGCATTGTACTGCTTGTAACTGTACCGCCGTCCGCATGTAACCGTTATGGGCTGCAATGTCTCGCGCGCCGTGTGAGACTCGTACTTGAACGTCGACGATACAGAAGGGGCAGTTGCGAAGTGCTCTTCGGTGATTTACTCGATGCAACTCTGGAACTCGGGGCTTGTCGAGAGGCGCTTTGGAACGGAGCGCAATCTAGAACGGTGCGGGCATGACCCAAAAAGGCGCCGCGGCCTCAGTGGGGCGGGGCGGTGGGCGCACTATTTACCAGAATAAGGGTGAGGGCGTGCGGCCTTCCCGCCTCGGCGCTCCTGCAAAGGGCGCGCGCGCCATTAACCTTTGGAGGAAGGCGCCGAAAGGGCGGGGAGGACAGACGCGGCGTCGAATGTCAGCGCGGCAAATGTCGGGGCGCCCTAACTAGCGGCGCCGCGCCACGGCGCTAGGCGTCATCCATATGGATGGCGGCGGCCGGCGAGGGCCACGTCGCTGATGGCCCCCCACCCCGCCCGCCTTCCCTCCCTCCGCCGGTTATATCCGGCGCCGCCATAACTCGCGACCTGACAGCTCAGGAGATGACCGTCCGGGAAGCCGGCCGGCGCGGCGACGGGGCGGCGCGGGCCGAGGCACACCCGCCGCACACCTTCCTTTAACCTGCTTTAGGCTGAGCTGTACGCTCGCTGTGCCAACACAAAATTTGGGCGCGAAATAGCAATTTATTAGATACATGCCAATGGTACGATTCGTCATCATTACACTATTAATATTCGACTACTTTCGTGTTAGATTCGTTTATTTTTGTCGCAGTGAAACGCCTGTGCTTCGGGTGCGTGATAGTCGCAATTCTCGTAAGTATCAATTGTCTTTCGGATTCGTTGTTTAAACAAAATTAATTTGATTAAGCTATGCCAACGAAAGGTAATGTGATCATAGATACATTTGTTTCATGGGAAGGAACTGAAATGATATTTCTTACCTTTTTCACAAAAGACTAAATATTACCTTATACCGAAGATGGCCTTGTGTAAGACCTCGAAAATTTTCGAAAGAAGCAGCTACATAGTTGTTCGCAAATTGCTTATAGTTTGGTAGTCTAAAAGTTCTGGCTTCTGTAGGACAAACTTTCCTGATTGACTACTTTCACATTGCTAACGAGAACCTACTTTTAAGAACTCATTATTCGGACTTGCTGAAAAGTATTAATAATAAAAATGTAGTCCGTGAAAATGTACTAATTCTTATTTCATTAAGGGAGGACAGTGCAGACTCCTTGCATTGCACTATCGAATTTACCTTCTGAACGTGGGAGCGGATCTTATTTTGAGAGCACTTTAGGCCATCGCGTGGGAGAGTCTGCTCAGTTTCGTGAAAACCAGTAGAGAAGAAGATTACGTGGTCGATAGGTAATTTCAAAAGTTGGTGGCGGTGCTCTGACGTCGCGGCTGAATCAACGCCTGAACGCCCGCGCTTCCGTCAGTTCTCACCCGCTTCGCCGCCGCCCCTCGCCCCACGCGCCTCCCCCTCCGCCCCCGAGACGCGCAGCCAGATCGCCTCTCCTCCCCGCCCCCGCGCTGTGACGTCACGAGGAGGTGACAGCTCGCCCGCGGGCGCGCGGCGCCTGGTTAGTCCGCCCTTTCGGCGACGCGCGTTTTTGCGGTAGAGAATACCGCGACCTCATCCACTGCGCCCGTTTCGCACTCGGGCCCATGCCATTCGTCGGAGGAGCGCAGTGGACGTTTTTGAGGATCTCGCCGGTTTGGCTGTAACGTTTGTAGGGCTTTTGTAAATCGACAAATTGGATTGTACAAGTCTCGGGAGCGGTGAATATCTTTAAATGTCAAGTGTTATGTTGCTTAATGTTGTTTAAGGTAACTCATCAGGACGATTCTGTGTTGCGTCATATTTTAGGTGCGTTTTCTCTCCGGTGATGAAATACGACAGAAGAAATGACAACCCAACTTTATTGACTCACACGTGCTAAACAAGAAATTCTTAATCATAATTTTATATTTTATTAACATTTTTTAGAATTTTTAAAGCACCTCTCACATGTTTATAATGCCTTGCTAATTTAATTGCTAAGTTTATCTGAATCTAATTTTAACATAAATCGAATGTTGTTTTGCAAACCTGAGATCATACTAGTACACTGTGTATTTACCATTTTCTTTTAAACCCCAAAAAGAAGAGAATTTTATTTAAATTGAAATATTCTGAAATTTTTGAAATCTCAGAAAATTAAGGGAAATTTTGTGAAAGTTATAAAAATATATATTCCTTCAATACAATTGTAATTAATAACTTGTACCACTATGCTTTTATTTAATAAACCCTTACATGGGTGCGAAACACAACAAATTTCAACTTGTAAAATCATTGGGGAAAGTCAGAGAAGTGTGTTTCTGAAGCAGGTGCCATCATGGTGTAATTTTGTACTTGATTGGAGAAAACAAAAGAATTTGGGCTTTATCAACATCGTAGCCTCAGTAAAGTGCGTGAAACGTCATTCGATTTCTGGAGAGAATGTATTCTCGTAAAGGGTCTGTAGAAATTAGAGAGGAGCACAGCGATCATGAGGTCGCAAGACGGACCTAAGCAATGGTCCTAACGGCTTCGCTTTAGGGATGCCACATCCCCCAAAAGCCATCCGTATTTTTTAAGATGGTTTGGCAGTCTCTAATATTTACTTTCACGCGAGAGAAAATTTAATTTAATAATAGCAGTGCTTATTAATTTAAAATTAAAATTTACTGACAAAACAAACTAAATAATAAGAAAAATTAACAAAACTGTGTCTAACTCGACAGGTTGAATTTCTCTTCCCGTTACTGCACCATTAGTATTATCTACATCATAATCAGGCGCGCTAGCAGTATCTACGGTTGAAGTATTATTAATATTTTTTCTTCTTTCTACTGGTTGTATCAAACTACTGTAATCCCTTGATCAATTTTTAATTCATTTCACTTTTTCTGTAATTACGTTTTGACATTAGGGAGTGGTACCTTGATGAATAAACGATGTCTATCTCTGTGGAAACATTGTCGTTTAGCAAGGAAAGAAATTATCTAGTTATCTCTCGCCCGCCCCATTCCCAGCCCCTACTGCGGCTCCCCCCGCCCTATTTCTCGTATTAGCTCCTGGCGCCCCGTTTGCAAGGCTTCGCGTCCTGCCCCGCCCCCTCCCGTGGAGCCGTCTCTGGGCGTTACGACCGCTGCGCGCGCGCTCCTTATCTGGAGGCGAGCGCGCGGCTCCGGTTCCGGCTGCGGCGGCGACGTAGGGCGCGCGCGACCTGGCGACGGACCCCGCCCTCGCGTGACTGCTCCCTGTCTATCGACGGGCGATAGACTGATACGGTCGGCGCGGCCGCTTCTGCCACGGTTGTTTTTTATTACGGCCCCGGCATAAAGAATTTACTAGTCTGCCCGCGGGGACCTCGCTGCCGCTGACCCGCCTCGGGAAGAGCGACTGAGCTGCATCGAATTCCAAGGGCGTTGTTCTGCGCTTCCAACTTGCTGTTCCGCCTCCTCTCCTCTTTGCCTGGCGTTCTTTGGGCGCGACGCTCTTCCGACGTATACTGCTTATATTTTTAAGAGCGGTTCATCGTATCCTAGCGTTTTAGCTTTGAAGATGACAATGCGATACGGTGGTCGCAATGTCGGTAACCATGTCAAGGCCTGACCACCCGGAAGAGAGATCCTCTCCGGCCGTAGAAACCTATGAAGTCGTTAAAGCAATGATGTTGCATCGTCACTCCGTGACGTGTGACCACGTCCGGCACACATCTTCCCAGATGACGTCGGATTATCCGCTGTAATAAAATGAAAGTGAAATATAAAAACAGTTCGGATTAAAGTGTCGTCATTTCGTTGGGTCTAGTTCGTAATAAACTTTCTAAATGAATTTGTAGGTTAATGATTAAGGACACACCACTTTCAAGATTACAAATACTCGCTACTTCACGACCGATCGTTCATTCTGGAAACACTCTCTGTTCTCATTAGAGCTGGATACACTCAGTTCCGATCGTTCTCGCCGCCGAGACAGGTGTGTCTGAGAATTGTAGTTCGGCACTGCCAGTATCCAGATGAACGAGGATGGTATTAGGCCTGTAAACGGAGTCTGTCCTCCGCGTTGGCTGACAAAGAGGCAGTGGTGGATAACGAATGCTGCAGGCGTCACCGGATCTCCCGACATCCTATATTGCTCACGCGTCTCTGTTAAATGTCTTAAAGGCATTCTTTATTCCATTTTCAATAGAGGTACTATCAGTACAAACTATTAAGGCATGCTCAACGAAAACTAAATTAAAAGTAGATTGTACAAGACACTTTGCAAACCTCTGCTTAATAGTGCAATGAAGATGCGCGAGCAGGGACATGACGCCATTTTAAAACTATCTATTTATATTGTTTATAATTAAAATGAAAAAAAATCTCTTTTAAATTAGTTCGTCCTTTGTAAGAGAGCTCATGGTGCTTCTCATGAACGGAACACCGACAACACTATCAGAGCCCGCAGCTCACTCCACCGAGGATAATGAGCGGATCCTTGACAGGGATCGTCACTACCGATAAGCAGATGGGGTCGCGGTCGAACGCGTTTTGTCTGGCTCTTGTCCTCCCTCGTACAGTTGTGCATTGCTTTTGCTTTGAGTACAAGTTTTTTTTTTCATTTCTTTTATCCTTCATTGTCTTCAAGCTTTAGAAATCTTGATCTTAAAAGTATATTACTCTCGCAATGTAACATTTTATTTACTTTCGACTGTTAACATGTTCTTATAGGGGGAGTTACTGTTCTATATCGAGAATCGATTGGTGCGAGTGGGGGTGGGTTGGTGTCCGTAAACAGGGGCGCGCCTCTCGATCGGGCACTTCACCGCCAGTATCCGCCGTGGCGCGGCGCCGCGACGCTCAATATGCGCGCCTCGCACGCCAGGACGCGTCGCTCGGGGACAGCGGCGTCGCGTGATGCGGCGATGTCCACGCCGTTTCCGCAGCGCCGCCCCCGTGGTTCCCCCCCCCCCCTCCTGCCCCTCCCTCGCCGTCCTCGCTGGAAGAGGGGCGCTGTGCTCGCCGCCGCCCTCACACGCCCCCGCCTCTTTCCGCTCAATTAGCGGCGCCACGCGGAGTGTCGATATTGAGTTGCGGCCGCCGGCCGGCTCCGCCCCCGACGTGCGCTCCCCCGCCCCCTCTTTCGGGACGTCGCCGCCGCCGTTGGCGATAGCATCTAGTGGAGAGCTGCTGCGTTAATACGGACTCCTGTCGCTAAACGTGTTGGGGGTCGGCCGGTAAAAGCGGGGTTTTGAGATAAACCGGGCAAAAGCGTGTTTACGACCTGTTGGGGGAACAAACTCGCCGCGTGTGGAGTGCATTTGCACGGAGCTCACGGACTCGATGAAGCGGTGGCAGAGAGTTCGAAAATACGCCTGCGCCTACAGTGTGCATGTCCGGTAAACATAATGCCCGCTGTCGGTAGCTATTAATAAAGAGGTGTTCTCGGAATTCGATCTGTTACTCGCGCTCTCGATTCAATGTCTCGGCTTTGCGAAAGTTTTAATTGTTCTGCGCCAGCTTGATTTCTAGTTAACTTGCTTTCCCTGAAGAAGACAAGCATAAACATTTTTACGACGGGAATTCCTATTGCTTCTCGAAACTCGAGCGCCAGGATAGTTAAAAAACACTTAATAGCTTCTTCGATCCAATCCACACGGTCGTAATTGTGAATGACATTGCTTGTCGGCCATAGGCCTTACCCTCCCTTCGCTTGAATTAAACGCTAATCTTTAATTGCCCGTGATTTATATTTGAGACAAGGATTCGTGCGCCGTTTGTCCTAATGCTACTTTTAGCTTGAATGTTGTATTAAGATTTCATATCTCTATACCACAACATACTAGTAGTAGTGCCACTGAAGCATGGAACACAATGGTTACATGGATGTATGGAAGATACCTCCCAAATCCTATTGGTGTTTTCCTGGCATTGCGTCAAGCATTTATGAAAATTCGTTCATTATGTTTGAAACATGATGCATTGTGTAAGCAAAACTTAATCAAAACTTATGTTGTGTAATTTTTAAGGTACTTAGCTCTGCACATTTTGAAGTATGTTGGAATGAAATTCAGTTCTCTGATCCTTCTATCATTAACCATCGGACATACTTTCCTCTCAGGCGTTCGCATGCTGAGTATCGAGAAGACTAAACCGATCGCAAGAACGCCGAGTGCTAATTAAGGCGGCGATTGTAAACACGAACGGATTGTTCTCCTTTCCCCGCCGCGAGCGGCTCCTCGCTCTTCGCCCCGCCCCGCCCCGCCCCTTCCCCGTTCCGCCCCGCGCCACCGTGCGTCGCTGCGTGCTGGAGCGTTTCCTTCTCGGGCGGCTGCGCGTGGGCGGGCGGGGCGGGTGTGGCCTTGGCGGCGCAGGCGACGAACCCGTGACCTTGCTTGCGGCCGGGCCGCGCTCCCCTTGTGCCTCTCTTCCCACCGCTTCTCGCAACGCGGCCTGTCCCGCTCGTCCACTCCCGTCCATCCCTTGCCGCACCCCGCGTTCGCGCAATCAACGTCGCTCTCGATACCTCGTGCCCGCTGCAGCGGCCGCTGTTGCTGGGTGATGGGCGGCGCTATCGGCGTTGCGTGAGGGGCTTGGAACAAACATACAAAGGCCTCGCTATCGCCTGTCCCTTGAAAGTGGACGATCACGTTTATCCTTTTCACACCGCCACATCTGGATGAGATAATTCAAATCAATTTCTTTGATCTCCGGAAATAAATAAAAAAGGAATCACTAGATAAATGTGCAGGTTAAAATTGAAGTAATTTTGTTATCATTAACGTTTACATGAAGGTCGTTTCAAGTTCTTGATCTGTTACATCCATGTAAAAATTACCTCCGAGTGCTTTCGCATTACGTGTTGCAATAGAGGCATTCCGTCTAATGGACTGGCGTGTAACCTCTGATAAGCGTCGCGGAACATCTACGACTTGTGGGAAACACATGCCGTGTTTATTCAAGATATTTGTGTTGATGCATGCGAAGATGGTTCGAACGACGTTCTGAATGGGCTGCGTCGCCAGCTCCTCGTCGTGCGTTTCCCGCTTAGAGCTTCTCTTCCCTGCCATTGTGAGTTCCTAGGAACGAGTCCGCGCTCCTCTTGACAAGGTAATGTCGTGCCGTGAATCGCTAAGGAACGCGTACTAATCGTTAGCGGTGCACTCACACGGGCTGGGAATTAGTCCTCTCATTGGCATTTCACCAGTGAAGGAGGCATTCTACCTGAACTGCGGGTTCAAACTACCTTCCAATTTTAGCCCAGATTGTTCCCGAAATTTACAGATCACATACTGCTTATTTTAGGTGCAAGCTCGGCGGTGGTCATAAATCTTTCGGAATTCTCCGGTAGTAGTCTCACCCAGTAGTAGGACTTCTCCGTGGCTCAAGGAAAGTGGAGGCGGCCGGAGATCGTCTTGAGAAAGGGCTGCCTAGATGGGCAATAACCGGTGTAATTCGGAGACGTACTTGCCTCGCCCCCACAAAGCGGCAATGGGCGGGGCGAGTGGGGGCGGCGCCCTCGAGGGCGTAGTATCCGTCGCCGGCACCGCTTGCTGCCGCTGCTGCAGCCATCGGCCTCGCTGGCGGGCTTTACGAGGCTCCCAGCCGCCGCGGGTCGTTCCGACGGAACAGATCTCGGCGCCGCGCTCTATATGGGCCCGCGGCGCACCGGCCGCCTCCCCAAGGCCCGCCCGCCACGCGGCCGCGGAATGGAAATAGGACACTCGCCGAGGTGGGCGCGGCCGCCGCCAATACGGAGGCCTGGGTTCTCGACCCTGCCAGTCCCACTTCGGCGTGCCGTAGGGACTAGTGGGAGATGACTGTTCGAGCGTGCGAGTACACTCGATATGACAAAGTATGTTAATGAAAGATTAAAGGGAGAAAACCGGAAAATATTCTCGCTACTGCCTTTTAAACATAGTTCTTCACCAAAGAGGGGTCTTCTACCAAACCGCGGCACTACACCCAAATTAATATACATATTATTAATATTATCAAAATGAACAGTGCAGAAGTTGAATACTACGCTAAATCCACGATTTCGCTTAGATTGAGCCGTCAAGTCCCAATTCGATGAATTGAAATTCGAATTTTCATTGAGAAAGTACTGTCTACACCTACAAAGTGTTTTTTTTTTCGTGGTTTACTTCGGGACAAGCAGAAACCTATCCCCGAGAGCACGGCCAAGCCGACTGGGGTCACTGGCTAGCTTACGCGAAAACACGAGAAGAGGCGAGAGAAGCAGCGTAAAAGGGCGACGAGCGGGGCGGAACGGGCGTCCGCGGTGGAGTGCGAAGCGGCTGTGTTGGCTGCGTCGCCCGAGAGCCCCTCTTGGACCTCTCGTGGCCGGCGGCGCGAAGGGCTCCTGAGCGCGGCGCGTGACGGCAGCGCCGCGCGGCGTTGCCACGGCGCGGGCCGCCGCGCCCGCCCGGCTCTCCCACGCGCCGCCTTTCGGGGCGCGCCCCACACGCCGACGGCGGCCGGGAACGCACCGGCCTGGCCGTACATGGCACCCGAGTGCCCCCGTTTGCGCCGCTTGTCGCGCTTTGGGGAACGCAGTCGCCTCTTTTTGTCCAAAAGAACGTGGTTTGCTTTTTTTAGGCTCGACCGGAGTGGTTGTCCGTGTACTGCTTTTTCGGGAGACGTTTTAACGAGGTTCGGTTGTTTGAGTCGCTGACGGTCGTTCGACTCCGCGCGCAGCGTCCAGTGCGGTTTTTTGTGCGCCGCTCATCGATGTGTTGGCTGTATCACATGGGCTCATCGCTAATGAATGCGGCGAGATTTTTTTTAAATTCCAATTTAAGGCCGGCCACGATGTTTTCGTGCTTTCAGCGATCGGTCGTTTCTCCGCATGATGCTCGGCAATATTTCATTTCTGTTCTCAACCCCTGGAGAGCGGCAGGCTGATCCGTTGTCTAGTCTGCTGCCTTCTGCGGGTGCCGGTAATTTAGCAGAGGCGTGCGAGTGTTGCGGGGAGGGATTTTTCTTGGGGCAATGCGGCGAGTGCGAACGCGCAAGGCTTCCCCCCGTTTTTCCCCGGCCCCGGGGGGGGGGCGCTGTGTGCGGGGGCGGCGGAGCGGCTCCGGATACGACGCATCCATTGTGACGCGCTCTGTGGCGGCACCGAGCCGCCGCCGCCCCCCGCGCGTCTCCGCAGTAATCCCCGCGGATTGTGGCTGGCGCCCCTTGCCCCGCGGGGCTCGCCCCCTCCCCTTGCCCCTCGCGCTGGGGCGGTGCCCCGCCCTCCCCTCAGGCGGCCCAGCCGCCGCCCACGCTGCTGCATCCGCTTCCCGCGCGCCGGTCCCTCTGCCCCGACTCTACTCCCGTCGCGCCTCACGCCTCCCTTTTATGCTGGACTACCTGTTAAGTGCCTCTTGCTTTGCTACCTCTATCTTTACCTTGTGCCGAGTTCGTCTTTCGTGGATTGTCAACGTCTTCTTGCTCTTTGGTTTATAGTTATCCTTAACGGACCGGGTATGCCATTGTTTCATGATCTTTTCGTCATGCTCCTTTTTACGCATTACATTTTCTCAGTTTTCTGCATCGTTCTTTTCATCGCCATACTCTTTTTCCTTTTAAGTTCTGCTTCTCCGGCAGCCGGTCCTCTTGCTTTTTCGGCTGTTCGTCTCTCTTTGCTTCAGTCTGTCGTTTGTAGTTTGTCGTTTCCGACAAGGAACGTTCTTGACGCGGGAGAGACGCAGCCGATGGTAATCTAAACGCCAGAGTAACCATCCTTTTTTATGAACTTGCATTGTTCTTACGCAGACACGTTTTTTTATCACCTTGTTTTGAAAAGTCCGTTCAGGCGTACACAATGTAGCATTATTCTCGGTTTAGAACAGAAGGTCACTGACAAACTGGGATGAAAGAGTTGCTTGACCAGGGGGAACAGATGATTCGTTATATCTTCATTGGTTTATTTTGACGGACTTTTTCTCGATACCTTTTTGTGTTTTCTGTAACACTGGAATAACAAAGAGAATCTGTGACTGTGTTTGATACGATACATATGCTTTTTGCAATTACTGGGAGGGCAACGATTTAAAATGGAAATAATATTTTTTGACTATTTCGCAAAATTATAAAGCCACTAGTTTAAAAATTAAAATTGATAAAATACCAGTACGAGTTAGTAACTGTCCAAGGGGAGTGGTCTAACTCTAGGAAACATTTGATGTATTTAGTGAACACTGCGTTACATACTGATAAATAACGAATGATCTAGCCCGCATGATGAGACAAGAGGGAGAATTCAAAGCATTCGTAATGGCTAGTCGCGAAGCTGTTTGTGTCTAGTGTGGCAAGAAATGTATTTGGATATGCATTTTGAACTATTACTCTAAAGGTGTAGGCCCGATACCTGAATTAATTTTATGAGCGCTTATATCTGTTACGTCTTATAAGTACTACAATTAAGCATGCCCTGATTTGGGGTTCGGAAAGTCATTTATCATTAAATTGTAGGTCAAAGAAATATCTTTTCATGTTTACTGGCTTTAGGCAATTATTACGAGACATTTTTCAATGACGTCTGCGGTACCTGTGGTTCGAGCGTTGCGAAATAAGTATGCAATGCTTTTTTTAATTACACTTCAAGGAGTAGTGTAGAGCCGAATGCGTTTATATTTTCTCGTCACCTTGATGATGTTTTGGGTGGACGGCAATTTATTGATTATGTATTCGTTATTAATGTGTTCTGGCCGATACCTTGACTAATAACGCAGCATAGAGCAAGGCATGATTCATGCCGTGGAATCTTCCGATTTAGCATATTCGTAATGCGTTTGTGATATTAATTGAGGATGTTACGGAGATACCAGGAGGGGAAGGGTAGGTTTAGATTATCATAGAAAAATCCTTTGGTGACCTCAAGAGGGCTGACCTTTGAAAGAAATGCTCGACTGAACCCTATTCTCTGGACAGATTTATTGATGGTAATGCCAATTTATGATTTCAATAGCTCCTGACGTTAACTTCGTTCTGTATTTTGCGAAAAGAAAAAAACTGATTGTTAGAAGTTTTAGGCAGTCCTTTATTTACGGTTGGCCCCCTCCCGTGTTGCGTAAAGCGGCCGGTGCGCGAAATGGTGCGGCGCGGTAGGTCAGGTGCGGCCCACTCGCCCGTGGCGTGGGCGGGAGGGAGCAAGGAGCGGCCGGTAGGCTCGCGGCACTTCATCACGGTCGCGTCGCCGGGAAGGTCACGTACCCCTCCCCTCACTCCCATGGAGATTTACCTCCAGCGTTCCGAGAAACAGCGCTCCTGCGGTGGAAGGAGCCGTCCTTTGGCATCCCTGCTGCGCCTGTTTGTGAGGATTATCTTATGACTTTTAGGCTGTTTCATACGAAATAAGTTATTTCTGAATGTCGGGTTGTTTTGTATTTCAGTCACTACAGACACAAATGTTCTGTAAACACATCAAAATTTAGAAAATGTAAAACTGAGTGCAAGTCCAGCCATATGTCAGGAAAAAAGCAGTTGTAAAGTCGGTTACGTATGTGTTCTTTTGGGTGTAGAATAAACATGAATACTTGGAATATTGTCACGCACTCACAGCAATAAAATAGACAAATTAGTTTTACGCTCCAATGATGAATTAAGAAAATTGAGATGTCGAGTTGTCTTCAGTAATGATTAAATGATGTTTTGTGTAGAATTCCACGACGAAAACCGATCATACACGACGATTAAGGAATTGGATGTCGCATTAAGCCCGGAAGCCACTTTCCTCGTGTTAAGTTTCCCTGAAATTACGCACGTCGTTTGGAGGTTATTAAGCCATTAATCTTGTGAGTTATCGAATCGATACGAGAGCGTCGCTTTGGAAACTGCGTCTCCGCCCGCCTCGGCGCCCGCTCCCCACCGGGGTATTAGGGCGTACGATTCTCCCAATATTCCGTCGCACCTGGAGCAGCCCAGTTCCCGCCCACTTGCGCGCCCGCTCACCCACCCGGTGACCTTGACGCTTCCCTTTCGACCTCTTTCGCTGTCTTCCGTCCCTCTCGGCTCTCGTCGGCTCGGTTCTTTCGAAAGCGAGCAAGGAAGGCCATCAGGAATTCAAAATAGGAAACTGTTACGAAATGATTTCACTGGTAGTAAAACAACTTGAATAAGTAGTACAGGAGTGCGTTAAGAATGAATACATTTTAACTGTATTCAAGCCATACTCTCATTCTATTGAGCCATAAATAATGGTATTTTTCGTAACGAAACGTACAACGTTTTCTTAACAATCTAAATTAGAAAGAAATCTTATCGCTCATACATTTGTGATGTTGCCACAATACCTGAATACCCAATGTATTGTGTTCTTAGAATCAAGCTGTCTTTCTGTGCCCTTTTGACAATTTGTTGATCTTCTCACTTTCGATGTTTAATAAAATATTCAAGAAAAGTAGACTGCTACCAGGACATTACTATCGAGTACATTTTTTAGGAATTCGCCCTTGTCATTGTGTTCACGGAGAAACCTCACCTCAAACTAAGTTTCCACCACTCTTAATGAAAAGTAATAAGGGAAATGCCAGAAAATATAGACTCGCTCTTCCGACACCTGAGTATGATCGTAAGAGTTAGCTTTCTCTTATAATAATATTGGGTCAGAAAAAACGAACCATCGCGTGTATTCCGATTCAGCTCAGGTGGAAGTCGTCATAGTACTTCGCATAATCAGAGAACAGAGGCAGGACGTACTGTAACTTGTGCGTGTGCTCTGTTGTTTTGAAGTACAATGTTTGTTACCTGTCGTATTATTTCTAGAAATACGCAAACGTGTAAACAGCACTGCAGACACTGCGTATGCTGGCGTTGGACGGGGGTTTCTCACGGGGGCGCGTTCCGGGGACGCGCGGACGTGAAAACGCAGCCGGCGGACCGGCCGGGGGGTGGAGCGGCGGGCGGCTCGGGGGCGGGGCGACCGCGCGCGCCCGCCCCCAGCAACGAGGAAGCCGACGCGCGTCAAGTCGTTGGCCTTGTTGCACGAGTTCCCAAGCCCGCCCCCGCCCCCGCCTCTACCGGTGCAACGCACGCGTGCGCGCTGCCGCGGGGGCACCCGCTGCGTGTCTTTGCGGACGACCTGCGGGCCCGGATTGAATCGGCGTCGCTGGTCCCAAACGCTTTCACGAGCCCGGCTTTGAGAAAGTTAAATATTTCCGATTGGTATATTAAACGTGTTTGGATTACACATGCACATAACTTTTTCGGGAAGTGAGTCGCGTCCAGGCTTTCATTCCCACACTACTCATTTCGTTCGAACTGCTTTTTTTTTTTCCCTTCGCGAGATGTACATTTTCAGTGTTCGATTTTCTGGTATCACGTTCTTAATATTGTAAGTGCTGTGCAAGAAGAGTGATGACAATGAAAAGGACTACTGCAACTGCTATAGCCTATGATGTTTCTTGCCGTCAGCAGTCCTGCATGAGCTATGCAGAGATGAATTTGTTCCAAATATAACTTCACAAGAAGCTTAAAACTGTGGCTATTGGAAACAAGGGCGGAATGTGAGTGATGATCGATTCCACGTACCAATAGCATTTGTAGACACAAGTTGCTTTGCAACCTCGTCTTTTTCCCCTGAAAGTTTGCAACGATAGAGGAAAAATACTTTCTCTTCGGTTGATAGCATACCATTGGAAATGTGTAGACATCGGGTCGGCGCTTAGTAAGTGGGTATTATTCGCTTTTCATTACATGTCGCCGCATTCGCTTTTTTCTGCAAGCTTGTTTATTGAAAGTCGATGGGTGTCTTGTCCGGTCGGGGCGGCGGTGCAGTCGCAACTGGGTCGATGCGCCGTGCTCCGCGAGAAAGTGCGCCTCCGGTGCTGTGCGACCCGAGTGCATGGACCGGCTAAGTTGCTCGCGAGCAGGGGGCGGGCCCTAATCCACAGCTGCGGCGGCGTCCGCCCGCCCGCCTGCTGCCTCGCCCTGTCCCTGGGCAGCGTCCGGATCGGCGAAAGCGGCGGCGGCCGCCCGATCCGGCCGTCGTCGTCCCCGCCGGCGACGCGGCAAAAAACCGCTCCCCGGGAATGGGACCTGCGTTCGCCGGAGAAAATTCGTCTTCCTCATAAGGCGAGCGGTGAAATCGGCAGCGCCTTTTTCTGCGGCGCCGGCGGAGGCCTCGCGTCGTGCGTCGTGACGCGCCGCGGCGACCGCACCGTCTGTTGTTTACAAACGAGCACCGGCCGTTGCCTTACATCATCGCTGAGAAAACTGCGACAATTAGCGGCGACTGTTTTGTCTCTTCTTGTTATATGGAGTCGGAGAATCCATGCACGCGAGAGTAGAGGGAGGGGTTAAACGGCGACGTGAAGAAAAAACTAGAGGTTGGACGTCTTGGGTCTGCTGATAACGTCGACGACACTTTCTCTTCCTGGGAAGAGTGGCCTGCCGTCGTTCTCCTTAGATACGTCTCCTACCTGCCGTGCGTGCCTGCTCGAGCCTGTCGAGACGTTCCGTCGCAGCGGCGCGGACTCATAAATTGGAAAGCTGGGCTGCGACGGCGTGCGCGCCGTTGTGTTGGGAGGCCGCGGTTCGTGCTCCGCGGCGACTGCGAGCGTTGGTTGTTGCCGTGTGCGCGCCGTCGCTCCGCCACGTGCTTCGCTTGCCTGTCTGCCCCGCGTGCCTCGGCGCTGCTTCTCGGGAGCGTCTGCCACGAAGCGCGCGCGGTCGGGTATATACAACGCTCCGCCGTAACTTGGCGTCTAGAGCGGAAACTCTGCGGGAAGTCGCGACGTCAACGCGCAGTTCAACGTCAATGAGCCCGCAACCCCTCCTGCGCGACTGTGTTCTTGGTATGCTGTCGGGAGTTTCCGAGTTGGAGGAGGAAGGGGAGGAGGAGAGTGCCTTGGTAGTTGTGGGTGTCGCGTTAAGGGTTGAGACATTGGCGAGAAATGGGAACGCGGAGTAACGCGCGAATTTGCGATGTTGCGTACTTTTTTTTTGTGTGTGTGTGTGTGTGTGTGTGTGTGTGTGTGTGTTGTGTGTGAAGTTACTAAGCCCTTTCAGGAGTTCAATCTGAACGTTTATAAATTCATAATCTTCATTTTAAAGTCCTCTGGTGTCAGTTTTCGATACCAGAGAAGTCTTTGTACTCTGGGCTTGTGCATTCATGTAAAGCATGTTCCCTGCTATTCCACCTTCTATACTAGAGAAATTATAATCAAGATGCCAGGTTTTGTGTTATAAACATTGGGCGAGGGCACAAGGGGCTCCTTAGAGTGTGGGAATTAGATGGCCTTTCGATTAGAGGAAGGCAAATTTCTAGCAAACCAGGGAGCTGGCTTCAAGCCACCGCGCAGGCCGTAAACGGTGCGTACACAGGTGGGCGTCACTTGCACAAGGGCGAAAGCGACGAGCAAAACAATGCTCCAGTGGGCGGGGCTCCTTCCCATTCAACGAGCGACTGTTACGTCTCGGGCGTTTACTCTTCATAATGCGTACATTACGCAGGCGGTGAGAAGAGGGGACGGGGCGGGGCGGAGACGGGTGGAAGAGAAGGGGCGGCCCGCAGCTGTCCCCGGAGGTCCCCTCCTTCCTCGCCCTGCGCTCTCTTGCTTCCACTCCTGGCGCCCTCTGGCGTCCGCCCCGCCCGCCGCCCAGGGCGCGAAGCTGCTGACTCACGCCGCCGCAATATATCATTAAGTCCACTGATGAATTGCAAATGAAAACGGGTTAAGCGATCTGTTGGTCCTGGCGACGGCGAGCGCCTCTCCGCGAGATCGGACGGGTGGATCCAATCGAGGCGAAGCTTAATCGGTACAGCGTTCCCCAGTTGCGAGCCGAAACTGCGGTGTTCGGGGCAGTCGGTGAGAAATCGCCCGAAGTTTTGCTTCTTTGTTACAAGTTCATCTCTTGTAGCATTGACAACCAAACTCAAGTGAAAGTTGTACATTCATTCTTGTCGTGCACATTTCATTGTTCTTACATATAAAAGTAACATTTGAAGTGGGGGAAGGTTTCTCTCCTTTGAAGTTAAGATGACGATAAAGGGAAGAAAATAATGGGTAAGAGATGAGGGAAGGAAGTATTTGTAATTGAAAAAAATCCTGTTTTGGGTGAGATGCTTTCAGGACATTTAAAGGTACATTTCTTGATTGTTTTTAAAATTATTACTGCCTTCTGAAAACGGAATTAATTACTCCTTAAATGCTTTGTGGTGAGATTTCTCCAAATGCTGTTGTGTGTTTGACGGTCGTGAAAAAGCAAGAGAAAATCTCGTCGGGAGATGCCTTTTGAATATTGCAATGGGAAAGCTGAATACCTTTCTTGTAGAGCCGTGATGCGTGTAGAGAAGTTTCTTGTCGGATTTTTTTTGTAAATGCCAGGAGCTCTGGAGGGAGGTGGAAGAGGACTCGCGCGACGGACGTAGTCCGCGTTGCAGGCGCCGGCGCATGCGTAAAATATCCCCGGGCGTTGGCGTCGGCGTGTGCGTGTCTGTTTCTTTATTCCGTGTTCTTGTCAGAATACCGAATGGCACCGCGTCCTTTCTCGAGGACGAATGGCGGAAGTGTTATAAAACATGCCGAAAAGAACTCCCGATATTTACGAGCGACTTCAGGTTTCACAGCAATAAAATATATCAGGAAGTTGATTCATTGCGCAATATGCATTCGTGGAGACGCAAAGCACATAAACGTAAGAGAAGCTGTGAAATGTTCAAGCGTGTCTCGCGAAGGGAATTCGAGGCGGCAGCGTGTTCTGAGGTCGTCACCTACTTACCCGTTTTCTCGTTGCATCTCTGTAGTGACTTAACTGTCAAATATGGTAAGAGCTCATTGTATTGAAAATAATGTGCGTTTCCTGCGGGCAGGACGTTTCTAAAGCCTTCCGCCTTGCTCGAGGGTACTCGGAACAATCTTTTAACGCTAAGAGTTCGTCTCGAGAGAATGCAGTTCCTGTTGAATATTGAAATGAGGCCATCACCATGTCAATTACTCGTCCCAGTTGGAGTAACATATTTTAAACATTCCTTATCTTCTAGTGTTGTGTGGCAACATTCTTGTACAACACGAAGTCTCGTGAAGATTTTTTTTCTCCTGCAGCGTTCATGAGTCAAGAATAGGTAAACACTTGGTTGCGCGTTACATAAGCAGTCTTTTCTCAGCGGATTTCCTTTTAGGGTCGTATGTACTCTTCTGGAAGTCGAGCGGAGACGGGGCTGCCCTGCTTCCCACAAGGTGCTCTCGCCCGCGCGTCTCGCTCCGCGTCCGACACTCCCTCTTCCCGCACCACCCCCCAACTCCGGCCCCCTCTTCCGTCCGCCTCCGCCGCACTACTTTGGCACGCGGCCACTCGCTTCCGCGTCTACGCTGATTCTTGCGATCGCTAGTTCCGCTTTTGGTCTTGTCTGTCCGAAGGCGATGCGTTCTAGGACTAGGTCGCAACGCCGAAATAGGGATGTGACCTCGATGTCGAGGTTTTTTTAGAATCGTCGATCTATTTAACCTCGATTTAGTGGAGTCGATGGTTTTTCATATGTTGTTTTGCTTTCTGTGTTTTTACGTGGTTGATATGTTTTAAATGAAAAAAGTCTGTCAACAAAATCCTGCTTTTTTTCCCTTTTATATATATATATATATATATATATATATATATATATATATATATATATATATATATATATATACCCATTAATTATATATTTTTCAGCCCGATGTGACCGAGAGTGAAAATAAAATCGTCGTCAATAAAGAAGCCTATTTAATTTTTGAATTATCGAAAGAGATCATCCAAGTTTCGTTAATTGCCCTGATGTTTTTTTGACTTTGTCTTCTCAATTAAAACTTAATAGACGAGACTTTGTAATTAATTATCCTCGCGTAAAATGTTTACTAATCCAGTTTTAAAAAGATCGATGGTTTGGAGTCATCGTTGCCTTAACATCGATGTTTTATTTTTGAGCATTGATGTTTAGAAACGTGCATGTTTTGTTAGAGATGCATCCCTAGGCCGAAACGTTGGCAATGGCGCGTATGCCGGGACAGATAATATAGTCAGTTATGCCGCGGAAGCTAAAGCTTTTGCCTGTTCTTTTCTCATATGAGTTTGTTTAAAAACTACCTCTCCAAAGTCCTTTTTGTATTGTTTGTTTGAAAGAAAGGGATCGTAATTTCCAATTTGCAGTGTTTTTTTCTCCCACGTCTTGTTTGAGCTTCAATTCTTCCAGAAACAAAACTGTATTTTCGCTTGTTCTTTATTGTGGCCAGGCGTTTTAGTAAACTTCATGAACTCTCATTCTGGAGAGGAAGGATCCCTGATATGAGTGTTGTTGCTTCCGCAGGCGGTTCGTTCGGCCGTGGGGTTGGGTTGGCGCGAAATCCCCGCCCTCGCTATCTGCGCGTTATCGCGCGGCTGGAGGCGAAGCGGGGCATCGGCCCAGGTGGTGTGTTGACCTTCCGGGCGGCGGCGGAGCGCCGTTCTGCGCTGCACGGCGCGGCGCCACGCGTGCGCAGGGCGGGGCTGCCGCACCGCCGCTTTCTCTCCACGCCTCCTTGCCCCCGCGGAGCCTGCCCCGCCCGCCCCGCCCCCGCTGCACCGAAAGGCCAGCAGCAGCAGCGCCCCGCGCAGGTTTCGTTGTTTCGTCGGGTTGCTCCAGCACGATCGACGAAAGAGCAGATCGAAATGAGCACTCGTGTTTAATGTGAAGCGAAAATCTTTTAGAGAAACGATTTTTTTAAATCCGTATTTCAGTGATTCTGTGGTTGTTTTCTTGTTTTATCTGTTGGTTGAAGTCCGCGCAGGAGAGAGCTATTCGAAACGAGTACCTGACATGCAATGTGAAAGCTAAAATCTTAAGACGAAATGTTCTAATTAAGAATCCGCGTACAAATATGATTATACGGTTGACTTCCGTTTCTTTGTTTGTTGAGCGCAGGTGAAAATAAGGATTGTTGGGCCACTTTGTTGCAGTGACTCGTGCGATCTGTTGTTGCTTAGAATGACTCCACAAAGTTATTGGAAGCCTTGAATTAAAAATACAGACAGTACCAACTAGCATTCGTGCGCTCAGTTACACGGCCGTGCTTACGTCCATTGAGCGCGGCAACGGCTCTTTGTCTAGCAGGCCGGCCGGCGGCGGTGCGTTTGTTAGCCGAGACGCCTCAATGCTCAGGCGCGGTGCTTGCCAGCGGCCTAGTTCGCTCGCCGCCTTCCCCTGCGCGGTGCGGCGGCCCCGACGGACGCGCCCTCTTCCTCGCCTAGGCGCCGCCTTATTAGTCGACCCGCGCGCGTGCCCTGTTAGTGCTAGACCAGCAGCGGTCGCGGCTTGGAAGCTCGCCAGCCCCGCGGGACGGCGCGCCAGTGTATAAGCGCCTGTGTCGCAATCTGTCGGATTATGAGGCTGGACGCCGATGCGCACGAGTCGTTCTTCGATGAAGGAGCTGCTCTTCCATTGATTAAGACCGAGCGTTTACATTCCGAACTTTATCGGGGAGCGTTCGTGCGTGAGCAAGCGGGCTTATCGCCCGGCAAGTTTGCCCTTTTCTTCTGCCCTCGCACAGGGCTTGGTTTTTTCCCTTCCGCGTCACAGACAGTCGTTCCTTTACAGTGATCGCATTGTTCGCGTTTGACGTCGCCTTGATCTCGGTGCTTTTCTTTCTTTTTCGATCGTTTGCTTTTGAGCGCTGCTGGGGAAGTCACGGCTGACCTTTGGCGCCCGCCGGGGGGCGCTGGCTGGCGCGCCGCTTCTGGGGTCGGCGTGTCGCCCCAACGGGGGGGGCCGCAGGCGAGCCCGGAGGTCGAGGGTCGCGAGGACGCTGTCGCCGCAACAGGTGGCGCTGGCGCCCGCGGTTGCCGCCCAGAGGCGCACGCAACCGCCGGCGCCGGCGCCTCGGGCGCTCGCATGCACCACGTATCAGCGAAGCAAGCGGCTTCCTCGGAACGGCACTCGCGGCCTCACGCTCCTGTTGCCGCCTCGACACCTCGTATTGATCGAGATGCGCTTATCTATCGATTCGGATTCACCACAAACACTCGTGACGCTTGTATTCTGCTTTCAGACTTCATTAGCTGTGCGTATCGTCTGTTGCTGTGCGATAGTCGTTCATTAATCACTGCAAGGATGTGCATAAAAGACGAGTGAAACGCCTTCAGAGAAGTAGCGTGCGCGAAGGAAGTAGACGAGCAAAATGAGTAGTTTCCTTCAACCATAGTCCAAGGACGGCTACTGTCTAAAATAACTGGTGTAACCATATTACACCTCAAATATTCTGATGACAGTTTTCTGAAAAAATCGTTCAATTGCTATCAATTACTCTCAGCACACGTGGTATTGTTAAAACTGCGGCAAGATGATTTCTGGATAGATTAGTATTCGATGATGCCTTAGTCTCTGGGACTTTAGATATGTTAAAGCAATAATAGTCGCTCCGTATGTCGTAGAAAAGTTACTTTACATTTGGCATCTATTGAGTGGAAGATTAACGACTCATTTGTGCCAGGGTGTCACACCATTTCGTCTTTTATTTTATATAATTCCGCCCCGGTATTTCTGCGCCATTCGCTACGACGTGGATCGCATCCACCTTTACTTCGTTGGCGTGCGATATTAGTCAGCGAAACAATGGCTCCACCGGCCGGCCAGCGGGCGAGCTGCGCCCAGGTATGCGGCGAGGGGGTTGCGCAATCGCAGCGCGCTGTAGATGACACGGGCGATGGACGCAACAGCTGGCGGCGCGCCGCACCTTCCACGCCGCGCGGGTGCCATCAGCCCTCCAAATAACCGCTCGGCGCCTCCGCCCCCGCCCCCGCTCGCGCCTCCGCTCAAGGTGCGGCGGGCGCATCCTCGGCGAGCAAGCGTCATGGATCCCGCGAGCGCGCATGGACAAAGAGCCCGCGGGCTGCCGTTGGCTGCAGGGGCGCCGATGCAGTCTTCGCTTGTGTGGGCCGTTGATTGCGGCAGAGGCGAGCTTTCGCGCTGTCAGCTTCCGCCCACCGTTGTGGGCCGGCTCACGCGGTGGCGCAGGTGGATTTGGCGGAGCGGCCTCGTAACTTCCTCGATGGGCTTCGATTGACTCGCGGCGGGCGAGAACTGAATGTTCTGCCCGTTGAAGAAGCGCACTCTGTAGGATTGCGGATGCGTCCTTCGTTGACGCTTGCGAACGCAGTAAGAAAGCGTTGCGAAGCCGCGCGCGGGCGGTTTCGCCGAGTAAACAAGCGCGGCCGTTGTGTGCCGAGGGGGCGGCCGAGGCGCGAGAGGAAACGCGGGAGAGGACGGGGCGTGTGTGTGCTCGCCAGTTTCTAGCAGCGCAGGCTAACGGGGACGGCCGCGACGCGCCGTGACCTAGTGCTGGGCAGTGCGTTCGTCGCCATGGTGACCGCGCGACTCGCGGTACCCGCAGCACGCCGGGGGGCCCGTTCGCGCGCGACCGCGCGGCGCCGCGCTGGCGTTTCATAAAGCCAACAGCTCGCGCACACGAACGTGCTGTTTCTGCGTTGTATTTTGTTTGCAATTTTTTGTCGTGCTTTAATCGAGCACCGCTGCAATCCCCCGAAGCCAGAATGAACAGTGCAGCATATCGCTGTATTTAAAAGGGTATGGAAGGAATTTTTTGAACGTTGCTTGACCGTGAAGTACCCTTCTGGAACATTCCATCTGCTCCTTTAAAACATTTTTGTGTTGAGTGTTATTTGCAGTGCACTTAAATGTGTTATTTTCTCGTTATTCTTTAACGACTGCGCGGAGCATTTGTTAAAACGAAATGAAACGGAGAGTAATGTAGCCGCGCGCTGAGTGGCTGTGTGCGGTGCGGGCCTCGCCGTCCATTGAGGAGCAGCGGTCGGTGCGGGCGCCTTTGCTCTGTCACGGGGGCGGTGGGCTCTGCGGTGGGGGCGGTCGGGTGGGTGTATCGGTGCGCCTCCGCCTCATCCTCCCGCGGGCGCCGCGCTATCGACCGCCGCCGGCGGCGCACGGCGCCGTCCACCCCGCCCCCCTCGCCCGGCGCCGGGGTTTTAATTACGGAGCCAAGTAATTCGAAAGTTACGCGCGCCCGCTGCGGCGCCGCGTCCCCCGCGCCGCTTTCTCCCTATCCACTACCACGCCCCTCCCTCGCCCACCCACTCAGCCCTTGTCTTCATCTTCTTTTGTTCGCCTTTCTCACGCGTCTCTTCCCGAGGTTTTTCTTTCCTAATACGCGACGCGAAGATATTTTAGTGTGACTTTTTTGTCAATTTTTCTTTCTTTCCGCTCTCTGGACGTTCCTTTCGCCTTTCTGGCAACGCATATCTCTTTGCGTCTTCTTATCCCGCTTACTTCGCATTTCCGCATCCTGTTTCGCTTACGGGGATTGCGGGGCGGCCTGTGTTTACTCGCTCCGGTGAGCCTGTTCTTCCTGCGGAACTTTCCTCGTGTGGAGACTCGAGGCGCGGCGTCGATCGGCGCCTTTGCCGCGCGCAGGGCGATCCTCCTCCCCGCCTTCGCCGCGTGCTCATCGACTCTTGCGCACTTGCAAGTTCTTCCCAACTTCCCGCCGTCACCTTCAGGCAGTCTCGTGTTTGGTCTTGGTGTCCCCGGCCGTCGTCGCTCGAATCGCTTCTACCGAATTCGGAGGGCGCTGGATGGAAAGGCGCCGGCCAGGACGGGGCGCAGACAACCTTGTTGGCCACCTACGACCTAGCACGTGACCAGCCCCTCCACTCTCGTAGCGCACGATGGCAAATTACGGCCCATAACGCGCAGAAACAATGAAGGCGCTGACCGGCTCCGCAACAAATTCGAAATTGCTTACCGATGCAACGTTGCGTACATTCGTCGGCGACGTCGGTCGTGTGGCTCGGACAGCAAATGTGTGCAAATCAGGATGTGGCATGCAAGAAAGAACGTCGTCCACGTGAAGTGGTTGATCACTTTTCGTAGAAAGGTATTGGCGACGGACATATTTGTTTCTTGATTTCTCACCTGTCAACTAAATATTTAATCTTGGGCTGCATTTGCTAATTTCAAAAATGAACGAGCTTCCTTATATCTGAGGTAGCTTTACCGTCAGGTTTAATAATTTCATTGTACAATTTTACATTATTTACCTACATTGAATCATAATCACATTAGTCCCAAGTGTGCGAGATCGTTCCAGGACGGTTTGCGAGTGCTGTTTGTTGGCCGCACCCTTTTCGGAACGGCAAACGTTAGCTCAGTCAACAGACGAAGGAAAACTGGGGGTCTGTGGAAAATTCGCTGCTGCTTCGCCTGGCGAGGCCCCGGTTCTCCCGGAGCGGTGCGGAGCGACGCGATCTTCGCTCGGAATATCGGAAGACGGCGCTGGCCGGTCGGCCTGGCTGGTGGTCGCGAAGTGGGCCGCCGTCCCGTTAGTCGCTGCTGCTCTTTCCCGAGGTGGCGGCGGCGGCGGCGGCGGCGGCGGCGGCGGCGGCGACTCCCGCGCCGGTCACTCACCCGGCCCACCGCACGCGCCCGCACGTTCCCCTGTGCCTGCCTTGTGCATTACGTTGCGTGCCGCCCTCCCCGTCCCCCTTGCTCAACCTCGACAATATCGCCCAGACGCACGTGTGAAGAAATGGTAGAATCTTACTCATTGCCATTTACCGCCTATTACGTACTTGAAGGCGCTTGATGCAACTTGGCGTTTAGTCTTCACGGTCAAACTCTAGACCGGAATGTGGGTCATCGCTGGCTGGAGAGCTGCGGAGGATCGGGGTTTGATTGCTCTTCTCGAACCTCCTGAGACGTTGACACTGATAGACCTTAGCTGTTAGAAGAGGAGGACGCTCGCGTGTTATTCGAACCTCGTTTCAGCGGTGTCGTCTTCGAGACGTCGAATGCGTTTGTGGAGCTGCAGGAAATGACGCGATCGCTGGTCAAAGATTTACGTTGCCGCAATGCGGTGCGGTTTCAGAGAAAATTGTTTATTCGCGATACGTGAATAAGACTTTTTCGCAACTACTAGGTTATCGCTCTCTACACACGAGATATGTTGCATTAGCTCTAGTCTACGAACATTTTGAGCAAACTTAAATCAATATTGTATGAAGTGAGTCAGACAGCGTGTCAGCTCTTGATTAATTATCTATACAGATTGATATGTGAAGAATAGGTTGCGAGAAAACTTGACATTTGTGTACTGAATATTGAATCACTCAGCAGATCTCTTTTTGAGAATATTTTTCATACAATAACTGGTTTTCCATTTGGTGTATAAATGCCAGAATCCTCCAGAAATGCTAAAATTTGAAAATGGGGCATGGTAAGCAGTAGACCCTCGTGGTACTGGATAACTCGCATCTAGAGATGGCATTGCCCTACAATTAAGTTTTCTTCGGCGTTGGTTTCGCCCGAGCCCGATGTGTGAGAGAGGAGGTGAAAGGACAGCATTTGGCCGCGGGCGCTGTGACACTGACCTGTCCCCCGCCCACGCGCGCAGTTTCCTTCCTTCCGCCCCAAGACTTTCTACCCGCGGCGCTCTCGCTCTTTTTTCGCGTGCGGGGCGCCGGCGCCGCCGCCGCCGTCCGCGGGGAAACTTCCTTCCCGCCGATATTAATGAGACCCGCGGATGACGACGGCGGTAGATTGGACGGCGCCGTATCTTTTAATAGCGTGTCGCCGTCTCTCGCGACGGGACGGCCCGGCCCGGGGCCCGGCTTTCGAAACGCGCGTCAAGGGTGCGAAAGATGGCTGCGAACTGTGTTGGGACGGGGAAAACGGCCGAGAGGGAAAGCGGAAGAACAGCCGGCGAGACGACGACGACGCTCGTCTCTGTCGGGCTGCGGGGTGCCACGCATCAAATAACTCTGCGTTACCTCAGAATATGCAAACGTGCCCCAGATTTCTTCCCAGCGACTTGAACCACCATTATGAGCGTCGTCTTGCGAAGCTGGAGCCGTCTTGAGTGAGCTTTCTGATGGCCGCGGAGTAAGTGCTTCTACTATCCTTAATGCAGCGTTGTGGTGTTTAAAGAAAACCCTTCATACGACGCTGCCCTGGTTCTTCGTGAATCAAGTACAGGCTAACCTTTTTAGAATGCCAAAATGTTAGGTTGGTTTAAAAGATTTGCGTACAGCTTGTTACAAAAGAATTACGTTGTTGCATTACAGTAATATAATTTTTTATTACATTTTTATCGTTTAGTGCATTTACTACTTTGATTTTGAATGATAGCAACGTACAGACACGCGATGTTTGATTTCAAATTCGACTCGATGTTACCGAAAAGCTGTGAACGTAGAAAGGGGGCGCACCATGCGTTTGAAAATCCCCGTTCGTAAAACGAATTGCAGCTGAGGCTAGCAGATGTATTAAAGTTTTATGTCATTTTTAGCACTCACGAGGAGAATCACAAGCTAGTGCATAAAATGAAGCGGAGGATTAAAAACGTGACAGTTTTCCCGTCGGGCGCACTATTTCGTGAGTGGCGTGCGAAGAAGACAGCTTGCTGAAAGGTACAGCTTGATGGCAGTAGAAAATTATAATTAGATCTTAGTCATAAATGGATCGTAATTATGCAGTCCTCATATCTCCCGTTTGTGGAAGGTTAAATGAAATGAGGTGTCTGTCGTCAGAATAGAAGACGAGATGAGCAACGAGCTGCCGCTGAAAGGTCAAGTCCGTGCCGTTTTCGATGAAAGTATTGAGCAGTGGGCTGGCCGTTAAAGCAAATGAGGCGCGTTCATTGAATGTCGTTCCATGATGTCGCAATTTCCTTTGCACAATTTATCATCGCGATGGAACTGAAGTGTTTTAATATTTAATATCACTGCTGTAGAGAAGTAAAATTTCCATTCCTCTTTCTCATTTTACTTCAAGTCGGATTTTAGCCTGCAAGCTTCCTTGCATTCCAACTCCATATCAGGAGCGCATCCGGACTTCTACGAATGACATGTTGATGTGTGTGCTAGCGAGCTTGTGTGGGGAGGGAGGAGATTCAGTGTATATGAATTCCGTTTACAATGCTTAACGCATGCTTAAACTTTATGCGCAGTTTTATTGGGATTTCTGCGAATATACCCTTCAATTTATGTGACACGTTTATGTGAACATTGTGTCTGCTTATCAGAAATTCAAAACTGACGTTTCTAATACGAGTAGTCTTTCTGAAACGCTGTTTTGCTAAGATGTTTGCTATTCGTCATTGAAATATTGATAAAAAAATTAGGCCGAGCCAATTTCGTACGTTACAGGTTTTGTTACGAGGATGAATTCGTGAAGTAAAAAAGCTTATACAAATAATATTTAAGCCGTATCTCTTGTAACACTGTTACGTATTCGACCCCAAGTTTGTAATCGGAATGAAAGTAAACTTCGCGTCTAAAACTTTTGTTAGATCTGTTTTCCCCCGGCGCGATAATTACAGGGGGCGAGGAGAAAGGATTGTAATCGGGGTGGAGTCGCCGCCACCGTGGGCAGGGGATCGGCGCGCAGCGCAGCGCTGGCGGACGCAGCGACGCGGCCCGGACGCCTAATTATATATTTATTGCGCGTTTGATTCGATTGCGATGGCGAGCCCCGTCCCTGCTCCGCCCGCGCCCCGCCCCTCCTGCTCATTATCCGCGCCCCGCGGCCCCGCCGCTCACAGCCAGGGAGGGTTCGGCGCTCGCAACGGACGCGCCTGCCCGTCGGCCTCGCCGGTCATTTCCAATTTTGACGCAATTACGCGCACAATTAGCACCTGGCGAGGGCGCCGGCAGATGGAAGGAGGAGGGTAGGTAGTGCGTGGGTGGGTGGGCCGAGCGGTGCACGAATTGTGAGGCCACCTCTCGTCTAGAGAACGAAGGGTGTGCCGGTCGATTCGCCGAGCAGTCTGTGTACCCATTGCATTTAGTGTCCCGTATCCGCCGATAATGAACGGTTTGAGAAATGAATCCTTCAGAAAATTCTTTTTAATGTTAAGTCAGGTAGTCCCTACCATAATTTCAGTCTGTTACTGAAAAAATACTAATATGTCTTCAAGAACTTGGTGCGAATAGTTTGATTTATTTATGAACGGCTATCGGTAGTTACCAGCAGATGGTCCACTTCTCCACTCGTCGAGTGGTCAATGGTTTTTATGGCCAGTGTACGTAAGATAAATTCATATTTCATGAATAAATAATCAAGAACATTGTGTGAACAACGCGACGCTGTTGTTCGCTTGAGAAAATGAGCAGTGAACATGCAATTGCCACTGGCATTGCCAGTTAGTTGAGTTAAATTTGTTTGAGATGATTAGCTTGTGTAGTTTCGTACTCATTGTGTTATTACTGTTGATACAGCACGCACCAATCTCTCTTCTATAGAAATTATTATTTGATGAATACAAACACCGGTATACGATCGTTGTTTACTTCATTTCTAATAGTTTTGCATGATCAACATACTTTTAAAATAGAGTTGAGATTCCGTTTGAATGCTGTTATAATGAGCGCCATTCATAGAGGCGTGCGGCTGTGTAAGTACGACATAGAGACCTATGTTCTGCAATCAACAGGTTGAATACGGTTATCCGGGTACTCCCGTGTTTTCGAGAGGTGAAAGGGGTCGAAAAGCGGATATTGGTTTCACCGCCGGAATGCCCAGCACTCTCGTTTCGGGCTGGTAGCAACACTGCACTGCCCTCGCGCATGCGTCGCCCGGACTGTGGGGGCCGCCCTTTAAAATATTACCTCGAGCAGTGTGTCACGATTTCCCGACGTGTGTGCCACATTACGCCTGATAGTGTGATAAACGAGACGGGGTTGAGTGAAGAATGGTCTCGCTGGAGATAAAGAAGAAACGAGCGCGACACGGTACGAATCCGCATGTGGGATTCGGTAACGTGACCATAGCGGGGCAGGATGCGTATCTTTTTGATGTTATTTCATGCGCGCCGACGCTGCTTCAATCGTTCTCTTTCTTGAACAATCCTATATTCGGTATTTCTGTCGAGCGCTAAGAGCCTTAGGCTTCGTTCTCTTTATGTGCACTCAGCTACGCAAAACCATTGCGAAATCATTTCCGACAGATAGATTTCATATACCGCATTTATATACTGAGTCGTCGATGTATCGAAGAGAGATGACGTGATCTGGATTATATAGAGCGCTGTTCGTAGAGGTGACGTGGCGCGCACGAGGGTCTGTCGGGGACCGCAACGGAACGTGCGCCCTGCGCAGAGCCGACCTTGCGCGCGGCCTGGCATGAATGGCCCAGCGCCGCCGCCCCCCGCGTGTCGGCGGTGAAAGTCGGCGCGCACAATAGCTGGAGCCGCCGCTGCGGCAGCCGCCGACGAGGTGCTGCCTGCCTGTGGCGAGATCCTGCTCCGCGGAATATCCTCTCAGCATCCGACATCCTGAGACTCACGCCAGAGAAGAATCGTTCGTGTTTTCTATTTATGGATTTATCTCGGAGGATTGTGTTTAGACCTGTTGGAATCGAAATGATCGCGAAGAACTCTGAAAAAAAATTGTGTATTGGATGACAAGGAAATTATTTCCTCAATTCGTCAGGGCTGCAGCGGTACACAAACACTCGTAACGAAACTTCGCGGCTGTGCACTTGAAAGCGGTGCGCGAGGAGTTGAAACCTCTCCATGTCTGTACGCTCTCTAAAGTTGAAACAGCTGGCATATTCAGAATGGAAAGTTTATGGATTATTGGGTTATTAACTAAAGGTTCGCTCATTGAACACTGTATAGTCTCCGCTGAATTTGGCCCCAACGAACTTTCTAAGCAAACGAAGGAGTAGTGTTTGTGTAGAGCCCAAAGCGAGCTACGACGAAAAACTTCCCGATGGGTTCATTGTTGCTTGTCAGTAAGGGCCCCTGGAACGGCAATTGGGGAATTTGGCGCGGCGGGGCCGGGGGGCCCGCAATCGACGGCCGTTGCGACGAAGGCCGCGAGCGCGCGCGCTCACGTTCGCGGCCGACGGTGCGAGGCGGCGTGGGCAGGCGAGGCCGCGTGGCGTGGCGTGGCGTTGCGCTGTCGCACGCGGTGCGTGTGGCGTGGGTCGCGCGGGCGTGCCCGGCCGCGCCCCTGCGCGTTGCTCGACTGCGGATGGGCCGTGTCTTGGGTCGCTTCCATGGCTCGTTATTGTGGTTCCAACTGGGTAGTATTACTCAGGGTTATCGCCAAAGTCACGGCAACTTTTTTTTCTACCTTCGCGGCAATGCGGGAGAAATTTCGACTTGAATCGTCACGATAAATTGTAAAGTTTGCTATCGATTTTGTACAAGGGAGACATTATACTATTCTACTATATTGCATACAAGACACCACAAACATCAATGGTTCGATATTTCCTTATTTCTCAATAAAAAGCTGAAAATCACATGTGTACATGCGCTGGAATAACTACAGCGTCTACAGTCATCCGATGTAGCCCTCCAAAGGATTTTCTACACGCTGCCGTCCATTTGGAAGAGTCCGTATGTTTATTAAACTCGCTCCTGTGTTTACACGTTTCATTGCTCTAGCTTCATTGATTGAGAGCGTATTACACGCGTTTGTTACTGATGCAACTGATTCGATCATTAGGGCAATCGCCTCCCGTACCAACGCGTAGTAGGGCGCACTTTTTAATTTGTAACATTTTTAAACGTCTTTGGGTCCGCAAATAGATAGGCGTAGTCCTCCAAATGCTCTGTTTGTTGTTGCTTTCGTTGTTAGGTCACGATGCACTGAACTCTGCAGGACCGAGCAGGTGACCGTGGAGCATTTTAGCATACGACCGCCATTTGGAAGAAGTCCAAGCAGTTGGCCTCCGAACTAAACCTCCGCCAGTGCATTCATTTAGTGATTCATGTGAGTGTAACTTCCCAGATGTGTGTACATACGGTGTTCCTAACGTATATTGTGGAATCCTTTTTTCGAGTGTTGTTGTTTTGTTTCCACGTTGGAATTTACGAAAGTCCAAATATTTATTTTCAGACAATTGGTATTCCAAAGTAGTAAATACCGTGATAAAGGAGTTTATTGAACCTCTTTCTTCGGAAGTACGTTGGGATTTTTTCTTTGCTTGGGCCTTCCGCTCGTGGCGTGTCGCTGTGTGTAGAATCGCCGAATAGCGAAATAGACTTCGCAACGCTCCAGTGCGTCGCAGCTTTTTCGCACGTACTCGTTCTTCAACCGAACTTCTTCCGCTGGCTGACCTCCCGCGGAAGTCGTGGCGAATAACGGCGCAGCGGCGGCAAACAACGCCCAGGCACCGTTACCACCTCGTCCACGCTTTCATCCCCTCCTCATCCGCCTCCTCCGTTCGCGATTCCTCCACCTTTTTCTTCGATTCCTCCGCCCGACGCTCTGGGCGGCCCTCGCGCTTCGCGATTCTACCGCGGCCCGTGCGGGGTGTTCGGGCGACGGGGCGGGGGGCCGCGCGGTCTGGCGGGGCGGGGGGGGGAAATCTCGCGGCGGCGATCGCTCACGCGCGGGCGGGCGGGGGCGTGGAGCCGTGTTGCTTGCGGCTGCGGCCGTGACAACTGGAGAGGAGGCCCTCCACGACGTTGAGTCTAAGTGGGCGGGGTCGCGACGCGCGCTCTGACCTCTACGGCTCGTTCGCCCGCACCCAGCCCGGTGATGGCTTTTTCTGTAATCAATGCCGAACGTGTTGACGAAGCTGAGTCAGTGTCGCGTGTGGACGGACTCTAGAATCCCTCTGTAGGTGGGTTGAGCGGCGCTTCAGTCACGAAGTCCTTTGACCGCACGCTCCCACTGGAACTAAACAAACCGGTGATGAGATTTGTGGTGAAAGTTACATAATGTAGAAGAAAGCAAAATGCACACTCACGAGAGTTCATGTTTGCTTGTTGGTATAGCAGAATGACGGTCGAGTGGAAACCGCGGTTTCATTTTAGCACCTCTGCTGCCCACTTGATTCTGTGGCCTTTCCTTTTTATTCCTATCTGTGTTTGTGTGTTACCACAACCTATTTCCTCGTTTCTGGGGAGGTTGTTGGGAATCGTGACGGCACGTGGTTTGAGTCGCGTCTGCAATACGTCATTTGCATGACAAAGCGCGCGTCCGAGTGCCCCCGAGGCTCGCCGCTGAAGCCTGCGCGGAACTCGGCGCGCCACCGCCACCGTCGCCGCCGTCTCCTCTCGCAGGATGCCGTGAAAGGAGATGTGCTGCCTGTGTGCGGAAGCACCTCGCCTTAAAATGTTTGCGTAACGGCAGGCGGCTGTGGGATAATATTGGCCGGTGAGGTCGATGCTTTTTGCTACCGTCACCATTTGACGCACGCTGTCAGACGGGAAGATGATAGGAGCGAAAGGTAAAGTAGCCGAAATTGTACGTCTGAGTGATCATTAGATGGATTTTGAATAATTGTTTTATCTCATTTTTTGGCACAAATCCGCTGGCCTGCAGGTCCGAAGACGCTACAGCACCGACGGACGTAGTGCTTTAGTGCAGACCTGGGTTCACGCATTGGGCCCGTGTGTAATGCGACATGTCTTTCACGAGTGCACCCCAAGGTAGTGTCTAGGTGCAGTGTATTATTAGAGATATTCTCCGTATGTCTTGATCTTGTCGTAGTCTATAAAGAGCTGTAAAAAAGTGATCATTTATTTGGCATATCTTGTGAATGCTAAGAACATTCTCCAAATCATAGAAACACCCTATTTTTTTCACTTTCGCACCTCCCTCGTTCAAACAACAGGAGCTGTGCCTCTGTGAAAAATTTCATTTTAGGAAAGGAAGTGTTTCGAAGAGGGTATTTTGGGAGCGAATGAGAGAGCTCGCGTCTGGTTTCGCGAAGAATCCCGTCCCGGGCACTGTGGGCGGGGCGGGGCGGAGGCGTGGGAGCGACGAGCTGGGCGGGGCGCGCCGAGGCAGGCGCTCCGCTAAGTGCGATTGGACGGATTCCTATCGTTTCCTCGGCCGTCGTGTAAGATTAACCCCGAGGAAGCGCGCGAGCGGCGTTCCGTGTTCGGGCGCGGAAGGCTGCCCCAGCCGCGCTTCGTCACTCACTCACTTCCTCCTTCGGCGGAGACGGTTGCATGCGCGCTTCGTTGTCCTCTAATCCCATACGCCTGTTAGACAATGAAGGGCTTCACTTCCCCGTGCATTTAGATCAATATTTAGAAAATATGGGAGGAGTCGCATTTACTTTACGTGCCACAATCGCGGAATAATGAAAACTGTCATGCATCATCGGGTATTCGAGTTCAGTCTTTGCGCAGATGTGTTGGTTCTTGCCGTTCGGTCAGCTTGGTGTTCATTCTTCGATAGAATTAAGGCCCGTGATGTGGCGGTAATAGTTACCGAAAACGAATTGAAGCAGAAATTGACAAAAAATGTTTGTGAGAAATTATGTGGCTATGGTTTGTCTATTGATGCTGTCTTGTAATATTGTTTTTATGATGCTCTACACTTGCGCGGTCATAAGTATGCAGATGTTCATGATTTCGTGAATCTGACACGGGGAAGATCCGTTGTTTAATAATAGAATTTGCATGGGAAAGATTCGTTGTTTTGGCTTCAGATTTTTAAACGTTCCTTAAGCGCGATTAGCTTTAGTTATACATTCTTCCGATAAAATATGAAAAAGAAGTCCACATCTTCAGAATCCGAATTTTTAATCAGTTGCAATTCTGGGAAAATATTTAAAAAGGTGTCACTTTGCTCTTTCAAAGGTGATTGATTTTGTATATACGAGAAATTTTGTCGTCTTGGGTTGTGATCAGCTCGTTAGTAATTATTGAAGACTGCGACGTGTGCGCACGTTTTACGGAGTAAAGTACTTATCGCTAAGCGCGGACGGCTCCGCAGGGCGCGGCGCACTTTTTACGGCGACGCGCGGGAAGGAACGGCCCGGCGGGGCGGCGGCGGCAGCGGTGGAGATACTGCTCCGGAAATGAACCGCGGTGCCGTTATCGGGCGCCGCGCTCGGCGACGCCGCCCTGCGCCGCCCCCCGCGCCGCCTCCGCCGCTGCTGCTGTGCGCGCGGTCGCAAATACCGGCAATTTCCCTGGGCGCGGCGGCCAGGGCGTGGCCCCGTGATAAGCGCCGGATAGATCGGGGGGGGGGGGCGCGGCCCTTGACCCGCTTCCGGTCGCGTTGGGGGCCGGAAAGCTTCACCCGCGCTTCCACGCGTCGCCGTGCCTCGAGTGTTCATTAGCGGCCCTGGCCTGGCGTTCTTCTGGCTGCGCGATCCGGTTCCTGCGAATCGATTCTGCGACGTTGTGCGTTGGGGCGACGTCCCCGCCTTTGCCGGCTGCCCCCGTTCGCCGGAAATGAAACTAATTTGAAGTTTGTTGTCGACGCTGCTTTCGCCGTCGTGATCGAGGAGGATCATGGTCGCGGCCTCTTGTAGGGTTATTGTTCGGATGCAAATATTGTTTTTGGAAGTTTCTTAATTGCGGTGGCGCGACGTTGAGTGGTGGGTGGGAGAAATCTACAACAAGGCTTCCACCCTCTCTTGGCTTCCTGCCTCCCCCTAGCTCCTCCCCGGGGCGTCCGGTTTTTGTCCCCTCTGCTTTCCCATCCGCCGCGTCCTTTTACTTCCTTCCCTTTATTTGTTCTTCATCGCCCTAGCTCTGTCAAGCTTCCCCGCGGAACCTGTGGGCCGCCTCCCCCGATTCCATCATCCCTAGCGGTGGCAGATCGCCTCGCCTCGTGCCGTGCCGTCCCTTGACCCTCCCTGCGGCGCGCGTTGCAGTGCCTATTTCGGGGGCGGCATCCGCGGATCGCGCCCGCGGCTGATGGCGACGCGTCACGAACCGTCAGCCCCGCTCCTCGCGCCGTCCCCGGCGCCCGGCAAATGAGGCTCTTCCGTCGGTTCCGGGAACAGTGGGCGGGGGTGAAGGGAGGGCGGGCGCGAGGCCACGCCCAGCGGTGTGTTTGCCGAGCGTCACCGCGGCGCTCCGCCCGCCTGTCCGTCGGCGGCGGCCGCGGTGCGGCGTGGCGTGGCGCGGCGGCCGCCACAGGTAATGGGCGGCGTGGCTGAAGCCCCGGCTACCACCGCGACGCCCTCTGCCCCTGGACGTTGCGCGAGCGCTCTCTCCCTGCGCTTAGAGCTTTTCTGTTTTCGCCGCCATCTGCGGGCGGGGGCCCTTCGGGTTTCTGTGCTCGTGTGCCTATGACTTTTTTTCGTTTTCTTTCTAGGGTCGAGCGCTGAAAATCATTGGATCATCGTACTTTGGTTGTTTTTGTACTCTTAGTGACATGTATATTGATATTTGTTTCTGAGCGAATGGATTCTATGAACATGGTTCTTCGCGGTGCTTTCTCGCCTCCTGTCGTTTCCGTGACGGTCGCAGCAGCGGCTGGCGTGCGCTCCGTCAGCGGTTTGTTGAGGCCTTGCGGCGACGGCGAAGGCGACCAGCACTTCCTCCTCGTCGCGCCGCCGCCGCCGCCTTCCGTCGGCGACGTCACATCCGTTCGCGCCTTCTTAGTAACCCATGTATTACTCGACCTGAAAATATACAGCGGCACTTCTCGCCGTTCGTGGCTTGAATGCCTAGTGCTGTTTCTAAACGGCTTGTTTGCCCATGCACCCAAGAACGGGGCGCCGCGATTATAATCTCCCGTATGGTTAGAGCCGACTCACTGTTCGCCTTGAACTCTTTTGTTACTGCCGCTCGACCACTTAATTATGTAGCCAATACGTGAACCATTGCATTCGTACCTGGGATGGTGAATTAATTGAGCAGATTATGTCGTGAATGGTAATCGGAGGAACGATAGAGCGAGCGCGGCACGGGAATAAGGAATTCTGGATCATAAACGATTGAGTTTTTTCAGCACTGTAGAAACGATAGAACGTACACGATACATGCCCAACAGACCACATTACCCCTTGCATTCATGCTGTTGGCTAAAAAACGTGCAAAAAAGTTTGGGACGAATTCGCTATTTGCGCCGAAAGTGCCAGCTGTCTTGCGCGCGCCCCAACGTCGCGGTTTCGCGCGTGGAGCCAAGCGGTGCCCTCTTCGCTCGCCACACTCGTAATCGGGAGCTTTGGCCCCGGAGCGCCGACGCCCGCCGCCACTCGCCGCTTTGTTCGCCCAGCGCCCCACGGGGGGCCCGTACGCGCCATTGTCAGCGGCGCCCGGTCGTTACGGGCCGCGCCGTGCGTTCTATTTGTGTAATTTGTTCCCAGGTTTGTTTTCGTTGCCCAGAAAAGAGTTGCGTGGGGGAGGAGGGGAAGTAGTTTTCGGGGTGGCGCGGCGGTGCTCCGCTTGTGTATCAAGCGGCGTCTACTGAGAGGGAGTGCGCTCTTGAGAAGATGGCCTCGCGAGTCGCGCTTCGATTGAGTCTGCTGGCGCAATCGATTGCGGTTCGGCGGGTTTCCGACGAAGCTGGAATAATTCTTCTGAATTGTGTCGGTTGGCCAGCCCTGAAAGGAGCTTTCGTCGACATCGCTAGGCAAGCCCCCGGGCGGTAATGTGCTGCGTGTAGTCTATCCGCCCCTTGCTCTGCCATTGCTCCATCCATGAAATAGTCCAGCAGGCAACTTCGAAAATAATTATTACCTTTTCTACTTGAGAAAGATGCGCTTGTGGTTGGAAACTAGCCGTTGCATGTATTCGCTTACTTGGATCATGAAGACAAAACATCCTGTTAAACAGTCGCAAAATATTTGTTAAAATCAACATACAATTAATTTGGCGGAAGTTATTGATTCTACATCAATGTTTATACTAATACTCTTTTAAATAAGTAGTAATTGTTTACAATATTAAAATACTTCATGTCAAAATTCGTTAAGTAAACAAAAAAGAACGCCGTCTTAGGAGCAAGGCCAGAGCTATGATGTCACAACAGGAAAATCATTAAGAGCCGGCTCTTCGGCCGTATAGTGGCAGTTACCTCTTTTCATTTCGGCAAGGTGTCCTAGATGAGCACGCAATTTACGCTGTGGAGGCAATATTTTGCGCCCGTCGGCCGTTTTGTGTCCGTCCTCTCGCCCGCCCGTTGGCCCGTTGTGCTTTACGGCGGCGTGGGCGCGGCCGGCGGGGGTGACCTCGGCCGCGCCGTAAACACGCCGTAAAGCCGGAGGGGCTGGCGAGGGAGGCGCGGGCGGCAGGGCAGGTCAATCGCAGGCGCCCTGCCCGCCGCCCGAGCCTCCCTCGTCAGGCCACCCCGCCCCCTCCGTCTTATGTGGGCGTCGTGGCGCTAATTGCGCGACGGAAAGACCCGCCCCCCCCCGCCCACCTGCCGCTTAATGCGCACCGGACACGATGCTCCTTCGCCTTACGGCCCACGCTCGCGCCGACGTTCCGCTTCGGGCGGGGGGCCGCAAGGGGCGTCGGGGGTTCGGGGATGGCGCGGCGCTCGCTCGGCGCGGGAGAGCGGGGGCGGACGGCGAAGGCTGCGTCGCGCGGCGGCGGCGGAGCGATGTTGGGCCCTGCGGGGCGGAAGGGGGGCAAGGGGCGCCCGTATTGACAAGTTAATGGCCGCTCGGGTTACGGCCCCGGCGCAGCTTCGGTCCCTCCCGCTCCCGCCCCGCCCACGGCCACGCCTGCAGGTGGGCGGGAGTGGTCGCGAAGGGAGAGCGACGCGCCGCCCCTGCGTCTGCCGTCTCAGCCGCCTACGCGGACAGCGACTGCGGCCTGCTCGTGGTGCCAGGCCGCTCTGCGCGCAAGGCTGCGGAAGCGCTAAATTCCTGCCGTGACGTACTTCCTGTCTGACTCATCGCCTCACAAGCTCTTGATATGTCGATTTACACTAAATTTCCGGGTAAATAAAATGCGTCATGTGTCGCATATCTAAGACTACAAATTCAAGTATTATTTCATTGCCCGTGTGGCCGTTTTTCAAAAAGCGGGGAAAGTCGGAGTTTCATTGCTCTGGAAAAGTTGGGGGGGGGGAATCACGGGTTTGTTGGAGAATTGTTGGAAGTCAGGTAAGTAATTAAGAGGGTTTTAAAACTAGATAATATTCCTAAAACACATTAATACAGCACAATTTGTTGTTCAATTTTTCATAATAAAATATTTTCAAGTTTTACTTTCACGGCGAAATCGGAGAGCTGACCAATTAGTGTCAGGGTAGCTTTAATATTTTCTCTAAGTAATGTGAAATTGCAAATATTTTCAGAAAAAATATGGAAAAGTCGGGGAAATTTGCTCCTGAAAAAGAGAGGCCACCTTTCGTGCTGACGTAGAAATGATGTTTTTAAATTACATGGGGAACCAGACGACATTGGTGTAACACTTTATTACAGTATTAACTTTTAAAGAACCAGAGAATAGTTTGTCCTCGTGTCCGAGCCAACTGATTCCACTCTATTTACTAAATTGGCTTTCAACTGAGCTGCGCAAGCGGGAAGGGCACACAGCAACGGAGAAACCTTCCAATGATATCATTGGATGACGGCATTCCGCAAATTTGTATTTGAGCGCTGACAAACGATTGTGGATGTAATTTTACTAGGGCATGCCCGTGGCGTCCGCTGACAAAGGTTTAATTACGGGAACGGCGGGCGGCCGGGCTGGGCTGGGCTTGGGCGGGGTCGGCTTCGGTCGCGTGCTGGCGCCCGTCCCTTCGGCCGGCCGGGGGCGCTCGCTCGCGTGACGCCAAATTAAATTAAGGCTGTCGGCGCGCCGGCCCGCGAAGGGCGGGATGGGACGGTCCCGACGACTCTGCCTACGTTGCCTGCTCTGCTCGCCGCTACCGGTGCTTCGATTGCCCGCGCCGCGAAATCTAATCTCGCGGATTCGGTTTCCTGCGAATAGTGAATTAGACTGCGAGCGCCGGAAGTCGGCGGAAGGAAGGAAGCCGATTGGCTGCCGCGCCTGGCGGAAACCCGCCGCTAGCGATATTCACGGCGCTCCCTCGCCTTCACTGATGCCCGCTGGCGAGCTCTGTGCGTTTTCATTTTTTTTCCCCCCTTTTCATCTTCTCTCGAGGCTGTGCCGTATATTAAGCGAACTTGTGGATGCATGACGCGCGTTCCAGAGTTCGGAATGTAAAGAATGCATTCCGTCTTGCATTATGGAGTGACAATCGTCGCGTATAGAATAATATCCTCAGAGTTACGCCCTTGTTTGTCGATCTAATTGAATGTGGTATCTCTTCCCTAACGCTCGTGGTTGTTTGTGGTTTTTTCGCTTCGTGGAATTTTGGGTTGTCGGATGATGGCTACCGGCTATTCCCATTGGATCCGCCGACGCTCTGATGCCATGTCACCCGAAGTGCGTGCGCGCGTGGGTGTGTGTGGTTTGACGCGGCGTGGAGTGGTGGTGTCCCGTGGCCGTCGTTGGCTCGGACCGCTGACTCGCAACGAAAGGCGATCCGATGGCGTCTGAGGGGCGCTTAAGAGGCGGTCGATGGGCTCCGCTGCCACTTCAGGGGCCGTCGCGGTTGCCGCTCGAGAGAGAGAGCATGCAGAGGAGGTCGTGTGGAGTCTTTCCAGAAGGGCGAGCCAGAGTGCTTCTGGAGACCGCCGCGATAATCCGGGCAATTTCGTTATCAAGTAATAAAAAGAACTAAGTGTTTCGGAGCCTAGAAATACAGCGTATGGGATTGGGTGTGTAGATGAGTTTCCAATATGGGAATAGCTGTAGTTTTCTAGTTGATAATGGGATATTCAGTCGTTTTTCTTCAATATTTTGTATATCATGCTTTAAATCTTCATGAGTTGATAATTTGTTCCATACAGAAATTGTTTTTGTATGCCATTTAACGTCATTCAAAGCAGAAAGATGAAAGGTGCGCGATAATTTTAAGACTTTAAGAAAAATAAGTACAGTAGAAACAAGACGTTTATGTAGTGTCCGACCAGTTCGGAGTAACGATTGCTGGGTAGCATTGACGTTAATATTCGAGTAAGGTAAAACAGAAGTGGGTTTCAAATACGAGGTTTCGTATCCGGACGCTGTTACTGCGAAGCCTACTCTTCATCACGGGGGAAAAAATGCTGGATATTATGCAAGAGCTCCGCGACCGAGACGCGCAGTCACCTGCCGTCGCCTGTCATCCCGACAATGGCTGGCGCACGTGGCCGGCAGGTGGCGGCAATTGATCGCCCCCGCAGTGCGCGTGCGGTGGCCGCGTGCCCCTCGCACCACGTGCCCTTTCGCGCGCGCCCCGCCCCCCGCCCTCGCGTGGCGCCTGCGTCTGATATTACGCAGCCTGTCGACGTCCGGCGGCGACGCGGCTATTGTGGCGCGCGCTGTCTTTCGCCCGCGGAATTGGCGAGCGTGACGTGGCGGTGGCGCCCCCGCCTGCGGGCCCCGCTCGCGAGGAATGCCTCGGTCGGCAGGGTTGCCCAGCGAAGCCGTCAGAGGCCCTCCGGCTCGGAACACCGGGTGCTGTGTCGCCAAGTGCAATAACCCCCCTTTCTGAAGCCGCAGGTTTCGCTTTGAATGCATGCGTAACGAAGAGAATTTCCTCGGTTCTTGCGGATGCGTCGGCTTTGTTGTTACTGAGTAGATTATAGGTTGCTGGTGTAGACATGAAGGTGCTTATGCCACTGTTTGCAAATCTGTGGTTTATTTTATTTTAACGGTTGTTGCTCCGTTTTATCATGGAATTGGTATTAACATATGAATAATTAATTGTATCAAGATTGTGGAGGTGGTTTAGAACCTATTGTTTCCGCGATTAATTAATATGGTGTTTAACGTAAGTAAAAATGCATCTATTTAAGGAGATAATATTTTTGTTTGATGTTAGAATTTATTAGTATTTAGATCTTGATCAAAGCGAATGAATAAAAAAAACAAGAGTACTGTAATGAGAATTTGTCGATTCGGGCCAAGGCTTGGAATAAGGTAGGCATTCAAATTACTTTCCGAACAATGAAGATTTCTAATAATACTCCATATCCAACTTTTACGTCACTCCCCCTTCCAAAAAAGCCCTGCGATGATCACGTGACTGACCTATTCCAACTAGCAATAGACTGTTCTTGAAGACGCATGAAATCCCGTTGACAGAACGTGTTGCGCGTGGCCGGTAAACGTGTAGGTTTGTTTTTGCGCGGCCTCGCGCCGTCCAGACGAAGTTCACGACCGCCGAGGCGTGCGCCAGCACTCCGGAAGATGTGCCAGGACGCGGGCCTCGTCGGCCGCGCACGACAGTCGTGCGGCGGGCGAAGGGGCGCGTCCCGTTGGCCGGCGGCGCGCGCGCGGTGTGTTGACGGCGGCCGTGCCATCCCTATCGATCAGCATAGCGGCAGCGGCAGCGCCGCCCGCCCGCGCGGCCTCGCCGCCTAATGATGCTTGCATAACGCCCTCGCTCTCGCCCTCGCCCTTTCTCCCTCGCGCGCCGGAAGTTGCCAGCCCAGCCGCGGAGGCGAGGCGACGCGCCCGCTCGCCGCTAGCTCGGCAGGCAAAGTTAGCGGTGTCGCTTAATGGCAGCGGCCGTTGCCCCGCGCCTCGGCGCGTGCGGTTGCACGATCCTGCGAGGAGGCGCCCGACTCCCAGAGACGCCGGCCGCAGCTGCGGTGGAAGCCGCGCTCCTTATTCCGAGTTTACGAAACTGGGAAGTTCGCTTTCACTCTATATAAATCCAATTGTGACGCGCGGTGCCGTATTGAGGTGTATTGGCAAGAAAAGGCCTCGTGACTAACGTCGCTTTTCTTTGCAAGAAGGGATCCGTTGGTTGCTGGGAAGTATAAAACAAGAATGTATAAGAAATGTTAAAGATAAACGAAAACCTAATACATTGCTTAAGGGAAAACTTATAAGGTAGAATAAATCAGTTCTCCAAAAGATTAGTTTCAAAGATTGTAATTGTAGCTGTTGGTAACGTATTGGAAACGGCATTCACATTTTATGCGGGATGCGTCCCCGCATTTCTGCGCCTCGCCCTGCGACCTGGCTGCCGGGTTGCCCGCGGCGGAAGAAGCCTCGCGCAGAAGGCACGGCGCCAGCACGGACGGCCGACGCCGCGGGCGACGACCCCGGCGGGCGTGCGACCGCTCGTGATTTGGGCGCGGGGAGACGATGCTATCACGGCACGCGGTCGCTGGCCCGGGCGCGCACACGCCCCGTTAGCCGGGGGATGCGACTCCTCCGCCGCTCCACGAGGCGCGAAAAGTTGACAAAATTGTTCGTCAGTAATACCGCACTCGCAGATCTTACTCCTTAGAAGCTCGAAGTAGAAGTAGAAGTTGAAACCTGCTAGTGCCTGAATGAGAATTGTAGAAGCCCGCAGGTCTGACGTGATCAGTTCTTTCTGTGAAATTCTCCGATCTGTTCTTGGTGCTTCGGGAGCAAAAGGTTCATCAACAGGCCATAAGCTACGTACGATCCTTCCTTCCTCTCTCGTATTTGTTTGTTGATCTTTTGCCCAATAATACGCAAAACCATTTTAAACTATTTGTGGTTCATTAAGACATGTTTCTTTTCATGTGTGAGAATCACGTAAATAGGGCGCATGTGAAAAACTATTTTCCCCTGTGTGCGTCCGTCAAACCCCGTGCGCCGTCGCCGAGGTCGAGGCCGCTCCGGCGGCTGAGTCGTGCCCTGTGTCTGGGAGGCGCGGCGGAGGTGATGGTGGCGGCCATTGTACTCGGCGAGCGCGTCGGGCGTGACGCGTCGCCAGGGCTGGCCAGCTTCGCCAGGTGGCGACTAGAAGATGGGGGGCATCGAACCCTGGGCTATTCGTGCCGAATTTTCTTTTCCTCTTGTAGCCACTGTTTCGGTTCTAAGCAAGGGTTCTTGTTCCGTTCGCGCCCACGTAATTGCTGTGTCGTTCCAGCTGGGTAGTACGTGTGCGAATCTAGACGATATGCTACCCGCACATTCTGACTTTACAAAGGAGAAATAAGACTGCATATAATAGAAATTAATTGGAGGGCGAGTAGAACATTTTCTTCGCTTCATTTCGAGAGCTTTAAATTGTAATTAAGGTAAATAATTTTCTCTTGGCCTACTTATAAAATAATTTACGGGGTTTAACTTAATAGTAGTAGTTATTTCGCAAATACGCCCCAACATTGTTTCTTTACACCACCAAAATTTAAACACTAAATTCACAACGATCATGCAGGACATGTGCATTGTGTGGAAATACTTGTAAATTGTTCTAGGCAAAGAAAATAGGACACTGGAATGGGGCTGATGTCTTATCCTGTTTTTAGTAAAAGCTCAGCATGTGAACACATTTCCGTCCACCCGTTTTGAGTAGAGCGGCGCCCTGAATTAAAAAGTGCGCGCCCACGCGTGGTGCGCAGACCTTGGCCATCTGGCGACGTGACGTGCGCAGGAGGCCGCCGCCCCCGCCAGCGCTCCCTTGGCGGGCTGACCCGATTTCGCAGGATCGTGGGCGTCCGCCTCCTCTGGCACAGGCGGCGCAGAGTGCGCTGGAGGAGCCTCGGCCTCGCCGGCGCGCCGCGGTCAACGCCCCCGCGCCGCGGGCCCTGCGAGCGCGCTGTTTGCGGCCGTGTAGAACACGGTTCGAGGACCGGCGCGCGCTGGGGCGGCGGCGAGTTCGCGACGCGCGGAAGGAAAGCGTTACGCACTCGCTGTTCAGGGACCTTTGAATTCCACTCTGTATCGGGAATGCATTCCACCCATGTTACTATCTTACATTTGCACACAAGAAATGAAGGAACTACTGACACGCATATTATAATCCTGAAGCGAATTTTTTAATTTATTTTTCAATTTGTTCTTCAGATTTTGGGTTTACACGAGATAATTCGAGAATGTCCTTATGGAAAAGCGAATAGCCAGTAATGCTAATTTATTTTTATACAAAAAAGTTTTAAATGAGTATTCATCGCGAGTCGATGAGATCAGTCTTGAGCGACGGATCAAAGTAGTGGGAGAATTGGACACCATGTGGGCGCTGACATTTAACCATTAGTATTTCACGGAAGAGAAAAGGCCACCTTTCCTTCATAAAGAATGAAAAAGAGTAAATTTTTAATTCAGTTAAATCTGGTTTTATGGTCATATGTTCGTTTCGAGATAAAGATGACATCGTTTATACCATTCGTCGATTGAATTCGGCTGGGATTCTTGATTCCATTTGTATTTTACAATCGCGCACTGCGGTTGTGTACGATGTCGTGCTTCTCTTGAACATTTGAGCACTCTGGCGTCTACCATCCAAACCAGTGTTGCGTGTTCTCGCGCCACGTGGTGAAGTGTGTGGTGGTAGTTGCATGTAGTGAACTACAACTCCTCCTCCCCCGGTGCATTTCCATCTGCCACGCGGCGCGCGCGTCGGCCTGACGGAACGTCATCTATAGATTTTTGGGCGCCGAGCGAGTGATCGTTGCGCCTCGCGCGACAGCAAGATGGCGGCATCGCAGAAATTCTCAGTCAACTCGGAGTTAAAAGAATGTTTGTGGAAGCTTTCTTGACGTAGCGCAGAGCCGTGTAAGAAAGGTTGGCAAAGAGCATAATCGCATTAACAATTTTGCATTTCAAAATGTAGATATGAAATGTGGCCTGCGATTTGCGTTTGTCGCAAGTTATAATCTACCTTCTTTTCATATTCATGCGAAGCATCGGTAAATTGATAGGATTCGACAATATGAATTAGCCTGACGGACAATTAATAAATACTTGGAAGGTTTCAGCTTTGTAGTATTGAAATAATAATGAAAATTTTGAGTCGTGCCATTTAATTTTGATAGCTGCCGTGTGAAATCAAATTTTAAGTCCAAAAGGTCACGTTGAATTAAACGACTGGTCAATGGTTGTGTGTGTGAATAAACCGTTTCTTGTAACGTCCGTTTTCGTGTGGAGGAAAGCAACCGTCCATGGTGAGGCAGGCAGCCAGGGCGAAGATGCTTCGCTGCGCCGTCGGTCAGCGCCTTCGCCGTCACGCTCTGCCGCCTCCCCCTCCCCCCCCTCCCCTTCCCTGCCCACCCCACCCCATTCCATGCCGCGACGAGGCGCCTCGGAAGTAACGTCGCGAGACGCTCGCCGCTTCTCTTTGTTCAATCTCTCCGAGTAATGCACCGGCTGGAAGGGGAGGCTATTATTGCTGTCGCAGGAAACGGTGACGTTTATGTTCGACAGACGGAATGTGTGGTGCTGGACGTTTAATTTGCGAAAGTTTTACGGGACGCTCATAGCCGGCAGACGCCGATTTAAGTAGGTACATTAAACGGATATGAAAGTTTATTGTAGGTTAGATATTTTAGTAGAATCAGGTCAAGATATTTGCAGTGAGGGGCATTTGTAGTCGCTAGAGTAAAATATATGTTTTCTTTCTCGTTACGGCATTGCATTATTTTGATAAATAAATGTCTCCAGATTCTCTACTTCCAAGAGAGCAAATAAGAGGTCTATCTGCACATGCTGTCCTAAGAGTCGCATGCTGAATCCTCTCAAAGTAAGTGGGGCGTGTTTTATTGGGTATTCTATTGCAGTTCAGGTTTGCTACAGCAGGCAACTGAGCAATTCGTGACATCAGTTCTTTTGTTGCTGAGCATTAAAAATATTTAATAATTGATCTGATATGAGGACACTTACGAACAGCGGTAAACACACTACGCAACGCTCTAAATACGAACAAACGCGCATGGTTTCCGATATTTATCTTCTTTATCAACGCACGCTTCTTGAAGCGAAAACATGCTCGTCTCCGCTGCTTTTCAAACATGGTTCAACAACCTCTAATGGCATTTTTTCGATTATTTGTTCAAATAGAACGCAAGTAGAAAATAGATGAGTATTGTAATAGTTTGGTTTGTCTATCGTATTCACTTACGATCTAAACAAAATGATTGGTTTAATCTTCCTTCAATTAAGACGAATGAGGTAGCTTTATTCTCTGTAACCGCGTTTTCCGACCATGATAGGAATTTGATAAAAAGTCCATAGTAGCAAATGACCTCCTTACATTTCAATAAAAATAACTAAGCATTGTTCTGCGTTCGGTTCTGGTCCAATTGTGCCGATAAGCTTTCTGCTACAGCTCGGGACGGGTTTCTCGAGGAAGTTGTTTAATTGCCAAGAAGGTATTTCTCCAGCTGGCGGGAAGTAGCCGATCGTGTTCCGAAGCGCAGCGTTTGTGTTGGCGGAAAAGGCGCTAGAAACACGGTTAGGGCTGTTACGGCCGTCTTCCGGGCGAAGCGGCCGGCGAGAGCCACGAGCTGCGCGTGGAACGGGGCGCTTTCGGTTCGCTTCCCGGAGGCGCGCGAGAGAGCGCCGGAGCCTCGCTTCCCGTCCAGCCTGGCGACGCGACGCCGGGAAATCGGGGAGGCCCAGTGATATTTCAAGTAAACTGCCTTGCGCATTGGGAAAAACTGCGTGACAAATGATGTATCGAAAACGTTTCATGACGTCACAACGCCTTCGTTAAAATGTAAAATGTTTGCAAACGGGTGAAATTTCGGCGTGTTGTCAACACTTTTTTATTAAAGTCATGTAGCGTTTTTACAAACTGTATCGAGGATAACAGAATTGCTGTGTGTTTTAGCTCTTAACAGATAAACTGGAACAACTGTATCTCGGTTGCTTTGAGTCTCTCTGAGGAATTGTGCCCATGTCGAGTGTGAAAGATGTCTTTCGGTGCTGAGTACTTCCTTCTGTTGACACCTTTTTTGAGTCTTCTCTTGTCCTTGCTTACTTCCAAGCACTGAATAGGACACCGAAGTACGCGACTTCTGTGACCATTGGCGCGCGGTTATGGGAGGGAGGCTCTAATTCAAGAAAAACTGCTTATTATTCCTTAAAGAGTGAGCTTTTTACGTTTGTTTTCATTACCTGGGATATTGAATTTTCCCAATATTGTAGACGTTTACTGGAATATTTATGGTTTTACCTGTTTCAACTCTGAAGGAAAAGGTATGTGTGGAATTGCTTCATCGAGTTAGTCTTGCTCCCGCGCCCCCCAATTTCATTAGCAGTCCTCGGCCAGGGCAGCGCCCGCTTTCTGCGCTCCACGGCCGCCCGCCTCGGACTTCGTGCGTGCGTGCGCGCGCGACAAGCGTTTCCTCTGACGAGTAGTTTTATTACTTGTAGATCGTCTGCGCCGATAGCCGTCGCTTGTTGCTCCCTGGGCTCTCCCGCTCCGAGAGATCTATACCAACGGCCGCGCCGCCCACGGACGCCGGCGCTTACGTGGGCGGGGCAGGCGAGCGCCGGGGCCGCGGGAAGCCGCCCACGCATTGCGCGGAATGCGAAGCGTTTCGCGGCTGAGCGCAGCCCGATTTCGCAGCGGCGGCCTAATCGTCGGTAATTGCGCCCCCGCAGCCTCATCAGCAGCCGATAAGATTGGTGGCGGGGGCGGGCGCCGAGTGGCCAATTAGCACGGTGATGAGGCGGCGGGGGCGGGGCGCGAAGAAGGCGGCCCTCGAGGCGGAGGGAGGCTGTGGCGGGGATGCGGCCGGTAACCCGAACCTCGGCCCCAAGGGCGGCGAGTTGCAGAGCAGCGCGGCCATTGAGAAAAAGCCTGCCTGCTCCCCGGCGCCGTGGCCTTGGCGCGCGGCCAGCGCTTGCCGGCTCTGCGGGAGGCCTTTTTCGGCCGCTCTTCTCTTCCAACTCGCTTTCGACCCCGAGAGGGCCTAGGGTGCGAGTACCAACTCCGTCAAATTTTCGACACTAACTATATTGCAGGTCCAATTCAGCCGCTGTGTGCGGATTTCTAGCGCCCGGCGACTTTGGTCTGTAATTTTTAGTTTCTCCAATCAATAACAAGTGAATGCCGGTGCAGTACATTGACGATCGATCCACAGACTGCACACGGTCTTTCCTTCCTCTTATTTGCTTTCTTCTGTCTCTCTCTCCCTCTCTCTCTCTCTCTCCCTCTCTCTCTCTCCCCTCTCTCTCTCACTCACTCACTCACTCACGCACTCACTCACTCACCTGTCATACATGTCGGGAGCTTAGAGTTTGCCCTGGCTGGAGCAGTGCCCCGCAAGCCGATTAGTAAGAGAGGAGGAACGCCGGCTCCTCCAGAGATGTAGTATACACTACATTTGCGGGACTCATGGCCACAGTAGTTGACGTGCCCGAAGACACAAAATGCATATCGTAATCTATCAATCTGTCTTGCTATGGTAGAGAACTTCTCTTCGTGAATGTTTCGAGGTGTGTCCGCACACGGCGGTCGCCAGGGCTCATGCTCTCTTCGGGACCGGCGTTCGGTACCTGAAATGCCTGGTGCGCTGTGGCTTCGGTCGTTCAGAAGACTTCTGAGGTTAAACTTTTTTTTTAATATCTACACTTTTGAAAACTTGTCTATGAATAATTCGTCATTGGACGTTTTGTATTAAATCTATGATATATGCATGTAGATCGTCTGTCTGAATGCGATGTATGCGTGATGTCGCGCAACGCGGAGCTACAACTTGCGCTGTGATTGACCGTGCGGTGTGTTGTGTGTTGCAGCAGCTGTTCCGCAGTCCCCAGCAACAGCAAACGCAAGCGACACCACAGCAGATTCAGCTGCTGCAACAGCAGTACCTGGCCACACAGCAACAACAGCAATTAGGTGAGTACAGTGGCATTGGGCCTTCGACCCGTATTTTGACAATTATTGTGCATGTAAAAACATTCATATTATGAAACTTTTTATGCAATAATCAACATCATTGTTACTTAAAAGTTTCTTAACAATTAGAGAGTTTATTTCGTATGTTGCCTCCAAGGATTAGTGGCACGCTATGCACACTTGTAACACCATATCCAATGACATAACGACAGATCATTCATTTAGCGCAAAGCGATTCACTGCTATGTGATTCTTATCCCTGCCTCTTTTAGTCGTGAAAGGAATTACTCATAAGGAAGAGTGCATTCATAGCGAAGTCAGGTGTTCGTATTCCATTACCACAGCAACTGAAAAAAGAGAACGTAGGAAAATTGTGGGAGTCGACCGCGACGACGACACCGTCTGTTCGTTGGTGGAGAATTGCCGGGGAACGAAACGGGATAGTTCGCGGTTTTCGAATGGAACTGGAGACTGAACTTTCTTGAACTCTAGGCCACCTTCTGAGAAAAGTTGAAGGATAACGATTCGGTGGCAAGAGATTGATGTCAATGATAATTCGACAAAGGTCTCTTGAGATCTGTAAGTAGTGCCCCTGTTATGTTTTGTTTTTCGTATAATACTCGGAAATGTTTTACAGGTAGCTTGCGATGATGGCATTAATGAGGCGTAGGCAAACCTAAATGATTGATGTTATTTACTTAAACCCCGTATAATAAAGCGAATTAAGTTTGAAATAACATTCTGGTTTGTAGATCGGATGAAAAAAGTGCCGAAATGTAATATTGATCCTTTTAAATTAAGTGCTTTTGGAGTGGAGTTTAATAGCTTCGTCGATTTGCAGGCACCCGTGATGAAAACGCTAATACATTGAGTTTTAAATGCACCCTGTCGGCTTTAGTAGCCGAGATGGAACTAACTTCGTGTCTTGGAATTGAATGATTTGCAATGATCTCTAATTAACGAGCTTTACGGCTTTTAGTTTAAAGTGATGCGCGAAGCCCGGCCACGTGGTGCAAAGTGATTCGTCAGTGACGCTCCGGGTGCGTGCTACGGGCGCCCTAGTTTTCGAGCGTCGAGGCGGGGAGCGCGTCGCTCGTTACGCGGGGCGGGCCAGAGGCAGGGAAGAGGAGCGGCGAACGCACGCTATCCAGCGATAAGGTCTTTTCCACGCATCTTTTCTGCTGCCGCAGGTCTGGCCGCGCCCGCCGCCTTCACCAGCGCGCCCTACGTCATCAACACCGGCCAGGAGCCCTATGTGGGCACGCTCATCGCAGGTGAGTGGCGCGCCGGCCCGCAGTCCCCGCCCCTTCCATTCCTGCCTTCTTTCATTCTCACTTTTCGTTCCTTTTTCCTTTATAGCCAACTACGTGCTACCGTAGTAAAGGGAAAGTACTGTAATGCTGCAGCAGAAAGTGGCGAATCTTTGACAGAAAAAGTCGTGGGGGGGGGAGCTGATATAGAAAAAGTGGATAAATATCGTCCTAATATATAATAAGTTATGCTTGGTTTTTTCGAACCCGACACTTCATCAGCTGTTACGGTGTCATCCAATTGAGGGTTGAAACGTCATCACGGTGACGTCACTGTGGTGACGGTTTAGCTCCCGATTGAACGAAACCGTATCAGCTGTCATCAGCCAGGTTACTGAAACCTGGCTGCAGCTTATACTTCCTCTAAGATACGTTGCCAGAATCCACGTTTTGCGGGTTCTTGATACTGGAAAATTGGTTGACGTCAAAAACAATAGTGCCTAAACAATTCAGACGATTTGCTCCTAAATGGGCACCCCTATGGATCTGACCGAACTCGAGATCCTGCGAATTTGATGATCCCGATCCTCTCTTTTTCTCTCTCCCTTTACTCATTGTGTATTACTATCGGTAACTTTTCTTTTTTGTCTCTTCTTTCCCTCCCCTTGCTCTGTCATGCCGATCTGTTCTCGTGCTACCTGCACGCGCCGTTCGCGTGCCAGCGGCTCACGCAGCGGCTGCGGCGCGTGGGCGGTGGCTACGGCCGCGATCCATTACTATAATGGCCGCCGTTGAGGAATGGAAAAGGCAGAAGGCCACGGGAGGAAGCGGCGTCGGCTTCGATGGCGAGATATACAGGACGCCACCGCGGACGACAATCCAGCGGCAACACGACAGAACTGAACCCCACTCAGCGCTCCCACACATCGGCTCGGCCCAGCGCTGCTGTGACGAATGACGTCCCAACAACCGCGTGTGGGTTCGATTTCCGATCGCAAAGCCGCCGCGGCCGCCACCACAGTCCATTAAGAAAATAACGTTTGTGACGCCTGTTTTATTGCGAAACGCCACCCCGTTCCATCCCGCCCCGCCCCGCCCCCTTCCCCCCGCATCCGCTCCCTCGCTCCGCCCTAGCCACGCGCGCGCTCGCCGGGGGCCGCCCTGCGAAACGGCTCCTCATGCGCCGCGCGCCCTGTTTGCAGGGGACGCGCTGGCCGACAGGGGTACGTACAGTTAGAGGCGAGCGCGAAAGAGCCCGTGGGTGGCAGCGGCCGGCCGCCGGGGCGCGAGGGCGGTCGGAGGGCGAAAGGGAGAGCCAGCGCGAGGGCAGAGGGCAGATAAGTGGTGCGGTCGCTGCCCGTCTCGGGGCTCCCAACCGCGGGGCGGGGGGCCGACAGGTCGTTGGGGCCGATCCGCGTTCGAGGCCCAGTAACTTTAACGGCACACGTTGCCACATTTTTAGGTCTTGAAACATTTAGTGGACGTACATTCTTGGAGGGAAAAGGAAAGTAACTTTCTGACCATTACCTGATTAAATATCGTGTGTGTACGAGAAGAACCCTCAACAGACTTTACTTCGCCGTTCAAGCATAAAACATCCCTTCCCATATGCCAGGTGTACAGATTTTGTTCTTATTTTTGTACGTTAACGTTTTAATTTAACATTTTTGTGTAACACGGTTGGTTTCCATTCCGTAGTCGGGAAGGATGTTTTCTGCTTTCTTAATCCGGAAACTGCGTTGTAGTGGAGGATTCCTTAGACGTCTTGTTTTGCGGTCCGTGACCTGTCGCTGCCCTTGGGCTACACTTTCGGCCTCTGGGCCCCGATGGAGCCGGGCGGGCACGACTTCCCCGCGTGCGCGCGCGTAGTCTGCCGAGTGCGTTGCGCGTGGGCCTCGCAGCGCCCGCGCCTGACGCCCGCCTGTCCGCAGGGCCGACGGTGGTGCCGCAGTACTACGGCGTGGCGCCGTGGGGCGTGTACCCGGCCAACCTCATCCAGCAGGGCGCGGCGGCGGCGGCCGCGGCCCAGCAGCGCCGGCCGCTTACGCCGTCGTCGGCGGCCGCCGAGCTGCCCACCTCCACGCCCAGCCTCACGGCCGCGCAGGTCGCCAATGTGAGTACGAGCCTCGCCGCGGGCGCTGTGGAAGTGCACGCTTATCGGCTTTTGGAGTGCGTACGTTAATTATGTTAATTGATGTAGTTACAGTATGGAAAGGTAGTGTACGCTGATACCGCTTCACTAGCCTCCTAAGCAAAAATTGGAACGAAGTGCCAGCCTGGCGATTTGGCAATTAGAGTTTGCTTTACAATCCGAAACAACTTATTGTTATATTCCGAAAAGTAATTTTGTACGTATGGCTCTAGCACTGAAACTTTAAATGATCACGATGTTGACTATTAACAGTTTGCCTAGTTTCAACAAAATCACTTTTTTACCGCCGCTGTGAACGTAAAAATTTTTCACAGTTTTGGCAGGTTAATTTAATTATTATATATCCAGCAGACGCATTTCATATATCATTCACTACGTGATGTTTGCCAATAAAATAAAAATTGTTCACGCAACTGATCGCATTTACGTGCCAGCCACCGTACCCGAGAAATGCCCTGCCCCGATGAACACTAAACATTGCGAGGGGCGTGACTGATTGGTTGTTGTCGAGCTGAATAGTGACAAATCGTGCTGTTTTCCAATAAATACATCGATAGTCGCGATGCTTTCACATGTGTCATAGCTTTGGTCGTATGGAAATGTTGTGAAATGCCAAGAAGTTCTGTATATGTATATATAAATATTTTCTTGGTAGAATTTATAATTATGTTTATCAAAACACACATTGGCGTTCAATAAAGCCAATTAAATGTTAGGAAGCGATTTTATGTAGGTGTTTTCGTATTTGTTTTGCGCTGAAATCGCAAAGTAAATCCTGCGAGTAACAAGAAAATGTTGTAATAGTCCCACACGACAAATTAGACGGCGCAAATTACATGTTAGCATTGTTAACATAATTCTACCTCTCTTGTGGAACATGAGCTCCATTTCGGGAGACAGGCCACCTAAATTTTTACGTATTAAAAGTAGTTCTAGTTAAATGGACTTCATTATTGCAACGATACATTAGAAATTCGGACCATCTAGACGATAAATGAAAAAGTGACTGTAAAAACATATTTATTAGAAGGTATTCTCTCTTATATATCAACATTTTAGGCCAGAAAAAAAGGAACATTTTTAAAAATCTAGATATTAAAAAAAGGCAAGCGTTGTCTCTGTCCCACATTGGAGCCTGAGAGATTTTAAAAGAAATATTTTGATGTATTTCGTATCTCGGACTTCCATGTGTAAACATTTCCACAAATCACATGATTAGATTTACGTTAAAAAAAACTGAAGGCCCCAAAGATGAAATGTGTATCTGAGACAACGCAGCATTGGTTTGTGAGATAGGTGTAGTAGAAAAGAAGCTTCGACTCCTGCTGTCAGAATTGTGGTGCATAGGAATATAACGCTTCACACAAACCAGTGCGTCTCATGAAATATATAGACAGGCAGCTCTGTAGCGGGTACGGGTGCGTCCAATTGCGCTTGTGTTGGGCGCGGCCCGTCGCTGACGCGCTGCGCTCTCCGCCCTCGCAGGTGCAGGGCCAGTACCAGGTGATCCCCGCCTACTACGACCAGAACGGCTCGATCGTGATGGGCAACGTGCGCGGCATCGGCAGCGCCACGCCCATGCGCCTCGTGTCGCCCGCGCCCGTCATCGTCAACGCCGCCGGCACGCCAGGTAAGTGGCGCTCCGCGGCCCCGCCCCCTTTTGAAGTAATGAAAGAAATGTGCAAACGGCTCACGACCCCTCCATACAGTGGATATATTCATTCAATACTCTTTGGGATGCCATACGATCATCTCGTTGCTTGGAATAAATTGAGTTGTATGTATTTGGGGGTGGCCACTTTCTCGATAAAATAACCATAATTCCAAAACTAGATATTATTCCTAAAACAAGAAAAATCGTATAGCTTTTTGTTCAGCTTCTGTTTGTTTTCATTTGTGCTTTATCACGACGATATCAGAGAGCTGACAAATTAGTTTCGGGCTTGCTGTAATGTTTTCTTTAATTAGTGCGAAATATTCTACAAATCTTATCAGTATTTTTTTTAATGTTCCGGTAAACCGGGAAAAGTCAAGAAATTTGTTACAGGAAATTAGTGGTCACCCTGGTAAGAATGCGTTGGGCGGCGCCCATGCGGCTTCCCCTCCGTTACTTTGGATCCGTCATTGAGTGGGTTCTTCGGTGTTTTCGTTCAAAACCATCTTCCCCGCGCACAATTTTTTTTTCTTCTTTCCTTGATTTCTCTATTTCGTAAGACCGGTTGTATCATTCCAGTGTCAAATGTTTTTCGCTTAACCGAAAACATTTCACATAGTCAATCAGGTGTTCACGCAGGTTTTTACCACATCACAGCCGTTTGCGAGGTATATTTTAACGTACAGAGAGAAGTTTTGCTTTATTCCTAGGAAGTTTGTTTGGCAGGGAAAAATGCGTCGACAGTGCACCGCTCTGCAGCTGAAAAATTCATAAATAAGTAGCGTTTGAAAGCTTCACGACAGACGCAATAAAAATTCTTGCAATGCGAAATGACATATTTTTATTCGACGCCCATCTACAGTTTGGAAAACGATATTTTTGACTCCTTTGATCGACATTTTAACAACTGCAATTCTATTTGTGGATTCGCTTTAAATACTAATGCAGTATCCCCAGTGACGTTTTCTCGCGAAGTTCTATAGGATCAATAACTTTTCCACTAACAAATCTAAAGAATTTTTTGACTAGAGGTGCTCGGGAAGACCAGGCGCGTGTGTTAGTTAAAGATGAATGGGTAAAATAATCCGGACGACATGAATAGGTCGAATTGCGGCGTGAAAGCTGAAGTTTCTGTATTGGTCGGTAGATTGCAGTCGATCTTCTGGACAGCCTCAGCCTTTTCGCTTGGCGACGTGAATAGCACCCAATCATAGCCGCAGTAACGTCGTTACAAGAACGTCACGGAGGGCAATCGACGGCACTGTCACCACTTAGCGACCCAATCCACCCCGTTGCCTCTCGGGTTCTCGCGTCCATCTGATGGGTGGGAAGGTTTTCGCTTTTCTCGTCGCCATCGGTGTTTCTAATCTGACCACGCAAGGATGTTCTCTCCTCGTTGCTACACCCGTGTCAGCAAGGGGCAGCCCTTCACTGCTTCTGTATTAAAAACTAAAATTTCGTTTATTATTTAAGAGAAACCAGAGCCTCCTTATTAAACGTAACGTTTCGGTTTTGAGAGTTAACAATCCTTCAAAATTACTTCAACTGAACGTGACCTCTTTGTTGTTTTATTCATGAGCCGTGAATTGAAGAGGGAACGCTGCGTGGAAGATAAAATATGCAGATTCAAAACAAGCTTTTGGCATCTTTAAACGGAAAAGCAATAATTACGTTATTACAGTCTTGGAAGAAAATGTATATTTTTATTTCTTAGGCCGCATATTACCGAGCAAAACATTCCGTTTGCACGTGCAACCTTTGTGAGTCGTTTCACCTGTTGCCCGGAGAGACAGCCGCGCTCGCTATTTTATGCGCGCCAAGCTGTTTTAGAGAAACTTTCACTAGTTCGGAATTCCGGGAAGATATAACTCAGGCGGCCGCAAGTGCCGGGGCGCCGAACGCGCCCTCCCGCCCCCGCCCCGCCCTTCCGGAGTTGCGAACTCTTAATGGCCCCATCGGCCGGCCGCAGCGCCACGCGCCATGCTCGGACAACCCTCGACGACAACTGAAACGAATTAGCGGAACTTTAAGAAAAGCAGTATTGAAAATCTCACTTAATACAATTTTATTTCTACATCAAGTTCATGTAAATAGATTAAAAAAAAATACGTACTAATACTACTTTTCCTTTTAGGATCAGTTTGAATGTAAACCACGTACCAGCGTTAAAAATATTAAAAGGTTGTAATATAGAGATGCAGTGGGTAGAAAAACAAGAACGATTGGTATGGGTGCCCTTCAGTGTGCTGGTCTCGTTAAAATGTCAGGCGTGCGGCGTGGTGTGCTATCGCGCGGTGAGCGGCGTCCGTGCGACGCGCGTTGACCGGGCGCTTTTCGCGCGTGCTGACCTTGCAGGCAGGTTGCTAGGAAACCAGCCGCAGCAGATCGCCACCCCGCCGGCCGCAGCGTCGCTCTACAACAGCAGCCAGCAGCCGTCGCTGTACAGCTCTGCGCAGTCCAACGGCACTGCCATCGGAGGTGAGCGCTGGGCGCCGCCCGGCCGGGAGCGGGTGCGTGCGCGTGTGTGTGTTTGTCGGGTGTGTGCGCCCCGCCCCTCCCCGCTCTGTGGGCGAGAGGGCGGCCGGGTGAGGTGGATGGGGTGGGGCCGAGAGCGCGCGTGGACCGCGCCCGGCCCCTCAGCCTCCCCGCTCGCCCTCTCCCCTACTCTGGTTGTTTCCAAGCGCTCAGTATTCCGCCATAGTTAGTAGTATGACGTCGAGTAATTTTCGCCTCAACAAGTATTAAAGCTATGAACGTGTATGTTCATTATTAGATATCTTCGAAATTTCTCGTTGCTGCAAGTGGTAGCAATTTCATGTTGGTATTATTTTGTAATGCGTGACAGCTAAACCGTTGGAGAACTTGTCTGGCAGTGGGTAGAGAACTATTTGCCTGAGTGGAGAGCAACCAGAGCATACCTCATACTAACACGGTCGCCGGTGCGGTGCCGGCGAGTTGGGCTGAACCCCTGTTGCCAGCGCCCGCCCGGTGGGATCCTGCCCGGGGGCCCCCCGGGTTCGCCCCCGGTGTCTAGGGCTGCAGTCGGGCTCGGGCGTGGGTGGTGGGTTTGCCTCGCTGGCCAGCACCCTGGGCTACGGCAGCAGCAGCCTGGGCACGCTGGGCTCGCCCGCGCTGCCCTCGTCCCTGGGCTCAGGTGACTGTCGGACCGAGCGCGCGCCGGCCACCCGCCCGCAGCCGCGCCGCGCACGCCCACCCGCCCACCCGTGGAAGCAAGCCCCGCCCCCGACTCGTCTCTGCCTCCCCGAACACCTCGCGCAATGTCTCACAGTTTACTACTCCGGTTGGAGTGTTAACAATGCTTACGGAACCGCCCCAAAACATTTGTTCGAAGGTAGAAAGCCGGAGTGTTTTCGCGATTGCGTCCAGTTATGAAAATGTGTTAGTGCAACTTGGGCGCCCCGCCTCCACCCTGCCTTGCGCCTGCGTGCACGTTGGGACTAACGTGGGCTTGTTTCGACGGTGTGTGCTGTGTGCGTGCGAGTGCGTGCGGGCGAGCGGTCTCTTGCATGCCGCGGGCGCGGCGCCGCCCACCCAAAACGAAAGCGGCGCCGCGACCGCAACCCTGGGCGTGGACTTCGTGCTGTAACCAACATGACGCGTACGAGAACGCAATCTGCGAAAGATTTTGATAGTATTAATTTGAGGGGGGGATTTAATTTCCATGCTTACTTCCTACTGTATTGATAAATATTTTGACCGGCAATGGAACTTTGGGTACTTCCTATATTTTGCATCTGATTAAATGTTTATACACATTCGCTAGAAATGCAAAGATTCTTAGCTACACTGTTGTTGGGGATTCCTTTTGCACTAACAGTGGATAATATTCTATCATCACTCGCATTGTCTGTTGCAATGCGAGCACGGTATTGTATTGCTAATTTTACTACTGGGCGCATGTTGGTTACATACTAAAGTAACACGTCTGGTGCAGGAGCACCTTCATATTTGTTAACCGATAACAGTTGTAGTACATATTATTTGTAGCATTTTCTTGTATGTTTACCTTGTGTTCCTTTGCCCTGCCTGAAGAAGACAAAGGTTGGTTTTACATGTCGGTACTCTCGGTGGGCAATTACTGTGTGTGATTTGGGCAGATGCATGACTGTTTAATAAAGACGTAACAATGTGTTGTAAATAGATGTAGAAATATATGTTCAGTGGTGACAATAGCTCCATCGTATGTTATTTGTTGCATGTATGTTTCGAAACAATGGTTCATTTTTGTCATTAAGGAAAATGTGTACATTGTAAAGAGTGTGAGAACTATATTAATTTTATGTAAGTTTTCGTTTTTTAAATTATTGTAATTTTGGGACAAGAAACGCTGAAGAGTTTTAATACTCCTTTAAAATCAGGTATAAAGTGAGGTCGTTCGTGAGTAATGTCGATAACTTACGCTAATAAAGATAACCCTGTTGATTGAAATTAATGATGAAGTTTCTCAGCTAGTTGCCTTACGGGTCATAACTGCACGCTAATGATAATTTAATTGGGATTTTATTTGTTTCGTAGCTCACCCTATAGAAAGGTCTGTTTGGAGATTCTTGATCTGGGATGACCTGAACGCTCGGAAATCATGAAATTGGATGAGAGTTCATTGGCGAGAGGTGGGGTGGAAATCGCTGTTCATACTTGACCAGTCAAGAACATGTCGGAAGTTCCAGGACTTAACCAGTTGTTAGAAAATATCTAGCCGTTGCAGCAAGACCGCGCGATAAAAATAATCCTAATTTTCCAATTAGAATGTGAACACCTTTCGCCAGCGTAGATTGATTGCTTCGGAAAGCGAAAAGTGAAACGGCAACATTCATCACGCGTATACTCGCGGCGACATCCGCTAAGCGGGGGCCAAAAAAACCTGTCGGCCCGTTCCGAATATACGGGGAGTGGTGACACGAGGTGATATGCGCGTTAATTTCGCTGCCTCCCGCCCGCACCGCTTCGCCCCTGGAACGACCGCGCGCGCGCGCACGCGAACGAGCGTTTCGGAGGCGTTGGCCCGCTCCATCTCCGCGCCCCGCTGACAAATGGCTGTCGGGCGGGGCGGGCGATTGGCCGTCGCCGTCGGGGGGAAACAATAGCCACCCGTTATTGGAATCTGAGCCGTTCGAGGCACGGTGCGCGGCCCGCGTGTGGGCGTCCTTCTCGTGACGGATGGGGTGGAATATAAACGCTTCGCTTTCATATTTTGTGGCCGCCCGCTGAATGGAACGGCTGCCCCCCTCCGCGCTTCCGTCATTTTCATGTGCTTGTAACCGACCTCCCCGCTTTTGCGCGCCTACCTCGTGTGTTGTGAGGCAAACTGTTCAGCGAACCCTCGCGGGGATTTTGTGAGAGAATTCCCATCGTGACTGTGTCACGTACTAGAGTGGAAATTGCTGTTTAACGGATATTAATTTTAGGCGTTATCTTTGTCCATTCCTTATAGTAGACGTAGTGTAGTGAGTGTGCGACTTGGAAGTATTATAAGTAGGAATATATTTTGAGATATTTGGGACTTTTTTTGGCTTGTATAGACGGAGGGGAATGGTAAGATGCACGTAAAGTTCACCAAGCAGAAAACCCATCACAATGAATTTTATTAGATCTATAATGATTATGTGTTTTGTGGCGCCATTTGTCTTAGTTCATAAACTTTGTAAAGTTTCATCTTGGTAAGGAAAAATTCCTCAAAATTGTGGTTCTCTTCAAATGACTCCAAACTCGATGCTGAAATAACGTTATGGGCAGCTTTGTGTGTGAAAGTGCCAGCTGTAATGAATTGTTTTGTCCCCTCATTGTGTAAAATCAGTCTGTATCGTATCTCGAGTGAGCCCTTGAGTTGAAAAGGCAGCGGGTCGTTTGAAGAGAATCGCAGTTGCGCTGGCCCGCCCGCGGCCGGTGGCCGCGGGGCCTTCGACCGCAGCACGTCCGCCTTCTCCCCGTCGCTGGACTACGCGCGCGGCAAGTGGCCCCAGAACTACGGCGCTCTGGGTGAGGACCAGCAGAGCAAACTGCACAGCATTTGGGTCGTGCCCCGAGGTAGGCCGCCCCGCCCCCCTCAGCCCGCTCCCCGCCTCTTCCTTCGCCTCGAAATCTCGTTAGCGCCGCTCCTTCCGCCCACCCTCTCCAACGCGGCCGCTCGCGGATCTGGCTTGCGTTGGCGCAGCCTGGACGAAAGGCCGAGGTTTCGATGCTTGTCAATTTCGCGTCTTCAAAATTACCAATCCGCTTAACTCTTCGTTGCGCCTATGTATGAAGAATCATTCTATAACATTATTTTCAGGAGAATAAATGCATGCGTGTTATTAAAATACCAGTGACGTGCCACTGGCGTAATAGGTAGTTCGTAGGTTTCGGTTGAGATTTAATAATCTCGTATTTTCTAATTGTTTATAGAGAATAAATAAAAATGTTCCCGCATTTGTACTTTGATACCCGTAGAGCGGTCGATAATCGATCGGTTACCCTCTGGAAGACTTTCATTAGTATACTTCAATTTCAGATACACATTTCAAGCATCCATAAGCTCGCATAAACGTTCCGTCGTATTTACTTCCTATCCATAAGCGGCGTGTTTCGACTCTCGAGAGCTTGTTTCGTCCCTTGTGCTTTAGACTTTCTTAACATCATTCTGAGACTTAAGTCAAATTGTGTCGTCGTTAAAAGAGTTGACGTTTCGCTACGGATGCGTCGGAGTGCGTTGACCAGTAGGTCGGGAGGACGGAGCGACGGAGACTCGCGGCGTCGCCGCTTGCCCCTAAGCGCAGCGCGGCGGGGCGGGTGGCGCTGCGCGGTGCGCAGTAACGAGATTTCGCGACGGCGGCTCTGCGCGCGCGCGAAGAAGCGCGCCACTGGCCTCCACTGCAGCTGGGCAGGCCGTCACACGAAAACACGCGCTTCCACGTGGTAATCAGTAACCCGATCAGCGGGAGCCGGAAACCCAAGTTTCTTCTTGCTCAGGATCTGTTCAATTTTTTTTTGTAAAAGTAGTTTGTTTTAGAAATTGTGCGTTTGGGGATTTGTTAGAAACTAATAGCTGTCATGAATTTCGTAACGAAGTTCCGTCGAAGGAAGTAATAAAAAATTATTACCCGTACGTGAAAATGTGCGTAAGATTAGCCAATGTTGCAAATTGAATGTTTGAATCTTGATACGCAAATAAGCTTCAATTCGTTATTTGTGGCTTCTTAGCTTATGATAGCTGTATTTTCGTTAAATTCGTTGTAGACGAATCAAGTTTGGTTTGGTTTCGCACATTACGATCACTTGGACTTTAAAAACAGGAATAAAGTCCACGCGTTTCGTAGCAGACGGGGTTTGCTGAAATGGAAATGATAATGATATAAAAGCCGGTAGGGGATTTGTCATTCTATGTGAATTTCCCGATTAAGAAGGGGTGCGCCGAGTGGTCGCGGGAGGAAGCGAAGCGCCCCCAGCTGCGAGTGGAGTCGAGCGGCGCGCGCGTGGTGGCGGGGTGCGAGCGGCGAGCGCTGACGGGCGTCCGCCTCCGCTGCGCAGGCACCGTGACGGCGTCGCCGTCGCCGCTGGGGCTGGCGTCGGGGTCGCTGACGCCGCCGCCGGCGCTGGGCGCGTCGGCCGGGCTGCAGCTGGGCGCGCTGGGCGGCGCCGGCGGGCGCGGGTGCTGAGCGCGGCGCCGGGCGCCGAGGCGGCCAAGTTCCGCAACGGCGGCGGCGTGGGCGGCGTCGGCGGCGTGGCCGGGCTCGCCTCCAACGGCATGTTCGGCTCCTCGTCGTCGCTCTTCACCAAGCTGGGCGGCGGCGGCGCGGGGCGCGCGCGGCGGCGGCCGCCTGCTCGAGGACTTCAGGTGAGCGCCACCCCAGCCTTCCCGCAATGCTCACGAAGAATTTAATTTGATATTTTTTCTTTCTAATCTAACAGAATCCATTTATATTCCACTGATAAAAAATATTTCCTTTTACCTCATTACTATTAACTTCATAGATTGTTTTGATAGCTTAGATTAAGACTGAGGAAAAAGCATTATTTCTGTGAATATTGAAAAATTAGAACAATAAATATCAGCTCTACAAAACAATAAGTACCCCCTATCCCTTTGTAACACAGAATATATACTGTGTCAAATTTACATGGTTACATAATTTATGGGCATCCCCATACTTTTTAGCAATTTCAAAACTCACGTGTAATGGGGTGTTTTAAATACGATTTTTATCTCTAAAATAACTAGTAAGATTGGTGATATCTGGGGACCAGATATGTACCTAAGTATACATTTGGCATTAGTGGTAGGATTTATCAGCCTTACCGGCGAAGAGTTTTCACAGTATATTGTTTTTATTTACTATCCACACCTGGGATAAGGGAAATACGTGGCATGCATGACGTATTCTCATTGCCTTGCATAGCTTTTTTCACCTGTCTGAGCTTTCATTACAGAGCTATAGAGGCGGAGTCAATTTAGTGTTAGAAGGTTACAGCTTCACTTTTGCCCCAGCTGGGAATCAAACCTGAGACTGACTGTTAAAAAGCTAGCAGGCTGTCAGTTGAGCCACATGAGAGGCTGGAACTAGATATATATGCACGAATAATCTATGAAATATGTAAGCATTTGCAAAGTAAAACTGAAAATATGCTCTATAATAGACCCAAGTACACTAACCTATCAGTACATGGTTTCTCATGATTTGTACGCACAGTACAGCCATCCAGCACTTACACTTTTACTATACCACCGCTCAATGAAATTTCAAAGAGTAGTGCGTTTAGATTTCCCAATGGATTGGCTACCAATAAATAAACTTAACAATAAGCATTAAAATGGAGTTTGAACACACTTTAGAGGTTCTCTTAGCAGTATCTTTTTACCATGAAAAGGGACAATATTTTATTTTTTGCACTCTGTCTTTGTGACATTTCTAGTCTCCTCAGGACTTCTGGTGGTTCGTGTCACAGGTGTTCTTCGGCATTGCCCATTTTCAAGGTGTACTCTACAGCATATCACATTTGAAAGGATTGAAATTTTTTTGTTGAATATCATGGATAATTCAGATAGGAAATTCATACAATAAACCATTCATAAAAAAAACTCACAATTCAAAATTAAGTTTATTAAAATAAATACAAATAAATGAGTAGTAATATACTTTTTCAAGAAAAATATGCAGAATAATTTGCATACTGCAGAAATATAATTTTTATATACGATTAATCCTTTTGTGTAATATTTATTTGCCTCAAATAATTTTAAAATTAATCCAATACTTCTTAAATAAAATGACATCTGTTTAGTACAGGATTCCGGCTTATTCAGGTTTGCATTTAAACTGTCAATTCATGAAACACAATCATTCAAAGATGAATGGGTTGTATGAGTAGTTCATCTCGCCTAAAAACTACATTTCAAAGAAATGAAGATGTCCCCTTGACAGAGAAAGCAAAAGGACGAATAGAAATGGATCACAAAGTCTGGGACACTGTTTTTAAATGGCAAGAACTCCATTAAAAGTAAAAGAATTATTATTTTCTTCAATATTTGTAGAAACAATCAGTTCACCTGCTTGGACTATTCGCCTAGGTGAATAGCCTACATGAATTTTTTTGGCAACCACTCAAAAAAAATTGATTTTTTTTTTCAATCGCTCATTCTTGATTTTGTCTGTGTTTTTAAGGTGTCATTTACTTAGATTTCTCAAATTTCTTTGTCAAACTTTGACAGAAGTTTTAGATTCTTTGTGTTCTTCAGACTAATATTCTCACCAATGGTTAACATTTTTAATTTGCCGCCTGATATAAACACTTCATTAACTCAATACCTGCAACTCATTGAACAACAGTAAACACTCAGAACCAAAGCTTGCAAACTGTGAAAGGATCGCACTTCACATCTCTCCTTCTTTCGCATGGGTTTGCGACGGTCAGTCTTATTACAAATAAGCAGTGGCTTTTGGACTAGTAGCTGGGAAAGCGAATGGACAAGCACACCTCCGAGTGTGTCGTACAATGTGCCATGCTTACAGGTTGTTTTCTGTCTTATCCAGAATTTTTATACCATTGTACTAAAATTTCCTTTCCGTTTCTGCATTAATGTGGTTTCCGCTTATCCAGCGACTTTGCATTGGAAAATAGTCCGTTCAGAATCTTTTTCCCTGTAAGGCGAATTTCCGCCTTATACAGGTTCCACCTTGGACAAGTTTCTCTGTATTTCTATGAAATTGATAATTAATTTGGGATGCATTCTGACACCTAAATTTTTATTAATCAAGCACACACACAAAACCTTACAACAAATGTGCATACGCTTAGTTAAATGAATGAATTATTCTGTCTGGTTTGCCATCCATTCTGTTGCAGTATTTATTTTTTCTTGGTGCATAAGCTGAGAAACTCATTTCACACAAATATGTAGTTGCAAATGGTAAAATTGCCAAAAGGCCTTTTGTGAAAAATGAGGCTATTCATGTTTTAAAGTATGCCAGAATTCTATTAACAGCATTAATTAAAATTTTTCTTGCCGTGATGAATTACTTAAAATTTTAAAAAATTTATGAACTTTGATATTTAATCTGTTGATCATTTGGATAATCTGTAAAAACTTCATTTGAACCATTGAGATACAGAATAATTCCTTCAGAATTTTTTCCTTCTGTTTCAAAACCTTATTCTGAAGAACTTTTTATTGTTGGAAAGCAGTCATTGCAGCTAATACATGTCCAAAATTTTTTTTTCTCAAAAGCAAGAATCTTTTCTTGGGCAATACATATGTACTCGTTTCCTGACGGGTTAAATGAAGTCATTGATTTATGAAAAAAATATTGTTTACATAGGCAGTTCTAAACTGTTACTTTCTATTAAACAGTCAGTTTTTCAATTTGAAATGTTTAAAAACAACATGCTTCATCCTCAAGGTCAAAAACGTGGGTTAGTGTCTTTCCTCCAGTTGGCATTGGACTTCAGAAGACCTCTATCAAAATGAGAAAATATCTTTGTTCACTGTCCATATCTTCACACAGTGTTCTGATTAAATGATTGTTTCGTGGGTAAGATTTTATGAAGTTAATAACTAAGATAAATTGATAATTTTATAACTTGGGAACTTTTTTCACTAAGTCCCTGCCTTTGGATAAAGTAGTGGCTTCTAGAACAGGTTTTGGCAATGTTTTTGATAACCGGTATTAATGATGCCTCTCATAGCTTTTCCTCTGATTTAGGTATGAATACTATTGTCCCCTAGTATTTGATTTTCTTCAAGAAAGGAATTGAGATCTAATTTTTTCCACTCCAGTAGTACTTGGTACAGATTTACAGAACAGAAGATTCTCCAATAATGCATTTCCGTGCTCATAAATAATGATGACTTAATATTGCAAGTATTAGTAATAGATAAGCAGATATGTTGGTAGATTTTAACATTTGTAATGAAAACTTTGATGATTTTGAATGAAAAGTAAGTTCATTGTTTATTTTGGCTGCTAAATACGCTGGTCTATCATGTCATTCAAAAGTGGGATCTTAGCAATTTCTTTCGCTGTCTAATATACATTTTACCATGTTATTGACCTATTCTATACGTAAATAACCTTCCCCACTTTGAGCTACCAGTTGATTGACAAAGTATGAAGCTCCAGTTACTTGCCGAAACAAATATTATAGTAATTACTTATCTACTTAATATACTTTTAAAGAAATTATGTCCTAAACCTGCCTTGCTAACTCTGACATTTTTGTGTCTTTCTGAGTTTTAAAACCTCAAACCAGTACAGTTTATCAATAAGAAAATGCTTAAATACAAGAATATGGCACACCTCAATTAGTGACTATTGCATTATAAGTGTAACCAAATTTGACTGGATTTATAGCTGATGACATTAATCAAATTTTTTAATGAAAACTGGTGAAAAATATTTACTGATAATGTAATCTTTCTCACTCTTAGCATTCAGTCTATACTTTGTCAATGAAAACATTGTCAACTACATTGGCAGTGATAGTGTTTTTCTTTTGTGAGTGTGTGAAATGCAGTTGGCATTTGTAGTTAATTTTACGTTTGTTTGGAAAGGTATTTCAAGGTATTTTGTCATAAAATGTATTGTCATTATGTCTTAGTTTTTGTCTCGTTTTTGTTAACATAGTTGTAAATTCCATATTCTATACTCTTGTGTGAATCCTAATTGTAAATTTATTATTAAAAAGAATTGATTGTATTTGCTTATTTTAGCTGTTGTAAGTGCCTTATTGGTTGCCTACTTCAGAGATATATGGTGCCTAAAATTTCAGTCCCTTATCGTTACTATAATTGTGCCTCGAAAACAACCCCAACACATTAAAGTCATGGGTCTGAGGTAGAGGTTCGTTGAGACATTGGATTTACAGCCAGAGAAACCTCACTAAAGTGTGTTTATTTTGGAAAAATATTAGTGCGCAAGTAATTTTTGTACAATGAATAGCATTCTTCCATTTGAAAAGAAACTCTTTGTTTTTGTTAAATGGTGTTGGAATTTGTTATTCTTTTTAATATTCACATACATGCTTTCAAAGCAATTTTTACTTCAACTTCATGGGTTATACAAAGCAAATTAGTGATTTATATTTTCTCAAGACTGAATTAAAAGAAAGCTGTTTTGCCATATGCTTTCCGTTAAAAAATAATTATTTAGAAGTGATTGACTCATCCACCCCTGCTACTATTGTTAGGAAATAAAATGGTATTTGCAAATGCTAATGGTAATGCAAAATGGTATTGCCCCAAATACCATTTTGCATTAAACAAATTAGTAGAATGCACCATCTCTTTATTAAAAAGTTATTTTTCTGATCAGTATTTAGTGTTACCTATAAAAGCAAAAAATTAAACATTTTCTATTTTGTTTTTAATATTATCGTTATCTTTTCGATTTTTAAAATTTACTTTACTTTTATTGAGAAACATCATACAATTATGGAATTACTTTAGAGTACCATGCGAGTTGTTTCTTGTAGAACAGTTTAATCTGTTTCACAAAAAAAGGGATTAGAAATGCAAATAGATTGCACTATTGTACAACTAGCGCCGAATCCTCCATCTGGCCAAAAAGACCTGATGGTGGACTGACGTATGTTGTGTCTCACAGGAACAACCGTTTCCCCAGTCTGCAGCTGCGTGACTTGGTGAACCACATCGTGGAGTTCTCCCAGGACCAGCATGGATCTCGTTTCATCCAACAGAAGTTAGAACGGGCCACTGTTGCTGAGAAGCAGATGGTGTTTTCAGAAATCTTGGCTGCTGCCTACAATCTCATGACTGATGTATTTGGCAACTATGTCATTCAGAAATTCTTTGAATTTGGAACACCAGAACAGAAAACAACTCTAGCTCAAAAGGTCAGTTATTTATTAAAGTCATGAATAAAACTTCTGAAATAAACCCGCATCCTGGTTGATTACTTTGAGTCTTAATGTAGACCAGTATTGTCCTCTGTTGAACTTCTTCAATTACAAGACATTTGAAGTGATAGCTCTTTAACTGACTGTTTTTGTGTGCAGGTTCGAGGGCATGTGTTGCCTCTGGCTCTCCAGATGTATGGCTGCCGTGTAATACAGAAAGCTTTGGAGTCCATCTCTCCAGAGCAACAACAAGAAATAGTGCGGGAACTTGATGGTCATGTGTTGAAGTGTGTTAAGGACCAAAATGGCAATCATGTTGTTCAGAAGTGCATTGAATGTGTGGATCCACATGCATTGCAGTTTATAATCAATGCTTTCTCAGGACAGGTACAGTTGCAAATGAGGCCTATTTCCTTTTGATTCTAAATTCAATTCAATAAACAGTCAGCAGATATTTTATGATTTTTTTTTTGGATCTTCAGGTATTTTCTCTTTCTACTCACCCATATGGGTGCCGTGTAATTCAGCGTATTTTGGAACATTGCACTATGGAGCAGACAGCACCCATCTTGGAGGAATTGCATCAGCACACTGAACAGTTGATTCAGGATCAATATGGAAACTACGTGATCCAGCATGTTTTAGGTGAGTAATTCCAGCAGAAATTAACATATATGAATAAAAGATTAATTTCAAAATATTTGTTGGAAATTTTTAAAGAATCTTTCATAAGATAATTTTTTAATTGAGTAATGATTGTGATGTTTTGAAAATGTATTTTTTCTCATTGTGAACAGATTTAGTTTTAATAGAAAGATAAGGTCTTATCACTGATATTTGGACCAGGTGGAAAAGCTTCACATGTTTGTTCATTCTAAAAGTAATTTTAAATGATTTTTGTATTTTTTAACATTGAATAGCATTATAATTTAGAGAATATATTTATTAGTCCTTATTTCTGTCTTTCATTAGAACATGGCAAGCCTGAAGATAAGCTACAAATTATTTTATCAGTGCGTGGAAAAGTACTGGTTTTATCCCAGCATAAATTTGCTTCCAATGTGGTTGAGAAGTGTGTGACTCATGCTACTCGCAATGAACGGGGTGCTCTCATTGAAGAAGTGTGCAGTTTTAATGACAAGTAAGTCTATCGTTTTCTACAATGAGTTAGTCTCTTTCTTTACCATTTTATTTATTTTCTTATCACCAAAACATTTTTCTATGCTAACAATGTGTGGACTGCCAAAGGAAATATTCATCTCAACTTGAAACAAACCTTGCAAACTTGAGAAAAGTGTAATAATTTTTGTGCTGTTCTGTATTTTAATGCTATTGCTTCTGGGTTGTATTTAATTTTCTTTTAATGATGATGTTCAGCAAGCCTTCCTCGAGCGTTTATGGGGTGTTCAAATGAACTTCTAATTGATTTAAGCAATATGAAAATATTGTTCAAGCCAGGGGTCAAGTCATTGGGATAGGTAGTTTGATACCAAGTTTTACTCAACGTAGTAACATTATTTTCAAACTATTTAATATTTATATCAGTGCAAATAAGGATAATATTCACTGTAATATATTTAGTGTATTTGATGATAAAAATGGTTTAGTTGGAATTTAAGTAAGGCAGACTCAAGGTGGATTCCTGACAATTCACAATTCAAAATTGAATATAGTTCTTAGCTTTGCGTCAACCAGAAGAAAAATTTCATTTTTTTTAAAAACTAAACGTCAACTTTCTACTCCCTCAGCATCATGGACTGTTATTTTCACTATAATTTCCAAAAACACGTGTAACAATTAATACATATTCTTAAATTAATTTTGCTCTACATTTAATGTTTCCATTTCACATCCAACATCACTGAAAATTTGTATTATGTGAAACAGCAAGAAACCTAACCTTTTTATGTTAAGATGTGAGAAATATCTACTTTCCTGCTCTGAACAATTTAAGGATTAGTTTTGTGCATTATTGACAATTGTTCTTTTAGATAGATGAAGGTATCGCTAGCTCATAAAATGTTACTTAGTATCCTGCCTATTTCCAAGCTTTTCTTAGGAAGAATGTTGTTGTCAGATAGTTTTGAAGTCTGAAGAGCTTCAATTTTAGCTCATGCAAAAACTACTGTTGTGGGTGATAGTAGGTTTTCACGCAGGCAATTCAAACCTGTCAAAGTTACATACTATAGTAAACAACAGTTGTCAACACTGCTGAAAACATAATTAATATCAGTATGTGTTATATAACTTATAACTAAACCTCTGATTTGAGGCCTTTTTAGTTTCTTTAGGAAGTTGTGCAAAATTAATATAGATGTTAACAAATCATGAAAAAATAATCTATTGAGAGCATCTAATAGTGCCTAAAATGACCTAAAAGGTATTTGAGTCTATTTTCATATTTTTTTGCCTAAATCAGCAAACAAGTAATTTTGAAGAATTATCATATGTTACCTTATTTTTAAATTTGTTGTACCGAAACTCAAGTACTTTCCCTAATTTTCCGAAATCCAATATTCCTTGATTGACTAACGCACACTGTCGACTATGCACCGAAATCTCTTGCCTACCACACCGAACATCCAAAGTTCTGCAAGTGAATGCAAAGAGGATGTGTCACGTTCGTGTCCGATCCGCTCGCACTTCTTAGGCAACTGCACCCATTCCCTGTGCAGTTGACAGGTTGCAACTTCTCACCCCTGCACATTGTCTATCCAATCCAGGCGAGGCGAAATTCTACTGTCGGAAAGGCGAATTTTAAATTGGCCCAAGTCTTGAACCCATACGAAGCAAAAAGGATCGTTTCAAGTTTTCTTCCCCTTGTGTATGTAGTTCAGTTCAAATCTTGATTAAATACTGTTCTGTTTAATTAGGAAAGTGAATAAATAATGCCCTTGTAGTCACTCTTATAAATGTAAAAATATTTGACTTTCCTGAATAATAAAAATGCCTAAATTAATGCTGTTGTGATTAGTTTTAGAGGTCAGAAACATAAATTTTCACATCTAATGATTTTTAAATGCTTCCTTTAATCTACAGATTTTAACTGCATAAATCGACACTTTTCTTGCCTAGTGGTGCTTAATTTCATAATTTTGGTTCCTATTTTAGGTTCCTAAATCATCACATTGTTGTGCCTAGACTTCTGAGGTCTACTAATAACTCTTGTTAATATAGTATTAATATCTGTATATTTACATATAAAATATTTTGTGTTAATAGAAATCACATATCCCAAATTTTCATCTGAGAGACAGCACAGGTGGATTTAAATGTCCTATATTTATTTTTAACGACCTCATAGTACCGGGTTATCAGTTTAAAACGCAACCCTACTGTTCGAGGTCCTGAGAGAAAAGAAAAAGAATTACAACTCTCCTTCTGGGACAGCTCCTTTAACTACATTTCTTCAACAAACCCTTCTCTCGCCACCCCTTTCCTTTCACCCACCCACTTCCTGTGGTCTGGATCATACCTACTCAAAGCAAAACAAGCTGTCTTCATTCACTGTTTTGAAATTAACTTACAATGTGCGTCAGCATAGAGCAATGCAGATTTGTGGTGCAGGATTATTTATGAATGCAATCTTTTAAAGACTGCCAGACAGTTTTCAGAGAAAAAAAAAATCTCTGTGTACTCGGAACAAGAGTACTAAACTGCTGTAAGGATCGGATCGGAAACGCAGTCGCCAAAATATAGTGCACATGCAGTGAAAAACTAGAGGAAGTTCGAGATGTCCCATTAACTTCCACAAAAACATAAGAAATTTTCTGCAGCAATGTAATTTTTTGTATTTTTTGTACGGTGCCACAAGAAATTGAAAATGCGTCTTCAAACAGCAAACATCTGAGGAGCTTGAGGTTGCTGATCAGACTGCTTGCATGAATTACTTTAATGTACTATGACGATTTGTTAGCGAACTTCTTGAGACCCTTGATAAAGTGCTTTTCCAAGTGATGAGGATTTTCAAAACTACTTTTATTTTTAATGTAACATTATTTCAATAATAATAATAATAATAATGACAAACATTTTTTCTGCGAATTTAGAATTAATAATTTGTTAATATTTATTGAACGCATTAACTGCCAGATGAATTTCATGCGCATAGCGCTCAATCATTGTAGACCCGTTCGTGCGCGCATAGTCATTGTTGGAGACCTCTGGCAGCATGTTTTTGCAACTTACCGTTGTTATTATTACACATTAATTATGTTGCTAAATTATTCTACTAGAGCATTCTAAAGTGCCAAACAGAGATTATATTTTTCTATAAGAAGAAGCAAAACCATTAGACCTTAACTGCATATGTCCCGTTAGCTTTGGTGCAGGCCAGCCACTGTTCGCTTTACACCGGGCTCTCCCTCCAACCTACCCACAGACATATAGCAGCTAAGCACGGTTTTAGTTGAAGATTCGAACCGACACAAGTCCATATGTACACCCTGTTAAGGATCACAATGCCTTAGCGATCACGTCTAAATCGACATCTGGTACTCCGGAATGAAAACACTTGCTTTTATGTTTCGTTTTGGTTGTTTATACTTATTGAAGAAATAAAATTCACTAATTATATTACACAATGTCAAGCAACAATGAAAAAGTTCAGAGATCCCCAAATGGGGATCATGGCAATCAATGGGTTAAAACAGCAAGGACATGTGTACATTTCTGAAGCACATGTGTTGAGTAGCTGAAACAAGCAAAGTTTGTTATTAAATCTACCTAAATGTATATTTACGTGGCAAGCAATTCACATTTAAATAATTTACGAAGAAATTACTGTTCTTCTCAAAATAGTTGTCTGTCAAATGCCAAAGAAGCAGGCACGTGCCTTTCCCTTTAAATTCATAGCCACGATGGGTGGCATTCGGGGAGAAGGAATTAAACGTACTTCCTGACAGTATACCTGCTTCAAAGCCCCAGCCACTACCCAGACCCCCTCAAACATAGTTGCCAGTGCAATTCGCTCTGCCTGTTGTAGGTTGCACTTTAAACTGATCACCTAGTATTTATATCAACACTTTACGATAACAGTGCTTACTAAATAATTTTTTCTTTAATCTCATAATTGCTTTTATTTTATCTTGGGCTACATATGCATCCCACATGATCATTTATGTTATTAAATGGAATGCAACTACTATAGCAATAAAAAAGTTAGTTTTACTTACTGATTGATTTTACTTATTGATTTACATAATTTCTGTTTCTTCCTACAGTGCCCTGCACGTTATGATGAAGGACCAGTATGCCAACTACGTTGTACAAAAGATGATTGATGTCTCTGAGCCAACGCAGCGCAAAGTGCTGATGCACAAAATCAGGCCTCATTTGAGTTCTCTGCGCAAGTACACATATGGGAAACACATCATTGCAAAGTTAGAGAAGTTTTTTATGAAATCCTCCCCACCACAGATGGGTGTTGGGCAGGTGGTGGGTGTTGGGCCTGTGGGCACAGAGCTGGGTCCAATTGGACCCCCCAGTAATGGTGGTTTGTAAATCACTGGACTTGGGACTGCGGCGAGGAGCCTAGGTTGTGATGCTACCTGTACAAGTGTGTGCGCTCGTGGAGAAGGCAGTTGTAATCTCTGCTCATGTTCATGGCCCATAGAGGATGAAGACATGAAGAAAACCTATCGAGCACTACATCCTTTTGCATCTCTGCCGCAGATGTCACCCTCAAGTCAAATCAATTGTATAAAGGTGTTTATTTTTAAGCAGTTGTAATTTTGGATAAATTTTCTGCCTCTTCTGGGTCCATGCCTCTTCAGGTGTTGCACTGTAGTAGCAGCTTCCTGGGGACCCAGTCATTGCACAGGGAAAGTTTAGAATTTCAGGTACATGAATTTTAACAATTTCTTTCTTTGTGAAGGACAAATTCATAATTCATGTGTTTTTGTTGGGTTTACATCATTGTACTTTTTCTCTGTAAATGTGTATTACTGAGCAGGTTTATATTATGGGAAGTGCATAATTTCTGTGTTGTATATTGTATAATCTCAGAGTATCACCATAGCTTTGGAGGCAAGCATGTGTACATAATAACAGGATTAGAACCTGTGTAATTTAGGTCCAGTGAGGCAACTTGTCAGAATTTTTTTTATTCAGCTTCATTAGCTGTTCCTTTGTAGAGGTGTAAAGATAATTGATTTGGAAAGAAATATTCACTGGTCATGAGAATGGTATGTTGGAAATCAATATTAAATCTGTTGACTTTTTTTTTTTTCACTTGATGGTATGGCCGTGAAAGGAGGAGCTTGAGTAGGAGATCTGTGAGGTGGTACTGGCATCAATGCCTTTGTGGAAGTGGGACCCTGAATGATATGAGGGAATGGACAGTTCAAAGGTTACACCCATGGCCCCAGTGAATCTGTAGGTACTTTGACAAGTGATTGTTTAGCCTGAGAACATGATTGTGGAGAGAGAGAGAGTACTTCCCAATGTATATACTGAGAAGGGGTAGATTCCCTTGAGTGTATCTTTCGGTAATAATTATTATTATTATTTTTTTTTCCCCTCTTTTTTTATTTGTATATTTTGAATGTTTCATTGATTATTGTACAGTTAATATTATTGTGATATTTATCTCTGTGGCTCTGTGGTGTGTCTTTGGACTGATGCCAAAAAAAAAAATTAGAAGGGGTTCCAGATCCCTTTAAGAAATACTTTTTTTTGTGTGTGTGTGTCCATTTTTTGGAAAGTGTTTGGAAATAATGCAGGAAAGAGAGGGCAGTTGCCAAATTCTTGTTCACTGTTCATTGATACATTAAAGATCAGAGCCACTTGCTAACAGGCTGAGGGGCTCTTATCATTTCTACTGTCTGTGGTGATGAGAACAAAAGTTAACTCCCCCAGAAGGATGATCAAATTGTGATACACCCCTCAGGTAATAGTTACTAAGGGATTTTAAATATTTAATTAAAATGAAAGTTGAAAAAACTACTGTTTGTAGAAAACTTGTAATTGCACTAAAGTGTGTAAATACTTGGTGATCCATGCAGTATGTACCTTCTTGCAAGATTAACTTTCAACACTTATTGGGGCAAAAATGAACCAGTTTTATTCTGAATAAAATGTAAAATAATGGTTGTATCACTGCTGATTTCTGCATTTTCCAAAAAAACTAAATATGCAAAAAGATATACATAATATACATAGACCTTCAATGATGTACATTAATTATACAGATTCTGTGTATAAATCAAATACCATTGCTAACTTTTTAAAAAGAATTTCTATAACAGTTGTGTAAGAGGAAGTACATAGGTGAAAATACTTGTACAGTTTTGTTTAAACATGATGTTGATAAATTGTTTTATTGAACAAAGTGTAAATTTCTCTTTCATGCTGCTACAAGAACTGATAAAATTCAGGGTTTGCTATCACTACTGAGTACCATCATTCTCCTGCCTGTAGAATAATGCAAGCAGTTTCACTTGCATAGTGTATATGAATTATTTACTGTATTTTGTTTAATTTGTAATTGAAGTGTGTGAGAAGGTAAGATTTAGTTTTGTGTAGTGTGAGACACACTTGTATTTTGTTTGAACATAAATGCAAAGAACAAAGCTTAGTAGGTTGTTTTTAGAAATTGCTATTGTAGAAATTGAAAGTTCGAAGTTTACTGCTTTATTGCTCAATTTCTGAGGAAATGAATGGGGGAACCATTTAAAATATGCTTCTTTTTTTTTTCTTTCTTTTCTTTTTATGATCATGACACTCCCTGCTGTCCGCTTGGGGCACGTTGTTAGGAAAGACATTTTATCACAATAATTTTGACCTATTTGTTCAAATGCAGATACGATCTCCTACTTAATCCCCCACTATCAAATCCATTTAATAGACAATTTGGAAAATATAGAAAATTTGTAAATACACTCCAATTATGTATGCAAAACACTTGTTTTGTTTTGTGTGCAAGAGCATTTCAGCGTTGCATTAGGGCTTGATGTGTAGGTGTGTATATTTTGAGGGGTGGCTGGATGGAGATTCAAGGCATGGCTGTGGTGTGCAGAGGGATGTGTACAGGCCGGATATTAAAACATTTCCACTTTCAGAAAATTTTGTTTCCCAAGGTTTGGAAGTCTGCACTTTGTGCAGCACATGATCATCTTTACAAATTGTATATTGATATTAATATTTGTGGTCATTTCCAAAAGGAAAAATACATTGCATCCTTCATCATGTAAAAATTTTGCAATCAATCGCAACACAGTAGTAAAGTAAATGAAATAATTTTCAGCTACTTTGAACATACTTTTTTGACAAACTTGTAAAGTGTACAGGCAAACAAAAGAAATTGAGGAGTCAAATTAAGCTATTTTTCTTATGGAGTTGAATAATGAATAGTATGATGGACACATAATCTTCCTTCCCCTTTGTGACACAAGCTATTTGTGGTCAACACAGCCTCCCCGACCCATTTCTAGCACTTTTAAGGTGTCAGTTGATGTAATTAATTATAAAATCCCATTATGATACACAAGTTGCTGTACTAATGTAGAAACATGTTTCAATATTCACAACTTTACCTTTGCATTTATAAACATACGAAGCATACGTACACACTCGAAAAAACTATTAAATGTATAGTATATTGTAATTAAATGAACATATAATTTTTAATTGTGACTTGGAGGTCTTTGCCATATATAATACAAAAAATTTGTTTCATGTTGTAAGGTCATGATTTTTATATAAATATATAATATTATTGTGTATACATAAATGTGAAGAATCTTTGCACACCTGCTATCTTTTGTCTTTTTTTAGCTTTTGTTCAGATCTAATTTCTTATCATTCTTTTGTTATGCAATGAGATTCATGCTAGAAGATTTAACAATGAAATTTTTTTCTTGGCCTTAACCCGTCTATGAAAATCCTTTTTGATATATTTTGTTTCTTGTTGACATTTCTTTTGGGTGTTGTTTATGGTGTTCACATTTTCTGCGGTCACCTTCTCGTTATTAGAACCTTGTGTGTCCACACACTTACGCATTCTGCATAGGTACTGAGGGGCCCATACATATATCTCATTGGTGTGACCACATAATGAATTTGGCCATGGATAAATTCCTAGCCATCTGTCAGCCTCTTGGTCACTGTGCAGTGATAAGCTCTAGATATGTTTAGTGTATGGATCTGTATTGTCTTGATGGTATCTTTATCATTCTTAATATTAATATGTGTGGAAGATATCTGTCATGTTTTGTATGTGGATGATGGCAGGTCTTGATATGTGATAGGGTTATTGTTTAAAGTTTTCATTTTCAGTGTATTGTTTTTTTGTACATTTGTAGAGTTTGGGATGTGAGGAGATTGTTTATATTATAAAACACTCCCAAGGCAATCTATATCGCTATCTGTTGGCTCCTTGGAGCTTTTCCCCTAGGGTCCAAAACCAAATATATAAATATTTATACATATGTGTAAAATGATCCTACGATGATGGACCAATGTACATAGATATTGTGTAGTTACAAAATGATTATTAGCCCTGACATGATCAAAATATTCGCGTACATTCCCTGCATTATATGGAGGCTTAGGTGGTTTGGGGTTTAACTTGCTGCATTTGTGCTAAGTGGTAGTGGGGCTGTGAACAAGCTTTTAATGACGCCAGCCCCATTGCACTGCCACCACCTGTCTGCGCCAATGAGGCCGGTCTGGCGCTTGGGGAATCTCCTCAAGCTTGCTCAATCCCTGAACAATCGTGTACAATGTATAATTGTGTTTTTTAAAAATCGTGCGTGGTACATACGAGTACTTCCTACTCCCCTGTATACAAACCATCCCCTTCCTCAATCCTTGAACTTGTAAATGTGTTACATACTACTGTATTTCTACTGTAAACATTTTTATAAAAAGTGTAAAACCTGTAGAGTGAAAAACAAGGAATTGTACAGTGATAATAAGTATTTATTTTTTGTACATGTTTGGTATAAAGTTTGTATCTGACCTTTTCTTTTTGTATCTACTTAAAAGCACTGTCTGTCTATACGTGGTTTGTACATATCAGTGATTTCTTGTGTGTTGGGGATAGCACTAGGGTGTAGCTTCCCCGTGTGCCAGACTGTACGTGGTTAGTGGGCAGGTCTTTCGCGTCCCACCACTCCCGTCCACTCTTTGGCAGATAAAGTCTGCACTAGGTCCGCTAAATGAGCTTTAGCTCACGAACTTTGGCTATGTTGAAATCAGAAGCGACCCCATTTGTGTGCAGGCAAGCCTGGGTGACCAAGGCATATGGGGATATAGATTGCTTCCTGAACTGTTATCACTGCTTTTATGTTTAAGTTATCATGATTAACATACTTTACTTTCCTAAGGTGTAATATAATTCACAAGCACTATTTGTTTATTGTGCATTATTGTAACATCCACAGTAGGTCAGATAAACATTTTTCATATATATTTGCTGCATGTATTTTCTACAAAACAATTAACTGTAGTATAATAATTATACATATGTATGGTATAAATGTGTGAACAGAAATGAAAACAGTCGTTTTAAATAAGAATTCTGTTTGTGTTCAAAATATGGCTGAGGATTAATTAATTTCAGAAACCAAAATTTCCACTCCTTTTCCTAGTTTTATCAAATTGAGTGCTGACACATTTGATCTCAGTGCTGTGAAAAAATTGAAGTTTTAAGTTCAAGGTCAAGTTTATCATAGTGTGTGGATTAAGAAGGTATACTACCTGTCAAGAGAAAAACATGTTTTCAATGCCAATACTTTGTGAACTGCTTTGCTTCCACTTCAACTTCACAGCACATTTGCCACATTGTCCTAGACAGGTGATAGGATGACAATCACCTTCTCTACGAATTATTTCTTGAGGTCACACAGTTTCCGCAGCCTTCTGGTTCTTGTGCATTACTGCAGAGCACAGATCTTGTAAATATCCTTGCATTTGTAGTGCATTCAATCCTTGGCAGTGTGTGACCTCGGAGCTTGTGTCTGGGAACAAGGCCTCTAGTTCTGTACATAAAGCTAGGCACCCGATCATTTTGTACAACCAATTGTGTCTTCACATAAACCTCAGCCTAGAAATAAGTTATTTGTGTGCATGAATTTCAAATTGTGATGTGTGCACATGAGTATAGACAGCGGGATTACTAGATAGTTATCATTATTATACATGATATATAAATATATACATATTATATATATATATTAAAAAGTTTTGTGAAAGACTGATGTACATGATTTAAAAACAGAAACCTACATATTGCAAAAAGCAAGATGTGAATCTTAAGTAATCGCATTTGTATAATGTATGTATGTATGTACGACATGGTTGGTTGCACAGAAATCGATGTTTATAACCTGTATAAAATCAAGTACATAAGAGAATTTTTAAGAAAAGCTTCTATGAGAAATTTAGGCTGTTTTGTACCTATACATATATATATAATATACATACATATACATAATTCTTTGTCCATTCCTTCTAAATGCAAGCTGTTGGATGAAATAGGAAGCTTGCTTCCTTCGAATTTGTTTGCTATTTGGAATTTAACTTGCACTTCAATGCCTGTGAACAGATGCAGCCCCTTTTAATGAATGGCTTGTGTATCCAAGCACTGGTATCTTGAAATATATATATTATTGTGTATGTATGAAAACATTCTACCAAATTACCGTGTTTTATAAATGGTCTTCTCAATTCGGTAGCAGGGTTACATTTAAATGCAGAATAAAATTCAAAGTCTCACTGTGCTGTTAGCTGTGTAGTTAGGCTTGAGGTGGATCCCAGCTTTGACAGAACGTACATACCCTGCAGGCCCAATGACATTTGGACCCTTGCTTGTCACGGAGAGTGAGGACTGAGCAAAATTCTTGTTCTTGTTTCAGTGAAACATCATTCAGTACAGCTACTGTTCACAAATAAAAACAGTGAGGTCTTTCTTTCACCATCTAAATTTTAGCATCTATCTTTGGCTTATCTCTGATTCTAAATGCTTAATTGCACTTGCCAAAAATCCCACATCCCAAAAGAAAATAAATAAAAACCTTGCTCTTCATTCTGAAATTGAGACATGGGGAAAACAGACTCGTTCTGTGAAGTGGTGATCTGCCTTCCAAATACTATGTGAAGTGATTTTTTATTAGCTTACAACTTCATAAATGATTTTCACGTTTAATGGAGAGTAAATGTAGTCCATAGATTAGCCCTCCCACTTTGGTTTGTGTGTTTTTATTAAATAAACTTTTTTTTACTGTTATTTATCGCTGAAGCGTTTGTAGTTACTACCATCGTCTTGCATGACCTCTAGTGACTTTAGTAGTTTTTCTTTTTTACATTCGAAGTTATTTGTAGATGTACAAGCTTGTGAAGGAAGTGTATTATAATGTTTACGAGTTTCCTCGCCCGCTGACCTCCCTTGTGGTGGCCCGTGGGCTGCGCGCCACGCCTCGTCTCCCGCTGTCTTGTGTTGGCGTTGTCGGGCCGTGCGGATGCCCTTCCCGCTAGCGTAACCGTACGTTTATATATTAATCTCTGTAGAAATTGAATAATAAAATGAAAAAATCACTTAAATAACTTGTATATGGTTGTACAAAATGTAATGATTTACTTGTGAGAATAATAAACACTTTCTGTAATGAGAATCTGAATTGGAGCGTTTATGATGCGACTACCTTATGTCCCGAGAATTTGACTTGCGAGATTTGTTCGAAATGTTGAAGTAAATAGTTTGTCAAAATTGGGAACGTGAACGATGCAAGATGAACTAGGGAGAAGAGGTGAAAGTTGTTAGAAGGGCCGGAGCGGCATTTCCGGCGCCCCGCTGTGGGGGGAAGCCTTGCAAATTCCATTAAAAAAAAACAACTAAGAAAGCCCGAGAACAACTGTATATTCACATCGTACACGAGACCGACTATTCTCGTAGGCAGTAACCCTTCCTGCAAGCAGTTATATTGATAGAAACTTTTTAGAACACTATAGTCCTGGGTCTGTGTTTACAGATATCTGCTATCGACTCGTGATATTTTTTTAATTTGTTTTACGTCTAAAAACGCTTAAAAACTTTGTGACTTGCAGTGATATATACTGCTTTCATGCCCTGGGCTACCGCTGACCTTAAAATAAACTTTGACTATAATCTTGGATTATGTACTTTGTCTAGTTTATTATATATATTTTTTGAAAAATTATTTTTAAAAATTGTCAAACTTCCCGAAGTTTGCTGTGATATTTTTTCATAATATCTTACCAAAGAGATAATAGTTAACTTTGGCACTATCACATACTTAATATGTTGCAATTTTAAGACTCAAAACACGTCTATTATATACTTATACACTCACTATGTATGTGTGTATGTCTTGCACTAGACCATACTCTTACATCTAATTTACTCTGTCCGTTTACTGCCCACTGCCTCCGAACTGCTCTGAGCGTGCGAAGAAACCGCTCGGGAAATTTGCAACCTGAGCCCTTATCTTGTATCTCCTTATGCCAGAAGGAGAGGGGAGTGGATCAAACTCTGTCATGGATGCCAGTGAGTGCCAGCGGTTTCTTCTGCGTTGCCGCCTCTGAAGAGGACTCATCTGGGACTGATGCGCCGACTATCAATCGATTTAATACATATTTCAACAGAACAGATAATACAGAATTTTGAAAAATGTATGTCACTGAAAAATAATGTGGCCTATAATTATTTTTAATATAACTTAATATATTATATATTAATATAACAGACAGATTTTTGTTCTCGAAATTTATCTACCGCCGGAAACCCACAGTATACGCCACTAGTGACGTGCTACAGAGAGATTCTGTACAAGCTTTCATAAATCTGTGATCACTACACTAAGCGATATACTACTTGAATTTTTAACACAGAAAGAAATTAGTGTTTTTTTTTTTGCGAGGATTGTTAAAATATTTGCTTCAATGTAATGCAAATATTTTCAAAGGTAAATCAGCTGTAGATTTGGGCCCTTATCCCTTGTGTCCTTCGTGAAGGGATTCCTGTCGTGACATGGAGAACGATAATTTGAATAACTATATTTCCCAATGAATTCTAGAAGACTTGCGCAGATGAAGTTACTGTTTGTTATACTTCAGTGAACTTCCCAACACGGCTGTACTCGCGCTAGTCTTCTTGGACCTTATGTTCGGTCGCGAAGCGGTACTACGTTCCAAATTCATTGAATTTCTCGGAACATCTGTTGTCCTTCCTGCCCACGAGAAAGAGAATCCTGTCGCATACGTGCTTTCTGAACTTCGCTTTGCCAGTTCTCCTTCTACGTTGTTTCTCTTCGTCGGTCAACGAGATGTCAACACATCGCTGGCGAGAGGGAGAGACAAGCTGACTTGATCGCCCGAAGGTCCCTCACTGAGAAATTCGCTGCTTCCTCTCTTCTCTTTCAGTCCGCCAGACTTGCTCAAACTTGTATGCTGCGACATTGGTGAAGCGACTATTGCTCTACCACTCTCAAAAAAACCTTCCACTGCGCATGCTCGAACGTGGCCTCTCCCTCCATCGTTCCTAATATTTCCCCGCCTGCCTGCGCTCTTTGTCACAACATAGCTCTCCCTCTGTCTTTCTCTCGTGGGTCGCGCGGTAATTCAACACTGTGAGTTTGGTGATAACAAACTGATGAGTGAGAAGGATCAGACGGAAGGCAGCTTACGTGTTTCTACAGTAGGGGTTGTCCAATCGATCAACAGAAAATTAGCCGTGTCTTGGAGAGTTTCGGTCTCCAGTCCCTGTTTTACCGTGGCTAGTGAGCAGTGACAGTATCCTTTACACAGTAGCTTCTGTTATTCACAAAAACCCTATTATTACTAATAATTCAAAGTATATCCACTGAAAAACGATAGTTCATTGATCAGTTAATCATTGAACATGACCACATTCCTCTCCGTTTTCCACCGTACCATCCAGGTCTAAATCCAATAGAACTTGTTTGGGGATTTATAAAAGGGCGCGAGGCAGCAGAAACTATTGGTGCATCCTTAGAAGAAAAGGAAATGTTTTGCAGAGAAGCATTTGCACAATACGATGTATTCATGTCCTTGGACACTCCTGGGAGTGCGAGTTCCTCTTTTGACGAAGAGGGTAGTGATGACGAGTGGCGGTCAGCGCGATCGCTGCGTCTCGCAGTCGCCTCTCCTTCTCGCCTACGCGCTTCCCTTATCGCCGAGAGGGGAAATCTCAGATGCCGCAGGGTGGGGGCAGCTTCCGAGACTTTAACAAAGGTACATCCGCCATGATGGTTTTTTTGCGAGCGGTTCAGCTTATAGAAGCGCAGCCGTAGTTAGTGCCTCGAACATTCGGACGGAATTCATCTTAAGTTTCTGGTCTAGGCAGATGATAAAAGTGTACGTTTTTATCATGACACACCTGCAGGCAAAATTACACTTACAGACCAAAGCATTCAACAAAAGTGGATACCAAAGTCAATAACTATCGGAGACAATTGAAAAAATGCATATACAAATCTCCTAAAATAACAGCTTTTCTTGTATAGCTGCAGGATGACAGTTGCTCGAATAACAGGGACATTATAATTACTGTATATTCCAAACTTTTATCAAATGTTTTTACTCGGTCCTTTGCTAATGAATATGAATTACCAGTTTCCGTGCCCGAGGTAATCTCGAGCCCCATGATGTCTGATACACGCAAGTATGAACAAAATAAGATTTGATAAGAGGTAAAATGTTAGTGTTTTTGCGGAAAATATGCAAAAGTGTTGTCGGTAAATGTTGAATAAAAATAAAATTATTTCTGTGCATTGAACATATTAACATCATTTTTATATGGGAGAATATTTGAAGAATGGCCTTTCCGTAAATAAAAACAAGAACTACAGAAGAGAAGAACAGAACTACTAAGATAATTTTACAGTAAAATCAAGCAAGAGAGGAATCACTTTAGCGCTGCAAATAGCACAAAGCTTTCCATAAAATACAAATCCACCTAATAGCCAGCCAGATTCGCGATCACATGATTAAGTTACACGCAAGAGGGAGGGGGATTTTCGCGGAGGAAGGAACGAGAAATCAAATTGGTGAAATCACGACTTCAAGAGCAAGGAAGTCGGTATTTTTAAACGGTTACAGAGTATTTAGATGAAAAATGTTCCTGACACAGCTATGATGAGTGTTTCTGAGACGTAGGTACTTGATGTACGCGTGGCTGTCCACAGTGCTAACGACGCAGCGACACTTGTCGCGAGCGCATTTCGGTGGCGCATGACCGCCGTTACTAGCATATGCGAGACGCCCGTCAGAGCGCATGCCATTAATCACACAATGAGGGCCTTGCCATAATAAATGACAACCACCTTGGACCAAACGGTGCAGCCAACAGAACGGAGGCCGTGATCTGGCCACTCGATATTGTGATGTGCCGGAGCTAGTCAATTTTGGGCCCGGGACAATACTAAAACGTAGCCCCCGAAAAATTAAACAGGTGGAAGTTGTATCAAGAAACTATATGGGTTATTTTACTTTAAGTCGGTATATTCAGTCCTAAATCTCAACGAAAATACATGACCAATATCTGCATAACATTGTCATTTTGCAATAATGTGCGCGTATGTTAAAATATCATGGATGTTAAGAGGAGAAAATTTGAAGGCTTAAAAAGCTTTCAGTGGCAGCATTGTTTGGAAAATTTTCAGAATTGTCTGACATTTTTCATTTCATAGAGTCCTACCTTACAAGTAATGACTATAATTTACTTTTTAATGTAAAATATTAATTAAAAATTGTATGAAATATCAACTACAGTACCGACTATAAATGCACTCTAGTAAAATAATAGAAAAAATTAGAATGATACTTCTAAAATGCAGAATCAATGAAAATGTTCTTACCAATTTTTATATTGCAAGCATCAAACATTTTTACATTTGTAAATTTTGCACATGACCTTCACAAAATGATCATTTTCTTTGTCACATCCTACGGTAAATCCGACTCTTTTTTTTTTTTCAACAATTTCTTTACTGTCTCAGTGGCGGCTCGTGCTTAGATTGCACAACCCAGATAATCGAAATAGATCTTATAATGTCTTAGGAATGTACATTTGCCTTTTAATGACATTCAGTATTCAAGATATTGCAGCTACAACGATGTATACGAAATCATTTTGAAACCAAAGAGCGTCCAACTGGCGCTATCTCCGGCATCTAGTAACTCCCAAGTATTGCACTAAGCTCTTGGGTCTATTACCGGGTTTACTGGTTTACTCTTTGGCCCTTCGATTGTTAAAACACGGAGAACATGCGGCCTTTGGTGACGCAACCAAATGGGTGGGTGGGGGACTTGTCTCCAAGCGCTGTGGGGCGCTGCGCGGCGACCGAAGCAGTCCGAGGGGAATACCAATTTTCTGTCTCCGTCTGACTATATGCGACTTAATTTTATGAACTTCGCGTGTTGGTGAAAGTAAACAAGTCCAGTCAATTATTTACGGTATTTAGTACATAGTTTATGATTTTGGTTATTTTTTTCCATTTGATATTAGATTTGTAGATTCAAAGCGTACATTTGATGAGTTCTTTGTGTAAAGTTGGCCGTTCTGGAAGTTCTTTCCTGACTCTCACGGTGTGTGCTTCTTCGCAGTCTCGCGACAGCCAGTGTGCGAGCGATGCTGTGAATACGAATGCGTGTAGAATATCTTTCATCATTGCAACATACGAACTTGAAAAGTGAAGTTTTCGATATAAGTAATTTTATTTGTATAAATTGTGTCCAAACCATAGTGCTTATGCAACACTGGAAATCAAAGCCAGAAATATGTACGCGGGAGGTGAATATACGGGACATGGACACTACGCATAAAAAATTGTAAGTAATATTTCAATACAGATTTTTATTATACTTAATGTCAATTAATTTAAATGAATTGATTACATTTTATTATATATTAGTGACCTGAATTTTGGAAATTACATTTCCGCTATTCGATGGAGCTGCAACCTCCCGTGTTTTCGGGCACCAGCCGCCACTGGTGACTCTGAAGTGAACAGATGTGGTTTGTTTGTCTTTAAATTAATACATTCCTAACTGACGAATTGCGAATTGGACTGGACCAGAACTAGGGAGCTGGAGGATCAAGAAAACGTGCGCGCATAGTATTTTGTTCACAAAACTAACTTGGCGCGCAAACCGACCGACTCTCCTGTCGAACTCCTGTACTTGAATTCAGTGCCAGATTACCGAACAGACTGAGTAGATTGCAGCCTGGGGCGCGCAATTTTTTGGGGCGGACGAATTTCAGCAGATTCAAAATTTTATTAGGCGAACTTTAGAATTTTTTAATAGAAATATTTCTTTCCATATTTGTAACAAAAGAAAGTGTTAATTAATCAAATATATCCATTGATATATACAGATAAAATTAATACAAAAATATCGTATATTTATTAAATCAATATCGTTCAGAATTATTTAGTACATATCGGTAAAATAAATTTTTATCGTCAAATATTTATGCTCTTCAAGTTCGTACAGCATTAATTTATAGAGGCGCTTTATTTAAAAAGAAAAAGGGGCGCTAATTCTAGCCATGTTCGACATAATCAACAGTTGCGCACTCGTACATATACTCTACAGAACTGTCTCTGCTCTACCTTCAACATGTACACACGCATCATCCAATCGACACGCTAAACAAGATCTCGACCTGAGTCGACCTTCACTCTCACTGGATTTGTTGTGCATTTGTTTTTGCATGCTGCATCTAACTGCTATCGAGAATTTCGACGACTCGCCAGACCTTGGCTTCTCGAGCCAGTCTTACGTCACAGTGATGCTCGCTTTCATAACCGCATCTTTTGGTTTTGCGTCTACGTTAAGTACGCTTTAGCTTGCATGCGAATGAGGCAGAAGCGTAGTCATCTCGTTCGTCATTTGCACCCACTATGTGAATATTCATATACCTCACACTATACATTTGGCGCCATGGAAACATTTAACTTTCTTCTCTCCATTTGCCCTCTTTTGAGGTGGAATTTTGCTCTAGTACTGCACAGTTCGAGGTGCCCTTTCCCGAAGCCCTTTCTCTTAATTCGCTAGGCCTAGCGGCAGGAGGACAGCTGCGCAAGCGAAATCTTGCGCCTCCCCCATGGACGGTTGCCTGTCGCCCGACCGTCTGGCGCTGGCTCCTTGCTATTACATTGCAATATTGGCAGCCTTGTGGAACTTCGGCCGCAGCCCCCTCACTTCCGCCGCCGAGTCGCAATCGGGACCTCTGCAGGCGCAGCCTTCTTCGGGCCATCTCGCCTGGAGGGCGTAATTGGCTTGCAGTTGTTTAAGGTTCGCAGCCAAGATAAACCGCGCCATTTTAACTCCCCTGTTATTACAGACTCTTGTGAACTTACAAAGGCAGAGGGCTTAGAAAGCTTCGATCAACTAAAATATAGTTACAACAATGGCGTATACTGTGGGCTACCGGCGGTACCCGAGAAAATTAAAAGAATAAAAATATGTCAAGATAAATTATATTAAAAATAACCATAGACTCCAAAATTGGTATTCCGTATTCGATCTGGCTGATGTAGCGGTCCCTTGAATTTGAAACCGATAATTTAATTTTGGGGTAACTTTGCATGAAGCTCGTGAAAAACTTACATTTTCAAATAAGTGGCACCAAATTTGTTGATCGAATTTTGTCGTAGGAGAGTGTGAAGAATGTTTAAGAGAATGGCGTAGATCTCAATTTTTATTAAAATCCCCATTTTTCAAAAATTAAAAAAGTTCAATTTCTTTCAGCGTCTCCCTACAACTCAAATATTAAAATTTTTTTAATAAACTTTCTTAATTATAGATTTTGAAAAAGGTTAAAAGGTTCGCGAATTTTGCATGAAATATAGACAAGTTTTAATTTTGTTTAAAACTTTTTTCTCAAAAACGGCACAATTTTTTGCTTGAATTTTGACCTCGGAGAGATAAAGGACGCTTAAGAGAATAATGCAGATCTTATTTTTATTGAATTCCCTAATTTTTCAAAAATTGTAAAAATTCAGAACGTTTTTCTGCGTCTTCCTACAACTACAATTATCAAGAAATTTTTTATTGAAATGTGTTTATCAAAATAGATATTAAAATAAGGTCATGTTCAATTTTTCGAAAATTTGAGTATTTTTGCGTAATTTTGCATCAAACCTAGACAATTTTTAAATTAAAACAATTATTAGCTCAGATGCGGCTTCTATTGTTTTAAATTTATTGAACGGATAGTGCTAAACGTACCAAACAACGTAACTTCGATGGCACTTTGAAGTATCCTTTTATTTGTTTGTTTGTTTTTTCAAAAATTTCACAAATGTAATTTAGTCGAAATATTTCTCACGCTGTTAATATTTATATTACCAGCAAATAGTATATGTTATTGCACTTTTGATTAGAAGTTCTTCAAATGACTCAGTGAAGTTTCTCGAAAACTCAAAACCTTTGTGTGAAAAAGAGCTTCAAATTTCGCATTTACAGTAACGCTTAATATTTTCTGAAAAACAGCACCAAACGGTTCATGTAGGACGAGGTTTTCCTCTTCTGTGACATTCTTAAAGTAATATTTCGGTTCTACCATTAGGAAACCGAAAAATTGAGAAATTTTTTAAAAAATTACTTTGGGCGGCGATAGATTGCAGATGAGAAGAGGGCGAAGCAAAACCAAAAACATAGCCCAGACAAAGAAATTATAAAACTAACTAGTACGAGAAATTCTGTTCCATTCTTTAGACCAGTAGTTTAATTTTATAAGCTACTTGTCAATGACTACGTACGTAGGTTGAACAGAAGTGTTTGTTAGTTTATATAAATAACTGTGTCTAATGTTAATAAATATGCAGGCCCAACTTTTATTTCAACTCCAAGGAGATCATTATTTCAATGTTGAATTATTTTAATTCCCAAAAATTGAAATTAGGATAATTTAGTTTCTGGGGGAGAGAAAACAGCATTGGCAGGGTTGAAGATATTTTGTAAGAACAGTAGTGAAACCTCAGGGGAGGAGGGTGGCTACACGTATAGTGTCCAACCAACTCAATGTTTACTTGTAAATAACTAATGAACCCGGCAATGCTTTGCTATTGCAATGTATCATCATATACTACTGGTCACATGATTATTAATCACGTTTTACGCTACGTTCTGCAAAAATTTTAATCGATGAAAGAATTTCCCGCGAATGAAAGTTTGTTCTATGTCCTGGTTTGGACGGTTGTCAAGTATCCTATTGTTAAATCGTTCTCCCTCAAGTTTAGGCATGCTTTCGTTATGACACTGTCTTGGAGAAATTTCATTTATTTGTCCGAGATAAGGTTCTTGTAATAATTTCGGCCGATGTTTCACAATCGCAGGGGCAGAATATGCAGCGAAGACGCACTTAATACTAGAGGGTGCGGCGGATTGCATAGCGCCTATGTTCGGGGGCGCTTGACTCGCACATAAATTATCATGAACGCCTCCAGTTTGCGACAGACATACGCACATTCCTATTGTTCTACGCCTTCGCACAAGAGCAAGCAATAGGTGACAAAGTTTTATCGCAATCGGTGAACGGTACCGCAGCGTATAAAATACGAACAATCATTGATTTTTATGTATTAAATTATACTTTTATGCTGCTTCAAAATATATTTTTACATTTTTTGGCTTGTAGTTATTTCATATTTATAACGTTAACAATATATTGCATACTTCCGTTAGTATAGAAAATAAGTGAACGCTATATTTTTGAATATGCGTCATTGGCTTCTGGGGGTGTGAAACCCCATGCCCCCCTTCTTGAGTAAGCCACTGACTATAACTATAGTCTTTTAACGTTAGCCTCTTTTTCACTATGTAAAAATAAAATTTAACTTCAGTTCAGTTGTAATAACATTGCAGAATCTCATGTTTTAAGATCAAAATACCGTTTCTAGATTGAAATTTTCTTTGGCCTTCATTAAAATTCTCTGCTTCTTTCTCACAAGTTACATACTTGAAACACTAAGTTCAAAATCGTTTATTATTCGCGCACTATTTATTTAGTCCTCGTTTCGCAAGAAATGTGTGAACGTTTGATTATTTTGACGACAGGATTATTACTTAAAACTTCAGCTCGTTTTTCGATAGAAAAAAGGTTATCTACTCCCATTGAATAATTCTGTCATTTGATGACTACAACCATGGTGGAATAACATGGGTGTTACTCCGGCACACCAATTTTTGCTTGTTCTGCGCAACATCAGTTTTCGTCACGAACCACGTGACCACAACATGGGCACTTCGTTTGAAAAGCCAGACTAGATGCTGGTTGCGATGTTGCATGGAAGACAAGAAGTGTTCAGAAACATTTTTGAAAGTGGTACAAAGGGACAATTTTCAACGGCAGCCAACCAAAAATAACAGGATGAAGGTGTACAAAATGCAATATTTAAAAGAAATGCTTCATAAATATGTTTCAATTACTTCTAACGTGGTGATAATTTTGGTATCTGGCTGCATTTAAAATTCTCGCTAATATTGTGACGCAAACTGGTGTCTGAAGCTCATTGGCTGAAGCCGAATACGATGCGCAAGAGCCCCACCCCCTCTGGCTACAGCCAGTTTCATTAAGATACTCAGTACTAGAGACTGTAAAAATATGTAGAAACCTCAACATATGTACACAAATATGTAATGAAAACAGTGAGAATATATAATAAATATGTAAAATCGGATATAATATGTAATATTAAAATACACTATTTATAAAACACCTTTACCTAATATGAAATTACATTTATCAAAATTTCCAAAAATTTAAAAAATAAAACAGACGTTTTAAAAATCATTAGAAGAGCACAAGTTAATGCACATTTTGTACCTTACAACTTTCCCGCCAGTAATAAGAGGTTCTATTGCTACCCAGGACGGTAGTTTAAGCAGCCAGACTAGATACTATGCAATAGAAGCTCTCGAACAAACTGTCTACGACCAGCAGACAATCACTGCAGTGTGCAGCATTCTCATCGAAGTGTCACACGTCGGCCATCGCCAAAGTTTCTCGGAAATTAAGGTTAAAGATCACGAAACTCGGCGTCAGTAATACTTTTCCCACCTAAAGGTGTAAATTATTTCAGTCGCTGACTCGCACTTCCGCCACTGAGAGAACTGAAGCAGGCGCACCGGACTGGAAGAACATCTGACAGCATCTTAACGTAGTGCACTTCGTTTTGACAGCACTCAGTCAGTAATAATGAAGAAAAATATTCTGATTTTTTAAAATACTTATTTTCATAAAAAAATGTGCATAAAGTAGAAGAAAATTGACAAAATAAAACATTTTGTGAAAATAGCAAAATATCAAATTATGTATTCGATTGTGTACTAAATATGTAAAAATATGTAACGAAAAAACTGGATATTGTGTTAGAACGCAACGATTCGCCAAGATTATAGTTTTGAGAACGGTAAGTAGAAAGACATAAAATATGTAATTACATAAAAATCCGCTCTCAGCTTATACAGATTTCTTTATGATACAGTTGTTTGACCAACCACAGAGAAGTTTACAAAACAAATATTGATAATCATTGAGATTCGTTCTAGTAAACGTTTCGTTCGCTTGTGTATATTAAAATTGTATTTAATATTAAATTATGCTTGTCAGTTTTAATTTCTTTTATTATTAGTATTTTTTACGTGGAAAAATATTTAAAATAAATTGGATCGTAATTTCACTTTGATCCTATTTGACTAGAAAAGTGGTAACCCAAAGCCACCTGCGGCAGGGTAGGGTAGGAAGCTGTCCGCTATGTGGCCTTGGCTGAATCCTGCATGTCAACTGTCACGAAACGATTCATTATAAAAGTTTAATTCAGACATGTGAAGGTCGCAGGCAATGTAACACACTTACGCACTAGAGTTCGCGGCCACTGCGTTCCGAGACATTGGCGCGAGATTTAAAAGGAAGGGTCGTACAAATCTCTCTGGAGTGGCAGTACGTCACTGGATATATCTGATCTGTCCATGACAGTCTTTACGAGAAGTCAGTTGACAGTTATTACTAGACTTAGGATGTTTAGGGAAATGCCTATTTTATTCTAGCGAACTTATTTAAAGGCTAATAATATATGTGCACGAATCATGACAAATGATGAAATATGACGAAGTTTTATAATGCTTATTTTTGCTTATTTGAGCATAAATGCCTTTTTTGCAAAAATACCTTTTTAGGAATTTATTACTTTTATACACAATGCTAATATATCGGATAAAATCATAAAAATCGGTGATGGTCCAACGTGGCCATTCGTTACGAAATCTTCAATTCACGTCTTGGTATTTTAAATTACGAGAGAATTCCTGAAAGTATACCATCTGATTTTTCTCCATTTCCCTATTTCATAAATACCAGTCATGATCTGAGAACGTGGTCGATTGACAATACACCGAGGGCACCAAAATTTTAAGTGGAAATAAATATAAATTCCCAGAAGGTTTCAGTGTTGCTGGTGTTGGACTTCTAAAATATATACCAGTCACATCATTCAGATATCCTTCTCCGCATTCAAACTGATTTTGTCTCCCAGTCGTCGCAAATTTGAAATTGTGATCCTTAAAAAGTTACTGGTAATATGCAAATATTACTTGTTAATACAAACTGTTAAGAATAAAATGTAGAATAGTTGTAAATATGTAAATCTAGTTTTACATTAAAATATACGAACTTGTTTTGTGCATTTAAGCTTACAAAATAACAGACAAAAAATATAAACATTTTTTCATTTATGTATGTAACTTATAATAGTGCCTTTTTTCTCCTTATTCTTGACATTTTCAGTGCCTTTTTAGGCGCCTAAAAGACGATTTTTTAGTGCCTAAACATCCGATGTCTAGTTATTACCCTAAATTTAGATACATTAAATCCCATTTTCTTGTTAAAGCGAAGAAATATCCATTAAAATGAAATAATACATCAGTTAGATTTTAAATTCTCAATTGAGAGTAAACTTTTAAAAAATTGAATCGAAGGTATCTTGATTTTGTAATCCTGTTTACTTAAGAGTGATATCAAAGCATGAACTCTCTACGTTCTGGTTAGAAGGTTCAACAGACAAATATTCTTGTCTGTGGAAAGCGCAATCCGTCCGTAATGAGAATTGTTAACTTATAGAGACTTATTGGTAAATACAATAAATAACTGAATAATAACACAACACAAAAATAAAGAAAATTCGTCATTCAAACATATTTCTGTCACTTAGCAAAGATGTTTCTATAAGTGAGAATTTAGTAAGAAAATAAAATTCAAATAGTAGTAAGTAGCGAAGAATACAAACAAAATACAGGACTCGATTATTTGATACAAAAAATGTGGCAAAGATATTTTTGTATGAAGCCACTATTCACCGCCTCGCGCCGCCTTAGCTTGCCCTTATACACCCCTTTCTGGATTTTAAGGGAAAATAGTTAGGAGTCAGGGCAAGTCCGTGCTCTTAGGAGCGCCGGGCTCCGCAGATAGCTATTGCACAAGTAGCTACTGCGAGCGCGGTTTGACGTGCTGGGTTTAACTAATAAAAGTTACCATAAGTCGTAGAAAAAGTACTGTATGTAACTCGGTGTAATGGGAATTAATTCTGTGACATACCAGATTGTCACCGACATGAAATTCAGCGAATTTCATTAGAAATAATACTTTATTAGCACAAAGACGCTGGTTGCCATGGTACCGGAGTGCAACATATAAACAATGCCCATTAGTTCAAAAGCGGATGAGAAGTAGATCGCATAATTTTGTTTTAATCCAGAGAGTAAAAGATAAAAAACAGTTGACATGTTGAATTAGGATACAAGAATTCGAGCTCTCGACACGACAGCGATCGGATCAGGGTGCTAGATATATTGCAGTTTACTTGAACGTACAAAATTTACGCGATTCGGACGTAGTGATTTGTCGTCGTTAGTATTTAAAAGATAGAACTCAGAAATTGTTATACAAAGTCAACAGTGAATGCCAAAAGTGGGACTTATAAATTTTATTAAGTGGGCAATGATAATCGAACTTAGTCTCGGATGATAGCAACCCGATAATAATTTGGTGAACTTATATGCTAATATTTTAACAGCACTTACGATTTTGCTTAGGTAATGAACAAGTATTAGAACTTGTAGCAATTCAAGCAGGTGAATGGGGATGGAAAGCCAACAGATAAACAGTGTACAAAGTGGTTTATGAGAAGAAACGACAAGATACGGATTTGGTCGGTAGCAAGAAAGAAGATTGGACGAGGCCCATTGCTGAAGTCTACGGGGAGACATCCTTTACCAGGACAGTGCCCAAGATTCTCATGGATAACAGGTTCTATAGCGCTATAGTAAAGGTCATGACAAAAAAGAATAACATACTTTGATACTAAAATTTATAAATAAATTCGTTATTTGTTATTGGTGAAAGCTGATTATCATTTGCCGTCATGTGCAATATTTAAATTTTGCATTTCAGATTCCACGCTTCTCCGTATGGGGGCGAATTAAGTATCGTAAGTATTCACGATTATTTCGGTAAAGAACCCGCCGACTGAGTCAGCAACGGAGTTATAAGTAAATATAATTTGGGAGCTCATTCTCGTAACCATTTCCTGGCGCCCATATATTTATAGAAATTCGGAAACGGGTTACAGGAATTTGAGGGCAGCAAGACGGGTATATGAAATGGGTATATTTCAATGGATTCATGTGAAGTTTATGATACTCGCTCGTATCGTAATATCACACCGTGCATTAATACTCAGCATCGTTTCGTAATGTAATATTCTATTACACGAGAGCAAACATTTCTGATAATGAAATTTTGACAACAATGCCGTTGCTATCACTTATTCTATTAAACGAATATTAATAAATGAGTGAGGTTATTATACGCGCACGTTTTCTTGAGCCCCGGAAAACCTGCCCCCACTCCTACCCCCACTCCGCCAACATTAGTCGAATTAACAATAAATGATAGCAACGAACTTTGTTTGACAAAATCTAATAACCAGAAATGTTTTCTCTCGTGTAATAGAAACTATTTTGTACCGAAAAATAAATCAGAAATTTGATATAAAGTTATTTTTGTCAAAATAACCAAACTTCGCACTCCTCTCACAACCAGCGAAGCGAGGGCCCAAGAAAACGTGCGTGGATAATAGGTATTCCGGGGCTCAAGAAAACGTGCGTATATAAAAGAGCTTTCAGACGATTGTTTGTGAATAGTATACTACTTAAGATTTCGTAGAAATTTCCTAGAAGATTTCGTAGAAAAGTCTATAGCAAAACATAGATTATTGTCTTTTATTTCAACTAAACTTTCATTATGTTATTTTTGTTTGGTCACCATTGAAAATTGTTACTTTATGCCACTTCCAAAAGTTTCTCACTGGCGTTGCTCGCTTGCCATGCTGCATCCAGCGTCATCTTGCCTGGCTTTTCAAATGAAGTGCCAGTGGTGTGCGCTATGTGGACCCGTGGTTCATGACATATCGGGTGCTTCGCAGAATGAGCAAAAATCGGTGCGACGTTGCATTACGCCCATGCCATTGTTTCTTTAATTATGCGTGGGACGCTACAGGAAGAGAGGAAACGATACAGATCGCTCGGACGTTTTTATGAAACGCGAATATTGAGATATAGCAGTTCATAATGAACGGTTCATTTTATACTTTCAGATTAAAAATGTTTACAAATATGTCGTTTAAATTCGATGTGTGCGAAATGTATACGCGTGTTAACTATTACATTTTCATCGGGCTAGGCACTTTCGAACCTGAAGAGTCGCCACTGCACTGTTCAAGTAACGAGAAGTACGAAAGTAAGATCTGAGAAAGGTAACGAATGAGGAACGGTTTTAAGATCGCCGCCAGCGACTGTAAAGTTTGTAACAGTCTTACCAATACACTTATGGTAAACTTGTTACCTGTCACTTCATTGTAGAATATTCTTTCAACGTTTCTGCCATGAAAGATATCAATGGATTGGTGTCTTTTCCCTTCGATGTAATTAAAATCACACATATAAAATGTTTACCTGTAATTCATGTCGTGCATTAAGGAATGGAAAGCTGTTTGATCAAATGTTCGACGAGGACCCTGAGAACAGGCAACAAACGAGGTGGAGGTGGCGAATGCTGATGCGGCCGGTGACGCGTCAGTGAACGTCAGTATGTCGTTCGTGGTGTGTGTGTTTTGCTTATCCCATTAGTTCAGTGCAGGAGTGTCGTGACACTAGCAGAATGACTGTGTGGCATGTTTGGAGAGGAGACTTTCTCGTTGCTGTAGTGTGACGTGGGGAACTATCTCATAGTGAACCAAATTGAACTCATTGAAGTTAAGTGAAATACTAAACCTTCGCCATGGAATCCTTGTACCACCAGACCAATAAACTGGTGCAGGAAACCCAGCATTGCTTTTCACAGCTGGAAAAGGTCAATTCTGCTAATACTGAGTCTGTCGAAAAAGAACTCCAGGCTAGAATAGATCAGATTACAAGGTAAGAACCATAAGAAGTAAGGTTATGAGAATATGTGGAGTGAACGTATGTTATCCGTATGGAATGTTGCAGCAATTGCGAGAAGCTGGATATAATGCTCTTCAAGGAGCCTGTACAGCGCAGACAAAATGCGAAACTACGAATTGATCAATTGAAGTATGACAACCAACACTTGCAGGTAAACATGCCAGTGAAGCGTTTGCTTGTTTGTAAGGTAGACCTTTCATTGAAGGCTTTTAAAATCTTCTGAAGTAATTCATAATATTCAGTCATTTGTATGTTCAGAAAAGATTTTAATTGTGATGTTAGTATCACAGACTTGTAATAACATTTAAGAGTTTGTGTTCATTCTGTGAATTTTCTTTTATTGAAATAAACACTGTAACTCAAATTGGATTTTTAGTGTTTAAGACTTTATTAAATAAATCAAATAACTTGAATCAGATTTTTATTACTGTATTTAATGAAAGAAATGTACTTATTTCAAATTTTACACCTTCTCCAGGCAGGCCTTCGAATGTTTCAACATCGTCAGTATCAAAGATTGCGAGAAGAACAAGAACGTGAAGAATTGTTGAATCGACGATTCACTCAGAACAGCGAGGCTGACACAAGTATCTTCATTGACCATACACTTCAACACAATATGTCTCTTCAGGTAAATTAAGAAATTTTAGAGTTGTTCTTTTAAGTTGTTTGTTTTTGTAGGTGTAGACCCACAAGTGATTTCAGAAGAAGAAATGAATTAGCCATTCATCTGAAGTGGATATTGGAGGAATTCGTCTAAATCAATTGCAGTTGAATGCAAATGGAATCAACAAAATCATTTTCGATACAACCTTTTTTGTGAAATTTGTATTTGTAGATACAAATACCTTTTTTGTATTTGTGTGAAATGGAATTTTATTATTCATGTAATATTCATTTATTATTCACGGTATCAACAGATATGCAAATATTAGATTCACTTATAGGAATATTTTATCAAGAGAGGTTTTATTAGAATTTATAAAATAGCTATGGTATTGTGACAGCTGACCTTTCTATTAATAATAATTTCCTTATTATTTAAGAGAATTGTAAGATTAGGGCATTTTTCTAAAAAATTATGAATATATTTTGATAATTAAGCTCTTCAATGTTAAGAACTTATTCAATTATTTCATTACACTTTTCTTTTTAAAAATTGAATTCCTTATTGTTTTGTTCCAGAATGCTAACCGTGGGATGGATGTTATGCTGCAATCTGGATCCAGCATTCTGGAAAATCTTAGAGACCAAAGAACTACAATAAAAGGGGCTCATCGACGTTTGTATGATATTGCGAACACTCTTGGATTGTCTAATCATACCATGAAACTGATTGAGCGCCGTGCGTACCAGGACAAATTTATTCTCCTTGGTGGAATGGTCCTCACATTGTTTGTTATTGGAATTGTTATTGTCTACTTCACGTAGCAGTGGCTGACTGAGATATTCCTGTGTCTGCTTGCTCATATCTCATATTTATACAAACTGTTGGTTACAACTGTACAAGAACAGGGTTTTGGTCTGTCAAATTACTCAGGCTTGAAATTTTGCAGGGAAATGTGAACCAATGGAAGATTATTTTTGATTACTTGAAGTGCACATCATATTTATACTCATATTTACGTAACACTTCTCAATTGTCTAAGCACGAGTTGCCATTGACAATGAGGATTTGACGTGTGGAAGAGTAGAAGTTAGAACAAGGCATTATGTTTTAGACTCCCTAAGAATAAAATACAACGCTGTCATTAATTGTTTGGCTTGTTTGTTAATATCATGACATGTGCCTAATAGTGTCCTAACCATTATTAGCAAAAAGTTTATTTGAGAAGTTTTCCAATTGTTCTGAAAGTAGAGAAAACATCTAGGTTTTGTTCACTATCTAAGATTCGTATTTATGATGATTGTAAACATCTTCCTCGATTTCATTCCTGCTCCCTGTTCAAATAAACATGTTACACATTTTGATATATTTATGTATGTTGAAGTCGTTTGTTACCTAGTTATATGCTTTGACTGGGCTAGGTCATGCTATCTCTATGAATTATGTTTTAATAAATATTTAATAATGCTTGTGTTGTCTTCATTATTGCTTTTAAATATTACACGTTTTGTGTTATAAACATGGTGATAAAAAAATAGATCAGAACCTTTTTTTGTAGAGGATTTTAGGATAAGATGACTGGTAAAGGGCACCTCCATTGGAACTCAACTTTGCTTTCATTTTGTGGAAAATGAAAATCCTGATTTTTCATGTGTCATTGATTCCCTGCTGAGAAAACATTTCATTGAAAAGTAAACTCTTCGCAATTTTATTAACAAATTGCTTACATGGCAGATACCATAACAATTGATTATAAAGTATTACCATTAGTATTATTATTACACATTATACCATTAACAATTGAGTATAAAGACTACAAATTAAATTTTTCTTCATCTTTGTTAGTGTATTTGACTTCTTTCTTACAAGAAATTGAGAGAAAAAAATTGGAGTATTTTTGGGAAGTGTTCCAGGGGGATTATGTAAAATACCCCAGAATTGAAAGAATTCATTTAAAATTCACAGGGCCTTGAACCAGACCAGAAAGATGAAAGAATATTCATTTCGGCAAAATTCTTATGAATAGTTTAGGTGCTAGTGACGCTGTATAGATGTTTTGCCATAAAGCAGTGTTTTGGTATCACTCACCAATCTTGGAGACTATACTGAGCAGCAAAAAGAAAGTAACATTAATTTTAACTGTGATATTTAAAGTATTATTTATCATTTGGACTGTATAATTGTAAACAACCTGAAACCAGTATTGTACCACAGCTTCTGGGTCAATGGCCTCCATCTATATCAGGTTTTTCATCCAGTTTCCCTGATCCTCTGAGCAAATGCTGAGATGACCCCTTGTTTTGCTTCTGGACATAAATGTAACTTCATTATCTGTACACTTCTTCTAGAATTCAGTGAGAAATATAGGTATTCAAATTATTGTTCATGTTGTCCCGGCAGGAAATATTATTCCTTCATGAAGGATATGATGGGGGATAAGAACCCCAAATTTATAGCTGATCTATACTGGCAAATAGATTTTATTACATCCAAGTGAATATTTTTGTTAACAATCCTTCCAGAAATTGCTCATTTATTTGTGTATTCAAAATTCAAGTAGTATTTGGCTTAGGGTAGAGATCACAGAATTATGAAAACATGCAGAGAATTCATTTTTCCCCATAGCACGTCACACACAGTTTTTAACTTTTTTGACGTAAAATAAATAAAAATAAAATAGAATATACATATGTAAACATGAAATTAAAAGGACAATAGAATAGTAAAATATCGATTAATAAAACGAGAAAGTTGATGAACTCGAGCCTCATGTGGCTCAGAAATACTTATTCATCACAATACCTTACTTGCGTTTCAGAAAATTAATATATCACAATCATTTCGTTATCAACTCACAAAAATTCATCATCACTCAAATATTGATTTGTTTCCCACGCCTTTGTCCAAAATTAACTAACTTATCCATCATAATGAACCTATGCCCCCACCTGCAATTACAATCTTAATTTTGTTTATCTCTGTTCAACTTTCCTCGTCCTTTTTTCTGTTTGCTAATTACTTATGTTAAATGTTAATTTTATAAAAGTAACTAAATATACTGTTATATATATATATATATATATATATATATATATATATATATATATATATATATATATCCTCGTGCTCTCTCCTCTTTCCTTCTCTCCTTGTTTCTCCGTTTCGATCGTACACTTTCCTTCCTGGTTTACATTTTTCGTCCTTGGTACCTTGATGTATTTTATTTATCATTTCATATTTTCCATTGTAAAACCCAAATACTCCAAATTATATACTTCTTCCAATTCTTTTCTGTGATCCTTTTTAATTCCTCGTATGCGGAGCAATGTAATGTAACATAGTGAAGGTTACGGAGTGCTTAGCTAAAAGTGCCAATTCACAGAATTCGTTTCGTCGCCAACTGAAAGTGGGTATAGTGCTTGCTCTAAAGTACTGGAGCGCGATCAACATATTTTCGAAATCAAGTTCTTCTTATTTTGTCGTATACGTAGTATAAAGAAATTTATGGAATGATGTGGAAAATGGATTTCGAAATTTCAACGGAAATACATGTTTTTGGGTCCCCTGATTCCGAAAAATGGTTGTTTTCACTTTCCCGTATATACGGAGTAATATACAAGGTATAGAGAAAGTTATGTAATGCGGCGGAAAATCGATTTCCAGATTTCAACGGAAATACACGTTTCGGGAACCCGTGATACCGAAAACGTTTTTTTCTTCTTCAAAACGTCCGTCCGAAAAAAAAACAAGATTTTCTTAAAAAAGCTCCAAACTTCTTCTGTAAATTTTTGATAGTGTTAGTGCCAGACGAACCCTATACGATGACTTAAACGACATATTGCTCTATTCTTTTGATTTTTCAAAAGTTACAAAAATGTAATTTTTTCGACTTGTCTCCCATGTCGGTAATATTTACATTAGAGGCGATTTCTTTACATCAGAGGCGGAATTCAGGGCAGGGGGTGCATTTGCCTCCCAATGTTGGGACAATTTTTATTTCAACATTTCATTTCGTGGATCTTCAAAGTTACATAAACGATTCACTTTTTTCTCTATTTTCAGAAGACATTTAATAATAATTAAGCGAACATTAATTTTATTGGGCTGAGCTAATAAGATACATTAATAAATTGATGAAATTTAGCTCCATATCATGAAACGGGATAATGTTAAGCGTTACGGTGTATTAATAAATCATCTTTCAATTGTATTGCTTTTAAACGTTATTTCCTTAGAAATTTATTAGTTTCAAAAATTAAACAAATTATTTCCATCACAAATTTCCTAGCGTTCTTAAACATTTCAAATGCCATAGGTGCTTCTCACGAAACGTTTCGACAAACTGAAAATATCAGGTCCTTTTCCATGTAGTAATACGATTTTATTTAACACGTCTTCGAACAAATAAATTTGTCAACGCTACGGAAAGTTGGATTCAAAAAATGCGTATCTTCTAACTTTTAAGTTCTCCTAATCCGGCAGTTTAGCGTGAAAACGTGTGTTAGAGACCAAAAACTGCGAGTTTACAATTTTTTAAAAAGTGAGAAAATGAAAATGTACAATGATGTTGAGTAAAACGATTTATATATTACATATTGTATTTTTTTTTCGTTAAAATGTACAATATAACGTAGCTAATGCATATTTGTTTGGTGCCAAGTGTACACTGTGAAAAAAGTAAACCTGTTATCTCAACCGAATATTTTGTTATATTCAATGTTATAATAATTTCACTTTTGTGTTATAAACGCGAATCTGTTGTTTCAATCACAATGTCGGTTCCATTACCGTTTTTTGAGAAAATGGCATTTGAGCGTTTCTGAAAATGCGAAATTTTGATCTCTTTTTAACAGAAAACTTTTGAGTTTTCGAGAAACTTCATACATAATTTAAAGCACATTTACTCGTAAATATGCTTGTGTGAACAAATGTTAATATGTAAATATTGCTTGCAAATATGAACAAATTGCCGCTAATGAAAATATTATCGATGTAAGAGACAAGTTAAAAAATTACATTTTTGTAATTAAAAAAACAACAAAAAAAGAATAGAGCAATATGGCGTTTATCTCATCGCATAGAGAACATGTAGCACTATCCATACCAAACGTTTTAACTTGTGTAACTTATGAGTACATATGCTTTAAATAATGACATAAAGTTTCTCGAAAACTCAACAGTTGTTTGTTATAACTTTTAAATTATAGCTTTTAAAAGAAAAACATTAACGCAAAAACAAAATTGTCTACCATATTGAAAAAACACGAATAGGCTCTACATACTCCCCTTAATCTGTTGGCCCGACCGATAACAATGGGTGAGATACGTGTGCAATCCGTCTGAGTGTAATTGATGAAGAGGACCCTACACCCAGAATAGTGGAACAAGCACGGAGATGGGGTCACAGACTGTGTGTCTAAATGTAATTTGTAATGGTACGGTCTATCTCGACTTTAATGTGTTTGGGGACAATGACTTCTAACTGGGGAGCTTGAGGTATGTCATCAATGAAAATTTTTCCTAGGAGATCGGTAGGTCTAACTTCCTCCTACGCAAACTAGACAGCTGCTTAAGGGCCCCAATGTCACAGAGGCCTAGAAATAACATATACAATAGATGATGGTAATAGTATACAGTAGGAGCTCCAGTAAAATGTTAAACATTTTCTAGTTTATAAATGTAGGAAAGCCATTTCTAATGAGCTAGTTATACAGCTTTTAAAATTTATTTAATTCATAAATTAATTTAAAATAGTTTGATTACTCGAATAATAATTATAAACAAGTGAAGATTATAAGAACAGAATTATATAACAATAATGGTTAAACAATTATTTTACAGGATATGGAATATTAATATTTTGGCCTTTTTGTGTTTTTTTGTGTCAAATTACCAAAAGGAAGGGCCGCAATCTGTTTATCGTCTAGGGGTCCTCGATCTTGAAATCCGCCCTTGGTTAAGTCTCTCATTGGTTGTGATCGTTCTTTTCCTTTTGCATTGTTTTTGTTGTACGAAACTCCCATCTTGCATTGGAATATTGCGAGAATATTTTGGAAATTTCAGTTTCAAAATTTTATTTACTGTATTGAAATATTCCTATTCAACAGTCGTCATTATTGAGTTTGAATATTTAAATAATATTTCCTTTTAGTTTACTAAACATTTCTGTATGATTTTAAATGTATTCGAAACCCAGACTTGCTTCACGTCCACTTTCCGGTGACTGAAAGAAGTCCATGTATAAAAAATAGCTCTCACAATCAGTAAGCATCTATATACATGATCTTATAACATGCGCAGATATAGAAAGTATTTAGGGGAAGGGGTCAAATTCTGCCCCCTCATAAATTAGACCCCTCCCCAAAAAGTTGTTCTAGGAAAATGACTCACACGATGTGATTTTTTTTTTTTTTTTTTTTTTTTTTGAAACGCCGACCGTCCGGGCATATTGGACATTCAAAGTATTTATACATAACAATTATGTTAATTGTGAAGAATAAATCGAGTAAAATTTACAAAAAAACATGGATCGTCTACTGATCAGGACGCTTTGACCTAGAGGAGAGTCTTGGTCAACCAACCTGGACCTGCCCATGCATTTTCGCAATGCACGAGGTCCTGCGTGGCTCTGCCCGCTAGCGCCACGCCGCGCCCAAAGGGAGAACCACTTACTCATGTAGCGCCGTTCCTTCAACGACGGCAAACTCGCGAATCGTCTGCTGGCATTGACCACCAGCAGAGACGGGTAGTGAGCGCTGGGTCGTGCGGAGAGGCGGCGGGCGGTCGTGTCATCGTCCCTGGGCGCGGGAGTTCGAGGACCCGTGAGTGCGCGGAAGGGCGGTTCGTGTGTCGCTGGACTGCGGGGCGCCAGGCGCCGCGAGGCTGGAGCAGCGGCCGGCTACCGACTCTTCTCTTCACTAGGTAAGCCTTGTCGCGCCAAAGAGGGATCGACCCCGGGGAGGGCGTCGATCAATGGGCCTGTCGCACGGGCAGGTCAGGGCCGTCAGCTGAGCTGCCCGCGAGCGCGGGGGGCGATTGTGGCCGCACGTGGTCTGCGCCGACCCGAAGCCTCGCGCAACAGGCTTCGCCCTCGATCTCGTTCACCCCGTCTCGTGTCGGCGTCGAAGCTAGTTTTCTTTCGTGGACGCTCGTCAACTGAACGTTCATGGACTAATCCGATTCTGTACTTTTTATGTGACGTGTTCTAACGATAATATTTTAAGGAATGTGCCAAATTTTTTACCGAGTGATATTCGAAAAACTGGAATGCAATTAGTTTCCTTTATCTTGTAAGTTCGTTCATTAAAAAAATTGCAACTACTAAGTAATACACCAATGAAGCTGCTTAATGTTTAACATAATTGAGTTAGAGGCTTAATGCCTCTAGCTCTGCTCCAGGAACATGCCAGTTTCATCTTCTCACGGAATGTTTTGTTTTTCAACAGTATCTCTCGCGTTGGTTTTGACTTTGGGAATATAACCTCACTCAAAATATTTGTCTTAGAGAAAACCAATTTATTTCTTTATATGAAAAGAAACATAATTTGTCGTTGGAATATAATTTGTTGGTAGAAAAGTGGTTGCAATGGGGTGAAAGCTCTCTCAACCTTAATATATTTTTTTCCTTAAACAAAATTTGTTCTCCTCAATTCTTTAATTAATGTCGTGTAGAATTTTTTAAATAGTAATGGTCGAGTAATTTTGAGTGAAATATGGGCATTATTAAACGGAGATTTTCCTAGAAAACGACTCCGCATTTTATCTTTAAACTTTTTGTGAGGGCAATGCTAAATGCAATGAATAACATGACATAAAGGCCATTTGATGCATTCATTTTGATTTTCAAAAATTACACATGTCTTTTTTAATATCTCACTTGTCGTTAACATTGATATTACGGGCGTTTTTATAATATTGTATTTGTGAGTAGAAGTGCTTCAAATTATTGCTGATGAAGTTCCTCGAAAACTCGAACTTTTCTGTGCAAATACGCCCAAAAGTGCAAATTTTGAGAAACGCAGGAACGTTATTTTTCAAAAACTATCTCCAAATTCTTCAATGAAAATGTGCATATAGGACCTGGTTGTATTATAGTATTCCTAAAGTCATACTTCCGTTCTAGTATTACGGATTCGGAAAATGAACATGTACACAAGGTGCTGTTAGGTAGTAGCTGGGAAAGAGGATGGTGCAAAACCGAAAATCTACCCCAGACTAACTATATTAGGAAAGTAGCAAGAACGAGAAAGCCCGCGACATTCTGTAGCACCACTAGTTTCTATTATGACAGGTTTTATAGCAAAACTATTTTTTTCGAAAATAATTATTGAAGAAACAAATGTTTAATCTCGTAATTTTCCGCGGATATTAGATATTTCACCTTTGTGTTGTACCTACTTTTCTGAAATAATTATCATGTACGAACATTAAGCATAGTATACTGAGTCGTTCTCTTGTCATTACTGTCACTACTAAATCAGGTTTTTACCTTCACAAGATGGTAAGTAATCTCACTACAAAAGGAATACATGGTAGAGTAAGATAAATGTTTTTTGGAAACGTTCAGAAACGTTATTTTTTTACTTTTTCTACCTTATTTTGCAAGAAGAGGAAAGTATTGTATCGTGCGCCGGAAAACTACGAATTTTCGACAGAAAAACGTTTATTGCTGGGCGCTGGTAACAAAAAAACTGGATAAATCTAGCTCGTGTATAGTAAATTAGTTCCTCTAACACGTTCTGTTTCCAGAATCCATGTGGGTCCTTGATACAGAAAAAGTGGTGCTTCAACATCACATACTTTCTTGCATTATTTCTTAATTTGCAATTTTCGAAAATACTATTTGCGCCATTCTTTTAAACGTTCTTCGTGTTAATCCGTGAAAAAAATGAAGAAAAAACTTGGAGAGGCTTTTGAGAAAATGTTCTTTTTTATAAATTGCATATATTTCAAGCAGAAATCACACAAAACGATGATTTTGTGTGTCCTTGATTCCGAAAAATTGATTGACGGCAAAACGTATGTCTGTCCGTCTGTGGTCAATGCTAGCGCCTAGACCTTTCTACCAATTTTTCCAAAATTGATATTCGTCAATTGATTTAAATGAACTCAAGGCCCTCTGAATTTGAAACGGATATTTTGGATTTTGAGGGTACTTTTCATGAAGCTTCGGCATTTTTCATTTTAAAAAAATGGTTTCAAATTTTTGTATTTAACATTTCTTGGGATAACGTAAAGGACGCTTAACAAAATGGTGCAAGAGTAATTTTAGTTAAAATCTTTGATTTTTCAAAACATTGTAAATGTGACATTTTCGGCGTCTTTCTAAGACTACAATATTGAAGATGGATATTTTCCTCTAATGAAATCTGTTTTTTAAAGACATCTTGAAAGAAGGTTCTGTTCAATTTTTAGATAATATTAGTAGCTTTTGCGTGCTTTTGTGTGAATGGTGGGTAATTTTTAAACTGGAATTTCCCGCACTTCTTTTACTCGAATATTTTAGGAGTTATTTAATCATAACGGGCGGACGGGCAGGGAGAGACGAGAGACAGCGAGGCAAAGATTTGCGGAGCGGTACAACTAGATGAACTCCTGACGTATTGACAATGTTTCCTTTAAAAAGCTTCTAATCTAGCTGAGTTATGCGTGACACAGCCATTCATATAATGCAAAACGATTTTCGGGTAAAAATTTGCATGTATTTCCTCTCCACTTGCACAATCTTAACCATCTTTAAAATAGCACTATTAGAACTTTATGCTCACGTGTGTGCGAAGTTACAGTTAAAACGAACGTTAAACGCGGATTTTACGACATATTAGAGATCATATTGTTGATGTGATTCCAATGTATTGTATTATACTGTAGATACCCTGTAGGGGCGGATCCAGCCGCTCTTTTTTGGGAGAGAGGGGGTATCATGGATTTTTGTTAAATAATAAACAATTTTGTTAGATTGTATATTATTTTTGTTGTGTAGATAAGATACTATACAATATTGTTTTTTAAATAATTACATAATTCTGACAAATATTTAGATGAATTTTTTCAAAGAAAGGAAGGAAACAAAAACTCTAGGTCTTTTTGGGGGGGTTGCACCCCCCCCGAGCATCCGCTTGATTGATTGATTGATTTTTTCGTGTTTCCGGGCGCGTCAACTGCTTCGGTCATTGGTCCCGTTAGTGTAGTGCATGTATTTTTTCTCGGGAGATGGCGGTGATCTGTCCCCGCTGGATGGCGAGATCCGGCGCCGACCTACCGTCGGCTAGTGGGGTTTCCCCCTCACCAGGACTCTCCCACCAGTGGGGTACCGCCCCAGTCGGGACAAACTCTAAGCTCCCGGAATATGTGGTAGTGTAGTGCATGTTAGAGTAAGTGTGTGTAACAGGAGAGGATAGGACAAGGAAGAGGTAGGAAAGATCACGCACAATCCGTGGCCCGTTTGGCTGCTCCGACATTCGCCTGGTGTTGATCGGAGAAACCACGGAAAACTACCGATCAGAGCAGCCGGCCGCTAGAATTCTCCTCCAGACAGCGTCTGAATTCGACGTAGCTGAAAAGCTAGTGTCGAAAATCCTGCCGCCGTGGGGAGTGGGAACCTATGACCTCCCGGTCAGAGGCGCTGCAGTGACATCAGTTGATTTACTGAGCTACCGCTACCGGTCCGAGCATCCGCCAATGATACCCTGTCCAATAGTATAGGGAGGAAAAGTGCTCCCCACGTGCATGCACTTGCGAGGCTGCATTTGTGAAGTGGGGCGAGGGTTTGGTGCCGTCGTCCCGTGTCACACTGATGAGTGGCGTGCGCGGGCGCTGCATGGTGCACGGCAGCGCGGCTCGTGGCCTTACGCAACGCCTCGATTCGAAGCCTGGCGACGGCGACGGCGACGACCGCGACGGGCGTCCCGGCAAAGAAGCTGAAGGTCGCGCCAGAGAGTTCGATGCGGTGTGCTGGAGTTCACTTGTTGCAAGTGGCAGTCCTGTTCGTCGCCTGCCTCGTGCAGCTGCTGCGGGGATTTGTCATGCCGAGCACTTGCCGTCATTCATTGACTTATTTCTTCGGCGCCTTTCAGAAATAGATGGTTTTAAAAAAATGTTACATTGAATCCGTTGGAGGTACGGGCATCGAGTTGCGGCCCTGGACACTTACAGCAATGACGCAGGTCTCATTTCCGTTAAAATGTCTGAATTTTCGTAAACGGCAAATATTAAATTTTTTCGGCCTCTTACACTACAATATTGAAGATAGACGTGTTGTTTTTTTCGTAATGAAATCTATTCTTCGAAGAAAGTCTTTAAGTAAGGCCAGGTACAGTGTGTCGAATATATGGGTAGTTGTCTTGTAATTTGGAGTGAAATAGAGGCAAGTTTTAAACATTTGTTTCTAAACAAACTGCTCCAAATCTTTTTTTTTGTAAATTTCATCCTCAAATAGAACATTAAACGTATAAAAATAACGCAGGCTCTATTCTTGGCGATCTCTCTATTTTTGAAAATGCAAAAAATTATCGTTGCAAAGGTATGTGATAACACATTTTTGCCTTAATGAAATGTTCTAAAAAGTTAAATATTTTTATGTAAGTTCTTATACTTTTTTGAAAAAAAAAATAGTAGTTCAGTTGAGTTAATGCAATTAATTTTCTAAAAATCCTCAAACTGCTCCAAATTTCTCTTTAATTTGTTCCTCGAATAGAGCAAAGACAGAATGGTGCGAGTATCATTTTTCGCTGAACGCGGAATTCGGAATTCGCAAAAGTTATAAATAAAACGAGAAAGTATGATCTGTTGAAGAGTTTCATACTCCATAAATGAAATTTGATATCTGCCATTGGCAGTTATTTTTAATTTTTTCTGTGATTATGGTTAGTAATATTCTTTTATAGTATTGTCATCGTAATAATCACAGTCGTCCTCGTCATTATCGTCAGTTTTTTTTAACTTTGCAATCTTCTAAAAAAATTATATCAAATGTTTCATTGTCAAAATACGCAACGTAGTCGTGAGTGTTATTTTAATTGTTCGCTAATTTAAAGGGTAAATTCTAAACGAATGCTGGTTTTAAGCATTAAGGGCTATGATTATCTAAAGTCTCCAATAGTTTGAAATATTCAACAACTATAGTCAAATGATTATAAAAATAGACTATAATGTTTGCAGTTAAACATTCGTAATTTACAACTTCGGGAACCATCATATTGTATTTAAAAATAATTGGGGGCTTATATCTACCTAAGGCCCAAAGCACGTACGCAATCTACTTATGCATTAATTCACCCCCCTTGTAACGCTTTGTGTCCTTCAAATTTCTTATTGTCCCTTCCAGCAAAAGTCCTTGCAACCCTAAATTGCAACACTTACTTATTTTCGTTGTATCTCGAGTGTTTAGAGTATGTTCTTAGCGAGGCAGTTAACGTGTGCAAACTAATGGAATTGATAAGAACGGAAATATGTATAGTATTTACCAACATAGGAGAAAGTAACGCAAATAAGAAAAGAAAGATAATTAAGCTGGGAAACTGAAAGGGAATATTCATTAGAATCTCCAAGTTCTCTTTTGATGAGATTATAAAAGTTTTTGCAGTATTTCTTCTTTTTGGACGTATTTAAAAAACACCCCGTCTCAATGTTCCATATTTGCGAGTTCTGAAGTTGTATTTGTTCGTATTAGATACGAGACATTGCATCATTTTACTGGTGGTTTTCTGACAATAAATCATTTTATTAAAACAAGTACGTCAATTACTTATTTGAATGATTAATGCTTCTCTCATGTGAAATTAGCAGAAAAGATGTTAGTCTTAAAATAGATGAATGTGTAATTTCATCATTAGTTTCTTCGCATCATTATTTTTCCCAATGATTGAAAATCTCATTAAAAGTTCCGTTGTGTCCACAAATCACATGCAACGAAGTGTGAATGCAAGCAGAATGCAAGAAATATGCCTCGAAGATCTTTTCGAAAGAATTTTCTTGTGTGATTCCACATAGTTTTCGTGTGTCATTGAAGGTGAACATTGAAAATTTTCGCCCAAATTTTCGACACAGTCAATTATAATAAATATTTCTGGTGTTTCAGTTGAAACCTGAAATCACAATAAGATTTTAAAACTATAATTGAACCACGTTTCAATTTTAATCTTATGTTTTCTAGGATCATATTTTGATTAGCAATTTCAATGAATTAATTTCAAAGCACATGTAAAGTTCGTGGTTAGATTCTCGTATACGTACATATTAATATGCTTAATCTAAGATAAAGTTATATAATGGCGAGTAGAATCGATTTCGAGAATTTAACGAAGTTCCCTAATACCAAAACTGTTTTTCAAAGCACACGGCTGTCCGTGTCACCAGCGCGTAAATCATACGATATTTTCCAAAATGTTCCCATGTCGATGTAGTCTCGACTGGAGGCCTTGTGATTTAAAAAGAAATCTTTGAATGTTGGGAGTATTTTACATGAAGCCCCTGAGACATTTTCTAACTTTTCTCAAAACGGCACCTAACTATTTTTGAATATTTTATAAGAATATTGTGAAATATTCTTTAAAGAAGGCATGGGGCCGATTTTAATTATTAACTTTGAATTTTCGAATATTGCTATAATTTGAATTTTTTTACCCTCTCAAACATTAAATTATTGAAGAGAGATATTGTTTCTTCACATGAAATATGTTCTCCACAATTAGTTATTTAATTAATGACGTATACAATTTTTGGAAAAATTAAAAGTTTTTCGATTTTTGATACATGGACAGTATAAAAATATGATGTTCTCTAAAACACCTCCAATTTTTTTCTTTAAACATTTTATTCTGGTTGAGCGAAATGCACTGTATCAGATGACATAAACGTCATTTCGATGTATTCTTTGATTTTTCTAATATTATGTAAACGTAATTTTTAGTTTCTCGCGTACTACTTTCGCAGTAAAGAGAATGCATTTAATACCGCGAAATAACGGCGATTTGCGCATTTTAAAAAAAATATTGCCAAACTGATAACGAAAGAGTGTGTTTAAATGTGGTTGTGTAATCTTAAGCTTCCATTCTTCGTCTTCCATTCATTAATTCGATCTTGAAGTGTTACGTATTAACTAAAATTCCACTCAACATCAGAAGTAATGGGGATTATTTTGACCCTCGCAATATCTTGTGGAAATATTTGTCGTAAATGGGCGAAATGGTTTGGGCAAATAATAGGCAATATGGCGCCTTGGTAACGACGTCGTGGTTGTTGTCAGGATAAACAAACATTCATCTGACCGTGGAGGTGACGGCGTGAGTAGGAGGAAATATAAGAGATTTAGGGATTGGTTGAAGAAGCGTCGACTGATTATTAAAACGGAAGTTTGGGCATTTTGTCGAAATAAAAGAAAGGCGAGGCATTGTGGGTTTTAAAAGGGAGGATAAAATTCATTCGGTGGCATGTCGTGACGGTGAGCAGTTCGCTCGCGAATAGATTAATTTGTGCATGTTAGGACTTGTAAAAATTTCGGGGGTCTACAATACGTGTTCAGATTTTGAAATATTTTGCTGTTTTGCTGTGCATCAAAATAAGACTTGGAAATTTTTCGTGAGTGAACTCTAATCATTCTTGAACTTATAAATGTATGCGGTTCACAAACGATACCGGACTTTGCATATTTTCTTGCTATAAACAGAAGATAGAACTGAGAGATTTGTTTTGCTGTGTAATCATAAAAGCACTGGATATTTATACGGTGAGAACGGGCATCAGACATAATATAGTGGAGCTGGAACAAATATTTGAGTGGTGCGAAGCGGTGAATCGGCGGTGTTCGTTTTTAAAGAAGAGAAGAACATTCGTGGTAATTGGATTTCGGGACTTCGGAGCCTCAAAAAAGAAGGGAAGGCGTTTCTTCGAGGTAGCATCAATCAAGAGCACGCGAAGACCAGAATCGCCGTATAAGTTTCGAACCAGGTCATGACTAAGAAAGTTTCTCAATGCAAATTTTTTTCATTTTAAATTTGCTGCATTTGATAGGAAATAAACATTAAGTTTCTCTTGAAAGAAAGATAAATGATTTTCATTGGCCAATTCAAGCTAATAAGTAGCTAGATCAAATAATCTGTTTTCAGATTCCTTGCCATTCTGTATAGATGGCAGATCGGATAATCGGCTATTAATAGATAATAGCGATTATTTCGACGTACTCATCGACGCTATGGGGATAATATTATTTCTATCAGAGTAATAATAGATAAAATATTATCGTAACCTTTTTCCTGGCGCCCATGTCATTAGAAATTTGGAAACGGGTTACGGCGAATCGCCCAATAATTGTAGCAGTTAGGGGTATGTTTCAATACGATTCACCACAAAATTGATCTACACGTATTCCATAAGTATGGAAAAGATGTACTTCAGAAAATGTATACTTTTGAGTAATTAAATGTGTATTAAATCATTTCAAAAGCCTAATACAGAAACATAGTACAATTTTGAACTTAACTAATGAAGAAACAAATGTGTCATTAACTAACTCCATGTAAGTCGCAGCGTTGCTTACTTGTAAGTAAACTTGTACGTTTTGTAACGTGATTACCGTTCTATTGCCGCGTAGATCGCAGTGAGTTATCATAACTCACAATGTAAGAAATGTATACTTCCAGTCAAACAGCACTTCATTAGGTTATCACCGTGTGTGGACAACGCATTTCATTAGCATTTCGAGTATTTATTAGGTGCCGCTCCCTTCGTTTGACTTAACACATGGTGTGGACAGAGCCAGATTTATATCTTAAGAGATCGTAAGCATGAACAAACATGGGATCCTTGAAATATTGTATAATATGTACAGCAGGGATGGACGATTATTTACAATTAATCGATTCATTGCTAATTATTAATGTTTCGTGCAATTAAAGTGCATCGATTAATTTAATATTTGCCATAGTGTAAATAAAACAGTAGAATTAATAATTTTCTAATTTTTGTCAATACTATGTTAAAATTATTGAAAATAATGTTTAGCAATTAATTAATTCATTATTGTTATTTTTTGTTGAACGTGGTTATTAACATTTACCAAGAAGGTTGCATTGATTTACCAAAGCTGGCTTAATCAACTTCTGGCCATACACTATTAGACATATTGCCAATTACAACATATATATATATATATATATATATATATATATATATATTTATATATATATATATATATATATATATATATATATATATATTATGCTATTATATTGTATTACCATTTGTGTATCTATAGTGTTGCTTTTTATTTATATTTTTTATGTTTTACCACCAGCCCTGAGAATGGAATAAAAATAGTTCGAAACGTCGGTAAGCTAATGTTGGAATGTCTTATTCAACTACATTTCCCATATAATTACAATATATTTAACCATTTTTTAAATTACGCCGGCGTTTACACTACGCGGATTTTATTTTATTTTATTTTATTTTATTTTATTTAGACATTTATTGCTGTCTGCGTTACAGTTATGAAACACTCACGATCGTGTTTTAGAAATTTAAGATGTTTTATGTAACAATGATTATAAACAAAATTATGTAGTAATACATTTGGAAACTCCCAAGACTCTTTTTAGATTAAAAATTTAATGGTCACTAATGCAGTCGCTACAGTATTTCAGAGTGCACTCTAAATTCAAACTGTCATTGTCATAGACTTTTCCTTTTTCTTTCCTTTCCGCATCCGATGCTCGCTCAGTGCGAGGGGAACGACACCTCACGGGCAGTGGGCCAAAATCAGGCGATGTGTATATATGAGCTAAAATAATAACGATTGCTGTATGAGCCAAAATACGGAGATGTGGTCATGGAAAAACGGAACAGTTTATGGTAATGCATGGAAAAGCTTCTAATAATAATGATAGTAATAATGATAGTAATAATGATAGTAATAATGATAGTAATAATGATAGTAATAATGATAGTAATAATGATAGTAATAATGATAGTAATAATGATAGTAATAATGATAGTAATAATGATAAATACAGTGATTGAAACATTTAAACAGGAATACACTATTTCTTCTGTTTTTTTAAATTTTATCATTCTGGAGAAAATATCATAAATGATGTGCTGCCGCTTGAACGAAAGGGGAAAAATATCTTTCTGGTACCATTCAATTATTAGAAACGTTTCTGAACTATATTAAAATAATACTTCATTCAACAAATTTGTGGAAGTTAATTGCAGTGCAAACCCTAAAATTCCTTTATAGATTGCAAACGGTATTAAGTTTATTTACGGAGGTTAATAATAATAATAATAATAATAATAATAATAATAATAATAATAATAATAATAATAATAATAATACCATTTATTTTTCAAATTGCACTTTACTTTTCCCCGTTACTGGTTTTGCAATATTTCAAAAACCAAAATGTGTCGCCGATAAAGAAGTGAGGTTTGCAAAAACATCTGAAAATGTTTTTCGTGTTTTCCTGCAGAATAACAGATGTTTGTTTACATACAAACTTATCAAATTTGAAGAAACTCTTTGCGATTTCTCAAAGGATGTGCGAAGCTTCTTTCTCTTATCCTTATTCATTTTAGATTTCTTCTTCAATGTTAGGACGCCACCTCCAGGCGAATGTGAGCTTTCATAATCCTCTTAATTTTCTTTTGAAGCCACGACCCACTGTAAACGCGATCGATCACATTGCACTGTCGGACCCTCGTCTATCAATGCCTTGCGTAGGCCGACATGTGGAAACGCCGCCGCCGCCGCCGTGGGCTCGTGAACCAGCGCCCACGGCGAGCGAGCACAGGATGCTCGAGTGTACGATATTCGAGTATGAAATGCCCGAGCGAGTACGAGCGAGCAAATGGCACGTCTTGCAGATCTCTATTGTGGAGCTAATAAGTTGTCAGTGTCAGAAACACTTGCAGTCAGAGAGACTGTATCGGGGTACCATAGAGGGTTAGAGCATATAGACTACGGAGGTATCGTCTATTCTTAGGTTTTTTTAACCTGACAGTTGACGTAAATCAGCTGTTAGGGTGCCATCCAAACGTCTTGACGGTGACGGTACTGTGGTGACGTGTAAGCTCCCGGTTGGACGAAACCGTGAACTACCAGGTAAGATATACTCGTATATGGTTAGAGGGTTCGTTGCAAGGGAGCCGCCACTACCACTATCGCCTCAAGGCCCTTTCCTTCGGTGGCGGATGGCCTCGCCTCGCTTCGCCTCGACGCAGCGCCTGCTTATCTGCAGCTGCCGGCTCGCGTTTCCGGCCGCCCTGCACACCCAGCATCTTTCGCGACCGCAGCGCGGAGCGCGCGGCGTCCGCTCCCCCCCCCCCCCACACACACACACGCTCAAGCAGCGGCGGCCCCTCAGTGGAGGGAAGGTTTTCTTGTTGTTCTTTTCTTCCTCTAATTAATATTCTATTCCTTCGTTAGAGTATTTATTATTCACAGCAGCACACGCACACGCAAGCACAACCGACAGATGACAAATCAAAGAGTGAACAGAACAGAGTAGCTAGAAACGCAGTGGTTTCGGCAACGGTGTCTTGAAGTTCTCTTTTGCCGCTACAGGTTCATAACGCGCGCTTCCCATTGGCGTTTATTATAACTTGCGTTCCTATTCCAATTGTTTTCTTCAGGTTGTCGTTCCCGTTCCCATTTGCAGGCTATTGTGAAGCGGCTGTAAGGTAGTGATGGGACCCGGAAGTGCCCCAAGTGTTCGTTGAATCGGTAGTTCGATTGCTTTTCTAACCGATTCGTTGAATCTTTGAAATCGTTCACCTGTTGCCGCGGTAACTGCGCTGTAATTGGTGGAATGCAGCTAGAATTTGTAGAAATCATCTTTAGAGTAAAACCAAATCATTGCTTAAGGGAAAAAACCTCCTTCAAAAAATTCAGTTATGAAAGGGTTAAAATAGTTTATTTGATATACCACCGCTCAAATTCGGATGCAAGAAGAAGCAGGATGGATGCGAAGAGATGCGATACCTCAGAGACCAACTTTTACCAAATCGAAGCGGCATGAGATCGTATGAGGCGTCTTGCAGGTAAGCCTTCGGCCGTGGAGTTGAAGCGGCAGCGTGCCTTAATTGGGCCACGGATTGCGACTATTCTTGGGTTTTTCTAACGAGGCATTTGAGGTTAGGATCTCAAAGATGGAATGTGGCATGGCTTTTCGCGTCTTTCTCAGTCGTGCCGCTAGAGTCGCTTGATCTGCAGCACTGCTTGATACGGTCGCGATCATGCGACGTCTTGCGTCAGGACCGAAAAAGTCACAAAAAGTTGTGCGACATTCGATCTTGGAGATGCTACCTTCAGATGCCACGTTAGAAAACACCAAGTATAGCGACTCTAGTTCAGACTATTTTCCGTAAATTATGCCCAGACAGTGGCGTAACACGGTATGGCAGATAGGGTTCGTAGCACGAACGCCACTCACAGAGGGCGCTATTTAGAGAATACTCGTTAAAACAAATAACAACAACTCTCGGCCCGGTGGCCGAGATTGCTAAGGCAGTAGTGTTGCGGTAATCTCGGACCGAAGGCTCGCGGATTCGATTCCCGCCTCGGACATGGTTGTATTTGTGTTCGTCCTTCCACCCCTTTTCACCACCATTTCTTTTCACCTTCATAGTTACCATAACGCTAATGCCAATAGTGGTCGGTAATGACCTAGCTGTTAATGCGACCTTAAATATATAAAAAAGAATAACAACCCTGATTGGAAATATCCTGACAGGGGCGCAAGTTCTGTGCTTGCCTTGGGCGCCGGAATACCTAGATACGCCTATGTGCCCAGAGAAGCACAAAAGATGTTACGGTCGTGTAAAGAACATACCGTTCCACTTTTTTAATTTCATTTATTTATTTTCATAAATATTTAATTTATACAATGCTTTCACAGAGTATATTTTAATTTATAAAAAATTAATAATAAAATATTTATCTAAACTAGATTTTATTAATATTTTAGCTTTCTTTGAAAATCTTGAATTGAAACTGTTAATTACAATCTGGAATTGTAACTTTTTTCTCAAGATACATATTTTCATTAAAATTTTCCCTCGAATAAAGCAAAATTGGTTTTAAAAAAATGGTGCAGATCTCATTTTTGTTAAAGTCTCTGAATTATCGAAAGTTGCAAATGTTCAACGTCTTTGTACTATTACAAAATGGGAGATAGATACTTTCCCGTAATGAAATCTGGTCTTAAAAAACAGACCTTTAAATAAGGCCATGAATAATTTTTCGCAAATATGGTAGATTTCGTGCAATTATGCGTGAAATCCGAGATTAAAAAAAATAATTTCTCAAAAACTGCTCCGTTTTTTTCCTTAAGGCGTTGAATACTGAACACTGCTTCTGGCTGTTGCTGAACACCCACGATAAGAATAATCAGTACTTTCTGATGAGCGTGCTCGAACCTTTTTTCCCGCGAAGTCTATGGTGGTAAGGAATTTCCTGACACAGGTCTGCTAACGGAAGGCATGCCAGAAAAGTCGTTCTGTTCTCTGTTTAATACGATTTTCGAATCACTGTTGTTATAACGACTTAACGCAATCAAAGTAGCGAAAAGACTTTTCTTCACGTCGGCCAGCGTAAAGGACAGTATACCGTCGGATAAGAGCAATCAAAACAAGTGAGTTGTATATGAAGATGGCATATGGGGACTGGTCCTCTTATTTATATGATTTGGTGGATTTATATGAAGGTGGTATTAAGAAAACATTAAAAGATACACAGTCCTATTACTCGTCCTATCCACATAACTATTACTCGTGAGAGTGATTAATACCTGATACCTATTACTGCACAGTAAAGTATCATCTAAAGCTGTAGTGGCATTGTTTTGGTCTTAGCACCCATTTTTTATGCAATTAAATTAATGTTCCATTTCGGAAGAGGTATTACAACGCAGGTACCATCAGTCTAATTCTCAAACGTTTTATTACGCTAATAACTGTCACAGAACTGTGTTTTAGGGGAAAGGTAATTAGTGATATTCAATCATGAAACACGAGCATAATTTGTAAGATTTAAAAGAGGATTTCCCCTTTCCCCCTAAAAGGGATAATCCCTACATCGTTTTTCTCGAAAATTGCTTTCTATTTCTACATGTAAATTGGGTACCAAACCAGAACAGGGAAGGAAAAGTACTGATTGAGCAGGTAAGCGCGATAAGGGCGCCGCCGCTGTCCAGCTTTTTCTCGTGCTTTATTGAAAATCTTCCAGACTTGCTCCTGTATCAAAATTAAAAACAAAGAAAGCTTTAGAAGTGCCCAAATTTCATTTTCTGTCGTAGAATATTAGCAGAGAAAAAAGAAAATATTAAAATGGCAAGATAAGCAAGTTTCATTTCATCAACGAATGATTCAATTGAACACCAACTTTAACCAAACCATATTTCGAAAGAAATAGACCAGTCTTAAGACTTTAAATTGAAGTTGTTTTAAAAATAATGGCCATGGAAATACTTTTCAAAAATAGTGTCACCTTCCTCTTTTACCTGAAAGGGGATGAGGTAGTCGGTCTTCAATTTATGTGTACCTTTCTCTGGGTCGGTCCCCGATTTACATATGGGTTCAACTCTTATTGTCCTTCTGGTCCCCAATTTACATATGGGTTCAACTCTATTGTCCTTCTGGTCCCCAATTTACATATGGGTTCAACTCTATTGTCCTCTGGTCCCCAATTTACATAGGGTTCAACTCTTATTGTCCTTCTGGTCTCCAATTTACATGTGCCGCCTTTCGGCCGGCGGCGCCCAGAGCGGTGTGACACGAATCCTTCCTCGCTCGCAGCGGCGGTTGCATGTGAAGGGATTGGCGCTACCGAGTGGCTCCGTGTGAAGGTAGCCTATATGGGCCCCTGTAGACACTGCCGCGAGCCACCGTACACCGCGCTGGTATAGAGAGTTACTCAAAGAATGAACCACTCTGACAGGTCGGAAACGAATGAACGTCATAGAGGGCGATGACATAGCAAGAGATAGTGATGAAGCCATTCACAAATGAGCTAACTGTAGACGCACTGACGCAGACGCTAACGCAACGACAGAACGAACACGTGGACATAGGGTTGGGAACAATGCATAGACGTACGGTTGGGAAGGAAAGCTGGCTATCCCATGTTGTATACTCCGATTTTAACATAGTGGCACTTCAAGGTTGGAAGGAGAGGTGGACATTGTCACCCAATCGGGAACCCCAACACCAAACATTTAAAGTCGTAAAGAAGCTCCCGAATGAATTACAATTCCCATCTTTGTCCAGCTCGTGACCTTGGAAGTGCCTGTATGTTTAAATCAGAGTATAGATTTACTGCATATAAAAGATCCTCAAACTTAAAAGAAGCGTTTCAACAAAATTAAAGTCTCCTGGTTCGTCGTCCGAGTAATGCCGCCTTACTCTGCGAGCCTGTGAAAGGAGCGTAATGCGATTTGTGTGGTCAGGCGGAAGAGCAGGCCTAAGCTTCGCCACGGAAAATAAGGCTTAATTGAATTGAATTGAATCGAATCGAAATGAATTGAATCCCCCGCCGGCTGCACCGGTCTCTGGGCCCCTCAACATCTTCGCGACCATTTTGGCCCGTTCAAACAGCTCCTAGTCGTCGACGTTACAGAGTATAATTGATTAAAAGGAAATGTACAGATAGTTTGGACATTTGAAAGTAATATATAAAGAAATGAAACCATTAGGACTATACATGACGGAGCAAAGGAAAGTGGACTTATGTGTAGATTATCTGGAGCGCAGTTGACTAAAACATATGTCATAAAATTCTAATGCACAGAAAAGGTACTATCCCTAGCTCGCATTCTGTGACTGAAGAACGAACTTCCCATCTGAATTCTGAGACAGTGTCATTGCAGCAGTTTCATTTTTCATAATTACGTATCATTTTTCATTTAATCGGATCTGCGTTTCAGATGAAGTTGAAAGCATCATATTTCCGAACAGTATTATGACGCTCCTTTGCGAAGATACTTAACAAACACAATGGTTCATTAAAGTAGAATTTATTTTTTCTTTATCTTGGATTCCTTTAAACATGATACAATTTTCAATATTAAAAAATACTTTGACTTCATTTTATTTCTCAATGCAAGTTAAAACAATAAAAAATCGAATGTTTTCAGAATAGAGAAAAGTTACATGGAAATGTCCGCTTAAGCATTTGTAGCCTAGACAACAGGAAACAATGAAAACCTAAAAAATATTGAGATGAGCGTGAAAGAGTGGATACGATTGTTCTTTCAGAACTCCTTGGGAAAGCATCATTAGTCACTGGAGAGGTTTTGCGTAACCGAAACAGCTCACGTTAACGGTTATACCCAACGTTACGTCGAATTTTGTATGAAGCTCAAAGGTGACGGGCGCGCCCCGCCTCTCGTCGGCTGGACGCCGTGCCAGGTGACGTGCCAGATTCTATTGCGACGCAATGCTACCACCATAAGATATTATGAGAGTTTTAGAAAACAAACGTCTGGAAGAAAGGAGAAAAACCTTGGTATGGGGGCAAATTCGGTGACATACGTTGCTGCCTCTCAAGAATTTTAGCTAACTGTTGCATTACGCGGATCAAAAGAATTTAATTTAACAGTAACATGAACCCTGCATTCAATTTCCGGATTTTGAAAGGATTTTGCCCAAATTGTGTCCTTAAATAAATATCGTCCTGAACACCGAATATCAGTTTTCCCTCCATTGGTCATTTCAAAACAATGCTGTTCTGCACATGTTTAAAATTAATTATGTATTTGTATTTGGCGTAATTTGCTCGGTAGTCCGACTTGGCCGGCCAGCTACCGGTTTCCCTCATGCCTGGGCCTAGTTAAATTCCCATGCTTGTGGGTAAGAGCGACATGAGGCGAACATGACGTATTCTCATCACCGTAACTAACAAGATTCGTTAGCTTGAGCTTTTCTTCGTCACACAGCTACAGAAACTGGGACGATTTTAAGGAAGCTACAACTTTATTTTTGCCTCGACCGGGAATCAAAATCCGGGACCACAGCACTGGAAGCTAGTACGATGCCCATGAGCCACCCCATAATAATGATTTTTTTATCTTAATAAAAAATGTGAAGTAGGTACTATTTGCTCGCTCTACTGCTTACAACGGCTATTGCAATCAAGGTTAACTGATTTTAAGAGGAGAGCAGATGAAAGGCATGTGGACAACACGATCATCAGGACGTTGTTTGTAGGTCTTTTCTTCAAACGCCCTGCAGCATGGTAGCGAACTGTAGGGGGATACTGGGGATCGCACATACGCAGAGAATGTTCATGTCTCCTGCTAGAAAAGTGTTAAGTTATACTTGTCAGAGATACCTTTATCCACTTAAAGTACTTCATTTATCATTTCCACACTGCGATATATTCATTTTTTCCTTTGTTTCTAGCCCTTTTATCCAGCCGTCAGCCGATTGTCCTTTACGTCCCGTTGGGACGCGTATTCGACAATGTCACCAGATACTAGACACCAACACACTTGAGGCTTCTCTGATCTGGGGTCAGCACAACTGCGAGGCCCTCCGCGACAACACATACATGAGAGACAAGGAACGAACAACCATGCCAAGGCGGGACTCAAACCCGCGACCCTTCGGACCGAAGCGCCAAGTCGGAACACGCTCTTCGCCACGTCGGCCAGGCAGCTCGGCATATATTCAAGTAAAGGAATCCTAATTAAAGTCGGACAAGAAAACTTCCCCGTGAGCGTTTGAGGATACATTCAGGCTGTGTTGTGGGAGATGTTCTTCGTTTCAATTAACAAGCTTCCAATCGTCCTATTCTGGAGTTTTGAAGGTCCTTTTGCACTTCAACTTGTTGACCGCGTGCATGCCTAGAACAAGGTTTATACAGGATGCGTCACCAGAATTCGGGCAAATTTAAATTTCCCGCCATATCATCGAGTTCCGCAGAGGTGGTTGTTGTAGCTCTGCATTTCCTAACGTTTGTAATAAACTATCGCAGTTTCAAAATAGTCACGTTGTTAAATCAAATTGCGGAGTATGATAGAAGAGCTGCAATTGTCGAAGACTTCCGCGCTGGCCACTCATCTACAGAATAATTAACTTTTTAACCATCTAAAATCTACAGTTTACGATGTTGCGAAAAGCCGTGTTTTTCAACAAGCATGGTTCGCCGGCTCATTGAAGCCATTTGGTTCAGAGCTGGATGTCAGACAATTTGGACACATTTTGGGCAACGGAATTTTGGCCTCCTAACAGTCCCGATTTAAATCTTTTAGATTACTATGTGTGGAGCGTAGTTGAAAGGTGTCCAACAAGTATCGACATCCAAATGTGCCGTCATTACGGTCCGTTATTCAGGCAGCATTCGCCGACATGGACTCGTTGCATCGTGCGTGCGCCGCTTCAAGATTGGAGGCCGTCATTGAAGCAAAGGGCCATTGAATAAGTATTGTCTTTAGATGTCCCTTGTGGACCATGTGAAAAGATTGTGCGTTATATTTAATACTAACAAAATACCCGGGCGTTGCCCGGGCTTTCTTCATGTTCAATCCTTGCGAATGAGGGAAAAGAACAATTTATATAAACAACGGTGTTTATTATTATTATTATTATTATTATTATTATTATTATTTTTAACGTAATTGGTTCAAATTTTAATAAATACTATAATTTTCTTTCATTTTGTTTACAATACATTGCTATTAGATGAAATTTTTGTTATCATAGCACTGCCACTGACCTCTAGCGAATACATTAGGTTCCAGTTTTGCTGCAGCACTATTGGGCTCTGGCGGAATGTATTAGGAACATCGTGCTCTAAGCGAGAGGGGAAATGGTCGCGGTGCATCTACAAACTTATTTTAAATTATTTATTTTCCGCATTTGGGCTGAGTTAATCTTTGACGAACTCTGCTATGACACTGCGACAATCCGGAAGAAGAGCTTGTAAAATTTCATATCTATTTATACGCTACTTTTTGTAGTATCGATGTCGGTTACATGTCGTTGAATTCACTTTTATTAGTATAGTTTTTGCTTATAAAATGTTGTTTAAAAATCAGTTCAGTTTGTCCGAATTTTGGTGACCATCCGTATATCCTTCAGGCGCACACTGGTTCAATCGGGCCTAAAACTAGGTCATAATTATAAATGCGAGTGTATTTACGCACGAATGGGTAGCAATGGGTTTTGAGGTTGCTGAATTTGAATATCATAAATATTTTTTAAAATTCAAAATGCCGGATCTATTAGTTTAAAAACAAAAAATGCATAAAAATATACATATGGGGCTCTGGAGATCCTAATTTCGAATATCATAATGAAATTTCAAAATTCAAAATGGCCGTTTGGGAAAAGGCTAACAGACGCATAAATATACAGATATGTGTAGTAATATAGATAAAACAGTTTAATATCTTACAATTTAGCATTGCAGTAAAGAGTTTATACAGTTCCGCCGTCGCAGGTTAATAGGTTTCATTCCAAAAATGTATATCAGTAATTTTCTTATTAAAAGTAGTTATAAGAAGGAGATATCGAGAAAAAATATACAGAAAAATAATCCTTGTGTCGTAGAAGGCAATTCCGGAATATCTAGTGTTAATCTTACAATTTAGCATTGCAGTAAAGAGTTTATAAAACAAAAAGGTGCTGATATGTGCAGCTAAATGTATGTTATTCTAATTAAGGGCATTCTACTTGCCAACATTGATTGTGGCAGGAATACGCTGGACAAAAAATATAACCCACAATATACGTGACTAACATTGTTACACTCTATACGTGAGAATTCAGCCATAAAATTATTTGACACTTTTTCTTAAAAATATACCTAACTTATAGTCAAAAGTGTCTTCTGTTCGGAAATACAAAAAGAATCCACAATTTTTTTTTTAATTTCACGAATATCGTTGACAAGAATCGAAATCGAATCAATGAAGTCGAATCATGAATCGAAATCAATGAATTAGCAACGGTAACTTAACCAGACCGTGAGGAAGACAAAAATGATTGAAGTAACTTTCTGGAGCTGAAGTAGTGTGCTCCAATGTCTTCCGAATGTGATTTGCTAAGTCAGAATTCCGAATGCGCACTTTGAACTTTGCCATTGTGGCCAGGTTTTGGGCCCGATTTAACCAGTGTGAGGCGACCGGGTAGTGAAAAGTCTTTTGTCCGCTGGCGCGCGTTCGCACGCAAGCGAAGACAATGACGTGCGGCGGAGCGCGTGGTTTGCCACATGGCCACGCGTTGGCACGCACAGCCAGCACGTGCGCGAGGCCCCGCCTTCAGCGCTTGCGGCTGGGGCCCCGCGGGAAATGAGCAACGGCCATGGCCTATCGCGATGAATCAGGAGAGGACGTTTTCATTGCCAGCGTTTCTCTCGATGTTCTTTGACGAACAGCGTTTCGGCTGCCTTGGTTTGATTTTCGGTGCCTTGGCTGCCTTGGTGTTTCCGGGCGCGTCAACTGCTTCGGTCATTGGTCCCGTTAGTGAAGTGCATGTATTTTTCTCGGGAGATGGCGGTGATTTGTCCCGTTGGATGACGAGATCCGGCGCCGACCTACCGGCGGCTAGTGGGGTTTCCCCTAACCAGTACTCTCCACCAGCGGGGCACCGCCCCAGTCGGGACAAGCTCTAAGCTCCCGACCGGTCTCCCGGAATATGTGGTAGTGTGGTGCATGTTAGTGTAATTGTGTGTAAGGAGAGAGGATAGGACAAGGAAGAAGAAGATCGCGCGGGGTCCGTGGCCCGTTTGGCAGGGTACTGCTCCGGCATTCGCCTGGTGTTGATCGGAGAAACCATGGAAAACTACCCATCAGAGCAGCCGTCCGCTAGAATTCTCCTCCAAACAGCGACTGAATTCGACTTAGCTGGAAAGCTAGTGTCGAAAATCCTGCCGCCGTTAGAATCGAACCTAGAACCTCCCGGTCAGAGGCGCTGCAGTGACATCAGTTGATGCACTGAGCTACCGCTACCGGTGCTGGCTTAGTGTTCTTCCGTGGGAGATGTAGGCCGATTTATAAACCTCTGCCAGGGCTTGCCAGACCTGGCAGGCTGCCAGTGTTCAATTTTGCGATTTATGAAGGGCCCCCAGCCAATTCCAGTCGCGTCTTGAGCTCCTAGCAAGCCCCCAGATGGCAGGCCCCTAAGAGCGCTGCTGGCAGAGCTTCATAAATACGACCCTTAGTGCTTTACATCGTATTTGAACTAACACTCGTGATGCCAGCACTTGGATCATGGACAGTTTTGGACTGCATATTTTATTCTGTTTGTTTATTTGATTGTTATTTCATCTCACGCCGAGATGTATGCGATCAAGTGTAGTCAGATATTTTCTTGCCGACTGTGTTATGATAAATTTCTAGATAAATTTGGTTTTATACCTCCTATGGAATACTTCTAACTTCATCACAAAGATGAAAACGTCTATGCTGCTTCTAGGAATTCGAACCGACAATTTCCACAGCGCCATCCACGATGCCTTTGAGATGACGTACAAAGAAAGAAGAATCGAGAGGAGATGGAGGCTTTGTTCTACGAGATTATCAGGGGTCAAAACAGGAGAGCGGCAACGAAAGTTGAGATTGTTAGTTTGCATTAAATGAACGGGCATTGACTCATTTTTCGCAATGAGTAATGTTTGAAAGTTATTTTTGAATGTGTGCGGCACGTTATGCACATGTACCAAGAGATAGGAAGCGATGCACATTAGAGACTTCTTTACATATTTTAACTAATCTTAGAAAGATACGGATACGAATCATTTACTTAGATGTCATTAAGAGCAAACTTGAAAGAAATATGTAGAAGATTAATATTTGGTAAATATCCCGAATTACATTGACCCCAAAATATGCACTCTAACAGAATGAACAAAATGTGTTTAAATAATGTTCATTTTTTCCCCTTATTCCCGCGGTAATGCATGTTTAACGCATTGGTCTGGTCCTTGTCACACTTACTCTTTACAAAAAAGGCGTGATTATCTTTTTAGACTTTATATTCTCATGTAACTCCCACGGGAAGTTATACAACAAATCCCAAGCGCTATGAAGCTACACACCGTCAGTTTACCAGGAAGTTTGTATTACATGAATAACCCTTGAGCGCACTTGCTCCGGTTGGTCCATTTCCAAGAGCGGCGTTCACCAACAAAGATAGTCGCAGGCCGCTTTACGACGGCGCGACGGCTGTGGCCTGGCGAGGGCGTCCCGGGCGCTGGTGTAATGACCGGCTGCCAGTCGCTGTCGGCGTTTCCCTGTTTTTGCCGCGTTGCGCCACGCGGGAGGAGTAGCGAAGGCGAGGCACGTGGGTCGCGGCGAGGGAGGAGGCGAACTGCCTTCGCAGCGGGGCACAAGAGCGCGATGAATGATGCGAGCGCTTCTCTCCTCCCATCTTCCCCGCTTCGCCCACGACCTTCGTACCGCGAGCGGCAGCTCAGTGCATCAACTGACGGCACTGCAGCGCCTCTGACCGGGAGGCCCTAGGTTCCCACTCCCCACGGCGGCAGGATTTTCGACACTAGCTTTTCATCTAGGTCGAATTCAGTCGCTGTCTGGAGGAGAATTCTAGCGGCCGGCTGCTCTAATCAGTAGTTTTCCGTGGTTTCTCCGATCATGTCCAGGCGAATGCCGGAGCAGTACCCTAACAAACGGGCCATGGACCGCGCGCAATCTGTCCTTCCTCTTCCTTGTCCTATCCTCTCCCCTTACACACACTAATATGCACTACACTACCACATATCCCGGGAGACCGGTCGGGAGCTTAGAGCTGGTCCCGGGTGGGGAGGATCACCGCTGGTGGGAGAGTCCTGGTTAGGGGGAAACCCCACTAGCCGACAGTAGGTCGGCGCCGGATCTCGCCATCGAGCGGGAGAAGATCACCGCCATCTTCCGAGAAAAATGCACTACACTTACGGGACTAGTGACCAAAGCTGTTGATGTGCCCGAGAAACGCGAAGAAATCAATCACTCCAAACCCACGCCCTTCGCCTTTTTAACGCTTTGCCCTAATCCCGCCGTATTCTGCTTCCGCCTTCTCTCCGCCGGCACCCCATCTGCTTTCTTACCCACAACGTATCCCCATAGTAGGCGGCGGATTTTGCATATTTGCATGTTTTTTTCCCAAACGTAATGGTAGCATAAAGCACACAAATTCGTTTCTATTGTTGGAGATCGATATACAAGTTTTTATAGTGCATATTTTTGCATATTTATGATGATTGAGCATATTTTTATTTTAAGAGCATAAATTTGCATATTGTACATTTTTATTTTTTTGTTTCTTCATAAAATTCGGAGGAACCTTAAGTGGTTTTCGAGTTTCACATATCTGTGTAACTATTGGGAACAAAACATGTCCGACTGAAGTCTGTAGCAAATTCATTCAACAATTTCAAGAGCAATAGAACGAGTCTTAACAGAAGAAATAAAAGAAAATCAAGAAAAAAATTCCTGGTTTGAGAACAATGAAAATGTAATGTGGCAATTTACTGGGTGAAAGGCATGGTATTGAAAATTACACAACTAAAAAATTCCAGCTTTAAGTATTGTTCTCTAAAATCAAGCGAATTAAAACAACTTTGTATAAGAACATTCTTGCGGTAACAAAAATAATTCTCCCAGAAAATTTGAAAAATGTATTATAACCTCTTGCAATTTAAATTAAATTGTGTGCATCATTCAACATTTAAATTGGACTATTTTGTAGAGATTGAAATACGCACTTTTCTCTGTGCATATTTTTCTTTTTAAGTGCAGTAATTTTCCTATGTTTTTAAGCACATTGAAATAAACTGAATATATTAATGATTTATTTATTTTAATTTTGACTATCTTCGGCTTTCTAATATTATTTGATATTATTTCTACGTAATCCGTTCCGAATTTGTATAAATGGACGCCAGGAAAAGATTACGCTAATACTATCATACAAGTCAACCTTCAACTCTAATTATAAATAAATTAGTTTCCGGCTACCTGGGTCGATGAGTTTCATAGAAATAATCACTATTGTATGCTAATAGATGATTATCCGATCTGCCATCTATACAGAGTGGTCGAGGAATCTGAAAAGCAAATATATTTCTATCTTGCTACTTCGTTACTAGAATTGGCTCGAAGTTTTTGTTAAGTTATGATTTAAGGCGGTTTAAAAATGTCTTCAGGGAATCTAGATTTGATTCGTTTGGGAGTTTGCTTGTCCTAGTTGAAAATGGGCTGTACTTGGGCAGGATGGTAAGAACTAAAAATTTGGGGATATGTTGATCAGATGATCTGATTGATGGTATTTGGAGTTCATAATAAATTTGTTAATTGGGTATAAACCATGATGCGTCGATGAGTCTTATGAGCAATTTTTGGGGGAAAGTTTGTAAAGCGTTTATATTACTAGGTGCAACGTTTATGCAGGCTGGACTAGCATATGTCAAGGTGGTCTGTTAATACTTAAGTAGAGAAGCAGTGTGGTTTCAACTTTTAAAGTGGATGAGGAATTAACGAGTGGATGCAGTTTGACTGATTTTACTGTTGCCTTTTTGTAGGACTGCCTTAATGTGTTGCTTCCATGTCTATTAGTACTCCCAGATATTTTGTGGGTGTGGAATGATAACTTCTACCTCTCGAAGGGACAATTGTTGCTGCTGAGTGTTGAAATTGTCGTCGCTGTCGCAATCACAGTTTGAACTGCCATTGCGTACGGCAATATTACTGCTCAGTTGCACCGTTTACCATTTTCACTTCTGTCACAATCGTCATTAGTATACCTAATAATATTGCCATCATCTCCATATTTTAAGGTTAAGCTTCTTCTAAACCTTTCTAATTCAGCATTTTCAGGTAGTTTGTCTTAAGGTAACTGTCATTTTCACTTCACAATTACTCTCTCGTAACATCTTTTTCAATATTATGATCTCCACACACATTTCTCACTAGTGTCAGCACAATCTCCTAAGAACGCTCTGACTGCACTCCAACGCCTCAAGGCTTCGAATTGTCTGATGTTGTAATATGGGACCAGTAGAGTTTCAATGAAAGGGTAATAATTGACAAAGGAAAAATTTCCCTCAAGTAGACCTTGTATGACATGGCTAATTACGTGGTTCTGAGGAGAGCCAGGGTTAACAAATTAGTACATCCGTTTCCTAGTAATTATCCTTAACTACATAGTGTTAGAGGCAATGCGTTTGCTTGTAATCCCAACCGTATTACCTGGTTTGTAGGTTATGAATATTTTTAATGACATATTTCTATTTAAGCGTGAACTTAACTTCGGGAAAATACTTTGTTATCTCACCAAAATAAGTATATTTCCTTGAATCTTATTGCATACGATTGTATCAATTATATTAATTTGGGGAGCGTTTCGGGACTTAAAAGTTTACAAATCAAGCACTGTGAGTATATATATTAAAGAGATCGTATCATTCAATAACTCCTCTTTCCAATAAATATTTCATTTGTGTATATTAATTTTCTTTTACTTAGCGACATTAAAAATGAAGCTTAAAATTTCAGCTCTTGACTTGTCCGGGAAATAAGGATAATTTCTTCTTTTAAAAAATCGACTTGTGATGGCATTGCTCGAAGGTATATAATGTCGTAGAAACAACGAAAAAGGTTTAAAATTTACTTTTCGTGTCAGACAAGACATTTCGAAATGTATCCTAGAAATGTGCAGGTCGTTATTGTGAACTTCTTTTTCCTGATATTGTTTTGAATAGTGGTCCGTAAATTTTGAACCTTTTACCCATGGAGTCAAAAGTACCAGCTTTCATATGTGTAAAAAGGCTGTAGTCACAGGAGGTATTGTAAAAGGAACGCCTTCATGTGCAGTTATTAGTTGAAAACGGACGTACGAAGTGGAAATTTATAAGAACCAGTAGAAGAGAATTGAATGAGCTCGTTACCAAGTCAGACAGCAAAAGACTAATCAAGATTGCGAGAGATGGAAAACGGGACCCAGGCAGACCGAAGAAAAGATGGATCGACAGTATGATTTCCACATCTTCTGAATCATCCTGATGGTGTAGTGTGAAGAAAAACTGGTGTAACCTAAACGAAAGAAGAAAGACAAGGACAAGAAGAGGAAGATGTGCATCCAGAGCATCATTACGCAGAAAATACCAGGAGCGTCATTGGGGCATTTTCCCCCGCTTCCCTTCCCTTCTCCGGGCGGCACGCGCCCCACGCCGCGCCGCACCAAAATAGCAATATCTGCAGCAATTCGAGCAGCGCTTGCTTCGTGTTCAGAGGACAAGCCGAAAAAGTACACTAAAAATCCCACAATCGAAACCAACAGGAAAAGAAGAAACTTCTTTCTTGACTGGAAAATCAGTCGTCGTGAATAATTATTTGGTAATTAGTAGGAGGAAAGGAAGACAGAAGTATTCGTTGTCTGGAAGACAGACGAACGGTTTGAGACAAACGCACCACGTTGGAGTATCAGTGGCGGTATCCTCATCCCTCGAACCTAGGCTCCTCAGAACTGACCTGAAATTTTGCCTGGGGTGCCGGTGCATGGCCCCAGACTGGACTGTACAGTGCTTCTGGGTCCCACTGTTTTGGGAGGAAAGGTTTAAAACTGTTTGAAAGTGTAATGTAAAACGTTTCATCGAAACTTGTTTGGATATAAATGTAGTATAATGATTTACATTGGCTAAAGACAATTTATAAGTAATGTTAACGATTGTTGGAGTTGTTTTACGATTTCTTATAGAAATCTCTTTTGCATACGCATTAAACATTTCGAAAATATGAGTACCAACAAAAAAAATAGTACTGAAATATTCGGGTTAATTGCATCGATATTTAAAATACGATATTGTCACACGCCTGATGCAAATGTCGATGGCATTTAAGAAACCAGATACTTGAAAGAACTGTGTTTGAATGGCGTCGGTGTTGATTTAGATCGAGGTGTCTGGTGCCTCAAGACGTCGCCTTCATAGTATGCTTTTCACACTAATAAAATTTGTCTATGAAGTCGTAGGCTTCCGCGGTCAGAATCATGAAGATTATCTTGGCTGTCCGGGTGACGCCGCGTTGAAGGCAGATTTGCCGAGGTTTCGATAATATTTTTCGCGAACCGGCGCAGACCAGCTCTGAAGAAGATAACCTTTCGAAATTTCAGAGCGTTCAACGAAAATGAGACCCTTTTAAGCGTACTGTGTTTCACCCCTAGAAAACATTTTAAGGAAAATTTGGAGAAGTTTGAAGAAAATGTGTTTTTTTTTATAAATTGCATTAGCTTTAAGCAGAAATTACTTGTTTTTTTTTTCAAAAAAATTGTTAATGGCCTTTTTTAAAAAGCTATTTTTAACCGATTTTGTTTAAAGCAAAAATCTCTATATTCAACTTTGTAGTTTTGGAATGTTAATATTTTGCAGTTTTCGAAAATGCAGAGTTCGCCTGAAATGAGACTAGCACAGAAACTTTTATCCGTCCTTTGATCATACGAAGAGAATAAAAGTGGAGTTTCAGAAAATTGTTTAAAAATAGACTATATTTCACACAAAATTACGGGAAAACTACCAACATTTTCGAAAAATTGTACTTTATTTTAAGATCTATTTTTAAAGAACGATTTCATGCGGGAAAAAATCTGTCTTCGATATTGAAGTTTTATGAAGACGCCGAAAAACAATTGCACTTTTGCAATTTTCAAAGAAATGAGGTTTTCAATGAAAATGCGACTTGGTGCCATTCTCATAAACATCTTCATGCTATCCGAGGATTAATAAAAAGTTTAATTAATAAAATGGAGCCATTTTTGAGAAAATCGTGAAGATGTGAATGACGTAAAGTATCCCAAAAATCGAAATAACCATTTTAAACTCAAGAGGGCGTCTAGTTCCTTTAAAATGATGAAGGAATATCAATTTTGGAGAAAATTAGGTAAACGGGGGACAAGAACCACGAACCACGAACGGGGGACCATTGAACCACGAACGGAGGACAAGATAAGATTTATCTACTCTTTCGTTACCAGGGCCCGTCTTTTTTCCTTTTTTCCCCCTGAAAAGTCGCAGTTTTCCGGAAACCAATACTTTATCTCGTTACGAAGTAAGAGCGAGAATGTAAAATGCGTTGTCATTTTTGCTCAGAGATTCCTTTTCTTCTCGGTAGAGAGAAAACTAAAGAAACATTGAATGCAAATTCGGGGTCTAGTCTACATTCTTCCCAGACATTATATTTGGACAAATACGCAGCTTTTACTAACGTTACATTTATGCATGTTGTTAAACGAAAAATTCATCAACCCATAAATTATTCACATTTAAAGTAAATGCTTTTAAATATTACAGATATGTTTCTTGTCCAGCAATTAGACGCTTAATGTTTTCCTTTGTCTGCAGTGAAGTAATGTGCATTTACATACAAATATAAGTACCGGCCATTAATTTTACCGTCAGAGCCGGGGTTTTCAGTTATCTACAAATGCAACGATGGCTAAGGTAATTTATACAAATATTGTATTTTAAATATTTCGGAATGCGAAGGTTTTATGAACACGGGAACTTGAAAAGCAGCTAAGACCAGCGCACGGGGCGAGAGCACCATAGGCACTGAGAATTGGTTTACTTGGAAATTGAGAAAAGGAAAGTGCGTTTGGCGTACATGTAGCACCAGAGGAAGCAATAATAGCATCAGGAGTAAATTTCCTTCTACCATACCGTTCACGCGAGGTGAGGAACAGAATTTTTGCGTAACGTAGCGTAGCGTAAAACGTTACGAGGCACGTCACGTGACCGGTAGCGTGCGAAGTGTAGTGTGTACGCTTGAAGTTTAGTTCTAAATGGAAGTAATAATGAAATGTGGTGGTAGTGTGCACTACTAACGCATAATTCGCAAAGGGCCACGTGTTAATAGTATATTATTGTTTTATTATTATTATTATTATTATTATTATTATTATTACATAATTACAAAAATTAAGTAATTATAATTCTTATAAATAGAGTCAATTAAATAGATGTGCCACCAACATTGTGTAGTATCATGTGAATGTAGAGTCTCTACATTTGGAGAGTATCGTATATATTAATGGGCAGATTGGGGGTTGTCAACACCTCCGGTTCGAACGTACCTGAAAACTGGATATAAAATGGCGGAATCGGCAGCCCAATGAAATGTACTGCACTCTGTATCTACGTACTAGGAATATGGTTAGCAATACCCTCTACCCATACAGTTGGAAAAAGTTTAATTTTTAATGACGTGATTGGGATGCTGTGCGATTCAAGTCACGTGATTGCCGTCGCTAATTCTGGTGTAGAAGCGTTTTCTGCTTTCTGTTGGAGTTTGCGCATGCGTAGAGGCTCAAAAGATGATTAATAGTGCTTATGGTAGGGTGATTCAGACTGTGCAAAAACACTAATGAGTAATCCCAACTGCAGAACGTTCTCGTAAGGAGGTCAGGTACGTGATCGCAAATCGGATGTTGACCAATAGAGCAGATTCTTGACAGTATGTTGCCAGAGCGAGTATTGCCAATGCCAAGGAGTCACAGTTTACCCGGCGTTAACCGTGCTTTCTGTGTAGTACATTCGGTGTTTCTTAAGAAGATATCTGCTATCGTGCTCGGAATCGACGAATTGCATTATCTCTCAGCAGGAAGGATTTGCTGATTTCCGTCGAGGAATCCATAGGACGCAGGAAACGTGATTTCATCGTGATAGAACCTTCTGCTTTGCAAATATCCGCTCAGTGTAAAATACTAGTAAGCAAAGATCATCGGCGTACGTCAAAGTACGCTTGTCGTACTGAATTTAGTAAAATTATATCCTTCTAGCTAGCTTTCCTTTTCAGCATCCCTAAAACATTTTCTTCGCCACAGGCCGGTCGTTTACGCGAAGCCTAACACGTATCGGAAAGGCTCTCATAACGACGGAGATTATGACGAAAGCAAGTGATTTTATTACCTTAAACTATTGAGATGATTTGTTGAAAAACATCGGATAAGAAAACGCAAGATTAACATGCTTAAAATTGTTTTAAGAGGTCACTAAGTTCGTACAGAAACGCAGGTCTTGATATTTGGCCAATCTTGTAGTGAATACTCAAACATTTCAAGCCTTGCCATGTATCCTTTGCTGGCGTAGCCAGCAACCAACCATAAGACGGACCGTACATGTTGGACCCATAAGACGGACCGTACACGAATTTGGCCAACCATAAGACGGACCGTACACGTGGTCCGTCTATCAAAAGATGCAGTTAACCATAAAATATACAATTTTACGTCATTTGATATCAAAACAACGAATTAGTATCAACAAATATCGACAATCCATTTTTTCGTTTGAAAGCAAAATAAAGTTGTGTTTGTACGTTTTGCGTACAAATTCAAGGTCTAGTCACGAATTCTTTCTTGACATAGTAGAAATAAACGTGCAGCGCTGGCGTGGGTTGTATGTTGTCCAACTAGTCACGGAGGAGGAATGCGACATCGATGTTCCCGTTGAAAAAATAGATGGTTTTATAAATTCATCGATATATTTAACATTTGACCTATCATATATATTTATCATCATATATATTTAACATGACTTTTTTAACAACGATGCGTTGTGTTCGATGTTTTTACGTGGTAGATATTTTTTAGATGATAAAAAGTCGTCCAACGAAGCATAATTCTTTAATACTTTTTAGATATCCATAAATTGAATGTTCTTCAGACCTAAGTTACCAAGAAAGAAAAATAAATAATATCGAGTTTTCGTCAATAAAGAAGCCTGTAGTATTTTTTACTTTCTTTCTTGATATTCTTGACTTTGTTTTGCCAGTTAAATCTCAATTAAAAGTTATTAAATGAGAAAGTTTTCAAATTAAATTTCCTCCACGAACTTTAATGAATACGAAATCCAGTTTTAAAAATATCAATGTTTAATAACATCAATAGTTTTGGGTGGATGGATTAACATCGATATTTAAAAGCATCTATATTTTCTTGACGATGTATCCCAATCACGAAGACGTCCCTCTCAGACCCATGAAGATACACCTCGGTACCGAGAACAACACCTCTCGGCGCGTGATCCGAATTATAGGAAGATTACTAGATGCAGAGACTACTTGGACAGCTACTGCTTGGCTATTGCTGGCAACATAACTGCAGGTTATGTCCACGCACTGAATTCGTCAATGGGCGTGTCACACGGGTCCTTCTTAAAGTATCTCATCCGTACCTGCACCGCGCCCCGCCCCGCCCGCCAACCCCGGCCCGCCAACTCTGCCCCGCCCCGCCAACTCTGCCCCGCCCCGCCAACTCTGCCCCGCCCCGCCAACTCTGCCCCGCCCCGCCAACTCTGCCCCGCCCCGCCAACTCTGCCCCCGCCCCGCCCCCCCCGCCGCACCCCGTCACCCCCGCCGCGCCGGCCGATGTTGTTGCGTGGGTGAGCGGGATTGTCTCATCGCACAGGCTCATCGCGCAATGGACGTTGCGTAGCGGACTGATCACGTCCGCCAAAGAACCTTGCTGCATGGTCTTGCATACACACAACTTCCCACTCGGTGAATCAAGTGTTTAATATAATCAGTGGTTGAAGTCGTAACGTAAATGAGACTCAATTGCTCGGCCATTCACATGTTGGGATCGCTGATAAAATTTTTCTTTACCACGTTAGTGAGTACAAGCGCGAACTCCCATCAGAGAAATGCTCCGTGTATCTGGCCTAATTTTTCAAAAGTTTTCGTAACTATTTCCTTTCGTCATAAATAGTAAGAAGAAATCCATTTAATAACATAAGGTTACAACATTATACAGAGTTCTATCGTATGCTTGTGTAATTTGGGATTTGATCGTAGAAAATATCTTTTTAGCCGCACCTAGAAGACCGTACTCACGTTTGATCAAATAATACATCAACAACCGAAACTAATGGTGAGAGTGGATGAAGATTCGAATCGGGAACAGTAAGTGTTAGTGAAACTTCCCATCAATGATCCAGTTTTTTTTAAGAAGTCTGTCTATTTTTTCCCCAGCAAATTATAATTATACTGATCTTGATTGAAAAAGGTAACTATCTATTCATAAACAAAGTTTATTGAGGCTATTATTTATGAATCACACATTAACATCCTACTTGTGTTCATTATTTTATTGGTTGATTTTTTCGGGTTTCTGGGCGCGTCTACTGATTTGGTCATTACTCCCTTAAGTGTAGTGCATGTTTTTCATAGGGAGATGGTAGTGATCTTCCCCCGCCGGATGGCGAGATCCGGCGCCGACCTACCGTCGGCTAGTGGGGTTTCCCCCTAACCAGGACTCTCCCCCCAACGGAGCACCCCCCCCAGCCGGGGCAAGCTCTAAGCTCCCGACCGAACTCCCGGAATATGTGTTAGTGTAGTGCATGTTATTGTGTGTGTGTGTGTGTGTGTGTGTGTGTGTGAGGTGCAAGGATAGGGCAAGGAAGAGGAAGGAAAGATTGGTAGGGTACTGCTGGCCCGTTTGTTAGGGTACTGCTCCGGCATTCGCCTGGTGTTGATAGGAGAAACCACGGAAAACTACCGATCAGAGCAGCGGGGTGAGGGCGATGAGGGCCCTGAGCGGGCGGGCGGTGCACACTGGTTGAATCGGTTCTTCAACTCAAAATAAAATGACGTAAAAAGCGTAAAAATAGGAAAGGTTTTTGGTCGCTGAATTTCAATATCATAATGAAATTAAAATTCACAATGGCGGATCAACTCATTTAAAAATAAACAAAAGCGCATAAAAATATACATATGGGATTCTGGAGATCACGATTTCGAATATCATAAGAAATTTCAAAATTCAAAATGGCTGGAATGACCAACTGACTCATAAAAATGAACCCGATATGTGTAGAAATATTGATGCAATGGTTTTCGCGGCCGCTGATGTCGAAATATGGAAATGATATAAATTCAAAATTGATGCTTGAAAGTGAAGGGATTGTGCGTAGAAATAAGGTCATACGTAAAGTACTATTTTCAAGTTGCTGAATACAAAGAAAATCAAAACTGCTGATTTGAAAAGATATATCGGATTGAAACGATAAAGAAATTTTTCAGAGAGAAATGTGATTTAAGATAGTTTTTTACTTCCTTGATTCATTGATTTACTTAAGTATAAAAAATGAACAATCGTATTGGTCGAAAAGTAGAATCTGCGTACGTTTTCTTGTACTCTGGAATCTCTACTCCCTTCCTTTTCCTACACTATTTTTTTAAATTGAATTATGTAAAAAGGAAGTTTTGGGTAACATTATATATATATTAACTGATCGTTTTAATTCTACTAATTTTCTCTTCTTTGAAAAGAAACCTCTACAATTTGTCTTTCTTACTATAACTTAATTGCGTTAGAGACACTATTACGGCAATTTATGATTTCATATCTTATCCTACATATTCCGATATTGACGGAATATCTTGTCCAAAATCGAAACGATTTTAGAATATTTGTGCAAATCCAATCGTTGGGCATTTATACACCTTTTCATTCTTTTGACATAAAGGGAAAGAGGCAGTGAAGAGACGCATAACGTAGAAAATGGATTTACCGGGAGATCCAAACTGAGCATGAAGATCATGTCACCGGGGAAATAAACTTCGGTGTGTCACTGCAAGTCAGATGCTCGAGAAAGGAAATGCTTAAGAAAACATGCTGTAACTCAAGGTCAAAAGAACCGTCGAAAATGCAGCTGACACACATTTCCTTGCGTACGTTACGAACAATTATTTACAAAAATTATTTGATGTAACTATACTCACAAATACGACAATGTATAAGAAATGACCGTAAGTAAATTTTTACATGAAAATATTTCAAAAAATATTTTTGTTTAATTTCAGAAACAACAATAAAAGAATACATCCCAGTGGCTTTTATGTCGTGTTATTAAGTCCATTTAGCATTGTCCGTACAAAAAATTTAAAGAAAAAATCAGGAGCCCTTTTCGAGAAAATTGCATTTGCATGTTTCTGGAAATGCGGAATTTCGAGCTACATACATTTACAAAAGTAAAATTATATTAGAAGTAAGATTATAAGTTATATGTTATATGATGGTTACTCAATTGCCACCCATCTGTCGGGAATTAATGCTGTACAGACCTAATTTCATCGGCACTTATTTATTGAAAAATATTATAAGTTATTGAAAAAATGGTCAACTGTAGTTTGAGATATCATTAAGTACACTTTTACACTCGTAGAATTCTTAGTCTTGGTTTCTACAGCAAGTAAATAAGAATCTTTGAAGTACAGTAAAATTTTAAGTGCTCTGTGTACGGATTAATATTGTTTAATCATTCCAAAAATTTATATAGTAATTTTCTTATTAAGAGTAATTATCACAAGGGGAAATCGAAAAAAATATACAGAGAAAATAATTCCTTTTGGCGTCGAAACGCTTCCGGGATATCTAGTGTTAAATCTTACTAAGTAACATTGAAGTAAAGTGGCTATAAAATAAAAAGGTGCAAGTATGTGCAGCTAAATGAGTGTTATTGTGATTAAGGTATTCTACTTGATAAATAAAAAAATTGAGGCAGGAATACGCAGGACAAAAATATAATCCACAATACACATGACTAACATTGTTACGCTCCATAGGTTAGAATTCTGCCGTATTATTATCATAAATAATTACACTTTTTCTTAAAAATATCTTAACTTACAGTCAAAAGAGTCTTCATTCGGAAAACGAAAAGAATCCACAGAAAAATAATTTAAACACTTTTTTTTAATTTAACAAAAGTGAATTCGTGTATTGGAGCAACGGTAACCTTAAGAGACCGTGAGGACGACAAAAAGGATTGAAATAACGTACAAAGTAGTGTGCTCTAATGTCTTCCAAACAAGATTTGATAATTGAAATGATTGAAGACGTTGTCATTGTCAACAATAGTATTTATTTCAATAATAGCAGCTTTCCATGGCTTAGATGTCATCATCATCATCATCATCATCATCAGTTTTCTGCTATCTGGGAGCCACAAAAACGACTACGTAGTCGTACGAAACGAAGTCGTTTTTGTGACTCCCAGACAGCAGAAAACTGATGATGATGGCTAAGCCATCGAAAGCTGCTATTATTGAAATAAATACTATTGTTGACAATGACAACGCCTTCAATCATTTCAATTAGGTAAATGTCAACTACAACTCACCACTGAATCAATATCAAAGATTTGATAAGTCGGAATCCCGAACGCGCACTTCGAATTTTGCCTCTACGGCCTGGCTTTTGGCCCGACTCAACCCGTGTGCGGCGGGGCATTTTCGCGCGAGCGGAGCGGCCTGGCAGCCGCGGCCGTGGGGCGGGGGGTGGGGGCGGGGAGCGCGTGCGAAGGCCGAGAGGGCGCTAAATATACGCGCGCGGGGTGGGGGCGGCGTCAGCTGAGCGTCGGTTAGCCCACACGCCCCGCCCCCGTCCCGTCCCCTTCCCCGCCCCGCCCCCGCCCCGCCCCGCCCCGCCCCGCCTCCCGCCCCGCCCCGTCCCCGCCCGCCCCGCCGCCCCGCCCCGGCCCTCCCCGCCCATTTCGCCCCGCCCCGCCCACCTCGCCCCACCTCGCCCCCGCCTCCGCGCCCCGTCCCACCCCACCCCCCCCCTCCCCGCCCACCCCGCCGTGACGTCACCGTCCGCCTCCAAGAGCGCAGGTGCTGCCCCTTATGAAACGCCTTGTAGCGCTGGGAGCTACGAAGCAGACGTGCAACTACCATTCATGTGGTTAAACGCGTTTAAACAGCATTTTGAACGGGACAATGATGATGATAAAAGATACCACCGAGCACCGACTTCTGTTTTAGAGATTTTGCGGATTTTTCCTTGTTTTCCCTCCAATACTAAGTGTAGGGAGGAAAAATATTAGAATAACCTCAACAACTTGATCTTCAATATCCGTCGTAAAATCCTTGATTAAAGTTTCTGTCAGCTCTAACTTCGACCATACGTCAGGATAAAAGTCTGTAAGTGTTTTTCCAAACATGGTTAACGCTGGTGTAAATGAAGAGATACATGCAAATTTGTACCCGAAAATCGATTTACTTATATAGACGGGCGTGTCGCGCTTCACTGCCAAATTAGATCTTATGAGCTGAATCTTCGTAAATACGCCACGATCTAGTTGTGCCGTTACGGAGGTGATGACGGTAGTTTAGGTTTGTGGGGTACTTTACATAAAGTCCCTATGACTAGTTAAACATTTTGTGGTAAATGCCTGAAAATGTTTTGGTTACTCGTATATAACAGAAGATGCATTTATATGAATGGTAGATCTCTGACCTTTAAGAAAATTGCATAAACCTTTATATTTAAAATGCTAAGAGTTTTTGTTTAGAAAGAACGTGGAGCAAACTCAACTAAACTTCGTGCATTTTGCTTCAAATGAAACGTAATGGGCGCCAGATGTGTTATCACATGCTATTATTTACTCGTTTTATAATAGAAGCACTAAATTTTTAATAAAATCATAAAATTAATAGAATTAATCTGTATCTTCCGTCGTTTGTTCATTATTTCATTTGTAATCACTGTAATCTAGAGTAATAATGAAAGCATTCGACATACTTCTTCGGGAAAACATGGTGTAAAATTGTTTGTAGAGAAGCTATAGCGGTTTTCCCAAGTTCGAAGGGTGTTTTTAAATACAGAGATTTGTGAATGTGTTTATGTAAAGGGGATGTTTAGCAATCATTTGAAAATGTGTCCTTTCATTAAAAATTATTAGCTGTTATTATGTCGCACATTTCTACGGTAAAGGGGATAGCAGGATTTTTTTGTTATATTTCTCTATATAGATCTTGGTTAATAAAAAAACTTACATTTTCAGAAAGAGGAACTGGTTCACAATGAACAGTGATAGTATTGTATCAAATGTTACCTCCTTATTTCATTAGTCTACACTTCTGCTCTACATGTCCAGTTTTCCGCATCCGTTGAGGGAATGCTGAGTGTTCCCTTGATTTGCTTCTGGTCATAAATGTAGCTTCACTATGCACCACATTTAGTTGAGCTCTGCTTTTGCAAGTTGGTAGGGTAGAGTCGTGGGTATAAGTTACTATTTTCTTATAAAATCTGTTGTTCCTTTACCAATACAAACAATTTTCCATAGCTCGGAGAGAAAATGTCCATTCTCGAATTTACTCATCTTGCATTGTTGCTACTTTTATTCATCATTCAACTATTTAGGGTTAAAAGGTGGTAAAAAACTTTTAGGGTTAAAAGGTGGGGACGGGATTCCAGAGATCGAGAAATCGTACGATGATTGTACTTCTCCGCCATACGTCACATACAGTTTTTACTGTTCATTGACAAAAATAAATCTTATTAAATCAAATTCACGGCAGCAACGTAGGCCAATTAAGTACTTCGGATAGCGCTGGAGTCGGGGAGAGGCATCCTCCTGACAACGGGCAAGAACGGCCTAAAATAATTTTACAAAATAGGAGAAGTTGAATAAATCTCAACTTTGCCAAAATAATGACCATTGATGCATGAAAGTAAAAACAACCTTCTGCATGTAATGTAAAATACATCTCAACAGAAAGAACACAATGACTCATGGCAACTATATTTTCTGAGGTATTGAAGTGAAACGACACATCTTGTTAACGTTTCAGAACCGAGTCCAGTACATGACCTGTTTCTTTTGCGGCTAAAAGCGCAAAAGCATCTTGTTCACTACGTTCATGCCCTTAAACCAAGATATATAAAGAAATTTCGAAAATGTTGTGGGACACTACAAAAAAAGCCTCATTTCAACTTCAGCATTGTTTCCCAGATTTTTTGTACGATGACCCAACTACACTGCGCGTGTTTTACCATTCGTATCGTGAAGTCAGTCTCATGCTTTCGTGGATTTTTTAATAGCATTCGTATCAATAATCTGCAGCCTTTTTCATGTTGCGTGGAGGTCCGTGCTGGGCGCTGTAGCTGTCCATTGACACGGATCAAAGAACAATCGCATATGGCTGAACGCATCGATAAGTGTAAATCGATACCACTCAACTGCACTGCGGCCGACTGCCAACGTTCGATTTCGTCAAGGCCTTTGAAGAGTGGGCGGACATGCAGAGTACCAGCAGTGAGTGTGTAATCGATACTATTATACAGAGACTGTTGCAGAGGCCTTGGTAATGAATAATCGATTATGCTGCAGTGATACATTCATTACTGCACGTGTTTACATTTTCAGTTTCTCGCAGGAAACTTTTCTCTTTTTATTCATGCAATTTAACGCCCAAGACGAAGCAACATTAAATATCCAGCATACTAAAAGTTAATTATAAAACTACTGGTACCCAGGTTGGGCCTTCTGTACTTATCATTATATACTTTAAAAAAACGTGAATTTCACCCAAGTTTAAAATCGTATCCTCTTGGGCGGACTCTTAGCTTTTTTTTTTGGCGGGGGGAGGAGTCTGTTTGAAAATCATGTGTGGCAATGTTGCTTTTATAAAAGAGAGAAATTTTATATCAATGAAGGCCATTGATAGTCTTGTTTTCGCGAATTGTATGGAACATTGGGAGATATTTTATGTTCTTATCCACGATTTTCACCTACCTTTTCTATTTTTCTTAAAAAACATTCCAAAGACTTAATGGATTTTTCTGAAAAATCGGACAACAACTTTCTACTCTCTTCTCGCTCTATTTATATTGCTATTAAATGAACTTTTTAAAATATATGAATATTTTTGTTCAGAATAAACTTAAATGGGAGTTACTTAGTGGTGCTAATTCATGTTGGGATCTGTGAAATTTCATGAATAGAATGGAGGACAGCTAATTGTATATGAATAAAAAAAGAGGAAAATGAACTTCGAAAAGGGGATGAAGTGATGTGAGAATCCAAACAAAGGAATGTTTAATTAAGAAATTAAAAACAAATCCTCTCTCATAGTCTTTAAATATCAGTTGATTATTATAAATATTACTGCTACTATCGAGAAGGGGGGGCACCACGAAGGAAGTAGCCTTTAGTTTTGCCCTGTGAACTTCGCAAAGGTTTTTTCTCCCTTCATAACTTTCGTATCAATGAAACGTTTTCGATGATGGAACCAAACGATCTACTGTGAGTGCGGAAGTGAAATACACTGTACAGTGACTCAAAAAAATTAAAATGGCGAACTCGAGGTAACCGTTTGGAAGGTCCACCGCCTGCTGATTTACTAGTTTGCATTTAGCCAACTTCTTATATTGCAAATCAGATTTCTTATAACTCAATGCGACATATTTTGTAGGTTAATGCAAATAATCTCTATCCAATTTCTTTTGTAGTTGTAAACATCCACATTAAGATTGATATTTTTATTTCGTTTCGACCTTGGTTCATTAGAATATCAGTGTTAATTTTCATGTCATCGTACCTACTCATAACGAGGGAAGACCTTGTACGACATTTCTACCGGCGAAGGTGGCCGATGCCATCAATTGATGTCATTCCAGTGCCTCTGACTTCGAGGTCCTAGGGTTCGACTCCGACGGTGGCAGGATTTTCGACACTAGCTACACGGATATAATTTCTAGGTCGTTTGCAGCCGCTGTCTGGAGAACAATTCTAGCGGCCGGCTGCTCTGATCGGTAGTTTTCCTTGGCTCCTCCGATCAACACCAGGCCAATACCTAAAAAAATGCACCACGGACCATACGTGATCTTTCCTTCCTCTTGTTCGATCCTCAGCTTGCACACTCTTTCATGTACTACACTATCACACTTGTAGTAAATTTGTCCCGACAGGGGCCCAGCTGGTGGAAGATACCTGGTTGGGGAAATCCCGCAAGCGGTCAGGTAGGTCGGCGCCGGATCTCGTCATCCGACTGGGGACATCCGACATCGCAATCTTCCGCGACAAAAACAAACACACTTACGGGCCCAATGACCAGTTGATGCGCCCAGAGTCACTAGTCAATTAATCCTCCATTCGTGCACGCTGCCTGGCGGCAGCAGTTCAGACGTAACTACTTCCCTGTATCTCGGGTCTCTAGGAGTCGAGCGGGCAGAGTCCTAGCGCGCACCCAGTGACCGCTCTCCGACCACTGCCCCCCCCCCCCGCCCGCCAAGGGGGGCCAAGGCCCCGCCTCGCCGCGCCGCGGCCGCCGCAGCTGTGCGTTTGCCGCCGCCGCTCCCCTCGCTTGTTCGTGCTCCGCTGACGGTGGTGGGGGTGGTGTTGCGTGACAGAATCAAGTCGGGAGATATCGATGCCGGGGCAGGAATTTTTCCAGATGGTGAAGAGGTGTTATGAATGGTTAAGTGATGGAGTAGGCTCTTGAACCTGAGCCGCCCATCTAATAAATAATAATGATAATAATTAGGGGGCGGATTTTAATGAAATATTTTTTTCTTTTCACTTAAAACAATGCCTTTAATAGAATTTAATTTTATGTTATAAAAAAATATAAGTAATGTTTTACCTTTTCCCGTCATTTTCAATGCAATTTTCGCTGATTTAACAGATTTATCATTTTAATGGTACTTGCTTGAAATAAATATTTACCAGATGAAAAATTTTCTCCACAGAATTCTGAGTAGCCCATTCGATGTCTTTGGTCATACATTGTAATGCTAACCGTTGTGACTACTATGTAATCTAAGGCTCGTGTGAAGCCTTCCGACGCCTTCTGCCGATTTCGCGATAAATAATGACATATTTTCTTGTAAAGAATAGATCAAACCAAAAATTTGCAAGCTGAGATTAGTTGAACAAAAGTAACAAGCCTCGATTACATCAGTAACATATCCAATAGCTTAAGTTGTTCATCTGAAGCGGTTTTGATAATTTTTTACGTCATTTTTCTTTGTTTTTATGGCATTTTAAAACGTTTTAAGAGCATTTTATTGATCATTATAGTCAGTGTTTTAGGTCATCAAAATTCGCGTCATAGTAGTAATAATAATAATAATAATAATAATAATAATAATAATAATAATAGTAATAATACAATAATAATAATAACAATAATAATAACAATAATAATAACAATAACAATAACAATAACAATAACAATAACAATAACAATAACAATAACAATAACAATAACAATAACAATAACAATAACAATACTAATAACAATAATAATAACAATAATAATAACAATAATAATAACAATAATAATAACAATAATAATAACAATAATAATAACAATAATAATAACAATAATAATAACAATAATAATAACAATAATAATAACAATAATAATAACAATAATAATAACAATAATAATAACAATAATAATAACAATAATAATAACAATAATAATAACAATAATAATAACAATAATAATAACAATAATAATAACAATAATAATAACAATAATAATAACAATAATAATAACAATAATAATAACAATAATAATAACAATAATAATAACAATAATAATAACAATAATAATAACAATAATAATAACAATAATAATAACAATAATAATAAATAATAATAATAATAATAATAACAATAATAATAATAATAAATAATAACAACAATAACCACCTCTTATAGTTATTGATTTCTCGAATTGCAGATGAGTAGTAGTTGCGACCTTGAAAACCATATGTATTATCGGTCGAATAACAGTACAAGCATTATGGATAAGCGTGACACTCATTTCTGAGTAAAGGCGAGTTATTTCATACTAGCAGCGCCCAAAAACCAAAAACAACTATATTATATCCCAACTTAAAGGCTGATTTTTGGCCGAATAAGTGCCCCTCCCACCATCAGCAGCGAAGAAGCGCGTCCGCGCCACCGACAGAAGGACACTGTCTGGAGGAGAATTCTAGCGGCCGGCTGCTCTGATCGGTAGTTTTCCGTGGTTTCTCCGAACAAGACCAGGCGAATGCCGGAGCAGTACCCTACCGAACGGGCCACGGACCGCGCGCGATCTTTCCTTCCCATTCCTTGTCCTATCCTCACCCCTTACACACACACTTTCACTAACATGCACCACACTACTACATATTCCGGGAGACCGGTCGGGAGTTTAGAGATAGTCCCGGCTGAGGCGGTGCCCCGCTGGTGGGAGAGTCCTGGTTAGGGGGAAACCCCGCTAGCCCACGGTAGGTCGGCGCCGGATCTCGCCATCCAGCGGGGGAAGATCACCGCCATCTCCCGAGAAAAAAACATGCACTACACTAATGGGACTAATGACAGAGCAGTTGACGGGCCCGGAAACATGAAAAAATCAATCAATCAATCAACCAGCAGGACACGGATCTAAATGGCAGCCTTCCCACTAGAGAACTCGAACGCGCCACTGAACATGTTTTTACCTGTTGATTGCCTAACGGTCATTGGCGCCCACAGTGCGGACGGGTAAATTGCATTCCCTTCTCAGAGCAAATGTTTATATGTGAGCTTGTGAGGAGTGAATGTTGATGATGATGGATGACGATGTTAATAAACGGTCGATTATGGATATGATGAAGTTTAAATAATAAACATTGGGGCATGGTAGAATTGAACAACGCCACACCCACATGGTAAAATCATCCATGCCCTCTACAGATTATACCCGCAACCTTCGTCTCCGCCTACTGAATATCACTAACACATTTACTACCTACGGAACGCAGACGGCTGTGGCGGCTACCGTTGTGCTGTTTGGAATTCCACGAAGAGCAATATGTTAGCTTTGTGATTCTTTGAAATGTATCCCGTATCATTCATTCATATATGCTTAGAGGTGTGAGATTGCTATCCTACTGAAAGGCTGAAAACTATAATACAGTATTTATCGTAATAAAATAACTAATAAAATAAAATAAACCAATGTGGTTTCTGCAACTTAAAATAAAAATAATGAAAAAAATAAAAAAGAACTAACAAATTGAAGCATAATCTGTAGAATTCCTAGGCATTCTTGTTAGGGGGAGTAATGATGATAGTGTATAATTACAATAATATGCATTATAATCTTGTCACAATCATTTTAGAAACAAATTTTAAGTTACCTTGGTATCTTGAATGTGAAGGGGTAAAAAAATTAATATTTCGAAATCGCATGCTAATTTCCCGATACCATGAACATAAAAAGCTGGAAGGGAATACATCGAATTCATGATAACAAGGAATGAGAGTTATCGAGTTGTCACAGAGCTTGAATCACCAGGCTTCAAACCGATAGAGAAATGATAGAAATGACGGAAATGGCAAATAACATCTTTTTAGAACGAATATACATACGGTCTCCTTGCAATTGTACTAACAGTAGATTTGACATGAGGAACCGCCCTAAAGGATAATTTAAGGATTTTTTTAAGGGATAAAGGATTTCTTAAGCGAGCCGTGACCGTGAACATATCTTTAAATTCTGAATTGACATTCGCAAAGATTTTCTAAGTATGCACATGCAAAGAACGGCAACATTCGAGGTATTCTTATCTCAGCATGTCCACTCGAACCTTGGTTCTCAGTTAAGATGGCAATAGTTGCGAGAAAAGAAGTGTTAAATTGGGAATCTTTTGAGAGGATCTGCTCTTAAGTCTCTCAGGAGGTATGTTTGCTCGAGGCCCGGAGGCCAGTGGTCGTAAAGTTCTGTTTGCAAGTGCTTTGTCTGGGAAAGCCTCGCGTAGCAAGACAGCAAGTGTGCCCTCCTTTGGACCGCACCAGCAACTCTACATTGTTTGGACTGAAAGACATGACTCGAATATTCGAAATCTGCGATGATTCATTATTCAATGTAAGCCGCAGCATGGCGAACGAGTGGATTATTAGTCGGCTCTTAGATTAATAGAGTTATGTCAGATTAAATACCATATTGACACTGAATTGATGGTTTTATAATTTAATTTCTTAAATCGGGTAACTAGTAATATTTGCCTTTCAAATTCTCAATTCGAGATCGGCAAATTAAAAACCTTTTTGTTAAATTAAGGTCTGTCATCCTTCCACAGTATCCACCTGTGTAGTTACTCAAAAACAGTACTAAAAGAAGCAATATGGTTTAAGAAATGCAGTTATTTTCAATAATATCGTTTATTTAAAAAATCAACAAAATAACATAATAAATGCAAAAAAAGGAAACGACATTCTACTCAAATTAATGATCCTATCCAACTATCTGAAATCAATAACAATAAATCAGAAAATGAAGAAAAAATCCAAAACAGTTGGTGAATCTTACTAATTAAAAACTAAACCTGAAAGAAAATTAATAGTGTTTAGTACCCATTTATACAAAACATTTTCGTTGCATTACACTTAAATACTTCTTGTAAATGTCAGTTTATTTTGTCTTCTTTTTTAACTAAGATGGATATTGCGCTCAATACATTTTTAATAATAATAATAATAATAATTTATTAGTGCAAATGAGCGTGTGCTGAATGTTTGGTAAGTAAAAAAAGTACAAATGTGAAAATTAACTGAAACAATATATACAGATGTTTAAACAGACGTATATTTCCCAAATAAAAAAATAAAATAAAAACACGAATAAATAGTATGTGTAAAAGAATTGATAAAATATACCCATTTCCTCACTCCTGCATGTCCCTTCGGTCCGCAGTAGTTTATACATTAACGGAAAATAGATGTAGCACACTACTTTTGTTGGCGTTTCCTTATCCTCTAAAATGTCACTGCATACATTGAGCTCTTGAGAACTCTCCAACGCGTAACGTCGTCGACTGATAGATTTTTTTCGTGTTTCCGGGCGCGTCAACTGCTTCGGTCATTAGTCCCGTTAGTGTAGTGCATGTTTTTCTCGGGAGATAGCGGTGATCTTCCCCCGCTGGATGGCGAGATCCGGCACCGACCTACCGTCGGCTAGTGGGGTTTCCCCCTAACCAGGACTCTCCCATCAGCGGGGCACCGCCCCAGTCGGGACAAGCTCTAAGTTCCCGATCGGTCTCCCGGAATATGTGAGAGTGTGGTGCATGTTAGTATAAGTGTGTGTATGTAAGAGGAGAGGATAGGACAAGGAAGAGGAAGGAGAGATCGCGCGTGGTCCGTGGCCCGTTTGTTAGGGTACTGCTCCGGCATTCGCCTGGTGTTGATCGGAGAAACCACGGAAAACTACCGATCAGAGCAGCCGGCCGCTAGAATTCTCCTCCAGACAGCGACTGAATTGGACCTAGCTGAAAAGCTAGTGTCGAAAATCCCGCCGCTGTGGGGAGTGGGAACCTAGGACCTCCCGGACATCAGTTGATGCCCTGAGCTACCGCTCCCGGTATAACGTCGTCGATGCTCTTGGGAAGAGTCACTAGCACCTCTGCCGTAAAGTGTTCAGTCAACAAAGGCCCTATTTACAAAGCTGAATTTCCCTATATCTGTTCTTTGCCTTCTGCATTTTATTTTGTGTGAGTGGTCGCCCCTGCTTCAGTAAAATGGAATTTCAAGTCTTTCTCTGGTAGTTTTCCATGCCGGTTGCATTCTGTACGCCTTGACGAGGGCACACGTCGGGCCTTCTCCGAAATACCATTGATTCCCAATGGACATTCTCTCCATTGTTTCTATTCGCGAATTTAATTACTTTTTTATTTAACGTCGCATCAACATCTAGGTCATTAGCGACCACTGTTGGAGTTAACGATAGGGTAATTATGAAGATGAAACGATATGGTGATAAGGGGTAAAAGGACAAACACAAATAAGACCATGCCCGAGGCGGAACTCGAACCCGCGACCCTTCTGTCAGAGATCGCTTCGACACTACTGCCTTAGCGATCTCGGCCACCGGATCGGCAATCCATTTTTTCTGCACTGTGTTTAAGTTTAAATCTGACCCTCCCTCTCAGGATTCCAGCACGCTACTTTGTATCCATTAAGAGAAGAACCAAGGAAAATGTAAGCCTGACTATGCCTGTTTTAGTGAAAACTCTCCGGAATATGCATGTCAAACTGAAGGGTTTGAACACGTAATACCTATCAGCCGATATTTCCTGTCGTTCCGCTCCCTATCTTCTGTTCTGTTGGCGGCAGGTCCCAGGAATGTCTAATCCAGAATGTTAAGAGGGTGTCCAGTGCAATGTTTGTCTCGCTTCAGTCACTACCAGCACAAATTGGTGAACTTATTCGAAGTTGCAATGTCCTTCGTATAAATATTATGTCCACGAATATCCGTATCCCAAAGCTTATCGACTCTGATGCGCCCGAATCGTAGACAGGCGAGACCACAAGCGGTTGTTGATTTCATTATTTTACCGAATTACTTGCTGCCAAGAAATTACCACCACCATTCCCTACTGTTCGTCACAGTCACTTGTTTAATTACACGTATACGATTTGTTTTTAAAAAAGAGCGAAGAGGATTGGTAGGATAATTGATTTGTAGAGGTGAATTGAAACGTGTAATCGGAGATACAATGCCTTTTTGAGAATAAGATATAACTGATCCGTTCGAATGTCGTCAGTTAGTTTCGTAGTAAGAATTCTGTCGAGTAATATACTAAGGTACTTTACTGCTTTGTTAGATGGGAGCCAAGTATTATTTTATCTTTAATATACGTGAGGAGATTGATCATTTGGTATGCGGAGCGTGAAGATTTTGGCTTGGCTTTTTGTAGGATTTAATGGGATTTGCCAGTTTTTGGCCCACTCGGAAATCAGAGAGGTGATATTATTGGTGTGCTTATGTTGTCTCTTCATCACAGTAGAGGAATATATTACAGTATCATCAGCGAACAGAGATGTTTTCATTCAAGTGGAACAATGTTTCGATAAAAATGATAATTTAACTATGAAAAGAGTAGAATTTTCCGTACTTCTTTGGCACTCTTAATTTTTATTTTCTCTTTCTGTTTTGAAGAAATGGATGTGAAAGAATTGTATTTTCAGTATATTTTAAAAGTAAGTATTTGATCGTATGCATCGAGTGTTGTTGGCGCAGAGCTTTCACAGGACAAATTCCCCTGTGTGGAAATGCATATTGAAGTTACATCGCATCGAGATGATCAATCTCGAAATGTAAACTGTTGGTTTGTGCTCTCAGGGAGCTTGGGGAAATTTAATCGATTGAAGCGATTGCCGTTTGACATCGGTTGATGTCCAATGGCCTTCGTCATGACCGCCGATTATTCTTTCAATAAGCGTTGCTGATGAATCACGCACCGCTCAGTCGCACAGTGGGTGAGTGACTTGTGTCCGGAAAATCTGAGAAAGCGGACTAATGATCGACGGTTTACGTGGTGCAAGAGTCGCACGCGAGTGAACTATTGATTCATTATTACTAATGTGAAATTTATAATATAGTCCGGGAGGAAACGTCCTAAGTTCGAAAATAAGCTCTTACAACAATTTTAAGCATATTTTGTCTTATAAAGTACTTGGATATTCAAATGACTGAGCCGAATAAGCACTCAAAGTTAGTTTGAACAAATGCTTTCAAAAATTTGCATTGCATAAGCATAGATATGCTTCAGAAATATGTAAATTGTTTATTATTTACTAAAGAAATAAATATATTTGTCCCGAAGGAGAAATTAACCGAGAAATAAAAAAAATCATTTGAATTGTGTAAATTGGTTGCTTTTTTTAAATTTTTGGATATTTTTATTTCTGAACCAATATATTCCCTTCTTTTGTAAATAATAAACAATTTACGTGTTTCTGGAGTGTTTCTCTGCTTCTGCACTGCCAAGAAAGCGTATTTTTTTCAAACTAACTTTTGAGTGCTTATTGCGGCTCAGCCGTTCAGAACATATCCGAGAAGTTTATTAGTCAAAATATGCTTCAAATTGTCTTAAGAGTTTTTTTTCGAATTTTCGACATTTCCTCCCCGGGTACCCTGTGTGTGTATGTATGTGTGTGTGTGTGTGATTGATTGATTGATTTTTTTTGTTTCTGGGCCCGTCAACTGCTTTGGTCATTAGTCCTGTTAGTGTAGTGCATGCTTTTTTCTCTCGGGAGATGGCAGTGATCTTCCCCCGCTGGATGGCGAGATCCGGCGCCGACCTACCATCGGCTAGTGGGGTTTCCCCCTAACCAGGACTATCCTACCAGCGGAGCACCGCCCCAGCGGCCGGGACAAGCTCTAAGCTCCAGACCGGTCTCTCGGAATATGTGGTAGTGTAGTGCATGTTATTGTAAGTGCATGTTTAAGGAGTTAGGATAGGACAAGGAAGAAGGACAGATCGCGCGCGTTCCGTGACCCGTTTGGTAGGATACTGCTCCGGCATTCGCCTCGTGTTGATCGGAGAAACCACGGAAAACTACCCATCAGAGCAACCAGCCGCTAGAGTTCTCCTCCAGACCTCCTATTAATTGTTTCGTATGCGAATCTATATAAATATTAAAAGGAGAAATACGTTGTGGGTCACATTCATTTGAAAATCTGTATTTGTAGGAACGTAAAAGTGAGAAGGCGAACGTAAGAACGTTCATTCACATTACTCACAGTTTTGTTTCTCCGTATTCACTTGAAATTAGTTTATGGTCTTGCAAATTTATTTTTAAAAATATGTATTAGCCGGATAAAAATTGAAATGAAATATGCTGCGCGTTTCACTTGTTCAAATTAACTTCACTTGTTCACTTAATGATGTCAACATCAGTGTTGCCTCCGTCGTGAAAAAAATTATGGCGTATTGAGCGAAAAATGTCTTTGGGTACCGACCATTTAGGTGGCGTTGGTTTAATTCCCGGCATTATCACGAAGATGGCAGTACCAAAACACGCAAAAACACGTTTTTGGAAATTTCTTTGAATCTTCTGGCTGGATCTGAAAGCAAATTATCAGTTCCCCATCAGGAAACCGAGACGCGTCGAATGACACCTCGTATGTCTCAATTGGTGCTCAGGAAATGTTTTAGCCGTGAGTGACGGAACCGCACATCCGAACATACGCACACTCGGAGTTGCTGAAATATTATATAGGGATTTAGATAAGATTAAAGCTTAAAATCTGTACTTTAAAAACTTTGCATCGAACAATTGAACTATTTCACTGCAATCGGCTAAAATTGCGACGTGTGCCATCAACTGTTAACGACCCACAATTGAATCATGTCGTGTTCGAAACTTTCAAAATCCCACCTTAAAGTATTATCCAATTGAGTGATTAAAACTGATCATTAAACACGAAACCAAGTTTGTAATAAAATATACATTTCATTCAGACTTTGGCAAAGCTTTGGTCTTCGTTTCACGTCGTAATGAACGTCGGGATCGGAAACTCTTTGAGCGAAAGAAGGAAAGAGCCTAGAGGGGTTGAAAATTTTTCGCGATGAAGAGCAGAAGGGAGAATCATGTTTGTGCGTTTAGGGGCTGTACGCATCGCCTTGTCAAAGAGACCGACACAAGCTCGGGATGTGTGCGATATTTCGCCCGTTCCATTTTACGCGTCCGGGTCGAGCATCTGTGGTTAGAATCCGTCGGGTAAAACCGTCAACAGCGGAACGCGCTCGCTCCCTGACTTTCCCTCAGGATACTTATGCGCACTGGTGGGGGAGAGAGTGGACGTTCATTGCCCGCTCCTGGGCAGTGGCGTGTACTGCTTTCTTTCCCTGGGCTACCACTGACCTCATGCTTTTCATGAATATGTGTATATATTAGTAGTTATTTTGTGTGTATATATATATACACACACACACACACCATGAATCACATTTATTTTTTACAATTTCTCGTTATACGAACGACGATTAAAAGGTTTCTCTAATAAACTCTCACTTGTACATACACTCATTGTCAACAGACAACTTCCCGAAGTTGCTGTGACATTTTTTCAAAATGTATTACCAAATATCTGACAATAGTTAACTTTGACACTACCACTACTATTATGTTGCAATTTTAAAACTTAATAGATATATTAAGCGTGTTTTATGTATTTGTACACTCGCCACCAATCGTGTGTGTCGTGCAGAAAAGCGTAAATCTACTTTACTCTGTCCGTTTACTGCCCACTACCTCCAAACTGCTCCGAGCGTGTCAAGAAACCACTCAAGAAATCGACAATATGAGCCCTTGGCTGGCCCTTTCTTACCAGTAAGAGGGGGAGTGAGTCATGCAGTGAACGCACGCTGTGTGGATGCCGCTGGGTGCCAGCGGTTTCTTCGGCGTTGCCGCCTCTTCAGTGGAATGATGCGCCGACTTGCGACCGATTTAATACACATTTCAACACAACAGGTTATATGGAATATTGAAAAATGTATATCACTGAAAAAGTGGCCTATAATTATTTTTAATATAATATATTGTAGCGTCGTGTCGCTAAAACAGCGTGGGCACGTGGCGCGTGGTGGGCACCGGATGCGTAGACAAAAGCAGAAGCTTTGACGCACGCGTTTTTTTCTGACAGGGTGTGCGCATCGTTAGGGCGGAGGCAATGGTGGCGGCGGGCAGCGTCGCGAGGGCTATTTAAGGGTCGTGAGAACAATAGCTCTTCCTTCTTGAGATCCTGGCGGCAGCAGCAGCATAGGTCATCCGTGAGAGGTGCGAACGTGAACGCGGCGCAAGAAGCCGGCAGTTATTGTCGAAACTAGTGAGACATGTAGTCGGTCTCAGGGCAGGTGGTACTACGCACGGCGAAACATTGGGTAGTATGTTGCGGTGTGGTAGCCGTTGTAAATATCTCTTCTAGCAGTGGGGTCTATTTAGTTAATTAATTGTATAAAGTGCATTGGTTATTTGTGACTACGGTCTAAATTGTGAATAAACCTGCTGTTATTACAACCCACTCTCGTCTGTGTACTGATTACACCCGTATGACGCCACAATATCTTGCCAGATTTTTATTTTTCTACCGCCTGTAGTCTTGGTAGCCCGCACTACACGCCACTGCTCCTGGGAAAGCACGCTGTTTTCTCGCGTTCGAGATACTGATCCATTTTGCCCGCTCCATTTTCCGCGTTCGGTCGCTTACGAGCGTCTACCTGCAACTCACCACCTCTTGGTGCTCGGCGGGGTTGTTCGTGGTTGGTGTTCGTGGTTGGTGTTCGTGGTTGTTCGTGTCGTGAAGCGTAACGCGTGTATCCTAATGTCGAGTCCTCCTGCTCGATCGCGTGAATAGAAATTCATGACGGCGCTCCTGACAATGCAACACACACTCTCGGGATATGGGACAGTTTTAGCAGGTCCGTTTTACACTTGCGACCCAATACGAGCGCCTATGGCCACATCCCGGCAAGTTAAGCTGTCACGAACGGAACTCCCTATTTCCTCATTTCTGAAGGATACTTGTCTGTGGTTGTATCCTGATGTCTGTTTTTTAGCGTGCTGTTTTCAAAATAATGGCTGTTACTTCTTGTATATGAAAGAGTAAATGAAAAGGAATATTACATACTCGTGTACTCTTTGTTATTACTGCAGAAGATCTTTTATCACCATAAAATACATTTTTAAATCAAACTAGAAAAACATTTATTGGAAACAGATTACACTAACAGGTTACGAATGTTTTCAATCAGTTTTATGTACGGGCTTATGACGATGTAGTGACTTGGCTTCGGCTAAAAAATGAATGTCAAGAAAAATATTGCATTCTTTAATAAATCAGAAAATATTCTTCGCCCGCTTTTGGTGGTCTTTTGTGTGTACCTTTAGGTTCACTGATTTGTTTTATTTCGACAGAAAAAGTAAAATATATGCAACCAACGACGGAAAAGTATTATCAGCGCAAGTTTTCTTGAGATCGACAATTCCTACTCCACCATTTTACCACACTTAGCTGAATGAAACGATCAGACAAGCTTGGTTAGCAGCATTTGAAAACTATAACCGTATGGAGACGAAAACTAGTGCTGAGGGAACTATTGTGCCGACAAGAATTCCGCCCCGTTGTAGTGCTTTTGGACGACCATGACGGCGCAAAACACTCGCGACGTCACGTGCTGCTGCATCGTCACAAGTGTTGTTGGTTTTAAACAGTGAAGTGTACAGTGGAGTTGGAGTAACTCGCACGGTACACAGTGCTTTCAGTTGTATTAATGTTGACTTCGCTGATTTAACAGCAACCATTCGGAGTATTTTACGTTTGCCCGTCTAACTGACATCGTATTCGTGTTTTTGTCGTTCAAACAGTTAGCTCTGCTGTTGCTATGTCCCCTTTTGTTAAAATTATCGCATGCCACTGTGTTCTTCAGCGATATTTCTAGAGTTTCTGTTTTTACTGTCTCGGCTATTACATTCTTACGTGATAAAGAGAAAAGTTTTGTAATGCTGCAGCGGAAAGTGACGATTTTTCATTAGAAAAACTCGTATTTTGGTGCCTGATACCGGAAAGGTGGATAACATGTCCCAATATAGTATAATACTTTATATAGCATGTTGTTTTGTCAAAAACCATGCTTGGGGGAGGTCCTTGATACCGAAAATTTGGTTTATGGCGAGGTTGGTTCTCTCTGTCCGTCCGTCATTCGGTGGTCAACTCTGGCGCCTAAACTGTTCAGACGATTTTCTCCAAAATTGAGATTCCCCAAAATTGAGATATGATGGAAATCAAGGCTCTGCGAATTTGAAATTAGTATTTTGATTTTTGGGGGTATTTCAAGTAAGCTTAACAATTTTCAAAATTTTCTCAAAAATGGCTTTAAATTATGGATTCATTTTTGCCCCTTGCAGAGTTAAAACGATGCAGGTGCTATTTTCGTTGAACTCTATATTTTCCAAAATTCAAAAGTTCAAAATGTTTTCGACGTCTTCCTACAACCACAATATCGAAGATGTATATTTTTTCCTTAATGAAATGTGTTTTTCAAAGGCAGATATTTAAGGTCTTGTACAATTTTTCGAATATATGAGGTTTTCACGTAATATTTGTATGAAATATAGGCCATTAAAATAGACAATATCGTAAAATTTCATAAACTGCTCCAAATTTTTTCTTCACACGCTTTTCTCGGATTGACTAAAGAACGCTTTTAAAAATGGCATAGGTCCCTTTCGATGAGCTCTCTTTATTTTCGAAAATTGCAAATAATGCAAGAAAAAATGTGCTGTTTAGCAGCAGTAGCTTCAACATTTGCGAGTTTTAGCACCACGCGTAAGGTAGTAACGTTATGCACTAACAGACACGTGACAGACCTTGAAGTCATAACGTCTTACCTTAGGCCTAAGGTACGACCTTAAACCTTCATAAATAGTGCACGCCTATACGAGTCTCTGCGATCACCTTACAAGCGGTAAAATAGCCGCCTAAAAACAGGAAACGTTGGGGATTTTTCCATCTCTGACAAACCGATTCTCGTATGTGAGACAGATACAATTATTCTTTTCCAACTCCACAACGCTGGGAAGAATTAACAGGAAATATTGGAGAAGTGACAGGAAAGAAATTCGTCGAAAATATATCCTATGTTCTCAAGAACAGTCGATTCAAAATTCCAGAGTGCATACTCATCGCAGAGGGCAACAAAATATTAAACTCCGAACACAATGTACATTTATTATACTCTTTCTCGTATTGTGGTTGAAAAGTCTCATCCTAGCCTAGTCAATGATATACTATGCAAATTATTTGTTCAACGCTTGCAATGTTTATTTTGTTATAATGCATAACGCAAAGTCGAAATTGCTAAAACTCTACTGAACGTGGTTAATTATGACCGTATAAGTGTTAGTCACGTGATCAATAGAGTTAAGATGACTCCTTACGCCTGGCGCTAAAACTCCCTATTGCCTTCATTGTGTTTTGCCAATAGAACCCATTTTTAACTACATCAAGTTTGCCCGCTAATAGCATTAAGTATTCTAGTTTAATAAAGCACTTTTCATTACAAGTTTCCGATTACATTAAAGCATTTTGGACAGGCTCGATAATTTCTTATCACATATTTTAAAAACATTACTCAACTGGGGCGTTGCTTTCATTGTCACAGAACATTTATGATTCTATAAACTACAATACCTAATCGGTGAAAAAAAAATCCTGACAGAAAATATAGAGCGCAATATTTCATATTTTGCAAATATTTGGGTAAAAATATCAACGGATTAAATGTATTCTATTGTTTGAATGAAAGATATTAATCCGTGAATGCTTCACGAGCGAGCTTCGTGGTCAAGAATATTCTAAAACCGAAATCCTTAGATAATAATGGATAAACTTGCGTACATCTGTTACATATATGGTTAGAGTCCTTCTGGCTCTCAAAGAGAGGCAAATCAGGTGTCGTTCGACGCATTAAGGTTCTCTGGTGAGGAACTAAACATTTTGTGCTTATCAGTAGTACTAAGTACTACAGCTACTAAGCACTACAGTAGATACTAAGAAATGTCTCTTCAAAATGGTGCTTTTATTGATTGATTTGATCTTTTCGTGTTTCCGGGCGCGTCAACTGCTTTGGTCATTAGTCTCGTTAGTGTAGAGCATAATTTTTTCTCGGAAGATGCGCGATCATTCCCCGCTGAATGGGTGAGATCCGGCGCCGACCTACCGTCGGCTAGTGGGGTTTCCCCCGAACCAGGACTCTCCCACCAGCGGGGCACCGCCCCAGCAGGGACAAGCTGTAAGTTCCCGACCGATCTCTTGGAATATGTGGTAGTGTAGTGCATCTTAGTGTGAGTGTGTGTGTGTGTTCAAGGGGAGAGGATAGGACAAGGAAGAGGAAGGAGAGATCGCGCACGGTCCGTGGCCCGTTTGTTAGGGCACTGCTCTGGCATTCGCCTGGTGTTGATCGGAGAAACCACGGAAAACTACTGGTCAGAGCAACCAGTCGCTAGAATTCTCCTCCAGACAGCCACTGCAATCGACCTAGCTGAAAAGCTAGTGTCGAAAATCGTGCAGCCGTGGGGTGCGGGAATCTAGGACCTCCCGGTCAGAGACGCTGCAGTGTCATTAGTTGATTCACTGAGCTACCGCTCCCGGTGGTGCTTTTATGCAGCTGAACTGCGTTTAGAGTGACTTGCGGCACCCAGAGGTGTGCAACCATTTATTCCATCCTTCTCGACAAGACAAATAGATTGCACAATTCTTAGCCGATTCCATCTTGGTCATTCTTCAAGAATTCTTTAAAACCACGGTTTTTTATAGTTTCAGAGAATCTCCTGGAACATTTTTGAAAGGGTGTGAATTATTGTACTCGTTCATGAATCTACGATTGACTATAATTAAGTTAAATGTGATTAAACCTAATTGTGTAATGAAACAATTATTTAAACAAGAATTTTTATCGACACTTTTTTCTTGTAACTTTCTATGCTCGAAATGGTACGAGCTGGGCATCTGTAATATGTTCATTTTTTTCTCGCCCTTACTTCGTAAGACGACGAAGTTTTTTAATCGTGCACCAGAAAACGGAAACATTTTCGACACAGAAGCTATTGCCGAGCGACGAACTGCCTGGTAACGAAGAAGTGGATAAACCTTGTTCGTATATGTAGTAAAATACTTTCTCTAACACATTGTGTAGTCGGAATTGATATTTTGTGGACCCTCGATACTGAATAATCTATTGATGGCAAAACACTCTTGGGTTCCGTCTGTCATTCTGCGTGTCCCGTCCGGCAGTCCTTCAATTTGACTGTCCTTGTGTTGGTCCGTCTGGGGTCAAGCCCTTCAGCCAATTCTCTCCAAATTATATTCCTCGATCGATTTAAATGAGTTCGAGGCACCTTTTAGTTGAAACGGATATTTTGATTTTTTGGGGGGTACTTTAAATGAAGTTCAAATTTTAAATCACTCAACGATTTTAGAACAGAAGCAATCATGAAAGCCGAAAAAATGTCGTATTTTTTACAGTCTAACACGAGAATCACAAAGAAATGCAAATCGCCGCGTATTTGCGCATTTCGGAATTCTATAGTTTCATCAACGCATGTGCATCAATATTTGTGCCGATGTTCTGTAAAAAGAAGTTTCTCACATTGCCGAAAATTAAGAACGTCAAACAGTAGAAGCAAAGTGTAGCTCTCATTCGTACTAATTTTCTTTATAATGAAACCACCAAACCCTATTGCAAAATTACCATAAATTTTTACATTCTGGAAAAATGTACCTGGGATTAACCAGTTATAATCAATTATTTATGTTCAGTGATTAGCTTCATAATGGAGAAGGAGGGAGGCAATTCTCTAGGTTCTTCACTGAAATCAAGTGCTTAATCGTACTTTAGAACGACTCTTGTCGGCGCCGGAAATGCAGGATAAGGCGGTGGCTTTGATACCCCCCATCTTCTCAGATCAAACATTATTATTTGTATAGTTTCATAATAAAATTATAGATCGCTTAGTGGCATAAACGATTCAAAATTGAAAATATGGCAGAGACCCCTCTGTTGGCCGTGTTTGCTGAGAAGAAAACAAAGCAAAGACGGAAAGCGCGCGATCTCGGGATATCGGCGGTCGCGTGGCCAGTGAACCCAGACAAACAGCTGCGGTCACTCTCTGGAACGAGGTTTTTGCAGAAGCGGAGGCGTCATCGTGACACTGTGGCTTCCCTGACATTCGAGGAACACGCTCGCAGGCGCTAGGCTGGGGTGGAAAGTATGAATGAAGTAGTACAATGGAATTTTTAGATCTATGTATTCCATTGGCGTCGTCAGGAAAATACACTTTAAAGTAAATACTTCCTTTCCTCATTAAAGTACGTCATTCGGGTTGGACGTACTCTAAGAGGTCTAAGTGGACGTACGTAGCCGAATGACGTACTTTAATTAGGAAAGGGAAAGCATTTACTATAAAGTGTATTTTCCCGCCGACGCCAATGGAATATATAGATAAAAAATTTTGAGTTTTGAAAATTTTCGTGAAATTGAAGTTGGTGGATGCAAGAAAGGCGGTTAGACTGTAGAGTCAAAGGGAAGAAAAAACAAGTCGCAATGCAATGAGAGCGAATAATGAAAAAACTGAAGGAATGAATAATGAAATTATTGTCCACATTGTAATATTTTATTATTGTGTAAGATAATTTCATTTTCTATTTCTTCAACGCGAGATTCCACAAGATTTCCGTTAAAACCATCGTGGAGATGGATTGCGGGGGACATATTTTAGTACATTCGCATGTATATACTACGTAAAATATTGTATTGAAAATATTGTGAAATTACAGAGAAAATGCCCATAATGGTAATAAACATTCTGGTGCTCATTTATTGAATGATTAACTACAGAGCGGTAGGAAAAACACCTGTGGAAGCTAGTGGCTTGTCAAGAGTCTAGTGTATTCCAAAGAAATGTGTATCTCAACTTTGTTCTAGTACCGGCAGAGTTAGCTCAGAACCAGCATTGCCGCCAACTCTGCAGCGAGTCGGTCCTAGGGTTCGAGTACCGCCTCTGGCGGATTTTCAACTCTAGCATTTATATATCTAAGCCATTCAGCCGCAGTAAGCAGAACTATAGCGACCGACTGATCTGATCGGTAGTTTGCCCTGGTTTCTCCGATCAACACCAGGCTTTTGGTGGAGCAGTACGTGAACAAACGGGCCACGGGCCGCGGGCGATTTTCATTGTCCTGTCCTCACCCCTTACACATGCAGATGCACGCATGGGCACTAATCTACCCTAGTTTAGTTTAGTTTAGTTAATGCCTTATTTTACGTGGCGAGACTCGGGCCATCAGGCCCGTTCTTCCGTCTAACCACGCAAATTTCGTTACGCTCCTTTCACCACCTAGCAGAGAAAGGAGGTATTACCTTGGGCGACGAAACTGGCGGATCTCAATTTTGCTCAGAGGCGTCTTTTAGGCTTGAGGATCTTTTACGTGCAGTAAATCTACTACATGGGACAGCCGGCTTTACTTCCCCTCCGAAGGAAGGCGTACGAGGGATTTTTTCGCCCTTAAAAATCCACGGCTTCGATCAGGATTGGACTCGCAAACTCGGGTACAACAGTCCGGTACGCTGGCCGTTATACCACAGAACCCAAGATCCGGGAGAGCATTTGAGAGCTTAGAGGTTGTCCCGGCTGGAGCGATGTCCCCCCGGAGGAGATACTTGGGGCAGAAGTGCTCACAGGTGTACTTGGAGGTCGAAATCGGAAACTTCGGATTGCGCCATTGATTATACATAATTAATTAGAAATTTGCTAAGCTACCTAAGCCGGGCGCGAATGCTCGCTTATGTTGTGGTTTTCATTCTGAAGCGAAGGAGAGGGAAAAATTGAATATCAAGTGGCAGGCGATTTTTTCAGAGCAATTAAAAGCCACTGTAATCAGTGTTTGTAGCATGCAGTATTTAATAAGTGATTGCAAAAGACCTTTTAAAGGCTAACCTTGTGTAATCTCGCATTCTTTTATTTTATCGTCTTTTGTTCAGGCATAACCTTTCTCAGTGCTGTCCACTAAAATGGCCAGAAATATAGTATCCGTTTAGAGTTACAGCCATTTAACCAAAGTGTCTTTTCACAGTGGGTTGTTTGAACATTCCTAACTTATTCACGGTTTGTTCTCTATGCTTGTAACTAAAAAGTACATAACATATGTCGGTGGTAGCGCTGAGGAGGACGATTGCTTTCAATAATATGTATTGAATAAGATCACGGACTGAATACACATTTAAGCAAACCTTTCGTGTGCTATCGACAATCGAGCAAAACAACTAGACACTAATTTATTCGTCCTTTCACTAAGATCGCTTCCGCTTACCTTTTATTATATCGTAAAAAGTTTGTTCATTATTTTCCCTTGAAGATAAAAAAAACGCACTTCTCAATTCACTACTATTTACTGCTTCTTCATTGGTACGAGAAACTAGAGAGACAGCTTCCGATTTATTTTCCGCCAATTAATTGAATTTCGTTCGACTAATATCACTGACAACGATTTGGACAGTTGTAGTGAATACATAAAAAAACATAAATCAAGAAACAAACTGACATTATAAAAAGAACAGAATTACATAATAATTATTGTATTATCAGATTATGCATGCATTTCGTAATCATTTTATAGTAAGCCTAGTAATTTCATGTGTACGTAGGTTTGACAGCGTGGTTTCGAAACCGAGGTAACGCACGTGTCTTCGAGCAATGACATGCGCTAATGTTACGCATGCTGCAACTAGCCTCTACCCAACAAGACAAAGAAATGGAGGGAAGATAACAATATGCCTGAAAAAAACAACAAAAAACAAATTGCATTGGGAAAGAAAGGAAAACGAAAGTGAACACGAACCTCTTATAGCTTCACTTCAATATTTATTTTTTCTTATTTCTCTTGTAGATGATGATAACAATAACAATAATAGTACAATAATATAATAGTATAATAATAATAATAATAATAGTATATAATAATATAATAATAGTATAATAATAATAGTAATAATCTATTAATAATAGTATAATAATAATAAATATAATGTAATGATGATGATTTGTGAATGAAGGAATGAAAACCTATTTCAGCATCTAGTTATTCACTTCTTAACCCCCAAAGGCGAGAGCGGTGAATGGATTTGTCCGTGCGCCCGTCCTGGGGTTATATTACCCATTCTCCCCGCGGGCTGTTCGATGGTGCGGGCGGTGGCGTTGCGGACGCGTGTTGCGTTCTGAGGCGGCAGGTGGCATGCGAGCACCAGGGGACCGCTGGCCCCTTATCGCAAGCCCCAGTCCGCGTCAAGGTTATCGCAGCCACCGCCGCAACCGTAGAAAAATGATTGCTCTATGAAAAAAAGAAATTGCTCTAAGCCGGAACCGATGCCTCCTCCGCCTTCACCGTTACCGCTGCCTTCTCCGCATCTTCGCTTCCGTTACATCCTTCCCTTCTTTCCCTTTCTATTCCCTTCCTCGCGCTTCTTTTGCAATCCTATAGTTGCCACCTGTAGTTGTACATAAAATAATAATAATAATAATATTTATTATTATTATTATTATTATTATTATTATTCAACTTGTTTTAAGAGATAATTACATTGTTGTTTCTTGGAATTCTAACCATCGATAGATAAATAGTTGTGATGATTAGCAATACTGAATTTATAATTTATTATTTGTCTATTTCGACATAGTATTTTTTACGTGTGGCGTGTTTTTTTAAAATATTCTTATTTTTTTAACATTTCAATATAAGTTTTTGTGAACATAAAATAAAAAAACCTACTTTAAATTATACAATAAGTGAAGTTTACGAGATACAAAATATATATTTACATAAATGAATTTATATTTATTTATACAGCAAAAAGTTTTTATTGCAATATTTCAGTTAACTTGTTTCTATCATTATCATGTTTTAAAATCCAAATCTTTATCTTGTGTTTGAAAATATTTAAGGATTTACCATTTTTCAGAGCTAATGGTAATTGATTATATATTTGAGGCCCAATGAATACCAAGGTTCTTGATATTAGAGATTTATGAATTTTGGACTTTTTAATTTGATTAGTGAGTAAAGAATTAGTAAGTAAAGAATTATACCTCTTTAGTCTATGGTTGTACACGAGTCACCAGTAGTTCACACGATCCGCTGCATTTTTTTCGCGGTTTTGAACCGCCACATGTCAGCCTGCCTGCTATCTTAATCGTTCTGGAGCGTGGTGGATAATTTTAGGTCAGGAAAAGTGTCCACAGCCCAAAACGATTCAGCAAATAACATGCCCTTGACCACTCCATGCTTGTGTGAACAGGGACTGGGCTGCCGATGCGTTATTTACAACAAATTATTTACATTCTGCATAGTTGAATAGGTGAAGCTACTGTGATAGTAATGTACTCCGCCTTTGCTTTGTGTAACGTGCGACAGGATGGTGCTGAAACAGCCTTCCAACTCGGTATCACCACCACCCGACCAGGAATTATTTCAATCACTATTGGATCAGAAAAGATCTGTAAAAGAGGAAAACTTGCATTCTTCCTAGGAAATAATTCTTCATTCAATATTATTTTTAACAAATTTTTAATAAAAATTTCAACAGACCTAAAAATTATATATTAAGCTTATTTAACACCAATAATGCATATATATGAAGGATTTCTTACATGAACCAAACTAGTTCAAATTTCGAAATTTTTCAAGAGGCACCAAAAACGTCGTAGCCTAGAGACGTTCATAGTAATAAATTTACGTTCTTCCTTGCGTTATATCTTTCAATGTGTTTGGCTTTTGCCGAAAGGAAATGCCCCAGCAGATAGCGCCAGATGTTGGGAATAACTTGGTGAAATATCTCATAATATGGAATTTTGAACTTTTTTGGCACTTGCCACCTCAAATGTATTTCATAGTATATATTCATATTATTCAACGTTACATTGAACAAAAATACCATAATACAGTCGACTCCGGTTATAGTGAACTTCTGGAGACTCACATGTTTGATTCACTATATCAGAGGTTCACTATATCCGATTATGTCAAAATTAAGTGAATTTCTCCACAATGATTGATTTTATTAATAGAGATGTTCAGCAACATTCATTAACAGTACGAATTGAAAATGTCAATATTTAAATTGTCCTTAAAAAATCAATTATTTTTAATTGTTTACTTCGCACATTTTTCATTTGTAATTTCTCTAGATCCTTCTCCAGCCCGAGTTCTTGCTCTCTCCATACTTGATTCTGCATTGTTTTCTATTTCTAAGTATCGTAATGCATTCTTGACACCTTCCAATGACAATTCCACTGTTAGAACACCTTTCGACTCTCCGAACTTTTACTCTTCTAATATCCTAGATCCAATTAACTTCCAGAACGTTGATTTCGTACGTTCACTTTAGCCGAAGTCAGGTTACTTAACCGAATTTTCTTTGTTTATAATGTAAAAGGACAAGTGACTTAAGTTCACTATAACCGAGGGTTCACTATCAACCGGAGTCGACTGTATACACTTATACACTCGTACCATTTCGAGTCAAACTTGACGAAATTCATATCAGTTACATAATAAGAAATTCTAGATCCATTCATGACCTACAATAACAACTATCGGCACTTTTACATGGGGTTTTAATAATCCGTGTCTTCTCGTATTGCAATGAGATGACTTACGATACTTAATTCGTAGAGAGCTTTTTAGACAAGCATTCCTAAAAGCGGTTACTTCTGGGGCATTCCATGTGAAATCGAACACCATTTTGAACTTGACTTCTCAGATGTCGTAATTTTTTTCGTCAAATATCAAATTAATGAGACCGTACTTTTTTGTTTGTCATTGTGCATATAATCCCAGGGTTACGATTTTTTAAAAGTTGAGCAAAACAGCGACTTCTGGCGCATCGATATTTTGAATTTGCAGTAACTTGGAAAGTCTTCATGGTAGAAGCACAAACTATATCACATTTTAAATATAATTAAATACGCTTTTATGTAATGTTCTGCAGCTTCAAAAATAAATTTCAAAATTTGTTTTTAAATTATTTTTGAAAACAATATATGAACGCAAATTTGGAAATGTTAACCAGAATATAATTCATTTTTCCACACAACAAATAAAAGTGCAAAAAATTCCCTTTTTGTGACATTTTTCAAGATAGAGAAACAATGGTGCACGTGACAATGTCGCACCAATATATTTGCTACTCACCTAGTACGTACGTACCTACCTCGGCAAATAGGTGCTGGGCATACGGAAGTGATGTTTGTAGTATTTTATACACAATTTAATTCACGCTACAACTTACTAAAGACACACAAGCACCAGTTTTGATCACGACAGATATCATATCTTCATATTTTGAAAACGGGTTTGCAATTATGGTTCTTTTTGAATATGGTAGAAATACGTGAAATTATTGTGTGCCAGGTATTCTTCGTGCAGTTGAATTTCTAGAGTCAAGTACTTTCTGCTATGCTGCATAAACCTTTGTGGTAAAAAATTTGTTTTAATATTCAGGATGATTTTCGACCTCGTGTAAAGGGTTTACGAGGAGTATTTATTGGCTCTGTGAGACTGAAGACTGCCCCATGTTGTCAAACGCTTGATCGTTCCCCGAACTCCATCACAGGGTCCTTTCCAGGCCGATGTTGAAAACAGTGCTATTCTGCATGCACTCTGAAGCCGTATTTATGATGACAAATTTATAAAGTCCTTTCTGTTTCTATGATAACTTGCACCATCGGATAAGTACCTTATATTGTTCATGACATTTAATTTTTCTTTCATAAAATCTATTAAATGATTGGAATAAATGAAAGGCTGTGGTACAGTATTTTAAATATTCCGAAATAGCAACGAAATTGGTGTGCTTACTTCCTGTGCTCTCTTTATAATACATGAAAAAGGGGATGTCCTGTAACTTGTTCGTTATTGCAGTGAACACTTTGAATTGCGTCTTGAATTACAAATGAATAAATTAAAAAAAATAACACTATTGAATTCCCTTTTTTTTCAAATGGAAATTGGGTCACTGTCACGTTCTATCGATGTGCCTTGAACAGACGAATTTGCGCTTCTTCTGCCTTATTCCTCTCGGTCACTAGATACATTTCTGATTGATGAAATTTTCGAAATTTGCAACCCTTAAGAATCACATACTTTTAAATGCGAGGTCAAGTTACTAACAGATCTGTTTACATCGCTGGAATCCCTTGCCTCAAAGTTTTGACACATTTTCTCCAATATTTTCTAAATTAAAAGGATTGAAAAAAACAACATCGGAGCATATTACTTTGTCACTCACTTTTTACTTTTATAAAACACTAATATCAGTGTTCACGTTTACACGTCTAACCTTTTCCGTCCACCACACTTCCAAAGTTGGGACACGCATCTGCACGCAACCTTGAAGTAACACGCAACGGCGGCTGAGCGAGTCATCTGCCCTGCAACAAAGAATTTACTCTTTGGAAATGAAACTGCCAACAGTTCACCCTGCTTCACATACTTTCTAGTCCCTGTAAGATCGTTTACAAAACTCTAGCAAGTGTGTCCCTGGGGGCGAGCTTCCAAAATAGCTAGAAAGGCGATCCTTTCACAGTGTGTCGAATGCGCTCCAGAACACACACAATATTTTCATCACAGCCATTGGTTTCTCCATCCTAAATTATTTTCATATGTGTAGAGCATTTAAAATAGATTATCAGATATAAATTGCCAGCGAAAAATCTTGTGGGCTACTATATGAAAAATAAAGTTCAATGTATTTCATAATTATGACTCTATATCGTATTAATAAAAAATATTAATTAGTTTAAAAAAACAGAATTTTATTATCTTTTCAGTGAAATTATGTTTTAGATTCTCAACTTAATAGAATTTATTTTAAGAAAATTGGCAACATACGCTGCAAATGATGTTTTCCCGCCAAATTTAAAAAAAATCATAATATCGGAGAATATGACATTTGATGATTTACAAAAAACCACGGGTCTCCTCATTTTGTCAGTATAATATGTAAAACAAAATACCAAGAATATTAAAAATGGCGAGTTTAAATTTTCTTCAAAAGTGTTCGATTTGGCATGGAATGCCCTTTCTACGACATACTCAGCGTGCTAAAAGTTCATTTTTTAGCGTTTTAAGGGAGACAATGTTCAATTGTTCATGCAAGGTGAGACGACGTTCAACTGCGCACGCAACAAAGAAAACAAAATAAGATTAGTTAAGATCAGTTGATCGGAGAAACATGATACTCAATTAGGCGATTTGTATTCTTGATTTAAAACGAAGTAGACATTAATGCTGTCTAAAAACTAATGTAAGACGTGTGGTAAAATTGATTTAATTTTGCTCGTTGAACTGCACCACTCGGCCTGTCGTGTCTCGAATATATATTCGAAAACAGAGCCCCATTTCATTTTCACGTATCATATATAACTATTATTTTTTCATTTACACGTTGGTAATGAATGCTTAGCACCCGAGAGTTAAATATGAATTAATTTACAATTCAGAAAGTTAAGCCTTTGAGACAACCATCAATAGGCGAGGGGGTTGAAATCTTGAACCTTGTGAAGTTGAGTTTTCATTTGCTTTCTGAACGATTATCTAGCGCTTTTCGCGCTTACTTTTGAGTCATTTTCATTCACAGCCTTCTTTAGCTTTCTCTTTCCTTCTCTGCTTCCACAAATTCAGGAGGCCGACTCTTCGACAAATGCCGACTTGCAGCGTTTACTGTTCCAATGTTTTTCGGAGCTGATGTGCTTACTAAACGAATGCATGTCCTGCGAAGTGTTTATTCATCCCCTGCGTGGGAGGCAGGCCTCCGCGGCGATTATCATTCACAATCCGTCTTGTCATGCGACGCGGGAATTTCAACGTTGGGCGTCCGGAGTTTGCATTATCATGGACGATGGCACAGGTGCTTAATTTGGGCGTGTACCTCCATCAATAATTCAAATCCAGGTAAAAGAGTTTTGCTCTCCTTTGATTTAATTTTGTTATATACAGTATTATTTTTCAGAGACGCCACTGACGATCTTTGCCAGTGTGTAGTAGTACGTGCTCAAGCACATTTTATGCAAATATATTCATAAGGTGTGGTCTCCGTTGTTGATAAATACATACTTCAGAAACCCACATGAAACAGTAGGAGATCTTTTCCTTAAAATGATGTGTAATGATGTGTAGTCAGTAATACTACAGTGTTATTATCAAACATGTTCTCGGAAACTCCTTTTTATTCCCTAATTTGAATGGAATGACTTTGAGAAAGTAAATGTTGAAATTCCATTTATTGATTACTTCCAATTACTTCGTTTGCCGATCGTTATGACCACATCATCAGGTAATCAGTGTTGTTGGATGGGTTAAAGCGCACATTGACATGTTATGTCTGAACAAAAAATATACAGTTATAAATTGGAGACTTTATTAATAAGTGCAGTTCGCTTTAAGGTCTTAAAAACAGTAAACTGTACACAAATTGAAATGTTGCAAATAGCATAGTTTCAGAATGAAATAATTGCTACATTAAAATAATTATAATTCAAAGCATTAAGATGTCCCTGGTGCCTTCTACCAGTTCATATCAAAATCCATAAAATTGTACGGATGAATGGAGTGCGTGAAAACCAATTTGAGCTCAGTGGTTGCAATGACACCAGCGAATGTGTAAAGCCCAAGGTTATGGAAATAGTGATGTAGTGCCAATTTCCGTATCACTTGTGAAATGCCAACGTAGAGGACTCATAATGTGAGGTTATGAATACATACGTAGAGGCTCTACCTTAAAATGAACTATTGAATTGTTCAAAGTATTTGCTTATGATTGCATCAATGTTCTATGACATGGAGATAATATTTGTTGATTTTAAAATAGTAATAAAATAATGATAATAAAATAATAATGATGATGATAATAATACAATAATAATTTATTATTATATAATATATAATAATATATTATATATTACATTATTATATATTATATAATATAATACTATTAATTTAATTATTATTATTATTGAATTAGAACTAACCATGTAAATACGAAGTAAATAAACCGGATAAATTAATTTTGAACACTTGTGAAATCATTTGCATATAATCCGTGGATTTATCGACAATTCCCTAAGCATTCGTGGTTTTACTAATGATAGTGTTGTCCCATATGATTGTGGTGGTATGAAATTTATATCTGTGCTATTCAAAATAGTTTGAACTTATTTATGGACGTCGGAAAAGTGGAGTTGAGTCTGTATTCTTGAAGGCGTGTGTAACGTGGCTGGGTTCCGCTTCCGTTCCTTTGCAGATGGCAGGAAGAACTCCAGTCAATCTATCCACATAAGAGTTGACCGGATGTGTGAACCTTGCCTCTGTCGCTTCCTTTCTGTTCACCGACGCAGATGGAGGCAAGGCCTTGGAAGTGGAAGGAAGTGATGGCTGAAAACGTCGTCTTCTGTACTTACAGACTGACCTCCATGTATCGAACTTACAGAAATTCTCTATAAATCGAATATTTTTTCTGTCCCTTGAAAATTCCGTGTAAAATCTTTTCTATGCATCGAAAATGATTTTTATATGTCGAACTTTTTTTTTTTAAAAAAAACCCATACTATAAAATGTAGTTTTAAAAATTAGTATTGTTTAATTTGGAAGGCGAGTTTTACTACAGCGGAAAAATATAATTTCCTTCTGGATTTTTGTATAATTGAATAAATGTTTATTCGCTTCCTAGTACGTGCTCTTCCCAGCTTTCTCATGAAGGTAATTCACTCCTGATATCGCTCCCCGTGGGAACTTGTCAGTCGTGGGAATGCATTCGCCGAAGCGATCTGGAGGTCAGTTACATGCCCCTTTGCCCTATGACTCTGCCCTACGATGTTAGTTTGTCAGTTCACAGCAGGTTAAGTTTGCTTTTACGCACTTAAAAAGTGTGTTCGAAATGTCGAAACAAAAATCTCTTAAGGTTACGGAAAAATCAATTCTAATTTAATGTACCTATTCATAAAGGTGTGGTACGAATGATTAAAACATTTGTTAATTATTTAATGTTGAAATCTTTCATTTTACCCGTTTTTTCAGAATCATTTTATTAGCATTTGCTAACATTTCATAATTACTGTATGTATATCCAAATTTCTATATATCGAATATTATTGAATGATTCGATTTTCGGAGATCCGACTTATTTCACAGGGTTTGACACAGACCTCAGACAAATTGAAGCCTCCTGACACAATACTGCATGAACTTCGATTTTATGATAATGGCAGCTGTTGAAGTTCATGTATAATTTTATATATATATATATATATATATATATATATACACGTATACCAAATTTAAAGGTAATGAAGACAGTAATTGTTTTTATCGGGTGTACTTCGCATGCTAGTAGTAGAGGAGGGGGGGGGCCTTTGCGATAAATCATTAACGAAGCAAACGTTACTTTCGATCTCAGCATGTCAGAAACATACACTCACATGCCAAAAATGGTCTCGTCTGCTTAATTTTCAGACTTCCTCAGAGCTAACTTTCTCAGAATAAAGGTTATTGTCTATCTCAGCACGTCAAAAACATTTTCCCACATACCAAAAAAGCTCCCAAACGTTCCTCAGAGATATAAAGTGTCTAATTCTTAATGTATGAAAACATATGGTAAATAAACACACCATGAAAAGTATAATTAAAACTGTCTTCTATTTGGATTAATAAAATATCTATGAAAACCTTAAGCATATTGTTTAATGTTTCCCCATAGCACGTCATACGCAGTTTTTAACTGTTTTTTTGACGTAAAATAAAAAATAAATAAATAAATAAATAAATAATGGACATAACATGATGAGACTTGCAAATCTACGTGTTTTCAACGCAAATCAGACCTGCGCCATTCGTTAACGTTCGCTTAACGTTTTTCACACTATCCAACACAATAATAAAAAACGATTGACCCATTTTTTTGAAAATTTGGAAAATGTCTCAGGGAATTCGTGTGAAGTGCGTGGTTAGGCGGAAGAGCGGGCCTGATGGCCCGAGTCTCGCCACGTAAAATAAGGCATTCACTAACAAACAAACAAACTAACTAACTAAAGTACTCCCCAAAGTTAAAATATGGGTTTCAAATTCAAGGCCCTCTGCCAACAACCAGATCGATTGACGAATATCAATTTTGGACGAAATCGGCGGAACGGTTTAACCGCTAGTGTTGTTTAGACGGACGGACAGACGGACTGACGTTTTGCCGTAATTAGATTTTTCGGCATCAAGGACCCACAAAACATAGTTTCTGGTTACACCACAGGATTTTTTTAAATGCAGCAACTGGATGTTTTTTGTAGGATTGAATGTAGCAACTGGCAACACTTTTTCGTTACCAGGATCCTGGAATAAGAGGTTTTCTGTCGAAAATTTGCCGTTATTTCACGCGGCATTACATAACTTTTTCTCTTCCCCGCAGCAAGAAAGTAAAAATGAAATTGTAAATGAATACTGGACTTGAAAATATTGCGGGGCGGGACGCGTCACTCACGTCCACCAGCGATGCTTGTCTAGCAGCATCATCATAGAACGTGATTTCACTTGAAAAAGGCATTAACAAAATGTATAGCACACAAGGAAGTCCTATCCGCAGTTGCATCTCGCTGGCGAGATTGCTTGCAACAGAAATTATGTCGATAGCTCAAGCTTCAGCTAGAATACGTACCAGATTGAGTTCTCACTCAGCAATCTTAAAAGATGGTGGGAGTGTTCTTATCTCTTATTTCCCAGTGATCTGGTTACTACCAACATAAATGCAATTTTTATTAGGAGGCGCTTTTTCGGCTCAGTGGGAGACTTTCCTAGTGCATTGCAGTACAATTCACTCAAAGAATACACAAAACTCCCCGAAAGAAAATTAAAGGAAGAACAGAAAGTTAAGAGATGGTGCATACTTGAGCATTTAAAGGAAAAAAAGGCGGATAAATGAAAAAAACGAAGCGACTTAACAGAATAAATTAAATCCAAAATAATGAGCCAAAGCTCACATAGATAATGTAACATCAAAAAACTTTAATTTTAATTATATAATTGTTCAGCACTAAAGTTGTTCAGCAGTATGGGTAAACAACGTAAAACAAACAAAATGACAAAAGGCAACAACGTAAAAACGAGATAAAAATGCATATATAAAACAAAAGAATATTGAACTATGTTAATAATTGTTTTTAAATATAAATATGTAATAAATGCAAAAAATCGGCTAAATGTAATCTGACGTTCAGCAAAAGAAGTGTTATTGTTTCACACTTCAGAGGGGTGGAGGTATGTTGTGATAAAGAAAGTTAGCTCTTTCTCTAATTAATGTTCTTCCACAGCTATACAAGTTTGTTAATTTTGGCAGTTAAACTTCTTTTCTTCATTAGCATAAAAAATAAATATGACTGTAGTTACTTGTCGTGACGGATAATGAGAAGTGTAGTCCATCTCAGAAGCTCTTTGTAGTGTGTTCCCTGTTGTTTGAAGACTAGGCGAGTATGTCTTGGAGGCTTGAGTGCTGTCATGGCGGTAAAAATGGCCACGCGGTCGCGTGACAGTGATCGAGGTCAGTAGTCGTTAGAACTTGCCTTTGATGGGCCTTCAATACCGTCCGCATTAGTCGCGTCCTACGAGGGGCACGCTAAGTCTCCGAGCAAACGAGAGCCCCGCGGTGTCGTTGAGCTTTTGTTTGCTGAACGAAACCGCTGATGTTTGACAGTGATGGGAAGATGACGTCTGCGAGACTAGGTTAAATGAATTCTTCTCCTTCTTTAATGAAGTTTGGAAATCGAAGGCCTGTTCTGGGAGACATTAAAGACACATTGGGAAGAAAAGGGATTGCCGACTGTGTTACGAAATTGTTTATGGCTGAAGGGTCGAGAATTTGAAAAAGGGGTTCGTCTAATGCACAAAAAGTGACTCATTTGAAGACAATTTGATAGAATAGACAAAAAGTGTCTTAAAAATTCCCATTTACTTGGGGGGGGATACAAATACTTGCTTAATCATTTTATTTGTATACCGATTTGTTATTATTCTACTGATATTACATTTTTAATCCAATCAATCGAAAGGAGGAGAGACTCGTAATGTGAATATACACTAGAGGGGGTATAAGATTTTTGTTACAAAATTGAATGAAGAAAAAGATAGGTGAAAAATAACGAATTTTGTAGGCCTTTGTAGAACGTCCCCTTCAAGCCTCCGAATGCTCTATCCACCGCTTGCTCTGCCCACTCACCCCTCTGTAACAGTGACCTCAATCTAATGGAGCCGATTTCGATTACGCCGTTGGTTCCATCGTGTTCACATGTGGGAATAATTTTCAATGGTATTTTTGGTTGTCTTCCATCACGCCATCAACATAGCTTCGCCTCTATCGCCTCCGTATTGTTGCTTTTTGAGGATCTATGTTGCACTCGGAAAGGAGTAGGTCGTAACTTCGCACTGGGTAATCACATTATGGTGCGAAGTACAATTTTATTTCTAAAATTAGGTTTCATAACACCAATTTATTCTTCAGCCGTTCCTTGCATTTCTGATTTGGTCTCATTTGATATTTTGCAGCCAGTTTGTTTTCGTGACAAGTGTATGGAAATTAACTTTCAAAACTCTGGTTTAAAGAGTCCGGAGCGATATCGTATCTGTTCATATCTTTGAAGAGGAAAACAGGAGCTATGAGGTACGCTTTTTTTGGAATATTGAGAGGTCGTATGGTGTACTCTATTTTTTACCAAATGAAGCAAGGAAGAAGTGCTTTTGGACAATTCTGAAGTGTAGATATTTTGTGGAACATTTTAAAACCTACATACAGAAATGTGACATCTTGATTTCGTCACGTCATGAAAACGTCATAAAGCATCTCTCGTGTAGAGGTTATCTTCTGTCATTAATTTGTTTTATGTAAAATACAGTGTACGGAATAAAAACCAAAATGTTAGACAATTTATAAATCCATTCATCACGATCCATATGTTGTATTAACTCTTCCCTTAGGTCAGACTCTTTTGTCACGAGTGGAATCTGGATATTCAAGATCTAATAAGTCAATACCATTACGTTCATCTAAATATTACCAGGTATTAATTTTTATTTCAGATTCGTCTTCAGAGGCTCGCATACCTTTCTAAGAAAGTCTTTTGCCTGATTCTCGAATTTCATCGCAATCTGTTGGCATATATTGGATCACCACTTGCAAAAAAACTGATCGATTCACTTGTGATTTTCTAAGATTCTGAACAAAGTAGATTTTCTCTCAGGTGATTTATTTATTTTTTATTTATTTATTTAGTCAAAAACGGTTAAAAACTGTATGTGACGTATGGGGGAGAAAATCATCTGCGCACGCTTTCTTGAGTTTCAGAATCCCTTCCCAACAATTTAACTATTAAAAGTGGAAAGATGAAAAATAATAGTAATAATAATAATAATAATAATAATAATAATAATAATAATAAATTAAAAAAGCGAGGGATTAACATTTCAAAAACTAGATATTTTCGTTGCAAAATTATAGAAAACTTATTTTTAACGGTAAAGTAACAAACAGATTTGATTTTTCTGTATTGTTAACAAAATAGAAAATCACCCTAATAAGCTCTACTACCACTACAAGCAAAAGGAAAGCTCAACAAAACGTGCGCATAGTGAAGCTACATTTACGTCCAGAAGCAAATCAAGGGGCCATCTCAACATTTGCTCAGTGGATCAGGGAAACTGGACAAAACCCCGATCGAGACGATTAAAATCAGCTTAAATTAACTTTAACTTAAGCAGGTAACTTTAACTAAAAGCAGCTTACCAATTCGACTCGTAAGGAGAAGCATCTGATCGTTGTAAAGCAAAAGATGGCTAAACTGATGTGAAGTAATGAAGGGTTTCTCGCCAAAATGACATCAGAAGCATTTGTTCACCTCTTTGTGCAGATCATGCTGGTGTGTAATTTATTACACCCGAAAAGACGCACAGGAGTGTTACAGCTATTAACATACCTAGAAATGTTATGAGTGTTATTACTGCCGAGGGCAAAAGTTAAAAATCGAGGCGGAGCGTAGCGTAGCCGAGATTTTTAATTGGACGAGGCAGTAATAACACTGTTACATTTCTTGGTATGTCCAGTATTTTATCGGTCACAATAAAATCTCAAGAGTTAAGCGAAAATATACATTACTGCGATAGTAAACAAATGAATTCTGTTGTTGCGGCACGTTAGTACGATATTATGGGGTGTTGCTTGCGATATATCTATGTTAACAATATTCGTGTACCGTGGTGCGAGAAAGATGGATGCCAATAATTCTCCTGAACCTAAAGATACCTAAAGAACCTAAAGAAACGACGTAAGGGTTAGGAATTCGGCGTGTTGACTTCCAGGGGCAACACCTTTACATCGTCAGTAAATACTATTAGTGGAGTAGTTTCATTTGGTGGAATGTGATGAAAATGAGGTTAATTTACCTAATATATATTTTTCTAATTGGACTATTAATAATATTACAATTAAAAATCATTGTTCCCCAAACAAATGTGAATTACTTCCGAACTGTTTGAATGTGATTTCTTTTGTATATCATTTGTTCGTAATTTCGCACGGTTTGTTTTTTATCTCTCTGTCTACAAAACGTTTCAGAGCAATCATTTCGATTTTGTGTCTCTTATTGAAAGCGGTTATCATAACGTTCTTTTCCTTGATGAGCACATGCTCTTGTTTTGTGCATTGCTTCGTTTTTACAATCAGATGGCGTGCACTAGGTGGTTGGTGTCTTTGAGATTTGTGTGGGACAGTTATAGTATTTTAGGGCCCTCTCTACTTGTTGATGGCGAGATCTGTCAGGTCTTGTGATAAGGAGGTGCTCTGCTTCTCTTATTTACAATGTCACCGAAACGAAACCTCACTGATCCAACACGCAGCTATCGAGCGATTTATGCATAAGAGAATGAGGCGTTCGAAGAAACCTGCGTGACAACGTTTTCGGTCAATAGAGAGAATAATTTATGATAACCTATTTTGAATGAAGCAGATAATACAAGAAGTTCACAAGTTAGATTTAATTGGTGTATAAACCTTGAATATTTGTAAATAGTCAGCAAGTAAACAATTTTATTAATATTACGATTCTCCTAAAGTAAAAAGGTACATTAATTAAAAATATGCAAAAACACTTAGACAGCACACTCTAGTGATTCGGCGGACATACATTTTAAATCTAACCATTTTTTTCTTTAAACTTCATCAGTACACGCATGTTCAAACAATGATTCACCTTCCGTGATTATTCGCAGCACGGAACTGTGTTTACTGTCATCACAATTGATGTTGACTGTCGACTCAGAAAGCCTAGATACAACTTCAAAAACACTTGTGCAATCTGTGCGCGTTTTTTCTTCCGGAATTTCGTTCTCGCTGTTTACCACAGCATTCCTTTCCTCTGGAACGCGCGGGGAATACCGTGACGTTGCACGAGACACGCTGCAGCGCGAAGCTATTGTCCGTTGGCCCGCCTGCGCGCGCGCGTGTCAGCCCACGCGGCACTTGCCGCCCCCCCCCCGCCCACCCCCCGCTCCCGCCCCCAGGACGCCGCTCCCGCCGTTCGCCCATCGCCTCCTCCCCGACCAACAGCTGCCGCCGCAGGTTATTCCATGGCCGGCATTATACTGTAAAAGATATTTGACATATATCTTCGATGAAGAACTTTGTGGAAGTTCTTTGAACTTTGACGAGAAAACTTTGTCAAAGAAATTTGACGAACGTATTACATTTCGTCCCATTTTTTATGTAGTTTTGCTCACGATTTACGATGGATAACGCACAAATAGTTGTTCGTGCTACTTTATGCTTTATAATACCTAATCTATGTTTAATGCTGATTAAGGAAAAGGTAAAACGGAAACTTGTGAACGTCACCTCAAAGCCTGAAACTTGGACGCTTCAGACTACATTTTATCCAAGAAATTTTATAAAAGAAATCTTTTATAAAATATTGGCTATTATACTGTCATATTTCTTTTATAAAAGATCTTCGACAAAGATCTTTTGCAGTGTAATACCGGCCTATGCTCTGGGACCGCCACTGCCGACCCGCTGTCACTCCCATACGCTTCTTTCTACTCACCACCCCTACCTTCACACCCACCACCGTCCTCCCCACCGCCACCGCTCCCGCCCTCGCCTGTACTTCACCCACCGCCCCCGTCCTCGCGCTCGCTGCCGCTGTGATCCCGCCGCTGCCGCCGCCCGCGGGTGCGTCTGCGATGGCCGGTATCGATCGGCCTCCGCGAGACGGCGTGGCTGGCGCGCCCGGTGCCTGGTGGCGCTAGCCCGCGCGGCGCCCGCCCGCCGCCGCGCTCTGGACCCCTGGGTTCGACCCCGCCGCCGCCGCCGCGCCCGCCACGGCGCCGCGTCGCGCCGCGCGCAGTTGCCACATTCGCTCCACCGCCTTCGCCCCTGGAGCAGTTTGGCGGGTTCAAGGACGCCGGTTCGAACGTGCCGGGCTGGGGGAGGTTCCTATGTGACGTTTCATTTTAAATTTGTTGAGTGCAAAGGGTCATTCAGTCTCGCTCGTTAACGTAATGCAAACGCAAAGGCTGTGCATGTTAAACTGTGGAACCATTCCGATAGCTTACGTAAACGTAAATGTGAACGTAAACATTACGCATGACCATTAAAGCTCTAAATGTACAGTCGGCAAAAAAAATGTAATAAATTACCGTTAACGCTCAACCCTTTCTACTTTTGAACCACAAAAAAGTACTCGTCACCCTGTTGGTTAGTATTTTCAACTATTGGCGTAATGAAATAAACATTTCGAACTCTGTCTTTATGTATTGTATACTTCCGTACCATGCTTCCCCCTGTACAGCTTGATAGAGTAATCTTATCAGATCTAATTAATTATTTTTGCTCCGACTTATCAATCGTTGGCACGATAGACGGACATTTCCAGGGTATTGTTTTAACCCGTTTTATTTCTTGGCAGCTGCTATTTTACTTCATTAAATTATCTTCATGTCGTAACCGTGTATTAGTGCGAATGGAGCAAATGGCTCCAGCAAGAAGAGCAGGAACTTTTGCGGTGGATGGGGCTTTCCTATTTCAACGGAAGGAACCTGCACTTATCGCTAGATATCATAATAACATCCTAGACATTTGCACTGCGGAAAATACGCAAAGTGTTTTTGAAATTAGGTTAAAGAAGCATTAAAAATGTGTTTAGCCTATACTTCTGGAGGCTGTAAACGTATAGTATCTTCCGAACGAATCACTTTGTTAAAAGTAACAAAATTCAACAACCAGCACAATTTTGCGATTTTTGACCTGCAATCTTATTCAAGGGTAGTTTTTACTATTTGTACCCCCCAATCTTTTGTTTTGACGTGTAATTTTGGTTGGGGAATTTTAAATGACCAACAAGTAATCAAAATAGAAGTAAAATAATTTTGAAAAATTCTTATAGTAAATTGTGCAAAATGGTAACAATGTAAAATTTTATTTGTGCATTTTTTTAACGTAACAGAAGACCGTATATATTTTTGTCTCGGAGTCATGGACACATAGCGTATTAGCACTTCTTCCAGTGATTTTAAAGTTAAAAAATATCTCTCAATATACCATACGGGTATAATTTATCATTCATCACAAAGAAATTGTGGTGAATGTTTACTTTGAGTTTCAATGTACGTAGATTAGTATTACTTTCAAAGACAATGAAATAAAATAAAATGTTTTAATTGTATTTGCAAACTTTTTAGATATCAATTTTTATTTATTCTTATTTAAGTGTATTTAGTTTTCGCTAATGGGATTAATTGGACACTAAAATTTCCTCATTGCTGAGAAAGCATCCTAGTTTCTGATGAGCGTGGCCGTGCACAAATGGTTAGTGTTATGTAATCGTCACATTAATAGTTATTAATGTGTATACTTGATCAACTGCTATGAAGATACGTTATTTCTCGTATTCGAAATTGAATGGAGATTTCTGCGTGGATTCTACCTCATAATGTGTATGCCAGAATGGGCTTTTGTTTTGCTCTCTCAGGAGTAAATGTAAATGTTGACTCTCCCATTCTTAGTAGACTCATTGATGTAAGATGTTTGTGTGGTCAGGGAGAATGGCAAGCATTATGGTCCGAACCTCGTCATTAATAAAGACACTATTATTATTATTATTATTATTATTATTATTATTATTATTATTATTATTATTATGGAAATGCAAATTAAAAGGTAAGATGCAAATTGCGAAGGGTTTATGCGAGACCACATAAATTTGTGCCTACGTTGAGATGAATTATCAATACACCCACTTACAAACGTAAGGTGGACAAACAATTAAATTATTAACTTCTTAAGTTGTCTTTCAATGTTGGAAGATGACTCTCTTATTTCACGATTGTCGAAAATTTAAAAGGAGTCAAGATGGGCGTCGGAAAAGGATACCATTGTTCGGCCTCTAAGCGCTGCTAAACTTCACAATGGCCTGTCACGTCACGTCATGACGGCCTTGTCCGCTGGAGAGCCATGACTTGCCGGGAGATGTTCGCGGTCGTGCGGTCCCTCATGACGTCCTGCTCTTCGGGCGGAGCGCGTGGCTGTTCTGAGAGACGGCGAGAGATCCGGGAAGTGCAGCGTAGCGACCTACACCCCTTTCCCGATGGCGCACTCAGGACTTCCCCAGGCTGTGATAATAACGCTTCATTAACTTTGCGTCAGCTGTGCAATGCTCACTCTCGTAGGAGGTTTCCTTTAGAATTTGCGATCATTTAAACAGTCCCGCTGCTGAAACGGTGGTGACGTTGCCAAATGTCCCTCTTCCAGTCATAAGCTGACTCTCTCTGTGCATGCTATACAAGTAAAAAAAGAAATTAATTAGCACCTTTTAGCTGGTAGGAAAATAATACTGTAGTTGAACTGTATACTTCGAGTTTTAAAGAGAACTGTTGATATTGGAATCTTATTTCACCAATGCTTTGTTATCGGTTATTGACTGAAAATATAGGAGTCAAACCACTTCATCACACTTATTTAATTTTGTGTTTACTTTCAAAATGTGCACTGACGAACTTTTCAATACGTTCACTCATCGACAGATATTGTATCAGGAAAATCTCATTTTTTTGCTCGTTCTGTCCTGATGACAGAAGGGCGGGAGGACGCTTCGAGGAAAAGCAGAATACCGGATTGGATATGAACGATAATTACACCCTTTGAATTATACATGCCATACTGCGGTTATTGAGTTCAGTATCCAGTTAGTCGCACCGAGGAGGGGAAGGGGGCGGGCCGTGGGCCTGTGGAGGGGGTGGGGAGGGGGCGTTGCACGCGCGGGCGCGATGGGTCTCGGGCTGCGGGCGCTCGCAGACTAGGCCAGCGGCGGCCGCTCCGTCTGGCCACCGGCAGTACACTTGGGTTTTCGTAACGTGGCGGACGACATCAGGTCAGTTTTACACCTGCCTTATAAAGTGAATCCTCAATCCGCGGGTAGGTCGGCGCCGAATCTCGTCAACCAGCGGGTGTAAGCCGCCGCCGCCGCCACTCCCGTGATTTAAAAAAACTGCACTTACGGGACAATGACTTTAGCTGTTGATGTGTTCGAAATCGCTAACAATCAATCAGTCCAAAAGAATCATATACAAACGAATACCTACTTTTATGATAACGATTTATGATCGTGAATTTCGATATGAAATTTACTAACATTCTGTAACCGTAACCAAAACGTCTATATATGCACTAAAGCCATTCTCTATTGAATGGCAATGAATAATTAAATTGAAGAGTTTATTTATTTTATTCACTCGTCCTAGCGCCGATATAGATTGGATTGTGGCCGGGTCCACGAGTGCGGAATAGCAACCAGGAGAATGGAATGGAATGGGAAGGCCCCACGCCGCGGTCCTACGCGCTGTTTCCTCCTCTCGTTCGCAGAAGCAGCGAGTGGCGCCCTGTGCTTCCCCCGACGCGCCACGCCGCGCCACGCCTCGCGCCTTTTGATCTCGCCGCCCCCCCCACCTCCCCCCCGCCGCCGTCGCCGCCGCCCTTGCCGCCGCCGTCGCCACCGCCCTCGCCACCGCCCTCGCCACCACCCCCGCCACCACCCTCGCCGCCGCCGCCCTCGCCGCCGCCGCCCTCGCTGCCGCCCTCGCCACCACCCCGCCACCACCCCGCCACCACCCCGCCACCACCCTCGCCGCCGCACTCATCACCTCCACCCGCACCGCCACCAATTTGTCCAGTTTACGGCCGGAACAGGCGCAACGGTTGCGCGAGCACGCTCTGCTACACGATCGTTTTCTCAGCGTCAGCTGTTTGTTCCGAAGGCTGCGTTTTATTTTCGGTTAATGAGCTTTAAGTACAAGCTGCGAATTTGTTTTCGCTTTTTATTTATTTGAAGTGTACTTTCTTCTGTCAGTAGTTTAGGAAGGAAGGGTGCAAGTGAGACGTGGGTTGGCTTCTCACATCGCTATGTTTGTATTCTCACGTTATCTGACCCCCAAGTCATAAGTATAACCTAATTTGTGACTATTTACTCTATCATGTTCACTCAACATTTCTCACCTAGTAGAAGTGTAGACATCAGCCCTGGTCAGTGGAGGCCTTAGTGGCGTAAACTTGCTCCATTGCCCGCTTCTAGAATGAAAATGAGGAAGAAAATAAAGATGGCGTTTATCGTCATCCATTTATTTCTTCTGGGTGTTTTCTTAATATTCTGATTTCGTGCAAAAATTGTTTCATATGACTCTTCTCAAGGAATCATATTTGACACTTGTTTGCTTGCGGAAACCTTTTCATGAATACTAATTTTAAACTAGAACTGTACTTATGACTGGTTGTACAAACGTCTGTTCACGAAGTGGATGCTTGTTTTTGTTGTTCTGCATATAATGTCACTTTTCCTGTAAGTTTGGACTTTTTTGTCGCATTTCAACATCTTGGTCGTATAGCGAACACTGTGATTTTTAAACTGAAGAGAACACGTAATGACAAAACACACACACACACACACAACACACACACACCCATGCTCCGAGGCCGGATTCGAATCCGCGATCCTTCAGTCTTAACGACCTCGGCTATCCGGATCGGCGTTGCAGTTTTTAAGGAATTTAAAAGAAAAATTTTTTTTCCATGGTAATATACCATGACAATTTAAAAAATATTCCTCCGGAACATAGCTTCGGAAAAGTGCTATAGTCTGAAAGAAGTCGCGTGATAGAGAATTTTCCCACCAGGCTGAAGCCAGAGCGCGTGAGTTTGTAAAACGTACAATATTTTTCAGAAAAATTCCTATGGAACATTTTAAATGACTAATTTTCAATGAAATGATTAGACTTGCATATTTATCAAAGCCGAGGATATGTAAGGGACATAAGTTATCATTACAAGCAATTGGAAATGAAATATTAATTTAATAATTTGATCAGTTCTACAAAGTAATTTAAGCTAAATAATGTGAAAGAATTAAAGTGTACGAAAAATTGTGTTGAAAGGAAAATGTCTAAGGTGTTTTACTCGCTTGTGCCCTGGAGGCTTAATAAAAGTAAACATGAAAAATAATATTAAATAAAAGTTGAAGGAATTACATTTTTTTTTACTTTTGAAATGAATTATTTATATAGGACTGCTTCTTACTCTGTAAAGAATGTTCAATTTTATTGTGATTTCTAAGATTGATAGATTAGGGCCTTTTGCGGAGGTCATTATAACCTTATTTTAAAGCGTGCTTATTGAATTGAAGGTCCACATTCTCATTTTCCCCGCAACTAATTAGTGTAACTGACGTAACGTTATGCAATAAATAAATATCCTCGTTTTTCACAAGAAATTCGATACTTGTCTATCCGTTATACGGCACCGCCGGAAGTGCATTATGTAAGGGTTATGTTAGATGAAGATCGGTTAGGGTCTCTTCTTTAGTCATTATACTAAATTACGTTACGTGACTGGTGTTATTAGATGCTAGTTTTTTCACGAGTGGAATTAAGATAAAGCACATCGCTAGACAAGGAGGGATATACCTGTTTTTACAGTTGCAAATTCGTCATTTTTCGCAAGTTTTGTTCACTTCAAAAGCGTGAAAGCTTTTCTTTGTAATAATTTTCTGCAACCTCATCCAACAAATTTGAAAATTGGCTCTAGTCGAGAACGTTATGAAAAGGAAGGAGTTGAATAGTAGTTGAGTAGGAAAGAAGAGTGCGAATGGCTCGTATATTCTAAGTTAGTGAGGTTTATTATTTAGTTTAATTCTCGAGAATTGAAAGATGTCGCAATTGGCCTAAGGAGCTGTTTTCATTTTTAATGTAGTTTTTAATTATAATATAGTGTTCAACAAAATACAACACATTAAAATAATTAGAACGGTTTTGGATGACACAGTCTTCATTCAGCAAATTGAAATACTTTGATATTAGAGAAAGACAAACTGATTAATGCGCATTTAAGTTCGTAATCGCAGAACATAATGACATTCCTTGCGTAACATCGGTTCATCACTATTAATGCCACGATTATCGCAGCACAACGCACACCAGTGTCTTGGGTCTTGCGTCCAGGGTCCCTGACGTCTGCCGGAGGTTCCTCCGTCAAAGGGGAAGGGCCCAAGGGGCGATGCGGGGGCGGTCGGTCCATCGCTCGGCGCTAATGGGGACTGGGGATGAGGACTGGGTGGGAAAGAGTGGATAGCGCGTCTTCAAGCACCGCCTGGAATCGGCCGGAGGCAATTACGGAAGCAGCTGATAAATTCACCTCCCTTCAGGCATGCCAGACAGGCATGGACCAGATTCCACATAACTGTTCATCTGGCCGGGTCTCGATCACAGGACTTTCGGTCTCCAAAGATTCAGTTGCGAATTTTAACTACATCGCTACGATATCGCGGACGGTGTGCATTGACATGTTAATGAAATAAGTATGTTGTAAGCAGTTCTATTGGTTTTACATACTATGTGAGCGTAGTTTTACATACTAGCGTTTCAACGACAGGCAGTAAGCACTTTTTTTATTTTTTTCAATAGAAACCCATAAAAAATTGACATGAAGCTAATAATAAACTCGTATGCACTAATACACACATGTATGAATGTATGTGCACGAGCAATGTGGACGCACTTGTAATTTTCTACCGCTAGTTTACTATCTTCTGAAACGTTTTCCTTGAAATGTTTCCCCGTCGAACTGCGTGGAACCTGCTCTTGAATGGAACCTTTAAAAGCTGCGATCAGTGGTCGCCGCCGCCTTCCTCGACGAGGCCCGGGTTCGCGTGCGGCGAGGAGCGAGGGGGCGTTCCGCGCGGCCAGCTGCTTCCGGAGACGCCACAAAACCACAATTCTGTGCTTTTCAAATATCAAAAAATTTTTTTGCTCTATCGGTTTGTCCAAAACATTGGTGGCTTTGCTGGCTTTGTTAATGGCAAAACTTCCGGAAACATTTTCTTTATGTACAGAATATTGTAGTGCTATGTTTGTGCCTTTTGAATTTATAAACAATAAGTCTTTTTTGCTCTTGAAGTTTTTGGAAAAAAAAATACTTCTCGAAATCGCGGGTTGGCGCGAAACCAATGTGTACCAGACGCAATGTCAGATGTATGGTGGGTGCCCCCGCCTCCGAGGCCTCGCGTCGCGTAACGTCGCGTCGCGTCACGTCGCGTCATGTGTCACGTCGCGTCCGTCACGTCACGTCGCGTCCGTCGGGGGGCGTCTTCCGCACGCCGTAGGGCGAAGCGCCGTCGCCGATTGTCGCTCGCTCTCGCGCGGCGTTTTTGCGCGCGGATTCGTTACGTAAAAGGACGCTAACGACTGCCTTTGTGCGGAGGCCGACCCGCCGGCCAGCGGCAGCCAGGAGAGGAGCCTCATTTGCAGGACAGGTTGCGCTTATTGAACCCGTACTTCTATACTCGAGTAAATAAGTACATAAATACTACTCGCCTTCCTCGTTCTCACTTCACCGTTCCTCTATCAGCATTGATCATTTTATCATAAATAACCGCCTGTCAATTGTAGGGTGATAGGGGAAAAAACAACTAAGTCTGTAAACGCTATGTTTGTGAGGAAGCAAATAGGTATTCATTTCAATCATTATACCCTAATAATGATTCCGAATGATTTCAGTAGCCTTCTAAAGTAATGTTCTAACGGAAACACGTTAGTACGCACTTAGTTTCTTTTGTTTTTATCATCCTACAATTCTTGTCATTTCCGCCAGGTGGGCCGAAAGGCATTGAGAGAGATATCGGATTGTAATAGATATCGGGATATTGCTAGTTAGTATTGTAGGCGTTACTGCAAATGATTATGGTTGGTGATGATTCTGATATATCTCCAAATAAAGACAGACTAAATAATACTCGGCAGCAAAAAAAAAAATTTACCACGCTGAAATATCACCTCCCTCTAAAACACGAGGGATTCGGAGACCGTACTTAATACGAAATATAGTACTAATTTCCTAAAAACAAATTTTTTCCCTTTTTACAAAATTAATCTCGTGAAAACCTATCTTTGTTTTTAATGTTATTCGCAAGTGATTCTCCAATATAACATTTACTTTATTTAATTAAAACAGAAGCCCATACGAAACTGTCAAAAACTAACAAGCATAAGGAACTACTTATACGAAACTATGTTTGTCAACCAGTACAAAAGTAAATGTATTTTAAAACATAATAAAAAGTAATTAATGTAGTTTTGTACCCGTGGATAAAAGAAGTTGGTTTCAGTGTTCTTCATTGGACAGTAAAAGGAAAGTGAGAGAGCACCTTTAGATACAAAATATTTCTGCCATTGCGTGTCAAAGATTCATGTTACGTCATCCTTCGCAATGATAAACGATTCTGTTTTGTTTTCCAACTTCGTAGTTTTAATCCCGCTCTCCAATGTTGCCATAAATCCCAATTCCCGGACATCCCACTCGTTCCCGGATTTCCCGAGCCCAGCTGTTTCTTATCACGTGTGTTTGCTCTCACATGATATGAAAGATTGGCAGCGTGAGAGGAGTGAAAAGGATAGGTCTACAGTGCAATTTGTGGAGGCATTAATACCATATGTACGAGAATTAGCATTTTAGTGCTTTCCTAGCAGTTACGTGTATCACCGATAGGCGCTAAAAGGTGAACTTAACATTTTGCTACACTTGCTGGTTTGTTTTGAGTGGGTGGGATTGAGTTCAGTGATGGTCCATTGATACATTGTTTGTTCTCCTCGCCTCCTACCTCTAACAATTTCAGCTTACCAGGTCAGTTTTCCTCAGTCCTGTTTACCAGAGGAATCTTACAGAAATAATAGGAGGTAAACGCATCTGGACCCACAACTCGTATTCTTTCATGCAACCTGTACACTTGAGGTATACGTCACTGTAGAGCTATTCAATTTTCAATGTCGAAGCTGGTGTATTATTTTCTGGAACAAATCGTAAGATGGAAACCCCCCTTCAGTCACCAAGAAATTTCGGCTCTCTCCATCTTGCGTTCCTGATACGTTGGCTAGACATGTTCGACTGAAAAAAAGAAAGTCGCATAATCAGAGGAGCTGGTCCGTTGTTATGAATCAATGTAAATGCATCGCTGTGCTTTGTTGGCGAAGAGGTGGCAGGACTGCAGTGCCTCTGAGTGCGTGGGAAGCTCCGAGGCCCTCCTGTGTGTCGCGACCCTGTTTCCCGAGAATAGGCTTTTCCCTCGCCTGCCCGCCACACTCCTCCGGGCTTCTCTGAACACGGAATGCATTTTAACCTCCCTGGCCTGCAATAGGGGCTTGGCCGGACTCTGCCCTCTTCCGTTGATCTCCTTACCTGCCCAAAATCGCGAGCGCCGTTTTCCAGACATGGGCGGTAACAGTTCATACAGTCGGTGGGAACGTGGTCTGGAGATGGGGTGGCTGGAAGGGGGAATGGGAGTTAAATGGCGAATGTTGTAAAAGCCCTTTGTAAGACTGCCGCCCCCGTCTCAACCAAACTCAGCGGCTACCGGCGTCATATGACATTCCCTTGTGCCGTCATTTCAACGACGCCTCCGCTGTCATTCTACGACAACCGTTCCTCCCGCCGCTGATTCTGAGCTTTGAAGTTCCCACAGCCATCTCCTCTTACTCTTTTGCAGCAGATTTCGGGTTCGTTGTAGGTCTGCTGGAGCTGTCTCCACTTTTCGACTCTATGCCTCCGCCACTCCTCCCCCTGCCGTCGCCCCCCTCCCGCTTCCCCCCTTCGCTTCCAATACCGTCTTTCGCTTCGATACCGCCTCTGTCTCCACCTCTCCATCTGCCTTCATTGCCGCCTTCTCTGCCATTTCAATCTCCGCCTCCCTCTCTGACTTCATTGCCATCTACACCTGTTCTTCGCCTCCGCCTCCGCCGGCTCCGCCGTGATTAGAAGGATTTTCCTAAGGATGAGCCAAAGTGACAGCTAGTGTTGGCAACATAACTGAAAGTTCTGTGGTCGTTGGGTTCTTGAGTTCATTAGACTCCCTTCCTGCATTCGTTACTTTGCTGTTGGCTAACTTGTAAATGGTTTCGACACTTCCTTTTGTGGTTTCCTCGTCCGACAAAAATATAGTGCGGAAATAATTGATATAGGAAGTGCAGTGTAATGTGCTCTTCTGTAAAAATTCTTTTTTTCTTTATACATTACATTGAATTTACTTTTTGTGTGATAAATTTATGTTTATTTTACTAAACCGAGGCTTGAATGTGAGATGCGTACTTGTACACGTGTTTCCGGCTTTTGTGCTGTTCTGTATCGAGCTGTGATTGAGAGCTTTCTATTTACATTCGTGGCAGTTTTCTTTTACTGTTTGTAAGGGCATGTTAAGAAATTTTGCACATATGTAATTAAATTTAAATATTTCCCGGACTCGCGTACGTGTGTATACCTCAGCGAAACTCTTGAACTTCCGTATACTGATGTTTTCACAGAAGCCATAAACACTTTACGGAGAGTTGTGGGTGAACAGCTGTCGCGGCGGAGGGATACTTCTCCGAATTACATGTGATGTTCACTTGTTTAGCGAACTGTCACTTTGGCTCATTCTTAAGGCGGACTCCACACATTCGTTATTCGGCGAACACCAGCAACCGCGCCGAATCCGAGTAGTTGGATGTGTTGCTATTTCCGAGTGACAACATTCGTATTCGCCCTCCCACTGCGTGTCGGTCTTTTGGACACATCAAAGGGAGCGAACATTCGCCGAACACGTCAGCTGCCCTGACTTGGGCGAGCACTAGCTGGCTGCTCGGCTAATGCCGAATGTGTGGAGCCGTCTTTATACTTGGGTTGTCGTAACATGGCGGATGCCATTAGGTCCTTTTCACACCTCCTGCCTTATAAAATGAATCTTTATAACAGTGATTAGCACATGGTTGAGGCTATGAGCCCCGTTGACAAGGACGTTCGCGAATTAATTATAAAGATTAATTTTATAATGAAGGAAGTGTAAAAAGACCTACGGCCGTATTTATAAACCTCTGCCAGGGGCCTGCCAGACCTAGCAGGCTGCCAGTGTTCGGTTTTGCGATTTCTGAACGGCCCCCAGCCAATGCCGGTCGCCCCTTGAGCTCCTAGCAAGCCCCTAGATAGCAGGCCCCTAAGAGCGCTGCTGGCAGAGCTTCATAAATACGACCCCTAATGTCATCCGCCAGTTTACGGAAACCCAGGTATAGGAAAATCCTTGTATATCACTGCGGCCGCTGCGGCCGCCCTTGCTGCTTCTCGTAAATGATCTTGGCTGTCCAGGCTGCACAACAGCCCTGAGGAAGACCACGACAAGATGGTCGAAACGTCGGCAACACAGCCTTCGACGCGGCGTCACCTGGACAGCCAAGATCATTTACATGACTCTGGCCGCGGAAGCCTACGACTTCACTTGCTGCTTCTCGTTTGGTTGGGCGGCGTGGGGCCGCGCTGCCGCGCGCCGCACTTTCGCTGCAGGAGGAGGGCGCGGGGACCGCCCCCGACGCCGCGCTGACCCAGATGGCTCCCGCGACGCAGCGGCTGCACCGCCCGCCCGCACCGCGCGCTGGCGAATTCGGCGCACGATGCGCTCGCCTCCGACTCCTTTTTACTTTCTCCGCGCGCCGTTCTGAATAACCAACTTCCATTAACAACTTTCTCGGCTTACATTGGATTGCAATGAAATCCTCCTCTGCGGTGACAACCCCTCTGTCACAGCTTGACAACTTGAAGAGCGATCAACTTACCACAATGAAAAGTACTTGCTGTATCTACCCGCGCAAATTAGTACCGTTGAATATTAACAGGAGGGGAATATAGTTTAATAACGTTGTCAGTGAAGAAACCCTCGTTAAACGTAGCCTATCAAGTGAACAGACCAAATGAGAACAAGTCAACCTTTCTTTCAATGTCTTACACTTCTCTTCCTTGTTCGAAGAAGTAAAAGAAGATACATCTTGAGTTATTGTTTATAGCGAGGAGTCGGTGAAAGGTTTCAACGTTCAGCTTCAGTAACAACTAAGACAAAATGCATAATTTGCCTTTACGAAAGCAGTGTTCGAGTGAACCAAATGACCAGTGTACGAATTTAAACGGTTGACAAGAACCCTCACAATAACGGTACTCAATCGATCAGTCAGAAATATCACTTGGGATGGTTCAGAATTGTTGTCGACTTGCTCTATGTGATTAGAAAAATTAAAAAGTTTAATCGATTTTCGAAGAAAATTGTCTGATCGGCTTTGATACTACGGAGAAATTTGCCGTCAATCGGTTTTTCAGTATCAAGGACGCACAAAACATGGATTCTGACTACCCCACATGTTAGAAAAAGTAATTTACTGTATAGTCGAACAAGGTTTATCCAAAATTTTGTTCGCCTCTTTTTCTTCGCCGATTTTTTTGTCGAAAATTCGCAGTTTTCCGAGGCATGATTACGATACTTTCTTTTTTTACGAAATAAGAGCGAGATATTAAAAATACAGAAATTCGGCTCCAAAATTTTAAAAAAATAATATTTTTCCTTCAAATAGAGAGAGCAAAGGATGGCCATAAAACGGCGCATTTTCATTTTCATTGAACCCTGAATCATACAAAATAGTAAAAGCTGCAATTAAAGTAGGAAAGTATGTACCGTTGTCACACCACTTGTTATATTGGGTTTCAATGTGTTTGGTAGTGTTCTGTTTCCTTCGCGGTGTCGTATTAGGTCACCGATGCATTGCCTCGATCCTTCAGCCACGTGCGGGCAAGCGCAGCTGCTTGGAAAACTTCCCATTCTAACCAAAACTTGTGCCCTATGGCAGCTGTAATGGAACACTTCATGTGTGCATATGCTTTTCCTCGAAAACAGTATTTGCAGTGCACTAATCTGAAGAAACAATTCCTCGTCGACAAGCAACGTGTTCAACCTGTGCAAACTGAGCATTTTGTTTACCGAATGAGTCACAAAAGACTGAGCTCTCGTGTCGCTTGTTTGAATGTGGGGTCTCCCAATGCGTAAGACGTTACACATGGGACATACCTTTCTTAATTTCTTCACTATGTGTAAGACGTGCCGATAATGTGAATGGGCGCGTGGAGCCGTGATGATGAATTGAATCGGCTCGAAAAGTCACGTTCCATGAAACGAGTTCTTCGTGGAAGCTTCCTTTCTTTTTCTAGGTGGAGCCAGTAGAAATTATTTCATCGTTAGTTTTGTCACGAATTTTTTACCCACAGTCCAAGAAGATTAAGTTTCTAAATACGGGACACTGATTATTAAAACTGAGAATATGCGAAATAATAACAAATTGAACGAATTAAGTATTTAAAATTTAGAACAATTCGTTTCATTACTCAATGTCAACCGTTTCATATTAAACTGGTGATGGCCAGGGAGATAATGTTTATGCTTAAAATATCTTGAAATATGCTTTTAAAAATATCGATTTATGACCTAAAAGTTCTTAAATATACACTTTAATATGCTATTAAAATTAACAATATTTCATTTTCTCAATAAACTTTTGTTGATAAAATTTCAGCTTGGAATAGAAAGCTATATTTGTGCAAACAATATAATTTACCTTACTTTTCGAAAGAAATCATAGTAGTAAATATTCATCTTCGTGAAGTCCATTGTATGTCTTGTAGCATTTTTTTTTTGCTTGGTTTAAAAGACATAATATCAAGAACTACATATGCACGAATATTTTATCGCCTATAGAAAATAAAACAAAATGCAAACTGTGACTAGCGAAATGTGCTAGCGAAACTGTGACTAGCATATTTTAACGAAATATGCAAAATATGGGCATATAATTTCATGAATATTCACTAAAAGAAAAAAGGCAAAATAGCACAAATAACATATTAATGTGCATAGCATCCAATTCTAACCAAATGCCAAGAAATTTCACTAAACTTGCTTAACAACCCTACGCCTTGAAGCAACGGACGAAAATATGTAAAATTATAAAAATCGGTTCCGTAGTGTTGGCTGTACGAGCCCGAAGGCACTGAATATTTAATGCCTTAGAATATTTCAAAAACAGAAGCAAGAATTGCAAAGGATGCAGGTTCGGGAGATTCAGTCAGTATTTACTTGACACATTGAAGAAAAAATACTAAGGAAGGGTAGAATCTATATTACATTTTCGAATATACGCAAAATTGTCGGAAAAATTTTGCAGCCTCTCACCATGTGCAAGTTTTAATGGTTTTGTTAGTTACTCAGGAAAACTGAAAACAAACACAAAAACAGTGAGATTCTATTTTAACTGAAAATGGAAATATTTGATTATGGTAATCCGTATTTTCTCATACCTGGTGCTACGACTATAATCTCGCATGCAATCCGTCACGACTTAAGACGCAGCAGGACATCGTGCGGCGAGGAAGGAAGAAGTGTCTCTTGGCTGTCCGGGACAAGCCGCGTCGATTTGCTTGTAGCTGACGTTTCGGCCAACATATGAGCGTACTGCTGTACGCTCTGAGGAAGGCCACACTATGTTGGCCGAAACGTCAGCTACAAGCAAATCGACGCGGCTTGTCCCGGACAGCCAAGAGACATACTCCGGCCGCGGAAGCCCACGTAATCATATACTGAGGAAGGAAGAAGTTTCGGTATTCACGTATGTCGTTTCAGAACAGCCAATTTTTGCTACTGCGACCTCATTTTCTTCCACACTCGACGGCAGCATTTTTGCTGCTCCAAGCCACTAGTCTAGCTGATAGGTGTCTGGAGAACGCCTTCAATTCTGATTACGCATTCAAAGAGGAAGTCGTCTCGCTGAGTCAGCGTTCTGTGAGTGAGGGAAGGAGAAACCTACTGTGAATGGGGAGCCGTAGGGGAGACAATCTCAGTATGTCATCGCAGGATTCATTTTCTCGAAGAAATTAATTTTTTGCGAGAAAATTCTGCGTGCCCCTCTCTCGCCGTGACAGCGACACATCCCTGTCTTGGGCAAGGCTGGTGACCAATGAAAGAGCCGCGATGTGGACCCAACTGACGTCCGGAAGTGTTTGCTGTATGCCGATTCGTCTACGCCTTTTGATTGCCAACGTGAAATTGTATTTCAAAGTCTTTTAACCCGGCAACTGCACACTTATTTTGTGTTACATCAGTTGCATACCGGGGTCTTACGTACCCCAAAGATTTTTATTGTTACAAAGGATTTAGGAATTTATGTACTAATAAAAAGTGTGTTATTGTGTTTGATCATTTAAGAGTGCATGAAAACAATAAGAAAAACATAAAATGGAATTGAAAAAGGAAAAATTTCTGATTTGGAAGAAACAATCTTTCTTTAGATTTATAACAGAATGGTTACATATATATGTTGAAATCATAATACAATAATGCAGATAGAACAAAAATGTTACGAATTACCATTATCACATCGGATAAGCATTATAGAAATAATGGTATTTTTATTTTATTATTTGTGTGGGGAACAATCAGGAACTAACTCTGAGTTCCAGTAGGCCTTAGTTGCACCACGAATTAGCTTTTATCCTCGGCAAGGTATTGGCGCCAACTGAGATTGTAAATAGAATGAGGGCAAGCTGACGGTGTAATTCATATTCACGTTAAGCAATAAGCGGCTGTCGTCAGAAATTTCCACCCGGTGTGAATTTGAAATGTTCAATAGGCCTCAGTGTGCAGTTCTAGGGTTAATAATACGTGTTTTGACTGAAGCTTATGATAAAATAATATGATGTGCAAAGTATTAACAAGATAGGTATGTTGGGGGCGGGGGGTTTATCATTGAAAAGATCCTGCTCTCATGCTGACGTCTACCAGGTTCATTTTCTTATTCAAATATTCTTTCCTGAAACTCAACATTAATACGATCAGTAATTTATGTGCGTCATTAGGATCGCTGTTCGACTTTCTCTCTCCCTCTCCCTCTCTCTCTCGCCGTCCCTCTCTCTCTCTCTCGCCGTCCCTCTCTCTCTCTCTCTCGCCGTCCCTCTCTCTCTCTCTCGCCGTCCCTCTCTCTCTCTCTCGCCGTCCCTCTCTCTCTCTCGCCGTCCCTCTCTCTCTCTCGCCGTCCTCTCTCTCCCGTCCTCTCTCTCTGCCGTCCCTCTCTCTCTCTGCCGTCCTCTCTCTCTCTCTCGCCGTCCCTCTCTCTCTCTCCTCTCTCTCTCTCTCTCTCCTCCTCCCCTCCGTCCTCTCTCTCTCTCGCTGTCCCCTCTCTCTCCTCTCTCTCTCTCTCTCTCTCTCTCTCTCTCTCTCTGTGCTCCTTGACGCACGTAACTGGTCAGCGGTTCTCGTGAAGCCGCGAGCTCCTTCATTACGCGACGTAATTCCGTCCTCCAGTTTACGTAATGCCCCGCGCTCGCTGGGAGCCATGTGCCGCAAGAAGTTTCTGCTCCTCTCTTGAAAAGAGAGACGTATGACGTAATTTCATTCAACCCTCGTACGAGAGGTCTGAGCTCAATTAGCACAGAAGAATATATTGTGTCCAATTTATTCCTAGAAGCATGCAGTGCTCATTATCCTTCAGTCCTTTGCCATAAAGTGCGTGAGTTTCCAAAGAACGTTACGAAAACTCCGTTAAAGTATCAACAGATCTGTCAAAACATTCCAACTAATCACGAATCATTGAAAAGTGTCTCGTCACTTTTAATGATTGATTGTAATGGAAGTATTTCAGCAAAATAGCTTTTTAGTTGTTACGATCGAATAATGCCCATGAAACTTTTTGTAATTTTTGAATTTACTAAGAGTAGGAGAAACGGAATGTAAATTTTGAATTCATGCTGTGCCTCTTCGGGTTATACAATGAAATAACCCCAGAACATTGAAGTTCGTTGTGCTGCTACTGTTGTGGAAGGCTTGACATTACTCGTAATCAATCTGAGCTCTTTTTTATTAATATGACAAGTGTTATTAATGCATACTTAATCATCCTCATCGGAATTTTTAAAGTCTCTTATTATTCGAGTTGTTGACGGTTGTTAAGATACGACTCTCTAAAATGTGACAACTTGTTTAAAAAATCGTATAAATTAATTTAGATTCGGTACATGTACTCTGAATTAACTAGAAGAGTAAAATAATTAAATTTCGAGAAAAAGACACAACTGAAATCGAATTTTTTTTTAAATTGAAAGGAAGCACACTTGTTAAATTTGTTTTATACGATCATCCAATGATTTGCGATTCTTGCTGGGAAATAATTGTAGTGATTGTACGTATATAGCAATGAATCGCGCATAAACAGGTTTTGTTTACATTGCTTCAGTACGTTTTACACAATCATTTTCTTTCAATTAATTTTTCTATACAGAAAATTGATGTAAAAGAAATGATCATTTCTACGTGGCAGTTTCGGTATCGAAACTGGATGAGCGAATAGGAGCATTTTACATTTCGTTTTATTTCTCACCACAATAATCAATTCACATTACAGTTCAACACTTAGAACGCTCTCAAAAAATCAAAAAAAGGAATAAATCGCACCATACGCATAGCAAACAAGGAAAAGTTCCGGAAATTGATGCAAGTAGCGCGGTAGTCAAACTGGAAGGAATCTGCACCGAAAAATGAAACGTGCATCATTCTTCTGTACAAATTACATCCCGTCTGATCAGTCTTTTTTCTGCACCGATGACAAATTATGAAAAATATGACCGTGTAAACGGTCTTTATATTTAACGAATATGTACAAATGAGATAAAATTGCAAGTTTCATTACTAGAGTTTTTGACGAATGTATTTTGTTCCAGTAGTTCCCAACGGTTGGTTAGTAAACCCCAACACAAGAGCTATGCACACGTGCGAGTTCCCTCCATTCGCTCCCAAATTCCAGGACGTCGCATTATCTTTGAAAATAAAGTCAAGCCCTTGCTGTGAAAAACTGTTTCCTTGTAACGTTTTGAAAATTTTGATTTCCGAGGTCCTTGTGACGAGCAGATGTCTCCCCTGTTTAATGATCGTAACGCGACCGACATTCGAGATAACGCGAATGCGATAAGTAAGAAAGAGACCCCGAGGCTGCATGAATGCCATATCTCCTAAACCCGTCAGAACCTGCGGAACATTACAGGACGTCCAATGACACTTCACCGCAACCACCGAATTATAAACAAGGACTAAGCGACAAGGGAAGAATCTTTTCCTTATTATTGTGAGAAATAGCTCTAGCATGTAGCTTCCATTGTATTCAGATTCGCTGACGACTTGTGCTTAGGTTGCACGCTTGCAAAACTCCCAGATAAGTCGAAAAAGTCTTTAAAATATAGAAAGACATTTTCTAGAAATATACATTTTCCTTTTAATGACTTGCAGTATTCAAGATATTGGAGCAATATTGATGTATATGAAATTATTTTGAAACCTAAGAGCGCCGAACGAGCGCTTTCACCGGCGCCTGGTGCTGCCCTGAGAGGGCTCCATGTCATGTCAACCTCCTCCTTCCATGCCTCCATCTCAACCTCCTCTTAGCTCTATTACTGCGTTTTCTGTGTGGACCCTTTGGCTTCATACTTCAACTTAGGCCTTCGGTGTGGCTACTAGTCTTCTTCCATGTGCCCAGGGGTGGGAGGATCTGGGTGCCCATCATGACGCGGCGTCCTTGGGAAATTCCAATTTTCTGTCTTCGGGTGACACAATCTGCAATTCATCTGTGAATTTCGCGTGTGTTTGGAAACACACAAATTCAGTACATTATTGAAGGTATTGAATGCATCATTTATGATGGTTGGAGAATTTATTTTATGTTACGTTTGTTGATTCAAAATACACGTTAGACGAGTCCTTTGTGTAAAGTTGGCCTTCTGGATTGAAGTCTCTTTCTGTCTCTCACAATGTGTACATCTTCGCCGGGGTCAGTGTGCGAGCGTTGTTGTTAACACGAGTGTGTGAAAGATGATTAATTTTTGCATTATCACCAGGGAAGTGATAGTGCCGGATCTGACCATCCAGTGGGGGAAGACCACCGCCACCTCCCGAGCAAAAAACACGCACCACTCTAACGACGACGCAACTAATGACCGTAGTAGTTGACGCGCTCAGAATCACAAACACTCAATCAGTCAATGAATCAATTTTTTCTCAGTAGTATCTCAGTTTTTCTCAGAGTATCTCAACGTGCCTGGGTGTCTCGACCAGTGAGGGCGATGCGACTTGCGCCAGTGAGCTCTTGCTCTGGTTTTGCTGCCACCTGTTGCCATCGGGCTCGCTGCAGTCAGTCGTCACCGGTCGCGGCCGAGTTCTTTTATGACTACCACTGCACCTTGCGACAGTAGCGAAACATTTCCAGCTTGGGCAATGCGCAGAGTACACGTTTATGTTGACGTTGGTCATAACGTCGGACTGCACATTATGCATCTTTGGTTTCTTAATTCTCGAAATGCGTTATTATCGTTTGATAGGACGATAATAGCACATTATGAAACGATGATATAATTATGGGTGTTAATACAAGAGTGTGGTATTACGATACGAGCGAGGTACAAGCGAGTATCGTAAACTTCATACGAGTGTATGAATACCTATTTCATAGAGTTTCATACGGTACTTCATCTACGACTTTTATAAGTTAGATAACTTTTACATTGAATCGTTTCGTGGCAGTTGACGTGCAGGATTCAGCCAAGGCCACCTAGCGGACAGCTACCCTACCTGCCACAGGTGGCTTTGGTTTACCAGTGCGAGAGAATACAAAAGTTGCTCTTACATTATTTCGGAGGTTACCATTTTCGCTTTTACTCTTATATCTGAAGGTGCTAACTCCTTCTCTGATTCACTAGACATTTCAAACTAAAGAATTGGCCGGTTTTAAAGGACTAACACATCGCAGCAACATATATCACACAATAACTTGCGTTCTGATCTCACGATCCAATTTATTTTATATAATATTCCACGTACAAAGTACTGACATTAAAATAAATTTAAACTGATAAACATAATATGAGAATAAATGCAATTTTAATGTACACAATCGAACAAAACATTTACTAGAACGATTTTCAAAGATTAATGAAGTCTCAGTACTTGGTTTGTAAGTTTTTCTGTGATTGGTCAAGAACCTGTATCATAATGATATCTGTATCGTAATGAGTACCATTATGCAACGGGTTGGAGCCATCAAATGTCAGAATTATACAATGGGAGTAGAAAAAGCTCATAACGTTCTAGCGGTCACTACCACATGAACTTGAGACCCCTCCAGGGAAAATGATATAAAATAGCTACGAAAGCTACAAAATGTCATAGAGCTCTGAATGTTGTAACATTTAAAAACTATTCGTCAAATCACCACTTCCGAGTATATTTTTTGCTATGATTATAACTAAAATGCCCATTAATCTTCATGCCAATGTGTAAACCAGTGCAGTTCACATGCCATCAGTATCGGACAACAATTCAACCAAAAACCAGGACTGGACGCACAGATCATTCTGTTAAAGTCAGTCTCGGGCGAGGGAAAGGAATAACGTCCTCTTCATACACTTTCTTCTGGATGCAATTACAAAATAACATATTTGCTTTGATCTTCGGGGGAAAATATAACATTTTTCAGTTAATAAATGTCAGAAAATGAGTCGCGCTTTTAAGCGACGCGAAAACGATCGAAATCAATGGAAGTCACTGCTCTGAAGGAAGAACTCGCGACCTTTCCTTCTCTCGCCCAGGCGATTGCCGGAGCAGTACCCTAACAAACGGGCCACGGACCTCGTGCGATCTTTTCTTCCTCTTCCTTGTCCTATCCTCACTCCATACACTCACACACACTGACACATGCAATACACTACCATCACATGCCGGGAGACCGGTCGGGAGCTTAGAGCTTGTTCCGGCTGGGGCGGTGCCCCGCTGGTGGGAGATGCTTGGTTGAGGAAAACCCCGCTAGTTCACGGTAGGTCGACACCGGATCTCACCATCCAGTGGGGGAATATCACCGCAACCTCCCGATAAAAAACATGCTCTACACTTACGGGACTAATGACCTCGGTAGTTGACGCGCCCGAAATTTCAATCAATCAATCAATCCTTCTCTCGTGTGTTAATCGTCCATATGTTTCAGCGTTCGTTCGGCCAGATGAAAGGATTTTTTAATGGAGCTATATGAAGGTTGAGGGGACGGGTTCCTCCTCTTCTGCTAATAGTCTCTTTCTGAACCAGAAGAACGTGCCTTCGGTGGTTCATGCCACATTCGGAATGCAAGGGTCAGATGTGAGATAAGAGCGGTGTAAATCATAGGGTTCAAGGCCCGACGTGGCGTATATTCAACACTAGATAGATAGCTATGTGAAATTCAGCCGCTCTCTAGAGGAGAATCTAGCTTCCGGCAGCTTTGATTGGACGTTTTCCAAGGTTTCTCCGATCAGTACCACGCGAAAGCCGAGCAGTTCCCTTGACAAACGGGTCAAAGATCGCACGCAATCTTTCCTTCCTCTTCCTTGCCCTATCCTCTCCCGTTACACTCATTACACACTTATATACACTACCACACCTGTTGGGAGCTTAGAGCTTGTACTGGCTGGCGCGGTACCCTGCTGGGAGAGAGATCTGGAGAGGAGAATCCTCGCAAACCGACATGGAGGTCGGCCCCGGATCTCTCCACCCTGCACAAAACATCCGCTACAAATACATTAACGATATATAAGTTGACGAGCTCGGAAACATCAATCACTCAATAAAACCAAATTTTTCTGCGTTACCGCCAAAAGTGGCTTAGTGTCGCATTTTAATGAAATGTCTTTGTTTCCTTTTCACTTTAGAACAATGCCGGTTAGTATAGAAATTCATTTTATGTTATGACGAAAGGAATTTACTCATTTCTATAGGTCATTATTGTGTATTTTTTGTCGATTTCGACTAATGTAATTTTTTTACCTTTTTCGATCATTTTTAATGCATTTTTCGCTCATTTAATCGATTTTAATGTCACTTTTAATGGTACTTTCTGCAAATAATATTTACGAGACGCAACAAATGTTCACAGAATTACTCAGTAGCCTATTCGATTTGTTCGCTCAGAAATTGTTTTGACTGCCGTTGTGAGTGTAATTCTTATAAATGGCATGATATTCTGGGGAAGCTCATCCTTTAGTGTCCAGACATTTAGATTGCAAAAGAAAATTATCAAAATAATGGAAAAAATGTCATACACGTGATCCCTGCAAGCCTCTTTTCATTGAGCTTGAAATATTACCATTGCACTTGCCTAGTTATTTACGAATCTGTAGTATTTATCAAAACTGACTTACTTAACGCTAGGAACTTATTTTCATGTAATACTGATATTTATAGTTACAACGCTCGACGTAGAAATTATGTTCATTAAGTGTATATATCAACAGCTCACTACAAGAAATCCACATACAATACATGTACGTTACTTTACAACGCATTGCCAGATGAAATTAAACAATTAAAATTTGTACACAAATGTAAGTTAAAAATAAAATCTTTTCTGCTGCAAAACTGTTTCTATACAATTAGAGACTATACTGATCGTCAAAAAGAAAAATAATGTTTACTTTAACAAAACCAAGATATAGTATAATGAATTAGTTTACATTTGCATTGTATAAGTTTTAAAAAAGACTTAAATGCCTTAACGAGTAATGTACTTCAGCTTCCGGGTCAATGACCCCCATCTCGAGCGGGTTTTGTCCAGTTTCCCTGATCTATTGAGCAAATGCTGAGATGGCCCCTTGATTTACTTCTGGACGTAAATGTAGCTTCACGTCGTAACACGAACGTAAATGAGCACGTTCTGTTGAGCTTTGCTTTTGCTTGTAGTGGTAGTAGAGCTTAGGGTGAGTATCTATTTTGTTAGCATTACAGAAAAATCAAATCTGTTCGTTCGTTTACCGTTACAAATAAGTTTTCTATAATTCGGCAACGAAAATATCTAGTTTTAGAAATGTTAATCTCTTGCTTTTTTAAATTTATTATTATTATTATTATTATTATTATTATTATTATTATTATTATTATTACTACTATTATTATTATTACTATTATTTTTTCATCTCTCAACTATTAATATTTAAATTGTTGAACAGGCCAAACCAAACGTTTACAAGCTGAGTTTTCTCGAATAAATGGAAGAACCCTCGATAACATCAATAATGTATATTACGAGTTGTTCATCCGAACTGGTTTTGATACGATTTTTTGCGTCATTATTCTTTGATTTGAAGTCATCTTTAAAGCATTTTAAGAGCATTTTTTTGATCAATTTTGGCGATGTTTTAGGACATCAAAATCCGACCCCCTACTAATTACTAGTGGTCTGGGAACAATCAGCGGTGATCGCTCCTCCATTCTGCACTGATAGTTTGATCGCGCAAAATCGTTTGATCCTTTGCAAGCGCGCTACCTTTCTCTCTCCTCCTTCCCTCGCGCCCGGCTCCTTGGGGCCAGGAGGAACCGGAGTGGCAAGTCACGTGAGCAAATAGACCGATTTCCGTCAGCGGGATATTCATGGGGGAGGCCCCGTAGTGGAGTATTGCGTAATTCTCTTCAACGGATGTTGTCTCTCGCACTCCAATTGCCTGCCACATTCCATGTTTATGTCGTCTCCCTCCTTTGCAGAACGTTCTCTGAATCCAAGTTCGCCCAACGTTCTCACTGTAACTTTTAACCTAGATTGAACGAGTTGTCTGTCTTAATTTAAGAAGATTTTACTAAGAGCTCTGTGGTCTCAGAAGTCAAACAATAAAGTCTAACCGTGTCTAAAACTCAAAATTATTGTAAAAAATCGTTCAATTCATAATCAGTTAATCCATTAAAAATACAGTTTTCTTAAGTATGTTTCTTGTTAGATGCGTCTGATGAAAATGAGTGATGCTTCAACAGCGTATATTTTATCATATTATTGGTTTTGTAATATTTTAATATTTCAATTTTTGCCTTGCCAACACTTCAGCGATCACTGAAAACACTCTTGACGAAGCAAATATAACTTAGCACATTATACAGACAAGCGAGGATAATTTCACACAAGTTGATCTTGTTTACTTCGAGAAGAGCTCTCACTTTTGAATGTTTAGCCATCGATCAAACATTTTAAAAGTAAAATATATCAATAAATTCCACGATTTAACCTATAAAGACATCCAATGTACCGCATTATGACCATACAAAAGAGGTTACAAACTTATAATCTTTTGTCATGTAAATATATCTAGAACATTAGAAACATTGATATTCCAATTATATATTTTTGCGAAATTCATATTTTTAAAGCAAAAACATTAGAAAATACAACAATAAAAACTTGCGTCTATAGAGTGATAAACGTCCCGGAAGAACAGTGATGATAATTCTGAAGTGGTGAGCCACACATCAAAATTTTGCTTGCTCGCTCTCCCTGCGACCGCAGCCTTCCATTTGGGCATATCGAGGGAACGTCGCGTATGAGGCTGAGTCGGCTCGTTTATGAATCAATATTATGCGATCATCGTTTGCGTTTTAAAACAGGAGCGCCTGAAATGATGTTAAGCTCTAACTTTGAAGAATCCACTCCATTAACAAAGAAATCTGTAAGTTCAATATTGAAGGTGTTGGACAGGTTTGAGGAAGCTGGGAACTTTTGGAATTTTGGAAATTCCAGAGGTTTTGATGATATTGTTACGTCCAATAGTATGTAAACAGTAGTTTCTCAAAAACGGCTCCAATTATTTTCTTCTTCCTCAAATACAAGAAAAAATCGGTCAATGTCGTAGGGGGGCGATTTTCATTAAAATTCTGAACATTGCAAAAGTTAAAATTGTGTTCGAACCTTTCCTAGGCCTTCAATATTGAAGTTAGAGATTTATACAATGCAATTTATTGTTTAATTTAAAATTTGTACATCATATTACGTATTATTATTCGAAGTATTAGTGGGTTCGTAGTATTTTTGAGTTGAAATGGTGAGAATTTTGATTCTACAAAACTGATATTTTGGTGACTATCACGCGTATCTGGTCGAGGCGCCTTTGTTTGGCTAGCCGATAACGTCGCAACTTCGTAATCTCAAGGCCGGAATTAGATTCCTGGTATTGCAAAGGCAACATTATTTATCGTAAAACGCTCATTTATGTACAATAGTTTCGATTCTCATTTAAACGTATTAGCTTCAGAAAATTACAAGTTCCAATTCCTCGAGTTTCTTTTCTTGAGGAAAAAGAATTGAAGATTTCTCGGAGAAGGGGATGATGTACTCAAATTTATGAGACATTTCATGAAATTAAAATAGGTTAAGGGAAAAATCACAATTTAAAATTAATGTTAAATTCTAAATAGTACAGTTGACATGTATATGAGCATTATTCTTCACGTTTGACATAACATTTTAACTATTCACATTTTGAATTTAAACCTTTTAACATGCTGAGTGTTTTTCATCACCAACTGAAAGTCAAAAGTTGCACGTTGTTGAGGCAAACTTGTACCTTTTACAAGGAAAGTACTCCTTCCGTTTACTATTTTCGGAATAGGCCCTTCTGGATTTAAAATAAATGTAAATAAAATTAAATAATCAAAGAAGACTTCTTGGAGAAGGAGACGATGTTCCCAGATTTATGGGTCAGATCGTAAAATTGCTATAGGCTTACGGAAAAAGAGTAACATATACCATAGTATGCGTTACATTACTGTTTCCTGAGAGATTGCGCCGCTGTGTTAAGTTATGCAGCCGAAAACCTCGGGCAATAAACATTAATAAAGTTAAAATAAGTCAATACGTTCAAACGTTAATCTGAATCAATTTTCCTTGCTAAACTACACTTCTAACATGATAAGTAGGGCATACGCAGTGTGAGATACCATTCAATATTTACAATATTAGAAACTTGTTCAACATGATTACATTTAACAGGTTCTTGCTAAATGTTAAGCAGTGAAGGCCATTCTTGTCTGCATAAACATATCGAATTAGAGTGAATTAATAATTATTACGGAACGCATTTCATGATTTTACATATTTTTGTCAGTTGCTTAGAGCATATCTAAGTGAAATTTCTTGACATTTAGTTAGAATTGGATGCTGTGTAGATTTATATGTTAGTGCATATTTGTGAATAGTTGGCCGAATTTTTCCTGTTGGTGAGTTTTCGTGTAATTATAGGCGAATATTTTGCAAATGTCATTAAAATAGAGACATCTCTAAATCGTTTCATCTGTTTTCGTAGAATATGTTTGCTTGTGGGCGTTGATTAGAAATGGCTTGTCACAACACAGGAATAATATAGGAGAGCAAAGAAAACAACTATTCGATGTTAAAGGCATTTTGGTAAAAAATCGCTTGCTTTTCTTTGCCAGTATGTTATGGTATTTGTAATACATTGAATGCAGCACTAAAATTGGCAAGTAATGTGAAATTGTAAGATGAAAGTACATTAACGTTTATGCTATTGCGTTTTTTTCAATAAATGGTGAAATATTTATGCAAATGTAGGATATTTATTGATATCTTTCTGAAACCAGGCAGAAGAAAGGGAACAAAACATACAATGTATTTCACTAAGATGAATATTTATATCAATTATTCTCCCGAAAGGAAGGTATATTAATTTATGTTTGCAAAAATATATATCTTTCATTCCAAACATTCTTCTGAAATTTTATCAAAAGATTTAAACAGGAAATTAAATTTGTTAATTTTAAATTCTTATTAAAGTGCATGTTTCAGAGCGTTTAGGTAATAAATGCACGTTTTAAAAGCATATTTGAAGATTCTGAGGACTTCAAAATCCTCGCCATAATAATAGTTATAATTAGAAGTACCCACTTTACTATCGAATCTACGTACCTACTACAGAGATTTGACCTTTAGGAATTCGATTTTTCAAGATAGCTTCAATCATGTGGCTGACTATCGTGAAATGCTCACTTTCACTTCACTCATGAACTTTATCAATTTTCACACCGAACTCACGAAAATATTTAAATAGAACAGTGTATAAAAAAATAAAGTATTCAGCTGGCTATCGCAGAATCTCATCCGTTCGCAATTTACCATGATCTCTCACAGAGAAGGAACTAACATTGCCGTGTCGTTGTTTTTTTTTAATCAAATTGCGTAAAAAGATGAATAATTTGTGTGGTTACTGCTCAATATTATTCAATGTTACTCAATTCAGGAGAAAATTATCCTCCCAAGCTTTCGCGGGCTACGTAACGCAGAAATTCCTCATTTCGGCATCAGAGCGCACTGCTCACCGCCTCCGCAACGCGCTCTCGCGGGGATTCAGCAAAGCAATACCGGTGGGCCAAGCGAGTGCTGGTTGAGGTGGTCACATCCAGAGCGAGCTGCGCCGCTGGAACCGGTCGCTTCCGCGAAATTGCATTGCCCTGCCCCGCCCTGCCCCGCCCCGCCCTGCCCCGCCCCGCCCTGCCCCGCCCCGCCCTGCCCCGCCCCGCCCTGCCCCGCCGCTCCTCACCCCACCCCCGCCAATGAGAGAAGGGCGGCGCCCGCCCGTGACCTCGACAACTTCCGGTTAACCACCAGCAACGTTCTTTCTGCTTTGCAACGGAGGATTATGACGCCTATAAACAAGGAAGTTTGTATTTAAAAATTTCGGGCAGTGATAATGCTTATGAAGAGATATGAGAAAGGGTTATGAAGAGAGATTGAAATTTTCATCGATGCGATAAGTGCAGGGACATCTGACTTTCATCTGGCATTGACGGAAAAGCATTCCTAAAATTCTCGAAATGTGTTGGCCCTCCGCTAGTCGGGGTTGGGTAAAATACTTTAAATTTAGTATTTATATACTTCGTCAAAATACTTCGAAAATAAGGATTTAAATACATACTGAAAAAACGTTAGGTTTTACATACCTAAATACATACGTATTTAAAATACTTCAAATACTCAAAATACAGTAAATACAATGTTTTATTATTACTTTTCTATTGCAACAATTTATTGTAATTGTCAATTACAATAAATATTAATTGACAGCCATAAATTTAAGTCTAACTCCAATAAGCGGAATTTCTTTTAAAGCAACCAGTTTTTTCAAACAAATCATCAGACAATAAACCCCTATTTGGCGAATGTATAAAACCCACAAAACGTAAAACGGTCGTTCAACTGGCGTGGATGAACGTAAACTAGTGTCAGTACGCAGTCACTTAGGAAGTAAAAATTAAAAATTGCCAGGATAAATGAACATTATAGATGAACAATATTAAAATTCATACGTAGTACGTCCTACATAAAGGCTGAACATAATTCTCTAAAAGCAAATAAAATCTTCGATTGTCAAAACATATTGGGGAGTTAGATAATATTTCCGAAGAGATGACTGGTGTGAAATTGTATATTTTGTTGGTTTAAACTGGTTAAATGTTGGATTTTCAAGTTTTGAGAAAAGGAATGTTTGCGGCATGGCACTAGGTAGTGTTGAAATTCTTGTTTGTGACTGCTCTTGCTGAAGAAGGTATGAATAGTTTTTCTCACTATTTTTCGCATTTTTTGCACGAGTTGCAGTGTTTTTATGTTATAAGAAATTTTTTTTTCACGGTTTACTATCTTACTTCACACTGTAAAAAAAATACATTTCCAGCCCGCCGTGAATCTTCTCTATAAATCCATTCTTTTAGTAATGCCCTTCTTGACACTTTCTCTTTTAACAATGTAGCAAGCACTTAACAGGAACAGCAAATTTACCGATCTGACATGCACCAAACTTCCACACAAGTACAAAATTATCGAAGAGAACTCCGCCTATCTTCTGTAATTCTTCCTTCTAAAAGCAAAATGCCGGGAGCGTTAATCTTGAAGGCAGTTGTGTTCTTGGTAAGGAACAATTTCTCAAGAATTATTGCCAAGATCGGAAAGACGAAAGCAATTTCCTGTTCTCTGGAACGCTCTGATGGGCATCGGCGAAGTATAAGATAACCGCACGCTGTCAATTTCTCATAGTCTCTAAGCGGTGTCCCTGCTCGACGCGTTAAGGCGAGAACAAACAGGGGATAGAGCTTCTCGATCGGAGGACGCCCTGGCCGATTTTACGCGGTTATTACTTGTTCGGTTAAAAAATACCAGTCAGTGATTTCTCCAAAAATGATGGTAGAAAACAAAATATAGATATGTACTTATTATATATAGTAATCTTAATAATAATACTTTAATACATACCGGGAGCGGTAGCTGAGTGCATCAACTGATGTCACTGCAGCGCCTCTGACAGAGGTCCTAGGTTTCGAGTCCTAACGGCGGCAGGATTTTCGACACTAGCTTTTCAGCTAGGTCGAATTCTGTCGCTGTCTGGAGGAGAATTCTAGCGGCCGGCTGCTCTGATCGGTAGTTTTCCATGTTTTCTCCGATCTACACCAGGCGAATGCCGGAGCAGTACCCTAGCAAATGGGCCACGGACCGCGCGCGATCTGTCCTTCCTCTTCCTTGTCCTATCCTCTCCCCTTACACACACACACTTACACTAACATGCACTACACTACCACATATCCCGGGAGACAGGTCGGGAGTTTAGAGCTTGTTCCGGCTGGGGCGGTGCTCCGCTGGTGGAGAGTCCGGTTGGGGAAACCCACTAGCCGAGGTAGGTCGGCGCCGGATCCGCCATCCAGCGGGGGTAGATCACCGCAATCTCCCGAGGAAAAAATGCACTACACTAACGGGACTAATGACCAAAGCAGTTGACGCGCCCGAAAACACGAAAAAATCAATCAAAAAAATACTTTAATATAGGAATCTTAACGCTCAATTAGGCAATTGTATCTCAAATAGGCATTTATTGGCATTATAAAACCCTCGCAAAAGCCACTTCTGAGGTAAACATTGATAATGGGGGGGAAAGTTGCCTAAAAATACATTCAAATAAATAAAATGGGCCAAAAGGCATTGTCCGGACTCTAGTTATAAGAAATAAACGCATTTTTTGTTGTCGGATAATTGTCCAGCATTTTTAATGATTTAGATTTGTAATTTAGAAATGAAGAGAATTCAAATTCAGCAGCTGAAAGGGACTTTTATTTTTGTTTCAATGAGTGTCATTCACTAGTAGAAACAAACAAAAGAAACTATCCTAGTTCTCTTCATCTGTAGTTGAAGTATTTTAAGTATTTCCTTTTTTAAATAACCTACTTTATGTATTTAAATACATCTCTAAAATACATGTCCACAAAACTCAAAAATATGTAAAATACGTATTTCAAATACAAGTATTTAAATACAACCGAACCCTACTGCTAGTAAATAAAACGTTTGTAAGTAAATAAATTGTTTTTGTATTCAATGTTGACCTTTTGGGTGCTTTTGTGAAGCACTCACGTTGTTTTATCAAGTCATAAAAACATAAAGTTATATTATTGTATACAATTACAATTTATTAATCAATTGTTGAGTATATTTTAGATAATATAAATTGTTTCCGTTTTGTACATTGGTAATTCGTGGGCGTATTTTAAATTTAGCTGTTTTCCAAGATGGGGAACCTGTTGTCATTATACTAGGAAGATTCGAGAATGTTGCAGGCCACAAAAATGTACTGCGTTAGTGTTAGGCAAATATTTATCGGTTTTGCTAATAAATTAAACGATTAATGATTTGAATTAACATGACATTTATTGCTTCTATTGTCAGATAGTGTTTTCGTAGGCGGCCGTATTTCCTCTTATTTAACAGGTTTTAAAATTTTGTTTGTTTGTCTGGGAATGTTATTCAGTTCGAGGATGCCCAGTGCAGATCACGATAAAGTGGAGCTTCATCGTTTAATGGGCTGTATTGATGTATTGATTTTGTGGTTTTTGATAAAGAAGAAAATGTTACGAATTCCTACAAACGCGTATACATTGTGACGGAAATAGTGCTTGAGATTTTAGATTCCTTATTTGAGTTATGGACATGCAAGATGCATTTTTCATCAAAGATCAACTGACATTGAACAATGTCCTTATCACCCCCGAAATAAAAAGTAATTTCAGGAAATGAAAGAAGGGTTATTAAAAATCGCGGAATCAGAAGACAGATATGTAAATACATGTACCATGATTGAAGCGTTCTATAATCTTGTTTCACGTGTACGTCAAGATGCTTTTATAAGCTTCAAGAAAGTTTTACAACAAGCTGTAAAGTAGGCAAGAACTTTGTTTACATTCCACAGCGAACGCTTGACTTACTCACGACCCATGTTGCTATTAAACCAACAAAATAACAAAATTCACAAAAGAAATCCTAATGATACAGTGAAATGCAGGTGTCTCAAAATAAAGCACCTGAACACAACTCACACATGATTGGTATTAGATATTTAATTCTCTCTATTTTTTCTCTAGTTTCGTGGTTTAACTCTCCCCTTCCAACATGTCTTAGTTCCTCTTCCCTTGAGGTCAAAATGTGATATTCAGTTTTCAATTTTCTAATATTTTGTTAAAATAAACCAGGTGAATGACTTGACATCGATTTCACACGAAGCTACAGCAAATTTAGGATTATTTATAAGGGCGATATTTCTAGTGTGGATTTCACAAGAGCTGCACAAATTTAAATTCTTTATAATTCTTATAAAATTCTAGTGTGGGATCATAGCACAAATGTACAACTCGAATGCAATTAATTTACAAACAGCATGATTTGAAGTATTTCTTGTCCGGCCCAAATTCTTTATTAGAGTTCTTGAAATGCGGCGATAGTGATGTGGACGGCTTGGCTTGTTGCAGGGTAGGCGAGCGGTGGCGCCATGGACCCGCGCGGCGCGCGCGGCGCCGACCGCCCGCCCAACCCGCGCGCCCGCGCCTCGCCGCTGTCGGCGCTCACCTTCGGCTGGGTGCTGGGACCTTCTGGCGCGGCTACCAGCGCGACCTCGAGGTGGACGACCTCACGCAGCCGCTCACCGAGCACCGCAGCGACGTCCTCGGCGACATCTTCGAGAAGTGAGCCACCATCAGCGTGCTCCCATCGTCATCCTGTTGCTTTGCGTGCAGTAACACTCCTGCGCTTTGCGTGCAGTAACACTCCTGCGCTTTGCGTGCAGTAACACTCCTGCGCTTTGCGTGCAGTAACACTCCTGCGCTTTGCGTTCAGTAACACTCCTGCGCTTTGCGTTCAGTAACACTCCTGCGCTTTGCGTGCAGTAACACTCCTGCGCTTTGCGTACAGTAACACTCCTGCGCTTTGCGCAGTAACACTCTGCGCTTTGCGTCAGTAACACTCCTGCGCTTTGCGTGCAGTAACATCCCAGCGTTTTGCGTTCAGTAACACTCTTGCGCTTTGCGTTCGCTATCATCCCAGCGCTTTGCGCTCAGTAACACTCCATTTTGCGTTCAGTAGCATTAGATCACTTTGCGTTCAGTAGCATCCCAACGCTTTGCGTTCATTCTACTACTTTGCCATTTCCAATGTGTTTGGCACGTTTCTTCTCTGGTCAAAAGGCAAAGTAATCCATGGATTGCTACTATACGTAAACAACACTAATGATAATGGTGGGGTGTGCTTGGTAACGCGTTGGCGTGCGCTTGCGCAGGTACTGGGCCGACGAGCAGAGGCGCGCGGCGCGGCGCAAGGGCGCGCGGCCCAGCCTCACTCGCGTCATCGTGCGCGCGTTCGGCGTGCGCCTCGCGCTCTACGGCATCGCCCTCGCCATCATGGAGATCGTGCTGCGGTGAGTTCCTTTATGTTTTTTACACTTGCTTGCTCCATGTTCCTTTACCTTCTTCCATTTCTTTCTCCTTCCGCCTAGTCTCTCTCTCTCTTCTCTCTCTTCTCTCTCTCTCTTTCTCTCTTTTTGCCTTCTCTCTCTCTCTCTCCTTGCCTTCTTCTCTTCTTCTCTCTCTCTCTTTTGCCTTCTCTCTCTTTTGCTCTCTCTCTCTCTTGCCTTCTCTCTCTTTTGCCTTCTCTCTCCTTTTGCCTTCTGGCTCTCTCTTGCTCTTCTTCTTCTCTCTTTCTCTCCTCTCTCTCTCTCTTGCCTTCTCTCTCTCCTCTCTTTCCTTCTTTCTCCTCTGCCTCCTTCTTTCTTTTCTTTTTAACTTGAATCTTCTTTCTCCTTGTTGCGGTTCCTTCTAATTCTGTGGAACGCCATGTTCCCGTCCGTAGGGTGGCGCAGCCGATCTTCCTCGGGCAGCTGGTGTTATCGTTCAGCAACGACTCGGAGGTGCCCCGCGACGCCGCCATGGGCTACGCGGCCGGGGTGGTGCTCTGTTCCGCCGCCAACATCTTCGTCATCCACCCGTACATGATGGCCATCTTCCACATGGGCATGAAGATGCGCGTGGGCAGCTGCTCCCTGCTCTACCGGAAGGCCCTGCGCTTGAGCAAGACGGCGCTGGGGGACACGACGGCCGGGCAGGTGGTGAACCTGCTGGCCAACGACGTGGCGCGCTTCGACCTCGCCGTCATCTTCCTGCACTACCTCTGGATTGGCCCCGTGGAGACGGTGCTCGCCACCTACGTGATGTACCGCCACGTGGGGTTGCGTCAGTCATCGGCGTCGCCACAATCCTCATGTTCATCCCACTCCAAGGTAGTTCCCGCTTTGCAAACTGGCAGATTTGGTTTTTAATATTTCAAACAGAAATATGAGAAATTTTCCTTCTTTTGTTGTGCAACTGTTGTTCAAAAAACACTGCTTGGAGTAAACCTCAAAACCATCTTGACCTATTGCTCTTTTAAACCTGTTTTTTTACTGCTATCAGCTGTATTTGCAATATACAGATGTAAACAGTAACCAAACATGTTAGGTGAGAGAGGCCAAATGATTCTCAGTGGATTTGAAATGCCACAGTAAAACGTGTTTATCATACAGCATATGACCCATGCACCTGGTCGTGAGATTTTTAACTTCCTCTCGGTCTTTATACAGTCGTTCGGTTGTAGAACAGAACTTTTTTCCGCAGATCAGGATTTCCTAATCAATCTCCACGGTCGTTAATCTGCTTTGCCCATCATTTTGAAGGTTTGTCGAGACCGCCAAAGTACGTCACGTGCAGTCTGTGCCTTCTCTACATGTTGCGTTTATTTTGGAGGGGACAGACAATTTGGGCATGATAGACGATGAACGGAAGCAGAGCAATTCCGTGTTTAAGCCGGAGGAGCACCCACCACGCGCAGTCGAAGGGGCATCGGCGCATGCGCGGATTGTCGGAACGAGTTAGCATCTGGCAATTTATGTATTGAAGGTGAAACCATTAATTAGAACGACGTACAATGGTGATAAGGGAAATCTGTGCTCGTTTTCATGAGCTGTCAGTTCCCCGCCTTAACTCAAATACAGAACATTTTATCTCGCAACCAATGTATGAGAGCACACTGTAATTTAGCAACCGTGTATGTTAAAGGTGCCTTCACACGGAGCCATTTGATGGCGTCACCGAGAAACGGCAGAGCCCTTCAGATACAGCCATCGCCGACCGCCACAGGATCTTGGGAGGTTTCGTGAATCGAACTCTGTGGCCTCAGGCGGCCGAAAGGCAGGCAGGCAGGCAGGCTGGCAAAAACCGGTTCAGTGGCGTCTAGTGTGAACGCTGCCAGTTAAATCTGTATTTTACTAGCGATGCCGCGGCTGCGCGTCTGCGCTGCTGGTGGCGGAGTCCACCATCGAGCGCCACAGCAGCGCGACTCCGCCGCTCGTGTGAATACCTCCATTTAAACCAATGCTTTGCCACCAGACGCGCCTGTCGGAAGCGCTGCTCAGAGGCGCCGTGTGAAGAGGCCCTAAAACAGCCGCGAACATCGAGGCGGCAGTGGAGGTGAGTGTCAGGTCCTGTTTCTGTTTTTCCCCATTCAAGACCCATGATAGTCAAGTACGCGACATATGGGCTGGAATGCTTTTGGGCTGAGCGACGCTGAGCTGGGCTGAGCTTGAGAGGTGGGGAGCAGTGTCAGAGTCGCTAAAAGTGAAAGGAATGCCAAAGATTTTTCTGGTGATTGTCAAATTGCCACAAGAGCAAGTGACCTCAGTCATGGGTTGCAGAAAAATACTGGCATTCTATACATGAAGTTGAATTATGAATATCGATAGCATCGAGCGATTTTGACAAGAACCGTCAAGAAAATATTCACTCCTGTGTAATAAAAACTATTTTAAAGGCTAATCAGCTATATATTTGGACAATAATCCCTTATCATGTCCTTCATAAAGGAATCATTGTACATGATACCGAGAGAATATGGAGAACGAATATTTGAAAAACTGTATTCCCGACTGGCCTCAGAAAAACGTTTACCGGTAGTGAAGCCACATTTATGTCCAGAAACAAAACAAAGGACCATCTCAGCATTTGATTAAAAGATCAGGGAAACTGAACGAAAAAATTGATCAAAATAGAGTTATGACCCAATGCTGTGTTATAATAAATGCCGTTGCGTTAAAGGCATATTTATGTTTTTAGAATGATAGTTAAAATGGTAACCAATACATTAAAGATTATTGAAATCAATATTATTTTCCTTTCTTATGCTTAAAGGAGGCTCCATTTGTATAGAAACAGTTCGGCAGAAGGAAGATTTTATTCGTAAAATAATAATATTAAATAAAATAAATTCCAATAAAATTTAACTTTATCTCACAATTTGTCTGAAAAGAACCTAACAGTAAAGTAACTGAACAGTATTCCAAAGCTGTGATCAGCCGTGAAACTAGCAGCGAAATCCAATTCGTTTTACCTCTCTTATCGATGGTCCCAGTGCTGGTCCCCAGACTGCTCCGACCCGCGCTCTTAACAGAACCAGACTTGTTCAGTGGGATGTTTTCGTTGCTTTGCTGCCTCCGTCGCGCACGTACCCTGCAAGTCCCAACGTTCAGTGTGGATGAGGCTTCGGTCAATGCAATGTGTGCGCGTACACGGCGACTGAAGGAGATTTTGTGAACAATGCAAATCTGTTAGTAATAATAAAATAATTATTTCAATTTGCGATGTGTGTATTGTCGAGTCATCATTCAAACAGAATGCAACCTAACCTCAAAAATTTACGAGTTGTGCATCTCGGCATCTTCATCGCCCTATTGGTCCAAAACAAAAAGAAAGAAACAACCTATTGACGTAATTCCTTTAGTTCTATAATGGACCCGTTACAAAGAGGAATTTCTAGCGGCCGGCTGCTCTGATCGGTACTTTTCCGTGTTTTCTCCGATCAACACCAGGCGAATGCCGGAGCAGTACCCTACTAAACGGGCCACGGGCCGCGCGCGATCTGTCCTTCCTCTTCCTTGTCCTATCCTCTCCCCTTACACACACACTTACACTAACATGCATTACACTACCACATATTCCGGGAGACCGGTCGGGAGCTTAGAGCTTGTCCGGCTGGGGCGGTGCCCCCCTGGTGGGAGAGTCGGTTAGGAAACCCACTAGCCGACGGTAGGTCGGCGCCGGATCTCGCCATCCAGCGGGGGAAGATCACCGCTATCTCCTGAGAAAAACATGCACTTCACTAACGGGACTAATGACCAAAGCAGTTGACGCGCCCGGAAACACGAAAAAAACAAACCAAACCAAACAGGAATCTGTTTGGTTTTTCGATATTAATTGTAAATTCAGTTCGCCATTTACAAAAACTGGAATTGTGATCAACTGCAGCAGCGAAAACCTACGAGTATCAATTTGTTTTCTTCGTTCTCATCGATGGTCACAGCGGTGGTCCCAGACTACTGGAATATGAACACACACACTTCCATTTGTTTTATGGGGACGTTCTGCTGTTTGCTGTCATCATTGTTCTTATTGTTTGTTGCTGCTCCAACAAAAACGCACTCCAACATTTAATTGTCCTGTAGACAGCGAGGTCGAATACTACCGCTGCCTAGAGGAGAATTCTAGCCGCCGGCTGCTCTGATCCGTAGCTTTCCGTGGTTTCTCCAATCAACACCAGACGAAAGCCGGGGCAGTATCCTAACAAATGGGCTAAAAACCGTGTGCGATCATTCTTTTCCCTTTCCTGTCCTATCCCCACTACTTACTTACACACGCTTTCACTTACATTCACTACAGTACCGCACTTGTCGAGAGATCAGAGCTTGTACCGGCTGGGGACTAGTAGAAGATATGGTTGTGGAAAACCCTACAGCCGTCGTAGGTCGGCGCTGGATATCTGGCCACCGTGCAAGAAGTCGTCACTTCCGGCTATAAAAAATCATGCGCTACACTCACGGAGTTGATGACCTTAGTATTTGACACTCCCGAAATCAGTAATCAATTAATCACACAATCAACTGTCGGGAATGTAATAATTGGATGTTAGAACGTAGTATAGTCGACTCCGGATATAGTGAGCTTGATATAGTGAACCCTTGGTTATAGTGAACTTAAGTGATTGGTCCCGTTTCACTTACATTACAAATAAGCATTAGAAGATTCATTATAGTGAACGTAGGAAATACGTCCTGGAAATTCAATCCCTCCTGGAAAAGAATACGAGTCGTATATCGCTTCAGTGCCACAAATTCTAAAACTAGGCAGCTTGAAAAAATATCGTCGGCCGAAGGTTATAATAGAAGACTCTCCTGAGGTGAAGGTAGGGAACCGGGAATGAGCACCTTACTGATGACCTTATGCCAGCCAGTTTCACTGCGGAAACAAATGCCGTGCGCTCGTGGGATACAACTAGCGGCGGCGACCCGCGATTGCGTGTTTCATTCTCAAACTTGGTGTTACGTGATATTCCGCGGGACCAAGCGCGTCGAGTTCTAAATAAGCGACAGGAAGCTCGCGACTCCCACAGCCTGGCCAAATCCGCCGTGCCGCGCGGAAAAGCGATCAGTTTCATTACCCGCTTTCCCCTTCCCGCTACCGAAAGCATTTCGTATGTTAGTAGGCGAGTAAAAGCCCCTTTGGAGAGAGGGACGGTATTCCAATAGTGCACATTATTGAAGGGAGGGTGCCGAGACTGCTTTTCGATACTTAAGACGCAGAGGACAATGCAGAATCAAGTATGGAGAGAGCACAAATTCTGTAGAAGAATCTAGAGAAATTACTGATGAAAAAGTACGAAGCAAACAATTGAAAATAATTGTTTTAAGGACGAATGAAGTTACTGAAATTTTAAATTCGTGCTGTTAATGTATTTCGCTGTATCTCTGTATTAATAAAATCAATCTTTATTTGTAAATTCTATTCAATTTTGACATCCTTGGATGTCGTGGAAGTCGGATGTCGTGGAAGTCGGATGTCGTGGAAGTCGGATGTCGTGGAAGTCGGATGTCGTGGAAGTCGGATGTCGTGGAAGTCGGGTCGGATGTCGTGGAAGTCGGATGTCGTGGAAGTCGGATGTCGTCGGAAGTCGGATGTCGTGGAAGTCGGAACCAAACACTGCAGTGAACCAAACATGTTAGTCTCCAGACGTTCACTGTAACCGGAGTGGACTAATCCGTGCCTGTCGTGCGTGTTGCAGCGTACCTGGGGAAGAAGACGTCGACGCTCCGCCTGCGCACGGCCATGCGCACGGACGAGCGCGTGCGCCTCATGAACGAGATCATCTCGGGCGTGCAGGTCATCAAGATGTACACCTGGGAGCTGCCCTTCAACAAACTGGTCGCCATGGCGCGCAAGTAGGTCCCTTGCTCTTGAAATCCCGCTCAGACGATGTGTTGATTTGTGCTTCTCGTAAAAAGGGTTTGTTTCTTTTGCCGACGAAATGTCAGAAAATTGCAACAGGCTCAAGAGTTTTGATGCTCTTACTTTCGTTAATCAAGTTTATCACTATACTTCAGATTTTTAAGCTCTAAAATCTTCCATTTTAGGCGCCAAAATATATTCTTAAAATCCGCAAATATGCTGTCTAATTTTATTAATTGGCCGAATAATTTGACAAGATTCGTTTTTATGTAAATTTTATTTCAATTGAAACCGAGTTTTAAAGGTATGAACATAAACTATTAAAATTAATACAGGTAGAAATTAAAAGCTAAAACATATTATTTTATATACAATCCTTTCGTCGGCAGAAAATAATCTTGTTTAAACACTTGTGACCGTTACAAATTTTAAAGATGAAATAAGACACTATGGGTTAATAATTGTCCCTTCTTCTGATGCAAAGCGCAGCAAGGGAAAATAAGGGATATTTGTGTAATGCAGATTCCAGTCGTAATTTCCGTCCAGAACGGCTACTCGCCGCGGATTCAATACACCAAACAGGCATTTTTATGTTTTTGCAGGACGAATGGTCATTTTAGGCCCTATAAACACTGTTTTAGACATTGCAATGACATGAAATATGTATAATTAATTTTGAATTTTATGTCAAGAATAAAATAGGTATTGTCTAAAAATTCAAAGCTGCTTATCATGCATGTTATGCCTGAAGGTTTTTTTATTAGTAAAATGTAAATTAAAGGATGCTAGTTACCAGAGCTATCGAGGAGCTTTTACAATGGATCTTGTGTGTTTTGTACAGATTTTTTATATAAGTTGACATTCCTCCCATCTCACCTTATAGTTAAATTTTTTCTGGAAGAATGGCGCAACTTGGAAAAACTGTTTGTAGATAATTAATCCTTATATACCCATTGCCTCCAAAATGAAGCAGGTAATGAGGCAGGTTTTTCGTACATCCTATTACTATATTGTGAATTTTATTTTGTCAATTGAATTACACATTCTGAACGAAACATACAAGCAAGTTTTGGAAATCCTGAATGCTAGATGTCGATTTTGCCGATATCGCTAAAGTATTGTACGCTTCTGGCCAGGGTGTATTCATGACTTCTGTATGTTCCAATCTTCATCTAATACCGTACTTAGCTTCTATATGCCTGTGGTAAAATCGGAGAGAGAGACCTGTGTAAAGCAAATGGTGCTATTGCGCCATTTTTAAACTTGTACTGTGCTCTATTACAGAAAAAAAATTAAGGGAAAATTCGGAGCAGTTGTTGAGAATTTTTTAAATTAATTCTATATATTTCACGTAAACTTACGCACTAATATATTCGAAAATTTATACATGATGTTATTTAATGTGCTCTATTTTAAGAAAAAATCTCTATCTTAATTTGTAGCAATAGATGACTCGAAAAATTTTGAAATTTTCGAAAATTCAGGGAGTTGAATGAAAACGACTGCGCGATTTTTCTTTTTTTCTATTCGAGGAATATAATTAATAAAAAACTTGGAGCCACTTTTGAGAAAATTTGCAAAAAGAGTTCGTGTAAAATACCCATAAAACTCGAAATCTAATTTTCAAATTCGCAGTGTCTCGAGTTAGGAAGATCGATGGGTAATATCATTTTGGTGAAAATCGTTTGAAGGGTTTGGGCTCTAGCGCTGCGCATAAATGGAGTGACGTTTTGCCAATTTTTCGATATCAATGCCCATAAAACGTGGATTGTAAGTCAATCGTGTTAGAAGAAGTAATTTACTAAATATAGCAACAAGATGTATCCACTTTTTCCATATCAATGCTTCAGAATACGAATTTCTCTGTAGAAAAATCGCGTCTTTTTGCCCCAACAATGAAATATTTTCAGTATACTATTTAAGTAGTAAGCGAGAAATAGAAATATATGAAATGAATTGTGGATAATATAAAAATCCTTGTACAGAATTAATGCAGGTACCCAGTCTATAATATGAGAAATAAGGTCTTTGGTAAAATGTATGCCAAGAACTTTTACAGTGGATTTACAGAAAAGGGCATTACTATTTGAACGCGTCTTCCAGTTAACTCGTAACATATGTTTTAAATATTCATTTTTTTAGGAAACGTCAAAATATTTCGCTATGAAATTAAATTTTCAGTTGATGTGTTGAACATTGACGTAGAGTGGAGAGTATTTCTCATAAATATTTTAAGAAGGCATTCAATTATTATGTATTTTATTCTTGTTATCTTACGTGTGCTGTACTTTGGGCTTCAGACAGGAACTGAAATGCCTGACGCAGACCTCGTACATTCGTGGTGTGGTGCTCAGCTTCATCATGTTCAACACGCGAATCTCTATCTTTACCAGTATCCTCTCCTACATATTCACTGGCGGAGCCATCACCGCTGAAAAGGTGAGTTATGACCTACAAGCAAAATAAATCAAGATGTTTGGAATACTTGCACCTCCTATATTATTATAAGCGCTCCCTGAGAACTACAGACTAGTGATGAGAAAGGCACAGACTTCTTCGTGCTAATTCTTTTTTGTCGGAGCTCCTTTTCCGTCTGGCTTAACCCTCTTCCCGCCTGTCATCTATCAGCGCGTAATGGTCTTAATAGCTTGCCAAGGTAATAAAATTACTGTTCTCCCTGGGTATAATTGCGAGTGAGATATTCCTCGTGCTGCTCTTAGGCCCACCTCGGCCCAGATGCCCGTGGCAGCTTTTGGTGCTAGAACGTCGGTGCTTGAACTTTAGTTGGATGATAGTGAATTCGGTCACGTCAACGGCTAAAGTCATTAATCCCGTAAGTGTGGTGCATATTTGTAGCGCGGGAGGTAGCCGCGATCTTCCTCTGCTGGATGGCGAGACCTGACGCCAACCTGCATGTCAGCTTGCGGGGTTTTCCCTCAGCTAGGTATCTCCCAACAGCGGGGTACCGCCCCTAACCAGGACAAGCTCTGAGCTCGTGACTAGACTCCTGCCACCCTCGGGACTCGAACCCTATTACCTCCCGTTCAACTATTGTTGTGAGTGTACGGAACCAGTTCCTCAATTATGCAGTTACACGCCATTACCAGTCAGACCGAGAGGTTGTTGAAAGATTGGGGTGTATTTTTCATTTATCTTTACAATTTCTCGTTTTTCCTTCTGAATTTGTCGGTCTAGCTTTATAAAATTAGTGAAATTTCGCATTTCCATTATTCGTTTGGGAGCGACGAATTTTATTTATGTCAACAAATCATGACAATTTCTTAAAGTTTTCGAGCCATTTCTAGAACTTTGCTGTGGTAACTTTACTGAGATCTACGTGTGGAGTAAGTAAAACGTGTGAAGATACTGATAGTGTGCAATTGTATTGCCACACGTTTAATTGGGAAATTTTGGGGCTTTGTTCGTGATAACCCGAACTGTAATTAACCGAATATTCTCAACATGATGGGTGTCCTATGATTGAGTCTTTCCTATGTATCTTACTTTTGTAATTGTGTTAGTGAACATTTTACATTTTCCTCAGTTATAAACACGTAATATGTGCAGAGAAACATAATTATTCGTAGTTCGAGTAGATACTCTATTGAAACTTTTCAACATGCTGTTACGAATTTGCTTAAATCACAATAAAAAGGTTTTTTCCTTCAAATTTTGGTATTGGGAACTACGCAACTAACAATGTACTAACGAACTTTCTTTGAACGATCATTGAAACAATTTAATAATGTATCGGTGTCATTCTTTATACAGTTGCTTGTTTTTCTGACTGGTCTGTTTGACTTTCGCAGGTGTTTTTGATCACGGCCTATTACAACATCTTACGGCAAACAATGACTGTGTTCTTCCCTCAAGGACTCACCCAACTTGCAGAAGCCTTTGTGTCCATCAGACGCATAGAGGTAAGTAGTCGCAAATTCCTATGTGCTAACTGGGTTTGCTCTTAATTTACTGGCATAATGACGATCATGCCCTGTCATGTTAAAACACATGGCTAATCTTATTTTAATTGTAGTGAGTTATTGTTCCGTTGCAGACGGGCTGACAAATAAAAGTTCATGAAATTGCGAGAGTTTGCGGTTCATTCAATTTCTCAGTCTTAAGGTTTTTACCTACTACTGTCAAATGTTATTGGTTAGTCCAATGTCTTTAATGTGATGCATGTTATATCATGAGTGGGGGCTAATTCATCCCTCTATAGAATGGGGAAGGAAACAACGACCGTAGTCCGTGACCCAACTGCTCAGGTCATTCGCGTGGTTCACGTTTGAACGCGCCTTCGCGACTAAGGCTTTTAGCCAACGATTCGCTCCCCATCCTACCGTGTCCTTCTTCAGGGATGCAATACGCAAAGTTGGAGGTGGAATTGAAGCATATGGTAGGAAAGGCCGCTCGTTGTTGGTTCGACATCCGGCCAATCAGGAGTAATGTGTCTGTCACGTGTTTTTGTGGCCCGGCAGAAGTTCCTAATGCACGACGAGTCGCCTCGCTGCGCCGAACGCAAGTCGGAGACGGTGCCGGCGCCGCCCGCGTGGTCGGAGGAGATCGCGCTGGTGGAGAAGGTAGCGGAAAAGCCGCCGCCCACCAACAACGCCAACAACAATGCCAACAACGCCAACAGCGCCAACAGCGCCAACAGCGGCAAGAGCGCCCCCGCGTTCGTGGCGCACGCCGCCCCGGGCGTGGAGCTGAGCGGCGCGTGCGCCAAGTGGTCGGGCGACGCCGCGGAGGACACGCTGGCCACGTGACGCTGAGCATCGGCGCCGCGCAGTGCGTGGCCGTCGTGGGGCAGGTGGGCGCCGGGAAGGTGAGTCCGCCTCGTTGGATACACTCCACATTACTTCACCTAAAAAAAGGTTCTTCTCAACCTTCCCGTACTAGTTAAAACCCTTCTCTTTGGAGGCGGAGAATTTGCCAGCCTTTTCCCGCGTTCCACCTATCGCAGCACAAGGGACCTGTTACGGTCTCCAGCATATCTATCGCTCCCCTATGACCAATTCTCTGAGAAGCGCTCCCTCATACTTCAGCGAACATATCAAGGTAGTCCTCCGGTCCTCCGAACCAAACAAGCCTGTGGGTTCATCTTGGTGCTTGTTGCTGCTACGTTTCTTGTGGGATCTCTCTGAGTTTTCAGAGCAAGGAATTACAAGACCGGCAGACGGATGCACTCGTTTATGTCGAGCGTGGTTGGTGGCAGAGGTCGCTGCTTCGCGATCTGCCGTTGCGAGCTGGAGAACGACACACCTTCACGGAACGTCTTTCTCCACTCTTCCTCTAGTTTAGCCATTCTCTGTCCCCAACACCTGGCTGAAGGGAGTGGAGCTGGGCGTGGTCGAGGCCGTGGGCTGCCTTCAATGGCTCTTGATTCCAATGCGCAGACGTCGCTGCTGCACGCGCTGCTCCGGGAGCTGCCGCTGCGAGCCCCAAAATGACCCACCTTCACGGAACGTCTTTGTCCACTCTTCCTCTAAGGCCATGGGGTTCATTCAAAGGCTCTTGATTCCAATGCGCAGACGTCGCTGCTGCACGCGCTGCTCCGGGAGCTGCCGCTGCAAGCCCCAAAATGACCCACCTTCACGGAACGTCTTTGTCCACTCTTCCTCTAGTTTAGCCATTCTCTATCCCCAACACCTGACTGAAGGGAGTGAGGGTGAGCGTGCTCGAGGCCATGGGGTTCATTCAAAGGCTCTTGATTCCAATGCGCAGACGTCGCTGCTGCACGCGCTGCTCCGGGAGTGCCGCTGCAAGCCCCAAAATGACCCACCTTCACGGAACGTCTTTGTCCACTCTTCCTCTAGTTTAACCCTCCTCTATCCCCAACACCTGACTGAAGGGTGTGGGGCGGGCGTGCGGGCCGTGGGCTGCCTTCAAAGGCTCTTGATTCCAATGCGCAGACGTCGCTGCTGCACGCGCTGCTCCGGGAGCTGCCGCTGCAAGCCCCCAAATGACCCACCTTCACGGAACGTCTTTGTCCACTCTTCCTCTAGTTTAGCCATTCTCTGTCCCCTACACCTGACTGAATGGAGTGAGGGTGAGCGTGCTCGAGGCCATGGGGTTCATTCAAAGGCTCTTGATTCCAATGCGCAGACGTCGCTGCTGCACGCGCTGCTCCGGGAGCTGCCGCTGCAAGCCCCAAAATGACCCACCTTCACGGAACGTCTTTGTCCACTCTTCCTCTAGTTTAGCCATTCTCTGTCCCCTACACCTGACTGAATGGAGTGAGGGTGAGCGTGCTCGAGGCCATGGGGTTCATTCAAAGGCTCTTGATTCCAATGCGCAGACGTCGCTGCTGCACGCGCTGCTCCGGGAGCTGCCGCTGCGCGCCAGGGCTTCACGGAACGTCTTTGTCACTCTTCCTCTAGTTTAGCCATTCTCTGTCCCCTACACCTGACTGAATGGAGTGAGGGTGAGCGTGCTCGAGGCCATGGGGTTCATTCAAAGGCTCTTGATTCCAATGCGCAGACGTCGCTGCTGCACGCGCTGCTCCGGGAGCTGCCGCTGCGCGCCGGGGCGCTGGAGGTGCGGGGCCGCGTGTCGTACGCAGCGCAGGAGCCCTGGATGTTCGCGGGCTCCGTGCGGCAGAACATCCTCTTCGGAGAGCCCTTCGACCGGCAGCGATACAACCAGGTGAGTTGCCCAATAAGCCGAAAGGATGTTACGTCTTCTTCATGAAAAGGATAGAATATCTGGGCATATCGTTCTGGATTGAGCCATGCCACAATCCATGAATGCTCATCATCTCGGAATAGTCGATTCATCCTGTTCTAGGTTAATCAAATTCTAAAGGTGACTTCAACGTCAACAATTAGTTTTATGTATGCTTCGGAGAATTGATTTAACATGCTTTTTCTTACTGCGGCGAATCAAAAAAATCATTTGAAAGTGGAAGGGGGCAATTTCATTTGGTGCTATCCAAGTATTTTTGAAATTAGCCTGAAATTAGAAGTAATCATATCCTGACTATTCCTTGCGATAGTATGTGATCAAAATGTGGTATTAGTTTTGAAATAAGTTGGGTAGAATTTAATAAAGTATCATATAATTTATTGAAGAAAAATAACGGCAGGGGTATGGAATGAATTCAATCTCCGGCTCCTACTTTTATTCTTATTTTGTGGACATACACACAAAAATCGCCCTAAAAATCTCCTTGATACATTGGTGACGAACAATAATTGTCGTCACTAATATATCAAGGAGATTTCATTACGAATGAAATTATTCTCCGTCGTACGGCATCGTGCGGCCACGTGCGGCGTCCTCCAGGTTTCATCAAGATCTCTTGCAGTGCGTTGTAATGCCATCTACATGTGCCAGAGGCGCACCCAAGGGGGATTCCGTGAGCTCCCCCGTCTAAATCAGTGATAAGTAGAAAATTGAAGCTTTTACTAATTTTCTTTACAAATGAATGTTCTTCGATAAATCAGTTGTTAACGTTACAAATATTCACTATATGCCAATAAATAAGTTCGTACATCATCTTATATAAATTCGTTTATAAATAAGTACACCGTAAATTCAGCATAAATGGAAAAATTATTTATAAGAAAACGTCTAACTACACAAATGGGGTATCGAAAATACTCCTTTGAATTACGAAAGTTAGAGTCGCTTCCTGAACATACTTGAATGATGAATAATAAGCGACTGGCTGAGTTTTCCCAAACCAGCTGCTCTGCTGCTGACGCCACAGTGACTCTGGCTGGAGGTTCTAGAGTTCGAGTCCCGAAAGAGGCGGATTTTCGACTCTAGCAAGAAAGCTACGTCAAATCCAGCCGCTGACTGGTGTAGAATTCGATCGGCTGGCTGCTCTGAACAGTAGTGTTCCGTGGTTTCTCCTATCAATACCAAACGAATGCCAGGCTAGTATCCTAACAAAGTATTCTCGGATCGATCTTTCCTTCCTCTTCCTTGTCCCATCTTCACCCTGTACTTACTTGTCCCGTCGTCCCCTCACTTTATTTACACGCACTACTCTCACGTTGGGAGAGCAGCCTGGAGCTTAGAGCTCATTCCGGCTGGGGCGGTGCCGCATTAGGGGATTGGAGAGGAACTCCCCCTCCTCCAAGCTGACGTGTGGGACAGAGCCAGAGATCACCATCCAGTGCAGGAGAACATCGAAACGGAACTACCATATTAAATAAACTAATGACCATAGCAGTTGACGTGCCCGGAAATACAATCGATCAGATCCACAAAGCGAGGTCAGCAACATTTGAAAACTAGACATTTTCGCTCCTAAGTTATAGAAAACTTAAACTAAAAAAAACTAATCTAATCTGAAAATGAACTTCAGATTGAATTTTTTTAGTAATGCTTAAAGTAGCAACCTACTCTCCTGGCTCTAGTCTTTACACAACCAGGAAAAGGAGGACTCAACAAAACACCTGCGCCTTGTAGTATGTCCAGACCAAAACAAGAAGCCATATCAGCATTTGCTTAATGGGTCACGGAAACTAGTCAAACATCTTCTGGAGATTGAGATTATCCATAAGAAATGAAACTGAAATTGTGTTTTAATATTGTACTTTTATTATAAATTTTTGCATTTTGACACTACCTTATTCAGTTTTGCATTATAGTTTTAAGTTTATATCACTTAATTTATTGTATTTTCTAAAAGTAGAAAATACATAATTTAAATTTCTAAAAAATATTATTTTTGAGTCCTTCCTTCCTGTGTAAATGTTACAACCCACTTTAAATTTTATCACTTGGAAAACCTACAACTGTCTCTGTAATAATGACTCGAATAAATTTTAACTCGCGTGTTCAGGCTTCTTGTTTGTGAGAATACACTAAGTTTGACCAATTTGGGGAAATACTACGTACATTGTTGCTACATTAAGAAATATAAAATAATTGAATAACCAGAGGTACTCAAACAACACATATTGTATCGTATTATTAGAAATGTAATATATGGCAACTTCTATCCTATTTACACTTCACCCATCACTTGAAGAAATCAAAAGTTTATAATCAGGGGTGTCCAGCGAAAATCAGGGACCTGGGGCAGTTGATCCTCGGGGTCCCCTTATTTCAAATAAAAAAATACCTCTTCGCCAAGCTTATAAACAGAATTCATTTCTCCATGCATCAGAAATAACGTATAGCGTTAAATTTGATTTAAAATATTTTTCTCTTCTTTTATAAATGGAAAAAATTCGGGACCCCAATTAAGTCGGGGTCTGGAGCAAGTTGCCCCAGCTATCCCCCCCCTCCTGCAGGATGCCCTTGGATATAGAACATATCGCAACGTTGGGATTCCGTTAGAATAAAATTACAAGTTGGCAGCTTTCAGTGGAGCACTGCGGTTAACTTGTGGGCGTATCATCCTCGACCCTAGATTCCGAATACGATCGGGGATAAATGTTTGTTTGTTTTTCTTAATACATTTTAAAAGAATGCCTTGAATTCGTGGGCAGAAAACCGATTAAAAGTTTTTTTTTAAGTGTTATTTTATAAACCTCTTAAGTTTGTTAGGTGGTTTTCAAGTGATGTCCGAAATTTTAAAAGGATATAAGTAGCAAATTATTGGGTATTCTAGCGATTTACCGGTTATGAGCGGGCTGCGGCATTCACTTCTTCATGAAGTACCCCCACTACTTGCAAAACTTTTTTACTTTTCGGTTTCGGTGGGTGCATATTTGAGGATTGATGATGCCGAGGTTCAATTTAATGCAGCTATTGGCAATTGCCTCCACAGAGCAGACTGTTGTTGATTCGGTCAGTATTTTAATACTGCAGTAGGGTCAAAACTTGCTCGACGAAAATGCAGGGCTCTTTCTGTATGGCGAGGCTCACGTACGGAAAGCAAAGCGAGCAAATTATTCCTTTCGAATATTTTTAAGCCAGAAAACATTGCGGGACAAGTCAAGCAGGGAATCGGTTCCGCTGCGACTGCCACGCTAAAAGCTATTTTTTTATTGCCCATCTTGTGCGAAATATATCGGTACTATTTTCATCAAAATTACGTCATTCACATGACAGTAAACCTCACCTTTCATTTTGAGGATCCTGTAGTCGGGGTCCACACAAACATTATTGAATTATGTGCTTCTTCTCTAATAAAGATGCATCGTTAATAATAACATTGTTTACTGATGCATTTCCTTCTTGGTGATCTTTGTCGCCCTTTCACTTGTTAAGTTGGTAACGCTGAGTGGAGGGAAGTATCGGAGAACAATCAAACATCACGCTCTGCTCATAACCAGAAGATTGTTAGAATCTCCATATTATGTTACCTAATCGTTACCTATAATATGAGGAACGGAGGAACCATGTGCTTTTGTAGCATCACTAGTTTGCAAAGTTAATTGATGTTTATCGGATTACTATACGAAGTAAAATATAATTTTCGCAAGTGAATTAATTGATTTTTAAAAAATTTTAATTTAATTAAAATTTATTTTTTTTTAAAAAATTTATTTCAAAAGTTTTAAATTCATGATTTATTGTCAATATTAGTTTCTGTGTGGAGACACCATACATGTTCTTAATTGTGGTAATAAATTTGATATTTTTTTCTTAAAAACCTATCAAGACAAGTTGTTTTGATTATTCTATTAACATTTTACTTCCATTAACTTTCTAAGGTTTTTATAAAATTATATAAATTCCTGTTTCCTCTTAAGACACAGTATGGAAGAGTATCCCGTACATTAATCACACTCGACGTGTTTATAGAAAAAACGAGCTAGAGAAAATAAACAAAATTTGACGATGTCACAGTATTGTGTATAGGCCATTTATTATTCAGAAGTCCTTTGAAGAAAGAACGATTTGCAATGCTAAAATAAGTAATGGAAAGTCCATGATTCTAGAAGGCTTCAGATTTAGGAAGTCGCTTTCCTTCTAGGTATTAGTGTGATCCTGACATACTGGAACTGGCTGCACCTGACGTCTATCAAGCATGCGATAACGTCTGTCAGCCGCTCCTGGTCATGGAGCTCTTGGAGTTCCTCTGGCATCTGCTTCCTCTAGACATTTTGATGCAAGATTGTGAAGGTAATTAGATCAATAAAGTCACGATTCTTCTCTTTTTCAATATACTAATAGGTGAAAAAAAAAGAGAAAGTTCTGACGGTGCAGGGTGTGCTTCCTCTGTTTGTGATAATTTATGTTCGTTTTCTTGTGTAAAGAAGCATTAGTAGTCTCTTCAAGTCATCAGACCAAAGCGCAACAGAAATGAAAATGAATATAAAGAAGCTGCTATGCCGAGTGAATGAGAGAGCTCCAGATTAGCGAGGTTGACTACAAAGATTTCACTTTCCTTAACTCTTGTTGTATTTGAGAATGTTTGAGGACAGATTAGGCTATTTTATGATAACTACTTTGATTGCACTAATATCGTTTCTTACATGAACTACCGATGATGTTGTCACCGCTTCTCTTTATTGCAGGTGCTAAGTGCATGTGCGTTGCGCACTGATCTCCAGCAGCTTCCTTACAGTGATAAAACTATCGTCGGTGAACGTGGCATATCCCTTTCTGGCGGGCAACGGGCCCGCATCAATCTTGCCAGGTGAGCGACCTCTAATTTATCGTTTCACTCTTCGATGCAAAAATTGTCGGTTTTGTAATCTTCGTACACCAGTTTTTATGAATTGGCTTGCAATACATCGACATCACTAACACATTCAAGTTCCTAGCATTTGTTCGGTATATTTGGACTAGATAACATTTTGATTTAATTGGTTAAGGTCCGCCGTTCACCTTTTATTTTTTGTAATTCTTATTGTTCTTTTTATATTATTTTTATATTTTGTAAGACAATAGTTCAATTTCAAAATGTTTTGGTGGCAGATTGTTCATGAAAACATTGTATTATAAATTGTTAAAATAGTAAACTGTAGTTTTTAATTTGTAATTTATGATTTTTTTTTCAATTTCCATTTCTAATTTAAAATGACTCGCCATGTTCTAAACCTTTATTACTTTATTCAGGGCTGTGTACAAGGAAGCTGATATCTACTTGCTTGATGACCCGCTGTCTGCTGTGGATGCACATGTGGGCAAACATCTCTTTGATGAATGCATTAAAGGATACCTTGCAGGCAAGGTAGTAGTGCTCATTACACATCAGTTGCAGTATCTCAAGGACGTAGACAAGATCTATGTAATGGAGAATGTAAGTTCGTGCAATGTGATACATTTTTGACAGTGAATGATGTAGAATAGCAGTGGCGGCTGGTGACTTCAAAAGTTGATGGTTCACGAAATTAATGCAAAACTAACATCAAAGCTGTAGTTCATTTAACGAGGCAACATTTTTTGTAACTAAGGAGCGAGAATTTATAGTTTTCAAATCTTGTTAACCTCGCTCTCTTGGTATTTTATTCATCATTCATCTATGTAGTATAATAAAAGGGTGGGGAAGAGATTTCGGAGCTCAAGGAAACGCGCTGATTATATCATCCGCCGTACATGAAATTCAATGTTTACTATTGACAAAAATAAATTTAAAAAATCAAATTTTGCCGGGAGGTTCATAATAAATGAGGCAGTATGGTCCGGTTGTCTCCGACAATAAATTCAACCGTTCGCGAGGGTTTGTGGATTTTTGAAAGCAGCTAAAACTCCCTCATTATTAAATTATTTTTTATTAATATAATAATTAATATAATTTGTATGATTGTTTAAAATTATTTCTTCCCGCCACTGACATAAAGTATTGTTTTTTCTTAAATTTTAGAACTTTATCAATGCTTACACAATATATATTGTTTGTTCCATTTACCAAACGCCCCAGCCACCCACGAAGCTGCGGCGTCAGCGTAACGCATGATTAAGAGGGAAGCATGCCACTGCGGTCGACGAGGACGCAATCTATATAGTACCACAACTCCGTGCGGTATTTGCCTGACAGAGTAAACGTGAGGGGTCAGTCCTGTAGGGGTATGGCGCGCTACCTACCCTTCGCGGAAGGGCCGTCACTTAAATAAGAGTAGAAGTAGAGTTTCCAATATGATATTCCCTGAAGGCTAGGTATTGTTATTTTATAAAACTAAAATGGGTTTTAAAAGAATATTCAAGATATTAATTTGTAAACGATAAAAGCTTGAAAAGCTGAAAAACCCGAAGAAATATGAAATCATTGTGAAATATCATTTTCGTCTCTATATTTTACTATTGCCAAATCTGGATCATATTGCAACAAACATCTAATATTGACTGGGATTACTTCCACTGTCATTGTTAATATTGTTATTTTTAACTTAACTAATGGGTTCGACATACAGCATATTCGACAAATTCGTTCGAACCTCACCAACCGCTTACGTGTGTTCGCTTCAGTGTTTTTCTGGAGAGTGATCTCTTGCGTCCTTCCACAAGATCACGACTTTCAATGCCCTCTGCACACTTTTTGCATATAATGTGTTCGGGGCCGTACCCATCAGCAGAGTGCTGTGATACCAAGCATGGAATATTACATTTTGTTGATCGGTTGTCTTAACAACGCATATTCTTTGACTTGGAATTTGCATACAATATCATTATTCCTAACGCCCGATTCTGATTTTATCATTCAACTAAACCCAGGGTTCTTGGCTTATCACATAATATACAAATTCTAACTTATGTAGCATCCAACTGTGCGGAATCATTTCTCGTATTACGTTCACAAAGCGTAGGATATTCGGAGCGGGCGACTACATTTGACGCCAAATTACGCAAAAATACTCATATTCTTTAGTAATTTGGCGTAGAGCTTTTCATGAATACATTTCATTAAGAAAAAATGTTTATCTTCATAATTGAAGTTGTAGGAAGACGCCCAACAAATTGAATATTTAAATTTTCGAAAAATAAGCGTTTTCAACTAACATGAAACCTGCGCCATTCTCTTATACGTCCTTTACGCTATCCAGTAATCAAAAACATTGGAGTAATGTTCTTGAAAAGTTTGAAAATGACCCAGATGCTTCATTTAGTACCCCACCCTCCAAAAACATTAAAATATCGATTTCAAATTAAAGGGGCCACAACATCAGCCAGATCGATTGGGGAACATCAATTTTGGAGTAAATTAACTGAAGACGGATCTCAGATGGACAGACTTTTGCCGTCAATCGATGTTTTGGTATCAACTGTGGCTACACTTCGTGTTAGAGTATTTTTTCTCCTAAGTTTAGCAAGTGTACTTATCCGCTTTTCCGACACCAGGGCCCGGCAAGTTGCCCCAGCTGCTCCCTTCTAGGCATCCTTGGGTGTCTTTCACAAGAGTTGGGCTACCATACATCGTACAAGTATGCACCTTTTTAAAAATCGAAGTTGTTTTAATCTGCCTGATGAACGGCACTACTCAAGAGAACGTAGCGGCTATTTCCCTTTCGCTTGGATTGATTCTAATGGACAAAAAGTGTACTCGGTACCTTGAATGTTTACAGCATATGAAGTTGTCGCCGGGACATTTGTTGAAAGGGAAGTTGGACCGATGTGGTCGCCAAGGTCGCTGTACTGCCCTACGCCTTGAAGACCGCTGTATTTTCCGGAGCCACGGACAACCGGCGTCAACATTTGTGTACTTATTTGTGTGACGCCGGATTTCATACTATTTTATGCTCTTGATTATTAAGTATACAAGAAATATAATACATGAAATAAGGGGCCCCTATGGATCTACTGCCTCAGGCCCATGTTTTCTCTGGGCGTTCCTGAATACAACTCGTGGCGAACATTACGGCGCTGCTTTTTTGAAATATTTGTGCATCAATATCAACATAAGTAGCATTGCTGATGTTTTCTCTGTTTTGTTCTGAATTTGTCTTCTAAGACCTATCTATAGTGTAAAATAGTGTTCATTTAAAAACGAAGTTAGTCCAATTCTTTTTAAAAAATGCTATCAAAAAGCTAATAAGTGCGATTGATGAACCATGTCCTGAATTGTTTGGTGAAAATTTCATCTCAATATCTTGAACTGTTTAAAATATATTTGAGATGGACATTTTTATGAACTAACTTTTGTACTGAAATAGAAAAAAATTAGTTGTTACACCAACATAATACAACTGACACAAGCCGCCACTGTTGTAGAGATTAGCTTTTATAGCTTTTCCTCTGTTTCTTTTAAAGTAGTTTTCTAGATTTGTGTGTATTTCATCAGGGCTCAGTGCGGCAAGAGGGTACATTTGTGGAGCTCCAGGAGTCAGGCACTGATCTCTCTCAACTCATAGAGAGTGATTCCAATGATACAGTTGAAGCTGCAAAAAAAGAACGTACTTCAACACCTCTTCGCACTTCTCGAGCTGTAAGATGTTGCCCCTAGCATTTGAAAAATAGTATTGTTGTGTTAAACATTGTTATGGAAAGCTTTAATGACTTTCTTTGTTCTAGAGTATGTCTAGTGTTGATGAAAAGTCAATAAAAGTTCCATTGGAGGAAGAAGAATCTCGCAGCCATGGAACTGTTGCTGGCCACGTATATACACGCTATTTTGCTGCTGGCGGCAACTGTTGTGTAATTTTTATGATGTTTGTTCTATGTGCTGCTGCTCAAGTAGCTGCTAGTGGTGCTGATTATTGGATTACATATTGGTAAGATGATTTCTTAACTATTAATAAAATTGATAGTTATTTGAATAATATGATATGATTTCCTGAATCCTTGTTCAAATGGGATACACCTTTTAATGTTACTTGCAACTTTTGTTTTGGACTGTTCCCTCTTCATGTCAAAGTTAAAACTTAAAAGAAAAAGGCAATAAATTAAATCATACATTTTATGTGTATGCATATTTTTTAATGTTGTTATTTTTGTTCTCTATAGGACTAGAGCTGAGCAATATTCTGCTTGGAATCAAAACAACTCTTCAAATTCAAGTGGTACATTTGATGATGTAGAATTTGATGAACAGATGCTGTCACGAAATGATTGCATTTATATATACGCAGGAATCATTGGAGCAGTAGTGGTTTTGTCCTTGGTTCGTTCTTTTGTTTTCTTCAAAGTTTGCATTCGAGCTTCTCAGAGGTTGCATGATGCTATGTTCTATTGTGTCACACATGCAAAAATGCGCTTCTTCAATACAAATCCTTCAGGTATGAGAGTGAATTTGTTTTAACTACCTACTTCAAATGGTTTTAAAAAAATATTGTTACCTACTCTACAAAATATTTCATCAGAAATGTCTAACTAAACTAATCAAATTTTAATCCCAAAAATCGGTTCAGTGTAAGAAGATCAAAGGTATCTAATTTAATTTATTTGAAAGAAAAAAATTAAATATGATGTATGAGGGAGAAGTATAATCTATGCATATTTTCTTGAGACCAACAAACATGGTTGGCAACATATGAAAACTAGAAAAAAACAGAAATGTTCACTCCCATTTAAGAGAAAACTATTTGCGTCACAAATAAACTACAGATTTGGTTTGATAGACTGGATGATGAAATACCAACCGTATTCTCGTGCTATCAGCATAAAAAACAAAATGTGTGTGGATAGTGAAGCTACACTTATGTCCAAAAGCAATGCATGGGGCTCAGCATTTGTTCAAAAGAATCAAGGAATGGGGTGATTGACCCAGGCTGAAGATTATTCTTGTTGACAGTTTGTTGGATTTTGATACACCTCCAGTGTGGTTTCCTTTATTTATCTGTCAGACAGAAATTAGAAAAAATGACAGGAGTTGGAAATAATGGGGAGAGTAATAAAATTTTAAATTTTTAATCAACATTTTTGTTTGATTAGTTTTTTTGTATGTTAATAATTTTCACTGAAATAACTCTTTCCAAAATTGATTTCCATCTTACAATTTTTCCTTTTTAAAACTGAGTTTTAGTCCAAAATCACATTGTTATTTTGGTGTGTCTTTTTGTTTTGATACTTTCCATTAAAAAATTTGTCATTATATCCCAGGCTTGGAAAATCTTAATTGTTTGATAAATAGTAACCACACTCTTAGAATAACGTTCACCAATATTCATTTTATCTGCACTTTTCCTTAGAAAAAGACAAAGGTCAAGTTCCAATGATTCTCGTTCAGAGGAATCATTTTCTGAAAATTTATCCAGAATATGTTTCAAAATTGATTTTTGTTGAAATTTCTTGAAAGAGCAATGAAATCTAAAAGGAAAAAGTTATTCAAACTTACTAGTCCTATTGGTGCAGTGACCGAGTATCATACAAATTTGATAGCTATTTGATAATAACTGTGAAAGTCCATGTTTTCTGTACAGACCTCTTTAGGATTTAAGAAACCAACTTATTGTTTTGCAGAAATTGATATTGATTTATAGATGTTTCTGAAGCATGTGTTTTGATATGTAATGTAATGTATGTAGTATGTAATGTAGTAATGAGATATGCTTGAAAATGATAATAAACAGAACATTGTTGAAGAGAAATTCATCGTAAGTATTTGATGACTGGTAATGATATTATTTGCTTCCAGGAAGGATCTTGAATCGTTTTTCAAAAGACATGGGTGCTGTTGATGAGATATTGCCTCAATGTATGGTGGACACACTACAAATTGGATTAGCTCTGCTAGGCATAATTATTGTTCTGGCAGTTGTAAACTATTGGCTCCTTATTCCTACTTTAGTTATAGGATTCATGTTTTATCTTATGCGGCAATTCTATCTGTCAACTTCAAGAAGTGTAAAGCGTCTTGAAGGAGTTAGTGAGTATACTTTATTTCAGAAAAAATTATAATATTGCTTTTAAAAATTGAATATTTCAAGAGCTTGAGATTTGTATTATCTGAGAGGAATGAAAATGGAGTTTGGAAGGCCAAGATGTGGTGTCATCAGAATTATATTGATGGCTTAGTACACAAACATTGCAGGTGCACTCTTGGTCATTTTTGGATACCTCTCACCCATATCTACTTAGTGAACAAAAATTGTATATCCATGTAAGAAGTATTAGGCTTTTATTTAGAAAGCAAACAGGGATGATCCATAAGTAGCGTCCAAAAAAGCCTTTGCAAACTTTGGTTTGGTTCTCTTGAAAGTAGGAATTCTGGTCATGCACTGAGTGTGTTCTAAGACATCAGTATGTTGTCCTAACTTTAAATGTTTATAATTAAAGTGAATGCAAATTCATAGAAATTACTTTTTTTAATGTTCTTGCAAACTTCTAATACAGATAACTTGTCAATTGTATTCAGACACTGATAACTTGTCAGAAAAGGCTTATGCAAATAGTGTCTTTCAAATTAGGAATGTATAGTCAGTGCATTTCTCTTGCTCTTAAAAATAAAAAAGCAGTTGAATGATGCAAATTGGGTACTTTTTTATTTTTGTGTTACTTTTCATTGAGAAAAATTCAATTCTTTTGTAAATAATAAATAATTTATGTTTCAGGTGTGTTTATAAATTCCTAAAATAAAATTTTGTGTAGAAAGTATTTTTTTAAACCAACTTTTGAGTGCTCATTGCGGCTCAACCATTTGAAATATTGAAGGAGTTCATTTGACAAAATATGCTTAAAATTGTCTTAAGAGCTTTCTTTCAAAGTTTTGTTGTTTCCTCCTTGACATTCTATATAATTAAAGTCGGTAATCACCCTGATATTTATGTTCATAGAAATCAATGAAAAGAAAAGAATTTGGAAGATAAATTCTTATTGAATAATAGCAGACTTTTTGTAATAAATGAAAATGTAGGAGTACATGTGTAGACAAATGAGAAAGATACAGGATTCCAGATCCCTCTTCTTGTATGCTAAGTAAAGCTATTGATTTTTAACGACTTATAAGACACAAAACACTGTAGGTGTACCACAACTGGATAGGGTATCCTCCCTTGTCTGACATGCATGAATGACATTTAAGGACAAGAAATATAGAAGTTAGGAGGTTATGGCTTAGTTGGGAAATCAGGATTACTGCTACATTTCACCATCGTGCACAATGAACCATGTAACCTTACAACCAAATTTTTATGGCCATTTAGGACCAGAGGTATTTTTTCTGTCTTAATGTACAAAATATGACCTTTTTGTACATTCTAATTCATTTTTGGATGGTTCCATCACCCCAAAGCACAGTTTACCAGAAACTCTGGATGTAGGCAAAGTGTGAAGCTATTTGCATTTCTAAACTTTGGGAGGGGGAGGGAATGTATGGATTCTTCTAATAAGTTTTGGGGACTTTCTGCTTATTTGGGTACTACTATGGGTATTCAGAATGTACGGTCTCAACCGCCATAGGGAGCCACTACACTATTTGTTGCTGTAACATTTATTGAGTATTTCATAATAAAAAAACACTTTTATAAAATTTTTGAATAGTTTATTTTTCGAATTAACATGGGAATGTGAGGGAACATGGGGCAAACATATAGGGAACACAAAGCGTTTACGTGGGGAACATGCATTCATGTGGGGAACAACAAAGTGCAGTATTTAATGTTTTAGTTAGGAAGGCTTCCATAAATATTTTGCCAATTGAAATAATTAACTTTTACTATTTGATTTGTTGAAATATTGAATATTTTTACTGAGCGAGTTAATGAGATGTGGTGTTGCAGCTCGCAGTCCAGTCTTCTCTCATTTGAATGCATCTTTGCAAGGCCTTACTACCATTCGTGCCTTTGGAGCCGAAAAATTCTGTCAAAGAGTTTGATAATCATCAGGTAAAGCAGTTCAATAGCATTTTAGTTGGTATGGAATTTTTAGGGATACTAAATATTAGAGTTTGTTAGTTATTTATACGTACTCTTCATTTCAGGACCTTCATTCTTCTCCTTATGTGTTTATTGCTACATCCTTGGTTTTGGTTGGAATTTGTGTGGCATATATCACAATTGTAACTTTCAGTTTCTTGATTATAGGAACAAGTAAGTGATTAATTCCTAATTGTTTAATTAAGTATTCCTTTTTATTGTGTCAGAAATCATTTTTTCATACAAATTTGTAATGTAGAAAATTAAATCAGTGAAAATTAAGTAATGTAGGTCACATTGTTGTGGATATCATAATCATCAATAACAACAGCAACAACAGCATTTCAAAAAAAACAATTGGAAGGTTTTTTTTGTCAACTTTTTGTTTTTTGTAGGATATTGATAACTCTTCATTTTGTTTTTTAGATGTATTTGGTGGCAATGTGGGACTGGCAATTACTCAGGCAATTGCTCTTACTGGCATGTTTCAATGGGGAATGCGGCAGTCTGCTGAGATGGAAAATCAGATGACCTCTGTGGAACGAATTATGGAGTACAAGAATGTGGAACAAGAACCTCCACTTGAATCAGCTCCAGGTGAGTAATGAATAAGACCTTTTTAATATACACTAATATTTTTTTAACATAAATTGGGTTACAAAATCAATATAGATTTTATCAGGTTTATTTATTTTGCAATGACACTTGACTTGTGCAATTCAATAAATGTGAATGTTTATATTCAAATGTGTAGGGAAGAAACCTCCACCAGACTGGCCACAGCGAGGCCACATTGTTTTTGATGGACTCTCGTTAAAATATAATGCTTCAGAAGCAGCTGTATTGAAGAATCTTAACTTCACAATTATGCCTGGAGAGAAGGTGAGAATGTTATTTTGCTGTCCTTTAACATACTGACATGGAACATTCATATTTAGATCTTATTTGAAATAATAAAATATGATGATGATAATAATATTTATTGAGTCGCATACAATTTCAATCATACGACGAGTCGAATATGATCATGCAGAGAAGTAAAATTGTGCATTATTTCTTGAGTTTAAGAATCCCTACTTTCTCTTTTATTTCACTCTATTATGCATAGAGGTTAAAAAAAAAGAGCATTTTAATATTTGATAGATGTTAACTTCTGTTTAGTAGAAATTGCATGGGCAAATAACCTTCAGATTGAATATACTGCTGACAAATAACTAACCCTCCACTCCTCTCGCAGCTGGCAAAAGAGCGCTCAGGAAAATGTGTGCAGAACATGAAGTTCCATTTATTGTCCAGAAGCAAAATAAGGGGTCATCTCAGCATTTGCTCAAATGATGAAGGAAATGACAAAAAACCTGATCGAGTTGGGGTCGGTGGTCTAGGAATTATATTACTGTACTTGTCTTAGTGTTATTGCTTAGCAATTTATATTTTTTAAAGTGCATGATATTTTTTAAAGAATTATTAAATCATTTAAGGAATCGGACATATACAAAAACAATGCTCCATTTCACTCGCAAGTTCATACTACCTCATAATGGCGCGTTTTACTGCCATGGCAGGAAACACCGAACAGCTGAGATTCTCCAAACGCTGTGATGACGAGTGCTTATTGCTATATGAGAAAGAATACAGCACTAAGAAGCTGGAGGAATCGCATGAGCAGCGGCGAGCAGTCAATTGCGCTAATATTGACTCTCCCTTTGTGAGGATCTCGTTGTTTCATGGCTTTTCTCAGCTTATTTTTTTACTTTTACTGCAACTTACATGTACAATAAATATTCATTTCTTCTCTACAAAGTCGAAAATCATTCTTTTAAAATTTTGTATGGTCATTGCCACATCAATCAATGACCAGACGCCTTACCTCACACTTGCACCTACATCTGTACATCCACGCATCCATCCATAAAGGTATTATGGTAAAAACAACATTTTTATTTCAGAGATCCTCTAAATCCTTTTACCACTACAACCTCGACTTCAGATTTTTGGACTGAACCTAATTGTTCTCCTCTATACTTCCTCTTACTATGTACGACCGAGGAAAAAATAAAAAACATGTTCCTCAAGGCTTCTCTCAAAGTGGTGCCCCCTTGTTTTGCTTTTTGGGAAAATCTAACCCTGCTATTTTGAACAGAAAGGTTCTGAGATGCACGTGGAAAGATTCAATTATTTGATAATTGTGGCACCAACAAGAATTAGGGTTTGTTTAATAAACACTATATTATAGTCTGATAATAATGACTTGCACATGCACAAGGTACATCTGTAAAAGATATATGAGCAACTTCTATTCATAATAAGTGGTAATGTATTACATTGTAAGCATGTCAGCTGAACATTAGGTAAATGTAAAAAATTCTGTTTTGGTAGCACTTTTTAGAAGTTCAATATTTCATTGTTCTCATAAAATTGAATATTAGCATTTAAATATAGCATTTAAAATCTAATCCTCATGGTTTCCTCTTCAGAAATAACTAGGACGATTTTGGTTTTATCCAGATTTCTAATTATGCGATTCTAATTTGCATTATATATCAAATGATATTATGACCAGATGGTCCAATTTGATCATTACCTTAGGTAATAAATTTATTTTCTTGTGATGCAAGGTTGGAATTGTTGGACGCACTGGAGCAGGCAAATCTTCTCTTATCAGTGCTTTATTCCGATTGGCTGAGCTGGAAGGTACCATTTTGTTGGATGATGTGGATACAGGCAGTATTGGTGAGTAGCTGAAAAAAAATCTGATCTAGTATACTTACACATTTTTGCTGAATTTACGACTTGAATGTTTATTTGGAGATCTCTTGCAAGATATTGTTCAATTTGATTTTATGTTATTAAATGTATATCAAATAAGATAAATTTTGTGTTAAGAAAATATTATATGTATATTTTTTATTATTTGATGTTACTATTTGTGTCAGGAACTTTGGCATATTTTTCATAATAAGTTTTCACTAGCGTTTTATATTTCTGCATTTTTTTATTTTATCTTTTTAAAGAATTATTCCATAACACGATGTAATAAAAACGAATCCAATTTTTTAACAAGTGCTTATGACAATTTAAATTAAATTATAGTAAAATCTGCCTAAACCAGAACCTATACTGGCTGGAAATCTGCCTTAATCGGAACATTTTTTGGGCCTGTAAAATTAAATGGCATTTTACACATGGCACAGCATAAAATGAAACCTAGCTGATTCAGAAACGAATGATTTTTCATATTGCACAGGAAAAAAACAACTTTATAAAATGGAATCCCTGTAAATTTAATGCAATTAGCAGTGAGATGAAAGATATTCTTAATGGAATGAGTGCATCTGCAAGTATGTTTTATGTTCTCTGTCCCTGTGACACATGATTTAGTTGAGGCAGTTGCACAATTAAGGAGAGGGGCTTAAGCTGTCAGTGTAGACATCAAGCTTAGGATCACTTGTCTCTCAAGGCATAGGCTGTAGGGGAATTCCCCCTCTCCCTGGCTTTGAGGGGAGGTGTAGGAAGGTGTGGGAAGGTGTAGGGGCATGGCTTCTATTCACACTTCTATTCTGCCAGTGCAGCATTGAGAATCATATCCCCTCAGACAGAAACGCATTGTTCAAGGCTGTGCAAGGGTCAGCAGAAAGTCATAGTACTCCAGGCTGTGTCGCAGTGTGTGTTGAAAGCACTCCAAATGCAGCCACTAGGCAGTGAAGTGGTGTGGATTTTTACGAGTTTCACAACCAGTTTAACAATGGTTGGAAAAAACCGTAAAACTCCAACCTTTGAGAAAAAGTCAAACTTATAGAAGCAAGAAAACTCAGGAGCTGTCAATGAAGATTGTTTAATCTTATACCATAAATATGCTATATGTAATGGATTTCAATAATTAAGGTCATGTAATTCACTAATTCAAGGGTGGAAATATCAATATAACAAGGGTTTTTAAATGCCCTAAATAAAACGGAAACCTCTCTAAATCAGAATAGTTTTGTCCAGATTCTGGCTTAGACAGATTTTACTCTATGAGAAAAGGTTTAGTGGACAGAAAACCAAATACAATAACTTTTACTTTTTTTAATAATATATACTTAAAATTTAACACTTAAAAAACACATACTGATTAGGAAAATAAACATAATATGTAATTAGTTAGGTAAATGGAAATTATCTTTCACAATTGTGAGATGAATTTCTAAGAGATTTCTGTGGTAACCACCAATTTTATAATAATTGGAATAGGAATAATTTATAGCTATATGAAGAAAGTTTATGTACATTTATTGAAAGACTCAAAATATATCTTATTAATACTGCCAGGTAATTTTTCTCTTCAGTCTTATGTCATTTGTATCTTCTGTTAAATAATGTTTCACAATAGGAATCTTCATAGCTTTACAATGAGAATGTATGACTGTATCATAATTAGATGCTGGATTTGCGCTCTTGTAATGGGAACAATTTTGAACATGGAATAGTAACTGGCACATGGTATTAGAATAATCATTTTAAACTCTTTTGATGGGACTATGTACTGTATCGTTTAACCAGTCAAAAGGAGGATAAAATGAAAATCAACAAAATTGTAAGTTTTGCCTTTTAAAAAAACATTGGGCTCAAAGGTTTAATTCAATTTGCAGGTGCTTCTAAATTTCTGACGACAGATAATAGACGTGTTAGATTTCTTAAGTAATCAAAACTTCAGTACAAGATGGCAAAACTACTCTGTTGGGCATTCAAGAATAAAATGAAGTTTCTTGTAAATTTTTTCTTAATAAAGGAAAGAATAATTTTTTTAGGCAGCACGATTAAAAGCGGTTCTTTCAGGGCATGTACAGTATGCTAATAGTTCAATTTTTAGCATTAGTGCTAAAAGTGAGATGATGCTAGAGTGTTCAGATAAATCTGTGAATGCATCCAGAAAACGAAATACTTTTGGTTGATTGTAACAGTTACTGCTGATGATAACGTATCTTTAAGTGATTTGTATACTTAAATCAAAATAAAATCAAAGTCAGTAAAGCTGTCTAAGAAATAGTGCATAACACAAGTGGTAGAAGTGTTTTTATTTTGCTCATAGGATTGCACCACTCAGCCTATTGGCCTCATGTCACAACTTTTCTGCATTGCAAAATGTCACTTTTGCCACTCATACCATTAATAACTATTTGATGGCTCTTATAGCAAGAAGCTAAAGTTAGTTTTTGTTCCTTCAGGTCTGCATGATTTGCGCCAGAAAATCTCCATCATCCCTCAAGAACCTGTCCTTTTCACTGGAACACTTCGTAAGAACCTAGACCCATTTGATGAATTTACTGATGCAGCACTTCTTCGCGCTCTTGATGAGGTGAGTTTGAAAATGCAGTATGAGGATTCCCATTGACAATATAGTTTGGCATCAATACAAGAAATAGTATTTTGAAAATTTCAATTTATTCCTAATTGAAACCTGATTATAAAGAAATCTGACATAAGCGTCACTAATCAAATAAAAATCAATCAGTCATTGTCTGTATGATATGTTGTAGGACAGTGGTATCCTTAAGATATTTAAAGACTAAAGAAATAAACTCCTCTTTTTAAAACAGAAATATTTTATTATAATCAAAATACACTAAAAACTCAGTTTCACAACTCAATATGGCTGAATCGTGAGGAAGTCTAAAGTAATACAGATTCTATAACACACAGACATGGGTCTTAAGTTTCTTAGAATTGTCATCGCTAGTCTCTTTCTTCACCAATATATTCACAAAGAAGAGATTAGCATGATAAATCAAAGTTACTTGGGATTACTAATCAACAATTGGTCAGACTTGACTGATGATAATCAGAAATTAACTAAAACTCTTTTCATTCTATATATTGCCAATATTTTAAATAAACTTACAAAAGAATATAATAGATCAAATATTGATATTAAATTTTCTCTTTGTATTACCAAAGAACAGTCAAAAAATTGGTGCTGGTCTCATTTCTGACGAACTCTGATGTATTTTAGAAAATTGCAAACTTCTAACATTTCAAAACTACAAAATTGAAGATAGAGATTTTTATCTTAGAAAATCTGTTTTAGAAAAGGTCATGTACCAATTTTTTTGACATTTGCAAAATTTTTATTGCATGAATGTGCATGAAATTTATGCAATAAAAAACAAATTCTCGAAATCCACTAGTTGGCATAGGTGAATGGTGCAGGTTTCATTCTTGTTGAACTGAATTTTCAAAAATTGCAAATTTAGAACTAATGCAATAATAGTTGTGCTATTGTAGGACCACTAGTTTCTTCTTGCGCTTCTTGGTCTCGATAATTTAACCCCCCTGCCACTCCGCTCCCCATCCAGTTTATTATCACATTTTAATAACTTTTGAGTTCTTAATTGGCATATTTGATTCTGTCCATGGGAGTCAACCTTTAGACTGACTCTTTGGGTCTATTCTTTTGATTTTCTTGGCTATGTTTTTAGATTGGACCTTTTTAATTTTTATATCATTTGTATTTTTATTGTATTCTTGTATTCATGTTTTCAGATGTTTTGTAATCAAATTTTTATTTCTAACTTTCAAGTCTTACTTTACTTTTAGCTTTGGTGATTTTACCTTAAATTTTATGCTAAGGAAACAGTTTTAAGTGTTATACTGTATTATTACAGACTACCTGAGATTCTACCATATTGAGTCTTGAAAATTGTATTTTGATTAAAATAAAATATTACTGTTTAAGCAAATGGACGCAAATAAGCAAATGATTATCAATATCCTGAAAATACCATTGTTCTACAACAACAAAACTGTTCCACTGTTCTACAAAACACTAAACACATTAGTTTACTGAGCTGAATCTCAAAATGAAAATAAGTTAAAATCATCTGCATACATTTTTGAAACATTTCTTCATGCTTTGTACAGGTGGAACTTGGTGATATGGTACGTGATCTACCAGCTGGTCTCAGCACAAAAGTATCAGAGGGCGGCTCCAATTTCAGTGTCGGGCAGCGTCAACTGGTGTGCCTTGCTCGTGCAATCCTCAGAGATAATCGTGTGCTGGTGCTAGATGAAGCAACTGCTAATGTGGACCCTCAGTTAGTATCTTTTAGTAAGCTTAAATGGGGGGCTACTTTATATGAAGTTCATATGAAAAACTTTTTCAACGTTTTCTCAAAAATGGCTCCAATTTTTACTTTCTCCCCAACTGCTAACTCAGTACAGTATAGAGAAACTATTATAATGCTGTGCGGCAAAATGGCGAATTTTTGGCAGAAAAACTCTTATTAAGGGACTCTGGGAATGAATAAATCCAGTTGCTAAATTTATTTTAAAAAATCCTTTAATATGTGATGGAGGCAGAATCCATGTTTGGTGGGCCCTTGGTGGGCCCTTGGTGGGCCCTTGGTGGGCCCTTGGTGGGCCCTTGGTGGGCCCTTGGTGGGCCTTTGGTGGGCCTTTGGTGGCAAAACGTCCATCTGACCGTCAGCCTGTGAACAACGATAGCGGCTAAACCGTTCAACTGATTTTCTCCAAAATTGATATTCTCCAACTGATCTGGCTGATGTCACGGCTCCTCGAATGTGAAACTGATATTTTAATTTTGGGGAGTACTTTATATAAAGCCCCTGGGATATTTTCAAAATTTTCAAAAAAATGTCTCCATGGTTTTTTATTAAATTTTGTTTGTTGGATAGGATTAAGGACGTTAAGAGAATGGTGCAGGTCTCATGTTCGTTGAAAACCCTAATTCTTCGAAAATTGCAAAAGTTCACAAATTTTTTCAGTCTTCCTACAACTAAAATATTTAAGACAGATTTTTTTCCCTTAATGAAATCTTTTCCTTAAAGATAGGTTTTGAAATAAGAGCATGTACAATTTTTCGAAAATATGTGTAGTTTTTGCGCGATTGTTGCTAAAATATAAAATTTTGAGTAATTTTAAATTTTTAAACAGCTTTGATTTCTTTCTTCAAATTTTTCCTGATAAAAATTGGTGCGACTCTCATTTTTGCAAACTCCCTGTATTTTTAATATTGCAAAATTTTAACATTCTAACAAATTTGAAGATACAGATTTATGCTTAAACAAAATCTGTTCTAAAACATCAGCTCTTTAAAACAAGGTCATGTACGTTTTTCCTCTTTACCTTCCTTATTTCCCTTTTCCCTATCCTAGTTTCCTTTTGTTCTAAGTTTCCTTTTTTCTTCCTGTTTGTTTCCTTTTTCTGTCCTTTTTTCCTTTCTACCTTCCTTCTTTCTTTCTTTCTTTCTTTCTTTTTTTTTTCCCCCTTTCATTCAGTCTTGCTTGCCAGGTAGAGGGTATCCTTTCCGTCGGACATGTACTTTTAATGTCCCTCTACACTTTTTATTGTGATTTAATTGTTCATATTTATTTCCCTCCCAAACTTTGTCTAAAGTCAGAATTTTTTTTAATATGAAATGATTATGAAATCAGCATTTTGAAAACCTTCTCATGTTACAGGACAGATGCACTTATCCAAAGGACAATCAGACAGAAGTTTGCATCTTGCACAGTACTTACAATAGCTCATCGCCTCCATACAGTTATGGACAGTGATCGGGTCCTTGTAATGGATGGTGGATGCATGGTGGTGAGTAATTTAGTCAGAAAATATGTTTGCCTAAATACTTTGCCCAGTGTCTTTTCTTACATGACAAACTTTTTAACAATTTTTTTATTTAGATATTTATTTACACAGGAGGATTTATATGTTAATATTTTTTACATCCATCTGAATATAATTGGCTAATGAGCTGTTCATTTACTGTATATGCCAAAGAACTTCCTGGCATTTGCCCCCTGTCGTTAGTGATTGACACTAAATGGATAAAAGTGGTGGGAAAACTTAAGGCATAATTCTAAGTGATACTATTGCATTATTCACTGAAGACAAAATCACAGGAATATATAAAAAAAATAGTTCACATATCCATATTTAGAATACAATCGAGTGTAATTTAATATTTTAGTTTGATTGGTTGTGCAATAGATGAGAGAGGACCTTTCAGTATCTGTCAAGTCTGGATTGTGGCCAGTTTTTTTTATTGAAACCTGAGAATTTAAGTTCTATATTTCTTGCAAAACTATTCCTTTGAGCTTACTTATCCCACAAATGAAAGTGGTGTTTAGCAACTAGCAACATTCACATCATTCATTTTACATTAAGGAACTCCAATAATGCGTGAGTTTAAAAAACTAATAATATTCTTTCTTCCTTAAAAAAAATAGTTAAAAATGTGTAGTTTTAATTAAAGAAAGATCGATATACTATATTGAAGTTGATCCATCATAGACATAAATAGTATTTTGAATGTCACAAATGAATTTGAGTATATTCTACAGAGAGTGAAGATCCACATCATAGCACAAAAATTTAAAATATTATTTAACTTAAACTCGGAACTGTATGATTTATTATATTCTGGACAGTTGGAAATATGGTGTATTGAAATGTATGTTTCCAAACTGCTCAGTCATCATCTGTTGAGATCTCTTTGCCTGCAACTGTGGCACCAGTAAGGATGACTATGATAGGAGTGGATGAAATATGTAGAAAGACACTTTCCAATGGACCATTGCCTGGAGCACAGCTAAGCTGGAACTCCACCTCGAAGATTAGACCTAAGATAGAGACTCCCTATAAGTTCTCTCACCAATCCTTAATAAAGAGTTCCTATTGAAAAAGCTTTTGAAAGTATTCCATGGTCAATTGGGTGGGGTGGGGGAGGGGATTCACAGGGCATCACATCATTCCCTGTATGTTTACTCGCTTGTCAGCGAAGTTGTCAGCTAAGCGACTTGAATGGCCTCCACAGCCCAACAAGAGTGCAAGTTTGGAAAATTAATTTGCCAATTTTTTGTTGCTATGTAATATAAAACAGGCAAAAGTACAGAACAAATTCAAGAGCAATTTGGCATTGTTTGTTTTTATCACAATTCAGTGCAATTGTCTATGGTTTCAGACGAAAATTTTAGAAACTCGTTTCCGAGTGGGGTCCCAGAGAGGGAATCTCATTGGCATACAGTGGAAAACGCCTTTGCCAGTAATGATTAAATGTCATTTATAATATATTGCTCTACCTCTACCTATATAAATATATAAATTATTAAATTTCAAAACTCAGAACTCCAGATTTCACTTGCAGTTAGAGCCCATTCAAATCTTCTGCACCAGGGCCTCCAAGAACCTACCTTCTCCCTTGAACAAGACCCATTATCTCAGAAAACAATCTATTGTTCCTGTGGAAATGGAAAACTTAATTCAGTATTGTGTAACATTGACTAGGTAAGGAAAAGGCTAGGATGTTTGTTTTATAGCTCAGAATAATGGAGAAGGCCAATTATCAAAATGGAATATTGATTTTTCTCCATGTTATTAATGACGTTTCCTAACTACATAAAGTAAATATGACTATTCTAAAATCATTATCGAAAATATTTATGGAGATTAAGTGATACAATATTCTGCTGTGTAGGAATTTGGACATCCTCATGACTTGTTGCAAAACACTGAAGGTCATTTCTACAAGATGGTGCAAATGACTGGTCGTGGAATGGCTGAGCAGCTGGCTAAAATTGCAGAAGGAGTACAGAAGCGTACCCCTAGTGCTTGACAAAATAAAGTGAAGAAAGAACCATTTCCAGAACAAGATTTGGAATAGAAGATTATTGTCTGCAGTTATTAATACTTTCACCTCTAGTTTGTTCAACTAGCTTAGGGAATGGTGCTTTTATTTATTAAAGAAAAAGAAGGATTATGTACAGTATGAAACTAATTCTGTGATTGGTTGTGTGATTCAAGCATCCTTGAGTACATTCCATAAACTATTATTTCAGTGTTCTACTTACTTTTATTAGAGAAAGTTTGATCCATGGCCTTTATTTAATTTTGATTACTATCAATTTTTGGTCTATTTTGTACTTATTGTTTAGACAAACAAACCTGTATTTCTATTTCATTTTTTGCTTATAAAAGTCATTGTGTTTAATTTTTTAATTATTTTGTTTTAAAAACAAAAATTGTTTGTTTCTGAAGTGTACTTAAGATACGATTGGGAACAAAGACATTTACTGATTGTACTTTAAATGAAATCCAAAGATGGCCTTAACTCATTACATTTTTGATGATCTTGCCAAAGAAAAGCGAATAGGAAGAAGTGCACCTCAGGGTGAAAGAAACAGTATTTTTATATTAATGTATTGTGTCCTATTACTGTGACATGATGGAATATTTTAAACTATGTATTTTTGCTGTAATCAGCAGCTGGACTTCTGTGTGTTTCAAAACTTTTTGTGGAAAACGGCTGCTGTTTTGTGTAACTAATTGTATTTGGAATAGTTACGTATTATTTTGTATTTGTGTAGATTATTTATGTTGTCTTATGAAGCCATGCTTGATGATGAAAATGAAAGAAATTTTTTAAAAGTCAAGAAAATGTTCCTAGCATTATCTTTTTTATTTGTTTTGGAAATATTTTAGCTTTTCCTTATTAATACTTTTCTTGTCTTAGATGATTGTCATAGTTTGTGGGAAAACCTCTTAATATATAGTATCAAACGAAATACTCAGGTTAATTTAATGTAATATTTAATAATTCTTGTATTTTGATAATTGAATTACTTGCTTAGGGGATTTTTATTATTACAATACTGCCTTCAATTTTTACTTTCTCGTCTATGTACATATGTACAGAGTTAAATACATAGTATAGAGAAAGTTATGTAATGCTGCAGAAAATCCATTTTGACATTTCAACGGAAATAAAATTTGGGGTCCTCTGACACTGAAAAAGTATTTTTCAAAACGTCTGTTTGTATGTTAATACCTCTAGCGCTTAAACCATACATATGATCAAAATGGATATTTCTCAGTCTATCTGTCTCAACTCGAAGCGCTAGGATTTTGAAAAACATTCTTCTGCATATTTCTTTCTTTTTTCTTTAAAGTCTTGTAATTTTTTAAAAACTTTAAGTAGTTTTTGCGCAATATTACAATTCATGCAATGGTGGTACTCATTGGGATACTGCTAAATGTACTCTGAGATGCCATAAGCACTATATGACTCTCTTCTTTCATTTTTTCAAAAATTACAAAAATGTAATTTTTTTTACTAGTACGTGGCAAGTCCGAATAGCTAGCCTAGACCAGAGAGTATACTAGGTGGCCTAGACAAAGAAAAAAGAAAAGTAACACAAAATCTACCTTTCTGTCCTCGCAGGGGGGAATCACGATGACGTAGTTGCCGTGATTTCTGGTCGGAAGTTATAGACCACCACCCGGACCCTTTAGTTTCGCGGCGGCACTCACGCCGTTAGCTTCAAGACGGAGACGTCGAATTCAGTCGCTGCCTGGAGGAGAATTCTAGCGGCCGGCTGCTCTGATCGGTAGTTTTCCGTGGTTTCTCCGATCAACACCAGGCGAATGCCGGAGAAGTACCCTACCAAACGGGCCACGGACCGCGCGCGATGTCCTTCCCTTCCTTGTCCTATCCTCTCCCCTTACACACACACTTACACTAACATGCACTACACTACCACATATTCCGGGAGACCGGTCGGGAGCTAAGAGCTTGTCCCGACTGGGGCGGTGCTCCGCTGGTGGGAGAGTCCTGGTTAGGGGGAAACCCCACTAGCCGACGGTAGGTCGGCGCCGGATCTCGCCATTCAGCGGGGAAGATCACTGCCATCTCCCGAGAAATAGCATGCACTACACTAACGGGACTAATGACCAAAGCAGTTGACGCGCCCGGAAACACGAAAAATCAAACCAAACCAAGGCGGAGACAGTGAGCAGGGGATGCTAAGCTTACCCGGCAACACACCAGTTGGGCCCCTGGCGCGTCGCCCTTTGGGCAGCATGGGTTGAAGGAGATTATTCGGAATGCTCTGGAACCCACGTAGGAAAGTCCAGCGGGAAACAAACATACCGTCAGGTTCTGGCGATACTCACGTTAGCCTAAAGGTGTAGGCAGCGAGGAGATGGGATGGGGGCTCTGAGCCGCTCGAACCTTAGTTCGGGTGGCCTCCAGTTGCACTCTTGACTTCGTCGTGGCAGTGGCCCGATACTCTGGGCCATGAGGAGGGACTTGTTCCCGGATACCAGCCTGTCGGCGTACTTGTGCGTCGGCGAGGGTGGGGATAAGTGCTAGTCCTCAGGTGCCCTCCCTGGGGATAACACCCTCTGATTAATAGCGTTTTCCATTCGTTGCACTGAAACCCACCCTAGTGCAGGGCAGAAACGTCATCGCTCCGCAATAGTGCTGCCCCACACGCGTGAAGGGCAGCTACGAATGAAATGGATTCCGGAACTGAGTCACGCAGTGAAATTATACACAGCTGTTCTTGGTCAGTCACACTGACGGAACTCGAAAAATTACAATTTTGAATTATGATCGTCGTTATAACTTTTATGCGGTCTTTTGGTAATTCTTACTTCTTAATTCATAAATTATTAACGTGTGATTTCTTTATTTAAAAACTACGAAAACTTCAAATGCGTATGAGTCGTAATTTCATATTTCGAGATTTGCCAGTGATCGATATAGTGCACAAGATTTTGAACCGAAAGACTGCTGTAGAATTGTTTGATTACTGAAAACAATAAAAAATATTAACATAAACATTTCCGCTGGAATATGTATGGGCGTACGAGAAATATTTCTTGGCATATATATTTGAATGATTTTGTAAGGGTCACTTTTTATTGTCACTTTATTAACGTTTCGAAATTGAGACGTACCTAAAACACTTTAGTTTCTAAATAGCACAGGATTTGTTAATATGAAGTTATTCAAGGTTAAATTTTTGGAAAACACAATGTGATTTTCCGAACTCTTAAATCACAAACATTATTTTAAGACATTTCTTGCACAACATAATATACTCCATCATTCGAAGTATCCCTGCGTGACAGAAGATCCTCGAATGCCTTCACAATTTCACCACGAATCTAAATCAGCATGGATAACTTTCGTACCTAACCTCACAATGGCCCGGTGCACTGGACTGCACTGACGCGATCGTCGGTGCAGTTTAGTGCGCCCTGGGTCCGTGTCGATGTGCGAATGGAACACGCAGTTCTTTGCACTGGTGCGCCCTAGCGGTCGAATGGAACACAAAAGCTGCCCTGAGAGCGCTCTGGGTGCGCACTAGTGCGGCGAATGGAAAACGCTGTAAGTGATGTGTGGTAGACCCCACGCAAGGTTCTATACTGTACCTTTTTGTTGCACCATTAATTTATCATTTAATTTCTTATTGTGAAAAATATTAATATTTTTTTAAATTCATTTTCGATTTATTCTCCGTTTAAGCCGACGGACGATTATTTTGAGGTTTTAAAGAGTTGACCATCCGCAAAAGCCGCTTCAAAATCTATTCTTCCACCACTGTCATCCAGCTGCAATGAGACACGGCTTCGTCTAAGCCTTTCCTTACAGAAATATTGCGTATCCCTTTCGTCAAGCGCTATCTGTACGTGAAAACTGCTTAGCCCGAAGTAGCTTCCTATCAGCTGCCCATCGACAATTTTTTGTAAATAAAAATAATACATTAATATTCAAAGCTTATTTACAATTTTAAAAAATAAGTTGATTGCAGAGACCACACTTTTGTTGGCTCTGAAATAATTTGAGCATTTCTTTACCTATACTTGCAGGTTTTCGTAACGTGGCGCCTGGGGGACATCTTCACTGAATATTCTGGATATGGACATCTTCATTGAATATGGCACTTTTTTTCGCGTCTTTCTCGACGTGCCGTCAGATGTCGCATGATCGCGACCGTATCAAGCAGTGATGCATATCAAGGGACATCTAGTGACACTACCGAGAAAGACGCGGAAAGCTGTGCCATATTCCATCGCGAAGACAAGTCCCCCAGGCGCCTCGTTTCGAAAACCCAAGTATAGTTCACCCTCGAACCCAGTCGAACCTCCGTTGAGAGCGCGTCATTCACTTCAGACCGTTACGCAATGTTTATAATTTAAAGTAATTCATTATTATTAATATTAATTATATATATATATATATAATTAATATTATATATTGTAGCAGTATAAATAAACGCGATTGGTCTCTCCCCCCTGCGAAGTCGGCGTATCAACATGTACTAGATGATTCTACGAGTCGCCACCGCCGTGGAGGGCGGTAAGGAAGCTTAAAGCCGTACTAATCGTAGCAGAACGTCACCAAGGGACGTCACATTTTAGGAGGGTAGGTTCTACCTATGTACTGGGAAAAATTATGATTCAAGTGTTAAGATTTATTATGTAGGGGATATCGGGAATATTGAACACAGAGTAACATTGAACATGTTTTAATCCGGCGCCATAACATATCCAGATAGCAATTCGTACAACTGCAACTGTATTCCGTGACTACGCCCATTGCTTACTGATATTCCAAATTACATCGTACTTCTAAGATTTAAAAGGTGAGATGACGTTTTAAATATTCGTTTGTCTTATAATTTTAAATGTTTTTATTGTTATCTTACTTGCCGAGCGATTGCTTTGCAGGAGCTCTCAAATGTTGTTCATAAATTAACAATTAGACCTAAGTATGGCTTTATGTAATTTATAGATAATGCAAACTTGCAGAAAAACACTAAGTTATATAATTTATATTTATTATTATTTTAATCATTTATAGATAATACAAACTTGCAGAACATTTAAGTTAAGAAGTCAACAAAGCTACGGTAATGGACACAGCTGTCACCAGCATAGAATTATTAGAGGGGGAAAATAGAGAAAATATAGGCTACCGGAGAGTCTTCTCCAATCCTACGCCTTATCAAACAATATTAGGGGAGGGGGAGGGGGGAGAACACGCCTCCCTCCGGTGATGACACCCATAGGAACATAATTGCGAATTAAAGCTGGAGATGCCCTGGCTAGATTACTTGGTGAAAAGAGAAGCATGGCGACAGTGGCGGCTGGTGTCCGATCAAATTGGGGGTTGCATCTTCATTGAATAACGGAAATGCAATTTACAAAATACAGTACACGAATATACAATAAAATGTAAGCAATTCATGTAAATGAATTAAAACTAAGTTTAATAACAGTCTATTGAAATATTACTTACGCGTTATTATGGGTTGTGTTCGTGTCAGGTATGTTCACCTCCCGCGCACGTATTTAGGGCTTTGATTTCCAGTGGTGCACAAGCCTAATGTTTGGACACGTTTTATACAAATAAAATTATTTAATTTTGAAAACTTCACTACCCTGGTATATATTGCAATAATGAAAGATCTACTATGCTCGCACTTTTTTTTTATCCTCGAGCCCCCTAGTCCTCGCTCAGCCCGCCATAGCACGGCCCGGTAGAAAATATGAGCTCCACTCGGAACGTCACGGCTCAGTTTGCAGTGCTGCCCACCTTCTTCCTTGACAATGCGGACTTCGTAGTTTTCGGTCTCTCTTTCTATCGACCTGTGCGTACCATGTTCCTTCTTGTTACGCAGTTATTTGTATAACTATTAATTATTTCTTCAGAATTTAAAAAAATCTTCCGTGGTGTCTCATAGCTAATATACTCCCAGACGAGTTATTACTCCGAATTTTCTGTCAATAAAGTTGACAGCCCTGCACTGCCGTGACGTAGACAGAACCCGCCTCTCCCCGCACCTGCTGCTGTGGAGTATCAAGAAAAAGTACACACATTCGTATTTTTAGCATCGCTCGCAGACTGGTTGCTACGAGACCGCAAAGAAGCACACGCCGTGAGAGACAGGAAGGAACTTCCTTCCAGAACGACCAACTTTACACAAAGAACTCATCAAATGTACGTTTTGAATCAACGCACCGAATCTAAAACGAAAAATCCAAAATATTGCATTGAATACTATCCTTAATTGACTGATTCTGTTTACTTTCAATAACACGCGAAATTCATAAAATTAAGCCGCAGTGAGAGACGAAGACAATATTGGTATTCCCCTCGGACTGCCTCGGTCGCCGCGCAGAGCTCCACAGCGCTCGGTGACGAGACTCCCCACCCATTTGGTTGCGTTAACAAAGGCCGCATGTTCCCCGCGTTAAAGCGAAGGGTCAAAGAGTAAACTAATAAACCCAGTAAAAGAGTCAAGAGCATGGTATGATACCTGGGAGTCCTCAGACGCCGGAGAGAGCGCCTGTAGGACGCTCTTTTCAAAATGATTTCTTATACATCGATATAGCTGCAATATCTAGAAAATTGAACGTCATTGAAAGGAAAGTGTATATTCCTAATATATTATAAGATCTATATTATTCCGAATATATTATAAGACAAATGTAACTTCATTTTCTGTGCACGTCTTCTAGAATTCAGTGGGAAATACAATTATTCAAATTATCGTTTCCATGTTGTCGCGGCAGGAAGTATTATTCCGAAGGACAGCATGGATAAGAGCCAAAATTTATTGCCTTTTATCATTGAAAATCGATTTTATTACATGGGAGCTTTTTTTCTTACTTTTTTTTTCCAGTTTGAGTTTGAGTAGTATATGACTTAGTGTAGGGATCACAGAATTTTGAAAATGTGCACACAATTCACTTTTCCCCATAGCACGTCATACGCAGTTTTTAACTTTTTTTACGTAAAAATAAATAAAATATTTTCCGTGTATCTGGGGGTTGTGCAACCGTGCAATCTGAGCACGAGCCGCCCTTGGCGATTATCTTTTTAAGTGCCTGTGCGTATAAGGAGAGAAGAGGTCCCGGAGTCTAAAAATTTGGAAAGGGGCCCCTTAACCCTACATAATAAAATATTTTATTTTCGTAAATATGATCAATTCCCTGATATCCTCCTTTTTAAGCTAAGAATAAGATCTCTATTCATTCACAACCCTGTAAAAGGTTCGATTCAATAATAGTATTTATTAATTCAATCATGAAACTTATTTTGTACCATGTTTTATTAATTATTCTACTTGTATGTTTTATTTATTTGCTGGTAAAATGTCAGTGTAAATAAAAAGGAATTAATGGAAATGAGGCCCCAGAAATATAGTTCCCCTCCCCCCTTTGTTTCAAACTGAGTACGCCTATGTCCGAGCATCCAAAAGTGTCAGTGACTAATTAGCATACTAGTAGACTACGCTAAAAAAAAAAAATAGTCTGCATGTGCCAACTTCACAGGATAAGAGTGGCGAGGTTGCCCAAGGTAGGGTTTCCGCTTTGAAGAAAAGACAAACGAACCATCCTTTATGAACACTAGAGGGTTGATGTTTGGCCAGGATAACTGATTTCAATAGACGAATGTGGGCATATTTTGTGACAAACTTGAATGTGTATTGAGGAGTCACATTTTCCCTACACATCAGATCTTCAGTCTAACTGAAACTGACGAAACAACTGTTTCAAACACCGAAAAAGTCTTTGGTATGAAGGGGTGGATCAATCTGCCTGCCGGGTACGTAGTGAGTTTGTTACTCAGACTGGAGTAATCTGCGGCAATAAAAACACACTGCCACCGCGTGGATGTTCCCCGAGTACGATTTGATGGCTGGAGTTCTGGGTTTAGTTCACAAGTCGGGTAAGTTCGGAACGTCAGAAATATTCTTAAGTCAATTGAAAGAAAATTTGCAATACAGTGGTGGCGGTAGCATACAAGAAAGCAAGCACCGCTTGCTTGAAAACTTCGGTTACGTATTAGGTATGTTATTTAACAATTTCAGTCTGTTAAGTATTCAAAAGGCGAGCGCTTTGCCTACGTATCGAAGTCGTCGCATGCAACGCTGACACTGCTTCCCACGCTCAGGAGGCTTAAACGTAGAATGATTGATTAGTGATTTTTTTTATTTATTTTTTTTATTTACGTAAAAAAAGTTAAAAACTGCGTATGACGTGCTATGGGAAAAGTGAATTGTGTGCACATTTTCAAAATTCTGTGATCCCTACACTAAATCATATACTACTTAAATTTTGAATTTTGAAAGGGAGAAAAAAAAACAAAAACTCCCATGTAGTAAAATTATTTTCAAGGTTAAATAAGCAATAAATTTTGAATTTTGAAAGGGAGAAAAAAAACAAAAAACTCCCATGTAATAAAATCTATTTCCAAGGATAATTTGATTCCGGTTGGTCAACTACTAGGTCATTACCCTTTAAGAGTAGAGCATGTTTTTATCGCCAGAGATGGGGGGTGTCCTCCCCATCTGGGCTAGCGAGATCCGGCGCCGACCTTCGTCGGCGGGGATTTTCCTAGATCTCTTCGGTGCGTAATGCGGGCAAGCCCATGTATAGAGCGATTTTCCTAAGGATGAGCCAAAGTGACAGCTAGTGCTGGCAACATAACTGAAGGTTCTGTGGTCGTTGTGCCCTTGAGCCCATTAGACTCCCTTCCCGCATTCGTTCGTTTGCAGTTGGCTAACTTGTAAATGGCTTCGACACTTCGTTTTGTGACGTTCTCGTCCGACAAAAGTATAGTGCACCGCGAGAAATAATTGATATTAGGAAGTGCAGTGTTATGTGCTCTTCTCTAAAAATTCTTTTTTTTTCTTTATTTATTACATTGAATTTACTTTTTGTGTGATAAATATTATGTTTATTTTAAAGCCGAGACTTGAATACGAAACGCGTACTGGTGCACTTGTTTCCGATTTAAAATAATTTTTCTTTCTTTTTACGTTCATGGCAGTTTTCTTTTACTGATTGTGAGAGCATGTTAAGATATTTTCCACATACGTAATTAAATGTACTAGTCGCGCGACTTTTCTTGACGTCTGAGCTCCCTAGTGCTCAACACAGCACGACTCGGTACGGTCTGGTCACAACATTGGTCTCACACGGAACGGCACGGCACAATTGTCAGGGCTGCCAAGCTCTCCTTTCGAATGAATCCAGTTCTCGCGTTTTCGCTGTTAGTGTTGTGCTTTGTGATTCATTCGATTCGGATTTTGGTAATATCATATCTCCTTAATAAGCAATATTATCGTTATCTAATGATTTTCACTTGTGGTTGCTATTAATTGTGTTATTATTTGTTATATTTTATCGCCTACAATGTCCTGTTGTATTAAGAGCGAAAGAGGCGCGAATAGTATTAATAATGTTACAGTTGGCAACACCCGTTGGATGTGACGTCGGGAGAAGCCTCCTCTCCCCGCACCCCGCGCTGGGAAACGTCAAGAAAAGTCGCGCGACTAGTAAATATTTCTCGGACTCACGTACTGTTCGGTTCCGAGATCTCCGGCCCTGTGAAAGGGGTCTAAGTTTCTCTGCGGGGTGAAGGGAGCGCGATAAGGTGATGGGCTGTAGGATTTGACAGACGTCCGTGAGTCACATATGGGCTGTAGGAAACGGCTAGCGCATGCTTGGTCAATGCATTGGTTTCGCAAACATCAGCTCAGTTTTGATTCAGAGTGCATGAATGTTCGATGCGAAATGGCGAAGCGGAAATCGAATACGACAATTTACAGAGAAGGTCGGTTCTGCATCAGGCGATTATCATGGTCAGATGAATGAAGAAAATTTTGAAAAATGGGTGAGGGAAACATTATTACAAAAACTTCCTTCTAAGGCAGTAATTGTTCTTGATAATGCTCCATATCGTAGTGTGTTAGCCAATAAAACCCCAACTGCATATGCATTAAAGCGCGACATGATTCAATGGTTGAATACAAAAGGAATTTGCTAATGAAAACCTGAGGAAGCCTGAATTATACCAACTAGTTCTGCAACTAAAACCCCAGAACAAGACATACAAAATTGATGAGCTGTTTTCCAGTAGGGGTCATTCTGTCATCCATCTTCCTCCTTACATGTGTGAACTGAATCCCATTGAAATGGCATGGGCAAAAATTAAGAGACTTATAAAGGAAAGCAAAGAAGTTGTTAGAGCTTACAAACTGGGCTATCACTCAAGTCACTATTAAAGACTGGGGGAGGTGCCCAGTGCCAGTATTATAGACAGTATTGTTAAAAATATGGACTCGGATATCGAGTGTGAAGACACTGAAAATAGCGATAGTTCATCGGTGGATAATGATTAGGCCAGGTCAATGTTTTTAATTCAATAGTAGTCCATCTCTTCCCCCACTCCCTACCGTCACTTCCTTTCTGTATCCTCACTCTACCCCCTCTCCTTTCACGACTGACTCAGCGAAATGGCATGACGTCCCAGAGCCGGAGACCTCAGAACTGAACTGTACGTGCATATACTTCAGCGAAACTCTTAGACTTCTTCATAGGGATGTTTTCACTGGAGCCATTAGCACTTTACGAAGGGGCATGACTGAACAGCTGTCGCGGCGGAGGGACACTTCTCTGAAATACATGTGATGTTCACTTGTTTTCGCGAACTGTCACTTTGGCTCATCCTTAGGAAAATCGTTCTATAAAAGAGGGCTTACTTTTAGGCTGAAGGTTTTGAGACTAAGGAATATTAATAACTTGATACTTTCTCTGATACTTTGCGATAGTTGATACAATAAAAGATTAAAAACAGCATTTTCCAGAAGAACGATTTTTTACCGCTTCGGTAGCTTATGTAATCCTGTTTCTAAATCAATAAAAGTGAGCAATTCATTTGGGTTTTAATAGTCTTAATTTCATAAAATTAAATGATATAGGCAAATTTTTCCACTTTTTGGTTATTAATCATTGACTGATGAATTCGAATTTGTTAAAGGATATTTTTATTATTTAAAGTATTAACACTACTTGTGTTACTTGACACATTTTATAATGGGGACCTGGATAAATGATTAGCGGCCGGGCCCGCACTATTTTCTTTGCATTATTGTATTTCCCACCAGCGGGGCACCGCCCCAGCCGGGACAATCTCTAAGCTCCCGACAAGTGAATTACAATGTAATTACAGTGTAGTGTAATGCATTTCGGTGTAGGTGTGGGTACGTAAGGGAGGGGGATAAGACAAGGGCGAAGAAATCTCGCGCGGTCCATGGCCCGTTTGTTAGGTGATGTTGATTGGAGAAACCACGGAAAACTACCGATCAGAGCAGCCGGCCGCTAGAATTTTCCTCCAGGCAGCGGCTGAATACGACCTAGCTCTCTAGCTAGTGTTGAAAATCCTAGTCGTCGGAACTCGAACCCTGGGACCTCCCGGTAAGAGGCACTGCAGTAACATCAGTTGATGCCCTGAGCCACCTTTGCCGGTTTAACGTACGATGACGTCATTGAGTAAGAAAAGGGACGGGGATTCGACAATATGAAGACTAACCTGGCGTTCGCTGCAAGAATCCTAGATAACAAAATAAAAAACCGAGATTGTGTAGGTTTCCGAATTTTCCCTTCTTTTTGGTCGATGTGGTGGAGGAAAGAAAGGTCTACTGAACTGAACCTTCCCTCGGTGCTACGGCTCTCACGAGCGCAAAAGTATCTGAGAGGCGACATCTGGCCAGCATTTGGCGTGATGCTGGCCACCCTCTAAAGAATTCGCAAGCAAGCAGTAAGCGTCAAGGATTATGGATCCAGTGCTTGCTAGCGCCATGCGTGTCCAAAATTAGAACAGGCGCTCCTGCAGCGCTGCAACGGCAGAAGTACGAAACACGGTCGCCAGCCGGCGCGGCGGTTGCCGGTCGGGAAGTGAGCGCTGGATGAAGAGGGAGGAGGCCGTCGGTTCGGTGCCAGACGTTGGAGTTGCAGGGTGTGCTGTTCGTAGAATCGCGGTAACTGCCGCGGAGAGCTTCCTGGCGGCAGAAGCGGCGCGGCTATCGTCATTCAATCGACCAGGTACGTTCCTGCAAACGAGACGTAAAGAAAACACGACCAGAGGACACGACTAGTGCCGGCTGCACGGAATGTCAACGCTAGAGCCGGCGCGCTGGCGCCCACAGCGACGCACGCGACCTTCGCAACAGGTTCGGCATTTGCTCTTCGCGCGTGTCTTCCGGACTTCTCAAACTTGTCATCCGCCGCTAAACAAGGGAGCCCTCGCGCCGTTCTCTTTGTCATTTGTGTTTGAACACGAAGTGCCACTGATTAAAATGTATTAAATCTACTATTTAATTCAATCTAGTTTGAAAATAATTCGCAATCTCTTTAAACGCTCTGATTGTGCACAAACGTAAGCAGAGTCAAAGAATATGAACATCGTTTAAATAACGGAGCAATTACTTTATAAAGTTATTTAAATAACTGAGCAAATCTTTATGTAGATTGTAATTTGGCAGTCGAAAATTATAGTTAAATTGTCTACTTTTTTCCACATTATCAAGTTCCCGCATACTTGGAGTGACTGTTACAAAACATTGGATCGTATTGAAATAACTAAAATTTAAAAAACGCATCCGAAAATGTTAAAAGGTGTGAAATGACCACTTAAAAACGCAGTATTTTCTTGGAGTTAATACTGTGATCCTTCCTCCTATATTCCCTTCTAATCCTTCTTATATTTATTCAATCTTATTTATTTTATTGATTTGCCTGTTGACTAGTTAATAAAGGCTGTTTTTAGATATTTGTATTGCATAGGACGGTAATACCGCTTATGTGATCGAAAGTTTATTTAATTAGGACATGGAATGTTAATTAGGAAATGTGTTGAAACAGTGTTGAACGTTAAACATTCAGCATGGTTTTCAAAGAAAAACAACAGTGATTCCATTAATTCTTACCACTTAGCATTTAATGCCTTCCTCTACTCGGCACATGAAACTGAATGACAACATAAAAACCACGCAACATAAATTTTCAAAACACGTATAAATAACGCTTAGCTTCTATTCATTTATTTAATTAACGGTTCTAACACAACTTTTTCTAAAGTTGTTTAGAATTGTTCAGTAGTATATGGAGAAATGTATTTTGTACTATTTTCTTAAATTATAGGATACTTACCTTAACCCACACACAAATTGAATTCTGAATACCGATGAATAACCGTGTTTTGGCAAGAATTGATCAGACAAGTTTCGTTCCGATGCATACTGGGCCAGGAAGCGCCGAAACCTGGCCGAAACTCTCCTACCTTCATTCTCGCGTTTCCGGGGAAAGGAAAGGTTGGAAATTGAATAAATGGTAACAGAAATGCATATAAATGTATAATATCAATTAATATTGAAAAGAAATATGTATATTTTTACACAGATATTTTGTGCGATTTTTTGCTACAATTCTTCCATTTCATCTTCGGTGCTTGAATTAGTTTAGTTTCAATTTCTGTAGAGACGAGGAGAATAAATAAATCTTATCAATAATTTTTTAATTCGTTTTTTTTTCGTAATTGCGTAAAATTGTAATTAAAGAATTAGAAGACACCAAGAGAGAATGAATAAGATCTTTATTTGTGGTCTTTCCTCGACTTCCTTGTGTACTTTTGCCTATTGCATTTTATTTGTTTGTGAAGGGCTTGCAGTGCCTCTTCTGACAGTTGTCTTATTGGAATAATAGCTTCTTTGATAATTTGTGCCCTATATAATAATACTGGTACCAGTGGCGTGCATTCCAGGTAAGCTAGGTATGCTGCGCTTACCCTGGAGAAAAGTCAGTTAAATGTAATTATTGTAATGAACCTATCCTCCTCTTATTGTACAACTATAATCTTTATAATCGCCAGGCGTTACAACGCCAATATAATACCCAAAACCCGCTCTTATCAATTGCCCTGGTTATACTCAGCTTCCACCTCCAAGGTTGCCCGTCGACTAGCTGCTCCATCAGAACCTCCGATATTTTCTTATTTACACATAAAATCTGGGTGTGAGGTTGTGGCTGACCTGTACAGGATCTAACAACTATTCGGGCACGTGGACGTAGGTCATTAACAAGCTACATGCAACAATTAAACTGCGTTCGTTTACTTTAATGTCGAACCAAGTGATGTTCGACATTATTTATTTTCTTTAATTCCTACGCTAATTCGTTATTTCAGTTGAAATGTATACCAACTGGGGTCGTTGCTCTCCCATGACTCACATAAAACACTTAACGACAAACAAAATAAACACACAAACACATCAACGATATAATACACTTAAATTACATGACACAAAATCCAAAATATTTCCATTCATACTGACAATTATAAATAAACTCATTCACACCCGAATGCGCATTCTGCCTGTATATCTATCGAATCTATTTTTTACGTTAAGACAGAACTTGATCTTGTACAGAAGCTAATTTTAATCTTTCTCCTCCTTCAAATATGAATTTCATAACAAAAAATAAAAAAACAAAGTTTCATGAATTTCCCCTTTTGCCGAAAACGCTGTAATCCGCAGCAAACCATTGTTGCGCGCCGTCCTCGCTGTATATTACGCAGCGTCCTCCAAATCCATCCTCCCGCAGCGTTTCTCCATCACCCCACACATTACCAAAAATTTCTTGAACTCGCTAATATCTTCTTAGCATGTCCTTTCATTCTCCTATCATCCTATTTTCATTACGCAACTAGTAACGCAATTATCTGTCTATCGTGTGCTATATTTCCTCCAAAAAGTTCTATTATTGACTATGCTGCGACACATCAAATATTTCCGCGTTATGCATCGTTATTACGAACATCATTGCCTAAACTCACTACATCCATTCATGTTTACCGTGTTTCTCGCACAATTACTTACCTTATGTTCTTTCAAAATTGAGCCTTGTTCCCACGTCTGATTCGAGTTCGCTCATCATCCTCCTCGTCATTGTTGCGTTGTTTCAATTTTTTCTGAAACATTTACCGATCGCTTACGTGTCTTTACCAAAAATATCATACCATTTTTATTTAATTCTGTCCTTTCCAGGCTATTTTTCTTTATTACTACTTTTCATTATCAATTTACGTCTTATTACTATTTTTTTACGATTTCCTAATGTGTATTAACGCCAAAATTGCTTAATTTCAGTCGCTCGGCGTCTTAACGTAGTTGTGACGTCAGCGCAACGCATCATTGTTCTCTCGTGAAAATTCCAAATATACAATTTCAATTTGCATCACTACTGCAGCTCCTCGAAATTTTTCAGAGTTGCGAGTAATGTCATAATTTTCCGCGTGATTTCCTTTGTTAATCCCGAAAGTTTCATTTCAATCGCTTTACGCGTTCTCTTAATTTTTTGAAAAAAACAAAACAAAAAAACTCTCCTTTACATTACCTTTCTTATGATAACAATGGCTGTAAACTTGTAATATCGTCAAAAGTGTACTTTCAAAATCACTCATATCTTTTAAACCCCTGATGCGATTTGCTTCGGATAACTTTTGAAATGTTCCTCTAAATGAATGCTATTGATTCGTACTGTCCAATTGGGATTTTGTCGCGTCTTCTTTAATTTATAAAATAAGTATTAGTGCGCGACACCGCTTTCTTCTGTTTTTCCATCTCCTACTCATGCCATTCCTTGTTATGTTTGTTCTTTGCATCTAAATTGTTCGTGGGGATCTTAGATTCTTACATTATTATATTGTGAAATCGCGACTCCACCAGTAATGAGAACTCGGCTAGAAGTTTTAATGTCTGTCCACTGGTTTGTGAAGGCGCGCGGACAGAGTGCGGCCCTACATCGAGCATACAACGCTGATGCAGACAGAGGCACAAGTCGGACGAAAGAGATGGACGTCGTAGGCGCCGCCACCCGGCCCGAAGCGAGCATTGCGATATTCTCTGTCTAAATGCATTAGGAAGCTCGCGCATGCGTCTGACTTTTGGAAGCTCCATTTGGTTGTATGTAGCCCTCTGAAAGCGCAGCAACCCGGCCCACCGCCTACAGCACCTCCCAGGGCGGCCCTGAAATGAGCTTGGAAACGTGTTCGCATACGACACAGTGGTAAGCGCCGCCTAATAGTACGTCTATAAGCTGAACCGCTCAAAAAAAAAAAAAAAAAAATCACGGCGGACGTACCTCTGGTAAAGCCTCGGAAGCTGCCCCCACCCTGCGGCATCTGAGATTTCCCCTCTCGGCGATAAGGGAAGCGCGTAGGCGAGAAGCGACTGCGAGACGCAGCGATCGCGCTGACTGCCACTCGTCATCACTACCCTCTTCGTCAAAAGAGGAACTAGCACTCCCAGGAGTGTCCAAGGAAATCAATACATCGTATTGTGCAAAAGCTTCTTTGCAAAACGTTTCCTTTTCTTTTAAGGATGCATCAATTTCTGCTGCCTCGCGCCCTTTTAAAAATCCCCAAACAAATTCTATTGGATTTAGATCTGAATGGTACGATGGAAGACGGAGAGGAATGTGGCAATCTTCAATGATTATTTGATCAACGACCTATCGTTTTTCAGTGAATATACTTTGAATTATTTGCAATAATTGGGTTTTTGTGAATAACAGCAGCTACTGTGTAAAGGACACGGTCACCGCTCACTAGCCACGGTCAAACAGGGACTGGAGAGCGAAACTCTTAAAGACACGGCTTATTTTCTGTTAATCGTTTGGACAACACTTACTATAGAAACACGTAAGCTGCCTTCCGTCTGATCCTTCTCACTGATCAGTTTATCACCAAACTCAGTGTTGAATTACCGCGCGACCCACGAGAGAAAGACAGAGGGAGAGGTATGTTATGACAAAGAGCGCAGGCAGGCGGGGAAATATAGGAGCTTTGGAGGGAGAGGCCACGTTCGGGCATGCGCTGTGGAAGGTTTTTTTGAGTGTGGTAGAGCAATAGTGTTGTTGATGAGTGATAATACGAACTCGTGGATATTTTCATGTGTGCGTATTATTTCTGTGCGTGTTCTTTTCGTGTGCTGCCTTTTGTGCTAGTACGTAGCGGTACGGTATTGAGCTATGGCAGAAAATAATTGTGTAATTGACGATATTTTAAAAACTCCATTCAGTTGTACTTTTGTGGAGAAAAGTGATGTTGTGTGAAAATTGTGTGCGCATATGCAGGGGACTCGCATTCTTCCAGAATAATAATTAATAATTAATAATGATGATGATGATGATGATGATGATGATAATAATAATAATAATAATAATAATAATAATAATGATGATGTAATTTTTTGATATATAATTGAATGTTTATATACAGTAACTGAATAAATTTTCGTTCTGTCTTCCCAAACAGCCATCACATCGCACCCTTGCCATTTACAGAGCTTACCCACATGAATCGGGCACCGCACGCCCCTGACTGGTACTGATAAAAAGTATCAAGGACACTTGTGTACAAGCAAACGAGCTGTTTTCTATTGCGTACAATCGAAATGAATTCTAGTGTATTTCCTTGCTACAGGGCAATGCCTGAAAGATTACAGCACATCTAATCGCTTCCATCGTTTATAATAACAAAAAAGTGAAATTATTATAATAACATGGTAACATTATAATGGAATTTTTGTGTTAAAAAATTTTAAACATACTTACAATATATAATATCATTAAACAGTTTTACTCAACGTCATTCGTATATTTTCACTTTCTCAAAAATTGCAAACGCATAGTTTTTGGTCTCTAACACACTATATGTTCACGCTAGAACTGCCGGATCACAGGAAAGTTAGTCAACGCAATTTTTGAATCTACAGCGTTGACAAGTTCCGTCTTTTTTGAAGGTCTGTTAAACAAAATCGTTTTACTACATGGAGGACGGTCTAAAGTTTTCATTTTGCCGTCTATGCTTCCGTAGATTACAAGAAATGCTGAAAAAAGTACAGGAGTTTTATCGCACCGCGGACCCACAAAGAGAGGCGCCTGTTTGTGAGAAGCACCTGTTTTTGGGAATTGGAAATATATAAGGACGCTAGGAAATTTGTAATGGAAAGAATTTATTGAATCATAATAATGTTAATTCGAGTGTTGTGACTCGTGATTTTAGGCACGAAACTCTTAAATTTGGAAGAAAATAACGTTTAAAGGCAACATAATTGAAAAACGATTAATTAATACGGGATATTCACAGTAACGCTTAACGTTATCCCGCGTGTTTTATAATATGGAGCTAAATTTCACCAATCTATTAATGTATATTATTAGCTCAGCTTAATAAAATTATTGTTCACTTAATTATTAAAAAATTTATTCTCATCATACAGAAAAAAGGAAATCGTTTATGATATAAATTTGAAGATGCGCCAAATGAAATGTTCTTTAGAAAATTGTCTCAACCTTGGGGGAGCAGTTCCCCCCCCCCTTAATCCCGCCTCTGCTCCTAGTTGCATTACCAGAGTTTGGAGTGCCACTGCTACCAGAGTTCACTTTGCCAACCAGGAGGCCATTTCGTCACTAAATTTTTGTTGAATATCTCTTCTTCGCTTCAGCTTGTATCGTGTCTACACGACAGCGAATTTGACATTTTTTGAAGTCGAAACGATATGATAGATGAAGAAAATATTCAAAAACGTCTATCCACGCATATAGAGTAGAGAGATTTTCTTGGGATACAATTTTAGAGCTTAAATTAAATCATTCATTTCCTTCGGCGTTGCTTTGCAGATATAACATACTATTTGCATTGAAGTTAGCAGAGTGCTATATACCTTTTCGTCCATGCCATAGCACAATAGCACCGTGAAGCATGTCGTGGAAGCAATTACACGGAACATCGTCAATTGTGACAAGAGTGGGCGTAAGTTGGTTAATTTGATTTTGCATTATTTTTTCTTCATTTTTAATTAGTCGAGCTGTTTCTTTTCGGAACTCAAGCATAATTGGTCTGCAATAATGAATCGATGAAGGTTGAGGTTTTTGCCATAAAACAGTTTTTGTTTCTGATGAAGTAAATGAAAGCTGAAACGGGACAAAACAGGTAATAAACATGTCTGCATGATTGAGATCACCTCTTGTTTCGAACGTCTGTTTGCTCTCACCGTGACCAGTGCTACCGTCCAAAACCCCACTCGCTTATCAAACTAATCTTCGTGACATAATTGAGTTAAGCACCGAAGGAAATTTGGTGGGCGGAAATTATTCGCGAATGGTACGGTCGAGTAGACTGCAGATTTACTTCGGCAACACGTTCCGTAATGTGAAGTGAAGCTTTCGGTGGATAACATCGTCCCGTAGCAGCCCTTGCTTCGTTACATGTGGGGGCAAACTGTGGCTGCCCTTCCCTTGAACCAATCTCGGGCCACTTGGTATTCGTGTCTACTGAGTTGGGCGTCGACCGTTAAAGATAATGCTTTATCGGCCCTGTAAGTCTGAATGGAACCTCTGTTATTTGTTTGCCGCACACACCTTATGTCTGTGTCCCGGGTTGGAGTTTTCAAGGCTTCCTTCATCAGCTGAACAGCATCAGGCGCATTTCGGTGGCGTACGTCAGTATGGGTGAAGAATGGGTCTCGCGAAACGTTGCGTTTTTGTTTTGCCTTTTCACTGGATTAAGGAAACCATATTTTCAAATCATAAAAAAGGAACATTTTAGTTTGTCACAATGCTAAAAGGGGCAAAAGAGGACGTTAAACACTATTTCATCACAAATATTTAGGTTTGGAAATTAAGATTAAATAAATGAATAAATACACAAATATGAATAACTTTCATGATATAGTAGCATTCAATTTTCGCCAACCAAAGAATCCCTTAGAAAGGAACATTATAAATAAAAAAGTTTAATTTGCACATTAATTCATTCAAAGTAGGTCAGTACTCTCAAGATTGCATACAAGTCGTACAGGAACTTTCAGAAGCAGATGGAACCGACTATTGAATTTATCCATAACGATATCGTTAGCGATAAACAAGGTTGGGCAAAATACTTTAATTTTAGTATTTAAATACTTCGCCAAAATACTTCGTAAATGAGTATTTAAATACTTCGCCAAAATACTTCGTAAATAAGTATTTAAAAACACCTCAATATACATTAGGTTTTGAATATTTAAATTCTTACGTATTTGAAATACATCAAAAACCCAAAATAGAGTAAATACAATAATTTTTATTACTTTTTCATTGCAACAATTTATTTAATTGTTTAAAATAATATAATTGACAGTCATAAACAGGAAAAACATTTCTGAACAATAACTTACAAGTCTAAATCAAATAAGCGGTATTTCCTTTTACAGCGACCAGTTTTTCAAACAAATCATCGGACAATAAATACCTATTTGACGAATGTAATGATTCCTATTTCTACGTACATACACGATCTAGAGCACTTTCGATTCAGTCGTGGGTATACTATTTTGGGTAATATTTTGCTTTCAGATATTCAATGTTGGCCCTTCTTATGACAAAATATGATCTTCTAACGAAGCTTTTCTGTTATTGACCATTGTAGAATTCACGACCGTTAATAAGAATAGGATTTTTGTGGATCACGGGATCGGTCAATTAATGAGATAACATTAGTTTGCCTACGTTTCGGAATATTTAATCCTTCATCAGGGTTTATTAATACCTTCACTGGTCAAACATCATGTTCGCCTCCAGCCCAATTCCAAAATATAGTTGCAAAAATGGCAAAAAATTGCAAAAATATAGTTTGGAATTGGGCTGAGCTGGCAATATGATGTTTGACCAATGTGACATATTAGTAAGCCCTGATGAAGGAATTAAATATTCCGAAACGTTGGCAAACTAATGTTATCTCATTAATTGACCGATCCCGTGATCCACAAAAATCCTATTTTCTGTTATTGTTCATTCTAGTTTTCCGGTCGTATAATTTCAGCCAACTTGAACGCTGTCGCATCGAATAACTAACAATAACATACGAGTCCATTGGTGAATAAACCTCCATCCGTCCAAATCTCGCTCTCACACGTGAATTAAATTACCTAAACTAACTTTTATAGATGTTTAATCCTCTAAGTGTACTTGAAAGGCAAGGCCTGAAGTTTAGCTACGAAGCATAGCGATGGTGAAGTCGAATTGCCAACCGCCAGACTCGAAACACACACAGTTTTTGTGACTATTTTTAACTCGTTGCCTGCGATGGGAATCCTACGTGTTATTGGCGATGTGGCCTCTCCCACTGCGAGAAGCCGCATCGGATTCGCAGTATTCTTTATTATTTTGTATACCTTATTCCTTCCGAGCCACGTGGTGCCACTGTAGTAGCACAGATGCGTGCTAATGTTACGGGTGAAATAATAGGCGGTCTGCAAAACCCGTTTTTTACTCTTGGCCTGTGAAATGTGTTCTTCCGTTGCCTGATCTCCAGCGCGGCTGGAGAGACAATTTTGAGAGGGAGGACAAAATTCTTGAATTGGATTCGATGGGCTGTAGAATGAGAACTGGAGCCTATGGTTAAATTTAATACACAAGAAAACAATAATTTTTTGACGTTTCAAAAGTTTCATGCACACGGTGCAAGACATTAATGTAACATTTTAAATAGAAACATAATATATGAACTTATAGTTAATTTTAGGTCTTTATATATTCTTTTGTAGAGATTTTAAGATTAACTCCTAATCATAGAATATGTTTTGTACACTACTGCAACCTCTGTTTTAAGTAAATAACAGTAAAATAGAGGTGCTACAACAGCACGTACTTTCTGGCATTATTGGAAATGATTGCGTAATATTGTAATATATAATTGTTTTTAGTATGTTTTAACTTTGTTTTTATAAATGTTTTATCTCTGTTATAACTTGAAGCATTCCAATTCCAACGAAGCTTCTGTTGTTCATATCAGTGTTTCTTTCATTAGCCAGAAAGAGTTGTTATTGCTACTTTTTACAAATGAAATAAACATGAATAAATTGTGAATGAATGAACATGAATGAACTGTTACATAATTCGCAGCACATTATACAGAAGAGAAAAAATAATATTTCGCACAAGCTTGCCTTGATTACATCGAAGTGAGCTACTAATTTCTGAACACCAGAATCAGTGATCAAAACTTTTCAATAAAATAAATGTATTTGTTAGGTTACGTTAAATGTATTACCATTCTTAAATGTATTTCCTTTCGTTATAATTATATCTATATCATACGATCATGAAGACCGGCGACAATGACAAGCATTCAAATATAATTCGAAACCGCCGTGTTGCCATTTACCACTTCAAACGAATGTGATTGAAATTTTTTTTTAATTTTAAAAGTAAGGGCCTTTTTTTTAAAACATTAAAAAATTGGAGCCATTTCTGAGAAAATAATTTTCAAAATTTAAAATTGCCAATGGTGACGCAAAAATTCGCAAGAACACTAATATTTTCGAGAAATTTGTGATTTTTGTGATCACACTTCATTAACAAAAAAATCTTTCTAATTATTGTAGTTGTAGAAAGACGCCGAAACAGATGTGAATTTTTGCAATTTTTGAAAAATCGGGCATTTTATCGAACATGATACTTGTGCGTTCTTTAGATCATGTGAATCTACTCTAAAGAAAATAAAAATATATAAACAATTTAGATGCAAAGAACAAACATAACAAGGAATGGCATGAGTAGGAGATGGAAAAACAGAAGAAAGCGGTGTCGCGCACTAATAATTATTTTATAAATTAAAGAAGACGCGACAAAATCCCAATTTGGACAGTACGAATCAATAGCATTCATTTAGAGGAACATTTCAAGAGTTATCCGAAGCAAATCGCATCAGGGGTTTAAAAGATACGAGTGATTTTTGAAAGTACACTTTTGACGATATTACAAATTTACAGCCATTGTTACATAAGAAAGGTAATGTAAAGGAGCGTTTTTTCTAAAAATTAAGAGAACGCGTAAAGCGATTGTAATGAAACTTTCGGGATTAACAAAGGAAATCACGCGGAAAATTATGACATTACTCGCAACTCTGAAAAATATCGAGGAGCTGCAGTAGAGATGCAAATTGAAATTGTATATTTGGAATTTTCACGAGAGAACAATGATGCGTTGCGCTGACGTCACAACTACGTTAAGACGCCGAGCGACTGAAATTAAGCAATTTTGGCGTTAATACACATTAGGAAATCGTAAAAAAATAGTAATAAGACGTAAATTGATAATGAAAAGTAGTAATAAAGAGAAATAGCCTTGAAAGGACAGAATTAAATAAAAATGGTATGATATTTTTGGTAAAGACACGTGAGCGATCGGTAAATGTTTCAGAAAAAAAAGTTGAAGACACAACGCAACAATGACGAGGAGGATGATGTGTAGCGAACTCGAAGTCAGACGTGCGGAACAAGGCTCCGAAAAAGATAAAATTTTAGTATGCAATTGTGCGAGAAACACGGTAAACATGAATGGATATAGTGAGTTTAGGCAATGATGTTCGTAATAACGATGCATAACGCGGAAATATTTGATGTGTCGCAGCATAGTCAATAATAGAACTTTTTGGAGGAAATATAGCACACGATAGACAGATAATTGTGTTACTAGTTGCGTAATGAAAATAGGATGATAGGAGAATGAAAGGACATGCTAAGAAGATATTAGCGAGTTCAAGAAGTTTTTGGTAATGTGTGGGGTGATGGAGAAACGCTGCGGGAGGATGGATTTGGAGGACGCTGCGTAATATACAGCGAGGACGGCGCGCAACAATGGTTTGCTTGGATTACAGCGTTTTCGGCAAAAGGGGAAATTCATGAAACTTTGTTTTTTTATTTTTTGTTATGAAATTCATATTTGAAGGAGGAGAAAGATTAAAATTAGCTTCTGTACAAGATCAAGTTCTGTCTTAACGTAAAAAAATAGATTCGATAGATATACAGGCAGAATGCGCATTCGGGTGTGAATGAGTTTATTTATAATTGTCAGTATGAATGGAAATATTTTGGATTTTGTGTCATGTAATTTAAGTGTATTATATCGTTGATGTGTTTGTGTGTTCATTTTGTTTGTCGTTAAGTGTTTTATGTGAGTCATGGGAGAGCAACGACCCCAGTTGGTATACATTTCAACTGAAATAACGAACTAGCGTAGAAATTAAAGAAAATAAATAATGTCGAACATCACTTGGTTCGACATTAAAGTAAACGAACGCAGTTTAATTGTTGCATGTAGCTTGTTAATGACCTACGTCCACGTGCCCGAATAGTTGTTAGATCCTGTACAGGTCAGCCACAACCTCACACCCAGATTTTATGTGTAAATAAGAAAATATCGGAGGTTCTGATGGAGCAGCTAGTCGACGGGCAACCTTGGAGGTGGAAGCTGAGTATAACCAGGGCAATTGATAAGAGCGGGTTTTGGGTATTATATTGGCGTTGTAACGCCTGGCGATTATAAAGATTATAGTATTACACGAAGAAGAGGAAGGTTCATTACAATTATTTTATGGTCTAGCATAAAAACTAGAAATGGTCCGTCCATGAAATTTCAACCATGAATAACTAATGCAGTGATTTTTATTTAGTAAAAAATATTTTTTTAATAAAACATTGTATTTTTTAATAATTAATATTTGTTGTAATTTTAAATACATTTTATGAATATTATTAACAATAATTTCATTTAATTAGCCTAAATTGTAACTTACATGTCTCCACTTTAAATTGGACCTTAATTTATTCTTTTAAGAATAATTGTGCGTGTACTATGTAATATTTTTAAGTCTTGAAATGTTTCTCTTTTTTATTGTAGCCAATCCCTGGCAAGCTAGGAGTCTTAAATTTTGGCTTGTATTACCATCTATTAATCTTATATTTAGTGGTGCTACAGAATAGCACACACTTTCTCGTATTAAAGTTTTCTAATTTCCTTGCTTCACACAATTTTGACTTGTATTACCATCTGTTAATTTTATATTTAGTGGTGCTACAGAATAGCACACACTTTCTCGTATTAAAGTTTTCTAATTTCCTTGCTTTACGGTCTTGCCCCACCCTCTTGCCAGCTGCCAAATTCTCTATCGCCGCTTTTTTTCCCCAGGTTTTCTCAATTTTTCGGATACCTAAAGGTAGATTCGAAGTATAATTTTAAAAATACTATAGAAGAGTGAAACCTTGCCCTATGTGGCAATTTTCATTGATAAATTTGAAGCTTTTTTTTTTTTTTTTTTTGTTGAAAAGGGCATGTAAGCGTTACTGTAAATGCAACACTTGAAACTGTTTTTTCCAGAAATCTTTCGAGTTTTCGAAAAACGTTAAATCTTTTGAAGCACTTTCGCTCACAAATGTAATAACGTATACAAATTGTTCGAAATGTGCATATTAATAACGTGAGAGATATTTCAAAAAAATTGTGTGCGATTTTGAAATTACACAAGAATACAGGAAAATTAAATTTTTCATCTTAAACAGTGCAATTAGCACTATCCCTACGAAAAGTTTTTAAAAAATAATGAGCCATTTTTTAAAAAATGGCGTTTGACATTTGTAAAATGCGGAATGCTGAGCTCATCACAGAAAACTGTTGAGTTTTCGAGAAACTTTATAAACCGTATTTCATTCCGCACATATACTCAAAAATACAATAATGTAGACAAATAGCTACCAATGTGAATATTAACGACAAGAGAAAGTAAAAAAATTACATTTTTATAATTCTTCGAAAAATAAAATCATATAGCAATATTGTGTTTATGTCATCTTATAGAGTACATTTAGCATTATCCATACCAAAAATTGAAAAATCAATTCGGAGACTATTTTGAGAAAATTTTAAAATTGTTCCAGAGGCTTCATGTAAAGTACTCCCAAATTTTAAAGAAAGTTTTTCAAACTTTCAAAGCTTCAACTGGAGACAGATGGGCAGGAGTATCTTCAGTTTGGAAAAATGAATGGTTTAGGCGCTGGTGGCGGACGGGCGGACGGGCTGTTTGAAAAAAAACAACACTTTTTCACTATCAGGAACTTCAAACTGTTGAATATTTGACTTCATTAACATCTTTGTTTTCGCTGTTGGAGAGGTAAACATTATAAATTATTTCTGCGAAATTTAATTTTATTCTGATTGCTATTAATTCAGGTTGAGTTGTAAGTGGAACTGAACTCAGAAAACTGGGATTTTGCAAAAATTGCTTCGGCATCACTGCCTATAATGAAATTAGCTGTGTTATAAAATGATTCCTCGTTATCAAAAAAATTATCACAATTTTAATTTTGATGTTTAAAGTTGTTTTGTTGGAGACTAAACATACTCATTAATGAGAAGTTTATTGTAAGGTCTTCTTGCATAGAAACCATTACAAATCCTCTGTATAAGATCCTTTTCAATTCCTCAGAGTTAATTGTTTGTTAATAACAGGAAAGGGGAGCAGAAAAGAAAACTTGCTATTCTTTTAACCGATGATTGTTAACCATAGGATTGCCATTCATATAACGTAGTTTTTATATACTTCTTGAGCAACGGTTCCTTCCACCCCTATTGGGTAGAGTTTAGTAGATGGATTTTAGTATCGTTTACTTAATTCTTAGAAAAAAAAACTAGTGGTCTTTAAACAGCACATACTTTCTCGTTACTTAATATTGTTTTACAGTAATTTCTGTCCATAATAACAATTCTCAGTCATCATTTGTTAAACTCGCTACAAACCGTAGAACATTAGGTGCGAAAACTAATTCTTTTAAAGTTAATATATCAACACAAATTCCACGATTAAAACTGTATATCGTACATCTTTAACATGTCCCAACAATTAGAAAGAACGTAATTACTTAACGGTTACTATGTAGTTGCTTAGCGGTTACGTAATATTTTAATGTAGTATTTTCTCTCCATATGAACACATCTGAGTAATCATTTGTAAAACTCATTACAAATAGTAGAACGCATGAAGAAAAGCCCTGCCTCGACAGCAAAGGAGAGAAAATACAATTTACATTATGTGATATGACAAAGTGCCTTGGCAAATAAGATGCGAACAAAGATAAATTATTCCGTGTTTTACATGAGTTTTATTTTCAGATCCGAGGGATGTTTGATCATGTGTTGGTTTCACTGATATTAAACATTTAGGTCGCAGCATTTGGCGACACGAAACAGAATCACGGAACGTCTTGCCTATTTGTTGACATTAATATTTTTTGTAAAAAAAATCGCATTGATATAGCATGAAATAAAGTAGACAGTTTCTCGTCGAAAGCACAATACACACGTCAAGGAAATTCGACATGGGAGCGCAGAAGGGGGAGTTCATGAGGCCGTGGCCCCTGAAAAGTAAAGGGAAAGAACCCCCACAGCTTTACTTAAGAAAATATTTTATTTCAGTAATTACATTCCTGATTAAAAATAGTGTTCTTAACGTAAAGATACATTGCAAAATTTACAGTGTGCAAAGTTTACAATGATTACAGACGGATGGACGCATTAGCTTTTACGTAAATTGTTCCTGTATATTTGAGTGAATATTTTTTATTTTTTAATTTAAGGTTGCATCAACATCTAGGTATTTAGGGACCACTATTGGAGTTAACATTATGGTAACTGTGAAGATGAAACGATATGGTGATAAGGGTTGAAAGGACGAACGCAAATACAACCATGCCCGAGGCGGGACTCGAACTCGTGACCGTTCGGTCCGAGATCACTATGACACTACTGCCTTAGCGATCTCGGCCACCGGATCTGTTTGAGTGAATATTATTGCCTTATGGACCGGCCTTATCATCCGTCTGCCTATCACGAGGAGAAAAAAAATCCATCCAAAAATTACGCAAGCCGTTATGTTTCATATTCTCAAGTTGATTTGTGAATTCTGAATGCACGGACTTTTAGTGATAAACGTTCACCTTTTTTGCACTTGGTTTTAATTGGAAAATATATTGTTTTGCAGTTTTCGGCCCTTTGATTCTGATCGGGCGGTGTGTGTACACAGCGGCATGGACCCGCACGGCGCGGGCGGCGTCGCCCGCCCGCCCAACCCGCGCGCCCGCGCCTCGCCGCTGTCGGCGCTCACCTTCGGCTGGGTGCTGGGCACCTTCTGGCGCGGCTACAAGCGCGAACTCGAGGTGAAAGACTTAACGGAGCCGCTCGCCGAGCACCGCAGCGACGTCCTCGGCGACATCTTCGAGAAGTGAGCCATCATCAGCGTGCTCCCATCGTCATCCCATTGATTTGCGTTCGCCAGCGCATTGCGTCCACCAGCATCCCAGCGCATTGCGTCCACCAGCATCCCAGCGTATTGCGTCCACCAGCATCCCAGCGCATTGCGTCCACCAGCATCCCAGCGCATTGCGTCCACCAGCATCCCAGCGCATTGCGTCCACCAGCATCCCAGCGCATTGCGTCCACCAGCATCCCAGCGCATTGCGTCCACCAGCATCCCAGCGCATTGCGTCCACCAGCATCCCAGCGCATTGCGTCCACCAGCATCCCAGCGCATTGCGTCCACCAGCATCCCAGCGCATTGCGTCCACCAGCATCCCAGCGCATTGCGTCCACCAGCATCCCAGCGCATTGCGTCCACCAGCATCCCAGCGCATTGCGTCCACCAGCATCAGCGCATTGCGTCCACCAGCATCCCAGCGCATTGCGTCCACCAGCATCCCAGCGCTTTGCGTTCAGTAGCATCCCAGCGCTTTGCGTTCAGTAGCATCCAATCGCTTTGCGTTCAGTAGCATCCAATCACTTTGCGTTCAGTAGCATCCAATCACTTTGCGTTCAGTAGCATCCAATCGCTTTGCGTTCAGTAGCATCCAATCGCTTTGCGTTCAGTAGCGTCCAATCGCTTTGCGTTCAGTAGCACCCAATCGCTTTGCGTTCAGTAGCATCCAATCGCTTTGCGTTCAGTAGCATCAATCGCTTTGCGGTTCAGTAGCATCCAATCGCTTTGCGTTCAGTAGCATCCAATCGCTTTGCGTTCAGTAATACTCCTGCGCTTTGCGTTCAGTAATACTCCTGCGCTTTGCGTTCGCTAGCATTCCAGCGCTGTGCGCTCAGTAACACTCCTTCACTTTGCGTCCAGTAGAATTCCATCACTTTGCGTTTAGTAGAATTCCATCACTTTGCGTTTAGTAGAATTCTATCACTTTGCGTTTAGTAGAATTCCATCACTTTGCGTTTAGTAGAATTCCATCACTTTGCGTTTAGTAGAATTCCATCACTTTGCGTTTAGTAAATTCCATCCTTTGCGTTTAGTAAATTCCATCACTTTGCGTTTAGTAGAATTCCATCACTTTGCGTTTAGTAAATTCCATCACTTTGCGTTTAGTAGAATTCCATCACTTTGCGTTTAGTAGAATTCCATCACTTTGCGTTTAGTAGAATTCCATCACTTTGCGTTTAGTAGAATTCCATCACTTTGCGTTTAGTAGAATTCCATCACTTTGCGTTTAGTATCCATCACTTTGGTTTAGTAGAATTCCATCACTTTGCGTTTAGTAGAATTCCATCACTTTGCGTTTAGTAGAATTCCATCACTTTGCGTTTAGTAGAATTCCATCACTTTGCGTTTAGTAGAATTCCATCACTTTGCGTTTAGTAGAATCCAATCACTTTGCGTTCAGTAACACTATTTCGCTTTCCCTCCACTTTTTTACTCCTACGCTTTGCGTTCATATAATGTAATGCTTGTAAACCTTCCCCATTCAGAAAACCAAAGGCCACGACTGGTCACATCTCTCCCCGCTTTCCCATACCTCGGCGCGGCCCTTCATCTCAGTTAGTCTGCCTCCCCCAAGCGCGGCCCAGTGAGCGAGCGCGCCTGCGCAGGTACTGGTCTGAGGAGCAGCAGCGCGCGGCCCGGCGACGGGGCGCGCGGCCCAGCCTGGTGCGCGTGTTGGCACGCGTGTTCGGCGTGCGGCTCGCGCTCTACGGCCTCGTCCTTGCCGTCATGGAGTTCGGCCTGCGGTGAGTGCCCCTACTCTTTGCTTTCTGCTCTTTGCGGATGCAGTGATAGAACTGTTAGCGTACCGGACTGTTGTGCCCAAGTTGGCGGGTTCAAACCCGATCGAAGCCGTGAATTTTTAAGGGCGAAAAAAATCCTTCGTACCCCTTCCCTCGGAGAGGATGTAAAGACTGCTGTCCCATGTAGTAGATTTTCTGCATGCAAAACATCCTCAAGCCTAAATGAAGCCTCTGAGCTAAATTCAAGTCGCGTGTTTCGTCGCCCAACAATACCTTCTTTCTCCGCTAGATGGTGAAAGGAGTGTAGCGAAATTTGCGTGGTCAGACGGAAGAGCGGGCCTGATGGCCCGAGTCTCGCCACGTAAAATGAGGCATTAAACTAACTTTGCTCTGTCTCTCGAAGCGGGTCCGTTCTGACTCTGCTGGTGGGTTGGAAATGTGAGTTGCTGGACGCGATGGCGGTTTCACAGGAGAGGAAAGGAAAGCGAGGGAAGCCTTCCTCACGTGTATTGTTCTAAATGGAAATGAGAAATTAAATTTTGGCTTTCGTGAATTTAAAAAAATATAAATTTTGAGTTGATAGTGAAGAGAATTTTTCTTTGATAGTTTTAAATAATGCTCGCTTTTAAACGATGCAGAAACGATCGAAATTACTCTGAGCAGTGTTAATCGTCCAAATCTCGCAGCTCTCTTGCGGATAGAAGAGGGCTTTTTTTTAAATGGAAGCTTATAAGCCAAATGAAGAAATTCAACAGTCGTCTACCTTTGACCTTTTACTACTCTTGATTCAAGTCGTCTACCAATGTCTATTCCAAGTAGATCAACACATGACAGAATGTACATCTGCGATAAGTCAAAAGCTGATTCTGGCGCAATCTTAACCGGGGCTGACGGAAGCCTTGGGTGACAGGGCACCCCGAGCAGAGATGCTCGTATCCCAACGCAAGTCTACGAATGTAATATAATTTCTTGTAACATTCGTTTGAAGTACAGTCGACTCCGGTTTTAGTGAACTTCTAGAGACTAACAATTTTGGTTCACTAGTACAGAGGTTTATTACATCCGATGATGTAAAATTAAATAAATTTTCTCCAACAAAGATTGATTTTTTAAAATATAGATACTGCAAAATACATTAACAGCAAAAAAAATGAAACCGGTAGCGGTAGCTCAGTGCGTCAACTGATGTCACTGCAGCGCCTCTAACCGAGGGGTCCTAGGTTCGAGTCCTGACGGCGGCAGGATTTTCGACACTAGCTTTTGAGCTAGGTCGAATTCAGCTGCTGTCTGGAGGAGAATTCTAGCGGCCGGCTGCTCTGATCGGTAGTTTTCCGTGGTTTCTCCGATCAACACCAGGCGAATGCCGGAGCAGTACCCTACCAAACTGGCCACGGACCGCGCGCGATCTGTCCTTCCTCTTCCTTGTCCTATCCTCTATTCTTACACACGCACTTACACTAACATGCATTACACTACCACATATTCCGGGAGACCGGTCGGGAGCTTAGAGCTTGTCCCGGCTGGGGCGGTGCCCCGCTGGTGGGAGAGTCCTGGTTAGGGGGAAACCCCACTAGCCGACGGTAGGTCGGCGCCGGATCGCCATTCAGCGGGGGAAGATCACCGCCATCTCCCGAGAAAAAACATGCACTACACTAACGGGACTAATGTCCAAAGCAGTTGACGCGCCCGGAAACACGAGAAAACCAAACCAACCAAAAAATGAAAACTTCAATATTTTTATTTGACCTTAAAAAGAAACAATCGCGTGAGAGCATAGGCTTCTGTGGCCGGAATTTGAACTTACTTGGCTATCCGGGAGACGCCGCGTCCAGGGCACAGGTGCCGACGTTTCGGTCGCCATTCTGCGACCTTCATCAGGGCGTAGTCTCCCGGATAGCCAAGTAAGCAATCACGTGTCTGCCTTGCCAGTTGTAGCCCACATGCGACACGGCCTTTGTGTCCGCAGTGAAACTGACTAGCACGAGGTCATCATTAAGGTCCACATTCCGTGTGAGCTACCTTCCCCACAAATGAGATTTTCTTCAATTATGACCTTTAGCAAATGTTGTTTTCAAGCTGCCTAGTGTTAGAATTTGTGGCACTGATGCGATATTTTCTTTTCCAGGAGGGAATTAATTTCCAGGTCGTTGTATTTCCTACCACCGAGGTTTACCTTAACCGAGATTCAGGTTCACTACAACCGAATCTTCTCATACTTATTTGTAATGTAAGCGAAACGGAACCAGAGACTTAAGTTCACTATAACCGAGGCTTCACTGTATCCGAGTTCACTGTAACCTGAGTCGACTGTAGTTTATGCTATTCCAGTGGCGAATACTGAACATTATTTCAAGTATACCGCACTTTGTGGAAGGTACCTCTACCGCTGTCTTTTATTTTAAGCTTTTCTGAAATCCTAGTACTATGAAATTCCGTCCTTAATAATAGTTCTATAAGACAATTACACAAACCACTAACTTCTGGATCATTAACACACTCCATTTTCACAAAAACTTAAGTTGCGTAACTTACGAACGACCAGAGGACTGTTCACCGCAATGTATTTGCGATGCCTACCGACCGCATCCACCCCTCTCCCCGCCCTTGAAATATAAGGAGCCCTATAGCGGCTAGCGGTTAGCGGCTAGCATGCAGTGGCTTCGCCTGCGCTGGCGAATTCTGTGGATAGCTTTAAGACCTGTTTGAAACTTCACTCTACCGCACTTCATAGCGCTTACGTATGGGGAAGACTGACTGGCTCTCGATAGCAAAACAGAGTTATTTTTTCGTATCTGTTTTAAAGCTTTCAAAATCTTTAACTTTCTAGAGGATTACTAAACATATGAACTCTTTATTATACACTTCGAATTAAGGCTCTCACAAACCGGTGAGGTATAGATGCGCAGCGGGTGCGGCGGGGAAAGTTCCGAGCTAGACGCGGCCGCGGAATTCGCGGGACCGTTCACATCCGATCAATTGTGTCAGTGTTTGGCGACGGTTGGCAAGATCGCTCGACCCATAGGGGAGCGAAGACTCCCGAACACGGGCGGACTTCCACGAAACTCGAGCTGCAGCGAAAGAACTGTCTGCGTTACAATTTCCGCCGCCGATTAATCGCTGCCAATCCGTTGGCGCGACGCTCGCCTGCCGCGCAGGTCTGAACGTGCTCATAAGGCAACACGTGACGCGACACTTCCGCTGCGGCCAATCCGCGTAGACTGCGGATCTTCCGCGTTGGTCTGTGGGAGCCATTATTAGGTATACCGCCGGTATACGCGGTGTGTCGGAGAATTCGCCACTTGCTATTTCTTTCCCCTTCATAAGAAACACGAACGAGTCCCGATTGGCTCGACGCACTATGGTACGGATTGGCAAAAAAGCGGACAAAAATAGTCTTACGCAATAAAATGAAATGATTTTGATCTAGAACTCTATTTTCAATGTTTATTTGAAGTTAATTTGCTTTTAAAGTGTTCCGCTTCTTACTGCAAAATTATGCATCTTTAGTGTCAGTAGTGTCAGCTTCTTCAGGGTTGTCTGACTCTTCCTCTGCAGTTTCGTCTCCTCTTTTTCTTCGGTCAATTTCATAAACTTTGAATGGAATTGTCTTCTCAACAGACCACATTTCATTCATATTATTGTGAAATTTATGACAAAGTACTTAGAAGTGAAGCACTTAGCTATCGAACACATTCCAAAACGGTGCCAACTTGTAATCTTTTCAATGGTCGGACAAATCTAAGACTAAAAATATGTTCTACCAATAGTGGCACTGCGTATTTCTTTCCCAAGCAAATCTGACCACAAATAATGCACCTAAACATTGTGATATACACCCATAAGTAGTACTACATTAATGAAGACTTCCTTTGTATGCGTCACAATTATTTGAATTCTTGTTTGAAAAAAACAAACCTTATTAACGCTTTTGCAAATTATGAGTTTACACAGGAGTAACCTCCGGAGTGCCTCAGCGAAACTGATAAGATATTTTCTTCCAAACTTAGCAATCATTTCAGTGATAGAATTATTTACTGTACTATTCACCTATTATACTATTCACTTGATTGTATTCTGTATCCTCTTCAACTGCAAATACTTCTAAAATATCTTCATCTTCACGCTCTTTATGTAATGACTAAGCCTTCAGTAATTTTCTATTTCCGTTTCAAACCTTCTGACATCTTGAGTAAATAAACGACTAAAAATAGTCTCACTCCACCGTCAATTCTGTTCAGGGACGTGTTTACTACAAAATGAAAGTTGACAACATAGCCAACACAAAATGTTCCTACATACACGAAGGAAAATAAAATACACCACTGCACAATGGAAAAACTACGTCTTTTGCAAGGATACCAAACCCACTAGAAAAATGCAGATTTAAAAGATTCATGTGTTCTCATTATTGAGAATTAATGTAATTGTTGAGGCAGCTTTTGTATGAGAAAGAAAATATATCTTCTGTCATTGTCAAGGCAAATGAAAGTGAAACAGACTCAACAATTACATTAATTCTCAATAATGAGAACACAAATGAAGTGAACTGAAGTTTATATCAAGTGGTAGGTTCCTTGAGAGCCCCTTCGTTTTCTAGGATTAAGTCAAATTGTACATGCAATTTGCTAGCTCAAACTGTTCTTGTTTGCCACAATCATTTGTCTCTAGTTTTTGAAGGAGCACTGCGATTCACTGAAAAATTCTTCTTTTTACTTCTCATACTGCACATGCAACACTTGGAAGAATTCAACCAGATTACAGTCCACAGACCTTTCATTGATACCAACAGCTAAGGAGCATGCCTTGGTGTGGTCATGAGGTACAGGCAATCGGATAGATGAAAGAGTTTCTGTTGATATCTACGGATATCTTGTTCGTTTCGATCTATCGAGTGCTTGTTTCAATCGAACCCAAGATGCGCGGCTACCTACGCTCTTGCCCGCCAGAAACCAATCGCCTCTCATTCGACCATGTGCTTATATTTAGATTATAATATTATTTATGAACACTGCAAGAACCCCCAGGTTCCGTAATATCAGATGTCGCCTAGGTCAACGTGTCAGCAGCCCCTCGCCCTCCGGCTTCTGTTTCTCACAGCCGGTCGCGCAAAGAATGTTCTCTTTCTTCTGTTTCTGGGTTGCAAATGTTGCAGATAAAACCTTCACGAACGTGTTTCAGATGTTTCTGTATTATTACTGCAAGTTTCATGACAACATACGCGTACATTTTTGTAAGTCAAGAAACGCAAATGTAATGTGCTTCTAGCAGGCATGTTTTCAATAATTTATTTACAACTAATGTAAAGTAAAAATAGGTTTTGTAAGAGATGTACTTATAAAGTATTGAAGTAACTAGGAAAAAAACGAATTTCATAACTTAATAGTAATTGAAATGTCATTCAAAATGGGATGAATTATGACCGTCGGGTTCTTATAAATCTCTATTTTGCGCGCGTTATACACAATAATGGACAGAAAATATCAAAATATATTATAATACATAAAGCATTGGACATTTTTCTGTTCATATATGCTTGAATGAAGCAAATCAGACAATTTTGAAAAATTGATTTTTGTCGGCTTTTTTCGCCTTTTAAACCACCGTGCGACGGTACCGTTACACAAGGTTGTTGCAACTGCCTCTATCTTACTGGCTCCTTGTGAGAGTGCCTTGATGTGCCACTGGTTCAAACGCCCGTCTGTTTCCTTCGCAGAGTGGCGCAGCCCATCTTCCTTGGGCGACTGGTGCTGTCGTTCAGCAGCGAGTCGGAAGTGTCCCGCGATGCCGCCCTGGGGTACGCCGCGGGCGTGGTATTGTGCTCTATTTTCGACGTCTGCGTCGTCCACCCTTTCTTCATGGGGCTCTCCCACATGGGCATGAAGATGCGCGTGGGCAGCTGCTCCCTGATCTACCGCAAGGCCCTGCGCTTGAGCAAGACGGCGCTGGGGGACACGACGGTCGGGCAGGTGGTGAACCTGCTGGCCAACGACGTGGCGCGCTTCGACCTCGCCGTCATCTTCCTGCACTACCTGTGGGTTGGCCCCGTGGGGACGGCGATCGTTACGTACATCATGTACTGCGAAGTGGGGTTCGCTGCACTCGTCGGTGTCGTCACCGTTCTCCTCTTCATTCCGCTGCAAGGTAAGTTTGATTGCTGCGTCTGCTGTTGATTGACATTGCAGCTGCCTTTGCGGATCCAGCTAATCTAGAACATTAGAAAATGACTTAGCTTTTGCGATGATTAATGTGTGAGGTGGTGAAGGTGCAATGTATAGTAAAGTGATTTGTATCCTTTAACCAATCATCACCGATCTCTAAAGGAAAACGGCTGCTGTGAAAATCGTTCTACAGTAGGATTTTTGAGTTTCAATCCCGCGCTATGCATTGATATTTTCATTTCATGGAAAATTGGTGGCAACGGAAATAAAATTAATCATGCATTCATGTAATACACCGTATTTCATTATACATTTCTCATAATAATTGTTCAGGAATACGTAGAATAGGTTACTTTAATCTGTCACCATCTTTTCCTGGAAAATATGGCACTTGAATACGAAGATCGAATCGTATAGTACGTTGAATGCGAAGATGATGCGGACTTAGCACTGGCAAGTGACTGCTGCAATAAGTTGAAACAATTGTTTGCACTCCTCTTCACGCTAACAATTTGTTCGCGGGTAATATTAAAGCAGTTCAATTTCGCCGAAGTTTCGGAATATTTAATTCCATCTTCAGGGCAGTAATACTAACCAGATGTAATATTGTTAATATGTTGGACTAAGCATTAGCAAACAAATACACCAAACAATTAACATACAATAAGATCTGGCTGATGTTGAGGCACCTTGAATTTGAAACCGATATTTTAATTTTTTGGAGGGGACAGGGTACTTTACAAAAAGCCTCTGGAATATTTTCAAAATTTAAAAAAGGGTTAATTTTTTATTAAGTATTGTTATTCCATTATGTAAAGGATGCTTAGGAGAATGATGAAAGTCTCATTTTCGTTGAAATCCCTGATTTTTCGAAGACTGGAAAAGTTCATTATTTTCGGCGTTTTCCGACAACTTTGCGCAGTTTTCCGTGAAATGAGCCAGTTTTAACATTTTTTAAAACCTCTTTTCTTAAAAGCGGCTCGTATATATCAAATGACGGTAAAGAAGGTGGTGCCATATAGTCTGGCAAAGTGTGAACTTTCATTAATTGCAAAATCATGTACAATTGTTTAAAATAAGAGTTTTTGTGTTATTTTTGTTTGAAATTTATGGAATTTACAAAAAAGATTAAAAAACCGCTCCAATTTTTTTTCACGAATAGAGCAAAAAGCGCTTAAAAGAATGGCGCAGGTCACATTTTCGTTGAACTTTCCATATTTTTGAAAAGTACAAAACCTTAACATTTGAAAATTACAAAACTGAAGAAAGAGATGTTTGTCTTAAAATCTGTTCTAGAAAGTCAGCTCATGAAAAGATATAATTTTTTGATAAACCCAGTAGTTTTCGTGAAAGTTCTGCTTGAAATTAATGAATTATTTAGGTGTCCTACCAACTATGTGCCACGACAAAAATATTTCGGAGAATAGGAATCTATCAAAGGGATGTGAAAAATAATTAATGTTATTTTAATTATAATTAAGATTTAAGGGTGAACTACTCACGAAGGTCTCAATATTAATTTATTTTTACCCTATTCTACAATTATTTGTATTCTCAATATATTGATGTAATTCCCTTCTAACCAATCCGCAAAACTCAATAGAAATTGATACAATTAGGTTTTCTCTCTTAAAAATACTAGATCAGGCGCCGCTCGTTATTAAAGGCTGAAAGGCGGAGCCGATTTCTCTAGAAATCGCCCGCAAAAGTAATTGAAAAATATATTTATAAATGTGTTTATGTATTAATAATGGATTTCTGAGTTGTATTATAGAACAATCATATCGAAACTTTTGTTTTGAGTTCGATAAGCGTCGTCCGTTAAGCTTTTGAAGCTGTGACAAGGGAAGACAAAAGCATTAGGCTCCCACTTCATTCCACCATAAGGTCTGTGTAAAACGACAAGGCGTGACGTCATGCATTCGCTGCACAGGCTAAACGGGCGAGCGAAGGCTGTGGACAAGCAGCCTTCAAGGGTGGGGCGTAGGGTCTGAAGATGGGCGTGCTCACCAGACAGCATTACTGTGCCGCTCAGCGAGTAGCATTGAGCTTCAACTAGTTTTCCCAACATGCGGTAGGAGCGCTACTGTGTTACGCGTGTATCGGAAAAGGTTTTGTTTAGAAATACAACGCATGCAACGTGCTGCAATGCATTTGCAGCCTTCCCCATTTACAACACCACGAGCCACGACTGTACTGTATAAATGTAATACGAAAGAAACATTTTTTAAAAATAGTGTCAATTTTGTATGACGTTACTTTACGATAATTTGATATTACCATCGTACGCGGCATTCTATACAATGCTGCGATGTAGCATTTTGAGAAGTTAATCCGAGAATTGCATTGTTGGACGCCAACATGGAAGGCAGAGAGATAAGATAAGGAGGCTTTAACATTAATGTTACAATGTCTCTACGTTCAATAAAATGGTACATTCAACTACATTAAAGTCCGGAAGAATATATGAATGCAGATATGCATAAGGTGAACATTACGTAATGATACTGTAGGTTCATATGCATTCATAATGCGATGTATTGAATGGCTTTTAGTTCTGGATGTTCAATTTTATGTGAAATCATCCTTGCTTGTTTATATAATGTGCTGCAAATAATGCGAGGAAGCATGTGCTGTTGTATCAACATTTTGGAACGCCGTGAAACACATCACTATCTGATGGCTTAGGGACACATTCAGCTGAAATAAACCTTTTACACCTGAAAAACAAAGGTTTTACTCAGACGTGTTAACACCAATCCCCAAGATATGCACTATGAAACTTTTCCTTTTTCTTATGAATATCTTTATTATTATTATTATTATTATTATTATTATTATTATTATTATTATTATTATTATTATTATTATTATTTATTATTATTATTTATTAAATATTATTTTTTAATTTTTTTTCAATTCATTACAATTGGAGTTGACAACGTTTTCGGCTATCATCTTCTGACGATTTTCAGACCTCTGGTTTAAAGAGAACATTCTACAATTAAACCAGAGGCCTCAAGATGACCAGAAGATGGAAGACGAAGCATGTGGGAATTCTGATTCGGTGTTGTTGACGTTCTTATGCGAAGAAATAAGAGACAATCTTCGTCAACATAGTAGAGAAAACATAGTCAAGATGTAATATTTTGAAGAAGATGACCTCTTGTATTTCTTAACCGAAACATAGCGAACTCTAACTTGTTATGAATTGAAACAATAAACATGGTTATTTATAGTGATGGGTCGATGCCAGATTTTCTCGATACTCGATACAGTTACCTGTCTGAGAGCTTCGATACTCGATACTCGATACCGTACTACTTTTAAGACTCAACAACAAAAATGGTTTAATCAGAATTGCAAGGATATATTTCGTTCGTCATACATACATGGATTTACTATTTTAATATTTAAAACTATTGAGGTGAGCATACATTTTTAAATTTTTAAAGTTTCTTATTTAGGAAAACTAACATTCTAACTCTTTCTGGGTCCATTCTATTCCTTTTCTTGTCACATATCAATCCAGCTACACTGAAAATTCTCTCCGAAAACACTGTGGCTGGTTGAATGCACAAGTATCGAACAGCACTTTTTCTTAAATTGGGGTGAGTCACGTTGTTTTTCCAGTAAGCTAGCACATTTGCATCAGGAGGAAGCAAGTCCTCGCTTAAATACACATTTAATTGAGATAAATTAAATGTATTAAAATTTTGAACAATAAATGCATGTCTTTAATTTGAAATTAATCTTGCAGATACTGAAAATGAGTTATTCGGAATTATACAGAGTGACTGTAATTATTTTAAACTATTGAAATATCGAAGAATTGAAATCGTGATGAAAAAATAGGGTCGTTTAAAATTAAAAATAGAAATCAGAAACTCTTACCTCTTCTTTTGAAACCACTGGGTCTGCTTCCTGACTTACAAGATCCAATAATCTCTTTCGGGCAGTCTCGAACGCAGCACTCTCGCGGAATACTCGACCGATTTAGTCTAGGATCCAACAATGTAGCAATGGAACATATTTCATTTAGTTCTATATCTTTGAATCTTGCTTTTAAAGATTCCAGCACAGTCTTTCTCGCAGCAGCAAGTCCTGAATCAACTTTATTTGGCTTTTCTAGTTCACAAATTATACTATTTACAATAGGAATAACTTCAGATGCTGACACATTAGGCAAACTGACCGTTAGTGTTGCTTGGTTCAAAATGTTTAGAGTTTTAATGAGTTGATCAATAAGTTCCCACTGCTCAGTTGAGAGATGAACTGGCAATTTTAAGTCGGCAGAAGCATGAACAATAGCCTTCTTCTGTTCCTGAAGTATTTGGAGCATGTGGAGAGTTGAGTTCCATCACGTCGGCTCGTCTTGAATTAAACGATGTGGAGGTACAGAAAGATGTTTCTGGGCCGCTTTCAGCACTTTGGTGGATTTAGAGGAATGTTTGAAACTCCCCACAAGTTTTCGGCACAAAGCAGTAATTTTCTGAATTTTAGTATTGCTTAACAGTCCCTCTTTCACGAGTTACAAAGTATGAGCTAAACATGAAATATGCGGAAAATGCCCTTCGATCATTGCTCTTACAACATTACGAGCATTGTCGTGAATTACGGCTACTAACTTATCTTGCAGACTCCATAATTTCGAAGTGTTTCGAAGAAAATTTGCAATATCTGCTCCAGTGTGACTGATTCCTTCAAAAGGTATTATTTCGATGCAGACGTGATGAGGTTGAAAATATTTGTCTATGAAATGCACTGTAATACTCATATAATCATCACAGGCTGTTGAAGTCCATAAATCGGTGGTGATTGCAACCCTCTCGGCTTCCTGGATTTGATCTCTGACCTTGTTCTCCACTTCTTCGAATAACTGGGGGACATAGTGATTCGCCAAATATTTTCTTGTGGGCATGGTGTAACTAGGTTCAAGATGTTTAATTAATTCCTTGAATCCATTGTCTTCAACAATACTGAACGGTTGATTATCTTGTATATCGTATCTTGTATAGCAATTTTTCTTGTTATTGCTTTGGCACGGTTGTCTCCTGGTTTAAATTTGTTTTTTGTGTCTAAAAAATCAACGAGTGTTGGTTGATTTGTATTGAAACTTGAGGATCTTGAGAGGACTGGCCATGGGTCATCCACTTCTACCACTTCACTCGTACGATCAGCGAAGTTTCCAACTTCCCGTGCAGCATTAGTTGGCTTGGTCCACTTGTGTTCGGTGGAGTTGAATACTACCCGGTGTATCGACGTAACAGTTTTTTTTAAATTACTAGTGTTGTGTGATTTTCCACCACGCGAAAATGTTTTTTTTACATATTCTACAAATAGCACGATTGTCATCTTTCGAGTCCACTTCAAAATAATACCACACTTCACTCATTTTGTATATGGAATTCACTAACCTAGTCGTCTTCCGTCACTTTAAAAGGCTGGACTAAACTGGACTAAACTGGACTAAACTGGACTAAACTGGACTAAACTGGACTAAACTGGACTAAACTGGACTAAACTGGACTAAACTGGACTAAACTGGACTAAACTGGACTAAACTGGACTAAACTGGACTAAACTGGACTAAACTGGACTAAACTGGACTAAACTGGACTAAACTGGACTAAACTGGACTAAACTGGACTAAACTGGACTAAACTGGACTAAACTGGACTAAACTGGACTAAACTGGACTAAACTGGACTAAACTGGACTAAACTGGACTAAACTGGACTAAACTGGACTAAACTGGACTAAACTGGACTAAACTGGACTAAACTGGACTAAACTGGACTAAACTGGACTAAACTGGACTAAACTGGACTAAACTGGACTAAACTGGACTAAACTGGACTAAACTGGACTAAACTGGACTAAACTGGACTAAACTGGACTAAACTGGACTAAACTGGACTAAACTGGACTAAACTGGACTAAACTGGACTAAACTGGACTAAACTGGACTAAACGGACTAAACGGGACTAAAGCGGGACTAAACGGGACTAAGCGGGACTAAGCGGGACTAAGCGGGACTAAACGGACTAAACTGGACTAAACTGGACTAAACTGGACTAAACTGGACTAAACTGGACTAAACTGGACTAAACTGGACTAAACTGGACTAAACTGGACTAAACTGGACTAAGCGGACTAAGCGGGACTAAGCGGACTAAGCGGACTAAGCGGGACTAAGCGGGACTAAGCGGGACTAAGCGGGACTAAGCGGGACTAAGCGGGACTAAGCGGGACTAAGCGGGACTAAGCGGGACTAAGCGGGACTAAGCGGGACTAAGCGGGACTAAGCGGGACTAAGCGGGACTAAGCGGGACTAAGCGGACTAAGCGGGACTAAGCGGGACTAAGCGGGACTAAGCGGGACTAAGCGGGACTAAGCGGGACTAAGCGGGACTAAGCGGGACTAAGCGGGACTAAGCGGGACTAAGCGGGACTAAGCGGGACTAAGCGGGACTAAGCGGGACTAAGCGGGACTAAGCGGGACTAAGCGGGACTAAGCGGGACTAAGCGGGACTAAGCGGACTAAGCGGACTAAGCGGACTAAGCGGACTAAGCGGACTAAGCGGACTAAGCGGACTAAGCGGACTAAGCGGACTAAGCGGACTAAGCGGACTAAGCGGACTAAGCGGACTAAGCGGACTAAAGCGGACTAAAGCGGACTAAAGCGGACTAAAGCGGACTAAAGCGGACTAAAGCGGACTAAAGCGGACTAAAGCGGACTAAAGCGGACTAAAGCGGACTAAAGCGGGACTAAAGCGGACTAAAGCGGACTAAAGCGGACTAAAGCGGACTAAAGCGGACTAAAGCGGACTAAAGCGGACTAAAGCGGACTAAACGGACTAACGGACTAAAGCGGACTAAAGCGGACTAAAGCGGACTAACGGACTAAAGCGGACTAAAGCGGACTAAAGCGGACTAAAGCGGACTAAAGCGGACTAAAGCGCGGACTAAAGCGGACTAAAGCGGACTAAAGCGGACTAAAGCGGACTAAAGCGGACTAAAGCGGACTAAAGCGGACTAAAGCGGACTAAAGCGGACTAAAGCGGACTAAAGCGGACTAAAGCGGACTAAAGCGGACTAAAGCGGACTAAAGCGGACTAAAGCGGACTAAGCGGACTAAAGCGGACTAAAGCGGACTAAAGCGGACTAAAGCGGACTAAAGCGGACTAAAGCGGACTAAAGAGGACTAAAGCAGACTAAAGCGGACTAAAGCGGACTACGAAGCGGACTAAAGCGGACTAAACAAAGCGACTAAAGCGGACTAAAGCGGACTAAAGCGGACTAAAGCGACTAAAGCGGACTAAAGCGGACTAAAGCGGACTAAAGCGCTAAAGCGGACTAAAGCGGACTAAAGCGGACTAAAGCGGACTAAAGCGGACTAAAGCGGACTAAAGCGGACTAAAAAGCGGACTAAAGCGGACTAAAGCGGACTAAAGCGGACTAAAAGCGGACTAAAGCGGACTAAAGCGACTAACAGCGGACTAAAGCGGACTAAAGCGGACTAAAGCGGACTAAAGCGGACTAAAGCGGACTAAAGCGGACTAAAGCGGACTAAAGCGGGCTAAAGCGGACTAAAGCGGACTAAAGCGGACTAAAGCGGACTAAAGCGGACTAAAGCGGACTAAAGCGGACTAAAGCGGACTAAAGCGGACTAAAGCGGACTAAAGCGGACTAAAGCGGACTAAAGCGGACTAAAGCGACTAAAGCAGACTAAAGCAGACTTAAAGCAGACTAAAGCAGACTAAAGCAGACTAAAGCAGACTAAAGCAGACTAAAGCAGACTAAAGCAGACTAAAGCAGACTAAAGCAGACTAAAGCAGACTAAAGCAGACTAAAGCAGACTCGTCAGATGCGTCCGCCTAAAGCAGACTCGACAGATGCGTCCGCGATGGGCCTGCAGGAAGGGGAGTACCCCCGGAAGAAATGCTGTCATCGAGCACATTGCTTATGTCCTGTCCTACTAGATTGCCTGTGAGCTCAAGCAGAGTTTCCAATACTAAATTGTCGCGTATTGCCGCTATCTCAAGAGAGGATGATAGAGCGAGGCGATAACAGGACAGCCGGACGCAACGTTAGCTAATTTCACGACTGTAAGTGAATCGGCAGACGCAGTGCGTACGAGCTTGGGGCCCCGATGCATGGTTGGTCGGGGGCCCCAGCTTACAAGCCAAAAAAAAAAAATAATAATAATAATAATAATAAAAAAAATAAATAAAAAAAGAGGAAATATTTAGGCACTGTTTTTATTTGTTTATTTCGAACGTTTTTAATTCCAATTTCAGGACTATCCATTTACACTTGAAGGATTACATACTTAGATTCTAACCCTCGGACTTTCGTTTTAACGAAGCATCGATAATTTCGTCAGATTCGCTCTCAAGGAGTTGGTTACCTTGTTTTCTATAGACAAAATACTCAAGTCCGCCATCCTCTCTTGTTCCATCGAGTTTCGAAGATAATTTTTGATCTTCAGTTTCGAGAATGATCGCTCTGCCGTTGCAACTGTCAGGGAAATTGTCAAGAAAAGTAAAAGTACGGAACACACATCCGGGAAACTAGCCGACAGACTGAAATACTCGATCAGGACGAAGTTTGCCAACTCCCTGATGGAACGGATTTTCGATAATTGGTCCTTCAGACAGCTTCGCAAGGATAACAGTTGATTTAACAGTTGGTCGGTTACGTCGTCATGGTATATTTCAATGAACTTTTCGCACCGCTTCGCAAGCTCTTCAGAAAACTCCAATAAATTCTGTGGCTGAATTATGGCGAACGAATCGACAATTTGGCTCAAGCCAACAAATGGGTGTCTCAATTGAGTGACTACAATATCCAAAGACGCATGGTACACATTTACTTGGAACCGTTTCTCGCCGTCAGACAGACGTTGGTCTTCGCAAAGTTCGTCAAAATAGCGCTTCGTCTTTTTAACCCGTTTCGCACAAAATTCCGGTTTTACACCCCATGCGGCTGCCAGCTTCACTGCATCGGATTTGGATTTGTCGAAATCACCTCTAAATTCCGTTAAATCTTTCCGGGCTGCTTTGTCAGATCTCGGGCTTGCCACAGATCAAAATCAGACTTTTGGAGATTTTGTGGAACAGCATTGGTCGCGTTCAAGATACGTGAATGCAGCACAACTTGGAAGACAAACTCAAAAGTCAAGATTTCTTTCTTTAACCCTCCGTAAACCACGTGGATAAAAGTTACGTCCTGCACCATGTGGGGTTTCCTGGACCCCACTCATTATCGGAATACAGATTGCGTATATTTAATTATTTGTTATATTATACGGATAATACTTTTTGAGTTACTTTTGGATAAAATGAAACAAACTTGTCAAATCAAATCATCATTTACTACTTAAATACAAAGAAAAAAAAAATTGAGTATTTTTACAAACTTGAGTGCACTTTCTATAGCTAGCCTATATCTAGAAAGTAATTAGAAGCATATTTACATTGTTTAATTTAAATTTATACATAATAAGAAACAAAAAACGTCCTGCACCACGTGGGGTCTGTGGGACCTGACTCACTAACAAGCGTCTATACTCTTCGCTGGTCAGGCGACCACTAAATTGCAATAGGTAAGGGGTTTGGCAACACCGCACCTCCAGCTACACAAAGTGTCAGTGCCGCCACGCGAATATTCAAAGAGTTACAGCGATTGTTATTGTTAGGTCTGTTAGACCCCACGTGGTGCACGGAGGGTTAAACTGCACGCATCTGCTCGCTCAGATGGGCTCTACTACTTAAGATTATTTTTGACAAAGCGCGTAAGACATCCGAATAACTCTGACGAATAGCCACAAGCGAATCGTTTCTGCGGGACCACCTCGTAGGGCACAAACGCTTTAATCACTCGGGTCGCTCGCCATCTCCGCTGACGTAAGTATTTTTAAGAGCAAAGCGCAACGGTTGATGCTGACAGCGAAGAAAGCGTACAGTTTCTCTAACGTTGCGAAAAACTTGCTGACCTCCAAAATGCCAGAGCCGGGGCCCTCAGATGGGATCCATATGCGACATGTAAATCCTTTCAATTAGATGTTACGTCAAAAAGTTATAAATTACTAATAACGAGACTCTCGTGTAGGCCCATTTCTAGACATGAAAGCAAGAAACAACGAATGTTTTCTATAACTACCGTAAATTAAATTTGTTTGTCAATCGTGTTAAAAACAAATGATTATTAGTAAGATTTGAGGACCAAAATATCGTAAAATAATGGAAGCCCCGCAAAGTCGTTACCAAAGATTTTACAGATTTAATTGAAAAATATTGCAGCCCTATTTTTCATTAAAAAAATTATACCAGAAATAATAATTACTTTTTGTTCTCAACTTTAATGAACAAGCAAAAAAAGACCTCAAATGGGGGCCCCTTGTGGCCGGGGGCCCCGCCGCACTGCATCCGCTGCAACGGCGGTAGTTACGCCACTGAACAGACGGACACTTCCTTGTTGTTGACAGAAGAAACATAGAAGAGAGAAGAATGTTAAGAAATTATTCTCTAAAATCAGAAGAGATGGGGATTGGTATAAGAAATTGAAAGTATCGAAAAAGTATCGAGTAATTTTCCAAAAGTATCGATCGCTATCGATACCACCTAAGTATCGAGGGTATCGAGGTTTCGAAAGTATCGAGGACCCATCCCTAGTTATTTACAAGAAAGCTGAATGTCTTAAATTAGCTCTTCAATGGTCGCGCTCAGAATTAGAACGCGAGTGGTCGCGTGGATTACAATTATAATCCATTAAAAAATCATTTTAACAATATTTTGCAACCAAATCGTCTTTTGGTTAAAATATGGACGAGTAATGGTATCTAAAGCATTGAACATTTACAAAATATTAAATAATTCATTAGAACATTGACATATCACCAATTCTATGAAATGCTTCGTAAAAATGCATGTATTATGCCTTTTAAACAAATATAGTCAAATACATGCGAGTGGATTTTTATTCTTGAAAATTCTTGTGCTGTATATGTGTTGTGCACTTCTTATAGTTTGCATTACGATTATTACATAAAGAAGTTAGACACAATTGTTTCAACATCTGGAGTCTATTTCGAATGTATTTCAATTATAAAATCAGATGAATATCTCATAGATATTTTGAATGTGGCACCTCCACTGGGCACAATTTTGGCAGTACTAGCGAGTGATCTTGTTTAGTTGGTGTCCACAGAGATAACAACATCCCACGTTGCCCTTTGATGACTCCGCTGAACCCTCAACCCCTTCTCAGATTCTCCGTAGAAGTCTCCCGCGTGTTCTTATTACTGTCGACACAGATTTCCTCTCGGTCTTCATTTTCATTTCTGGTTTCATAATGGACAAAGCAAGATCCTTTAGAAATCCCCTTCTGGTCAACTGTGCATAAATATTCAGAGCATCGATTGCAGCGATTTCGTGATATCGGCTTGAGTCATAAACTGAAACACGAGTGGTCGCATGGATTACTATTGTAATCCAAGCTGTTTCCGGCGCATATCACTAGTGCAGCAGTTATCACTTGAGTCATATTTCGCTATTTTTCGATAGCTGAGGCCTTCTACGAAAGGTACTGAAAAGTTCGTGCCAAAAGTTTGTCAACTCTCGCTGTAAACAGTGAACGAATACGACTGGAGTACAATAGTAATCCACGCGACTGCTGAAGGGTTAAAAAATGAACTTTTTTTTTCCTGCATAAGAGACGCAATGGCGCGTGCGCGTGTTGCAGCGTTCTTGGGGAAGAAGATGGCAGCGCTGCGGCTCCGCACCGCCGGGCTCACGGACAAGCGCGTGCGCCTCATGAGCGAGATAGTGGCGGGCATCCAGGTCATCAAGATGTACGCGTGGGAGAAGCCCTTCAACTCGCTCGTCTCGGCAGCGCGAAGGTACGTCCCCTTCTCTCCTTGCACTTCGCGTGACTTGCTCTTTAACGGTACAGAGGAATCGCCACAATAGTATCGTCAAAAAGAACAATAATGTTTACTTTAACAAAAACAAGATATAGTATAATGAATTAGTCTACATTTGCATTATATAATTTAAAAAAAGACTCAATATGCCTGTAACAAATAATGTACTTCCGGGTTAATGACCCCCACCTCGATCGGGTTTTGTCAGTTTCCCTGATCCACTGAGCAAATGCTGAGATGGCCTTGATTTGCTTCTGGACGTAAATGTAGCTTCACTATGCGCACGTTTTGTTGAACTTTCCTTTTGCTTGTAGTGGTAGTAGAGCTTAGGGTGAGTTTCTATTTTGTTAACAATACAGAAAAATCAAATCTGTTTGTTCCTTTATAATAAGTTTTCTATAATTTTGCAACGAAAATATCTAGTTTTTGCAATGTTAATCCCTCGCCTTTTTTAATTTTTATTATTATTATTATTATTATTATTATTATTATTATTTTTCATCTTTCAACTTTTAATAGTTAAATTGTTGGGAAGGGATTCTGAAACTCAAGAAAGCGTGCGCAGATGATTTTCTCCCCCATACGTCACATACAGTTTTTAACTTTTTTGACTAAATAAATAGCACCATCTCCGATTTTCGATCATAAAATACTTCGTTATGGGGCTTTGAGCTGTAACTACCCACATGTCAGTCAGTGGCGGCTCGTCCATAGGTTGCATGGTTGCACAACCCCCAGATAATCGAAAAAGATCTCATAATGTCTTAAGCCTGTTTTACACGGTAATTTTTTCATCATTTCCCGTCGATACGGAGCAGACTGGATGTAATTTATACGAAAAAATTATGCATGCTTGATTTTTCCGTACAGATTTCATCCAGTTTGACTACAGCGCCCCTAGTGCCACTTTATGGAACTTTCTTCGATTGCGTGAGTTCTCCGGCGGGGAGTATATATATCTAGTGCGTATCGTGGGCACGTGTTGTTTGTGATATTGAGTCTTTGCGTTCAGTGATCCCTCTCGCAAATAAACCCACAATACCTCACACATCTTTCTACTCCTTACTCTGCGAATTCGTAACTATCTGATCATTCTTCCTGCTAATTTAATTTGTTTCTGTAAATGCGATGTTCAACTGTTAAACTTCCAGCGCTTTTTGCGGCGTTTGGAGGAAGTATTTTCATCACGATTACGTACAGACCAGGAATGACCGTGTAAAACGTTGGAATCGCGTTCATCCAGTTTCGGTACGCATAGAACCGAACATCCTTTTTCCATCCAGTTTCTGTACAGAAAAATGATGAAAAAATGACCGTGTAAAACAGGCTTTAGAAATATACGTTTTCCTTTTAATGACATTCAGTATTCAAGATATGGCAGCAATATCGACGTATATGAAATCATTCTGAAACCAAAGAGCGTCCAACTGACGCTCTCTCTGGTGTTTGGTACCTTGCAAGGAATTGCACCATGCTCTTGGCTCTTGGTTGTATTATTGGGTTTATTGTTTTACTCTTTGGCGCTTCGACTTAAACCCGTTTTTTAGACTTAATTTTTAGAAAAAAAATTGTTTATGAGAAACATCTTCTAGGATTTTGTTTTCTTTTTTTTCGCCGTGGGACTAGCACCAATTTTTTACCGTACTTTGATTCATACGAGGAGAAAATTTAAAGAAAAAGTTGGAGCCGCATTTGAGAAAACAATTGCTTAAAAATTGCTTAAAGTTTATGCAAAATTACGCGAAACTAGTTATATTTTTGTAAAATTTTTTACGAGTTATTTTAATTTCTGACTTTAAAGATTTCATTAAGGAAAAAAAATATCAATATTATCAATATCTTCATCTTCATATATTCAATATTGTAGATGCAGGAAGACGCCGTAAAAATTTTGAAAGTATGCAATTCTCTAAAAAGCAGAGATAACGAAAATGAAATTAGCGGCATTCTTTTAAGCGTCTTTTATAGTATCCGAGTACAAAATTTAAGTACCAAAATTGGGGCCGTTTTTGAGAAAGTTTTGAAACTTACTCAGTTTGTTTGCTTATCAGTTTCAAATTTCCAAATGGCCGACAGTTTAAGCGCTAAACTTGATCACGGTCAGCAGGCACATATTGACTGACAGGTAGAGCTTTTGCCGATTTTTCGGTATCAAGGACTTAAAAACATGGATTCTAACTACACACTTGTTAAAAGGAGTAATAATTTGTAGGAACAAGATTTTCGGATTTTTCGTTACCAGCTTCCAGCAATAAGAGATTTTCTGCCGAAAATTGGCCGTTTTCGACGCACGAGTACATTACTTCGTACGAAGTCGTGGCGATAAAGTAAAAATGTGCAGTGAGTAAAATCGTCCTTCGCTGTTTTGCTTGCGCTCAGACGAGAACTGAAGAGCATCGAGTCGTCGTCGTACATTCGCGGCGTGACTCTGGGCTTCTTGATGTACAACACGCGGATCTCCATCTTCGCCAGCGTGCTCGCCTACGCCTTCACCGGCGGCATCGTAACCCCCGAGAAGGTGAGTTCTTATCCAACATCTAGAAAAGCCTGTTTCTCTAGGCCGTGACGTGGGCCATAAGACATATTTTCTTCTCTTTTTTCATTCCTCCTCTCCCCTTTCGCCCTCTCATTTTCTTCTTTTCGCCCTCTCATTTTCTTCTTTTCGCCCTCTCATTTTCTTCTTTTCGCCCTCTCATTTTCTTCTTTTCGCCCTCTCATTTTCTTCTTTTCGCCCTCTCATTTTCTTCTTTTCGCCCTCTCATTTCTTCTTTTCGCCTCTCATTTTCTTCTTTTCGCCCTCTCATTTTCTTCTTCTTCTTCTTCTCCTCCTCGCTCCCTCTCCTCCTCCTCCTCCTCGCTCCCTCTCTCCTCCTCCTCCTCGCTCCCTCTCCTCCTCCTCCTCCTCGCTCCCTCTCCTCCTCCTCCTCCTCGCTCCCTCCCTCCTCCTCCTCCTCCTCCCCTCCTCCCTCCTCCTCCTCCTCTCTCCTCCTCCTCCTCCTCGCTCCCTCTCCTCCTCCTCCTCCTCGCTCCCTCTCCTCCTCCTCCTCCTCGCTCCCTCTCCTCCTCCTCTTCTCCTCGCTCCCTCTCCTCCTCCTCCTCCTCCTCCTCCTCCTCGCTCCCCCTCCTCCTCCCCCTCCTCCCCTCCTCCTCCATCCTTTGATATGAATAATCAAATCACATCAAAAAATAATTCGTTAACTTAATAACAAGTTTTCATTTAACTAATCAGAATTAAACGTGTAACAACGTTCAACCCTAGCGCTGATCAAGCACAAAACAACAATTTTGATTGGTTTTCTTATGAGAGGCTTTGGAAACAATAAGTTTAATATTATCGCCAATTCGTGACTCAATATATTATAAATAGCCCAAGTTTTCGAGCAAGTATAGTTTATTATGAAATCCGTATATTCACGGCTTATTTTTCATCTCTATTACAAACTAATTTACTATTATAAGCCCATGAGGATTTATTTGCAAATGATTTTCAGAGGATTCTTGACGGTTTTCTGTTGGCAGGTATTTCTGGTCGTCGGATACTACAAGATATTAGGACAAACGATGGCGTATTTCTTCCCTGTAGGTCTAAATCTATTTGCAGAAGCCTTAGTGTCAATCAAACGCATAGAGGTAAGTAGTTCACTCTGCTTCCAAAGAAGGAATATTTTTTCAATTTAGTTTTTGAGTTTCTGTAGAAATGTCGATACGACTGTTGTACCCTTTGGAGCTCCGACATAAATTGCTTCTGTAAAAACACTGCTACCGAGTGAAAGCTTATAGCAGGAAATAAATATAATTATTATTGTTATAATAATATAATATTTTATTATTATTATTGTTATTACTGTTACTATCACTATTATTATTGTTATTACTATTACTATCACTATTATTATTATTATTATTATTATTATTATTATTATTATTATTATTACAATTAATACTCCGAAAACGTCGGTATTTCTGTGATATTTGTTCGGCGGGGGAGAAGGGTGTCACACATGGTTTTCCGCCGAGCGAAGTGGACGTAGGATTCAAGGAAGCCCCGAGTTGCTAAATTAGCTCAGGTCATCAATTGACGTCATTGCAGTGTCTCTGACCGGGAGGCCCTAGTATGGTAGTCCCGACGGCGCACACTGGTTGAATCGGGCCTAAAACCTAGTCATTATTGCAAATGCCAGTGGATTTGCGTAAAAATAGGTATCATTAGGTTTTTGAGGTCGTTGAATTTGAATATCAAAGTGAAATTTCAAAATTTAAAGTGGCATATCAACTATTTAAAAATAAACAAAACGCATAAAAATAACAATTAAATTTATATCAGTAATTTCTTATTAAAAGTAATTATCAAAAAAAAATATACAGAGAAAATAATTCCCTGTGACGACGAAGACACTTACGGTATATCTAGTATTCAATCTTACTATGTAGCATTGCAGTAAAATGAATATAAAATGAAAACGTGCACGTATGTGTGTTATGTTAATATGTTAAATGTGTGTTATTCGATTAAGGGTTACTTGATAAATAAAAAATGATTGAGGCAGGAATAAGGACAAAAAATATAATCCACAATATACATGACTAACATTGTCACGTCCATAGAATTAACCTATTAACAAAAATAATTACTTTTTCTTAAACATTTACTAACTTATAGTCAAGAGTCTTCTATTCGGAAACGCGAAAATAATCCACAGAAAAATAATTTAAACACTTTTTAATTTAACAAACTTAGTCGACAAGAAGCAATGAATCCGCGTGTTTCGAGCAACGGTAGCTTTACAAGACCGTGCGGACGACAAGAATGATTGAAATAACTTTCTGGAGCTGAAGTAGTGTGCTCCAATGTCTTCCGAACGATATTTGTTCAGTGAGAATTCCGAACGCGCACTTTGAATTTTGCCATTATGACCAGGTTTTAGGCCCGATTCAACCAGTGTGCCGGTGACCGGATTTTCAATTCTAGCTGCATAGCTAGATCGAGTTTAGTCACTATCTGGATGATAATTCTAGTGGGCGGCTGCTCTGATCGGTAGTTTTCCGTGATTTCTCCGATAAACACGAGGTGAATAACGGAGCAGTACCCTAACAAACGGGTCTCGGACTGCGCACGATCTTTCCTTCCTCTTCCTTCTCGTATCCTCACCCCTTACACACACATTTATATACACTACACTTCCACATTTGTCGGGAGACCAGTCGGTAGCTTAGGGCGTGTCCCAGCTAGGGTGTGCCACACTGGTGGGTGATACCTGGTTGAGAAAAAACCGGCAAGCGGACGGACCGACGTCGGATAATGTCTATCACGTGTTTGTGTGGCCCGGCAGAAGTTCCTGATGCACGACGAGTCGCCTCGCTGCGCCGAGCGCAAGTCGGAGACGTGCCGGCGCCGCCCGCCTCGTCGGAGGAGACAGCGCTGGTGGAGAAGGCGCCGTCCCCAACAACGCCAACAACAATGCCAACAAACAGCGCCAAGAGCGCCCCCGCGTTCGTGGCGCACGCCGCCCCGGGCGTGGAGCTGAGCGGCGCGTGCGCCAAGTGGTCGGGCGACGCCGCCGAGGACACGCTGAGCCACGTGACGCTGCGGCGCCGCGCAGTGCGTGGCCGTCGTGGGGCAGGTGGGCGCCGGGAAGGTGAGTCCGCCGCGACATTACTTCACCTGCAAAAAAGGACAGTTTCCCCTACTAGTTAAAACCCTTCTCTTTGGAGGCGGAGAATATGCCAGCCTTTTTCCGCGTGCCATCAATTACCGCACAAGGGACCTGTTACGGTCTCCAGCATATCTATCGCTCCCCTATGACCAATTCCCTGAGAAGCGCTCCCTCATACTTCAGCGAACATATCAAGGTAGTCCTCCGGTCCTCCGAACCAAACAAGCCTGTGGGTTCATCTTGGTGCTTGTTGCTGCTACGTTTCTTGTGGGATCTCTCTGAGTTTTCAGGGCAAGGAATTACAAGACCGGCAGACGGATGCACTCGTCTATGTCGAGCGTGTTGGTGGCAGACGTCGCTGCTTTGCGATCTGCCGTTGCGAGCTGGAGAACGACATACCTTCACGGAACGTCTTTGTCCACCCTTCCTCTAGTTTAGCCATTCTCTATCCCCAACACCTGACTGAAGGAGTGGGGCTGGGCGTGGTCGAGGCCGTGGGCTGCCTTCAAAGGCTCTTGATTCCAATGCGCAGACGTCCTGCTGCACGCGCTGCTCCGGGAGATGCCGCTGCAAGCCCCAAAATGACCCACCTTCACGGAACGTCTTTGTCCACTCTTCCTCTAGTTTAGCCATTCGATCGTGCTCGAGGCCATGGGGTTCATTCAAAGGCTCTCGATTCCAATGCGCAGACGTCGCTGCTGCACGCGCTGCTCCGGGAGATGCCGCTGCAAGCCCCAAAATGACCCACCTTCACGGAACGTCTTTGTCCACTCTTCCTCTAGTTTAGCCATTCTCTGTCCCCAACACCTGACTGAAGGGAGTAAGGGTGATCGTGCTCGAGGCCATGGGGTTCATTCAAAGGCTCTCGATTCCAATGCGCAGACGTCGCTGCTGCACGCGCTGCTCCGGGAGATGCCGCTGCAAGCCCCAAAATGACCCACCTTCACGGAACGTCTTTGTCACTCTTCCTCTAGTTTAGCCATTCTCTGTCCCCAACACCTGACTGAAGGGGTAAGGGTGATCGTGCTCAGGCCATGGGGTTCATTCAAGGCTCTCGATTCCAATGCGCAGACGTCGCTGCTGCACCACTGCTCCGGGAGATGCCGCTGCAAGCCAAAATGACCCACCTTCACGGAACGTCTTTGTCCACTCTTCCTCTAGTTTAGCCATTCTGTCCCCAACACCTGACTGAAGGGAGTGAGGGTGAGCGTGCTCGAGGCCATGGGGTTCATTCAAAGGCTCTTGATTCCAATGCGCAGACGTCGCTGCGGCACGCGCTGCTCCGGGAGCTGCCGCTGCGCCCGGGGGGGGTGCGGGGCCGCGTGTCGTACGCGGCGCAGGAGCCCTGGATTTTCGCGGGCTCAGTGCGGCAGAACATCCTCTTCGGAGAGCCTTTCGACCAGCAGCGATACAACCAGGTAAGTTACCCAAGAAGTTATTATCTTAATTGAAAAGAATCTCCTTTAATACTATGGCCTGTACATCTTTTGTTTAACATGACTTTTTTAAAAACATCAAATAGAGCTTTTGCGAACGAAACGAGTTTTCTTCTAAACTGTACTTTTTTAATATTAAAATCAGAGATTTTTATTAATACAAAGTATTCATCTTCATTAAATTCTCAAATGTGTGCGTGAGGTGTTCAGGTGTGTACGTGAGGTGTTCGTGTGTGTGCGTGAGGTGTTCGTGTGTGTGCGTGAGGTGTTCGTGTGTGTGCGTGAGGTGTTCGTGTGTGTGCGTGAGGTGTTCGTGTGTGTGCGTGAGGTGTTCGTGTGTGTGCGTGAGGTGTTCGTGTGTGTGCGTGAGGTGTTCGTGTGTGTGCGTGAGGTGTTCGTTGTGTGCGTGGGTGTTCGTGTGTGTGCGTGAGGTGTCCGTGTGTGCGTGAGATGTCCGTGTGTGCGCGTAGAGGTGTCCGTGTGTGCGCGTGAGGTGTCCGTGTGTGTGCGCGTGAGGTGTTCGTGTGTGCGCGCGTGAGGTGTTCGTGTGCGCGCGTGAGGAGAGGTGTTCGTGTGTGTGTGTGTGTGATTTCTCTCCAGACCGGCGGAATTCGACGTAGTTATAAAGTTAGTACTGAAAATACGCCTCCCTTGGGACTCGAACCCCACGACCTCCCGGTCAGAGTCGCCGCAGGGACAGCAGCAATAGTTGTTCTGAGCTACAGTTAGCTGTTGGCGATTGCATATACAGATCGTCAATTCACACACAGTCGCTAGACAGGCCCAGAGATTATGTAAGGATTAAATTGTAGATGAAATACATCAAGGACTCGGAATGCCTCCAAGCCACGACACAACTTAAAATCTTCATGCCGCGCGATTCGAATCCACAACATTAAACTGCGGTTTTCACACAGTTGAACCTGACGTTTCGTCAGTGTTCGGCAGCGTGAGTTCTCCAATCGGGAGCTTCACATAACTATATGAATGACGTGTAAGAAGAACTACATATAGTGACTTCTCCAGAACTACATGTAGTGACGTGTAAGCTCCCGATTGGAGAACTGTCACAGCTGGCCGAACAGCTGACGAAACGTCAGGACCAAGTCTGTGAATACCGCAGTATAGTGTAGACCAGTCAGTGGCTCCAACAGCCGGCCCGGGCCGATCCCCGATGCCCGATTCCCCTGCCTTGTGTCGGGGAGGGGATGACGTCATCCAGCGGCAAGGCAGATGGCTTCGGGAGAGGAGAGCGGGATGGGTTGGCGCCCAACAGTCATTGGCTCCGAAGCGCGTGACGCAGGGGCAACGCGAATTATCTCCCGCATTCCGGCCTTCGTTTGGGGCAGCGCAAACACACCAGGCGGCATGAAGCAAGTCGACTCCGGTTATAGTGAACTTCTACGGACCAACATTTCTATTTAAGTGTATCCGATGATGTCAAAATTAAACAGAATTTCTCCATAAATATTAATTTTACTAACGTAGCGATACAGCAAAACACATTAACAGCACGAACTGAATAGTTCAATATCTTTTTCCTTAATTTCTTTTCAATTGTTTCCTTCGTACTTTTTCATTAGTAATTTCTCTAGATCCTTCTGCAGAATTCGTGCACTCACCTTAATTGATTCTACATTCACCTGTGTGTCCAATTATCGTAATGCAGTCTTGACACCTTTCAGTGCCTCTTGCACTGTTGAATTTGTGGCACTGAGGCGATATATTCCTTAGCAGGAAGGAATCAATTTCCAAGACGTATTACTAGGTTCACTACAGCCGAGGTTCAAGTTCATTACAACGAGGTTTTTTATGCTTATTTGTAATGTAAGCGAAACGGGACCAGTGACTTAAATTCATTTTAACAGAGTGTTCACTATAACCAGAGTCGACTGTAGTATGTTTGGTCATTTTTTATGACCATGAATAGGAATATTCCATATTTTGCAAATCCTTTTGCTGTGGACATAATAAAATGCAGATTACAAACAGTATGAAAGTACATATTTGCAGATTGTCACGATGCTTAAAATGTTTTAGTAAAATCTAAATGGAAATACTTCTTTGAATTAGTAATAAAATTTGTAAAAAAATTAAGGGTTTTTATTGTACAAAGTACAAAGCATAAATACATTACATATAGAATGTTAAAATAAAGTTCTTCGTAGGTGAGTGGGGGTTAGGAATCCATTGAGAAGTTATTTTGATGATAATAATTGAGCAAATGTACATGATTTGACGTTTTTACTATCTCATCCGGGTAAAACTTTATATAAAGATGAATAATTGAATAAATAATAATTTGTATATTTTTATTACATGTAAATTAATATTAACCAATTTGTATAATTAATAAAATGACCCTGAGAAACACCAACGCGTTTGTTGTCGCCCAATTCCCAGCTTCTCTCACTGTCCGCGAAGCACGATGCGTTTGTGAAACCATTCTGAAGGACACTCGCTTATCCTTTCGTCAAAGACGCGCCCCGTACCTGATACTCCACACTAGGGTTGTCAAACTGCGCCCGCACGAGCTACTTGCCCGCTGGCGATGTCAGGCGCTCCTGCGAGCACGGTCAGCTCCCCTGTCTCCGCTCTCATTTCCCCTCCAAACCTAGAAAGCCGTGGTGCAGCGTTTGTCGTGGAGGAGCGTGACATCACAAGTTGAAACGGCGCTTGTACACCCCTGATATGATCCCATCATCCTGATCAGTATGATAACGTAATGTTAGACCTGTAAGGTAAAGTGCAATTTCACACAGGCCGCCGTGGCCCACAGGAGAAGTGTAGGTAGGGCTCCATTTATTCGTCACGATCGGTACGAGGAGGAGGTTGTTTTCTTGCCTTTACACCCTGAAAACGCCAGGTTGCCTTTACACCCTGAAAAGATCCTAATACTCACTGAGAAAGGAGGTTCAGTTGACCCCAGTAAATGGACATCAGATAAAAATCCCAGCCTTTGCTCGTGGGCCCTTCAGGTCAAGAAGTCAGTGCCCTACGACGGCTCTCACGAATGTAATGAATTATTAATTTCACATGTATTGTTTATTGCAGGTGTTGAGAGCATGTGCATTGGACATTGATCTGGAGCAACTGCCCTACAGCGATGAAACAATTGTGGGGGATCGAGGGATTTCCCTCTCAGGTGGGCAGCGTGAGCGCGTCAATCTTGCCAGGTGAGTGGCATCCGCTTCCTCTTCATTTCTTAGTACTCAAGTTTTCTTAGCACTGTAGTATTGGGCGGAAAAATCACCTCAACAATACAATCTGGAATTTTCGAAACAAAATTAGTGTTTAAGGCTCTCTTGTACTCTGACATCGCACACGCGTGAGGATTCAAGTTCAGATTGCTGTTCAAAAGACGGTTACGATTGGTGGAGGTGGCGAATATCCACGGTTTCGAGACCCCAAATCGAGATGTCAGAATGGACGGATGAATGCATCATGCATAATTTAGTAAATTTAGAAGCTTTTAAGTTTAAATTCGTTAAACGCGACAGAAGTTTCTAAATTTACGCAATAAGTTTCATTCGTTAAACGACAGAAGAAAGATCTAGTTGTATCAATGAACAAGTGAAACAAAATAGATATGTACTGAACGTAATAATTAATTGTATTCCTTTCTGTTGTTTTGATTAGCTTTAAGAGGCCTCGATTAAACTAGTGAATCTACAAATCCAGGAATGTTTAGAGGTTAGTTGATTTCACTGCAGAACTAGATACTGCATTACAAAAATATCTAGATAGTTCCACGGTATTTTTGTGGACAGTTTAAAACGACTCAGAACGAGTTACTACAAATTATGTTAGTAATTACTAAAAAAATGCAGATAAAATTGGGAAGCAAAACTTCTTTCTTGTTATTGTCAACGAAACGATCGATGTGTCGAGTTGTATTCAGGTACACCGTTGATCATAAACCAGTTGAAAGATTTTGGACTTTACGTAACCCTCTACGCCAGGATGCAGAAACGTAGGCATTTTTTATTCTTCTAGAGCTAACACAGCAAAAATAAACGCCCCCTCCAAAACAAGTATTTTAGCTCAGACTTACGATGGCGCTACGTAATGTCTGGAATTGCGAAAGGTGTTTAAACACTTGTTAAAAATAATATCCTAACGCTCAATATGTCCATTGTCATGCAGTTTAAATTAGTGATGATGAGACATCATATAAATATAAACTTTCAATTTTTTGTCAGTTTTCAGAGCCTGTGCACTTTTTTCAAACAGGCCACGAAGGACATCAATATTAGATGAAAAATTATTATATTAGCAAATTAAATCACGTAAAAACTCCTTTTTGGAAATTTCTTTGAATGTTCTAGCCAGATCTGAAAACAAATTATCAGTTCCCCATTAGGAAATTGAGACGCGTCGTATGACAGACACCTTACATGTCTGGATTGGTCCACGGGAAGTGGTCTTCATTTATTTAGTCAAAAACAGTCAAAAACTGTATGTGACGTATGGGGGAGAGAATCATTTGCGCACGCTTTCTTGAGTTTCAGAATCCCTTCCCAAACAATTTAACTATTAATAGTTGAAAGATGAAAAATAATAATAACAATAATAATAATAACAATAATAATAATAATAACAATAATAATAATAATATAATAAATTTAAAAAGCGAGAGAGTAACATTTCAAAAACTAGATTTTTTCGTTTCAGAGTTATAGTAAAATTATTTGTAACGGTAAACGAAAGTCTAGTCGTGAGTGACGGAAAGTCGCACATAAAGCACATCTACACGCTCAAGGAGTTACTCAAATACTGTGTAGGGATATAAACTTATATTAATTAAACCAAAAGATAGAACTCCATTCCTGGAATCAGACATTTCTGTATATAAGAGTATATTAGAGTGCCAGGGAAAAAGAGTGTAAGTCAATATTTACAAAGAACTGCTACAATTGTTTTTTTTTTTTTTTGTACTTAACTATCAAATTTCTGTTCAGCTTAAAAATAAAGCATTATTTATGATATTTACTTTGTTTTGTGCAGAGCTGTGTATAAAGAAGCTGATATCTACTTGCTCGATGATCCATTGTCGGCTGTGGATGCTCGTGTGAGCAAACATCTCGTTGATGAATGCATCAAAGGATACCTTGCAGGCAAGGTGATAGTACTCGTTACACATCAGTGGCATCATCTCCAGGACGTAGACCAGATTTATGTAATGAGCAACGTAAGTCGATTGATCTCAGGAATCATCCAAAAAATCAAAATGACCTTAGATTAGAACTGCATGGCTTGAGTTGCAAGGTTGTTTTTTTTTTGCAAGGTTGCTGCAAGGTTGTTTCGTAACAAGATCGTGACAAGCGCGACAGGCTGACTTCATTATTGCATGTGCCAGACGCAAAATTCCATTACCATATTGCTATTGTTTTTGAATTAACATATTGGTTTTTTACACTTTTCTTTTGTTGCGCTGAGTTTACTTAATTGTTGTTTGTAGTTTCTTTGCTTTTATAAGAGTTTTAGTAATATACATTTTTCTTCGGTATTCTGCTGTTTTATAGGTAACTTTCATGGACTTTTATTCATATTGCATGTGATGAGCACACATTTTTCATTCATGACGGGGCGAAAATTTGGATATGTTTTTCAGACTTTTTTAAAACATGAAAATTATTTAAAAAAATATGTGTATTTTTGACACAGAAAATAATATATGAAAATTGCATTTGCCATGTTTTTCAGTGCATTTAGCACTATCCGAACATAAAGTGTAAAAATATTTGTTAAATTTTTTTCTTTTTGAGCAAATGTTCCTGGGGGTTCATGTAAGATATCATCAGAATTTAAACTTTTTAAATCGCAGAGCTTCTCAACATACCAGACTGACAGGGCAATATTCATTTTAGAACAACTACTATGAATGTTTTGGCGGTAGTGTTGTTAGCGAAAGGACTGAAGGACGGACTGACTGAAGATCGGACAAAAAACAGATTTTGAAAAAAAAAATCCCTTAAAATCTGGAAATCGACAGAGTGCAAACTCAAAACTATTTGACTTGACTGGATAGACTACTTTGTACGTCTATCCGGACTGTCGGAGCCGTCCTCAGTCGGTCTGTCAGCCCGTATTCCGCCGGTCCGTCCTCTGTTCGTTCGTCGGTTAGTGTTGTAAGGGCTAGCTTTTCAGTTTTGCCCCATGTTCTCAGCTTTCCTTTTTTTTTTCCAATTTCTCGGTCCCAAATGGTAGTACTAAAATGTGATTTAAAAATTTTCGTTTAATGTTTGCAGTCATTTTTGAAAAAATATAGTTTGATCGATTCTAAAAATGCGGAAATTTGAGCTCATTTTCACAGAAGTTTTGAGTTTTCGAGAAACGAGAGACATTATATAAACATTTGTACTCACAAATGCAATATTGTATACAAATCGCTGGTGGTGTAAATAATAACTACGTGAGAGATACATACTTCCTCAAATTATTTCTAAATTTGCAATTTTCGAAAACTCAGAGTTCAACGAAAATTAGACCTGCACCATTCTTTTAAGAGTACCTTAGATTATCCTGGAAAAACTTGAAGAAAACATTTTAAAGCCGTTTTTGAAAAAATGTTTTTTATAAATTCCATTAATTTCAAACGGAAATTACGGGAAAACGACTCATTTTTCAAAAATTGTACATGATCTTTCTTTTAAAGAGCTTATGTTTAGATTTTGTTTACGGAAAAAATCTCTATCTCCAACTTCGTAGATTTGAAATGTTAACTTCTGCAGTTTTCTAAAATACAAGTGCATGTGTTCACCCGACCCTCGTGGGCCCTCCATCGACGCGGTCGAACGGCCTGCAGCGCGGGAGGCCGAACTTCCAGAAAGGCAAGCCGGGCAGTTTCCAAATCGGAATCGATATTTTGAGTATTGCCTCAAATCATTTTTTGAGGGTATTCGAAGGAAGACGGAAATATGTGAACAAGATACATAGTTTTATACGACTATTACAGATGATACGAGATCGTTTGGTTGTGTTACAGCATCACTAGGGTGATAAGTGGAGAAGAATATATTGAGATTGAAAGGGACGAAAGCATAAACCGACTGCCCGGCTTGCCTGTCTGGAAGTTCGGCCTCCCGCGCCGCAGGCCCGGGTTTGGCCGTTCGCCCGCGTCGACGGAGGGCCCACGAGGGTCGGGTGACGCAACGGCGTGGAGTGGGAAGGGGGGGTGAGGTGTATTTCCGAAATTTCACTTTACGCCGTTCCGATTTGCATGATTGACACGGCGTTGGACTCAGGAAGCACGTCGTCATCGCGCTATCAGCTAACATTTTTAAATTTCTTCCCGGAACTATGAGAAAGTTTTTAAAAAAGTTTGGAAATATTTTTTGAAAAACGGCTTCGTAGCGTAAATTCTATTTTAAAAAGGAGTCCACTGCCGTTTACAGATCGAAAATCAGACAATTTTTTCAGACGTTATCGGTCTAGTAAATTCCCTGTAATAGTACTGCGATCTATTGATTTTTCTATAAGTATTTTTCGGTACATTTAGCCTTAAGAGCAGTAACCCTTTTAAGCTTCTCAACCTCCAGGGTGTGGATTGCTTCGGTGGTTGCTATGACAACCGTGACGTCCCTCGCGACAACAGCGTGGATTTCACGCCACTACTATCGTGGTGGTGAAGTGGAGGCCAAAGAAATACGAGCGATTCTTCTTCCAGTATGGAATTCCTTCGTATCGCGCTTCTTTAATATGCTGTCGTGTTTAATGAATTGAACATATCAACGTGAATTCTGTGTACGACATAGTGTCTATTTTATTTGAAACCCCATTTTCCCCCTGCACCGTAACTTGATTTTACACCCTTCCTAGCGCTAACTTAACCTTTAACTTTACACCTCATACCAAACCTTGAATCCTGAACAAACCGTAGAAACTTGGACAATATTCACGAGTATGAATGAATACATCTTGCTATGGATGGCCATATCCAAAATGTTATAATATAAAATGTACTATTTTCGAACTTCTCGAGAGACAGAAATGTCGAACGAGAAGAAATAAATTAAAAAAAGAACTTATCAATTATTTCCACATCTAGAATTACCTACGATAATATTTTGCCTCCTTCCACAACTTGTATCCTTGTTGTTTCTTTAGTTCAAAAGGCTTTATACTATTTCAACCCCTCAAATTTTGAATAATTTAATCAGAATGCATATTTTTGTTTTGATATAATTTGGTTATTTACTCAGGGTTCAATATTGCTGGAAGGTACATTTACTCAACTTCAAGAATCAGAAACTGACCTTCTACAGTTCATTGGGACTGATACAAATGCTGCAGATGGAGACAAAACGAAAGAAAATTCTTCAGCACCTGACCCTGCTTCTCAAACAGTAAGCATTTGCACTTTTATCTGAATGTTTTCCTTACTCCATTAGAAATTATTCTGAATAGTATGATTTTTCTCTTTCTTTTTAAATATGTAATCAATTCTATGTTATTCAATCTGCCGCTGTTTTGCAGCCACAGCAAATCGATTATTGAAATCTCAATCCAAATATAGATCTTTAGCTGTAGGTAGCAAGCGACTAGATAATGATAAGAGACCAGAGAACCATAGACATTTATATAACAAAATTGTGGATCTGTAATTCCATCTGTATGGATGCAGTTTGTATAAACTGTGAATTTTCTTTGTTGCTGGAAGACATGGGTATAAAACTTGGATGAAATATCAGTATCAACAAGAAGAAATTGTTGATTAATAACATTTTACAAAGCGATTTTCTGTTCAACATAGGTCATCAAAACAGATTACATCCATTCCGGAAAAATCCAATTTCAAGAGAATTAGTTTTCAAACCTATTATTCTACTATTCGTAATGAGTTTTAAGTTGACGTAAAATTTATGTTGCTTAAGTTGTAAAGATCTGTAATGACTGAGATGTGTTAATCGGGACAGATTTTGCAGTATTATATAATATTACGCGAGTCTGTCAGTCTGTCAGTCTGTCAGTCTGTCAGTCTGTCAGTCTGTCAGTCTGTCAGTCTGTCAGTCTGTCAGTCTGTCAGTCCGTCAGTCCGTCAGTCCGTCAGTCCGTCAGTCCGTCAGTCCGTCAGTCCGTCAGTCCGTCAGTCCGTCAGTCCGTCAGTCCGTCAGTCCGTCGTCAGTCCGTCAGTCCGTCAGTCCGTCAGTCCGTCAGTCCGTCAGTCCGTCAGTCCGTCAGTCCGTCAGTCCGTCAGTCCGTCAGTCCGTCAGTCCGTCAGTCCGTCAGTCCGTCAGTCCGTCAGTCCGTCAGTCCGTCAGTCCGTCAGTCCGTCAGTGCGTCAGTCCGTCAGTCCGTCAGTCCGTCAGTGCGTCAGTCCGTCAGTGCGTCAGTGCGTCAGTGCGTCAGTGCGTCAGTGCGTCAGTGCGTCAGTGCGTCAGTGCGTCAGTGCGTCAGTGCGTCGTGCGTCAGTGCGTCAGTGCGTCAGTGCGTCAGTGCGTCAGTGCGTCAGTGCGTCAGTGCGTCAGTGCGTCAGTGCGTCAGTGCGTCAGTGCGTCAGTGCGTCGGTCCGTCGGTCCCGTCAAATTTACTCTAAAAATTCCAAAACTTTTCTGATCTAATGGGCACCCTTCTGATTACTTTTATACACTTTTCTGAAATTATTCGATCAAATAGCATGTCTGTCTAACACTTCTAGACTTGTTGTGCCCCTCTCCCTAGAAAGAAGCATAGAGCATTTTATTCTCTTCATGCCTTGTTAATAATTACAGGTGTCTTCGTGTCTCTTCATTATTGACTGATTGCAAATGCCCAATTTACGTAAATTATATCGCTAAAGTGGCAGCGTAATATCTAAATTAAATGGCTAAGAATGACCTCAATGATATAAATTAAAAACATTCAACATGGTATTTTAAGAATGTCCAACAACATAGGCTACTTGGTTTAAGTATACGTTAGTGTCGTATGCATAATGTGGTTGTAAGGTGTGAGTAAAAACAACTCGATTTCAAATGGTGAAGAACTTATAGTTCAGGGTTTGCGTACTTATAGTAAGAATTTTTGTTTTCAGCACGTGACCAAAGATAAGTCAACAAAAGTTCCATCAGTGGAAAAGGAATCTCAGAGCGTTGGAATTGTTGCCCGCCAAGTATATACAGGCTATTTCGCTGCAGGTGGCAATTGGTGTGTCATTTCTACAATGTTCTTGCTGTTTATTGTCTCCCAAGTAGCTGCTAGTGGAGCTGATTATTGGATTACATATTGGTAAGATGATCCATATTAACTATATAATCATAAAGCATGGCCACATGCATGTATCAACAGTTTTCTAGCTGTTTTGTGTATTTTACATCTGTGTGTGTGTGTATTTATTAAATTACTAGACATTTGTATGGAACACTTGTATTATTATTATTATTATTATTATTATTATTATTATTATTATTATTACTACTACTACTTTTATTCACGACTAAAGATGTTGTTAGTTGGTTCGTTATAAAATCTACTCCGGGTTGCAACCAACTTTCTATGGAGCAGATAGAGCGTCTATCTGTGCATCTCGAATATTTTGCACAAGATGTGGACTCTTCCCAATAAAGCAATGTATTTTTTAATGTCCTGGAAATTTAGCAACTTTCTTACACGAATTTCCTCTTTTGGAATCCATTAACTGCATTAAAGCGACAATTCCCCATGCAATTATTTTTTATTTCTCTGTAATGTTTTAGTTTTCTTTTAATCATCGGTCTTCTTAATGACAATTTGTCGACACTTGTCATTCTGGTATAAGTTGAAGGGTATCAAAATCTCTTTTTTCGGAAATATTTAGTAACAAAGAAGCGACAAACATGCGATTATATTGGATTTATCTCTGTCATATATTGATTTTGTTATTGTCTGGCTACCTTGACATCCAGTTAGCGGAAAATCGCATTTCCGGTTTTAGTTGAATAGCAACCAAATTAGTTTGGGAGTACTCCTTGGGAACAGTAACGTTGTGTTTGCAGGATTCAGGTTGGGGGTCACCACAAATAAAGCGACAATTTCATATGTAGTTATTTTTTTATTTATCTCTGTAGTATCTTGTTTTGCTTGTTTGTAATCGATCTTAATATTATTTTGGCGAAATTTTGCATTTCGGTATTAGTTGAAGATTAACAAAATTTTGGGGAACTATTGAATAACAAAAAAGCGACAATTTCCAGGGTAGTTTTTTTTATTTATCTCTGTAATATCTTGGTTCAGTGGTAATCGTTGAACTTCATAATATCAATTTGGTGAAATTTGGCATTTCTGGTTTTAGTTGAAGAGCAACCAGAGTTTTTTCGGAACTGTTTAGCAACAAAAGGGACAATTTATTTTTATTTATTTTACGTCAAAAACAGTTAAAAACTGCGTATGACGTGCTATGGGGAAAAGTGAATTGTGTGCACATTTTCAAAATTCTGATCCCTACACTTAGTCATATACTACTTAAATTTTGAATTTTGAAAGGAAAAAACAAAACTCCATGCAATAAAATCTATTTTCAAGGATAAACAAGCAATACATTTTTTATTTTGAAAGGGAGAAAAAACAAAAAAACTCCCATGTAATAAAATCTATTTTTAAGGATAAATAAGCAATAAATTTTGAATTTTGAAAGGGAGAAAAAAACAACAAAAAAAACTCCCATGTAATAAAATCTATTTACAAAGATAAATAAGCAATAAATTTTGGCTCTTATTGCTTCCTGCCGCGACAACATGGAAACGATAATTTGAATAATTGTATTTCTCACTGAATTCTAGAAGACGTGCACAGAAAATGAAGTTACATTTATGTCCAGAAGCAAAACAAGGGGCCATCTCAGCATTTGCTCAATGGAACAGGAAACTGGACGAAAAACCTGATCGAGATGGGGTCATTGACCCGGAAGCTGTAGTACAATGTTATTTACAGGTTGTTTATACTCATTTATACAGTCTAAAAAGTAAATAATGCATTATGTATCTCTAATTTCTCATTCAATTTTTTTTTTATTTTTTCCCCGAATCCTCGGTTTTCGGTTTTGTCCTGCTAACTTGACTGCCATTAAGTTTTTTTCAGTTTTTTCAAAAAAGGGAAGGGGCTTTTTAACTACTGCATTGGGGGTTCAATCACACAAAGCGTCCTGGGAGTTTTGGGATTTTTTTCCGAACCCGGAGGCGGGGTTCCCCGAATCTTTTTAAACATCCATCGTTAGAGGGCCTTAAATCCTTAAAAAAAAAAATTCCAACTTTTCAAACGGAAAATTTGAATTTGCATTAAACAATTTTATTTGAAGGATTTTGAAGGTGGGTGGCCAAAAGGAAAAGTTTTGATTATTTTTATTTTTTGTGTGAAAAATTGGGAATTTAAATTAATTTATCTAAAACTTCCCGTTTTGCAATAATTTAGATCTTAACATTAGAGAACAAGGTTAGAATCAATCAATATCAACTTACCTTTAAAATCTTCTTTTTGTTCTCATTTTTTTGTTTTTTAAATACGTTCCCCTTTCCCCATTTTAATTTTCCCTTGCCCCTCCCTTAAAACATTACCACAGGTTTACATGTCGCTTTTTCCCCTTTGGCGTAAGGGAAAATGCTGGCAGTAACCTTTTCCCAAAAAGATGACTAATTTTAAATGGGTGTTCTAAAATTAACAAAATACTGTCAGTGTGATAGATTATCCCGTTTTTTGCCCCGGCAAAGACCTTTATGATTTATAGAAAAAAGCACACTAGACGTAAAAAAAATAACTTACTCTTTAAAAAGAAAAAGGCGGAAAAAATTTCCCCAAAACCAAATCGAAAATCGCGATCTCATGGAAAGAAAATACAAAGGGGCGAAAATTTTAAAAAAATCAGTCTCTTGGGGGCCCAATCTTTGCAGGATAAAAGAAACGTGTTTGCATGTTTTTTTTTTTCTCAGTATCAAATTGGGTGTATCAGGCGGGAAAACAATTTTCCAGAGGGGGGAAACATTTAAAATTTAAAAGGTTTTTTTTTTAACGAATTGTGACGCCAAATTCATATAGAAAAAAATTGGAGTCATTCTTGGGGGAAAAGTTTAAAACCAAGGGGGGTTCTTAGGGGTTTACTAAAAAAATAATGAAATTTTCCCCAAAAACCAAAAGGGTTCGAGTGAGACCAAAATCGACGGGGTTTTTTTCAGTTTGGGCAAAAACTTTAAAAGTTTACCCCCTAGTGTTCGTTACCAAAGGAGGTGGGCGGGGGGGGAGGTGGAACGGGAGAGGTGGAAAAGAAAGGTGGAGGAGAGGGGGACGGGGGAGGTGGACGGGGCCTACAAACCTGAAAATGTCAGATAATGTAAAATACTATTCTTCTCTTGACCGAAAACTTTTTCTTACACGTTGTTCGTTTGGGGGATTTGGATTTCTCCCCTTCTCTTCTCCCCAAAAACCTTCCCTTGAGTTTGTCGTTTCTTTTTCTTTTTCCCTTCTAGGGAAACCCCGCGTGACAGAAAATTCAAAGTGGGGCCCCGTGGGGACCAAATTAAGAGGGGGTCAAATGTCCGAACTATCACAAAATTTTTCCTCTTCAAAAAATTTCTTTAACGGGGGGAAAACCACAGCATGTAGTGTAAATTTTTATCGGGTTTTGTCTTTAAAAAACTTTTTTCGTTAAAAACAGAAATTGTGCCACTCGAAAGTAAAAAATTTAAAAAAAAATTTCCCGCAAAGAAAAAAATAAAAGGGAAATCAAATGGTAAGGGCCCGGGGTTCTTAGAAATTTTCAAAATGAAAGTGAATCCCACTTGCTTGGGGTTTGGGCTGTAAATGAATTTTACCCGCCCAAGTCTTTACTCCCTTTTTCCAACATGGAAGGGGGAGGGGGCTTAATAATTGTTAGCAGTGTATTCAAAATCAAAATTGAATGTCGCTTCCAGTTCTTTCACATAGAGTTGAACATTTCTTTATTCTTATATGAAAATGCTGATTTTACCTTTGCTCGTGGAGGAGCAAGGTTAAAAAACTGGGGCCCAGGAAGATATGTACCCCGCCTTTTAACAAAATCTGACTCGTTTCCCGGTTTAAATTTTTTTGTGACTCCAAAAATTTAAAGTAATGGAAAAGTCTTGCCTACTTATCCCAAATCTGTATGTAACCCAATTCGGGAAGGGACAATATGAAAAAAAACATTTTACCTTTTAATCTCTACTTATATAAAAACTATAAAAATTTATGCCCTGCCCAACTTTTTTCCTCCTTTTTCTAAAACTGTGCCCGGGGAACTCTCCTTCAATGTTATAAAACTTTTTGAGCGTTTAGGGGGGTTGGCCCGTACAGGGGCCCCAACGAGATCTTGGACATTTGGGGGTAAGGTCTTTTTTCAAAAAACACGAAATCATTTTCCCTATGGCTTCTTCCAACCAAAAAGTCCCATTATTTATTTTTCTGGTTTTCCCCTTTCCACACTCCCTGGAGACATAACAACAAAACATACACAAATGCAATACAATAAAAAAACAAAAAACAATACCTGGGGAAAAACATAAAAAACACATTTTACATTCAAATTTTTCACAATCGACAAAAAAAAAAAACAAATCATTCCACTTGAATGCGCATCCCCATTCTGTCTGAATATAGCCTATTATTATTTCCGCAAAACTTGGTCTTGTACATTAAAATCTAGTCTGTTCTTTCTTCCCATTTATCTGAACTATTAAATTACGCAAAGTTATTGCACTTTCCTTTCGTAGAAATCGGCCATCCGCGTAACGCCATTGTTCCATGTCACCTCCGTAGTATACACGTAGCATCCATTAATTCATCTCCCCACAGCATCCATCCATTTCCACACGTTTGTTAACGACAAATTTACTTTAAATGAAGAATATCCTGATTAAAACTACTCACTAATTACTATACTAGTTTCTGTTAACTGCGACCGACAATATGGCGACAGTGTTCCGCGAACACTGTTTTTGTGAAATATATAAATATCTCTTCCACGTTTTATCTTTCCATTAACTCGACAGTTACTAAACACGATATATTTCACTCTATTCACAAACTGAACGCAATTTTCTATTAAAATAAAAATTTTTTGCGGAGCGTTTCAACATGCATCCGTATTCAAGCTACTTCGACCGCGCTCCTCTACGTCATTGTTGTGTCCGGATCGTCAGCTCTTTTTTTCTTTTAACATCACACGATCGCTGTTGCTTCTCCTACAAAATATTACATCATTTAATTTAATTCACATTTCTGTTCTGGCTGCCCTCAAGTTTCCCAACGTTGCGACTGTTACCATAATTTTCTAAATGATTTATTCTGTTGGTTCTTAAAGTTTTGTTTGTATTGCTTCACGCGTTCTCTTAATTTTCTGACAAACACCTTTTGATTTACTGAACTTAAAGCACAACAATGGCTATCATGTCTGTTTACAAGCTGGAATTTATACTATACAAAAATGTTCATATCTTTCGAACGCGTGATGCGATTTCCTCAAATAACTTGCAAACGACTTCGCCATGAACGCTACTGCCTTTATCTTGTCCCAATTGTGAATTTGTCGCGTTTTCCGTTTACTTCTCAAAAACTATCGCTACGCGACATCGCCTTCATCTGTTTTTACAGTTCATGTTAATGTTATGCATTTTCTATTTATTCTTTGACTTGTGCCTTATTCTTGGGGGAATCATGGAATATTACATATAATAATAATAATAATAATAATAATTATTATTATTATTATTATTATTATTATTATTATTATTATTATTATTATTAAATTAATAGGTGCGGATTCTACCGAACAAACCCTAATAGCAGCACGCTACCCCTACCCAATTCCCTGAACCCCCAGTCTTCCTCAAGCTTCCATTGCCTTGCATACACCAGCTACGGATGGACACGCAATAACCCACAATACAACCCATTATAAAAACATTTTCTTTTGTTTAAACGAACACCTAAAACTAAATTCTTCCTCAAAAATTGCGCTGGTGGTATGCATAAATTAAACGAGTCAGGTTATTAAAAGTTTAATACTTTCTGCAACTTTTCCCGAGGTTGGTTTTTCTGGGGGAGGACGCCGCCCTAGAGCCCTAGATATTAAATTCTATTGTTCATTGACTTGAATTTCCTGAGGCAGTTGGAGATCTCCGCAGGTTCCCCAAACTTCCACCAGGTACACCTTCCGATGCGGCATTGCAATTGCGGTAGCCCTAGATTTTTTTAAAAAAAATTGTTGCGTCTTCGTCGATGCTTCTCTAAACCCTTGTTTGGCATTTAGCGCTTGGAGCCTTTCCTTCATTAGGTGTTTTTTTTTTGTCAAGTCTCGTCAGTTTGTCGCAGTCAGTGACTTTTATCACTTCGGCCAGGAGTTCGGTGCCGTTAGTTAGTCGCCCGCCCAGAAATCCGCAGTGTCTCGAATTACTTTACTTCCGTGACTCCACGGAGCGTAGTTCAGCAATTCGACCCCTTTAGTTGTTACGGAGATTCACCGCTTCCCACCAGCCCATTTCTCTTTGTCAGTGCCCGAGTGCTAGAAACAGCAGCGCGGCCATACGAGGGCCGTTCAACAGGGTGACTTACAGTACTACTTATAAACTCGTAGTATGTCAAGTCTGGAGAGTCCAGTACTGAGTAACTGATGAAGATCGGCTACCCAGGTCAGGCTTTCCAGTTGTGTGTGTGCGTGTGCGTGTGCGCGTGCGCGTGCGCGTGCGCGTGCGTGTGCGCGGCGGGCGCGCGGCGCGCGCGTGCGTGGCGCGCATGCGCCGCGTGCGCGTGCGCGTGGCGTGGGAGTTGTTTTTTTTTGGGGAGGGACCTGACAACCTTCAAAAGGGAGATTAACTCGTACTCCTTCTTTGCCATTGAGTTTCAATCTTCTTCCGCCATCGAAGTCGTTAGTTCTTCACTTACGCAGGGGCCCTTGCTAGATGCTAACAGCTGAAGCTAAGTTGACGCCCTCCCCCCCAAAAAAAATTGTGAAGCTCGTATTTTTTTAATGAACTCAAAGAATTTGATAACTTCCCCATTCTTAGAACAAGAGTGGTGTCACTTCTCTAGAAACAATTATAAAATTTTTACATTAAGTATTTTCTCTTATTCATTAGTGATAAAATATTTTGATTGCTGTTGTAAGTTTTTAAAACATAAAAATGATAAAAGTGCAAGTCTTACCCTTTACGTCCGTAATATAAAAGAAAATTAAATATATTTAAAAGAACGTCACAAAATCTTGTAGTAAGATTAATGGATATAGTTATCTATGTTATCTCTCTGTTCTTTCTTTGTAGGACCAAAGCAGAACAACATTATCATTTGAATATCACAAAGTCTTCAAATTCCAAATTAGAAAACACCACCACTCTCTTTGATATCGTAAATTATGAAGATGAAATTCTATCACGAGAAGACTACATTTACATATATACAGGCATAATTGCAGCAGTAGTTACTTTGTCCTTGGTTCGTTCTTTCGTTTTCTTCAGAGTTTGTATTCGTGCTTCTCAATACTTGCATGATGTTATGTTCCACTATGTAACACATGCAAAAATGCGCTTCTTCAATGCCAATCCATCAGGTAAGATTATTTGCTGATACTCTAAAGTGCTTTTTGATAAGAATATTCTTGTTACAAGAGAAAATATGCAAAAAAAGAATTACAAAAAGAAAAGCCAATTATACAAGCAGCACTCTGGAAAGAGGAACAACAGAGATTTACAATGGTAAAAAGATGGTCAATTTTTCTTATTGTTTTATTTATTGTAGAAATTGTTTGTTTCTGAATGGTCAATTTTCAAAATTTCCTTTCATTTTAAATTAACTACTAGCTTCCTTCCGTACTTGGTATCCTTGTATCATTGGGATTGAATTTTGTTTTTAATTGCTTGTTGTTATTTTATACATTGACCTTTGAAAACTATTGACATACTTACACTGAGTAAAAAAGTATAGAAAACGCACAAATTTTCATGAAATTGTCATCTGTACAACAGACGTTGTTTCTTTACCCAGATAAAATCTGATATAGACATAACATATATTGCATGCAAACACTACTTAAAAATGCTTATATTGTAAAACTAAGAAGCAGAATGCTGTTTGGAAATTCTATTTAATAGTGTCAGAGAATCAAAGATGTTTCTGAAACATTTTTGAGAAACAACACTTTTTTTTAATATGAAAAATGACTTTAATGAAGCAGAAGGGTAAAGGTTTTAAAAAGGCTGGAAATAAAATAGTGAAATGTGGATGATTTCTTTTGTGACTGCTTATCTTAAAGTTCCTTAATATCATTAAAAACAATTCTCATTGATAAATTACTACTATTATAATGGTTTTTGTATATTTTCAGGAAGAATTCTGAATCGTTTCTCAAAGGACATGGGTGCTGTGGATGAAATATTGCCTCAGTGCATGATGGATACCTTCCAGATTGGACTAGCATTACTAGGCGTAGTTGTTGTTGTGGTAGTAGTCAACTATTGGCTAATCATTCCCACTGTGATTATGGGTATTATGTTCTATCTGATGCGACAGTTCTATCTGGCAACTTCGAGAAGCGTGAAACGTCTTGAAGGAATCAGTTAGTATACTTAGTCTTCAAAAAATAAGTTTGAGTCACATATAGTATGATAATATAGTAAAATAACAGAATATTAATGTTTTATAATTTAAATGTTTGAAAAAATATTTGAGCCAATCAAAATAATAAATTTTTAGAGATGTGATTTTGAGGAAATTAACATGTTGCCTTTGCAGCTCGCAGTCCGGTCTTTTCTCACTTGACTGCTTCCTTACAAGGTCTTACGACTATTCGAGCATGCAGAGCAGAACATACTCTTATCAAGGAATTTGATAATCATCAGGTAAGTCATGGATTATATTGCTTTGTAGACACTGACTTTTCTATAAAGATTAAACTATTTTTGATATTGTGATTATTCTTTGTTTTAATAGGATCTTCATTCATCTGCCTCGTATATATTTAATGCTTTGTCACGTGCCTTTGGTTGTTGGCTAGATTACATTTGTGTAGCTTACATCACAGTTGTAACTTTCAGTTTTTTTGGAATGGGGACAGGTAGGTTATTAATTATTGAATTCTGAATCAGTATTTCCATTAAACTGTTTCATGAAAATATGTGTATCATCATAAAAGATATTTTTCTAAAAATCTTTTAATTTGTATTGGTGTACTAGCACTATGAAACAAGATACCATTCACATTGCATCGTAGGCTTTCACGGCTGGAGTCAATATGAGTGAATTTTCCAGGTTGGTAGGCTATGGTCCAGTTGGCATTGAAGAGCCAAATGTTTCGTCCATGTCTGCGGTGGACATCTTCAGTGGCTCTACTGGTGTACTCTCTGGGTGGCAGCATCGTGGGGGTAGTCTCCGGGTCAGCAGCTGGCTAGCTACTGACAGTCAGTCAGTTGCTAGCCAGCCACCGATCCGGAGACTACCCCCACGACACTGAAGTCGCCACTGAAGATGTCCACCGCAGACATGGATGAAACATTTGGCTCTTCAATGTCAACTGAACCATGACCTACCAGCCCAGAAAATTTCACTCAAGATACCATTTATTTCATAGTAAGTAATGTAACTATACCTTTCAGGCTAGTTAGTAATGAAATTAAATTAATAGCTAACATGGACATGTCAGATCTTGGAGCAGGCATCCTAATCTGTAATGGACGTTGATAAAACTTCAGTACTCAAAATTTACGACAGTTTTCTGACTCTTTACGTAAAGATCTAAAAGTTCCTTGCAAAATAGACATTTTTTCATAAGCATTCAAGACAAAGCAAGAGATTAATAAAATTACCTTTAACACTTTACTTTAGATGTTTTTGGTGGCAATGTGGGATTGGCAATTACTCAGGCTATTGCTCTGACCAGTATGTTTCAATGGGGGATGCGACAGTCTGCTGAAATGGAAAATCAGATGACTGCTGTAGAACGGATTATGGAATATTCTAATTTGGAACAAGAACCACCTCTTGAATCACCTCCAGGTACATAATATAATATTTTTCATATGATATGATGATAACTTTAACTAATCTATAACTAATATATTTTTCATTAATGCAGTTCAGTCAAGGTACATTACTTTGATATGTGACTTACTGAAAAATATTTATACATCTTCACATTCAATTTTGTAGGAGAAGGTCCTTCATCTGATTGGCCAAGTAAAGGCTGTATTGTTTTCAAGGATGTGTCATTGAAATATAATCCTTCCGAAGTGGCTGTATTGAAGAACTCAACTTCACAATTTTGCCAGGAGAGAAGGTGAGAGCACATTCTTTTTCCCCTAACTGTTTTTCTGACAAACCCTTAATCATCTTTTCAAGCAATAAATGTTATTTTTCATGCAATATTGTACTAATTTATTTGTATGATACACATGTTAGAGTTGCTTGGGATTACACAATGGTAAGCCCCTCAACAAGCAAAATTATCATTTTTACTTTTGTCATTCCTGCTAGTGTTTGACATGTCACTGGCAAAGTAGTGTAATACAGAACAGGAATGTGAGCAGTATCTAGTTGTGTAATGAATTTGCTTGATGGACCTGATTTACAAAATTCTTTACTTTTCAAATTGCTTTTCCTGTAAAAGTCACTTGAGGTAGCTTACAGTTATTTAATCCTAAGTTCCTCAATTATATAAATTTAAATAAATGTCCTAAGATTAATTTCTTTACGGTTTAGTTTTGAGGTACTCTTTACATAGTGGAAGGCACCTCTTTGTACTATTTGAAGTTTCTCTTTCTATTATCACAGCATCACAAGAAAAGTAACATTAATTTTAACAATGATACATAATGCATTATTAACCATTTGGACTGTATAAATGAGTATAAACAACCTGTCACAACTATTGCACTACAGCTTCCGGGTCAATGACCCCCATCTCGATCAGGTTTTTCGTCCAGTTTCCCTGATCCATTGAGCAAATGCTGAGATGCCCCCTTGTTTTCTTCTGGACATAAATGTAATCTCATTTTCTGTGCAGTCTTCTAGAATTCAGTGGGAAATACAATTATTCAAATTATCGTTTCCATGTTGTGCTGATCAAGTAATAAGAGCCAAAATTTATTGCTTATTTATCTTCGAAAATAGATTTTATTACATGGGAGTTTTTTTTTTTTTTCTCCCTTTCAAAATTTATTGCTTGTTTATCCTTGAAAATAGATTTTATTACATGGGAGTTTTTGTTTTTCTCCCTTTCAAAAATTCAAAATTTAAGTAGTATATGACTTAGTGTAGGGATCACAGAATTTTGAAAATGTGCACACAATTCAAATTTTCCCCATAGCACATCATATGCAGTTTTTAACTGTTTTTTTGACGTAAAATAAATAAATAAATAAATAAATTATTACTCTAAGATCTTTTCTCTGTTAACAAAATCATGATCTCATCAATTGCCTTTTTTCTATTTTAGGTTGGCATTGTTGGTCGGACTGGAGCAGGCAAATCTTCTCTTATTAATGCCCTGTTCAGGTTAGCAGAGTTGGAAGGAATCATCTTGTTGGATAATATAGACACAAGCTGCGTAGGTAAGTAGATTAGAAAAATCAACCTTCTTATTGTCAGGATTGACAAACATTAACTCTAAATTTTTATTTGCATATGCAATGTTAGTTTTTCAATAAAGTTCACCTTAGTTATTAAAAATTCTCTTTATTAATACTTTCCATCAAGGAGAGAACCTATCGAGTTGGTTGTGCATTTCTAAGCTTCTTAATACACATGAATGGATTAATTATTTTCAATGATTGGTCATTTGGGATATTTCTTTTGAAGCACATGGGGAAAATTAATTGTGTTAAGAATTTGTTGACATGGATTGAACTATACATATTTAATGTTTCCTCAGGACTTCATAATTTGCGTCACAAAATCTCCATCATCCCTCAAGAACCTGTCCTGTTCAATGAAACTCTTCGTAAGAACTTGGACCCATTTGATGAATTTGCTGATGTGGCACTTCTATGCGCCCTTGACGAGGTGAATAACAAATGAAATGACATTTCAATAATAATAATAATAATTGTTGTTGTTGTTATTATTGTTGTTATTATTATTATTATATCATTATTATTATTTCATTATTATTATCATTATTATTATTATTCATTATCATTATCATCATTATTATCATCATCATCATCATCTGTAAATGCTGCTTAACACTATTATAGGAAAATAATATTTAGAAATTCTGAATGTTCATTTGACCACAAAAGTGCTTGAAGTAGTAACATAACTTAAAGAAGTCGAAGTATTAACTCTTGTTAAAGGGCTAGGAATTTTATGGAATAACATGTATCTAAATGAGTACATACATATGGATTATATATGTTCAAAATGTGGAGTAAAAGAAGAACTAACAATGAAATAAAAGATGAAAATGGTGAAAGTAATGATTCAATCAAGTTATCTTAATAAATTAGTCAAAAAAGTTAATTTTAATATCAATTGCAGAAGAAAATTTAATTTTGTACTAAAACAGTCTGTAAACCATGAAATTAATGAACATTGCTACCATAATTCTTTTCTGATTAGCCATTTACCAAATAGTGGGTTTGAAATCTTTTTTTCTATGTTCAAATGTAAAACTTTGTTGTATTATTTCTTTGGACTGTCTAAAACGATAAGTAGAAAACATGCTGTGAAATGAAGTTTGAGGATAGATCTAGGCTGCACAAAAGATCCTATTTGAAACCAGATTAGAGAAAGATGCATGCCATAGAAATTGGAAGCACAATAACTAAATACTGAAACAACTGGTATCAAATCACAGGATGGAGAACTTCAGACTAGGTACCTAAATTTACTTTATCTACTACTGGGAAGAAGAGTTAGGCAGATCCAAAAAGCAATGGATGGAAAACTTGTCAAGACAGAACAGGTTCACGTCAAATCCATAAAGTGCAGCAAAAGGAGACTATATTAAATCCAGCTCAATGTCTGAAATAGTTATGGTTTCCACCTTGAACCTTGCAGTATATTATGCAGTTAATTCTACATTCGTAAATGTGATTCATGGCTTTAAATTGCACTAAAAGTTAAAAATAATCTTCCAAGAATAATTTTGAAATATTAAAATACGGAACATTTTGTGTTTGAAATGTTGAAATATTTAAAGATAAGAGATTCTCTTAAATATGGAAAAATATGTACTATTCTGTGAAATAATTTTTGAAAATCTAAGAAGGGTTAAAAAGGTGTGTGCTGTAGATTACTATGGGGAGAAATGCCCATTTTCTTAAATTTTGGGAACCCTGTCCTATCCCATACACAAGTTAAATTTTGAAAGCAGATGGAAATGGACATTTGTGGCAAGAACTGATAAAACATGCAATAAACATTATTAACCATTATTAAATATGCAATAAAAACTATTTGCAAAGGTAAATCTATAGAATTTGGCTATTGTCCTCTTTACCCTTCATGAAGGAATCATCTTACTACTGTTAGAACATAGGGAATTATTATTTCAATTACAATTTTTTTCCATTGAACTCTAGAAAATGTGTACAGATAGTGAAGTTTTATTTGTATATAGATAAAATGGATATTCAATAGGATCCCAAATCACTTCAAAAAGCTGGATTCAGAAATATGTGACAAACATTTGATGATTAGTAATGAACCAACAAATAAATGTCTTGTATTTCCTAATTACATATGATTTCTAGCCCAGGTAAATAACCTCTACCATAGAATTAGACTAAAATTGTAAAAGTTTTTGAAAACACATTTCAATATTTGTTACAGGTGGAACTTGGTGATATGGTACGTGATCTACCAGCTGGTCTTAGCACAATGGTATCAGAGGGTGGCTCTAATTTCAGTGTCGGGCAGCGTCAACTGGTGTGCCTTGCTCGTGCAATCCTCAGAGATAATCGTGTGCTGGTGCTAGATGAAGCAACTGCTAATGTGGACCCCCAGTAAGTGCATAAATGCATTATGCTGAAACTATTAGGCAATGAGAGAAATATATTTTTGAGTTTCTCAAGCTTTCTGACTACATTTGTGGCTGATTTAAAACTCAAACTTAGTTTACCCTTGCAACTCTAACTGCCCAGCAGTCATCTCATGAGTGTTTTATTCTTATTGAAGCAAATTTCATTGCTTTAATTCCTATCTTTCTTTGCAAATATATAAAATATTACTCTGCAAACAATTCATTCTGAAATTCTTGTTCTATTATAGGACAGATGCACTTATACAAAAGACATTACACCAGAAGTTTGCTTCTTGCACAGTCCTTACAATAGCTCATCGTCTCGAAACAATTATGGACAGTGATAGAGTCCTTGTAATGGATGAAGGATGTATGGTGGTGAGTAATGTAACTAAAATTTAGTGTGTGTCATCACATTATTTCACTTCAAAACCAAAGGCAGATCCAGGGGGAGGGCCCAAATTTTTTGTAATTTTACTCAATTTAATCAAAATTTTATATTTATATATATATATATAAATAAATAAACAAACACAAAAATATTTATGGGTATCTAAACTGACATTGCCCACCCTCCTCTCTCAAATACTTCCTGGAACCACCTTGCTTGTAATCTACACCATCTTAAAAGTAGCATCCTTGTAATACTGTATATGAATGTTAAAGTGAAAAAGTTTTTAATTTTGTTGTTTTGTTTTATGTATGAATTTCACACATTTCATGTCCATATTTATCAAATATTAAACTGCAGTTTGTTCTGCACAAATGAAGTATTCAATGTATGAAATGTACTGCTGTACATTTGCTGAAATGTAATGCTGAAATGTATGTGCTGAAAAGAGGAAGAGAGATTTCAAAAATGAAGAATTGTTTAATCACTTTGAAAAACATGTTTTTATAATATACATTGCAAGTCTAATATTCTGTTGTAAAGGAATTTGGTCATCCTCGCGACTTGCTGAAAAACACAGGAGGTCATTTTTACAAGTTGGTGCAGATGACTGGTCGTGATGTGGCTGATCAGCTGACGAAAATTGCTGAAGCAGAATGTAGCGTTAGAAGCAGGACGCAAACTGATAGTGGAGATGAAAGAGACTGTCTTCCCTAGAGTTTGATGTCCCCTTTTGGAAAAGTATTTATTTGTCTCTATTAACTACTATTAATAACAAGGACCCAGGTAATCGTATAACTAGTTCCCTCATTTATGATTTTTCACTCATTGAAATGTTCAAATAAAGGACATTAGAAAATAAAATTTCGAGAGAAATCTTAGGATTTCTACAGGTTGTGCTGCATAACTGCAGACTGTTTCACTTGTCAGTTTGACCATCCCCAGTGGGGAAAATTGCCTATTCTTACTACAATGAGAGTTACCATGAGTTGCAGAGAAATATGTGTTATTTACAAAACAAAATAAGAAAGGAGCAACATTGTAAAGAAGATCCTCTTTAAGGCTATTAGTAAGGTTTTGTGAATTCCTGAGAAAAATGACTTTGAAATGCAGAAAACAATATTGTTTCATCACATTACTTGTTAAGACTCGAAAAATTATCTTGAAAATATTTCTCTGTATATTTTGTTATTTATATTTACATGCTTATGTATAATTTTTATTAGATATACTATTGTGTAGTAAATGTTTTCTATTACAAGAGCCTTGCATCTTCAAAATACATTTAATTTTGAGATATATCGACATTTAAACCAACTTGTACTGGTTGGTTGCATTAATGTTCTGCTGCCTGTTTTAGCTCACTAAATGCAAGTAGTTTTGTTCGCTTTGAAAAAAAAAAGAAATGTTAATTTTTGAAAACATCACTTATAAAAAAGGACTTTTGCTTAAGACACAAGACCACCACAGGATGGTCTAATTATAGCTTGTGCCTGTGAAAAGACTGAATAGAGGAATATGAATTTGAAAGAAACCATATTTTTATTATGAGTACTCTGCATATTTTGGAAGGAAAGCAAAGCCATGATAACATGCATTTTGTTTTTCACTTTTATGAGTATTGATTATTTCTAACTGTGGCTTGATTGCATTTTGTTAAGTCTGAATCCTTTTGTATTATTTGTATAATAAAAGAAAGAAAATATTTAATTCTACCAGTTTTTGCACCCCTTCAGAATATCCATATTTCCCTTTTTGTTGGTTTTCAGAGAATGTTCTCAAATGTTCGTTAGTATGCACAATTAAATTAGAAGAATATCTTTTGCTTGTTTTTGAAAATGTTCTTACAAATTTAAGCCAACTTCAATATACTTTAATTAATGTGTGTATTCCAAATCATCTTCAAAACCCAGATCTAATGTCAGAGCAAGATCGACCCTTTCTACATTTTACTTCAATTTACATATACATTACATTTACATAATACAACAGTTAGTGCCAAAAATTAATATATTTTTGAGCATTGCAAATATATTTGATAGAAATGTAGGTTAAAAAGCATTCATCAGTTATGTAAGTCTACAGTAACCAGAGTAACCATCTACAGTGGCTGAAGGTACTGGATCCAGCAATTGCAGGATAAAATCAGCATTAAAATAACTACAAAATTTTGAAACCTTGGGCATTGGCCACTAGAATAAATAAATAAAATGATAAAATTCATTGTTTTAAAAACGAGAAGTTGAAACAGGAACAGATTGAAAAATATAAACTAATATTAGAGATTATGATATTCTAGTCAAATTTAAATGAAGCCGTTCAATTTATTTACTTATTTATTTTGACATTGGCAAGTCAACATCACAAATGCAGATTTTCTTGCATTTTCTAGGTGCCTTTCTCCTAATTTTTGACAATACAAAATATTCAATATACATAAATAAGTGCCATTGTTAGGGAGTATTTTAATTTTTTGATTTTCAGTTAGTAACTGAAGTTTCTATTGTAGCCGGATATAATTAATAATCATTTAGTTTTGAAAGAAAATATATTAAAAGTAGCCAAGAGAACAATTAGGTCAAATACTACAAACGAAAGATTTTTCTAAAGTTTCATCAAAAGCACTTTTTAAGCAGGTTGGCTATAAAAAATTGTTATCAGGGGTGGATTTAAACATTTCGCTGCCCAGGGCTCCATTAATTTTGCTACCCTTTAAGAATTTATATTATTTATTTAAAAAAACTGATTATATATATATATATATATATATATATATATATATATATATATATATATATATATTATGTATATATATATATGTATTATATATATATATGTATATATATATATATTATATATATATATATATATATATATATATGTATATATATATATATATATATATATATATATGTATATATATATATATATGTATATATATATATATATGTATATATATATATATATGTATATATATATATATGTATATATTATATATATATATGTATATATATATATATATGTATATATATATATATGTATATATATATATATATATGTATATATATATATATATGTATATATATATATATATGTATATATATATATATATATATATATATATATATATATTTATATATATATATATATATATATATATATATATATATATATATATTATACTTAAAATATAAAGAAGTTATTACACTGTTGTTTTCAGTTTTGTTTCAAATGAACATGACATATAGCCTGTTTAGCCCATATGTAAATACAACCGATTGTATTAATTAAAAATATTGTCAGGTGCAACAAAAAAAAAAGGAATCACATATGTAAGTTTTTGGATTTTCCTATAATTATTATAAACATTAATGATTATATTTTGGGGTGATCTTTGGAGATGCCTGTATTCAAATTGTAAAATTTAATTATTTCTATTGGGCAGAAGTTTTACTCCATTAACAAAAAAGAAATTAAGCTTATCAAGAAATGTATGCAAAAGAATGGTTTGCGATGCAATTTGCCAACAAGCACCATAATTTTCTGGTTCTTGTATTTAAAAAGGGCAAAAATGCTTTAGTAAAGTGAAAGATCAAATTGCATTTTTAATATGATAGTGCGGTCATTACTACAGCAAGATTCTGAATTTCTTAAGCCATTGTAGATCCTGGCCCACCGAAGTGTCTTGTTACATGAAAAGTTTGTAGACTATCATATCCCATCCTCACGTCAATTGACTTTTAAAATCAAAGACGTGGCTTAAAATAGTTTTGATTACAGATTTACAGAAGAATAGTATTGTTTAATATTTTTTCTCTCTTTAATATTATATTTCCAATTCTTTAACTTTTCTGAAGTAGGCAATTACATTAAATGCTGGAAGAGGTTTAAATAACAATGCAAACCATTTTGAAAAAAATCTATTTCTACCATAAGTCTTAACTAATACATTTTCACCCTTGGGCGTAACAAGACAATTGTGTTCTCTTGCCTAAGTGGTTAAAGATACTCTCTATCGTGATGTTTTTCCCTTTTATACTTCTCTGACTTGGGAAACCATCTGTGCTTAGTAGTATAGGTTATTTTCATTAATTCCTGCCTCACTTGCTCATCTGTCTTTCTTTTCAAAATTCTACTGAGTGCGACGTCTTTGGACACTCGAAGGACAGTCGAATCTTCTTCTTCAACTTGGGGCAAAGGGCGAGTTAATTCATACGGAACAGGATTCTCTGGATGCCAGCAAACGATCACTGAGCCATTGTCAGTAACCACAACTTTGTCTTCAGAATCGTTCAGTGATGTAATTGATGCAAATGATCTTGAATTAATAGCAGTGCGAGTATTCCACAAGGTGCGACAGATACTTCCAAATTTCCACCAACTTCTACTTTCATATAACCAACAAATTGTCCTGTTCGCCGCCATAGTTATTGTGTGCAATTGTTCGTCTGTAAGGTTATGTAATATTTGATATTTTTACACGTAGGAATGAAAAAAATAGTAATTGCTCTGAACTTGCTTTGGTCTGACTTGAACACAAACGCACCGACAACCACATCAACACATTCCTGAACACATCTGCTCACTGCTGCTACCACCACACTCAATTTTTTAATATTCTGTGGCACGCAAAACCATCTCTGCGCAAAACGACGTTCGTTTGTTCTTTCCTGTCATGAGCGGGATGTCATGAGGTGGGCGTGCGTGTCGGGTGTTTGTGGATCGGTTTTGGAAGTAGCGACATAAAAGTTGTTTTCTTCTGCCACTGTTGTTGTAGATCTCCCGCAATGTTGTTAATATTACAAGATGATCATAAGCAGCATATAAATATTCTTGTAACCCAGTCAGAACAAGGTGGTTATTGATGAGTTTTTGGCATTTACACACTTTTACTTGTACTAGTCATATAAGTATGTTTTTATTGTATTTTCCTTAAATCTGTTGTCACTTTACAGTTTTACAGGATTTTTGTAAACTTTCTCTGGAATATTTGAAGAGGGGGCCAAATCCAAAATTGTACCAATCAGCTGCACGTATGTATCTCTCAATAATTTAGACCAGTCTCATTAATTTCTTTTCAAAAAAATTGTTAATTCTCATTTCCTGAGTTCAATTGCATTATCTATTTGTGAGATTGATAAAGAATTTCGTGGTCAAGGTCATAATGTAAGATAAATCAAATTCTGATGGATCAGTAAACAAGTTTGTTGTTCATTTTATTTTTAGATTAGGTATATTCTTATTTCTTGTTCTATTATTATTATTATTATTATTATTATTATTATTATTTTTTGTTGTTGTTTTTTATTATTTTTTTTTTATTATTATTATTATTATTATTATTATTATTATCATCATCATCATCATCATCATTGAAATAATATAGTTATATAAATCTGATTCAGCCGAATTTTTCTTTGCAGAAAAGCTCAATGTTCAACCAGAAGTTATACGCAATGCTGTAGAGGGGCTTGTTCACTTACTCGTAAGAAGCTGTAAGCAGAAGGTAGGCCTAATGGTTCATACTCTTTTCTTTTTATGTACTGATATTTATGGACCATTTTCTTCTCCTTTTAATATAGTTAATGTGGTTTGCTTTTTATAAATCTTCCCTATTCTTTTGCCGTTTATTTATTCGTTCATTCTAATTTTTGGACAGCCAATTCTCAATTTATAATAGATTCAAAAAGTTTATAAATGCAAGTTTAAGAGCATGTGTAACAAAACTCTTCATATTCTATTTAAATGTTAATAACAAAAGTTTGTTTTAAGAGCAGTTCAGTCATATTCATTTCACAAACATTGAAGTGCACAACCTGTGGGTAACTTGCATATCCTTGCTATTGGTTTATTCTTGGTGTATAACAATACATAAATACCAATAGAAAAAGGAACAAACTGTCTGGTTGTTATAGTAGAAATGGTAAGCTTCAATTAAACTTGTTAACTTCAGTTAAACTTGGGCAGTAATACTGTTTAAAAGTCAAAGTAGAAATTTTATATCAGAAGAGAATTTGTTGTAGTGATTTTCTCAAAGATATATCAGTTGTACTCAAATTCATTCATGTTTAAATACTATTAACTAACTGAAACGGATGCAAAAAATCCTACATACCATGCTAACAATGTAAAAAATTATGTTGAACTTTTTCTATCCAATAAAATAATCCACTAAATCCAACATTATGACAATATCTTCTTATATATTATTATATTAATAAAAGTGAATTCAATGATGTGTAACCGATATCAATTCCTCAAAAAGTAGCATATGAAATTTTTACAGGTCCTTCTTCAGAATGGTCGCAGTGTCCTTGCAAAGTTTGGTAAGGGTTATCACAGCCCAAATGCACAAAATAAATAATTTAAATAATATGTTTGTAGATGCACCGTGACCATTTTTTGCCTCTCACTTACAGCACATGATTCCTAATATGTTATAGTATTTTATAAAAATTTGAACCAATTACGTTAAAAATAATGATCTCAAACATCATGGTTTATATAAAATTGATAGAGCAGTTATATGTAAAGCCATCTTGTCTGTGATTTGTTCAACCCATGACGTCACAATTTATAATCTCTAGTCTCAGGAAAAATATTTACATATAATAGAAGTAGTAGAGGACTAAGTACTGACCCTTGTGGAAGGCCTGAAATTACTGTATTGAGCTTTGACTGTATTTTATCAACTGAATGTTCAGATTCCCAAAAAAATTCTGTATATTGCTTACAATTTATTAGGTATGATTGCAAGAATTTATTTATTCACCATTGTAGAAATGTACTTCATTTTAAATAATAAACAACTTGTTTTATTGTGTAGTAGTTTACCATAAAACCCATATTGAGCAGTTTATGTAGATAAATATTTACCATGTTTGAGTATCAAATGTGAACAATTTAAAGCAAATGGATTATTAATGCATGTATATGCAAATGTAATGTATTTTTGGTGCTTGTTCTGGGGTTGCCACCCATGTAAATCAGAAAAAAATAACGAACCTACTATTGACATTGATTTATCATTTTATTTTAAATAAATTATTTAAATTTGATTAAATAAATTTTTATTATTACAAGTGATATTCTGTTTTCTTTGTTACAACATGCACTTAACTGAAATTGAATTTTTATTAAAGGCCTGAAATTCAGGATCCTAATGTAAACTAATTTTTACTTGCAAGGATTATTTGTGTCCTTATGAATTAGTTCTTGACATATTTGTGGAACGTATATTTCAGTACTCAAATAATTTGGCTGGTTTACTGTACATTGAAATAAGGGAATTTTTTGTTTCAGTTAAATGATTTGGACTTCCGAGATTCAATGTTAACTCTAGGCTTCAGTGAAGCTCATCAAGAAATTCTTTCAGCATTTTTTGAAAACAAGAAAGAGGAGATATTAAATGTTTTAAACAACTTCTCTCATGATTTGCCTCACTTCAAAGATCTGGAATGGCGTTTTGAAGTGCAGGTAAGCTGAATTTCTGCATGTTAACATATGAACAATTTTTTCAGAAAGTTTTATTTTTTTCATAAAAAATACCTGTGTAGCATTACCAACTGATTCAAAACGAATCTCATCTATTATTAAAAAAATTTTAAAAAAATTTTTAAAAAATTGCACTTTGATGCATATTCAGCTCTGAAAATATTTTTTTAAAAAAAAAATTATTGCATATGGCATGGATTATAAAATCATCTTTAATTGTATGTTTCAAATATTGTCTAAAAGAGAATTTTGGCTTAATGTTATATCTGTAAGGCAAATTAAAAATATAATTTCCCCCCCCTTTTGTATAACTTGTATGTTTCTACTCTGCAGCTCGCTTCCCGGAGTTTGCAGCATCAAATTACTCCTTTGATCACTATGAAACTGTCTCTGGAGAACCGACGTGGATCAGTGGCTGTACCAGGAGAACAGTTAGTGCTGCAAACAGATCCTACTAATTTGGTTCATCTCACTCAAGTTCTGGAAGAAGCTTTGCTAGAAGCCCGCAGTCAGCACACTCGGCGCTTCCAGAGATACATTAAATAGCCAAGGGCTTGTCTGTGATGATTTCAAAGACAAATGTGAAGTTGCTGTGGAAAACCAGCATATATTTTACCTAGCATATGAACAGAAAAAAAGCAATATGCATTTAGAAAACTGTTTGCTGACTGGCTCAAGTCCCAACAAAACAGTCAAATGTGTTTATTCTTTGTTATAATTTAATAAGTATTGTTATTTTCCATTGAATGTGTGATATTGTAATTGATTTTCTGAAAAAAGAAAATTTTTACACAGCAATTAGAGGATTTCTTTGAATTTTATTTAGCTAATTCTTAGTAGTTGTTGGAAAAAAATAATTTGTTAATGAATTAATTGTCTTAATACTCAAAACATTGTAAAGGACTGAAAGTGACCAATATCAAAATATTACTCATAATGATTATAAAGAATATTTTATACTGTGTTCTGCATGGCTTAATCAATTTGCTGTTTCTGAAGAATTGTGTTCTTCCTTGACAATGTTAAGTTATTAAAATTCTTCTTGCCTTAAATCTGAACGAAACTTGATTTTTTTAATTAATAGAATATTTTGTAATTTGTCTACTCTGAAAACCTTGTGTCTGCAATCAATGAATGCTGAAGCTGAAAACTGTTGTGAATTTGCAATTGAAGAAAAGTTCTTCAAGCAACATTAGATTATAATTTTATTTATTGATATTACAGCATATTTAGAGGCAGTGAAAATAAAGTGGAGGAAAATTGAGAAGATTGAAGAAGTTCAATTTTGTTTCTAATTTCTTTCAAATCTACTATATTGTAAAATGTGTTAGTTGTCTAAATGTGCCTCTAAAGTACCTGTAATTCTAGACTATTACTTCCTCGCCCTTATGAAGATACTTCATAAAAAGAGAAAGTATGCAACACCTGACGTAGACTCTAAGCAAAACATTATGTAAGTAATTTTTCATTATATATCTGTAGGCTAGTGTTACACTAGCATTGGGTTATGTGTTGTAGATTAACAAATGTATCTTATGCGAAATGATATATGAGCGCTTTTGGCGACGCCCGTCGTCTAGCGAACGTCTCGCGTAGAAAGCTAGAAAACGTGTTACCTTGACGTACGTTGTAGCTTGTGCACTGGACCTTGAGATTATGTCAACGCGCGTTCAACGGACGTTTGACAAACTTAAGTGGCTCAGGGCATCAATTGATGCCACTGCAGTGCCTCTAAACGGGAGATCCTAGGTATCGATTCCTGACGGCGCGCCGCGGCGGCAGGATTTTCGACAGTGGCTACAGAACTAGGTCGAATTCAGCAACTGTCTGGAGGAGATTCTAGAGGCCGGCTGCTCTGATCGTAGATAGTTTTCTGTGGTTTCTCCGATCAAAACCCTATCAAACGGGCTAAGGACCGCTCACGATCTTTTCTTCCCCTTCCTTTTCCTATAACCACCCCCCTACTTACATGCCTACTTACCACACATCTTGGGAGACCATTCGGAAGCTTAGAACCTGTCCCGGCCGCGGCGGTGCCCCCTGGTGAGAGATACCTGATTGGGAAAAACGTGCAAGCCGATGGGTACGACTTCGGCGGATCTTGCCCTCCAGCGGGGGAAGGTTAATGACAACACACGTGATAAAAACACGCACTACACTCACGGGAACAATGGGACCAGAAATCAATCAACTGACGTTTGATCTGTGGAAAACTTAGCTCTCACGTAGAAGGTAATATTTTATTTTAAGAGGATTTTCGACGCGTCTCGGTCTCCTGATGGTGAATTGATCATTTGTTTTCGGATCCGCCCAGAAGATTCTAAGGAAATTTCCAAAAATGTGCTTTTGCGGGTTTAGCGCTGCGATTTTAGTGGATAGATCGAAAATTAAACCAACTCCACCTAAATAGATACATGTACGAGACGTTGATTAAACCCCATTACCAGAAGCAATTATCGCTCCACGAAGCCATAATTTTCTTCCACGAGGATGGAAAGTCTGATTGTTGTGCAGCAAATGAATCGTGCCGCAGAGCTACGATGCTGATTTGAAGTATTGCTCTATTTTTACTTTCTTGTATACGTACGTATATACGGAATATGTAAAATACGTAGTATAGAGAAAGTTAAGTAATGCACGAAAAAACGGTGTGAATATTTGCAATTGTAAAAAATAACATAAACAAGATTTTCTCAAAAAGGCTCCAAATTGTTTCTGTAAATTTTTAGTAAGCTTAGTGCAAACAAATAGATACATAAACGCCATATTGCTCTATCTTTTGTTTTTTCAAAAATGTATTTTTTTTTACTTGTGTCACACATCGTTAATATGCCCATTCCATCGATTTGTATATATTATTACATATTTGAGTGGAAGTGCTTCAAATGAAGTTTTTGAAAATTTAATAGGTTCCTGTGAAAAAGAGCTTATCCAAAGAAATTAAAGTAAACAAAAAGAATTAGGTACATCTGAGTTAATTGTTCCGCGAACTTTGGAATGAAAGCAAAAATAAGATCCACGAATTTTATTTTTATTAAAGTATTTTAGTAGAGTACATTAAGTATTTAATTTTTAAATAAACCTGTTTTATGTTCTTAAAAAATCTCCAAAATACATGAACGAAAAACTCAAAAATCCTGGTTGCCGACAACACGTTTCTATGCACAACAGTTAGGTTGATAGCTTCGTTTTGACTTGTACCGCCTTGTTTAATGCTTCAGTTAATAAGACATGAATCAGATTATGCGTCTCTGAAGTATTGTGCGTGTGTTTTTAAAGAAAATATCCACAATATTAATTTTATATAAAGAGGGTCCGGATAAAAGTTTCCCGCACTCATTTTATTACGCTACTGGTCCCAAACCCACAATTCAGCGCGCATGATGAAGGCCAGTGTACCAGGGGCCATTTCTTCAACAGTAGGATGTTACGTTTGGGTCAATTGATACGCATTTAATGTTTTCTCTCTGTTTGTTGTGTCTAAATTGACGAAACGCTTCTTCAAGCTCGTTGGGGGGAGTTGAGCGCTTTGCGCTAGGGAGTAAATCCTTCGTCAATTAGTGCGCTTGGGGAGTAATCCTCGTTTAATACTGTCATATTATGTCAAATCTCGTCGAGGTCAGTTGTCAAGAGAACCGCCAGGTAGCATCTCCGCAAACGCGCCTCCTACTACGCACTCCTGCGTCACTACCCAGCAGCCAGAATTGGGAATGAATAAGGATAGGGTTTAGGACACTTTACAGAGGTTGGACTAGGCCTTGTGAAGCAGTCAAACTCGTTTTGTTGGAACAAACTTCACATAAGATTCGGCGGGAATCGAACCCGGACCTCCTTGGTGAAAGGCGAGCGACTTCGCTCTGTGCCACGAGATGACGCGTGTTTATGTTACTACATAAAAGACAACATGCTACTTGATGTTACTACATAAAGGACCTTTTTCAAGTAATCATCTGGACTGGTTTCATGCATGATAAGCACATAAATGCCTTACGTTATGCAATAAGGACAATTTGGGCTTACATTCCTAAATTGGAATATGGATGGAGTTATTTGCTCGTGAATCATTTCTAGTGAAGTTCCTTAGCCTCGCTCAACCTCGTCTATACTCCACGTCTTTCAACACGGAACTTATGGAGCGTTCGAGATGGTTAGGTCTGCGCAAGGGGTATTTGAACGAGCGGAACAACATATGTTAAGCGATGCATGAATTCACTGAGGACGGCACTGAACACTGATGTACGTGCAACGAGTGATGTTCACAAATCAATTAAATGCGTATTAAGGCAATAGAGAGCGTTCAAAATGTCTCTGCAGGATCAACCTCGCCGATCCACTCTCTTTTCTGCACTCTCCTTTCTACAACCTTGCGAGCCGAATCCAACCTTGCGGGAAGACGTCTTTGCTCTAGTCCAAACCTGCTCAACGAGTTGGGTTCAAGGCAGGGCCGGATACAGACGATCATTTTGGAGGGGGCCATCATAGATTTTTATTAAATGATGAGCATTTGTTATTGTATTATTTATAATTGTTGAGTATTTATGATACTATATAATATTACTTTCCAAATAATTACATAATTCTAACATAAACAAATATTTAAAGCAATTTTGCCAAATAAAAGAAGGTAACAAAAGAAAGCTCTAGGCCTTGGGGGGTGGGGGCAAGATCCCCATGCGCCCCTCTCAGTCTGCGGGTACTCTGAAATTGGGTTTTCGGTTGCGAATCGACGAACGTTCGCTGTGAAATCTAAAGAACAACTTGAAAGAAACTGCTGAAAATACTGCAAAGGAAGCCTACAGGAAAAGGAAGAGGTATGTTGACTAGAAATATTATTCCTCTCGTGTAATTAATAACACGAAAACAATTTGAGACAAGCGCGTCACTTTGGACGGACGATAGTAACATCCATTTGACAGAGAGGAATGCAACTTTGCCATATTTCTATAAAAGGGATACATTGCGGAGAAAGTCACTACGGACATTCATCCTGAACGCATCGCTGCTTGGTTTATCCCATCTCACGGGGCACTATGACTGTGATCAGTTCAGGTGCACCGCAAACCCCATAACCGAAAGTATATTATCGCAAACGTTCAAACGCCATGCTTAGTAACTTTCCCTTCTTATAGTTCAAGCTTTGCACATAAACACACGCCCAGTTGTTCGAAGCAAGAGAAGTAACACACTCCATGCAGTACTGCGAGAACGGATATGAGAGGTCGTGGGGGTTGCATAACCAGCAGGCGCTGAAATTCGTCGTCCCTCCATGGAGTCACAGAGTAGCGACGTAGATATTTGGTTGATTGACTAGTGATTCTTGACGTCATATGTTAAGGTCATTAACTCCGTAATTGAAGTGCATGTTTTTTATCGCAGGAGGTGGCGGTTATCTTTCCCCAGTGAATAGTGAGATCCAGCGCCGACCCACCCGTCCGCTTGTGGTTTTTTCTTCATCCAGATATCTCCCACCAGTGGGGTACTGCCCCAGCCGAGAGAAGCTCTATGTTCCCGACTGGTTTCCCAGCATGTGGTAACGTAATGCATGTAAATGTAAGTGTGTGTAAGCAAAGGGTGAGGTTAGAACAAGTTTGAACGGTGATTCCGGGTGCGTGTACGGCAGACTTTAGTCCCGTAAGTGTAGTGTATATTCTTCCTCGAGAGGTGGCGGTGATCATTCCCCGCTGAATGACAAGATCCGGCGCCGACCTATGTTGGCTAGCGGGGTTTTCCCCAACCAGATATTTCTCACCAGCGAGGCACCGCCTCAGCCGGGACAAGCTCTAAGTTCCCAAACGGTCTCCCGATATGTTGGTGTAGTACATGTGAGTGTAAGTGTATGTAAGTAAGAGGTGAGAATAGAACAAGGAAAAGGAAGGAAAGATTGCGCACGGACCGTGGCCTGTTTATTAGAGTACTGCTCCGGCATTCGCCTGGTGTTGATCGAAGAAACCACCGAAAGAATCGATCAGAACGACCGGCCGCTAAAATCCTCCTCCAGACAGCGGCTGGATTCGATCTAACATTCTAGCTAGTGTCGAACATCCTGCCAGCGTCGGGACTCGTTCCCCAGGACCTTCCTTTCAGGGACTGCAGTCATCTAAAAAGATGATAGCTTCTGTCTGTGTCTGTCTCTCCCTTTGTATGTCAGCTCCATCTACCCCCCGCCCCCGCCATCAGTAGTTGCCAGCGGAGTTTTGTTACACTCTCTATACCATATTCCAATCTAACTCTAACTCTAGAGTGCCCACAGCAATTTCAACCTACTTGGTACTCATATTACGAAAAAAATGGGGAATGTATGTGAGTCAGCCAGAGAGATAACCTATATAGAATCCTGCTTGTTATTAAATGGGAACGATTGACCAAAACCCTGGATATTACTGGTGAGAATACATTAGAGATAAGTAGTTCGTTGTCTTGAAAGTTTGGGGGGATATTTTCTAGTATGTTGCAATTCATAAACAGTTCACTTGAAAATAACATGCCCATTCAAAATTCTTTTCTAAATAGTAAGAAAATAGTAAACAATTTTTCCATTTGTCATTACTTGTAAGATTAATTTTAAAAAATAATCTCTAGAAAAAAGAAGAAAAAACAAAATATTTATTCTCAAAGAAGTCTGGTAGAGGTGATAAAAAAGATCTATTGGGAAGTTACGATCAACCGAATGAAGTTGTCAAGAGCAATCAAAGTGATCACCTAATAAGATCATGTCATCTCATCTGCTGCCTGTCTTTTAGCGATGGAATGAAGCCTTTCATAGCTCTCAGCCTGATATTGGATTATGATTAGTATTATTACTATAAAAGTGTGAGTGAGCCAGTTCTCTTTGTGCGAGTGAGTCTCCTCAGAGCACAGCCCCACAGTCAGCCAAAGGACTTGAAGTAGGCACCTCTGGTTGTTTTCTTCAGGTTCATAATGGACAGTAAGTGTTTTTAGTTCTCATATATTCAAATAATGTACATGTATATAATTGTTAGATTTGTCTTAGATCTTGGGGTTTACATTGAGGTAAGAATAACTTTTTAAGATTTTCTTTATTGAATATGATTACAATATTCAGATAGACTTTTATTAATATCATTTTAAATTAAATAATTTGTAAAATTAAGTATTGTTAATAGCTTAATAAATAATGTATAATTAATATTGTTTCGGACATTTTAATTAAGGTAAACTTTAATAAATTTCAATGTAATAAAATTTCAGGTCTCAAAAAGTTTTATATACAATAAAACTTGCTCAATACAGAACGTGTATAATGCAGAAATCTGTATAATGTGAACTTAAATCATGGTCCTAGCAATCAAAAATTCTACATTTTTACATTGCATAAGGCAGTATCTTGACTAATATGGAAAAAAATTCTGGTACCTTCAGGTTCTGCTTTGAACAAGTTTTACTGTATTGTTAAGTGTGCTACAAACTATGAAGTGACAACAATTTCAAAATATATTAATATTTTTACAAAAGGAAACTAGTGGTGCTGGAATAGTGTATCCTTTCGCACATCATTTTTGACAGTTACGTAATATAATGCTTCTTGTACTTTGTGTAATTTCTGAAAAATTGAAGGATTACTTCAAAATAATCTGTTTCATCTTTAATATACTATATCATGCTATTCGGTGTACTTAACTCTCATGGTTCAAATATTTTAAAGAAAAAGTTTGGAGCTATTTTTGAGAAAATTTTGTTTTTAAAATTGTCTTTATTTCATGGAAAATTATGCTAAAACTACTTATATTTTGAAACAATTGAATATGTCCTTGTATAAAGATCTAATTCTGAAGAAAGGATTTCAGTAAGAAAAAATATCTCAATCTTCAATATTGTAGATTTAGGATGATGCCATCAAAAAATTTAAACTTTTGTAATTTTCTAAAATTTGGAAAATTCAATGAAATTCAGACCTGCTCCATTTTTATAAGTGTACTTTCCTCTGTCTGAGAAAAAATTAAAGAAAAAATTTGATGCTATTTTTGAGAAAATTTAGAAAATGTGTTTGGGGCTTCAAGTAAATTACCCCATAATCAAAATATATGTTTCATATTCAGGAGTCTGCTACATCAGCCAGGTTGATTGGGGAATTTTGGTGAAACTCCTGCTTATGGTTTAGCCTGCAGTGTTGTTCACAGATGGACAGACATTTTGCCATAAGTCAAATATGTTGTGTTTTTTTTGTATAAAGGTCCCTCAAAAGATGTGTTTGCACTACACAATGTGTTAGAGGAAGTAATTTACTGTATATAGAAACAAGAATTACCCACTTCTTTGATGACAGGGACCGACAATATACCTTTTTATGCGAAACAAAAATCGCAGTTGTCGCTGCAACATTACATAACCTTTTGTAGGCTATACTGCATAAGCAGTATCCGAGAAAGTAAAAGAAGGCACTAGCTAATGAAAATTATCACTTATACAAAAGATAAAATTTTAAAAAATTTTCTTTCTGTAGTGAACATTATATGATCTTCAACCCCTTTTTTGACTCTTAATAAATATGATATAAATATTACTTTATACTCAAATTTCTAAATACAATCAAATTGAGATTCATTTAATGAAAAAAAAAAATTTCCTAAAAATATCAGTCTTCATAGGTTTTTGATTTTTGAAGAAATATGTCCTGAAAAATTTTAATGTGGTAACTGCATGTGACAGTCACTGTATTTTTTTCTAAGGAAGTGTTTTTAACAACCAAGTTTAATGTATAAAAATATTACAGAAAATAAATTTTTGGAAATTACATTTTAAAGTGTAAGTGAATGCTGTTATTTTCTTGAAGATGGCTGATGCATACTGTGTTTGTGTTTGTAGACATGCTGGCACTTACACCTAGCCTTCTGCAGCCTAGAGCCCCTGAGGCCTGGCAGCAGCTTTCAAATGTGACTGTGGTGGATAATGTGCCTCCTGATATGTTACATCTTATTGATGCTCACTGGTAAGTTTTGCACCATCAAAGTATCAAAATAGACAGTCCATCATTTATAGAAAAGGAAGAATCTACACGTTATTAGAAAAATCACACCACAGAATAAATGTTTTATTTTATTTATTATTTATTTATTTGTATGTCAAAACAGTTAAAAACTGTGTGTGATGTGCTATGGGGAGAAGTGTATTCTGTGCACATTTTTATAATTTTGGGAACCCTTCTCTAAGACGCATACAAGTTGAATTCTGACTACAGAAAGAAATTGCTTTTGGCACAGTACTTTTGGCAAGAATTGTTAACAAAATATTCGCTCTAATGTAATAAAATCTATTAAATCTATAAATCATCTATAGATGTTAAAATTAGCATAGTTATTGTACAGTCTACAATCTCAGGGAATACTACTGAAAGGCAAAACAAACAATGAAATTAATGCATGATATAGTTAGACACTATAATATTTGTAAGATTAAACATAAGACAAGATTGAAATATTTCTAAATTGAGAAGATTGGAAGTGCTTTTGATTAAATAAATATTTATTTAATTTAAAATATATATTTACATGCATTACACAGCAAACGAATTATAATGAAATGAAAACACTTTTCAACTAAGGTACTTTTGAAATTGAAACATGCTGTTTTTAAGTGATTTTATGAACTTGAAAGAAAGTGGTGTTTATTTTATAGGAGGAATTTACGCACCCCATTGCTGGTAGAGCTTTACCAGAGCAATCAACTTAGAATTACTTAGTAATTAAAAATGCAAGCTGCTATCCTTTTGTTGGTGGTGTAAAAGGGGCTCCATTCAATGGCATCACCAGCGTTGGCATCACCTGGGGCATTATTGTTGGGGTCATTCACCCTCCTCCTGCTTCAATGGATTAAAACAAAATGTGTTATGGAATATCTAGAGTAGAATTCATTTAATGAAAATATGTTTCTAATGAATATAAAACTTTTTTTTTACCTACCTAAAGAAAATTTTAATGATGATAAGTTAAATAGTAATAAAATTTATAATTATTTTTGTTAAAGAAGTTGCATTCTTTTCTCTCATAATAACTTAAAATAAATAGAGAAAATCTTAATTATGTAAATTTATAAAATTATAATAACCCATGTAATTTATAAGTTAAAAATTCAAAGCTGTACTCTTAAATTAAAATGTTCAATTTGTGTTGTCCCTGTTTTTTTGTCTTACCAAGAGCAGACTCCCCTTTCTCTGACCCCAATTATTCTGGGGATCCTACTTGATAAGGAAGCCTCATTCACTAAAAGAGCCCCTTCAATCATATTCACCTGCTCTAGATAGACTTGCGGCACAATCTCTGTTCTTGCCTGGCACGTTGTATCCTCCTCCTCTCATCTAAGTAGAAAAACAATCCAAGGGCTTCTGTAAGTTGAAGCCTGAATAATATACTTATAATTTAACTTTGTAATTAAACCTACATAATTACATCTGCATCTCAACAATAATGACAATAATATTGACACATAAAATGAATATCAAAAATAAATTAACATTTTTATATTGTTTGCAGGTACCAGTTTCCTCCTTTAAATCCACTTTGGCATGCGATTCTTGGATTTATGATTGGATGTTTGGGCTTTGTGTCGTGGATGGGTAATGGAGTTGTGATCTATGTCTTTTCTACGACCAAAGGACTTCGTACCCCTTCCAACCTGCTTGTTGTCAATTTGGCTTTTTCTGATTTCCTCATGATGGTGGTAATGTCCCCACCCATGGTAGTTAACTGCTTCTATGAAACATGGGTATTAGGTAAGTAATATTACTGTAACAAACAAACAAATACTAATCATTAATGTAGCATTTTAGGGTTGATATGTAAAAATGTGAAATTTCTTGCTTTGTCATTCACTTTCATTACAAAATCCAAATTATTTCTAAAATATTACTTTGGATGGGTTCAAAAATATGTTTCCAGTATTGATGTTTGTTCTTTGTACCCTGAAGTGACCAAGGTGTCTCTTAAATGTTCAAGGGGCTTCTGAATGCACCACCAAATTCTGAACATTTTAAGTTTAAATAATTGAAACTCTGATTTTGAAAATAGAATCAGTCACTTCTGTTCTGCAAGATTTTAAGTACTCTAGAAAATGAGTCTTCAATACCTCAAATATTAGAGTTATGAACAACAATTGTCAGCCAAAGTACTTGCTTCAAAAGAAGTTTGCATCTTAGATTCTTGGAAACTTTTATTGGTGATTGTTGGTACCCATACCTAGCTGGCGCTCTATCATACAAGCAAGAAGGGTTGAAAAAAATGGGCATGTCTGATACACATCTGTATGAAGACATTTGAACTTACCTGTGTGCATTGACTTATTAAGGTTGTGTTCACTCATAAGTGATCGCATGGAATTCATAACCAGGCTCTATTTTCATAATTTTCATCCATTTTTTCCTATTAAAAATGCATATTATTGGGTACCTTTTGTGATATTTTTTTTGCCTTTTTTGTGCCTTTTGTGTATATTTTCATTTCCTTTATTGATAATATTACTCTGTTACAGAGCTTGACCTTCATTGCTCTTATTTCATCTTCATTTTAATTAATAAAACTTAAAGTGGTGTCTGTTTTGGGACAGACAGAATATTTGTTAACAAAATGTGATTTTAATAGAAACGTAGAAATCCTAATACTTAACTTTTTGGATCTTCTTGTATTATAAAAATTAAATTTTTTAAAAATTTTTTCACAATTTTGAAACAGGGTCTGTAGTTCAAGAATTTTGAAAATTCTAACCATTCCTTTGTCAATTGTACTATAAAGAAATAATAATTTCTTTCCCTGTGTTTTAATATGTGTTTAGGAGAATTGATGTGCCAAATATATGGCATGTGTGGATCTTTGTTTGGCTGTGCTTCCATTTGGACTATGACAATGATTGCAATGGACCGATACAATGTTATTGTAAAGGGCTTAGCAGGCAAGCCTCTGACCATCAAAACTGCTTTGCTACGCATTATTTTAGTGTGGCTCTTTGCTCTAGCATGGACAATTGCACCACTTTTTGGATGGAACAGGTAAAGTTTATCATGTTAATTGTTTCCAATATTCTCTAATAACACTTACTTGTTTATTCTGAGTATTTTGAAGGAAGAAAGAAAAAAAAATTGTATCTTTGGTCATCATAGTAAAGTTAATGGCTCTTATAATTTGTAAATAAGAATTGGAAAAGTACCTTGTATAATTACCTTGTGAACATGTTTTAAAAACAGAAATTAATATTTTACATGGACAATTGAATTGATGGTTTTCTTTGTAGTATCTTGAAATGTAAGAATTATCTATATCTATATCTATTTATGTTCTGGCAAAAACAATAAAAATTTGCAACTTAATATTTGTTAAATTCTTTAATTTTCATGATGAGTTTGTTGTCTTTAATTTTCTGATGGAAAAGTTACTGGATAACAAATAATTTGATCTATATTTTTAACCAGATATGTTCCAGAAGGAAATATGACAGCATGTGGCACTGATTATCTTAGCAAAGATTGGTTCAGTCGCAGTTACATTTTGGTGTACTCGGTGTTCGTATACTACTTGCCCCTTTTTACGATTATCTACTCATACTACTTCATCGTGAAGGTAAGACAATGTAATATTAATTGATGGTTAATGCTACCGTTGTGATTCATAAGTTGCAGAATTCAAAAAAATAGAATTAAAAATTGAATGGTTAGTCCGTGTATTTAAAACTCGAGAAATCTAATCGCACAAGACATAACGATAAGCGATCGAAAGTAATCGAGACAGAGTTTTCCCGCGAACATGAATGGTCAATTTCCGGGGTGGTGAGCTTTTCAAACTCAGGAACAGAAAGTATACTATCAGGAAGGTACAGTCTTAATTTCAGTTTTTGAAAACAGAAAGTAAAATGTTACTTCTAAATTTAGTTTTTCATTTGTAATACTTTTCGACAAATGAAAGTAGAGCTGACGATTGCATGTCAGCAAGACATTTTATTCGAATGCACATGTTGACGGAGATCATTGATGCCCATTGCTTAGTACGAAGTATTTACAAATACTCATTTGCACATTGCACAAAAAGTAGTTTTGTACGGTGATAATTTCTACTTTTATAGGCAGTCGCAGCACACGAGAAAGCTATGCGCGAACAGGCAAAGAAGATGAACGTAGCGTCTTTGCGATCTGCCGAGAACGCCAACACCAGCGCCGAGTGCAAGCTGGCCAAGGTGAGTATAAATGCGTCTGCTTGACTTCATGAGAGTTCAGTGAACGAAATTTAGAAAGGATATGCACAAAAAATATGTATTGATTATCAAAAGAAAATCATTCAGCTCTTTAAGTAAGGAACTGAAGAGACGTGTGAGATTTAATGGGAAGGTTTAACGGGAGGGATTAGCAGGTTCTCGTTGGTGAGAGGTCATCGCACATAATTAAAGTACAATGTAAGGAATTTTTTGAAAAAATGGAGTCATGTCATACTTTGACGAAAATAAGGGGATAAGAAATATGAAATAATTTGAATGTGGTGGGGAAGGATATTAGTTGAGAATAAAGTACCTAAATTAAACTCGCATGAGTTAATGACTTTTCATTCCATACCTATTTCATTATAATTTACATGGGTATCTTTCAGCTTCCCATCACCTATGAACGGTTATATATGCTTATTTGTCTGTTACAAAAATTATCATTTTGGTGAAGTGATAAAATCTTTAGCTGGGTAAAAAGTTAAATAATGAAAATATTCTAGATGAAGTTTGTGTTATTTGGTAGTATTGGCATATTGGTTTTCTTCTTTTTGAAGGTTGCCCTGATGACAATCTCATTGTGGTTTATGGCTTGGACTCCATATCTCGTTATCAATTACATGGGTGTCTTCCAAGGTGCCAACATTAGCCCGCTGGCCACTATCTGGGGCTCACTGTTTGCCAAAGCCAACGCAGTTTACAACCCCATTGTGTATGGCATCAGGTGAGTCTTTGTGACCAGACTAGCATTTTAAATTATTTTATGGTTACATCAATTTGGAAGTTGAAACAGACAAAGCTTGAAAACTTAAATAAATATTCAGTTTCTTATGCACATTCTCAAGTTGAAATTGTTGCTTTTACTATTGTGATGACTGCTTGTGTATTGCTTGCTCTGAAGGATTTGTTTCATAATGGGGAAAGAAGTATGCATTCATAGGCATGTGCAGAAGGGGTGGAGTGAGAATAGCCGTGACCCCCAGAAAATGTCGAAAGAGGCATTTAGCCACAATAAACTCTTTTATATCCTTATAAACGTTCATTCCCTGATTTTCCCGGTTTTAACCTGATAATTTTGGAAATTGTTCTACATCATTTGGGGAAGAGGCTCTTCAAGTCATGTGACTTTGGTGTTAATAGTTTAACATAAAATCAATTGTATTGATTAATTGTGTCATTAGAATTATCTCATTCACCTTGTATTTCTTCATTTACTAGTTAAATACTTAATACGTAAATAAAAATTTTAATGGAAAATGGGACCAGAAATATAGTTGGCCCCCCCCCCCCCTGGGTTTAGGCTGTGCATGCTTATGATGTTATTTGATGCTTGAACTGATATATTTATCTAGTTGCAATTAAATCCTTTAATTTTATGCCAGTTTTCATGCATATGTTCCTTGTGATGAATAATTTGAAAATTATTTTTTTGGAATTTGGAATATGAAGAGCTGCTGAAGTTAATTTTTATTTCTTGAACAATCTAGTTATACCTAAAAATGTCTATTTCTTTATTTTGCTTTTTGAGGTTTCTAATTTCTGTTGATTTTTTTGCACCAAACAATGATGGTAATTTATTTTCTTTAGGTTTTGATTGCACTTTTGTCTTCTGCACATGTTGGCCTTTTGTCAATTTGGTTATCATGACTTCTTTTAATTTTTGAGAATCGTGTAGGGAAAAGTTGCTGTTGCACCTGTTCGGCTTGCATTTAGTTGTCTAGGATTCACTTTGTAAACTGCTTGGATCACAATGTAGATTGCGATGTTTCTACACCTTTCTTCACAATATATCTTTTAAATCTCAAATCTAATACTGTTTTATGGCTAGCCATCCAAAATACAGAGCTGCTCTGAAAGAGAAGCTTCCTTGCCTTGTGTGTGGAGCGACGGAGAGTCCAGAAACAACATCACAAGCATCAGCTGGCACTACCAACACAAATGCTGCTGAGAAGGCATAACCTACCCAAAGAAATGTTTTTTATGTACATTCCTGGAACAAAGAGATAAAAAATTTATTCCTAGCATTGAAGTAGCATGTTTCATTTGCTGATTTGAATCCTTCACATCCATTTGACTTAAATATGTGTCCTACTGCAAACAATATTATGAACATTGAAGTAGAAATTACTGATTGAGAGCAAAAACGAGAGTTTTTCATTTTTTTAAATTAAGATATTTATTTAAATTTCTTGGTGTAGGTGACTGAAGAAAAGATGGCTTGATCTCCAATTTTTCAATGACACTACAGTAACATACGTGAGATCTCAGTTGTGTTTTACATTCTTTTCTAGTTTGCTATTATGAGTTTATTATTATTGTTGTTATTATTATTATTATTATTATTATTATTATTATTATTATTACTTGCAACTATTACAAAGCATGTGCTGCAGAAGGGAAAATATGACTAACGTATGGGGCTGACCCTCTTTTCTCAATTTCTTACGGAATGTAATAACTGTGGCTTTGATAGAACACTTTAATTTTTTGTTGTTCCATTAAATGTGTGTTCCTGAACACCATCTGGCCTGAATAACATTATTAATCAGTTGGAATTATTTGAAACAATGTTATGACGCTTGCTTACAATATTTTCAATATTAATGAATAACCTTTTGCATTTGAGCTTGTATGGTGTTGTACTTGTTTGGTGGGTTTACATTTTGAAAAATAAAAGGTTATTTAAAACATTAAAATTAAAAAAATCAATTAATTAATTAAATAAGAATTATTGATGAAATATAATAAAATGCTTTAAAATAAAAATGGAAGAAAGTATTTATGGAGTAACTATTGTCATGTCTTGAGAAATAATTAACATTATTTTACAACCAGCTATCAAGGTCCTGCTACTCCTGGGCCGCAAAAGCAAAAAATAAGAATGTGATTTGTCAAGGTAAGACAGAACACAGACCCAATCAAAAGCTCTCTTCATCGCTTTCTTTTTTCTCCCCCCTTCCACTTCATACTTTTTACTTTTTCGCTACGAAATAGAGAAAAATTTAAGTAATGCTGCGCGAAGAAACAACGAATTTTCAACCGAAAAACTCTTAATATAGTGCCCTGGAATCGAAAAAGTGGATAAATCCTATTTCTAGATTTAGAAAAAAAATCCGTCCGTCCGTCAGTCAGTCAGTCAGTCAGTCAGTCAGTCCGTCAGTCAGTCCGTCAGTCCGTCAGTCAGTCCGTCAGTCAGTCCGTCAGTCAGTCCGTCAGTCAGTCCGTCAGTCAGTCCGTCAGTCAGTCCGTCAGTCAGTCCGTCAGTCAGTCCGTCAGTCAGTCCGTTAGTCAGTCAGTCAGTCCGTCCGTTCATCTGTCCGTCCGCCCGTCCGTCCGTCCGCCCGCCCGCCCGCCCGCCCGCCCGCCCGCCCGCCCGCCCGCCCGTCCGTCTGTCTGTTCGTCTGCCCGTCTGTTCGTCTGCCCGTCTGTTCGTCTGCCCGTCCTTCTGTGTGCCCGTCCGTCCGTCTGCCCGTCCGTCCGTCTGCCCGTCCGTCCGTCTGCCCGTCCGTCCGTCCGTCTGCCCGTCCGTCCGTTGCCCGTCCGTCTGCCTCCGTCCGTCCGTCCGTCTGCCGTCTCGTCCGTCCGTCCGTCCGTCTGCCGTCGTCCGTCCTCTGCCGTCCGTCCGTCGCCCGTCTGCCGTCCGTCCTGTCATCCGTCCGTCCGTCTGCCGTCCGTCCGTCGTCCGTCCGTCCGTCTGCCGTCCGTCGTCCGTCTGCCCGTCCGTCCGTCCCTCGTCGTCCGTCCTCCGTCTCCGTCCGTCCGTCCGTCTGTCCGTCCGTCCTCGTCTGCCCGTCCTCCGTCGTCCCGTCCGTCCGTCCGTCCGTCCGTCCGTCCGTCGTCCGTCTGTCCGTCCGTCCGTCTGCCCGTCCTCGTCTGTCCGTCTGTCCCGTGCCCGTCCGTCCGTCTCGTCCGTCCGTCCTCCGTCCGTCGCCGTCCGTCCGTCCTGTCCGTCCGCTCCTCCGCCTCTGCCGCCGTCCGCTCGCCCGTCCGCCGTCTGCCCGTCCGCCGTCGCCCGTCCGCCCGTCGCCGTCGTCGCCGTCGCGTCCGCCCGCTGCCGTGCCGTCCGTCGTCCGTACGTCCGTCTGCCGTCCGTCCGTCCCGTCCGTCCGTCTGCCCGTCCGCCCGTCCGCCCGTCTGCCCGTCTGCCCGTCCGCCCGGCCGTCCGCGAACAACGCTAGCGGCTAAACCGTTCAGCCAATTTTCTCCAAAATTGATATTTCCCAATCGTTCTGGCCGATGTTGCTACTCTTTGAATTTGAGACCGATATTTTAATTTTGTGGGGTACTTTATATTTAGCCCATGAGACATTTCCCGCAATAACAAAAATGCTTTGGTGGCAAAGACCTCAAAGAAACGTTGCTCACATTGTAATACACAGGATGGGATCTTCTTAAATATTCTGTTGCATTTTTGCTGGTCCGGCAGTTCTCGATATTACCGTACCTGCTCAGACACGTGCCGAATCTGCAACTGGATGTGAAATTAAACTAATTACTTGATATTCTATGCGATTGAATGTACGGGTGTACCTCTCTGCCCAGTAATAAAGTTAAATAAGAATAGTTTGAATTGACAACGGTGTATTGTATTGTATTGTTGTCAATTACAAGGAGATATAGAACAAGTGACGGAGGATAAGAGAGTCTTGAAGAAAAATATATATTACAGGCTTAATATGGAAATGGAAAAATAGGGAAGAGGGTGGATACACGCGAGAGTTCTCTCACGGTAAGCTAGTTATCAATATTTGTAGAGAAATATAATTTAATTTAACTAATTTTTCAACCAATGAAAAGGGTTTCCACATCAATTCATAAGCCAATCATAGCGTCAACAAGGAATGCACAGAATGTGGAATCGTCGTCAATCCGCAACTTAATATACTTCAGAAAAAATACTTAATAATTTCTCTCACTTGCTAACTGCAGCCATTTTATTGCAGTGTTTGAAATTGGCATTCAGAACTCCAAAATTGCTCTTTCAGATTGAACGTGTTCCGCACATCTTGAGTAAGTAAGTATTTACTTTCAGTGGACTTACAAAAACTCATATGACTGATGAGCCAGATTTTTTCTTTGAATATTACAAACGGATGAATGAGTCAATTAAGACTTCTTTCAAATGAACATCCACTAACTCCTACCATTATTGTTACTGTTTACACCAATCATTGTAGATTACATAATTCACCTAGACGAAACATGCTGACATTTCAGTAATTTTTTCTGGAACAAAAAAATTAACCCAAAGCATTTTTAATTAGTGGCTGTTAGCAGTCAAAGTTGTTCAACTACTGTTTTAAAAGTTCTAATACTTGTGTAACAACAGAACAAGAAAATGTAATGAAAAGTAATTAAATTTTAAGTTAGACTTTCAGTTGCTAACGTCACAAGAGTCGGTCAGATCAATATTTTGCACATTTCTGTGAAATGTGAGTAACTTTGTCGCCATTATTGCTTTATTTCCCAACTTATGAATTCCATAATCTTGAAGTTTCAACTTCCTAGTTTATGAGTCACTTAGAAAACAATCATTCATTGTTTTTAGTGTGTTTTGTGTCAAATGAAAATAAGGAAATTTCAAATCTTGCTGTACTTCGAATGCTGGATTTCGGGTTACCTGGGACATTGATTGCCAGGTAACACCTACTTTAGTACCTAATTGTAATCCAAATCTCCATTGGAACATTTCTTACTTCTGTCCCTTTGATGTGCCCTAAAGACCGACACGCGGGGGCACCGAATGTTCGTCACTCGGCAAATAGCAAGCGACTCATCCACACTACTCGGGATTCGGCGAGCGGTTGTTCGCTGTTCGCCGAATAACGAATGTGTGGAGCCGCCTTTAGCGTGTTGGTCTTTTGGACATATCCAAGAAAGCAAACATTCGCCTAGAACTTCAGCTGCTCGGTATTGGACAAGCAGTAGCGAGCGTATAGGTATTTGGCGATTGTCAAATGCCTTTATAATAATTAGCTTCTTCAAGGTTAGAAAATTGAATTTTATTATTAAATTAAACCACATATGTGGAAACTAGGGATGGGTCCTCGATACTTTCGATACCTCGATATTCAGGTGGCATCGACAGCGATCGATACTTTTGGAAAATTACTCGATACTTTTTCGATACTTTCAATTTTTTATGCCAATCCCCATCTCTTCTGATTTTACAGAATAATTTCTTAACATTCTTCTCGATCCTATATTTCTTCTGTCAACAACAAGGAAGTGTCCGTCTGTTCGGATTCACTTACAGTTGTTGAAATTAGCCAACGTTGCAGCGTCCGGGCGCCGTGTCCCGTTGTTTATCGCCTAGCGCCTGTCATCATCTCTTGAGATAGTCCGCAATACGCGACCAATTTAGCATTGGGAAACTCTTGCTTGTATGCTCCCAGGCAATCTAGTAGCGACAGGCACGATAAGCAATGTGCTCGATGACAGCATTTCTTCCGGGGATACTCCCCTTCCTCAGCCCACCGTGGACGCATCTGACGGAGCTCGTGAGTTCAGTTCAGTTCTGCCTTTTAAAGTGACGGAAGACGACTAGGTTAGTGCATTCCATATACAAAATGAGTGAAGTGTGGAATTATTTTGAAGTGGACTCGAAAAATGACAATCGTGCTATTATGTAGAATAGAAAAAAAGCATTTTCGCGTGGTGGAAAATCACACAATACTAGTAATTAAAAAAAACTTGTTACATCGATACACCGGGTAGTATTCAGCTCCACCGAACACAAGAGGGCCTAGCCAACTAATGCTGCACGGGAAGTTGGAAACGTCGCAGATCGTACGAGTGAAGTGGTAGAAGTTGATGACCCGTGGCCAGTCCTCTCAAGATCCTCAAGTTTCAACACAAATCAACCAAAACTCGTTAATTTTTTGCACACAAAAAACAAATTTAAACCAGGAGACATCCGTGCCAAAGCAATAACAAGAAAAATTGCTTACATGATATGCAAAGGTAATAAACCGTTCAGTATTGTTGAAGACAATGGATTCAAGCAACACCACCTAGATTTAGGTGGTGTTGATTCAAGGAATTAATTAAACATCTTGAACCTAGATACACCATGCCCACAAGAAAATATTTCACTATGTCCCCCAGTTATTCGAAGAAGTGGAGAACAAGGTCAGAGATCAAATCCAGGAAGCCGAGAGGGTTGCAATCACCACTGATTTATGGACTTCAACAGCCTGTGATGATTATATGAGTATCACAGTGCATTTCATAGACAAAGATTTTCAACCTCATCACATCTGCATCGAAGTAATACCTTTTGAAGGAATCAGTCACACAGGAGCAGATATTGCAAATTTTCTTCGAAACACTTCGAAATTATGGAGTCTGCAAGATAAGTTAGTAGCCGTAATTCACGACAATGCTCGTAATGTAGCAAGAGCAATGATTGAAGGACATTTTCCGCATATTTCATGTTTAGCTCATACTTTGCAACTCGTCGTGAAAGAGGGACTGTTGAGCAATTCTAAAATTCAGAAAATTACTGCTTTGTGCCGAAAACTTGTGGGGAGTTTCAAACATTCCTCTAAATCCACGAAAGTGCTGAAAGCGGCCCAGAAACATCTTTCTGTACCTCTATATCGTTTAATTCAAGACGAGCCGACGCGATGGAACTCAACTCTCCACATGCTCCAAATACTTCAGGAACAGAAGAAGGCTATAGTTTATGCTTCTGCCGACTTAAAATTACCAGTTCATCTCTCAACTGAGCAGTGGGTCTTGATCAACTGAACTCGCAACTTGATCAACTCATTAAGACTAAACATTTTAGACCAAGCAACACTAACGGTCAGTTCGCCTAATGTGTCAGCATCTGAAGTTATTCCTATTGTAAATAGTATAATTTGTGAACTTGAAAAGCCAAATGAAGTTGATTCAGGACTTGCTGCTGCGAGAAAGACTGTGCTGGAATCTTTAAAAGCAAGATTCAAAGATATAGAACTAAATGAAATATGTTCCATTGCTACATTGTTGGATCCTAGACTGAAAGGTCGAGTATTCCGTTCGAGACTGCCCGAAAGAGATTATTGGATCTTGTAAGTCAGGAAGCAGATCCAGTGGTTTCAAAAGAAGAGGAAAGTTTCTGATTTCTAATTTTAATTTTAATTTTTACCCTATTTTTTCATCACGATTTCAATTCTCCGATATTTCAATAGTTTAAAAAAATTAAAGTCACTCTGTATAATTCCGAATAACTCATTTTCAGTATCTGCAAGATTAATTTCATATTAAAGACATGCATTTATTGTTCAAACTTTTAATGCATTTAATTTATTTTATAGGCATCCTCAACTACTGAATTCCCGAAAATGCATGGCATGTGGTCTCTTTACAGGAATATTTTAAAGAGAGATCACGAAACATCTTGCTGTGTACACGAAACCCCAACTCAAGAGGATGAATTAAATGTGTATTTAAGCGAGGACTTGCTTCCTCCTGATGCAAATGTACTAGCTTACTGGAAAAACAAAGTGACTCTCTCCAATTTAAGAAAAAGTGCTGTTCGATACTTGTGCATTCCACCAGTCACAGTGTTTTCGGAGAGACTTTTCAGTACAGCTGGATTGATATGTGACAAAAAAAGGAATAGAGTGGACCCAGAAAGAGTTAGAATGTTAGTTTTCCTTAATAAGAATCTCTAAAAATTTAAAAGTGTATGTTCACCTCAATAGTTTTAAATATTAAAATAGTAAATCCATGTATGTATGAAGAACGAAATATATCCTTGCAATTCTGATTAAACCATTTTTGTTGTTGAGTCTTAAAAGTAGTACGGTATCGAGTATCGAAGCTCTCAGACAGGTAACGGTATCGAGTATCGAGAAAATCTGGTATCGACCCATCACTAGTGGAAACACATTACTGAGAGACAACGCTGTTTCGATCATTGAATTGTACTGCCCTTGGTCACGTATTTATGCACTGAATGAAGTACAATATTATAAAGCAGCAGTGAAGCGAAATTCATGCTGAAGAATTTGCCGATAACATTGTTCGCATGCTTATATTAGTTTTTTCAGCCCTGAAAGTAAAACTTCCATAGTTTATAATTTTATTCTATTGCTTGAGTTATTTAAATAGATTTGTGACAGGTATCTGCAAATACTACATGCATTTTGTGCGGCATGTTAGAAACATTAATAAAAAACGGTCTACATTATTTTCGTTTGATTTAGAAATTGATTGATTTGATTTAGTTGGGGCCTCTTCATGGGGAGTGGGGAATTATTCCCATTACTGATCGTGTACGGTCAGTAGCCCGTTGTTTAAGATACTGCATTGCGATGAGACTAAAATTGGGAGTAAACTTTGTTTTATTAATAGTACTCACAGATAAATTATTTCCTACGAAACATCAAAGTTACATGATACTTGGACATAACGTTAAATTCTATGGTTTTCCATATATTACTAGTTAACAACAAATCGTCTGAGACTCAGTATTGTAGGTGCTATAGTTCTCTCTTCCATCCCATTACCAGAATTATAATAGTTCAGTTCATCTACCACTAAATCGAATACTCTCAAAACAAGAGGGTGTGATGTAACATAATGACATTCGATAAGAGTTTTAAGATTAATTTGATCAGTATTTTAAATGAAGAGCCTGAAATAATTTCGTGAAGTACCGAATTTTGATTACGGTATGTCACTTTAATTTCTGTTTGCTATCCTTCTGCAGTTGAAAGAAAAGTTGTGATTTAAAGTGTCAATGGACTTCATGTAACGAGAGATGTGTCGAAAAAAATTCGAATCCTGACCGTTGACAGTTTTAGTATAATTGTGAGAATCATCGATTAGATCATGAATGGTGTTAATTGCAGCATACAATGGTATAATGCTATTTATTTACGAATCTGTATTTGTCAAAACTGACTTACTTAACGGTGGGAACATATTTTCATGTAATACTGATATTCATAGTTACAACACACGACGTAGAAATCATGTTCATCAAGTGTCAGTATCAACAGTTCACTACAAGAAATCCACATACAACACATGTACGTTACTTTACAACGCCTACGACTCTACTTTACAACGCATTTGTCAGATGAAGTTAAACAATTAAAATTGGTATACAAATTTAAGTTAAAATTAAAATCTTTTCTGCTGCATAACTGTGTCTATACAGTTAGAGACTATACTCATCATCAAGAAAAATGGTTACTATAACAAAACAATGATATAGCATAATGAATTACATTTGTATTGTATAGTTTTTAGAAAAGACTTAATAAGCCTGTAACAAGTAATGTACTTCAGCTTCCGGGTTAATGACCCCCATCTCGATGCTGAGATGGCCCCTTGATTTGCTTCTGGACGTAAATGTAGCTTCACTATGCGCACGTTTTGTTGAGCTTTGCTTTTGCTTGTAGTGGTAGTAGAGTTTAGGATGAGTTTCTATTTTGTTAGCAATACAGAAAACTCAAATCTGCAGTTCGTTTACCGTTGAAAATAAATTTTCTATAACTCGGAAACGAAAATATATAGTTTTTGAAATGTTAATCTCTCGCTTTTTAAGATATTATTATTATTATTATTATTATTATTATTATTATTACTATTATTATTAATAATAATATTATTTTTTCGTCTTTCTTTTATTACTGCTATTCAACCATTGATAGTTAAATTGTTGGGAAGGGATTCTGAAACTCGAGAAAGCGTGCGCAGATGATTTTCTCCCCCATACGTCACATACAGTTTTTTTTACTGTTTTTTGACTAAATAAATATCTAAATACGTCTACGGTTACGTCAAGGCATTGTGAATGGTCTCGCTTAGTAACTCATTTGTAGGTTTTGCGGCTACGTTACGATTACGTTTAAGTTTGTATTGTGAATGAGGTCTGAGGGGAGACCGATGTAGTCGAGTCCTGCTCGAAATTCCGTTCGAGCGTCTCGGCATTTAACAAAGTCGGCTGGAAGGCACTGCACAATGTCAGCGTGATCGATTTTCGCTCGCCCCGATGGCTGAAAAAACAACAACAAATACGACGACAAAAGTGCTCGGCTCAGAAAACCGGCTCACGCTCGGTATTTGTGACTGCCGATTATCAGTGGCGGCTCCAGAGATAATTTCGAGGGGGGGGGCACAAAATTCTGGGGAATATGCAAGCAAACAGTGAATAGTTTATAAATATAGTGTTTTAATAGGACATGGTGGAAGAAACATTCTTCCGTCTTGGAATAGGTTTTGTACAGTACTGCACCCTGCACGCGAATCGGAGGAAACGTATTTGGAGACGGAGTTCAAAAACTCGTCAGTAGGTAGCTCTGGACATCCTGCAAGTCCCCAAGTCACCGAACTCGGGCTATGCCCGCTGACAGCTGCCATTTGCAACTCCTGTGTTGCAATTTTTACGACTCCAAAGCATTGAGCTTATGACCACACCAAATTTGGCTGCACTCATATTGGACACTGTTCCCAACCATCCCTAACCAATGAAGGAAAATACGGGACTTGAAATGCCGGGCTTTTTGAATTCTGAAATAGGAGAAAACGTGGCAAACAACTACATTAACATCAAATAGGTTAAACGGTATTGGCCACTTAAAGAGTTGTGACAGTATTAACTCATTTGAAAATAAAAACAATTTAAATTTGCTAGGAACCTTCTACTGTTCAATGGTCCTTTTACTTATCCCAACTGTAATTTCTATCGGAAAATTAACAGTACATTATTAATTAATTTTTTAGTAAGAACTTGTCATTTAGTACAGTGATTGGCCAACATGATGACAGTGATTGACCACTCAATTATTTCTAACAGAAACATCTAGTATAACTATATATTTACTTAATTATTATATTAACGATGAAAACACAGTGCTGTTGGGGACAATTACAATATCCTTTATTTTCAATCTGACCATATTCGACTTAATTCAGATGTGTCTTCTGGCCGCCTACGAATATAATCACAGGCAGCGTGATATTTTTTTTTTTAAAGAGAAGTGGATGGAATACGATTCAAATGTATTCGTTGAATACTTCGCTTGTCATCCGTCCGTTCTCCAATATAAACTCGCATAGGATCATTTATTTCGTCAAGTTACTTCCCTTGATGTACCCTATAACTTCATCAAATCATATTCTGATGTCTTGTGCGCTGACGCACGAACAAGCGGCTGTAACTCATTTACTTGCCCATGCAGTGATTATGGAATATCTTATTAAAAAAGCCTTGACCCAGCTTCCTCGTAGACGGTTGTTGAACGGATTGGGCCTTGGTTTAGCAGCAAAAAATTGTTGAACGCTACTCTATACATCTTCCTTGGAAAACCTTTCCTTGTTAGGTCAAGTATCCCCCTAACTAGACTGGCTTCTTATGCTTTAGATGAAACAGTATCAGGACTTAGAGCTGTTTTGTGATCTGGAATATTTGAACGACACTGCAAATTTGTTTTGGAAACACCAAATGATTTTGCAGCAGAACGCACAGATGCCTCGTTATTTTTAACACATTTGATGGCATTTGCCATGGCTACGGCATCATACTCCTGCTTTGGCTTCTATGGCATTGTAAGATCACTTATTTCAGGTCCACGCAGGATTGAGCTAATATTAAACTACGATTAAAAACAATGTACCAACAATTATTAGCAGAGTGGCCAATAACACAATCCACCCAGTATCGAAGATAAGTCATTTGCCACCCCCCCTATGCCACTAAATACGCAAAGCTAGGCTTCTCATTTTCACCTTATATCATTTGCACTCGATAAGATTTGTGCTTTCTTACATATCGTTGGGATTTACTTACCGCCGTAATCAACAAACTACTCTTTTGGATATCAGGTTTCTAAAGAAAATCTTAATAAATCTTTACATACAATGAACACACGACGCACTATGAACGAACATTCGCCATTTTGGCAACAGCTGCACGCTTGCGGTCGAAGTAAATATTACATAATACTTAGAAAGCGTCCCTTCTCACCATTTACAAGCAAAATATTAGAAAACGGTGTTAGAACAAGCGATAATTCCAATTATAGTTGGAGTGACCAATCACTGTACTGTTTACCCTAGCATACAAAAGGAAAGGAAAGATGGATGCGTATTATTTGGGAGGGCAGTGCCCCTTGAACCTCCCTGCCGCAGCCGCCACCGCCGGTTATGTCACGATTCCAAGCATAAATCAACTGATGTTACTGCAGCGCCTCTGACCGGGAGGTCCTAGGCTCGAGTCCTGACGGCGGCAGGATTTGCGACACTAGCTTTTCAGCTAGGTCGAATTCAGTCGCTATCTGGAGGAGAATTCTAGCGGCCGGCTGCTCTGATCGGTAGTTTTCCGTGGTTTCTCCGATCAACACCAGGCGAATGCCGGAGCAGTACCCTAACAAACGGGCCACGGACCGCGCGCGATCTCTCCTTCCTCTTCCTTGTCCTATCCTCTCCTCTTACACACACACACTTACACTAACATGCACCACACTACCACATACTCTGAGAGACCGGTCGTGTACTTAGAGCTTGTCCCGACTGGAGCGGTGCCCCGCTGGTGGAAGAGTCCTGGTTAGGGGGAAACCCCACTAGCCGACGGTAGGTCAGCGCCGGATCTCACCATTCAGCAGGGGAAGATCACCGCCATCTACCGAGAACAAACATGCACTACACTTACGGAACCAATGACCAAAGCAGTTGACGTGCCTGGAAACACGAAAAGACCAACCAACCAAGCATAAATCGCAAAAGGAATGCTGCTGTGAAGTTGAAAGTTCAATTGAGGAGTACAAACCCTGGGGAAATGTAGAAATGAAAACTACAGTTAACGTTAGGTTTGCGGAAATAGTGAAAATATTTTGGATGCCTACTGCAAAATCAGCAAGTGAAAGAAACTTCATTGCAGCTGAAACATCTAATTTAAAAAAAAAAGTAAAATTGAATTTAAAAAAGTTAATGACATTCTAATGACCTATAATTTCAAAAATAAATTTGTATTACATTAATTAGAGTTAATTACAGTTCCATACTTTCAGTGCGCTTAGAATTGTGTAGTGAATGTAGCTGTAATAAATGGAATATTTTCTGGAAAGGTTCATCATATACAGTAAAAACGGTTCAAACGGATCCCTCGATTAAGTGATCACCTCCTTAAACTGCCATTTTCTGTGGAATAGATTGATTTCCCCATAAAACTCGTGTAAAGGTTCCCTCATTTCAGCGGCCATCTAGCTAAGAGGTCATCGGCTTGGTATATTTCGTCGTTCGACCTTTATTAAACGGTCACCTCAAGTGATTTTTAATATTGTATTATAATAAGCGGAAAAATGGATGAAGTTGTGGTACTGTTGATTTAATATCTTCTTACGACGGTATATATTGTAAGATCGAAAGGTTACATCCAGAATCACTTGCATCACAAGGATATTAATATTCCTTTTAGGTAACAAAAGATGATTTAATAAGAGATACAACAACGCGTTCGCTACTCTCATTTCACAGCACCATATGGTTTGTTAAATCGTCCTTCCCTTCTGTGGAAATCTGCTAAGGACTCACGGACAATGCCGCGTACACGAATTCCCTCTGAAGGTCATTCGAAACGACTAGTAGGTTTTGCTGAAGACAGAAATTGAGTTAATAGATTAACAAATATTATTTATGATTATTAAAAATGTTGAGAACGTACTTCATTTCATAACAATTAGCACAATTAGATTTTCGCTTCCAGAAATCGTATAATCTTGATTAAACCGCTACCTCTATTAACGATTAACAATTTTTGCCGGAACCTCTGGAAACCGCTGAAGACAGGTTTCACAATATCACTTACGTAGTTCTGCTGTGCTATCACACATGTCAGCAATTCCTTCCTCAAGAGGCGACGCTAAGTCTAGTCATCAGTGGCCATCGCTCTGACCTGTGAATCAGCCGGCTGTGAGGAAGTGCAGGATGCTGGAACTTTGCAGGATTCTCAGGATAAAACGCTCGAGCGAGTGCGAGCGAGCATATGGAAAGCCTAGCGAGCACTCTACCTACCCCAGGAAAAGATTAATACTACTTATAAATATTTCAAGCATATACAGTCGACTCCAGTTATAGTGAACTTGTAGGGATTCACTATATGGTTATACTATTTGGTTCACTATATCGGAGGTTCATTATATCCGGTGATGTCAAAATGAAATAGAATTTCTCCACAATTATTGATTTTATTTATATAGAGATACAGAAAAATACATTGACAGCATAAATTGAAATGATCAGTATCTTGACTTGCCCTTAAAAAATCAATTATTTGCTTAGTACTTTTTTCATTAGTAATTTCTTTAGATCCTTCTGGAGAGTTCGTGCTCTCTCCATACTTGATTCTGTATTGGCCACTGTCTATAACTATCGCAATGCAGTCTTAACACCGTTCAGTGCGTCTTCCACTGTTGGAACACCGTCCCAATCCCTTTTACTCGCCTAATAACACACGAGATCATTTCCGTAGCGGCATGGCGCATGCGGCTAATGAAACTGATCAGAGAATGAAACATTGCGAGTTATCTCCACTTCAGGGGAGACATTCGATTATATCCTTTGGCTGACGATATTTTTTTTAAATGAGTGATGTAGCAATTTGCGACACTGAGGCGATGTATCCTTTTCCAGGAGTGAATTTACTTTCTGGACGTTGCATTTATAAGTTCACTATAGCCGGGGTTCAGTTTCATTATAACCGAATCTTCTTATGCTTATTTGTAATGTAAGTGAAACGGGAACAGTACTTAAGTTCACTATGAACGAGGGTTCACTATAACCGAGGCGGCTGATTCATATTGTAAGATTGTTTTGAGAGGAAGGCAGAAGTCCATGTGCTGTCGTGAGTCAGTGTCCTGTCAGCTAGAAACGCAATGACACCACAACAGAGCATCTCAGGGGAGATAATGAAGTCTTCGCAGACTCAATTTTCCGTAAGGAACAGCTGCGCGCGCATCGAAGTCGCCGAACCCAAGTAGACGACTCTTTATTGGCGTTAAAACGCGCCGCTTCGGCGCCTAGGGAAGGCAAGCCTATTCTCGCTCGGAAGCATTTCAATACGTAGTGGTGAGACTCTGGTAATGAGTTATTGATTATCGCTCGGAAGCATTTCAATACGTAGTGGTGAGACACTTTAAGGCTATTGGTTAAGGTTATTGAGAAATTCCCATATCTTCTGCAAAGATATATAGGGGAATCCACAGTCACTAGAATTGATTCTTAGAAAGCTGGTTGCACCGTGGAGTAGATTTTGTATTTAACCGACTCCGAACATCTTAATTTGTATGTTTAGGGGATATTATTATTATGGACGATTATTCCAATTTAAAGAGAGCGTTTGAACTTGAATTCCTTTATGATGATTGTTTGTGTTTTCTCTGGGCCCATATTTCCTTCATGTGTTCACTATGTTGTTTCTTCCGCTCTGCTGTCCATTTACATCCTGGCCTCTTCTTGCTTTCGGTTTCAAATGTATGTTTTTTGATGGTGTTCCTGAATTCTTTTCTATTTTCTGCATCATTTATTGTAACGTGTGCTTGTCTGAGATCCTCCTCGACTTCTTTAATCTATTTTGCTTTTCCCCTGCCTGAGTTGATGACTATGAGAATCCGTTTTGAAATTCTGTTTTCATTCATCCTATGAATATGTCTGTAGAACTGCATTCTTCTTTTTCTGAATGTGTCCGTAATCTTGTCAGTGTGCTTATAAATTTCTAATGTGGGCCTCTTCATCCAAATCCCTTGCTATTGTACCGGTCCAAAAATTTTTCTGAGAATTTTCCTTTCTTGTTTCTCTATTTCTTTTATTTTTGATTGACCACCGATTTGTGTCGTTTCAGCGGCATATAGTGCCTCAGGAAGTACGACAGTGTTATAATGTCTTAATTTTGCGTTAATGGATATGGACTTTTTGTTGTAATAGTTCCATGTGAGTTTGTATGCTCTCAGCAATTTTCTTATTCTCTCCTCATTGGCCCTTAGGTTGATCCCTGATGGTTGGATGATTTCTCCTAGATATTTAAAATGCGGCACTTGTATGATTGTCCCGTAGGTTGTTTCGATAGGCAGTTTGTCTTGTGGCACTCTTTCTATGTATTGTGTTTTCTCGTACGAAATTTGAAGACCAGTTTTATGTGCAATTTCGTGTAGTTTCTCTATGGCGTCTGTGGCCTCTTATCTATTATTTGTGAGAATTGCGAGGTCATCCGCAAAGGCTAAGCATTTCACATGGAACCTATTCTCTTTTTTTATACCAATTCGGATACCTTTAACTTCTTTTTCCCAAGTCCTGATAATTTTCTCGAGAAGGATATTAAAAAGCAACGGCGAAAGTCCGTCACCCTGTCGCAGTCCAGTTTGGATCTCAAATGGTTCGGAAACTTCCCCCATGAATTTAACTTTGGAAATTGTGTTAAAGTTTGCCGGATGAGTGTTCTTGTCTTTCTGTCGATACCGAATTCTTCTAGTGTGTTGTAGAGTGTTTCCCTGTCTATGGAGTCGTAGGCCTTCTTAAAGTCCACAAATGTGACCACTGTGTTTCTGGTGTTTCTCATCTGGAGAATCATTTTCAGATTCCAGATCTATTCTATGCAGGAGTATCCCTTGCGGAAACCAGCCTGGTATTCTCCTATCTGTCTATCAGCTTGTTCTTCTAACCTATTCAAGAGGACTTTTGAGAGAATTTTATACGTGACTGGCAAGAGTGAGATTCCCCTGTAATTATTCGGATCGGTTTTGTCTCCTTTCTTATGGAGTGGATGGATAATTGCGCATTTCCATTCAGAAGGGATCTGTTCAGTTTCCCAAATGTCTAATATGATCCTATGAATTTTCCCCGTTAATCTTTCATCATTTAGCTTCCAGAGTTCTGCAATAATTCCATCTTCTCCTGGGTCTCTATTGCTTTTCAGAACTTTGATAGTCTCTACTATTTCCTTGATGGTTGGTGGTTCAGCGTCGGAAATTGGTGTGGACGTTTCAAAGAAGATATATTCTATGGGACCTTCGCAGTTGAGAAGTTGGTTGAAATAGGTAGCGAGGATTTGGCAGTTATTCTTCGTGTTGGTTTCTAGTGAGTCATCTGGTTTCTTGAAGCAAAGATTAGGCGGTTGGTATCCTCTGAGATGTTCTTTAAAAGTTTTATAGAAATTTCTGGTGTTATTCTTTTAAAATCTTGTTCTATTTCATCTAGTTGCCTTTTATCAAAATTACGTTTTTCCCTCCGAATTGTTTTTGATGTTTGTTTTCGGATCTCCAGAAATTGTTGCCATTTGTCCGATGTTTGGTTACTATTGAAGTTTTTCCAGGCTTTAGGGGATATTATTATTATTATTATTATTATTATTATTATTATTATTATTATTATTATTAAGTATCTGGACCAAGCGAAAGTTGCGCACTTTGAAAATAATTGATCTTTGTATTGTAAATCTGAAAATTGATTCATAATCGAACTCTAAAAGAAACGGTTAGCTATTGAACTCTGTGTTACAGCATTATAGGCCCAACATTGCAAGAGTAACCATTCTAATAATGCTAAGCGTTGAGATTCAATTGCACAGAAAATCGAATAGTACGTTTCATTTTATCGTGGGAGATATGTTGTGGCTTGTTCCATTCATAATTTTACCAAAAATTTCGTGTTGCTACACTTTTGTGCACTAGCCATGTAATGGAGAGAGAGCATCCAAAATAACTAAAGCAATAGAAACGTCAAAAAGTATCATTTTGTGGAATAATGCTTAAGAAACATAATTCTGGACCCACCTGTCCCCCTTTAATTCCGCACTCGTCGCTACAAAACTTGCGCCCCCCACTGAACTCACAGTTCGATCTCACAAGACTTTGTGTCCTTTGGTTTCAAATGTATGTAGTTCAATAACCGCATATGCGATTATTCGGAATATATAAAATAGTTGACTTAATTCCGAAATGACCCTCGTGTAATATTATTAAAAATATTTGGAGAGACACTTGCAAAAATGAAAAACATTGTCTTTTTGTAAGCTTAATGGTTTATTGGAGATACAAGGGCAATGAGCTATTTTATTATTTTTAGATTTGTTTCAGGAGAGAAACATGATTGGAAGAGGAACCTAAGAATGCTACAATGTAATAATTTAAAGGAATTTAAGACCAAATGGTCATTTTGATATAAGTATTAAACTGTTAATTGTTAATGAACAGTAACTTAATTTTGAATGAACAGTAAGTGTTGTCCATTGTGGAATACGAACGCAAATTTTATTCTCTTGCTTCCTGAGCTATTAACAAACAATTAGTTTCTAATACATCGAGCCAATATAGACACAGATAAACAGATGTAAATTTTGAAATTACTGCAAGAAAGTAATACAGTTGCATATATAGTTAAATTCAGTGGCGAAGCGTAACAAAATCAAATTGGGGTTGGTGGTTACGCGCATCAAAGACAAAGTTTTCGAAGTGCTAATTTCCAGAAGAATTATCCTCATAGAGGGAACTTAGGAGGAGGTGGCAATCCACTAGAATTTTCAGCTTGTGGAATTTTCACAGTTAATAAAGTGTATAAATGCATATTAATAAAAATGTTATATATATTTTAAAATATTTGTATTACTCGAATAATATTTGTAAAAAAGAGGAAATCTGTAAAAGGAAAATTGTATAATAAAGAGTAATACGAATGATGCCGTCTTTCCATTCAACAAAATTATCTTTCCCGGAATTGTCACTTGTGACTCTGTGCCTAGAAAACGAGGGTCTCTGAGAATTTAGACAACTTCCCGGGATCTGCATCCGTGAGTTGAGATAGTTCAGTTCTAGGGCTACTGTTTCACAAGGGGATAATGTCAGCAACTGACAAGTTGCTGTTGGCCTTCGTTTCCATGGGAAAAATACCCTCGTTCTTGCGGAAAATGCACTTAAATTTAAGGAGGTAGCAGTTCAATGAAAGTCGCGTTGAAAACCTAACCGACTAACGGGGAAGCGAAATTTCGGATGTGAATTGTGTAGTCTGATTCCTTTCAGTCGGGCGGTGTTTCTCGCAGGAACTCTTTGTACAGGTGGTACGAAATTACATACGAAAGTCAGTTGAGTCATGATTATGATGTGTGTGCAAACCTGTTCTCGCCAACGAGGAGAAACGACTCGCTCTATGGTGACTAAACTTTCAATGCGGTCGACGAGAAGCTGCCAGTTTTGCTCTTCCCTGTGACAAGGCGGTGACCCTGGGAAATAGGCGAAAGGTGACGCGCTAAAAGTTGACTAAAAGGCGACACTCAGTTTCATAATTTCGCCAGTATTGACGAGAGATAGACGTGTACAGTGACACACGTTCCTTATGCATCATCGTCGTGCTTTAGTTAAAGGATATTCCCGGATAAGATGGTAAAAAGTTGCCCTAAACCATATTACGTATGAGTGGTTACATTATAATTCTAAAATAAAATAATATTTTTAAAACGTTTCTTAGCCCCAGTCTCACCACCCGCATCCCTCTACAGCCAAACACGTGTTTTTTTAATTTGATTTTTTTTCGGCAAGTTAACACTATTTTATCTGACTGAAAAATATGACAAATAAAAAACAATTTATACTATCAGAAAAATATTTTTTGATATTATCTCAGACCCAAATTCATACACAAGAATATTTTTGAAAAAACAACAAAAAATAATTTGTATTGTGTTTCAGAATCATGGAACAGGCTCGAAAAAATCTCAAACGTTCTTCTTAAAACGTAAATTGTTGTGATTTTTTTTCAGATTTTTTGAAGCGCTGGGCTGCAGTTAAAAAAAAATAAAAACCATTTTCCCGCCTTTAAATCACCTTGACTATAAATATACTTGGAAAATGACTGAAACAGTTCTGTGCATTTATTTTAGTGTCTATTATTTGTATACATTGTTGTAGCACCCAGTAATATTTTGGTTTTGGAATTTAGTTACAAATTATCATTTTTAATCTTTCTAATCCTTTGCATAAGTATATCATACGCTAAGGAAAGACGATAGTTTTTGACAATTTATAAGAAACCATCGACATAAAACCGTGAAAGTGTGATACTGGTGAATAGAGAATTACAGCCCTTCCTCCATTGAAAATATTTCAGAAGAAAAAAAGTTTGCAGATTATGACATACAAAAAAATTGCAATACACATTATAATCGCGAATAACTCGGACTCGCCTAGGCCTTTCACACCAGATTTGCGTCTCATGGGGACACATTTCTTTTAGGACAAGTAAATTCTGAAGATGACGTGCTTTTGAGGAGGGGTAGATGACAAATGGGGAAACGATGAGGTATAGTTCGGGTGGAGGTGAAGGCTAGATGGGTGACAGTGGGGAAATCAAGGGGAAAAGGTTCGACCCGGATTATGTTCTTCGGCAGTATTCTACAAAATACGACTTGTATGATCGTCATTTTTCGTATTTAGTTCTTTTGGGTGCTCCACGGCATGGGTAAACAGAAAAGAGAAGACAAAATCAACGTAAAATTGAATTGAAGGAAAATGATTATCTTTCACAATAAAATTGAAAGAACTGTTTTATTTTATGTTAATTATTATCTCAATGTTCAGTAATGTTGGAATGAGTTTTCTCGCACAGTACTGGATCTCTAATTCTGTAAATCACATTTCAGGGATGAGTGTTCGCAATTGAGTGCTACATTAAATCAATTTTCAGTTTTCATACAATAGTTATTTACAAAAGACAGAGTTTTCGCTGAGTTCGTATTGTATACTCTTTATTTATACGTATACAAGAATAAATACTAAGACAACTTTTTCTCTACTCTGAAACATCTACAGATGAGAAAGCGTAGGCTTCAGCTGTCGGAGTTAGTACCTATTTATCTGTCGGGGAGATGCGATGTCCTAGGCAGAGGTACCAACGTGTCAGACGCCATTCTGTGACCTTACTCCTGGAGGAAGGTCGCGGATGTCTAGAACGTGGCGTCTACCGTACTGCCAAGTACTAGACTACAAAAGCCTTATTTTTTTTTAAAAATAAGGGCCAGTAGTTAAAAGAATGTGAAAAAAACACTAATGTTCAGAGATGAAGTTTTAAGATTTTTTCGTACCTGGGCCGGTGTTTTAAGACACAGTAAAACAGGTTTGGCAAATCTGGGTTCAACATGTTCTCCATCATTTTCCACATCCCCCCCCACTTATCCTTCAATTGTGACCGAATTAGTTTCTCATGAATTGCCAAAAACTATCGTCTTTCCTTAGCGTATGATATACTTATGCAAGGGATTAGAAAGATAAAAAAATGATAATTTGTAACTAAATTCCAAAAACAAAATATTACTGGGTGCTAAAATAATGTATACAAATGTTTAATAGGAACTAAAATAAATGCACAGAACCATGGATGTATTCCCACTGGATCGCTTGCTGAGACGGGCGCCGAAGTACGCAAGAAACTCTGCCTCTGGCGCGTTTCATCTGCCTCCACGCGCCTAACCATGTGACAAGAAGAGTCCTGCGTCTGGCCACGTGAAGGCTTTCGACGTTTATCATCTGTTCCTTCCCCATACTCTGCAGCGAAGCCTCGATAACATGTGTACAATCTTTTCCAAATTGAAGAAAGCCCTGCCGATCTGGCTCTAGTTGAAGCTTTGAGATTTTGAAAAACATTCTTTAATATTTGGGGATACTTTACATGAAGCCCCCCGGATATTTTCAAAATTTTCTTAAAACCGGCTCCAAATTTTTTCTTTAAATTTGTTGTAAGAAGAGAGTAAAATACGCCATTAAAGGGGGCATAGGTCATATTTTCGTGGTTAACTCAAGTTTCGAAAATTACAAAAGTTTTAATTTTTTCCGGCGTCTCCCTACAACCATAAAATTAAGATTCTGATTTTTCCTTCAAACGAAATTTCTTGTCTTAAATAGTTATATAGTAAAGATCATGTACATTTTTTCGAAAATCTTAGTAGTTTTCGTGCAATGGAGCGTGAAACATTTGCAGTTAAAAAAATACAAAAATACGATTTTCTCAAAAAAGGCTCCAAAATTTTTCTTTAATTTTTTTGTAGAGTTATTACCAAATATAACCTCTACAATAACATATACGCCATCTTCCTTTATTCATTTATTTTTTCAAAAATTACAAAAAGTTAATTTCTTGGACCTGTCTCTCGTGTCGATAATATTTACTTTAGAGGCGATTTCTTTACGTTATTGTATTTATGAGTACATTTGCTTTAAATAATGCCAAATAAAGTTTCTCGAAAACACAAGTTTTCTATAAAAATGTGCTCAAAATTCCGCGTTTTTAGAGTCATACAAACTCCATTTTCTTAAAAATAGCTCCACATTTTTTCTTCATTTTTTTCTAATGGATAGTGGTAATTGCACTGTTTAATATGACGTAAAGGTATGCTGTATTCTTTTGTTCTTTCCAAAATTACACTTGTAATTTTTTTGGAATACCTCTCACGCCGTTAATATTGGCATTTCCATCAATTTGTATGCATTATTACGTTTGTGAGTGGAAGTGATTCAAATGACTTCGAATTAACTTTTTCGAAAACTCAAAACATTTCCCAGAAAAAGAAGAGCTTTACATTTCGCATTTACAGTAAAGCTTAATCACCATTTTCTCAAAAACGACTAAGAATTTCTCAATGAAAACTTCTATTTAGGACGAGTTTCTACTCTTCTTTAATATTCTTGAAGTAATAATTCGGTTGTACTACTAGGAAAGCAAAACGTTGAGAAATTGTCAAAACAATGTACTTGGGGCGACGATAGACAGCGGATGGCCAGGGAATGGAGCAAGACCATAAAGCCAGGCCACACCAAGGAAATTAGAAAAAAATGGTACGAGAAAGTCTGTGCCATTCTGTAGCACCTCTAGTTTCATTATACATTACCTGCTTCCTGATACTCATTGAATCAAAAACAAGATTCACATTTTGCAAAAATGGTTTCTATTTTCTGTTATATTTTAAATAAGAGAGAACTTGTTCTAAACATCCCGGTGCATAGTGAAATTTGGAAATCCATTTTCGCAACGTGGAAGGATACGGTAAAACTAGATTATTTTTTCTTAAGTAATTATAAGCTTTTGGTGAGTAGAAGTACATGATAAGAGAAAACTCTCTCATTTGTTCAGTAAATTCATGCTTGTATTTACTTTTACCGCCAACGTTATTAGTATTTAAGAGCAAATTTAACGGAAAACCAGAAAAATTGTTTTGTAAAAGTTCAATTAGTTTTTCAGGAGCTCTATGTTTACGTTTTAAAACAATAATCAACTCTTTCATTGACTTAATTCTTTTATGGCGCCTCTTTAGCCTTTGCTGTAGTATTTTTATTTTACACCTCAACCGAATTTTCCTCGGCGAAGGCTTGCACTAAAAATTGAAAGAAAATTAAAAATCATTTCTTAATTTGTCAATGTAACATACTAAGATAATATTGTTACTTTGAACAGTGGTAGCATGTCAGTACCAAATAAAATGAATATGTAGTAGTCACATTTTGTTTTCTAGATTTTTTGCTTGTATCACAGATTTCTTTTGGATTGGGCGGTTCTGAAAGCTGACTTTCCATTGCGTCAGATGGTTCTTTCTCTGTCGACTGGGGAAATCAATTGTAGATGGAACAGCATCTGGATTCAATAGAGGATATGAAACATTGGGCCTTAATCGGAAAGCATTATTTGTCATATTTTTCAGTCAGAGTGTGAAGTTGCCGAAAAAAATTAAAATTAAAAACCACGTTTTTGGCTGTAGAGGGGTGTGGGTGGTGGGACGGGGGCCAAAAAACCTTTCAAAAACATTATTTTTAGGGATCCATAAGATTCTGCCGAAAATGCTATTTTTTGCTGCAAGATTACATAACTTTCTCTATTATACGTATGTAGTGTGCGAGAAAGCAAGAAGACTGCGGTTTCCAAATTTCTTTGCGCAGAAATGACACCATCATAGTTAACAGAAGCACCTCTCTTCTTGAATTCAAAGGCAATTTTAAATCTTCCCGAATCAATTTTCTTCTCCCACACTAGGAAGCGAAGAGGGCTAGCTCTGGGCAACGATCCCCAATGGATAAGCTGTCATAAAAGTTACCCGTTAACCTTGGTTCTAGTTCGTACTCATCTCTAACGACATGCACTTTTTCTTCACATAGTTACTCTTTCCTATCTATGATATCATGCTTTTTATGTAAAGATGTTGCTGACTCAATGGATAAGGAAAATTTCAGTCTACGCAGTAGGCTAATGAGAATTTTATTCCTAGATTTCATGTTTGTGCTAGAAATTAGCTTTCCCGGAAAGTAGCATAAAAGCATGAACTATGTCTTTTCTCGCATGTATGCTGTTGTTGCTTCATTTCCAAATTAATAGTATTGTATTTCCTACATCTTCAAATATTTAAAATTTTTTTTTAACGATAGATGAGTACAAAAGCCGACTACTCAGAAAAATCCGCTCTTAGGAGTTTCTTTATTAGTATGTTTATTCTCGTTGGTGTGTTATTTTCTTCTTTCTGTGAAATGTTTGGCCTGTGTTGTAAAATATGTCGAAATCATCTTTCGAAAGATTTCGTGAATGTAAAAGAGTTATTTATGATACGAGTGGTAAAAAAAAAATGCGAGTTGGTAAACGTAAATCTTACAAGCCAAATAAAATCACGTTTACCACTTGTGTCATTTTTAGGCGTTATTGACATTCTTTCTTATTTTAATTTATGTACACAAATCACTTAATTATACATTGTCAGTAGAAGCTGATGCGACCCGAGGAAAGAATTTTATTTTCTTCCTTGCATTCACAGATTTTTTCTGAGCACTTCAGCAACATCTCACTTTTAGCACTAGTGTTAGAACAGGGTGGCTCAGTGCATCAAATGATGTCACTATAGTGCCTCTGGCCGGGAGGTCCTAGATTCGAGTACCGACGGTGGCAGGATTTTCGACACTAACTTTCCAGCTAGGTCGAATTCAGTCGCTGTCTGGAGGAGAATTCTAGCGACTGGCTGCTCTGATCGGCAGTTTTCCGTGGTTTCTCCGATCACCAGACGAATGCCGGAGAAGTACCCTAACAAACGGGCCACGGACAGGGCGCGATATTTCCTTCCTCTTCCTTTTCCTAGCCTCTCCCCTTACACACACACTTACACTAACATGCACTACACTACCACATATTCTGGGAGACCGGTCGGGAGCTTAGATCTTGTCCCAACTGGGGCGGTGCCCCGATAGTGGGAGGTATCTGGTCTGGGAAAACTCCGCTAGCCGACGGGAGGTCGGCGCCGGACCTCGCCGTACAGCGGTTGAAAACCACTGCCCCTCCCGAGCGAAAACACGCACTACACTTACGGGACTAATAACCATAGTAGTTGACGCGCCCGGAATCACTACCTACCAACCAACCAACCAACTAATGCTAAAAATTGAATACGGTACTTTTAATTTTGTCCTGAAAGGTTATGTCTTTTTCCTTTAGTTTAATTTCACACTAAGTTCGGATTTCTGCTTTTTGTCAACCACCCATGCTTACGAATGAGAGTACCTAAAGAACTAAATCCTCCAATATTGTAAAAGAAAGTTAAAAAATATATTTTTGTAATATAGTACGTGATAAATATAATTCGGATCCACCTGACCTCCAAAATTTCTCCTCTTGTCCCTCATCTTTTCAACACATATCCTCCATCTATCCGACACAACTCATGACCCACAGAACTTACCTCTGCACAAAACGTATCTCTCTTCCGGACATAAAAAAAACTAGTTTTAAGGGCATGGGATGCTTCGCTTCCGTGCTATGCGCAATTATAATTTGTGTTGTAGTAGTTTATTTTTGTCATCTGCTAATTTTTTCGTCCTGCTGAATGCAGGGCTAGGGAGAAATTCCCTAACCTACAGTATCACCCATACAGGGTTGTGTGTCAATGGTTTATGTCTAAAGCAGTGATCTGAAATATAACATGAAGAGATAATAATAATAGTAATAATAATAATAATAATAATAATAATAAAACGAATATTGCGTCATCTGCCGGCACCACCACGAACTACCTGTTTGTGCGGATTGCCCATCGGCCGGCGCCGTCGAACTAGCTAGTCCCAGAGTGTTCTGGCGCGTATCGCAAAGCCCAGAAAATTCTCGACGGCACCCTCCGAGTATAAATACGCGGCCGTTGGCGACCGCGAGTCAGTCTTAAGTCTGAAGTGGAAGCTAAGCTGTGAAGTGTGCGCATCGCGGTGAATAGTAGTGCAGTGATTGTGCTCAATGACGTGAACCGTGGTCAGTGCATCGAACTGTGGTAGTGCATGGAGTGGCCAGTGCATCGAACTGTGGCTAGTGCATCGAATGTGGCTGTGCATCAACTGTGGTCAGTACATCGAACTGTGGCCAGTACTTAGGACTGTGGGAAGTGCATCGAACTGTGGCTAGTGCATCGAACTGTGGTCAGTACATCGAACTGTACGAGTACTTAGGACTGTGCGACAGTAAAAGAGAAGTGAACGGTGTAAATAAATAATCAAGAGACGTGTAGTGTAAATAAATAATTAAGAGAAGTGTAGTGTAAATAAATAATGAAGAGAAGTGTAGTAAAAAAAATAAAAGAGAAGTGTAGTGTAAATAAATAATAAGAGAAGTGTAGTGAAATAAATAATCAAAAAGTGTGATGTGTAAAGAATAACCAAGTGTTTTCATTGATTGTGTTAAGAAACAAATAAAACGTTTTTGATAAAATAATATCAGAGTTTTAATTCACCACCTAGAATCGTAACAATAATAATAAACACACCGTGAAATTTTCATCTTCCCCTCAACTATTTTGTGCGCAGAAATAGATGTGACTAGAAATGATCGATGGTTCGTAACAGTTTTTTGCACAAATATATATTAATGATTTTGGTCAGTGGCAGTTCAGCATATGGTTCGCCTGCATCGTCTATGAACAGGTTTGCAGTTTTCCCTTTTGATAGCAGTATGTGAATGTTTGTGATATGATTCTGTGAAACAGTAACAAGCTAAATGCGCAAATGAAAGCTAGTTTACAGAAGATGAGAACTTCATCGTAACTAAATATTCTACCGCTGCGTGATTGAAAACAAATTCTGTTAGACGCATAGTAGTTGCATTTTACTTGCTAACATATCTTACTTCAAATTTTTTTTTCTCAATAATTACGAGACAACTAATGAAGGAAGTGTGACTTTTCCTGTAAATGTTTAATATTTGTGGTGAAAGAGAGAAAGAATGACAAAAACGAAAGAAATACAAAGAAAACAACAGAAAGAAAGAACGACAGAAAAAGAAAGAACGACAGAAAGAACAAAAGTTAGAAAGAAAGAACATCAGAAAGAAAGAACAATAAAAAAAGGGACGTCAGAAAGAAAGAACGGCAGAGAGAAAGAACGGAGGGAGAAAGAACGGCAGAGAGAAAGAACGGCAGAGAGAAAGAACGACAGAGAAAGGACGGCAGAGAGAAGTGAAGAACGGCAGAAAGAGAAAGAAGGAAAGAACGGCTGAAAGAGAAAGAATGAAAGAACGGCAGAAAGAGAAAGAAGAAAGAAGGCAAAAGAAAGATGAAAGGACGGCGAAAAGAGAAAGGATGAAAGAACGACAGAAATAAAAAAAGAGGAAGTTCCGTGAGGGTTGGGTCTGTGTGCCGGGAAAGTCCACAGGAGGTCCAGACTGAATATGTGGCGTCGGGTCAGCGAGCGTTGGCGAAGCCCTTCAGCCGCCGGGCGCGCGAGTCCCATTTCCGGGGGGGGGGGGGAGCGACCGGTGCTTCTGGAGTCCGCGTGACGGTTCTCGTCAATGAATGCGATGATCGAGACCATTCCGGAGGTTTCTTTTGTCGAAAACATGAATGGAGGGACGCCAGCACGCAACCTACTAGACGGACGGGAATGAATTGATGAGATGGTGATTGCAATAAATTATTAATGTGATTGCCCGCGGGCATTTACCACGAACAACGCTTATCAATACATTCGTTTACTGCAGAATTGATTGAAGATTGAGAAAGAGGTGCGATGATATGAGTTTGGTAGTGTTTATCTATTGCTTTGGGTCGGAGAGAAACTTATTAACACAAGAAATGTTTGAATTTTCCGCGTGAGTTGACTTGAAAACTAGAACATCTGATAAAAAATATTCCTGCCGTGAGAGGAGATGTCGAAGATCCTACAAATATAGTTTCTAGATTCATTAATAATAACGAATCGTTCCCGATTAATTAACACGGAAAGTAAATTGAGAGATTTCATTGGTTGATTCATTGCCAACCACTCTTAATTTCTTGAAGTGAGCGAGGGAAAACGGATAATTCGGGATGCTCGTTTTGTTTAACTTTAAAGACCCAGAGAAAAAATGTTTATGGTATATGGAAGTTCTCTCATCACTAGGTGATTATTTGCTTTCTGTTACTTCAAAACATCGTAAAAATGCAATTTTTGTACCGTATATAGAAGGCGTATTCCTTTTCTCTTCCACTTCCAGATTTACCCTACTTTCTCTTACTCTATATTTGATGGAGGAGACGGTGAAGCAAGTACTAATCTAAATTGTATACTTTATGGTGAAAATTAATTGTTGTATTAGTATTTGTGAACAAAGGAACACAATATATTGCTACTTCTCAGGGAAGCGGAAAGAGTAGTGATAAATTAAGTTTCAGATGTAGGCGTTTGGTTTGTGTTTGGGTGAAAACCTTGTTTTATGTACTTTCATCACTGAAAATGCGGAACAACAGACGCTGTATGTTAGCGAGTAAATTTTCTGGAAAATTAATCACGATCTAAAATTAAATTAATGGTTTTATATGTTGGTGATATTATCAATATATATGCTTGCAAATTCAATGGTAGAAGTAATATATTTTTGTAATAATATATGGATAGTAAAGTATATGTCGATAAGATCCGACTTTTCTACAGTCAGCATTATCTCTTTTAGGAACATTTTATCGCATGCCTACAAATAAACTTCGCTAATGGTTTGAGGACTTCCTCAATTGGTTGTATCCCCCTTGAGAAACTTTTGTTGTGATTGCAGACCATTAAATGGTTGAGGTGGTTTTCGAGTGTAAACCGTTTAAACTCGAGTTTCATGTCGTTTTCTGCCTTCTGCATGATTCATTAGATACTCTTAGAATATATTATTTGTTTCAAAGTTCAAGAAATTGTCATCCCGATTGGGAATCGAACTCCGGTCTTCTTACGTACGCCCAGTTACTCTTTACTATTGAATACCATTATATCAAACATTTACCATTACAATTAATTGATCCAGTGGAACGGCATTGTACTTATGTAATATTTTTAATTGTATTTTAAAATGATTTTTTTAAATTAATTAAATGTCTCAGGCATTGTTTCTTGAGATTAGTCGAAACTGCGCGTTTTTGAAGAATGCCTTTCAAGATAAGTATCTGTAACGGTACTTAAACATGAAAAAATGAAACTCTGAAAACAATTCAGTGAAGTTTTATTTGATAACCCTATACAAGTCAATGCAATGTTGTCAACAATATGCAACCAAATTGAACCATTTATTCAGTTATCGAGACATCAGACTCCCAGATGAAGCAAAGATCGCAGTTCATCCAGGAGAGAGAATACCGTATTCGAAAGCAAGAGTAAACATGATTAGCACCAGTGTTGTCAGGTGGTCTTAAACATTTCCCCACTAAATAGCGCAGCGAAAACCACTAAAATGACAGAAAACACCAAATTAAATAATGATTATTTCTGTTTAAAATACACGTGGAGGTATAAAAAATAGAAATGCGAATAATATTATTGTGTATGATATATTTATACTTTACTGTTAACGTATATTTTTAATATATACACATATGCAGTACAAGAACTATTTACATAATAGTGTTCATAGATACATTGTATTCATTCAAATTATCTTACATGCTTGTAAGTGTTTTTACTAACCTTAGTTACATATGATTTAAATACACCTGCCATAAACGTAGGAAAAAAATTTTGTGTTTTGTGATTTTGTGACACAATAGATATTTTAAAAAAATTAACATTTAAAAATTCAACTAAAACACCCAAAAATAAATTTGATAAATACTGAAGACAAAATATAAACCCTAAATTCAGGGGGAAAACCCCTAAGTTGGCAACACTGACGAGCATAGACGTTACAGGAGCTCAAACAAGAGTTACGCTGCCTTCCGTGCGCGCTGCTTGAATTTCCTCGCTCGCCACGCTGTCTGCCTCTCCTCTGGCCACTGTGACGACATTCCGTCCCTCCCAACGCTTTTCCTTTCATAATGACAGATGTAGAACTCGAAAATCTTTCCACCGTGAAAGATGGCTCAGGGCTCAACTGATGCACTGCAGTCCCTCTGACCGGGAGGTCCTAGGTTGAGTCCCGGTGGCAGGATTTTCGACACAAGCTTATCAGCTAGGTCGAATTCAGTCGCTGTCTGAAGCAGAATTCTAGCTGCTGGCTGCTCTGATGGGTAGTTTTCCGTGGTTTCTCCGATCATCACCAGCCGAATGCCGGAGCAGTATCCAAACAAACGGGCCACGGACCGCGCGCGATCTTTCCAACCTCTTCCTTGTCCTATCCTCTCCCCTTACACACATACGTACACTAACATGCACAACACTACCACACATGCCGGGAGACCGGTCGGGAGCTTAGAGCTTGTCCCGCCTGGGGCGGTATTCCGTTGGTGGGAAATACCTGGTTGGGGAAAACCCCGCTAGCCGACGGTAGGTCGACGTCGAATCTCGCCATCCAGCGGGGGAACACCACCACCACGTTCCGAGCAAAAACCCGCACTGCACTTACGGTACTAATGATCCTAGTAATTTACGTGCCCGGAATCAGTAAATCAACCAATGAAGTCGAAAATCTTTCCGAGATTGAGTATCTCTCGACAAGCAAAATCGTGCAGTTAATGCTAATTTAGCTCCTATCTTAATGCAAAAGATGCTTCACCGTAAATTGATATATTTATTAAAGACTATAGAGGTTACATTTTACACCGGTGCCCGAGGGAATCACGTTCTGTACCATCCAGTGTACTCGTCTCTCATTTTGCGGATCGCATGTTTACAATCTGGCGAATTTTGTGGCGGTTTTTTAAAGGTAGACATTCCGAAATAATGCAGAATGGACGTAAGGAACGCGTCTTTTTTCCATAAGGGGACATTCATTAAAATGTTATGTCAAGAAATTAATTTCTTTACCACTGGAGGATTCAAAGATGGAAATTTCTGTAACAAAATTTTGCAGTATCCATATCACATTTTACACAGTCTTTGCATACACTATGCTGTCCACTGAATTGTGAAAATATAAGTTCAAATTCTTTTATAGTATTTAACCAATTATTTGTTGGAACAATCAAACCAGTCCGAGACAATTTTACTACGCAACCTCCATCTGAATGAGAAGAAACTATCTCCATTTGTTCATATATGCCAAGAGAACAATCATATGATTTAGAACGCTTAGCTATGTATTATCCGCTCACGTTTTATTAAGCCCTCATTTCCCGAGATGCGAGAGAAGTGTGTGTATGTATGTATGTGTGTATGTATGTGTGTGTATGTATGTGTGTGTATGTATGTGTGTGTGTGTGTGTGTGTGTGTGTGAGATTATTTTGTCAACAGGGTCAATGTATCCAAACTGTAGCTCGTTTTGCGATGCAATATAGTTCGTTTTTGCACGGGAGAGAATATTTCCGTTATCAAATTTTGTCAATAGCGCTCGTTTCTATAATTTATTCTGCATGAAACTTATGTTAGTAAAGGGGTGGGGGTAGACATTCCGAGGCTCAAGAAAACGTGCGCGAATAATATCCAAGTATATAGCGTAGATCTTGAGTTGTTCATTCCGAAGTGGATTCCGATGGACATGTTACGTGAGAACACCTAATGTCATCTCGTGTTCTGCCTCCAAGTCATCCTGTACCATTTTCAGTGCTGCTTCCACATTGGGAGTTAATCCGTTAAATAAATGAGATGTGTAACATTTTGGTCAACAGCCCCAGGACAAGAACTGTTTAATGTTGTAGTTGTAACATTTCTGCTCATTATAAAAAGACGTAAGTGACTTTTGAATTCAGCAGGGAGAGGATGATCGCGTGCGTCCTATTGCTCTTATCTGAGAAAACAAAATCCGCTTTTCAGTTTGCAATTACCCTCAGTTCAATTTTTCAAATCTCGCAAGGAATCGTCTTTCCTAAACTGAAGACTGCATATAGTTGCATATTGTATTCTAAATAAGTTTGCGCGCTTACAAACATGAATTCATTTTCTTCTCAGAATAGAATATGCGGAAACGAATGATATACTACATCACTTCCTTCAGCTTTTTGATTGTAGTTTTCACAAACTGCCACTGCACAATTCGGTATGTTCGCAAAGTATGATAACATTATTTTCTTAACCTAACCTAATCTCAATTTGTAAACACAAACACACGTCACGCCCACGCATTCCAAAACACCATCTTTTTCACTGATAATCTAAAAAAAACTTTTAAGTTACCGTTGTATAATCTAAATCCCGATAATATGTTTTTGGCAGCACCAACACTTCACAAAATGCGACCCAACCGCAAACACGCACCAGTATTTCACGTGACAAGTTGCTTACATTTTCTCGCCTGTGACGTCATGCGCAGGACGACCAAAATGTATTAATATGAAAACAGGAAATTTTCGGATGTGGAACTCCTCATTAAAAAATCTCAAGTATGGATTTATCATTCTTTCAGTCCTGTTTCCGACGATACGCTACCGTTTGATCAACACATTTATGTGGATGCTTTTCTTAACTTTATTACAAAACGGGGCTACCGTTTGATCAACACATTTATGTGGATGCTTTTCTGAACTTTATTACAAAACGTGCTTTGAGATCTTTATAACAGTTTTCTTAGGTTAAGCAACAGAAAAGCATTGTTTAAACAATACTGCTACGGTACTACAAGTATCCACCAGAATACTGGCTTTATTGGCAAATTTATTCAGCCTACTCGTACATAGTTCTCACTCTGAAAATATATTTGGATCTTTAGTCATCAAACTTCTTTGATGGTTCAAAAGTAGAAAGAGGAAACGAAGAACACTGAAAAACTAAGTAACTTCTTTCCCTCAGTCCTAAACATAGTTGGATAAAAATCAAGATGGGGAACATCGCAATGGTTTAGAAAGCGGGTTTTATTTCAGGGTATAACTTTCTCTGGAGGTATTTCAAGTAGTGAGTCAACTGGGTATGGTGCCATAGAGAGAACAGATTCAGTTGTGCGGTATATTCATCTTCCTTGAAGTGCTCGGGATGTTATTTGAAGTTCTGAATAAGTTTCATCGGATATTTCATTTAAGTGAATAATGGCCAGTGATACTCTTTGTCCCGCGAAAGACCGATGATCTCACGAGCAAATTCTAAGGACAAAAATTTGTCGAACGAAGGTCGTAGTGTGCGAATCACTGACGTCGCTTAACTTATGTCATTCATTCTTTCCTCTCTTTCGCCTACTTCTTTAACTGATCTTGCAATATCATGCCTTATTATTAGCAATACTTTTAATCTTAATTTTATTCATTTCCTATGTATGGAAAACAGTTGAGAATTTTTGTATTGTTTTAATTTTAAGTTTTAATATTTTCATTTTCTTCCTTCTAGAGCTTGATTCTGTACTTTGCTTTCCTTCTTCAATTCTCAGAAAATTGAACCGCTCGTTCCTGTATGACTCTCTGACTTATTGCGTTATATATCCATTCGTTGCACTGAAATCCACTCTAGTGCAGAGCAAAAACGTCATCACTCCGCAACAGTGCTGCCCCACACGCGTGAAGGGCAGCCGCGAATGAAACGGGTTCCAGAATTGGGGCAGTGCCTATGCGCTGCGCAGTGAGATTATAGACAGCCGTTCTTGGTCTGTAACTGGTAGAACTCGAAAAATAAGAACTTGTATGATATGATTGTTATAATTTTTTAAATAATAATTATTATTTTTAACAGAAATTGTAAAAAATCTTTTAGTAATTTTACTCCTTAATTCATAGCTTATTAAGTGTGATTTCTTTATTAAAAAACTAGCAAAAAATTCAAACGCGTGTCTGCCGAAATTTTATTTTTCGAGATTTGCCAGTGATCGATATAGTACACTACATTTTGAACCGAAAGGCTTCTGCAAAATTGTTTGGTTACTGAAAACCATAAAAATATTAACATGAGCATTTCCGCTGGCGTATGTATCCGCGTGCGAGAAACATTTCTTGGCACATAGCTATGAATTTTGTAAGGCCATTAGTCACTATTTTTATTTTTACTTTATTAGCGTTTCGTAATTGAGACGTACCTACACGTTGGTTACTAAATAGCACTGGATTTGTTAACATAAAGTTATTGAAGGTTGAAATTTAGTAAAACGGAAACTGATTTTCTGAGCTTCTCGTAAATAACAAAAAATATTTTAAGACATTTCTTGTAGAACATGATATACTCCATCATTCGAAGTGTCCTTGAGTGACAGCTGATTCTCAATCTCCTTCAAAATTTCACCACGAATCGAAATCAACATTCATAACTTCTGAATCTAACCTCAAACTGGCCCGGTGTAATGGACTGCACTGACGAGTTTCTCAGTGCAGGTTAGGGCGCCCAGAGTGCGCCCTGGTTCTGTGTCATTGTGCGAATCAACGAGTTAGAGATATCTTGTTGTTTTTTTTTAGTTGGGGCACTTACTATGTCGCTTTTATTTGCAAGCCGTGAAATAATTATATTTCACGATTTCAATTTTATTTCGGTCGTTTATGATCCTATTTCGACGTGTTTCCGTTTTGTATTGGAGCAAGAAGGGAAAAAATGCTTTTTCCAAAACGTTTCTAAGAAAGGAACTTATTGTTTCCATACGTTACAATTTGCCTTATATATTTGGAGAACGTTTTAGAAATCCCCTTATTATAGGTTTCAACATAAACGTGAATCAGTTATCTATTAATAATCTTGGCATACTCCAGCAAGATTTGAAATCCTCCCTCTCCCCTCCCCAAGAAATATTTAGGCCATTTCAGTTATGTATTTGGTAGGATTGAGGGTTCAGGACGTTACGACAAACGCCTTTAAGGCCCAAGTTCCCCGAACACGGCGGAACGCCTCTTCCGAATAGTTGCAAAACTGAATTTTTGACGATGTTCTTTATTCATTATTTTAAAAAACAATGTTCAGTAATATTCAACGTTAGCATCATGTTTTTTCATTGCAAGAAGGGAAAAAGTGGCATTACTTATTTACTTGTTAAGCGCAACCAAGGGCCTTAATTAGAATGATATTCAACATATCTGCCTGTAACAAATGTCAGGATTCTTGAGAAAAGATGAATGCAAATTGAAAATAATTTTCGGTGATGGTTTGAATGTCGCTATTTATAATTTTGAAAATGCATATATAGGGCTAATAACTTGAAATCCTCCCTAATATCGTGTGCGACATCCTCAAGCATGGCAAAGTGCAGCAATTTGACGTGGCAGTAACTTAAGTCGGCGAAAGTCATCGGAAGAGATGTCTAGCCACGCAGACTCATTAGCTATCTGATAATTGCATGGTTGTTGTACGTGGAGGATCTTGTGCACCGTTGGCCATGGCTAAATTGTTCTCAATGATATTGATGTCTAGTGATCTAGATTAGGGCTGCTCGAATGGTGGAAATGGGGCCAGGCTGCCCGTGATGGCCCTCTGCAGTGACTCGCGAGCAACTTGGCTTTCACTAGGCCAGAACCGATCGCGCCAGAGCGCCTCCTGTCGGTCGGACCGACTCAACAAATGGCAGCCGCACGGGTGAGAGATAGGTGCTGGGCCAGCGATTGCCAAGCGGGCCGTCCACTTCAGAAGCTCTGCACTTCTAGGAGATGAAAACAAGCCTTGAATTTGCCCAGAATACCGTTGAGATCAATCGCGAACAATTGATTCGGTAATACGACACACACACACACACACACACACACACACACACACACACACACACACACACACACATTCTTAGAAGTCCGTACACGTCCAAAAAGGGACTGAAAATTGTCACTAAGACGCTGAATGTTGCTATTGCAGTTCAATGTCTGTCCCACTCTGATCAGAGGTCCCAAATAATGCCATTTAAAAACGTTCCTCATCATTATTTAGTCACTAACAGTTCATAGAGTGTGCTGTTGACAATGGTGTATGGTCTTACGGGGTTCACGCCACAATCGAGCCCTCATCTCCTTTCATTTTATTCTGATTCCTTTTCCATTTTCTTTTTTCTCTCTGTCACGTCTTTTTATTTCCTTTTCTTTCTTTCATTCTTTCTTAATTTCAAGTTTTCAACTGGTTTTAAGCTACTAAGGGTTTCTGTGCTAATCAAGAATGAGTGAATAAATGATGAAGTAAATAAATGATTACACGTTTAGCCAATCGCAGCGAGAGAATCGCGGGGAGGGAAAGGTAAGCGGAACTGCCGACCACCGTTTTCTCGCATAGATGTCAAATATCCGAGACGTCACACGAAAGTTTTTTCGCAAAATTAAGTTTGATTCTCTTATAAATCTAAAATGCTATTATACAAAAAATTTGGTATGCAACTCGTTTCTAATGTTCTTTATTGCATTCGTACAATGTTGAAAACTTGCTCCTAACGTCGCTCGTTTTCAAAAGACGTACTCATCAATAAAGCTTGATATATGAACTGATTGCATAAACGCTTTCAGCATTCATGCATGGAAATCAGTGCTTACCTTTACTGCTTATTGATTGGAAAGTGTTTCTTTGCGGAACGAGTACTTCAAAGAAGTCAAGACCTATAGAACAAGTGGATACTGCAAAGTAAACAAAACACTGGGGCGACATGTATCAACACGTCTACCACCTCGCTTATTGAGAACGATCCCAAGAGAATTTACTGACAAGTTTACATGAATTCGTACAAAAAATAAGAGACGCAACTTCTGCGAAAGTGCCTTTGGCGTATGCATTTCAAAATGTACCCAGTTCTTATCGTCGCATCGTCCGTCAACATTTTAACCACTGTCTGTACTCGCCGCGTAAGTAACTATTTTCAAGCAATTGATGCACCTTGTAGATACTGATTAAAACATAAAATCTGTCTTCCATCAAAATTAACGTCTTGCCAATGATACAAAAATACATAGGGAGACTGATGATGGTGACAAAGCCGTCATTATCACAAATACACTACGACCAAAAATAAACTGGTATATCTTGCAGCTCTTAAACACACGAGCTTTTCCAATACGTAACTTAAATCTCTATAGTGAAACGTTTCGTGACGTCTCATCTACAGTCATTCTGGGAAATTAGTCGCACGAGTGAACAGTAGATAGTTTGGAGTCAAACCAATTGACCGAGTGTGTTGTTGATCATTGGCCGCTTTCTTACGCCACGGCGATTCTAGGACACTCAAATTGCATTGTAAGGTTCGTCGCGTCGGCTACTTTTCCCTCTCAGATGCCATTCGTTAATGCGTTAGTGTATCGCGTGGCAAGTGCTTACTCATGCGTTGCACGACGTTATGCCGTCCCAGTAAGTTCATTCAAATGCTACTGCTGCTCTTGCCGTTTCTGGATCATTCCGTCTTCTGATGTCTAATCTTTCTCCCATATCCTCTATTTATCCACCACTCAGGAGGAAAGTTTTATTGCTCCTTTTTTTCTGATTTGGTCATTCGGCCCTGATCTTGATCTTTCTCGTTCTCTTGATTCACTAGATTGACTTTCCGAAAATCTTCCGTTCATCGTTTAGGCACGTGTGTACAAATAGGTGGTCTATTTTCAGTTCTGTTGTGATGTCCTGCTGTATATCCATTATCTCCTTAACGAATTCGTGCCTAATTATTTTCATTCATGATATTCCTGCCAGCCTTCAGAGGAAGTTTATTTCCAGGGCCCTGTGGAGTTCAAATGCATTCAAGTTTTTTACTCCTTATTGTCAACCAAAGAATATGGAAAGGATCGATGTACCTCTAAATAAAATCCTCACCCAAACGGCTTTTGTTGTACTATTTTATTACATTTGGCTACTTTTCAAAATATTACATTAGTTTGTGTGTTTTTGGTTCCTTTTGTAACATTTCAAATGGTAAATTAAATTACTAAATTAGTGAATTATTTTAATGTGTTTAGTTTTCAAAAACAAAATAAAATTTATTTTTAAATATGAACGAATAGAAATAGTCTTATAATCTGAGTTCCTTTCCAGAAAAAGTGAATTGCCCAATAGATATGAATACATTGATCTACTGTAAACGAAATTGTAAATCTTATTAGTCAAAATATTTCTGTTAAAGTAATGCGCAACAATTCCTTAAAGAGCCTCAGTTGTTGTAATTCCAATTTGGATGTACCGATGAATTGATTCTTCCAAGAAATTTAACATTTTCTCTTATCTGAATATATTATTTTGTGAATACGTTACTGTTAGAGATCCAAATTTTGCTTTCAGCTGCAGTATCAATGTCACAAAAATGTTTTCATTTTCATGGTTTATGCAGCTTTTCGAAAATATTTTACGATTTTTGAAAACCCTTTTGCAACCTTATCCTTAGTTTACCTTTCTTGTATTAAAAAGGATGGCGGACAAGCGCCGTACTCCAGCCATCTTTTGCAGTCAAATATTTTCTGTTGAACGAACTGGTAAATATTGGCTTCTCATTTGAAAGCAAATTTGGCGGATCTCATAATCACTCTGATTATGAGGTTATCTTATTAAAAGAAGTGCCGAGGCGACATTGATATTTTAAGTATATTTTCCTCAATTTATGCATGTGTATTCGTGATCCGCAAAATTGTCACGAAAAAATTGTGACGCCCTGCACCTTCTGCGTAGTTTTCATTCACCCTCGTTTCGGCAGCGTTTAAATACTCTTCGAAATTACGAAACTCATGATTCAATATGAACAAATGCTTAGAGCGGAATATTCATAGTGGTCACGTAAAATGAATGTTCAATGGACCGATAATTATTCACAGTTAGCCCTCAAATAAGTGGGCAGTAAGTGAACACTCATTGATGTAAGAAGAGACTCTTTCATAATGTAATAGCAAACATTCAAAATATACCATGTCCATTTGGCAAAATTGAGTTCTTCTGTGGTTTTTACCGAGAATTTTATTCCAAAAAAATATGATGTCTCAAAATACTTCATTATTATTGTTATTATTATTATTATTATTATTATTATTAGCCAACTAAGATTTCATTAAGGGCAAAAGCATCCTACATTTTTTGTAGGGAATACTGAATGAAGTGTTAGGATGATGATGAGGGGTGAAAGGACGAATGAGGTGGTAGTATGATGATGATGATGATGATGATGATGATGATGATGATTATGATAGGTAATCGTGACCTTTCGAACCATCCCAGCATTTGTCTTACGATCGAGGGAAACCACGAAAACCCCGATCAGGGTGGTCGGCCCGGAGATCGAACTCGGACCTCCCGACTACGAAGTCAGCGCGCTAAGCACTGAGCCATTTCTCTTGGTACAATACATGAAGTAGTACTCTATTCGTTGAGTTAAAGACCGTGTTCAAAAGTGTAAAATTTGTGCTTTTTTTAAATTTTTATTGGCAAAGAGTGAAGTGGATATGTCACTTTTGAATGTTTACTCCGTTGACTGCTTCTCATTCGGTATGATCTTAACTTCATTAGGTTATGATCTTATGCGATACTTCTTTCTACTTTGGAAAAAATGTCCGTGATTTCGCAGAATATGTTCGGTTCTATATGAAATACATCATTTGTACCTTGAACAGTACATTAGGGGGCGTGGATTAGACACCCCTTTTACGAAAAATATTGAATGTTAACTCTGAGGCAACACAATTACATAATTGTTTTAACAACATCTTAAAGATTTTTTAGTAGTTCAGTAGCAGAATGCTATAATTTGCACTGTCGTACATTTTACACTTCACTCCTACGCTAAACCCCATAAACCACGTAAACATAATAATAATGGTTGTTTTCCGAGTAAGAATTTTTCCTCAGGGTTCATTTTTCTTTGGATACAAACGTTTTATTCCATAACCATTACTTCAAGACAAATCCTTCAGACGCTATCTCCTTTTGAATGACAGGGTGTCAGGGTGCAGATATGTAGACTGACACCCTTTGAAGTATTTTCTTGCAAATATTAAATTTACAGACAATTCCAAAGGTGTAGTGAGTTCACGACTGTTTTTTCACTTTCTTCCTCTGCTTCTTCGAGAGTCACATCGATTTAAAGGAGATTGACGATGGAAACGCTTTGAGAACAGGAAATGAATGATCGAAATGACTATGAGAATGAATGAATGAATATTTGATGATGTATCTCTGCCTTTTGGCACGTACGCAATATGAAATCATCAATATCTGATGCCGACTTTCGACCAAGGAGTCTTCGTCGCAGGTGTTGCCTCAGCTCTCATCACCATTAGGTACTGTTACACGCAGAAAATGCGTTACATAATTCGATATCTTACAAGTTTTGAATCTAGTACTCTTCTAGCGTACGGTTAGGAATCCGCAATATGCCGAACAATAGATGTTGCAATATTCGAGAGTTGCAATATTAGTTTTATAATCGAAATCTTCAAAAATATTTCGTAAGATACGAGAATGTCTTCCTGAGTCACAATTGTTCATAAGTATTCATGGGTTAGAGGATACAGGGATGCTCTGCAAGTAAAATAAAAAAGCGAGAAGTTGAGTGTTTCCTGTTGACTCGTTTGAAATGCCCTTGAAACGAAGAATTCTTTTAACCAGCAACGGCTTCGCGGCTGTATTCCCTTCCCTTCCCTTCCCTTCCCTTCCCTTCCCTTCCCTTCCCTTCCCTTCCCTTCCCTTCCCTTCCCTTCCCGTCCCGTCCCGTCCCTTCCCGTCCCTTTTCGTTCCTTTTCGTCCCTTTTCGTCCCTTTCCTTCCCTTTCCGTCCCTTTCCGTCCCTTTCCGTCCCTTTCCGTCCCTTCCCTCCCCATCCCTTCCCGTCCCTTTCCGTCCCTTCCCTTCCCGTTACTTTCGTCCCTTCCCTCCTTCCCGTCCGTTCCCTTCCCTTCCCTTCCGTTCCCTCCCTTCCCAGTTGCCCTCCCTACACGTGCATAGACACACTGTTTTCAAGATCTCTACGTTGAGTAGGTCTATGGAAATGTAGTTTCATGATATGTCTTTTCTTTGGTGCTGTTTGGTGTTCACGATTAAATGCTTCTCTGTAGAGAACGTTGCGTGGAATTACATAAAATGGCAGCCTTCTAGCTATTTCCAGCACGTTTTCCTAATTGGTATGTTCATATGTGATCCACCTTGCGTGGGTAACTCATTAAATATGGGGAAAACGTTAACGGAAAGTTGACTTTGGGATGTTTTAATAAATATTAAAACTGCTATTGTTGTAGTTGATTATATCTTAACCTACATTATTGGAGTACCCCAAGGTATCTGCTATCACAACTGAATTTATTAGGTAACTGATCAGCGGATGTTTACAAAATGAAACTGGACTTGAGTGCAGAATTGCAAAAAGGTGATAAGGTTTTGAAAAAAAATTCCTTAAGAAATATAAAAATGAGTCGTCGGCTCTATTCTAATTCCCCGTAAACACGGAGGGTTGCATTTCCCGTTTATTGAGCCTATGCTGTGCCCAACCTTAACCACAGGAATCAGAGCAGATAACGTGATATTTTAGGGAAAACGGTGTCACAAAGGGACGTGAGGCAGTCAAAAAAGGAGTCAAAGGAACGAATTAAAAGTCGCCTGTAGACTCTCGTCTCATGCTAGGACAAATTTATTCACATAAAAAACACGTAGGAAGTACATACAATCTACATCCACGCCATCGCCGCCCGGGGCGCCAGGGGAGCCAACTAGAACCGAGAGGGATGGAGTGTCGGGCCGTGGGCCGGGCCGGCGGAAGGTCGCAGGGTCGGTGGCTGCGCTGCCCTCCCGCGCCCCGCCCCCTCGCCTCGCGCAGCGCGTTCGCCGTATGTTCCGCTCCGCGCAGCGCCGCACCGCGTCACGTCGCCCGTCTCCCCCGTGCGGGGAGAGGCGAGTGTCGCGGGCGTGCGCGCGCGTGTGTGTCTGTTTGCGGGGGGTGCGCGTGCGTGCGAGGGCGGGTGAGGGAGGCGCGCGTGCCTTGCGCGTCGAGTCGCTCTTCTCCTGTCTGTCGTCTTACGCCGAAGGCTTCTCTTCGGTGCAGGTGGTGGCGCCCGACGCCACAGAGCTGGTGTCGTCCTCGGCGTTGGCGCACGCCAGGCTCGGGAACTTCTTCTGCAGCGCCGCCCGGTACTTGGGGTGGCTGAGGACACCAACAGCAGGCGGAGGGTTTCAGGATGTGTATGGCGGGCGCGGCGCAGCTAGCAGCTTTAACTCTAGCAGGCGTATAAAGTTTCCGAGGCCTAACGTGTTTATTTCGCTTTTTACTCTGTACAGCTGCATTTGAGAGCTTGCTGCCCGTGTAATCTTGCTTCTATTTTTCTACTTTCGTTTTAGTCCCCGACAAATGAAAAATTCTCAGTTTTACAGGTAGGTCCTGATTCTATTACGTCAATGTACACGCAAGGGCTTTTAATGGCCTATTAATAGTTATTTAAATAAATAATTATTTGTTTAGCATTAAGCAGCGAAATTATTAAGAAATAAAATAATTAAGAATGAAAACTATTTTTGTGTGAATTTTTTTGCGCGTACTGCACAGGGCCTCTAATGCCTTGCACAAACATTCATGTAGTTTCCCGGGTTAAGTGCCGGGAAGAATTCGAGGTTAAATACTATTTCAACCATTATATTGGATAATATCAATCCCTACTTGCTTTTGGACAGTCAAAATTGAGATTGTAATAAGTTAATAGATCAAACCATTACAAATTCACTATTTCCATAAAAGCGGTTTATCATTTTATTGGTTGAACCTTTAATACGTTTCGCATATTGTTTTACCATCACATCGAACCCAGTGCCCGATGAAGTAGATAAAGAGATCTGCGAAAGGTTGTACGTATTCAATCAAAAAAATCACAAACTGTCCTTGTGGATGATTATATGATTTAGTGATTTAATCCATAAAATTCTAAATAGAGAGTCGTCGATTTATATTACTATTTCAACCAATTATCTTCAAACTTGACTAAAAAATGAATAATCGTCACGATTGACTATGCAAATACAACGATTGATATCCAAAAAATAAATAAACGATTGTCAAAAAGTAAACTTTCATAATAACGAACTGGAGGTACTTCTCTGATTCGTAAACAGTCTGGTCTGAAAAATTAATCTGTTCAAATTTTTTATGAATTGCGGATTTACATTTTGAGGGTTGAAGAGCCTCACTTTGGACTCAAGTCAAACGTTTAACTAAAAGGCAGTTTATAAATAAACGGTTTAGACAACGTAACCAATAGAGAATTCGAAATAAATGTTAAACTACATTGCAGTGGCAAGGAAACAATGCCAACATAGAAACTTAATTTGTATTTTGGCTGTGCCCTAGAAAATCTTAGATAATCGTAAATTATATTTAATTATTGAGGAGAGACATTTGGCTACGACCTTCTTTTGTTGAAATAGCACTAGATGCGCATATAGTGTTACGTAATAGCACTCCACAGAATGTTCCTAATAAAAATTCACGGACTCATGCCTAATGGAAACATTTTTTAAGGATACTTCTCATTTTACAAATATTTTTTTTATATTCTAATCTTGCTCACAACCTGTATAATTTCATTATTTTTGTTTGTTTTATTGATAAAGTTTGGTCCGTGAAGAATTCTATGAGATTAGAATATATTCGGAAAATATTTTCTATTGTCTCGCCAATCATGGTTGTGTGCAAACCTACTTGCCCAACGCAAATAAAATTAAAACGTTCTGCACATTTTTGAATAGTTGTCTGTATTTCGGACTCAACGACACTATGGGTGTTCTTGTGCGAGCAAAATCCACAGGTTGCTATGCCAAGTTTTTTGTGAAGAGAACGGAAGCTGCCTTTCTCTCTTGAAAAATGACGAACCTGAGCGTCCCATCGCAACACTTTGTCCAACGAAATTCAATAAGCGGGTTATTTCTACTCAGGACGCTTATCAGATCAATGAAAGCGGATGTTGCTGTTCCGAATACATGAAACATACAAGAGCCCATTCATCTTCAAATCCGCATTTCATGAGCACAAAGATTTGGTGTTTTACCCTTTCCTTCCCATCAATGAATTGTACCTGGATATTGGCACTCGAACTTTCGAAGTCTTTCTAGACATTGTGTTTGAATACTTTATTGTTAGTAAAATTATGGGATTCCATTTTGGCAAAAACTGATATTCGTTATGAAGATTTGGTGTATTACATTTTGCCAAGTGCTAAAGGATAATAAAACTAATAAATAATCTTATCTTTGTGAACATCAAAAATATTGAGGTAAATTGCTAAGTAAAAATTACCTTCATGATGACTGTGTAACTTAGTTGATTTGACGCCTTCAATTAGTTAAATTCGCGTGTATTTTACTTTCAGTGTATTGACCGAATGTCCTCATTCTTCAGAGAAAACATCTGGCTTATAACACTTACGGTTGAAGTTTTCGGAGAAAAAATGTAAAGGATATTTTAATGTGCTCTTACATTATTCGATTGTTTAAAAAATTCTTACTTAATTGGGTCGGAGTTTTTTGATTGTCCAATATTTTTCCTCAGCGACTTTTACAAATTATACTTTAATTATTTCAAAATAACAAAATTTTTAACTGAGCTTTATAGCTGGTCTTCAAAATTGATTCTCTTAAAATAAAATATTTGAGGAATAATTGGACTAGTAGTAAGTATCTTTACATTTAAAAGATGAACAAAAAAAGATGAAAACATTTTTGAATCTGGTAAATATTACATCGCCTGCAACTTTACTCAATTTTTTCATTTGCCAATTTATTCGAATTCAATATGAATGATCCTCGAATGTTCGTCGCTCTTTGCGGTCGTTTCAGACGTTTTGGACATACTTGTACAACTTATGAGGATATGTTTTACGAAAATGAAAACTATTTATCGTCAAATTTGATTTGTTTAGCATTTGAAGCTTGTCTGGGCTGTTCTAAAAAAGAACACGAAGCAAATAAACGCACCTGATGCCGTAGACAATAGGGTTGTAGACGGCGTTAGCCTTGGCAAACAGCGAGCTCCAGATGGTGGCCAGAGGGCTGATCTTAGCTCCCTCGAAGATGCCAGTGTAGTTGATCACCAGGTAGGGGGTCCACGCGAAGAACCACAGAGAGATGGTCATGAGAGCCACCTGGAACAGATGTAAAATCAAGGATGTACGGAGGAGAAGGGAAGACGGGTGGTGAGAAGTTGAGGAAGAGGAGAAATTGAGGGAATGGGAAAGGAGAGAAGTTGAGGAGGAAGAGGAGGACAGTAGAGAGGGAGTGGGGGAGTGTCAAGTTAAGGAGAAAGAGGGGAGGAGGAGAAGAAATTGAGGGGGCACAGGAGAAGTTGAAGAGGAAGAGGGGGTGGAGGAGTTGAAGTTGAATGGAAGGGGGGAGGAAGAGAAGTTGGAAAGGAAGAGAGAAGGAGGAGAAGTTGAGTTGGAAAAAGGGAGAAGAAGTTGAGGAGGAAGAGGAGCAGAAGTCGAGGAGGGAGTGGGGGAGTGTCGAAGTTAAGGAGAAAGAGGGGAGGAGGAGAATAAATTGAGGGGCACAGGAGAAGTTGAAGAGGAAGAGGGGTGGAGGAGTTGAAGTTGAAATGGAAGGGGAAGGAGGAGAAGTTGAGTTGGAAAAAGGGAGAAGAAGTTGAGGAGGAAGAGGGTAGGAGGAGAAGTCGTGAAGGGAGCAGGGGAAAGGGGAGGAGGAGGAAGAGTGGGCAAAGGTCGGCCTGCTGCGCGTACCTTGGCCAGCTTGCACTCGGCGCTGGTGTTGGCGTTGTCGGCCGATCGCAAGGACGCGACGTTCATCTTCTTGGCTTGCTCGCGCATGGCCTTTTCGTGGGCGGCGACGGCCTGCACGATGAAGAAGTACGAGTAGATGATGGTGAGCAGAGGCGCGAAGTAGACGAAGAAGGAGTAGATGAGAATGTAGGAGCGGCTCTGCCACGTCTTGGTCAGATAGTCGGTGCCGCAGGCCGTCATGTTGCCCTCGGGCACGTAGCGGTTCCAGCCGAACATGGGCATGACCGTCCACGCGATGGAGGTGAGCCACACGAACAAGATGCGCAGGGCGGCCGTTTTGTTGGTCATCGGCTTCGCCGACAGCCCCTGCGCACAAAATGGACGCGTCACAAAATGGACGCTCCTCGAAAATCTACAAATCAAAATGTCTTCTAAAACCATTATAAACACGCTGCAAAATTATTTATCATTTTTAATTTTATTTAATATTTGCAGTTAACGTGTTTTAAAAATCTAATATTTTAAAGGTCGTCTCCAAGTTTCAATTCAAACTATTTTTAAATTGAAAAAATTAACAAATGAATGAAAGTTATGAAAATATTGTTGATATTTTATTTCCATATTGTTTACTAATTGAAAGAATACAAATTGAAGGTATGCATAAATTAGCTTTATAAATAATTTGAATTCAAAAGTTTAAAATTTTTTTAAGTGTCCCCTGCAAAGTATTTTTGGGTGTCATGTTACTTCCTCTCGCGTTATGCTCGTGTTGCGAGAGGGGGGGACATTGTGCGAATCCCAATAGTACAGCCCAGTGAAATAACTTCCCATTCAAAGACGGAGGCTTTGGTGGTTTATAAGAGAATGAAAAAACCTGCCTAAAGCCAATTGACATGTTCTACTTCCAGCCACTACATGTAATCTGATATACGGTCGTAGTGTGCCGAATGGAGCATAATAGCTTCCATAGGTCTGTTTTGCGTGGAATTTTCGACATTGATCGCGAATGGTGCATACTTCAGATGAGTCTTCCTGTAAAGAGTGGGCCAAATCTGCGGTTGTTTTCCATGGTAAAATAATTTCACAATATTTTCATTAAAAGTTTTCTAAGAAAAATTAACAACCTGATTTTTATGCTACAATACTTGTAGTAGATTTTCAACTCTGTTTAAAATATATTTCCGGCAACGAGTCTTTTTCATACCTATGTGCGGCAGAGTATTTCGTTGATACGAAACAAAATTCAAATGGCGGCTTACAGTTTTAGCAACTTAACGATAAAGTAGAATATGATTAACCAGCAATCGAAACGTGTAGCAATAATATATGATGACAGAAAGTCACTCAATATCGTGATTTCAATTTTATAGCATGTATTAGGTTTAGATTAGTTCAGATTAGTTTTAGATATTTAAGCTAATGTATATAAGAAAATTTTCCTATATGAGTTTTCTACATCAGGCACCTGACTTCTAATTTTAGGATGCACGTCGTGAATGAACGTTGAGTTCTAAAGTCACAGGAATATGTTTACATAACAATCACTTCAGAATGAGTCGAGCATTATTTTTTTGCGTAAAAACAGAACAAATATTTTTAACTTCTTCAGTTTTTTCTTTGAATTCAGAACACCGAAACAATACGCATCCGGTAATTTTTAAAACAAATCACATTATTAAAAAACCAAATTACTCTAAAATACTTCTAAACTACCCCGCATATCGTCTTATTTCTTTACCTACTTCCTTCTTCCTGTCACGTTAAGAAGGTTACGTAATGATCCTCCTGTAAGCAGGTGACACGTATATTTGCAAGAGGGCAAAATTTCTTTATGCAATTAGTTAATCCGATTTTCTGTCAATTCAGTAAAGATATTTGAGCCAATATTATGCTGTCCTAGTAAGTAAAAGGATTGTGTTAATACGATAATGTTATAGGTACCCGAAATCCATGATTTTCGCATAACGATTATTCTGTGATTGTTGTGTGATTTTCAACTCTGTTTAAAATATATTTCCGGCAACGAGTCTTTTTCATACCTACGTGCGGCAAAGTATTTCGTTGATACGAAACAAAATTCAAATGGCGGCTTACAGTTTTAGCAACTTAACGATAAAGTAGAATATGATTAACCAGCAAGGGAAATAGAAACGTGTAGCAATAATATGCATATTTTTGTGAGGTATTGGCCGATATCTATTAATTTATATTAGATATGAGTAGTTTTTGAACACGTAACTTAATTTTACGATGTCTATTGTTGGTGACTATTTTGAAGAAAACTGAATGATGATGGTCTGGAGATAGTTACCACCAGGTTTAAACCCTTCATATTAATTGCGAGTATCCACTGTCTGGAGATGTGCGCTGTTCTGACACAACTGTTCTAAATTGAAATTAGTTTCATAACAAGTGCTTTACAACTAGTGCCTTGCCGGTATCTTGTGTACAGAAATGAAGCTGAAACTTCAAACCTCCAATTTATCTCAAGCTGTCAATTTTTACCACCGAAGTTAAGTAACTAACTAGCATTCTAGCATGGTCTAAGACTCAGTTACAGCAGATAATTATTTTAAAATTTTATGTATTAAATGAAATTTTTCCCGTGCCTCTGTATTTCCGCCTGGAAGTCCGGAAAAAGTACTTCCACAACGATAAGCCGTTGCTAAAGCAGCGTTATCAGAATCTCTCGTTTAGACCCCGTTTGCGGCGAAGCGACCTCAGAACAGTCCCCGCACGCAGTCGCATGCGTAAGCGGCCATGCCGTCGCTTCCGGCCGGGGGCAGCACCGCTGCCGTGAAAAGACCGGGCCCTTCGGCCGGCTGGAAAGGCCCCCCCCCCCCATCCCGCCTCTCCCGCTTCGTCCCGCCCGTCCCCCTCGCCCCCGCCCGCCCGCCCCGCCCCGCTCCGCTCAGCCTCGTTCCGCATCTCCCCGCCCCGCCCCGCTTCGCCTCACCTCGCCACTCTCAGGCGCGCTTTGAAATTCACGTTTATTCGCCCTTCCTGTAAGAATTTGTCTCCGCCACAACCGTCATCGCTACTACCGCCACCACCACAACAAACTTATCTCTGGCCTGCGAGAACTCCCCTCTGCCACCCCAATAATCAGCTCCCCTCTACCATCGCCTTAAAATTTGGAATGGTCCCCGAGGTTTCACATTCGTCATTCTTTACGAGTAAATTAAGTGGTTCGTCCAGTCAGTGAGTGTGTGTATGTAACTTTTCACTCAAACCAACGAGCTAGTAGCTACTAGTTGGGAAGTGTCTTACCTCTGGTTCTTAGTCTGAAAGACCCACGAGTTGCAAAGACCTTTCGGAGGTCATGTTCAGGCGATATTAATGCCGATTCACTAAGTGCCAGTCCGAGGTTACATACGCGTTGAGGGAGGATGGGCAAGTAAGGGGTATCCCACATCCGTTGCCTTAAAAACCCCTAGTGTAGACAGATTACTGTAAGAAGAGACCGCTTTGACAGCTACTGCTTGGAAATATAACTGCAGGTACGTTCGTTTACAGTTAGCTCATTCGTAAGTGGCTTTATCACCCTCTTGCAATGTCATCGCCCTGCATAACATTCATTTGTTTCTCGACCCGTCAAAGCGGTGTCTTTATAGAGTAACTCCTCTCTACATAGAGCAGTGCATGTTGGACCTGCCCCAATTAATGTCGTCCCCACCATGCGTTGCCCATCGCCGTCGCCACAGTCTGCTCCCAGCCGTCAGAACCGTCTCCTCCTTCCGCCGGAAGAGACGACGTCCGGCGCGGCGGCCTTCGTGGGCGACGCGTCCCAGCCCCACAGAAGACGTCGCTGTGACGTTCTGATATTCGGAAATGACGCGATGACGTCAAAGAAGTGTTGTGGGTCGAAGGTTGTCGTATGTCGCGAAATCATCAGTGGTGATGGAATGAAGAGGAGTTCCGCAAGGTTTCGTAAATGTGCCCCGCAGCAATGATGTCTCACTCCTTTGAGTTATTAAATCGTTTGTAAAACTTTCCGTTTAGGAAAATCGTTTTTATGTTTTTATCTTGGTCTGGGAATTCTTTGTGTATTAATGATTATTTTTTCTCTGTGTTACATGGTTACGAAAAAATTCATTTTTTCTCAAATAATTATTTGTGAAATGCGTGCACCTACGGGTGTGTGAGGTGGTTTTGTATATGATTCTCCCTATATGGAGCCTGTTGTTCGTGTTTTGGTTAATGAAAAGTTGAGAATAATTTGATAATTAATTTAACTTAAAAATTGTATCGATTTTTGTGCTTTTCATTTTAAAAAAAATAAAACTGAGCTGTATCATTTTACTTAATTTACAGCTTCTGATTTTGGATAGAAATGAAAACATATTTCATGGATGTGTGTATATATATATATATATATATATATATATATATATATATATATATATATATCTTGAAAAAGGTTGTGTCGGTTCACGGTGCTTCGCGTTTGATCAACTGTCATAGTGTTGCACAATATTTGTTTACTTTCCCATATATTGCAATTCTGTGTGAAATAACTTTTTCCCTCCTGTACTGATTAAAGCGTGGTATCAGCTCAAGTGTGTTCTTTCCTTCTCAACACACTCATTATTCCATTTACGAAGTTCCTTTTTTCAATGAAATCAGTGACTGTTATACGTAAAGTCATCGTAGTGCTGTTTGACTCATATTGGAAGCTTTTGCAATTGAGCAAGATGGCCAGGGGATTTTCATTTGAATGTTTAAGTTGTATTCATTAATATCACATTTTCAACATTCTTGGAATAATATGTCAGCATTATTAACGTAGTTTCAATTTCTATTTTAGAATAATTTTGATGACTCGTAAAAATTTCTTGTCAGTGTTCAAAAACTTTTTATTATTCATTCTAGTTCATGTGACGCAGCGAGAAAGCAAACTGTATTATTAATCTTTAAAAAGTTTATAATAATTAAAAATAATATAGTTTAACGAAGAAAACAATTTAAATTACGACTAATTGATAATCTATTTTTTTAAAGTTCTGACTATATTGTGAATAACAATTGAGTCTATTGTTTTGAAATCGAATCCAGTGAGCGTTTTGAATTAAATATAAAATAAAAGAGACTCGAAAAATATGTTTAAAGTGACTTCAATGAAAATTCATGATGAATTTCAGATGGTATAGCTCAGGGAAAGCGCTCCACGGATAACAGTTAATACGGTACAAGGAATTGCCACGAGTTTTTCTGTTGATTTTCGCGAGCGTGTAAGGGGAGACCAGTGTGCCTACACCATGGGGCGAGGCCGAGGAACTTACCTTGACGATGACGTTGTACCTATCAAGGGCGATCATGGTCATGGTCCAGATGGAGCCGCAACCGAAGAGGGACCCTGCCATGCCGTAGAGCTCACACATCAGTGGCCCTGCGGACACAACGCCAAAATGCAAGGTGTCTCTGCCGAAGTTGCTGCTTTGTAATTAAAATGACACGTTTTTAATGTGAAATTCAAGGGGGACTCGAAAACCAGAAAAAAATTAAGATACGAATAAAAATGAACAAAATAAATTTTTAAAATACGAATAAAGGGTAATTTTTTTCACGTTTGGGAAGGATGTAAGCAAGTTGTTGCTGATTTACACGATGTTAAAGAATCTCAAACCTAATGACGCCACCGATACAAATTTTAAGAACATTGCTCCAGGAATTCTTGCTTTCTACATATGTTAATGTGATGCCAAGTCTGCCTTTCCCGTCGTAAGACTACGTGTAGGAAACAATGAGTGACAGCAATTTTGAACCGTATTGTTTCTTATGAAAAGCAGTTATCCTCATCGATGATCTAGACTTTACTTTCAGTTGCGTTTCAGATTCATTAAAACCAATTTCGATCATTCATTCGGTTCTGTCGGTGACTACTTACCCAGCACCCAGGTCTCGTAGTAGCAGTTGATGACCATAGCGGGTGACATGGCCAACATCATGAGGAAGTCTGAGAAGGCCAAGTTGACTACGAGCAGGTTGGAGGGCGTGCGCAGGCCCTTGGTGGAGCAGAAGATGTAGACGACCATGCCGTTGCCCAGCACCGAGATCAATCCCAGCACGCCGATGACGAAGCCCAAAAGGCCGTGCCAGAGCGGGTTCATGGGAGGGAACTGGTACCTGCGCCGAGCCAATGCGTCCCGGGTTGCATAAATCAAAGGCGCAACCGTAGGGGGTAGGGGAAGCGGGTGGGTTCCGTTGTTCATATTCGCGTAGATTATACCTTAACAACATTTTTCAACAAATGTTTTCTTTGTTTAAGAAAAGGTGGTTGTTAAAATGTGTACGCACGGAAATGCTCGTAGACGAAACTATAGCATCCAAATGAGCTCGCAATTACAACTTCATGCATTGTTACACGCCCTTGACACCGATTGGAATTTTAGGTTGTCATTTAAACGATCTTGTGGTGCAAAATCGCACTCTGTACATCGATTGAAGTAAAATATTGTTTGAAATGCAACAGTGCGTCTTAGTAACTGAGAATTGTTTTTGAAACAAAGCCAGATAGTTGAAGAAATCGTTTGTGGCGATTGCTAATTGCAAATGCGTGTGCAGTATTTCTTACCAGTAGGCGTCCACCATATGCATCATTTCCGGGAGCACCTTGTCGACGACGGTGATGTTGCCGCCCATACCGCCTCCGCTGCCCCATTGGTAGGCGCTGAAGTGCGGTTCGTTCGGTAAAACGGTCATTTTGGCAGCTGCAACAGGAAGAAACGCAAATGTCCTTAGCCCAGGCATGTCCGATGATTCGCACTCGGGAACTGTAGCAAGTGGATATGGACACCCTTGGGCAACTGTACTGCCTTACTAGGATGCCGATGCACAGGACATTAGGCTCAGGAGGAAAAGAATCGACTTCCATGACTGGAATCAATGACGCCTTGGCCAACCGGGGTATCTATGTCTTAGTTTAAATTAATAGACACTTTCACTGAAATAGTTACCAAGGAATTTTTGAAATTTGTTTTATACTTGAAATATATTCATCATACGTGAAGCACAATAGAGGCTAATGACTCATATATTGACCATGAAAAAAGCACACAGAATATGGACATAAAAATCACTGTAGAAATTAATGTTTCAGTCTGAGAAATGTATAAATTGTGATTGTGTTGTTTCTATGAGTTTATGGGTTAAAGTGGCAAGCCCAGTAGTTTTGAAAAATCAAGTGAAATGAAGTTTACTATATCAAGTTTCATCCACCAGGACTTTTGAATTGATACCATTGAAGTTACGAAAGCTGAGAGGATATCGTGTAATGCTCAGAGGAATATCTCATCGAGAATATCACAATTTAGGTTGTTCTACAGTCGGAATTGTTACTTTCTGTGTGTACTAAGATATTATTGCATATTTCAGCATAAATGTAGGCATTTTAAACGTGTTAAAACATTGATTTTACATGACAGAATTGAAAGTTTCATCACAATTTGTTTCTTGGTTAATTTTTAACCTTCTCCTCGACAAAACGGCGCCCAAGTTACTCACGCATTTTGGTGAATCCAGGCCGATTTCCATAGGACGCGGATTTAAGAAAGCGTACGCACATTTGTAGGAACTAAGTTTTAACTTTGAATTTTCTGTTCTTTAAAGTACCTGCTTTTAACGCAGAGTTATCGAAAGTTAAGATATCAAGTGTAAGGATGTTCACAAACTAGAATTTCATCTTGTATTGTCAAAAATATGTTTGTTTTCGTTTAGAGTATTTCATTCTAAAGAAATCACTAGGCAAAATTTTCGTAATTTGTATTCCTACGTTGTCATGAAAATAACCGTTTTTAAAGCTATACAGCCTGAGGGAAGTTGAGCTATACGTAAAGTATCTGTAAATTTACGGTATTTGAAAATGACTGCTTGTCAGCGAAAGACTACAATGCGCACTGTCGCACCGCGCGTTTCGCGCCCTTTTCGGCGGTTGCGTTGTTGCTCACCTGTGGTGTTAAAGTCTCTGGGAGGTAAAAAGAGAACCGAAGAAAATCGCTACGTGTTGAGACGAACTACTTCGGGTTCTGCTGCCGGCGCTGCGCTCTGCTTGCCCTGCTTCGATGCGGCTCGGCGGCGGCGACCGCCCGCGCACCTTAAGTACCCGTCGGCGCCGCCCTCCTCCTCCTCCTCCTGCTGCGCCTCGGCCGCTAACGCGATCGCCGCTAACAGCCTTAGCGCAAATATGTAACGCGCGCAACCATAAGCGGATCGCCATGGGACGCGACACGTGGCCGCAGCCAACACAACTCCCCCGCCCCCTTCCACCCTCCCCGGCCCCATCCTCCTTCCGGCAGCCTTTGCTTTCAAGGTTAGGGGCGGCTTTGAGAAATTCCGAAAATTATAATTTTTTGGATAATTATAATCATAATTATTTGGGACGATATTTTACCTACGCTCCCCTTACATTAAGAAATTCGATAAAATAAGTACAAATTTTCAGTCTCTCTCTCTCTCTCTCTCTCTTTTATATATATATATATATATATATATATATATATATATATCCTTGGTTAATTAATTTTTTGGAAAAACGTACTGAGTTGTTGCTCCTTTATTCTACATCGGCCTTATATAATATTAATTAGTTCCAACTGGCACTTACCTTTTTACAATCCTTTTGATTCATTTTTATAGACAAACTGTGAAGGCAACTCTGTTTGAGTGGATTAAAAGAGCTCGCCTTCAATTTCAACTAATAATTTTTACATACAGATATGTTGTAAATAAAAATGTGCATTCCAAAAGACGACTGTAAGACGTTGATTCTTATATAGCAGTTAGCCTAAAGCTGAGTCTAACTTTACACCTAGAGCCTAATTTAGACTGCAGAATTTCTTATGTACTTCATTCCTCCGAAATGTTCACTTTCTGAAGGAATTGGATGTGTAAACCCCTTTTTGATACTTCCCGCTGCGCTCTGGAGCTTAACTGGTTGCTTTACAAAACTTTTCACTACACTTAACTGCACTGCACTACACTACACTACACTACACTGTTTTTGCTTTGAATTACACTGACCAGCCTTCACAGCACTTACTCATTTAATGTATATTACTCTCATATTGTTCTAACTTATTTCTAAAGCTTCGGACACTTAGAGGAAAAGCTTTGAAAATTGCTGCGGGTAAACTGTTTCAATCTTTAATTGTTCTGTTACAAAAGGAAAATTTCCCAAGATCTGAATTTTGTTTCCTTGTTTGAATTTTGTGAGTGTGATCGCTTCGGCCAAAATAATTTGGTTTTTCTAGTCTAACCTGAATTTCGTTCCAAGCCTACGTACGATTTATAAAGGGCGCAAAGCCTCGTCCTTGTTTTTCTCGTTTCTAGAGGTTCCCATGGCTTTTTTATTGCGTTAGTTCTATAGGTAAACTTATTCGCTTTCCTCTGTATTCTATCTAGATTTTTCCGATGCGACTTTCTGTATGGATCCCAACATGCCACTCTGTATTCCATGAGAGGGCGAACCAGCGAAAAATATGCTAATTCTTTTGCGTTTGCAGAACATTTCTTTAGAATTCGCATTACAAAATGCAAGGACTTCTACGTTTTTCTTACTACCTGATTTATATGCTTCTCCCACCCTAATTTACTATCTATATGAATGCCTAAGTACTTGCATGATGAGACTCTTGGGATGACGGCCTCACCTAAACGATAGGCTGGTTCCTGATAATTTCGTCCGAGCCCGAACATTGTTTTGCTTTTCGATCCGTTAATTCCCATGTCGAGTCGTAGGCTTCCGCGGCCGGAGTCGTTGAATTCTGAATCTTCTTCAGCACTATAGCTCTGAAGAAGGCCACAACTAGATGGCCGAAACGTCAGGTCCATTGACCATGACGCGGCTAATCCCGGACAGCCAAGAATTCAATTCCCATGTCATTTTTTTCAGCCCAATCACGTAAATGTTCTAAATCCTCCTGTAATATTTGTTCGTCAGCGCCACTTTTGATTTTTCGGTATATAACACAATCGTATGCAAATAAACGCACCTTTGATTGTATGTTAACATGGAGATCATTTACATACGCTAAGAAAAGTAATGGCCCTAAAACATTCCCTGTGGAACCCCTGAAGTAACAATACCCGTTGTCGAAAACTGAGTGCCAACTTTGTTTCTGAAACAAGAATTTTCACAATACATTCTTGCAAACCCAGTACTTCCGTTTACACACTCGATGTGAGACATATACACAATAATAGTTTGAAAGAAAAAAGCCTGTATAATCGGTACATTAATCGAATGGCCCATTTGAACAAGCCCTCATATTCAGTAACATCATTTCAGTTTACTTACGTATTTCCATGATATTAAGTCTACCAATTCTATTGTGAACTATTCCCAGCCAATTTCAGTTCCTTTCTTAGCCAAGTAAATATTGTTTTATTTATACGTAGTGAACAGCAATCCTTAAAATTATTCGGTTAAGTAAGCTGAAGTGTATTACAAGACTAAACCGGCGGCTGCCCTTGTTCTTAAATTATTTCAATAGTGGTACTAAAATGTGCCTCTCCAAGCCAGTTATTGATTAAGCAATGCAATATTTTCTAATATATTACTATCTATAAAATTTATTGAGGCATCATTATACAGGATGGGGAAGAAGTTTTGAGAATTTATTAAAAAAAATCGAGTATGTAGAGAAATCAATGTTTTCATTTTCGAAGATGGTACTTCGTACCATTTTATATTCAATACGTTTTGAAAATATCCGGAAGATGGCGGCCGTTAGCCCATGGAGCTAATGGAGCTGATCTAAGAAGTTTTGAACAGCTCGTTGACACATATTGCGGGGTATTGCGTTCACATATTCAATAATCAGCTCCATTAGTTCACGTAGGGTATGGGGGCGGCGTTTAAACACCTTTTCTTACAGATATCTCCAAATAAAGAAGTTAAAATGTTGAGTGATCGGGAGAGTTGGCTCAGGTCATCAAGGGCATTAAAGTGCCTCTAACCGGGAGATCCGCGGTTCGAGTCCCGACCGTGACAGGATTTTTCGACATTAGCCAGATAGCTAGGTCGGTTTTAGCCGCTGTCTGGAGGTGAATTCTAGCGGTCGACTGCTTCTGAAGTTTTCTGTTGTTTCTCCGATCAATATCAGGCGAATGACGCAGCAGTACCCTAAGAAACAGGTCACGGACCGCGCGCGATCTTTCCTTCCCATTCCATGTTCTATCCTCACCCCTTACATACACACTTACACCTTTACTTACACGCAATTTACATGCACTACATTACTGATATACCAGAAATTCCGGGAGACCAGTCGGGAACTTACAGTTTGTCCCGTCTGAGGCTATGCCCCGCTGGTGAGGAATGCCTACTTGCGGAAAATCTAGTCGACGGTAGGTCGGCGCCAGATCACACCTTCAAGAGGCAACATCATGCCACCGTCTTAGGAAAAAAATCTTCAGTACACTTCCCGAACTAATGCCCTTAGCAGTTGACGCGCCCGTAATCACTAATCAATCAATCAATCAGACTGAGTGTGCATCCAACGCCATACCCCGCAATGTGTGAACGAGCTGTTCAAAACTTCAGAGATCGCCTCCAACAGTGTATTGCTGATACGGGCGCCATCTTCCCTATATTATTTTCAAAACTTAATGAATATAAAATGGTATTTAATACTATCTTCGCACATAAAATCGTTGATTCCCTATTTACGCGGATATATTTTTTAAAACTTCTTAAAACTGCTTAGTCGGTTCTGCCCCCACTCCCTATATAGAAATCTAGTAATGCTATAGAATGGAACAGATTTTATCGTACTAATTATTTTCCTAATCTCTGTAGTCTGTGCTGTCTTCTCAGGTGGCAAACTATTTGCCCCCAAAAGTACTTTGTCACATTTTCTGATTTTTCCCCGGATCCCAAACAGTAGAATTGAAATATGATTATTTTATACTGCGCATTTACCATTTCTAAAAATGCGGGATTTTGAACTCAGTTTCTAAAGAATCTGTTATCTACAAAAATTTTCAAACTTATTTGAAGCATTTAATACCTGTCTAATCGTAGTAAAACTTGTAATAATATATACAATCTGACAGTAATGGAAATACAAACGACGTGAGCGATATTATTTGCTATATTTGCGTAAGTGAAAAATCAAAAGAAACAGCTAAATGGAGTTTGTCATCTTATACAGTGCATTCAGTATTACCCATACAAAAACTTTGAAGAAAAGATTTGGAGCCATTTTTGGTAAAAAGTTTGAAAATATCCCAGGAGCTTCATATCAAAAAGGCCCAAAATACTCCCGACTTTTTTCAAAATCGCAGGGCATCAATCGAGCAGATTGATCAGGAAAAATTTATTTTAAAAAACACAATAGTTTAGACGCTAGTGTTGTTCAAAGACGGTCAGAGGGACGACAGAAATTGAAAGAAAGAAAAAAATTGTTTTAGGTATCAGAGGACCCTAAAACGTGTGTTTCCATGGAAATCTCAAAATCTATTATTAAACATAACTTTATCTAATCTACATATCTCAGTATACACGTACGTGTACGAGAAAATAAAATAGGCTGTGAAAACAATTTACCATCAAGTTGAGAAAATAGAAGAATTATCATATTTATCTTGTAGATGTATTTAATTTGGTAGACATTTAGTTGTTGGAGACTTCTAAAAGCTCGGTTCAGCAGTTAAATTATTTCAGTCATGAAATAAATGATGTATTACTTTTGTGCTTCTAGGTTCGAAAAATTAGGATTTTCATTATTAAACTGAAAATTACTCGAAATTAGTATTTTATATTCATATTCTTAATCATTCATTTAAAAAATTGCACTTGTTTAAAGTTTTAATTTTGAACAATAGATTTATTAAGTAAAACTTCTCTTACCAATATTCAGTTTTGCATTCTAATATTTGCATTAATGCATAATTCAATTATTGCACTTGCAGAGGGCTATGGAAGTGGCAATAACCGGAAAAGGCTAGAAGAGATGATTCGTAACATCATCTAACATTAAGCATTTTAAATTTTCTGTACTAGAAGTACAGTCAAGGTTAAAAATTTGCAATTTTCGAAAGATTTTCCTAAATTTGGACCGGGATCCATAAAAACATTCTTTGCGCAATAGAGAAAATTATGTAAAAAAACAACTTTCGGGGGAAATAAAAATATTTTTAAATTGTTCAACTTCTATCAAAACTTGCGCGAAAACAATTTATGCTTTTAAAAAATTGTACCCGTCTTTATTTAAAGATCTATTTTACTCTAATTGAAAAATAATGTGAAAATCACCGTATTCCGGGCGCACGATTACATAACTTTCTCTTCTTACGAAGTATTTCGTTAGACGAGAAAGTAAAAATTTGGAAAATATGTAAAAATTGTGTTCGTTGTTCGAACCTCCAGTGACTGCGTGTCGTTATTGTGATAAGCCAGAAAGGCCCCGGTTATATTTGAACATAAACGGCATCAAGACGGAGTAAATAGCTCTCAATAAATGCATACAGAATACTGATACGTCAAGGATACGCGTTGTCAGGGCAACCAATCAATTAGGAACTATGTTTGATGGTCGTCATTATGACATTTTTATTATGGATAGGACACCACGCTCCCTTAAATTATATCGAGAATATGTATGGAAAAGACGATGTGAGGTGTAGTCTTGTAATAAATTTTCAATTTTCACTCTCTCTTAAGGCTCATTCACAATGCAATCACAAACATAAGCATAACACATAGACATAGACATTAACATAAGCGAAGAGTTGGCGTATTCACAATGTCGAACATAAACATAGGCAAAATAAGAGTTTCTATTGGCTATGAGGCATTCTAGTTTACTATTGGTTGATATGAGAATCGATTTCGAGATATCAAAACAAATACGACAAACACAACCACGCAGCACACGAATAGTTCCTAACTTTTATGTTAACGCCATGCTTATGCTTATGTTTAACTTAAGTTAACGTCTTACGTGTTATGCTTATGCGAACGCATTGTGAATGAGTCCACTTGTAGACGTATTCCTAACTTTTATGTTAACGCCATGCTTATGCTTATGTTTGCATTGTGAATGGGCCTTTACGCCAGCTGACATCGCGGTCACATTGGCTAGACGGTACGAACTCCATCGGTTAGGATCGGGAATTATTATTTTCAATTATAGGGAAGTGAGTAACATGGAATTGGTTCCGATATTCTTGGGAGTTTTATATGATAATAATCTAGAAATGTAAAAGTATTTTTTTGAATGTTAAGTTAATTTTAAACTTCGTACTCGAAACGGAATTTATAATAGGAAAGACTCGTAGATGGGGATTGTATTCAACAATTCGTGTTAAGCGTAGACGGTCGCGAATGCCCACATGCGGTACAGTTTAGGGAAAGTCGCGATCGCGTAATAATTTAATGCAATTTTTTTATAAAACCAGCAACCGACTGATCAAATCCCGACTTCATTTTCTAACCAGGTTTTAATCTTCGGAGAGAATATGGTAGGATGAATAACAAAAGGAGCAGCAAATGGATAGCATCAAGAAATAACATGCGGTGTACACTCGAGATGCGCGCGAAGATCATAGTAAGCCATGAACTTCAATTCTTGACTCGTACAGGAATATAACTATTGTAGACGAGTGAAATAATACCATATCAATTCATGAGCTCATTGAAAGGTGTAAAGCAAGTTTGTAAATGAATTTTAAGTTATTTATTTGAAAAAAGGCTGATAATTTATAGCTATTTGCTATCAATTCAAAATATGTATGTATTTGGCGTTTTGGGTCAGTAGTCCGACTTCGCCGGCCAGCTACCGGTGTCCCCCATGCCTGGGCCTAGTTAAATTCCCAGGCTTGAGAGTAAGAGCGAACAAGACGTATTGCCTTCACCATAACTAGCAAGATCCGCCTGCTTGAGCTTTTTTTAGTCACACAACTGCAGAAACTGGGAAATTTTAAAAACTCTATTTTTGCTCGACCAGGAATCGAACCCGCGATCATAGCACGGAAAGCTTGTACACTGTCCATGAGCCATACTAGAGGCTAATTGAAAAATAACCATTTTTAATTAACAGAACGTCAGAGATCGCAATTCTGTATAGATTGCACGTCCACATACGACAGGTAAGAAGACAGAATGTTGTATGTCGAACCCCGTTAGTAAATGGAAATAGAATCAAGATGATAAACATTTCAATATGGGGCAAATGATGACCATAACATGACAAATAAATGATAAACATTTATAGATTAATATTATGGAATTTTCATAGCGTGCACAAGCAGACAGTAGTAATAGTAGAAGATTAAGGGTCGTATTTATGAAGCTCTGCTAGCAGAGCTCTTAGGGGCCTGCCATCTGGGGGCTTCCTAGGAGGACAAGTGGCGACTGGAATTGGCTGGGGGCCGTTCATAAATCGCAAAAACGAACATTGGCAGCCTGCTAGGCCTGGTAGGCCCCTGGCTGAGGTTTATAAATATGGCCCTAGATCAATTAAAATATTTATATCAAATATCAACAAAAGTAGTAATTCAATGCTGTCGTTTTTCACAAATTTAGAACATTTATTTGTTATTTAAAGTGGGTATTTCACATTATACATTACTTTTGGCCTCGGCCTCATTTAGATGGGCAGTGCAGCGCTAACTCACTCCCAATCAATCGGTTCGGACTAGGTCTCTGAAATACCCCGACTAATCCAGGATAAGTGGGAGTATATCATGGTGTACCCCTGCGGTGTGTGGCGGAGAAGGAACATCGCCCCTCCCTGATATATCTCCTGGAAACCCTGGTTCTCCAATGAAGCGTCTTAGGCTCCACAGTGAATTTAATTGATGCCTTATTTTACGTGATGAGACTCAAGACATGAGGCCTGCTCTTCCGTCTGACCACGCAAATTTCGCTATGCTCCTTTCACCAACTAGGTATTACTTGGGCGACGAAACAGGCAATTTTAATTTAGCTCAGAGGCTACATTTGGGCTTGAGGATCTTTTACATGCAGTAAATCTACTAACATGGGATAGCTGGCTTTACGTCCCCTCCGAAGGAAGGCGTACGAAGTATTCTTTGGCCCTTAAAAATCCACGGCTTCGATGGGGTTTGAACCCGCGAACTTGGGTATAATAGCCCGACTCGCTGTTACACCATCGCAAAACCGTTATGGATGAACTGGATACTTCCCTATGGAGTCCAAGACTCCCCCTGCCCTTTTCTCAAAGGAAGAGGAGACTTTATGAATGTCGAGAGGAATGAAATGATATTTTAAAGATACTTCTGTAGAAACTCGGATAAGTCGACCAAACTGCCTTTTCTAATAATGGAGTGTGCTGAACAAGGTCATTCTTTAAAACGTGAATTCTGTGCGTTTCCCGAGCCGTCGACGGTTATTTGGAAAGCTTCAGTGGTGATTCGGCAGAAAAGTGGTGACATTTTCTTCGCAGCCCGAACTCGCAGCGAGATTGAAAAACTTCTTAAAACTCCTTAAAAAGACATTGCCGTCCTGCAGGTCAGAGCATCTACCCGAACTTGCGTCATTTTGACCATGGAGGTTGTAATTCACGAAGACTTCCCGCAGAAAATAAGTTGAAATCCTTTTAGGAACATGTTATTGATACAGAATCAAGCGGAAAGAAAATAGAAACGGAATACTCTTACGACTCTGAACCTTACTTTTGACCTCCTTCCATTATTGAAAGGATCTCTTGTTTCTATAACCTTCAGGTGTGCCAGTACGTGCCGAACCCTGCGCGCTAATAAAAATGTCAGACGTTTGGCCACACCGTTCATGACTGCAAGTCATTCAACTTTGTAAGCGCCAAATGAAGCAAAACGTGGCACGAGGAAACATCCAGCACCTCACTACACCAATGCGTTAACTGCCATGGTGATCATGCGGCCAATTTGAACAGGGACCAGAGTTCATTTATGAAGGGAAATCTAAAAATCAGGTGATTAACAAGGTTTCTTTCCGGAAGCAGGTAAAACACCACCAGGAAATGTCACGACCTTTTTACTGTAGAATCAACCTAAGAACGCAGGAACATCCAGACGGAGTATTCTACTCCTTCAGTGGCTAACGCCGAATGCCAGGTGTTACCCTTTAGATTTACCTACGGAAACATTACCATCAACGGCTAAGATTATTGTACCGTGAATATATAAGAAAACAACGAAAAGATGTCACACCAAAAACTTGCAGCAAGTCAACTCCGGACGCTTCTATTCGCAGACGACCCTTACTCCCAGGATCACCTGCTAAACAGACCATAACCAAGACGCGACTACTTGCGCAAAAGGGTGAAGGGCGAAAACATGTATCCCCTGACCTCTCTAGAAGTGATGAGGATTCTACAGAGCAGAATGCTCCCAGCGGTGCCCACCTACCCGGAATCATGGACGAACAGCGGAGATGAACGAAGAAGACTTAAGACTGAGACTTAAAATATTTAATGAAGCTCCCATTATGAAATATAAATATTTTGCACCCCCATTCGAAAGACCTTTGACCAATTCTCTCGCTATCCCGTCTATTGTGTGCTGGTAGGAAACATGTTTTGTACATAGGCTATCCCACATAGGCTTTTCATAGTTCTATGCTGATGATGTTTCTCGTACTCATGGCGGTGTCGCCTTGCCGATCCGTGACCCTCTCGTTAGTCAAGACATCACAGTGAACGTTCTAGGTTTGAAAATTAATATCTCGCACGGTCGAGCAATATCGGGCGAAGACCACTTAGAGTTATAATTTTTAGACCTATGTTAAATCTACAATCCAATTTATGAAATACGACCTGCAATGAATGGGAACTCAAACAGTATTATTCTGTTCATTACTTCTGAAGCACATTATGAGGAATAGAAAACATCTGTTCTATATGTTTTTAGTCAATGTATGTACTTATAATAATATGGTCAATTTTCGTTTCATTTTGTTTTGTTAGCTACAAAAAAAATTAAATACGGTATGTAACGTATGGAGAAATACAATCGGTTCACTTTTTCCTGAGTTCCGTATTCCTTACCTCGCTCTTATACTACACTACGTGGAATTGTGAATAAAGGAGAACTGAGGGGAACTTCCAGGGGGTAGTTCATATGATGCTCCTGCATGGGCAATACCGATTGATAAAGGTGGATATACTGTTCATCCTGTTCCTGCTCCATTTTCAACTATTCTTCTGGTTAATAAGAGGGTTAATGATGGTGGTAATAATCAAAATCTTATATTATTTATTGGGAAATGCTATATCGGAGCCTAATATTATGGACTAATCATTTCCAAATCCACCAATTATAATTGGTATTACTATAAAAAAATTATGACAAATGCATGTGCAGTAACAGTAACATTATAAGTTTGATCATCACCAATAAGATATCCTGGTTGTCCTAATTCTGTTCGAATTAAGATACTTAAAGATATGCCCGTGAGTGTGTAGTGCGCTGTGTGCGGGGGCGCGGCGCGGCAGGTGCCGCCCGACAGCGTGTTCTGTTGTGGCGAAGCCCCGCCCGGCGGCCGCTCCTTAAGACGTTCGCGGGGTTGTGGGGGGGCGTCCGGGCCGGCCCCGGGTTTCGCGCGGGCCGCTGTGGTCACTGGGGCGGGGACCTGGAGGCGGGCGGAGGGCGTGTGGCGGGAGGAGGGGGAGTGGCGACGGAGTGGGGAAGCGTGGAGCGGTTAGGATGGGATGGGATAGGCCGGGCGGGGCAAAATGGAGGTGGAACATGATGGTGCGGTGCGAAGCGGACGAGGTACGGACGGTGCGGCGGAACGGCTAGTCGGGACGGCTGGTCCGGATGGTTGGTCAGGATGGCTGGTCCGGATAGTTGGTCGGAACGGCTCATCGGGGTAGTTGGTCGGGACGGCTAATGAGGGTGGTTGGTCGGGATGGTCGGAATGGCTGAACGGGACGACTGAACGTCCCAGTCGTCCCGTCCGACCGGTTTTGCATTTCTGGATAGCCGTCCGATATCCGACTTCGTGTTAACGTCGTGTAAATGACGCTGGCATCTCGAGGTGCCCCACGAGATCGCGGGATGTCCTTTATGTGGGACAGGAGGGGATGGAACGTGGCTGAGTGTAGTCGGACGGAGCAGCATTTGGCGGGTTGCGTATTGACGGAACGAAGTGTGGTTGGAAAAGGTGGGGTGCAATTCGACAGGGCTGCATTGATGTAAGGTAGGACGTTTATATTGGGCTGTTGAGATCATTATGTCAACGAATCATCCATTTATTCTGAGTTTCGTGTTGTGGATACTTACAATTTTCAGGAACGAATTTTCTTCTGCCTACACTGTCAAAACATGAAAAAATACTAAACATTGCTTTATGAACGGAGAACATTGTTGTAACATTTCTCCATAAAAATATGGTTCTTCTTTCTTCTGTCTTATTTATTACTGGCTTGTTCAAAATGAACGTTAAACAGCAACGCTGCAATATACATTTTATATATACTTGTTATCTTCTTTGTATTTGATCTTTATATTTATACCATTTATTCTGATAAAGTCGTGTTAGCCAAGAAACCTCATTTGAACTTGAATTGTTGAATTAATCTAAATTAGAATAGGGTTTGGTAAAATTACATTTGCAAAGCAATTTGCAGGCTGAATAACGCTTAATTATTCTTTCAAAAGAAGGGAGAGTTTGTGTTTGTTCGCCTTAGAAAATCCACGGTTTTCCCGGGGTAAATCTCCAAATTTCAGATGCCCCTGTGAGGTAATAATGCCCAATCGATGACTTACTTTTGAAACACGAGCCTGATCCTTTTGCAGTTCCCCACGTACGGACGCCTTGCTTCCGTTTGAAAGCGTTTCCGGTATGGAATATGTTTCTTACATCGTTAACACAGTCATCAAAATTTATATCGACATCCGTTCTCGTGCTTAGTCTGTTGACGCAGGCATTTCGAGCTAGCTCACGAGATCGCGGGGAGTCCTGTATACTGGAGTGTGAGAACAATGCCTCCGCATATTGTGTGCATGTGGAGGAATGGGCGACGACGTTCACCGCAAGTAGTGGTAGTAGTTTCCGCTGCCGCCGCCACCCTGGACTTCAGATAGTGCGCTTACGGAGAAACACCGTCTAAAAATGTAGTTTTTCCTCAACGTCGTCTAAAATTATTTCTCCATATAAATATTTTTAGATGCTTATTAGTCATGTGGAGATTCTTTCAATCTGCCATGCATGTGTGGGTGTGACACACACAAACAAACTTATAAGCACTAAACTACCTCACATTTGGGTGCTTAGTTGGGATTTTAGAGCTTGTCCGGGCAGGGGCGGAGACACCTGGACAGGGAAACGCTCGCGAGTCGACTTGCGCATATCTCAGCGCCGATCTCACGTTCTAGCGGGGAGAAACACTGCCAAATCGTGGATCTACACTTACGGGAATAACAACCATAGAAGTTAACGAGTTCGGAGACATGAAATAATTAATCTGTGGTTTGTTACCTCCCTTCTCAAAGGAAGCTACACTATTCACTCCCAACTACTCTCTCTCTCTCTCTCTCTCTCTCTCTTTCTCTCTCTCTTTTCTCTCTCTCTCTTCTCTCTCTCTCTCTCTAAGTTTCACAACTTTCCCTCACCCGCAGTCATAATCACACCCATACCTATGCCCATAGCCATACAGTCAAATACACAACATACTTGCATATTTCTGTATGCGATGTGACCGTTGTCGTTAACCGTTGGAAATAGCTGTCATTATTTCAGTCATAATCTTCGTTGCGCCACTTCCGCAGTTCGAGCGACTGTGTGATAGGAGGCAGGTCTGTCGCCAAAATGCCACGTATTGGAGAGAGGTATTACGAGGGCAATGAAGCGTTGAATTTTGCTCAGAGGGGGCTTCGTCTTTAGGCTTGAGATTATTTCACATTAAAGCAAATCTGCAACATGGGCCAACCAGCTTTACTTCCCTTCTGAACAAAGGCGTTCGAAGAAATTTCTTCCCCGTAAAATCCACTTCTTTGATGGGGTTCGAGCCGGCGTTTAACATTCTGACGAAAATTGTTACACCATCGAAGCTACTTGCATTAATCCAAAAACTCTACTTACAGGGCAACTACCTAGATTATTCCAATATTATTGACTTAATTGCATTGCAGTTACTAGGGAGTTTGTGTGGGAGAATGTTTGATAATGTTGCTGTAAAAATGGGGATGAAAATGTACTTGTAACGGAATGTCTCTAGAAGACAGCCATTTACCAACAGTATTTCCAATTAAACATAGTGTATCGTAACTCTAAATATTCTATCTTATTTTTAGTGGCTTCAGTAAGTTAAATGCTTCAAAGCAGAAAATAAAGCTATCGACGAACAAGACAGTCAAGTTTTTATACATGGAGTGTCAATATGGATTACAGGTGAATGGAGTAGGAAAAAACATCCTCTGCGCATGCCCTAAAATTTTCATTGGCATCTGTGCCACCTCCATAACCATTGGCTTACGTTTAGGAATTTCCCTTCCGTGAAACAACGTGATGTTGCCACGTGTTCTGTGACAGACGGAACTTCGACCGACATTGGTAACCTCCTTCTTTGTAATTACTTTCTCGTATACGTACGTATACAATATAATATAATGCTGCGCGAAATAACTATGGATTTTCGGTGGAAAAAATTAATTTCTGGGCTCTTATCACGAAAAAGTAGATAAATTCAGTTACTAAATTACGGGGGAAATCCTGTAACACGTAGTGTAGCCAAAGTCCTTGTTTCGTTGGTCCTTGATACCGAAAAATCAATTTACGGCAAAACATCCGTCCATCCGTCCGGGTGTATGTTAGCAACACTAGCGCCCAAATGACGCGTACGATTTTGTCCAAATTGAATTAAACCCTGTCGATCTGGCCTGAGTCAAAGCTTTGCGATTTTGAAAAACATTGATTAATTTTTGGGGTACTTCACACGAAGCACGAGGAACATTTTCAAAATTTTCTCAAAAAACGGCTCCAAATGTTTTCTTTAAATTTGTTGTAAGAATAGAGCGAAATACACTTACAAAGGTGGTGGAAGACCGATTTTCACTGTTAACTCTGACTTTTCGAAAATAGCAAAAGTTTGAGTTTTTTTCGGCGTCTTCCTACAACTACGAAATTCAAGATAGATTTTTCTTTCAAATAAAATTTGTTCTCCACACTTCTTTCAATAAGGTTATCTACGTTTTTTGAAATTTCTAGTAGTTTTCGCGCAATATTACCTGAAATATATGCAATTTTGAAAAATGACAAAAACAAGATTTTCTCGAAGACGGCACAAATTTTTTTTCTTTAAACTTTTTGTAGCGATAGTGCTATATGTTCACCATGAGATGACATAAACTCCTTATTGCTCTATTTTGTTTAAAAAAATACAAAAATGTAATTTTTTGAGCAGCTAAGGTTGTCAATATTTACATTAGCGGCAATTTCTTCACGTTATTGCATTTACGAATTCATGTCCTTTAAATAATGGTATATAGTTTCTCGAAAACTCAAAAGTTTTCTGTGAAAATGAACTCAAAATTCCACATTTTTACAAACGCTCAAACGCCATTTTGTCAAAAAAAAACGGATCCAATTTTTTCTTCAAACTTTTCGTACGGATAGTGACATAAATTAAATTTTCTGTTATTTTGTTTTTCAAAAAATTCACAAATGTACTTTTTTTAAATATCTCTCTCGCCTTTAAGATGCTCATTTTCTGCGATTTGTATACATTATTAAATTTTTAAGTAGAAGTGCTTCAGGTGACTCCAAATGAAAGTTTTCAAAAACTCCAAATATTCCTGTGAAATAGTGCTTCAAGTTTCACATTTACAGTAACGCTTACATGCCATTTTCTTTCAAACGGCTTCAAATTTATCAATGAAAATTTCCATTTAGAACGAGGTCTTATTCTTCTTTAATATTATAAAAGTAATGTATCTATCAATAGAAAACCGAAAAATAGATAAAACGTCAAAAAATATATTAAGGGCGGCGATAGATGGCAGCGGACATGAGAATGGAGCAAGACCGTTAAGTTAACCCTTGCAAGGGAAACTAGAAAACTACACAAGAAAGTCCGTTTTATTATTATTATTATTATTATTATTATTATTATTATTATTATTATTATTATTATTATTATTATTAGATTCACTTGTGTTCCATTAAAACCATGGGACTCTTGCCCGGTTATGAGATGGGGGAGGGGAGGATCAGGGAGAATTAGTTCACGTTGTTTATATCGAAAGTGAATTATCGTTAAGCAGTCTGTGGTTATATCTGGTTCAAAATTTTAATTTAGGACAATTTCCACTCTTATAGCAGGAGAAACAGTGCTGACGATAGCTTGATTTGTGATTCATAACTCCTAGGCAGAGAGCCAGTACTTCCGGTTGCGATGAATTTATCAGTAGACTTTATCAATTACTCTTCAGAATGCGTGATGAGGTATGTTGCATTTAATATTACTTGATTCCTCAAAAAATATTACTTCGTATTGAATAAAAGAGATACCTGCACCGTATAACTTCTTCAATAAGTGTAAAAAATCTATGCTCGCGAAAGTTTTTTTCCAATAAGAGCCTTCACTAATTTCAACGTATTTTATTAAAAAATAGAATGATAAGGGCCAGTTTTATTCTTACCATCTTGAAGAACAGAGATTTTACTTTAATTTAAAGTATGTTTTGAGGGGACTTCACAGTGGTCGATCGAACGAACATAAGTTTGTGGTCCGCCGCGTCGGCGCCATCTAGTTGTAGTCTAACACACTCACTCTGACTCTCTCTTTCTCTCTCTTTCTTTCTCTCTCTCTTTCTCTCTCTTCCTTTCTCTCTCTTTCTTTCTCTCTTTCTCTCTCTCTCTTTCTCTTTCTCTCTTTCTCTCTCTCTCTCTCTCTCTCTCTCTCTCTCTCTCTCCTACAGGACCCAAACGCAGTGGACTGCTCTTATCCAATTGTATGTTCATTGACGGACATGGATGACTGATTTTACGACACACGATACTAATGTTAGAGAACCGTGGAAAACTCCTGACACCGCATTGTGATAGAAACGAAGGCCTAAGGCAGGGGTGTCCACTTTGCAAGGCCTCGAGGGCCACAACTAAAATCTTTAATATTTTCATTACTCGACGATCCACACCTGACTTCCCAGTAGTAAGACATTTCAGGATTTACCTGCGCTCTGAAACGTGTGCTTGATGTTGAGGAAAGGGAAGATGTTTATATCACCGTTACGATGATATTATTCTCGGCATCGTAATAAATCATGTGCTCCAAGCATGTAAGAATGTTTTATAAACGTTTGACCCTCAGGCTTCACAAGATTGTGACAGCCACCAACGGATGTACAGAAACGCGTTCTTTGGATGATCTCATAATTGCATGGTTTAATTTAACTAGAAAGTGAAGATGGCTCTTTAATATAGCAATTACTCATATTCTAATTAATCCATTTATTTATTATAGATGCGACAGGTTGCGTGATTGAAAACCGTATCTTGTCGATCAATGTTAAATCACATAATTGTAGACAAATACAATACAGCTAGGTCTGATTTTGCATCTTATTGAAGATAAATTGTATTAAGAGGCAGAAACCTAAAATAAGATAATTTCTCATATTCAAATCCATATTAATATATGCTGGCTTGTATGAAGTAGAAGCGTGCATTAAATACATGTAATAAAATAAGTTAAATTTTGACAAACCACATTGATATTAGAAAGAAAATTGGGATTGGCATTGACAATAAAATGGAAACTGAGGCATTATAGGGGGGCAAATTATCAAGCTGTTTTAGATGCTGTATGAATTACCTTGTAGGTGTAAATGAATTGTTTGAATAGGATTTCTCCCAATCTTCTGGAAATAAATAATCTTGATAAGAAGCTAATATTCTCAGCAATACCGTTATATTTGCGACTTCACCTCTGATGGTATCACACTCAAGTCTGACTTGCAGTAATTACTGTCATAATTTATCTGAGAAGCGCTGCACAGTAAATTGTTCTAACATTTTCAGTAACTGTAGGACGGTAGGTTTTGTCTTTTATTACGGGTTCTTAGAGACTAGCAACTAATTTTTTCTCAACAACTTCACCTGTCAAATTTTTTGTCATTTAAAACACTATTCTCTAGATAAAAGTGATATAGCTTTACACTTCGCGACAAAGTAGGACATAAACGTCCTGGCATCTATACTAGAGCCGCAGTAAAACTAAAGGAAATCAACCACAAGGTTATTATATACTGAAAATATTACAGGAATTTAAAAAGAAAGTATAAAGAAGTATTCATGAAGTCAGAAACACATCAAGAACTTAAAGTATAATGCGCAGAAGGAGCAGGCTCTAGTAAAGCAGATGATTGGCCAGGCCTCACCACCGCTCACCAATATACCCGTCCAAAATGTAGGTTTCTTCGGAGGGTCTGTAGTTCGGTTAGTTTTATATTTAGGACAAAAATTGTTCGAAATTGTATCGTCTTTAAATTTGGTTTGAATGCTTTTTTTGCAGGACTTTAGGTAAAAGGGCAATTGAGAAGAAACCGAAAAAGATCGAAAACCCTGTTCAAGTACTGGGAGATCGGAAACTTGGGGATATTACTTACAGCTTAGGTACCAAAAGACAATGTTTGGGACCTTTCAGGTAACTACCTATTTTAGTATATGTCAAATGGTCTTTTGGGGAAAAATTAGACAGGAAAAACAAGAATCATATAAGTACGTGTCTAATAAATGGCGGAATGTAAACCAGGTAATCAATGGAACCAATGATGCGGGAAGAGGCTTAAAAAATCTTTTTTTGATACACTGATTGTAATCAAAATTTGAAACATTTTAAGAAAGTGACAGGAACTGGGAATATTAAAGTAAAGAATATTCATTTTATATTAATATATTTTAAAATCATAAAATATAACAAATTTGTACTGAATTAAATACAATAATACTACCAGGTACAAATATCATATTTGTTTTAGATCCACTATTAATACAAAAATAAATTATGTAAATCTTTTACCACAAAAAAAAAAAAAAAAAAAAAAATTTAAAAATAAATAAGTGATAATGATGCATGATAAAATAAATTAATAAAATATAAGTACACTTATCTGTTATTGACAGATGAGATGTAACGATTAAGAAAGGCAACAATATTTTTTTAAATTACAATATACAAAAATCAAGGCATTTTAATCACAGAAATATTTATAAATAATGATATCTTTATATTTCAGTACAATCTCTTAAGAATACTTAATACTTTCCGGGAATATAAAATTCCTAAATGAATAGAAAAATATAATTATGCCATATTTGTGACATACATTCTCACAAGCTTATAAAATAAGTGTCAACCCTGATAGAGCAGTAAAAGGGGTGGTAACTACTGGAATGCCCCACATTGTTGTAATAAATAAGTACTGATCACATCTACTTGCTTAGTGAAAGCCTTATCCTTTTTATCCCCTCGCTTTGCGCTGGAAAGTAAATGAGACATTGGGCGAAGGGTATATTTTGGACGTCACAATCATTAATTTAAAATGAATACTCGACGTTTGGACACATTCACCAGTAATGTCTATTCATATTTTCTCTCCGCGACTTCATATGACAATAAATAATAAATAATTAAAATAAATAGGGTGATGATAAAATAGTCATCCGCTCGTACAACGAACGTACTAAAATTATTTGAATCAAATTCTCCATTGGAATTTAAGTACAAACAATCATTATTACTCTTATTATAAATTATTACTGTCGATTCTAATAACATATTCTAATACTCTCGCAAATGCATTTGGCGTCTTGTTTTGAAGAAGCAAAAAACGAAGGCAACATTATGCGCGTTTGAACAAAACATTCAATGTGAAGTGTTTTATGGTAAGAAAAAACTTGAAGAAAACTATTTATAAGCAGAATGAAATTAAAAATGTTAACGGAGCAAAAGAGTGCGGCGGCAACCAACCCCGATAGGATTGTGGGTTCAATTTCCGTGTGAAAATTGGAAGTTTTCACCTTGTGATTGTGAAATGGAAGGCACAGACAAAACATCTCGAATCCCATATAATCATCTAAATCATCATTTATCATTCAATTATTACGTAGAAATGACGATAGTTTTGTGTTTTTAGTCGCCTACAGGCAGTTTATTAATTTATCGCTAATTGGTGTTGTAAACTATCAAGGAATCAATTATGTGCGATAAGTTGACGATTTCAAATGAGACGTCTAAGAGAAAATATAAATAACGTTTCCAAAGCATAAATTCAGTAATGCTACCAATGGTATGCGGAATCGAAGAATATATATTACCACTATGTTCACAGCCGGTATCTTTTCAGTCGAATCTAATGTAATAATAGTATAGTTTGACATGGGAGTAATGAATTTTTCGATACTGTCTAGTAGGAGTCGAACTTTTAGTGTTAACGTTAACCGCAAAGGCAATTCAGTACGTACCAGCGTACAAAACCGCCGAAGAAAAAAATACCTCCCATTTCCACCAGTATTAGATTCAACGGAAAGGAAAACGGCTGTGCAATGCGAACCATTACAACAAATCGGTTCATTGAAACGGACAGCCCGGCCCATGCGGATACCTGCTGAGCGCGTGGATTCCGCCGTCACTGCTGCATCCGCACTGTTCGTGCAGCGGGGGCCCTCGCGCGTGCCGGGCACGTGCGGTGGCGTGCGTGGGCGGCCGGGGAACCCTTCTTCTCGCCACGGCCTTCGCCGCCGTGTCCGGGAAGCGCCACGCCTTCGCCCCGGGCCTCGGCGCGGCGCGGCCGGCGCGCTCGCGTCAGCCCGGTTCCAGGCAGCAGGACGGGGACGCGCGCACTTCCTCGCTTCTAATTAGTCTTGTGGAGTTGTTACTGGATTCGCCAAAGCGATGCGATCTCAACTGACTAGCTTCCCACACTTTTTGGTCATGGTTCGCCTACAATACGCACTAATTGCGCACTAAAATAGTCACTAGTAAATAAATAAATTAAATAAATAAATTAATAAAAAAATATATCTATCTAGATGAATGGGAAAAGCAGGCTAGTATGGGGGCGGGGCGAGAGGGCTGGAGAGGCGGGCGAGTCCGGCGCGCCGGGCGCTCCCGCCCGCAGCCATTCTCAGACCTCCTTGAAGAGGATGCTCTTGGGGAGGGCGCGGTTGTCGCTGAGGCACACGCTGTCGCCGGGCGTCGACGCGTCCAGCGGCGACAGGTGCAGCGAGCAGCTCTCGGCGGCGTCGTCCGCGCACCGCTCCGTCAGGAACTTCCCGCGCTCTGCGAACACAAGCCACGCCGCGCGTCAGAACAACTCCTGCTACCGAATTCATAGCTAGGAATTGAAATAAAGGGTGTGGTGTGTTTGTGGTGTGTGTGTGTGTTTAAATGTTGGACATTTTAAGATTTTCGTCGCCATGATGTTGATATATATAAGTTGGTGGTATGGATTTTCAGCATGAATGGAATGTTGGGATCTATTGTGTGAGAGAGAGAGGAGTGTAACCCAGAGCGAATTCATAGCTAGGATTGAAATAAAGGTAATTTAGGGAGTTGAGGGAGATTAAAAAATCAGAGATGTCAAGTTGCAGGGAAAAGAGAGGAGTAAAAGGGGGGGGAGAAAAAAGGAAAGGGGAAAAGAGGAGTAGGAAAAAGAGGGATAAATAGGCAAAAGAGGGGAAGAGGAAAAAAGAGGGAAGGAGGAGAAAAAGAGGGAGGAAGAGGGAAAAGATGGAAGGGGAGAAATTGAGGAGAGGGAGAGTAAGTAGGAAAGGTAGATGGATAGATGGGGACAAGATGGGAAAGGTCGAAAGACTAGGAGATGAGGTTTGAGATAGAGGTAATGAGCGAGGGAAAAAGATCAGAATGACATATATAGTGAATTATGTATTATTGCTTCTGTGTATATTGTCCGTACACAATATGTATGTGTGTATTGATTTATCTTTTGTTTAACCGATTACTCACCAGTCATCGACTCGAACGCCACCGTGTCGGCGCAGGTTGTCGTCTTTTTTCGGAATAAAACATGTCGGGCCTCGTCCTTATTCATCTTGGAATCGGGCTGCGGGTAGAAGACAAACAACATGAATATTCCATCGCCATTTTCCATTTGTATTGCAGAGCGCGTTTGCGGCGTCGCGGTGATCCGAAAATGACCGGAAGCGGGCGGAGCTACTCACCAGGACGTCGCTGCGCGCCCCGTTCTCGTCGACGGCCAGGTAAGCCTTGCTGTCGCGGCTGCGCACCGCCCATAGGTTTTCTTGCTGCATGTCCATGAAGCGCACCACGGTCAGGTTGACTGCGCACACGAGGAGAGGCATGTTAGACTCGCAGACACAGAACGCAGTGGTGTATTTAAAGTGACAAAGAAGAGATGTATTGTTTTAATTAAAATATTATATTTTAAGTTCCATGCTATGTTTTTATCAGTTGGAAAGTAAAGGGATTTGCGCGTTGTAAGAGTTATTGGATAGATCGGAGGAATATTAAATTATCATGGTTTAATAGTTTAAAAGTAACGTAAAGAAGAAAGTTTTATATTCCTAATATTGTATTGCTAGTATTCTTATGAGGCACTGGTAAAGAATTGCTACTAATATTGACATTTACCTCTTAAAAAAGTTGATATTATGTACAAGAACAGCTTCGTAATATTTTTATCAAATTTAATGAGAAATGTTAAAATATTTAGTCTTTTAAGTCACAACTCTAGAAAGTATTCTACAGAAGGAAGAGATGATATCCGAAAAGGGGGACATGCCCAAATGAAAGCAAAATGGTATGCTGAACACGTGAGCGAGTGTTGGGAAAGCTGTCATTTCCACATTGTTTTGCTTCTGAGATGGTGTGTATTTCTGTCGTCAACGTCCGAGGATGCAATATTAGGCAACGCGAGTGGCATCTAGCGGCGTCACCGTGAAATTCGATTTTCCTAACGGGGGAGGAAGTCGAATGTGGTTGGTCGTAGAGTTACATCCCTGTGACGGGATTGGCTGGAGAACAGCACTTCGGAGGCGCCATAAACGAATACACGGAAGCGTCGTACGCGTGCATAACATGATGAATGTGAGGTTTTTGGTGACATCAGATGCTTGGACGTTCTGATGACGTCTAACTTTGATTGCGGGGTACACCCCGTATACCACATCCAAGAGTTATAAACATTTTGTTTTAGTTGTCATATTTTGTAAATAATGCCAGCAATGAAATTTTATTTTCATTTGATTTACACGAATTCCCATTCACTTTTATTTCGAGATTTGTTCCTTTTAATTTGATTAAATGTATTTCTGAAAATGATAACTATTGAAAAAGCATAAAAAAGCTTCGTATTGCTCAAGAGGACACTGTACGACGAAAACTTTATGACGCTTTACAATTGAGAGTGTTGTTTAATTGAACAATAAAAAGGAAATCACAGCTTAATTCTTGAATTGCACATTTTACTTCACAAATAAGATCGATTGCAGTGTGTTCCTGTGTGGACGAAGTAGTGAAATTAGGATCTCGTGAACATATCGATTGTGACGGAAAAGCGAGACGTGGTAACTTAGTTTCATCCTGAGAATCCAGATGAAGGGTGAAGACTACTTTAAAAGCAACTACAGTGGAGTTACTCTAAGTAGGGACCACTTTGACATGAACGTCATGCAGGGCGATGCTATTGCAAGAGATTGTGATGAAGCCATTTCCAAATGAGTTAACTGTAAACGAAAGCACTGACAAAATGAGTGCGTGGACAAAACCTACAGTAATGTTGAAGTCGTAGGCTTCTGCGGCCAGAGTCATGTTCATGTAAATGATCTTGGCTGTCCAGGTGACGCCGCGTCGAAGACTGTAGTGCCGACGCTTTCGACCATCTTGTCATGGTCTTCCTCACAAACAGCCTAAGGAAGACACGACAAGATGTCACGTCGGCAACAACACTGCACGCGGCGTCACCTGACAGCAAGATCATCTACATAATGTTGGCCTCGGCGTGCGTGGTCCTGGCGGTGACCGGCGCGGCGCCGTCCCGCAGCTTTCCAACAGCACAAAGCAGTCCCTTCTTATAGTAATATTATAGAACTGCACATTTGAATTTCCCGCGTTTGTCACTCGTAGCACATACACACCGCGCGCTCTCTCGCGGGTACTCACAGTGCTTGGCCTCGGCGTGCGTGGTCCTGGCGGTGACCGGCGCGGCGCCGTCCCGCAGCTTCACGTAGAACTCCGGAGTTGACGTTCTGCAGGCGCGCGTCCACGATGCCCACCTCGGAAGCGCCTTGGGCAGCGGCGCGGCCAGCGCGGGCCCCGGGCCGCGGGCGACTAGCGACGCCAAGGCGGCGGCGGCGGCTACAAGGACGGCGACGGAGCGCATGGCGGCGGTGGGGGGCGGCGAGTGGGATTGGCGAGAGCGGAAGCGGGCGGGCCGCACGGCGTCTTGGAGCACGGGGATTGTGCGACCGATGGCCACTCGGCTGCGAGTGCTGGATGCCTCCACTGCACTGATACTACTGATGTTCCGATGAAGTCAGGCGCCGGCTTTATATGCATGGCGGCGGCGGGGGGCGGTGGAGGCGGGCGTCCGCGACGGCGACGGGGGAGGAGGAGGAGGAGGAGGGAGAATCGGTGGTTGTGATACGCCCTCCGGTCCCTCCCGGCGCCGGCGCCGGCGATAACAGGCCGACGCATGTGGGAGAACACTCGTCCACCTGGGCAAGGCAAAACATTGTCGTCGATACTGTTGCTCGGGGGCTTCCCCCCGAGGGGCGTTGCGAGCGGGATGGGATGCGACAGGGAAGCTGTTGACGAGCCGGCGAGTGTTGCGGGTAATTTGCGCGCTTTTTACCGCCTTCAGCTGCTGCTAATTGAAGTGCTCGGGATAATAACGGCAGATCCCAACCGTTTCTCGCATTTTCGGTTACAAGTTTGACGGTAAATTCCTACCTAACATATACTGAAATATCAAATGAATTGGAATATGGCAGAACTCTCAAATTCCACCTTCAAAAATTTGTCGTAGTGAAAGTGAACGTGAACGATAACAGAAAAAGTTATTTTTCTCGAAACGGAATTCGGTTGAGATCTGCCATTAGTATTCTGAGCGCTTCAATTTTCATACACCCATCATTTGTTTTTCTTTGCCGCGCACACTCAAGGATGGATCTGTTTTAAATTTGTTTTCAGGTTCTCGTTTACTTAGAATAGAGATAGAATTGTAATGCTTCAGGAAAAGTGCCGACTTTGTTACAGAAAAACACCATTTGTGTGTCTCTGATGCGAAAAAATTAGACTTTTCTCCTTCCGTTTCGTAGAGTATTTCTTTCTCCTATATGAAGTCAAAATGTTGGGGATTCTTACTACCGAAACCTTAAAACCAAAGTTTTTTTATATGCCTGTAAACAACTCCAGCAAACCCACACATGATTACCTTCAAAACTTAAATACTATTTTGGTTTTCTTTTTGAGTAGGCATGCTTTGATTAATTGAATTTATTTTCATTTCTCAATTATGAAAACTGCAAAATTTCCAACTTGTTTGGATACGTTGGAAGCGTTAGTATACTGACTTAAAATGTTGTTGTGATGTGACTGAAAATGCAATTGAGAGTGTAGTATTTGCGCTCAAGTTCTACTTCCATCCCGGGTGAATATTTTGCAAGTGTAACTAGAATGCGCATCCCCTGCTTTTTAGTGTGTGTAGCGTGTTGAATTCACCATAGAACATGTTACAATAGAGTGATCAAGGGAAATTCTTCTTTTTCTTCTTCTTCTTCTTCTTCTTCTTCTTCTTCTGTTGTTAATAGTATTATATTATTATTGATAAAAGTTAGTAATAACAATAATAATGTGATATGGATAATGTCCATGTCAAAGCCCAAAGAGACGTGCAATAATCCTTTTAATTCCACTTCTCTTTGTTTATATCTTGCGGCTAATGTCCATATTTTGTTAGTTCGTGTGTTAGTCGCTTAATTGACAGGTTATTAAAAATGGATGGATATTTAGGGAAGTAGAAACACCTTCCGAAGCATACCCCGAACTTGAACTGGGTGAATTGCACTTTAGCATAAACGATGTGGGTAGGACCAGATATTGCATGATAAACAGACTGAAATAATGCGATCAGCAGGAATAGTGGGGATTAGAAAGACGTAATGTAGGGTACTGAGAGAAAAGATGTGTAGTTGTACTATGTCAGTCACACATTTCAATTTACATAATACTACTACGTAACCTAACGTCAAGTAACTACCTCGGTTGACATTTCGCATTTCCGACTAGGGCCTGCGAGTTGTCGACCTTCTGGATTTACATAAAGTAACATGACGTGAAATTTAACGCAACCATTGATGCTAATTATTTTGTTCGAATATAGTCTTCGTTAATGCATACATTTTTAATAATTAAATATCAAATTTTATTTTTTTCTCTTTAATGGGACTATCTTTTAAACAAGTTAAATATTTTAAAGAATCGTGAAAATTCTATAATATCTCTACTTTTGAGCTTTATGACTTACTTAAGGGAAGGTGTGTTTGTTCGTCGTATGAAAAACGATTGTAACAGAAACTATACCGAACCCTACGAAGAGGAAAATTAATTAAATTTGGTTGAAGGAGCACAAAGAGGAAGGTGATTAACACCCGGATTTAGAAATAGGAAAATCAAGAAAGGGAAGTACATACATTGTGCTAATAACTTTTAAAAGGTGAAAGAATAGAGTAAGACATAAGCACCGGCGGTGACGTCTTTTCCTTAGGATATTTTCCTTCCGCTTTCCCGGCTGAGGTGTCTCAGTACAAACACCGGGGCCTTTTCAACGATCCTGTCTGGAAAGTCCTGGACTTCGGATCTCGACGGTGGCAAATTTTCGACCCTAGCTGTATTGTGAAGTCACATTCAACCGCTAACAGGAGAATCCAGCAGTTTTCCGTATTTTTTCGGCAGGACCCCTTCCTCATCCTTGCCCTTTGCCTTCCCTTCCCTACACACCCTTACATGCACTACACCATATTCCCAATCTTTTCCTTTCATCGACCCTTGTGAACGAATTGTTTGCTTCATCGATCCCTTTACGTTTCTCTATAATAAATAGCATCCATAATCGTCACGCAAACCGTATGCAATTTATTATCACACTTTTTGATTAATTAAATCTGAAATAGTTAATTAAGGTCTTGAATATATATATTTTTTTAAATCAATGGGGTCTTCATTACCCTGATCAGGTGCCGGTTCATATTCGACTGTTGACCCCCCTCTCCCATCTACCCTTAAGCATCATTGACCCCCTACAAAATTTCATCGACCCCCAGGGGTTCTGTTCACGTTGGGAACCCCTGCAATACACAACCAAATATGGCGGGAGACCATTCGAGAGTAGAGTTTGTCTAGGCTGAGACGGAGCGGTGCCCCCCTAGCAGATATATCGGAGGGGACAAGCCGATGTGTAGGTCGGCGAGAGATCTCTTGCTCTAGCGAAGGAGGAACGTCGGTATGGTAATGGCCTGTCAGAAATGTTCGTCAGATGACGATCCAGTTGCTTATGATAGATCGTGGTTGCCAGAACGCTAGTTCCGAGGGGGTTCTTTTAAAATTTATGCATCGCTCTGCAAAATTTGTTCTTCCGCCAGCCAGATGAGCCGAATGGCTGCTGTTAATATCTCTAAGGGCCAGTTCAGTGCGTACAGTTAGATTGATTGATTGATTGGTGAATCGGGGAAGTCAACTGCTACGGTCATTAATTCCGTAAGTGTAGTGCATGATTTTTTCTGGGCTGGGATCTTCTCTCGCTTGATGGTGAAATCCGGCGCCGACATAACTGTCGGCTAGTTGGTTATTCCCTCAACCAGCTATCTCTCACCAGCGGGTCACCACCCCAACCCGCACAGGCTCTAAGCTTCCGACCGGTCTCCCGGCATGTGTGGTAGTGTAGTGCATGTAAGTGTAAGTACGTGTACAGGATGAGGTTGGGCAAGAAAGCGGAAGAAAAGATCGCGCGCGATCCGTGGCCTGTTTGTTAGGGTACTGCTCCGGCATTCGCCTGGTATTGATTGAAGAAACCACGGAAAACTACCTATCAGAGCAGCCGGTCGCTAGAATTCTCTTCCTGACAGCGACTGAGTTCGACCTAACTATCTAGCAGGTGTCGAAAATCCTTCCGCCGTCGGGACTCTAGCACAGCTATGTGTACGTCACATCAGTTGATGCCCTCAGTTACCTCTCCCAGTGCCTACGGCAAGATATTAGGGATAATTTTCACGAGTGATATATTTGTTCCGATAACTTCACTATTGAAATGGTTGATTCGAAAGTTTTATCTCTATTTCCTGCAAAAAAAGCCTAATACTCCCTTTTATAAACGGTAATTCTACACAACTGAATAATCCTACCACTATTTGTTATCATGGTAGCAATTTTCTATTTAGGCACTATACTCTAGATGAGAACGTGCAAATACCTTAAGGTACCCCTTAGTCACATTCAGTGTGATTTACAAGTTCAAACAAAACAATTTTGTGAATACCCACCAAACATGCCAATATCTAATAAAGAACACGTTTTATTTCCTTGAGTGCTCGTGTTTAAAATAAATTGTCTTATTTATAGAAACTTTTATTCGAGCAGCATCGAGTTATTCCCTGCGTTTGATAAATCTAACCACACTGTCATGTTGTCCATCCCACAAATTTCTTATTTTTCCGTCGGAAGCCGAACTAATCTAGTTTTATTTACGCCCGAACTCTTTCCCTCATCTTTTCCCGGCTGGGAAGCGCCGGCCGCGCGTACAACTGACAGCTTCCCCCACTCCACGGCGATAACGTCGCCCGGCTCACATCCTCTCCACGTACGGTTTGCGGCGCGGGAAAACACGAGGTCGCATGCGCGCATGAGAGACAATTTTGATTGGTGTATTGTCTTTTTTATTTCTTTTTTTAGATGGATGTATTTAGAAAGTGAATATACTAAATAATAACCTCATTGTGTATCTTTTTTTTTTTTCGCATCTTCCATTTTTCTTGAGAACCCATCGAGAACGAAAACTGTGGAGTAAATTTCTTATGCGCAATAGTAATAATAATAATAAAAAAAATAATAATAATAATAATAATAATAATGAATGTTGGTAAATGTACTAACGTAAAACATAAGTATAAATAAATCTTCACTGTTGTTACGTACAAAATTCTCTTGGGCAAAAGAACCCCGACATACTTATTTTGTATTCGTAAGAAAATTCTTATTGTTCTTGGTTGTTGTTGTTGTTATTATTATTGTTGTTGTTGTAATTATTCGTAACCGATTCTTTCCCCATTCAGATTCCTGTCATATAAAAGTTAATAAATATTTGTATGGATTTTCTTATGAATATTATTATTATTTAAGAAAAAAAATATGGAGAACAAATGGAAGCGGAAATATGGTATTGCAGACGATTAGCTTCACGCAGTATATATGTTCACAATACAGAGTCAAATAAATAGTAGAAACACAAAATTCATGCCATGTCACTCTTTATCAGAGAGATAAGTCGACTCAACCATATTGTTAAACCGAGAGCGGTAGCTCAGTGCATCAACTGATGTCACTGCAGACCTCTGACCGGGAGGTCCTAGGTTCGAGTCCTGACCGCGGCAGGATTTTCGACACTAGCTTTTCAGCTAGGTCGAATTCAGTCGCTGTCTGGAGGAGAATTGTAGCGGCCGGCTGCTCAGATCGGTAGTTTTCCGTGGTTTCTCCGACCAACACCAGGCGAATGCCGGAGCAGTACCTTACCAAACGGGCCACGGACCGCGCGCGACCTGTACTTCCCATTCCTTGTCCTATCCTCTCTCATTACAAACACACTTACACTAACATGCACTACACTATCACATATTCTGGAAGACCGATCGGGAGTTTAGAGCTTGTCCCGGCTGGGGCGGTGCCCCGCTGATACGAGAGTCCTGGTTGGGGAAACCCCACTAGCCGACGGAAGGTCGGCGCCGGATCTCGCTGTCCAGGGGAAGATCACCGCCATCTCCCGAGTAAAAACATGCACTACACTAACGGGACTAATGATCAGAGCTGTTGACGCGCCCGGAAGCATGAATCAATCAAAACAATCAATCAATCAATCAACCATATTGTTAACAGATTCCAGATTGACTAAGTTTCTGTAATTTCAAGTCTTAAGTAAACTTCTCTTCAAGAGGGACAAAAGCGATAAGCGACAAATTTATTGCAGGTAAAATAACCTTACATTGAAATTATCGCAGCTTTTATTGATAGCATTCCAGGTCTACTACCATTGTTCTTGCATTTCAAATTAACTGGTTACCCGGAAAATGTGTTAAAATTACGTAATGTAAATGTGCACGTACGCCACCGGACATAGAATAGAATATCGTTCATAATAACGATAAGATAATGTTGCTTTTAGATAATGATTTAATATTTTTTATTTGGTGGTTATTTTCTAAATAATAATGTAATGTTAAAAGTGTAGATATACTTTTCTGTTTTTGGAAAAAATGTTTTGCTTAAAGAAAATAGATAAACTTTAAAGTTACAACATTAAAAGGGAAACTTTGATAAAGAATATGGTTGCTGTTTGCAATCAGTGACGATTTTTGGAAATCTAATTAAGCCTAAAATTAAAAAAAAATAAATTAAGCATATAGACTATATTAATATTCAAACACATCGTTTTCTCGAAGAATCTGTGTCCAGCATTTGTTTTGAAATCAATAGCACTAACTTTTAATAGCAACTATTTAAAAAATTGTCTAATTACCTCTTTATTGCTTTTTTTGCCTGTTTTCCATTTTTTGTGCCTAACATCTCAACTGAAACATGACTGTAACGAAACTAATAATAGTTTATGAAATTAGATTATACTGTTAAGTTCTATTGCATGAGTGCATGTTTTGAAAACGAGCGACATTAAGAGCGAGTTTTCGAAGTTGTGCAAAATAAGCAACATTATAAACGAGTTGCATACGCTTTTTGTGTAACAACATTATAAATATATGAAAGAATCAAACTTAATTTTGCGAAAGAATTCTCTTGTGACGTGTCGGATATTTGACATCTGTACGTGAAAACGATGGTCAGCTGATCCGTGTACCTCGACCTCCCCTGATTTTCGCCGCGATTGGCTGAATGGGTGATGACGCAATCATTCGTGCCGTAAAATCTAATACGTCATCATTTGTGCCGTAAAATGTCCTTTTATGAACGATTTCTTGCAACAGAAACGGTCGTTTATAAGGTTGCAATAAAAAAACATACGTGCAATAACAGTTAGCTCAGTAATGGTCATTATAAAATACTGTTATTTTCTTCAGCTACTGAACCGAAATTGACCATTCAGGTGACGCTCTGAGTCGGGATGTGATCCCAAGTATAAAGTAAACGTGAGTGGTAAGTTCAACAATCACATTTAAAAATCATTAGGTGCCCATTCCATCTTCAATCGGTGAAAATATTTCAGTTTCAGGTTTTCTCGATCGTTTTAGTGTTTAACAAAATTCATTTACCAATCAAGATATTAATAATACTGTGTACGAACGGTCTCACATAGATCAAACTTTTTTGTTGTTTTGTGGTTGTGTGATTCTTTTGTGATAATTTCTGAATTTTTGAAGAAAAACAAGAATAAAAAATGTATTCTACGACTATATCCTTAGTTTAAAAATATTGTTACGCCGTTCATTGAGAACTCATTTTTGTGACATTTACACGACGTATGACTAGGACTGTGAAGATGACGTAAATGATAACCGAATTCGCGAGATGAAACGACAAAGAAATGGGAAAATCCAATGGATCTCTCCCGACCACTTATTCACCAGAGATACTGAGAGTGGAGCAACTCCGCTGTAGTCAGACTGAAGAGACTGACCATTTATGGGATGAAGCAACTAGTGTTATTCCACGGAAGAATGATTTTTTTCTCTGGAATCTGTACAGGACTTCGGTCACCCCCATTGGGATATCGTGGCCGGATGCAATTCGCCGGATGCTGTAATGCACGCGCTTGTGGCCGTTGCCACGCGCTTGTGGCTGGCGGGAACAAGAAAATGTGAACGAGACCGGAGACTGAATGAATGTGTGTCTGGGACTCGCCCTATGTGAATGAGGACTTCCCCTATCGAAGTCTGAGGCGTCGAGAGCTGCTGTATATGACGTCCTGTCTTCGAGTCAAAGGCATCACGCTAGTGTTTATCAGGTCCGGCACCTAGCTCCGGTAAGCATTGCGCGAAGAAGGAAGTTATGGGGCAATTCTTCAGTGAATCAGTAAAAGTAGGTATTGTCATGCTGTCGTAATTTACAATGCACTTCCAACTTGTCGAAAGTAATTCGCCTAGATTATTTTCAGTACTGATTTATTTAATGGGTTAAATTCTGATCTGTAAATAAAATTGGAGAGTGTTCGATATCAAAGTAATTGGCATCTAAATGATAATCCAATAAATTGTTTTTACAATTTTAGTCTGTCTGATTGCCCGGGGTAATTTCAGGAATGACCAATCGATTTCGATGCGATTTCCCTGAAATGTAGTCTGTTTTGTCGGGCCTAATTAGGCTCCTTTTTTTCAAATTATTACTTTTTCTTATTAAAGAAGATAGGTTATTTGTTTTTAATACAAATCTACTGTTTTTAATACAAAGAAGATAGGTTATTTGTTTTTAATACAATACTCCAAACTTTGTGAAATTTGATATAAGTGACCTTCAAAACAAGGGGCCATGTCTGCATGAGATTCTTAAAAATTACCCTATCCCTCAATCCTTCCCTTTTCAGCAGAAATTAACTAGGTACTATTTGCGTTTTTTTTTCAAATATCTCTAAAACATTTAGTAAATTCATCAAAGTAAATTCAACATTTCTGCCAGCTCATTGAATAACCTAATAAATGAATTTTGACTTATTCCAATAGCGCAATGAGATACAGAATAATTGAATAATTGTTATAACTATTTCTGGAAGTTTTCCGAGGGCATGCAGGAATTCATGTGTTTACAGCTACCCATGAAAACGATTATTGCAGCAAATATGGTAGGGCAGTGAGGGACAGGCGGGCTGAGTGAGTCTGAATAAAGGTGGGCGGGGCAGGGTGAGGAGGGCGAGGGTTGATCGGGGTGAAGATATGAGGTAGGGCAGGCCACGGTGAATCATGGCGAGGTAGGGAAGAGTGTGGGTGGCGATGCACCTTAATAGAATTATATTGAATTATTGTGAATGTTTGATGGCTCTTGTTGACAGGAAATTTAATTGCATCGTACAATGAATGCACACTCTAGCAACCTCAATCTTTGGTGGGAATTACATTTCAGTATTTTTAATTGCTCGAACAATGCAAAGGATACAAAGATTTTACTCAGAATCTTTGTTAGAGTAGTTATAATTTTAAAAAATTAACAGAGGTCCTTTAGTATTATTTTACAATAGTAATTTAAAATACGTTTATATTAGTTTATTTTAAATAATGTATTTATTGAATTTTATGAATATTTCAACTAATTTCCACAGCATTATTCTTAAATGATACAAAATGATAAACTACAATTTGATATGTAAGCGAGCAGCAATGAAATCGTCTTAGACTATCGCTAAATCCCCGCTTGGGTTTCGTCTTATATCTGGGATCTCGAGTCGGTTTTTAGACCAAGAAGGAAGGGTCGTATAGACACGTGGAATCATTCGAACGTCCGTCCAGCAAAGGACGGGAAATGAGACAGCACATGTTCCATCCTTCATTGCTGCTCAGGTATGGAAATCAATGAAGTCATGGAAACCACGTCAGTGATGCCGACCTGTAGGATACTTCCATTCCGGCTCTGGCCAGCTACGTATAATTTTTTAATTTTATATATTTTTATTTGCGATTTATTACATCCGAACAATAGGAAAATCTTTTAACAAAGTTTTACAATGGCATGTAAAGGAACTGGGCATTCACGGTCCTTCATGAATTCATTTCTTGTGGTAAAAAATATAAATAGCTACGTAACATAGTGTCGAAGGAATCGAACCTAGCCCCCCCCATCTGCATACTGTAGTTGTGGATGTGAAATGCTGTCTACCGCATCCGGAACCAATGAAGAATCTGTAGACGTTTCTGAGACAAAATAAAACTTGAGGACACTTGTGTCCCCAACGCCTTCGGAACCTGTCGCTGGCTGGTTGAATTCCGACTTTCTCCGTTGCGATACTCGGCCTTGCACCCTCGCGTTAGATGTGCTATATTTCGACTGTGTAACGGTCCTAAATACACAACAATAACATCGCAAGGTATGGAGGAAGTGATTTTCGTCATCTCACAGGGGAATAATGGAATTGTAAATATGTCTGAATTGTCTTATCGGAAAACCATGATAAAATTAAATTCAAATTTAGCTTTTTGATGTGCCGGATTATGAACAAAAAATTTTGTATTCATTACATATTATATTTTGCCTCTTAAATTACTTCAGTGTATTATTTCTTAAATTATTGATATCGTAGGCTTCCTTCTTAAATTATTGTATTCGTTTACAAAATAATATACTCGTGTTTCAAAGAATACCTATGTATTTTTAACAATATTAATGTGTACACTACAATATGAGAAGTATAGGGAAAGATAAGTAGGTAATGCTGCAGAAAAATAAGCCAAGAGTTCGATGGAAATACTGGGTTTGGGGACCCTGATACCCATGAATGTTTTCTCGAAAGGTGTCTTTGAACAACTTTTGCGTCCACAAAAAAAATCCGCGAATTAGAAACTGACATTTGAATTCTTTGGTGGGGGATACTTTACGAGAAGCTTCTTAAATAATTTTAAAAATTTGGCTTTATATTTTTTCTCTCATATATTTGTACTCGAATACAGCAAAATGCACTTGTGTTGTAATAGGAACGATTTTCAAAAAAAACTGTGAGATTTTAAAAATTGCGAAAGTTCAACTTTTTTAGAATCCGACCTTCGCCTTCAACTTTAAAGCTAGAGATTTCTTCCTGTTTGCAATCAATTCCTCAAAATTTAATCTTTAAATTATGACAGGCACAGTTACTGCAAAATATAAATAGTTTTCACGTACTTTTGGGTTAAATTCGGACAGTTAAAAATACCTAAAGAAGATGTCAGCAAAAATTCGTTGTACTTTTTTCTTTAAAATAAGTTGTAAGTGGCGCCCAACGTACACGGCAATATAAGCGCGATATTGATTAAAATTTTAATGAAAAAATACACATGAGTAATACGTTTAGAACATCTCGTGCGTTCTAACTGTTGTCACTACAAAGGTATTTCATAGTTAAATATGAACAGTATAGTTTTAAAAAACTTGTAATGAAGGTTCTCGAAAACGGAAAAGTTTTCGAGTATAAGCGAGTTCAAAATGAAGTACTATATTAAACTAGTGGTGCTACAGAATGGCACAGGCTTTCTCGTACCAGTTAGTTTTCTAATCTGTTTCGTCGGGTTTTCGGTTTTGTTCCCATCTCTCCTTCCGGCTAGTACCTATCAGCGTCAAAAATAATTTGTCACAATTTATTAATTTATCGGTCCCTTAGTTGCAGAATACAACTTGTGGTGCTACAACAGAATATTTTTGCGCTTAATTTTTAACTCATGTAATTTTCGAAAATTTAGAGAGTTCAACGAAAATGAAACGTGGACCGTTTTTAAGTGTCCTTTCGAGGAAAAAATTGAAAGAAAATTGTGGAGCGGGTTTTAAGAACGAAAATGTAAGTTCGTCTTTACTTCAAGCAGTTTGGAGCAGGGAAAGCAATAGGTAATAACATATTCTAACTACAAACATTCAAAAATACTGAACGCAAAATATAGCTTCATCATTCACTGTGAAATTTCAATTACTGTACTCAACTAATTACGTACTTATATCGGTTTAACTTTAGGCAATTTAAATTGATATATGTTACACAGGAGTAATAAGTACAACTTTCGCAACCACAAACAGCATGCGATTTCAGTAATAAAATGATTCCAACATGCACATGAAAAACATCACTACGTAAGTAATACACTACGATGACGCAAATTAGAACACGAATATGTATTATGACACACACACACACACACACACACACACACACACACACACTTATACCTAATATTCTTTCAATATTCAACTGATAAATGGTTTTCGTGCTAATATTTCAAACTTGTCAAAACAAATACATGTTTGATAACAAATTGTTGTTAAACAATGTATTTGGTAACCAATTTTATCCCCAAACCACTGGGAAGCCCTGCCCTAGGCAAGCGAATGTAGAATAATCACATTTCCGGTAATATTTACAATAATTCGAGAAAATGCTATAAAACAAAATATTTAGAAAGTTTTCAATTGACACGATGCACATGACTTTTCATTTTTATAGATAATTTTTATTCTATGTGATTTAAAATCCCTACATTTTCAGCATATTTGATTTTGGGGCCCAAATATCTTGCCCTAATCAAGCTTTTGGAATACTGGAGAGAAAACCACATTCTCGTTACCAGGACCCACCAATGAATTTTTTCGGCCAAAAATTCGCCGTTTTCGCGCAGCATTACATAACTTTCTCTGTGCTACGTATATTATGCGTAAATACGTACGTTACGAAAAAGTAAAAATGATCGACGACGGTTTTCACAAAGGTTTATTTTTTCACGAATATTAAAATAAAAAAAAGTATATTTCAATCTTTTATTTTGAGGTCGTAATTTTTAGAAACTATTAGGGGTTTAAACATCAAGAACAAAAAAACGTGCGTTGTACTCGAACTCTACGAATAAAATATCCATATTACAACAATGAAGAATAAATCACCTAGTTAGCGGATATGTTCTTTAAATTTCGTTTACCAACACATTGCATATGCAGTAAGAAAATAGTTAGGAAAAAGTTTTTTAAAAGGCACGAGAAGTTAAGTGTTTACAGCAGTATAGGCTTTAGAGTATTGTTGTAATGACAACATACATTCGATTGAAAATTATATATTCAGGATTCGTAAGTACGATTGTTGGCCATATATTTTTACAGAGAATTTGAATTTTTCTTATGATATAATTGTTAAATGTTGAGAAGGCTACAAAATTGTGCACTGTGATAGAAGACGTTTAGTGAAAATCGTTTTGCAAAAGATATCTGAAATATTAATACAATATACATTAAAATATCAATTTAAAATCCTATTAACCCTTAGAAATTGTGCGGGAAAGCCTGCGTCATTTTGTTGTTACAAAAGTCGAGTGTTGTGTTACAATCACAACGCTCGTGGAACTTGCTTCTTTTTTTCCACTGATGATAACCAACATGCACAACAAAACAACATGCACAACACTAACACTGATGCAAACCACTTGGTGGTGCTCTTGTTCATCCGCTCGTAGCTTCCGCTGTCGGCACCGTCATTGGATGGCCGCCTACTGGAGTGGAGAATCAGCGTATCGCACGGCCTTGGATTGGGAGTGGGGATTTAGCATTGCGATTGATCGCACGAAATCAGTTCAACCACCGACGAACCTTGGCTAGGTGACCTTGGAGTTTTAATTACAGCAATGACATGCAGCAGACGATCCAGAGCAGCTGTCCAAAATCCTACTCGTGACGAAACTCGAACCTACGTTTTCCAGGTCTAGAAAACCAATAACGGAGTTGCATCTAGTATATTCTTCACAAACGCCGTTGATAGGTAAGAGTTTTTCAACTGGAAAAATCGAATTCAAATTGTTTCTGAGCTGGTGTGTATAACGCTTCATTGTACGCATCCTTTTTGTGGATTTATTTATTTATTTACAAATTAAATTAATGGCACAAATAATATTAAAGTCTCGTCTTCAATGTACATTTTTATTGTAAACTTTGGGCTCGATTGGAGAAAATGTCGTGTGCACGTTTCTGAAAATGCCCCTCTTGAAGTTTATATTCACCCAAAAATTTCGCTGTTTTGAGGAACTTCATAAGAATTTATTTAAAGGAATAGTACTCACACATGCGAGAATGTATAAGAACGTAATGTAAATGTAAACAACGTGAGATATTAAAAACATTGTGTAACATTTTAAAAAAGCAAACAAAAATAATTCATCAAAGTGGCATTTATACCCTGATATTCAGGGCATTTACACTATGCGTACAAAACATTTGAAGAAAAAATTGGAACTGCGTTCGAGAAAATGGCATTTGAGCATATCTGAAATTGCGCAATTTTGAGCTCATTTTCACAGAAACATCAGTTTTCGTGAAGCATTATAAAACATCATTTGAAGTACTTGGAATTACAAATGCATTAATGTATACATATCATCGATACCACAAGATTTACGTGTGAGAGAGATGTCAAAAATATTACATTTGTGTAGTTTTTGTAAAGATAAAAGAATACAAGAAAATGGAGTTTCTGGCGTCTTATACAACGCGTTAGCATTATTTATACAAAAACATTTTAAGAAAAAAATTGGTGCAGTTTTGGAGAAAATCTCACGATTTTATTATTAATGTTGCTCATATTTCACTCAAAAGTACAGGAAAATAAGTTATATTAAAAAACAATGTACATGACATTATTTACAGAACTAATTGTGGAAAACAAATTTCATTTGAAGAAAAAAATCTATATTCGTATTGTATTGTAGGAAATGCGAAAGAATTTCAAAATTTCGAAATTTTAATGCTAACAATGAATATCGGAACTACGTCATCTTTATGAATGTAATTCACTCTATTCTTACAATAAATTTACAGAAAAAATTTGGGTCCATTTTTTTGATAATTTTGAAAATTTTCCAGAAGTTTCATGTAAAATAGCCCCAAATTTAAAGAATGTTTTTTAAAATTGCAGAGTTCATGTCGAGCCAATCGACTAGGGATATTCATTTTGAAGAAAAATCCTTGAATGATTTGGGCGCTAGTGTTGTTCACCGACGGACGGTTTTGAAAAAACAAAAAAAAAAAAAAAAAAAAACGCTCCATCGACCAGAGGATATTCATTTTAGGAGGAATCCTACGAATAATTTAGGCGCTAATGTTCATGGACGGACGGAGGGTTTAGAAAAAAACAATTTTTCGGTAACAGGGGACCTCAAAACGTGTATTTCCGTTGAAATCTCAAACTCGATTATCCGCAGCATTACATAACTTTCTCTATTCTACAGATATAACCCCTTTTATAAGTATATATACGAGAAAGAAAAAGTTGTATTTTTCTTTTATCAGCTCTTTGGGATGCAAATATATTCAAGGAAAATTATTAAAATGACAGTGAATTGGGTTTAATAAGAGAAGGGTGTTTTAACTTTGATTCTCTTCATCGATTTACGTATCGTTTATTGGGTTTTTTTTTATATTGAACTAATTCATGAGCTTCTGAAAATAACTCAGTATATCAAAGGTTTTTTCCTTGTTCTGTTGGAATAGTTAATTGAACGCTGCCATCATTAACATTCAAATCATAATTTTTTATCTGAATTCAAATACTTATAATTTTTGCTATAAAATAATCTAATCTAATCTAATTAATTTTGTTCATAAAATACAGTTCAGAATATTATAATTAATTAATTACTATTTCAATATATTGAATTCGAATTTATAATATATTAATTACTATATTCGAATTAACAATGACCAAGAGAAAAATGAGTAAAAGTCAGACGAGTACTGTTAGATGCAATTATTGCATTTATAGTATAATGTAAGAAAGTTTGATGTAGTAAACTAAAATTGATACGTTTTATTAACGCAGCAAAGTTTTACTTATTGTTACTTGTGTGTGAATTTTATGTGTCTGGTAGTATGAAAGCACTTGTAATTTGAAATGTAAATTAATACTGTCAAAACGTATTTCTTAATTCCACTAGAACGTTATAGTCTACCAAATCCGCGAAATCTAAGAATAGTATGCAACTGTGAACATCAAAGCGCCTCGGGTGAAAGAGTTCGAGCCCCCCGCCCTCTCCATTGGGAGGAGTGTTTGCATACGTACGCATGCAATGCATGTTATTACGTATACATGCGTATGCCACACGTATATGTCCTCCGACCCATTCGCTCTGATACGTCACGTGCCACGAGCGCAAGAGCCTGCTGCCGTGCTGTGTGATGGGATCATTCGGAAGGTGAAGGGAATAGCGAATCCAAACAAGTCGTAGCCCTGAAAATTCACTGACTCCAATCTTTCAGGTTGACCTTGCGGTTATTTGAGGACATTCACACCATGAAGTAAAGGAGGCTTAAGCAATTAAAGACACATTTCAATAGAAATCCATGGCTTCCGATATTGATAGGATTTTAAATTGCACTTTTATCATCGCAGCTGAAACGCTCCTTAGTATCACCAATTTCATCCATGGTAGAAATTATTCAATGAACCATGATCGATAATTAGCTGCTATTATGTTTATGTTTATGATAAGTGTTAGTACATGCTTGTGTCCTCACATGTGAATGAATCTTTATATTTTGAACTTAACAGCAAAACGTTGAAACAGTCACATGCCTCTTCATCAATTTCAATTACACCGTAAACGAGTATAATAATTTTAATTTATTCAAGTGAATGCTAAGTGATTTCGGCGCAAATATTAGCCGAGTAGAAATCCCTTACTAGCTTAGTCGACAAATAATACAACACCATATGGAACTTTGGCGAAGTGTTTGGTGACCTCGTGAATATATTTTTCATTAAGATCTGCGCGTGCAAATAGAAAAGACATATTCGCTTTTGAATATCTTATCTGTAAATTTATTCAAACTAATGTAACTCTTCTACGTCTGCTTCAAAAATATTCTCTCACGCGGAGGTCCAAATGAACACTATTTGTACAGAACCAATTTTTATGTGAATGACTTAATCTACATTGGACACTTTCGATTCACTTTTAATTTTTCACACGATATTTCATAGTATAGAGAAAGTGTAATGGTGAAGCTAAAAGTGACGATTTTTTACAGCAAAACTCATATTATGGGTTCCTGTTGCGGAAAATGTCAATTTCTTCCTCTTATTTGTTGAATATTTCTCAAAACGTTTTGTGGTCAGAATCAACGTACTGTGTCTTTGGCACCAAAATGTGATTTTCGGCAACTCGTCAGTTCGTCCGTCCCTCCCTATATTACAGTGCAAGTAAGAAAAGCATTGGGATCACGTCACTATTACAATGTCGAATTGTAGGTCGTAAAATACGTGTTTAAAATTCTTTGGAGCTATAAATTCGCTCACATGTCGGGATTAAGGTCTAGTAGTGATGCGTCGAAGACTCTTGAAGTTGGTGCAGGTGGGGAGGATAGACGATGTGGGTTCCAGTTTCTGACCTCAAAAACTTCTATTTTCTTAGAAACAAATGATGTAGCTTTACAACTTAATCATAGATCTTTACTACTACCCACTTTTCACCACAATGTATTAACGTTTCTAGGCTTTTGAAAAAATATTACGAAATGTTGTTAAAAATGTTCAAATATTGCTTCTGTAACCTCACACTCATCTGAAAAGTTTCTTCCCCAAAGGTATTTCTTTAGATTTGTTTAATGGAAGTAGTTGCTGGGTGCCCTATCTGAACTTAAGGATGTATGGTCCAATTCCTTTAAGGTACAGTCTTTCACAATATTTTTTGCCATCTGGGCAGCAGCAGAGGGGCATTTTCGTGAAGAAGCTAAACACCATGAGATTTCACGCACCTCATCGAACTCAAGTACCTATCTCCACAAAACTGAATGAGATGTCGGCTGCAAACTTATAGCATTACAACAATTAAAGGTAAGTCTACACTGTTCAGAAGGTTTTTCCATTGATGAGCATTGTCTTGGACAAGCCAGAAACTTCTAAAGCCACCTCCGTACGTGCAATTTTTTACCCGAAAATCAGGATGTCTGTACGGATGAAGGGAAGTGTGTGTCTCGTATAACATAACCGAATTTTAAGCTTTTGAGCTAAAACTTGGTAAATACGTCAAGAATAAGATCTAGTTGTCCCGTTGATGATGTCATTGAAATATTTTTTTTATTTTCGTGCAATCGTTACTGAAACACACATCTTAAAAATTTCTTAAAAAATGAGTGCCATTTTTTTGTTATACTTTTTGTCCGAATACAAGAAAATGCATTTATAAATATCGTGTAGTTTGGATTTTCACTATAACATCTGAAATGTTTAAAATTCCAGAAGTTCAAATTTATTTTCCTACCTGTCTGACACCACCTGTTGGAGTCTTCTTTTTTAATGCAATTTATCCCTCATGTGTGGTTGTTTAAATAATGTCACTTAATAAATTCTAGTTTTTGAGTAATAACACTAAGAGGAGGAAAAGTTCCGAATATAGATCCATCCAACTAGTTTTGCTTGAATATATCAAAGAACGTTTTAAAAATTAGCAGAAATTCTAATTTCGTTGAAAACGTTTTTTTCTGTAAAGTCAAAGCGAATTATTTATACCTATACCTTGATTCTAGATTCAAAGATGGTAGGTCAGTGAGTTAAAAAGTCGACCGCGGAACGAAAGTATCTAGCTTCTCGCCCCAGCCTTGCATAGTATATACCGGTATGGGAGTTGGAAACACTTTTGAGGGTTCAGTTAGTATTGTAATAATTCGTAACACTTGCAAGTAATACGAGAAAGTATGCGTTATTGAAGTGCCACTATTTCAGAAATTGAAAATCATGCTGATACTCACTGTTTGGGATGCGTAAGTTTTTCGATGAATTGCGAAAACAGTGACAATGTAGGGAGTGGTGCTTGTAATTTCTTCGGCGAATTCCGAAGAACTGTTTGTGCACAACAGGTACCAAGAACTGGTGTCGTCTGCAAAGGCCCACATTGGTGGGAGTTCAATCCACACATCAGGCGCCCAACAACGAATTCCAGACGTGACGTCTGCGCGAACCGACGTAGCTTATTGTATCGATGCTGGCGCGACGAAGTCTTCGATAAAGGCGACACCTGCAAATAGTTGTTAACGACGACAGGCGATATTCACAAATGCCCAAGGCGGCGTCGCAGAACACAACAGGGGGAAAAAATCCTAAGATCGCAGACCATAAAACCAGTGAAGTGTCTGCGGAAAACTGCTGGGGCGAAAATTCTGGTGTGTGCAGGCGGGCGGGATGAAGAATATCAACGACGGACGGATGCAAGAGGATAGTGCGTCGGCGTCGCACTCGCACTGCGTCTCCGGCGTCGCTCGGATATTCGCCGACGGACGTCGAGGGGGCGGTGCGGTGCGAGCGGGCCAGAGGGAGAGCACGGCGCGGCAGGAACGCGGGCGAGGGTCCTACCCGCCGGGCCGATCACGTATGAGCGGTCGCGCGCGATCTCGCCGTGTTTATAAGGTGCACGCGGGGTCCAGCATGACTGCGCAGGGCACCTCCGCCCACGTCAAACGCGGCGAAGACGCGCGCGCGGCCTTCGGCGTCCGCGTCGCGTCCGGCGCCGCCCCCCCCCCCCCCCTGCGCCCCGCCCCCTTCTGCCCTCGCCTTGGCAACAGGCACTTCGCCCTCCCACGCGACAGTTGCTTCTACTGTCTCGATACGGACTTGAGAGGAAGTTAGGTATTCGCTGCGCGAAAGCATGTTTAGCTGCGCGAAAAAAATGGTGAATTTTCGGCCGAAAAACTTATTGTCTGAATCTGGTAACGAAAATGTTGATAAATTCAGTTGCTAAATTTAGAAAAAAATCTGTAACATTGGAGTTGCCAGAATGCATGTTTCGTCTTGATACCGAAAACTCGAATGACGGCAGAACATCTGTCCACCTGTCTGTCTCTCTGGCTGATCGTCTGTCTGTGAACAACGCTAGCGGCTGTACCGTTCGGCCGATTTTCTCCAAAAATAATATTCCCCAGTTAATATGGCTGATATCGCGGCCTCTTGAATTTGAAAACGATATTTTAATTTTGAGGGTTACTTTACATGAAGCCCCTAGGACATTTTTAAAATGTTCAAAAAATTGTTCCACCGTTTTTGCTTAAATTTTGTTGTTGGATAGTGAAGGACGTTTAAGAGAATGGTGCAGGTCTCGAGTTCATTAAAACACCTATTTTTTCTCATATTGTAAGAGTTCATTTTCAGCATCTTCCTACAACTACAATTATGAAGATACAGATTTTTCTCTTAATGAAATCTGTTCCTTCAAGATAGATTTTAAATAAGTCCATGTATAATTTTTCGAAAGTTTGAGTTTTTCCACGTAATTTGCGTGAAATACGGGCGAGAAAGTATGCTGTTTAGCACCACTAGTTTTTAACAATGTTTATCAATTATTGACTGACTTAAACTAATTACGGTAAAATATTGGGCAATATTTGGTACAATTAAGAAATTCTATAATATTAATTATTATCATTATTAATGTGTTTGCTGCTGTATTTTAATTATTGCTCAATGTTTCACACTTACAAAACTTAACAATTATTAATTTAAAAGTTCGTTATGAAAGTAATAAAAAGTAAATTAGTGACGCTGTAACAAATCATACATAATCGTATTATTTGTAACCTCAGTTAGTTGAATACGTAAAAGTAATTCCAATTCCCAAAATTATTAGACAGAGCTGTGTCAAAATCTATGCATCTAAACCCATTGTCAAAGTACTGGTATAAACGGTTCGCATTTAAAATTCATAAACTACTGGTGCTAAAAGAGCACATACTTTCTCTCATTATTTATATGTTTGCGATTTTTTAAAATATCAGAGAGTTCGATGAAATTGAGACTTTTTGTTCGATGGGTGGAATAAATGTAACGGAAAAATGTGGAGTGATGTTTGAGAATATTTTGTTTATAAGTTGCATTAACTTCAAGTAGAAATGACTGAAAACAACTCTTTTTTAAAAAAGAAGTTCATGACCATTTTTAAAGGTATGATGTGTTAGAACATTTTATTTAAGACAAAATCTCTATTTAATAGGGCAGTTATATAGAGCAATAGAGTTTAATAGAGCGATGTTAAATTTTTACACTTTTAAAGGATTTTCGGAAATTATTCTTTTCCTTTAAAAAAAAAAAAAAATTTGGGCCATTTAGAAAATAATTTTTGAACATTTTTAAAAATTGCCTATATTTCACGCAAAATTTAAAAAAATTTTAAAAAGACCTTATTTCAAGAGATATCTTGAAACAAGATTTTATCAAGGAAAATATCCATATTTTCAATATTGTATTGTAGGAAGACTCCGAAAAATGTTGAACGTATGTTATTTTCGAAAAATCAGGGATATCAATGAAATAGACCTGCGACCTTCTTTTAAGCATCCTTTATGCTATCCAATGTCAAAGTTTAATAAAAAAAATTCGGAGCCATATTTTTTTAAAATTTGAAAATGTTAATGCTTTATGTAATGCACGCCCGCAAAATTAAAATAGCCGTTTCAAACTCACAGAACCTCGAGTACGTTGAGATCAATTGGGGAATATTCGAGAAAATGTCTGAACGATTTGGGCACAAGCACAGACCACAGGTGGACGGACGGAGTTTTGCTTTCAATTGGTTCCGTCAATCAAGGACTCACAAAATACGATTCTGAGTACACACGTATCAGAGGAAGTAATTTGTTACATTTGGTACAATATTTATTCACGTTTTCGTTACCAGGGTCCGGAAATAACAGTTTTTCAGTCGAAATCGCCTTTTCTTTTGGCGATTACAATTCTTTCTTTTCTTACGAAGAAAGGCGAGAAAGTAAAAAGGTTTCAAATCACTGCCGAAGATCTCAGCCACCTCCCGTGGTAAGAACATGGACCGCACTGACGGGGATAATGACAACAGTTGGCGCGCCCGGAATCACTAATCAGTCAGTCGAACATGTGTGGACGTGCCTCCATAAGACCCGAATTCCAGCGTCTTCTTGAAGAACGATTTTGAAATTAGAATGCCGTTTTCACAGAGTTACGTTTGAAGGATATCAGCTGTTTCGGTGTTATCCAATCGGAAGGCTGATCGCCACCATCACAGTAGTGACATGTAAGGTCGCCGACGTCACAGTAGTGACATGTAAGGTCCTGATTGGACAAAACAGCTGATATCCTTCAAACGCAACTCTGTGAGAACAGTATATAGCGAGAGCGTGCTTTCACAGTGTGGCTCCATTTCGGAGGGGGGGCGGGAATCTGATTATGTAAACTCTCGCTAAAACTCGGAAAGAGTTCCTCGGAAGGAAGCGCATAAATCGGCTCCAAACCTTTGCCTTGCTGCGTCACTCCGTTCCACGTTCTAACGTCCTATTTTCCCTCCCCTACCTGCTACGTCCTGTCTTTGGTTCCGGACGAGTACTTTCCTCCCCGCTTCCGAACAATAACGGGATACGGAGCGACTGGACTTGTCTGGGAATGTGGCCGCCTGAGCGTTTCGAGAAGGGGGCGTGCGTCAAGGAGACGGTGGGAGTCAAGGTCGGTTACACGACGGAGACTCGCTGATCCCGAGCGGCTTCCGAGCTGCGCCAGCGATGCGATTAGAAGGGATGGCGCCACTGGCGGTTGCTCAGGGGCGGGACGGGAGAAATGACCTCATACATCGTCTTTTGCATGCAATTGCCAAACAAAATATTTTCTTCGATGTAAGAAGGAACATGCACATTTGTAAAGTTCATAATTACCGGAAATTCTATTTTGGATTGTTTAAACTGGGCGCTTTCTAGGCGGCGCAAAAATTCGAAATCGCTTTGTGGAGGAATTCTCAGCGTTTCCACCTCTCGCATAGTAATAGCCCTCATAGTACGGTGCAGAGACGACAGGAACAAAGAGGAAATGTTTTTAATGCACCTCTACGGCTTGAGGGGAGTAGTTTCTCCTGTAGAATGCCATCTATTGTCAGATATTGGAATTAAATGAATACTCAGCGCCTGCTGGGCATTCACCTGCGCATGAATCATGGGCCAAGGCGAAGGAAGATCGCGTAGTATCATGTGGGCAGTACCTCTCTCTCTTTCATTCCATCTCTCTTTCTCTCTATATCTTCTCTCTTTCATTCTCTCTCTTTCTCTCTATATCTCTCTCATTGTCTCTCTTTCTCTCATTCTCTCTCATTTTCTCTCTCTTTCTCTCAGTATTTCTCTCATTCTCTCCCTCTCTCTCTCTCAGTATTTCTCTCATTCTCCTCTCTCTCTCTCTCTCTCTCTCTCTCACACACACACACACACACACTCTTTTTCTCTCTTCATTTACATTTGCATGTAATCTAATTTGTTGTATGTTTCATTTAATGTAATAACATTTGAATGATTTCTTTCCTCTTAAGAATCCTGCAAGAACCGCCACTGGATGGCACTCAAATACCCTACCCCCTCTCACCAGACGATTGTAAACCTTGTTTATGCCGGTTAAATATACTCTAATGTTGCCGCTGCAGTTCTAGAGGTTCCACTTTGTGCGGCAACAGGTTTAGAAGTGACTCAAGCTACACTTGAGAGTCTCTCTTGAGAGTCGATTCGGCCCTTAAGTGAGACGGGAGGAGGACAGGGGAGGGGGAATGCCTATAATTAAAGCTTTATTGTTATTTCACAATTATATACAATGTTTAAATCGGGAGCGGTGGCTCAGTGCATCAACTGATGTCACTGCAGCGCCTCTGACCGGGAGGTCCTAGGTTCCCACTCCCCTCGGCGGCAGGATTTTCGACACTAGCTTTTCAGCTAGGTCGAATTCAGTCGCTGTCTGCAGGAGAATTCTAGCGGTCGGCTGCTCTGTTCGGTAGTTTTCCATGGTTTCTCCGATCACCTGGTGTGAATGCCGGAGCAGTACCCTAACAAATGGACCACGATCTTTCCTTCCTCTTCCTTGTCCTATCCTCTCTCCTTACATTAACATGCACTACACTAACATGCCCGAGAGATCGGTCGGGAGCTTAGATATTGTCCGGGCGGGGGCGGTGCGCCGCTGGTGGGAGAGTCCTGGTTAGGGGGAAGCCCCACTAGCCGACGGTAGGTCGGCGCCGGATCTCGCTATCCAGTGGGGGAACATCACCGCCATCTTCCGAGAAAAATACATGCACTACACTAACGGGACTAATGACCAAAGCAATTAACGCGCCCGGAGACACAAAAAATAAAATCAATCAAACACTGTTTAATTCCTATTACTTTAAAAGATGGAATACGTTTGAAAATATTTACGTTACTGTTATTATTTGATTAGCGTTACAAATTCTGCATTATAATTAAGAGGAAATTATGAAGTAGTTTCCGCGATTTAAGTAGAGATTTATTCAGATTAGAGAGCCATGAACACGAGGGACAAATTCCCACTCATGAATAACTAACTAAATATTGCATATGACATTATTTTGATTGTTTTGCCTGACATCAATATCGTCAATTATTTTAGCAGAGCTCTGCAAACTATGGCGTGGCATTTTCACATCAAGACTCGCCACTGATGATACAGGTATTGAAGTGGTTCTCATGATGCACTCCCGCCGACAGTGTCTCGCGGCAATGTGCGGTTTCTCAATGGATTTGAGAGTGATTCTAATGAACGAACACAGGATTGTAACTTGAAGATTACACATGGATTCTTAATGACAACATCGTGCCAAATGTAGTAGTAGTACACTGAACAATTCGCATGAGATTAATGTAAACGAGAATTCATATAAACAATGTTCAATGATTTAGCATGATAATACTCGGAGAAACAATTCATGATTGCATTCAAAACTGGAATCGCACGAAATTCGATACAATCAACATATAAAAATTCTTAAAAATTGTTTTGAAAAAGTTATCTGCGAGAACGTCTCAATTCATTTTCAAAAGAATTTCAAAATCTTACTGCAATACGTTTAAATTCTCAAGAATTTTTTATTGACTATAATGTATTAGTAGAAGTTTTAGAAGTGATGGCTGAGATCTGTTAATATGGAAAGAAATTGGGAAATTACAATGTTAATTAACCGTTATTAATGCGAAAAAGATGTGCTGTTGCAGCACCACTAGTTGAAATATTTAATTTATTGCAGAACTGTACGAGAATATTCTATTTGTTTTTCTTGTGCAACGTGATTCCTGATTTTTGAAAACCTTTTTTGTGTTCTCTTGTTCAGTAGTATTTTCACAGGCCATTACATAATCGTCGCATGCACCTGTGGTGGTCTGTGTGCCGTTTTTATGTGCGTATTAACAAAGACATTACAACGACTAGAACACTAAAGCAGTAGTTACATTTGGTTTGCAAATTATACTTCTGTAGTCGGGGGCTTCCGCAACAGGAGTTCCTTATTTATCTTCGCTGTCACGACGCGCTGACCCCGGCTGAAAGGTCAACCTGCCGCCTCTCAACTCATATCTTCTTTAGAAGAGAATGCTTTTAATGGAGCCCTCCTTAATAGTAAAAATAACGATGCTATTTTTGTTTCTTCAAATGTATAGTCAAAAGGCAATAATCAAATAGCTAGAAATAAAAAGACTAAAGGCTAGTACTCGAAAGAGGTGCTTGTCATTTGAGCTACATTGAACTACTGGTGCTAAAACAACACGTACTTTCTCGTTCCTAATTTCACGCAAAATTACGCAAAAGGACTCAAATTTTCGAAAAACTTTACTAAAAATATATCTTTAATGAAAAGATTTATAAGGGAAATATATATTTCATAATTGTAGCTGCAGGAAGACGCGAAAAAAAATTTGAATTTTTGCAACTTTTGAAAAATCAGAGTTTTCAACAAAAATGAGACCTGCGCCATTCTCTTATATGTCCTTCAAACTATCCATCAACAAAATTTAAACAATACAATGGAGACTTTTTTTGAAAATTAGAAAAATGTCCTAGGGGCTTGATGTAAAGTATCCCCAAAATTAAAATATCGGTTTCAAATTCTAGAGGCCGCGTCATATCCAAATCAATTGGGGAATATCAATGAGAAAATCGGCTGAACGTTTTAACCGCTAGCATTGTTGACGGACAGACGGACGGACGGACGAACGGACGGACGGACGGACAGACAGACAGACAGACAGACAGACAGACAGACAGACAGGCAGACAGACAGACAGACAGACAGACAGACCGACAGACAGACAGACAGACAGACAGACAGACAGACAGACAGACGTACAGACAGACAGACAGACAGACAGACAGACAGACAGACAGACAGACAGACAGACAGACAGACAGACAGACAGACAGACGTTTTGCCGTAATTGTATTTTTCAGTATCGAGGACCCACAAAATACAGATTCTGGCTACACCACGTGTTAGAGGATTCTTTTTTCTGAATTTAGCAACTGGATTTATCCACTTTTTCATCATCAGAGCTCTGTAATAAAAGTTTTTCGCCGAAAATTCGCCGTTTTCTCGCGCAACATTATATAACTTCCTCTCTACTGCTTAAGTGGAAGCGAGCAAGTCAAACATTAATAAAACAATTCTTTCTTTCCCATGACACTTAAGCCTAGTTCAAGCTTTGATCTAACATCGGATTTATCATAGCATTGCCGGCTACTTTGTCCTACACAGATTAATTATTTTACCTGAGGAATGAAAGATCATGAGCTAACTTGACTTACACTGTGCAATTACTATCACAGGCAATGTTACAGAGAAATATATTTTATACAATAAAATCTGAGAGTTATAGTGAGTTGAGGAACAACAGGAAATTTCGCTGTGCAAGGGAATATATATAAATGGATGTCGGTATATATAAGGGCGGTTAACTCCGACACTGTGTGACCGATCTCCATGAAAGTTGGCACATGTACGTGTTTTGTCATCTAAAAGGTTTATTTACTGTTAATTTAGTTGTATCTCCACTAGATGGCGCTGTAGAACAAAACTAAATATTCATGTCAAATGCAACCCACAACATTGGGCAGCATTTTTGTAATCTATATTGTAAAATAATTCCTAAATGAAGCATTCCAGGTAATTAAAAACTAAAATTTTTAGTCCAAAGACCTTAAAGAAACGTTTATCACACGGTAATGTACAGAATGAGATCTTCTTGAACATTCTATTACATTTTTGCTGGTCCGGCGCTTCTCGATATTAGAGACGTGCTCTGAGACGTGCAGAATCTCAACTGAATGTAAGTTAAACTAATTACTTGATATTCTATGTGATTAAATTACTGGGTGTACCTCTCTGCTCGGTAATAAAGTTAAATAAGAATAGTTTACATTGTCAAGGGCGTATTGTATTGTTAGCGATTACTAGGAGGATGGAACAAATGACGGAGGATAAAATCGTCTTCAAGAAAAAGATATATTGTGACGTCGTGGGAACACAACAGTAATCACAGACACGAGCTTCAGATATTTATAGATTAATTAACAATTATTTACAAAAATAGTTTGATCAGTTATTTACAACTCTGATAGACTCTATCCCCCGATTGCAGAAGCGATCCTTAAGTGATGCAAATCCTCGTGAGTCCTGACCCTTCCCACTCCTCAGCGAGCTTACGCACACAGCGTAGAGCCCCGGCGACCGCAGTCACCCGAGGAAAAAATGTTCCACAGCGGCGTCCCAACACATGGGCTGCCCTACGAGCATAGCTCGTCTCCGCACAGCCCTGGGCGCAAGTTTTGTGCGTTGAAGTATATTAAATTAACGCACACCATTTTTGAAACATAGAAAGGGACATGCACTAATTAGATCTATAGTTTTTAAATATACAAATAGCAGCCTAGTGTTGCAAAACGTTTGCGGTCTCTTGATTTAGTATTTCACACTATATAGTATTTGAGTAATTGCGAGCGTGCGTGCGTGGGGAACTGGTAATGTTTTTGATCCGCCCAAAAGATTCTAAAAAAATCCAAAAACTGTTTGCGTGTTTTAGTGCTGTGATCTTAGTGGGTAATTGCCAATTAAAGCAACGCTACCTAAATAGATTGATTAAACTCCAATACTCAGAGGCAATTTTCGCTCCGCATACCATAATTTTCTTCCACGAAGATAAAAATTCTAATTGTTGTGGAACAAGTGAAACGTGTCGCAGAACAGTCAATAGCGATGCTGCTTTGAATATAAGAAGTGAAGTGTTTCATCCATTATTGTTGTATTTTTAACAAATTTGCAAACACTTATGAACAGTATTAAGTATTTGCAAACACCTTGGAACTTATTAAATTCGAAGAATGCCTAGTGGATACGGAGAAAACCTCAACTGTTAGTAATGTTAGAGATTGGAAGCACATCCGTATTCGAGTTTATACAGTTATGTTCTTAAGTGTGCAAATACTGATTTTCAAATGAATGTGTCTAACAACTTATTCTTATTGAACTTAGTAACATCGTATTGAACTAAGTAGCACCTTATTCTTATAAAAATACAAAACAATCACCTTTTAATGTTTAAATAGATTCTCCTACAAAACTATTAATAGAGCAGTAATAGAAGTGAATACAAATCAGAGTTTATAGAGTTTTAATTTCTTCAAATATTAGGAAACAACAATATGGAAAAGTAAACCGGGGAATAATTAAATGTATTTTTTGCATATTTTGAGACACAAGTTTCACAATTAATTGAGAAGTATCTTATATTAGGATTAGAAAATATCACTGAAAAACATCTAACAGGTGATCTTTTATATGGATTTTGTGCATATTAGCAAAAAGCGAAAAAAAATGTTGCTGTACTATTTCTAACTATTCGCATCATCAATATCTGCAAGTATTTTTTACGGCCATTATAATTTTGAAATTGCAATATTACTAGTTCATATCCCGAATGGAGGTACCTTGCGAGGTCATTGGGTGTTGGGAATATTTGAATGGAAGGATAACAACATTATTAGTTAATACAATTCATTGATAAATCCAATGTCAGATATTGTACGAACTTATTTGAACATAGCTGTGCATTAAATGTAGAAATAGCAACACATGAAAATACTTTAAAACCCATTTAATGCGTCGGCGACTCCACATTCGGCTAGTATGAGGTAAGTTCGTGTTTTTTTCACAGCAGAACTGCTGAACTGTTTCCAAACGCTTACCTTGTTTTTTCTCACTATTTACGGGCATTGAATTTCTTATTTTCTCTTCTATTTCTGGCGGTGAAGTTTTTCCAAAAAACTTCAAATACTAGCTGAAATGCTTACTGTCGTTTTTGTTTTCACGAACAATGCAATGCACAGTTTCACAGAACTCTTTTATTTGACTAAAGAAAGAAAAATAAGTGTACGTTGCGTGAATTACACTGTTAGGAAAATATATTATTTTTTCCTACTAGACACTTGGGATTGCTAAAGTTTGATTACATTGGTTGGTGAAGGTCTCCACAAACTCCCTTGAAAAACAGAGGAGACAATTGTTCAAAAGCTCCTTTTAAAAAAAAAAAAATTCATTTTATTATTACTGCAATGATAATTTGCTGAAAAGAGCAGCGGCTTCCGGAATATTATTGCATTTTAAGTTTTTGCCTTCTGATGGTCTAGGTTATAAATTCATTTTTATTTCGCTTTGATTATATCTTAAATTCACGGGAGGTTCGATTAATTACGATCCGCGTATCGGATAGTGAATTTATTTGCGAAACTTGGAAACTATAGTGGTCTATAAAGTGATATTTCACAAGAATACTTACATTTAAAGTCCCATTATGAATATAAAAATGCGGTATTACGACTCCGTTTTCAACAATACTCCGTGAAATTGAGTTAAGTGATTTTCGAAAAAATACCAAAATTTCTTTTCCATGATTTTGGGGTAAAATTATTATAGGAATATAGGGAGTATATTAAATTGTTATTCTTTTTGTTTTCTACTTATCTGGGACTTCCATGAAATACTTGTATATTTTCTATCAGATGAGACAGTGTTTCGAATTTTCCTGAATTGTTTTAATAAATATGTATAATTGGTTGAGATATTTTTGCCTTGTTTCATTCACGAGGCGGTAATAAATAAAGAACACAATAATCATAAGAACATTTTGATCATGTCTCTTACATTACAAGTATGCAAAGTTTATCACATACGTATCAGCAAACAGATATTAATGAAAAAATGACGTGTAAATTGTTTAAATATTGAAAAGTGGTATGTGGAAATTCGTATTTCAAGTGGGACTGACCTTTTCTGTATTCTACAGGCTCTGGAGACGGAAGCATTTAGGTACGGGATTTCCAAGATATTTTGAAATCATTCGAAGAAATAGTTTGAATTGCTAAACGTTTGTTTGCACATAATATTTGTAAACCATTTTGGTTAATGAAGGGAGCCTCCTAATACAAACAATAATTATAAGACAAAACGATCTTACAGCTCTTTGAAAGTCCTTTGAAGTTGATATCATTTGATAATTTCTCGAACTAGTGTGGTAGTAACCAAACCACAACATTTAAGGACTCAGTTGAATTCTGCTCGTTATGGTTTTGAAACAGTTTTCAGTATTGCAGGTTCTTAGAATATACGAAAACCGCGAGGATGCGTGACATTTCGCATTTTTTTCTCGTCTTGGCTTGCTACACGAAATATTTTAAAATTGTAATTATTTGCAGGAAATGTAACAATTTAGGTACTAATTATTTCAAATAATTCACAAATGTTATAAACGCAAGAGGGTATTCTGAACATTGACCTAGAAGAACCTAGAGGCGCGTATGATGTCACCTCAGTGTTACCCCTTCCCTCACACCGGGAGCGGTAGCTCAGTGCATCAAGTGATGTCACTGCAGCGCCCCTGTCCGGGAGGTCCTAGGTTACACTCCCCACGGCGGCAGGATTTTCGACACTAGCTTTTCAGCTAGATCGAATTCAGTCGCTGTCTGGAGGAGAATTGTAGCGTCTGGCTGCTCTGATCGGTAGTTTTCCGTGGTTTCTCCGATCAACACCAGGCGAATGCCGGAGCAGTACCCTAACAAACGGGCCACGGACCGCGCATGATCTGTCCTTCCTCGTCCTTGTCCTATCCTCTCCCCTTACACACACACTTACACTAACATGCACTACACTACCACATATTCCGGGAGAAAGGTCGGGAGCTTAGATCTTGTCCCGGCTGGGGCGGTGCCCCGCTGGTGGGAGAGTCCTGGTTAGGGGGAAACCCCACCATCCGACGGTAGGTCGGCGCGGGATCTCGCCATCCAGCGGGGAAAGACCACCGCCTGACGCGCCCGGAAACACAAAAAAACCAAACCAAACCAAACCAAAACCCTTCCCTCACCCCGGCTGACCCCAGTGTGCCCGCTGTCACAGGTTAGGTAAAATACGAACGTAGTTTTTGGCATTTAACATATACGTCCTATTTATTTCTCCACCAATTATTGTTCGCAGTAGAACCACATAATGAGTGAACTGGATCGAAAAAGCGTCTTAACCCTTGTGCCAGCTACCGTACTTTATTCAGGTTTAAGTGGCCATTATTACGATTTTTACTTTGTCGTACTCGCTGGTACAAAAAGGAATTTAATTTGCAAAAGTGTCGACATTTGGACATAAATACGCGTTTTTCGGAATTCCTGATAACAAAAAAGTGTTTTCCTCAAAAACGTCCACCCGGAGCAACACTAGCGCCCAAACCGTTCACAGAATACCCTGTAAAATAGATATTTCCCGATCGTTCTGACAGAACTTTACGCACAGAGAATTTGAAACGCATATTTTAATTTTCGAAAATTCTTCTTATCAAAGAAATTCGAAATTTTACAAATTTTTTAAAAGCTCAGTACGATTTCTCCAATATGTTTGGCTTGATAAATGAGGAATGCATAACAATCGTAATTGTAGATTTTCACAAAATTCTGGTAAATTGCAAAAGTTCAACTTTTTTAGAATCCTTCCTTAGTCCTTTATTGATTAGTTATGTTTCCTTAAAATATTCCCCAATATTAGATGTCTGAATCACTTCATACACACATTGGTTTAAAAATATTATACGTTTTTTCCTTAATTTTGAAACAAGTTGTGAACATTTTCTAAAAATGCATAAAAGAGATTCTTTCAAATATTTTTATTTATTTTACGTCAAAAAACAGTTAAAACTGCGTAAGACGTGCTATGGGGAAAAGTGAATTGTGTGCACATTTTCAAAATTCTGTGATCCCTACACTAAGTCATATACTACTTAAATTTTGAAAGAAAGAAAAAAAAACTCCCATGTAATAAAATCTATTTTCAAGGATAAATAAGCAATAAATTTTGGCTCTTATCCATGTTGTCCTTCGTAATAACACTTCCTGCCGCGACAAAATGGAAACGATAATTTGAATAATTGTATTTCCCACTGTATTCTAGAAGACGTGCACAGAAAATGGAGTTACATTTATGTCCAGAATCTCAGCATTTGCTCAATGGATCAGGGAAACTGGACGAAAAACCTGATCGAGATGGGGTCATTGACCCAGAGGCTATAGTACAATACTTGTTACAAGTTTTTATACATATTATACAGTCCAAATGGTAAATAATGCATTATGTATATTGTTAAAATTAATGTTACTTTTCTTGTGATGCTCAGTATAGTCTCTAATTGTATAGAAACAGTTATGCAGCAGAAACGATTTCACTTGGGATTTAAACTTTTCTATCGAATTTAATCGTTTAATGTCATCTGGCAAAGTGTTGTAAAATAATGTACAGGTATTGTATGTGAATTTTTTATAATGAGCTGTTGATACTGTCACCTGATTTCTACGTCGAGTGTTATAGTAATAGACATCGGCATTTTTTGAAAATATATTCCCGCCCTTAAGCAAGTCATTTTTGACAACCACTGATTCGTAAATAAACAGACAAGGTAATGGTAAAATTCCTAGATTAATGAAGAGTGTCTTACATGAATCACGTAGGTGGGATTTGGTTATTATTCGTACAATTCGTTTTTGTAATCTAAAAGTCTGGGAGCTTCCAGATGTTCAAACTTTCCCAGAATATTATGCCATATCTCAGACTGGGAATGAACATTCGCGAAATATACACAACGAGCAGTATGAAGGCTGACTAAATTTGCAAGAATTCTGAACGCGTAGCATAATGAACTTAATTTTGTTTTCAATTCATTTAAATGGACGTTTCATTTAAGGTTTACGAAGAATAACGCCGTTCATTTTCAATGAGCACAGAATTGTTTATTTGAAATTGAAACTGTATATAAAAACTGATAATTGAACTGTATTTAACTGTATATAAAAACTGATATTTGAAATTGATAACTGTACATAAAGACAGTTTTCTTTTCGTTTACTATTAATTTGTTATTTCGGAACCAATTTGAAACATCTGATATTGTACTATTTACGGTTTCTTTATTGCAAAGGATGTTCGTATCATCTGCAAAGAGAACCGTTCTTCCGTTTTGAATCGTCGAGGGCATATCGTTTACGTAAAGTAAGAACAGAATAGGGCCTAAAATCGAACCTTGAGGAACTCCACGTGCAATGGGCAAAGAGTCGGAAAGGTGCGTACGTACTGTTCCATCATTCCAGTAAGATATTTCCACTCTGTGAGATCGTTGTTTAAGGTACGAACATAACCAATCTAGAGCAATACCACGGTTTCCATATGAAGGTAATATTGAAAGTAAAATGTCATGATCAATGACGTCAATAGCTTTTAAGAGATATAAAAATAATCCAGTAGGTGCCTCGTTTTGATCCAATGATGAGGCGACATATTGAAGAAAAGAAAATATAGCTGTTTCCGTTGATTTTGATTTTCTAAATCCACATTGGCAATCTGAAAGCGCGTCGTGTTTACTGAGAAAGGTTTCCATTCGTACGTAAAAAAAGTCTCTCTAATATTTTTGAAAAAACTGATAGAAGAGAAATGGGCCTATAATTGTGAATTTCATTTTTGTTTCCCTTTTTTGAAGAGCGGCTTAATTTTAGCTGTTTTGAAAATATCTGGAAACGTTCCGGTGCATAACGATGGATGTTTGTTAATGGCATACGCACAGGTTTTTAACAAGAATCCGGGATTTATCTAAAGCGGACGATATTTATTTTTTAGGTTACCGATTAGTTTGAGAATTTCATAGGAAGAAGTTTCGGAAACGAACATTGTGTCTAAAATTTTGGGTGAACTGTCTGTTTTTGAATTTTTGGCTGAAGACCCTTAGTGAGATCGGCAGCAATTCTCGAAAAGTATTGGTTAAAGAGACTAGTCACTGTTGCCGGATCGTTCACATTTATATCGTTATATTTTAAAACAACATTCTCTACAGGATTTCTAGTTGATTTGGTCGTATTTTTTATTATATTCCACATTGCTTTTGTTTTGTTATTTGAGTTCAAAATATCCTGATCGTGTTTCATGATTTTAAGCTGCCTTAAGAGTTTTCGTAACAAGGATCTGTATTTTTTAAAGTAGATAAGGAAATCTTGAGATACGTTATGACGTTTAGAAATGAAAGAAAGAATTTGCTTGTTTTTATATTGTTTCCAGATTTTTCTTTATAGATTCTGGGTAGATTGAGCACCACAATCTGAGAAACGCTTTAAATTGTGTAATCATTAATTTCAGAAAAAACAAAAATATTTCGAGTATGAGTTAACACAAGACGGCAAATTAAAAAAATATTAAACAAACTTTCCTCAATGTTTTCAAATTTTGTTTTCCAAAATATTCATATTGAAAATGGATTTTGCTCTTCCAAAGAATCCAGAAAGCGATTAAGGATACATATTATAAAAAACCTAGGTTAAGGAAAAACAATTGGGTAAGTAAAATGAAGTAGAAATGTTTTCTAATTTTGCTTCTAAAAATGCGGATATTTAGTGAATTTGTGCAAATGCTTATTTATTTCTTATAGTCTCTTCCTGTTTGTAGTTCTAACGACTGTCATTTCTGTAACTATTGTTTTCTCGATAGAATGTTAGGAAGTCGTATTAAAAAAAGAAAATTTAATTTTTAGAATAAATTTTATTAAAATATATATTTACACTTAAATTATTTTGTTTCTACTTACTGAATTATTCATTCATCTTCTTTCCATTGGTAATTTGATATTTTTTACTCTTTATGTCAGCGAGTGTGGATATAAGAAAAGATTGAGAAAGTCAGTCGGCTGGATAGTTAGGCAGACTCGCAGGCAGAGTCAGTTTTCTTCACAGTCAAGCAGAGGTATGAACAGTGACAAAGATGGACAAACAGTGACACGGATGGACAAAGAGCAGACACGGATGGACAAAGAGAGACACGGATGGACAAAGAGAGACACGGATGGACAAAGAGAGACACGGATGGACAAAGAGAGACACGGATGGACAAAGAGAGACACGGATGGACAAAGAGAGACACGGATGGACAAAGAGAGACACGGATGGACGAACAGAGACACCAGAGAGACACAGAAAGCAGAGGCACGGATGAACAAACAGACACGGATGGATGAACAGAGACACGGATGGACGAACAGAGACACGGATGGACGAACAGACACACGGATGGACGTACAGTGGGACGGACGGAGAGTGTACACTATTTTCTTCAGACAGGTGGGGGAGAATGTAAAAGGCAACCGTAATTTCAAAAAGTACTTGGGAATAAGAAAACGTCGTTTGTATCGTCGGGGCGTCCCTCTTGGAAGTCGCCTGCGTAGAGGAAAAATTATTCAGCGATCACATCTACGTCTGCGGCGGCACTTTTATCCGGACACAGCGAGTTGTTTCGCTGAAGAAGCCCCGGGCTTCTTTGAAGCTGCGCCAAGTGCGCGAGCGGGAACTTGCCTGGTGTAGCGAGCACCGAATGACGCAATCTCTTGGTATGTGATATGTTCTACAACTGACACTCACATCTTCACCGCACTTGCTGGACTTCCACTTGTTGCGACTCTCGTGTATACCATACGCGTATCGTGTTGTTCATGCTTTCAATTCGGCATTTACCTTTGCAATTTTCTGACGTTCTTTCGTGTTTGGTTTCTTCATTCATTATTTTTTAATGTGATGCTAAAAGTATATCTCACTCGTCATCTACTGAACTTGCTTTCCCTGTTGGCCTCATCTTTTCCTCTTTGCTGCGGTGGTTCGAAGATAGACAAGCGTCTTATTCATGAGTTTCTCGTCTTATTCCTCGTTTCATTTTGACTTTTCGCTTTACCCACTTTTCCTCAAGCCTTATAACCACATCGCCATTTTTATGTACAGTAGACGTACTACATCTTTTTGCTCTTTTCCGTAGTATTTGATTTCTTGTTTTGTAGTGTTCTCCTGCACTATTTTGAGCATTTGAAGACAGACAAGGGTTTGAGTGTATGCACTTCTCGTTCATGCTTTCAATAGGTTCTCATGCGTCATTTTTTATTTCATAACATATTCACAACTAACGAATCTAAATTCAGATCATTTGATACTTTTCATTAACTTAGTAAAGTTCTCAATTTTGTTCTTCTTCACGACCTGTTTGAGAACCAAGTATTCAATCTAATTCAGATCGATCATCATCAACGCAACTTCATGGGATTAGATTGATGTAAAATCTGCAGGGATTTTTAGGATTCAGTTTTGTAAAAGAATTTCTCTTGAACATAATTTGACAGTTAAAAGAAATTAAACCATGAGGTAGAATCACACTGTTGTAAATAATTAAAGTATGTTAGCTATAGAAAATATTAACTGTTCAGAAACTAAGCTCATAATTAATACAATTTATGTTCGTAAACAGTTTTGTCAAATCCGGCAATGTGTAGTACTTTGTATCATTCATTCTAAAAATTTGGAACATTGGGTAAAATAAACCAGTGCATGCTTCCATAAGCTTACGCATAAGAGGGGGGACACAAATTTTGAAAGGGGTCTCGTAGCCTACAATCCAAACGTCTTCTACAATCCAAACAATTTACCTTTACTGAAACATTAATATTTATTATTGCCAGAGTTCTACATACACTGCATAACTTAGCTGGATCGGGAAGATCGTGGTTACGCCGGAAGTATGAAAATGCTTGAAGGGTGCTACATGTTCTCTTGTGGATGGAATTGTGAAGGGAAATATGAAACGACAAACTGAGTCAAGTGAACAATTATTTATTTAGTAAATAAGTAAATTTAATTATTAAAAGTACGTAGAAAATAAAGTCGTGTCTGAACCACGGACGTTAACTGGTTCTAATGATCTCTGGCGACAAAAGCTCTGGGGCCAAAGGGCCTTGGACTTTTTGTCGCCGTCCGATCATTAGAACCCTTATGACGCCCTGGGTGCATAATATTATTGACAATATGTGTGTGTGTGTGTGTGTGTGTGTGTAGAGAGAGAGAGAGAGAGAGAGAGAGAGAGAGAGAGAGAGAGAGAGAGAGAGAGAGATTATTACGTTATTGTCTCTGGATAAAAAAATTGAAAAAGTTTGCCGTTTTAATGTAAAATTCAACAATTGAGCTAGTAATTTACTCCTTAACAATTTTGCTTAATTAAATAAAATTTAAATTTTTATTTTAATGTGTTATAAATTTTGATTATTTAAATTTTACTTTTGTGTCTTTGTTATTTGACATTGCATCTGGATATTTGTATTTCCGAATCAGAGTGAAGAAGTTAATTCAGTTTCCCAAAAAACGACTTGTTACATTGTGCGCTTTTGACACGTAGTTTACAAATGTTATGGAATCATAGTAACTTATTAGGTTCATAAAAATGGAGCATGCATTTTTTAAACTAATTTTGAACTTTCCCAACCAATTTCATTTCAAGGAATAATTCCATCTTCAATAATATAGTTTTTCGAAGTTGTCCGAAGATATTTGAATTTTTGTCGTTTTCGAAAATTCGAGGGCAACAGTGAAAGTGAGACCTATGCCACCTTTATAAGTGAATTTCACTGTCTTTTTATAAGAAATTTGGAGATATTTTTGGAAACATTTTGAAAAATTCCAAAAAATTAATGTAGACCTTAGCTACCCAAATTTAAAAGAATACGTTTCAAACCCGGGAGGTCTCGAGAACAGTCCAGAAGGATCCGGTTACTACATTAATTTTGGCAATAATACTATAAATAGTTTAGGCGCTAGTGTTGTTGGACGTTGACGTTGACGTTGTGTGTTGACGGACGGGCGGACGTTTTGAAACAGACTAATTTTACCGTATCCAGTGATCCCTAAACGCGTATTTTGGTTAAAATCTCAAAATCGATTTTCTGCAGTATTACATTTATTAATCAATTAAATTAAATTAAGAAGCAACATTATTCTTTTATTTCTCAGAATCTTCAAAATTTAGATCTTATTACCCATTGTGTGACGTCAACGCTCTTGTCTTGCGTTAAATATACATTTTGCCATTTATGCGCTCTTTCCCTTATACTCTCATGCGTTTTAACAACCCCCCCCCCGCTTGGTAATGATGACGCCAACCAGCTAATTGCCGGATATAAAACAAATGATCTTTTATGATTTAGTCGCTTCCTTTTGACGAACGATTCCAGAGATTTAGCGAATGCCGAAGCACAGTGAGGCTTAAGTAAGCGATACTTGCGTGCGCGCGTTCCCTAAAACTCCAGATTCGTTCGCAAAAGGAAGTGAGTAAATCGGGTCAAACGGAATCAATTTCGGTTGTTATTTCCTATACATCTACGTTCGTATATATCTATTCTCACATCTTTCCTCTTCTCTTTAGTTTTCCTCTTTGTCATTTACTTCCTGTTCTCGCTTCATCGTACCCTAAATTGTTCCGTCTGTCCAAACTTTCCCGTTTTTTGAATGGTTTCTGCTGGTCTTCTTTCCTTCATTGCACCTTTCTTTCAATGTCTATCTCATTGTACAATATCAATCTTTCATTGTACAATCTTTGCATTCTCCTGTTCTTCTCTCCTCTCCCTCCTATTCTTCTCTGCCTCCCTCATCTGTTTCCCCTCTCGTCGTTAACGTTACTGTATGAGCGTAGAGAAATAATGCATACCTCCTTAGTCTATGGTATGAGCATAGGAGTTCGCAGCCCCAAAACTGGAGGAGGCAACTACAATTATGGGCCCTCTTTTCTTTGAAACTATTTTACTTACAATAAGGGATGTAGTTCAGGGGATGGTCAATTATGAACAATGAAGCAATTAGTTTGCCAACGTTTCGGAATTTTTTAATTCTTCATTAGGATAGAGTACAAAAAACAAAAACAAGGCATGAAGACATCTCACTAAAATTTTTACAATCCACAAAATATATTAAATAAACAAAAACCAAAATAATATGAAATGTACACATTTTACTAATAATTATACGGTCAAGCTTCACATCCAGAGTCCAAACCAACTCCAACATGCAGTTGCTGCAGCAAATGGGTCCTTCCCGAGACAAGTCTGAATGGGGCCACGGTCCAAACGTCAATGGATGAAACGGTATTTTAATGTCAGGACCACGTTCTACAGCCCCTACATCCCACAAACAACCATGCGTATCCGGTCGACCACATGTTAAAATAGCAATGTAACCAGACAACACAAAATTGAGGAATACTGCAATAGTGTCTCTACTAAATATTATGGACCAAATTTTATTTATTTATTTATCATTAATTAATTTTATTGCGAATAATACTGGACAGAAAAATGTAATTATGTGTGTAGAGTTCCGTACTTTCGTTAATTTATTCTCTTTATTTATTATTTTGTTTTAGTTTTTAAATTTTAATTTCATTATGCCAGTTTAATAACACATATTCTAATAATCCCGTTTGCATTATGTAAATATATTAAAGATTCATCAAGTGGAGAATAATTATGAATGAAAACATTACAACGATTTCCAACCTATCAGAAAAAACGCGTAATGTAAGGTGAGCTTAAGGAACCATAATTACAATTTTAATAATAAATATAAAACATGTTGAGGGTGGTGGCAGCGCAGTGGTTAGGACACACTTTGCTAAATGAGGAACCCGGGTTCAAACCCCATCCCATTACTGGCGGGGTTTTTTGCCCGTGTGTGTCCTATTGAGGGCGATCCCGAGGTTCACTCAGCCTTCTTTCAAATTGAGCACCAATATTCAATGGCTATACTGACAGTGAATATTGGGAATAATACGCACACGAAGCATGGTGCGCCATCTTCTCCCACTTCTATACATCATGTTGTGAGATCTTCTATATGACCCTTTATCTGCAGAGGGCCCTGGAAGTGGGGAAAACGAATGCCAAAATGGCTAATGGACAGGAGTCCTAACCCCATGTAACCATAAGCAGGCATTCCTGTAGTACAAAGTACAAAGGGTAAATAAATAAATACAATATAACACAACTCGTACACCGCCCACAGTAATTATGGTAGTAATTATGGTTCCAGATGCTCTTGCCTTATGACCTTACATTGTGTTTTTTCTGATATAGTTAAGTTTCATGATACAGTTAATGAATACAATTGATTTTATGCTGAGTGATTTATATGGAGGCCGATGTGTGGAGAGCCTCTTCGATGTATTTCACTAATTGACGCTGACACGTATGGACAGCCATTGGCACTAATTGCACAAACACTTTCACGAATTATCCGATGAAATAAAACAGGAAATGTGGGATTTTAACTATTTAAGTGAGGGAGGAGGGAGTTTCATTGCGTAAGGCCAGCAGGCGCGTTCGCGAAGCGTTGGCGCCTCGCGCGCGAGCCCGCGCGCCCACCGCTAATGTGCTCCTCGCCCATCCGCTTGCGGCGGCGCGAGGGCGCGTTGCGGTCGCGCTCGGTCGACAAAGTGCGGTCGCGGCGCGTCGCGTCGCGGCGCGGCGGAGCCCCCAGAATTCCCAGCGTGCGCCTGCGCGCTCTCGCGCACCGCAGGACGCGGAGGTGGCCTCCCAAGCCGGCTCCCGGTCTCAATTGGAGGGCGGATTTCCGAAGTGACGTAGACCGAACCGTCACTCACCGGTTCGAGATACGGTCGGTACCCAAAAATAATAAATATATAATACATAAATAGATAAATACATAAATAAATAAAAGTAGTTGGATAATCAGAGGAGCAATGAAAAATGAAATGAATAAATGAGTTCATACATTCTACAAGAATGATTTATATCGATTGTGTATGATATATATTGATATACTCGTTCCATACTTATACCTTCGATGATATGAGTTACTCAGAATGAAGATGAGATAAATGACGTTCATACACTTCGGTACAAGAATGATTTATGAATCGATTGTAATGATATATATTGATATACTCGTTACATATCAGTATGATACTTCAGTGAGTGGAGTTACTTTAAGATGGGACCAGTTTGACAGGTCGGGAAACAAATGAACGGCATTCTGGGCTATGACAATCTAAGAGATACTAATGAAACCATTTGCAAATGATCTAACTGTAAACGAACGCACTGATAAAATTAGTGCATGGAGATTACCTGCAGTTCCGTTGCCAACAGTGACCAAGCAGTAGTTGTCACATCGGTCCCTTCATATAGTAATCTCTCTGTAACACGATGTTCTAGTACTACATTGCACCGAGGTGACAAAGGTTATTGGATACCTCCTAATATCGTGTCGGACCTCTTTTTGCCCAGCGAAGTGCAGCAACTCGATGTGCAATGGACTCAACAAGTCGTTGGAAGCCCTTGCTGAAATATTGAGCCATGTTCCATAACCATGTCCAGCCAATGGTCGACTCAGTTGAATCAAAAGGATACAGTCTATTCCGTGTAAAAAACAGCCCACATCATTATCCAGTCACTTCCAGCTTGCACAGTGTCTTGTTGACAACTTGAGTCCATGGCTTCTTGGGGTCTGCACCACACTGAAAGCTTACCATCAGTTCTAACTAGCTGAAATCGGGACTCTTGCAGTCGAGAATTTGAGAGAAAAAGAAAGAAAAAGAATCTGATATAACGATATATGGTGTTCTATTGTATTTGTATTCCTATTTGTTTTCTAGTTTTACGTGCAAATATTCAGACGCTTCTCCATGCTTCTCGCTGTTAAATATGTTGTTAAAACTGCCGTTGTTCCTACGTGCAAAGGTATCTTTCCCTTCCTGATAAGTTGTGTTTCATGGAAATACATTACTTTAAAAAAAATCTACTCTTCAATTTGCCATCGGCACGAGGATCAACTTCTCGGGGGAATTCTCATCCGACCCAAGTGTGTTAACACATTTTTTTCCCGCGCCGCTATAGAACTCAATTAACTCCCCGCATAGATGGGAGCTCCATTACTTTAGCAGTGAAGTATATTATAGGACATACTACGAATTTCGCGCGCCCTACTTAAAAAAAAAAGATGTACCGCTGGCTGTCTCCGCCCACCAGAGGACGCAGGTCGCCGACGAGCGCCGAGGAGCGTTGGAAAGAAGAGGAGGCTGGCTGGCGCCGCCCACCCCCACGCTCCTTCCCATGAATCTATGTGCACATGGAAGGAATATATATATATATATATATATATATATTTTATCCAGCCAACAGCCGGTTACCCTTTACGTCCCGACAGGACGCATATTCGACCATACACTAGATCAACACACTTGCAGGCTCCTCTGATCTGGGGAAGCAGAACACAGGCCCTCCGCGACAACACATACAAAGTCAAGGGACAAACAAGCATGCCCAAGGCGGGATTCGAACCCGCGACCCTTCGGACCGAAGCGCTGAGTCGGTACTCGCTCTTAGCCACCTCGGCCATCCAGGTTGGCGGAAAATATGTATTACTGGCTTTAAATAGAAATGAAAAAAGGTATAGGAAAGATGGTGGGGTTTAACGTGCGAGAGTTGTCGCACGGGTACGCTAGTCTGCCTGTATTCTTCACTCCATTCCCCCTCCTCGCCCAGCGGCGCCGGGAGCCGCGGGGTCAGCGGCAGACGGAGGGTGCGAGTCGCCGACGGCCACGAGCGCAGGCGCTAGGAGGGAATGCTGCCTGGGCGAAGACTGTGGAGTGGGGGATGAAAACATTGCATTTTTTCGTATCGACACTTTTAGCAATAATGCTACGCCTTGAATGCCAAGTGTGATAGTGCTATGAAGTTAAGATTGAGCGAGTTCTTTGGCGTGTCTCAGAGGAAACATTTAAAATGGTGCCCGAATATCTCGTGTCTAAGGCTAAGATGCTGGAACTGCTGCACAGGCGTCAACTCGCTAGTTGATTTTCGATGTGTTACCTCAAACCTCTCGAGGTTAATGTTATTATTCTGTTTTAATGATTAGGTAGAAGTTAGTGCTGTAAGTATACGTCAAATACAGTGCTGTTTAAAGAAGTACGTTCAATTACAGTTTCGTTTCTCGATTTTGCATCTGTAAAATAAATGAGCTGTTTGTTCTGATGAAATCGATGTGCTTACCCTTTGGTGTCCCGTTTATCCAATATTTAGAAAATTTGTAAACAAGTAATCCCTTTTGTTAACAAGTCACACTTATGGGCTGTTATGGGACGGGCGCTTATGGGGCTGTTTAGGGACGATGCACAATATTAGACGGGACTCTAAGATAATGTGCAAATTTTCGCTCCCTATTTCATTGGAACATTCGGCTATCCTAACTACTTACTGAAGGTACTCTTGAGGGAGATTCGAGTCATTGAACGAAGTGTTATTTCATTTAGGTAAAGTTTTTAACGAAAAGAAAATTTTGCGGGAAAAATACATAACTTTTGTATTTAACCTTTTTTCTTTCGTGATAGATGGCGCTGGAATCGATAAAAATCAAAATTAGCAACACGAAAACAACATTGAAATGTGTTTTTTTATCGGCCAACGTACATGAAATACATTTTTAAATAAAAATACGTTTTCAATAATTTGCTAGAAGCTACTCAACTATACCAAACATACCATTGTGGTTATCAAAAATTTAAAAAATATTCTTCTAGGGTGGCCCAGGAACAACGATGTGGACAAAGAAGTATTCTGTTCCCTAGGGGTGTTTTTCAGGTTAGTCCCTCTGCCTCTGTAGCGTCATAGACTTGACTCCCTGCTCCTGAGTTGCAAGGTTTGGGGATGAGGGAAGCCAAATATAGGCTCCCGAACAAAGGCCACCCCTCACGGAAATCCCAGACGCCGGGCACAAAATGCGGCGTCGGTGGCACTCGCTTCAAGACGAGTGCGTGGGGGGTAGATGACGTAGGAGCTCATGTGACTCGGGCCTATATTAAGGTGCGTCGCAGGACCAATCGGGAGTAACGATTCTGGTTTTCCTCGCGGCAAACACCGCAAAACTTGTCCGGCCAAGTCTGGCGCGGAAGTGCTGAAGGCACGAGTAGGTGTTCGAGGTTCGGACACGGTGAAGTATGCCTTATACTTCAGGGCATATGATCTTCCGAGGCACATGAGGTGCCCAGTTGCGAATCGGCCGAGTTGGCCACTCGAGGCGCGGTCGAAGGCGCGTGTTGGGAGAGGGGGGCTGCGGCAGGTAGCTCCGACAAACGCCTTAGAGTGAGGTTTTAGTTCCTGTACATAATTTATTGTAAATAAATTGTAAATACCCACTCGTGTCTGTTTCTTTGTGGTGTAGATCCCTACCCACGACGTTACTCCTCTCAGACATCGACATGTTTGACTTCAACAAATTTCCAAAATGCTGCCCGTCTTCTTCAGTACATTTCGCAATTCTTCGAAAAGACCATCCAACTTCCATTAGTTTCTCTACCCTAATGTTTGCGAAATTTCGTGTCTATTTCTCTGGTGCGTAACGTCTGAGGTTGCTGGAACTTTTGTGTAACATTTCTTTTTTTAGCTTTCCCCACAAAAAGAAATAAGGAGAAGTTGAAGCCAATTTTGAGTACCTCCTCGACCTATCCATCGAGTAGGATAATCATGATTCAAAATTTCTCGAGAATTTAGTGTATAATGGTTCTGCTTGTCACCTATTGGAAAAATGAGTTTGGCAAGTAATAGTTGATACTGCAAGCTAAATAGAAATGAGTCAATTTGTTTACGTCTCCTTGACAACAGTATGTAAAATAGTGAACAATGTATTTTGTTTGAGCCTACATAATGTATTCAGATATTTAATTAAATCATTCTAGCACACAGTTATTCGCCACATTTGTTTTATGGTTGTGGTTTCATGTTAATGGGTAAAATATTGTAATTCAATCCAGAGAAAACAGATTGTGTTTTCCGTGAAAAATAGTACTGTCGGCTTCTGTCTTCACAATTTAAAAATATGTTTTCTCCTGAATACAATCTTAGTTCTCTCTTGAATCATTAATTCTCTCTTGAATTATAAATCACGATAAATTCTTCCAATGTGCTGGGAACAGAAGTATATTGGCATTTCTGTACAACTTTACAAACCTCGATTTACCAGCAAACAGTTTGCAAGGTTGTTTCCTCGATGAGGCAAATGAATTTGTCGCGACCAATTTCGAAACGGTCTCAGCGTCCAGTTATGCGAGGGACTCTTCCCGGCTGAGTCAGTTCATTGGCCTGACCCAACCATATAATGATTGTCTTGCCCGAATGCTATTTTATAGTAACTGGCGAGTCGCCTTTGCCGGTTTCTTGTTCACCTCGCTGATAATCCGAAGTAGCGTGCGTGACACACGTCATGAGCATGTGCTGTGCGAAGGTCGCCCACTTTTGAACTCTTGGAGGTTGTTTTGGTGAGGCTCTGTAGCAGAGCTTCTGCAAGTGTAAACGCAGGCATGTCGACCTGCGCGCGCACGAGCGAGATAATTGCCCGCTTGGGAATCTTGACCTCTACGCCAGACCACTTCCCCTGACTCCGCTTTGTTTCCCCTCCAAATTCAGATAGGGAATTTAAGCGCAGAGGATACTATGTTTAACGAAGAGTGGTGGCTCTATCCGAAAACCTTTTTGCCGTTTTTTTCCATCGAACAACCGAAATTTGAATTATTACTTTATTACTTACTACTTTATGTCGTTTATTTTCTTATAAAATTCTTCCTTGTATAGTTATTTTTATGAGGGTCAAGAATATGTTTGAATGTCAAATTCTTTGCCTGTTTTAGGTTCCTATTATGTTTTATTAAAGTGTGCTGTTATGTTCTGTGTAGTAAAATTGTGAAATTAATTAACTGTTCTCTACAAAGTCTGCCTCCTCTGAAAGAACCTCTTACATGATGTCACTCTTCGGGCGGGCACTGAAACTGAAACAGAACAAAACAGAATCTGTCCCGTACCGGAACATGGGAAGTTAATACAATTTTTGCACTCTTGAGTAAATGCCATTACAAAATAAAAGTCATTTCAATTCAAAATATTTAATTTCGTGCCCAATTTATTAGTTAAATTTTATTTTAAAGGAATTTATCTCTCGACTGACTTCTCCAAAAAAAATGTCAAGGGCGAGAATTGCAGTGATGTTCGCCTTCGCGAAGAAATTTGTACAACCCTTACTTTTAAATCTCGCGCCAGTTTCTCTGGACGCTGTGCTCGCGAACTTCTAGAAAGTTAGTTATATTGCCCACGACTTTGACAAGGATTGTACCTCTCGCACTCGAGGAAAATTATTTGTTTGTGATTTTAGGGCTCTGCAACTGGAATGGTCATTGGTGCCTGGGAATCCAATAGAAATGTAGTGGTACTGAGAATAGGAATGGAATAGAAATTGGAAAGAAAAGGTACAATCACGCGTGACCAGTGGTGCTTTGTGGGGGAGCTGCTCGTGCCAGCAAGTAATGATGGGTAGGGCAAACGTCTGACAAGTGCAGTCGATCTATGAATTTGATATGTCACAATCTCAGTGATGTTAAAGCACCCCCAAATTTAGACTGTTAAGATATCTTTTAATTTATTGAACAAATTATTTTAAATTTACATAATAAATATTAAAAGAACCTGAAAGAAATCAACTTTAGTTACCACCACAAAAAATAAAGGGTTGCACATAATGATGAAATAAGCCTTTTGTTTCTTTGAAAAATATTAGGTTTTTCATTCGATTAGAATAATTATAATCATGTATAATATTTTAACAATATACGCAAGAATCATTATCTACTTTTTCAGTGAGTTCAGTATAGAAAAAAAAATTGGAGCCATTTTTGAGAAAATTTTGAACATGATGTTGGAGCTTTATGTAAAGTACCCCTCAAAATCAATAATATCCATTTCAAATTCAAGGGGGAGCGACAGCAACTAGATCAGTTTGGAAATATCGAATTTAGTGAAAATCCTACCTTCGTTTTAGCCACCAGTGTTCTTGACAGACAAGCGTTGCCGTAAAAATATTTCGAAACAAGGACGTGGACAAAACGTGGATTCTGACTACCCAGTGTGTCAGAGGAAGTAATTTACTATATATAGCAAATATAATGGTTAACTTTTTGGGTATCGCGGATATAATATACATTTTCTTCCAAAATCGCCGTTTTTTCGACACACCATTAAATACCTTTCTGTAAACTGCGTATGAAGAATGGGAGAAAGTAACAATATTACTGGGATACATAGCGCGTCGCATCTTCGTTCCCTTGTAAATTACTTTATTTACTTGCCAAACGTGGTTTTACGCATTCAGGGTTCACTATGACGTGGTGAACTCAGTGCCAAATTTTAGGTGCCAAAAGGAGGAGAGGCAATATGACCATACTATTTGGAATACATTTGTGTGGACAGCTTAGCAAAATGATTGTTAAAATTGAATGCACTATACATTAGAACAGAGAGCGCAATGGAGAAGGCACGAAAAAATGCAATAGTGAACGCGTGATTTCTCGTGAAAGAAGTGATATTGTTTCGGTTAAATGCAAATCATAGAAGGTAATATTAGGTCAGTTCATCAAGTAAAAGGCTTTCAAACGCTTTACTACGTCGATCTATACCAGGGATTTCCAACCTTTTTTTCTTTCATCGCCCCCATTTAAAAGAATTGTTTCATCGACCCCTTGCACTATTCACTACAATATACAGCATACATAATTATAATACAAAGAATTGGAAATAAATGGCTTAAAGATAACAATTTGGTCCTTCAATATTTTGGTAGAGATCTAGATTTTCGATAATCGAAGACGCATCTGCTCCTGAGAAGCTGAGATTCGAAGCTGCATGGTTGTGCAGTAGTTACAAAGAGTTGACCGTTTTTAACTGGACATAACATTTTTCTAATGCGTATGGCAGGGAGTATTTACATCCGCAATAGAGTATTATTGTGGACAGACAGTTACTTGTTTTGTAAACATCTTAAGCATATGCGCAGCTAGATTTTTCGAATGCCACGGTGCAGAAAGTCGAAGTGGGTTCCTTTCTGCAACAAAAGTGAAATTAGGAGTTTTAAATCTAATTAGTGAAAGAATGTGGCTGGAACAATGAAAATAAGCAAGGAATGCGATGTGTTTTATTCTTTGCCGATGTCCGACCCGGGGGTCTTACTAGGAGCCCCTTGCTTTTGGGGACCGGTGCGGTGCACGCCCTGATCCTAAGCATGAACATCGGATACGAAAGAAGAGGATTGATTGATTTTTTCGTGTTTCCGGGCGCGTCAACTGCTTTGGTCATTAGTTCCGTAAGTGTAGTGCAATCTTTTTGTCGGGAGATGGCGGTGATCCTTCCCTGCTGGATGGCGAGATCCGGCACCGACCTACCGTCGGCTAGTGGGGTTTCTCCCTAACCAGGACTCTCCCACCAGCGGAGCACCGCCCTAGCCGGAACAAGCTCTAAGCTCCCGACCGGTTTTCCGGAGTATGTGGTAGTGTAGTGCATGTTAGTGTGTGTGTGTGTGTGTGTGTGTGTGTGTGTGTGTGTGTGTGTGTAAGGGGAGAGGGTAGGACAAGGAAGATGAAGGAAAGATCGCGCACGGTCCGCGCCCGTTTGTTAGGGTACTGCTCCGGCATTTGTCTGGTGTTAATCGGAGAAACCACGGAAAACTACTGATCAGAGTAGCCGGCCGCTGGAATTCTCCTCCAGAAAGAGACTGAATTCGACATAGCTGTAAAGCAAGTGTGGAAAATCTTGACGCCGTCAGGACTCGAATCTAGGACCTCCCGGTCAGAGGCCGAAAGAAGAGGAGTCACTTTGTAATTTATTATTATATTTTCTGTTAATTTATGTTATGAAACAATTATAAAGTTCATTATTTTTGTAATCAATGGGATATTTATTATACATCCCAATCAGCGATTCATTTTCGACTATAGGCCTCCATTCGAGCCCTTGATCATCCCTGACCCCTTTCCAAATTCCATCGACCCCAGGGGATCCATACCCCGTTGGAATCCCCTTCTCGGAACAAAGTCGATCCTGCAATTAGGAGTTCCCCTATCTTTTTTAACGCCCTGCGTTACTGTCTGCTTACATTCCAATTATTTGCAGAGCAACGTTCCCGGACATTTGAGTACCTAAAGCTCAAATTTAGGATCTTTACATATTGCGCAGCTGTGTCCAGTGCAGGCGAATCTCGGCCCTGTTCACGGGTGAAAAAAATTGACTCGGAGCTGAAAAGCTGATACTTCCAGTCGGAAGTAAAAGAAACGGAATGTTAGAATGCAAACAGACCGTGGTGTTACACCCACGAAAGCAGGGTTCGTGACCAAATTGAGCTGGATTTGCTTGCTCAAGAAAATCATTGGTGACGTCGTGTATCTTCCGTCACTTCCTCCGCCACAGACTTCCACCTTCTCCGCCTCCGTCACTTCCACACCTCCTTGCCACTCCCGCTTTCCCACACTAACAGCTAAACTGTTATTTATTAACCGTTAACGTTTCGTAACTGTTACGCGAAATAACAGTTATTTAGTTTATCCTGTTATTGGCTGTTATCGGTTGAAATGCATGGAACTGCAACCTACTGGGCCTAATCCGAACTACTACAAGCTTTTGTGGCAACCATTTTGTACGATAACAGCTTCACTGCAGTAATCAATTAGATTTGCCAGGTTCAAATTATATATTAATTAATACATAATTCGTCATTATTTCTCACCATGTGCCACAATATTTTTATATTTTATTGTATACACTACAACAAGAAGTTTGTCCTTTAAATTAAGTCCGTCGAATATGTTAACTTATTTATGTCCCATTTCTGCTTATGTGAGATCAACTAATATTTCCCTGGGTCCGATGAAATAAAATGAGTTACGGTCAAATAACTCACGTTATAATACTTGATATTCGACAGTCATTAACACTTGAGCTATAGGTAAGCAAAAAACACTGTTTCTCCTCATTATATTTGGCATTCGTCACTTCACTATGCACAAGTTACATATTTGCAACCTGAACCCGAATCACTTTCATTTTAGTAATATTCTATATTCTATACACATTCGCTACACATGATATGAATTACTATTCATCCTTGGCAGTTCATCCAGTCTCGTTCATATCTGCTGCTTCTCTGTCCAAACATGTTAGGAAAAGTAGTACAAGGAAGCGCCGTAAGGTAGCTGCACAAGCTTTACGGTGCTACCAACGTTATTCGTTTTGCGTGGTTTAACTCTTAGCAGTCGCTACAACTGCTTTAACTCTTAGCAGTCGTCCATGTTAGGTTTATGGTCATGGAACTGTTATTTTTCAACTGTTATTAATAACAGCTCTTACGAGTCAGCTGTTTTTGTGATAAGTTATTGAAGAAAAGCTGTTAAGCCCATCTCTACCGCACGGAAGCACGTCGGCGGTAAGCTGACGTAAAGAAATTGGTAACGATGGGAGACTATTACGCCGGATACGACGATGACGAAGGCGGTGACTATGAAAACAGACGGCCACTACGCAATTGTAGAGGAAGAGGTTGTCACCGAGTCATATTTTCCTTTAATTTTAGCCTGTTTGTTTTATGTTTTGAACCGTTCTATTTGTTTTTAAAATAGTTTTGCTTCAAATTTAGTTAAGTTTGCCTTACTAATATCTTTATTTTTGGGGATGATGTCAGCATCAATATAATGCTCAAACACTATTGCGAAAATGTAGCTTGCACTGAATATACCAATTACAGAATGAAAAAGTTAATGATAAACAAACTGCGTTCTAAATTTCCGAAGTTAAACGAGACACTTCTGCAACAACCCAAAACACATTCTCACGTTGCTCTTTAACTCATTCTTTTTCCTTTTATTGGAAGCCACTCACAAACTTTTCTGGGCCATCTCACTTTGGCCTTTTTTTATGGCCAAACAATTTCTGCCTTAGTGTTTTCCTATGGAGCTTTCTTCGTGTTTTCTTACAGAGCACCAAGCGTCAATGGAGACTAAATGTATGGTATGAAATAGTGGGTGATGAAATTATGGGATCAACTTTTCTTGAAAATACTTTGAATGGAGCATCATTTCTATTTAAAATTCTACCAACACTTTTAGAAAATGAAGTTCAGCAAGATGTTAATATGCGGTCTCATGACCGTTCCACTGCGTACTACTCCAGCTTGGCGATTTCACGTTTTGAACATTAAGTTCCCGTGAGGTTGGAAAGGACGTTGTGTTATTGTGTGCTGGACTGCGCGTTTCCGAGTCTTGACACTGCTAGATTTTTACTTTCTCGCGCTTAAGAAGGAGCTTCTTTTAAAGCGACCTAAAATAAATAATTTTAAAAGAAAGAAACTTAGGAAGAGAAAGTTATGTAATGCTGCACAAAAAACGCGAATTTTTCGCAGAGACTTTTATTAGAGGGCTCTGGTAACAAAAAAATGGATAAATCTAGTTGATAAATTTATTTAAAAAGTCCTCCACTACATGGTATAGCCAGAATCCATGTTTTATGGGTCCCTATTACCGAAAAATAGATTGACGGCAAAAGTCTGTCTGTCCGTCTATCTGTGAACAACACTAGCGGCTAAACCGTTCAGCCAATTTTCTTCAAAATTGATATTTCATAATCGATTTGGCTGATGTTGCGGACCCTTGAATTTGAAATCGATATTTTAATTTTGGAGAGAACTTTACATGAAGCCTCGGGAACATTTTCAAAAATTTTTAAAAAATGGTGTCATCGATTTTGATTTAATTTTGGCGTTTGATAGTCTAAAGAACTTTTAAGAAACTGGTACAGGTCTCATAATGACTGAAAATCCTGATTTTTCTAAAAGTGAGAAAGTGGAAAATTTATTCGGCGTCATGCTACAAATACAATTATGAAGATACAATTTTTTCGTATTGAAATGTGTTTCAAACAGATCTAAATAAGGTCATGTTGAATTTTTCGAAAATATGAATATTTGTTTAGTAATTGTTCGTCAAACTTAGTCACCCATTCTGAAAACCGTATGCATCATGATCGTAATTTTAGTTGTTTTGAGGCAGTTGGATGATACATAAGTTAGTGTGTATATTATTTCTTATATCTTTGTTTGTTTTATACCTTGGCGCTTTTGTTATACGTTTACAAATTAATAATTTAGGAATTATTTAAAATCTATTTAAATAAATATGAAAGTTAAAATTGGAAATAAAGATTGATAGCCTTCAGTCGCTCCTTCCAAAATTACGCAGTGTGATGCTACTACGTATGTTAAAATTTAATTAGAATATGTTAGCTATTTAATAAGAAACTATTTAATTTTCGCTCCAAATGTTCTACGATTTCAAATGAGTTTTACAAAACATGATTACTGAGATGTGTTAATTCGGAGAGATTGTGTTATAAATAGTATTACATAACCATTACATATCAATGACGAGAAAGGATGTGCTGGTTTAGCACCACTAGTTTTCTTTAGGTTTTTCTTAAAAACTGTGAATACCAAGAGACTCCAACTACATCAGAAGATATGCGTAGACACATTGTAGTTGGATGTTCTGAAGTTAAAAGAAAATACTTCTTGCAGTTAATATTTTTTTCCAAAAATGTCTGCAGTTGTATTTGGTTGAAGATGGTTAACATTTTGAACATATTCTCAAGTACGTTGAGTAGTAATGTAGTATGTTTACCTTTATTTACTATTTTTTTACTATATTTTCGGAATTAATTTTTATTTTAGTGATTAATTATTGTTATTATCTTATTGGGTTTTTCTGTCCGTAATTTATTATTATATGCTCATTAACATTAAAATTCTTCGCTCAAAATTTGCAATATTCTTTGTACAATCTTAATTTTTGTTCCTACAAGTATTGTGTTTTGTATCAAGATCTCATTAATATCCTATAATATGAAACCTCCGTTCAACGGAGTTGAATTAACAATTTTATTTTAATAAATGGTACCTACGAATAATTCTTATTTTCAATCCTTCACTCAAAGAAAGACACAAAAATTGAAAATGGAAAGCATAGTTCAGGAAAAAAGTGCAGCAGTTTTGTGAAGATTTGAAATACGACTGGTAACTTCAAATACTTCGATCAGCTTCCCTTTTTCGAGCGGGGAGAGCGCTGCATGACTTTGTGTGGCGGACTGTTACACATGTCCGTTAAACATGAGTCGCAAAAAATTAAAATTACTAAAAAAATGCTTATTTTATAAATCATTATTTATATCATTGGATTGGTCTTTATATGCTCGTCACGATAGACTAAAATATATGTGTAGTTCCATTTGAAAACAACAAAGTTACCTCAATGTCTCGTAAAATACGAGTGATAAAATAGAAATGAAAAATATATTACGAGTAATTAGCCCTAATCCTACAGTCCCTTCCATGAAAATTGCATTGCAATATCTTCAACCGTTGAAAAACTGCAGGGGCTGTTAAAGTAACGTGACTCACTCTGCATACAAATAGTGGGTAACTGAGATCCCAGTCGTTAGTCTGAGAGGTTTCCCCAGCGCATTCTAAATTTAAATAATATTTGCATGACCAAGTTCATTTCGTAAATCTCACTCTATGCATTACTCCTCCTAGTGCTGATCTCTAATGATGCATTCCATGCGCGCCTCCCGAAGCATTGAATAGAATGACGCGCCCGTGCTTCTCGGGACTTTTTATCTCTCATGCTTTTGTTCACATAGCAACTTTCATTGTATCCACCTATTCCATTCATTCTTCTACTGGAATTCATTGTGGATGTTAATGTATGTTGTGACTCAAAGGTTTCGAGGCAAAACCTCTCAACAGTAACTCACCTATAGTCACATCTGCGCTCCCATCTTCAGGTTTTCATGGGCGGTTCTTCCGTCATTAAATATTTTGAAACTTGTCACTATTTAGAATTCCATGTACCTGCAGATTTCTGTTCATGAACGATGCATCGATTCGTTGTTCTTGTGAAGCACAATTATACAGAACGGCGACTTCTACCCTAAACAACCTACCGTGCCATCGGATTCCGGAGTTCGTAACATACTAGGTTAATGCTTACACCACTCAGCAGTTACTTCCCTTACTTCAAGACACACTTTCTGCAAATTTTCCATTTTAGTACAATGTCCAATTTCCCATGGAGTTCTTTTTAATTTGTCTGTTCAATCTTGCTATAAAGGTGGATCGAAAATCAAGAAAAACATTCGTACAAAATTTTCTTTACTGCGACGTAAACATGACACCGTGTTTCGTATGTTTCCTTGTCAATTACTTGCGACGCAATTTTCTTGGGAAAGGAGAAGAGATAGAAACTTTTGAGAGTTCGTTTTGGTTCACAAGTTGAGTACATAACGGTCGGGCTAAAGACGCAGGAACCGGTGCACACAAAGTTGTGGAGTAAATTTAGCAAGAAAATTGATATCATCTTTCAGTTTTGGTGTAATGCATGCGGCATGGATTGAAAAGGGCCTTTGACATTTAGATATCACAAATGCGTTCTTCTCAATGATTCGATAATTATTCTACTCTTCAACTCGGTTCCATAACATCGAATGACCAGCTTAGGTGGATCAGGGCATCATCTGATGGCACTGCAGTGCCTCTGACCGGGAGTCCCTAAGGTTCGAGTCCCGCCGGTGGCAGTGATTGCGACACATTGCTAGATCGAATTCAACCACTGCCTGCAGAAGCACTCTAGCGACCGGATACTCTGATCGGTAGTTTCCCGCTTCTCTGATCGGCGGTTTATCGGGGACCGATCAACACCAGACGAATGCTGGAGAAAAATCCTAACGGGCCACAGACCGCGCGCGATCTTTCCTTGCTACATTGCCATAAATGTCAGGAGCTTAGAGCTGATTCCGGCTGGCCGGTGATCCACTGTGGGAGATACCTAGTTGTAGAAAACCCTGCAATCCAACATGTAGGTCAGCGCCGAATCTTGCCATCCATCGGGGAAGATCACCGATACCTGCCGTGATAAAAAAAATCTTCAAATTGTCGCGCCTGGAAATATTTGATCAATCCATCCTAATATATGATGTATCTTCCTCTTAAACAATATATTTTATATGGTCCCCAAAAATTCAAGAGTTTTGAAGTCTCGGGATCTAGAATGGGGGGGGGGGTCATTGCAGAAAGATTCATTTGACTCTGCGTGAAAAGAGAAACAAACAAGAATGTGAGACGATATGAATTTTCAAAATTACGAGGATTTAATGAGAATCGGATCTATTCCACATTATTAAGTTAGCGTTCGTCTAATTGAGCTAACGAAATAATTGAGCAATTTTTTGTGAGAATAAGCTTTTGAGTGAAAAGGGGCCTATGAGCACCACGCGATTGAACACAGGTTAGAAGTGGCATTTCTGTCGCTTGCCGATGACCGCGGTTGTGACTCCGCTTACTAAGGTGCACTAGCAAATCTTTATCGCTGTTTGCTCTCGAAAATCTTCCGAGCCCCATAGTCATTCATAAGGGCAAATTATTCTTTTACTTTTTTATGTGTCAAAGTATTTATAACATTGAAACCTGAAATCAATACACTTTCTGAATTGCAGAGATTCTGTAATGTACCCTAATCTCTGAATCTTCAAAGTGCAAATTTAGACTATAAAAATGTTTACTTGAATCTCTCTAAAAAGTATTTCAGAAAAAACAAAGCAGTTTTGGCTTCGTTAGATAAAGTAGATTTATTCCCTCCCTTTTTTACTCATCATGCTTTTATTGATAGAAATATATTTCTTTCTGTGGTTTGCAAATTCATTTGGTAGCCTAATACGTTAATACTCCTTCATATGTTTTAATAAGACTCCAGTTACTCTTTTGTCGCAGCAAGTCCGTTAATATTTATTGTTACTCAAAACGCGTATTCACGCACCCTATTTTGGTTTAAATGGCCTTATTCCTCCAGCCTACTCTTGAGTTACTTGTCTCAAGTCGTCTTGCATACTTTTTAAACGGAGGAATATTAGAACAGCCCGCAAAATATTGCACCGTCCGCCTTCCCGTAGATCTCTCGAGCGTATTGTCTTTGGAGGGATTTCCTTTACTACCTAATTTGACGATTCCGAAGGTTCCTATCTCCATTAGTAAATCCTGTGCTTCCAGATGTTCCGTGCTTCGACAAGCCACATCTCTCTTGAATTTGGAATTCATTCTGCCTCTGTTTGCTTTTTTACTTGAAATGTGTCTTTTATTTTCGGACGTTCACGGCCTGCCAATCTTCAGGAGAGGAGACTGCCAAAGTCGCTCTCAGGGTGCGTAATGCCCGTATTAGTCTTCTGTACATTTTAAAAAAATAGTCGTGTACGCGTAATTTTTGCTTGAAGTAAAGGCAATTTATTTAAAAAAAACTTAAAAAGGCTCAAAATTTTTTATTTATTTTTTTCCTCGGATAGAGCAAAGGACGCTTAAAAATGCCGCAAACATATTAGCACTTTATGGTATATTGACGTATTTCTAGTACAGTAAGACAAATATTGACAACAACAAGAATCAGATATTGTGATAGATCAATAAGATATTCAGGTCTTTTCATAGCCTACAAGAAATGTAAAGTTATTAAATTTTGCACTAAAATTAACTCTGTTATCTAGCAGCAGTTCTTTGTGCGTACTCATTGAGCTTGTTGTGACAGTCTTATTTCTCTTCCTCTCATAATGTACCTTGCATTATCAATTTTTTGTGCTTCCGACTCCGCGATGTATCGCTTTTAATATGCTCATTATTTAACGTTTAACATCCTTAGAAGGAATGTTTTCATTCACGTTTTCAGTCATTTCAAAAGAGTTAAATATTTAGGATTACACTTAGATGAACGTCTCACGTGGAAATTACATATTCAGATTGTCACTAACAAAACCTATCACAAAATTTCAAAATTGTACCCTCTCTTTAATATAAATTCAAAATTAAGAATAGATTGAGGAATTTTAATTTTTAAATCCATTATTCGTCCTTCTCTTACTAACGCTTTTCCTATTTGGTGTAATGCCTCGTCTACTAACATCAAGAAAATACAAATTGTACAAAATAAATTCCTAAGAGAAGTACTAAAAGCAGATTAGTTCATTTCGAATAAACAAATCTAGAGCTTCAAATTGACTCTATTAAAATCTTTATCATTAAACAAACTCATAGTTTCTTCTGTAAACAACCCTTGTCTTCTGTATCTCAACACTTTACACTAGCTCAAAATTATTTGCTCTACGTATTCGTTCACATTTTCCCAAAGACATTTTTTGCTCTCCATAAATATAAATGTTTATTCTGTTGAATTCAATATATTACAAACTTAGCCTTTAACTATTCTTTCTAACTTTTATTATACCTTTCAAGCATTTCAATAATTTTTATTGGAATATATTTACTTATTTACTTATAAAAATACTATTTTAATGTATTTATTTATCAAAATTGGTAAATAAAAATTTACCAAATTAAAGCTTTGGCATCTACCCACAAGCTCCCACAATTTTAAAAGTAATTTTTTTCAAACTCCTGAAAATTGATGTATAGAATAGATAATATTTTTTTAAAAAACGGCTTTCACTAGCACCACATGTAATCTTCATTGCCCCTGTTTGATTCTTAAGCATGCATTAGCAACCACTCGATATGGCGGTCGACACAGCTACTTTTAATATATTAGGTAATTTTATTTGAAATTACTGTAAAGTGGAAATTAAATTAAACATTGTATTATTTACGGAATCTAAGTGTTTAATGCTCATCTGGATCGATTCGGCTAACGCCTCGTCGATTTCCCAGCTCTCAATTAAAGGTCACTTGATTCATCGTATAATAAAATAGTATTAAAAAGACTCCAAATACTCTTTTCAGCAGGTCAATAACTATTTTGCTACTCAAAACGCGTATTCACGCGCTGAGTTAGTACAGCAAGGAAGGAGCGCGCGTAATTCGAAATATGACGTTTCCTTCAGAGAAATATCCTTTGAAATAAACGCGTTCCTGCACGCTTAAGAGTTAGCACGTCAACGGAATTTCCTTACAGGTATGGTATGTGTCATGCCTGATCATGTTCTATCTCCTCACCTCATTTCAGGTTGCATGATATTGCCGATTCTTTCCTTCCCTTTATTACATCTTATCTTTTATTTCTTTATTTATTTTTGTCTCTGAGATCTGAGTCTCCTCTGCCTCTTGGCCTCCTTTGCTTCCTATGCCTCCTCTGATCCTGAAAAATTTCAGAGGGGAAGGGCAATTTTATTTCAAACTTCTTAAATATTTTTCAAATATTTTTTATTGTTAGCTTGAATAAGGACGATTATATTCTTATTGATGATACTGCTTTGGGTGTAACATAATAATTAGAGAATACATGAGATCTACATCTACATAATTATTTTGAATAAATTGAGTTAAATTTCAAAAACAGTTGACTTTGGGGGTGCAGAGATGGCCATTGGATCCGCCACTACCAGTGAGCCTCTTCTATCTCCTCTGCATCCGCTGATTCTCTATTGACGTAATTTCTATCCCGACTATCTCTATTCCTTTTGTCACTGTTTCTTCTCTTTCTCCGTGGAATCTGTATTCTCATCGACGAGGATCGTTTTTATGTTATCGCATTCTACTTACTATTGAGAACGTCACGTCATACGCAGTTTTTAACTGTTTTTTGACGTAAAATAAATAAATAAATATTGAGAATAGGGATAGCATGGTAGTGCTGCAATGGAAATGGCAATTTTTTGACAGATAAATTTGTATTGTGGGTTCCTAAAACTTGAAAAATTATAATTCTTGCTCTTTATACGTAGTAAATAATTTCTTCTTATACGTTTTGTGGTCAGAAGCCACAATTTATGAATCCTTTATACTGAATAATTGATTTATAGCAGAACTTCCGGCTGTAAACAACGCAGCGGCTAAATCGTAAGCATAAATTTCATCAAAATTGATATCCCTTGAACAGTCTTATTAGTATCGCTATCCCTTGAATTTGAAAGAGATATTTTAATTTTGGAGGATATTTTACATGAATCTCCAACACATTTTCAAACTTTTCTCAAAAATAGTTCGAAATTTTATTTTCTTTATTGCATTTACTTGCTAATAAGCTTATGCACTTACTAAGTATAAGTAAGAAGAGAAAGAAATCGGCGCCGGAAAACGGCGAATTTTCGACATGAAAACTCTTGGTGCCGGACCCTGGTAACGAAAAAGTTCATAAATGTTACTGCTACATACTGTATTTTGCTTCCTCTAACACATTGTGTAGTCAGCATTCATGTTTTGTGGCTCGTTGATACCCAAAAAGAATTGACGCCAAAATCATCTGTCTGTGGTCAAAGCTAGCGCCAAACCGTTCAGCTGATTTTCTCCAAAATTAATATTCTTCAATCGATTTAAAGGAACTCTAGGCCCTCCGAGTTTCAAACGGATATATTGATTTTTTTTGGGTGCTTAACATAAAATATGAACAACTGTTTCAAATATTTCTAAAAAAGCACCAAATTGTTGGGTTAAACTTTGTCTCGAATAGCGTAAAGATAGCTTAAGAGAATGGTGAAGCTCTCATTTTGATTGAAATCCCTGATTTTTCAAAAATTGCAAAAGTACAGAATTTTTCGACGTCTTCCTACTACTACAATATTAAAGTTCGTTTTTTTCAATGAAAACCGTCCTTTAAGGATACACTTGAGATAACGTCACTACAATTTTTCGAAAAATATGAGCAGTTTCCCCGTAATTTTGTGTGAAACATGGACAATTTTAAAAAATATTTCAATTATTTTCTCGAAAACGGCTCCAACTTTTTCTTTAAAATTTTCTTCGTATGTATAAAAAAGGACTACACAAAATTAGTTTTGTCTCATTTTCGGCAAAGATTCTGTATTTTCGAGAATTGCAGAAAGTTAACATTTCAGAACTGCAAAGTTTAGAACATTCTAATTAATGCAATTTATAAAAAATCATATCTTAAACTGCTATTAGAAAATTTCATGAATATAACGAGGGACGCTTAAAGAATCACGCGTTCTTATTTTCGTTGAAGTTGTTGAATTTTTGAAAATGGCAAATTTAGAAATAATGCGAGGAAGTATGTGCTGTTGTAGTCAACTAGTCTCAGTAGTGTGAAGTACATTTATAGGAATGGCACAGTAAAGTTTTCGCTGAACTCTGAATTTTCGAAAATTGCAAAAGTTACAAATAATGCGATAAGGTATGTGATGCAGCGCCACTTCTTTTTAAATATTTTTTTATTACATTTTGAATGGTTATCTCTTGTTTTGTCAGATCCGACTCAGGCCTTTCTTTTTCATTTTTCTCTCTATGTCTCTTTCTTATCTTTTTTGGTTCCTTTGTCGCCTCCTTCCTCACGTAGACTCCTTCCCTACTCAACCTTTGTTTTCCTTCACATACCTTATATATTCAACTCTGACAATTCTCATTTACGGTCTATCAGAATAATAATGATGCAATGCACGGACGAATTTTGACAAGAACAGTATGTCGGAAGATTTTCGCAATTCGGGTTCATTTATTGTAATATCAAAATTTACTTTCGTTACTTTCTGGTGTATGTTTAACGATTCAGTTTTTTGGATGTTGAGGATATTATGTGTAGAAGTTTTACTGAAACATTTGTTTATGTTCTGAGCATATCGATGACTGTAAATGCATTTTCAAGAAGAAAAGAAACCATTCAAAACGCTCTTGACGTCAACCAAAGAATATGATTTTGTCATTTAAAATGTCACAGTGTTTAGAATACAATTAAGTGCAGTGACTTTTACCTTCCTGTTTGTTCGCTTCTAACGGCACAAAACTCCCAAACTATTGACCCTCTTGGAGACATGTATATCCAAAGTAATGAAACGTCTTGTGTTTAAAACTAAGACGCATACAGTGTCACTATGATCTGTTCATTGAATGTACGAATAATAGTAAACAAGAATGTTGACATAACCAAAGAGGAGGAACAAACTACCTGGAAAATTGAAGCATTCATTTTGTTTACATCTGGAACTCGTTAGGTAATTCGAGGTTATTGTTGAAGTCAAGAAACGTTTCCCCAGCACACAAACACACACTTCACATGTCCAACACATGTAAAGTCACAACAACATGCACAGTACACTCACACAGGCACATACGTAAGCACGTGCAGCAAAATAACAGTTAATCCAGACATCCATAAGGCACAGTACACGCACGAAGGTACAATACCTTAAAATACAAATGTACAGGCACAGTAACACGCACATGTACATGCACATACAGGTGCATATGCGCATGCACTGGCGTATGTCAGACACATTCACATGAGCAAGCTCGACACAGTCATCCTCAATGTGAATGACTGATGACTGGCAGAGACGCGACGGCACAGGCAGAGACGCGACGTCAGCAACGGGCAAGGTTAAGGGAAGAAACACCGGCTGTGAGTGGTTGTGGAATATAAAAAGTTTCCTTGCGCATAACGAATGCAATTATCCAACGAACCCTCCCACAAATGTCTGGCATAGAAGAGATAATGCCTGGCCTGTTGCAGGTCTGGCCTTCCGAGGCGTCCTATGCGAATTTTCCCAGTCATGTAAGACTCACTTTTCCATGGTTCTATTGATTGAATGATAGTGTTGGATCTACGTGTGTAATAAAAATATGTGATGATAGTCTTAAATGATGAATTGGAATAGTTTTATCTTTCTTCTCCCACATACTGGAGTCCTAGTGAGAATCGTTCCGTCCCTGCTCCACCCCTGCTCACCGCACCTCCCGCCACGCGGCAAAGCGAACATTTGAATTGCGCGCCCCGTTTCACCGCGGACACATTCATAAATATTGTTGGTTGGTTAGTTGTTATTATTACGGCGCGTCAACTAATGAGGTAGTTCCGTAAGCATGTGCATGTTTTCCCTCGGAAGGTGGGGTGATCTTCCCCCGCTGGATGGCGAGATCCGGCGCCGACCTACCGTCGGCTACGAGGTTTCCCTCAAGCCAGGAATCTTCACCAGCAGGGCATCGCACCAGCCGGGACAAGTCTAAGTTTCTGATCGGTCTCCCGGCATGTGTGGTGGTGTAGTGCATGTTAACGATCAGAGCAGCAGGCCTCTAGAATTCTTCTCCCGTCAGCGACTGAATTCGACCTAGCTGACAAGCTAGTGTCCAAAATTTCTGCCACCGTCAGGTCTTGAACTTAGGACCTCCCGGTCAGAGGCTCTGCAGTGACATCAGTTGATGCACTGAGCCACCTCTCCCGGTATAAATGTTGATGTTGATAATAATAATGATGACGGGGATGAGTACTATATTGAATTGCCGCGGGTAAGTGAGTGACGTTGCTAACAGATGATACTCTTTTCTTTCTCTGACAGATGACCACACTGGAGGACTGTCATTGCTTTCCACCGCATAAAGGATGGTATGTGGTAATTATGATGCTCCTATGGCTGTGGGTTACCACTTATGTTAGAAATAATCTTCGACTACATAACTGTACATAATCTTCGATTGTGTGGTTTTTCTAGTTTGTACTGTTTTTATTATATATATAATTTCATGAAACACAATCATTTTTATAATTTCTCGTTATACGAACGAGTATTAAACGGATTCTCCGATGTTTGCTGTGACATTTTTTTCAAAATATCTTTCAAATTGACGATATTTAACATTAACACTATCACATACTTAATATGTTGCAATTTTAAGACTTAAAACACGTCTATTATATACTTATACACTCACTATGTATGTCTTGCACTAGACCACACTCGTACATTTAATTTACTCTGTCCGTTTACTGTCCACTGCCTCCGAACTGCTCTGAGCGTGTGAAGAAACCGCTCGGGAAATCGGCAACCTGAGCCCTTATCTTATATCTCCTTATACCAGAAGGAGAGGGGAGTGGATCATACTCTGGCATGGATGCCAGTGAGTGCCAGTGGTTTCTTCGGCGTTGCCGCCTCTGAAGAGGACTCATCTGGGACTGATGCGCCGACTATCGATCGATTTAATACATATTTCAACAAACAGATAATACAGAATTTTGGAAAATGTATGTCACTGGAAAAGAATCTGGCCTATAATTATTTTTAATACAATTTATCTTAAAATATTTTTGTTCTTGTCATTTTCTCAGGCTGCCGCCACCGGTAGCCCACATTATACGTCACTAGTATAATGATAATTATTAGAGACCGGAAAAATATGTAGTATGAAAGGTCCAAATATGTACATAAATATGTAATGAAAACAGTAGAATATGTATATTAAAATTGGAAATCTCAACAAATTTTGAAAATAATACAAACATTTTAAAATCATTTGAACAGCACAAGTTGATGCACATTTACACCAAACAACTTTCCCGTCTACAGTACCAAGGGTACTTCATCTATTGCTAACTATAACCTTAGTTTAGCAGCCAGACTAAACGTAATAGAAACCCTGGTAGTGTTGCACGTGGGCGAACGCCAAAGTTTCTCGGAAATTTAAGTTCAAGATCCCGAAACCCAGCGACAGTGATACTTTTCACACCGAAAGTTCAAAATGATCTCGGTCGCTGACGCCATTGACATATCTAAAGCAACTTTAAAGACATCCGACCGCGTCTTAACGTAGCTCACGTCGATTCGACAGCATTCAATAATAATGTAGGAAAAAATTACGTTTAGAAAATACTTATTTTTTTAAAAAAATATGTATAATATAAGAAAATTGAAGAAATAAGAAATATTAGTGAAAATATCAAATATGTAAAATATGTACAAATAGTACTAAATATGTAACGAAAATATTGGATATTGTGTTTAGACGGCCATGATTTGCCAAGATTACAATTGTGAGAACGAAGAGTAGAAAGACAAAAAAATACGTAATTACATAAAAATCCTGTCTCCAGTGATTATGGATGGTTCGTTGTTCAGATGAGATCCGCGGGGTGTAAGCAATTACGGGAAAGCGCATAGTGAAAAGTTGCCATGTCTTGCGAGGGTCTCCACCCAGGCTCAGTCTCGAATCGAGCTCCGAGGCCTGCGTCACCGCGGTGGAGTCTTCCCCGTACGCCGTGTTTCCTACCCCTTTCCGGGGATCCCTCTGCGCTTCCGTGCGTCGCGCGGTATGACCCCCCTTGGGAGACTGCGCGTGGCTGCGCGGGGCTGCGCGGGGTGCGCTGACCGTCTGCGTCGCAGCGAGCTGCGCGGAACACGCAATCGCAGCGGCGCAGGCGCAACTGGAGAAGGAAAGGAAAGCTCTCGCGGACGGGGATCGACGCACTTGCCCCCTCCACCGGCTGCGTGGGGGATCCCGCCTGACGCGGAGGTACTGTTGCGCGCCGAGCCACGCCGTAGGATAATGGGTTACTGATCATATCTCTTCTCATTTTTCCTCTCATCCATGCTGTCTACGTCCATTCTCGCTCTTTCTCTCTCTCTCTTTCTTTCTTTCTCTTTCTCTCTCTTTCTCTCTTTATTTCTCTCCTTCTTCCCTAATCTCTCCCTTCTTCCCCCTCTCTTCCTTTTTCCTTTTTCCTGTTTCTTCCTTCCCTTCTACTCTCTCAAGTCTCAATTTCAATCCCTACCTGCTCTTCCTTTTCCCTTCGTTCTGTCCATTTCTATCTTTGAGTTAGCATCCCTAAAAATGTGTTGAATAGAGATTTCACCAACTTTTGACCAAAATTTTCTGGTTGAATATGTTTGAATGTTCCGGTTGGAAGCATTAGCCTCCGCCGCCGCCGCCGCCGCCGCCGCCGCCGCCGCAGCCGCCGCCGTCGCCGCCGCCGCCGCCGCCGCCGCGCCCGCCACTACCGCCAGCACCACCATCGCCCCCTGCCCCCCCCCCCCGCCGCGGCGTGCGTACAAACTGGCCCTGACTTTCTTTCGTCCATTCATTGAGCTTTCTTGAGCGATGTGGCGCTCTCCTACCCTGTCCTCGTTTGAGGAAGACGGATTCTGCGAATTTTGGGACCGCAATTAGCCCCAGACAGTTTCGCTCTGTCAAGGCAAGTTATCAAACTGCGTCAGAGACTTCGTCAGAGCGACTCGAGGATACTTGCATGGCGTGCAGACTTTTCCTTGGTTGCAGTTCTGCCCTGAAGATCCTGTTCGGTTTAGTAGACTACATAATCCCCTTTCACTGGCTTACTCTTTTAGTGCGATTATTATAACTAATGAGTGACAAGGAAATATACAGTTTTAAAGTGAAATATAGAGAAGTGAAGGGCAAAGGGAAAGGGATTCTTGTTTTTTGATTTGTTATTCCTCATTGTTTCGCGCCCATAATAGAAATCATTTGTACAATTCTTTTTCAATTTCTTTCTGGAATAATAAACCTTTTGATCATCTCAAACGCGAATGCAAAGACGTCTAAATGTTCTTGTGGATGCATTTTACTTAGTGTACAATGATAAAACTCGACAGTGACTTTCTCATAAATCTCTAAACCATTACTTACTACTGTATCCATTTTAAAGTTGAATTCAAAGAAGTTACATTCATTTTAACCGTTAACTGGTGTCTCGATGACCACTGAGGGAAAATAAACGCATAGCCCTCTCTTATGGTGCGTCGCAGGAAGTTTTTGTTTGTAATACATTCTTATCTCATTATAAATAATACTTACCCACGAGGATCCTGTGATAGCCGTTTACCTTTGAAGAGCAGTTCAAGTTTTGGAGCGGTCTCGTAGACTGCACATCACCAATAGCAGAACTTTTCTTGACACAGAGAAGATGTGAGAACGTGCTGGATGGTCTTGGAGTTCTTCCCGAGGGTCTTACTGTCAATAGTTCTATAGTTGATAATCGAAATTGTACAAAGAAACAGCCAAATATCATATATTAGTGTTTGTATAATATGAAGATAATAGAGGAATCGTAAATTCAAGATATTACTTCGATAAATGAAGCTTTCTACTACAAGTTTGAGTTTACAATAACTTAGTAATATGCAAAACAAACAGAACTGCATTTTTATGTAATGAGATGTTAATGGATACGTAATTGAGTTCCATTGAGTGACAGCACAAATCATTCAGTATGTTCGTGCGTTTTTCAGGTCCATTTGGCATTCATCCCGAGCTACTGTGAAGAGTCGGTTTATCTACTTGACACTAGACTCAGGTAAATGGCCCGACTAGCAGGTTTTCCTCCTTGCAAAGCTGCCTCCTGATTCTATAAAAGCGGTGTTAAGATTATTTGTGCTTGTTCTTGGACCGTTGCCAATGCTGCGCGCAGAATTTATAGGCCTGTTCTGCTACACCGTGCATCAGATTTCCAGTAGTAAATTCGACTAGCATTGACGAGTATTTAAAGGCTGCTAATGTGTCTGTTTCTCTGCATAAACTGCAAACGATTTGGGTGATCTTTCGTTTCGTATTTTACGATATAGATAATTACAATTTCTGAAACGATTTGCTAAATATACCGGCGAAGCTGTTGCACAATCTTGTTTAAAAGAAAAGGTGTTAAATAAATCGGCTATCATTTAGAATTAATGCACTTTTTCAATTATCAACCAAAATATGATCTTATTTGTTTGATTTATTCATAAAAGCAAGCAAATCTTGGTTTCTAATTCATTGCATTTTAGCAAGTTATTCATTCAAATAAAACAATGGATACCTCTTTTTGACAATATACATGTTTTTGACAATACATAAGTCCGGTTCATTAAAATTCTTGTGGGTCAGTAGTTCCCACACAGATTATGCATACCCCCGGTAGGGGTGGATTAACTTTGGGGCTTCTATGGAAAGAAATGTCCTAATAATTTCTGAACTAGTTTCAAAAAACTAGTATTTTTTCCACATGAGTAGCTTCCGGTTATTTTTACATTTATTTTGATCAAATACTTTTTTATAATAATAATAATATTAATAATAATAATATAATAATAATAATATAATAATAATAATAATAATAATAATAATAATAATAATAATAATAATAATAATAATAATAATAATAATAATAAAGTTACTACTTAAGATACACGGTTGTTCTTTGCTATATTCCGGACGTCAAAAGGGAAAAAATGTCGGAGACCGGATAATTAAGAACGTCATCCAATATGACCAATAATTTAACGCTGCCTTCAGGAATTTCTAACGTTTTCTGGATTGGATTGGATTGATTGATTGATTGATTTTCTCGTGTTTCCGGGCACGTCATCTGCTGTGGTCATTAGTCCCGTTAGTGTAGGGCATGTTTTTTTCTCGGGAGATGGTGGTGATCTTCCCCCGCTGAATGGCGAGATCCGGCGCCGACCTACCGTCGGCTAGTGGGGTTTCCCCCTAACCAGGACTCTCCCACTAGTGGGGCACCGCCTCAGCCGGGACAAGCTCTAAGCTCCCGACCGGTCTCCCGGAATATGTGGTAGTGTAGTGCATATTACTGTAAGTGTATGTAAAGGAAGAGGAAGGAAAGATTGCGCGCGGTCCGTGGCCCGTTTGGTAGGGTACTGCGCCGGCATTCGCCTAGTGTTGATCGGAGAAACCACAGAAAACTACCGATCAGAGCAGCCGGCTGCTAGAATTCTCCTCCAGACAGCGACGGAATTCGACCTTGCTGAAAAGCTAGTCACCGTCAGGACTCGAACCTAGGACCTCCCGGTCAGAGTCGCTGCAGTGACATCAGTTGAAGCACTGAGCTACCGCTCCCGGTTTCGGGATTGGAATCATTGAGATTAAACTGCTAGACTATTGTTAAAGAACTGGTGATAAGCTAAAGAAGTGGTTACAAAAGAATCACATTACAGAATGAATTTTTGTCGAGATGTTTAATTGTCACTGTCACTTAAATAAAAGTAGAAATAATGTGAGTTTACAACCAATTATTTAAAGGTGAAATTCATATTGTTGTTTCTAGGAGAAATGAAATTTAAGGACAATATTGACCATATAATTTAGAAACTGTAATTCAATACTAGGAAAAGTTTTTTGACGAGTCCTCTCCGGAACCGTTAAGTGTCTGCCTCGCTCCGTCATCGTTTGCTCATGCACTTAGTGACCAACCAGCCTCCAACAGCGTCCGTTCGTGCCTGCGGTTCGATTCCTCCAGTGAACCCAGCATAGCCCAGCCATGAGACTGCAACCGCATTCCCAGGCAGCCACTCATCTCCCTGAAGTCGGTTTCACATAGGTGAGGCACACCGGCCTCGGCGCTTCCCGGGGCGAAAAAGGTTTGACGGAACAGGTGAACGAACCGCACGAAAAGGCCATTAAAGACAGGTTGGAGTTGTTTCTTTTAACACGCTGTCTCGTCATTTTGCCTTTTCTATTGTACTGTATTTATTCTGTGCTTAATCATCGCCTCTCATTCGGGGAATTCTATGGAATTAAACAGCATGAAAGGGAAAACTGCTTTCCCAATGTTCTTCCCCTCACTTTTCCTTTTTATTTGTTGATTTTTTATTATTTATTTTATATGGCAGTCTTCCTTTTTTTTTTCAAGGGACTTTTTTCAACTAGCACGAGGAAAGAAAGGTTTACCCTTTGGAATATATTTCCTTTTTATTGAACATTCAGGTTTGATTTTAGAATAGCCTTAAGTGACTCACAGGATACCTCTTACTTTATTGATACTTAAGTCATCTAGAGGATTGTTTGCTAGCTATTTCACAATAGGGAAGTGGCCATAACATACCATCCACCTTCATAAATTTCTCTGCCGTTTAATTCGCAGATAACACGCAAAAATATATTTTCGTATTTTCCAGTTCATCACATAATGTCTCATCAGTACTTCACTTATAAATATCTTCTGTATGTATTCAAACTTTGTAAACTCCTACCTGACTTTTTGTTTCAAAGACATATAATTTTAACGTTCTTTTACACGGTAGAGTTTTAGTGCAGATTGGACGTTTACCGCTTACTCAGTAGAGAGAAAGTTACGTAATGCAGCCGGGGAAAAGGGCGAATTTTCGTCACAAAAACTCTTATTTCCGGGTCCTCGTAACGAAAAAGTGTATAAATTCTGTTGCTAGAGTTAGAAAAAATCCTCTAACACGTACTGTAGCAAAAATCCACGTTTTGTGAATCCTTGATACCGAAAAACCGATTGACGAAAAAACGTCTGTCCGTCTATGAACAACGCAAGCGGCTTAATCCTACTGCCGATTTTCTCCAAATTTGGCATTCCGCAATCGATCTGGCTGATTGCGGACCCTGGAATTTGAAACAAAAAAAATTAATTTGTTTGAGGGGAGGAGGTACATTACATAAATACCCTGGGTTATTTTTTAAATTTTCAAAAAAGGCTCCAATGTTTTTGATTAATATTTGTTACTGGGAAGTGTGCAGGACGTTTAAGAGAATGGTGCAGGTCTTATGTTCGTTGAAAATCCTGATTTTTCGAAATTTGAACAAGTTAAATTTTTTCGCTTCTTCCACAACTAAAATTTAAATGATATTTTTTACTTTAATTAAATCTGTTCTTAAAGATATGTTTTGAAAAAAGGGCATGTACAATTTTTCGAAAATTTGAGTATTTTTCGCGTGATTTGTGATAATGTAGGCAATTTTTAATTTTCTTTAAACTTTTTTTTTCTCAAAACGACACCAATAACTTGGATTAAATTTTGACATCAAATAGCATATAGGACGCTTGAGAGAAACTGCAGATCTCATGTGCATTAAAAATTCTGATTTTTAAAATTGCAAAAATTCAAAATTATTTCGGCGTCTTCCTACTACTACAATTATGAAGATAAACTGTTTTTCGTAATGAAATGTGTTCATCAAGTACAGATATTCACATAAGGGCATGTACTATTTTTCAAAAGTGTAAGGATTTCATGAATAATTTGGCGTCAAACATAGACGTTTGCTCCGAATATGCTGCGATTGGTGAACGTAATGAGAGATTAATTCCAGCCACTTGGATACTATGTAAGTTAGAATTTGTATATTATTTCATATTTCGTTGTTCCTTCCGTACATTGGAGCTTTTGTTATACTTTTACAAATTAATGTTTTAGAAATTATGTAAAACATATTCGAAATATATGAAATTAAAATTGCTAGCCTGCAGAGAATATCAAATTGGAATCCAACAATTGCTTTTCACGTCGCGGCTCGGCTGCTGAATTTCTGTGAATTACGTCTCATTGTTGGGACTTGATTTAGCTGTCCCAACTTTATGAAATTTGGCTGTATGGAAAAAAGATGCTGTATGAAAAGCTGTTACAATTGTCAAATTTGGGTTGATATTTGCTTGATAATATTTAGTTTCTGCCGAATGTTCCACGGTATTTAATGCGTTTTACAAAAAATGATGACTGAAATATGTTAATTGGGAGAGAATTCGTGATGTAAATAGTATTACATAACCGTTACTAAAGGCGAGAAAGTATGTGCAGTTTAAGCACCACTAGTTTTCATACAGAGATCGCACAATTTGACTAACACCTGTCTGACGCTGAATCGTTCTCCAGCGAATTTAACGTCGGAAGTCGTCCATCCTTTTCAAGTTTGTGGTTAGGTTAGGTACGTAAGATTCTGTGTATTGGCTTGGTGAATTCGAATTCTCGACTTTCCCGGTGAGATGATTTTACAGCCGCATGCAAATGTGAGGTTACTCAATCTCCCTTCCGCAGCCAAGATGTCCTCCATTTGGAGCGTGTTTCCTGCGCAGTCGCTGAAGCCTTCGCAGCCACGCTTGCAGCAACAATGATAACGACCTTTCTGTTGTTTCTTCCCATGTGTCATTAATTCTTTTTTCGTTTAGTTAACTAAATATGCTCATTAATTTCACGAAGAGTCGAAAATATTAATAGCATGCGTGCAATTTAAATTCCACAGTGCAATTAAAAATTTACACCTACCAATCAGAATTCAGAAAAGGAGCGAAATCGTGTGATTAAGAAACTCCAACACAGACGTACCCAAGGTATTTGCTGTCGGCTATGAAACATGAACATAAAATTACATAACATATTATGTACCTACTACTACATATTAACAACGAATAAATGAAACTAAATTGGGTAAGTAAACGTTAAGCTAACGTTAATTATGGAACAACATAAAATATTTAACGTGAATTAATTAAATGTTTTCATGTAAAACATTTGGTCTTAGGATTAACACTGTAAAAAATGTAAACGTCAGTTGTATTTACCAGTTCTAAAAAGTATGCTATACCTAAACTGTGTCAGAAGTGACTCGTTTTTTCCCAATATTTATACATGTATTCTCTCTCTTACCTGTCTTTACTTTTCGTGGGAAGTAATGTTTTCATTATTTTGTCAGCTTCTAATATTTTACTAGTATATGTTCACTACCTTCCAGTATTTGCATATATTTCGTAGAAACAAAAACAACGCAAGGCCAACTACAGTAGATACTTTTCAGACGCAATACTACGTCATCAAATACATGCCGCGTGTGAAAAAGATCTGTTTGGAGGTTTGCAATTTTAATTGTCCATAAAAGGAAACGAAATAATATTGAACGCAAAATATGGAATTCGCTCCTATCGTCGCCCGTTTTCTTGAACATACCATTCATGGAATTTTCCCCCTCGTGATACACTGGTTTCGTTAATTACTATAAAAAGTATTAATACAGAAGCTCGTACAGAACACACAGAGACCGTGTAAGCACTACTTTTGGCTTCTTGTACTTTTTGTTTGTGATTTTAAAGTTTTTGTAGAGTTTTTACGAGAATCTTGGCTTTTAGAAATGTTTTACCTCACAGCATCGTTAGAAATGTTTTATTTGAGAAGATAAAAATTCACCAAAAATATACATGATGTTCTTTGTGTATTCTTTACTGTTAAAATAAACATATTTCTGCAGTATAACTCTTTTCTCAGTCACTTAATCGTTTGAAAATAAATAGAAATCCATTCGAGACGCAGTTGACCGACGTCACCGTATGCGACCTTAAATAGCATCTTGCTATTGGAGGGTTTAAAGATCTTTATTTATTTATTTATTTATTTATTTATTTATTTATTTATTTATTTATTTATTTATTTATTTATTTATTTATTTATTTATTTATTTATTTATTTTACGTCAAAAAACAGTTAAAACTGCGTATGACGTGCTATGGGGAAAAGTGAATTGTGTGCACATTTTCAAAATTCTGTGATCCCTACACTAAGTCATATACTACTGAAGAACGAAAGGAAGAAGAAAAAAGAAAAAAAGGTCCCATGTAATAAAATCTATTTTCAAGGATAAATAAACAATACATTTTGGGCTCTTATCCATGTTGTCCTTTGGAATAATACTTCCTGCCGCGACAACATGGAAACGATAGTTTGAATAATTGTATTTCCCACTGAATTCTAGAAGACGTGGTTAATTCAAATAAGTTGGACCACAAGCACAGTAATTACCATGCGTCTGCATCCAATCTGCAGCGAATTACAGGAACTACAGCACTCTGTGTTCGCCTGTTTATAAAGCACTGCTACGAGATTTGGAGGATTCGTTCAATTCGGGTGTGTGGGGGAGCGTGTAAGCTGTTTAACGTGGGCCGTGTTGAAAAGTTTACCAGCGTTTTTCAGTGTCCTCTAATGGACGCTCGGTAGTTGAAACACCAGTGGTTGCGAGTTTTCCTGCAAGTTGGAATTCACATTGTAATTCGGCTGTCATTTCAATATGTAGCAAGTTCATAAATGTTACTTCATTATCTGTGCACGTCTTCTAGAATTCAGTGGGAAATATAGTTATTCAAATTATTGTTGTCTATGTTGTCGCGGCAAGAAGTATTATTCCTTGACGAAGGATATGATGAAGGATAAGAGACCAAATTTATTTATTTACCCTTGAAAATACATTTTATTACATCTGAGCGAATATTTTGTTAACAATCCTTGCAAAAAACACTTATTTTCTTTGTGTATTCAAAATTCAAGTAGTATATGGCTTAGGGTACGGATCACAGAATTTTGAAAACGTGCACAGATTTCACTTCTCCCCGTAGCACGCCACATACAGATTTTGTCGTAAAATAGATAAATAAGTAGGGCCAGATCGCGACTGGCTTTATTTTGGACAGCAGTGCTGATTCACTCTACGCCTTATCTATTTTGGCAAAAATTCTTGATGTTTACCTAATTTTTAAATTCTAATGGCCCAATTCACATTATAAGAAAGAAGAATGTAGTACTCGAAGTAGGGTCGAATTTTCAAGCTTCTTTGTAGATATGCATATCTCTGCCATGATATGCACTTCTAAAATCGATTCCAGTGTGTCATGTAGTTAATCCATGACATTTTGTTTTTATTTCATTCGCCTTCAATATCATACCATTTAGATCTAACAAAAGCAGAAAAGAAGGAAAAGTTGAGTTATGCTGTGTCATGAAATCAAGTTTTTGTGGGGAAGGAAAATTTTTGTAATCGAATTAGATGACAAAGCAGTTTCAATTTGTCATTGCAGTTTAGTTGTACTGAATAATATGTATGTATGAATGTATGTATGTGTGTGTGAACGAGCGTGTGTATGTGTGTGTGTGTGTTTGTGTGTGTAGCGTAGATAATAAAAGTCTTCACAAAATTACGTTCTCGTTGAATACCTAAGGTTAGGGAAATGTGAATTCTGAAGCAGTATTATAGTACATATGGATTTATTTGATAAAGTGAAAGTGAATTGAGTTACTATAAAAATAAGAAACTAGTTACCCATTTTTGTTGGCCTAGAAAGTGCCAGGTTCCGTTTAACGAAACCATCCCTAACTGCTCGCTTAACTGATTTGTGAAAAAATTAAAAATCGATCGGTTGAAAAGTGGAAGATATTGAATTACTTTTTGGAGTACAATCGTCGCTCGTTTGTCGATGAGACGGAGCGTTCTTCGGGGAAAGCAGCACGAAAACACGAATTTTGAAATTACATTCTTTTACGTACGTTGTTCATAACTGGTGGGTTTCATGAGATCCGTATTTGAAGTACACTTCATTGTAAATAGGTTTCTCAAGTTGTCTTTAGGGAGATGATTCATTGATTGATTTTTTCGTGTTTCCGGTCACGTCAACTGCTTTGGTCATTAGTCCCGTTAGTTTAGTGTATTTTTGTCTTTTTCTCGGGAGATGGCGGTGATCTTCCCCCGCTGGATGGCGAGATCCGGCGCCGACCTACCGTCGGCTAGTGGGGTTTCCCCCTAACCAGACTCTCCCACCAGCGGGGCACTGCCCCAGCCGGGACAAGCTCTAAGCTCCCGACCGGTCTGCCGGAATATCTGGTAGTGTAGTTCATGTTAGTGTAAGTGTGTGGGTAAGGGGAGAGGATAGGACAAGGAAGAGGAAGGAAAGATATAGGACCTCCCGGTCAGAGGCGCTGCAGTCAAATTCAAGAGAGACTACTCATTCGTGAAGGGTTAAACAAATTTCAAACCCATTAACCGGTTTGATGCATTACACCTAATCATAAAAAGATAAAATTAAGAAGAACCCATCAGATTAATTCTGTTGTATTAACACGTCAATTCTTAAATCATATAATAAATCTTTCATTGACTTAAATGTTTATACTTTGCTAATTATATGCTCTATTTTATTAACTTAGGGTGTCTTTTTTCCTGCTTTGTCTATAGGGTATCGATTAAATAACATAATTTTAAAATATTTACCATTGTCGCCTTTAAAAGTAATCTTTTTGTAATCCTGTGTTAAAATTTTGTTAAGTTTGAAAGTCCGTATAATACTTTGTTATGCTAACGCAAAGACAAAACAAAATGCCTTCCATAAGGAGATTCTATTTCAAACAAAAGAACTTCAGATGTTACTCCAAATGAACAGATTTCGTTGGATTCAACAGGACCTTAAGGGCATTAACCTTTCCAAAACAGCCTTGTCATAAAACGATCTAATCTACATGTTTGTAAATATACATTTGGGTATTCCAGAAAAGCGCCTGACTTTTAACAGGAAAATAGAAATATTTCATCACTTTGCGTCATTTCGCAAACCTATGAAGGTCCGCTTTCCGTATAATCTTTGTCTTTAAAACCTCATTCTGGTTTAAACAGAGCATTCACCTGAATGAACGCAGTTTAACCTGCGTCAAAGGCCTAATTGCGGTGTAAATGTTACGCAATGCTTGCAATGAACGCTCAGGTTCTGCGCAAGGGAGCACTATCTGACATCACGCTGTGATCCCCCGCCAGTGTGTCTGTCCTGTTTCCTTTCCCCCTCTTCGCCCAACAGACGGTCACGCAAAAACGGGGGCCCGGTCAGTACAGGTTTTCTGGATGCCAAGCAAACGCCTCGCTTGCGTACCGCAAGATTCTGGGAGAAAATGTATCCGAGAAATAAGAAAATATCATGCAGGTATTACTGGAGCTTCGTTGTACCCGGTTGTTAAGCCGGGAGAGGTGGCTCAGTTGGTAGTTTTCCGTGGTTTGTCCGATCAACACCAAGCGAATGCGACATTTCCTACCTCTCCGAGGCTTGAATTCAAGATTTTTATTCTTTTACTAGATTTAAGTCACAAATTCATCATATTCATTCATACACAACGGAACTTCTTGTCGGAATCGAATTCACATTCCTGTGTGTTGTGTTGGTCCCCACGGTCGAACCAAAGATCACCAAACCTTCGATCACGAGCTTCTAGAACCTGTTGGGAAATTTTCGGTAGAGCGCTCAGGGTGTCTAACCTGGAGTTGCTCCACTCAGCTCAGACAGATGATTCCCAAAAATACCTCCTAGCATACTCCCTCACAACTGTCATGACAGTTCATACTTATAGTGTGATCTTGAGGTTATGAGGCTTTTTATTTGTAATCAGAAATGTGTTGATGTGATAATTTGAGGACACGCTATCATTGACATGCTTATCATTACATGCTTATCATTACAAATGTTTATTTTTGTAAAAGTAATTATGCAGTCTTCAACTGACATAATAAATAAAACCATGTACTAAAATATTAAGTAAATAACTAAAACTTGGAACTTCTGGAATAACTTTATAACATTCACATAAGAAAAAATATATAATTTCAAAATGGTGACCAGGAAGAGAAAAGCAAATTTTCCCTCTTTTCATTAAGGAAAATTTTTATTATAATTGCTGACGCTTCAGCTAGTGATTTCTTATGCGCGTGCTACTCTCCGTCTCAGTTTCATGACATCCGATTCCCTTCTGCAAAAGCAATGTATTTTATAAGACCTCATGACCCCATACAAAATCCTCCAAAATTGAGGTGTTGGTACCTAGGTGATCACAAACCTGGGTCTTCACGTCCAAACTGCCTTAACATATACGAAGTAAAAAGAAAGAATTGTAATATTGCGGCGGAAATCGGCGATTTTTCGAGAGAAAAACTGTTTTGTAGATCCTTGGTCACGAAAAATTGGATGAATCTTGTTCCTGTATGCAGGAAAGTACTTCACTAAAACATTGTAAAAAGTTAAAATCCACGCTTTGTAAGCCCTTCATACTGAAAAAATGAATGACGTCAAAATGTCTGTCCGTCGGCCCTTCGGTTCGCCTGTCTGTCCTGGACAGTAATTTTTCCAATCAATACCATGCAAATACCGGAGCAGTATCTTCACAAACGTGTCACGGGTTACACACGACCTTCCCTTCCTGGCCATTTCCTGACCCCTTAGACACTTATTACTTGACATCACATTTACTTGCATCACACTACGACACATGTGGGGGGACGAGTCCGAAGAGCAGCGTCACAGAGCTTGTCCCGGTTTTGCTGGTGCCCCGCTAGGGGAAATGTACTTGGAGGAGGAAATCTTACGCATATCGTGTAGGTCGGCGCTGGATCTCATCATGCGGGAGGGAACACCGCAATTTCCTAGGATAAAACACTCACTACACTAACGGGACTAACGGCCAAAGGAGTTGATGTGCTCGGCATCAATATCAATCATGTGGTGCGAGATCTATCAGTTGCGGTAGATCACTGATCTAAAATTGTTAATAATTATATATAATTACCAACCTCACTGGCAAAACGTGTGGTCATATTTTTTTAAATACCTGTAATGCTGCATTGGACATTAACTTCATATCGCTACTGATGATTTCGCACGTAGTATGTGCAACGAGGGCTCTTTTCTGCCCTTATTCTTATACACAGAGTGATTCAAAAATACTTTTAAGAACTTCGGGCATAGTCTCGTTACACAAAATAACACAAAAATCTTTAAGAACATGTGTTCCACAATCATAGTTTTCTCGTTACTAATTTATTGAGTGCTTTTGCTCAACGCCGGTCCAGGTCCAAGTCCACAATTTTATCCACGCACTCGTTCTCAAGAGGCTCATCGTATTTTACGTAGATGGCGATGTGTTGCCATGGAGACTTGTTATCCTTAGACTGACTAACAAGTTTCAATTGAGAACATGATGTGAGTTTACTGCAAGTGTTTCGTTCAATCATGTCAGTCTCACGTTTCAGAGATTGCATTTTGTGTATGTGAAAGGGATGGATCCTGTTTCTAGGTAATAGTCATACACTCGAGCTCGAACTAAATTGTAACTGCACGCGACGAACCTCGTTGTTGTTGTTGTTGTTGTTGTTATTATTATTATTATTATTATTATTATTATCATTATCATTATTATTATTATTTTTACTGTTTGTCACAGATTAAAAATTTTCATCCACACGAAATGCGGATGGTTTCCCTCGCCCGCTAAAGACCGCTAGTTTAGGAAGAGAACTGTGATCCCTAATATGTATATCCTCTTTACATAATGTTTTGGTTAAACGGTAGGCAACTATTTGGAATCCTGATATAGTCCTCTTGTAACAAGATCTTTTATTGTTGATACAGTACAATAAATAAGTGAAGGCATATTCTTCATTGCTGCAAGGTGCCAAAGGCGTTTTCATTATAAAGTACATTTTTTGACATTTTCTCAATTTTTCGGTTTCCTAATAGTATAACCGAAATATTACTTTAAAAGTATTGAAAAAAAGTAAAATCTCGTCCTAAATAGCAATTTTCATTCAAAAATTTGGATTGGCGTTTAAGTGTTACTATAAATGCAAAATTTGAAGCTCTTTTCACAGGTATCTATTGAGTTTACAAAAAACTTAATTTAAAGTCATCTGAAGCACTTTACCCCACAAATTTAATAATATATACAAATCGATGGAAATGTGCATGTTAACGACGTGAGAGATATTTAAAAAAAATACTTTTGTATAATTTTGAAAAAACAAAAGAATACACCAAAATGTACTTTACGTCATATCAAACAGTGCAATTATCAATATCATTTGGAAAAGTTTGAAGAAAAAATTTGGAGCCATTTTTGAGAAAATGGCGTTTGAGCGTTTCTGAAAATGCTCCTTTTATCCGAAATTGAGTTTTCGAAAAACATTAAACGACGTTATTTAAAGCACATGTACTTAAAAATATAATAATGTGAAGAAATCTCTAATGTAAATATTACCGACGCGTCGGTACGTGAGAGACGTCATACCGTCGCGACGTGAGAGACAAGTCAAAAAATTACATATTTGTAATTTTTGAAAAACAAAAGAATAGAGCAATATAGCGTTTATGTCATCTTATAGGATACATTTGAAACTAACCCTACCAAAAATTTAAAGAAAAATTTGAAACCGTTTTTGAGGAAATCTTGTTTTCGTTATTTTTTGAAATTGCAAATATTACACGTACTATTGCTCGAAAACTACTAAAATTTTCAAAAATATCTATATGACTTGAATGAAAGAACTGATTGTTAGCAACAAATTTCATTTGAAAGAAGAATCTCTTTCCTCAATTTTATAGTTACGGAAAGACGCCGAAAAAGTTCAAACTTTTCAGTGTTCACGGACGGACGGGCGGAGAGACGGACGGACGGACGGACGGACGGACGGACGGATAGACAGACGGACAGACAGACGGACGTTTTCCTTTCAATTGTTTTTTTGGCATCAAAGCCCCACAAAACTGGGATTCTGGCTGCATCACGTGTTAGAGTAGCAAGTGCATGTGTACGCGCCAGTGTGTTGTAGAATTCAGTCGACTATTCCAATCCAACCGCACGTCGTTGTTGTAATACCTCATTGAGGTAAAATCATGCTGACCTACCGCATTGCCGTAGTGGTGATGGATCAAGGAAGAAGGCAATGAAGGAATCGGGGGTTCCCTTTGACTCATGTCACTAATAACAAGCTCGTGCAATAAGAAACGGACGCATTTGGCCATTTCACCCACGCCTCAATGCAATGTTTCCTCATATGATGTGAACTTCGTTCACCTCAAGGTTTCGCATCAGACGATATTGGAGTAATTTTGAATCATGAAAAGAGGAGAATGGGAATGGAGAAATTTTGAATATTTTTTTATGATGAAACAATATCTAGTTGGAATGGAAAATGTGAAGACCATTGTTGAACCTAGCGAGTTGTGAATTTTAACAATGTGAATTAGGGATTCTGGAGTTTGAAAATCTTTCCCACGCATGTCACGTACATTGTTTAAAATGTTTTTTGATGAAATCCAATTAAATCATATATTTATTATTTATCATTTATTTTCTTTTTAATTATTAATTTTTACATCCAGGTTAATGCCCTTCGTTATAATTGCAGCCGCCAAGTCGTTAATGCCGGGAAAAGTTTGAAAATGTTCCTGAGAGTCCTTTAACACGAAGATTAATGATGATTACATGGAAACGACAGAAGAGACATTGTTGTTTGTAATCTATCTTTTATAGATGGTCAGTGGTGGTTTGATATATGTTCCCTGGATGGAGATAGAAGACTGATCAAGAGGGAGTAAAGATGACACGACAGAAATGATTATGGATGGGATGTTACAGAGGTACGGAGGGTGAGAAATGATTATGGATGGGATGTTACAGAGGTACGGACGTGGGGTGAGAAGCTAACTAGGTCACAATCACCTGTCAAAAACATCCATTGCTTAAAAGGGAATTATTTTAAGTATTAAATTGTGTCTATCATTTTCCCTTCATTTCTGAAGAACGCGCTCTTGTGTCTGTAATTGCACATTATTGCACGAAAGACGTAAGCACTTGCGTTGATTCGGATTGCTTTTGTAACAGGCGCTTTGTTGTGCCAAGGCTACCAGAACTACACACCAACGTCAGAACAATGAATGATTACGAGTATAATCTCCAAGTCCAATTACTTGTCTCGTTCTCTCTTTGTCTTGGATGAGGAAAATAGACACACACGTTTTTCTTCATAGTCACACATACACAACTTTCATGACTCACGTACCATTAATACTTCTCACAAGTTCATGCCCCTCTAGAAGGTAAATAAAAATAATCATTCTATAATAATAATAATAATAATAATAAGATGATGATGATGATGATGATGATGATGATGAAGAAATAGAAGGGGAAGAAGGAAGGGGAGAAGGAAAACAAATTGTCTTCATTAATGATGTGGCTCAGACCTTTAGTCCTGCTTAAGGTGCGAAGTGGTCGGTCATTGAGTTCATGAGAAAATGATGTAGTGAATCGATTTTTTTTTTTTTTTTTTTTTTTTGCTTTTGCTTTTGCTAACACCTCGTCTAAGACAGGCCAGTCAAGGTCGCGGGCTAGCTTACTAGACCTTGCTGGCACTACGTCCAGAGGAATTGTCGATAGATTTAAAAGTATGGGTTGTACGGTACAAATTGCTCCGGAGTAGTACGTCACTAGATACCTGGCCCATGATTGTCTTTGGGAGAAGTTTCTTAACAGTTATTGTCACAAATTTACTTATTAATTACTATTTTCCGTTTAAAGCAAAGAAATTATCCATTAAAATGAAATAATGTGTCCGATTTCAAATTCTCAATTGAGAGTAAAATTAAACATTTTGAATCGGAAGTATCTTTATTTTGAATTCGTGTTTACTTAAGAGTGATGTAATAAACTTTCTACGCTCAGATTAGGTAGTTTAACAGATAAAGATACATGTCTATTAAAACCAGTCTCTTTCTGTAAGGGAGAATAACTGATAGACACTTGTTCATTTATTTCACATTATTACTAAATTTAATAAATAACTGAAGATTTAATTAACAACACAAACGAAACAAGGAAAGAAGTCGCCTTTCATAGATACCCCTGCATCATGGCAAAAAAGTTTATACAAGGCAGAATTTAAAAAGAAAGTAAACTTGATATTTTAATCAATAGTAAAGAATACATGTATAATTCAAATATTGGTTGCTTGACAGAACAAATCTGGCAAAGATATTTTCGTATGAAGCCACTTTTCGCCGCCTCGCGCCGCTTTAGCTTGCGCGTGTACACCCCTTTTCTGGATTCTAAGGGGAAATGAGAGCGGAGTTAGGGGATGTTGCCCGCGCTCGTAGGAGCGACAGGCCCCCCAGGCAGGGAAGTAGCTCGTGCGGGCGCCGTTTGACAAGCATGGTCTAAAAGGGGCATTTGCAAATGTTTTTATTTAACAATCTTTCAACCCGTAATTTCGAATGCTAAGGATTCCTTTACTTTTGGGGAATCTTATTTTTATGTGTTTTCTAAATTTAAGAAAAACTTGTTTGACGTCCTATCCTTTATTATTCAGTTATATGCCTCGGAAAAATTCTCCCGGAAGAATATAAAGTGTTCCAATTTTTTGTGTGGGATCAAGTTGAAGTTTCTCTCATGATTAAAAAGGGTACTTCATCACGCATTTTGTGGGGTGCAACTTATCTCAAGACTGTGTGAGTCGTGGACCTTGTATGCGAGGTAATTTAAATTGATTATGTAGCTCATTCAGTAATATCCTAATTCTTCTGAGGTACATTTTTGGATGCTATTTTAAATTGTGGTTTCTACGAATAATCGTAATTTTTAAGAAATATGAATCCAAATCATTAAATTGATTATTTCATTGATTTTATGTTAAGCGAAAATTTTGTCACAAGCCCCTTATTTAAGTCGTGACTAAGAGTCCGGATTCTTATGTGATTTCATTGTTTTTACCGTTTTATATTTTATATTCTGAAAACTATATCGTGGCGAATGAAAGTAATCCTAACACATATCCGTATTCTTCCTTACATTTTTTTACATATTTTGTTCTATATTACATATTTTACTTATATTTTACAAAAAAAATTTTTTATTTTATATTATTTACACACAAATATCGATACATTGGGTGTAAACTTTTATGTAAAAGCGTTTGAAACATATCCGTAAAATTTATGTACATTGATGACATTAAATCGCGCGTCTTCGAATAAATAAAATAAATAAATATATAAAACTATAAACTCAGAATTCAGAATATTACATACTGATGACATGAGGTGCTTCATATGAAAACGATATTTGGGTTAACCTCCGTGTGCACTGCATATATGTTGCGAAAGGAGTGTGATAGCGCTGAAAATATTACTTTTGGGTGTGGAGAATATTACATTTAGGTGCGTTAGTGTTTCTTAATCTTCAGTCCCTATTTACGAGAATTATTGGTTGTCGCAGACCTTTGTAGCATTGCGATGACAATGCTACAGTGATTATTTGTCGGACATAGAGCTTTCACGTTTGTACGATGACACAATTGCTCTCAAAGATTTAAAAAAATGAATGTATGTATTTGGCGTTTTGGGTCGGTAGTCCGACTTCACCGGTCAGCTACCGGTGTCGTCCTTGCCTGGGCCTAGTTAAATTCCCATGTTTGGGGTTTAGAGCGACATGAGGCGAACATAACGTATTCTCTTCACCGTAACTAGCAAGATCCGCCTGCATGAGCTTTTCTTCGTCACACAGCTACAGAAACTGGGACGATTTGGAAGGAAAGCTATAACTATATTTTAGCTTCGACCGGGAATCGAACCCAGGGACCACAGCAAGTAAAAAAGTACTCTTTAAAATTTAATTAGTTAGTGAGCACTATTTCTTTTTAAAATGTGTTTAAGAATATTTATTATTATAATTTCAAAATGTGTTTATTTTTGGTTTCCTTGTTTATGTCTTTTAAGTAAAAATTTTAATATTACATATAATGACCTTTTTCACATCTTTGTAATACTACTTATATTACTACTATTCATACTACTTATATTCGCGGGCTCTAGTCATGACTAGAGGCCGGAATTTTAGATGCAAACATTTGCTAATTTAGGTGCTAAAATAGGTGCCAAAAATATTAAAAATAGTTGCATGTTTGCAAAAAAAATTGAATATTTAGTTATAAATATATTACATGCTCTTGTACAATAACATGACAAATCCACATGAACTGTTGAGGGAAAATTGGTAAGTTACATACAAACTACACTTTTTAAACAGATTCACATCAATGTTGTCATCAAGTTCACATCATCACCTGTCATCATCTGTGTTGTTCCAATTTCCGAAGAGCAAATCCTTCTAAACTCTTCTTTGCTTTCTGTGAAAATTCGCCTCTTCAGCGGCGGACAGATGCCCCTCCTCTAGCACATAAGGAATGCCCCAAGGGCTTCTACTTCTGTTACTTCTGATACTCTGTGCAACACAATTCATCAACTCTATGCGGTGCGATGAGCTACAGGATTTCCTTGAAAGATGTCCTTGAGTTAACGACGGGGTAAATGCGATCGAGCTCTTAGTTAACGCATCAGTTGAGAAAACAGATTTGTAATCAGAAGAGCACAAATGTTAGACGTGAAATAGCAACATACTAAATACATCAGAACTTAACGGTGTTCGTTTTAAAGCCCTATTTCCCATCAAAAAGACAGCTCATTCGCGATAACTGGTAATGAACAACAATGGGTCTCCTTCGCTTTTCTTCTCCTGATGTAAAAAATAGTGGCAGGTTCGTTTGGAGCAAAGTGTAACAAAGTGAACAATTTGTACATTCTCTGATTTAATTGTAAACAATATATTTCATGTAATGTATACATTCAAAATAAGTGTTTTTTGCGTGCAAAGATTGGGAAATTGGGGAGAAATAGGGGTACAAGGTCTATTTAGGTGCATGGCAAGTTTCTGAAAAGCTTTCTATTGGGTTCTATAACGTTTTAGAAGTAAAAAATGAAAGCACCCAATGAGCTTTGTCTGTAGATGTATCACCTAAAAATCATATGTAACCACGACCACGCGTCTGTTCGTTCAGCGTATTAATATATCCTGTATTTTTCTTAAACTTACGTTGAATCCCCGTAGCACCTCTGCGAACGTCACGGAGCCAACGCGATCTCGTGTCCTCTCCGTCCATTGCCTGCCCCGCCTCGTGACCTCGCTTTCCCATCTGACGGCGTTCTCCAGGTGGGCTTGACGCTCGTAGTGCAGCCCCGCGGCGACTGTGTGACGTCATGTGACGTCACAAGCTACTTTTCGCCCCGACTTACTTTCGTTCCGCGAATGGTGGCGGCGGTGATGTGACGTCCGCGATGTTGGCACGAGCCGTGCTACGGGTAGATTGATTAGGACACGTATAGTTCGTATCGTATCGAATCGTGGTGTGGCGCACCGGCGCGTGGAGCGGCCGGCGAGGCGAGGTATCGCCTGGTGTCGCGCGACATTCTTGATCGGTGTGGTCCCGTCATTTGACACTGAATGCCGTGTGTGAATATGTACCTACCGGGAGCGGTAGCTCAGTGCATCAACTGATGTCACTTTCAGCTAGGTCGAATTCCGTCGCTGTCTGGAGGAGAATTCTAGCGGCCGGTTGCTCTGATCGGTAGTTTTCCGTGGTGTCTCCGATCAGCACCAGGCGAATGCCGGAGCAGTACCCTACCAAACGGGCCACGGACCGCGCGCGATCTGTCCCTCTTCCTTGTCATGTCCTCTCCCCTTACACACACACTTACACTAACGTGCACTACACTAACACTACTCCGGGAGGCCGGTCGGGAACTGAGCTTGTCCCGGCTGGGGCGGTGCCCCGCTGGTGGGAGAGTCCTGTTTAGGGGGAAAGCCCACTAGCGGACAGTAGGTCGCCGCCGGATCTCGCCATCCGGCGGGGAAAGATCACCGCCATCTCCCGAGAAAAAGAAAAAAATGCACTGCACTAACGGGACTAATGACCAAAGCAGTTGACGCGCCCGGAACCACGAGAAAGTCAATCAATCAATATGTAGCATCTGTTTGTATACTGTACCTGTTGTTGCAATAGCAATAAAGAATTATTAGGAGTAGAAGTAGAATTCAATAAATTAACAACTTAAAAAATTTACAGTTAAAAAATGTACAGTCTACTTCGGATTGCAACTAGCTCCCTAAGGAGTAGATCTAGTCACTGTGGATGTCTCTACACCCCATGCTAAAAATAAGAGCTGTTTCATAAATGGCTCAATTTTTTAAAAACTTTTCCAAATACATGAATAACGTAACATTAACGCATTTTGATTTATTCTTTTCATTTTTTTAAATTACTTAATTTGTAAAATTATGTATTTTTTTAAAATACACCGACTTTCCGTCAAGAGACATTCTGAAGTATCTCTCACGTTCTTAGTACTTACATTATGGACGTGTTTTATATCTCACTGGATTTGTGAATAGTTCTATAATATTCTTAAAGTCAAATTTCGTTTCTACCATTTGAGGACAGACGAATATTGAAAAGGCGAAGCTAGTGGCGCTAGAACAGCACATAATTTCTCGCATTATTTCTAAATTTACAATTTTCGAAAATTCAGAGAGTTCAAAGCAAATGAGATTCGCGCCGTTCTTTACGTGTCGCTTCTTCTATCCACGGAAAAGAAATTGAAGAAGAATTTGGAGCTGTTTGAGAAGTTAATTTTAATACATTTCAAGCACAAAAACTGCTCGTTTCTTTAAAAAAATGTACATGACACAACTTACAACAAAATTTACAACATACTTTGTATAAAAATAGTGTTTTGGAGCTGATAGGTAGCAGCAGATAAGAGGGTGGGGCAATATAGAAAATCTAGCCTAAATTAAAGATACATCTAGTCTAAAAAAAAGATATCAGAAAACTACTAGTGCGAGAAAGTCTGTGTCATTCTGTAGTACCACTAATTTGATTTAAAACTAACAATGAAAAATGTTTTATAAACACAAATTTACACACAATAATCTGAATAAAAAAACATGAGCCATCTTTCAGTTTTGAAATCGTCGTGTGAACTGTTAAAAGATCCAAGATGGGCAAGCCAATTTCAGAACGCATCCCGACTTGATGACTGCGCTTGATGTACGTCCATTTTGTTTCTGGGAAGTCATGAGACAACTGAGAAGATTAATGAATATTTCATTTTTGTCATCGTTACTCCATCACATATTTCATCTCTAATTAGAGGGAAAATTCTTCGTATATCGTTCAAGAAGTTGTAAGGCGCAACGGAAACGAAAACTTAGTTGTTCACTTTGTTATGACTTACACATAGGGCTTATCTTGTGCTCATTTGTGGCCGGGAAATAATTTCTTTGCGGTCTTGTTACTTCCTCTGGTTGCAGAGCATTAGAGGCCTTTCAACTTACTCTGGTTCCTCTAGCACAATTTACTCTGGTTACGTACCACCAGACAACGTATTAATCAATCCTTTTGTTAGGGAAGATAACGATTGGGAAAATGATAACATTAAACACATCACTTACGCTCGCTCGAAATAAAGAGAAATGCACATGCGTGAAAGTTAACACGCAGCACATGCGTGAAAGTCATTTGTTAAATAGAAATTAGTAGTGCTGCAACTGCTAACTTCCTCGGAATTATAACGGTTACGTAAAATTGTAGTACCGAAATTTCTGACGTTATGAACACATCTGAGCCATTACTGATAAAAGCCATTTCATTACCAATCGTACATCATTAGGCGTGAAAATTTAATTCGTTTAAAGCACCTCAAGACAAACTAGACTATCCAACACTCGGTTCCAATCATCAAGAATCACCGGCTAACAAGGGAAAGGTACTCTGAGAATTTCAAACTGTCTTGCAACGGCGGCATTCTCATTGTGTATTACACCCTCAACGATTCCAGGAAAAGAAATACGGAAAATTCGAATATGCAATTTCGAAACTTTACATCAATTACGCGAAACGGTTTAAAGATGAACTAAGCGCCATTTTCTGCGTTCTTCTCTTTCCAAAAATTATTCAAATGCACTTGGTATAATTTTGATACCTTTTCATTTAGCTGTACTTTTCATGAAACCCCAAACAAATTTTCTAAATTTTCACAAAAATGTCTGAAAAAGATTCAAATTTCTTTCTGTAAAATTTTCGAAAGAATATCGCGAAAAAGTTTTAGGTCCAGTTAACATCTGTGAATATTTGAAAATTACAAACCTTATAATATTGAAAACACTCTCTGAAACAACAGTATTAAAATAGAAATTTGTTTTCAATTAAACCTATTATTGGAATTTAAATGATTTATGACTGTTTTTAAGATAATGTAATTTGCACATACGTTTCAATTAAATGGGGCAAATAAAAATTAAATAAACAAGATCTTAACGAGAACATTATCATAGTTTACTTTCATATACGTACGTAGCATAGTCTCTTGACCTGTCGAAAAACTCTGTAATTGAGGAAAATAATTGCAACAATTACGAGAACAATGGTACCGTAATGGTGCCAAGAGTTACTATGGGCAAGTAAGTAAAGGGTACACTGAGGAGAAAGACCATGCGATATTCGGGGAGCACGAAGGTACTCATCAGTAGGAAAGTTCTCAGAGGAGTTTTAAGATCTGACAGAGGATCTGGTAGGTGTTTTAGGCGCCAATAGATTTCAGCGCACCCGGGAAGTGTATGGGGTGAAACCATAAAGCTACCTTGGATAAAGGAGAACAGGAAACTATCCTATATGAGAAAGTCTGTGTCATTTGTGACACTTATGTTTGTTCAACCGTATGTTAGTTCCACTATTCTCGCGTACTTAACTCTTTGAACATTATTTTATTACTCAGTGTGTTTGTAAGGTAGTGAATATTATTTTTAAGAAAGAGATAAATACAACCTACGTTTCATTGCTTCGTTTTCCTCCTTTAAACTGAGAAGAACAGTTTTCCGTACCCCAAAAAATAACGTGTGTAAAATTCTAGCATTTTCTGTGACGCACTACACTCTCCTCGCAGGAAGACTACAATTGCACTATTGCGTCAAACATAATTACTTATTTCCTTATTTATGAAGTATTTGGTGATACTGCCCGTGCGTGTCTATATACTCCAGCTGTTGTTGCCTGCAGGAAAAGAGTTTATTTAGATTCTGCGAAACGAGGGTAATTAAACTAAATGCACCAGTGAACGTTGGCCCGCTGTTGGCACTCTGGTTAATTGTTTTTACTGACGGTCTTCTCGAAAGAGAATTAATTACACACACATTTATTCTTAAACAATACACATTCACCAATAAATACAATCGAACACTTCCGCGGCCAGAGTCATGTGAAGGATCTCGGTTGTCTGGGTGACGCTCCGACAAGGGCAATCATATCTTTTTTTATATCTCACCCTTCCCGACGCTACCGACCGGTTCCGACTGACAGGCCTGCTAGCTTGTGCAGGAACCAAATCCTGGTTCCTGCACAGCCACACAGTATAATAACCCCAACGCCCACTATCCTGACGCACTCCAGCCCTGAAGAAGACCACGATATGATGGTCGAAACATCGGCATCACTGCCCTCGACACGGGGTCACAAGCATCTACCGCTTGCATCCCGCAGTCGACTTTTCCTAAGCCGTTTACCTCCCTCCCCCAAAAGGCAGAGCCCGACTCCATCCCGTTCTGTTTTGCTACTTAGCATGAGGTTTGATTTCCACGTTTCTCCTGGTCTGCTAAGAATCTCTTATATCAATGATAGTTTATCTACTTCTGGCTATTTTCAAGATACCTTTGCATATTCTTTTAGAGCACTGCCAACGTTGCAAACCTCCGCTTAAACGTTTGTTGAAACAAAACATAAAATCGCTTAGCACGAGCATCATACCTCGCCGACATTAACATACACAATTTCGCCAACATTCTGCCAAGTTCATCTGTCTTGAGGTTTTCTCTCCACTGGTGCGAGATCATCTGTAAGCTCTACTTATGAATTCACACTTTACTAATTTTTTCCCCCCTTCTGAAACACGGGATGAACGAAACGCGATAAAGTCGGGCTAAGCCTTCTCAGGTAACTAAAAGTAAGAGGGGATTAACTGGGAAGTGAGAGTGAGGGAAAGCTGTCCGCGGGATGCAGCCAGGCGATCCCTGGCGTCATCCGAACATCCGAGAACCTGCACATTTATCCTTGTGTTGACATATTGTAAATTAAATATTTATTTTAATTTTAATAAATACAGGAAAATTTTTCGTACTCCGAAATATGTCTATCAATGGGTTCATTCAGTAAAACGTGTAAATAAATTAAATCGTTGGTATTGCATTGGTCCTGCTGAATCAAAACTGAAACTGCAAACCGAATATCTCGTATAATGCGATACTTCGCATTATTTTCGTTATCATCGTTATTCTCACTGATTTTATTCACAATATCACTCGTGCTCGTCCTACCTCCACCTCGTCCCCTCCCCAACTGCTTTCCTGCCATTGTTCTTCCATCTGCCCCCTCCCACCCGTTTGCGTCACATCTTGCTCCTACACGACAACTTCCCCCAGCCTGCTCCGGTCCGCCGAGCACCCCCTCGCCCCTGCTCGCCCCTGCACGACTCGGCCAGACTCTCGCCCGACTCTCGCCCGACTCTCGCCCGGCCCACTCCGCTTTCCTTTGCTTCGCTCTGCGCCGCCCGGAAGAAGACGACGAACAAGGACACGGGCGAGAGCAAGGACAAGGAGATGGACAGAAACGGAGGAGCCAATGGAGAACAAGTCCGGACGCTTCCCCCTCCTACGCTCCCAGTGACCTCCGCTGAGAGCAAGGCTGCAGTTTTTTCACTGCCAGCGGCCGTTAACCGCCATTGACATTGCCAGTGTCGCGAAGGCAGTGACCGTGCCATGCGCGCTTTCGTAACCGCTGCCAGGCGGTCTGGGGCTCCCTCCTATGCACTTGCAAACTTTCCCTTGAAATTATATATATATATATATATATATATATATATATATATATATATATATATATATATACACAAACATAAATGTACTGCATTGAATTTGAATAGATATGATTTCAATATGTTTTATTTATATTATTTCTCATTCTAATTATTAATACTATTACAATTGCTTCTTTTAAAATATTAATAGATCAAGGGAGGGGAAGCGGGCAAACACTGAGACAAACTCCGGCGACCTCGTTTCGCACATCGTTGCATGCACAAGAGAGTAACGGGATTTGTAACTCTGTCGCTGCGTAAGCTATCCACACCCCGCTGTACCACGTGTCCTCTGTTTGATGTTCGGGTGATAATTTTTTAAAACTATTTTAGAAGAAGCGATTATAAATTTAGGGCTAGAGGAAGCTGGAGAACTGATACATTGGGGGAGGGGCAGGTTCTAGTGCTCCAGGTCGTTGTGTCAGTCATGTTATTTGAGTACGTTAATTTTATAGATTGACGCAAGTAGTTGGCAAACCACAAACCGATCGTGTGCAGCTTTGGAGCAACCTATTGAGATCTGCAGTTTTAGCAATAAGTTCAAATTTTTGTTTTGTGTAGTTCTTAGTGTGCCGTCGTCATAGTAGCAGTAAAACGTGTTTAGCAAGAGATGGTTGAAATAATAGAAACTAAGTGGCTTGGTGCAGCAAAAACTCTGCTCAACAGTGCCACATAAAATGATTTTTCCAAACGTAGTATGCAAACAGCTCAACCTATATATCTTTATTTTATATATATCTTATTTTATGTATATCTTTACAGCGTTTGTAGTAGCCTCACCGTCAAATATTAACTGCGTATATTGCCCCTGCGATAGTGAAATATCATCCGGAATTATTATTCGAACGTTATCTTGGAGGACGCGTACAATGTCATAGCGAACGTATGTCCAAACTTAACGGAGAACGTTTTAACAATAGGATACTTAACAACCATGCTGCAATAATACATAATAGTGAATTTATTAAATACGGAAGTTCTTGACGCATCAAGTGTATTTAAAAAAAAGTTGTTCCATAACGCAACACGTAAATAACAAATATTTCATGTCGGTTTTCTTGGAATCTTGCTATTGCATGACGTCTGGTGAACTATGAGTTGTGGTTGAGTATGAAAATTCAGTCGGTCCTCGCAATAAGAGAATAGGTGGAACCACAATAAAAGAAAACCAAAGTAATGGCGTTTAGAGACAAACATCCTATACGAAGTAAAATAATAATAAATAATAAAATTATACAACAAGTTAGCCATTTTAGATATTTAGGATGTGATATTACTTTTGAATTCAATAAAGATATTTGAATAAAAACCCTAATATTCCAAAACATCTGTGCTACAATAATAAAATACCTGAGAAAGAAAACAAGAAAGGAAACACGACTTAATTTTTATAAAACAATGGCTATTCCCGTACTTCTTTATGGATGCGAGACATGGACCATGAAAAAGAAAGATTTTACCAGAATTCAGACGTCTGAGATGAGGTTCTTGAGACAAGTAAAAGGCTGCACTTTATTAGACAAAATAAAAAGTGATGTAATCAGAGAAGAATTAGAAGTACTCCCATTAATAAACAAAGTACAAGATTATAAGACCCGATGGTCACAACAAAATGGATAGTGACCGCATCTCAAAACAAATATATCACTACAGACCTCATGGTAAAAGGGATGTCGGCCGTCCAAGATTGAGATGGCATACTAAAGACGGAACAGGAGTCTCTCCTAAACCCTGAAGAGGTGATGAACAATAAAAGACGCCTGAATACAAATATGTTCATTTTGGTACGCTTTTGGCATTAAGGGCGTTCCCCTTCTTTCTGGGCGTCTCCTTCACACGCTGGCGCCGCGTCTGGCGGCCGGGTGAATCAATCACCGCGCCGACACACTTCGGTCGGTCGGCGCGGGGCCTCCGCCGAAACATCTTTCTCCTCTTTCATTGAGTTGGTTGGTTCATTGGTTAATCATTCTGGGTACGTCAACAAAGTAGGACATAATTCCCGTAAGTGTAGTGCGTGCTTTTTCCTCGGGAGATGGCGGTGATCTTCCCCCGCTAGATGATTTATTTTATCGTGTTTCCGGGGCGGTGATCTTCCCCCGCTGGATGACGAGATCCGGCGCCGACCTACAGTCGGCTAATGGGGTTTCCCCCTAACCAGGACTCTCCCACCAGCGAGGCACCGCTCCAGCCGGGACAAGCTTTAAGCTCCCGACCAGTCTCCCGGAATATGTGGTAGTGTAGTGCATGTTAGTGTAAGTGTGTGTAAGGTGAGAGGATATGGCAAGGAAGAGGAAGGACAGATCGCGCGCGGTTCGTGGCCCGTTTTATTGGGAACTGCCCCAGCATTCGCCTGGGGTTGATCGGAAAAACCACAGAAAACTACCGATCAGAGCAGCCGGCCGCTAGAATTCTCCTCCAGACAGCGACTGAATTCGACCTAGCTGAAAAGCCAGTGTCGAAAATCCTATCGCCGTGGGGCGTGGGAACCTAGGATCTCCCGGTCAGAAGCGCTGCAGTGTCATCAGTTGATGCACTGAGCTACCGCTACCGGTCCGCTAGATGAGTCACGAGCACATCTGCAGGTGAATTGTTCCAGTCCACAACGGTTTTATTTACAATTTTATGATTCCGTTCTTTGCTGTCTGCATTTCATTTTGTGCGAGAGGTAGCATGGCATTTCAAGTCTTTTCACTGATGGCTTACCATCCTGATTGTTTTGTGCACTTCTTGACGGCACATCGTCGTGTTGCGTTTCTACGTGTAACTAATGATTTCCAATTGGCATTCACCCCTTTGTTTCTGTTCGCGAATTCATCTGCTGCTTTCTTTTGCACTCAGTTGACGCATTAATCTGAACTTCCCCGTGTGGGTCCCAAAACAACTCCTACGTATTCCGCTAAAGGAAGAACCTAAGATGTATGAACAATTTCTAAGAATAAAAATGAATATGCATGAATTCATTTCACAAACATTAAACATTCATCATTGAGGATAAAATGAAGGGGGGGGAAACCTTTCGCGAACTGAACCCACTTTTTCTCCCCCCTCCCAAACTTCGCATGAGTTCACCAGTATTCGAAGTTCGGCCTTCAGGGTGGAGAGTTAATGCACTTAGGGCTGCCTCTGTACTGTGAGAGGATATAATGCCGGCAGGTGGCCGAGATCGCTAAGGCTACTAGCCTTGTCGTGAACCGAAGGGTCACCGGTTCGAGTTCCGCCTCGCGCATGGTTGTATTTGTATTCGTCCTTTCACCACTTATCATCACCATTTTGTTCCATCTTCATAATTACCATAACGTTTACTTCAATAGTGGTCGCTAATGACCTAGATGTTGATGCGACCTTCAATAACAATAAAAAATGCTGGCAGGTAAATGTCCTGAGATTGTCTGTCTCCTATTTTTCTGAATTTTGAAAATCTATTGTATTGGATGAGGAAATAATAAAGCATTAAGCAGCAATCCAATAGAAAATGCAATAATTGTAGATGGTGTTACGCTTCCAACACCACTGTAAATATATGCCCGGAGGCTATCGCAGTTGAATACTGAATATTCTTAACAGATTATTTCTATATTTCTTTAGTAATTATTCGTCCTCCCATTTGGCATTGACATTTTCATAATAATAATTATAATATATAATAATGATAATAATAATTATTATTATTATTTATAATCCCTTCTCTATCTGCTTTATGACCTTAATCTCTTCGTTTGATGTTATATCAAATACGATATACTGAAAACATAGTCTCAAAAAAATCATTTCCGTAGCATTTAACCGAGAGTTTTTGCAAGGATGGAAAAAAATAAATATAAATGTTTAATTCAGAGTTGGAAAGATATTTTCTTGCCTAAAACATATTTTTGAAAGGTACTTACTGCACGACTTTTACCACGGGAAAGCACGTTATTAGCAAATTTCTTAAAATGCATAGGTTTTCTTCAAATGTGTTGTATGCTTTTCAGATTTTTTCTTTGAATTTTTTATTTGACAATATTTTAGGAATATAATATTAATGTTGCGAGTGGGTCGGGACAATAGAGGTGCTCCCAAGGGGAGATACCTGATTGGGAAAAACCCTCTACGGAGTGTAGATCTCGCCATCCAGCGGGGGAAGATCACGCCACTTCCAGCGATTAAAAAACATGCACTAGACTTACGGGACTAATGACCTTAGCCGTTGCTGCACCCGGAATCATTAATCAATCAGTGGAGTTAGCGAGGCGGCCCGAGGTCGGGTATGGGTAAAGAGATGTTTCTGTAAGACGAAACCAGTTTGACATGTTGGAAAAACAAATAAAAGTCATATCTGACAATGGGATTGCAAGAAGTTGTGTCGAAGCCACTTGCGAGGCAACTGCAAAGGAAAATACTGCCGAATTGAGCGCATGGACACGTGCAGTTTTGTATCCAGCAGTAGCTGCCAAAGCAGTTCCTTCTTAGAACTGTGCGTATCGCGTTCCGGAGCATCCGGATGTCAGCCGAACGGCGCTTTTGTACAACGCGGGGGATGAGGATAAACGCCAGCGCCTACCTCGGGAGCGCGTAATCCTTCCTGGCAAAGCACAAGCTGTGTGGGATAGTGGCCGGGGCGTCCCCGCCGCCAGTTCCATTGACTGCCTTGGCTTGCCTCCGACGCTACGTGCGACCACGCAGCCTCTCCGCGCGTCGGCTGGCGTGGGCCGGGAGGGCGGGGCGCGTGTGTCATGAGCCACGTCCCCTCACGCAAGCCAATGAGATGCCTCGGGGATTTCCTCAATGGGTCAGTCGTCGGACGTCATTTAACTTTCTCGCAGCTTCGTTACTGCTCTGTTCGCAACGCACTAGGAGGAAGGTTCCGTAATTCACGCTCCGAAGATTTGCAGTAGTCAATTGCAGCAGCAAGTTTGAAGTAGACAATTTAGGAATGGTTCTTTTGGCCAATACCGTGATCCACATCCCACAATTTATTAATACTATATTATATTAATATATATGATATATACTAATAATTTATTAATACTATATTATATTAATATTCATTGAATTCTACAATGGACGTTCTTTTAAGTTATCAATTTGATTTTATTTAACAGCTCGTTTAGCGAAAAACGTCGCTTTTTATACACTGAACGGGAAATATACATATACAAATCAACATATTATTATCGAACGCTGTTAATAAATCACATCAAGATATTTCTGTACAGTTAACATAGTAGTTACAGTTAAGATAAAAACGATAATAATTCACTTCTGAAGTGACAATATTTTCTGATGAGAATTAGTTTCCAGTAAGAGTTTTTCTTCTCCAAAGTATATTTCTTTGAAGAGTATATCTCTTTGAAGAGTACTCTAAAGAGTATATCTCTTTGATCTTCTCTTGTTATTAATGCCACCATTTTCCTAGAATTTTCCCCAGACTTTCATTAACATTGTCGTCTAGTGTTGAAGTGATCAATTATACTTTGCTCAGCATTTTTTAGCGTACTTTCCAAACAATTCTCGTAATTTTACGGAATTTTCTCAGTGACTGCACTTCCGTCTACACTCCACGACTCGCCTCGCAACGACTGACACTGTCTTTTCACACAACGGCTAGTAATTTATTTTTTACAATATTTTTGACACTCAGTATGTAAGAGAGACTGATTTAGCAGTAAAGTAGTCTCTTGCCTTACAAAACAACATGAATTACATTCTGAAATTATCCGTGTTATGCTAGGAAAACAAATTATTCTCCTGCAGATGTTTGAAAATATATGCAAACGTTGCTTAATAGTCCCGTTCTCCCCAATTCTAAACCTGGGCTCTATTCGTCCCAATACAAACGCACGACCTTGAGCGTTCCCTACAGCTCTCAGGTTCGTGACGTACTCTAACTCTCCCCTCCAGCTCTTTCGCTGTATACTATTTATAATAATAATAATAATAATAATAATAATAGTGTACAATTTTTATAGGACTGTTTAATATTTTTCTAGAATCAGTGGAATAAAAGGTTCAGTATTAACACGTTCCTAAATAGCAAGCTGTCATCGAACACAACTTCGAGGTGGCAATGCCTGCACGAACGGATTTTCTTCTATCCGGAGCCAAGTGCAGTCGACAATTTCCTTTTTTTTCTTTCTTTTTTATTTTATTTATTTGCTTACAGGCGTACAGCCTCCTTTACAATGGATTGGAGTACATTAGATATATAACTACAGAAATGAGTATGATTTTGAAGTTATATTTTTGGTTAGGATTATTTAGAGGAGTTGTCGGTGTGTGAATGCTTAGGGTGGGTCGAAAAAGTGTCCGGGGAGTTTCCTGCGGATACGTGCTCTATTTCATTTTGAGTGGATAGGGTTTCTATTGGGGGAAGCAATGGAGTTAGAAGGGATTGGAAGTAGTGCCAGTTGATTTTGTTTAGGTTGAAGGGGAAGAGCGTTTTAACTGAAGATACTGGAAGTCATAATCTGAAGATGATTGGGCGATGATCGGAGGGTAGTGCAATGTGGGTTTCCCCTGCTATGGTTGTTGGGAGGTATAACGATAATCCGAGATCTATTATATCGGGTAGCTGGTTGGGAAAGGTAGGGTAGCGAGTAGGAGAATAGGGGGCGTGGATTTGGAAACCTAGATTATTAATTTCGTTGAGAAGTCTAATGCCTGAAGTTGTAATGATGTTGCTACCCCAAGCTGTATGCTTGGTGTTGAAGTCGCCAACTACGAGCGTTGGTTGATTTTGTTGGAAGAACGCATTTATTGAGTTGGGTAAGTAAGGCACATTTGGTGGTTTGTAAATGAAGGTGATGTTGACAATTTCCTGAATGATATGTTTTTGATGCAACAGGACGCCGATTCTGCCTTGATCTTCTCGGATGTAGTGAGACATTTCTACGCTTCCGTTGCCAGCTACCATTTTCTTTTTCGACGCCAAGTGCCGTGATGTTCGCCTACTATTTGCATCATATGCATGCACTTCAAGATGATTTTTACTTTCCAAATAATTTCTAAGAAAAGCAATTGTTTGGAGTCATAAAGTGAAGTAACAAGATTTATACCGACGATAAGGTGAAAGAAAAACAACTAAAAATAGGAAAATTTACTCTGTGGTACTTATATGCACGAGAACGCCACCTCCTGTTCGTTTTTACTTGTAGGGTTGCTGGGTCTGCTTCCAAAAAAATAGCGCACAAGAGGAGGGAGGGTTAAGTAGTAAAGAATTTTTTGTTAAAATTACAATTAAATTATATATTTTCTTTAAACATTTTAACACGTATCAAAATAATCATTTCAAAACTTTAATTCAAAACATCAAATATATTATAATAAAATGTAAAATGTGAAATTACATTTTGCTTCCAGAAATTGGTACATATTACATTGAACTTTTATGTTTAACGAAATCTTTGGTGTGACAAATTCAAGCTCTACATATTGAGGCTAGTACTCATTGAACCTCAAGTGAAACGTTATTGAGTGTTCCAAAACATTCCTATCCAACTAAGAAGAAAGTATAATACTTTATATTCTTTTATTAAATGTCTTGTGAAACAATTGAGTATGCTTTTTTTTTTGGAGAATCGAGTTCCATGTATATTAGATATTTGTCTCATTCTAACTTACGAAAAAGAAGACAAAACGCGATTCTCCTATTTTTTCTTAGACTGTACGAGCTTTAGATTACATACCATTTCATCACGAAGCTTTTGAATAAAAAATGTCTACTATTTTGTGGAAAAAAAAATAGTGAACGTAATGTGAAAAAAACGGATTGTCCGCTCACGTAGTGGACACCAGGCAACCATATTTACATGGTTCACATTCTCTTATTATCATACAATACTTCTCAGAAATTTACATCATATTCCTGTGAATTATATTTACCTCGCTTTTGCTATAGCCCATGTATACTCTGGATGGTTATGAATCAGTATGACTGGTGCTTGCTTCTTTCCTCTCCCGGGTCGGCGCACAGTACATCCTCATCTATATCGGATTTTTGTCCTGTTTCCCTGATCCATTGAGCAAATGCTGAGATGACCCCTTGATTTGCTTCTGGACGTAAATGTACCTTCACTATGCGCACGTTTAGTTGAACTCTCTTTTTGCTTCTAGTGGTAGTAGAACTTAGGGTCAGTTACTATTTTGTTAGCAATACAGGAAAATCAAATCTGCAGTTCGTTTACTGTTACAAGTATTCCATAACTCAGGAACGAAAATGTCTAGTCGTTTGAAATGTTAATCTCGCGCTTTTTTAAATTTTGTTATTATTATTGTTATTATTATTATTATTATTATTATTGTTGTTGTTGTTGTTAATTTTAAAAAAATCTTTCAACTATTCATAGTTAAATAATTGGGAAGGAATTTTGAAACACAACACAGATGATTTTCTCCCTCATACTTCACATACAGTTTTTAACAGTTTTTTTAGATTAATTAATTAAATAAAAAAATAAATACATCCTCTGGGATAGCATCTGAACGAATAAGACCTACTTCCGTTTTCAAAATATCGAATCTCGGGAGTGAAACGATATTATTGTGAGCGTGCGAACGAAAGTGGCACTCTTGAGATGCTGCTCCCACAGTTGCGATCATTTATTATTTGGCGCACGCTCGTTACTCTCCAAAAATTGTTAAAAACAAATTTTGGAAACATATTTTGAGTAGACCGTTTATAAAATTTTTGAGAATTTTTTTTATAAATTGCATTAATTTCAAGTAAAAATTCTCTTTTTAAGAAATTCGTTCCTGCATTTTTAAGGATTTTTGAAAAATACAGTATTTGCTGAAAATAGAATCATCGACATTTTTTTACTGTCCTTTACATACCAGGAGAAAATGTAAAGAAAAAAATTTGGAGCTGTTTTTAAGAAAAGTGTCTGAAAATTGCTTTTATTTCACGCAAATTTCCCGGAAGTTACTCATTTTTGATAATTGGTACATAACCTAATTTAAAGATGTGCTTGAACCACAGACTACATTCCCGAAAAAATCTCACCCTAAAAAACACACCGAAAAGATATGAAGTTTTGCAATTTTGGAAAAATTAGTCCGCGCCATTTTTGGAGTGTTGCTTTAGACTATCCAAGGAGAAGTAAAAAAAGGAACTATTTTTGAGAAAATTTAGAAAATGTTATTGATGCTTCATGTACAGTATCTCTAAAAATCGTAATATTCGTTTTCAACTCGTAGGGTTTCGAATTCGTTCTGATCGTTCGGACAATATCAAATTTGAAGACAAGTTTTTAAAAAGTTTTTAAGCATTGACCACGCAAAGACAGACGCGTTTTGCTGTCAGTTGATTTTTTGGGGTATCAAGTACCCACTAAATATGGGTTCTGACGCCACAACGTGTTTTATGAAGTAATGTATTATCATATTAAATTTTGAAGTAATTTGAAAATATGAAGTAATTTAAAATCATATTAAGGTATTAATATGATCAAGATTATCCCTTTACACACGTTTCCAAGATCCGGCAGTTTCCTGTCGAAAAATCGTGAATTTCTGGTACACACCTTTCTCTTATTGCGAAGTAAGGCGAGAAAGTAAAATTACTTTGCATATTTGCCTGTCACGCTGACGTAGGCACAACAATTACAACATACTCAATACACAATTATATTAGCAGTAATATAGTTATTTATGCACCAAAGGTAGTTCTAAGGGGTAACGTCTGTACCATCGTTCATGTTTTTCTACTTTCATTGTATAATTCTGTAATTCTTGGCTGCAACCCGTTGCATATGATACTCATTACGATACAGATACTTATGATACAGGTTCTTGACCAATCACAGAGAGTTTACAAACCAAGTATTTACATTAATCATTAGAATCTTTCTAGAAATGTTTCGTTCGATTGTGTACATTAAAATTGAATTTAATATTGTATTTTGCTTGTCAGTTTAAATTTATTTTATTATAGTCATTTTTACGTGGAATATTATTTAAAATAAATTGGACCGTAATTTCACTTTGTTCCTATTTGACCAGCGCAGTGATACTTATTGGAGGGAACATTTGACTGACGTTAAGATCTGAACGCAAGTGATTTTGTTATATGTAGCTGCCGTGCAGTTACCTTTAAAAGCCGGTCAATTCTTCAGTTCAAAACGTCTAGTGAATCAGAAGTGGAGTTGTCACCTCCAGAAAAAGAGAAAAAGCGAAAATGGTGAGTCGGAATTATTACTGCAACTTTTGTACTCTCTCGCATGCTGACTGGAACACCAAAGCCATCCGAGGCAAGGGTAGCGAGCTGTCCGCTAGGTGGCCTTGGCTGAATCCTGCATGTCAATGCTACGAAACGTTGAATGTAAAGTTTAACTTATAAAAGTTAGCATAAGTCGTAGAAAAAGTACTGTATGAAACTCGATGTAATGGGTATTAATACACTCGTGTGAAGTTTACGATACTCGCTCTACCTCGCTCGTATCGTGATATCACACTTGTGAATTAATACTCATCATTACATCATCGTTTCATAATGTACAATTTTATTTTTCCCTCGTAACCACAGTCGTCTGGATCCAGGTAAGTTTAAACCCAATCGAAGGAATAACAAGAAATATGAGTAGTAAAAAATAAAGAAATGAAGAATATACTATTTAAATATGAAAAATTTATTAGTTATTTCTTCTGAATCGCCCTTATCCATGCAGACGAAATATGTTTATAAGACAACCAAATAAACAAAATAATTTGTAAGGATTGTGTTGTAGATCGATAAAAACATATATTGTATAGTTTGTCATGAATAACACAGAGTTGACTCTAATAGGTAAGAAATACCAAGAAAGGAAATGTAAAAACGTCAGTTCCATGGTCCTGTCTTTTAACTCCCTATTTTAAAGAATCCCGAGTCTTCTTGCAAACAAAAAGTAGCGGTGGTACAACACGACATACTTTCTTGCACTATTGGAAGTAGTTGTGTAATATAGAAATATTGCAATTTCTGCCCTATTAGCAGCTCAGTTACAACTTGAAAAAGTCCAATTAAACAAATTTAAATGAAGCGCCCGCATCTGCCGCATATCTGCATTTATTCGGATGGTCAGATTCAGAAGTTATTTCTTACTTTTACAAACGAAACAAACATGAATAAATTTAACTGTTAAATTTGCAGCACATAATACAGAAAAGCAAAAAAATTTAAATTAACATTAAAGTGAACTTTTAATTTTTGAATATCATATTCAGCAATCAAACCTTCTTAAAATAAAGAAGTATGTTCGTTCAAAGTAAAATTTATTACCTTCCTTCAATCTATTTTCTTTTATAATGTTATCTACATTATACATTCATTACAACCGGCAACAAACGGGTCGAATTCGAATAATTTTGAAATCACTGTGTTGCCAATTTGTGAAATGACAACGCGTCAAACGAAGCGCGCGAGATTCGAATTTACAATTCTGATTTTTTTTCTCGAAAATACAGAGAGTGCGCCGCAAATAGGACCATCACAACTATTTTTACAGTGCTTTTCTATATACGAGAGAAAAATGAAAGAAAAATTTAGAACCGTTTATGAGAAAATAATTGCTTAAAATTTAAATTGCCTTTTTTTAGCAAAAAACACTCAAATTTTCGAAGAATTGAACATGATCTTATTTAAAATTGTTCTTAAGAACAGATTTACCACTAAGAAAAAAATCTATCTCAATATTTTAGTTGTAGGAAGAAGCGGAACAAAACCTGCACTTTTCCAATTTTCAAAAAATCGTATTTCCACGAATGAGACCTGCCTCATTCATTTAAAAGTCCTCACTATTCAACAACAGAATTTAATCAAACAAGTTGTTGCCCTTTTTTTAAAATTTGAATAAAAGAAAATAATTTTGAATGTTTTGCAGTCAATCGATTTTTCGATATCTAAGATCCACAAAATATGGATTCTAGCTATACCACGTATTGGAGGATTTTATTTCTATATTTATCAACTGGATTTATCCAATTTTTCGTTACCAGGGCCTGGCAATTAGTTTTTCTACCGAAAATTCGTCCCTTTTTTGTCACTGCATTACATAACTTTACCCTGCGTAAGCAGTAGCGAGAAAGTGGAATTAGGGAAACCTTGCTAATGAGAAGTGACGGATAAAATATGATACTACATGAAGACTCTGCACTCCATCGATCGCTGTTTATATATAAATTTGTCACCTGATGTCTCTTAGACTTTAGCTTAGTAACAAAGGATTAGTAGATACGAGTAAGTTCCGTAGATACGAGCACAACCACGCCATTAGGTAATTATTTGCCAGTACAAATGATAGAACCATCGAAAATGAAGTAGGAAATGACCAGGATATCTCTTTGGAAGCTGAAAGAACAGCCTTGACTCTACATTACTCAGACGCGAGGGTTCTCGAGATCTAGGAAACATCAAAATGAGTTGGCAAAAGTCAACAAAGGATTGAAGGAGATGATGGTCAGAAACTGTGAAAGGAAAAGTTAGGACCAAGAACTCAGAAGGAAAAATACACAGGAAGTCAATGTTCGTTACGGTGATAGAGCCCAGGGAAAGATTAATGATTTTATAGAAAAAAAAAACAAATAAACAAGTCGTCCATGTTATATTCCCTTTTAAATGAAAATTTCGTTAATGAAATTATGTAGTAAAAAATTTAATATTTTGTAAACGAAATGATGATTTTGAAACTTAGATTGACGTTCATTTACGGAATGAATTGGAATTATTCAACTACATAAAATGAATATCGTGCAATTAAAGAATATTGAAAGTTATTCTTTGATCAATTCGAAAGATAAGTTTCAATAATTTGTTTGAAAATCCTAAATATATATTTAGATCAATGATGTATACGATTTTTTTGTTTTACATACCTTTGAAGTCCAAATGGCTTCGGTATTTCATTAATATTTCGAGACTGATAACTGCATTTCACAATGACATCCATTCTCCTCTTAATTTACTTTCGAAATCTAATCTTATTATTTACATGACATTCATTTACTAATAAAATTGGTGAATCTTCAATTTGGCGATATTGATTACGTTCCAGTTCCATGTTCGTACGTTACATTCCGTTTGTCGGGCGATTGAAGAAAAATTAATGGAAGTAATTAAATCAGAATCAAATCGTCAACGGAGCTACTCGTGATTATTACTATTATTATTATTATTATTATTATTATTATTATTATTATTATTATTATCATTATTATTATTATTGCACATTGTTTTTCTCGGTATTCACCGGATTTTTATTTGACTTTGTGTCGGGTTAATAACCAAGACACAGGTCAATTCATGTTTCGTCGCAATTTAGGAATTTTCGAACAATCCTGCATGTGTTTAAGATGATCGATTTTTGCATAATTTTATAGGTATTTTGGTATTTGAATAAGTTCCATTTTTATGGATGTTATTTGGTATAACTCCTGTGCACGAAATGACCAGAGGAACAATATGAACTTTTTGGAGATGCCATAGTGCCTTGACTTCAGTTGCTAGTTCTGTATACTTTGTTATTTTTTCTGCATGTGCTGTTTGGAGATTAGCTGTTTGTGGAACAGTTATGTCAATCAGGAAGCCAATCTTTTGCCGTTATGGTGAATAGTTTTATCTGTATTAATTTCTCTGTCATAGTACAACTTAAAGTTTGAATTTTCAAGTACAGTTACGGGAACATATTTGTAATATGGGCAGGTCATTTCTTGAAGGTTGGATTTCGCTGTCAGTTTCTGGTGAATAATATTTGCAACTTGATTGTGCCTATAGGTGTAATCTGTATGAGCCATTAATTTGCATCCTGATGTGATGTGTGTATACTCTCAACTGTTGTATGGCATTTTCTACATTTGTCATTATTGTTTGTTTGAGGATATGCTTCCTGTAACTTTTAGTGTTGATCACTTGATCCTGTATGGCGACCATTAACCCTTCTATTATTACCATGAACCCCTGTATTATTATTATTATATTATTATTATTATTATTATTATTATTATTATTATGTTGATATTTACTATTTCTTTGTATCTGAATATAAAGGTTTCCTCCGTACTGAAACAATAAATTGAACACAAATCGGAACCGGATCACTAATTTCATAGCCCATTATTTTGCGATCTTGCCGAAATAATGAGGTGTTAATTTTTGACGTAGAACTTCGTAAATTTCTGAGGATGTTAGAGAGTCTGTGAAAATCTGATCATAATCGAGGTGTATTGCACTTGCAAAAATTGGATTAACAGTAAAGAAGCTGTGGTCACCCAAATTAAAACTGATCAAAATGAGACTGGTTTCTTATGCTATCTTTAACCAGAGGGTCTCAGATTTTGTGAAAACCAGGGCGTCACTAATCATTGACTCAGTATTGGGTGTGGTTGACGGTGATTCTTGGGCGTGTGTCAAGTTTCCTGAGTCAAGTTTACGTTTCTGAATATTGTATATCAAGTACTATCATTCTGTCGTTTATCGTTCTAGCAAGTTTCGTAATTAAAAATGTTTTTTCAAAATGTGTGCGGAAGAGCAGAAATAAAAAAAGCATTCTAATTATTAATTAGGTACTAATTTTTGGTAGTTTATGAACTATGTATATTTACAATAATACTTATAGTTTTGACTCTTACATTAACACCAGTTTTTAATGGTACAAGGCATTAGATAACACCGCTAGGCTTAGATGGCTCAGGGTATCAATTAATGTCTCTACATTGCCTCTGAGTGGGAGGTCCAAGGGTTCGAGTCCTGACGGTGGCAGTATATTCGAATACCAAGCCAAGTCGAGTTCAGCCGCTGCCTGGGGGAGAATTTTCTCAGGTTCCTCTGATAGGTGGTTTTACGTGGTTTCTCCGATCAACCCTCGGCGACTGCCGGAGTAGTACCGTAACAGTCATGGAGCGCACGCGATCTGTCCTGTCCTCTCCCCTTACACACACACACACACACACACACACACACACACACACACACACACACACACACACACACACACACACTATCACACTTATTACGAGACTAGTCGCAAACGTAGAACTTGTCCCGGCTGGAACTGTGCAACCCCGGTGGGAGATACTTGGGTAGGGAAAACCCTGCCAGTCGACGTATGTCGGCGCCGCATCTCGCCATCCAGCGAGGAAGGTCACCGCACCTCCCGCTATAAAACATGCTCTGCACTACCACACGTGCCGGGAGACCAGTCGAGAGCTTAGGCTTGTCCCGACGGGGCGGTGCCCCGCTGGTGGGAGAGTCCTGGTTAGGGGGAAACCCCACTAGCCGACGGTGATCGGCGCCGGATCTCTCCATCCAGCGGGGGACGATCACCGCCATCTCCCGCGATAAAAACGATGCACTAGACTTTCGGGAATAATGACCATAGCAGTTGACGCGTCCGGAATCATTAATCAGTCGAGCTTGCGAGGCGGCCCGAGCCAGGCATTGGCGAAGAGAAATTACTGTAAGAAGGGACCAGTTTGACCCGTTAGAAAAACAAATAAAAGTCATATCGGACAACGAGATTGCAAGAGATGGTGTCGAAGCCATTTGCAAGTGACTAATTACCTTAGCTGTTGACGTACCGGAACTCAATAATCAATCAATCAATCAATGAACATGAGACAACAATAATAAGTGGGCCACTTTTTACAGTTACAATGAATACATAATAGACTTAGTGTTAAAAACCGAAACTTTGCGTTGGGGATGTACAGAAACATGATGAGATCTCGTTAAACTCTTTAGATTATTTGCAAAATTGTATGATTTTTTCCTGGTATTCGAGAGATTCCAAACTGGATTCAAATACGTCCTCCTGTAGAGTCTGTTGTTTCGAAGTACTGCAATGTGAACAATGGTTAATTGCATGGTATATGTTATGTAGAGTGGCATTGTGACGATATTTACGGGTGGAAGGTGGACTTTTGGTACATTGATTTATGTCAATCTGCAGTCTCCAGTTAGGTGTCTAAAAGTTACTACTTGTTCTTTTCTACTTATTTTAGCAGGTGTTTTTATAAATTTATTTGTTTATGAAGTTCACTGGCATTGAACATGGACCACTTGTTGTTCCACCTGTGTTTCATTTAGATCTCAATATGATTCCGAAAATAGTTGAATGTACGGGAGGTTTTAGTAATTACATTCTTTAGTAGTTGATTCAACCTCGTGAAATTTTGCAGTTTCACTTACAAGAATTCCTGAATCTTTAGGTATACATTTAATCACAACTGACTTTCGAATTTTGACAATATGGTGGTCCAGTTCATGTGTAATGATTACCATTTCAAGATTGTGGGTATTATTGTTGCTGTTCTGAATTGCTGAACGTGAAAAGTAAATTTTTCGGAGTTCAACTGTTTGATCAATTTGAAGGCTGTCATCAGGAAACATATATTTGCACTAGTAAGGTTAGCATAGGGAAGTAATTGATGTTTAATTGTAAGATAAAGTACTTTGTTGTAGATTTGAGAAATGTATGTTATTGATAGTATGTTCTTGAGATTAGTAATATGTTTCAACAGATTCAGAAGGATGATGTGGTGGTTTCGCTGTAGGATGTTTGTTTACTTCATTAGGAACAGAATCTTCAGCAAACTGGAGTTGGGTGAGGCACTGTCTGGCAAGATGCCCGGTTGATTTACAATAGAAACAGGTCAAGAGAAAGATTCGGTACTCATTCTCTCAGGGAATACTACTGTTGTTTCAGAGAGTTTGTTTGCATCTTCAGGGGCTATAAATACTTGACTCCTAAAACTCATAACATGGGAGAAGTCAGGGTCTAATATTCCAGCTTTAACGAACGACATTTTTGAATGAATTTCTATAATTCTTTTGATGAATTCATTTGAAATTATGTCATGTGGAATTGTGAGAAAAACGTTTCAGATAATAACCCATTTGATTTTTTGATAAGAGGTCTTATGCATACTACATGGTCTTTAATGTTCACTGTCCTATGGTTTGCAGTAATGTTTTCTGCCACTGTATACTACTTAGAAACACAATGCTTGATTTATACAATTTGTAGGTCCCGGAAACACCCCACAAAATTAATTATTAATTTAATAGAATTAGCTACATATTTATAATATAATTTAATAATTATTCCCGGTGTACCGGTATGCCGTTCCGTCGCGTTCCGCCAGAAATCAAGCCCTGGAAACACATATATTCTGTTATTAGATATTCGCGAAACGAATCTTGTATCCCTGACGTTGATGATGGTTGCTTGTTTAGTAATGTCGTCTTTGAGAGAGGGACTCGGTGGCTTTGGATCTTGGGACTCGTTCACAACAACTGGTTCCTTGCAGGGGAAGGAACCAGTAACGTTGGCGTAAGTCATTTTTACGACAAATTCAGGTTGCACGGTGGAAGAAAATAGGGTTATGTTTCCTCTGTACTCAGAAGAATTCATAACTCGAACTTAACAGCTGCAGGAGCAACTGAGTTAATGGAGGAACTATTTTATAATCTTTCTAATCACTAAGTTTCAATTCGCGGCACATGATAAACAAAGTTTGCCTCCACAAACGAACTTCATCGGGACGTTCTTTCGACATCGTGTCGCGATCGGAAATCACTAAATGTCTGTTTGCCAGAAGGAACATCTGTAAGAATAATAGAATTCTAGTGCCTTTAGAAGGTCCGCGCACAGTAAGAAGTAAATTCTTTTAGGAGATCAGGGCGATAGTGATGAATCCGTATGCCACAGATATTACATTTAAACCGATGGTTTGTATTTTATAAACAAATAAATAGTAAGTGCTTATTTGCCCTGTCGTATTTGAAAAAATGTTCTGTTCCCGCATACCAACAAAATAAATAATTTCGATGGAAAATGAATTCGCAATTCGGTTATGAATATACAGCTGATGAAAGCTGTATATAATACACATGCACGACTCCTTACCTATACTTGTTTTTTTCTAACGTGGCGGCTGAGGGTAGTATCTCCAAGATGCAATTCGGCAAAACGTTTTTAATCATTCTTAGTCCTGCCGCTACTCACTTGATCTGCAGCACTGCTTGATACGGTCGCTATCATGCGACATCTTGCGGCAGGACCAAGAAAAACACAAAAAGTCGTACGGAATTCCATCTTGGAGATACTACCCATAGCTGCCACATTAAAAAAAAGCAAGTATACCTTTCCTTCTTTGAGCCCTGAAGATGACTACAGTTGAATTGAATACACTTGATACGTAAAATTAGAACATGTAAATGCTGTGAATACGTAATATAATGAGCATATAAAATTAGTGGTCTCTAACGGCAAAAGATGTGACACTACAATACTGAAAAAAGATTTTACTCTCTTGTGATGATTGCCTAACATCCTCTTACTCGTAATGCGGGCAGTGCTTTCGAGGAGTTGGGGGAAAGGAAGTTCTTTCGAAAGGATGATCACCCTCGACTCCGGGTCCTAAGGGTGGGAGTGGGAATAGGTTGGAGATTGAAGGATTGCGGGATGTCCGGGACCGTTGTTTAAGATACATCTCTGCTATCCACCTTGAACTGTTCGGATGAAACCACAAAAACTACCAGGGGATGTTTATAACGCCCAAGTCGAGTTCTTCGTTACATCGACAATATATCCACCTCATGCTGCTGCTTGAACGTATGTTGCTATTACATGAAGAGCCACGCATTCAAATTACAATGGCTGGAAAAACTATTTTTAATAGAAATTAAGCGAACATTTGATATGTTTAAACAATTGATTTAATTTTTTTAAATATATTATCTTTGGGAAAGAGGAGATGGTTTTTATATATTTTTTAATATATGACAATTTACAGTTTATGGAGATACCATTTGCTTGAAATAATACCCGTAGTAGTCATTTTTGTATGCTAAAATATCTAAAACTAATTTATTGTTTAAGTGTGAAACAATTATTTATCTCATTTAACGTGGTTGAACACTAGCAATAAGTAGATGGGCAAATATTTTAAACATTTCAGTGTAATGGTAACAAGAGATATAGAAATGATATTAAAATTTATAGATATGATATGACATCGATCTGATGCTTAAACAAAATAAAATATATTTACTAGAATAATAAAAGTTGGATGTTATTTCTTAAAATTCTTTAATTAGTTTTGATGATAACGGTTTTGGTATTTTCTTCTTCTAAACTCTAACTCGATTCACGTGGTACAATTTTCGTTCTTTCCTTATTCCTTCGAAAAGCTCACCTCACCAGTTCGTGCATGCGCTTTATCGAGATTTTGTCACGTTCCGGTGTGTTGTATAATAGTCTTCTACGGTACTACATTAAGCGTCAGCTCGGTGACCTAATATGTTCGTCGTAATAGCAATAAGGAAGTATTTTGAGTTAATATCACTATGATCTCTGCAATAAGAAACGATTGTTCAGATGTTTTCCTGTGAGACCAGTGAGTCACTTTCTGAGGAATTCGGCAAATACACACACTTCCCTTTTATTAAAGAAAAGCTTAATATAATGTAATGTTTGCCATCAAGGTTGTAAGAGTTCTTTAAACTTGTCTGTTACGGGAATAAACAATTATCTTTTTCTCCTGCTTGCGATTAATTCCATTTCTCGACAGAGTCATTTTCGTGTAATTTTGGAAATACGGTTTTTTAATAAATGGAGAGTAAAATAGTAATAGTGATGACGGCAGTGTTGGTGAAATGAGATATTTGTCGTATATATGTACACCTGTCCCGTTTCTACATACCTAATCTTGATTTCTTTCGATCTCTCCAAACTTCATCCTCTAACCTTCTAATCATCTTCATTTCTCTAATTTGCTCCCCTGACTTCCTTCTACGTCTTCCTGTACAGCTTCTTTCTTCGAGTATGTACTTCCATATCTTCTTTGGCAATCGCTCACCTTCTCACGACCATACCAAAATGGTGTTTCTGTTTTCACCATTTCCAAGGTTGATCTTTCAAGTTTCATTATGTCTCTAATTGTTTCGTTTCGATATCTTTATTTTCTGGAGACCTTACAGCATTCGGGCGTGTCACTGGAATGTTCGAAAATCAACTTTTGCCATTTTGAACGTTGAGTCTGATAATGTGCATTCTTCTGCGAGGAATTCAAGTCTGCCTCTATTTTCCTGATAAGGTAACATTTACCTCGCCAAATCTTAATTTAAAAAAAATATAAACATAATACTCCTCAAAATCATTATGGATGATAGCTTTATAAATATATTAGATAAAATAAAAAGAACTTCGATTTTCTTCACAAAATATATTCTACGTAATATAAAATTACATTATTTGTGCTTCATAAAAACATTTAAAATTAATTTACCATGCTTAAACAATAATACAGAGATTTGGTCTAAATATTATCTTGGGCTTATTACTGGAGTTAATATTCTGCTCGTTTCTTGACACTTGAATCCTCAAATTTCATGTGTTTATACTTTGCCTGGTGCTTCTGTAACTTGTTTGTTTCTTATTTCTTCGATTTGATCACGACAGGGAAAATACGGTACTTGCATTGGCTCCTCAGTGAGCATCTTCATACCGTCAGTGTTAAAACCGTGAGGCTCATAGTCTATTTCTCACCAATCAATAAGTACTAAAAGAGAACCATTTGGATCGAAAGAAGGCATTTTCCTGAATCGAAATGAAAAATCTTCTGGAGAAGGTATATTTTCCCCTTTTAAGTCATTGATGTTTGAAATGACATTAAATAGTAGGGAGTCTGAATTATCATTTTACTATACGCATATAATGATGGACACTTTATATTTGGTAAAACGCTATCCACACACTGAAGTACAATTGATGCAGAACATGCCGCAGACTTTCATTTCAAGAATTATTGGTTTTAATGGCGCATGAACATGGATAATACATTCCACCGATATACTCTTAAAATTACATTTTTAAGAATTTTTTTTAAAAAACTATATAATCAAAGACTATAAACCAACGGCCTGAGTGGTGATATAGCCGAAAGTTTGATTAATGAAACTATTTTTATCACACTATCAGGTGATTGTATACCCAACTGAGAGTACAGAAATTGATGGTTCAATTTCCAATTTTAAATTTCCCAAACTGTTTGATGGTTAGCCATCTATGGTTGTAAATAAATGTCTGAATACCCATTCATTTGTCATCAGACTATAAACCAAACTATCAGTTCATGTCCCGGCTTTAGCTCAGTGTATGAGCTCAAAAGCTCAACCACTTATGAGATCGTCTCCGATGGCTCCCAACATTTTATCAGTTACTGTTATGTTAATAAATTCAACTAAATTCCGTGCAATCACTTCATCAGGTTTCCAGTGTGTTCCTTTCTCTTAAATCTGTAACAATGTAGATACATTCCTCCAGGCTCACTGAACACAAAGTGTTCTTTTATTATACTCGGAAAGTGTTAATCTATGTTATCTACTTGTAGCATTTTCGTTATATCTTGATTGCCACGAAAGAAATGAACTTGTTTCCATTCCGTCCCAAAGACACTGCCATTCCAAACCGGGAGCTTTCATGACCCATTCTCTTCATTTACTAGAGTCCGTGACAAGACATTCCTTCGAAGTTGGTCCATCGAGAATATACAAGTATATGGGCAGCTTATGTCTTTGCAGCTGAAACCCACAGTGCAACACCATACCTTATGCTTGCGTTGCTACTTTGTTTCAAGTCCAGCTTATTGAGTCCGTTTCGTACGTGTGATTGTGCAGTGCCTTCCAAATTAATATACTTTTTTTCCTTCGACCAGTCGTCAGACCTGCTTGATTGTCGTCATCATCATCTTATTAAGAAATTATTCTAATGGAAGCTCAGAATGGCTGTTTTCATGTTTGCCTATCTCTTCCTCATTGTTAGCCCTTCAGCTTTTTAGTCATCCAAATTCAGTCTACAGAACAATTTCGCACATATTACAATGAGGATATCAAAATGTTTATCAAGTTCTAAAACGAAGTGTGGAAATGCTGATGGTGTTGTTGACATAAATAATATAAAATTGAAGATATCTGTGTCAACTTAGTTTTGTTCAGAAAGTCGGATTTTGACGGTTTGCTGTCATCATCAATCTTACTGTATGTAGTGTGAGTCGGGAGGCAGTGCAAAGTAAACTGAACGCTTCCTTGATATCTAGTTTCCACCTTCTGAAAGAAATATTTGATGCTAACTGCTCTGTATCTTGATAAGAATCCTTTCTCAATTCAATTAGTAGAAAAGAATGGTATATTTCCCATTTGCGAGCACATCAGTGTAGATATCCTTGTCGTATTGACTGTTCGGTAGTTTCTAGCATCTTCAAAACTAAACGAATTTATGTGACTACCTTAGATTTGTCAACGTGAGTTACTACTTGTAGATCTCATCTAAGGCATAACACTTGTTTTGCCAGGAAGTTTCATGTTGTAGGTAAAGGCAATATTATTTTGATGCATATTCGAAATGCGGCATCTATTTATGACGATCCAATGTCACTTTTGCGGAGGATCAATAACTAATTAGAAACAATTCAAGGTCTGTGTCAGACCACCACCTCCCAGAGTTACAAAGTCTGCTCACTGTTTCGTGACGTTACCGTAGGTAGTCATGGAGAGCGTCGGTCACTCCTCTCTAACATTTTCCAAGCCAGGAAATCCGTTTTCCATATTTAATTATAAAATAAAAAAATTTTAAAATTTTTGTATTAAACTTTGTTTTCATACAGTACATTAAACCTATACAATACAATGACAATACAACTGATGAATTTACTAACATTTTATGCGATGTTTAAAAACATTTTCTTTTTACAAAACTTAAAAATATATATTTATAGCTTAAATGTTTAACTAAATTATTAACTGAATGACTACCGAGCGCCATGAACTACTTCTCTCTCAAACACTATAAGATAGTGGCCCAAGAAACATTTCTTTTAATAGAATATATGAGTATATATAATATATTTAATATATTTAATAGAATATATAGTAAATATATTTATTTATATTTATTTTTATATTTATTATTTTTAAATATAGTAAATATATTTAATAGAATATATGAGGCCCTTGTTTTGCTTCTGGACATAAATGTAACTTCATTTTCTGTGCACGTCTTCTAGAATTCAGTGGGAAATACAATTATTCAAATTATCGTTTCCATGTTGTCGCGGCAGGAAGTAATAAGAGCCAAAATTTATTGCTTATTTATCTTTGACAATAGATTTTATTACATGGGAGTTTTTGTTTATCCTTGAACATAGATTTTATTGCATGGGAGTTTTTGTTTTTTTTCTCCCTTTCAAAAATTCAAAATTTAAGTAGTATATGAGTAAGTGTAGGGATCACAGAATTTTGAAAATGTGCACACAATTCACTTTTCCCCATAGCACGTCATACGCAGTTTTTAACTGTTTTTCTGACGTAAAATAAATAAATAAATAAATATATGATTAAAAATATTGTTTTGAGAACATGCTTTTTATTAAACATATTTCTTTACAATATATTAAACCTTTTTTATTTACAATACAACACTGATGAATTTATTGGAAAATATTCAATTTTCTATAATTTATTTGATAACCTATCATTTTATTTTTAAACATTTAAAATAAAAGGTTAAAAAAAAAACATGGTTCTCTTTAATGTCAAATATTAATAAAATTTAATTTTCACATTTAAACCAATTTAACCAAAGAACAAATATAATTTGATTTTAAGTTGAAATTAGTTCATACACACTAAGACTTTTGTTTCGATGCTTACCTAAAGTAATTCTTTTGACATAAATTATTGTATTGTTTTAGTAACTTATTACAACTCTTTAAGATTAATTTGAGGTTATGAATTTCTTACATATAACTGAATATTACAATTGGTGCTATAACTGAAGTGCTACTATTCTAGATTATTTAATACTACATTAAGTTTTTATATCGTTATTCAATTAACAAAATATGAAAATTATTGCAAATTAGCATCATACTACGAGTATAAGGAAGAATTGTAAGATCTAATTGCAAACAACGTAGTTTCACGATAGAACATTAGCAGTATTAGTAAATTTTAAAATCCTAACCAACTTACAAAAAATGTATGCTTTGTATAAATAATCAGTATAACAAATGTAGAATCTGGAAGGAACGAAATGTCTGTGAATAGCAGCAGTTCATTGGTCTTTTGGAAAACCAAACACATGTAGTTTCGAGGCACATCGTAAGTACACGTCTAAAAGACATATCGAAACGGCAGTGAATACACTACGTAAATACACTCCGAACTGCTCCGAACACACGGACCGCACCAGGAGAATTAAATTGAAAACAACATGGTTGCGCCCAATTCAGCCACGCGGTCGCCACACCGCCTCATGACTACCTACGCCGCCATCTTAGTGACGTCACGTACCAGTGAGCAGGCTTTGTAAACTTAGGTGGTGGTCAGACCCTCGTAAAGCTTCAACTGTACATGCAATCTAACACAGCTGAGAGATCCTGTGACGTGTCATTGTTAGGGAAAGAGGTTACCGAATCCAACATCCTGTCAGTATGAGAAGGATTCTCTTTCGAGTAATTACCGCATTCTGACGCAGGAGGAGCCTGGCGACTCACCCTGCACGTGGCCAGAGGCCCATAAGCAACTTTCCCGCTATATTCCCGTAGGCCCTATTACAGTTATGGCAATACTCCCTGCCGTTGCTTAACCATAGCATACGGAAGAAAAACGTGTGCTGGCTCTAGCTTATTTCATAAGGTCGGACGATGAATTCGTAGCCTGATAAACCCACTGATCACAACCTTCTTGATTGGTAATGTAAATACTCACAGTCCTTTTTGTCGATCTTCCCCTAGAGGTCCGAGGGGCGTCAAAGTACGGAATTCAAGCACGGCTATTGATGACCTAGCTCACTGCAGTTCTTCACATGCAATTGCTGGGTAGTGGACCATATTCGAAGACCTGTATGGAAGCGACCATTTCCCTACCGTCATCCACATTGATTAACCAGGTCGTAGGTTTGCTCAACCCCCTCAACGTTCTGACTGGTCGACCTTCCAAGTTAATGTTGACATCTTAAAAATAGTTGAAGTAAATGTTCACCTTAATGAAGAAAATAATGTCATATTGCGTATCTTCACCATCTTCACGCGTAAAAAAATATATGAAGAAATACCCTACATTTGCACAAAACATTTTATCATCTACAGATAATAAAAACAAATGGTGCTATAGACACGCATACTTTCTCGCATTATTTCTAGCTGTTCCGCTATATTATACTACTACATAAACCTGCAAAAGTGTTTTCAACACACAGCAAAAGTGTTTCCACCCGAGACCGGGACTCAGATCCTCAGAGTTAAATTGCCGTCACTCATACCATTACGCTACAGAAGGGCCGTATGGGACGGACTCGTGCAGGCGCATAAAAACGTAAATACTCGCTTCACGCAAAAACCATCAAAAATCAAAATATCCGTCCAAAACTCCCAAAACCTCGAGTTTGTACAGATCGATCAGGGAATATCCATTTTGGAGAAAATCGGATGAAGGGTTTAGGCGCTAACGTAGACCACACACAGACGGACAAACAGACGTTTTGTCGTCAGTCGAATATTCGGTATCAAGGACTCACAAAAGATGGATTCTGACTACACCACGTTTTTACCCCATAAAAGCAAAATTAGTCCTAAATAACATGTCAACAGAACATAATCTCATTTTCAGTATTTGGGCTGTGACTTATCTTGTGAAGAAGACCAAGATATTCGGAAAAGTATTAATGCACATCCACAAATACGTGTCACATATTAGAACTCCTACAAAAAGAACAAGAGAACAGTTGAAATTTTACAAGGTCATGGCAGTTCACGCCTTACTATATGAAGTGGAATCCGGATGCTCAAAATAAGAACCTTACACAGCTAGAAATTAAAAAAATTAGAAAGATCAGACGATCAGAACGAATAACCGAAATGACGATTCGCATCAAGAAAAATGAAGAGAGTATGGCCTTCGAATGCCACCGGAAAGAATTCCCTAACAAGCAAAGGAATATAATCCACTTGGCAAAAGAAATGGGAAAACTGAGGAAGGGATGGTGAGATCGCAACACGAAAAGTTTTGCGAAACTTTTGAAATTTATACAAAAAAAATTCTCAGAAACCGATTCAAATTTTTTCTTAAAATTTTTCTCTGGTGGAACAAAGAACGCTTATACAATGGTTCATGTCTCATTTTCGTTGAACTCTGAATTTTAGCAAAATTGCAAAATGGAATAGAAATAGAAATTACATTTACAATACTCCGGATGTTAAATCTCACAATGTTAATTCTATTTTCAAAATTTATAAATTTGTTCATACTTTTTCCCTTGATTCCGTTCGCCTTATTCCATATGCCGATTTTACTACATTCAAAAAGATTCCGGGAGTTCTTAGGTTCGAGTCCCGATGGCGGCAGGATATTCGAAACTAGCTTTTCAGCTAGGTCCAATTCAGTCGCTGTCTGGAGGTGAATTCTAGCGGCCGGCTGCACTGATTGGTAGTTTTCCGTGGTTTCTCCGATCAACACCAGGCGAGTGCCGGAGCAGTACCCTATGAAACGGGCCACGGACCGCGCGCGGTCTGTCCTTCCTCTTTCCTGTCCTATCCTCTTCCCTTACACACAGTTACACTAACATGCTCTACACTACCACATATTCCGGGAGACCGGTCGGGAGCTTAGAGGTTGTGCCGACTGGGGCGGTGCCCCGCAGGTGGGAGAGTCCTGGTTAGGGGGAAACTCCACTAGCCGACGGTAGGTCGGTGCCGGATCTCGCCATCCAGCGGGGAAAGATCACCGCGCATATCCCGAGAAAAAGCATGCATTACTCTAATGGGACTAATGACCAAAGCAGTTGACGTGCCCGAAAAAATCAAATCAAATCAAATCTAAAAGATTCTACTCCCTACACTGAGCCTATACAGAATTCAGCATCGATTGTGACGCATAATAGATTGAAACAGGTTCTTGAGGGAAAAGGAGGGAAAATTGAGGTGGTTACCTTAGCATTAATATTCTTCAATCTTGAGATAAGATTGAAGGTTATTTCTATCTACCGTTGTAAACAATAAAGAAAATAGAATTAATAACCTTCAATCTTGAGATAAAATTGAAGGTTATTTATATCTACCGTTGGAAACAATAAACGGTATTTAGTATTCATTTAGTAAAAAAAGATAAAAAATGTATGTGACGTGTGGGGGATATCATCATATATAATAAATTATTGCAAATATCGCTGTCTTAGGCATACCAGTAATCACTTAAAGTAGCCCGCACATAATACCGCATGTTTAGAGATATTCTCGTGTACTGTTACCGGTGGAGAGTCCGAACTACGTTGGTTGCTTCTAGGAACTGTGGTTTATCAAACGCACTATTTGCTTATTATTATCCATACTTTTATCTCTGAAAAATCACCCATCTAATAACGTAATTTTAAGAGATATTCTCGTACGCTGTTACCGGAAAGTCCGAACTACGTTTTTTGCTTCAAGGAACTGTTGCTTATCAACTGCGCCACCTGATTGTCAGTGGTTGTACTAGAGCGGTCGTTTACTACGACCGGAGATACACCGAAACAGTTCCGCTGTGACACATCAAGAGTCAAATTAAACCTTAAATCTGTCCTCAATCTCACCACATCCGTTGACCGCATCGCCCTCACGGGACACCCGCTACGTGTGCGCGTGCGGTCGGTGCGCGATGTTATTTGTCATTTGTTATTTGTCGCGGACCTCACCTCTTCCGTACGTCCCATCACCTCGCCATTCCCTGTCCCTCGCTCGCCTGCTGCTTCCATTCCGCGTGTACTTATTGATTAATTTTTTCGTGTTTCCGGGCGCGTCAACTGCTTTGGTCATTAGTCCCGCTAGTGTAATGCATGTTTTTTCTCGGGATATGCACGGTGACCTATCCCCGCTGGATGGCGAGATCCGGCGCCGACCTACCCTCGGCTCGTGGGGTTTCCGCCTAACCAGGACTCTCCCACCAGCGGGGCACCGCCCCAGCCGGGACAAGCTCTAAGCTCCCGACCGGTCTCCTGGAATATGTGGTAGTGTAGTGCATGTTAGTGTAATGGTGTGTGTAAGGGGAGAGGATAGGACAAGGAAGAGGAAGGATAGATCGCGCACGGTCTATCCTATCCGTTTGGTAGGATACTACTCCGGCATTCGCCTGGTGTTGATCGGAGAAACCACGGAAAACTACCGATCAGAGTAGCCGGCCGCTAGAAATCTCCTTCAGGCAGCGACTGAATTCGACCTAGCTGAAAAGCTAGTGAACCTGGTTTATGACACACCCTGGTAACAAAAACGTGAATAAGTCCTGTTCCAATATGTAGAAAATTACTTTCTCTAATACATTGTGTATTTTGAATCAATTTTTTGTGGGTTCTTGATACCGAAAAATTTATTGACAACAAAATGTCTCTCTCTGTCTCTCTGCGGTCAATGTTAGCGCCTAAGCCGTTCAGAATATTTTCTCCAACATTGATATTCCTCGATGGTTTTGTAGGATCTCCAGACTGCAAGTTTGAAACGGATATTGTCATTTTTTAGGGTACCTTCAAAGAAGCTTAAAATTTAAAATTTCTAAAATTTTGGTTAAAAATAGCTTGAAAAACTCAATTGCTTTCTACAACTAGCTTGAAAAATAAATTGCATGGGTCCTATTTTTGGACCAACGTCTTCTTTCAACTACAATTATGAAGATAAAAAATTTTTTAATGAAATGTATTCTTGAAAAACAGATATTCAAATAGTGTTTACTGTTTCTAAAATACAAGTGGTTTTTCAGTAATTTTGCGTAAAACATAGGCAATTTTGAAATAAATTTAAATATTTTTTCTCAAAAGTGGGCTAAAATATTTGTTTAAGTTATTTCCTGGTATGTAGACAGAGAAACGGCTCGAACAACAGGAAAAAGTGATGCAGGTTCCCCTTCAGCGAACTCTCTACATTTCTGAAAATTGCAAACAACAAAAATTAACATTGAAAAAAATACAATATTGATTGAGTTTTTGTGCAAAAAAATCTGTTCCAAAACGTCAGTTCTTTAGTCATGTACATTTTTTAAAAGGTATGAGTGGTTTATTGTACCGAATTTTAATTTTCTAATTTGCAAATTTCAATTTCCCGCTTTCCATGTGCTTATCGTACAGAAAATGTCAGATTGGAAACGACAATGGCACACCCGCTGCGATATGGCAGTAGGACATTGTGGGAATTCCTTTTCGCTGTTGGGAGATGGTTAATACTCTGTATGAAACTAAGTTTTAATTGGCGATTTGGTGTCAGGGTTCCCAGATTAAGGAGTTTTGTCCCCCAAGTGGGGATTTTTCTTTATTATGGGGAAAGAATGGGGAACATAAATGGACGGGAAATGTTTGGGGATATTTTAGGAAAATTATTTTCTCTGGGGTTCGAGATAGAAAAATTGTTCTCTCAATTATTGTAAAAAAAAAACAATAGTCGTTATTCTCTCTCATTTTGTGTATCAAAAAAGGAAATATGTGATAAGGCAAAGAGAAAGAAAAACATGAGAGAAATAAGATAGACCTTGGACAGCTCAAAGACGATGATTGGTAGAATAGTATTATTTGAAGCTTAGAACCAATGGAAATTGTCATGGACAGCTCATGTCGTTGGTCCATAATTTGGAGAATATTTTTCATTTCGAAGTTGGGGAATTTTGTTTCATTGAAGAGGTTATTTGGGAAATTCCGAGTGGAGGGGAAAGAGCTCGCACGCACCTGGCAACCCTGATTGGTGTTGATACATTAGCTTTAAAAATGAGTTTTCCCATCGATTTTTCTGTTTGTAATGGTAGGGGGCGGATTTTAATGAAATATATTTTTTCCTTTTTACTTTAAACAATGTCATTTAGTTTAGAAATTCATTTTATGTTATGTCAAAAGGATATGACCCATTTTTATAGGTCATTATATTGCATTTTTTGTCGATTTCGACTATGTCATTTATTACCTTTTCCGCATTTGTTATGCATTTTTAATGCTGATTTCATCGATTTTAATGTCAACAAAAATTTGCCGGTTGGCTTCACTGAATGAATGGAAGAAGCCTCGATTACTTCAGTAACGTTTCCAACAGCTTGAGTTTTTCCTCCGACCTGGTTTTAATAAGACTGTTTACGTTATTGTTCTTTGATTTTAGGCATTTTTAAAGTATTTTAAGAAAATTTTATTTTTATATTTTCGCGATGTTTTAGGTCTTCAAAATCTGATCCCCAGTAATGAGCTATACAAGTGATGACTGAGATGTGTTAATATGACGTTAACATATTATAATACTACGTAACCGTTTGAAATATGAGTAGTTTTTGCGATTTTTGAGAGAATTTTCTAAAGTGGGGAAAACGCATGGAGCGTTTGGCATTGCCTGTGACGATAAGGAGAATAACGTGTGATTAGTGTTAAAAACAGCAGACTTGAAGAATATTACAATATTATAGTATTTAATAATTACTGCTACATATTTTTCGAAGTATTTTAATTTGGTTTCTAGCGCTATCAGGATCAATGGATTGTGAAATACGCCAAACGAATCGTCAGTTGTTACTTTAACGACGACGCGCAGGAACAAAGGCGTGTAGCGATATCCGTCGCCGCCGCCGCCGCTGCGTCGTAATTAACTTCTAATTTTTTAAGGCTGTAAAATGCAATTAATTGTCGAATTTGTATTGGTATATTAGCTTTTAAAGAATTCGTTTTCGCACGTAATTCTCTGCGATTAGTAATAAGTAGGGAAAGAATTGTAAGGTACAAATTATGGTCGTAAAAGGGTGGGGGAAGGTTCTGAAAATTCATATAAAAGGTGCTGCTGAAACAAGTGTATTAAGGTTTAAACCAATTACATGAACTCAGTTTCTAGAATATTCTTATCATTTTACACCAATTTTTCCTTCTCTATAGAGTCCCTGAGGGGTGCTTCACTTCCCCCTGACTACTCTCTTCTTACCCCTCCAAATCCAGAAAGGCGTGCTCAAGCGCTGTCAGTACTCTTTTAGTATTGACGGCGATCCAATGGCAAGAGTAAACATTTTCCTCAAATCACAGGCAAGGGATTTCTGCATATCTATTTAAATTGGCTAATCCTGATTTGTTGGCAAGGTAGCTCTTTAAATTCAGCTGGAAATGGGTTAAACTGCTGCAGGAACTCTGTTAAGATTTAAATTTGGCTTCACAGCTTCAGATAGACCATTGGTGCTGAGATATAAATAACTAGTACTTTAGTAAATTATATTTTAATATACATTTAATATTGTTTACTTATGATTAAATGAGATTTTAAAAAACTGTTCAAGAAGAGAAAAGATACATTTTTCTGATAAATCTTTAAAAAACGCAGGAAAGAGTGGAGAAAAAGATGCCGAAGCATTAAAAAGAGGGAAAAGGTGGCGTAACGTAGTAATCTCACAAAAAAGTGCAACAAATTGTGTTAATTTAGCTTCATTTCATCCCCCAAATACAAATATTAAACTATCTGTACGAAAAAAGTTATATTTTTGAAAAGGTGTCTCACTTTAAAATCCTTTCTCTAATACTAAGTTTCACAAGTGATGACTGCGATGTGTTAATGTGGAGATAAATCGTTGTATTATAATAGTACGTAACCGTTACTAAGTGCGATAAAGTACGTGCTGTTGTAGCAAACTACATACTTTGAACTTCCGAAAGTTTAAAAGAAAATGACTTTCTGTTATTGGATTTAGCGTACTCATGTACACTATAATCATGAGTTCAGTGTACTCCTTTGCCTCCTCGTTTGCCCGTATCTATGAAACGATATCTATTAAAGCCGTACGACGCGTATTTAATACAAAATTGGCGTTCATTACACGATTCTCAGGTGGCGGCGGGACGGCAATGGTTGTGGGTATGGTGGCGGAGGAGTTTGTTTCAAACCACAATGTCTATTTCTACGTTCGTTAGCATCATGGTTGGCATTCTTTTTGCACCGCTCTCACCCTGACTAAAGCTAATGCAAATGGAGTTTTGATAAAAAGATATGGGTGAGTTATTGTCCAACCTGTTCGGCTTCATGTATGAGCTGCATGCATCAGTTTGCGTCACAATATCAGCGGGAATTTTAAATGTTGCCAGACACCAAAGCTATCACCTTGCTACAAATAATTAAAACATACATGAAACTTTTTTTAAAATATTGGATCTTTAATTTCATCTATACCTTCATTGTGTTATTTTTGTTTTTGTCACCGTTGAAAATTCTCACTTTATGCTACTTTCAACTTCTCGCTTCAAACTTCTCGCTTACCATGCAGTATGGCGGCGAGCGTCTGGTCTGGCTGCTAGCTCCAGGCCAGCTCACTAATCTTTTCATCGCGAATGGATTGATCGAAAAATAAAAAATAAAAAATTATATATTAAATTGCCATACATTCCTCAAATTTCCTAGTACAAAAGAAAATTTCCTAACATGTAATTTCTTCTTATAGGGTGGAATGCTTTAGGAATGAACGAATGTACCAATCCTCAGTTTTGAAGATATGCAATTTTCACAGGATTTAATGAAAGTTGGACTGACACCAAGTTCATAAGCGACTTTGCGCTAATACAATTTTTTTTAAAATTTTCCTGGAACGCAGGGAATCAAACCCCGGCCTTGTGATTAGCTCGAAGGTGTAATTGAAATGATTGAAGGCGTTGTCATTGTCAACAATGGCTAAGCCATCGAAAGCTGATATTTGTGAAATAAATACTATTGTTGACAATGACAACGCCTTCAATCATTTCAATTATGTAAATGTCAACTACAACTCACCACTGAATCAATATCGAAGGTGTAATCTCTACACCAAGGAGGCAGACGAAAGTAGGCAGCTATAATTTTGTAAAAAAGAGCATGACATTGGCGTAACTATTAACTTAAAATTACTCCAAATCTGGCTTTCTCCTGATGGCTCCTGAACTCTGAAGATGAATGTTGTGTACTTCTTTCTCACATTCAGGCATTCTTCTTTTTGTCTTGCCAATTATATTTCAGAACTTTTATGCCAAGACAGATTTGCTAATCTCATCGAAACGGATGCATTTCCTATTCACACATCGTAATTGTCTAATATTTTACAAAATTAATGCGATTTTATGATGCCAATGAGACATTTTCTTTTTCACTGAAATTAGCAGCAGAACACCTATGCAATCTTAACTGCAGCTAGATTTGCTAAATTAGAATAAGACGTCAGCTACTTTTGGGAGGAAGTGAACAGTACAGTAGTTTTCTTTGGTGAACGAACGACATACCAAGTAGTTTTGAGCGGTTCTGAGCATAATCATGAGAGTTGTTTGTAATTTTCGTGGCTTTAGGCGAATAATTTATTTCGGGAATACTACATTTATCCTCGGATTAAATATTTGTGTGATTAGCAAATGTTGTGGTTAAAATTCAGGGGTATGCGGAAAACTCAAGTATTGTGGAAAGTAAATTTCTTGTGTCTGTAAAATATTTTTTAAATATATTTATTTTTATGACAGTAAATTGATAGAAACTATCAATTTATGAAAACAATTAATATTCTTGCTTGTGTATATCCCAAGAAGGATATTAATAAAATATTTTTTTAAACCATCGATAACTGTTGATCTACATTTTTAATCCACCAATACTCATCGTGTTTAGATGAAGATGCGAATCCTCATGAGGCGAGAGAGAATGTGAGAGTAGTAGTCAATGGTGACGTTGGTTTCAGTTTCTCGTTTTGGAACTTCAAATCCTAATCGAAACGTGGTGTTCTTTGCCAAAGAGTTCTTTTTCATTTTATTTACTCCTACCTCTCAAATTAGAATATGTGTTGATTGTAAATATGTTAAAAAATAATATTAACAAAATGCATTGGTTGTAACTGTCTTTGCCAATATTTTCCTTCTTGACCACAGAATTAATTTATCAAACCATTGTGTAAAACGTCAAGACAAAACACTTCACTGGTTCTTCCCTGCGTTTGCGCGCTTATTGTCCTACTTCGTGCTGAGCATTTTCCGCCCCGGCTTCTCATGCAATGCACAAGTGCGGGGCGTCACCATTACCGTCGCGCGGTGAAGGTCCTCCCACTTGTAAATGAAGTGGTGTGTGGATCACCGTCCGCCCTGGCTCCGCCCTGAAATCCTCAGGATGCCCTTCCGCCGGACTCTTCGCCTGCGTCACGCCAGCACCCACTGCGCCTCGCGCCGCGCACGCCGGCCGCCCCGGGCGAGGCGCGACAGGACGCGGCGCAGACGCCTGTGGGCCAAGCGCCACGTTCGGTGGCGAGGTGGAGGGTGGAGGAAGTGAAGAGGGCGGGGCAGGACGTGGAAGGGTCAGAGTTGGGAGTGAAGGAAGGTGAAGAAAGGATGGTGGCGGTTGGAAAACGAGGAGGACGGTGGAGACTAGAGGAAGTGAAAAGGGCGGTGCAGGACGTGGAAGGGTCAGAGTTGGGAGTGAAGGAAGGTGAAGAAAGGATGGTGGCGGTTGGAAAACGAGGAGGACGGTGGAGACTGGAGGAAGTGAAGAGGGCGGTGCCGGTCGCGGAAGGGTCATTGCTGGGAATGAAGGGAGGCGAAGAAAGAGTAGAGGGGGAAAGAAGAGGGGGGGAGGGGGCGAGGAAGGGCAATGCTGATTAGAGGGAAGGGTGTAGGTTATGTGAAGAGAAAGTGCCTGGAATAGGTAGACTAGGGGTCGAAAGAACAGGACGGAAATTGGAGACGTGAAGAGTGGGCGGGGCATGGCGTGTGGAGCATAGGCAGACCAGATGGCGGGGAGGAAGCTGAGTAACGTCAAGGTAGAGTAGAGGTAGTTTGAAAAGGTAGACGAAAAGCAAGCGAGGAAGTCCGCGTGGAGATTGGAAGAACTGAAGTGTGAAGGGGCGACGTCTCTGGGTCAGAGCGATCATTGGTATGAGCGGAAGTAGAAGATGAGTTGGAAGCCATTGGATGCAGCTAAAAAGAAGAACAGGGATGAATGCAGACCGTTAAAGGCGGGTAGAGATGAGTAGAGAAGGGAGTATGGCAACTGAAAACATTGTTAGAAAGGCGTGCGGAAACGGGTAGATGCGGAGCAGGTGAGAAGGTACTAGAAGCGTTTGAGAAAACACATGGAGCAGGAAGCATTGGCGCAGAGAACGGACGGAAGATGTTCGTTGCTGCGTGGGAGGAAACTCCAACGTGTGGGCAGATAGGGAACTCCCTCCGGCCTCAAGGTCCAGGACAGCTGCTCTGTTAAGACGTCACAAGACCGCGAGCGGATACCGGACGGCTCCGCTGGTGGTCGAGGCCGCAACTTCCACCGGCGTCATCCTGCCCCGAGCGCCGGTAGCCAGTGACTGCCCGCCTGCGCAGTGTGTTTTTACCCGCGAGTCTGTATTTTTCTTATGTAATATGAGAATATTGTCTGGAGAACTATATTTGAAGTGGGAAGTACTACCTACGACCGACACGAGTTATCTACGCTTGCATATTATTTAAATTAACAAGAAGAAAAATATTTTTTAATAACTACGAGTTTCGTCCAGGGAAATGCTCCTTACCTTTTTTATGTAAATGTGTTGCGTCTACAAATTGACGCAAACGCTTCTCCAAGCCCCTTAAGGGGTATTAACTTTATCATGTCACGCCACGTCACAGTCCGTTGTCAAGAGGACCGCGAGGTAACATCTCCGCGTACGCGCCTCCTGCGTCTCTATCCGGCAGCCTGAATTGGGAAGGAATGAGGATAGGGGGTAGGGTTTAGGACACTTCACAGGGTTGGACTAGCCCTTGTGAAGCACCCAAACTCGTTTTGTTTGAACAAATTTCACATGAGATTCGACGGGAATCGAACCCGGACCTCAGTGGTGAAAGGCTAGCGACTTCGCTATGTGTTACGAGCGAGCCAATATCTTAAGCTCATGTTTTACTTTTTCAGTTAAAATAACGCCTGAAACAAAAAGTTCCTTAACAGGAAGTACAAATTTAGATGGTAAGTTGTAACAAAAAACTTCCCGTAGTCTTCCCTGACACTAATTCTTTGAAAGCGCGTACTCAGAAAAATATGGAAACCACATCTCGCTTATCGATTACAGTGAGGAATCCAGAATACAACACTTCATTTAGAAACAACTGAGTCAAAACATACTATTTTTCTATCGATAAGTAAGTGTAATATAGTTGCGAATATGAACAGTCAATATGTCAAAGATTTGCTGTGCAATCGATATATGTACACAAGAATGGAATACTGTGTATATTACTCTGTGTTCAGTGTATGCTATATTACTGTGTATACAATAATATACACAGTGACGTATACGAGAAATTAACTAGTATTGCTACAGAGTGGCACAGGTTTTCTCGTACTAGTTAGTTTACCTATCTCTTCAGTCTGGGTTATCTGTTCGGTTTTGCTTCACCCATCTTCCCAGCTGCCATCTATTTGCATCTAAAACAGGTTTTTTATTTCGTCACAATTGTTAGGATATCTAATAGTAGAATATAAAAATGACTTTAATAATATTATAGAAGGGTAAAATATGAACCTACATGCCCGTGTTTATTGAAAATTTGGAACCGTTTTCAAGAAAATGCCATTTGGCGTGTCTGAAAATGCGTATTTTGAAGCTAATTTTCACACAAAAGATAATATAATCGTAATTTAAAAATTCCAAATTAAAAATGTTTGAGAAACAAAAGAATAAATCAAAGTAGCATTTAGACATGTTATGCAGAAAAAAAAGTTTGAAGCAAAATATTGGAACCATTTTCTAGAAAATAGGATTAAGAGTTTCTGAAAACGCGAGATTTGGAGATCATTTTCACGGAAAAGTATTGTGTTTTCAAGAACCATTATAAGACATCATTTTAATCACCTTTACTCACAAATGCAATAATGTATACAAATAGCATGTAATTTAAATATTAACGACGTGAGAGAGACGTCAAATATATCATTTTGAAAGAACAAAAAAATACCGAGATGTGGCGTTTATGGCGTCTTATACTGTGCATTTAGCCCTGTCCACACAAAAAGTTTAAAAGTGAGATTTAGGGCCGTTCTGAAAAACTTTTGTTTGTAATATATTTAATATTTCCAATATTTCACCAAATTAAACCACTCATATTTTCAAAACAATGGGCTCACATTAATTAAAGAACTGATTGTGGAGAATAACTTTCATTTTAAGAAAATATCTCTATCTTCAATATTATAATTGTAAAAAGGCGCCGAAAATATTTCAGACTTTCGCGGTTTTCGAAAATCCAGAGTTAACAGTGAAAATCGGACCTCTGCCATATTTATAAGCGTACTTCGCTCTATTCTTACAAGAAATTTACAGAAAAAAATTTGGATATATTTTTCTGAAAATTTTGAAAATGTCACAGAGTCTTCGTGTAAACTGCCCCCAACATTTAAAGAATGTTTTTTCAAAATCGCAAAGCTTTGAATTGGGTCAGTACGATCGAGGAATATTCTTTATGAAAAAAAATCCTAGCAGTACTTTAGACACTAGTGTTTTTAGAGGGACGGACACAACGGACGGACGAATGGACGGACGAATGGACGCACGAATGGACGCACGAATGGACGCACGAATGGACGAGGCGGACGAATGGACAACGAATGGACGGACGAATGGACGCACGAGTGGACGGACGGCTGGTCGACGGCTAGCGGACGGACGGACGCACGAGTGAACGGACGAATGCACGGACGGCTGGCGGAGGACGGACGGACGGACGGCAGACGCACGAGTGCACGGACGAATGGACGGACGGCTGGTCGGACGCCTGGTCGGACGGACGGACGCGCGAGTGCACGGACGAATAGACGCACGAGTGAACGGACGAATGGACGGACGAACGGACGCGCGAGTGAACGGACGCCCAGGAGGACGTTTTGAAAAAAAATCTGTATCATGGGACCTCAAAACGTGTTTTTCCGTAAAATTTTCGCACACGATTTCACGTATTACATAACTTTCCCTGCACTACTCCGTATACGATACGCATGTATACTGAAAGTAAAAATCCAGGGAGCATTATGGCGTATTGCCTTGTTATAATTTTGTACGCTTCTGCCGTATCCGAATTTTTTTGTCACTACTGTAAGGTGGTAAGCCACATCTTTCTGCATATGAAGTGAAATATCTGAAATGACTTTCGAATTGTCGGTGTTGTGAACTAAAGTTTTGGAATTTGAAAATAAAATTGAGACAATCAAGAATCATTTTCATATTCAATCCTGTAATTCTGCATATTGTAATTTAGTTTTTTTTGAAATTGAATGCAAACTGAATTTGAGCAGAAAGTGCAACTCAGTTTCAGTTCAATCGTTCCAAAATAGGTAAATAACCTAGTAGAATACATAGATAAATATCCTCGTAGAATATATCCTTGTGCAATGGTTAATAGGCAAGTATTTTCTCAGGTTTTCCTCAAACTATATATTCCATTTTTATCATGGGCAGATTTGCTATCCGAAGGACATACGGAATCCAGTTTTGCATTAGATAACAGTAACAATCGGCATTTTTATTCAATAGAACAAGTTATTCTCAATATAGCGGACATTCAGTAAAGTGTGTCGTCTGATACAAAAGGTTGGTCACAATTTGAAGCTACCAATATTTGTAAACTACGTGACAATGCGGACATATATAAAGCAGATAGCCGCATCTTGGTATGTTGTATAAAACGGGCATGGTTCTCAAAGTCCTTCAGGCAATCTTTGATACGAAACTCAACATTGGTATACTGACGTATGTATGTTTAACTGGTACAATAGTTTTTTTCTGACGTATCTGGTACAATGCGAGACTCCGCGATATTTTTGTCCGTATCTTCATCATTTTCGTACTGAAGGTAAAATTTACATTCCTTACCTTCAAAGATAATTCATGAAGGTAAATATGGAATAAATATACAAAAAAATGTATATGAGTAAAATATTATTAATAAAAGATAATCCCAAACTTCCAAACTCGTTGTAGTTGCTATCCCAAACTCGTTGTAGTCGCTGAGTTATTCAATACGATAAATTTACTCAATTTTTTGTATGGCCAATTCTTGTCTTATAACGATTTTTTAACCAAGCTACCATTTTAAACCTACCGGATGAAGTAAATTCAGACAATTTTCTTTTTTATATTAAAAGATCGACATTGCCACAGTGAATTTTGTCTCTCCAGCCGTGACATCGCACAAGGATAGAAATACACAAACATTTGGTAATCCAACTATTATTTGTTAGTTAACTGGGCAATATCACCATAACCAGTCACTACAATATAATCATTCCGGGATCATTCACCTTGATGAAATTCTGCTCATGTCCACTAACAATGGATTTTGACGGACCGGCTTCATCACAACGACGACATCTATCAATCATCGAATTCTGTCAAAAGTATATTTCACATCAGGTCTCGAATTCAAACATAATCTGAAGTATAATTGTTATATATGGGATCAAAGAAACTTTTACAGTTCACGAATGACTCGCGAGCAAGAACACAATGGTAACTGGAACGATACATTTGTGAGACCACTCCGGAAATATAATTGGCTCTCATTCGAAGATAAAAGCTTCCGATATGTCATTTCTCGTGATCACTGATAGCCAATCAACTAAAGGTAGATGAGACGACTGATCTAAGATTTGATTGATTGGTGATTCTGGGTGCGCCAACTGCTAAGGTCATTATTCCCGTAAATAGTAGTTCATGCGTTTTCCACGGGAGGGGGCGATCTTCCCTCGCTGGATGGTAAGATTCGTCGCCGATCTACTCATCAGCGAGCGGAGTTTTCCCCATGCTTTCAGGTATCCACCACCAGCGAGCCACACCCTCGCAGTCAGGGCAAGCTCTAAACTCCCGACCGGTTTCCCGGCATGTGTGGTAGTGTAGTGCATGTTAGTATAGATGTGTGGGTGTAAGGGGTGTAAGGACAAGGAAGGGGAAAGAGATATCGCGCGTGGTCCGTGGCCCGTTTTGGTAGGGTACTGCTCCGGAATTCGCCTGGTATTTGATCAGAGAAACCACAGAAAACTTCCCATCAGAGCAGCCGACCGCTAGAATTCTCCTCCAGACAGCTGCTGAATTCGACTTGGTTATCTAGTTAGCGTTACTCTTCCTGCCACGGTTGGGGCTCGAACCTAGGACCTCTCTCGACACTAGCGTTTCAGCTAGGTCGAATTCAGTCGCTGTCTGGAGGAGAATTCTAGCGGACGGCTGCTCTGATCGGTAGTTTCCCGTGGTTTCTTCGATCAACACCAGGCGAATGCCGGAGCAGTACCCTACCAAACGGGCCACGGACCGCGCGTGATCTGTCCTTCCTCTTCCTTGTCCTATCCTCACCCCTTACACTCACACTAACATTAACATGCACTACACTACTACATATTCCGGGAGACCGGTCGGGAGCTTAGAGCTTGTCCCGGCTGGGGTGGTGCCCCGCTGGTGGGAGAGTCCTAGGGGAAACCCCATTGGCCGACGGTAGGTCGGCGCCGGATCTCGCCATCCGGCGGGGGATGATCACTACACAAAAACATGCACTCAAAAAAATATGCACTACACTAACGGGACTAATGACCAAAGCAGTTGACGTGCCCGGAAACACGAAAAAATCAAAAAATCAATCAACCTACACTAACGGGACTAATGACCAAAGCAGTTGACGTGCCCGGAAACACGAAAAAAACAAAAAATCAATCAACCTAGGATCTCTCGGCCGGAGGTCCTGCAGTGATGACAGTTGATTCCCTGAGGCACCTCTCGTGGTCTTTTTCCAAGATAACGCGAGTTCTGCGAGGGAAATAATCGTGAGGGTCTCGTAGATCTCCATCCTAATAGTAGGTCTTCCTTCGGAGGGGAAGTAAAGCAGGGTGTCCCGTGCAGATTTACTGCATGTAAAATAACCTCAAGCCTGAAAGAGGCCTCCGAGCTAAATTCTCCTGTAATATTTTAGCATTTATTTGAGTAATTTTGATTTTTTGAGACTCGTGTTTAACGGATACTGAGCAGCGTGGATCCGAGCGCGTGTTAGCAGGACGAGCGCTGCGTGATTTTGGGTGGTGGACTGTTACATTGAAAATATTTGTTAAATACAAATCCCAATAAAGTGAATATTACTCAAAAAAGTAGAATTAACATATGACAGTGTGTATATCATTGGATTTGTCTGCTCCGTTATGATAGACTAAAAAATGTATAGTTCCAAAAGCAAAGTTAGCTCATTATCTCGTAAAATACACGTGATAAAATTGAAACGAATACATACATCAATTAGACACATTCCCTCATGCACTTCCGTGATAACTGCATTGCAATAATTTCAACCGTTCAAAAATTACAGGAGGTGCTAATGTTACGTGACCCATCCTGTATATAATGATAAATTAGACAATCATTGTAACACGATACATATAAACTTATTAGGAACAAGCTTAGAAACAAGATTTTTACTTGCTAGATGGAAGTTGAGAAACAAGATTTTAAAGTTGTCAACCATTCAATTTACTTAGCAAATTCATAGGATGATATCTAACAATGCTATTTTTATATTCTCTTAAGATTTATAATGAATAAATATTTTCTTCGTTATAATGAAAAGATTGCATATTTCACTTTCTGCCAATGCTAATTTGACACAAATACTGTGTATTAGTGAGACTGTTTTTGTGGCGCTAGAGGTGACTAACTCTTAGAAAAGTTTATATTATATGCGAGTGGATAAATTGCGTTAGACATCCGCTTGACATCGATGCACTACAAAAAAGGCTTAACTTCAACGTTTTCCTTATTATGTCAACGTCACATTTTTTGCAGTTTTTGGGGACTCCACTAACAGAGCGTCGACATTAATCCTGATTTCCGTCATTTAAAAAGGAAGAAAAGGTCTTATCCATTTCCGGTATCTATTTTAAAATTAATTTCCTTTTTTGTTGTGATGCAGTTGTGATCACCACATTTTTGTGGCAGCTTGACGGAGGTTCCGCATGAATAAGGAAAACTCTCCGCGGGTGGCAGCTACACAGGAACTTGCTTCCGGTAGCGATATGCATGCCTGCCCTGCGATTGAACCCCACAAAACCAGCTATTGTCACGGCTGTCGCTTATACGGAGATGGTTTCATGCGAGTTTCGAAAATGAAGCTTTTTATTGAGTAATTCACTCGGATGACTTAAAAGGATTTCCTCAATGAGAATGATTTGCTTCTAATATTAAAGTGCACTTGTGGTTAGAATGTGGTCAGCAGTATCCTTTTCAATGTGTCATTTTCTTCCTCTTAGGTGTGTGCATAAGGATTTTGAGGTTTTTAAATGGTTGGGGAAATCGATAATAATCATTCGTTAATAACTTGTTTAATTTTTCGTATTGCGTTTTTCGAGTTGAACCTCCAAACCATCCGAAAGTCATGCTCCTTTATTTAGAAAAAAAAAAGGGTTTTAATAAATATAGCAATTCAGACTGGAATACTATATGTTCAATTGTTATACTGGATTTTTAAGACATTTGAATTTCGGTTTTTCGTTATAAAACAATTTTCGTTCACTTTTTTGGGGGGGGGGGCAGTTGCTAGTGAGAACAGAAACTGCTACTCCAACGCTAACACGCGAACCGTCCTTGCTGATGTTGCCTCCCTCTTGCATTGAGACAGGTAGGCGCCGTCAACTTTCCCTTTCAACAGAGGATGCCTACCGTGCCGATTCATAGCGTCCCTCCCTTCCCTTCACCCCTCCCCATTGCTTCCTTCTCCGCCCCACTCTCCCACCCCCACCCTCCACCAAGCCTCTCCCACCCTGCCCCGCCCCCATCATGGCCGCGCCCGTCATTTCCTCCCCGTCTCGTCTCCGCCACCGCTGTTGTCTCGTCATTGTCTACCGACGCACAGACTTCGTGACCGCCTTCCTCTTTGGGCTTTCCCGATCTGCGGTACCTCAACCTCATCACAGCTGATTACAACCCATTAGCCTTTGCCGGCGCCTTCTCGTATGTTCCCCGTTACGAAATGGTGGATTCCCGTATGCCGTTCATGTGCTACCGATGCCTGTTCCTGTTTAGTCAACAATAGAAACGAATGAATATTTGCGTTTGTACTCTTTTGGAATGTGACAGATAATTTTCTGAGAATCCAATATAAACGTGGGCTTAATATAAATATTATATTTCCTTTATAAAGGAATGCTAAAGAGACCAAAGGTTCTACATATGGGGGTTCGTGTATTTACGTTAGAAATAACATTGATTCTATCTCCTTGACGGAATTAAATGTGTATTCCGTTGAAAATGTTTTCGAAATTTATGTTCTACATCTTACTTCGCTGAAAGTGATATTACTTTGCATCTACAGGCCTCCGACAAAGAGAGCTACAGATTATATTTTGTTCTTAGAAAAACGAGATAAAACTTAACTAAGTCAGCAATCGCTCTTTTGAATCCATTTTTGCATGCGGAGATTTTAACATTGGTTTTCTGGTCGAATCTTGCGAAAAAAAAAACAGTTTCTCAATTTAATTAATTCCTTCAATTTAGATATTACAATTAATGTACCTACACGGATCACCCTAAATTCGATGAAGGAAATCGATCAAATTATAATTAACAAAACTACTACTCGATATGAAGTTGAAACAAAAGATTTAGGACACAGTGACCACGATGCACAAATTCTTACCATTATAAGAAATGCGAAAAACACGGACCAATAAATATTACGCGTATGACTAGATTGTTTACTTGAAGTAAAATTAAATTATTCATTGATTACGTGATGCAGAAGTCATGGGATGCGATTTATAATACTGTTGATACAAACGATTTTATATATATATATATATAAATATATATATATATATATATATATATATATATATATAACGCTTTATTTCATTTTAACACTTGTTCCTCTTCAAAAGATAATCAAATATTTCACGGAAAAGCAATTCTTTAATAACACAAGGGTTAAAAAAAAATTTTTTCATTTCTAAATGTCATAACGTATCTCACGAATTCCTCCTCTACTTTAAAAAATACAAATCATTGTTAAGAAAATCCATAAGGTAGGCTAAAATCATGAAAGACGATCAGGATATTTTGAATCCAAATAAAAAAGCAAAAGCAATGTGGAATATAATAAAAAATACGGCCAAATGAACTAGAAACCTTATAGAGAATGTTGTTTTAAAATATAACGATATAAATGTGAACAATCCGGCAACAGAGGCTAGTCTCTTTAACCAATACTTTTCGAGAATTGCTGCAGAACTAAGCGTCTTCAACCACAAAATCCAATATCAGATTTTTCACCCAAAATTTTAGACACGATGCTCGTTTCCGAAACTTCTTCCCATGAAATTCTCAAAATAATCGGTAAACTAAAAAATAAATATTCGTCCGGTTTAGATGAATTCCCGGATTTCTTGTTGAAGACCTGTGGGCCTGTCATAATACACCCGTTAACTCACATATTTAATTCATCGTTATGCACCGGAACGTTTCCAGATATTTTCAAAACAGTTAAAATTAAGCCGCTCTTCAAAAAAGGCAACAAAAATGAAATTCAAAATTATCGGAATTTCTCTTCTATCAGTTTTTTCAAAAATATTAGAACGTTTTTACGTACGAATGGAAAGGTTTCTCAATAAACACGACGCGCTTTCAGATTACCAACATGGATTTAGAAAATCAAAATCAACGGAAACCTATATTTTCTTTTCTTAAAGATGTCGCCTCATCATTGGATCGAAACAAGGCACCTATTGGATTATTTTTAGATCTCTCAAAAGCTTTTGACGTCAATGATCATGACATTTTACTTTAAAAATTACCTTCACATGGAATCCGTGGAATTGCTCTAGATTGGTTATCTTCGTACCTTAAACAACGATCTCACAGAGTGGAAATACCTTACTGGAATGATGGAACATTATGTACACACCTTTCCGACTGTTTGCCAATTGCACGTGGAGTTCCTCAAGGATCGACTTTAGGCCGTATTCTGTTTCTACTTTACGTAAACGACATGCCGTCGAGGATTCGAAACGGAAAAATAGTTCTCTTTGCGGATGATACGAACATTCTTTGCAATAAAGAAACCGTAGATAGTACAGTATCAGATTTTCAAATTGATTTCAAAATAACAAATTAATAGTAAAAGAAAAGAAAACTGTTTTAATGCAGTTTTCCATTTCAAATAAACAATTCTGTACTCTATTGAAAATGAACGGTGTACAAATGACAGATGTTAAGGCAACATTTTTAGGTCTCTCAATTCGAGCAAACCTTAAATGGAACGTCCATTTAAATGAATTGATCACAAAATTAAGTTCATTATGCTACGCGTTCAGAAATCTTTCCAATTCAGTCAGCCTTCATACTGCTCGTTGTGTATATTTCGCGAATGTTCATTCCCGCCTGAGATATGGCATAATATTCTGGGGAAGTACATCTTAAATCTCCCAGACTTTTAGATTACAAAAACAATTGTACGAATAATAACCATAACCCACCCATGTGATTCTTTAAGCCTCTCTTTTTAAACTTGGAATTTTACCTTTTCATTGTCTGTTGATTTACGAATCAGTGGTTTTTGTCAGAAATGATTTATTTAAGGGGGGAATATATTTTCAGAAAACGCTTCTATTACAGTAATCTAATGTCTTTACTATAACACTCGACGTAGAAATCATATTCATCAGGTGACAGTATCAACAGCTCATTACAAAAAATTCACATACAATACATATACGTTATTTTACAACACTTTGCCAGATGAGTTATACATTAAATCCGAAGAAAAGTTTAAATCAAAGTGAAATCATTTCTGCTGCATAACTGTTTCTATACAATTAGAGACTATACTGAGCATCACAAGGAAAGTAACATTAATTTTAACAGTAATATTTAATGCATTATTTACAATTATGATTGTTAAAATGTAAACAATCTGTAACAAGTATTGTACTGCAGCCTCCGGGTCAATGACCCCCATCTCGATCAGGTTTTTCGTCCAGTTTTCCTGATCCATTGAGCAAATGCTGAGATGATCCCTTGTTCTGCTTCTGGACGTAAATGTAACTTCATTATCTGTGCACGTCTTCTAGAATTCTGTAGGAAATATAGTTATTCAAATTATCGTCTCCATTTTGTCGCGTCATGATTCCTTGATGAAGGACATGCAGGATAAGAGCCCAAAGTTTTTTGCTGATTTATCCTTGGAAATAAATTTTATTACATCGGAGCATTTGTTTTCCTCAAAATTATAGCAGTAGCTTAATGTAGGGATCAAAGAATTGTGAAAACTTGCACAATATTCACTTCCCCGAAAGCACGTCATGCACCGTTTTTTAAAACTGTTTTGACATAAATGAATAAAAAAATAGAGAGATTGATTTGTAGGAATTATAAGACTCCATCCATACAAAACCCTATGAATTTGCTAGTATTACTGGATACTAAATTACCCCTCAATAATTCATCAAATATGTTTTAAGACAAGAAATTTAGAAGTCAAATAAAAGTGGGGAAATGTCCATCAGACGATTTTCCAGTAAATAAAGGATTACGGCAATGCTGCTATATATATCCAACCCACTTTAAGATATACATTGATAAACCCTAAAATAATGGAAAAAAGTTAGAATTATGGGTGTGAAAATAGGTAATGAAACAGTGTTTAGTCTACTATTTGTAGACGACCAGTGCTAATGGCTGAAGATGAAGAGGATGAAACCTCATGTTTAGAAAATTAGCGGAAGAGTATGGAATTGGGGAATGGAAGTAAACGTACAAAAGACTGAATATATGGTGTGTGGGGAGGGTGACCTATGATTTAGAGAATAGTATAGTAATTGTTAAAGGTAATACACAATACAAGCATTTGGGAGTCACGCTAAGAGCAGATGGTAGAGACGAACAGGATGTGAAAAATAAAAATATAAATGGAAAATACCATAAGATAGTTGAATCCAGTGCTGTGGAACTCGATTTTTCATGAAAGACAAAGAAAAGCATATATAGCTCCTTCATTGAGAGTATGATACTCTATGTAACAGAAGTGTGGACACTAACAAAAAATATGAGAAACTTCAAGCAACAGAAATGATGTTCTGGCGAAGATGTTGTAAACTTCCTCTGTTAGACAAAATAAAAATGATGAAATAAGAAATAAAATGAAAGTGCAAAAACCTTGAACGAGACGATCAAAGAAAACTAAAATGGATGGACATATGATAAGGTTGGAATCAGGTTGAGAATCAGACATATGAGAAGTTTGCACTTCCACAACAAATTTGGGAATGGATGCCTAATCGAAGAAGATACAGGGGAATGCCAAGAAGGACATGGAACATGGCAATAACTGGAGCCACTCAAAAAAGAGAAACGGAGGAGAAGGAGGCGTGGAATTTGGGGGGCGGAAAACGGCCAAGAATTCAAAAAAACAAGGTATCGTAATAAAGTTCAAAATAATGCGGGGAAAAGGCCAAGGTTAAACAATTTCAAATTTATTTGGTAACTTTTATGTTTATTATTAATAAAGTAGAATTCATTATTTAAACAAAATAGATTTTGTTTAAAATAGCTTCAAAATAATGCGATTTCTACTTGTCACAACGTATCCTCAATTTGGAAATTAAGCCTTTTTTTACTTTAAAAGTTCACAATTTTAAAAAAAAATACTTTGAGTTAAATCTAAAAGTTGAAATTTTTACTGACGTTTGCTATCATAGTGATATAGTATGTATTCAATTTTCAGAATTTTGTGTGGTCCCCCAATAGAGATATTACAGTTGAAAATGGGAAAAAATCCAAAATTCCGATGTTTCAAGATTTTCAAGGTGCACGTAACATACCAATGATATTTTACCAAAAGTAACTACACTGTTATGTGTAAAAGCACAGAAAAAATTAAGGCTGAGATTCTATTCCTTCTTTGAGAAATTACTCTCTGAAAATCGAACTTGGTTCATTCGCGTTCCATAGATTTCGTTGCAAATATTTCTCATATAAAAACATAGAATGTAGATTAATAATATTTTTATTTTTAGGCAGAGTATACTGAATCCAATACCTTTTATTCTAGAATGCTAGAACAATCCAGAGGTGAGTAATTTAGAAAAGTGTAAATGTCTGCAAACGCGAAAAATGGCGCATGGCGTAAAACAAAAATGGCTGCCAAATGTAAACCAGATACAATAAAAATAAATCAAAGATGTTTTTAAACAGCAAAAATATAAGAAAATTTATCTACAAAATATTAAATTTTTTCGAGATGGTCGAGCGACAACTTAAAACGAATTGACCCGCAGGCAAGAGAATGACAAAAATATGTATGGTGTAAAAATGGGTGAAAAAGTAGGCAATGCTTGCACCAGCGATAATATAAATAAGAAAATTATATGTAATAATTATAATATTTATTATAATTATAATATTTATTATAATTTGATTATAATCTCAAAAACATGTGCATTTTTACACACATTTTTAAGAGTTGAAAAAAATAACGTTTTTTTCGAAAATGTGTAGCTGGCTTAGTAATTGGTTTAAAAAAAAACTTTTTACACAAAAGTTTTAGAAAATGTTATCCTTAGATTATTTGAATACTTTTTCTGCAGAACTTCAGGTTAAAGAGCTGTAGGGAAGAAACGAAACTACTCAGAAAAATACCGTTTTCGGCCTCTTAAGTTAGCACAGGGTCTGAGAGGTCGAAAACTAGGGGTTTAACTAGTGCTTGGGTACATACAACATACTCAAAGGAAAAGTTTTCAAGATTTTTTCCGGGTAACCTCCATTTTTTCAGTACGTACTGACTGGACTAATACAAGTGTATAATCTCCATTCATTAATCCTACGCGCAGATCTGCGTTTATATTAAATGACTGGAATCTCATGACCATTATTGGTTGTATTACTTTTGTATCCAAAAATTAAGCAAATCTGAGACCTTATACATTTCTATTGTCTTTTTGTATCGTCCACTTTCCTTTCGTTATTACAAATAACTTCTGGTCGATTTGCATGACTTTTTCTCCAGCTTCACCCACGATTGAGCTGCCTTTCGTTCTCCACTTTTCGAAAAATACCTTTATAATTTCTAATTTTAACTTGAAAAATTCTCATTCTTTTCGTTTCCGATAGATGGTACTGTAATCGACGTAACAAAATAAGAAAAAATCATTAAAAATAGTTTTTCTTAACAATTACACGTCAAATCTAAAAAATAAAAAAATACGTCTTCAGTAGTTTGCAAGAAGCTACTCAATTATACCAAACGTTGCGGTGTGCCTTCTTCCATAGCACGAGCCCCTTTCTCTCTCCAGGATGGAAGAATGAGAAGCGCCGACGACAGCGCTTCTCTGGTCGTTTGTTGAACTACAGAGTTTATAAAAGTCAGTATAAAAGTGCAGTTGATTACTATCGAAATTCGAACTAGCAACATACTACATAAGGAACGTTGACAATGTTGGCAATTGCAGAAAGAATATTGATATCGTTGCTTTGTTTTTTGAGTCACTTTTAAAATAGTATTTTTAATGTAAAACCACACTGTGACGTTTGGTAGCATTTAGTATCTTCTTAGAAATTACTGAGAAGCTATTTTTTTCTTTTCCGAATTGATGTCTCGTTGCTGAGACAAATTCGTTTTTTAAAACTTTTTTGCTTATTTCGATTTTTTCGATAATAGCGCTATCACAAAACGAAAAAAAGTTAAATATAAAAGTCACTTACTTTTTCCTGGAGAATTCGAATGTGCCATAAAAACGGGGTTCTATTTAACTTTTTTTTTCTTCTCCATCCTCACCCTTGCAGGTTAGGGGTGGGTGCCAAGTTGTTTATAAAACAACTTCATTATTCAACAACTTTCATTACCCTATTTTCTTTATCGGATGTGCACTTTTCGAGATATTCCCAAAAACAGTTTTAAATGAAATACTCGGTATACTTTCTTGATATTGCCTTCGTTATGCTAATAACTTTACGTGTTTAACGTTCAAATTACGCTACTCAAAATTTTAAAATGATCAACGATGCTCGGAGCTCGTCACGACGCGTACGCACTGCTTCGCAACCTCGCTCCATCTCTTCTCCGTTCTTCTAGTAACAATACCTCTACTGAATTTTATCCGTTTACTGTTTTATGAAGCGGCGCAGACCAATTTCCAATACGTTCCTCTTTGATATTTTACGGCACCTTTCATTATTTACAGAATCCTTTCCGCCCCCGTTCGTTCATTTTTTCAGCCATTCTTTTCATATTGTTTATGTTGAAACCATGAAATTAATGTTTTAAATTATAATTAGTCCTACCTTTCACAAAGTATCCTAAATTTTTCATTTCTTTAATTTATTATTTCCTCATCGTCCCGAATGTTTTCTATCTAATTTTCATTTTAATCGTCGTGTCACTTTCAAGGCTCCCTTCTTTTGTCTTTTGAATTTGTAAATATTTATTCATATCAACCATGAGTTGAATCTTAATATGTATACAATGTTTGTATATGTGTGCATGTATGTATGTATATACAGGAGTTTGTGGGGTGTTATTTTATCGTTGTGAATGTCAGTGAAATAGCCCGACTGAATTATGAACGATACACCTCTTCAGTCTTCGGTAGTACTTCTTTCCGTACGGATGCACGGATACGGGTTCTTCTGCTGCCATCTAGTAGTCCCTCGCTGAAGTACGTAGCGTCGTGGAGAAATCTGCTCACGCCCCTTAAAAGTAAAGTGATAAAAAAGTGAATTTTCCAAAAATGTGCACTAACCTTGGGCTCGAACTTTCGAATTGTAAGTGTTAATTATGCAGACGAAAAGAAAATAAATTCCGTAAAAGACTGTACAATTATGACGCAAATATAGGCTAATGCTCTGCACGTGGAGCAATATCCTTTGAACTGATACTCAACAACAAAAATAACTCATACACTCTACTTCAGGGCAGGGTGCAGTGTAGTCATGCCTTTGCTTGCAGACATTTGTTATGACCGGAAGTGCGGAACAACAAAAGGAGTGAATGGGAATCAATGCGCGAAATTTGGAAAATTTAGAACTACTACATTCCTTTCATATCATAAGCTTAAAATGAGATTTCTTCTTTATTTCACGTACATCCTACTTTGATTTTCCTACACATTGTACGCTTACTTATTAGTAGAGAATATTTGACAATAAATGAAAAGAATTTAATTTATATTTTAATACCAAACACAAGAAAATACTCTAGCATCCAATAAGAATAAAATTCTTTCATTAATTTAATACACGACTGCAATTGGTTCAGACACCACATTCACATTGTATTAAGGTGAATGTATTTCCCCCCTTTTCAGTTGTTTCATTTGAACGGCATTAATCGTAGTTTCTTGAATTAAACTTTATTTGCATTCGGCGTATTTGGAGAAATGTTGCATTGTATGATCTCTGTGTTGGAATTCAACAACTGTGGGTGCTGAGAAGTTCATCAAAAGTTTAGAATGTAAGTACGGAAAACAAGCATCAAGCAGAACGGCTATTTCTGCCTTGTTTGATTGATTTCTGAGCGACGTGCAGGGATGGGAGCAGGAATGAATGGAGCAATCCATTCCCGGGGACACAAATTAGGCAAACCAACTGAAATGAATTTAAATTTATATAATTAAAGTTTTTAATTTAACAAGAATTTAATTTACATTTTTCATGATTAAATTTAATACATGAAAAATGCCCTTGCCCAATTGAAATGAAATTGAATTATAATAAATTCCATGAGTCATTGGCATTTTGCGGAAGGAATTTTCATGGTAAATTTTTACTTTTACTTCTTACTTTGTCATATAGGGAGGAAAAGTATTGGAACCACCTCATCAATATCAACTCTAATTTTCGGTCGTAAATCCGTGATTAAGATTCTTTAGAGCGGTAACTTCCACATCTAGATTAAGATTAGTGAACTACCTGATGGTTACGGATGGTTCCGATTGTGTAGAGGCGAGTAGATGCACACATTTTTTATTTATTATTTTTTTGTTCGAATAGAAGAAATTGCATTTATAATTATGATTTAGTTCCGATTTTCATGAAAACCTCTTACATACTGAAAATGGCAAAATTTTGCCTATTTTAATCAGTAATGGTTTTCGTGTAGAAAGAAATAGCAGCGATCTTTTCAACCTATATAGTCGTGATTATTGCTGTAAATGAGAGGTTGTGTGCCCTGAATTTTTAATCGCTTGCTTTTATTAACGGGTTTTGTACTATACATACTAAATTTTAATATCTTAAAATTAATAGAATAAATGCATACCTGTCGTCGTTTGTTCATACTGTTATTTGATTGGCTGTGTTATTATAGATCAACTGAAAGCATTCGATGTTCCGTCGTATGGGGTCGACAGCAACGCTTGAAGCGACATCTTGTGGCAAAAGTTGTAAGTTGTCCGGTGACCGCAGTTGCATTCCGCATATATGTTGGAGTGTATTTGAGTGAATCTTTGCGTAGAAAGAAAAACGATAATGAGTGAATCCACGAATGGAATTTTTTCTTGGTGTGGACTGGCAATACTCTTGCTCCATCCTCTTGCTAGCTGTCATCTATCGCCGCCCAAACACACATTTTTTAACATTTTCTCAATTTTTCGGTTTCCTAATAGTAGAAACGAAACATTACATTAAGAATGTTAAAGGAGAGTAAAACCTCATCCTAAATAGTAAATTTCATTGAAAAATGTGAGGCATTGTATGAAAATGGTATTTAAGCGTTATTGTAATGCGAAATTTGAAGCTCTTTTTCACATATTTTTAAGTTCCGAAAAACTTCATTGGTATTTCGGCACTTTAACTCACAATGCAATGGTATCACTCGTGGAAATGTGCATATTAACAGGTTAAATAACCAAAGTGAACTTTATGTCATATTAAACAGTGCAATTGGTACTACACGTTGGAAAACATTGAAGAAAAAAGGTGTAGCCATTTTTGAGAAAATGTCCTTTGGGCGTGTCTGATAATGCGGAATTTTGAGTTCATTTTAACAGAAAACTCTTGAGTTTTCGAGAAACTTTATATGACATTAGTGATAAATGCAATAAGTTGAACAAATTGCCGATAACGTAAATATTAACGACGCGAGACACAAGCCAAAAATACGTTTGTGTAATTTTTTAAGGAAATAAAAAAGAATAGAGCGATATCGCGTTTATCTCATCTTATAGAGTGCATTTAGCGCTATCCCTACCAAACGTTTAAAGAAAAAATTGGAGCTGTTTGTTGGAGCTAAAATCTGGTTTTAGCAATGAATTTACGCTTGGACATTCATACAGGATTATTGTAGACTGCTGCCGCTGGAGCGCACTGTCGTCTGAAAAAGTTCAATTTGTCACCCCGATAGACCGAGTTCGTTTATAATAATATGTGATGTATTACGTTTTTAATAATGTTTGGATATCAGAATTTCCTGTTATAGTTCACCACAACATGCACGTCCAATTCTTGAAATATATAATAATTTTAATTACATTTTGAGACACAAAGACAGTTTGAGAAACTGAATGAAATGAAACGATTTTCTGGGGAGGGTTTCCATTTTCCATACAGTGCATTTGTTGTAGTTTTCTGGTGTGACTTCTGAACAGGTCGTCTTTTTGTACGATGTTGTATCTAGGGTTGAGGTAGTTTTGTTTAATGTTTGAATTTGTCGCGCACATCAGTAAAAATACTTTTTAATTTTGTTTTATCACAAAATTTATTTCATTATTTTTCTTTTGATGAATCGGACCGTAAGATATCATGTCATTTTGAAAAGTCAGTGTAGTAATTCACAGCGTTTTCCTTCTTTAGGTTTCCACTTTTTTTTTATGATTTCCAAATCTTTTAAGATTTCCTATGAGGCTCGTTCATTCATTCACTCATTCACCTTCTTCATCCATTCATCATCTTCATCCATTCATCATCCTCATCCATTCATCATCTGCATCCATTCATCATCTTCATCCATTCATCATCCTCATCCATTCATCATTCTTCATCCATTCACCTTCTTCATCCATTCATCATCTTCATCCATTCATCATCTTCATCCATTCATCATTCATTCACCCATTCATTTATTCACTTACTCTTCATTCATTCATTCATTCACTTGGAACATCACTTACGCCTGCGAATTTGATAAAGCGAAGCCTTCCTGGCGGCTACAGCTCGCTCGGCTCCGAAAGCGACGGCGGCGGCCGCTAGCCCGGTCACCAGGATGACCAGCGCGCCGTGCAGGTGCTGCACGCGCAGGCGGACTGCGCGCCCGCCGCTGGTGCTGCTCCCCGGCGCCGCCGCCGCTGCCGCCGTCAGCGCTGCCGTCGGCGGCTTCGCTCTGCGCGCGCAGCACTCGCCGCGCCGCGTCCTCGCGCATGCGCCCCCACCACCACTCCGTCAGCCCCGACGCCTGCGCACACGGACTCAGTTGCACTGGGATGTGGTGCTTGCTTTTTTTTTTTAACATCGCAAATTAGAATAATCTTATTCTTGAGGTTTTTTTAACGTGGCGGCTGAGGGTAGTATCTCCAAGAAGGAATTCGGCACGACTTTTTGAGTTATTCTCAGTCCTGCCGCTAGAGTCGCTTGATCTTGCAGCACTGCTTGATGCGGTCGCGATCATGCGACATCTTGAGGCAGAACTGAGCATGACTCAAAAAGTCGTGCCGAATTCCATTTGGAGATGGTCGTATTTATGAAAACCTGCCAGCAGGGCTCTTAGGGGCCTGCCATCTGGGGGCTTGCTAGGAGCTCAAAGGGCGACTGGAATTGGCTGGGGGCCGTTCATAAATCGCAAAACCGAACACTGGCAACCTTCTACGCCCGGCAAGCCCCTGGTTGAGGTTTATAAACACCGCCCACTACCCCCAAACGCCACGTTAGAAAAACCAAAGTATATGTTTTATCTTTTTACTCGCATACGGAACGTGAGGAATGAATGCAATATGAGTGTCATCACGTCGTATACAGGTGTCCAGGGAGGAAACGACGAAACTTTGAAAATAAGCTCTTAAGTCAATTTGAAGCATACTTTGTCTATTTGTGTATTACTAGTATATTTACTCCGAGATTTCGAATGGCTGGGCCACAATAATAGACGTTTGTGTGAAAAAATACTTTCTATGCAAAAATTTGCATTTCAGAATCATATAATCACTCCAGATACATGTAAATTGTTTATTATTTAAAAATAAATTAATATATTTGTTCACAAAGAAAAATTAATACAGAAATAAACTAGTGGTGCTATAGAATGGGACAGATTTTCTCGTCCCATATTTTCTCGTCTCGTTTTCTATATTCCTTGGTGTGAACTGAAATTACGGCCTTGCCCCATCGTCTGGCCAGTTGCCATCTATCGCCGCCCAAAGTACATTTTTTGACATTTTCTTAGTTTTTCGGTTTCCTAATAGTAGCGCGAAATATTACTTTAATAATATTAAAGAGAGTCAAACCTTGTTGTAAACGGAATTTTCATTGAAAAATTTGAGCCGTTTTTAAGAAAACAGCGTTTAAGCGTTACTGTAAATGCGAAATTTGAACTTTATTTCACAGAAACTTTTTTAGTTTTCTAAAAACTTCGTTTAAAGTTATTTGAAACACTTGTCACAAAAGCAATAGTGTTTACAAATCGCTGGAAATGGGTGTATGAATGGCGTGAGAGTGATATAAAAAACTATATTTGTGTAATTTTTTAAAAAAACGAAAGAATACCCCAAAATAAACTGTCATATTAAACAGTTCAATTAGCACAATCCATTAGAGGAGTTGGAAGAAAAAAAATTGGAGCATTTTTTGAGGAAAACGTCCGTCTTCTGTGAAAACTACTAGAGCATAGAGAAAATATCTAGTCTATGATACTAGAGCTTGTGGCTGTCCTTAGTCTATCCTTAGTTCTCTCCTTAGTCTATGCTACTAGCGTGCAAGCCATGCGTAGGAGTTTTTCCAAATTGAAGAAACCCTGTCATGGATTCTGAGAAACTTGAAGTTTTGAAAAAACATTCTTTAAAGTTTGGGGGTACTTTATATTAAGCCCTGGGATATTTTCAAAATTTCTCGAAAACGACTCCTTTTTTCTTTAATTTCTTTAAGAATAAAATGAAATGCACTTATAAAGGTGTCATAGGTGCGATTTTCACTGTTAACTCTGAATTTTCAAAAATTCCAAAAGTTCGAATTTTTCGGCTTCTTCCTAAAACTACAAAATTGAAAATAGAGATTTTTCCTTCAAATGAAATATGTCTGTAATTAGTTCTTTCAATAAGGTCAAGTACATTTTTAAACAATTAGTAGTTTTCGCGTATATTGCGTCAATATTTGCAATTTTAGAAAAAACAAAAACAAGATTTTCTCAAAATGCTCCAAATTTGTTCTTTAAACTTCTGGTAGGAATAGTACTAAATGCACTATATTAGATGACATAAACTCCATTTTGCTCTTTCCTTTTGGTCTTTGAAAAAATACAAAAACGTACTAATTGTTTTGAAAGGATCTGGACATTCTGCATTACCGACCGAAATGTCTCAGGGCGCAACGCGCTGGCTTCACATTCCAGAGACCCAGGTTCAATCCCCGTGCCGGCCATCCTGGCCGGGGTTTTCGTTGTTTCCCTCGGCGAACCATCCAGGCGCTTGCTGGGGTGGATCAACTGAAAGGCCACGAAACCGGCGTCGCTAGCCGAATTTGTTAAGTACATGAAGTAAGGCAGGTGAAGCGAATTCGAGATATCGCGGGTTCCTGTTTGGGAAGTCCGATTAGGAACCCCCGGAATGTAACGACGCTGACGCCAATTGCCCTCTACCCTATACAAAACAATAATCAGTCGGACACTTCTCTACGCCTGCCCAATATGGATTAATGCTTCCAAAGCAATTTTTTGATTGTCCCTTCGTTATAATCATCATTATCGTCATCACTTCATAACTCAAGGGTTAAGAACCTCATCTTACCTAGGGATATAGCCGAGAAGCTGGGTCTCCGAAGATAAGGTGTAGCGTGGTCATAAATGACCGAAAGCGCATATGATGATGATGATGATGATGATAATAATAATAATAATAATAATAATAATAATAATAATAATAATAATAATTATTATTATTATTATTATTATCATCATCAAAATCATAATCAGAATAACAATGTGAAGAAAATGAGGGGGCGGTCGATTGTGAATGCATGTGTGTGGGGGCAGGGAAGTGGTGGCGCACCATGAGGTGGAGCACGGCCCGCCCCAAGGGCGCCCTCGTTGGTCGTCGGGGCGCAGGAAGGCGGCCACGTGAAGGGGGTCCTCCAGCAGCGGGAAGAACAGCGGCCGCCCCGCGTCGTCCAGGTAGCGCTCGCTGGCGCGTACATGCCGTTCAGCTGCCCGGTCAGCACCGCCAAGTCGCCTGCGGCCGCCACAACCCCCAATTAGAAATCTTAGGTTTCCGGGCCGGAGTCTTGCGAGTGCTATTGTCTAGGTGTCGCCGCGTCGCAGGCCGTAAGGCCTCATTCACAATGCAAACTTAAACGTGAACGTAACGTAGCCGCAAAACCTGCAAATGAGTTACTAAGCGAGACCATTACCAGAGCAATTCCTTGACGTAACCGTACACGTATGTCCGTAAACTTAAAAGTTCACAAGCTCCAAGCTTTTACGTTAAGTTAACGTCGGAATTCTACCGAATACCAATCGGAGAGCAATCGTTCAGATTGTGTTGAGGTAGATTATTGTTTGTCATTTTTATTGAATGTAGAAAACTAGTTGCGAACATTTTGATGCGTAGTGAATTCATTGTAGGAATTTGGGCAATTTTTATTGGACTTTAACTTGGATGCGAATAAACTAATTATGTTCGACGAATTACTCGTGAATTTGGTAAGAGAGAATCTTTGTTTATACGATGAGGTAAATGCGAACACAACTACAACACCTACTTCCATATATATAAAGACAAATCGATACAAATGTCGAATAAAAAGCTTGAAACTATGGCATAAAGATCTTTCCACCGAGCTAGAAACTAATCAATCAAGTTTCAATTCGTTGAATTCTGATTGGTTCAGGCGAAAATTTCGTTCCAGCTTACGTTCGTTATTGTGAATGCTTGTAAAATTTTACGGCTACGTTTACAGCATTACGTTACGTTTAAGTTTGCATTGTGAATGAGGACTAATGTCGCGATCGATCTTTCCTTCCTCTTCCGCTGGTGGGAGAGTTCTGGTTCGGGGGAAACCCCACTAGCCGACGGTAGGTCGGCACCGGATCTCGCCATGCAGAGGAGGGAGATCACCGCCATCTCCCGAGAAAAACATGCACTACTCTAACCGGACTAATGACCAAAGCAGTTGACGCGCCCGGAAACACGAAAAAAACAAACCAAACCAATCGACATTTGGACCATCTTGTCGTGGCCTTCCTCAGAGCTGATCTGTTGACTAAGGCTCAGGGAGACCACGTCTGATGGCCGCCACGCCGGGATTACCGCCTTCGACGCAGCGCCACCCAGACAGCTAGTAGAGCACTCGTAATTAGAAATCTTATCGACTTCGCGTTCGAAACGGTTCTTTAATAATATATGATTTGTGCTGTGATCAGTTAAGAAATGGAAAATGAAGCTTTGGAATAATGTTTGTGACCCACGGTGTACGCTACAAGGGATTCCCAAGATCCCGTTCTTTAAGCCTTGAACCCACAACCTGACGCACAGTAATTTCTAGAGCCGCTTTCTGCACTATTTAGGCTGAACGTATCAAAACATAGCAATCAAAACAGTGTGCGTAATAATTACGCACTGCTGGTAAAAGTCATGTAGATCTAGAAAAATTAATGATAATTGTACTGGAAGATAATATTTTGGAAATTGCTGAGGGAATATTTCCTTTCTGAGGAATTGCGGACACAAATTACCCAACGCATTGGTGCAATTGTTATATCGTTATGTTTCTTAGTACTGCTTTATTCTAGCTAAACTGCCGCTCAACGACAGAAATAGAAATAGATCCATCTTGAATATTGCAATATATTGTGTAGTTAATTCCTATTATCTAAACCAGATTTACCACTTTAAATCGTACTTGAAGTTTAAAAATATCTTCCAAAATAACCTTGAAAGACCTATAATAACCTTAAATAATATGGCATTTATTTCAAGTAAACTGTTTATAGGCAAGAAATGTGTTTTCCTCGAATGGGAAAATATGTACTACATCTGGAAATACGCACAAATATGGATAATCAAATAAGTTTCAAACATTTCAAAATGCTTAATTCGCAAACATATAACAAACGATTTTTATTAATTAATGAACTAACAGATTAGTAATTACAAACAAATTCCGGCTCTACTTAATGCGTAGAAATCATCCTAGTTGAGTAGTATTTTCCATTGCCACCATTTTGTGGGCGGTAAAAAAGAACATCCTCGAAGGAATAGTTTTAGAATGTTATCATTGCCCAAAACACACACACGTATACATTCATACATAATAGCCAAAGACGATCAGTCTGGCGTTTCTTGTTGTGGGGAAGACCGTAGCGAAACACCGGGTTAAGTGCGTCACTTTGCGGTCAAGACGTCCGTCAGAGAGACGAGAAGATTATTTCTTTGAACCGCAGAGATTTCCATACGGCTGTGTGGAAGCCTAATTTCCACTATTCTCGTATCCTCCTTCCTTCCGTAAAACCACTCCTTTAATTTCTTCTTTTCACTGACTTCCGGCTCATTGTCCTTTCCTGTCGTCTGTCTCATTCCCACATGACGCCTTGGTATTCTTTAATATCTGCATATTTTTGTGACAAACGTTGGTCTGGATTCCTTTATCACTATCCTTTTCCGTTTTTATGGGAAACCCCCAAAAAGGGAGTACGTTGATGTCCTGATATAAATGATAACAGAAATTGATAACTTATGATGAGTCACTATCATTAGCTACTATTGACACAATTTGTAGAAAAGAGGGGATCACCAATTCATTAACTCCAATGTAACTCGGCCATTAAGGAATTATATTCCTTAATTTCCCTATTTTGAAAAGAGATCGTACATTTAACAATCCAATCATATACTTTTAGAGTATATTTTATGTAATGCCTTAAGAAAAAATCCTATGGAAGTAACGAATTCATTTTTACCATTTAGAGTATTTTAGAATAAATGATCTATTTATGCAACTTAATGTCTCAAGTTTTTGGGAGTGAATTAACTTGGCAATAAAAGTTCAAGAAACAGATTTGAACATGAAATTCTGCTTCTCTATCTGTCTACTTGTCTGTCCGGCTGCTTGTATGTTTGGCTAACTCTCTATCTGGTTACCTCAGTCACTTTGACTGCCGGTGTCTATCTGTCTACTTACGTATGTCTGCCTGTGTCCAGAATCAAAACATGGAGCCATCTGGCTAACTCTTTTAAGTGGTAACTAATACATTAACCACCTTTGGTAAAGCCAAAAACTGGTCGAGATTAGGATCTCTCACACTGAAGCTGAATTACAGTACTTTTTCATGAAAATTAAATTTTAGAATTATAAAGTTTAAGTGGTAACTAATACATTAACCACCTTTGTAAAGCCTATATTACTTTCCTTTTTAACATTCGAATTATTCTCTAATAAGAAACGGTTATCAGCAGAAAATAGTTTACTTGACACATAAACTTCTGTATTGATTTTACTCTTTAAAGTCATTGGTATTGGGATGTTAAATAACAAAATTGTATGTCCATTTTTTTATAGTGAGCTGTTGATATTTACATCTGATAAATATTATTACTACGTCAAGTGTTGTAGTTATATATCTGTATTGGCTGAGAATATGTTCCCTTCCTGGAGTAAATAATTTTATACGCAAGCACAGATTCGTAAATCAAAGTAATGGTGTAGTAATCATTCGTAAATCAAAGTAACCATGTGCAGTTGGCAATGAATCGGAAAAGTGAGTAAATAATGTCTATTTATTCAACTGCGATTTTTTAACTTTCTGATAACGTTGTTTAAGGTTCGAACATAACCAATCTAGAGCAATACCATGCATTCCATACGAAGAAAATTTTGAAAGTAAAATGTTATGATCAATGACGTCGGAGGGTTTTGAAAAAATTCTCTAAAATTTTCTAAAAATATTACATTATGTGCTAATTTTTGTTTCATTTATGAAGCAACATTTTTAAGAAAATAAAATATGGCGGTTTTCGTAGAATTTGATTTTCTACATCCATGTCAGCAATCTGAAAATGCTTCGTATTTAGTTAGAAAGGTTTCCATTCTTACGCAAAAACGTCTCTCTTTTTGAAAGATAAACCGAAAAAAGAAAAACTGATAATTTTTAAATTCCTTTTGTTGTGTTTATTTTGAAGAGTCCCATTATCTTTTTTGTTTAGAAAATATATTGAATTGTTTCGGTGCGTTAGGAAGCTTTCAAAATGCGGTTTAACGAGCGTATAAAGGCAAGTGCACTCGAAGTTAACAAACAATCCTGAAATTCGTCCAAAACAGCCGGATATTTACGTCTTAGTCAATTATTTTGAGAATTTCATACGAAGTTGAAAGTATAGGATATGAAAAGGAATTGAAACAAATAATTGATTTTCAATATTGATACTCCGTCAGTATTGAAGGTGGACTTTTTGTTACTGCATCCAATGGCAGAGTTATCTGAGGGCATTATCAATTATTGTCTAGCGACAATGCAAGGTCGAATTCAAACGCTGTCTGGAGGAGAATTCTAGCGGCCGGGTGCTCTGATCGGAAGTTTTATGTGGGTTCTCCTATTTATATCAGGCAAATGCCAGAGCAGTGCCCTAACAAATGGGCCAAGGACCATGTGCGATCTTTCCTTCCTCTTAGTTTTCATATTCTCACACATTTACGTACACACATCACGTATATACATTACACTACTGCATATGTCGAGTGTCCTGTCGGGAGCTTCTAGCTTGTGCGATTGGGGCGGTACCCCGCTGGTGGGACACACCTGGAGAACATCACCACCTCTCAAGATGAAAGCCATGCCGTTCAGTGGGACTAAAGACCGTGGCAATTGACGCGCCCGGAAACGCTAAATAATCAAGTAATAAACGTGAATTATATTATATGAAATTAGATTCTATTATATGAAGCTAAGTTAATCAATGATCTATATGTGAAGGGAAAACAATAAATTCATACTAACAATTATATACTAGTAACATTAATTTATGATCCTTTAATTTAATATTTTGGCTCTACTAAGGTAATTTTGTAAGAAGGAAGAGTAATCAGGAGGTAGGAAGAGTAAGAAGACGAGGGAGGGGGAAGAGAAGAGAGGGAACGAGGAGAGAAGGAAACAGGAGAGAAGAGGGAAAAAGGGGAGAGGGATCGAGAAAAAGAAGAGAGGAAGACAAGAAGAGGAGAAGGAACGAAAAGAGAGAAGAGAGGGAACGAGAAGAAGAGATAAGAGGGAATGTGAAGAAGAGAAGAGAGGGAATGGGAAGAAAAGAAGAGAGGGAACGACAAGAAGAGGAGAGGGGAACGAGAATGAGAGAACAGAGGGAACGAGGAGAGGAGAAGAGAGGGAAGACAAGAAGAGGAGAGGAGAATGAGAAGAAGAGAAAGGGGAAAGAGAAGAAAAAGATGGAACGAGAAGAAGAGATAAGAGGAACGAGAAGAAGAGATAAGAGGAACGAGAAGAAGAGATAAGACGGAATGTGAAGAAGAGAAGAGGGAATGGGAAGAATAGAAGAGAGGGAACGACAAGAAGAGGAGAGGGGAACGAGAAGAAGAGAAGAGAGGGAAGACAAGAAGAAGAGAGGAGAACGAGAAGAAGAGAAGAGAGGGGAAGACAAGAGGAGAGGAGAACGAGAAGAAGAGAAGGGAGGGGAAGAAGCGGGGGGGGTGCACGAGAGCAACAGCGGGGGGGGGGGGGGGGCGAGGGCCGCGCACCTCGCGTGGCCATGCGGCGCAGGCAGGCGTCGTAGGTCGGCCGCGTCCAGCAGCACGCGGGCCTGGCACGCTGCGCACGCGCGCCTGCAGCCCGGGCGTCGTCAGCACGCTCGCCAGCCCGCACTGGTACGCCTGGTTCAGCAGCAGCGCCGCCGCCGCCCACGCCCAGAAGAAGGCGCGCACGCCCAAGCGCCTGCCAAACACACAAAGGAAAGCCCACTGCCACCGCGGAGAAAAATTGACTCCATTACACTTCAAACTAGCGTACCCGTGCGACAACTCTCGCATGTTACACCCCATCCGCTTCCCTATTTTTCCATTTCCATATTAAGCCTGTAACCCTCTGATCCTGCGTCACTTGTTCTATAGGTCTCCTTGTAACTGTGATACAATACACCCTTGTCATACAAACTATTGTATTTAACGTTATTACCGAGCAGAAAGGTACACCCGTGTAATTCATCGCGTAGAATATCAAGTAATTAGTTTAATTTCACAAGTTTCAGATTATACATTCTCTGTTTAGATGGTGTAGAGTCGAGAAGCGTCAAACCAGCAAAATTGTAAAAGAATGTTGCAGAGGATCTCATTCCGTAGATCATGGTGTGCGGAACGTTTCATTGAAGCCTTTTTGTTTCAAAAGTTAGTTTTTAAGGGCCGAAAGTTGCGTTCAGTAATTTATAACGATAAGATTCAAAATGCATCGAGTGTTGGGGTTGCATGTGACATGAATATTTTCATTGTTTTTTTTTAACAAATCCTTGATAATTTTGAAGTCAAAGTGCAATTCGTCGCGTCACGAAATTCTATTTCTTCAGAAACTTCATTTATAAACATTTGTTGCGTGTGAGAGGCGCAAAAGTTTTCTATACTACTGAAATAATATAGAAGATGATAAAACCTTCAATATTACGAACTGAAAAGCAAAGATGACACTGTCATCCAATCGAGAGCATCAATACCAAAAATTTAAGTCGTAACGAAATTCACGATTGGATGATAGTGTCCTCGTGACCTTGAAGGGACGCTCTGTTTTAAACGGAGTATACTAATAAGTATACTATATAGTAATAAGTATACTATAGTATACGGAGTATACTATAATAGATTTTGGCCAAACATACTGTGTATTTCAAAATGAAATGCAGGACAAATATAAATAAAATATTGCAGTAATGGTATTTTGGTTAAAGTATTTAATTTATTGTAGTACATACGAGGATATTTTATGTAGTTCTTGATCAGCGACCATGTAATTTTTGGAAAACCATTTTGTGGGGATTTGTTCTGCACCATTTTTGCTTCTGCAGACAATAGCATATTTTAACCATATTTTTAAACAAAAAAGGTTGGATTTACTTTCTTATTGAATTGCACGATTAGCTATCGCGTAATTCAATCAGAAACTGCGCGTAGCTGCTTTTCTTTGCGAATTGTGTGGGGATTAGACAAAAGATCGTGCTGTAGTGTCTCAGTGTCCTTCACGTATTTACGTATGCCGAACTCTGGTCTTTAAACTTTGATTTTGATCTGCTGCAAGATTTCGTCATTGTATCTTCGATCTTTCTCATTCTCAAACGTCTACATCCATTTTCACGCCATTTTGTAAACCTGTCAAAAGCTCTCATCATTTGTACAATTGATATTTGTACAAAATGTACAATTGACGAATATTGTGTGTCAAGTTGGCCTTTCTTGAAGGAAGTCCCTTTCTGTCTCTCACGGTGCGTGCATCTCCAACCATTGGGGCATTACCGAATCCCTTTGGTACAGCTGTGACAGCGTGCGAGCGTTGTTGTGAATACGAGTGTGTGTGTGGAAGATCTTTCATTATTGCAATGCAAACCAAAAGAAGTAAAGGAAGTCATCTCAACTTAATATATTTATTTAGAGAGCCGGCTATCGACGGCTTTGCCGTCACCATCAGTCTAGCTGCGTTCGGCTCAAGTCAGATTGATTGATTGATTGATTTTTTCGTGTTTCCGGGCGCGTCAACTGCTTCGGTCATTATTCCCGTTAGTGTAGTGTATGTTTTTTTTTCTCGGGAGATGGCGGTGATCTTCCCCGCTTGATGGCGAGTTTCGGCACCGACCTACCGTCGGCTAGTGGGGTTTCCCCCTAACCAGGACTCTCCCACCAGCGGGGCACCGCCCCAGCCGAGACAAGCTCTAAGCTCCCAACCGGTCTCCCGGAATATGTGATAGTGTGGTAAATGTTAGTGTAAGTGTGTGTGTAATAGGAGAGGATAGGACAAGGAAGAGGAAGGAGAGATCGCGCGCGGTCCGTGGCCTGTTTGTTAGGGTAATGCTCCGGCATTCGCCGGGCGTTGATCGGAGAAACTACGGAAAATTACCGATCAGTCAGCTCAAGTCAGGAAGCCGTGGCACAGTCTCCCGACTTTTGTCGAAAGTAGCTGGACTGGTGATGACGGCAAAGCCGTCGAAAGCCGGCTCTCTAAATAAATATAATAAGTTCCTTTATTTCTTCGTGTAAGAGCGTCGACAACACCGCATCAGAATTCCCACAATATATACCAAGGTAGAGATATTTTTGAAATAAAATATTTTTTTGTGCGAAACGTGTCCAAACAATACTGCTTGTTACAACGTGCAATCACCGAAGTTTCTAAACCAAGTACTTTTTTTGTTTTGTATGAATTCTATTACCGAAAATTGTCGTAATGCACCACTGATGCAAAATCTCGACTGCCCACTGCAAATCAAAACTAGAGTCACGTACGCGGGAGGTGAATATTCTTGACTCGGACACCAGGCAGAAAATTATGCAAGTGATGTTTTAGTATAGACTTTTATTAAAATAAGTTTTCATTTTTTATATGAATTGCTGAAGTTTTATTATATACTTGCAGATCCCGACAAACGCTCTGCTCTCGATTCGATGTTGCCGATGTGCTGCAGCTGGGATTACACTTTTGGAAGCTGTCATGGTAATGTATTTACGTTCATACTTGATATTCATGACTTATTGGAGGATTAAATAATTTAGAATAGATTTTATTTAACAAAAAGTCTCCATCTGCTGTTTTTCGATGTCTTTGTATTGTGCATTTTAGCAGTGGCAATAGATGCAATAAGCCCCTGACTCTTCCGTATTCCCCCTAACAACAGTCAGATGCAGAGAGAAATATGCTCGCCAGAGATAATCGGCACGTGTCTGCGCGGACCCGCTATGTTTTCATTCAATATCTTCATACATAATGCACATGTTTACAGAAGTGCCTATATTATTTTAGTCGGATCTGTCTCGAGGGATACCTGTAAAAGTGAATCGATCTTGAGCAGAAATGAGAGCTAGCGAAGAAGAGCAGTAAATATTACGAGTGCAGTAATATCTCGATATCCAATATGAGGGGAGTGAGTAATTCGAAATTCTTGTTTTGCAAAGAAAAAGGTTTGAAAAAAGTTGGGGAAGCTGTACACCATGTGTATGGAAATGAAGGGATAAATAAATTCGCGTATGCCATTTGACGTCACCAGGAAAGCTGTGAGAAGGTATGCTGAGGGCGAAAATAAGGGTAATATCATAGAGGAAATATTTTTGCACGGTAATTTTCAAATGGTAAGGTAATGTTCCTGTGTGGTAAAAGTGCAAGCGACTCGTGGCGTGGATTAGCAAAAATGCTCTTGTCGGCTGTTTTGAAAATGTGGCCTTGGAGCAGCAAAAATTGGCGGTTCTGAAGCGGCACATTTGCATTCAGAGCTTCTTTCATCCTTGACGCATGACGTCCGCTCTGTCGTAAACAGTGATGCACTGAGCACTATTATATAATTGCTACGAAAAATTTCATTTTTATAAATATTTGAATTGTTCAGTCAAAATGGAAACTCTTTCAATGTATTTGTATTTTTCCTGTCTTCCGGGGTATTTAATGAAACCACTGACTCATACGACCAGAAGCTGCAAAGTTTTCCGTCAATTTATGCGTGTATTTTAAATTAGTAATATAGATAAATGGTAACGTGCTTAATTTGGAAACTTTTTAGTGAAGCTAATTAGTAGCTACTTTCCTACCCCATTATGAAATGCAGCCACGCCTAAAGAACCACGCCTGCAAGCGGTTACTCCTAAAAGCAATGCAGACGGGTCTTAGAACATCGTGAAAATGTTCAAAATATTAATAAATTTGACTGGTTTTTAAAACGATTAAAACTTCATGTACTTATTCTTGGTTAAGCAGTAGTTAATAATAAGTCATAATGGTACCTCAGTAGAGAGAGAACTTCACTCTGCTCGGGTGGAAGGGTGTAAAAAATTCTGGAAATGACTTTCTGGAAAACTTAGCTGATTAAATGCGAATTCGATGTCCATATTTTAAGAAAATTTTAGTCTATCACTATCATGATGGTAAAGGAAAGCACAAACTACAGTGACAACTGTTAACAGGCGCTTACCCTAGTAGAAACGAATGGCACACCCTGATTGTAAATATACTTACAAATTGGCACACTAGCTGAAAATGAATATTTAACATTATATTACGTGTTTTGGGGTTCCATTTGTAACCTTTCAAAAAGCATAAATATTGAATAAGTCTTAATAGCTCGTATCAAATGTTGGAGTTTATCAGCATAAAAACTCGTTTTCAAGTTTCATTCGTGATATAGTAATAAATTGTCTTTAAGATGGATATTGGTTAACTTGGCTATCCGGGAGACGCCGCGTCCAGGGCACAGGTGCGAACGTTTCGGTCGCCATTCTGCGACCTTCCTCAGGGCGTAGTACTGCCCTGAGGAAGGTCGCAGAATGGCGACTCGAACGTTGGCACCTGTGCCCTGACGCGGCGTCTCCGATACCCAGTTAACTCATGACTCCGGCCGCGGAAGCCTACGCTCTCAAGATGGATATTCCCAATCGGAATCCCGCGGTAGATTGAGACACTGCCATCATTTATAGGGTGTATCCCAAGGTCTATTTGAGGTTTACTTTTCAATGCGGAAATTTGGGAGCTTTCCCTTTATTCCCAGCCTTAACATTCCAATTTGACTTTTGTAATTGTTAACGTAATGGACCAAGTCCATTATTTGCTATATTTGTGTGATCAATACTTTTCCTAATAAGCTCGCTTACTTCAGAAAAAATAATAACAATAAAAAATAATTTTTCTTTGAATTGAAGTACTTACACGCCATCTTTAGCCACAACTAATTTGTTTTTGATACTTCATAACGGTCGTCGGCCGTTGCGTCTCGTTCGTTTGATTTTGTTACTCGATACAAGAGTACAATATTACGAAAACTTTTTTCGCGGGGATGGTGCTGTCCCTGCCGTGACTGGGATTCGAACCTGGGTTATTCCGGCCACAACGCAAATATCCTAATCTTTATACGATCACTACCGTTGAAGAACTAAGAGCAATAATTGAGTAGCTGCTGGATACTACGAGGCCTATTTCGACAAATTATTTTGATACGTCTGTAGTAAATCTTGGTCTGCGGTGCACAATTCGTTCAATAAATAGTTATTACAGTGTGTACTTAAGGTGGAAAATTAATATAAAATGTTTACTTCCAATATATATTTGGGCAAGATATCCTGAGTTGGAAATGTTTACTCTGTACATATCTTCTACCAAATATTTTAACTTTATCAATCAACAGTTACGTATTTTAACATCCATTTTAATTATTCCATGCAGTAAAAATGTTCTTCGCCGTGACAGTGTTTCCACTGCCGTGACCAGGATTCGAACCTGGGTTATTGCGGCCACAACGCAAGGTCCTAACCACTAGACGATCACGGCTACCGAAGAACTGAGAAAGCGGATCTCAACCATTGTACTTCTACGGAAGAAATCGTTCATCCGTGGACGCCTCCGACACGGTGTCTCCCGAGCAACTGAGAGCGCCCTAGTAAACTTCTCCACTGCCGCCAGCGACTCCGACTTGACTTTTTTACTCGGAAATTTATCGAAATCACTAGATATTGAAAAATGGCACAATGACTGAAATGTATATTAAAACAATTAACACACATTATATATGAAGAAATGAAGGATTACTTCAAAAATTCAGAATAAATGTATAAAGTAACGGAGGATTATTCCAAAAAGCGCTGAATATCCAGCAAGTGGATAGGAGACGCGTTGCGCCGTGAAAAAGACGCAACAAATGTAAAAACCAAACCAAACCAAACAAAATATATGTATACATGGGAATTATATGGACTTCTCCAGTTTTTCATAAATGTTTTATGATGAAAGTTTAAAATATTTTTTTGCCAAAATATGAATTTCTTTCGAGAGAAAATTAATCATTAATACTAATAGAATATTACGAACAATTAGGAAAACAACATTAAATTTCTTTTGGTTTGTTCAGTCACATCACAAAGTTCAAATTACGCCCATATATTGGCATTATATATTTTGAACCCAGTATCACCTTTTACTTTCTTCTTATACTAGTTCGTTCACTTCCTTAGAAAGTTCAAAATCCGTCCATTTTTTTGAAATTACATTTCCTGGAGATCATTATGAACAATTTACGACTTATATTAGTTCATGCACTTCCTCAAAAATGTTCATATCCACATAACTACTCCCAAACATCTCTACTATACTTTTCATAATCGTATAGATTCGTAACTTTCACCCCTGCCTTTGGCAACTGACTCAACCAGAATTAATATTAATTATTTGAGTATTAATTGAGTATATTATTTGAGTTAGTTTAACAAACTAACGTTTACTGCCGATATTAAAATATTCCTTTATCCAATACTCATCACTAAGACAAAAGCCATGTGGTAATTACAGCATGCACAACTTAACTCCTTAATTAATATGATAAATGAGCTTGTGATGATATTTGCTTATTGTTTGGGGATGGGAGGAGGTATTGCCTGGAACCTGTTATGTCACCCCCCAAATATGTATCTTGTGCCAGCGCCAGCTCTTAGGATTTTCGTTCCGACTATATTCGTACTATGCAAGAATACAAGAATTTCAAAGATTCTACTATGGAATGCTGATGAGATGTTGACATCAAAGGATGAAATTATTGACGTCATCTTTGTCAACTTAACTATTGAGACCTAAGTTGACAAAGATGACTTCAATTGATGCCCAGAAATGCAGTCTCCATCTGACATGCTACAATGCCATAAAGCCTACTGTACTTCAATATTTAATCAGACTTCTGGACATAACATGATGGTTCAATTCCCGTATGCGTGCCATTTTGTAAAAGGTCCTACACAGCTCGAGATCGTGACCGATTTGTCCATTTTGTTCAATCACCCGAGCGCTCACGAGCATGTTTGGATTCAATGCAGGGGTGAAATGTCTGGAACAACCCTCGTCGACTTCTGGTTTTCTTGGAAATTCGTAATCGCGGTTATCTGTATCGTTTGTATTGTGCGCGTAAACCTGTTCCGGAGAGAGCCCTGTTCAGAGAAGGTAGATACGCCCGTCTCCTGGACAAAAGCTAACATTGGCCAAACAAAGGGGATCCACGAATGGGCGGGGGATCGACATTCAAACACTCGCAAGCTTGCAACACAAGTGACGGTAAAAGCAGACGGGTAAAACGCGGGCGCCGTCGAGGTGCGGTGCAGGAACACGTTTTGAATGTTTCGCGTAGTCTAATGAAGATACGGAAAAATTCAAAAATAACTATGCCATTTTGTTCATTGAAAGTTTTCCACAAATCTGATTGTAAAACTGGTTTATTACGTTGTAGATCTGATTATAGCCAGTTCAACATGCCAAACAAAACTGGCATTTTGAATCTGTGAATTCTAAATAAGATAGGTCTTACTGCTCAGGAATAAAAACACGACCCTTTCAAATATTATCATTAAGTTAAAAAACCAAACAATGAAATTAACAAAATTTGAGAGACAGATTTTAAGCTTTGTCATTTAGGGAAGTCACTTCATGTAGAAAAATACACCAGCGTGTTCCTAATAATATTCGCTGTAAATAATTCCTTTTGGCTTTAGAAGCATAGATTACCGCAAAAGTGATAATTGTTGTTTTTGTTGTAATTTTGCAATTTCATTGCAGCATTTATTCCATTGGAACTTCGTGCGCATTTTCAAGACTGGAATCGGTGTATGGGGGATCATTAGCGTCATTGCTGAACAGCGAGTGCATTGTGATTCTGACGGCTGGATGGCAGGTTAAGATCAGACGCGATCGAAAGGCCGCAAGCCATACGTAGACGTCGTCTTGTGACCCCATTGCCGGCAATAAACAAGTTTTCATGCACAACCAGGCTCATTCTGGAAGAAGAGAATTCCTCAGCGCTTCCCAGCAAGATCACAATAAACATTTGCTAATCTATTTGAGGGAACAACGACGATGGTGTTTTTTCTTTCACCGTGACTAGCCAACACCCCCTGGATATATTCAGGGGGTGTTGGACTAGCCAACACCGCCTCTACAGAAAGCCTCGAAATAAGCCAATGACGTCATCACATTTAGGCCGATGCTGCATCGGCGTTTGCCTGCGTTGCATGAACATACTGAACATTAGTGTTTGGATGCACTTTTTTCCATGTTCAATGCAAAGAAAAATAAGTAAAATACCAAAGAAAACGTCATTTATTATAACTAAACATATTTAATAAGCTTTGAGCAAAATGTGTCTTCCGTAATTAAACTAAAACACGTTTAACTTGATAAAAAATTTCGCTCTGCCTAACAGAAGAAACTGTATATAAATAAATTTTAGAATCATACTTAAAAATCTTCAACAACTACGTCAATTATAAACACACAGTAATTGAAAATTTTTAGAAATCATTACTTCTGATTTCAGGTAAAACACGTAGGTTCACCCGTTATTCTGTCGAAACAAGATGATGTCCTCTGACATAATTGAGCAGAGCAAATTACTTACAGATTCTCTACGGAATGTTTGAAAATCATTAGATCACCAAAATTGATGTGTTTTCAAAACACGACATTGTTCACAGTTGCAGCGATTGCAGCTCCCAATTGAGAAAATTCTCTTCTCGCTCGTTGGGGTATTCTCAATATGGTCATTTAGAAAACTGGTATTCTGGATGCGTTGGAAATATTATTCGTACATGCACATCTCTTAGCGTTGGTCAAGACAATTTTTCTGTTACCATCTAGCAATGTACCTCATCCAAATATTCCAGAACTTCAGGATGGAAAGACAATTCGCACACAAAGGCGAATGCAGTATATTAGAATTTGTTATTAACTAATACCAGTACGCATTATGACAGAAATTTTAAACATCTGGGCCGAGAAAATGAACAAATTTTAAAACAAAACGGGCGTATGGAGTTTTACGGCTTACGTTTTGTAACGTTATGTTTACGTTATGTTGGTTATATTGTGTAGAAAACTTTTCGGATGTGTCGATTTTCATTCCTTTCTTGTATATTAGCCTACACAAAGTCTACACGCGTACAATACAAGAGATAATTATTTAAATAATGCATGAACATTTCAAAAGCGTTTAAAAATACTTTAAAACTGCTGGTGGGAGAAAATCCTTGTATCACTCGTAACCACTTCCTGTTTAAAGATTCATCTTCCGGACAACCAAAAACAAATATTTCGACTATTCAAATAATTACCACCATACAATGGCACACTACTCTTGAAAGTTATGTTCGTCTAAGTAAAATTGTCACAAAGCTTCAGAGGATATAACCAATTGAGAACTCAGAACACAATGTGGTCTTTACACTGCACATGCTGACTGAAATATGAAAACAAAATGGTCGGAGATGGCCTCAGTATGTTCAGTTTCTTCTGTTAGGCAGAGCGAGATTTTTTATATCAAGCTAAACGTGTTTGTTTAATTATGGAAGACACATTTTGCTCAAAGCTTATTAAATACGTTTAATAATAATAAATTATATTTTCTTTGGTATTTTACTTATTTTTCTTTGCATTGAACATGGAAAAAAAGTGCATCCAAACACTAATGTCCAATATGTTCATGCAACGCAGGCAAACGCCGATGAAGCAATCGGCCTAAATGTGACGACGTCATTGGCTTATTCCTAGGCTTTCTGTAGAGGTCACACGCCTCTTTCGTGTTAGTTCGGAAGCGGTGTTGGACTCGCCTTGTGTACGGGCGTTGCGTCGTACGTACGGGGGCGGGGCTGGCGCCGCCATGCCCAGCAGGGGCAGCAGCGCGGTGAGGGCGGCGCGGGCGAAGGGCGCGGGCGCGGGCGGGGCGCCCCGGCCAGCAGGGCGCGCCCACCGCCCCGGCCGAGGCCAGCGCGCCCGCCCACAGCGCCCCGCTGAACGCCCGCCCAGGCTGCGCCACGCAGGGAACGGACGCGCCTCGGGCGCGAACCACAGCATCTGCTCCTGCGCGCCGTCGCCGTTGCATTCAACATTATGCGAGCACGGTGTCAGGATGATTGAAAACTGCCTTCTAGGCAGGGCAGAGTGGGGGATTGATTTGATTGATTTTTTCGTGATCAGTCTAGCTGCGTTCGGCTCAAGTCAGATGATTGATTGATTGTTTTTTCGTGTTTCCGGGCGCGTCAACTGCTTCGGTCATTAGTCCCGTTAGTGTAGTGCATGTTTTTTCTCGGGAGATGGCGGTGATCTTCCCCGTTGGATGGCGAGATTCGGCACCGACCTACCGTCGGCTAGTGGGGTTCCCCCTAACCAGGACTCTCCCATCAGCAGGGCACCGCCCCAGCCGGGACATGCTCTACCGATCAGAGCAGCTGATCAGAGCAGCCGGCCGCTAAAATTCTCCTCCAGACAGCGACTGAATTCGACCTAACTGAAAAGCTAGTGTCGAAAATCTTAACGCCATCAGGACTGGAACCTAGGACCTCCCGGACAGAAGCACTGCAGTGTGAGAATGGGGGATATGATGGTAGTAGTTGTAGGGTGTTGGGAGGTGGAAGGAGGGGGCGGTGGCTTGGTGATGGCGATGGCGACGGAGGTAGTAGCGGCGGCTTTGATTTATTGATTAGTGATTCCGGGCGCGTCAACTGCTAAGGACATTACTCCCGTAAGTGCGGTACATGTTTTCGCGAAGGATATGTTTTTATCACGGCTGGCGAGATCCGGGGCCGGCTACGTTCGGCTAACCTCGTATAATAAGGGCATTAACTAACTAGGTTGCGGAGATTTTCCTCAATCAAGTATTTCTCATTAGCTGGGCACCGCCCCCAGCGAGAATAAGCTATATGCTCCCGACTGGTCTCCCGCCAAGTATGACCGTGTAGTGCATATGAGTGTAAGAGTGTGTAAGTAACGGGTGAGAGGGTAGGGCAGGGAAGAAGGAAAGATCGCGCGCGGTCCGTGGCCCGTTTGCTAGGGTGCTGCTCCGGCATTCGCCTGGTGTTGACCGGAGAAACCACGGAAAACTACCGATCAGAGCAGCGGACCGCTGGAATTCTTCAAGAATTTGACAAACTATCCCTACAATTCCTCCAGAAGGGAGGATGTGTATGATAGTGTCATGGATGGTGTCTGACAATTCCTCCAGATGGGAGGATTTCTCCAATTTGTTTAAAGCATTGCTAAGCTTGGCGATTTCTTTGGATTGAATAAGGGTCTGTCCATAAACAGATAGCATTTAAGCGATCATTTATTTTCTAGGCTCGGTCGGATGTGCTCCACTTATTAGTGACATTCCCCTTAGTATTGAAAATTTCATGAATAAAACAATGATATATTTTTTCCGCCACTGAGTTTTAGTAATTTAGCGTTGATATTATCTGTCGCCGGGACGTTTGATTTGAGGCTGTGAATGGTTTTGAAAATGTCAAAATTATTTATAGAGGCAAAAAAGAATTCTTCTTGAGTGGGCAATTAAACGGGTCGTCTGATTGAGAGAATCCTTTTTTTAAGACTGTTCGTACCACGATTATTATGGCAATACTCAATTTTAGCGTTTCTTGATTTTTGAGTCACAAGACCTCAGTTTTTTGTGTTCTTCTCTGCCATCCTCGCAATCTGTGTTACAAAATACTTTAAAGATGGCATCTTTGTTTATTAACATACGTATCTCATCAATTAACCTGGCAGGGGGCGTCTCACGCGGGCTTTCCTAAGTGCAATGTGCATATCCATAAGTTCCATCAGAAAACTCGTGAGGTTATTTTTTTCTATTCTTAATCGTTTTATTCCATTCTTAGTTCGTATTTTGAATATTTTTAGTCCATAATCTACATACATATTTAGGTACTCTTCATCCGTATAAATCCTAGCTCGGATATTTCTGTGAAAATAGAAAGGGAGTACTTACTGATTTCGGGCGCGTCTAAAACGAACATTAGTCCTTTTAGTGGAGTGCGTGATATATCTCGGGAAGTGGCAGTGCTTTCCCCCGCTGAAATCCGGCGCGGTCTTATGCAGCGATTGGTGGCTCTCCTTTTTTCAGGTTTCCCACCGAATGGGGCGACGCGCCAGCTGGGACAAGCTCTAAGCTCCCAAGTGCCCTCCCCCCATTCACCGACATATGGGGTAAAGTAGCCCATGGAAGTGTGTGGATGTAAAGGGAGACTAAGGGTCAATGATGAAGGAAAGATCGCTCGCGATCTGGGGTTCGTTTGTTAAAGTACTTCTCCGGTATTCGCTTGCCATTCAATGTAGAAATCACTGAAAACTACATAGCAGTCACTCGAATTATACTCAAATTAGTGATTGAATTCGGCCCAGATATCTAGGAGATGTCAAAAATCTACAATCTTCGGGATCCGAATTCTACGTCCTCAGGGTCAACGAAGTTTCAAGACAACAGTGTTGCCGCGGTGCTGTCACAAAGGGGTTCCTCTGCAAGAAGAAATTTGAAAATCGCCGTCATTTTATAATCAAGAAATATTGCACTGTCCATAGATATGCTGGTGAGAGGCAAATGATACACTATCTTATGAATGGATTGTCTACGTTAACATGTGGAAATTTGGCTGCCGCTTGGTAATGTATGTGTAAGTTGCAACGTGTGGTAGTTGCCCGTGCCCCCGACGCCACGTGGACGGTCGCGTAGTGGAAATACGAAACAGTGGAGTGTTGTGCAGTCAGAGCAAGCGCGTCACTTTGGCAGTTTCCCTTCAGTCATCGCGTTGGTGTAAGGTAGGTTCCCATTCATAATGCTGAGTGGACGGCTTCCGTCCGTATTATGTTAAACATGGAGGTCAGTGTGGAATGTTCACCTCACGTTTCGACACCATGCCATTATTCCCGGCGTCATTGTTCTTTGCTAGGAAGAATACAGATACGATTTTCCAAATCAGTCTATCTCTCGTGACATACCATATCGTGACGCAGTCTCCATTTAGAGGTCCAAGGCAGTTTTCAGTCACTCATAATAAACTCTTCTCTTCACTATTGACATAACACGTTAAACTTAACATTTATAATGTAGTGGGTGTTTTCCAACGTAAATGGAAAACTTGTCAACTTTTCCTGTAGGTATTGTCGGCTCAACTTCGAGAATTTCGTATAGTTTCCACTACAAGACGTATTTCCGATTACTGTTTTCAAAATACGTGTAAAGTAACGTATAATGTTTAAAACAAAAGACCTGAGATCACTTGGATGGAATTATATTTAGCATAAAGAATAACGACTTGAAATATGAATAGGTAACCGGACAAAAGTGCGATGAATACCAGAAGTTAAATGTTTTGCCCGTCTTTATCCCAGTATACAATGGCTGAATATAAAATAACACCAATCCGATCGCGATATAGACGATAACTTCAGAAAAAATATACAACTGTGAAATAACGTAACTAGTAGTGCTACGGAAAGACATAAACTTACTCATCAGCTTCCTTACTTGTTAGCTTCCTAATCTCTTTAGTCTGGGATAGCTATTCGTTTTGTCCCACCCCCAGTTGCTTTCTATAGGTGCCTAAAAGACACGTGTTCCACGTTTTCTCAGCTCTTTTAATCCCAAAAATTAGAATTAAAATATAAATTTAAGAATATTATAGAAGATAATAAAACCTTGCTGTAAGTACATTTTCATTGAAAAAGTAGGAACGTGTTTGAGAAAATGTGCGATTATAGCTCATTTTCTAGAAAACGTTTCCGAGAAACTTCGTTAGAAATCATTTAAATTGTCGATACTCACAAACGAAATAAGATATAAAATGCCCGTAATGTAAATATTAACGACGTAAGATATGTATACAAAATTAAGTGTGTGTAATTTGTCTTTTGATTTTGAAAAATCAAAAGAATACATGAAAAGGGCGTTCATGTCATGAAAATCAGAGCTTTTAAATTTAAACATTTTTTGAGAAAATAATATTTTTAATATTCCCCATATGTACCCAAAATTGCACAAAAACTTCTAATAGTTTGTAAAAAAATGTACGTGCGGTAGAGACCTCATTGTGAAGAACATATTTTATTTTTGGAGGTTTCATGATTTCAACGCTTTTATATATTTTGGATTTCCCTGATACCCAAAAAGTGTTTTGTAACGTCCGTCCGTTTGTCAACAAAACTAACGTACGGTATTAGTCGATTTTTGCCAACTGAATATTCCTGGATCGATCTCTCTCGACTATGATTTTGGAAAGAGCTCTAGAAAATTTAAGTGTACTTCACAAGAACTCCTGGGGATTTTCAAAATTTCTAAAAAGCGCTCCAATTTTTACTTTCTCGACCTTCGTAAGAAAAAATATTGTAAACGTGTTCTGGATATCGGCAAAGTTTCGTCAAAAAGACTCTAATTGCCGAGCTCTGGTAACGAAAAAGTGAATAAATATTGTTCCTATATATAGCAAATTATTTTCTCTTAATACACTGCGTTGTAAGAATCCATGTTTTGTGTGTCCTTGAGACTGAAAAATTGACTGATTGCAAAATGTGTCTTTTCCCGTCCGTCTGTGATCAAAACTAGCGCCAAAACCGTTCAGTCAGTTTTGTCCAAAATTGATATTCGACAAAGAAAAGAAATGGAACATATTTAATTATCGTCGAAATCCCTGATCATTTGAAAATTGCAAAACTTCATATTATTTTTCGTCATCTTCCTATGACTACAATATTGAAAATAGGGGTTCTTATTTCTAAATGAAGTCTATTCTTTTAAGTCAGATCTTGACATAAAGTCATGTAAAATTTTACTAAATTTTGAATAGTTTGCGCGTAATTTTGAATGATTGATTAGTGAAACTTGGCACGTTAATTGCTAAGGTCATTAGTCCCGTTAGTATAGTACACCTTTTCATCGCGGAAGGTAGTGGAGATCTTCCCCCGCTGGATGGCGAGATCCGGCTCCGACCTATACCGACTTACGGGGAATTTTCCCTGATTAAGTATCTCTTACAAGCGGGGATTCACCCTAGCCGCTCTAAACTACCGACTGGTCTCCCGATAATTGTGATAGAGTCGTGCATGTTAGTGTAAGTGTGAGTGTAAGGGGTGAGGATAGTACCAGGAAGAGGAAGGAAAGTTCGAGCGCGTTCCTGTGGACGTTTCTGAGGATACTCCTCCAACATTCGCCTGGTGATCGGAGAAACGTCGGAAAACTACCGAACAAAGCAGCCGACCGCTACAATTTTCCTCCAGACAGCGGCTGAATATGACAAAGCTATGTAGCTAGTGTACATTGTTTTTGAAAAAGAGTCGTTTTCACTTAATTACTGCTTGAAATTAATGCAATTAAAAATTTAATTTTTTTCTTGAAAGAATGGAGCAGTTCTAATTTTCGTCGAGTTCTCTAAATTTTCGAAAATTGACAATTTAGAAATAATGAGCGAAACTATGCTATTTTGTAACTCCAGTAGTTCCATCTTTCAATGCAATTTTTTAAAATTATTTCGCGCATTTTATTTTCAATTATTTTTCAAAAGTCTTGTACTGCAGTTTGAATTGCGTATCGTAGCACTAAACGCGATGATTGTGGCTATTCATTTCTGTATCAATGAGAATCCATTACGAAAACTAGGGTAATATCGTTTATTTATTCGGAAAGCGACAATTTCACTGTAATGACGTGTTCTCAGCTTTAGTTTTGGAATCAAACGTACTGAAACGTCTTTAAATTTGAATGACTGTTCGTTTGCACAAACTCTCTATTTCATATGAGTAAGATATGCAAATACATTAGCAGCCTGTGGCAAAGAGGTGTCTTGGAAGTGAATGGCATCATCGGCCGCCTGTACCCGACTGAGAACCTGCTTCTCCGATCGGTCAGATCACTCGTCCTACATTCCGGGAATTCCACAGTGACCGGCACAGACTCCAAACAGAAATATTTTTATATATTTTTATTTATTTATTTAGTCAAAAAACAGTCAAAAACTGTATGTGACGTATGGGGGAGAAAATCATCTGCGCACGCTTTCTTGAGTTTCAGAATCCCTTCCCAACGATTTAACTATTAATAGTGGAAACATACAAAATAATAATAATAATAATAATAATAATAATAATAATAATAACAACAACAAATTTAAAAAAGCGAGGGATTAACATTTCAAAAACTAAATATTTTCGTTGCCAAATTATAGAAAACTTATTTTTAACGGTAAAGGAACAAACAGATTTGATTTTTCTGTATTGTTAACAAAATATAAACTCACCCTAAGCTCTACTACCACTATAAGCAAAAGGAAAGTTCAACAAAACGTGGGCATAGTGAAGCTGCATTTACGTCCAGAAGCAAATCAAGGGGCCACCTCAGCATTTGCTCAATGGATCAGGGAAACTGGACAAAAACCCGATCGAGATGGGGTCATTGACCGGAAGTACATTATTTGTTACAGGCATATTGAGTCTTTTTTTAAATTATACAATGCAAATGTAAACTAATTCATTATACTATTTACTTCATGCATACGTATACAAAAATAATGTAGAAAAATGAATCGTGAGATTGAAGCTGTCTGGGGGAGAATACTAGCGGCCGGCTGCTCTGATCGGTAGTTTTCCGTGGTTTCTCCGATCAAGACCAGGCGAATGCCGGAGTAGTACCCTAACAAATGGACCACGAACCGCGCGCGATCTTTCCTTCCTCTTCCTTGTCCTATCCTCTCCCCTTATACACACACACTAACATGCACTACGCTACCACATATTCCGGGAGACCGTTCGGGAGCTTAGAGCTTGTCCCGGCAGGGGCAGTGCCCTGGTGGGAGAGTCCTGGTTAGGGGGAAAACCTACTAGCCGACGGTAGGTCAGCGCCGGTCATCCAGCGGGCGAATATCACCGCTATCTCCCGAGACATGCACTATACTAACGGGACTAATGACCAAAGCAGTTGACGCGCCCGGAAACACGAAAAAATCAATCAAACTAAATAACCAATCACACACACACACACACACACACACACACACTCCACAATCTAACACGTGGTGGGTCTTTTTTAAAAAAAATATTTTTACATCTCAATTTGTTCTGCTTGGAACATTTGGTGAAATTTTAAAGGTATAATTATAAAGAAATGAGGGAAGTTGCACCCTTTGGTGCATCTTCTAAATTCAAACTGACTGTTGACAAACTGACTGAATTTGAGTGTTACATAAAAGTATTTTTATGTAACAAATCTATATGTTAAATATTATGGTTTGCATCTTTTTAGTCTGCGTACTTCTCTCTCTGTTGTCCAGGATATTGACGGTCAAGTTATTAGGATTATCTTGGAGTCTGTCTTGGTATTTCCCGTAGTTTGGACACAGTTTCGTACACCGTTGGAACCTGTCGGTCATTGCGCAGTTTCTCGTGGGTCCTTGATGCCGAAAAATCGATTGACGGCTCTGTCTGCCCGTCTGTGGCCAACAGTAGCAACAAAATTGATATTTCCCTGATCGATCTGATCGAACTTGGGATTGGAAGTTTCAAATGATATTTATGTTTGAGTGTACTTTAAATTAACCTCTAAACATTTTCAAAATTCTCTCAAAAATGACACCGATTATTTTTAGTAAACTGTGTCCGAGTATAATGTAAAAGATGCTAAAGAGAATGGTGCAGGGCTCATAGTCGTTGAAATCCCTGATTTTTTTTTTGGGGGGGGGAAATTGCAAAAGTGCAACTCGTCTCTAAAACTACAATATCAAGATAAAGTTTTTTTCTGGGTGAAACTGTTCTTTAAAACAATCTAAAATAAGGTTAGTTCAGTTTTTAAAATATGAGTAGTTTTCGTGTAATTTTGCTCATATGTAGGCAAATATAATTTTTTAAGAATTTTTTTTTTCAAAAATCATTTTAGATTTTTCTTAAATTTTCTCTTGGTATGTACCAAGGGACGATAAAAAAAGCAATCCCATTTTCGCTGAACAGTTCGTATTTTCAAAAATTGCGAAAAGTGAACATTCATCTAAATCTATAATTCATCTGTAACTTAACATTTGAAAACTACAAAATTGAAGATAGCGGTTAAAAAACCTTAAGATGTTGGAGTCTCGGTCTCGGTGGGGGAAAATTTTGCTCTTTGAAGACACTTTTGCTGGTTTATGTAGTATAATATAGCAGAGCAGTTAGAAATAATGCGAGAAAGTTCGTGCTGTTGTAGCACCACAAGTTCAATAATAAGATATTCCGCTACCAATCTGGCACAACTCTACTCCCGGCGACTTTCAAAAGGATTTTAAACAACTTCACATGCTGTTCAAACAGCGTTTCATGCGTTTTTCAAAAACCTCTCCAAATGCATTCATTAGTGCTACTTAAAAAAAAATTTATTTTGTTGTGCTTGATAAAGTATTACTTATTTATAGGGAAGTAAAAAGATGTACATATTTCACTCCTACTGATTTTATTTCACTACAAACTCAATTTACGCAGATGCAAATGTGTCAATACGTTTACATCATCGGCAACTCTCATTAACACAATAGATGTTCTATTTCTATTCTGGCACTTTACTGAAAGTTTCTCGTTTACTCAGCGGTATTGGGGAAAATAATGAGTGGTCGTGATATTTAAGAAACTTTATTACATACTGTTAATTGTCATCTCATGCTATAAATATTTTAACTTGTGAATTAAATTCTATTTTAGTCTTTCGAATTTTTGTTATTCTATCTTTTCGTATTACTATTTCTATTATTTATTTATTTATCATGAAATACTTTTATCTATATAAAATATTTACTACTTCCAAAGCGTGTAATCAGTAGTCTTTTACCAGCATCCCCAATTTCTAACATCTTGTCTTCTGGTATTCAGTCCAGAGTATTTGTTTATCGCACAAAACCGTGGCAATCGCATTTAATAGTACGACGCCAGAGAATCGATGAGGTCTGCCGGTTGGAGACGAATGCCGCCCTTTACACTAATAGGAAACACCTATTTCTCATTACTTGTTCGTAGATCAATACGTCGGTAATATATCTCGATATTGAAAAACAATATGTCAAATTGGTCGATGTTTAACAGACGTGTTTTATACGATTTGTGGGGACCGAAGACCACAACCTCGCCGTTTCTTGCCGATACCAAAAGCGAACGAGTACTCAACTTAAACTTACTTACAACTTACTAAAGAGGGTGATGAGGGTATTATTGATAAAAATTAACAATATTTTGGTCCTTCTCCCTTCGTGCAGTCCTAAAACGAAGTTGCGCCATCAAATTGCTTTTTGCTTGTTTCCCATCTCTTCCTTGTTTTTTCACCTTTCTTTTGCCAAGTGATTTATATTCCATTGCTTGTTTAGGAATTCTTGAGACTCTCTCTCTCTCTCTCTCTCTCTCTCTCTCTCTCTCTCTCTCTCTCTCTCTCTCTCTCTCTCTCTCTCTCCTCTCTTTTCTCTCTTTCTCTCTCTCCGTTTTTCATTGCAGTGAATCCCATTGAATTGAATCGCTATGATGGATTTGAAAATATTGGAGAAGACGACCAACTCCTCTCTCCTCGCGATTCCCAACAGTGATGGGATTCCCTCAGTGGCAGCGTTGCTGTTAATCGCTGACAATTGCATGATTTGAATCCTCACTGTGGCAGTTTTTTTAAGTCTAGCTTGATAGCTAGGTCAAATTCACCCACCGTCTCGAGGAGAATTCTAGCGGCCAGCTGCACTGATCGGTAGTTTGCCGTAATTCCTCTGATGAACAGCAGCGAATGCTAACAAACGGTCCACAGACCGCGCCCGATCTTTCCTTCCTCTTCCTATTCTCATCACTTACTTAAACACAAACACACACACGCATGCACTACACTACCACACATGTCAGGAGACCAGTCGCGAACTTAGAGCTTGATCCGACTGGGTCAGTGCTCCGCTGTGGATGGGGGGGGAGATACCTAAAGGGGACTTCTCGCAAACCAATGTGTGTTTCGGCACCGAATCTCATGGTCGATTGTGAGAGGAACTCCGCCACCTGCGAACTTGTAACATGCACTACACCAACGGGACTTATGTGCACCGAACGGAAGTTAAGTCGCCCTGAACCACTAAATAATCACTGGGAGCTGTAGCTCAGTGTATCAACTGATGTCACTGCAGCGCCTCTGAGTTCCTGTTCGAGTCCTGACGGCGGCAGGATTTTCGACACACACTAGCTTATCAGTTAGGTCGAATTAAATCGCTGTCTGGAGGAGAATTCAAGCGGCCAGCTGCTCTAATCGGTAGTTTTCCGTGATTTCTCCGATCAGCACTAGGCGAATGCCGGAGCAGTACCCTACCAAAACGGGGCACGGACCGCGCGCGATTTTTCCTTCCTCTTCCTTGTTCTATCTTATACACACACACACTTTCACTAACATGCACTACACTATCACATATTCCAGGAAACCGGTCGGGAGCTTAGAGATTGTCCCGGCTGGGGCGGTGCCCCGCTGGTGGGAGAGTCTTGGTTAGGAGGAAACCTGGCTAGCCGACGGTAGTACGGCGCCGGATCTAGACATTCAGCGGGGGAAGATCACGAGAAAATGCATGCATTACACTTACGGGACTAAAGACCAAAGCCGTTGACGCGCCCGGAAACACGAAAAAATCAATCAAATCAATCAAATCAATCAAATCAATATCAATCAAACTAAATAACCAAATACACACTGCAGAGCGCGTGGAGTAGCAGTACCTGCAGGTGCGGCGGCGCGCTGCGCAGGACGCCGAAGGCGATGTCGCTGACGCTGATGCTGCCGACGGCGACGTCGGCGCGGCACGCGAGCACGGCGCCCAGCGCGCCCGACGCGGAGCCGTTGGCGAACGGCGCGCCCCAGCGCTGCGGCTCCGGCGCCGCCCACTCCGCGCGCAGCCCCGCCGCCTGCGCCGCCGCCTCCAGCGCACGCACCTCCAGCCCGCCCGCGTAGCGCCGCGCCTCCGCGTCGAACCTGCGCTTATACACAGGAGATGCTCTAAAGACGGCTCCACACATGCAGCGAGCTAGGGCTCGCCCAAGCCAGAGCAGCTGACGTGTTCGGCGATTGTTCGCTTGCTTTGAGGTTTCCAAACGACCGACATGCGGGGGTAGGGCGAACCACGAATGTTCGTCACTCGGCAAATAGTAAGCAACTCCTCCACACTACTCGGGATTCGGCGAGCGGTTGCTCGGTGTTCGTCGAATAACGAATGTGTGGAGCCACCATAAAATCGGCTCCACGCATGCAGGCTCGCCCAAGCCAGAGCAGCTAACGTATTCGGCGAATGTTCGCTCCCTTTGATGTGTCCGAAAACCGACACGCGGTGAGTAGGGCGAACCAGAATGTTCGTCATCGGCAAATAGTAAGCAACTCCTCCACACTACTCGGGATTCGGCGAGCGGTTGTTCGGTGTTCGTCGAATAACGAATGTGTGGAGCCGCGTAAAGAACGGACCACTTTGACGCATCGGGAAACAAATGAAGGACATGCAGGGCGATGGCATTGCAAGAGATAGCGATAAAACCATTTGTAAATGAGTTAATTGTAAACCAACGCACTGACAAAATTATTCGTGAATATAATCTGCAGTTATATTGCCAACAGTGGACAAGTAATAACTCTCAAAACTGTCCCTTCTTATAGTAATCTCTCTCTACTCGACTGCATCCCTTACGTTCGCTTCCCGGTTAATCCCCTTTCCCTTTATTTACATGATGAGGCGTAGCACGTGATGAAAAGACATGGGGTATCTATTGCCCAACTTTTTCGGCTTCAGTCAATGAGTTTCATGCACCAGTTCGCGTCGCAATATTGGTGGGAATGTTAAATGCAGCATAATACCAACATTTCCAGCTTGTTAAAAGTCATTGAAACATATATGAAGCATTTTTTTTAAATATTTCATCTTTCATATCAACTACTCCTTTATCGTGTTACTTTAGTTTGGTCACCGTTGAAAATTGTTGGCTTGCTAAGCAGCATGGTCAAGCGTTTGGCTCAAGAACGCTCTAAGGGAGCTCCATGTAGCCCTCTTGGTTTGGCCTGGCTTTTTCAAACGAAATGCCCGTGTTGTCACGGGGCTCGTGAGTCACGTGGTCGTGGTCACGTGGTCGTAGTCACGTGGCTCGTGAGGTTTTTTTAGCGCTGCGCAGAACGAGCAACAATCGGTGCGTCGACCAGCTCAGCCACGTTTTTTCATCATGGCATAGCTCCACGCTTGCGGAACACTAGATGAAGGAAACGGGAAGGAGTAAAAATTGTAGTTAATTTTGCTTTCATAAGTAGCGAATAGAAATGTCTCGCACCAGTCCAGAGAAAACATCAATCACGTTGAACATGAACACACTAGATGAAGGAAACGGGAAGGAGTAAAAATTGTAGTTAATTTTGCTTTCATAAGTAGCAAATAGAAATGTTCTCACACCAGTCCAGAGAAAACATCAATCACGTTGAATATGACACAATATTCCGAATTGTGTATGTTAAGTCATCGAGGTAAGATACTGCTCGTGATAGGTGGTTTCAAGTTTTGTTTCCACAAACGTGTACGCGGTGGTATTCAACGTTGGCAGTGCTCTAAAAAGTCATGCAATTTTTTCTTGAGAACAGAAGTGGAACAATTATACTTGATACATCTGATTCAATGCATACTTCAGGAAACGTAGAAATCAATCCTCATACTAGGAGGGAAAACAAAACAGGATAGAGTCGGACCATGTCTTTTTGGGGAGGTAGATAGGCTTAGGTATACTTCCGTACTCGGTGTTCCCGAGAGCGATCTAAACGAGAGGCGTGTGTGGCGTAATGACCTCCCACCCCCCAACTTTGTACACTGCCGGCCAGTGGCGTTCCTTCAGTTGGCGTCACCCGCAGCAATAGTAATGTTCTGACCCAACCTCCTCCAAAAATTTTAAATATATCTATTTCGGAATAGATTATACGTTGTTTAATATAAATACAAATAGGTTTGGAATATTATGAGTATAATTTTCTAACTGGTGTCGCCCCTAATATGGCGACACCCGGAGCACACACGCTCTTCCTAACTACGCCACTGCTGCGGGTAAGAATCTTGCGCTTCCCACGGAGAGGACCGCGGACTACGATTCTCGTCCTGCGCGAAATCACTTGCGAGGCATTTATTATTTTTTTTTAAACCAGACATTTTGATGAGAGAGATGTAGTCAATCTATGTATATACAGAATGGCGTAATTCACTCCCAGTGTGACAATTTTCGCGACAAAGCTGCACTCTGACGGCGAGAGTCGCCACTGAGCTCTCGCCTGCTTGGGCAGCGCAACAGCGCGCCGGCGGCGGCGTCATCGCACGGATGAGCGCTTCCTTTCGCAGAGAAAGTACAATGCTGAAGACACTCTCTAACAGTTCTTCGGTAGCCGTGATCGTCTAGTGGTTAGGACCTTGCGTTGTGGCCGCAATAACCCAGGTTCGAATCCTGGTCACGGCAGTGGAAACACTGTCACGGCGAAGAACGTTTTTACTGTATGGAGTCATTAAAATGCCTAAAGATCATTAATCATATTAATAATATATACGTGGAGAAACCATGGATCTAGCAAACGTTTTGCAAGTATGAGTACACCTTCGTCCGAAGTCTGGATTTAGGACGGAAGAAGTGAAAATTCGTTGTAATTTTTATGTAACTTTGTAAAAAAATGTATTGGACGAATTAGCGCACTGTAGACTGAATGTGTTCGTCAGAGATGTGAGGTGTGACAGTGTGTCCAAATTAAAAATTCTCCGTATTATGTTCTGTGTCATGCAGTAAAAAGAATTTTATAAACTCTACTGAAACGTATTTAATACTAATTTGCTTGAATAGGTATTCAGTTCGTACTTTCATTGTTCTTCGATAGCCGTGATCGTCTAGTGGTTAGGACATTGCGTTGTGGCCGCAATAACCCAGGTTCGAATCCTGGTCACGGCAGTGGAAACACTGTCACGGCGAAGAACATTTTTAAAGCTCGGAATTGTACAGAGTAACACTCAACTCTTAACGGCTGATGAAACACGAGGTTATAGCCATTACTGAGTCAATGTCGCAACTTAGGAGTCTACTCTGAATTCCAGAGTTAAATAGTTCCATTTATTTATTTTCTCGTTCTTTTTCCAGAACTAATTGAACTATTCATACTGTGAAATTGTAATAATAAAATGTATTTATCTATTTAATTATATTATATTAATAATACAAATTGTTGTATATTATAATTATTATATATTAATATTAATTATAAATTGACATAAATAATATCAATAATAATTATTATAGATAATATTTATTCCTATATGTATTAGGTTTGTATCTTTTATCATATTTTGTGTTGGTTATTTTTCGAAGTTGAATGTGTCGATTTCTTTACGAGGTTTTTTTGCTTTAAAATAAACAAAACTGATTTAATGTTAAAAGAGCTTTATGTGATAGACTGAAATTCTTTCACTTATAAATTATATTTAAAAAATTAAATCATGTAGAAATTCAATTTTTTTGTTCAGCATCCCTTAGTTACTATCTGCCTTGCACTGGTGTATCAAAGTCGTGAATAATTATTAGCTATTTTTTATATTCTATTAATTTATAAATCTGGCAATATATTACATTATTTTTTAATTTGTTGATTTTAAATATATTTAAAATGTTGTTATCCATAGTGGGAATTCCATATACGAACTCTCTCCTGTTAGTATTATTATTCAAGAATTTCTCAGATTTTAAAAATTGGCAGGACATTATTTTAAAAATATCGATGAATTTTAGTCGATATATTATTATAATCGATGTTTTAATTTTGAAAATCGATGTTTGTCGACGCCGCATCACTTAGTCTTGGGTGCAGGTCCGCAACGGCTCCTACTCTCGGCATTTGGCGAGTTCTGAGCGATGCCACTGAATCCCGAGTGCCGAGTGCTCGGCGAATGTTGCCCCTTTGATGTGTCTCTACACGCTGCGCGTAGGGCGAGTGTTTCACGAATGTTTGGCGCTTGGCAAATGACAAGCAATCTATCCGCACTACTCGGGATTCGGCGAGCAGTCATACGCTACTTGCCAAAAACCGAATACGTTGGAGCCTTTGTGGACTGGCACCTCAAGACTAGTGATGCGACATCGTAAAACATCGTTTTCAAAAATTAAAACATCGATGATAATAAATCGAACAAAATTCAAAGTCGAATGTGTGGAGCTTCCTATAGATCAGAGCTACTCAAGGTAGCACGCAGTTCACGTTTGCAGTGCCGGCCCGCACTCTGATCTTCCGCGTCGAAGAGTAAAGAATTATTTACCTATATATGCCTCTTTAGTCTATGCGTACTCGAAGGGGAAGGTCTAGGAGGGGAAATTAAGGAATGGAAGACGTAATAACACACAACGCTTTCGAGCATGCTTAAGACACAATTACGCCCTCAGTCGGGTCCCAGGAGGAACTTAATGTACTCAACGACAATCCCATTTTAGGAGGATAGCAACAGAGAAGATGCCGATATGGATGCTGATATGGCTTGAGAATGTTTGGTCCAGAGGGGAACACTCTGTCATCTTGCTGTACCATGTTTCGGTATCCAAGTGCGGAAGAGGAGAAGAGACTGGAGATAATAAGTGACGTTGTGTGGGTGAGGTGTAGGAAGGGGATCGTGCAGAAGTCTTTTTTGTATAGTGACCACCGGGCAGTCTTTTTGCACTGTGATGTGGAGTTTATAGATGTCTTCCTACAAAAGCTAACTTCACTCTCGCCAAGCGTTTTTTAAATTCGCTCCATTTGATACTATCGTAGAAATATTGAATGTTAAGGAACAATAGTCCGCGACTATCTGATTTAGCACAGACTCCACGTTGCGTCTGCGTTTGCAGTGACTGACTGCGGGGTCCTAGCGTTCGAGACTCGGCGATGGCTTACTTTTCGACATGTGACTGTTAGGGGGAGAATTCTAGCGGTCAGATGTTTTCATTGACAGTTTTTCGTGGTTTCTCCGAACAATACCGGCGAATACTGGACCAATTGCCTGACAAACCTGCAACGAATACGCACAATCATTCCTTCCTCTTCCTTGACCTAATTTCTCTCCCTGCACACACTTAAATGCATTACACTACCACATATGTCGGAATACATTCGGCCCCTTAGAGCTTATCCCGCCTGGGGCGGTGGCCAGCGGGAGGGGAGATGCTTAGGATGGAGGTGGGGGGGATTCCCCGCAAGGGAGGAACACTGTCTCCTCCCGGAATAAAAGCATTCACAGGACTAATGACCTTAGCGGTTTACGTGTCCGGAAACCAATCAATCAACAGAAGCAAATGAAAATGGCAAATGCCCTTCCAAGCCCATAACCAACGACTTGTCTTGGAAAAGTGCGTAGTATTCCGATGAGTCGCGAACAGCAAGGCAATTTGAAACTGGCGCAATACAAGAAATTCCTCGTATTTATTGATAATATTAAGTGAACCATTGTGACATTATTTTCGTCTGAAATGAGTCATCCTATGTACACTCAGCCTGTCATGTTCAATGGCAAAAAAGCGATTTGACATGTAGGATGCATTTTGACAGGGCGATGCTGGGGACCAAAAATACCTAGAATGTTTAATATACCTTGTTAGAAATTTTTTAACTTGTTCCCTCCATAGACCTAATCTGTTTCTAGTTAGTACCTCATTTTGTTTTCCACATTTTGAAATTTTCAAATCAAGGAAATTGGAAAACAAAACTTTCCGTAGAACATTTCGAGGATTCATTCAGATTGTGCTACGTAAGTGAAGGTTATCTTAGTTTCATGCATCAATTCGTTGAATATAGACTTCTCCGGAGCTGGTTTAGTCATGCCACCTCTTACTATTCACTTGTTTGAAGTAAAACTTTTTTATTATAGGATAAATCGACACATGATGAATGTGTAACAAGATATAAAACGTTTAATTTTTGGCTAAACTGCGGGCTGAAGGACGAAAACTTTCTTAACCTTTAGAATTTTTCCACTCGATACTTATACAATAGTGAAAATAGCAACTGGATGCGTTGCACAGGAGTCAATAAATTGCCAAGTGTAAATGAACGAAAAAAGGCCAACTGCCGAAAAAATGCCTCAACATCAATTTCTTTTTTCACCTTCGTTAGGACGGTACAAAAATTTCTCCTTTGCACACACGTTGTGGAAGGCTGCAGAAAGTTACAATAAAAAACTGTATGATTGGTTATAATCATTTATTTTTTAAGATTTATTATTTATGCGTAGACGAAAGGTATCAACATGTTTCATGCGATGATACTGGATACACATGTGACGTACTTTACGACACCATTATATAATAAATAATCATACTAAATTGTAAATTGAAACGTTTATATTATTATAAACATATCCGTGTTGAGTATTATAAACAAAAATAACTATCACAATAGGTTATGTCAACATATCTTCTGGAGAAAATAATCAATACCCACTTCGTTTTTAGGATTACCATATCCTTGGGTGGGACCCGACTAACAGCCAGTCTACCTAACAGCCAAAGAATAGACGAAGCTGAAGATAAATATTTTTGGAACGGAACTTTTTTGTTACTTACGGAAAACATTCTTTACCCATGTAAGTTAAATATTTGAAGACAGATGTATGTATATCTCTGTATGTACAGATACTACATACGTCTTTAACTCCCAGTGTGAAAATTTTCCCGACAAAGCTGCACTCTGACGGCGAGAGTCGCCACTGAGCTCTCGCCTGCTTGGGCAGCGCAACAGCGCGACGGCGGCGGCGTCATCGCCACGGATGAGCGCTTCCTTTCGCAGAGAAAGTACAATGCTGAAGACCCTCTCTAACAGTTCTTCGGTAGCCGTGATCGTCTAGTGGTTAGGACCTTGCGTTGTGGCCGCAATAACCCAGGTTCGAATCCTGGTCACGGCAGTGGAAACACTGTCACGGCGAAGGACATTTTTACTGCATATGTGACGTACCGAAATATTATACTGAAAATTTGACCTACTTTATCTCAATACACAACGTAGATCAATATTATTGATTTACAATTTCTCAGGGCGTAGATTAGTATATTTGAATGTCTCCATACGGATGACATTAAACAGTCGTGTGAAAAGAATGCTCATTAATTGTTACATGAATGTACTATACCTTATGAAATAAACATAACGAGATCCTATGTTAACAAAAAAATATTTGAATATTTTCTACATGAAATAATGAAAATTGAACATCAGAAAAGAAATTAAATTATTGAAATGAAATTTACCCATCCCATTTATGGCCTTTATCTTTCTTTCATAAACCAAATAATACTACGCTGCTTCAATCATCGGAATGCATGCATGATTTAGCTTCCTTTTCGGTTGCTCCCCTTTCCAAATCACGCACGCCTCTCCATTGCATAATCAAAACCCCAGCGCGAAATGCCATGAAAACGCAGGTGTTCGCAGAAAAGTTCATAATGTGATTTGGTTTTAATTTGATTGATGTTTCTGATCGCGTGTCTTAGGACATTAGTCCCGTAAGTGTAGTCCTCGGAGGTGGCGTTGATCTTCCCCCGCCGTATGGTAAGAGCTGGCGCCATCCACCGTTGGATAGCGGGGTTTTCCACAACCACGATTCTCCCACCAGCGAGGCACAGCCCCAGCAGGGACAAGATGTAAGCACCCGAGCGGTCTCCCGGCATATGTGGTAGTATATTGCCTGTAATGGTGTGTGTAACTAAGGGGTGAGGATAGCACACGGAAAAGGAAGGAAAGCTCGGTCGTCCGTGGTGTTTGTTGGTGTACATTTACGGCATTCGCTGGTACTGATCGGAGAAACTACGGAAAACTACCGATCAGAGCACCAGCCGCTAGAATTCTTCTCCAGAAGCGACTGAACTCGACCAAGCTATTTAGCTATTCCATTGGTTGATGAGATCTGAACGCCCAACTACTATTATCATAGTCCCGTAAGTGGATTCCATGTTTTCCCTCGGGAGGTGGCAGTAGTCTTCCCCGACTGGATGGACAGATGCGGCGCCGATCTACCGTGGGCTATCGGGTTCTTCTTCAACCAGGTATCTCCCATTAGCGGGACACCGCCCCAGCCGGAATAAGCTTTAAGCAACAGACGGGTCCCCCGGCATGTATGGTAGTGTAGTGCATGTTAGTGTACGTGTATGTGTGTAAGGGGAGTGGATAGGATAAGGAAGAGGAAGGAAAGATCGCGCGGGTCCTGACTTGTTTGGTAGGGGAGTGCTCCGGCATTCGCCTGGTTTTGACCGAAGAAACCACGGAATACTACCAAAGAGCAGCCGGCCGCTAGAATTCTTCTGAGACAGCGACTGAATTCGTCTAGCAGAAAAAATTAGTGTCGAAAACCCTGCCACAGTCGGGACTCGAAACCTAGGATCTCCCGTCAGAGGCACTGTAGTGCATCAATTGATGCCCTGAGACACCTCTCCCGGTTGTTGCTCGAGAGGCATCGGGTGGAGGCGTCCAGTCACGGATGAACGATTTCTTCCGTAGAAGAAGTAAAATGCTGAAGACACTCTTCCTCGGTTCTTCGGTAGCCGTGATCGTCTAGTGGTTAGGACCTTGCGTTGTGGCCGCAATAACCCAGGTTCGAATCCTGGTCACGGCAGTGGAAACACTGTCACGGCGAAGGACATTTTTACTGCATGTGTGACGTACCGAAATATTATACTGAAAATTTGATTGACTTTATCTCAATACACAGCGTACATCAATATTATTAATTTACAATTTCTCAGTGCGTAGATTAGTATATTTGAATGTCTCCATACGGATGGCATTGAACATTTGAGTGAAAGAATGCTCATTATTGTTACATGAAAGTACTATATTATTAAAAGAAAATAACAAATTCCTATTTGAACAAAAAAATATTTGAATAGTTTTCTACATGAAATAATGAAAAGTAAACAACAGAAGAATAAATTAAATAATTTAAATGTAATTTACCCATCCCATTAAAGGTCAATATATTTATTTCAGAAACCAAATAAAACTGCACTGTTTCAACCAACTGAATGAATGCACGATTTATCTTCCTTCTCGGTTGCTCCCTTTCTCCAGAACACGCACGGCTCTCTATTGCATCCAGATTCCAGTGCCAAATTCCACGAAATCGCAGTTGTCCACGAAAAAGGTCGGGGATGCGTTTTGACTGTTCGGTTATAATTGTCTAATGTTTCCTGGCGCGTCAGCTAGGCCGTTATTTCCGTAAAAGTAGTGCTTTTATTTCACCCCGGTATGGTAATTCATCTGCCCCCTCCCGTTTGGTGAGATCCAGAGCCGATCTGCCATCGGCTATCGTGTTTTTCATCAGCCAGGGGGTCCCACCAGGGGGGACCGCACCAGGCGGGAAAAGCTCTAAGAACTTAAATGGATTCTCGGCAAGTATGATGGTGTAGTGCATGCCAGTGCAAGGAAGAGGTGATGATAGGTCAAGGAAAAGGTTGGAAATATCGCGGTCGGTCCGGGGCCCGGTTATTAGGGTACTGCTCCGGCATTTGCATGGTGTTGATCGGAGATACCACCGAAAACTACCGATTAGAGCAGCCGGTGCTGGAATTCTCCAAAAAGCGACTGAACTGGATCAAACTAGGGTCAAAAATTCTGCCACATGCTGCGGGACCTCAACATAGGATTTCCCAATCAGAAGCACGGCACTGAGATTAGTTAATGCCCCAAGACACTGTTTCTTCTGTTCTTCACGCCAGGGTGGAAATATGGTTATTTCCACTATGGTTCGGGAGGCATCATGTCGGAGGCGTCCATTGTCACGGATGAACGATTGCTTCAGTAGAAGTGCAAAGCTTTAGATCCACTTTCCAAGTTCTTCGGTAGCCGTGATCGTCTAGTGGTTAGGACCTTGCGTTGTGGCCGCAATAACCCAGGTTCGAATCCTGGTCACGGCAGTGGAAACACTGTCACGGCGAAGAACATTTTTACTGCACGTACCGAAATATTATACTGAAAATTCGATTGACTCTATCTCATTACATAATTCTCCACATACATTTTCGCGAGGCCATTAGTTCCGTAAGTGTAGTGCATTATTTCACTTTGGGGTGATGGGATGATTCATCTGCCCCCCATGTGATGAGATCCAGCGCCATTTTGCCATCGGCTACAGTGTTTTTCAACAGCCAGGTATCACCCAACAGGGGGCACCGCCCCAGACGGGAATAGCTCTAAGCAATGAATGGATTCTCGGCAATTATTGTGGTGTAATGCATGTTAGTGAAAGTAAGAGGAGATGATAAGTCAAGGAAAAGGATGGAAAAATCGCGGTCGGTTAGTGTTCCGTTTACTAGGGTACTCCGGCATTTTCCTGGTGTTGATCGGAGAAACCATGAAAAACTACCGATTAGAGCGGACGGAGCTGGAATTCTTCAAAAAGCGACTGAACTAGATCAAACTAGGGTTCAAAATCCTGCCACAGCCGGGACTCGAACATAGGATTTCCCGATCAGACGCACGGCAGTGAGATTATTTGATGCCCCCAAACACCTCTCCGGGTTTGTTGTTCGGGGCATGGTGGATATATGGTTATTTCCACTATGGTTCGGGAGGCATTATGTCGGAAGCGGCTATTGTCACGGATGAACGATTGCTTCATTAGAAGTGCAAAGCTTTAGATCCACTTTCCCAGTTCTTCGGTAGCCGTGATCGTCTAGTGGTTAGGACCTTGCGTTGTGGCCGCAATAACCCAGGTTCGAATCCTGGTCACGGCAGTGGAAACACTGTCACGGCGAAGGACATTTTTAAACCTCGGAATTGTACAGAGTAACACTCAACTGTTAACGGCTGATAAAACACGAGGTTTTACATCTACTGAGTCAATGTCGCAACTTAGGACCCCACTACTCCTGAATTCCGAGAGTTAAATAGTTCCATTTATTTATTTTCTAGTTCTTTTTCCAGAACTAAATGAAGCTATTCATACTGCGAAATAATAATAAATTATTATAGTACATTAATTATATATTAATAATTATTTTATATTAATATTAAATATAAATACAGACATTAATTATAGCATCAATATTATTATTATTATTATTATTATTATTGACGAATGTATTATGTGTTGTATCTTTTATTATATTCTATGTGTTGGTTATTCCGGCGAAGTCGGAATGTTTTCTTTTTTTCTGTCATTTTGTGTTGAAAATGTGAAAAGGATTAGTATATAAACGTTTTCAGACTTATAAAGTAATATTACACTGTGTCACTGAGCGCTTACTTTTTAAGGTAACTTCCTTTTTGCACTTTTTTTTTAAAGAGCTCTTCATGGAATACACTGAGACTCCTTTCGTTTAAAAATTATCATTAAAAAAAACTGTTGTAGACGTTGACATTAAATTTTTGTGAAGTACCCCTTATTTACTATCTGCCGTACATGTATCGAAGCCATGAATAAAACGTTAGCCACTCTTATATTTTTATTCATTTATAAATCTAATAATATATTACTTTAAAGTACATAATGATTAATTTTTAAATTTGTCAATTTTAAATTTATTTAGAGTTTTATTCGTTATCACATTCTGGGTATGCGCAGCATAGGAAACTTTTCTCCCTCTTAGTCTTATTCAACAATTTCTCAGATCTTTTAAAAAAATGGATGACATTATTTAAAAATCTGCAACTGCTTCACATTATACAGAAAAATCGAAGTCTCAGGAAACAGTATGGTTGGGAAAATGGCCTGGAATGTTCAGCCATCTTAACATTTTGAGCAGCAGGGATAGAGACTGAAAAGTTTATACCTGTGGGAAATCTCTGCGGGAATTCCTGAGAAGCTCTACAAATTCACTATCACGGAAAATAGAAAATCCCAAAAACATCATTTCGTTTAGTATTTCAAACATACAAACTAGTTTGTTTGTTTGTTTGTAACTGTTAGTTATGTGATATCAACTGAGTGTAAGTGAGTTAATTTCGTAATGTTTCCTCGATGGTTCTACTGCAGTGGTAATTCAATGGGATAGTAGTTCCCTCACTAAGCACCTAATGATGTAACAAAACTAGTTACGAAACGTGCAATTGCTGAAATAAATGAATGTCGTTAAAAACTTCGGATACTTTTATTTGCAAACATATATTGAAAATCAAGAAGAAATATTGATTTAAAGAGATATTTTACAGCTGGCGGATCTCATTTTGCAATAAAAGAATGTTTAAGGAATGACGCAGACCACCACCTTTTGTCGTGGTGCATTCTTGCCTCGTGCGCCATAGGATGCTATGAGAGGTAGGAGATGTCTGCGTCATTGGATCTTCTCTAGGGAGCGAACACATTCCACGCAATTATTGAAGTTTGACGAGCGAGCGTTGTCTTTTCGTGGAAAATGAACATCGGAAACCGGAGAAGTACTTACACAAAATTCTATTGAAGGATAATTACTAGAAATTTTATCTTTTTAATCTTATCACCAAATTTTTTCCTCACTTGCTGGCACCTCTGATCTGGGGTCAGCAGAATGTGAGGCCCTCGACGACAAAGCATACATGACAGACAAGGGACAACCACCATGCTTAAGGCGGGACTCGATCCCGTTATCCTTCGGAGCGGAGTCGGTAGCTTTTAGCCACCTCGGCTATCCTGGTTACCCCGAGTCTTATTATACCAAATGTAGTTTTTGAAACAATCGCTAGGGGTTCGAGAAAAATGCTTTGTCCTTTTCTTTTAGGGATACCGTAGTCGTTTGTATGTGTATCTGTGGGGGGGGGATAACAAGCTAGTAGTATTTTTTTTATTATTTTATTATTTTATTATTATTATTAGTTACCTATTCGGTTGAAGCCTTTTGGGGAATTTAAGTTTACATACATGAAAAGAAGATTAAATCCTCAGGCAAATATCGTACGTAAGGCATACCCCTGAGGTGTGAATTCAATTTTCATAATTGTTGGAATTTGTAGAGGTGCGTCAGGATGTGAGGTGTTGATCAGTGTGGGTGATGGTAGATGAGAGTGGAAGTCTGCATTACTATACAAGGCGGAAGAGGTCTTTCGGGAAGCGAGATCAGATGCGAAGTGGGAGGTTTGCATTTTTCCCCAGGTGGAAGATAGTGGTGCCAGGACATGGCGGAAGAGGAGAGTAGAATTTTTCAGATGTATCGCAAGAAGTATTGGAAACTATACGTTGCACTAGGATTGAAGGCCGGATGTTAACATCGTTTGTTGCAGAATCCGCTGGGGCAATTATTATCTTTTTTCGTTTATTGAACTAAATATGCTCATGAAAAAATCGTTGATTATCCTATTATGCGCAAGCGTGCAATGAAAGCTCCACAACTACCAAACAGAATCCAGAAAAAGGGTCAAAATGTTTTTCTGGATTCTGTTTCTGGCAAGTAATGTTTTCATGGCTTTCTCAGCTTCTTGTAGTATTTCATCCGGTACATGTTCACTATCTTCCATTTGCAAACATTTCTTTATCCTCTAAGCCACTATGGTGATCATAAGAACTAATGCAAGGCCCGCTCAAATAGGTCTTTTTCGACATCATCTAGTGTACGCCTCGAATGGTAAAAATGTGCTTAACTTTTAGTTCCAGCCTGGTGAACTAGAGAGAGGGGGAAATGGTGAGGGAGTGGGGGACGCCCCCTCCCAAGACCCTAAATACGGATGGTAGATTGATTGATTGATTTTTTCGTTTGATCGTTTCAGGGCGCGTCAACTGCTTTGGTCATTAGTCCCGTTAGTGTAGTGCATGTTTTTTTCTCGGGAGATGGCGGTGATCTTCCCCCGCTGGATGGCGAGATCCGGCACCGACCTACCGTCGGCTAGTGGGGTTTACCCTTCACCAGGACTCTCCCACCAGCGGGGCACCGCCTCAGTCGGGACGCGCTCTAAGCTCCCGACCGGTCTCCCGGGACATGTGGTAGTGAAGTGCATATTAGTGTAAGTGTGTGTGAAAGGAAAAAGAATAGGACAAGGAAGAGGAAGGACAGATTGCGCGCGGTCCGTGGCCCGTTTGATAGGGTACTGCTCCGGCATTCGCCTGGTGTTGATCGGAGAAACCACGGCAAACTACCGATCAGAGCAGCCGGCCGCTAGAGTTCTCCTCCAGACAGCGACTGAACTCGATGTAACTAGTGTCGGAAATCCTGCCACCGTCGAGACTCGTACCCTAGAACCTGTCAGAGGCACTGCAGTGACATCAGTTGATGCTGGCCCCTGGAGGTTGGGGGGGGGGGGAGAGTGAAGATAGCATACGCTAAAGCTCCTGCGTGCCCCACCTGCCCACAAACGGAGGCCACTCGAAGGTGGCCACTCTGAGGACGCGGGGTCGCCGCGCGGGTGCTCGCACGGGGTCTTAGGGTCTCCGCCCGGCCCCGGCGCGTGGCGGCGTGGTGGCGGCGGTGGCGGCAGTGGCGGTGGCGGTGGCGGCGGTGGCGGTGGCCGCGCGGAGCGCTCCTGAGAGGCCGCGGGCGGGCGGTGGCCGGGCGGAGGCCGCGCCGAGCCCCGGGAAATGCCCCGCGGCGGCGCTCACGGCCGCCGGGAAGAAAGCAGCAGCCGGAAGTGAGGTGGCTGCTAAGCATGCCGCCCACACAACACTGACCGCTGCCTTCACGGATGCCATTCTCGCTGCCCGTGTAGAAATTCAGAGCGCAACTTCAAGAAGTTTAGAGACCGCCCTCTGGAATTAAAGAGAAAAACTACTCTGTCTGAATTGGCATTAAATTAATGTATTAATGTATCGGGAAATTTATGTAACTTGTACATTAAAATTGTTTAATATATTTGTACTTAATTTCAATGGTTAAATTCAATTTAATGTAGATTTCATGTACACTGTCAGACATTTCTGCATTACTTTAAAGTAAATGACATTACAGTAATTTTCACGAACGCGCATTATGTGTAAAGAGTGGTACACATGTACATTAGGATGCCAGAGTCAGAGCTTGATGGTCAAATCTGGAAGGAATGAATGATATTGATGGACTAAGGATTAAGAATAGATGATGCGAATGATGAGAAGCAAGGAAAACGGGAGAATCTCTACACTAAATCTACAATCATTTTCATTTAAGCTTTAAATTTAACGTACAAATATAATAAACTCTTTTTAATGTGCAAGTTCATTAATTTCAGTGTACATTAATATCTTTTTCGTGTATTTGCTAATTATGCTCATTAATTCCATGAAGAATCGAAAATATTAATCGCATGCGTGCAATTAAAATTCTACCATGCAATTAAAACAACACACCTACCAATAAGAATTCAGAAAAGGAGCGAAATCGTTTAATTAAGAAACTATAATACAGACGTGATCAAGGTATTTCCAGTCGAACATGAAATATGATACATGAAGAAAAACATACTTCACAGATTACGTACCTTCATCAACTAAATAAATTAATAAAAGTAAGTTGGTGGAGTAAAGCTAGCTGACTAATGCAACAACATAAACTATGTAAAACATTTCATTTATTCATGTAAATATCAAACATTTGGTCTTAACATTACAAATGTAAAAAATATAATCGTCTGTTGTGTTTACTCGTTTTCGTGGGAAGTAATGTTTTCATGGCTTTGTCATCTTTTCCTAATATTTTGTCCGGAATATGTTTAGTACCTTCCGTATGCAAATATTTTTTGCAAACAAACACATTGCAACCCCTCATCTCCTCATTTTTCATCATCCATATCATAGATTCATAATCACCAGTCCATCAAGATAACTCATTCCATGGAAGCTTTGACTCTTGCATATTAATGTACATGTGTACATTAAATTTAAACTGCGTTCATGATAATTACTTGAATGTCATTACATGAAAATAATGCAGAAATTTCTGACAGAGTTCTGGTACTTCGACAGCACCTATTTTGACATATGTATTGACAGACGGATACACACACAGGAAATCTATTTTTTGCAGCATTACATAACTTGTCCATACTGCGTCACAATAATGTGAAAAGTCTTGTACTAACTTGTAGAGTAAAAATGAGTTGTGTACACATTCCCCTTCTCGTGATTCATCATATTACCACAGGCTACCAAAGCAACTGGTATTGTGCCCAATCTTTCAACATTCTTTCACCATGAGAAATGTTGCGGTTGCATCCTGAATTTCAGGTTTCACTCCTCCATTCCTCTTTCACTACAGAGTAGGTTTCTGTGCATATGATTTCCGAGTCTTAATATCGTGCGTTAGATGTTGATTATTTATTTATTATTGTTGTTTTCTTTCATTACCTATAAGTGTTGGTATGTTTTTTGCTTATTTTGTTGAGGTAGACCTATATTCAAAACTATCTTTGTGATTGTCCCTTGGCCCGCATAATTGAAAACGTTTTACTATTTTGTTATTACAAAAAAAATGTTCCAGTTACTCATGTTACACAGGGTTGGTAAGCGAACAGAAATTTCGGTGCGCTTCTTCGCTTCGGGCCAGTCTTCTCACTGTACTTACACACGCAATCCGAAACGTCTCCCATTCGATGCCACGTTCTGTCGTGTTATTAGCTCATATTTCGTCAAAGCACTTGCTTCTCCGTCCCTAGTATTCCGGGATAATGCTTCATAATGGGAACCGAAAGTTGCGGAAACGGACGTGGGGCATTATCGCTTTAGATCTTAAGTGCACTGGAAGCGATTTGTGATGTTGATGAATGAAAAGCAAAACCAGGTCAGTGAGTGGGCAAGCCAATAAGGGAACTTTTTATCTAGTTGACACAGCTTTTGTTTTTATTTGGGAATAATTATTGATGCTTTAAGCCTGCGTTTTGAAGAATGTTGTACCCACTAAAGGTGATGTATCCTTTTTTATTTGTTGAAAGTGTTAGTACAAAACGAAAGCAAACGTTACCTAATGAAGTGAAAAACCTACATAGTTATATTTTGCTTACTTTTATTTGTTTAATTATTTATTTATATAATGTATCATTATTACTCATATTTAACTCTTCTTATACAAGTAATATTAATGTAATTCATTGTAATTATAGCGAGAACATAGAAAGTTCACATGCAAAGCTCTTATAGTTATAATATGATTCTGAAGATTTATTCAACTGAAATTTGGTCTCCGCAATTACTTCTTAAATTAATATGTTGTAAATTTTGTCACAAATATTTGTTGTTTTTCCGCAATTTTGAGTAAATATGAAAATTAAAAAAGGATTTTCTGAATAATTGCTCCAAATTTAATCTCTAAACGATTTGAACGGATAGTACTAAATTCACTAACATGACATAACTGCCGTATTGATGTAGGCGTTCTTTTGATTTTAAAAAATTACACAAATGTCTTTTTTAAATATCTCTCAAAACTTTAAATTTTCTTATAGTTGTTTTTCTTTGCTCAAGGTTTGTAAGCACTGAAGCTTCAAAGTATCTTTATTAATGGTGTTTCAAGGGTACATGAAGTTTTGAGTATTTAGAAACTAAAAATGGCGCCTTTTGCAAAACGTTTGAACCAAATTTTCTAAAATACTGCTGCAATTTAGTTACAAAAAATGTCCATATTAGAAAACAGTTAAATTATTAACAATAATAAATATTAGAGATTTAAAGTAACGATTATGGTGCTTTATATGTGGAATATTGAAAGAATAATACTGAATGGTGAATCGTCGAACTTAATGCTTACTTACATAGTTCAAATGCATTAATTCAAACCATTTTATTTCGTTGAAATGGGTTAGTATTATGGTAAAATACTCGCTACAGTTCTATTAATGCACAATAGTTTTAAATTAACAGTAACCGAAATATGTATGTTTATAATAACCTTCAGAAACAATTTCATGGATCTTTCAGTGCGAGGATGGCAAGTGTATGTGATAGATGAACGCGAATGGATACTTTGTTAAGACTCATTGCTCAAACTCATTGCCAAAAATAAATAATCTCCAATTGATCTGGCTTGACGATTGGGGAAAAAATTGGGAAAAATTAAATTAAATTAATTTTTTTAGGACATTTCTCAAGAAACCCTAACAAATTTTCAAAATGTTCTCAAATATGCCTCAAAAAGATTCAACATTGATTTCTGTAAAATTTTTGCAAGAATGGAGCAAAGAAACGCTTAAATATTACAATCGCCAAAATATTTTGAACGCTCCTGCAACTACATTATTAAAAATACACCTTTTTCTCAGTGAAATCTATTCCTAAAAATTAAATATTTAAATAATGACTTTTTTTAAGATACGTGCGGTATTGCGAATGTTCCTATAAAATCGTGGCTAAACGAAAATAAGTAATCAAAATTTTATCGAGAACGGTACCATATTTTACTGTCTCGTGTGTGTCCGTATATTCGAAGCAATGCGCGTAGAACAAGACAAATATCTTGGTCTAGCAGAAAGCTGTTGGTTGAGAAACTGATTCCTAAACCGAGGACAATGGTACAGTGATAGCGCCAAGCCATACTATGGGCAAGCATGTAAGGTACAGTGCCGAGATAGACCCATATGATATTCGGGGACCGCGAAGATGTTCTTCTCTGGGAATGTCCCCAGAGGAACGATAGGGACCGCAAGAGGACCTGGTGGGTGCTTTTAGGCATCGATAGACAGTGCCTGACTTATTTGCGCCCTAGGCTGTCAGATGTTTTGGCACCGTTTTAATTTGCTTCTTTTAAACATTAAAACTATTTATAATATTTTCAATAAAAAATTGTAAGATATTTGTAACCGACGCAAATATTTTGTATATATAAATAATTGATTATACGTATACGTATAAATGATTCTCATAACGATATAAATTTAACAAATATACAATATTTTTGTATTCATAGTATTCATTTCATGAATATATGAATGAATGAATATATTTGATTAATTAACACTTTCTTTTGTTACAAATATGGAAAGAAATATTTCTATACAAACATTCAAAAGTTCGCCTTATGAAATTTTGTATTCGCTGAAATTCGTTCGCCCCCAGAAATTGCGCGCCGCAGGCTGCAGCCTACTCAGTATGTGCAGTAATCTGGCCCTGTCCATAGATTACAGCTGGGAAGAGGATGGGGCGAAACCATAAAGTTAGCCCCGATTCAAGAGAACAGAAAACTAAGTATACGAGAAAGTCATTTTGTAGCACGACTAGTTTTGTGTACATAAATCCGATTCACAGATCCATCACGAAGAACAGTTAACACCCGTTTTTTGTCTTACACTTCATAAGTAGAACTATAATCACGTCACCTTGCTCATTTATCCCTTAAGCAGGCGCGCGGCGTACAGAGCATGCCACGCCACATTTTTGAGCTTTTCTTTCCTAAAATTCCGATTAGCCAAAAAATGCCGATACCTAATTCACTACCGCCAGTTGTTGCTCTGTCGATTGTGAGTCAATATGTGTTTTTCTTTTTGACAGGTAAGCTGTGTGCGAACTCTTCCTTTTCCCATGCATCTAGGCGTCCTCTGTACGCCGCGCGCCTAGTTATGTAAGTAGTTGAAATATTTTCATTTTTACAAATAAAGTGCACGAAAGTAGGACACATTTGGAAGTCAGATCGACGACTGTCAATATGAACCGAAAAAAGTACAAATGTCGGATCACGACAGTAAATTAAGAAGACATACGCACATCACGCTACAATAGTCATAGCGATAGCGATAGCCAAGAGTTATCTGAAAACAGCGGAGAATACTTATGTAAATTCATTTTCAAACACAGTAGATCGTGCTGCAAGAAATAATGAATTTTAAAAAAACACGCCCTTGAAAAGCAAATTTTCTATAACACAAAGAACATATTTTGAAGGAAATTATTCCCGCCGAATAAACAAAAGTGACAAGTAACGTGAAAGACGAACTCCTCGCATTCATTACTTTCGTAGACATTGTAGATGAAATAGTTTTTTAACACGAATAATAATATCCTGCAAAAGAGACTTTTTGGCTGGCTGGAATCTTGTAAATTTATCAACTATTTTTGCCTACATTTTTGTTTAGTTTGTTTAAAAAATTGCACAATGAGAAAATGATTTAGTGTAATAAATACGATATATTAAAGTATTTAGTTACATTATAGTTGCTCTTCATCAAGCAAATGAAATGGCGTACTCTATCAGCCGCGCGACCGTTTACGTGAGTATTGCTCGCACGCCTACTGATGCATATTTTATGCAATTATCCCGCTGACACGTAGCAGCAACACCAATAAATGTGACCGGCCGTACCAGCATTGCCGCTGTCTCTGCAGCGACCCCAACTGGGAGGTCCTAAGCTCGAGTCCTGACGGTGAGGGATTTTCGATTCTAACTACATAGCTAGGTCGAATTCACTCGCCGTCTGGCGGAGAATTCTAGCGGCCGCCTGCTCCGATTGCTAGTTTTCCGTGGTTTCTTGGATCAACACCACGCGAATGCCGGAACAGAACTGGATGCCGGAACCCTAAAAAAGGGCCACGAAACGCGCACGATCTTTCCTTCCTCTTCCTGGCCCTATCCTCACCCCTTACTTAAACACAGGAAAGGAAGTATCCGTTTATAAGACGTTACCAGCGGAAGGGATTATTCAAACCAATACTGTACCCTACCAAACGAGCCACGGACCGCGCGCGATCTGTCCTTCCTCTTCCTTGTCCTGTCCTCTCCCCTTACACACACACTTACACTAACATGCACTACACTACCACATATTCCGGGAGACCGGTCGGGAGCTTAGAGATTGGCCCGGCTGGGGCGGTGCCCCGCTAGTGGGAGAGTCCTGGTTAGGGGGAAACCCCACTAGCCGACGGTAGGTCGGCGCCGGATCTCGCCATCCAGGGGGGAAGATCACCGCCTTCTCCCGAGAAAAAAACATGCACCACACTAACGGGACTAATGATCGAAGCAGTTGACGTGCCCGGAAACATGAAAAAATCGAACAATCAAACCAATACTCAAATGATCACGAGAAGCCCCCTTGTGAATTTCATCTTGCTGGGTATTCTGGTCAGTCGATTTTTGCTTGTGAATGTGAGTGAAGGTGGTGGATCTGCAATGGTAAAGAAATGTAGGTATGTAATTGTGTCAAATAAACTTTTTTTTTTTCATTAGATGCATATATTGAGCCGTGATTTTGACGATTCTCGAGCGAGCGGACAAGTGTCGTGTTGGCGACAGCACGTTGATTCTTCATAAGACACATTGTGCCTTCACAACGTGAAAAACACTTATAAATCATGTTTAGTGAATCTCGCCACATGAATAATTGGATATATACATATGATCGCTTCCTAAATATGATTAGTTTTGCACTACAACATTTCTCTCAGTGTAAAACAATAACTTACGCCAAAGTAAGAAAGTCTTTGGCATACTCATTTCAACATTCGACTTCTCTCATCGCCTCGGCCATGAAAATTTAATTCGTACACCAAAGACTCACTTTCTGTACCCAATACATCAATAACTATCTGTCACTTTTGCATCAAAATTCCAGGACATGCAAACAATAAACTAGTAACGCATTCAACTATTTGGACAGAGAACACTAAAGATCACAAACAAATTCTTAAAAGATATATTTTCAAAATGTTTATTTATTTATTTATTTATTTATTTATTTATTTATTTATTTATTTATTTATTTATTTTTTAAGAACACAAAAAGTATGTTACATGTCTTAGAAGTGTGTAACTCGAGCGAACTCGGCTTCGCTTCACTTTCGCTACGTAGTTAACCTTTCTCTTTCGTTCTTCAAATTTGATTTTGAGTACTAGAAGCATTAATAACTATTGACTTTCTCAATATAAATGTAGAGCGAAGAGACCGGTTTATTAAATCTCCCGGTCATTTTACTCAAGGAACGAATCGAAACATGGTGGAAAGATCGAACGAATCTTCAGCGAACCTCAGTTGGCGTGGCGGGAACATGTGTGAATGTGTGCGATTCACCAGGCACCAGGAGTGTGGAGTGTCACTTGTAAATAATTTTGTTTTAGAAGTTTTAATTGAAGGTATAACATCATTGTATCGTGTGGTATCGCAGGTACTGATTCATTGCCAGAATGGATAGTAGTTTCGGATTAGACAATGAAGTTGCTTTGAGCGACGAAGAGACCGTGACAGTTCAGCAGGTATTGGAGACATTGGAGAATGCATGGTTGAATGAAAAATTCAGTCCTGAACTACTACCCCATCAAACAGACATTGTTGATTGCATGTTCGAACAAATAAGTGGAATGGAAGAAAACCTTGAAAAGGTAGACCACAGTGATATACGCGTTGAAATACACAGAATGGAACTAGACCGCATAAGGTATATACTTAGTAGTTACTTGAGGACAAGATTAGAAAAAATAGAGGAATTCTGTACTCATATCATTGAAGAAGATGCAACAAGAGATCCCGATGACAGATATTTATCTCCTGGAGAGAAGAAATTTGCAGACGAGTTTCAGAATAATATTGAGCAGCATTTTGAGAGAGTTGCTTTACGTCATATGCCTTCAAATGTACAAAAATATGACAGGCAGCTAATGAAAGTTGAACCTAATCTTAAAAGTTATGTATTTCTTCGTGCACGCTCCACTGCAGAAGGCCTAATGCTGGAAGGTATGGATGACACTGATGAACCTTTGACAATGGTAAAAGACTCTCAACATATGGCTTTGTACAGTGGAGTTGCTAATCTAGTTAAAGATGGGACTTTACAGCTATTTGATGTTACTTGTATAGAATTTGTAGTTGAATCAATCCAAATGTGCTTTCATGGGATACAAAGACAATCGCACAAAAGAAAAGAGTGAAGTGTTTTATGCTTTGTATTTATAACAAAGATGAGGCAGCATACCTGAGTCAATGTGAGAATTTTTTCAAACATTGTACTTGTCCCAAAAAAGTTGTTGGTAGGTAATAATTGTTTTAACAAATGTTTTGTCACAAGTTTTGTGTGATTAGTGAAAATTTGTCATAATGTACAAGGTTTGTTAAAGACACAAAGTTTGTTAAAAAGTAAATGAACGTTTTTATTTCATTTTAATTTATTGTACTCTAGAATCTAACATATTTTTGTCTTCAAATCTGGTTACATTTGAAGGACTGTGCATGGATTTTAATTTTTTTTTAAATGTACTCGTGTAGAATCTACTGTCATATACAGTATTTGAGAAGTTTAGATGAACTGGAAAGGCACTGAAAACTTCTTGGAGAGAAATATTGTTGAGTAGTATGTGAATTTTTATTATTCTTTCAATGGATTTTAAATCTTATTGATCCAGTAATTATTGCTTCACAAGAAATTGATTTTTTTTACATTGTTGGTTACTAGTCCATATTCTTTCATACTTTATGAATCTAAATATTAGGTAAATTTCAATGTGCTTCCACTTGGAGAAGAACATGATTGGATCTCTTTACTTGCAATACTCCCGTTATAATTTTTACGTCTTTTTGTGTAAAGGGATGGTATCCATATGTTAATCGGCTCCACTTTATTTTCATCCCTCTTTTTTTTTTTCTTTTCAAAGAAACCAAAGGTGTATTATGGAGAAGTATTTAATTATACAATGTTGTTTAAATATATAGCATTGATAAGATACAAATCCGTAGCCTTTCCCCATAATGTTATCCAATAGAGGTCATTTTGTTACAAAACTGGTAGGAAAAACATAATTTATCTGAAATTGAGTAGATAGAGTGTGTGTTTTTGAATTGTGCATTGAAAATATTAGCTCTGACATTCAAAGACCAAACCTTATTCACAGCTTTGTATTGCTATGTGAGAGACCAAATCTAACTTGTTTTATTGCCAGTTAGATCTTATTATTTTCATAAAATGTTTGTATTAATGAATATTGTTAAGTTGTAAGGGTTTGAAATTTCATAAAATGTGGTATTGACTGTGTTTTCTCGATTTGTTTTATCATGAAATGTGTTAATTAGAGTAGAATTTTGTAGTTATAATAATTGGAGGGCAGTGTTTAAATTAATAGATGTGCCTACTTAAATGGCCATTTCATTTGCTTACTGTTAGATGCAGCCTTATTTCAACACAAAGAAATTAAATATTATAATGATTTACTGTTGATTTTTTAAAATGGAAGTAGGATAATAATTTGCAAGAGACTCACTTCGATTTTACTTTGTGTGTGTAATTTTTAAAATAAATTTTACTGGGTGAAACAATAAATAGTTTATTTCTATTTTGTGTGAGTGGTTTATGTTTTTGTCCTAAATATTTAATCATCTGGATGGTATCAAGCTCTCTATGGATAAAGATTGTTATATTGTCTCTGAAACATGAACAAAAGAACAGTAGAAAAATAATTTATGAAAATTTTTAATTTCACTTAATCTTGTATTGGAACATTGTAATTTCTTTGTGTCCTAATATTTGGGATTGGAAAGTTGATTGAAGAAAAGAGAAATTCATTGAACAAGGATCGTTCTATATTTTAGTAAAAAATTAATCAAATTTATGACAAGATCCATTTAAAAAAAATCTATCTGTTATGATATTTTTGTACATTGGGCATGCCCATGAGCATGCGTTGTTGCTACCTGATCTTTCTTTGGAAGGCCTTTCTAATGATCAGTGAGCAGATTTGCAGTATGCTCATTGCTCCACGTATGCTCTTTCTTACTGGAAAACAATTCCTGACATATTAGAAAACTATGGTCTATCATAGGTTTATATTTCATTTGAGTCTGAGACACTGAGTGTGAAGACCCATGCCCTCTCACCCAAAATACAATCTTATTCTTTGATTGCGCACACGGTGCAAGCGAAATACTCTCTATCTACATCCGTTAGCAAGAGTTTTGAGACTAAAAGAATATTCACTTCTTTTTGATGACCAGTGAGCTGTTCTGTAAACCACAATAACTATAAATCATAATTCACTAATTTCAAGAAGTTTGATTTAAGTAAATTTTTACCATTTTTATTCATTTTTCCAAAAGTTATGCTTAATATACAGAAATATCCAGTAACCGAAAATTATGCAAAATAAAATTCGAGAATAATGCTCTTAATGGACAGATTCATAAAGATAGGTGATCATTTTCCAAGTGACAATTAGCAAAAAATGTGCATTTGCTTTCGAATTCAGACTCTACTTATGAGATCCTTCTTTAATTTCTTTCTCTCTTGGGCCTTTTTTATTATAATAATTTTGAAAGTATCTTATTTTAATAGCAGTTTACCATCTTGGAAGCATATGTGTCTATTCTCTCTTATACATTTTTAAAATTAAATTAGCAATTGTATCAGTCTTCGAGTGTGTTTTTAAGGTTGATAGTTGTAGTTAACTATTAGACTAAAAGGAAAAATAAAATCATTAAGAGGTTTTTAACCCTTCAACTCTGTTTCTCCATTTCTTCCTACTTGGATTCTGTTTTGGGCCTTTTTTGACCTCAAATGTCTTATACAATTGTTTACAGGCATTTGATGCACAGATGTTATTTGGAATTATTAATTGAGAAAGTGATGATATTTATTTGCTTTATTTTCTACTTTGCACTAAATTAAAATGTTTTCAGAAAAACAATCTAGCGTATCCTCATAACTATACGTAAGTGTCTATCTTTCCAGCATGAGAATGTCTGAAACAGAGCTACCAAATTGTAATAGACATATACCCCAAATTGTCACTCAGAAACCGCAACATAATACTACAAAACGGAAATGGACATGTTTTAAGAATTTTTATTTTTGTAATTTAGATGTCAAATGTGGCAATTTGGACGCCAACTGCATAAAAATGAAATTATTTTACAAAAAAACATACAAACAAACAACAACTTAAAAAATGAAAAGTTTACAACACTTGTAAAATTAGACATTAATAGCATATCTAAAAGGAGAAGTTCATGGGAATAATCTTCAGTATGTTGCAAAACATTATTTGCCTCTGGGGTAGAAAAAAGACCCCAAACAGAGTCTAAGGGTTAAAAGGACTTTGTAATTGTTCATTGATACAGCATAAATTAACACTTTCGTTTTGAAGTCAATTTTAAAAAAGGATAATAATAAGTTACAATGGCATTGTTTTATAATTTACATACATTTAATGGAAGCACTTCCATTTTCTGAATTCATTTTTATTTCCGGTCAGGTAACGTTGAATTTCTGGCGGAAATATTTCCATCAGAAATGAATTCGTATCGGTCGAAAAAGGTGTTTGCTATGCTATCAAAAAGCATTTTCACTTTCAAACAAAAAGCATCATCACAACATCAGCGTTTCATTTTAATAAGTAAATACAACATAACATGAATTCATGTTTTATTGTTTTTTATTTACAATACTGTTTTATAAATGCAATTATTGTACAAAATATTAAGTTATATTTAACCACATTTTCATTTCCTTAAATTTGAATACTATGTCCAAATATTTTTTTCTTTTTTTTTTATAAAAAACTAGTTTCAAGGTTCATCCTTATCACAATGAGCACACAATCAAACAATAAAAATGCATTGTTCGTTGGAATATTAAGTTAATGACCCTGAACTTAAGAACTTTTGTGCAATGAAATATTGTTTCTTCTGTGCACTGGCTTCATTGTCTCTACTCTGTATGTTGTTTTGAAGTCAGAAGAGTCATTAAGAATGTCCTCTTGAAAGTGAACAAAATCCTTGAACTCCTCTTGCTAGGTGACCAAAATGTAAACTGCATTGATAAAGTCAAAAGTACTTATAAATTTTTGCTATTCCCTCTCGAAAAAAAATTACTTTCCTTTGCCATCAAAGGAAATTGTATCTTAATATATCAGTGTAACACACAGGAAAAGAAAATATAAATTTCAAGATTCAAATTTAGTTGTGCGTTTCTTTTCAATTTGAAAATAATTCTTCGTATTCTGATTAATGATGAGTAATTGGCTATTGCTGTGTAATTCAATCATTTATGAATGTTTGATTTTATTTTTACTGTTTTAATTTGCCAATGAATGTATTACAAACTTTAAACCACCAACAAATAAATTGGCTCCTCATTATTTTTGGGTTGTTTGTATTGACACATATTGATATACATTGTGATTTTTCAGTGTATATTCCAAATCCCTCAATTTGATTACTACCTATTTTTGAGAAGACATGGTTTTGTCAAAATTTTTACTATAACTCCTTTTTTTCTGTTACAACATTCTTAAATATTGAAGATATTGCGTTATCAAAAAAATACAATGGTTCTGTTTTTAGGCACAATTACATACACGAGATGTCATGGAACTACTTAGTTACAACATTAACACACACAGCTGAAGTTCTTGGCACATTCAAAGTTATTCTGACACCATTTTGTCTTCAAAGCAGGAACAAAGAAGTTTGGTTGTCTCACATCACACAAACTTGTAAGAGGAACTACAATTTTATCAGTCTTCTTTTGGTCTTGATTTAACAAGGTCTTCTGTTTGCCTTTTACGATTGTATGACTGAAAAAAGAATGAATAGTACTACATTATTTATGAAACAGAAGATTACAGAAGAGCGCATTGCTTTCATGTGCATGTTTGCAAGTTTAATTGCTAGTGGACATGTTTTGCAATTGATACAGCATCATAAATTGAGCTCAGATTCATAGACAATAAAAATTTCTTGAATATGCTGTATTATATGAACTAAAAAATCTTATTATATATGCAGTTTAAAATTTACAGCAAAAATTTTTAAAAAAAGCAATACAAAATGCTTATAAAAATGGTCTTTTGTCATGTTTTCTGACTAAACAAAACATTTAACAAAAAAAGTTGAAGGTAGAAAAATGTTTTAAAGCAATTTTATTCTTCTTGAACCCTAAACTAACTGTACAATCAGGATTCTTCCTGGTTTTTTTTGAAGGGCGTTCAAGTTTTGATAGCAATGTCCCAAATGACAATTTTTACAGAGATATCAGGTGTAGATTTTGGTTATTAAAAATTATATTTGATACTCCAATTTCTTTTAGAAGTTACATCCATCACAAACATTTTGTAATTATTGTTCTTTAAGTATTTTCTATTGTAATATAAGTGTTAAAATGTTGTTTTTTTTATTGCTGTATATTCCAAATTTACCAATTTTTCTTTGATTATTGTGTACTTTACCTTTTCAGCTATTTGGGCAAGTTCTTCTGCCATTGATTTGCCAGTTTCTTGCACTAGGCCATAGAATATGCTCTCTTTATTTTGCAGTAAAATGTGAGGGTGATCATATTCCTGCAATTCAAGCTTGAAATTAGTCATACACGTAATATGTTGAATTTTGAGACAATTAAATTAATTTCTAATAGTAAATGTATTTATGTAGTTGTTATTGAAATACAATTCTGAAGCTGTTGTTGTATCAAATATTACTCAAGATTTATAGACATAGTGATGAGCACAAGGGGTCCTAGCCCTCTGAACAGGAACCTTTAGCTTTTGCAATAAAACATTTTATTTCTATAAATATGTTCAATCCCCGATTCGCGCCCCGTTTTTAACCTAACAATTTGGCGGCTCCCCAAACCAACCTGAACTGAAAAGAAAAGAAAGAAAGAGAAGAAGAACAGGAAGAAGAAACAGAGCTTATAATGAATTTATAACCTCAGATAAAACAGCATCTAGCCTTCAGTAAGTTCAGAAGTTCAGAGATCTTTTCTAATGGGAATGTCTGTTGTGGCACCTTTGTGTCGTGTAGCCTCAGGTAACTAAATTACGTTGTAATACAAAGGAAATAAAATAATGAAATTAGCTTATATCATATGCTGGAATATTATGGGTTATGTATCTCATTCACAATTCAAAACTTGGGTTGGTCAAAAAATTATGGGAAAGAATTGGAGCCATTTCTTACAGATAATTATACCTGGAATCAGGGTTGGGCAAAATACTTTAAAATTAGTATTTGATTACTTGGACAAAATATTTTGTAAATAAGTATTTAAATACATACTCAAAATTCAGTAGGTTTTGAATTGATAAATACATACACATTCAAAATACTATAAATATTTAAAATATAGAAAATACAATCATTTTGCATTTAAATTTTTGTTTAAAATATATTGGAATTATGAATTACAATCAGTTACTAATTGACAATCATAAATTTCTGAACAATAACTAAAAACTTAAAAATATAGAACCCTTTCGCTAATACTTTCACAAAACCACTTTCAAGTATAAAATGATATCAAAAATATGTCTGACTCAAATAAACAGAATTTATTTTTAAAACAACCAGTTTTCAAACAAATCATCAAGCAATAAACCCCTAGTTGGCGAATGTATAAAACCCGCAAAGAAAAACAGTTGTTGCTGATGAACAAACAAGTGTTATAAGGAATAAACACTTCTCTTATTGTTGGATAATTGTCCAGCATTGTTAATGATTTAGATTTGATTCATTTTTGTAAATGAAGAGAATTCAACTTCAACACCCTTTCAAAATTCAAAATTTAAGTAGTATATGACTTGGTGTAGGGATCACAGAATTTTGAAAATGTGCACACAATTCACTTTTCCCCATAGGACGTCATACGCAGTTTTTAACTGGGTTTTTTTTTTTTTTTTTTTTACGTAAAATAAATAAATAAACAACACTGAAAGGAGCTTTTATTTTTCTGTTTCAGTGAGGTCCATTCACTAGCAAACAAAAAGAAGCTATCTTCTTCATCTGTATTTTAAGTATTTCTTTTATAAAATACACCTATTTTATGTACTTAAATATGTATTTAAATACATCTCTCAAGAACATGTCCAAGAATCTCAAAAATAGTTTTTCAAAGACAATGTATTCAAAATATGTATTTCAAATACAAGTATTTAAATACTGCCTAACCCTGCCCGGAATGCACTTATATGATCATCTTATGCTGTACTGTCTGCACCACAAATTAGAAAATCATTCTTCGAATCTTCTTATATCTAGCACCAACATTTTACAGTCACTTGCCGGGAGAACTAGTGTTGTCTTTGCAAAGTACAATGTATGAAGGGTTTTTCAAATTTGTTGAATGAAAATACTGATTGTTTATAGTTAATTGTTTTGTGCGTTATTTAGTGTAATAAATGTTTGTTAATATATACAAATATTTGTTAGTATGTTCTCCAAGGTACAATTGCAATAATTATGGAATTATACTTATTATTGTATTTTGTTAATTATTATTATGCAACGAAGTATTATTTTAATATAATTATAAAAGTAATGTACAATTTTCAATGTTATTCGAATTGTGGGATTAATTTGACAAATGTAATTGGAGAACCATGTGAAATGAAGCTTAGCACATGTGCAGTGATTGGGATCTGATCAACAGAAATTTTGGTGTCTACTTTTCTCTCATGATGAAAAAATAACAGAATGAAATATGATTATTAAATCAATCCCTGCGCAACTCCATGTACAACTGTCAATGAATCGGAAAGGTGTGTGTACTATGTCCCATCATTCCAGTACGGTATTTCTACTCTCTGAGATAATTTGCCTTGCATCATTTGCACATCAAGGTAAGAACATGACCAACCAAGAGCAATACCATAATTTCCATATGAAGGTAATTTTGTAAGTAAAATGTTATGATCAATGACATTAAAAGCTTTTGAAAGATCTAAAAGTATTCCAATAGATGCTTTGTTTTGATCCATGGATAAAGCGACACTTTTAAGAAAAAAAAGGAAAATTAATTGAATGAAAACATGTTAATCCATTTCATAACTAGTTGTGCTACAGCAGCTTTTCATATTGTAACGTTTACAATTTTTGAAAATTCATGTTTAATGAAAATCCGTCCTGCAATATTTATATAAGCATATTTCGCATTATTCAAGAAAAAAATTAAAAAAGAATGGAGCAGTCCTTAACCAAATCTTGTTTTTCAAATAATTTTTTTTCCGTAAACAATTACGTGAAAACTACTTGAATTATGAATAAATTGTAGTAATCTTATTTAAAGATTAATAGCAATGTACTATAAAATAAAATGAAAGAAAAGTATAGTATTTTATTAAAATTTGATCCAATTATATTAAAAATAATGATCTTAAACATTGTGGTTCATATAAAATTTTCCTCCAACACAAGGATCGGACTAGAAGAAAGCCTGAGCAACGCTGGGGGATTGGGCTAGTACAGTACAGGGTAGGGACTCCAGAGTGCATGAATAACTGTGCAGGTTGCACTTCTCCTCCATAATTCATATACTTTTTATTATTTTTAAATTTCATTACTATTATTATTATTATGACTTATGCACTTCTTCCATGCGGGGGGGAAACATTCACATGCCACAGATGTCACAGATATTGTTGTTATTATTATTATTATTATTATTATTATTATTATTATTATTTTGTGTTAAATAGTGAAACATGTAAACTGCCTAATTAAAGAAAGGGTCATAAATGGCCTCTACACGACGATTTAACTGCTTTTGAAGACATTTAAGCAGATCATGTAGATGGTTGGCTAATAGTGGGCGATGATATTCCAGTTCAATTTTTAGCATGTAACTTGAATGCATCTGATGCGGAGCAGTTGGTAGGAATGTGAATTAAATCTTTTACACTTGCAAGATAATTAATTTTGTATTATGATAAACTAATATAATTAACAACTATACGCAAGGATTAAGTTTACCATGTAAATGAGACTTATTAGTTAGATTCACGAGTTACTTACCACTGCCTGACCAGCATCCATGACGAGCACCTTATCAGAGTCCATGATGGTGTTGAGGCGGTGAGCAATGGTGAGCACCGTTCGGTCGCCGAACTTACGTCGGATGGTCTCCTGTATCAGGGCATCCGTCCTGCGAAGTGCAAAGATCATCATCACAGGATGTATTCATAGAAATAAGAATGAATTAGAAAAGAGCATTTACAAATTATTTTGTGCATTGACTCAGATTCATTTTTCACCAAATGATTTACATGCAAAGACTTTATCATTTACTGATTATAGTAGGTGGAGATGATTGTTCGCTTTTTAAATTTTTTTTTAACTTTTCCATTACGAAGAATAAACGTTTGTGTTATTTTTTAATGAAAACTGAAGGGTATCATTATTAACGAATATTGAAAGTACCGGATTTTCCAAGGTGGGTCTGGAAAACGAAAAACTGTGATAATATGGATTTTATTTAATACTAAAGGGTAAAGTGCCACCAATTTATGCACTTTGTCTTTCGTTTTTAATATTTTATTTTGCCTTTTTTTTATGACTGCCTCGGTTGAGCCGGATTAGTCAGGACTTTGCGAGTCTTCTGTACAAGAACAATGTGTTTTCAATGAGCGAAACTTCCTAAAATAATGGAAATTTTACTATTTGATAGATTTTCCTGCAAACTAACTTGCGTTAATTTTATACATATAAAACTGTAAACCATTTTACAAATATTCATTTTCTTTAAAAAAAAGAATTGTTTCACTTCATGTTTACAGTACTCTTAGCTCTCACTTTGCTAATGCCAGAGGAACGGGACGTTGATAATTTTAATGACAGTACTTTTATCAGATCTGTTGCATATTTATCAATTCAAATAGTTTCTATTATGCGAGGGTACATTTCTTTTTATTAAATGTTATCAACAATACTTGTTGTCTTCGATTGAAAATTACGTTTGGTAAAGGAGATAAAGTGCCCAAAGTAGGGGGCTGAAGAATATGTGCGGTCATAAATAGTAGTCTCTCTTGAAGGTTTCAGAATGTTTCTCTCTAAGCTCACTGGGATGTAAATCAGCGCTGCTCAAATGTAAGAGGCCCACTTACATGGCTCTCTCAATTAATGTTACTGCAGTGTTTCTAACCGGATGGTCCTAGGGTTTGAGTCCCGACTGTGGTAGGATTTTCCTAATTAGCTAGATAGCTATGTCGAATTCAGCCACTGTCTGAACTAGAATTCTAGTGGCCGGCTGTTCTGATCGGTAGTTTTCCGTGGTTTCTCCGATCAACACCGGGCGTACGCCAGAGGAGGACCCTAACAAACGGGCAAAGGACCTCGAGCGATCTTTCCTTGTCCTATCCTCGCCCCTTACTTAAATGCACTAGACTGTCACACATGTCGGACGATCGGAACTTAGAGCTTGACCCAGCTAGGGCGGTGCCCTTTTGGAGAAGATATCTGGAGGGAGAAATTTCCCGCAAAGCGAAGTGAAGGCGCTGGATCTCGCCATCCAGCAGGGGGAGGAATCTCAACTACCTCACGCAATAAAAGCAAGAACTACACTTACGGGACTAATGCATTTAGCCTTGACTAGCCCGGAATCACCAAACAATCAATCAACTAAGAATTTGCGACCAGACTGGCCGCAATGCCATGCGTGCTACTGGCTTTTCACCAGAGCCGAGTGCCCACAGGCCCCTCCCATGTGGTCGACTCGTCCCATCGATGGCCCGAAGATAAGTGTTGGTCCAGAGCATGCCACATGGGAAGCCCTCTTGAGCTCTGTCGTAGAGCGTACTGGAGACAGCCCTAAAGGAAGGGGGGGGTAAATAACTCACTGCGGGTCCACGTTGGCGGTGGCCTCGTCCAGCACCAGGATGCGGTTGTCCCTGAGGATGGCGCGCGCCAGGCACACGAGCTGGCGCTGCCCCACGCTGAAGTTGGCGCCACCCTCGGCCACAGGGGCGTCCAACGCTTCCACCGCGTCCTTCAGCTCCACCTGCGCCACACACCACGTGACCTGTTATTTGCCACTCGCACGGTTCCTCGGCTTGTTTCTTACAACTGGAACTACATGATCGCTTCGTATTAATTTGCTGTAAATCTGTACTGCTAAATTGACTTAACGTAACTAAACAGGAACGAAAAGCGAAATTAAATTTCCTCTTAACGACCGGCGTCCGTTCAAGATTTAACAGCCCTCCGTCCGTTAAGAACAATCGAACAAATGAGTTGTAGCTAAGTTGGCATATGAGAACCTTTATTCCAAGAAATGCCATTTCTTGAAGATTTACGCTTCCGCTACCAGAGTCTTGCGAGTGATCTTTGCTGTCCGGGTGACGCGCGTCGAAGGCTGTGATACGACGTTTCGATCATCTTGTGGTCTTTCTCAGACGCTTATCAGCCTGAGGAAGACCACGACAAGATGGTCGAAACGTCGAAAGATGGCCTTCGATGTGCCGTCACCCGGACAGCCAAGAGCAATGGCATTTGTCTTTATATGATGTTTCCTTATAAGACGTATTACGAAACGAATTGAACGACACACGCCCGATAATACAAATAACACATGCTGTTGAGTATTTGCTGATTATCGGCTTCAAGACGTTGACAACTATAGCGTATGAACGCCAGAATCGATAAAATAATTCTAAAGTGCTTTTCCTTGTCCTCTCTCGATGAATTTGAGTGCATGGAAGGGATGACTCTGCCGAAACCAACTGCGTTGTCCATGGTTGTCTAATTCTCTGGTGTCGCATGAAGTTACTGATTATTATTGTTGCTACGATCTTCCAGTCTCTTAAAAATACTCCCTTTTCAGATGGACGCAAACCACGTCGAAATCTTCTAGATTCTATGAGATTGAATAAAGCGAGGAAGATGTAGGGCATTGTCATAAGACTCAAGAAGGTCCACGGTTCAGGTCAGCTGTCAGGTCTAGGTGACCTGATGTCAGGGAAAAAATTAAAAAACTAGAAAACTCGGGGAAAAGTCTCATAATTTCATGTAAATACCTGGAATTGTGTTTTGTCCGATACAGAAGGTTAGTATTTCATGAAAAATTAATAATTGTTAAAGTTTTCATATTTTATCAGGAGTTTTTGACAGGGTCGTAAACATGATACTGGTTCGAATTATTTATTAACTATTAATTTTACTTAGACTAAAATATGCATCGAAGATCGTTGAAGTTTTAAGTACACGAATACACCGATTATATGATTACCGTGAATTCATTGACGGAAATTCAGCTATTTTCATTTAAACTTTTGGACGAATATAAGAATAGCGAAGATAAAAAAAGACTAAAAGTTGCTGTTTTCCTCCAGGGAAAATCGACGTTTCCGAAAGCGACAATTTAGATCGCGTGAAGTTCGTCGGTTCTGCGAACTACAATATTTTTACAACGGTTCTGCGAACTAAACTAATTTTAACAGACGGTCTGAAACTACAATAATTTTAGCAACCGGTCTGCGAACTATACTTTTAAAAACCGGTTCAACAAACTACAATAATTTCAACAGCCGGTTGTGCGAACTACAATAATTTAACAACAGGTTCTGCGAACTACAATAACGTAACAACCGGTTGGCGCGAACCGTCAGAACGACAGCATTGCGCGCACAACCCCTTTCCAGCTTCCCCCGCGTCGAAAAGCTACCTAGGCGGCGAGCCACTCACCTCGTCGAGGGCGGCCCAGAGCGCGGCGTCGCTGAACTCGGCGAAGGGGCTGAGGTTGAAGCGCGCGGCCCGAAGGGGCAGCTCGTGCAGGCCCGCGTGTTGACGCGGTCCACGCGGATGGCGCCCTCCAGCGGCGCCAGCCGGAACAGCGCCGCAATCAGCGACGACTTGCCCGCGCCCGTGCGCCCCACCACGCCAACCTGCGCGCGGGACAAAAATGTTAGGCCGCCACTTCAGTGTCTCTGACCGGCAGGACCTAGGGTTCTAGTCCCTGGAAAACTCACATAACACTAAAGCACGAGTAAGCAAAAATAAAAATGGCTCAACTAAAACCCTTTTCCATCTCCAAATGCTGTATATCCCTAACAAATGCCGTTACACTTTACAAAGCAATAGTCAAACCATTAATGCTGTACGCATGTCCCATCTGGACCAATGCATTTATTTTCAACATCAATAAACTTCAAATTGTACAAAATAGATTCCTCAGATTAGCAACGCATGCCCCATGGTTCATCTCAAACGCCCACATCGGGAGCGGTAGCTCAGTGCATTAACTGATGTCACTGCAGCGCCTCTGACCGGGAAGTCCTACGTTCGAGTCCTGACGGCGGCAGGATTTTCGACACTAGCTTTCCAGCTCGGTCGAATTCAGTCGCTGTCTGGAGGAGAATTCTAGCGGCCGAGTGCTCTGATCGGTAGTTTTCCGTGGTTTCTCCGATCAACACCAGGCGAATGCCGGAGCAGTACCCTACCAAACGGGTCACGGGCGGCGCGCGATCTTTCCTGCCTCTTCCTTGTCCTGTCCTATCCTCTCCCTTTACACACACACTTACACTAACATGTACTACACTACCACATATTCCGGGAGACCGGTCGGAAGCTTAGAGCTTGTGCCGGCTGGGGCGGTGCTCCGCTGGTGGGAGATACCTGGTTGGGGAAAACCCCGCTAGCCGACGTGCAGATCGACGCCGAATTTCACTATCCAGTGGGGGACGATCAGCGCCACCTCCCGCGACAATAACAAGCACTTACGGGCTCAATGATCTTACCAGTTCATGTAACTGGAATATCATTCTGACAATCAGTATTTTTATTGAATACTTGGCGAGGAGAAAAACCTGCAAGTCATTCGCCAAGTTCGGCGCCGGTTCGGATCTCATGTTGAAGCGTGTGATTAATGGATTTCTAGTTTGTTTTCAGGATCATGCTGATGTACAAAGTTTTAGAATTACCTTAAGAATGAATCGTATATTATTGGTATTTTTCACGTACTCGGAAGTTCTTTGTATACTTAGGAACTTTGTAATATCATTTTTATACAGCATTTAGCCCCTAAAAGTAATAGTTTTTGATGGTGCGTTTCTCCAAATCTTACAAGATCTGGACATAAATGTAACTTCATTATCTGTGCACGTCTTCTAGAATTCATAGGGAAATATAGTTATTCAAATTATTGTTTCCGTGTTGTTGCGGCAGGGAGTATTATTCCTGGACGAAGGACATCATGGATAAGATCCCAAAATTTATTGCTTATTTATCCTTGAAAATAGATTTTATTACATGAGAGTTATTTTTTTTCAAAATTCATTTAGTATATGACTTAGTGTAGGGATCACAGAATTTTGAAAACGTGCACTGAATTCACTTCTCCCCATAGCACGTCATACGCAGTTTCAACTGTTTTTTTAACGTAAAATAAACGAAAATGAAATTTATTTTGCGCTTACCTTGTGCGCCCCCTCGATAGAGAAGCAGAGATCGCGCAGCACGGGCGGGTCTCCACGTGAGTACCTCAGACTGAGGTGGTCGAACTGGATCTCCCCATGCTGCGGCCACCCAGGCAGCGGCTTATGCGCTGCCAACACACACACAAATGCAATTCAGACGCCATTGGATAGAGGTGTTCTTACGAAGAGTAATTATAATTGTTTAGGGCCTAATTTTGCTTTCTGAATTTTATTTGTATATTTGACGTGTTAATGCAAGAAAGCATTTCTCTGTGAGACGTTTTTGCTATTAAACGAACTATCATTGTTTTTTCATGGTCTGGGTCTGATTTGGAAGCATCTCCCCATGCATTGGTGTTTGGCAGGTGTAAAAAAGCTTTTTGACTGACTCAGAACATGACCAGTGCATGCTGAGTCAGTCTGTCAGTCAGGGGCAAATGCCACAAGAGTAGTCGTGTGTTATGAAATTTACCACCACATTGGTTTAGTGGTGAGTTGTAGTTGACATTTACATAATTGAAATGATTGAAACCGGTGTCATTGTCAACAATACTATTTATTTCAATAAGAGCAGCTTTTTGAAAGTCGTAGTTTTTGTGACTTCCAAACAGCAGAAAACCGATGATGATGGCTAAGCCATCGAAAGCTGCTCTTATTCATTTCAATTACCTTCACGAAAGCCTTCAATCATTTCAATTACCACCACATATTTATTGGCAAAAAGCGATCATTCTCCCATCTACATGCCCTCAGAAGTCCGTAGCATTTAATTGCTTAGGTGGCTCAGGGCATCAATTGATGACATGCAGTGCCCCTGACCGGGAGGTCCTGGGGATCGGGTCCGACGATGGCAAGATTTCTGCACATAGCTAGGTCGAGTTCAGCCGCTGTGTGGAGGAAAATTCTAGGGATCAGCTGCTCTGATCGGTAATTTTCCGTGGTTTCTCCGATCAACACTACGCGAATGCCGGAGCAGTACTCTGGCAATCGTGCCACGGACCGCGCGCAATATTTCTTTCATCTTCCTTGTCCTATCCTCACCCCATACTTACCCACACTCACTCACATACACTGCACTGCCACACATGTCGCGAGACCAGTCGGGAGCTTAGGGCTAATCTCGGCTGTGACTGTACCCCGACGGTGGGAGATACTTCGTTGGGGAAAATTTCCTCAAGCCAGCGTAGGTCGGCGCCGAATCTCGCCACAAGCTGGGGAAAGATCATCGCCACTCCCGGGATAAAAACATTCAGAACATTACTGGGCTAATGACTTAACAGTTGACATTTCGCTTAAGAGAACTATTTCGCTTAGAAAACTATTTCGCTTAGGAACCATTTCGCTTAGGAAAACTATTCGCTAGGAAAACTATTTGCTTAGGAACTATTTCGCTAGGAAAACTATTTCGCTAGGAAACTATTTATTTCGCTTAGAAGTTGACTATTTCACTTAGGAGTTGACTATTCGCTTAGGAGTGGACTCCTTCGCTTAGGAGTGGACTATCTCGCTTAGGAGTGGACTCCTTCCTTTAGGAGTGGACTATCTCGCTTAGGAGTGGACTCCTTCGGTTAGGAGTGGACTACTTGCTTAGGAGTGGACTCCTTCGCTTAGGAGTGGACTCGTTCGCTTAGGAGTGGACTACTATTTTGCTTAGGAGGGCTCCTTCGCTTAGGAGCGCGAGGGGGCAGAGGCGACTGCGCTCACCGGGGTCCGTCTCCAGCGGCGGCTCCGGCTCGAGGCGCGCGAACTGCGCCACGCGCTCCACCGACGTCATCTGCGCGGCGGCGTCGGCCGACAGGCGCACGCCGTGCTGCACCATGCCCGTCAGGATGAGCGCCTGCGACACCGCCAGCCCCACCCAGCCGCCCTGCGTGCCTGCGCCACACACACACAATTTGGCACATGTTCATGTACGCCAGAAGTCAAAGTTAGCGCAGACATACTCTCTGTTTTGTGCAGTACTAACTTTCTTCATTACCGGAGTGTGTGAACATAGCATGCTTACTAATATAGGATTGTGAAGGATGATTTTGCATGTACACAATTTTCGGTGTTTCGTACTGGAATGCCTCGTTTATTGTATAATTCGAATGTGAAGCGGTTGTATGAAAAAAATTAATAACACAATGACTGCCTCGGCGGGCTATTTTAAACTAATTTTTAAATATTTAGACTAAATTAGGGCTTCCGATAATTGGCGTTCGGGTGAATGACGATTTGAGTATACAGCTAAAGTTTTCGACTGAAGTAGTTATTAGGGAGCCACTTGTCAATGCAGCGTTACGTGCTCCAAAGTTTGTCCAAATAAAAAACACACTGTAACATTTAAATGGCTTACAATACTTTAAAAACAATTCTCTTCCATTTTTGAACTTTTTTTACACTTACAACTTTCAGCATTATGTAAACTTTTCGCTGACCACTGCACTTTCGGAAAGGAAATAACCAGGTGACTGGCATTGTACATACCGTCGTCGGCGATGAGGAAACTGAAGGTGACTGCAGAGACGAAGCACAGGCTGAAGAGGTCCAGGCAGAAGCCGAAGGCGCAGCTCGTCGCCAGCGACAGGTACCAGCACGCCGTGTTATCGTCCTGCGGCAGCGCGAAACACTCACAGCTTTTGCTCAACACCAGTGCCGTGTTGCCCATTACACGCGCACGTTTTCTTACATAGTTGAATTTTGATAAATGATAGCAACTAGGGTTGTTGGCATCATAAATGGTTTCTCCCTTGTAATAGAAACTATTTTGCATCGAAAAATGAGCTGCAGATTTGATTTAAAAGTCGTCGACATAACCAAGCCACCACTCCGTTCGAAAACGTGCGCAGATAATAATACCCATTCTATAAGAGAATATATTTCTGCAGTCACGGTGAATTTAATGATTTATTATTATATTTCGTTACTGTAAAATCTGCCTAAAGCGGGCTCTGCATTAAACAGAAACTTCTGTTCGTAGAAAAAATATACCGGCCCCGTGACTTCAGAGTAGAAAAATACGATTTTTATTGAATGAAAACTCTCAAGAGCGGAAACCAGAATCGAATGAAGCCTTATAACTGAATTTCTTCGATGTATGGGAGTGAATCATGTAGAAGAAACGTTAAAATTCGGTTTTGTAAAATAAAAGTTTTGTTTTTAGTGGAGATTATTCTTTGAAACGATGCATAAGAGTCTAATGCAAACAGGAGCCCGTGACTTGCAATTTATGTTATGGTGGCGTGACATGGTTAATTGACCTCTTTTGACTGTAGAGCAATGCCATTTGATTAGATAGAGCATCGTCTATTAAGGTCGCATCAGCTACATAACCGGGAAAATCGCCTTGCAGGTTCTATTTCACATCCTTGCCCAAATAGCCAATATTGTATATCCTCAGAAATGAATATTTCCCTGCAAAACATCAGTAAAGTTTACAATGACATGCGACTAAATCCGTTTACTCTGGGAGGATGATAGATGTTTACGACATTCACATGTTAAAAAAGGCCTTTGGACTGTTACAACAGGTTCTGGGAACAATTTTATAGTCAGAACGTTTTCGCCAGATGAGAGTTTCAGATTTAGGCAGGCGAGAAATTATATTTGCTCCAAATCTCAAAATTTAGTAATTAAAATTTATATTGCAACAAATATATTATTTATGCGTAGATATATTTGTCATCTCTTAATTAGAGGTATATAAAGTCTATTTGACATGCGTAATTTAAAAAAACTGCATATACATGTGCATATTTTCCCCAAAAACGCTAGAGTATAATCCGGTCTCTAGTCATTCCACTGTAGGTTCAGGCAGCGGACAAAGGCGGCAACAGGCAAACACCGGTTCAGTGGCGCGTCTCGTGTGAACGCTGCTATTTAGATATGCGTTCTGCTAACGGTGGCGCTTCTGTGCTACTGGAGGCCGGAGACCGCCACCGACCGCCAAAACCGCGCGACTCCGTCACTCATGTGAATACCTTCATTTTATCTAATACTTGGTCAACAGACGCGCCACTCGGAAGCGCTGCTGAGTGGCGCCGTGTGAAGGGGCTCTAAGGGCGCAGTATTCACATTACACCACTTCTGTGAATGCCTCCATTTAAACCAATACTTTGTCAGCAGACTGCCACTCGGAAGCGGTGCTGAGTGGCGCCGTGTGAAGGGGCCCTAAGGGCGCAATATTCACATTACACCACTTCTGTGAATGCCTCCATTTAAACCAATACTTTGCCAGCAGACGCGCCACTCGGAAGCGCTGCTGAGTGACGCCGTGTCAAGGGACGCGAATCGCTACGTGTGAGTGCGCAGGGCGCGCGTCCTCACCTGCAGGTCGTCGAACTGGTCCCGGAGGCGCTCCTGTGCGCGCGCCGCGCGGATGGTGGTGAGCCCCGAGAGCGACGCCGCCACGTGCGAGTACACCGGGCTCTTGGCTGCAACAAACGCCCACGTGACACGCTTCCGCTTTGGAACGAACGCTATTCATGGCTAAGGAGACGAAGTTGAATAGGTTAAAAAAACATTTTTTTCTTAAGTAACCAACTAAGATCCCATTAAGGGCAAAGGCCTCCTGCTTTTTTTTTCTTCAGGGAATACGGAATGAAGTGATAGGGTAATGATGAGTGAAACAACGAACATAAATCCAATCATGCCCGAAGCGGGACTCGAATCCGCGACCCTTCGGGCCGGAATCGCAGCTGCACTACTGCCTTAGCGATCTCAGACACCCGTATCGGCAATAAAGTATTTTTGAAAAGGGTATATGCAACGATTAAGTTATTTTTGAAAGAACGTTTTAAGGAGTGACGTTAGAGTCTTCATATGTAGGAATGCAATAAAGCAACATTGTAAACGAGCTGCATACGCTAAATTTTTATATCACATTATAATTTATAAGATTAATAAATTTATAAGTTTTCTAAAATTAACTTTGGTTCTCTTATAAATTTATAAAGTGATATAAAAATTTATAAGAGAACCAAAGTTAATTTTAGAAAACAAATTCATTGTGACTTCACGGGCTTTTGCCATCGGTGTAAAAAAACTGTGGTCGGCTGTTCGGTTTACTGCTACCTCCTCAGGATTCTCTCATTGCGATTGGCTGAACGACCGATGAGGTGATTAATTGTGCCATAAACGATACGTGATAACCTGGGCCGTAAAATGAACTTTTATGAATGTGTTCTCACAAAACTCTCGGAGACAAACGAACTGCGTTGAGCAGAAAATCGACATACAATAGTAGTTTCTTTCACATATTCACCGTGTCAGAGCACTTTAATATTTTCCAAACCAGTTTCTAAAGATTTTTTTCTAACAAGGAGAGCGAAGTGAAGGGTATCACGATCAATAAAACGTTGGGGAATATTGGAAGTACAAAAACTGTATTATTTTTTCCTGCCTCAGATCATCAATGTTATATGCGTTATTTGAATGACAGTTTGCAAAAAGTGTAATGTGGAAAAATATGTTTGGTGAGTTATTTCAGGCTGTAAAAAACATCAGCGTGTTCCCCAGAATATTATTAATAATTCCTTTACCGTTTTGGTATCAAAAGTACAAATTTACGGAGACGTGGGTTTTTGCAATTTTCCGGTTTCGTTGCTGCTTTATGTCACCGAAACTTCGTGCGCATTTTCAAGACTCGAAGGGCTGTTATAAACTCTGAAGGTCATTAGCATCATTTGCAGACAGCGAACGCACATGCGACGGCCTAAATTCGGGAGCGACCGAGGGCTCGTAATTTGCACCCCAATTCACAAATTTGCGCTTTTCTGTGTATGCTCTCAAAAAAAGGAAGATTTTTTTCTTCGGCAATAGAAGTATCCTCAGAGCTTCGATTCCCGACAAACACAATCTTCTGAACGCTATAGAAGAAGAGAAACGGTCAAGAAAATGCTGCATAAAAACAAGCATTTTTTCAGTAAAATGACATAAGAAATTTTGTTCTAATTGAGAAGATGGTGGTGTGTTTTTGTAACTTCTAAAACGACTCAGCCTGTATATTTCTCTTGAAGTTTAACTCTTGTTTTAATATTACTAACACAATATATCTGAATATGAGAAAAAAGAGGATCTATACTTTCAGTGCCTGGATAATTATCTTTAATAATACCTTATTATATAAGAGGAAAGTGATATCCATGCAGATCGATAAAACTAAAGTAATTTCAGTGTAATTTTAGTGGAGACAAGAATCGGGATGGAGACTACTTACTAATTCCTTCCAGTCGCTTGATATCCTGTGCCGTTGCCAGGTACAAAGTGCGCAGTTTGTAGAATATGACGCCCAGCACCACCACGACGATGATGAAGTACGCGTTCACAATGATCACCATTACCAGGATGCTCACCATCACGAGGAACACCTACGCAACGAAGGGTGACCTTTTATTGGTGATGGAGTGTTCGTAGTATGCAATATTACACGTGGAATCCTTTATTAAGGAGGTTAGAGCTCGCCAATAAAAATAGGTGAATGTGTTATTGCGCGTTTCCGTTTTAGCATCGGTTCTATTGTGAATTACAAAATTAAACTACACAGGAATGAATATGTTTTTAGTGAACTGATACTTAAATTCAGTGGCAAGTGCTGCAATATCACAGACTTGCTTCTTGTGTTACAACTTACTAATAATGGTGTGCCAGTAAACGAAATGAAATGATTAATTCATTTTGATGAAATACATTATTCTGTACCCATCGAATAAAAGAAAAGCTATGTATGAAGGATTACGTCAATTATGAGAAAAACGGTATCGTCATACCTGAATGGCTTCCAGCATTGCCTTTGGCAAGAGTTCGTCGATAGATCCCAGATCCTTGGAGAATCTGTTCAGAATGCGACCTGCAAGAGCATAAAACGCATGTTGTTAACATTTTGTTTCAGAAAACTTTTGAAGGGACACTTGTAAACAAATAGGAAATTCAATAGGATGTGTTTTTTCATATGGATTGAAAATTTACAATGCACGCTGCAGATCATCTAGATAATTCTAAAAACTGTCTATAAAATAAGTAACTCAAAATTCATTTTCTATCTGATTTTTTAAAAAAAAGCTTTAGTATTTATGAATGTATATTCTACTGTTATATAAGAGCTGGAAAATGTTAGCTGAGCCTCTATTTATAATAAGTAGGTGGTTTTCACCAGCAACAGCAGCCTCCGCTCGTAACACAACTTTGTTAGTCAGAGATTATTAATTAGACTGTTGGTGATACAGATACCTTATTAATTCACAGTAAATAATCTTAAGAAGAAATATAGATTTGATACCAAACAACATCTGTTTATTTACTGTGTAGTCAGAGATCGTCATTACGGTGGTACAAAGGGGAATCATTCTGGTAGGAAATCACATAGATCGCAAGGCATATAGCTGTTTACATATACATGTAAACAGTTAAGCACAGTGGCGCTTCGAGTGTCGCAGAGTGAAGGCTGCCATTTAGATCAGCCTGCTGGCGGAGGCGTGGCAGCGCTGCTGGTGGCAGAAGTGCGCCAGTAACCGCCACTGCAGCGCCACTGCAATGCTCGTATAAATGCCTCCATTTTGGGCCCCACTCAGCAGCGCTTCCGAGTGGCTCGTCTGGAGGTAAATCATTGTTTTAAATGGAGGTATTCACACGAGCGGTGTAGTCGCTCTGCTGTGGTGCTCGATGGTGAACTCCCGCCACCAGTAGCACCGACGCGCATCCGCGCCACCACCAGCAAAACACAGTTCTAAATACACTAGTCGCTCACTGAAACGGTTTATGCCTGCTGCCTGCCTTTTGGCCACCTGAGCTTCAGCGTGTGACTCGCGAAATTTCCTCTCAGCGGTAGGCGGTCGGTGATGGCTATATCTAAAGGGCTCTGCGCCTCTCAGTGGCGCCACTGAGTGGCTCCGTGTGACGACTCCCTTAAACCAGTTCTGCTCGCCAGCAGAAGCGCCACTCGGAAGCGTCTCCGAATGGTACCCTTAAACCAGTGCTCCTTTGCCAGCAGAAACGCCTCCGAATGGTCCGCGTGAAGGCATGCTTAACCGGGCTGCTTTGCCGCAGAAGCGCCTCCGAATGGCTCCAGGACCCCTTATCCGGCTTCGCGCCATCGAAGGCCAAGCGCTTCGGAATGGCTCCGAGTGAAGGCACCCTTAAACCCGTCGTGCTTCGCCAGCAGAAGCGCCACTCGGAAGCGCCTCCGAATGGCTCCATGTGACGGCACCCTTAATCCACTGCTGCTTCGTCGCCATCAGAAGCGCCACTCGGAAGCGCTTCGGAATGACTCCGAGTGAAGGGCTTCGCCAGCAGAAGCGCTACCCTCGGAAGCGCCTCCGGGCGGGGCGACTGACCTGCGGGGTTGGTGTCGAAGAAGCGCATGGGCGAGCGCACGACGGCGGCGAAGGCGGAGTCGTGGAGGGCGCGCGCCGAGCGCATGGCGGCGGCGAAGAAGGCGAGCGCGCGCAGCGTGGTGAGCAGCGCGCACGCGGCCACCAGCAGCGCGTACAGCAGCAGCGCCGCCCTCGGGCGCCAGCGCCCCCGGCCCACGGGATCTCCGCGCGCGTCGCGTTCACGCCCGTCACCACGGACGACGCGTTCCCGGCCAGCCCCGACCCCGCTCCGCCCAGCCCTGCGGCAGAGAGGGAGTCAGGCGCTGATCATCATTAGGGAACGGATTTCTATGATTTTGCATATTTTTGTCCGTTGCTTCAGGGCAAAGCTAACAGAAATTTACACATTAAATTTTTACATTTGTTAGAACTGGTTGCTATGCAGATTAATATGTTAGTGCATATTCGTATAATTATTCATTTTTTTTGTTAAAGTAGACTTATCTCTAACACGTTTAGTATTTTCAATCTTTTTATTTGTGAGCGTTCATGAATTCGAAAGAGCTTGTTTCACGGTTTGCATTTGTTTTTCTTCTTCTTTTAAAGGTAAAATATTTGTGCCAATAGGTTCTTATTTTTTTTTAGGTGAATTTTTTTTTCCCCGAAGTAAGGTAGATTATATTTGCACAAATAAATATCTTTTCATTCCAAGCATGCTTCTCCTGAAGTTTATCAAGAAAGGTTTATACAGGAAATTAAATATTGTTAATTTTAATTGCATATTAAAGTGCAAATTTAAGAATTTTTAGGTCATAAATGTATATTTTTTAAAGCATATTTCAAGATTTTTAGGGCATAAAAATCCTCTCCTGAGCGATGATATTGACTCTCCTACATAAGGAATATAATATCAATGAACAAGACATTAATCTTTTTTTTTCTCATCCTCGACCACACCTCTCCCTTGAATTTGCACTGCACAGTACACTCAGGGTTGGTCGTATTTAAATACTTGTATTTGAAATACATTTTGTATTTGAATAACTGTATTTTTGAGTTTTTTGAACATGTATTTTAGATATATATTTAAATACATAAAATAGGTGTATTTAAAAAAGAAAATACTTCAAATACAGAGGATAGTTTCTTTTTATTTGATACTTCTAGTGAATGAACCTCATTGAAACAACAAAAAGAAGCCTCTTTCAGATGTTGAGTTTAAATTTTCATTTTTAAATTATAAATCTAAATCATTAAAAATGCTGGACAATTATCCAACAAAAAATGTGTTAATTCCTTACAACTAGAGTCCGAACAATACCCTTTTTGCCTATTTTGTTTCTTTGAGTGTATTTTTAAGCTATTTACACCATTATCAATGTTTACCTCAGAAATGGGTTTTGCGTGGGTTTTATAATGCCTATTTCAGAGATAATTGCCTACACGAACGTTAAGAGCTTATAAGTGCCTATGTTGAATTTTCTGCATTTTTAATATTTTGTTTTGTTTTCTACAATAATTTTTTGATAAATCACTGATCGGTTTTTTTTTTACCAAACAAGTAACAACTGCGTAAAATCTGCCAGGGCGTCCTCCGATCAAGAAGCTCTATGCCCTGCCTGTTCTTGCATGTAACGCGTCGAGCAGGGACACTGCTTACAATTAGAGACGTATGAAAATTTGATACCGCACGGGCTACGTTATCTACTTCACCGAAGCCCGTCAGGGTGTTCCAGAGGACAGGAAATTGCTCTCGTCTTTCCGATCTTTGCAATGATTAATGAGCTATCTGTTCCTTACCCAGATCACAACTGTCTTAAAAAATTCTGCTCCCGGCATCTTTTGCTTTTAGGAGGCACAATTACAAAAGATAGTTTTCTTCGATAATTTTGTACTTGTTTCGAATTTTGGTGCATGCAGATCAGTAAATTTGCTGTTCCTGTTAACCCTTCAGTGGTCGCGCTCAAAATTGGAACGCGAGTGGTCGCGTTACAATTGTAATTCATTAAAAAATCTTATTAACAATATTTTACATTCAAATTATCTTTTAGTTCAAATGTGGGCGAGTAATGGTATTTGAAACACTGACAAGTTACAAAATACTGTTAAATTTATTAGAACGTTGCTATATTGCAATTTCTATGAAATGCTACACATAATTGCATGTATCATGCCTTTAAATAAATATATGTGACTATATATGAGTGCGATATGTGAATAAATATATGTGAATATATGTGACTATATATGCGTGCGATATGTGGATAAATATATGTGAATATATATGCGTGCGATATGTGAATAAATATATGTGAATATATGTGACTATATATGGGTGCGATATGTGAATAAATTAGTGATATATGCGTGATGATGTGACTATATATGTGACTTTATGCGCGTAGATGTTTGTTTTTGAAAAGTCTTGTACTCGTATATGTTTTGTGCACTTGACATACTTTGCATGACGACTATTAAATAACGTTGTTTGACAGAATTGTTTAAAAATGTTGACCCTGTATTCTGAACGTGATTCAATGTCAACAACAGATGAACATCAACACATATTTTATTAATGTGTTCTGGGCCCATCCACTGGACACAATCTACGCGGTACTGTCGAGTGCTCTTGTTTCGACGAAGTCCACAGAGATAACAACGACCCACGTTGCCCTTTGGTGACTCCGCGCACCCCTCGGTCCCTTCTTCCTCGGTCCCAGCAGAAGTCTCCCGCCTGTTCTTATTGCTGTTGGTACATGTTTCTCTCTATCGTCTTTTTATTCCTGATTTCATAGCACAAACAAAATTCTTTACAAATCTGCTATCAACTTTTTTTGTTCTTTGCATATACATTCACAGCATGGATTGCAGCGATATTCATGTCCGCGTATGTCAGAAACAACCGCCAGTGGTCGCACGGATTACTATTGTAATCCAACTGTTTCCGGCGCCTATCGCTAGTGCAGCGGTTATCATTTGAGTCATAATTCGATAATTCAAAACTGGGGCCTTCTACAAAGGTACTGAAAAGCCCATGCCAAAAGTTTGTCAACTCTCATGTAAACACGAATGAATATGACTAGATTACAATAGTAATCCACGCGACCACTGAAGAGTTAAGCATGCTCGCTACAATGCCAAAAGAGAGTTTCAGGAAGTGCATTGCTAAAAGAGTGGATTTATGGAGAAGATTTACAGGCTTGTGCCTGTGTAAGGGAATTAGAGTACGTTTCCGTCAAAGGCGGCAGAAAACGAAAAACTCCTACCTCTAGCGTGACGGCTTCCGTGACGGCGTCGGTGACGGCGGTGACGGCGTCGGCGAGCGCCAGCGCGGCGGCCGTGGGCAGAGCGTCGCCCAGGATGGTGGTGAAGGCGGCGTCCGTCACCCCAGGGGCGTCGGTGTAGTTGCCGGCGGCAGTCTCGTTGTCCCACAAGGCCGCCGCCGCCGCCCCGCTTTCCTGTTCTCGGCGCGCCACGTCTCCTCCGAGTTGGTCCTGCGCCGCCCACACAAATCCAGTTTAATAATAGTAGTTTATGCAATTAGTTTATAATGTTAAGCTTTATTGCATGAGTACATGTTTCGAAAACGAGCGATGTTAGGAGCGAGTTTTCAAATTTGTACGAATGCAATAAAGCAACATTATAAACGAGTTGCATACGCTATTTTTTTGTATAACAGCATTATAAATTTACAAGAGGATCAAACTTAATTTCGCGAAACAACTTTCTTCTGACGTCTCGGGTGCTTGACATCCAACGCCTTCTGGAAATCAAATTCAAGATGGCATTGTGGACATCCGTGCGAGAAAACGGTGGTCGGCTGTTCCGTCTTCTTCTACCTCCCCACGATTCTCTCGCTACTATTGGAACATGTAGCTGCGATAAAATACTGGATTATGCACGATTCGGGGTATCGAAAAGGGTCTTTATAATGATGGTATACAAAAATAGTACTTTATGAAACGATGATGTAATGATGGGTATTAATACGGGGGTGTGATATTATGAAACGAGCGTGTATCGTAAACTTCATACGAGTGCATAATTACTCATTTCATCGAGTTTCATACGGTACTTGTTCTACGACTTCTGGTAACTTTTACAAGTGAATCTTTTACATGGGATCGTTTCCTGGCAGTTGACATTCAGCCAAGGCCACGTAGCGGGCAGGTACCCTACCTGATGCAGGTGGAGGTGCCAACTCGACCTCTGGTTCACTAGACATTTTAAATTAAAGAATTGGCCGGTTTTTAAGGGCACACACGGCAGCAACATATGACATAAAATTACTTGCGTTCTGATCTTAACGTCAGCAAATGTTCCCTCTACCACTTTACCACTGCCCTAGTCAAATAGTATCAAAGTGAAATTCGATTCAATTAATTTTAAATAATATTCACGTAAATATACTAATAATAAAATATATAAAACTGGCAACAATAGCAAATAATATTAAATGCAGTTTTAATGTATATAATTGAACGAAATATTTACTAGAACGATTCTCAATGATTAATGAAGTGTCAATAATTGGTTTGTAAACTTATCTGTGATAGGTCAAGAACCTGTATCATAATGAAATCTGTACCGTAATGAGTATCATCATGCAACGGTTGCAGCCCTCAAATGTCAGAATTATACAATGGGAGTAGAAAAAAACTGTATTGGAGGCGAGGTTCAGACCATAACGCCTGTTCCTCTCCCTACCCAAATTAATGCATTTACACGTACACAATCGCAATTGAGGCGTTACAGCGTAAGTATATTTGACGTTAAGTGACAATTCATGTTTCATAGAAAAATGCAATGATAGGAATATCTACACGATATGGGTAGCAGATGCCATGACGTACAAATGAATTATCATTACTGTCTCATTGTAATCTCTTGTGAAATATACAGAGCGACATCCCTCATTCTTAAATGTCAATAATCGTGTTTTCACAAAATGTCAGAAGTCATCATTTATACTCAAAATTCTCAATGGTAAACAATTAAAAAATGGGAGCAGATGTACATTAACTTCAAATTAACAAATGGCCGTTGACATTCTCAATTTCGTTAAACACTAATTGGAGAAATAATTATCGTAGGGTGTAATTGATTTTATGAAAAGTTCAAAAATAAAGAGTAAAAATAAAGTGAAAATGTATAAGAAAAGGTTGAAAGAAGAGATAAATTAATAAGAATATATCAGCATAGAAACTGCATCTGTAATACCTCATCATGCAACAAAGCCTCCTCCGCTAAAATGTTTCAGAACAATATGTTAAAGCTGATAACACCGTACAGTTTTCGTGCGGATTCTCATACAGTTTCAGTGCAGAAATGTCAAGATCTCAAACTGGAAGTACAAAAGCCAAAAGTCGCGCATACATGGTCTGTATGTTTTCAGTATGAATCACCGCAAGACGCCGCAAGGGTCTCTACTTAGTGTTTAGGGAAACAACTGACTTGCGCCGTTCTAGTAATTTCAGTGGCGGTATTTCTGGTCGTGCGTTCTGGCTGTGATCTTTAAATATTAATTAACCACGAGGAGCATAGAGAAGAAAACTAGGAAGGCGGGAATAGGGAAAGGAGTTGTTTATCACAATATCACTTCACACAATCGCACATTGACACACACCCAACCACACAATTAAAATGGCCGATTAACGTCGCGTCGGGCAACCAAATCCGTTAGTCAACAATTATATACTACAGGCAGTTGAGTCAAAATGTAAGCTTTCTGCGTGAAAAATTACGAACATGTTCAAAAGTTTTCATGCAGAAATCGTGGAGTCTGGACTTCACATTTTCTGTGCATCCAATCTGCGCGAAAACTGTACCATGTATACCGGCCTTTATGGTACAAAACCACATCATTTCTAAACAGAAACTATGTTAGTTATAATTTTTCGTCCTAAAAATAGCCCGGAAAGGAATGTAGAAAAATGGAGGAACTGAAGAAGTGACGTATTCTCGTAATTTAATGGATTTCCCAATCACCGGTGCGTCGACGTTGGCGAAAATCGCAACCTCTACATTCGCCGCAGCGATATTGGTGCAAGCGCGAAGGATACCAAAATAAAATCAAAATAATTCAAAATATATTTCTAAGAAATACTCTAAATGCCCCTGGTTCATTACAAATGAACAAATTCATCGAGAATTAAAAATTCACAATTAGAAGAAACCATAGCTAAATTATCTAACAATTTTTACAACAATCTGCACACCTCACCAAGTACCATCAATTTTAACATGGGAAAAATGCGGTCCACCCACGCATAAAGTCAAGATTTCCCAAAGACAAATTCAAACACCCGTAAACCACTATACCCTCAGCTCAATCATATTCCTTTCTCTTCTTAATTAACAATAACATTAAATCAATAATTATGTCAGAGTTTAAACCTGACTTACCTTATGGATGGCCAATCCAAAACTGTCGTTTTTTAAAACTTTTTAAATCTTATGTTTTTTAAAACCCTTGAAAGACTGTATTGTCGAAAAAAAAGAAAAAAAAAAAAAAAAAAAGGATACCCACCAGAAGGTAACCCAGAAGTCGCATCCGCTGGCCGCGAGCTGCCCCAGGAGCAGCAGCAGGGTGACGCCCGCCAGCAGCAAGGGCCCGGAGCCCGCGCTGATGTACCGCAAGTAGAGCGAGCCCTCCAGGGCGCCGCGGGCCAGCATCTCCGTCGCTTCGTCGGCCTCTTCGTCCTCGTCCTCCGCCACGGCCTCGCCCGCCTCCGCCGCCGCCGCCACCGCGCCGTCCGCCCCCGCCGACTCGCTGCCGCTCTGCCGCACACAGCCAAACGTACCATTCGCGCAACTTTTTTTGAACGATGACCTTGCTTCCCCCGCCCTTGAGCAATAAACAGTTGAAGGCGAAAGCTCGCAGAGAGCACTGATGACAACATTCCAAGTATTAAAGCTTCGTTGGCGCGAAACAGAAGCATGTCAGGGCTAGTTGCTTTCAGAGTCGAGAACTTCTGTTCAGCTTTATTACCATGATCTAAAGAAATGTCTGAGGCAGGTCCAGGGCCTTCAAGGGAGACACTTAAAACTCCTATCTACTGTCCCCTACCCAGAGCGATGACCCGACCGCGCACGTAGCAGGTTTGCCTTTGATTTTGCAGAGGTTGCCATTACTGTACATACTCTAGTGGCCGACTTTGTAACTAATACCCCCACTCCGCCCGCATTTCTTCAATCCATCGTTCAAGAAAAGTTGCGCGAGTAGAACACCACGCGAGTTGCAGAAAAGAGTGTTTATCTATCAGAATGCGGAGGGATGTTGGTCAATGCAACTTTTAGGTTATTGGTTGTCCTGCAGACGCCGTCTCCTAGGCACAGTTGCTAACTTTTGGGTCATCGTCATACTGCCATCTTCCACTATGTGAAATATGATTAGAACAACCGACAATCTTCTGACTGGCCGCGGAAACCTATGTTTTTGTTGTTTTTAGCTAGCTAACTTTCAGGGCCATTTCTTCTTTTCCCATGAAACGGCGTGCTGGAAAACATTTTTATACAGAGTTGGAAACTGCCTGCGAAACACTAGTACAAGATGAGTTGTGTACATCTCAAGAGAAAATTTCATGTATGTAATTTCATTAAATGAGAATTTGCACCGTATGTTCATTGGCAAAAAGTTATCAATTTCCACCCCTAACTTGCTTAGAACTTTGTAACATTTATTCTGAGACATTTATATAAAATAAAAGAGAATGCACGTATGTCCGTCGAATATATTAGTTTAAACTACACGACCGATTTCGCTGAAATTTTCATACATTGTTATTATCAGTATCAGGAGTATTTAAAGAGTGATGTGAATTAAATCAGACATGTGGGGGCGTTTTTTTTGCCGTACCCAGAGGACCTTCCTTGAAGTGCGATCTATTGATATATTTTTAAACTACCCGCCTCGGCTTGACTAATAATATCGAAGTGGATCTAGAAAGCAGGAAGTCTGAATCAAATGCTGCTATGTACAACATTTTCAAATATTTGATTTAAAGTGTCAAAATATTTTTAAGTGTTATAGTAAAGTGTAGTGTTATATAGTGTAGCTAATACGTAGTTAATCTCCATTGAATAAAATGATTTTGAACTTGAGTTGTTGATTGATTGATTTTTTCGTGTTTCCGAGTGCGTCAACTGCTTTGGTCATTAGCAAACATCTAGTATGATAAATTACAATATTCATGTTCGTGTAAGTTAGGCATTTGCGTAATTTATGTTCCGAGTACTTTCCCATACAGGACAGGTAGGGACTCACGCTTGTAAGGCGGCTCCATACATTCAGCATTCAGCCAGCGACTTACTCGTTGATTGATTGACAGATTCTTTCGTGTTTCCGGGCGTCACCTACTTTGGTCATTAGTTCCGTTAGTGTAGTGCATGTTTTTTCTCGGGAGATGGCGTTGATCTCCCTCCGCTGGATGGCGAGATCCGGCGCCGACCTACCGTCGGCTAATGGGGTTTCCCCCGAACCAGGACTCTCCCACCAGCGGGGCACCACCCCAGTCGGGACAAGCTCTAAGCTCCCGACCGGTCTCCCAGAATGTGTGGTAGTGTAGTGCATGTTAGTGTGTGTAAGGGGAGAGGATAGGACAAGGAAGGACAGATCTCGCGCGGTCCGTGGCCCGTTTAATAGGGTACTGCTCTGGCATTCGCCTGGTGTTGATCGGAGAAACCACGGAAGACTACCGATCAGAACAGCCGTCCGCCAGAATTCTCCTCCAGACAGCGACTGAATTCGACCTAGCTGAATAGCTAGTGTCGAAAATCCTGCCGCCGTGGGGAGTGGGAACCTAGGACCTCCCAGTCAGAGACGCTGCAGTGACATCAGCTGATGCACTGAGCTACCGCTCCCGGTACTTAAGTTGTATTTATTTAATCCACTGCAATAGCGAAGCATTGTGGGGCCCACTAGAACCCTTGAGGTGGAAACGTGTTCATGACTAGTTACGAGTGAGTGCGCGAGTCAGGAGGGAGGCAGGGCACTCACCACGGAGGAGGCGGCGGAGGACTGCCTGCGCGCGCGGGGGCGGCGCGGGGCCGGGCGCGCTTCGCCCAGGTCGCTCTCGCTGCGCGCCAGCAGCGCCGAGAAGTTGATGCGGCTGGCCGACAGCGACTCGTACGTGCCCTGCGCCTCCACGCGCCCCTGCAAGCACACACACACATCTATGCAGACGGAACTCGCTTTCGGGGGGGGGGAGTGAACAAGTGAAAACTTGACTGAAGAACTTGAGCTGAATCAAATTCAAACGGGTTAAAATAACCGTAAAGTTCCAAAATATTTTCAAATTCGACACGATAGATTAGTACGATAGATTTTACACATGTTTTTACAATAGCTCGTGCATAAGGCTTCCACACACAAACTCGCGCAGGTACATTTTACAAAAGGCAGACAACCGTCCGTCATTACACCTTACTTCGCTCGAGAACTTCGAGACGTGCTGATTAGAAGAAGCACTGATTAAAAGGCTGCACTGGGACGAAATGTTTATGGTTTGTTTTACTGCCGTCTGGACCACCAGCCGCGAGTCCAGGCATTTCCGCAGTAGCTATAAGCATTTGCCTTTCTGTATGGTCGTGAAAACTGATTCTCTCCGCGGCAACCGTGTAATGTTTTGCTCCGTTACATCATCGATACGAGCGGAGGCCGTTCACCGGCGCTGTAAAGCGTGTATCACACCGGTGAATACTCTTTCTTGGAAGAAAGTAGTGTTTTCTGCGTTACGATGAAGCTTTTGCACAAACATTTAATATATTTTTGTTCATTATGAAATGGCACATACGATGCTATCTTTTAGAGCGGGTAATTTTGGACACCCAAATACAATTAAAAAATATGACGGTTTTGTACCTTTTCTAAGAAACCCATAGTATATTCCGAAAGTTGTCGGCTGATGGATAAGGAATTACTCGGGTAAAGATTTACAGATTTATGACGAAAAATCTGCAATTATATATTCCTAGAAATCAAAGGTGCACTTAAGGGGAGGGGGAACTCATGGGACTACACTCCCTAAGCCAATGATTTCTATTAAAATATAGCTTTTTCTTATTTTCTATAACAAAGAAAGTCATTAAATATCAATATTTATAAATATTACCTGTATGTAAACAAATGAATATAAATATATTTCATAATCAGTATAAGGAAAAAATTCTTTATAAGAAAACATAAGTCGGCTGGACTCTATATGTGCCCCGAGATAAAATCCTGGTGCGCCTCTGGTAGGTGTTCTTTTAAAAGAACAAAAGTCTTTGTTTCGTGTTAAAATGAGTAATTGTGCTTGATAATGGCTTACTTATTTGCAAGTGAGAACAAGCCTAACTCGTTTCCTACTCTACAGCACTTGTCGTTTACATAGAGACATAACATACTTACGTTGTTAATGATGACGATATGATCGGCGTCTTTGAGGTACTGCAGCTGGTGGGTGACGAGGATCCGCGTTTTGTCGCTCAGGAACCCACAGATGCACTCGTCGAACAAGTGCTTTCCCACGTGCGCGTCCACAGCTGACAGCGGGTCGTCCAGCAGGTAGATGTCCGCGTCACGGTACACCGCCCTGCGCTCAAACAGTGTGAAGAGTGACAGGTTGTCCTTGAGGAGAGTCTTTATTCTTGGGTTTTCGTAACGTGGCGAATGACATTAGGTCATTTTTACACTTCCTGCCTTATAAAATGAATCTTTATAACGGTGATAAGCACATGTTTGAGGCCATGAGTCCCGTTGAGAAGGACGTTCGCGAATTAATTAAAAAGATTCATTTTCTAAAGCGGGAGGTTTAAAAGTGACCTAATATCATCCGCCACGTTACGAAAACCCAAGTATAACACGGAGGTCTTGCAAGTCGTGACAGGCGCATTCTGTGGGTCAGTTTAAACATTAAAAACTATATGTTTATTTTAGAAAATCTGAAGATTTTATTTTCCGGAAGGGGAATAACACAATTTTGTACTTGGGTACTCCGTACTATATAAATCCGACTATGACAGTCATTGACCTGCACACGCCAGCCGCGAATAAAGGCTTACTAGGAATCACGTTCAGGGAACGTAAATTATTCTACGTCCTTCCTGAGAAAAGATTCGTTTGAAATTCTGGCCTGGCAGCTTACGATGGGAGCGTTGACTGGATGAAGCACAAGGAACTGTTCCAATGTCTGACACCCGTAAGTCTACACACACAAAAGCTAATAAATACTAGAGAATACAATGAAAGTTCGTGATTAGTGTGATTACTTGATACTTATACCAACTAGACTTTGAAGAAATATTTGAGTGAAGATATACCAATTTTTTTACGAGTACAGTGTATATGCCCCGGGGAAATGATAAAGTTAAAGGGCGCTTCATTAACAAAACGCCAACGTCACTTGAACGAGGAAATGAGAAATTGATGATGATGATTGGATGATGAGAGACGGCCGGAGTGTGACAATTTAATGACACGCAGGCTTCGCGATTTATGAACGCAAGGAAACAGATTTTTGTGGGTTAACCACGAGAAACAGATTATTAAATTCTTGTTTTCATTGCTTGGAAATGGCTTTCATAAAACTACTAACGCGATTTGGGTGAACTATTATATGCAGTTCGCCAAAAAGAACGGTCCTAGAGGAAATTGCTCCTGATTCGTAGGTAACTCGTCTTACACTAGTGTTTTGCAGGTTAAACGTTCTGACGCAATGGAGATATTTCGTGTAATTACTAAACATTCATGTAAGAGAAGTTTCCTATGAATCAGCTGCAAATACCACATGTGTAATGTCGTTATTTGTGATTTTCCGCCACAAGTTGATTGGCAGAAAATGATCATCTTTGAGTTCAATTCATGGTTTAGATGTTTGTGACATTTATTCTGAGCACTAGTATGTGATTTTGATCTTCAGCATTAGAGCGAGAACGAAGGTGAAAGAAAGAGAAGGGGTCGGAGTGTGCGAGAGAGAGGAAAAGAGTGCATGCGTGAGGGAGAAGAAAAAAGGAGAGAGAGAGAGAAAGAAAGAAAGAAAGTGAATGAATGAGAGTGAATAAATGAGGGAGAAAGTGAAAGAATAAGAGAAAATGAGGGAATGAATAAAATAGAAAATGAGAGAGAGAGAGAAAGTGAATGAATGAGAGTGAGAGAGAAGAAGGGAATGAAGGAGCGAGGGAGACGGTGATTGTGGGCGTGCCTCACCTGGCGAGGTTGACGCGCGCGCGCTGGCCGCCGCTGAGCGCGGCGCCGCGGTCGCCCACGGGCGTCTTGTCGCCCTGCGGCAGCAGCTGCATGTCGCGCGTGAGGGCGCAGGCGCGCACCACGTCGCGGTAGCGGCGCGCGTCGAAGGCGCGCCCGAACACCACGTTGTGGCGCAGCGACGCGGCGAACAGCCAGGGCTCCTGCGACGCGTACGACACCGACCCGCCCGCCCTGGCCTCGCCCGCCGCCGCCGGCAGCTCCCCCAGCAGCGACAGCAGCAGCGACGTCTGCCAGCGCACGCGCACGCCCTCTCACTCTCAGCACAACGCCTGCCCCCACAAATGGGGCAAACATTTCGGAATCGATTTCTTGTAATACTAACGGAGATAAATGTCACGGCTACAAATGGCATTACATTCAATGGAATGTTCTAAAATTATAAGTTTAATATATCTGTTGTGGGAATTCTGATTTGGTGTTGTTGACGTTCTTATAAGAAGAAATAAAAGAGGTCATCTTCGTCAACATATTATGTTGACGAAGATGACCTTTTATTTCTTAATATATCTGTAATTATAAAAATAAATTTTATTTACATTTATTCCCAAAAATTCTGTTTTGTGGCCACGGCATATTTATCCAAAGATATATGAGCACTGGTAAAATCTAAACCCGAAAATCCGCTAAATTATTTTCAATGGACTCGAGCATTTTAACGGCCGTTGTTGCTATGGACGCAGTGTTTACATGGTTGGTTGTTATGCAGCGAAGCCCGTGTTTATCATAGGTAATACCAAGAGTGGTTGGCAATTGTCGATAAATTCCCGACTCGTGAAGCGAGGAAGGGATTTATCTGAGAATTTCCAAAGCACGAGTGGTATTTAATAGGATTATTCCACGAGTGAAATTATGTTCAATAGAGTTCCAAAATGCGCCAAATTTTGCAAAGAACTGAAAGCTATGTTCAAATCGAAGATTGTGTTAAAGTATATATACAGTTCATTGCACATCGACATAGCGATCGTTGACATATCGCCTCCTAAGGTAGATGAGTAACAGTTTATGATTGGCCGACAGGGAGAAGCGGTAAGAAAAACCGGATAGAAAAAAGCGACAAACTTTTTGAGATACACCGTCCTGATTGGGACGTATTGTAAGTGTAGTTAAACACTATTGGCTTTAATTTTACGAGTGGAATAGCCAACGTAAATACCAAAAATGAGTTAATATTGAAATTTTGGCCGATAGGTGCACCCCTCTCCCCCACAATGTGAGAAATGTTTACGAAGTTTCGACCACCCTGAATTCGTCCTAACTGAAAAGCTCGTGTCGAAAATCTGCCGCGTGGGGAGTGGGAACCTAGGACTCCCGGTCAGAGGCGCTGCAGTGGCATCAGTTGATGCACTGAGCTACGCTCCCGGTAGCGTCGTGAACTTTCGGTCGCCGAAGCCACCCCTCCGGGAGAGCGGGGGGGGACGCTCGCTCACCTTTCCGGCGCCGACGGGCCCGATGATGGCGCACAGCTTGCCCGGGGGCACGTGCACGGTGACGCCGGCCAGGGTGTCGGTGATGGCGTTGGGCAGCCAGCGCGCGCGCAGGCGGTCGATGTCCACGCCGCCCTCGCCCTCGGCCACGCCCCCGCCCTCGGCCTCCGCCGGCGCGCCGGCCGGGGCGCCACCGAGTTCTCCGGCGGCTCCGCGTGCGCGTCGGCGTGCGCGCCCGCGCCCACCAGCGCCTGCCGCTGCTCCTCCAGCAGCAGGAACGCCTACAAGCGCAAGAAGAGGCCGTTGCCAATCGGACGCCTGGGCCAATCTGCGCCTAGTGACGGCCACTTCCCGCCAGTGACAAGCCACACATATATTCGGCAGCAAAGGAATATATATGTGTATATGTATGTATATGTATATATAGGTGTATATATAGGTGTACATATATGTGTATATATACGTGCATATATATGTATATATATATACGTGTATATATGTATATGTGTGTATATATATGTATATGTATGTATATATATGTTGTGACGTACCGGGTAGGCCGGCTTGTTCTCAGTAAATTTATTTGTAAAGGACAGGTGTTCTTTCTCGTGAATGGGCTCGGGGTTATTAATCAAACACCACTGTTCCGTGAACAAAATAAACTGAACTATTTATTAATTCTATACAAATCACTAATGATACAATATCTATGGTGGTCTCTACCCTTTTCTTTCATATAACCCAGAATCACTGTTAGTCTCTCGATCTTATCGATCGAAGAAATATTTACCGTTGACTTCTTCCCATACGAGCGTCGGCGGCTTCGGGGACTCTCGGGTTGCCTCGCGCTCCTTCGTTGCCTGCCGGGGTCGTTTCACCTGGGACCAGCCGAGGTGAGGCGCTGCGCTTCCGAAGTACGTTCTCCTTCACAATTCTCCGATTCACTCGACGTCTTTTGATCTGTGTTATTCCAAATAGCAGCTATCACTTTGGCAATATGTCCGATCGACTATTGATTGTTATCACACACAAATTGTCCGTCAATTAATCTTTCTGCACTCGTTCGTCCACGATACTAGTTTGCTTTTCGATCGCGGAGCAGCCCCAGATACGTCCTTCCTCGCCGGCGGCCAGCCAGACACTGTCCTCGCGGCCTTGTTCCCACGGTCGGCCAACCGACGACACCTCGCCGCCCGTAACCGTTTTTCGTGGCTAGCGAGCGCCCTCTTGCAACCGTTCTGCCGCGTTCTTGCTTGATGTCTCGCCGTTTCTTTGGATGGAAACGTGGTGCGTTTCAATGTATATGTATGTATATATGTGTGTGTGTGTGTATTATGTGTATTTGGCGTTGTTGGGTCGATAATCCGCCTTCGCCGGCCAGCTACCGGTGTCCCCCTTGCCTGGGCCTAGTTAAATTCCCATGCTTGGGGGTAAGAGCGACATGACACGAACATGACGCATTCTCTTCACCGTAACTCGCAAGAGCCGTCCGCTTGAGCTTTTCTTCCCCACGCAGCTACAGAAACGGACGATTTTTAAAGGAAAGCTACAACTCTGGTTTTGCCTCGAACGGAAATCGAACCCCGCATCGCAGCTCGGGAAGCAAGTAGAAGGGAAGAATGGGGGATAGTCGACTTCGGTTATAGTGAACTTCTCGGGACTAACATTTTTAGTTCACTATATCCGAGGTTCACTATATTCTATGATGTCAAAATTAAATGGAATTTCTCTATAACGATTGATTTTATTAATTTAGAGACACAGCAAAATACTTAAACAGCACGAACTGAAAATATCAAAATCGTTAATTGTCCTTAAACAATTTTTTTCTTCGTACTTTTTCAATAGTAATTTCTCTAGATTCTTCTCCAGAATTCGTGCTATCTCCATAATTGATTCTGCATTGTCCTCTGTGTCTAAGTATCGTAATACAGTCTTGCCTCCCTTCAATGCCTCTTGCACTGTCTCTACTCTCTCCTTTACTCGCATAATAATATACAAGATGCTTTCGGTAGCGGGATGGCCCAAGCGGCTAATGAAACCGCTCGCTTTTCCGCACGGTACGGCGGATATCCAGGAGGGAATTAATTTCTAGGACCTATGTTCATTTTAACCGAGGTTCAGGTTCACTATAACCTAGTCCAGTGGCGTCGTCCAGAGAGTTTGGTGGTAGGATTAGTGAATCGGGCTGTTATACCCTAGTGTGCGGATTCAAACTCGATTGAACCCGTGGATTTTTAAGTTCGAAAAAATATCCTTCGGAAGGGAGGTAAATCCGGTTGTTCCATGTTTTAGATTTACATGATGATTCTCAATCCTAGCATGTAAATTATTCTCAATCCTAAAAGAAGCCTCTCAACTAAACTCAAAACCTCCTGATTCGTTGCCCGAGTGATACATTTTTTCACCGAAAGATGGCGAAAGAAGCATAGTAAAATGTGCGTGGAAAAAAGAGCGGGCCTGTTGGTCCGAGACTCGCCACTTAAAATAAGACGTTAAGTAACTAATTAACTAACCTCCGTCTTAAGTTGGTCAGACGCAGTGTCAGGCAATGTATTCTATATTTCGATTGAAACAGAGAGTCCTTTCAAAGTCACAAGCTGAAAAGAGAAGGGACACAGTCCTCCAATCAGGAGCTTCAATGCCAAAAATGTAAGTCGTAACGAAGCTTGCAAGTGAATAACAGTGCCATCCTCTCCTGCCAGCTCGTGACCTTGAAGGGACTTACTGTTTTAATTGGAGCATAAAAAAGGGCTACTCATCAGTGGCTGTATACTGATATTTAAGGTGTTCACCTCTTGTGGGAGTCTATTGACTGTGGGGGAGGCTATTCTCAGCTGAAGTCTGGAATGGATTGAAGCACTTAATGCCAGAGTAGTGTGCTAGAAGACTACGCCATGCGAGGACAGGCTAGGCCAGAGCACGACTAAGCCTATGACCTATATATTCTAATGTGGGCGATACCAGCCTAAAGGTTCTACAATGGCCTAACCCTGTAAATTGAATTGTTAGTGGTTACATCTTTTGGGAGTCTACTGACATTGGGGTGGTTATATGGCTATTTATGGCTGAAGCCTGAAATGGTTTGAGGGGTTTAATGCATGAGAAGGATGCTGGAAGTCTATGGCTTGCCAGGCCATGCTAGGACAGAGCCAGTCAATGTCAGAGGTATCATAATGAATTAGTACAATTCGCTACCCTATCTACTGACTTTTAAGGTTATTACCTCTTGAGATACATTCAGATTGGCTTGATTTTGTGGCTATTCCCAGCTGGAGCATGCATTGGGTTGGTGCTATTAATGCCAGATTAGGTTGCTGGATTGCAAGTCTTTATAAGATGAGGTTAGGCCAGTGCGAGTTTCTCCCAGAGATAACTGGCGATTTCATTCTATGGTGGGTCTTCCCTGAAGTTATCTAGTAATTTTTAGGTGTACGAGACCTCGAGTCTCTACTTAGTTTTCAGCAGGTTATGTGGTGAAGCCTGCTATGGTTTGATACGTTAATGCGAGAGTAGAATATCCGTAGTAAAATTTTGTCAAGATTGGCAGAATGTATGCAGTTAATGTCAGAGTGCGCTATCCCTAATGAAAAACTAAGAAATGTAGTGGTTAAGGTCAGAGCGGGCTCTATCGAGCGAAGAGCCACGTGGGTTAGGAGCCTGTTAATGCCAGGGAGGTCTATTCTTAGAGAAGACTTCATGAGATCGCGTTTTTTTCTTCGTCAGACAACTTAAACGAGTAAAATATTATGAGTACAACAAAAGAATGTCAATCTCAAGTTAAATCCATATCATTACCTTACATTGATGATTTTATCTCAGAACATAATTAACGCCCCGCCCCTTTTCCCTTAAAATAAAGGGCATACAAATTCAAGAGAAATGCTCGTTTCAAATGACTGCCCTAACGCTCTCCAGGGTCTAGAAATTGTTGTGCCATTTTAGTTGTTTCCGTAGAATCGTACTGTTTTTCTATTCCATTACATCTAAATAGCTTATGACAGTTGTCAGAAGGAGCTTTTATTTAGAGTATTTTTATTACTGATTAGGTAATAAGTGTCGAGATCTACTAATTTGCATCTCGTGGAACATAAGCAATGTCTAAATCAGGGAATTCCAACCTTTTTCTTTTATCGACGCAATTTAAAGAATGTTTTCTTGCATCAACCCCCTTACATTGTTCTCTATAATATACATTGCAAACTTAATTATGCTTAACACTAATAATTGCACTTAAATGTCTGAAAAGTAATTTCATTCACCAATATTTTGGAAAATATCTACATTTCGAATAATCGTAATCGCCTCCTCCTCTGAAAAGCTGAATTTCCAATCTTCTTTGTTGTGCTATGTTTACTAAACATTGAGCATTTGTTAACTCGTCATTCAATTTCTCCAGTAGGTATTGCAGGGGTATTTGCTTACACGATAGAGTATGGTTATGAATAATTATAATTCGTTGAATTTTATAAACATCCTAAGTTTTTGCCTAGTTTGGTTCTCGGATGCAGAGTCGAAACGACCCTAATTGCAAAAAAAAAAGAGTTTTAAATCTAATTGGTATGCGAATATGGTTGGCGCAATGGAGAAAATAAGCATGGAGTGCAAATAGTTTTATTTTGCCGATATCCGTCGGCGAGGGTCCTTATAATAGGCCGCCATTCACTTCGGTGGACTAGTGCGATGGGCCGGTTGCACCAGCCCAGCAACGCCCCTGATTCTAAGGATGAATGACCTATACGAAAGAAGAGAAGTGAAATTGTAATTTATTATTATGTTTAAAATAATAATCTCTCTATACAAAAAACAATTAATTATCAAGTACATTAATATTGTTTGTAGTCAATGGGATCTTGATTATTCCTATTAGTAGACTGTATAATCGGTAAAAATCTCCGACCTCCACTGACCCTCTTCAAAATTGCATCAACCCCTAGGGGATTGATACCGACCCCGTGGGGAACCCCAGGTCTAAACCAACCCTGACCGTGCCAACGTGGTGTGTGCGCAGTACCTCGATGCGTGTGACGGAGACGGACGCCTCGGCGGCCATCTGCACGGCGTTGGGGTAGAAGATGGCCATGGAGAGCTGCAGCACGTTGAAGAACTGCGCCGCAACCGGCCGGCCCGCAGCCGTAGGCGACAGCGTGAAGCGCTCCGAGAACACCATGAACGCCAGGTACACGCCGCGCAGGTAGGACGCGTGCAGCAGCACCTTCACTTCGCGCCTGCGCACACGCACGCATGACACTGGCTGTTGCACAGATTGCTTCTATCGTGGCAGATGAGGGTATTATCTTCAAGACGGAATACGGCACGACTTTTTGCGTCTTTCTCGGTCCGGGCGCAAGATGTCGCATGATCGCGTCCAGTGCTGCAGATCAGGCGAGTCTAGTGGCACGACCGAGAAAGACGCGAAAAGTCGTATCATATTCCATCTTGAAGAGAATATCCACAGTTGCTGTAAAATAGCATTGCTTTTCTTAATAGCTTTGTGGTATATGTTAATGAATTAGATATTTGTATAATGTAGATTGTAAATGAAGCCAACAACAGGGATTTAAATTCGGAAAGAACTACGGAAAATAATTCCTAATTCCAGATCCTACAGAAGTAACTTCAGAAACCAATTTGTCTTCTACTCTAAGGAGAGTCCGAAACTGGGCCGTTAAGGTGCCAAAATAGTGATTTAATGGGAGAGGTTTAGTTACTGCGAATTTATTTCGTGTTGATACCTCGCCTCTACAAACATTGTTCCGTCTTTAACATGTGTTGATTATTAATTCACAACAAAGCTGAAGCTGTTTGTCTTCCTATTAATAACTTAAGCACCTAACTAATTTCCTAGTTCAAGAGATGGCGATGACAATAAAATCTGCGAGTTGGCGACCGAAGGAAGTGCAGCAGGGTAGAGGTCAAGAGCGATTACTGCATTCTTTTATGTGACTCCGATATTTTAGTGCCTGAAGCCTGTCTTTTTTCACTTTCTGTAGTGGCTTTATGCCCTATCTAGTGATAACAATTTATGATTTCCAGTGACCTTAATGAGCGTTGAATGATAGGTGATTGTAGATAGTACGCACGACTCGCGGCTGTTGTTTGCGTGACTATTTGCCATAGTTTCTGTGCCAAATGTCAGCCTTATACTCCTGTTGCATATTCGGAAATTGCATGTAAATACATTTCGACGTCAGTAGCGGCTCGGCCACTTGTAACATAAATTCCTACGGAAACTTGGATGGAAAATGGAAAAATGAAATCATGATTGCTCTAGAGCGAATTATTTCTCTATTTAAACGTATTTATTGATATGAAATGTGGCGATGTTTCATTTATAAAATTCCTTTCTAGAGTCGTAATCGCATAATGTTCTTGTATTGACTGCATATCAGGTGCGAATAAAATTCCGGGTTAAAAGCGTAATTATTGGAGAGATTGTTCAGGGACCACGTTAGTTAATACTCAAAACTTGGGCGGACATCAGGATTGTTAGACCAAAGAACGCGAAGACCTTCAGACCGTTTTCAAACACGCCGTACGTTCCGCGGACCGTCAACCATATCATTTAAGTCAGCAATCAACAATAGTAGTAGGTATGAGCAAACTTAATGAGAAGACTGTGAATTAGACACAGTGAAAACATTGGTTTGACGTAAACTTTTACTATTTACCTTAAAAATAAAAAAAAACGTCCTACGTGAGCGGTATACATCGTATTAAATCGTGAGAAAGTTCTCGGTTGTTTTCAAGTACAGTTAACACAGTACAGTTATTTACTTCCTTTTCCTCTGCTCGAAAAGTATGTAGGTGTAATTGAGGGTGTATAACTGCCAGCGGGTAAGATGCAGACAAGGGATTTGCGTCCTACGACTCGCGTCTACCAGCCACCTAACTACAAAACCGTATCTGGTTCTAAATACCGTTAGGAGCCTATGAGCTAGACGCGGCTTGTGGGTACTGGTCGGTATAAAGCTAAGGGCTGCCGACGTATGATGAGACGGTAGGCTAGATAAGATTACAAAATTTGTATAATGGCAGAGGGGATAACTGGGAGAGGGAAGTCTGTCATTAGCTTCAGCTCAAGCCGGCATACTGACGTTAAAACGGTCCGACAATGATGGTGATGATTAGGGAACGGATTTCCATGTAAATACATGTTTTTACAGGAACTAGATACCCGCATTCAATTATATTTACTAGAGTTTAGAAGATATTCTGAATGAATTAGAACTATTTTTATTTTACATATTTTTACCTCTACGCTCATTTATTACATATTTCGCTACATTTTAATGTATTTATACGTCGAAACCCAACATTTCAGAAGCGCGTTTGCAATATTTGTTATCTAGGAATCATCTTTTTTTACAAATCATGTGTAATGCTGCTGCGCTTCTATTAACACAGAATCTCCGCCATGAATTGTCAAACTTACCCCTCCCCCCCACCGCTTACCGCGCACTTGCGACTCAAGGATGAGCTGAATTTTACTTTGAACAAGAGTAATTTCAACCACGTCTTGCTCATTTTTCAAACAGCAAATTCTTTACTCGATCGAAAACTAGCAAATATTTTTTGCAGAAAATTGTTTTACCTCGTTTAATGTGAAGGGTGGGATATATACTACCCTTTAACCACCTCCCCTGAGATACATCATTCGCTACACGGTACTACAATTCATTTGTACACCGGCTCCTCGTAAACATTGTAATATATACTACGAACGTATTTTGTATTTCGAATAAAATTCTTATATGTCTAGTGACAATTGCTTCAGTAGAAATGGAAATTATTTTCAACCACTCTAAATCCTTAAGAACAGATTGGCGACGTTCTATGGTCGGAAAATGCTTGTAGAGAACAATTTTAAACACAATAATGAATTATTATTTTACATATTTTCTATTTTTTCTTACATGTTTTGGAAAAAATAAGTACATATATATGTACATATGTTGCATTTTTTATTACAATAAATTCCATTCCCTAGTGATGATGATGATGATGATGATGATGATGATGGAGGAGGTGCTCGTACTCACGCGCGCGCCGACTCGATGAGCGCCTGGAAGGGCTTCTCCCACGCGTACATCTTGATGACCTGGATGCCCGCCACGATCTCGCCCATGAGACGCACGCGCTCGTCCGTGCGCTGGGCCACGCGCATGCGCAGCCGCCCCGTCAGCTTGCTCAGGTAGCCTGCGCACGACCACACCCCCGCTCACACACCCCACTCCACTCCACTCGCAGGGCAACAGAGATGGATCAGGGGGGCGTGGCCCCGAAAACACACTCGCACACATCCCTAAGCCAGCACAGGGGAACATGGCTCCCATAATACACACACACACACACACATCTCCAATACAGAATTTTTTCCTGTAATTTTCTTTAATTTATTCAAAATAATTACTACACAATGGTCGCGTCGCTTCAAAAGGAGTGTTCTTATTATAATTACACAGTAAAACCTATCTTAAGCGGTCACTCGTGGTTCTTACGAAAATTGGCCGTTGATTCAGGTGACCACTTAATGGAAGTAATGAGAAAATGCTAATGATGGGTGATGGGACAAATGGGAAAGGGATATGTGGTCTAACTTTTCTCTTGGCACTGAAGTTAGTACGCACTGCTTGTTAACACATTTTAATTCCACTCAATCTTCTAAATACCGGAAGCATTTTTGCATTTGCGAATTTAAACAACTTCTATACAAAATCATTCAATTACCGAAATGATGGGGGAAATGTAATCTTAGTTCTCCAATTGATTGATCGATTTTTTCGTGTTTCCGGGCACGTCAACTGCTTTGGTCGTTAGTCCCGTAATTGTAGTGCATGTTTCCCCGAGAGATGGCGGTGATCTCCCCCCCTGAATGAAGAGATCCGGCGCCGACCTACCGTCGGCTAGTGGGGCTTCCCCCTAACCAGGACGCAATCATTTTTTTAAATATTTATTGTAACTAAATGCAAACAGAATTAGTGTATTTAATATTCATTGTCCACGACATTGCTCTGTGCTCTTCGGCCTGTAGAATATATCTGATGTCGGATATTGCGACAGACGAAGCAAATCTGTAGGAAACTTCAGTTACGTAAAAGAGGAAAGTCGAATGACGTGGAGGATGCCAGACCGTCAAATAGTTGTTCAAATAAAAATATTTCTGAAAATGGTGCATTGTACTGTGATGTTAATTATGTCTGCTCGAAAATGGAGACCACGTTACGACGAATGCTATAGTGGTATAGGGAAACAGATGAATTGAATACAAATGGGTGTAAGATGTATCAATTGCTGACGATATGATTGGCACTGGTATTACAAGCCTGAGGCTAAACGGGAAGTAGAAGGCTGGTAGTATGAAAGGGCGATGCGTATAAACTGACACAGAAGGTGTTATTATAGTTAATGAGAAAACGTTATCGGCAACTGGTTAATACTCCTGTCTCGACATCATGAGTTCCAGTTAAGCAGGTTACAGAGGCAAGTAACCTCGCGAAGCAAAACCCTATCTACCGGGTCAGCGGATAGGAATTGCAGGTTGGGAGTTGACCCTGCTGACTTTCGACACGATGAGGAGGATCGTCCCCTTGTAGAGATACCACTGTCCCTTGTTGAAAATTATTAATTTATTTCTGCTAGAAACACGATTTATCCAATTCAGGGTTCCAATTATGATTTAATATGATGTTCAAATCAAGGAATAATGATAATTACTTTCAAATCAAGGTACTCAAATCAAGACTGCAAACCTAGGAAGATCTAAGAGAAAATATTCCCAAGAGCTTTCTTAGGTTTCATCCAGACAGTTGTGCAAAAGACTGTCTCACTAGTCAATTCACAGATAGTCTTCGTTTCACTAGTCGTCACGTCAATCCATGACTTCTTTGGCGGCGATTTTGTTATGACATCTCTATTGTTCATTAGTTGTTCTTTTTTTTCAATTTTTAAACGCTCCGTTCCTCCATCTAGGGACGTACTAGCTGTAGAGCCTGGTCGAATTTATCCGTCTGCAGGAGAATTCTAGCAGTCGGCTGCACTGATCGCTATTTTGCCCTGGTTTCTCCAATCAACACAAGGTGAATGGCGGAGAAGTATCCTAACAAATGGTCAACTGTCTTTATCCCCCATCTTTTCGCTTCATCTATCCTTGCATTCACAACATTGCTTGCGTACATTTACTCCTACGTAATCTACACTATCCCACATCTTGGGAGGCCAGACCAGAGCTTGTGTCGTCTGAGACAGTGCCCAGTAGTGCATGTTATGTTCTGCCCCCCGTCGGAATGTGAATCCCCTCGACTTGGGGGTTTCTGATACCTGAAGAGAAACCCCAAGTCGACCTCCAGGTCAGCGCCGGATCCACATTCCAGACGGGGAGGCACACCGCCCTCCCAGAACATAACATGCACCACACTTACGGGACAAGCGCACGAAACGGATACTCACTCTGCACGGGCACCGTCTGCAGGAAGAGCGAGCCGACGCCCACGAAGGCCGCCGCGCCCACCGCCTCCCACATGAAGTAGGTGATGACGATGGTCTGCAGCGGCATCACCCACACGTAGTGCAGGTACATGAAGAGCTGGTCGAAGCGCGCCACGTCGTTGGACAGCAGGTTGATGAGCTGGCCGGCCGCCGTGCGCGCCAGGGAGCTTTGGCTCAGACGCAGCACCTGCGCCAAGCAGCCAGTGCTCAGGGAACTGTCAGGCACCGCCCCCATGTTCGCATTGCGTTGCGGGAGAAAGCACGGAAAGCTGTCGATCGGAGCACACGGCCGAGAGAATTATCCTCCCGTCAGCGGCTGAAATCGACCTAGCTGTCTATTAAATGTGGAAAATTCCGCAACATTCGGGACTTGCGCCCTAGGACCTCCTTGAGTCAGTTGTTGGCTTGAGCCAGTGAGATCGACGGAGGTCATACGTCCCCGGCCAATTTGTTTACTCAATTTATTCAAAATAATTACCATCTGTAGAACTAATTACATGCAAAACTAACTATGCATATATTTTAATTTAATGCTAAAATAAAATAAAAAATGTAATATTTTGATAGTAATTTATGCACCATGGGCGTTATAAGGGTTCTAATGATCGAGCGGCGACAAAAAGCCGGAGGACTCTGGCCAGTGGGCTTTTTGTTGCATGAGATCATTCGAACCAATTACGCCCGAGGTACATACAAGATTTTATTGGTTACCTAATTTTAATGATTCAGATTAACTTTTTACTAATTAACTAGATATTAGCTTGACTTTGTTTGGCCTTGTTATATTTTCCTCCCATAATTCCATTTCATAATTTCCTCTCACTGTTCCCTCCCTATGTTCCCTGAATATATTTTTTTTCTGATACGTTATTGCTTGTTATTGCCTTCGATGTGGACCTCGATATACACTGACAACTTCCTTGGATACAGAGAATCATGGTTACAAGGGAAATGTGAAAACAGTTGAATGATACTACTCGTTCTCTTACGGAGGAAATAATGAGAAGAAATTATGAAAGTGAACCCTGGGAGGGAATATGAAAAGGCAAACCGGATCAAGTTTAACATCTAGCAAATTCATAAAGAAGTAAATCTGAATAATTAAAATTGAGAAAAAAATCAAATCACGAGCGTTAACTGGTTCGGATGAGTGTGTGTGTGTAAGAGGAGAGGATAGGACAGGACAAGGAAGAGGAAGGACAGATCGAGCGCGGTCCGTGGCCCGTTTGTTAGGGTACTGCTCCGGCATTCGCCTGGCGTTGAACGGAGAAACCACGGAAAACTACCGATCAGAGCAGCCGGCCGCTAGAAGTCTCCTCCAGACAGCGACTGAATTCGACCTAGCTGAAAAGCCAATGTCGAAAATCCTGCCGCCGTGGGGAATGGGAACCTAGGACCTCCCGGACAGAAGTGCTGCACTAACATCAGTTGATGCACTGAGCTACCGCTCCCGGTCGCCGCTCGATCATTAGAACCCTCCTAACGCCCTTGGTGCGTAAATGACTATTAGGGTGCTGTGAGGGCCTGGAGGGGGAGGGGGGGCACGCACCTTGCGGTAGACGAGCGAGCTGACGGCGACGCGCACGCGCATGCCCAGCGCCTGCGTGCCCATGTTGGTGTGGTGGCTGAGCAGCACGTTGAGCGCCGTGGCCAGCGCCAGCCCGCCTGCGAAGCCCAGCGCCTCGCCCTTGGAGACGGCGCCGCCGGCGAACGCGCCCTGCGCCGCGCCCGCGCTCGACGCGCTGAAGTAGCGCACCACCTGGCCCAGGAACAGCGGGTACGCCACCCTGCACACGCCGCGCGCCGCGCGCTCGCAATCAGGCACACGCAGCCAGCTCACGTTCATTCAGCATTCCCGTCTTATTTGCGTTTAGGAGATCGACTAAGATTTGTAATTTGACGTTATGGAATGAGGTTTTGGTTGATTGATTTTTTTCGTGTTTCCGGGCGCGTCAACTGCTTTGGTCATTATTCCCGTGAGTGTAGTGCATGCTTTTTTCTCGGGAGATGGCGGTGATCTTCCCCCGCTGGATGGCGAGATCCGGCGCCGACCTACCGTCGGCTAGTGGGGTTTCCCCCTAACCAGGACTCTCCCACCAGCGAGGCACCGCTGCTCACCACCAAGCTCTAAACTCCTGACCGGTCTCCCGGAATATGTGAGAGTGTGGTGCATATTAGTGTAAGTGTGAGTGTAAGTGGAGAGGATAGGACAAGGAAGAGGAGGGAAAGATTGCGCGCGGTCCGTGGCCCGTTTGGTAGGGTATTCTCCGGCATTCGCCTGGTGTTGACGGAATGAGGGTTAGAACTACCGCACCCCGACCCTTTCACTTTATTTCAACAGGAGTGTACGCCACCCTGCCACACACCACACAGCTACTGGTCAGGGAAGATGGGGGCTCAGTTTAAGGTTGTAATATTTGTCTGATAATGGAAAAACAAGTTTTTTTATGAATTCAGACATCTTAATTTTTGTAAACAGTTCTTGCTGTTTTGTACGAACATTTTTATTCAGCGTTTCGATCTTATTTGCATTTAGGAGACCTACTAAGATCTTGAATATGAGGTTATGAAATGAGGGTTAGCTCTACCTCACCCCGACCCTTTCACTTTATTTCAACAGCGGGTACGCCACCCTGCCACGCGTCACACACTTGCAATGAGGTGGCCAGGGAAGACACATCTAACTCACGTCGACGAACATGTTTATTCAGCAATTCGATATTATTTGCATTTAGGAGACCGACTATGATCTTTAATTTCACAGTTTCAAATGAGGGTTAGTACTACCTCACCCCGACCACGTCAGTTTATTTCGAACTATTTATTTTAACAGCGAGTACGCCACCCTGCCACACACGACACACTGCAGTTAGGCGGCCAGGGAAGATAGAGCTAAATCACGTCTCTGTTAATTTGTCGCCAGAGAAAAACAAGTTTTTTTATGAATTCAGACGTCTTAATTTTTGTAAATAGTTATTTCTGCTTTCTACGAACACGTTTTTTTATCGTTTCAATCTTATTTGCATTTAGGAGACCTACTAAGATGACGTTATGAAATAAGGGTTAGGACCATCTCACCCCGACCCGCTCAATTTATTTCAGCAGCGGGTACGCCACCCTGCCACACGCGACACACTTGCACTTAAGCGGCCAAGGAAAACAGAGATAACTCACGTCTCTGTAAATTTGTCGGCCAGAGGAAAAACAAGTTTTTTTATGAACTCAGACGTCTTAATTTTTGTAAACAGTTTTTTCTGCTTTCTATGAACACGCTTATACAGCGTTTTGATCTTATTTGCATTTAGGAGACGTACTAATATCTTTAATTTGACGTTATGAAATGAGGGTTTGCACTACCTCACCCTGACTCCTTCATTTACTTCTGTAAACGATTTTTGAGGGATGACGTTTCATGTTGCGCTTTCTGTTGCACTAAGAGACAAGATCTTAACGGACTTCCATTCCCCGTGACGCTGCATCTCTTCCTCACCTTTGGCAAGACATGTCCCTATAATCTTCAGAACGTCCTGAGCATTTTGCAAACGTATGCCCTTTTTATGTATAGAATATGCCTCACAGAGCAGTTGTTTTACTAGATGCGTTTGCACAATATCCGCTACTGACTTAGTAGATTGAGGTGCTAGGTCGGAGACCAATGGTGGACAGATTTTGGTCACTAGCTGAATTTTGGGGTTGGGCAGCCCCTTTGTATGGATGAGATCTGAACAGGCAGGCGCCTGTGATCTGTAACTTTCCGATTTTCTTCCAGTACCGTTTACTCTAGGTGGACATTGGAACAGTACCTTTAACAGGAGGTCCGAGCGAATCAGTTTTCCAAACGTACGGCCTGACGAAGTTTCATTTATTCGGTTTGATCCCAGTGCGCACAGAACCAAACGCATGAGATTTTTGATTCCGCCCCGCCCCGCCGCCCCGCCCCCCCCCGTCCCGTCCCGCCCGTCCCGTCCCGACCCGACCCGACCCGACCCGACCCGACCCGACCCGACCCGACCCGACCCGACCCGACCCGACCCGACCCGACCCGACCCGACCCGACCCGACCCGACCCGACCCGACCGTCTCGGCCCGGCCCGGCCCGGCCCGGTGCGCCCTGTCCCTCCTCCCAGTCCCCGCCCCGCCCCCCTCTCCGTTTGCGGAACTGCCGCCCTGCCGCCGGAGCGCAGCGGTCGCGGTCTGCGAGGCTCCGGTCATGGGCGGCCGCTGCCCTGCGGCAGCTCCCGACGCGTGAAGAGAGAACCACTGGCATAGGCCTCCGACTCCACACGACGACCCTTCTCCTTCGACACAGAGCTTTTGTCTTCTCAGTCTCTGCCCACGCGCGAACAGTAACGTTACGACAAAGTTATAGCGCAAGACGACCCACAATTTTCAGGTGAAATCACGTGACTTGACTACAAGTCAAACTTTGCTAGTTGGCCTAGCACTTCATTCTCATTGTCACGTGGATGTCTTTATCCATTTGGAACTCATTTTCGAATTATTTTCTTTTCATTGCCCTTTTTTTACGGATTTCTTCAATAAAATCTTGACTTAGAAAACCTTTCAAATTTAACATCCAAACAATGTAAACAATCTAATATTTATAACTGTATTTTTTTCTCCCTTTAAATCCTTGTTGTAAAGTGGTTAAGACACATTCAAGCTTGTATTATTACGAAACCGTAGTGATGTGAACATTAATAATAAATTTTATGGTAAAATGGTGTAAGTTGGAAAACAACACTTTTCCAAGAACATTCTTAGATTTCATCCTAAAAAAAAAATAAATAAAAAAAAATTGTCAGTTCGTTTCCCCGAAGACGATTTCGTTTCGGTCCCCCTCCTGGAGAGCGCGAGGGCGTTGATGGGAGGGGAACCCGCCACGTGCAAATCGACAGCCGGCAGATTAGGGCGAAGGGAGCGCGAGCACGCCCTTATCTCGTATATTGCTCCTGTCCCACCGGGAGGGCTGACAGGCCCCACTATTCGCCGTGTGTGCGGCTGCAATATGGCAGGCAAGGGCGTCGTTGATAGCACCCGCCTCTCTCGAGAGCACTGCTGGACGCGATCGAAGTCAACGTGTAGGGTGGCACAAATGATTCGTTTAGAGTAGACATCGCCGCCAAACTGCCGTTCACGAGCTACTTGTAACTCCCAGTTTTTTTTTAAATTGACACAGTGTCACAGCTCTGGTTGGCTAACCTGAGGTTTCTCCACTGAGCTCAGATACAAGGTCTGTCCCAAAAGTAAGTTGAATAAGTCCAAGAAAAAAGATTTATTGCAAATAAATATACAAGTAACTAAAATTCTTCAAAGTAGCTTCCTTCCGCGTCGGAACACCTGCGCCAGCGTTTTTCCCAGTCGCTGAACGCACCCTGGAAGGCGTCGACGGAGACCTTCAACCACTTCGTTATTGCTTCTTTGACGGCTTCCAAAGTCCCGAAATGGTGGCCCTTGAGTTCCTTCTTGATCCTTGTATATTACTCTCGTAATCATCTGGGTAGGATCCTCCGGCGTAACTGTTCTTGACAGTCTGAATTGGTTGTGTGATCCTGAGTTATGTATATTATGTCTTTCGTGAGTATATCAGCCATTTGTAATGAGCATAGTTTGATGTGTTCATTGATACGAAGCTAGGTTTGTGTTAATGTTAACAAGTTCAATAAAAAACAAAAAAAAACTTACCAATGTGATTCGCACTGGGAATCGATTTCTTCTTTACCCAGGTCAAGGACAAATGTGTTAATGTACTCGCAAGTGTATGAGTTGAGGAATAAAGGTATGTATGTTTATTGACAATTAACAAATATAAGATTTGAAAAAAAACGTTCTGGTTTCTCCTGGTAGCTCACAGGAGTATTTAAAAACGTCACAGTTGCTCAGAAGCTTCGTAAGTTTGGCGATCACTGATTTAGAGTGTGTTCGCGAGTGTAGACGAAGCTCGGAATTCTATTTGATGAGCAGCTAGAACATTCACCACCTCAGCCCTTCTGAATTATGAGATTGGGGGGGAATTAGTAAATGTTTATTCCTATTAAAGTAATTCAAAAAGACGGTAACACAAGCCCCGGGGCATGGGATCGAATTACGTCCTAGTAGTAAATGTTTATTCCTTGATTAAAGGTAATTCAAAAAGTACGGTAACACAAGCTCTCGGAGCCACATTTCATTTCTTATCCAGTTATACTGAGTGCGATATTACATCTCTTCGAATCATTGAAGAGGCGCCTGAATTTAGGCGATTCACGACCGACTCATCTAGACTTCACCTACAGTTCACAACCGACTCGTACTATTTCAAGTATAGAGTTGTTAATTCGATCCCAAATCTAGTAAGTGGAGTACCAACCTTCACAGTACATTTTCTTCTGCTCCTTCACTCCTGTACATTGGCAGAGTTTAGCTCATAGTTACTCCTATAGTTTTCGTGCATGCTTAAACTATGATTAATATTGATATATTATTAATATTAATATAATATATAATATTAATATATTATTAATATTAATGTAATATATAATATATTATTAATATTAATATAATATATAATTAATATATTATTAATATTAATTTAATATATAATATTAATATATTATTAATATGAATAATTTTCAATATTTAATTTTATTATCAGTTGTTTGGTTGCCTATGAAGACTGATTTCGTTTGATAAAATTACTGTTGATTTGGGGTTCCTTTGATAAGGTAAAAAGAACTCCCAGCTGCCAACATTTGCTCAGACGATGCCACCATGATCCGGAAAAAGCGTTATTGATAAACGATTCATACGATTAGCCTAATCTGATATTTGTATTGAAATCTTTACAACCCCCACATCACTTCAAATATACTAATGATTAGATACGCTCGCTCTACCCCAGTAATCTGCTATACAGGAAAATAGAGGACGAATTCGGAAGTGTTGTGGACAGTAAGTAAAACAAGCCTGGCAAAGCGTGAAGCACTTGTGAAACGGGAAAAGGGGCGGTAGCGAGACTATTCTGATCAATTGTGCTTATCTAGCACCTTCGACATAGGGTGTATCGCCGATATTCCATTCTCTTAACCCGTTTTCACCTATTTAGCAAGGTCATAGATTTTGTGTTCTAAGTGTTCTTGCCGAAATGTTGATTTCCTTGTTTGTTTCGTCACACGGGTGACAAAAATGAGATTTGAGTTTATCTCAGACGCTTCTTTTAAGCGCGAGAATCTTTTACATGCAAATAAGTCTACAACATGGGACATACCGCTTTACTTCCCCTCCGCAGGAAGGTGTACGCTAGGATTTTTCCGTCTTTAAAAATTATGGCGTAACTTGTGTCAGCAAGGACACAAAACGGTTTTAAGAGCATAGGGCACATCTTCTTCGTGTTAGGCACGGTGGTAACGTGTATTTTGATATGCATTTGCGCCTACTGTTTCTCTTAAATCAAAATCTTCGAAATTTTACTTTTTCGACTTAAATGTTTGAGAGGCCCTGGAGTAATCTCTATCCAGGAAAAGCGCTTGTGCAGTTGTTGTGCTAGTGGTATCTTATAAATTGTACAAAATCGTCAACTTTTCATTAGCGTATCGTGTAGAGGAGATTTGTAACATTCTGTTCAAGTTTAGAGCCGTTATTTATTTTAAACATCGTTAGTGACCTGGTTTTGAATGAAGTGAAAAAATACGTTTAAAAAATAATGTTATATTTTTACTAGCAAAATGTTTATAACGGTAGTTCACAAAACAGCAAAGATAGATACAGCTAGATTATCAGAGTATTCAGTAACAGTAATCAGAGTCTTTGACCGCGAAATAAATGGCTCTGGTTAGGTTACAACCGTCTTCCTGCAAATTGACAATGATTATATTGGAACACTCTTGAAGACCGTTATTAAGGGCTTCCATCGGAATGTATTGGATTCTCTCGGATTTCTTTAAGGGTCTCTGATTAAACTTTTCCATTCTCCAAAGTGTTATTCACAGAAAGATTGCATTCGAATCAATCCGCCCTTTTTAGTTTTGTGACACGTAGTATCTTGATATCGTAGGCTTCCGCGGCCAGAGTCATGATCTGGGCTGTCCGGGTGACGCCGTGCCGAAGGGTGAGGTGCCGACGCAGTCCTCTTCAGGGCAGTACAGCCCTGAAGAGGACCGCGATATGTCGGGCGAAACGTCAGCACCTCAGCCTTCGACGCGGCGTCACCCGGACAGCCCAGATTACGTGGTATCGTGGCCTGCGCGGATCGGACGAAAACATTCGTTCACCACTTTGGACACCGAGTACCCTTTAGTCTTCGTACCATGGGAGACCTGAGAGTGTCAAACTCGAAACCTCTGGCGAAATTTGATCCGCGAAACCCGAACGGTGGCCCTTGCTTACAGTTCTGCATCGGAGAGCTACGGAAGAACGCAACACCAACGACACAGGTTTCAAAGTCGTTCGCCCGAAGGCTACGTATGAAGTAAACATGTCTCGAGCAGCATGGTATGTAGATTTTTACTTTTTGTTGCAACATGCAAATTTCTGCTTTGTTTCGAATATTACATTCATAAATTGTCAAGAAATAATAAAAACAAAAGCAAAGTTGTTTGACAGTGAACATATCGTTTCGCCATTATGAAAGACAGTACTCACAGATGTGTTTATTTACGATATTTAATAATGATTTTGTCTTTTCGAATACATTTAAAATAGTTTATTATATTAATATATACAACAAATAGTTATATTTAAAATAATCGAATGTATCTACACTTCTGAATTTACCCCTCAGTTTTAGATTTTTAGATAATGTGTTGCACTGTTTTCTTGTTTTAAATATAAATATTTCTTGAGAAATAACTAGCTACACTACGAGGAGGAAAAGTTTCGGTACGCCGCGCATTTCACTAGCGTTATAAAGGCGGCTCCACACATTTGGCATTCGCCCAGCAGCGAGCTGCTGCTCGAGCAGTTGATATACTTGTCGAATGTTTGCTTCCTTTGACGTGTCGACCGACACGCGGTGAGTAGGGCGAACACCGAATGTTCGTCGCTCAGCAAATAGCAAGAACCCATCCATCTACCCTACTCGGTACTCTTGGAGCGGTCGCACGCTACTCGCCGAAGACCACCCGTGTGGAGCCGGCTTTACGCGACGCTTGCGTGGTACTCACCGCACGACGACGCAGTGGAAGAGCACGAAGAGGCCGTAGATGGCGTACGTGTGCCAGAAGGCGCGTACCAGCGTGCGCGTGAGGCGGGGCGGCTGCTGGTTGGCGCGCGCCGCGCTCACCTCGCGCCGCCAGTGCCTGCGCACGCGCACGCGCGTTAGCAACACTTCGGACCCAACAGTGCATTAGCAACACTTCGGACTCAACAGTGCATTAGCAACATTTCGGACCCAACAGTGCATTAGCAACACTTTAGACTCAACAGTACATTACAATACTTCAGACTCAACAGTGCATTAGCAACACTTTACACTCAACAATGCATTAGCAACACTTCAGACTCAACAGTACATTAGCAACACTTCAGACTCAACAGTACATTAGCAACACTTCAGACTCAACAGTACATTAGCAACACTTCAGACTCAACAGTACATTTGCAACACTTCAGACTCAACAGTACATTAGCAACACTTCAGACTCAACAACACTGTGTTACACTGCGCAGAACAGGAAGGCAGAGAGGGAGAGCGTATGTTACCTTTTGAAGCCTTGTACTGACTATTATTTACTTACGCTCGCTGTCATTTTCATCGTTACATTGTGTGAGGTATGAAACATTTTCAGAATATTATTTAGAAATTTAATTTCATTTTTATGTTTACCATGTACTTTAATTCTTTCTAGTGATTTGTGAAATAAACTTCGTTGGTATAATTGAGTAATAAAGTAATAATGATACACTTGTTTTGAGGATGTTTTGTGGATTCCTGTGTGGGTGGGGCTCACCTCTCGAGGTGGTCGGCGAGCGGGCGCGCGCGGTCTCCGGGCAGCGGGTCGTACATGTCGTCGGTGGTGAGGTCGCGGCGCCGCCCGCGCCAGAACAGCTTGCGCGTCCACCTGCCAACACAAACCACAGATCAACTGACGTCACTGCAGCGCCTCTGACCGGGAGGTCCTAGGTTCCCACTCCCCACGGCGGCAGGATTTTCGACACTAGCGTTTCAGCTAGGTCGAATTCAGTCGCTGTTTGGAGGAGAATTCTAGCGGCCGGCTGCTCTGATCGGTAGTTTTCCGTGTTTCTCCGATCAACATCAGGCGAATGCCGGAGCAGTACCCTAACAAACGGGCTACGAACCGCGCGATATCTTTCCTTCCTCATCCTTGTCCTATCCTCTCCCCTTCCACACACACTTACACTAACATGCACTACACTACTACATATTCCGGGAGACCGGTCGGGAGCTTAGAGCTTGTCCCGGCTGAGGCGGTGCCCCCGCTGGTGGGAGAGTCCTGGTTAGGGGGAGACCCCACTAGCCGACGGTAGGTCGGCGCCGGATCTCGCCATCCGGCGGGGGAAGATCACCGCCATCTCCGGAAAAAACATGCACTACACTCACGGGACTAATGACCGAAGCCGTTGACGCGCCCGGAAACACGAAAAAATCAATCAAACAAACCACAGTCCACATGCGGCGCTTGCGCGGCGACCCACGGCTCCTCCACTTGTGCTTAATCTTCGACGTTATGCCGGGTGATCAGTATAAAACGCAACCCACAGCAGGCAGAGCGAAATGCACTGGGGTCAAGGTTGACTATATAAGGGTGAGGGGAGCAAAGGAGGGGAGAAGTCAGAGTGGGGACTGAAAAGTGAAAGAGCAGCTTGGGAACAGCGAACAGGGATACTGAGAGAATGGAGATGACGAAGTTAGAGCCGTTGGCACATTTTCGATATTTCAATGTTGATAATTTTGAAATGCTTATCTCCATCTTTTTGGCACTTCACTGACGAGAGATATTTTGTCTTCCTTGCGTGAGTAAAAATTAAACATGATTTTGGACGCTAAAGAATAAAAAAATAATATGTAATTTATGAGAACTACTGTAGAAACACTTAATATAGGTAAAATCATATTGATAACACCCCAGTTATAAATAAAATTTAATAACTAATTTCATATTATAAGGATGTTACTGTGTCTTCAATGTTTAAACCCGAATTACAGTATAGCTAAGATCTTTTTTCGGAATCAAAAGGAGTTACAAAATAGCGTATTTTACATTTCAGGAAGGTGTAATGATAAAATGTAAGAAACCCCTTACCGATATTTGGCACAATGAAAAAAACAGGCTAATGTGGAGGACAGGGTCAACTTGATACAATTGTCTCGCATGACGGCTAGGAAAGGCGTGAGTGAAGAACGGGGGCACATCCAGTAAGTATTTCAGGAGGGCAGACAGCGTCAGTTCGCCCCCTCCTCCCTCCCATAATAATAATAATTTTCGTAAAAGAAAAAAATATTATTTTTAGAATGTGAATTTTTCATTGAAATACCTCCTTAGAAATACACATTTGGAATTTAATGTGATTAATACATGTTAATGTTAAGAATACATTGAGTAAATATAAAAAATTATTAATTTTAAATTAAAAATATTACAGTCAATTGTTGTAATTGCCATTGTATATCAAAGTCCTTACATTTTTTAATATATTTTACCATCAACCGTGTGGATGGAATAAAGTATTCCGAAAAGTCGACAAACTATGCATTAATATCTTAATTCACTCCGTCCAAATCCCGTGATCTAAATTTCCCATTCTAGAATCTAGAATGGTTAAAAAAAATATTTGTATTGAGTGGGGGAGGGGGGCATGGTTCTCATGCTCCCTCTCCAGCTCCGTCCGCAGCGGGGTGGGGCCCAGCAGAGGGGGCGGTAGAGTAAAAGGCAGCAGGGGCCGGGGGTAGACAGGGGCAACCGCATCGCTGCACCGCGCCGCGCCGCGCGCACCGCCTGGGGTCCCGTTATTAGCCAGGTCGGTGCATTCACGCCAGCGCAGAGCAGCAGGTAGAGGAGCCCCCCAAGGCACAGCAGGCCCCCCGCGACGCCGCCCAAAGACTGCATTACGTACAACTATTCACATTACACCAACAGAGATTTTTTACTTAGGGAAACAATAATAGTCTTCATCAACTAACGGTCTAGATCTAACGGCCTGTTCCGATTCGATTGTCGACTGTTTTCTTCTTCCGGGATCTCCTTTTCCAAGAAGTCCGGTAGTTTTCCGTGGTTTCTTCGATCAACACCAGGCGAATGCCGGAGCAGTTCCCTTACAAACGGGCCCCGGACCGCGCGCGATCTTTCCTTCTCCTTCCTTGTCCTATCCTCTCACCTTATACACCCACTTACACTAACATGCACTACACTACCACATATTCCAGGAGACCGTTCGGGAGCTTAGAGCTTCTCCCGGCTGGGGCAGTGCCCCATTGGTGGGTTAGGGGGAAAACCCTACTAGCTGACGGTAGGTCGGCGCCGGATCTCACCATCCAGCGGGCGAAGATCACCGCCATCTCCCGAGACATGCACTACACTAACGGGACTAATGACCAAAGCAGTTGACGCGCTCGGAAACACGAAAAAATCAATCAACCAAACAATCCAAGAAGTCGATATTTCCATGCCTTTTTAGGAAGGGGAGGACAATGATTCACTTCCAAAGGGACTTTCTTACTTGTTTAATTTCTTTTTTCTTTTAATTTTCTTTTCTTTTAATTTGAAGTCTTTTAAAGTCTCTTAACCAATTTGCCTTCAAAAACATTGTAACTGATAAAACTTAAATGATACTTTATATTTACGAATAACTTTACATATACAAACATTAGTTAAACAATCACGTTGTGGAGTAAAAAGCTTTTGAGATACATAATCTAAAAACAGCCTCAATTCTTGGATTGAGTGGCGTGAATTCTATGGATATCATTATTCCTTCCACAATTTTTAGAACACAATCTTGTAATTCGAATATTTTTCAAAAGTCTTTTGGGAATTTCTGTACATGAAAACCACATTTTTCGCTAGGTATTCACACTGATAAAGTTGAAAATTACCTGTTCTAATTTACTCTTTCAAAGTTGTAAATTTCTCGGAAGTTGAATCAATCCACATTGAATTATTTTGTGTGAATGTGGTGGTGGATGCTTAAAACGAATGATCAGGGAGAAATTGAATTTCGAAGAAGCTAAAACTTAAAAGACTGTTCGCTTTTCGCCTGTACTGTGAAAACGAGAAAATTGAATATTTTTTAAAACATGACATTCGTAATTAGAAGCACAAAATTAATAAGAAATAAATTAGTTCATGCTAAAAACAATTTTGCTGTTCACGAGTGTAATATTTTTTCACTTGGAAAAGTAAACAAGTCATACATGAATTCATAATTGTTTATTTGCATTGATTCTGCTAATTGTTGCCGTATTACCAAGCGGGGAATGATGCAAATGCAATGAGTTCAATACTTTTCAACTTACAAATATCGGATGCTATTTTGTTTGTAAGTGATTTAGAAAAGAGAGGATAAGTTATTTTTCTACTTTTCACCATCATCATCATCATCATCATCATCATCATCATCATCAAGGACTAGCCCGAATGGCCTATTCCGTCGCCAAGATGATCTCTCCTTCTAGGTCTACCTGGATCTCGATTTCCGTCGGGTGCGTAGTGGAGAAGCTTATTTGGTAGTCTCTCAAGAGTCATCCGTTGGATATGATGGAACCATTTTTCTTTTCGCACTTGAATTCTTATATTGAGGTTCAATATTTTTAGTTCGCTTCTGATGTCTTCGCTTCTTATTTTTTCGATTTTTAAGTCAATAAATTTAAAATGTAAAGCATCATTTATCTGCAAATAATAGCTTACAATTCCTACTCCTTTCGAAAACAATTAGCCCGTCTGTATTATTTGGATCTTTTATAACTGTTTATCACTAAAATGCTGATTTTTTTCGTCGTAAAAATAGTTTCAATTTTCTCGAAATCATAATTATAATATTTGTCACTTCATTTCTATTTCCCTATCATATCCGTATACCCCTATCATCATTCTTGAATGAATGATACAAATAAATTCTTAAGCGTGTATGGTGCTTTTTTTTTTTTTTCTTCGAAATTATGTTTTCCACGTCGTTGATTTTGCAAGTACTCAGCAACAGTAGACAAGCATCTGCGTCCTGTGGAAGAAAACCGCGGCAAGGTTAAAGTAGCTTGTGCATGATTCATTAGACGCCTAGCATGCTGTTTGAATCGCAGATGCATCCCTACCTTTTAGATCTAGCCATAAGGCGGTACTCGCTTGAGATATACAAGTCAATCACCTCATGTAACAGCATATTTGCTGTACGATGTACTGCTCCTCAAAGTACACTAATGTCCCCTGTCTTCTCTCGACTTCTTTTGGTAGAGTGGACATTGATAAGATGCAGAAAAAACATTCGTCCAAGATATGAAAAGACAACTTTTTAACTTCTTAGGACGAAAAAAAAATGTCAGTTGTATAATGTTCACGGTTAAAAGAATATTTAATTTCCGTTGTGCACAATGTTATTGATTTTTTTCCTTACACATTAATCTGGGTAATACAATTCTTCATTTGTGATACCTCATAGGTTCATTGTTCTGAACATTGCTGATGATTAGTTCTAATTATGCTTTAGTTAATATATTTTACTCTCAAGCATGAAAGTGAAAACAAATACCGTCTGTAACTAAAAGAAAAACTAAATTGGAATTAGTAAGACCTACCATTGTTTAAACCTACTAATGATATATATATATATATATATATATATATATATATATATATATATATATATATATCATACATCATGTTGAAAGAAAATCTACTGTCAAAACGGAAGTTTCAAGAACCCGGTCTCAAAACAAAGTTTTCAAGAACCCCAGTGAAAAAACTTTGAAGCAACGGACACACGTGTTATTTCATTGAATGTGACCAAAGACTTTGAAATAAAGGTTATTTCTATGTTTTTGCACAATATCTAAGATGTGTTGGGTAAATAGCACGTCTATTGGTCCCAAAAACATAACATAGGAGACACCTTCAAAGAGAAACTGTAATGTCTGATTTTGAATAAAATAATGTTTTCTTTGGGTAAAAATACTGTTTCGCAAAAACAACACTTTTTTGAAGCTAGAAGCACGACACGGCGATCTTCCTCAGAAAAGATCAGTGATATGGAACGTACCAGTACAAAAACGCAGAACCATCGCATTGATAAATGTGACATCGATGTACACATTATGGAGGGAGCTAGTTCCTGATTTCTTCAGCTGGAAAATATTGCAAGTTTCATACTGTCAATGTCACTGTGTGAAATAATTGAAAAAATGATTGTTTCGTATTACACCCAAATAATTTCACTGCATATATTGGTGCATGTGCATGTACATATATTTTATTACTGTGGATTTCACTAATGAATTTAAGTGGATCGTCATGTCAACGTGCTCTACATAGTTGATATATCATTAAAGAGCTTGGTTTTCCGAGCAAATATTTGCTTCATACACCAAAGCTTTGCAGAATTGTTGTGCAGGCGCATATATTTATCTACCCAGCTGGCACGATAACAGCCACGAAGCTTGCTATGTCTGTAACAAGCACAATAGTGTTTGTAACGAATTACTTGCGTTTTAAAGATGTTGAGATGTAGTGCAGTGCATATACAAATTATCTCCTTATATTGCAAATGAGGTCTGTTGCACTTCAGATGCAATTGGCATATTAAAACTCAAAATGTATTTCGAAACAGACCACTTGCCTCCTACGGCCCATGACTCACTGAAATCAAAGACGATTTATTAACCAAAAGTTATTAATCATAGTAGTAAATGGTTAATAATGTAAGTAAATAGAAGAGTATCCCGGATCAATTCCCGGGTTCAATTCAAAACTTCAACAAAACAAAACACCTTTCAGTTTCCGATTTTGAATTAATATTCAACGTTCAATTGCATTACAATTTTTGGAGTTGAATATAATACTACATAAGTAGAGGCAAGATACCAACATTTAATTTACAGGTAAATAGTTACCTATAATTTAATCAAAGTGCTATCACTAACTTTATTTACGTAATTTAAAAATAATTATGAAAACCGGAAATATAAATAAACCAAGTTTTAATTTATGGATGACGAACAATGTCTTTTGGAAAACGTGTTCGGATTTGATAAATTTAGACCTAGTTTAAAAGTTTCGAAAAATGGTGAAGTTGATAATTTATTATAGAAATATTTTGGAATTAAGTATAAACGATTTGAAAGAATCAATTTTAAGTTCTCTGAGAATTTGTTTATTTGATATAAAGAAGGGCGAATGTAAACTTTTACGAAGGAATTTATTTTGAATTATTTAAAATTTGATGAGATTGGTAGTAGAGGTATTACACCAAATAGAAAAGGTGTATGAAATAGAAGGCCTAATGATAGTTTTATATAACAAAATTCCACAATTAATTGTAATTGAGTTTTTATTTAGAAAGGAATTTTGAGATTTTTAGATATGTTTTGTCATTCTAATTCGGATGTGAGATTTCCTTGTAAGTTTTTGTTCAAACAAACTCCTAATTATTTAACAGGACTTATCTTCAAACCAAGGTATTGTTGTTAATGATAAGAGGAGTAGGTTTTAAAGGACGACATAGAGTAAAAATATTTGCTTGAGTTTTCTCTGGATTAATATGTATTCTCCAAAAATTAGTTCAATGCATGTGTTTTTGAATTGCATTCTGGATAATGTTACGTGCAATTTTGGTATTTGAATAGGAGGAGAACAAAGTAGTATCATCTGCTTAGAGTGTCAGAGTACCAAAAGGTAAAGGTGGAACACCTGGCATAAAAAGGTTAAATTGTAGCGGAAAAAGAGTTGAACCTTGAGGAATTCCGGTGAGACCAGGACAGATAGTAGAGAGAGAATAATTAATTTTTACAGCAAAATGGCAATCAAAGAAAACGTGTAATAAAGTATAATTAGAATATATAACACCAAGAAACAACATAACAATCTGCTTATAATTAATTACGAATTAATTATAATCTTTTTTTTAACAATGTCCCTCGTTCATTAGAAACGGAAGAACGTTCTGGTTGCTGATACATGAATATTCTTTACGAAAAAGAAACAATAAATAGTACGTTTTCACATTTTCAAATTATTTTGTAGTTGCACATAATGAATATAATTAATTACGTAATTCATTATTACCGGATTCAGTGCGGTTTTACATTTCAAATAAACAATTGTACACTGCATTGAACATGAACAATGTGCAATTGACTGATGTTAAGACGAGCAGTTTACTGATGTATTGCGATTAAATTTTATAGTTGTGTTATAATAATATTTATTTATTTTGTAGATTAGTAAGTAACTCGTAGATGGACAAGTGTGGCAGCCGTCCCTGACTACCGAAATAATCATAGTTTCTAACCACTCGCACATCGTTCAGATGTGAGTTTTCAAAGTGATGGCAGAAGTGATAATAGGGTATAAATTGCAATATTATATTATTTATTTACCGTTGCCATAACATGAGAAAAATGTGCTGTTGTAGCACCATTATTTTTTTAGTGGGCAATAATTTTTCTAATTGTATAAATCTGTTTAGATCGTATCAATCTGAGTATAGGATTTATTTTACAAAAATTTAATATATAGTAATTTTGAAATATTTTATGAAATTGTAATACATTAATAAATGCTATTTCTCTCATCTTTCCAGAGAAAGCAAGTTCTTGTTACGAACTATAATATCCACATTTCTTTGTTGACAACTTCAAACACACACTGCTGTAATAATAATAATAATACGATTCTTACAAAATGTAATCTTCCAGTGTGTTTCGAAACACGTGCGTGGGTGAATGTCTCATTCATAAACATTTGAAAGGCACGTCTTTGCAGTTTCGGATGCCCAGCCCTCGCGTGTATAAACAGCTGCTCAAGATTAGGTGGCTGATGACAATGTGCTTGTGCCACGTGCAAGCGGTGACTACGTGTGGGTGGGCGGCACTGATCTCTAGAGGAATATCTGCGTAAATTATATCTGGGATAATCTCGGTAAATAAATATTATCTTATGCGATTAACTTGCATCCCAAGTTAAGAAAACAGAAAAAAATGTTTTTCCGAAATTAAACATTAAATGCGTCAAATTATTTTAATTTACAAGCAACTATAATGATTGCCTCTCATTAAACAGAGTGATACATTAAACAGATTGAAGGCATACGTTTTAAAGAAAACCCTCTATGTAGAATAAGAATTAATGTTAAATTGAAATTTGAAGTACTTTTTGGGCCAACTGTTTAACTTCACTCTATCGAATACGTGAAGTATTTTTAATAAGTACAGTTTCTGTTGTGCAGTGAATACAATGAAAGGAATAAGGACATGAGAAAAGGAGTGAGATGTTCTTAATACGAAATTTTTCGACGCCGCACTTTTAAAAGTATCGATTGTTATAATGATTATTTTTGTTATATTAGTGACCACTGAAAATCGCTCTTGTCTGTTAATTAGTTTATTAGGCAATTCGCTTACTTCTATGCGTTTCATTATTTTGTATTGCAGCGATCACTGTCTTTCCTGTGCAATATTAGTTTGGGGGAAGAGAAAGACAAGAAGCACAGAGGAAAGATAAAAATGAAAGAAAACTAGCTACAGACATCTTTCTTGCATTATTTGAAATTTTCGAAAATTTGGAAACTTCAGGGAAACCAGTCTGGCGATTTTTAAGCGTCCTGTACTCAATACTGTGTGTTTACAAACATGTATTTTGCACAGTTCTATTTCTCGCTTTTGAAACTTAGCAGCATTTTAGCTAGAGACACTACAGAGGGATCTCGACAGTTAAGTCACTAATAAAATTATGTACAATTTGTCACTTTGATACATTATAAATTTATCTTTTATGTAACAAATGATGTTTTTTCAACGTTTTCCCTATTTATTATATTTCAAATTGAAAATAAACAATTTTTAAAAATAATTCAACTTTTAATTCGCAAAGGTAGAGTCCTGGTGCCTCTTGCCAATGGCGCACCTTGCACGTGTTGTGTCTACTCGATACGTCATTGCTCGTCTCTTCTATAACGGAAATTCTTGCCTCTGTTTCGAAACCGACAGAAAACGACATAGAAATGCATCTTTGTTGTGTTTTAATTCCAAAATGTTCAAAAGGGAATACTAATTACCCTATAAAAATTTCAGTGACAAATAATAGAAAATTAATATTTTATTAAGGTTATACAAGTTATATAAATTAAGTTTATATAAATGTACAAAGTCTGTAAATTTGAAAAATAATGTTTATTAAGAATTTTTATTTTAAAAAAACACAAAATAATTCGTAGTATAACGTATTAAAGTGAATATATGGACTTTCTCAGTACTGAACAGTCTCGCAAGAGATAATAATTAGCTATACTATTAACACTGCTATTGACATCGCATGAATCATGAAAATTTACTTTTCAATTTATCAAGGGTTCCAGCCGCGCCGATGATATAACTACTCAAGAGGGACAGAGATAGCTACTGTAGTTATCTATTGCAATTATGTCAATCAATGTGCCCTTGTACTTTTGAACAGATCACTAGTACTATGACTTTTATTGAATGGAAAGTTCTACTGTTTTACATTAATTTAAATTACTGTATCAAGATACGTGTATGAAACATTAAAAAATTATTTTAACAACAAATATTGCACTTTTATGGTCCCTCATGTACTTTATGTGCATACATCCTTCTTGTAAAAGAGGTTCAATACATTATGAGCATTTTCCCCACTAGTAGAAAAGGCTTGTTTACAATTTGTAACATTGCTGATAATTAAATATGTAAACACTTAGAAAAATGTGTTACCATACCTAGTAAAACGAATGATTTATGAGGCTTGTAAAATAGGCTGTCATTCAACTTTCTACGAGGCACCCGTGTTGTTTGGAATCGCCTAAGATCACAACCGTATAACCTAGTATATGCACAAAAGGGGACCTAGCATCTGTAAAGGAGTTCACAAGCGCAATCATCCACACATGCAAATTCCACAAGCGACTTCATTGTTCTAGCTTAAATCGCTTTCATTTGTGAATCCTAAGAAATTTTCTTCTCTTAAAGAATTGTGAGAATGTGAAAGTAAAAGAGAACCGGCTTTTGCAGGAAAGTATGTCACCTGAGATTCACACTTCACAAAAAGGATTATGAACCGTAAAAATTGTAGCGTACTAGTGGCTAACAATCATCAAAAATGATGCTGAATAAATGGTGATAGATGTTTTTCAATTTCTGCGTGTATTGGAAATAATAGTAAACTAGATAAAAGTAATGAAACATATGAAAAAATATGTACTGTAGGTCATAAGTAACGATTTATAGTAAGAATATACATTTTACTACCGAAACTCTATATTTTGGAACTATGCTATAAAACACCGCATGGTCACGTATTATGTTGAAAGCGTCCCAAGACATCACGTATGCTGTTGCCTCGTTTTTTGTAGTTCTTTCACTTAACGGTGTTTGCACATGCGGTGAACCGTCCAAGTACAGAGTCGAACAGAGTGGCGTTTTCCTCACGTGACCTCAGGCGGAACACTCACGAGGAGGAGGATCCGAAAATGAACCTTAAGCTCTCGGGTGCTGCAGGTCCAGAACTTCGCTTATTGTGGGATGAAAACTTAGAAGAACAGTTTACTACTAGAATCAAGTTCTTTACTGATTGTCAAAAGACTCACGAAGGATGGCATTCTTTGCACACGTTTGAGAATGGACTTCATCCGTCCAGTTCCAGTAGTCATATGTCAACTGTGATTATGTTGTTTCTTTCAATGTTGCACACTGCAGCTCTTGTTTAAGACTCAACATTGCAAGAAACAGTTTATATACAACAATTGCAAAAACATTGAACTACATATTCCTTTAACTCTTTCAGAGCACTTTCTAATACAGATCACTGTCATTTCAGTATTAAGGTCCTGCATCAACAGTTCTTCAAACCAGATTTAATTCATTGTATTCCCAAAAAACAATCTTTCTTTACACGCGTTGTCTAGACGGATTGAATCTATGGCTCTTACTTAGTTCATATTTTTCTTACTGCAGAATAAAACCAACATGCGAGGACTAGCTGACTTCCTTAATTTCATCACACCTTTGGGAGATTACGTCTTACACCAATGAATTGTGCATAAATAGTGAGGCGTGTTTAGCGCTGGTAATTTTGCACGTGGAGTTAGCAGCATGTGTGGCCTGTGCCACTGGTACAAGAGTTGCAGTACGCTACATTGGATTATGTCCTGGATTTACATATGGGTCCTTTCGGCGGGATGTAAAATTGAAGGGGAGGGAGCACAAAATAATGTCTTAGAATTAGTTTTTGAAATGAACTTGGTGACCAAGGCAGAAAACAATCATGTGTGTTCCATTTCACAGTGGACACATTCAGTATTTCAGTATGATCAGCTTCTTCATAATTTTTCAACAAGTCAACAAACATATATTTGTCTTTCACTTCTTTGATTGGCACGTTTTGGCATTTGGCTTGGCCACGGGAATCCAAGAAAGAAAACGTCACTGCAGGAAATAAGAACAGAGTTCGCGAAGAATGCAAAAAAGGAAAGAAAGACACACTCGTCTCTATGATCTAGGCGTAGAACACTCTAAAAGAGGGTGATTGGTAGATCGCCGAGTGAAATGCGGTAAAGAGAAAGGTTGCGCTTGCACCGCTTCAGAGTAATGGAAAAGTATCTTTGATATTGCAAAAACACACGAACAGAGTATGAGAATGAGTATGCGAAGAATGGTGACCTTTCCAACAGAACTTTGACTCAAAGCGCTTTAAATTTGGGTTCGATTGGTCACACGATTACGCGCGCACGTCAGGGAAAGCGAAAAAAGGCTGTAACAAGTGATATAACAAGAAGATTTCGTGAAGTAGGGAACTGGTAGGAGCGTAGCGAAATTTGCGTGGTTAGACGGAAGAGCGGGCCTGATGGCCCGAGTCTCGCCACGTAAAATAAGGCATTAACTAACTAACTAACTGGTCACTAGTCACTGATCACAGAAACACAACGCCCCATCCCTGGCACTATCAACATCTCCCCGCGCGATGGCAAAATAAAATTTAAAAAAATAACCACAACCACATGCGCGAACACGCCGCCTTTCTCCCACGCAATCCACCGCTGAGGCGCCCACAGCAGGGAAGGAAAGGCGTAACACTTCACCGCACCCTGGAAGCCAAACGCTCCCAATACGGTCTTGACCAGACGCCGGTGACGCGTGCGCGTGCGCGTGCTCGGTGCATTCAGCGCACGTCTTCCATCGACGCGCGCGTACCTCGCACGCGTCCTCGCCACACGATGTGCCACGCGGCGGCGCCAGCCGGCCGGCCGGCCCGCCTGTCTGTGGGCGTGGGTGCGGTGCCGGCCGGCCGGGCGGCAAGCAAGCGAACGCCTTCGATCCGCGTGCCTGCCCTCTCGCCCGCTGGGCGAGTCCAACAGGTGGGACCAACGGGCGCGGCGGCTCGACGGATGCCGCGTGGCGGGGGCACTCACCAGAAGAACAGCACGGAGGCGGGCCCCGCGGTGGCGCGGGGGTTGGGCCGCTCGGGCCCCTTTTCGGTCGCGTCCATGGTTGGCGTCGTGGTCCGCCGCCGCGTCCGGACGCCCGACCGCAGCCCGTGCCTTCGCCTCCGCCTTCGCCGGCTCGCGCGCAGCGACTGGCGCGGCTGCGCCCGCCCGACCAACCGCCCCGCCTCGACGGGCGAACGACCGCCCACCCCGCCCCGCCCGCCGCCGCGACGCCCGGCGATCGCAGTGGGCGCGGCCACGCCTCTGGGCGGCGCCAACACCGGCCGGCCACATTCAGCGCGCGATGGTCGCTCACCGACCTATTACTACGGCTTGTGATTATGACCTTCTGGTATTTACAAACATATATTAAATAGTATAATAATAATAATAAAAAAAAAAAAAAAAAAAAAAAAAACTGGATAATCATACTCTCACTAATATTAAGTATTATAACTTTTTAAATAAACATAAAATAAATAAATAAACAATTATTTCAACTCTATCATTATATATAATAATTATATGTTTGTAATACTAAAAATCAATACAAGGTACTTATATTAAAAAACGGTTTTGATCGCGTTCACTGCACTGCACTGCACTGCACTGAACTACACTACATTACTCTACTCTATAATGTTTTGCTTTGAATTACACTGACCAGCACTTCAGAGCATTCACTCATTTAACATCTATAACTCTCTGCTTGTTCTAACTCGTTTCTAAAATTTCGTACACTTAGAGGTACGAAGGTAAGGCTTTGAAAGTTGCTGCGGGTAAACTGTTCCAATCTCTGATTTATTTGTTTTCTTTCTGTATTTCGTACACGGTAATTCATTGATATATTGAATTTGTTCAAGACAAGTAATTCAGACACTATAATTCTTATTGATTATTGAATATGCTGTGTTCATACATTGCTCTTTATGTTAAACATCATGAGATCTTTCTTTACAATTTGGTATCTTGCTGCGTTATTATTTGTTCTCACCTGAACATTTGGTTGTAACAAAGTCAATATTTTTCTACTGCATTCATATCACCCAGCGAGTTCAATTACCTGTTCAGTAGACGTTAATCAGTTCGACAAACTTGTATGTTTTCTTCATGTTATGCAAGCCTCATTGTCTTCCCATACTGGCCAAGATTCGTATTTCGCCAGATACCGATTTATACTTCCTGGTACGTATTTGGTGTTGCAAACGAACGCTGCACTTCAGTATCGCAATAAAGAAGTCATATAGAATATCCACTAGTTTGGTCATTTGAGCTGTCGATAAGAAATCGCCGTTCAATTGTAGTCAAATATCCGAAACCTTTTGTTGTTGTATTGTTTAATTGCATCAAACAAATCATTCTGATGTCGATGTTATGCACTAAGTTTTCTTACGTAGGAAAATGGATATACCGAAAAGAAAAATAACAATAAGATGATATTAATAGCCAATAATTTAAAAAAAAAAAAATTGGGTTATAAATTTGGTATTTTACGTTCGTTGTAAATTAGAAATACTTCCGAAACACATCAATTAAATTATGATTTGTCGTCCTGAAACTCTGTATCTTATTGAATGTATTGTTAAATGCGTGAAATAAACGGACCAGGCGCACCTGGCAGCGTTGGATTCAGCCTACTGCTTCACGACTGCCGGAATCATTCACCAGCGTGCGCGTTTGCCCTGTCAGCGGTCGGTCGGACAACCCCCCACCAGACGACACTGAACGCAGATCTGATGTCACTGTTGCTTCTCGTCACGCGCGTGACGAAGGATTTCGCGCCCACTGCGCGACGTCGGCACGGCCTTCGCACGGCGGCGCCCCGCCACGCCCCCGCTCCGCGCCCCGCACCCTCCTCCCCGCTCTCTGAGCGATACAGTGGCGCAGCGTGAATGGAAAAGGGAAAGGCCCTTGTCGTAATACTCTTCTGTTATTTCGACTTATCGCGACAAAGGAACGCAAAGTCACACCGCTGGCGTCCGTTACGAATTTTATAGTCCCCCGTACGTTGGGGATAATCGAAAAGAAATGTGCTAAAGATGGCGATTGAGTAGTGCTACTCCAATGAAAGGGGTTTTTATTATAAAAAGGTGGTATTTCGAAAAGTATTGAACAACACACAGCTGATGTCACAAATGACGGACCTGGTTATTTGCGCCTAAAAGGCGTAATGACGTTAATTACTGCAATGATCTTAAGCTCATATGATTTGACTAATAAACTGAAACGTCAGTATTCACAATGAGGATTAATTATTTCCGTCTTACGTCTAACCTAAACAAAAACGTGCTATAAATTTTAATAGAGATCTAATTCACGTTAGATTAACCCTGACTTACCTTACCTCACCTTACCACCATATTTACAGTATTGGCTTAAGGACTTTTGCTATCGGTTTAAGTTGAATGCAGTAGGAGTCAACCCCAATTTCAATCCTCTACGCATTGGGAGTATTGCCGTCTAGGTCTTTCAGAGAGATCAGTTTGCCAACCTCACTTCACTCAGGTTACAAAACGGCAAGCAGCCGAAAAGAACCCAACCTCACACGTGCTCATTTCGAGGCGTTAGTATCTTTTTATAATTGATGTTCTCTCTTATCTGAGTTCCGAGCCACTTAATTGGATTAAAATATCAAATTATTTTTTTGTCATAAGTTTGTGTATGTACTGGATCGAATGTGTAGTGGATAGAGTGTGTATATGTTTTAAGGTAGAGATCTCAGAATTTAAGAAAATGGGGTCACACACAGTTTTTATCTGTGTTTGGCGTTAAGTAGTTAAAAAAAATAAATAGAATGCACGTATACCGTAAGATGCATCAATATAACGGACTGTAATGGTTGATATTCTATTTTAAATTAAAGAATTAATATAGAATAAATGCAGAAAAATGTAATGTTTTTCATCGATTTCTTAGTGACCCACATAACTTCCTTAACGGATCAATATTTTGAATCATTTAAGATACGATATAGCCGTTTTTATTATAGTCATGTAAAATTATATGATATATGAACTCCGAAGTAATGGAATCTTGACACTAGTTGCCATTTTTGTCATTCTAATCAACAAATGTAAATTGAGATCCGCCAGTTTCGTCGCCCAAGATAATACCTCCTTTCTCCGCTAGGTGGTGAAAGGAGCGTATCGAAATTTGCGTGGTTAGACGGAAGAGCGGGCCTGATGGCCCAAGTCTCGCCACTTAAAATGAGGCATTAACTAAACTAAACTAAACTAATGTTATTACCTGAGTTCGAAAGACGAAAAGCTGCGTAATGTTTACTGGTATACGAACTCTTTATTGTAATATGTAGTTTTAAAGGTGAGGTCACTTCTTCAGTTAAAGTCCTAAATGATTACAAGTTTGTAACTTTTAAAGTTTAGTCATCTATTGAACCGTTTCGTAGGTTTTATACGTGATGTGCCTTGGGATGTTTAATTTTACGGGTGAATCTGCACATGAAGCGTCACTAATAATTCACAATACATAGAGCACTTTGCGGTCCTAAAAGAAATAGTATCTTCAGCATTTCAACAAGCAGTATTTGAGGCCATGGTCATGTTACTTGGATTATCAATATTTTATCATTTTAGTCACGATACATTTTTGGAATCGAGGCAAAATTTGCTATGTCGGTGTAGTCGGTCTAGTATAAACTAAGTAAATCATAATTTTGAACATAACCCTTGTAGCTATTCTAGGTGAAGTGCACACTCTGATACATGTCTGGCTGATTGGTAGGGGGCGGATTTTGATGACCTAAAACATCACGAAAACTGATCAATAAAATGCACTTAAAAGGTTTTTAAAATGCCATAAAAGCAAAGAAAAATACGTAAAAATTGATTAAAACCAGTTCAGATGAACAACTCAAGCTGAAAATGAAAAGGTAAATATGACTTATTAGTCAAAATCGACGAAAAATGCAAAAAGAAAAAATGCCATATAAAAATGCTCAATTTCCTTTTCTCATAACATTAAGTTAATAACTACCAAAAAGTATTTTATTATAATCCGCCCCGTACTGATTAGTGATTACTAGGGGGCGGATTTTAATGAAATGTTATTTTTTTTCCTTTTCACCCTAGAACCTCGTCAATTTCGACTAATAAGTTATTTTTTAAACTTTTCCCGTCATTTTAATACATTTTGCTGATTTAATCGATTTTAATGGAATTGTTTCAAATAATATTTACGAGATTCAACAAATGTTCTCCACGGAATTCCTAAGTAGCCTATTCGATTTCTTCGCTCCGTAATTGTTATGTGAGCCGTTGTTTGTAATCTAAGGTTCTTGTGTCGCGTATCCGCGCCATTGTCGGTTCAGCCGATTTTGGGATAACTTAAGACAGAGATTTCCTGGTAAACAACAGTCCAAAAGTTTAAAAGCTGAGTTCACTTGTACGAATAGAAAAAGTCTCGATTGAATTAGTAACGTATCCAACAGCTTGAGTTGTTCAACCGAACTGATCTTCATCCCATTTTTTGCGTCATCTTTCTTTGCTTTTAGAACATTTTAAAATAATTTTAAGAGCATTTTATTGATTATTTTTGGCAATGTTTTAGGTCTTGAAAATCCGCCCCTAGTGATTACATTTTAGTTTCTGGAGCCTTACCTCATATAATTTTGTATAATTTACTCATTAATTCACAATATTTGTTGCCTCCATCAATGCGAATGAAAGAAGTGACGGTTCTTGGAATTGGAAACCGTCTTTTTCTCTCTTTTACTCTCTCCCTCCCTCCCCTCTCTCTCCCTCTTCTCTCTCCTCTCCCTTCTCACCCCCTCTCTCACTTTCTGTATCCCCCTCCCTCTTTCTTTCTCACTCTGTCCCTTTTCCCCCCTTTCTCTCTCACCCTCCTTTCTCCTCTCTACTTCTGCCTCCCTAGAGAAAGATTGAGTAAGGAAGGTTTCTCTAATAAGACAGAGCCGTGTGCTCACCTGACCTGCGTTGCGAGCCACTGTGCTCGGCCGCTTCCGGCGCTTTCCGCTACCTGCGCCGAGCGCCGCGCCGTCACGGGTGACGTCACCGCGCCCCCGCCCACTCCCTGCCTCTTCGTCGGACCGCGCTGCACCGCGCTGCGCGCCAGACACAGGGAGAAAGGGAAAGTGTTGGAGGGGGGAATTGTCCGGGTACGCTGTACCCACCTGTAGAGAACACCCGCCAGAACCTCGTTTCTTATATTTGCCGGCTTAGGAGGCTCAGGGCATGAACTGATGTCACTGAATTGCCTCTGACTGCGAGGGCCTAAGGTTCGAGTCCCGACGGCGGCAGGATTTTCGACATTAGCTACATAAGTAGGTCTAATTCAGCCGTTGTCTGGAAAAGAATTCCAGGGACCGGCTGCTATGATCAGTAGTTTTCCGTGGTTCCTTGTACCAATAGCAGATGAATGCTGGAGCAGCTCCCTAACAAACGGGCCACGGGCCACTCGCGATCTTTCCTTAACCTTCTTTACCCTACCCCTTCTCTACATACACTTGCACTAACATGCACTCCATTACCGCATATGTCGGGAGACCAGTCGGGAGATTAGAGTTTGTCCCGGATGAGCGAAGCGCGCAAACCCTCCGAGTCAACGCGCCATTTTCTTGTGTCATCTCAGAGATGCCCTCCGACCTGTAGGCAGCTTCCTGCAGGTACACGAGCTGAGAAATCAACTCACATTGTCATCTCAGACTTGCCGTTCGAGGGCAAAGGGTTAATAGCTTCTCGCTACCATGCAGTTCTCACTCAAGTCGCCGCAATCGTCTATTCATTGAGCAATTTCACTTTTTCCCGGCGATTATTCAAATCGTTTCTTGATGGTTGGTTTGTAAGCGTAAAATAATTTTTTTGAATTTATTTTATAACAATTTATTTTTCTTCTTAGATGTAACAGAAAATATTTGGTTTAAATATTATTAACAGAAAAGATTGATAATGGATAGAAATAGAATATACTTTTTTGAATTATAGAAAAATTGGAATAGGCAGTTTTCTTGTCTGATTCTAAGAATATCGGATATAATGATCTGTCTCGATATTAACCAAGAACACAAAGAAGTCAAATTAATATCTGGCCTCACGGGACATCTTTTTCCATACCCTCTATTCTATACCTAGAAATCCTCCTAGGATCGTTAGTGGGTATTGATTCACAATGCTTTCACTGAACTGGTACTGGACTTTGTTTTATCAAGGATGGTCAATAAGAGAGCGTTTTAATGTTTCATTTTCTGTACAGAAATCAACGGAGAAATTACGTGAAGACTTTCAAAGAACAGGAAATGAATTCCATAATCTTGAACTACTGTTGCTTCACTGCAGATATTTGCTTCCTAGATCTCTCCATTTAAAATCTTCAATAAATTCCTTAACTTTAACAGTTATTAATTTCAGTAGTAGTGCCAGGAGTTCTGGTAACTTGAACTTATAACTCTAGAATCCTTGCGTATAGTGTCACTAGTTCCAAAATACACACCTCGCAATGATAAGATTACCTTTTCAAGTATTCCCGAACTACCACTCTACACGTCTCTGAGTCAGCAAAAGTCTGTCATTTTTATTACGTTGGCAAAGTGATGATTTGATAACAAATTGAGTCTAAAGCTCGTAAAACGAATGCCTAAACGATGACTTTCCCAAATGACGTAGTTCTAGAACAAATTTTATTACGTGTATTCAAAGTTTTTTCATCAAATAAATGTAACGATTATTTATAAACAAATTGTGTAGAACAAAGTTGTTTCAATTCGAAGGTAGGGAAGGCTACGAAAAAAGGTTGCTATTTATTATTTTTAAGTGCACTTACCTTATAAATAAATAAACTTACGCATAATTATAATGTCTACATCTGCATGTTAGAACTGAGGAACTTTAAACTGAAGAAGACTGAAAACTGAAGCTATCCACTGGTTTTCGATTAATGCGAATTTTGTTGGTTCCCCATGGACTTGGAATTAAAAAAAAAAGATCATAGAGGAGCACAGGAGGATCTCGAGTTCAGGAACCTCCTGCTGGAGCGTCTGCCTTGGCGCGTTGGTGCTGCTCCTGGTGCGAGTCCAGGCGCCAGCTGCCGCGCTGCGCTTCCGCCAGTGGCGCTGCACCTGGCGGCGGAGCGGAGCTGCTGAGCTCGTGACGTCACTCGGAGCCGGCAGCTGTCGGAGAGCGTTGTCCCGTGCCAGCTGGTTCGCGAACCATGTGCTGAGACATAGCCACAGGATTTTCGACACAAGCTTTTCAGCTAGGTCGAATTCGTCGCTGTCTGGAGGAAAATTCTAGCGGTCGGCTGCTCTGATCGTATAAAAGCGAAATCTATCATCAATACGGGTATGATGAGTGGGATTTCAATAACTCAAATTAATCGATTACATCTGAATAATCTGAACAATATTTCTGCTTTCTTTTGGATAACCTCTTGAACCTTTAATGTGATCTTTAGTCTAAATTGGCACGTTTTAAATTATGTAGTGAAATTAGCTTATTAATTCGTGAATAATTCATAGTGATATAATTCAATTTTTTTCGAATCTAACGTCTCTCAAGTTCTGGTCAAAGGAGTCGAAAAACTGTGTATAAATTCTGATAGAACACACTACTAATTTGACTCTATTTTGTAAGCCTTTTTTCTCTTAACTCTTGGCAAGTTTTTTGATCATCGAGAGTTAAAATTTGTTCAATAGCTGATTAAGTTTTATACGCACTGTCTTCGCTAAAATAATTTGGCTCATATATAAAGAGAAACGTATAAGAGTGGTTTCGTTAGAAAAAGTTGCCTTTATAAACTGCAAAATTTCTAGATATTCCTCTCAGTAACTTGAACCTCCTTATAGCGAATTTTTCAAAAACTCGTAATTTTTCTCTTGAGATTAATAATGCCGAGAGTTCTCTTTGTTAGGTTCGGTTAGTATATATGTCCTACTATATCTTAAGTATGCACTTAGAAAACATATAGCGAACTTGAATTTTGCACGAAAACATGTGAGAAACGTGGAGCAAAATTCGTGGAGAAGGCGCAAGGAGAAAGGGGTATGATTTGAACAGTTCTACAAAATCAGACCGTTTTGAAACTTCTAATACATTTGTGGAGACGCAGCTCTTCTGGATATTTTAAAGGGTGGTGAGAAACAAGGAGAATCACAAACTTTATGTAAAATTAAATCGAAGGGATCGAGACATTACCAGAAATACCTGTAAAATTTAATTTCAACTCAAAGCGAAATTGAATGTCTACTCAAGCTCAGTGCCCGGCTTAAAATGTTGTCCAGTTGGGAGGCTGGCCGATCGGAGTTCTGGCGTAGAATGAAGGTATTTTCACTTGAAAAGGGTGATGTACAAAGTAAGCACTATTCCCACTGATGTAGCGATTTATATTATATAATTTTTATTATTATTAGCTTCAAAAGTAGTCAACAATAATACTACTACTAATAATGAGAATAATAACAATTATTATTATTGTTATTATTATTGTTGTTATTGTTATTATTGTTATTGTTAATTATTATTATTATTATTATTATTATTATTATTAAATGTTGAGTTATTTTCCAACTTTTCTGTCCAAACTTGAAGATTCAATTCTTTTGTTTCTCTTCGTCATTGCAGCGTCTCCCGCGACCCGTCGTGCGTGTGGTAGACAGTGAAGGTCCGTCCGCGTTCCCTCATCCGCGTTGCGTCATGAACAGCGGTGCGCCCGACGCGGGGCGGGAAAGGCGCAGCAATCGCTCTGGCGGGCGGCCTATTCCCAGAGACCGCCGCCGGCCGCGTGCGTGCTAAATATACCCCCGGCCACTCCTCGGAGCGCCAGCGTTGTCACATTTGGTTTGAGAGTAGTTCTGCAAATGGACTTTTCAGACTGCGTGCGTTTGATTGATTAGTGAGTCCGGGCGCGTTAACTGTTAAGGACGTTAGTCCCGTAAGTGTAGTGCATGTTATTTCCTCGGGAGGTGGCTGTGATCTCCTGCAGAATGGTGCGATCCGCTGTCCACGCGCCGTCGGCTACCGGGGTTTTCCCACAACCAGATATCTCTCAACGGCGGGGCACAGCCCCAGCCGGGACAAGCTTTAAGCTCCCGACTTGTGTGGCAGTGAACGGAGTGCATGAAAGTATAAGTGTGTGTAAGAGGATAGGACAAGGCAGAGGAAAGAAAGATCGCGCGCGGCCCGTTTTTTACGGTACTGCTCCGGCATGCGCTTGGTGTTGAGTGGGGAAACCACGGAAAACTACCGATCAGAATAGCCGGCCGCTAGAATTCTCCTCCAAAGAGCGACAGGACTCGACCTAGTTCTCTAGCTTCTTTAAATGAAAAAAAAAGAAAACAAATACCAATAGAATGATGTAAATTATATTCGAAAAGACAAATGACGGCAGCGCCGCGCACGAACATTTTTTTTAAAACTAAATGAAGGCGCGGAAGAAAGGGAAACGTGACACAAACATTTCATAGAGCACAATTTTTGAAATCGTTTGAAACAATAATCATTAAAATCGGACCAGGGGTTCGATTTATTTCGAGAATTTTAGTAATCGTGCATTCCGGCGGAATGAAAAAGAATATATGCAGGCGCTATTGTTGCCGTAAAGAAAGTAATTACAAATAGTGTTTTTCGTAAATATTAAGAGAACGCCTGAAGGGAACGGGTTAGAATTTGGCAGAATAAAAGAGCAAAAATTATCAAAATTTTTGAAAGTAGTCACGATTTTGGAGGACGCCTAGGAGGCGAGATAAAAATTAAGTGCTATATTTTCATTTAGAAAAATATACGAAACAAGAGACATATCGTTGTGACGTCATCAGAAGATAGCAAGCGGTAATTTGCAATATTTGCAAATATTGCACGAGTACCACGTTTCGGTCCCTGTACAGGGGCCACCACAAGTTCACGCCGAAATTTTAGAATTATGAAAAGTAGCTAGTAAGGGCATACGATTTTGTTACAATAATATATAATTATATTGTATTAATTATAAATAAATGAATTCACTTCACCTTTTAATAAATTACTGAAAACACAGAAATCAAGAGGGAGTCATTATGTAAATCATTCCCCTTTAGAGAGGTATAAAGCTTAATTATTTGATTTTTTATGAAATCATTATTAATTTGGCGAAACGCTCTTCATTGATAATTCAGAGAAAGGCGGAAAGAATATGAATACAGTGTGTCAGAAAAAAGTCACAAACTTCTTGGACAAGAAAAATAATATTTTTTGCTAATGATCATGTATATTATGAAATTGCCTATAAAGGAGATACATGAAAATATACATTAATGTACATTTCTGTATGTTACATTGGCTCTCTTATTTTTTGGCAGCCTACATGCACAGACCTTCGGCAGGTACATGAAATCTACTTATCTGTCTCAGAACGGGACCTGCCAAACATCTGTTGTTAAGGAGTTGCCTAAAAAGCTGGGGGGGGGATGCCATATATGGTCCGTTATAAATTAACCTTATCTAAATATGAAATTTCTCGTATGTTAGTTGGCTATGTGATCATTTTAGATGCCCTGGAAGTTTGTAACATTTATTTTGAGACAATTTTTTTTACCAAGGTTGTATGGGAGTTTATTGAGAAGCATTTAAGGAAACTACTGTAAGCAAGTGTCGCATACAACTGTCAATATATTTGGCAACAGTGCTACACGGCCAATGTTTGCTTTGGAAGCAAACACCTCAGCACACAGCCAGTGGCGTTTCGCCCACGCCTTTACGCTGCGTTAACTGGTCGCGCCACGTCTCCGCTATCAAGGAAGCGCCTTGTCATCTCCATGGCCGGCGTGAGAGGGAAATTGGCAGAAGTCTCTGCTTGTTGGTCATTGACCACCAACCACTGCGAGAGAGTTTCTCTTAAAAAATAATTGTGTGAGGAAAGATGAATAAATTTACATACACTACAAGTACATTATTTTACAACACTTTGCCAGATGGCATTAAATGATTAAATTTGATAGAAAAGTTTAAATCCAAAGTGAAATCGTTTCTGCTGCATAACTGTTTCTATACAGTAGAGACTATACTGAGCATCCCAAGGAAAGTAACATTAATTTTAACAGTGATATTTAATGTATTATTTACCTTTGGACTGTATAATTCCAAACAATATGTAACAAGTATTGTATCTGGATCAATGACCCCCATCTCGATCAGGTTTTTTGTCCATTTTCCCTGATTCATTGAGCAAATGCCCTTATTTTGCTTGTGGACATAAATGTAACTTCATTATCTGTGCACGTCTTCTAGAATTCAGTGGGACATATAGTTAATCAAATTATTGTTTCCATGTTGTCGCGGCAGGAAGTATTCCTTGACGAAGGACATCATGGATATGAGCCCAAACTTTATTGCTTATTTATCCTTGAAAATAGATTTTATCACATGGGAGTGGTTTTTTTCCCTTCAAAATTCAAGTAGTATATGACTTAGTGTAGGGATCACAGAATTTTGAAAATGTGCATTGATTGATGTGTTTGATTAACATTTTTTTATATAAAAATTACATTTCTGTTGTTGTTTCACCAAAGAAAACTAGGAATAATTTCGAATGATTTCAATGTTGAAATGGTCTCGTAATTCAAAACTATAGCTACTTTACGTTGCTCAATTAGGGCATATTTAACCTCAGTAGTCATTTTACTTATTTTATAGTCATGATGAGACGCTGAAAGAAGTTCGCAGAAAAAGTTATTATCTGAGAATGTGATAGCTCATATAACTCATGTAAACATAACATCATGGCACAATGCCAACAGGGACTAAATTCGTTCTAATAGATTTGTCAATAGGAGCTGTATTTTTGCCGTAATATACGATACATAGTAAACGAGGATCACGGTCAAGCGCTTTCAAGGTCTGGCCACCGCGTCACAAGGCCCTGCTTGACCCGTTGCCGTATCAAAGGCGGTGACTGGCGAAAACGCTACCGCTACCAGATCTGTTCAGTTTCTCGCTCGGCGATGACTCTCAGCTGCGGTTTCCGGAGCCTCACCACAACTCAGCAAGTGCTGCGCCGCGCCGCTTCAGCACTTTCATGCGCAGTTGTTATCACTACCACGGCAATTTGACCAGAACGTCCTGACACGCGCCTGCTCCTCTGAACAGGACTCGCGCACCCTTCATTCCCAAGTTACGAGTAGTCAGAGGCAAAAATGCTGCTGAGCAAAACTACACAAAGTTGTTTTCCTAAAACATCCACGCACACAGGATCAACAACTAAAATTCTCTCATGCAATTATACAATAAATTAAATATAATGACAACTAGCGGTGCTACATCAGCACCTACTTTCTCGCCCGTTTTTCATGCAAAATTACACGAAAAGTACTCAAAATTTCGAAAACTTTTGTTCATGTCCTTATTTCAAAATCTATCTGTAAGGAACATATTTCATCAAGGGAAAACATCTCTTATTTTTAATATTTTAGTTGTTGGAAAACTCGGAAGAATTTTTGAACTTTTGCAATTTTCGAATAATCAGGGTATTAAACGAACATGAGATCTGCACCATTGTCTTAAACGTCCTTCACACTACCAAACGACAAAATTTAATCATAATCGATGGAGGCATATTTTCGAAAATTTGGAAAAGGTCCCAGAGGATTCAAATACCCCTCCCCAAAAAATTAAAATATCGGTATAAAATTCAAGGGGCCACGACATCAGCCGTATCGATTGGAGCAGTGGCGTGCATTCTATGGCATGAAGGGAATGAGTCATTCCCCTAAGCAATGCAAAGAAAAAATCCTTTCGATATTTAAAATATTCGTTGCTTATGGCCAGAGTGAAACGTTTATTCAATCTAAGATTCTGAGCTAAGTACCAGTGGTTGCACCGTAACAATCGATGTTTTCAAAACGGTGTGTAGTTTCATCTTCTGACGTCAGCGAAGCTTCGTTCTTGGAGGGGGGCAGGCGTTCGACTTCGTCATGTGTCGGGGCAAGTCGGCTTCGGTTCGTGAGTGCGCGAGAATGAATTTTCTAATACGTTCCGTTGAGATCGGCTGGTAGCTATTTCAAGTTCGAAAGAAATTTGGCTTTTTGAGAGTGTTTGATACTCGCGCGAACTTACATCATAATACAATGTAAGTATAAAGTACATAATATATTTACCTTAGTAAGTAAGTATATAGTACATAATACGTTTACCTTAAGGTACAGAAAGTGTTCTAAAAAACCTAATTCTTTGTGTTCTGTTCTGCAGTTCTCCCTTGCGGGAAGGGAAGCATGACAACAAAAGTAACATTAATTTTAACAATGATACATAATGCAGAATTTACCATTTGGACTGTATAAATGTGTATAAACAACCTATAACAAGTATTGTATTGCAGCCTCCGGGTCAATGACCCCCCTCTCGATCAGGTTTTTCGTCCAGTTTCCCTGATCCATTGAGCAATTCTGAGATGGCCCCTTGTTTTGCTTCTGGGCATAAATGTAACTTCATTATCTGTGCACGTCTTCTAGAATTCAGTGGGAAATATAGTTATTCAAATTATCGTTTCCATGTTGTTGCGGCAGGAAGTATTATTCCTTGACGAAAGACATCATGGATGCCCAAAATGTATTGCTTATTTATCCTTGAAAATAGTTTTATACATGGAGCGGTTTTTTTTCAAAATTCAAGTAGTATATGACTTAGTGTAGGGATCACAGAATTTTGAAAATGTGCACAGAATTCACTTCTCTCCATAGCACGTCATACGCAGTTTCAATTGTTTTTTGACGTAAAATAAATAAATGCATTGGCAAACTCATTCCGAGCAGTAGTCGTGGCATCTAGCGAGGCAAGTGATTATTAGGCAGGGAACCAGAGAGGAGGCACGATGACAGATTTAGGGCGGCCCTTCCGGTCCCTCTCCTGTCAACTTTCATTCGCTTCGCAACTTCCAGTTGCTGGTCAGTGTCAGAAGCGACACTGAAGGAAAAATTCTCTTGTGCTTTCGGCCTTGTTGTTGTTGTTGTTGTTGTTGTTGGTTTGAGCAGTGCTATCGTGAGTAGTGCTGTCCCTTTAATGTCATTGAGAAAATTGGGACGCAAATAAAAGGTTACGTGGCAGGGAAGAAAGAAAAATGTACGTTATCTAGGGGCAAAAGCTTATGAATGAGGCTGTGGAGAGGACAACAGCAGAACAATGTCGCAATGAGGTAGGTCATATAAAAATAGTAATTTGAAGGCATGAGAGACGAAGGAATTGTAGAACAGAATTTTGAAGAAATTATTTCTCTTCAATATTAGAGTTCCATTCATTTCAAACAATCATTAGAGGGAAGTGACTGAAATAAGTGAAGTATTTCCTTTCTAATAGTAATTTGTTTGACAATTAAAACGTGTAAATAGTGTAAATCTAGTAGAAATTCTTGTGTTGTAATGTTAGAGAACATCTCCAGGTAAATTATTGTGCTTCGAGAAGTGGAGAGCAGCATTTGACATACGACGAAAACTGCAGTTGTGACGACGACACATGCAGTCATCCACCCACTGTACCGCTTGTCTTTCTGTCACCGTGATCAGGCGGTCCTCGCCGCTCCTCCCCCGGCCGCTCTAGCACGTGCTCAGCCCTCCGGCGTGGTAACGCCGCTCGCCACCACAGCCCGCCCTCAAATCGGTTCTTATTTTAATCGGACCACAGGCACGAGCAACTGTCAGCAGGATAAAACATTACTGATATTTCGAGGAATCACCGTACACAAGAATTGCAAACGTAAGTTTTGTTCGTATTCGCCCCTGGTCTATTATGAGATAAATGCTACCAGAATTGCCGCGAGAGTTGATACCTAAAATAGAACAATAATTGAATTCAGAGCAAAACAAGAAATACAAGTTGCAGGAAAGAGAACTAACAAAACATGAAATTTTTCCAAGGAATTTAAACAGCAAAGAATCCAGAGAATGTAAAAAGTGCAAGAAATTAATAGAATGCACATCACATCCATTGTTTTTAAAGATAGCAAAAAACCTTATTACTGAACTGTATACATACATTTTCAAATCACCATTCACCATACATGAAAGTGTATGCTCTTATTATCCATTTTATGAAAGGAAAACATTCTTTAACGCAGTGATTTGTCGCAGATCTATCATAAGCCCGGAGTATGCATACTTTTCTTTTAATATCTATGCATATTGGAAATTTAAAAAATATAGATGAGAGCAACAAACTCAATTAGGTAAAACTATTTAGTCTGCAAGAATCATACATACCATTTAAGAGAATGTTGTGGAACTAAAAGGTAGTAAATAACCTAAAACGTTAATTTGAAAAGAGCGATAATTTATCTTTCAAAGGCTTAGTCCGGCTATCTCTCAAGGTTATCATCTACAAGGAAAAGCAACAAAATTATATATATTCATAGAAACGTTTTAACTCTTGGGTTGTTGAAACGCCATCATCAAGTTCGTAATCTTTCGTCAAAAATATGAGTTGGTTTGTTTTCACTGAGTTCCCATGGCATGCAGCTTTTGTGCGACTAAGTATATAGTTGCGCCATATGATAAGGCATTCTGGATGAATGGGGACGACAGTTTTTCATACTTACATTACCGTAAATTTTCGCCGCACTGTTTACACGTATTGTCACTTTTGACAATCCAAAGGTCATCACCATCTGAGAGAGTATTCAATGAATCATTTCGCTTCGCGGGTTCGTTACGTTTCTAAGCGAGTTGTTCGTCATGATTTGACACCGCACTTCAGATGTGAAACCAATTTTTATTTATTTTTTTGTTTATTTTACGTAAAAAAAAACAGTTAAAACTGTGTATGACGTGCTATGGGGAAAAGTGAATTGTTTGCACATTTTCAAAATTCTGTGATCCCTACTCTAAGTCATATACTACTTAAATTTTGAATTTTTGAAAGGGAGAAAAAACAAAAACTCCAATAAATAAATTTTGAATTTTGAAAGGGAGAAAAAAAACTCCCTTGTAATAAAATCTATTTCAAAGATAAATAAGCAATAAATTTTGGCTCTTATTACTTCCTGCCGCGACAACATGGAAACGATAATTTGAATAATTGTATTTCCCACTGAATTCTAGAAGACGTGCACAGAAAATGAAGTTACATTACAGAAAATGAAGTTACATTACCACCTAACATTTTTACACACTAACACACTAACACATACTAGTAGCGCTAGTACACTAGTACTAGTAGCACTAGTACATAGTAGTATTTAGGGGGTACCTACTGGTAAAACTGAGGAGTAGTTCATTAGCAAGGAGTAGAAAATTTGTCGGTATAAACGATACCATTTATCATATTCGCATTGAGTTACAGAATGGATGCCACCGCCTGAGTGAAATTTAGATAAATAATTTGAAAAAGGTAATTTGAAAATGTAATTTTTGTGTGAACTTAAGTGACATGTTGCTCAGAAATCAGAATTTAATTTAAATCCTCTTCTTGTTCCCTATTTACAACCCTCACGCGAAACTCCTTTGTTACTGAACTGTTGAAATTTGTTTATATATCTTTAATTTGCAATTTTATATTTATTGAAATGGAACTATAAAACTATTTCCCAAGGGATAATTTGTCACAAACTTTTATACCGAAAATTAATTCAAGCGATTTAATGAGTTGCGTTTGAGCGAAAAGTAAGATGTACTTACACTTACAAAAAGTAAGATGTACTAAGATACACTTACTAAATAGTAAGTGTACTTTTAACTTTGGTCAGAAGTAGGGTTAGAAGGGCATAATTACGATGAGCAATTACTGAAGTGTTTGCATGTCTAAGTGCTACAAACATAACTTAATATTTTATGGTTATGTGAATAAATAATAAATAGAATTATATTTCACAAGTGATGATATTTATATTTATTCCATCTTCTGAATGCATGTGGTTTCCTATTTTATGTGAATGTATCTGATGTTTCATAAGTACACTATACACTTACAGACCAATGTTCCCACATTTCTCAAATAATACACAACTGAAGCACAAATGACGTCAAAAAAGTAACAAGTCCCCCCAATTTTTGGGGTCTACAGTTTTGAAGTATTTTTCATTTCATCCCAATGGCAATCCTCTGGAACTCGCTGCTGAAGAAATCGGCTTTTGCTCCTCACACTTTACGATCTCATACGCGCGCCATCCAATGTCGGAGGAGGGTTTCGCTTTTATAGCTTCCACTATCTCGCAGTTTCATGGGCGCCTCCACACTAAAGAGGCACGTCCACGTTGGGTACACTTGATTTTCTCCCATCTGAGTTGCGCGTCCCGTGTTTAAGGGAATCACGAAGGCACCGACATATGCCTAGTCTCCCTGAGTCCTCTCTTGTTCGCAGTTGTTGGGGTGAAAGTCACTTTCGTCTAAAATTGGGTATGCTGCGGGTTCCGAGCGACTTCTTGCCGAATCTCTAACCGTTTGCATGGGTTACTTGGTATTTGTCGGGCGCCAAACATTCGGATCTCGCTCACGCTCTACACGCAGCGTGTGGTCTTTTGGAAACATCGACAGAAGCAAACAATCGCCGATTACCTCTGACACTAGGGAATGGACGAGTAAGTCACCGGAAGCGGTAGCTCAGTGCATCAACTGATGTTACTGCAGCGCCTCTGACTGGGAGGTCCTAGGTTCAAGTCCTGACGACGGCAGGATATTCGACACTAGCTTTTCAGCTAGGTCGAATTCAATCGCTGTCTGGAGGAGAATTCTAGCGGCCGGCTGCTCTGATCGGTAGTTTTCCGTGGTTTCTCCGATCAACACCAGGCGAATGCCGGAGTAGTACCCTACCAAACGGGCCACGGACCCCGCGCGATCTTTCCTTCCTCTTCCTTGTCCTATCCTCTCCCCCGTACACACACTCTTACACTAACATGCACTACACTATCACATATTCCGGGAGACCGGTCGGGAGCTTAGAGCTTGTCCCGACTGGGGCGGTGCCCGCTGGTGGGAGAGTCCTGGTTAGGGGAAACCCCACTAGCCGACGGTAGGTCGGCGCCGGATCTCGCCATCCAGCGGGGGAAGATCACCGCCATCTCCCGAGAAAAACATGCACTACACTAACGGGACTAATGACCAAAGTAGGTGACGCCCGGAAACACGAAAAAATCAGTCAATCAATCAACGAGTAAGTCGCTCGCTGAATGCTGAATGTATGGAGCCGCCTTACAAGCGTGAGTCCCTACCTGTCCTGTATGGGAAAGTACTCGGAACATAAATTACGAAATGCCTACTTACACGAACATGAATATTGTAATTTATCATACTAGATGTTTGTATAGGGCGTTATTTGTTAAAGATTGTGTTAACTGTGAAAGTGAGAGTGTCTGTGAAGTGGAGAAAAGATGATGAACATTGGTCGGCTTGATGATGGACGGATGAAGGAGGCTTGTGCCTTTCGAATTGTGAAGTCGACAGAAGACATTTTGACTGCATGCGAGATGCACCAATAAGAGAATTTTCGTGGTATATTCCTATAGAGTATTTGAGTAACTGCGAGTGTGCGTTGGTGCATGTGTGCTGTTCCGTCACGCATGATTAGATCACTTCTCTTGCACCAATCGAGTCATATGATGTGTCTCATTCGACGCGTCTCGGTCTCCTGGTGTGGAAATGATCATTTGTTTTTGGGTCCGGTGAAGATATTCTATGAAATTTCCAAAAGTGTGTTTTTAGCGCTGTAATCTTAGTGCGTAGACGGAGAATTAAACCAGCGCTATCCAAATAGATCTACGTAGGTGGCGTTGATTAAAGCCCAGTCATTTTAGGTTCACGACGCCATAATTTTCTTCTACGAGGATGGCAACTGTTCTGGAACATGTGAAACACGCGACAGAATTGTCCACAGTGATGCTGCTTTGAACATAAGAAGTGTAGTGTTTCGTGAGTATTACCGTATTTTAATAATAAACTTGCAAACCTACATACGTTACCTTTGAACTTGTTAAATTTAAAGAACGCCAAGTGAATGCGACGAAAACCAGAACTGCGAGTAATGTTAGAGAAAGGAATCACATGCGTATTCGACTTCGCATATTTACGTTCTTAGGCGTGCAAATACGGGGGAAGATTGAAATGTAAGTATAGGTTTTGAGACAGAATATTCGAAAGTAATTGAGAATGATCTTATATTAGGATTAGATAATAACGCTGAAGAACAGCTTACAGGTAATCTTTTAGGAACATTTTTCTGCTTAGTAGCAAAAAATGGATCAAAATGTAGCTGTTCTAAATTTTAACTAATCGCATCATCCATGCCTGCAAATATTGTCTACGGCGATTACAAGTTTTAAAATTGAATTATTACCAATCATATCCCTGTAGAGGTAACATGCAAGGACATGGGGTGTTGGTAATTTTTGAACGGGAGTATAACATAATCAGCTATTACGATGCCTGAGGCAGCAAGAACATGTTTGAAGCTATCCATGACATTTAAAAATGTTCATAATTAAAAAAACTTTTAAAAAGAGTTTACAGCGTCAGCGACGCCACATTCAACTATTTTTGAAAGGAATTGAGACATTTAAACGTGTGGGATCTGGAAAAGACTTCAAGTGGAATTTGACGCTACAGTCTTGATGATGCAGTGGAGAGGCGTGGTTAAATGAAAAAGAGTGTAGTTGAGAAGAAAAATTAATCATGCATGCATTCTGATGATTGAAGCAGCGTAGTAGTATTTGGTTTATGAAAACAGATAAATGCCTTTAATGGAGTGGATAAATTCGATGTGAAATAAATTAGTTTCTTCTTCTGTTGTTCAACATAGAATCTTATCATGACTTATTTTTTTTTTATAAAGTAAAGGAATTTCATTTGACAATTAATGACCATGATTTTTACAGACATATTCCATGTTACATGTATAGAGATATCCCAAAATAATCATATAACTCCTGAAAAAGGGTCAATTAATACTATTAAGTGTGTGGTGTATTGAGATAAAGTAAAGCAAATTTTGAGTATAATATTTCGATACGTCACACATGCAGTAAAAATGTCCTTCGCCGTGACAGTGTTTCCACTGCCGTGACCAGGATTCGAACCTGGGTTATTGCGGCCACAACGCAAGGTCCTAACCACTAGACGATCACGGCTACGAAGAACCGAGAAAGAGGTCTTCAGCATTGTACTTCTTTACAGAAGAAATCGTTCATCCTGACTGAACGCCTCCAACCCGATGTCTCTCGAGCAACCAACCGAGAGAGGTGTCTCAGGGTATCAATTGATGTCACTACAGTGCCTCTGACCGGGAGATCCTAAGTTTTGAGTCCCGACAGTTTTAGGGTTTTCGACTGTAATTATTTCTGCTACGACGAATTCAGTCGCTATCTGGAGGAGAATTTTAGCGACCGGCTGCTTGGTTCGGTAGTATTCCGTGGTTTCTTCGGTCAACACCAGGCGGATGCCTGAGCAATATCCTAACAAACAAGTCACGGATCGCGCGCGATCTTTCCTTCCTCTTCATTGCCTTACCCCACCCCTTAAACACAATTGCACAAACATGCACTACTCTACCATACATGCCGGGAGACCAGTCGGTTGCTTAGAGCTTATTCCGGCTGAGGCGGTGTCCCGCTAATGGGAGATGCCTGGTTGAAGAAAAACCCGATAGCCCACGGTAGATCAGCGCCGCATCTGTCCATCCAGTCGGGGAAGACTACCGCCACCTTCCGAGAAAAAACATGGAATACACTTACGGGAAGAATTATAATATCAGGTGGCGCGATCAGAATCGCTAACTCTCAGTCAACCAATGGACACTAGCTAAATAGCTTGGTCGAGTTCAGTCGCTTTCTGGAGGAGGATTCTAGCGGCTGGCTGCTCTGATCGGTAGTTTTCCGTAGTTTCTCCGATGAGTACCAGACGAATGCCGTATATGTACACCAACAAACACCCACGGACCGACCGCGAGCTTTTCCTTCATCTTCCTTGTGCTATTCTCATCCCTTAGTTACACACACAGGTATACTTGTACGAATTTCATGTAACAATTAAATGGCATTCCTTTCACACAAATGTCCAATGTCATCTGAATTGAGAAATTCCAAAATACTAATCTACACCCTGATAAATTATAAATTATTAATATATATTTACGTTGTGTATTGAAATAAAGTCGGGCAAATTTTCAGCATAATATTTCGGTACGTCACACATGCAGTAAAAATGTCCTTCGCCGTGACAGTGTTTCCACTGCCGTGACCAGGATTCGAACCTGGGTTATTGCGGCCACAACGCAAGGTCCTAACCACTAGACGATCACGGCTACCGAAGAACTGGGAAAGCGGATCTTAAGCATTGCACTTCTACTGAAGCATTCGTTCATCCGTGACAATGGACGCCCCCGACCTAATGCCTCCCAAACCATAGTGGAAATAACCTTATATCCACCATGCCCCGAACAACAAACTCAGAGAAGTGTTTGGAGGCATCAATGAATCTCACTGCCGTGCCTCTGTTCGGGAAATCCTATGTTGGAGTCCCGGCTGTGGCAGAATTTTTGACCCTAGTTTGATCGAGTTCAGTCCGTTTCTGGAAAAAAAATCCAGCTCCGGCTGCTCTGATCGGTAGTTTTCCGTGGTTTCTCGATCACACCAGGTAAATGCCGGACCAGTACCCTAAGAAACGGGCCACGGACAGACCGCGATCTTCCCGCAGGGGGAGGGAGTCGCGATGACTGAGGTTGTCGTGGCTTCTGGTGGAGAATCGCAGACGACCTCCCGGACCCTGAGTCTCGCGGCGCCGCTTGCGTCGTTAGTTTGAAGTAGCAGGCAATAAGAAGGCGATGCGGATAAGAAAGCTTCTGGTGGCCGGGCAACAGGCCACCCACCATTTGGACCTTTGGCGCATCGGCCTTGGAGCAGGATCGGGCGAAGGATGCTTTTCGGAGTACTCCGGATCCCACTTTAGAGTTCAGTGGGAAACTAGTCACCACCCGTCAGGTTGCTTCGGTACCGGCGTTTCCCACATCGAGAGCTGGCGGTACGCAATGGGGTGACGAGACGGGGTGTCCGATCCGCCCGGCCCTTAATCCGGGTGGCCCCTAGTTGGGCTCTCGGATTCGTATTGGCTGTGGGCAGATACTCTGGGCATAGAGGAGGAAAGTTGTTCCCGGCGCATGTGCGTGGGCATTGTCGAGGCTTCGGTGTTAGCCTGGATAGCTAGGAGCACTGAGCTGGCAGGGCGAACCCTATCCAGGCATTGTGTGGGGAGGTTGCCGTGAAGGTAAACTGGGTTCCGGCTATATCAAGCCGTCAGCCTTTCGGCGCTTCGGCGGGGGGGGGTATGCGGATGTAGGGCCAAGAGACCTAGGTGCCCACCCCGGGCTCGTGTCCCTCTGACGAAGAGTGTAAAGTGTGGAGGTGTAGACCACACGCGTTATATATATGGACCGCGATTTTTATTTTTTTCCTTGACTTATCATCTCTTACTTTCACTAACATGCATTACAGTACAATAATTGCCGAGAATCCATTCAAGTGCTTAGACCTTTTCCCGTCTGGGGCGGTGCCCCCTGGTGTGAGATACTTGGTTGATGAAAACCACGATAGCCGATGGCAGATCGGCTCTGGATCTCATCACCCGGGAAGCAGATGAATGCCACCCCGAGGTGAAATAAAGCACAACACTTACGGAATTAATGGTTTGGCGAAAATGTATGTACATAATTATGTAATGAGATAAAGTCGATCAAATTTTCAGTATACTATTTCGGTAGTCACACATGGACTAAAAATGTCCTTCGCCGTGACAGTGTGTCCACTGCCGTGACCAGGATTCGAACCTGGGTTATTGCGGCCACAACGCAAGGTCCTAACCACTAGACGATCACGGCTACCGAAGAACTGAGAAAGTGGATCGAAAGCTTTGCTCTTCTACTGAAGCAACCGTTCATGCTTGGAAATGGACGCCTCCGACATGATGCCTCCCGAACCATAGTGGAAATAACCATATTTCCACCCTGGACTGAAGAACAGAAAGAGCAGTGTCTTGGGACATCAATTATCTCACTGCCGTTCTTCTGATCGGAAATCCTATGTTCCATTCGCGGCTGTGGCAGGATTTTGAACCATAGTTTGATCGAGTTCAGTCGCTTTTTGGAGAAGAATTCCAGCTCTGGCTGCTGTAATTGGTAGTTTTCTGTGGTTCTCCGAACAACACCAGGCAAATGCTGGAGCAATACCCTCATAAACGGGCCACGGACCGACCGCGATTTTTCCATCCTTTTCTTGACCTATTATCACATCTTACGTGTACTAACATGCACTACACCACCGTACTAGCCGAGAATCCATTTAAGTGCTTACATCTTTTCCGTCTGGGGCGGTGCCCGGGGGCCGCTGGTGGGAGATACGAATTCAGTCGCTGTCTGGAGGAGAATTTTAGCGGCCAGGTGCTCTGTACGGTAGTAATCCGTGGTTTCTCCGGTCAAAACAAGGCGAATGCCGGAGCACTACCCTACAAAACCAGTCATGGACCGCGCGCGATCTTTTCTTCTTCTTCCCTAACCTATGCACTCTCCTTACACACATACACGCACACTAACATGCACTACACTACCATACATGTCGGGAGACCAATCACTTGCTTAAAGCTTATTCCGGCTGGGACGATGTCCCGCTAATCGGAGATATCTGGTTGAAGAAAAACCCGATAGCCCACGGTAGATCGGTGTCGCATCTGTCCATCAAGTCAGGAAGACTACCGCCACCTTCCGAGGGAAAACAAGGAATACACTTACGGGACTAATGATAATAGTAGTTGGCGCGTTCAGAATCGCTAACACTCAGTCAACCAATGGACACTAGCTAAATAGCTTGGTCGGTTTCAGTCGCTTTCTGGAGGTGAAATCTAGCGGCTGGCTGCTCTGATCGGTAAGTTTTCCGTAGTTTCTTCGATGAGTACCAGACGAATGCCTTAAATGTACACCAACAAACACCCACGAGCTTTCCTTCCTTTTCCTTGTGCTATCCTCGCCCCCACTCACCAATACATGCAATATAGTACCACATATGCCGGGAGACCGGTCGGGTGCTTACATCTTGTCCCTGCTGAGGCTGTGCCTCGCTGGTGGGAGAATCGTGGTTGTGGAAAACATCGCTATCCGACGGTGGATGGGCGCCAGATCTCACCATACGGCGGGGGAAGATCAACGCCACCTCCGAGGACTACACTTACGGGACTAATGTCCTAAGACACGCGATCAGAAACATCAATCAATTAAAACCAAATCACATTATGAACTTTTCCGCGAACACCTGCGTTTTCATGGCATTTCGCGCTGGGGTTTTGATTATGCAATGGAGAGGCGTGCGAGATTTGGAAAGGGGAGCAACCGAAAAGGAAGATAAATCATGCATGCATTCCGATGATTGAAGCAGCGTAGTATTATTTGGTTTATGAAAGAAAGATAAAGGCCATTAATGGGATGGGTAAATTTCATTTACAATAATTTAATTTCTTTTTTTTGATGTTCAATTTTCATTATTTCATGTAGAAAACTATTCAAATATTTTTTTGTTCAACATAGGAACTCGTTGTGTTTTTTTAATAAGGTATAGTACTTTCATGTATTAATTATGAACATTCTGTTCACACAAATGTTCAATGTCATCTATATGGAGAAATTCAAATATACTAATCTACGCCTTCAGAAATTGTAAATTAATAATATTGATCTACGTTGTGTATTGAGATAAAGCCAGGCAAATTTTCAGTATAATATTTCGGTACGTCACACATGCAGTAAAAATGTTCTTCGCCGTGACAGTGTTTCCACTGCCGTGACCAGGATTCGAACCTGGGTTATTGCGGCCACAACGCAAGGTCCTAACCACTAGACGATCACGGCTACCGAAGAACCGAGGAAGAGTGTCTTCAGCATTGTACTTCTTCTACGGAAGAAATCGTTCATCCGTGACAGTGGATGCCTCCGACTCGGTTTCCCGAACCATGGTGGAAATAACCATATTTCCACCATGGCCCAAAGAACAGAAGAAGTAGTGTTTTGGGGCATCAACTAATCTCACTGCCGCGTCTCAGATCGGGAAATCCTATCTTCGAGTCCCGGAGGTGGCAGAATTTTGAACCTTAGTTCGATCGAGTTCAGTCGCTTTTTGGAGAAGAATTCGAGCTCCGGCTTCTCTGATCGGTAGTTTTCCGTGGTTTCGCCGATCAACGCCGGGCAAATGCTGGTGCAGTGCCCTAAGAAACTGGCCACGGACCGACCGCGATATTTCCATCTTTTTCTTGACCTATCATCACCTATTACTTTCACTAACATACACTATACCACTAAACTTGCCGGGAATCTTTTCAAGTGCTTAAAGTTTTTCCCGGCCGTGGCGGTGCCGCTAGGTGGGAAATACGTGATTGGGGAAAACCGATTGCCTGGTTGGGTAAAGCCGATGGCAAATTAGCGCTAGATCTCATCACACGGGTAGGGGCAGATGAATGCCGCCCCGAGGTGAAATAATGCACTACACTTACGGAACTAATGGCCTAGCGAAAATGTATGTGGATAATTATATAATGAGATAAAGTCGATCAAATTTTCAGTATAATATTTCGGTACGTCACACAGGCAGTAAAAATGTCCTTCACCGTGACAGTGTTCCCACTGCCGTGACCAGGATTCGAACCTGGGTTATTGCGGCCACAACGCAAGGTCCTAACCACTAGACGATCACGGCTACCGAAGGACTTGGAAAGTGGATCTAAAGCTTTGCACTTCTACTGAAGCAATCGTTCATCCATGACAATTGACGCCTCCGACATGATGCCTCCGAAGCAGCTGAGACCGCAACCATGACCCTTTCCGCGGACGCATGCGACTTCATGGAATTTGACGCTGGAGGTTTCATGATGCGAGAGAGAAGTGTGCGTGATCTTAGAAAACAGTGCTGCCATAAGAAAGTTAAATCACGCGTGCTTTTTGATGATTGAAACAATGTAGAATTTTTTTCATTTATGGAAGAAAGAACCTTCAATGGGATCGGTAAAATTTATGTAAAGTTATTTGATTTATTGATCGTTTGTTGAATTTTTATTATTTCTTGTAGAAAACTAATTAATATATTTTTCATATGTTCAACATAGCCACTCTTCATGTTTTAATTTTTTGTAAAGGTAATAGGAATTTCATTTGACAATATTGGCCATTCTTCTCACATAAATGATGGATGTTATCTCTATGAAGACATTCCAAAATACTAATCTATATTTTATGAAATTGTGAATTAATAATATCTATCTATGGGGTGTAATGAGATGAATTTTTTTCTGCATAATAGTTTGATACGTTAAAACACTGAAAATCAGTCATAACTCTTTCTCAATACTGTAAATTTCCTAAAGAATTTTTTATTTTTTTCACACATATAACGCAATTAGCTTCCAATTCAACTAAATCTCTCATTTTCTTCGTCGGCATCTGAGAACCCTTTTGGTAATCTTTTATCCTTCCTTTCTCTTTATCGCGGCCCTCTCTTCGCCGTTGATCACATAATCTCGCCGCAAACTAGCTGGAATGTTAGACGACTTGCTTAAACGTCGATATTTGAATTTATAAAAAAGATTGCTTTTTAAAAAAACCTCGTTCACCAACTCTGTGGTGACTTCAGTTTTCCCACCTCACAATTACATTTACATAGAAATAAAGAACCACGCACAAACTCACATGAACACACACATGTACTTACACACCTCATTTTCGCCTATTACTAACAAGTCGAGAGAGCTTCCTTGCTGAGAAAGAAGGCTGAGTTCCAACTCCACTTCTCTGCCTCCTCCTTCTTATTTTTCTTTGGTTCCCTTTTTCTCCACTTTTCTTCTTTTATTACTTTTTCCATACTACTTACTGTACATACTAAAGATTGATTGTCTGATTGATTTTTTCGTGTTTCCGGGCGCGTCAACTACTGTGGTCATTAGTCCCCTTACTGTAGTGCATGTTTGTTTCTCGGGAGATGGCGGTGATCTTTCCCCGCTGGATGGCGAGATCCGGCGCCGACCTACCGTCAGCTAGTGGGATTTCCTCCTAACGAAGACTCTCCCACTAGCGAGGCACCGCCCCAGCCGGGACACGCTCTAAGCTCCCGACCGGTGTCCCGGAATATGTGGTTGTGTAGTGCATGTTAGTGTATGTGTGTGTGTGTGTGTAAGGGGAGAGGATAGGACAAGGAAGAGGAAGGACAGATCGCGCGCGGTCCGTGGCCCGTTTGGTAAGGTACTGCTCCGGCATTCGCCTGGTGTTGATCGGAAAAACCACGAAAAGCTACCGATCAGAGCAGCCGGCCGCTAGAATTCTCCTCCAGACAGCGACTGAATTCGACATAGCTGAAGCTAGTGCACAGAAAAACTCGTATTGTAGGTCCCTCATTCCGAAAACAATGGATAAGTCGTGCTCTTTTACGTAGTAAATAACTATAATACATTGTATAGTTAGAATCCAAGTTTTGTTGGTCCTTGATACTGAAAAAATGCGTTATAGCAAACTTCCGTCCTTCCGTTTGGGAACAATGCTAGCGGCTAAACTGTAAAGAGGATTTTTATATGTATTTTTATATATTTTAATGTACATATAACACAATTTAAACACTAAATGAAGCTCATTATGTTATGCATTCACAATTCTTTCTAATTCTGTCAGTCTTCATGCAGCTCGTTGCGTGTATTTTGCAAATGTACATTCCCGCCTGAGATATGGCATACTATTCTGGAGAAGCTCATCCTTTAGTACCCAGACATTTAGATTGCAAAAGAAAATTATCCGAATAATGAAAAAATCCCATCCACGTGATACGTGCAAGCCTCTTTTTCATTGAGTTTGGAATCTTACCATTGCCTTGCCTATTTATTTATGAGTCTGTTGTATTTGTCAAAACTGACTTACCTAACGGTGGGAACTTATTTTCATGTAATACTGATATTTATAGTTACAACACCCGACGTAGAAATCATGTTCATCAAGTGTCAGTATCAACAGCGCACCACAAAAAATCCACATACAATACATGTAAGTTACTTTACAACGCATTGCCAGATGAAATTAAACAATTAAAATTGGTACACAAATTTAAGTTAAAAGTAAAATATTTTCTACTGCAAAACTGTTTCTATACAGTTAGAGACTATACTGATCGTCAAAAAGAAAAATAATGTTTACTTTAACAAAACCAAGATATAGAATAATGAATTAGTTTCTATTTGCATTGTATAATTTAAAATAAAAGACTCAATATGCCTGTAACAAATAATGTACTTCCGGGTCAATGCCCCCCATCTCGATCGGGTTTTTTTCCAGTTTCCCTGATCCATTGAGCAAATGCTGAGATGACCCCTTGATTTGGTTCTGGACGTAAATGTAGCTTCGTTTTGTGCGCACGTTTTGTTGAACTTTCAGTTTGCTTGTAGTGGTAGTAGAGCGTAGGGTGAGTTTTTATTTTGTTAACAATACAGAAAAATGAAATCTGTTCGTTCCTTTATCGTTAAAAATAAGTTTTCTATAATTGGGCTACGAAAATATCTAGTTTTTGAAATGTTAATCTCTCGCTTTTTAAATTTATTATTATTATTATTATTATTATTATTATTATTATTATTATTATTATTATTATTCATCTTTTAACTATTAATAGTTAAAGTTTTGGAAAGGGACTCTGAAACTCAAGAAAGCGTGCGCAGATGATTTTCTCCCCCATACGTCACATACAGTTTTTTTTACTGTTTTTGACTAAATAAATAAATAAATAAATAAATAAATAAATAAATAAATATAAAAATTGGTATTGTCCTATCTGTCTGGCTTATGCCGCATAGCAATGAGTTGGAAACAAATAATTTGATTTTGGGAGATATTACATGAAGCCACTACTTTTTCACAATTTTCTCAAAAATAGTTCCAATTTTCCCCCTCGTATAGAGCAAAGTAAGCTTATAAATAGACAATATATTTTCGTTGAATTCTCTGAATTTTTCCATATTGCAAAAGTTTATATTTTTTCAAGGTCTTCTTACAACTTAGATGAAACAGGTATTTTTCAAAATAAAAGCTGTTTTTCAAAAATTTATCTGAAAATAAATTACGTTCAATTGCTTCATGAGTACTTTTTCCGTTTTGCGGCTATAAATGCAATAACCAATTTTCTATAAACACTTCAAGTTTTTCTTTAATTTTTTGGGGGATAATGGGAGGTACTTTGTGACAATAATACAGGCAAGAATTTTGTTGAACACCCAAAATTTTCAAAATTATAAAATTCACAAAAAAGGGAAAACGTGAGAACTGTTGCAGCACCTAGTTTTCGTTATCTTCATTGTTCGGTTTTTCATCTTTGGCTTACTCCACAATCCTCCGTGGATATTGAACTGTCATCGGCGTTCGTGCTGATCTGCCTGAGTATTTCTTAGATCAGGTAGGATGGAAAATAAGGGGAGTTATAAAAGTTAAAATATTGACTTCTTGCCGGCACCCAACATCTACCGTTTCTGCAGCTATCTAAAAATGTTTTATTTTGTCGATTACCGTAAGGGAAAATATCTTGCATCACTAAACTTTGTTTAAGTCTGCAATACGCATCGCTTCCGAGATGCACACGAAGGTAAAGTGCGTTGCAGCTTAATGTCTTTTTTGGTTTGTACGTGGGCCTGGTCCCCCGCCTGTGTCGCAGCATACCAAATTATATTTTTTCGTTATAAATGTTTTTAATTCAAGACTTATACACTTACATTATTACATTATTTAACATTTGCGATGTCAAACACAGAAGTGTGAACAAAAGTATGGGAATAATAAAATACTTAGAGAAATTGGATGAAATTCCGTATGAACAATAGAGGTGAAATCGCTGCATTTTTGATTCAGCCCAGAATATTGAATTGAACTGAACTGAACTAAATTATGTGATTGATTGACCATCGGAATTTCGAATTATTGGTTCAGTAGATCAGATTTTGATTTCTAATTTCAAGGCCTTTCGGCAGAAGGCTCTGACATTTGTCAAGGACTTCCTGGTGAAGAGATAAAGATTAGTAAAGATAGAAAAAGGTTTTTTGAACATACAAATTTGTTATCTCTTCCTATATTGTCACACCTGTATTTCGAAGACTTATGCTGATATAATATACAGGAATGTGCACAGTGGAGACCGAAAGGCGGTAGAGAATTAAACTTAAGAACGAAGAAACGAAAATTCTCTTTTCCTTCATCAAATACCCGCTTGTGTTGAAAACATCACGAATCAACATTTTAAAGATAGTTTTACCTCAATAGAAAACTCAATAGAGGCACTTGAATGATAATAAAATTTAAATTGGTTAATATGATTTTTAAGACAGATTCTTTAAGGACGGTATGCTTCACACATGTGTATTTTCAAAGGCACGAAAGTTCGTAAATATTAAATATCAATTAAATGAGATATACAGGTAGAGATTAGTATATTAATGGTCACAAAAAGAAATGATGGTGCTCCCTAAAAAAGTATTAAAAAAGTGAGCCTATGTAATTAAAATGAATATGAAAATAAACAGTATGTAACTTTGCAATTTAAAAATTTACAATTAAAATATTTTTACACATTGATGAACTATTATGAAATTTGTTTAATTAATTGAGGATCCCTTTTTAATGTGAACCTTTTTGTTTATGAAATATTCATTCCCGGATACTTGTCTTCATTGACTGGATATGTATTAGAAACTTGAATTTTAAGTTCAATCCAGTTAGCCATTTATTTCGTTTTCAGTCTACTTAGCTTAGAAGAAAAAAAATATTGAAGAAATAAATGACCACTTCTCTTGTTCACAAGGGATTACTTCGTGAGGTTGGTTGGCGCAGGAGCAAACAGTGCTATCTCGTTCACCTCCGAAATCTTATCCCTATCCTCCTATCTCTGATCTGAGACACGCCCCACAGTAAGTTGAAGCTTTTGTAGTTGCGTCACCGATAACACTGAGATATTAAAGTCGGAACATTTTGTAAACTCGCCAGAAACTACTCACGACATATTACGACTTTCCTATCGTTATATTTCAGAAACTTCTATTTCCAATAGTGGTCATGAGAAATTAAAATGTACTGGAAGGACAGCCAGTGTTTTTCCCATCATGATCAAAACAATTTTTTATGAAAATATTGCAGATGTTAATTTTCAGCTGAACCATAACAAAATTAAAATATTCAAGGCAGATTAACGGTGCTTGGTTATAAATAAAAACGAACTACTCGCTGGTTATTTGCCGACGTTTCGGGAATTTTATTTCCATCCTAAGGACTTCCAATCACAACGTGGAAACATAATTAATATATGTGCTGCACGCTCCTCCATCTCAGGCACCTCACAGGGATATAGTATCACTAGTATCGTATTCATCATGGTGTGTGTTGGTGTGGTGAGGAGGATTGTGTGTCTCTCACTCCCCGAGAGGTGCCTGAGATGGAGGAGCTTGCAGCACATATATTAATTATGTTTTCAGTTGTGGTTGAAAGCCCTGAGGATGGAAATAAATTTTCCGAAACGTCGGCAAACAACCAGCTTGTAGTTCGTTTTTACTTATGACCAAGCCCCATTAACCTGCCTTCAATATTTCATCAATTGGTCGTTAAGAATTCTTCATGTAAAAATTAAAGAAATCATTTTACATATGAAAATGAGGTTATTGTTAATCTGCTTCGTTCCCAGCTCAACAGTAAACAGAGTTCAGAGGACATTTTTGAAAGTGTCCATGTGTTTTATAACTGAAATATGTTTGTGTGATGCTTTTGGTTGCAAAAGAAAATGCTGTTAATGCTTCTGATACCATCGTCAGTATTTAAAAGTTCCTAAAGAGTAAGCTCTAAGAAAACGCTAAGGGGTGAGTGGTTAAGAAATGAAAGTGAACAATGGTAGCGGTTCACAATGACTGATGAAGCTATATTTTGCGTTCATAATTTTAATAATTCGAGGTTGTCATTAGTGAAGGTATTTTTCCTGTTTTAAATGATCGAAGCGTGGAACTCATAAAATATCAAAATCTGTTAACTATGAATATCTCATGCTTTATTCACACCGGCCAAGTTATCGCCAGTGACACTCAATAATGTAAGAAAATATCCTGAAGAACTTAAAAGGAAATGAACAAAGAGATGAGGATGGCAGCCTGGAGGGATGAAAAGAAGAGATGGATTAATTGGTATGAATTAATCACAATAATTTTTAATATTGTTAGTCACAATATAAAGTATAAAACTAAAACCTTGTCATTTTTTTTACCAGAAGAAAAATAATATTATTTTATTAAATATAAGATATTATACTTCCATAACACTATTAGTTTTAAAATTAACAGTAACAAATGTACGTTTTTTAATAAGCTAATCCTCTCCCAAAAAGTATTACATTAATATTTAAGTGCTAGGGAATCTGATAAATGAAATGTGACAGATGCATCAAACTGCACAATTTGAAATACCCTTGTTTTCTTATTGTAATGTTTAAGACAGGTAATACTTCAAACATTTTTTTGAAATAAACAAGTAGTTTTCTCGTTATGTTTCCTTGAAGTAAATGCTTTTATATTTTTTCTCAGAATGGCTCCAAGTTTTAATTTTTTTCTTTGACAGAGAAAGGACACAAAAATGCACAGTCTCATTTTCATTTAACTCTCCAATTTTCAGAAACTGCAAAAGCTATAAATAATACCAGAAATATATGCTGTTGTAACACTAGTTTACTACTAGCTTTGTTTTATAAACTAGCCCATTACTTTAGTAAGATGTAAGAATAACTTGAATTAATTCTTACAGCAAGTGCGGAGGAAGTGGTAATCCGATCTCGAATATACTGAAATGAGCATCGCCCTTCCAAGAAATAGTTTCCTCGCAAGTCAAGAAACAGTGCCTAACGAGGAATGAGGTCAACACTTCGTTTCCATTCGGCAGGCCAACACCTCCCTGAACTCATCCATTTTGATGTCGCTATCTGCATTGTGAGTGAATGACCGGACGTGAGGCGCCAGGTGTTATTTTCATTCGACACATAGTTATTCTTCTTTGTTGGATTGTATGTTGTTAGTGGTCAGGGTGAACGGAGGTAAACATTAAAAAGTTGCGAAATGTCAATTGTTCTATCAAATGAAAAGTAGAGAATGTTAAATAAAAACGACGTATTACCAGCTGAGTTATGTCACAGTCAGCATTGTAACTGAAGGGACTAGATTTCTAGTTCCAACAGTGGAGGATTTTCGGCACTAGCTATGTAGGAAGATCGAATTGACAAGATGTTTGGAAGAGAATTGTTGCAACCGGCTGTTCTTATTGATAGTATTCCGTGATTTCACCGATCAATATCAATATCGGAGCAGTTCTCTAAGAAACGGGTCACAGATCGGGCGGTATCTTTTTTTCCTCTTCTTTGATCAAAACCTCTCCCCTTCCTCATAAACACACTTGCATGCACTGCACTGCAACACGTGTGAGGAGTTCCCAGCTGGAATGGAGCGCCGCTGGGAGCGATACCTGGAGAGGAAAATCCCTCGCAAACCGACGTGTATGTCCGTAGCAGTTGACTCCCCGGAAACATTTAACGAACGAGTCGAATGATAGATCAGATGTTGCGAACAACACTCCTTGCTACTTGAACTCATAACTACTACATTTAGTAAAGGAGATAGAGTAGGGATTCCGGACCTCATGAAAATGTGTGCAGATTCTTCCCTATCTTCCACATACGTCTCATTTGTTTTATTTATTTTGACAGTAAATAAATAAACAAATGAACTATAGTTAAATATAATACGCTGTAGTTCGATTGTCAAAAGGTTATTGACACTTCATTCGGACGCTTTGCGCCCGAAATAAATCGTATACTACTGAAGTAGTAAGTAACTACAGGAGCCGCAAACGTTGCGTAAAATATTTATGTTTTTTTCTTAAAAACTATTGTTAAGATTTTGACAGTTTCTGATTCCATTCTATAGGATATTCCCTCCAATTATTCCTGACTCGTCGAGCAAAATTTTGAGATATCTTTTGGATGCTTCGGGACACTAAATTTGACTTTACTCTCTTCCATAGACGGCATTCTGTAATTTATTTTTTAACTTTAAAAAAATGACAAAAAAGGCGCAGAAGAAAGCCTCACGCATATTATTATGTTGAGCTATAATATTTATTCCATTAGTTTTTCTTATGTTTTATATTTTCCATATGATTTACAAAGTACAGTCAGTAAATTTGCAAACAATCTTTTTTAATTGACCATAAATATTCATGCTCACACAATCTCAGCTAGAATTTGATTTTAATGTTCTTTCATTTTATTTATAATATAATTCTAAAGAATAAATTTGGATCATTTTTTTCATTCAATTATTTGAAATTACGTATTTTTATGTGAATTCTGAAGCAAATCACTTCGTGAAAGGAATACATACAAAGACAAGAATTCACGTGGTTACAATTTTTGCCAAATATCGTAAAATATTTTCTGAACAATTTTATTGAATTGAATGGGGTTAATAAAAAAGTCGTCAATCAAGGTCTTAAAGATAATGGTTTTGGTTGGAAGAAGATAATTATTTCATTACTTTCATATTTATTCAAATAAGTCGATGTCTCTCTTTGAAACATAGCCCTAAAGATGTAGTGTACATACTTCAAACGTGAACTGTAATTTTGAGAAGAGAGAGAAAAGAAATGTAACATTTCAGCGGTAAGAAGCGAAAATTTTAAAGAAAATGATTTGGAGCTAGGAAGCCCTCATCATTATTTTAGCTACGAAAGGCAACAACGAAGTAGCATGTGAAGTGTACGCGGCCTCGTGTTAACTCGCTCAAAAGCTGTCGTCTGTCGGAAGAGTTCTAAATGGTCTGCATTCCATGATGTCATCTGTTGTTACGCCAGACGTGCTTGCTATTACATTGCGGTTTTCTGGAGTTTGGTGATGTTGTTTTCCTTATGTGAACCTTTACGTGTCTGAATTAAATTCTTCACGTTAATCTCTTTCAGAATTTCACATATTAAATGAGAATTCGATTACTTTAGTTGAATATATTTTCCTACTTGATACAAAAATTGGTCGTTATTAAAATTCACTCTGATGTTTGATCGCAAATCTTACGTGTATGATATTTACAATTTCTCCGGAAACCATTAAAATATTCATGTGAAGTTAAATTAATTATTTTTAAAAAGAGTACAGTCAACAGTAAAATGAAGTTTCATCGACCAGTTTTGATTCACGCCTGTTTTATTCGTAGTCATAGCTTATTTATTGTCCCTTAGGTAGAAAACTGTCCCATAGAGATAAACCCGTATTATAATACACTCCCACCCATAGGAAAATTTCACATTTTTGCCCATAGGAAAATTTCAAAAAGTGCTGACGTTTTCAAAGAGATTTCACGAACCAGCCGAACATCTCTGCATATGAAGTTATCTAACAAACAGGGGCAAATGCCACCATATGTAACTCAGTACTATGAAATTTCTCGATTTACAAGTTTATTGGTAAAAAGTGATCATTTTGACCTCCCTGCGTGCCCCACAAGCTTGTTAATTTCTACACTGAGACACCTATTTATAGATGTAACACATATCCATAGGCAGACATATAATAATTAACTTTGTGAATGACCGATTGACATTATAATTTTAACCTAATGTCCCGTTTGAAGCTGCATTGTTTCTTATTATAATGTCGCATTCGTAGAATGACTTTGTGACTGTCCCATGCCCAATATAATTTTAGGACCTTTCAAAAAACATGTTCCGCAAAATTAGTATTTTCTACATCCTTCCCTTCTTTTTCGTACATGCTCTTCTCCATCCCTGTGTTAAATAAAATTACAACTTAGAAATTGGGTTTTGAATATATATTTTAATAAAGATTTTTATATTTAAACAAAAAATACATTTTGATTAATTTTAACATTATCTTGTACTTGGAAGTTAAATAATATTGAAATTATTGTAAAAATGAGGTGAGATCCTTCATTTTTACCAACCTTCTTTTCTCCTCGTTCGGTGTTTTTATTATTTTTTTTTATACACGGTAGTGTGAACCGCCGCTTAAAAGAAACCCTTTATTGAATGGCTGTTGGGCGTAGTGTCCCAGAGGTAGCTGTGTTTGTGCAAATGCCTTATCCGAGGCGGCTTCACTTCGTCGATCGCTGGCCTTCGCGTCCCACCGTCCCCTGCCCCGCAATGCCCTCGGGACGCCCCGCTTGCAGTTGCGTGGCGCGCTATCGGAAATCGCTTACGGCGCCCTACTTCCCGACCTCGTGACAGCGCCACACGCCACTTTTCATCCCTAACTCTTTTCTTCCTTACCATTTCGTCCCGTCCCGTCCCGACCTGTCACTCTCTACCTCGCGTCGCCCCGCCTCGTACCGCCCCGCCCATCCCGTCTCGCCCCCGCCCCGTCTCGCCCCCGCCCCCTCGTCTCGTACCGCCACTTTTCTACGGATCGCGCTTGATCTTTCCTGGCTCTTCCTATCCCCCTAAACATACACTTACATGCCCAACATTACCACAAATGCCGGGAGACCGGTCGGGAGCTTAGAGCTTCTTCTGCCTGCGGCGGTGTGTTGCTGGTGGGAGATACCTGGTTGGGGAAACCCCACTAGCCTATTGTAGGTCGGCGCCTGTTCTCGCAATACAGCGGAGACCACCGCCATCTCCCGACCAAAACACGCACGACACTTACGGGAACAATGACCATAGTTGACGCACGAATCAAAACCGTCACCCCCCTTTCGCCCCAACCAACTTGTTCTGCTCTTTTTGACCTGGCTTGTTCCGCCCCATCGTATCTCGTCCTTTTCTCTCGAACATTCGCCGAAAGACCGCTCCACACATTCGGCATTCGCCGAGCAGCGAGCTACTGCTCGCCCAACCCCGAACAGCTGATATGTTCGGCGAATATTCGCTCCCTTTGATGTGTCCAAAAGACCGACACACGGTGGGTAGGGCGAACACCGAATGTTCGTCTCTTGGTAAATAGCAAGCAACTCATCCACACTACTAGGCATTTGGCGAGCGGTTGCTCGCTATTCGCCAAATAACGAATGTGTGAAGCCGTCTTAAGACAAGTGGAAGGCGGAGTTTCGGAAGTCGGTCGAGCAGTGGCCATGCCGCGCGCTGTCAGAGGCCACGCGCCGATGCGATCGGGATCAAGCGGAGGGTCGCGGTCGCAGCTGCGGCGATGCCCGGTCTCAGTCGCCTTTGCCACCGCCGCCGCCGCCGCCCCGCCGCCTCGCCCCGCCGCCATCGCCTCCGCCGCCGCCTCCGCCGCCGCCGCCACCGCCGCCCACCGCCGCCACCGCCGCCACCGCCGCCTCCGACGCCGCTGTCGACGCTCTTACGCAAGTGCCACTGAGGAGAAATCCCCATGCGGTACATACTACCAATCCTTCATCTTATAGTTCTGGCAACACCCACGCCACAACAACTGTGGGATCGAAGTTCCTCCTGCATTACCACTATCTCTACCACTCTTCTTCCATCAGCACTATCTCTTTGACTCTTTCCAACTATCGTTGACACCCGACAAATTCATCACCAGGACAAAATTTATGGAGTTTTGCCTACTACACCGTCTCCACCGGCCACTATTTCATCCACCAATTATTTTCATTACAATCCTCCATCTTTCTTTGCTCCAAACTTCCATCTACTCTTTCCCTCAAACAAGCCCTTCTCCACCCCTCTTCTCATTCTCCTTCACTCCTCCCCTCCCCTTCGTCTTCTTACCACCCTTTCACCATCACCACTATCAGCGTCGCTTTGTCAATCTTTATTTCCATCTTTATCTCCGCTATCCTAGTGGCATGACCGCGTCCACCGATGTCCTTCGTTTGGCGCCGTCCTCAGACACTCGTCCTATCGCCTCCGCGGTGCGCCGGCGGAGACGATAGGATGAGTGTCTGAGCCGCGGCGACGTATCGCGTGTTTGTGGACGATAAGCGGCTCGCAGATACCTCACGCGACGCTCTTCGCCGATCACCCCCCCCCTCCAGCCTACCCCTCCATCCCTCTGGTTGCGACTGCCCGAGTGGGTCTGTTCTCGCTATCGTCGAACGCCTCCACATCGTCGGTAATCGCGGAATGAATGAACTCGCAAAGGAAATATGATAACTCGAATATCTGGATACACTGAGTTTTTTTCGTTTCCTTTCAGCCACCATATAACAAACAGGGTGTTGACTACACTAAATTATTTTTCCTTTCTGTGAGTAATTTAATTGCGTTCTCGTTTACCATACACACACGCACACGGGCGCACGCACGCACGCGCGCGCGCACACACAAACACACACACACACACACACACTCCCTCTCTCTCTCTCTCTCTCTCAAGGAAGAAAATAAGCCCAAGTACACTAGTGGTGCTACAAAATGGCATAGAATTTCCCGTATTTGTTAATTTCCTGTTCTCATTAGTCTAGCTTAGCTTTTCGGTTTTCCCCACCCTCTTCCCAGCTGCCATCTATTGGAGCCTATAAGACTTTTTTTCTCTTTTTCTAAGTTGTTCGGTATCCTAATAGTAGAATTGAAACGTGACGTTAAGAATATTGGAGAAGCGTCAAATATGGTCCTTCATGCAAATTTTGGAAACATCTTTCCAAAAATTGTTGGAAGAAGGAAAATGTTTCCAAAAATTCGGAACAGTTTTCGAGAGAGCGTCGTTTAAGTGTTTCCCAAAATGCTTAATTTTCAGCACATTTTTACATAAGAAATTAAAGTTTTCAAGAAACCTTATGATACATAATTTAAATACATTAATTTAAAATGACTAATATATAAAATTGCTCACGTTGTCAACGACGTGAAAGGTAATTCAAAAACAATAAATTTCTGAAAAAATCGAAGGGATAAAAGCGTTTGGAGCCTTTTTGAGAAAAAAAATGTTGTGCGTAGTGCACTGAAAACTGCACTTATAACTACTAATATTTTCAAAAAAATATATGTATTCATTAAAGGCCTATAAGTGTAGAACGAATTTCATTTGAAGTAAAAATCTTTATATTCAATTTTGTAGTCATAGGATGCCGTCGAATAAATTTTAAACGTTTGTAGTTTTCGAAAAATAAGAGAATTCAACAAAAATAAAACATACGTCATTTTTTGCGTTTCTTTTTTTCTATCCGAGACCAAAAATTTAAACCAAACAGTTGGAGAAAATGATGTGTTTTGAGAAAATGATGAAATTGTTTTGAGATTTAATATAAAGTACCCCTAAAAATCAAAATATCCTACCGGTAGAGGGGACTCTGGGCTGATGTTACTTCAGTGTGTCTGGCAGGGAGGTCCTGGAGTCCCGGCGGTGGCAGGGTTTTTTGACACCTGCTTGTCAACTTGATCGAATTCAGCCGCTGTATGGAGACGAATTTTTATCTACTCTAATCGGTAGCTTCCCATGGTTTCTCCGATCAACACCAGGCAAATGCCGGAGCAATACCTAAACAAATAGGCTACGGACCACGCGCGATCTTTTCTTCCTCTTCCTTGTCCTATCCTCTCCCCTGATACACACACACACACACACACACACACACATGCACCACACACTCACATGCACTACACTACTGCACATGCCGGGAGACCGGTCGGGAGCTTAGAGCTTGTTCCGGCTGGGGCGGTGCCCCGCTGATGGAGACATACCTGTTGGGGAAATATCCACAAGCCGACGTAGGCCGCCCGGATCTATAAAAACATGCACAAAACTTACAGGACTAATGACCGTATTCGTTGACGTGCTCAGACTCCCTAATCAATCAAATCAAATCAAAATATCCGTTTCAAATTCAAGTGACCGCGACATTAGCCAGATCGATTGAGGAATATCAATTTTGGTAAATATCGTGTCTACAGTTTAGCCGCTAGCGTTTTTCACAGACGGGCGTACAGAGCTTTTGCCGTAACTGAATTTTTTGGGTACAAAATGTGGATTTCGACCACACTATGTTAAAGAAAATAATTCACAAGATATTGAAAGAAGATTTATCGGCATTTTTGATATCAGATTAGTTATTTGATCAGATGTAATTTACGTTTTACTAACGTTATTAAATAACTAGTATTTGATTAGATTTGCGAGGTTCTAAAGAAGGCACATTTACTCAGGGTAGGGTTGTCCAAGTGGCGGTTGCGGGCCGCATGCTGCCCGCAGTGCCATTATCTTGGCCGGCGAGAGGTTATCAGTCATAAGTGAAAGTTCCTTGCATCCATGTCGGGTGAGAGTATTGTGCAACTAGCGCCATCCTGCCGGGGTCAACAACCCCTTAATGTAAAAATAGGTGATGTTTAGATTCAATAATTTCTTTCCGGTATATTCAGAAGTTCGAAATCATCCAAATGTATTTTACATGTGTTATATCACGCATGGTTCCATTCCCCCCCACCCTGTCGTTTCAGAGCAACGGGGCAACCTTGTGGGGAAGTTAGGTGTGGATCAGCCGAGTAATGAAAATAAGGCCTGTAACCGAATTAAAGGTTTTAGTTGTGATCATTGAGACCTTGGAAATTGGACACCCCTGGCTTGCGTGATGCGATGCAGTGCGGTGATGCGATGCGGGTTCACCCGTTGGTTTGGGCTGGTCATGCTCAGAGCCAAAGGCTCCCTGAGAGACCATCTTTGCCGTCCGCGTTTGCGCGTCGCGCCAGCCCGTCTCAGTGGTAGGGATGTGCTCTTAACAGCTAAACTGTTATTTCTTAACCGTTAACGTTTCGTAACTGTTACACAAAATAACACTTATTTCCTTTATCCTGTTATTGGCAGTTATCAGTTGAAATGCATAGAACTGCAACCTACTGGGCCTAATCCGAAGTACTACAAGTTTTTGTTGTAACCATTTTGTACGATAACAGTTTCACTGCAGCTAAACAATCTTGATTTGCCAGTGTTCAAATTATATTCATTAATACATAATTCGTCATTATTCAACACCATGTGCCACAATAGTTTTATATTTCATTGTATACACTTCAACAAGATGTTTGTCCTTTAAATTAAGTCCGTCCAATATGTTCACTTATTTCTGTCCCATTACTGCTGATGTGAGATCAACTAATATTTCCCTAGGTCCGATAAAATAAAATGAGTTACGCTTGAAAATGTTTGCTAATGGTTCTCCTTAGAACATCGGCGGATTGCATTGCCCGGCCAGCTATCCGTTTCATCCTCTTCCCTTCTCAGAAGGTATGATTCGAGCGATTGTGGAAGGGGGAGGGATAAAGCTTGCCGCAGGAATGTTTCTTCCATCGCGGAGTTAACTAAGTTAAGTCTATATTCAAGCGTCCGTTTTGCGTTATTCTTGTAACATAGCGAACGACACCGAGAGAGTAACAAGAATGTGGATTCCGGCTTCACACCGTGTTAGTGTTAGCAATTTAATACAATCAAGAGCAAGATTTATTCACTTCTTCGAAACCAGGGTCCCTCGATATCAGTTTTTCTGTCAAAAATCGCCGATTTTTGTTGCAGCATTACAATACGTGTTTACTACGTACTAGTTAGAGAGGTTGAGTTGTGTTTGAGAAATTGAGTACAGTTGACTCCGGTTATAGTGAACTTCTGGGGACTAACAGTTTTAGTTCACTATATCAGAGGTTCACTATACCCGATAATGTCAAAATTAAATAGAATTTCTCTATAACGATCACTCTTTTTAATACAGAGAAAAGCAAAATTCATTAACAACACGAACTGAAAATTTCAGTAACTGTATTTTCTCTTAAAAAAATCAATTATTTTCAGTTGTTTACTTCGTACATTTTTCGTAAGTCATTTTTCTAGATGCTTCCCCTGAGTTCGTGTTCTCTCCATTCTTGATTCTGCCTTGTCCTCTGTCTCTTAGTACTGAAATGCGATCTTGATACCTGTCAATGCAACGGCGCGATATTACGTATGGATCCACCCTCTCACTTTCAGAGCAGCAGGGCAAACTGCTGAGATCAACAATACGGGGTCACGTGGGGATATCCCGAGTAATGAAAATATGGCCCACCACCGTAGTGAAGGTTTTAGTTGTGGCCTTTGAGGTCTTGCAAGTTGGACATCCATGTCCGTCCAGACCGTCCGTTCGTTCGTTCGTCCGTTCGTCCGTCCGTTCGTCCGTTCGTCCGTTCGTCCGTCCGTCCGTCCGTTCATCGTTCGTTCGTTCATCCGTTTGTCCACAGTCAACGTTCAGCACGTTCGTTCGTTCGTTCGTTCGTCTGTCCATTCGTCCGTCCGTTCGTTCGTTCGTTCATCCGTTTGTCCACAGTCAACGTCAGCACCTAAACCGTTCAAGGTCTGCAATGTAAATAATCCCAATCGATCTGGGAGAGCTTGAGACCACGCAACTTTGTAAGGGATATTTTGAATTTTGGAGGTTCTTTTCTTGCAGCTTGAACAACATTTTCAAAATTTACTAAAAAAAGTCTCCAAACTTTGTCGTCAGAAATACCAAACAACTTTGGCGCATGTATCGTTTTTCTTTGTAATCTCTAAACTTTCGAAATTTGCAAAGGTCAATATTTTCGGCGTTTTCTTACAGCTACAGTATTAAAGATAGGGGCTTCTTTTTATTATTGAAATTATTCTTCAAAGATAGGACAATTTAAATAGGGTCTCGTATAAATTTTCAAAAATATCAGTAGTTTTTGCGTAATTTTGCGTGAAATATAGACTTTTTTTTCCGAGAAAGGGTTCAATTATTTTCTTTGAATATACCGAAGGGCACTTAAAAAATAATGCAGCTCTCATTTTCGTTGAACTCTTTGATTTTTCTAAATTGCAAAAGTTAGAAATAAAGTGTGAAAGTATAAGCTCTTGTAGCACCATCAGTCTTTTTTTCTTTTGTTCTTTCTGTCTTGGTTGGCTTCTTTCTTTTTCTTTTCACTTATCTCTTGCGTAAGATGTCTCAAGGAATTTTAAACTGATGTTCCTCTTTCTCGGTTCTTCGGTAGCCGTGATCGTCTAGTGGTTAGGACCTTGCGTTGTGGCCGCAATAACCCAGGTTCGAATCCTGGTCACGGCAGTGGAAACACTGTCACGGCGAAGGACATTTTTACTGCATTAGATTAGTATTTTGCTGCTGCTGTAGATTAGTATATTGGAATTTCTCAATACAGATGACATTGAACATTTGTGTCAAAGGAATGCCCTTTAATTGTTACATGAAATTCCTATACCTGTGTGTGTAATTAAGGGATGAGAATAGCACAAGGAAGATGAAGGAAAGCTCGCCGTCGGTCCGTGGGTGTTTGTTGATGTACAGCTCCGGCATTCATCTGGTACTGATCGGAGAAACTACGGAAAACTACCCATCAGAGCAGCCAGCCGCTAGAATTCTTCTCCAGAAAGCGACTGAACTCGACCAAGCTATTTAGCTAGTGTCCATTGGTTGACTGAGTTTGCGATTCTGAACGCGCCACTACTATTATCATTAGTCCCGTAAGTGGATTCCATGTTTTCCCTCGGGAGGTGGCAGTAGTCTTCCCCGACTGGATGGACAGATGCGGCGCCGATCTACCGCGGGCTATCGGGTTTTTCTTCAACCAGGTATCTCCCATTAGCGGGACACCGCCCCAGCCGGAATAAGCTTTAAGCAACCGACTGGTCTCCCGGCATGTATGGTAGTGTAGTGTATGTTTGTGTAATTGTGTGTAAGGGGTGGGGTAAGACTGAAGAGGAAGGAAAGATCGCGCGCGGACCGTGACTTATTTGTTTGGATATTGCTCTGGTATTCGCCTGGTTTTGACCGAAGAAACCACGGAATACTACCGAACAGAGCAGCCGGCCCCTAGAATTCTCCTCCAGACAGCGACTGAATTTGTCCTAGCGGAAAAATTCGTGTCGAAAACCCAACCACAGTCCGGACTCGAAACCTAGGACCTCCCGGTCAGAGGCACTGTAGTGGCATCATTTGATGCTCTGAGACACCTCTCCCGTTGGTTGCTCGAGAGGCATCGGGTCGGAGGCGTCCAGTCACGGATGAACGATTTCTTCTGTAAAAGAAGTACAATGCTGAAGACACTCTTTCTCGGTTCTTCGGTAGCCGTGATCGTCTAGTGGTTAGGACCTTGCGTTGTGGCCGCAATAACCCAGGTTCGAATCCTGGTCACGGCAGTGGAAACACTGTCACGGCGAAGAACATTTTTATAAATGGGAATAATTCGAATTGGTGCCCAATGGACTAACAGCTGAAAGTGTAGCGTTCAAATTTTGAGAGGAAGTCCTCTCCTGGTAATGCCTCCACACAATGTATTCCTTGGAAGAACATCTCGAATTTAGAGGGATACAAATAGAAAATGCAAAATACCGTACTAGTGAAGTTATGTTTCGTGGCGTACCTTTTACTACTGAGTCCCATCATGAGAAATTAAGTACTTCATAAAATTTTTTCTCGAAAAATGTAAGTTATATCAGAATATTTCGTTGCAAACATTGTTTGGCAACACTTTCTGAGTAGAAAATCAAGTGTATCTTTTGCTTCCCAAGCAAAAAACAGTATGGAAAAATGGAGTGAATTATCCCCTCCTGTAAGGGCTCTCACGAGAAGGCCGGCCCCGCAGGGGTCAATCCGGACCTGTCTATACTTACTTCTATATTACAGTAGTTGCAATAAATTTCCATCTGTCCTTACACAATTGCTTTTGCCAATCGATTGTTTGAGATGTATTGCTCCCGAAAGCCTTAGAAGGAGCCATTGTACTACATTTTACGCTTAAAAAATCATATTAATTCTGCGTTGCACGCGGCCGGTCTGCCAGTTTACACTTGGTTTCTTTTCTCTCCCTTTGTTAATTATCAAACGATACTGAGTTATAGCTGGCTGTAACTGGTCACAGTTCATTGTGAATTGTCTTACTGTTTGGCGTTGATTTTTCATTTTGCGATTGTTGCTCACAGCACCTATAGGCGGTGGTTTCTGGATCTAAGAATATTATACTATTTAAACAAAACACTCTTCAATTTTAATTTTAACTAATTAAATTAATGCAAATGTAAGCAAAAAAACTAAGTTGAAATAAGCAGTATTCAATGAAATGTGCACTATTTTAAGTGTTTAAAAAAAAAGATTAGCATGATTATTTTTTTCGAAAAGTTACCAAAACATGCAAAACGCACTGAAAACGTATACATTTTTTAAATGTTTTTCGTGAAACCTATATTTTTAAAAAAGTTTGTAAGCTCTACGAAAGTTAAATAAAAACATATTTTTGCATGGGAATCCTACCTCTGGTGATGTCTTTTTACATACAAGTAAAGTGTGATTTCGTTGAACATGATCTAAGGACACGTTGCTGTTCGGTGTGTGTACTGAAGAGTATTTATCTTATCAAGAAGTGATTACAACACAATTTTGACAAAGCGGTATTTCGTGCGAAATACGAATGGTGAACGTAAACATTTTTGTCTTGTACGAGTACTTCACTATTAAACTAGACGAGGCGGCCAACCTGTGATTCAAATAACCGCCTCTTTTGACTGTCCAAATAAGAAGTTGGTAATTGAATGACTTTTTTCCGCCACTGTTTAGTACATGTGCTCGAAGTGCTGTAAACTGCTAGTAGAATGCGCTAGTCAGTGCACGTTAGTGTATCCGCCACTAGGGTGCATAATCCTCTGGGACTACCAATTAAACAAGTAATTGGTTGAATACTAAATTAAATTAATTTAGTGGAGATTAATAAAAAGTCAACGAATAAGAAAATATTTGTATCAAAAACCGAGCTCAAACCTGTCATCGTTTTACCTAAATACTTCAGATATTAATTATTTTGCTTAAATGTATGAGTTCGGTCGGCAAGCAAGTGACAAATCATCTGTGTGATAATTTGTGAAATGGAGAACAAAAACCATAAAGTTAAAATAAGTTAAAACCATAAAGTTTCCCTCGAGAAAATCATTTAGTGTTGGTATTGAGATACGCCTACAGAGTAAGGAAGATTTATCCAAACTTACAAAGTACTTACAAAGTAAAAAAATGGATTAATATTTATTTTCAAAAACACTAACCTGATTTCATTCATTAAAATTTTCCGAGCAAAAGCCAAGGAAGTGCAATCATACTGGATTCATTAAAAATAAAAGTGCTTTAAACTCAAGAAATTTTATGCACAAATTTATATTTAATATTATTTATAATATTAAATATTATAAATGTATTAATAACATTTAAAATTATATTACCATGTACCGTCCCTTGCCGGAATCAAAGTTTTGTTCGTGTTACCGCGAAATTCATGTGAGTTCGTGCTAACGAGGGTTTACTATAATTTATAACTACGAATTAAGCAAGAACGAAGTAACTTAACTAAATGTCTAACACACCATTCATCGTCATCACTTGAAAGAATTTTGTTTTTAACAATTCATTGGCCAGTGTTGAACCAGATTGCGTTCTCTTTTTGTTTTGTGCTGGCACTGGTCCATGAGAAATATTCTCAAAAGTGCGTGATGCAATGGTGGAATAAGGTCTTTCAGCTGTACAGATTTCGCTTTTGATTTTCACTACTTCTGAGTACAGTTTTTCAAGGTTTTCTTCATATGGTCTACCAGCACGGATTATTTGAGAAAAACTTCCTAAAAGGTATATTCTCATTCAGTGTTTCTTTAAAAAACATTGAATGGGGATTGGTTCTTTCTGTGCAAATCCACCGTTTTCCGTAAAATATGGAGTCGTTCTGCATCTTTTGTAATAGTGGATTCTTTGATTTTCCAGACAGGGATTTACTGATACAAAAAGTCAGCAGTCATTTCATTGACAGTATATGCGTTTGATTTGCCTTCCATCCATTGAGAGGGAACGTACACATAGTAGATAATTTTTCTACGCTTTTCTATTAAACCAAAGATCTTGGTGACATCATATGTACGTTTTGCTCTAGAAATTTATTATCGGTATTATCTTCAAATCTGCAATTTTTTTCTATTACCATCCCAAATTTAAGTATGTTTGGTGTAAGTTTTGACCTCCACAACAATTAATATATGCAAGTACATGACGTGATAACTTGCTGAGACTTTCACAGTATCTTTTTAAAGAAGATCCAACCTCTTTGAAGCCCCTTGATCGTGTATTGCCTAAAAAGAACATTGTCGATTTCACTTTCTTGCCCTTACGAATGTAAGAAGAGAAAGTATTGTAATCGGGCGCCGGAAAACTGCGACAACAGATAAACTCTTGTTGTCAGGCCCTGGTAACGAAAAATTGGATAAATCTTGTCCTTAATTTTTCATAAATTATTTTCTTTACACTGGAATAGCCAAAATTCATTTTTTGTGTGTCCTTGAAAGAAAAATCGATTAACAGCCAAACATCTATCTGTCCGTCTGTCAGCTTCAGCGTTTAAACCGTAAGCAGGTTTTTCACCAAAGTCGATTTTCCCATCGATCCCGATGATTCCCATCGTTCTGACTGATGTCACGGGCCCTTGAATTGGAATCAGATATTTTGATTTTGGGAGTACTTGACATGAAGCTTTAACATTTGCAAAATTTTCTGAAAAATGGCTTACATTTTTTTTTCTTAAATTCTTTCCTCGGCGAGAGCAAAATACTAACACATAAGAAATGGCGTAGGTCGCATTTTCGACGCCTTTCCTTTTCAAAATTGCAAAGTTAAAATTTTTTCGACGTCTTCCTACAACTCTAATTACGAATATAGACATTTTTCTCGTTACTGTTTTTCATCAAAAACAGATCTTCAAATAATACCGTATTCAATATTTTTTCCAAAATATGATATGTTTTGGCACAATTTTGCGTGAAACAAGCAATTTTGATACAATTTTAAACAATTATTTTCTCAAAAACGGCTTTAAGCTTTTTCTTCGTATAGCGAAGAATGGCAAAGAAAGTGGTACTGATCTCGTTGACGGCAAGCTCTCTGTATTTTCGGAAATTGCAAACAACAACAAAAAATAGACATCGCGAAAGTAGAATATGGATGCTACAGTTTTCTTCTTAAATGAAATGTGATCTACAAATCTGTTATTTACAAAAGTTCATGTTCGTTTTTTTTAAAACTATGATTAGTTGAGCTTAATTTTGCAGTTTCGAATTTGAAAATTCGAATTTCGGCGCTTCATTTGCTGTCTTTAAGGATCAGGTAGGTATTTAAGGTCTTAAGATAGATGGACCGCTCGCGGACTGTATTTGAAAATTTAAGAATTTTTAATAATTGTTGGCAGATGTTAAAGCTGATGAAACTCAATTTTAATTGTGGAATTTGTGTTGATATATTGCCTTAAAGAATTAGTTTTCGCACGAATGTTCTTGATTTGTATTCACTTTAACATGTGATTACTGAAATGTGTTAATATGGAGAGATATTGCGGACTGTAATATTACGAAACTGCTACTAAGTATGAAAAAGTTCGTGTTGTTTTAGGACCATTAGTTTTTCGGTAGTCTATATTTCTAATTTCCAATGCACACACAAAAGGAAAGAAAATTATGCAGCATTCAGCCACGTGCAAGGTATCAATGGTTTCTTTAGCTATCTAGGAACTCAGAAAAATTCTAAAAACATGAAACCATTTCGAAATACTAATTTATGTCGTTCGAGTTTTTCATGTGATGGCTGATATGCTAGTAGGAAAGAGGGTGCAATGATATATATTTTAAGTAATCGTTAACAGTACACGATAAAGTATATGGGGTAGCCCAATTCTTTTCTTCAGTTTTTGCTAAGGTTACCACATAAGAAAGGGTGTAAAGAAGGCAAACGAGTTTAAAATGTAGGAGAAAAGCAGTACATATTACAACAATGGCTAGTAATAGATACGTACGTTCCAGATTTGCAAACTAAACACTCTGCTCCCTCAGCAGTGTGACCCTTCTTGAAGTTTTCGTATTTCACCTCCGATTCAGCTGTAAACGTAACTTGTTTTTTTTTTTCATTATACCATACAGGGAACACCAAACACTGTTTCATTATGCATAAATTATTCTGAAATTGACACACTTGTTCAAGTCATGCGTGGAAGTGGTGACTTGTTTCTTCCTGTTCATTTCTACCAGTCTAACTAAAATATAAAATTCTCGTGGAAAAATAGGATCACGGCTTTCTAGATAAGGAGTGTAATACGAAGCTCAGACAAATGGAAAATATCGATTTCTAAAATGCTTAAGAACCACGATGCAACGTTGGCGTACATTCACTTAATAACAAAAAAGATTGATTAAACAAAGTAAACGTATTTTTAGAAAAAGACTAGTTTACGGTTCTTGAAATGACGATGAATAGTTGTAAGACGAAAATAAGACAATTTGCTGATTTTGGAAAACCCGTTCGAACGCCAGGATAATCGCTAAATATACGGACCTGACCTGTTAAATACGGACAATTGGTAGCACGTTTCTGCATTTCTTCTTTCTTTCTTTTTTTTCTTTCTCATTTTTATCTCGTCTTCTATTGATTGTCTTTATTTTAATTTAATTTTTTCCTCATCCTCGTCCTCCGGCTCTACACCCCAAATCGATCACACCCTCAGAGCTGCCGGAGTCTTTCGAAATCCTCGTGCAGTGTCCAGTGATTGGACAGTTGCTCATCGCCCGGTCCTAAGAGTGAGAGTGAAAACACGATGGGCAAGCAACCGAGGAACGCGCGCTATCTCTAGCCCGGGATTTCCAGCACTTGCTGTGCAATTCTTTATCTGTTTCTTTCGTTTCCTCCGTCGTTCTTACTTTCCCGCTCTCTTTAGTTTCATAAGATGCCTCATGGATTTTTAAACGAATACCCGTGTTCTTCAGTTCTTCGGTAGCCGTGATCGTCTAGTGGTTAGGACCTTGCGTTGTGGCCGCAATAACCCAGGTTCGAATCCTGGTCACGGCAGTGGAAACACTGTCACGGCGAAGGACGTTTTTATAGCTTGCAATAATTCCAATTGGTGCTCAAGATATCGACAGCTAAAAATTCGGTGTTCAGTTTATGGAAAGTATCCCTTGTACGACGTAAAATCGCAGCAACCCAGGATCCATTCTTGTGAAAATCGTAAATTCACAAACGTACAATTTTGTCTATCGTTGGTTTCATTCGTATTTTTTTTAAGAGATGTGTTTCAATAGTTGATTAAAGCATGTTTGCTGGCTGACATTCGTAAATAAACATTTTCTTGAGTTTCACAAATTACGTGGACATTGTTGTTGGACAACATTTAGAAACATTTCGAAAATAGTTTTTTCATTTTGTATAAGTAAGACTTTTACACTGAGTTTTAGGAACATAATGTAACAAACGTTTTCATACTTATGTTTTAAACTATGTTTAATAATAATAATAATAATAATAATAATAATGTCTTTATTACTGGCGAAGCTCAGGCCGCAAGGCATTCCCTTCCGCCTAACCATTCCATATTTAGACCATATTTATAACCATATTTAGACAAAGTTACTGAGAGAAAGATCGATTCAAAACGTAGTTGTGAATTTTTATGAGTGCAATCATAAAAGTTAGGAAATTGTGATTTTTCTCTTCATCGTGTCAGGACACATCGGCAATTTAAGTGTGTGTAATGAATGAGAGAAATACTACAGAAGTGATTACAAAATAACTTTGGCGAAGTGGTATACATTGAGTAAAGAGTTGGCAGCTCTTGTTTCCCGTTTCCTCCCGTAACTAGCAACTCCGCGCCTTCCATTATACACCCATTATATACTCCATTATAACTTACATTTTTAATGCTTTTTTATGGACAGGAATGTTTTAACATATATTAAAAATTGCAAAAATTAAGCCATTCTTTAAAAATGCATCAAAAGTAAATTCAAAATTATCATTTAATTATCAGCCAAAAGCTTTTCTCACTGTTTCAAAAACATTACAAAGGCTTTTCTATATACACGTCTATATACACGCGCCACAAGCTTTTCTATATACACGTAAATACATTTTTTTAGTAAAAACGAATTCTTTTTAGCCCCCCCAACGTAGATTTACAAAATCAAAACCTACGATAACGACTTTTTTTTACTTTATCTTAAAGAGAAAGTATTGTAATGTTGCGGCAAACAAAATGTTTCAGAAAAACTCATGGTAATTAAAGTGGATAAATTTTGTTCCTCTGACATGTGTACTCAGAATGCTCGATTGTCGGACTTTGATACAGAAAATTCCATCGACTGCAAAACGTTTGTCAGTCTGTCTGTGCGAAAGAAAAGAAATCTGCAAGAAAATAAGCTGATGTCTCGATGTGCTTGCCGAAAAAGGGGGTGGCAGCGGCGGTGGGACACATTGGAAAAATTGTCAAAAAATGTGTGGCAAAGGTGTGGCTCTCTACAGGCTTAATGTACGAGTGAAATTATCGGCAATTTCTAACTGGATACGGATTCTTTTCCGAACATCTGCATAGAAGAGGCCTAACAGAGAGGATAATTCAGGAATTATTCCTGACACAGCTATGGCCAACTATGAAGAAATAAAAGAAGGATCTCCAAAAGTAGGCGGAGCTTCATGTAATTCCATCAGCAACACCTCATCAGAATTCCCTCAATTTATGAGCAACTAATGAAAAAGAAAGAAAATTTGGGATACTTTGAAGCATTATGTCGAAAAATTTATAAAAATCGTGATACAATTTTAATGTTCGATAAGACCTCTGAAGTTCTCAATTTTAATATTCCTTTATATCCACTAATGCATAAATGTATTTATGTTACTATATCAATAATCATAGTCGTACAAAACACAAAGGTGTACACAAGCTTCAAAGCCGTCTTGTGCGGCTGTCGGCGTCAGAATCAAGGCACGTTGCGGCGTTGACAGCACGTGGACACGAGGGGAATCGCCGGCCTGCCCGTGGCGACGGGCGTTAGCCTGTTTTTTTTTTTTTTTTTTTTTTAATTTGTTGCGTCTACTCCGTGACGCTTTCGGTGCTCTAAGCCGAAGGGTCCTTACTACGATCCCAGCTGCCACCAGCAGGCGGATGCGCGTACAAATGAATTATAATTATTCTTGAAAGAGAGATCTTGGAATTAGTTTATGCCCATTTTTTGAAAATATGAGTAGTTTTCGCGTAATTTTATGTGAAGTATTGGCAAACACTTTTATATAAAAACTTATCCAATTTATTTGCCTCGTATGCATCAAGGACGAAAGAAAAGAGTGGTGCTGGCCTCAATTTCGCGAATTTGGTATTTTGAAAATTGCAAAAACAATTACCACGGCAAGTATATGACTATTGATGATAGAGATTTTTCTCTTAAATGGCATCGTTTCTAAAAAAAAAAAAATAGATCTTTAAATATAGTATTTTTTGAAGAACAATTTTATACAATTTTTGAAGAATATACAATTATACACAACATACAAATAATATACAATACACAAAATAACAAACATTATACAAATATACAACGAATAGACAATTTTTTAAGAAAAAAGAGTTGATTTCGCGTAATTTCTGCTTAAAATCAATATAAATTTTTACAAAATCTTAAAATTTTTCGTTGACTAAAGTAAAGGACAATAAAAATGCGCAGGTGTAACTTTCTTCTTTCTTCAAAAATGGCAAAAGTTAGAAATAATGCTAGAAAGTATGGGTTCTAGCTCCTCTAGTTTCTTTTCTTAAAGATGTTCCTTCATTAGTGGATCTAAATAAACGAAGGACTTATTGGAATGTTTTTAGATCGTTCAAAGCATTTTATCCTTATTGACCATAACATTTTGCTTTGTAACTTTCCGTCATATGGAATTCGCGGTATTGCCCTAAACAAGATATTTCCATACCTTCAACATCTCTCGAAAAGAGTTGAAATACCATATTGTCATGAAAAAGCATTAATATTTAATCTTTACAATGCTTTGCCAATTGAGAATGAGGTCCTGGAGGGTTAGATCTTAGGCTCTATTCTCTTTCTGATATATGTAAAGTGCATGTCCTCGACCATCAGAGTCGACAAAACAGTCCTGTTTGTTGAATATTCTTTGCAAAAAGGAGTCAACAAAAAGTATGATTTCAGAAATTTCAAATTGGTCTCGTGTTAGAAATTCATAGTAAACAAAGAAAAAAATGTTGTTTTTCATTTTAAACAGGCATTCACCAGCACCATTGAAATTGAACAAAATGCAATTGTATTGCGTAAAGGTGACAAAATTTCTAGGACTGTGAATTTAGTCAAACCTCCAACAGAATGTCCATAAAAATAAATTGTACACTGAATTAAGTTTATTATGTTGCCCATTCACAATTCTTTCAAATTCATTTAGCCTTCATGTAAACAACTATTCTGCACTGAACACATTCTACAGATCCCGTTCTTGTAGATTTCAGAAAAAAGGTGCAAATACCATCCATGTGATTCCCGCAAGACTCTCTTTATTGAGACTGGAATATTACCATTGTCTTACTTATTTCATTACGTATATGTTGTTGTCAAAAATATATTCCCTGAGGTGGAAACCTATTTTCATGCAATGTAGATATTTATAATTAGACACGTTCTAGGGTTCACATTCATTATCAACAGCTCACTAGAAAAAGGTCACGTAGAATTCATTTTTTTATTACAATGATGCAACAGAACAAGATAATAAGATGCAAAATATTAATGAAATGTATTCTTTAACACACTGATATGTATCTCGTAGTACGTGGCTTTTCCACACTTTGCCCTATGAAGTTAAATAATTAAAATTGACACACAGGTTTAAGTGCCACGTACAATCTTTTCTGCTGTTTCTGTACAGTTACATACTGTATTGACCATCGAAAAGAAAAATATTTATTTTTACAATGATATATTTCGCAGCGGGAGGCAAGCCAACCTGCCTAGGACAAGGTAACCCCGAAGAAGAAATCTCCGGTCCTTCAGGTTGAAGATAAGGGCGTAGGGTCAGCACCTCTACCCCCTGTTAAAAAGTTTGGATTGCTAAATGTCCCTAAATGCATTGTTAACATGTGTACTACAAAAATTTTAAACAATAATTATGCCTGTAACAAGTAATACACTTCAGCCTCTGGGTCAATGACATCCATCTCTATCAGGTTTTTCCTTTCTTTCTTCTTTCTTTTTTTCCCCTTTTCTTTTGCTGGTCCATTGAGCAAATGTTGAGTTTTGCTTCTGTATTCTAATGAAGCTTGACTATGCTCACGTTTTGTAGAGCTCTGGTTTTGCTAGGCGTGGTGAAAATAGAGCCTGGAATTTGGGTTGGTATATTGTTAGCACTACTAAACAAACATCTGTAGTTCGTTTACCAGTGCAGATAAATTTTCTACAACTAGAGAACGAAAAGGTCTGGCTTTTCAAAAGTTGTTAACTTCCCGTTTTTGATACTTATATTCACCATTCAATTGTTTATAGTAAAATGATGGGGAAGAGATTGTAGAACTTCAGAAAAATGTTGCAGATTACTCTCCCATACGTAGCATACTGTGTTTGCTGTTGGTTGGAGAAAATAAATCGAATTATATCAAACTAGATGCAGCAAGCACTATCTATCATCTATCTTTCTTTTTCTCTCTTTGTCTCTCTTCTTCTTCTCTCTCTTTTTTTTCTCTCTCTTTCTCGTTCAGTATATAATTTTTGTTCTTAGAACTTGAGTCATAGAGTAAAGAATACCTCTTTAGTCTATGCTTTAGTGCTTGTGCTTGTAGTGGTGTATATTGCTAGTAGAGAGCGCTAGTCCATGACAATAGTTTCATTTTCCGCCACCAGGTTGCAGAATGCAACGTTCTTAATTCTTTCAGACTGGTGTCGCGCTCTGGGATTAGTTTTCACTCCGTACCTCCTAGCTTTCGTAACAGTAAACGGATGAACGTTATCTCGAGTTTTCCTCTTGCGGATTTCCTGATCTTTTACGTTTTATAAGAAAAAGTATAAAATCAGAAAAGCTTCGTGAGAAAGTCATGATTTCAATTTTTGTACCTTCTATTATTTTCTTGGTGAATAATTATGTTGAACGTGATTTAGATATACAAATTCTTTGGAAACCAATTATTATTAATAATGTTTCTAAAGTTCAATTTTCTCTCTAAACTGTATCATAAAAATTAAAAATGAATATTGTGTTGTATCGGAAGCAGTTTGTTAAAGTGAATTTTGAACAGATGAATGACATATTTGGAATTTTGCACAGATGAATGGTATATTTATAGTATTGATAGTAGAGCTAAACACTGGAATATGGCTGAAATCCAGTGTAGCTAGTTAATTCTCACATTATCTAGACGGTTTGGATGAAGCTGTAGGAATGAGGATAAGTGGTTTGCTTCGGACTTAGCCGGCTAATGTTAACATTAATCAAAGGGTGCTCGCTAAAGTAAGGTCCGACAGTGAGGTGCCTTGCGTGCTCTCCAGAAGTATTTTAGCAAAAATGCTTCGGGAAATTAAGCATTGCTTAGAAAGTTCGTTATATGAAAATTGGAAAAGCCTACTATCGTCGAACCCTAAACTTGGAAATGCGTTAGCGAAGCGTTCAATGAAGTTAGTTTAGGCATGATGGTCAGGTTTCAAAAGAAATGAATGGCTGACAGCGAAACCCTTAAGTACACACTTTGTCTTTCACTATTCTTAGAAGCATCCCTCCAACAAGCTGTTTGATCCCTATCTACCATGTACTATTTATTATTTCTCCCCACAGTATCGAACTTCGCCTAACCTAGGTATCTTCTGACGATTGTCACGTTTATTAGGCTACAGTCCTGTGTATGCTTCCTTCTTCAGACCCTATTCACCCATTTTGGATAACATGTGCATTAACCGGCTATTTTGCGAATTTTCCATTTTCGGGCATTTGCCAGTTAGATTTCGTCATAATTGTTAAAAATTGAACGGTAAAAGACACAAGTCTTCTGTCTGCCATACCACAACTATTTTATAATATTATGGAATTACATTATAACTCAAAGCAAATTATAATATATATGTACTATAAATACCATGCTGAATTTATGAAAATCCTGACTAATGTATTTCTCAAGAAAAAAAAAGAGTGTTCTACTTACAGGAGTAGGAAGTAGGGAAATCACTCTTCCCTACATTTTTCAGGAATTAATACACAATGTTCTTCATATATTTTATTTTATTTAGTCAATATTAAATAATTTTTGCTTAAGATGTGAAATTTCATACATTGGCTGAAAATGGAATGACATAGACTTCATCATTAAGCACCTAAAATTTTAATTTTTGGTAAAAATCTCCTCCTTCCAGATTTTAGCTCCATCGGCCTTTGGTTTACGGAGCAAATGAGCTCACACTCTGCTCTCGCTTTAGGCTGAGGTCGCTGCAACTAACATACGAAAAACTTTGTAAGGGAGTTTAAAACTGCTATCTTTACATCATTGCCAATATGCCAGTATGTTGCCAATTGTACACAGGCGTGCCTGTGGTAGTTAAATAATTTCCCTTAATTATTTACAACCCCTAGCCTTTTTAACTTGACAACCTTAACTTGTATTGTTAAACATTTGAGGAAGAGGCTCTCCTAGACATCTGACAAACCTGTAAATGCTCCAACATAAAGTCAATTGTATTTATTAATTGTATTATTAAATTTATAATTTTATTTAGTATTATATTGTAATTTTTATTTACTAGTAAATTGTCTAATGTAAACACAAGAATTTTCATGGAAAGGAAAAATTAATTGGCCACGCCTGTGCAATTGTATAATTTAAAATATGCTATTCAGCGTAAATATATGTCAAAATTAATAGATTAAAAATAAAACGTACGTTTAGGAGAAGCGACCATAAAGATGGGTCTCCATTGACTTCAATTTGACAAGAATAAGTTCTGTATTTTGAATGTCTTATATATGGTAATTTGTTTGTATTTACCAATCCCATAAACACATTAACATTTGTATCGGTTTAATTAAAATAAATTTTAAAAGGCATCCTAAACTATATTGTAACTCTAAATTCATTAATTGTAACAACTTTACGATATATTCTAAACTTGACTTTCATGTACGAGCATTACTGTAAAAAGATATTACCGAGCATAGAAATCGCGAATAATTGTGAGTTGTCATTGCCTTCCATTGCGACCTGAAATAACTCATTTTTTGGTCACTGGGAAGTCATTGACAGCTAACGTATTTTGTGAGAATATCAAACTAAAAGATAAACAAAAAGTATCCGGCATTTCATATTGTCAAGAATAACTAAAGATTTGGTGTAACATGTTTTTTGTTTCTCAATAAAGTTAAATATAAGCGCACGGGATACATGTCAAGCCGTTGCGTACGTCTGAGCCCACATGAGCGCCTGTACCTGAACCGGCGCGGTAGGTAATATCCTTGTCTTCGGGATAATATTATTTCTGTACCTTGAGTCAAAGCACGTAACACTGTCACCTACTTAGGTTCGCTACTGTAAAGGCCCTGGTCCAGATAAAAGCTCTGTCTGAAACCACCAATAACGCGTGGGGAGGGTTATGAACTGTCTGATAGTCGCAGTACCGAGAACACCATGGCGTTCATTATAACACAAAATAATACGAATAATTTAAAATCAATAAAAAGTAAACACGCCATTTATGTAGCGTATAATACTATATAGCGTTGATTTCTCACAGTTCACAAGGGCTCTATAACCATTCGAATTGGTCAGTTTGCTGAAAACGCGCGCTTACTAAGCTTCACAAACTTAACTAGAACAGTACCACTGATAGTCTTGGTTTATTCACTTAAGATTTTCTATTGCCTGACAACTACTTAAGAAGAATAGTACTACTGATAGTCTTGGTTTATTCACTTACGATTTTCTATTGCCTGACAACTACTTAAGAAGAATAGTACCACTGATAGTCTTTGTTCATTCATTTACGATTTTCTATTACCTGACTACTTAACAAGAATAGTACCACTGATAGTCTTTGTTCATTCATTTACGACTTTCTATTGTCTGATTTACTGAACAAAACTAAATCGCGTTTAGTGATTCTTACTACAAGAATAATTGTCTTTACTATATGATCGCTTACTAAGCATTTTTAGTATATTGTACAGCAGCATTTCTCTCAGTCCATGCATGAAATCGGTTGCATAACACTGGGTTTCTTCTGTTGCCTTCGGGATACCGTTAAACACGCGACCCCCAAATATGGACGGATAAAACTGTCATGAAAGTGTGTACTGTTGTATTTGTACGTGAATGGATGAGTGGGTGGTTGTGAGTGAGTGAGTGAGTAGGAGTAATTGACGACATTTGGATCTTTTGGTTCTTCGCTGACCGGGAGAAGCCCGATCCTAAACAGTTGTCACAGTTAACATGCCGATACAGTTACTGCGGCCTTCCTCAGGACGAAATGAGGAAGAGCTCGTTATACTTCGATCACCGTAATGAGGACGAAATGAGGATGATCGGAGAATGAGTACCAAAACCTTGTGCACTGTAAGTAAAACGCAGCCTCTCCCGATCACTAAGCAAAATCAATTTTCTTCGTGCTCGGAAGTCCAAGGTTCCATTCGGATGTCTAACTCGAACAGTCAGCGGAGACCCACCTTAAACCTACTTTACACGGTCATTTTTCATCATTTTTTCTATACAGACAATGGATGCAAAAGGCACGTTCGTTTCTATGCGGTACTATTTCGATATCGAAAGTTGATGAACGACGTTTTCATTTTTTATACACTTAATCGTGATGAAACTATTTCCTCTGGAGGTTGCAAAAACCGCTAAAGATCAAACAGTTGAATATAGCATCTCTGGTAAATTAAGACAAGCTGTGTTAGGACTGAACAGGGGATGAGACGACATTAGAACCCAGTACATGTTCTATTTCTCAGTACATAATCACTTCACATGGCATTGCAACATATTAGAAGTATTTCGAATCTGCACAAAAGGAACAAATCACATCACACTCACAGCAAACCCAGAGAAAGTTCCGAACAGTGCCGCTAAGAGCGCGGTCGTAGAATTGGATGAGATATGCATCGAAAAATGAAGCATGTATCATTTTTCTCTTCCAATTATACTTGGGTTCTCGATCATGTCGCTAGGTGTCGCTTGATCTGCTACACTGCTGAATATGGTCGCCATGCGACATCTGGCGGCACGATCAAGAAAGTCGCAAAAAGCCGTGCCATATTCCATCGTGAAGACAATACCTTCACGCATCACGATACGACACCCCAAGTATGATTAGAAGAGAAAAATGACACATGCATCATTTTTCAGTTTGACGAGCATGCTCTTAGCGACACTGTTGGGAACTTTCTCCGGTCTGCTGTGAGGAGAGGTGCGTCGGGCGGCAGTGCCGACCCGCGAACCCGGGGCGCCGAGGGCGGGGCTAGTCGATGGGGGCGGGGCAGCAGGAAGGCCGGGGCGCGGGGGGGGGCGGCGCCTGGGGGCCGCCCCCACGACGCGCGCCGCAGCAGGCGCAGCGTGGCCGGCGACCCGCCCTCGCGACGGATGAACGCCTGCGCGCGCAAACAAACGCGCGTCGGCGCCATCAGCGGCTGGGTGGGGGTGTGGTTTGGTTTGGTGTTTTGGTGTTTCCGGGCGCGTCAACTGCTTTGGTCATTAGTCTCGTTAGTGTAGTGCATTTTTTTTCTCGGGAGATGGCGGTGATCTTCCCTCGCTACATGGCGAGATCTGGCCCCGACCTACCGTCGGCTAGTGGGGTTTCCCCCTAACCAGGACTCTCCCACCAGCGGGGCACCGCCCCAGCCGGGACAAGCTCTAAGCTCCCGACCGGTCTCCCGGAATATATGGTAGTGTACTGCATGTTAGAGTAAGAGTGTATGTAAGGGGAGAGGATAGGATAAGGAAGAGGAAGGAAACGTCGCGCGCGCTCCGTGGCCTGTTTGGTAGGGTACTGCTCCGGCATTCGCCTGCTGTTGATCGGAGAAACCACGGAAAACTACCGATCAGAGCAGCCGGCCGCTAGAATTCTCCTCCAGGCAGTGACTGAATTCGACCTAGCTGAAAAGCTAGTAACGAAAATCCTGCCGCCGTCAGGACTCAAATCTAGGACCTCTCGGTCAGAGGCATTGCAGTGACATCAGTTGATGCACTGAGCTACCGCTCCCGGTGTGGGGATGTGAATGAAAAGAACCATTTCTCATGGTCTCATGACCTTGGATGGCAGCATTAGTGCGTCCGTTCGTTCGTTTCTTCGTCCGTTTGTTTGTCTGCTTGCATTTGTGCGTCCGTATGTGTCATTTTGTCCATGGATGTTCGTTTACTCCTTTGTTTGTCTGTCCGTTTTCCCGTCCATATGCCCATCCGCGTCCTCGACCGATTGCCCGTTCGTCAGCCCGTCTTTTGCCCGTCCATTTCCCGGTCCGCCTCCTCGTCCGTTTGTCCCCATCCGTTCGCCCGCCTGTTTGCCCGTCCTTTTGTACGTTCATTTGCCTGTCTGTATGCCCATCCTCTTCCTCGTCCGTTTCCGTTTTCCCTTCCGTTTGCCCATCCCTCCTTCCGCCCGTCCGTATGCCCAACCGTTTGCCCATCCATTCCTCGTCCGTTTACCCTTCTGCTTGCCCTTCCCTTTCCCCGTCTGTTTGCCCTTCCCTTTGCCCTTCTGTTCGCCCGTCCGTTCGCCCGTCCGTTCGCCCGTCCGTTCGCCCGTCCGTTCGCCCGTCCGTTTGCCCGTCCGTTTATCCGGCCGTTCGCCCGTCCGTTTGTCTTGTTCCTTCCATGGAGTTCTCGTCATTCGAACGTTTGTTCGTTCAGACAAAGGCCAGTCCTGCGCTTGAAGGACTGGACTCAGTGGGTGAAGGAAGGGGTTGGGAGGGCGCTCACCCGTTCCGCGCGCCGCCGGATCTCCTCGGCCGCCTCCGCGCCCTCCGCGTCCGCCGCCGCCGCCAGCGCCCCTCGCGGCCGGTGCAGCAGCTCGTGTGGGTGGCCGCTCTCCTGCGCCGCACCACACACACACACACAACCCAATGAGCAGTAATATAAAATGAAACCTATTCTATGATCGTATAAAAATGTGAGTTCTTTTCTTAAAAGATCTGAAAACATGTCACTGTGCGTGAAAGACTTTTTTCATGGTCAGGTCACAGTGCAAAATGGCTTACGCACGATAGGTAGCTTACACGAGAAGTAAGAAAAGAGAGCACACATTAATGGCAAAACAACTTTAATTTCTCAATAATGGAAACCCTTCCCAATAACTATACTTATAATTAATTAATATTAACACATATTTTATGAAACTCGTAACAACTCTCTTACAGTAGACAATGAATTGTACGTAGTTGAAGGGATCGGATTCTGTCCATAACAAAGAAAATCGGTACCAACCACGAACGAAAATACAGGAAGCAATTTTGAGTCTACCAAGTCGTATTTTGTCTCCTTGTTCTTGCCTTTTTTTTTTTTTTTTTTCAATTTTCGAAATTGTGCTACAATCTGAAAAAAAGGTTAGACACTGAGATACTGTCTCCTAGGTGGCCCACGACTCCACATGTGGACTTGGCGCTTAGGTGCGTTGCTCGGAACTGTGCATTGAATATATTAAAAATATTTGGGTAGTGGTTGGTTTTTTACGTTATTTACCTTGGAAATGCGATTTTTTACCATGGAAATGCGCATTGATATGCAATACCATAGAAATAAACCTATTGTTTACTATGAAATGGGCTTTGGTACACCGGGATATATGCATTATTATACCGTAGAAGTGAGTTTTATTATAAGTGAAAATGCGCATTGTTATAAGTTACGTTGTTTAAGTAGGAAAGCGATTGTTATAAGTTGGAAATGCGCTTTGTTATAAGCTGGAAATGCGTTTGTTATAAGTTGGAAATGCGTTTGTTATAAGTTGGAAATGCGCATTTGTTATAGTTGGAAATGCGCTTTGTTATAAGTTGGAAATGCGCTTTGTTATAAGTTGGAAATGCGGTTTGTTATAAGCTGGAAATGCGCTTTGTTATAAGTTGGAAATGCGCTTTGTTATAAGTTGGAAACGCGATTTGTTATTAGTTGGAAATGCGCATTGCTATAAGTTGGAAATGCGCTTTGTTATAAGTTGGGAAATGCACTTTGTTATAAGTTGAAAATGCGCATTGCTATAAGTTGGAAATGCGCTTTGTTATAAGCTGCAAATGCGCTTTGTTATAGGTTGAAATGCACTTTGTTATAAGTTGAAATGCGCTTTGTTATAAGTTGGAAATGCGCTTTGTTATAAGTTGGAAATGCGTTTTGTTATAAGCTGGAAATGCGCTTTGTTATAAGTTGGAAATGCGCTTTGTTATAGTGAAATGCCTTTGCGCTTTGTTATAAGTTGGAAATGCGCTTTGTTATAAGTTGAAATGCGCTTTGTTATAAGTTGGAAATGCGCTTTGTTATAAGTTGGAAATGCGCTTTGTTATAAGTTGGAAATGCGCTTTGTTATAAGTTGGAAATGCGCTTTGTTATAAGCTGGAAATGCGCTTTGTTATAGGTTGAAATGCACTTTGTTATAAGTTGAAAATGCGCTTTGCTATAAGTTGGAAATGCGCTTTGTTATAAGCTGCAAATGCGCTTTGTTATAGGTTGAAATGCACTTTGTTATAAGTTGGAAATGCGCTTGTTATAAGTTGGAAATGCGCTTTGTTATAAGTTGGAAATGCGTTTTGTTATAAGCTGGAAATGCGCTTTGTTATAAGTTGGAAATGCGCTTTGTTATAAGTTGGAAATGCGCTTTGTTATAAGTTGGAAATGCGCTTTGTTATAAGTTGGAAATGCGCTTTGTTATAAGTTGGAAATGCGTTTTGTTATAAGCTGGAAATGCGCTTTGTTATAGGTTGGAAATGCACTTTGTTATAAGTTGAAAATGCGCTTGCTATAAGTTGGAAATGCGCTTTGTTATAAGCTGCAAATGCGCTTTGTTATAAGCTGGAAATGCGCTTTGTTATAAGCTGGAAATGCGCTTTGTTATAAGTTGGAAATGCGCTTTGTTATAAGTTGGAAATGCGCTTTGTTATAAGCTGGAAATGCGCTTTGTTATAAGTTGGAAATGCACTTTGTTATAAGTTGGGATTGCGCTTTGTTGAGATTTTTCTGAGTTTGAATGAGATTGTTACAAAATGGAAATACAATTTTTATACCACGGAAGCGCCCACTGCTATACCTGCGAAATGCGCATCGGAAGCGCGCAGTGCCGGCCTTGGCAAGGCGCGTGGGCGCGTCGTCCTCCACTCACCGTGACGCGTCCGGCGCGCAGCACGAGCACGCGGTCGCAGTCGGCGAGGTCCCTGGCGCGTCGCGACAGCCACAGCACGGCCGCCCCCGCGCCCCGCGCCTCGCGCGCCACCGCCCCGCGCAGCGCCTCCGCCGCCCTGCGCACGCCGCCCCGCCACGCTCTTACCCCCTCGCCAGGGAATTTACTCATTTGAGGGCGTACATGAAGCTCCAGGGGTGCTGCAGGGAGGGTTTTTATCTTAAAAAATAACTATACTAAATATACAATGCCTCTTTGGGGATTGAAGTTTTTAACATTAGTTGTTTTGAAACAAGTAATAAAAGTTCGGAGAATTGTTCATTGTTCTTATTAGTTTTTAAACTTTCACTCTCTCTTTCATTCACTTTTTTGATTGATTGATTTTTTCGTGTTCGGGGCGCGTCAACTGCTTTGGTCATTAGTCCCGTTAGTGTAGGGCATGTTTTTTTCTCGGGAAATGGCGGTGATCTTCCCCCGCTGGATGGCGAGAACCGGCGCCGACCTACCGTCGGCTATGGGGTTTCCCCCTACCAGGATCTCCCACCAGCGGGGCCCCAGCCGGGACAACTCTTAGCTCCCAACAGATCTCCCGGAATATGTAGTAGTTAGTGTGTGTGTGTGTGTGTGTAAAGGGAGATGATAGGAAAGAAAGAGGAAGGACAGATCGCGCGCGGTCCGTGGCCCGTTTGGTAGAGTACTGCTCCGGCATTCGCCCGGTGTTGATCGGAGAAACCACGGAAAACTACCGATCAGAGCAGCCGGCCGCTAGAATTCTTCTCCAGACAGCGACTGAATTCGACCTAGCGGAAAAACTAGTGTCGAAAATCCTGTCGCCGTCAGGACTCGAACCTAGGACTTCCCGGTCAGAGGCGCTGCAGTGACATCAGTTGATGCACTGAACTACCGCTACCGGTCGTAACACTTGTCTCACCCAGAAACATCAATCAATTAAACCAACATGCTTCCTCATTCAACTGCTCGGAATGTTTGGTTCTGAGCCAAGGGCACGCATAGAAGCCGTGCTTCACATCAGCATTCCTATCATCTCCCAGTGCATCTCTGGTGGTGATCGATGAGTTTTCCCTTGCATTTAACTTTTTATTTTCTCACTATGGAGTAGAGAGAAAGTTATGTAATGCTGAGCGAAAAAACGGCGCATTTTCGTCAGAAGAACTCTTATTCCAGGGCCTTGGTAACAAAAAAATTGATAAATCAAGTTGCTAAGTTTAGAAAAAAACTCCTCTAACACATGGTGTAGCCAGAATCCATGTTTTGTGGGTCCTTGATAGCGAAAAATCGATTGGCGGCAAAACGTCGCTCTCTCTGTCCGTCTATGAACAAAGCTAGCGGCTTAAACGTTTAGCCGATTTTCTCCAAAATTAATTTTTCCCTATCGATCGGGCTGATGTCGCGGCCCCTTGTATTTTAAACCGATATTGTAATATTGGGGGATATTTTACATGAAGTCCCTTGGTCATTTTCAAAATTTAAAAAAAAAAAAAAAGGTTTTTTTTTGTTATTAAATTGAGTTTGGATAGCTCGAAGGATGTTGAAGAGAATGGTGCAGGAGTCATGTTCGTTAGAAATCCTGATTTTTCGGCGGCTTCCTATAACTACATTCATGAAGCTAGAGATTTTTTCGAAATAAAATACGTTGCTAAAAAATAGATTTAAAAAATATGTTTATACAATTTTTCGAAAATTTCATACTTTCTCGTAATTTTTGGTGAAAATACGGGCGAGAAAGTACATGTTGTTTTATCACTTCAAATTAAGCTTAGAATAAGACATCAATGATCTGTAGATCTGAAAGGCTGACCGATTTATAATAAATAAATGAGTATACATATTTACATGAGTCACCTGTGGGGCACATTTCTTGAAAGAGTGAGTATAATGATATTCAGAATATTCAAAGAAAATATACATAAATATTAGGCATTTTCAGCAAGAAAAGGAACATATTAAAAAAAACTACAAAATAACATACATGGAACAAATCCTATTCAATACAATAACGCTTCTCCGAGTGGTAATTTAGAACGCTAAGAGCATCCTATAATAAATTGTGCTTCGCACTGTTAGAGAAAGTTGATACTAAATGAAATTGAAGTTTGGCTGGGAAGACACAGACCTTCAAATAACGACAAGCGTGAGAGACACCCGTGATCCTCATGGCCCTCACCGGGAGTATGCTGGGGCCCACCAGTGGGCCTCACGGCGCCATAGTGAATCCACGTGAGGCCCACCCGTGGTCCTCATGGCCCTCACCGGGAGTATGCTGGGGCCCACCCCCACCCGTGATCCTCATGGCCCTCACCGGGAGTATGCTGGGGCCCACCAGTGGGCCTCACGGCATCATAGTGAATCCACGTGAGGCCCACCCGTGGTCCTCATGGCCCTCACCGGGAGTATGCTGGGGCCCACCAGTGGGCCTCACGGCGCCATAGTGAATCACCTGAGGCCCATCCGTGACCCTCACGACAGTCAATGTGTTAAAAACCGCCGTGCACCGCGCGTACGTACTCATCGTGCAGCGCGGCGGCGGCGTCGGCGGCCACGATGAGCGCGGGGCGGCGCAGCAGCGCGGCGGCGAGCGCCAGCAGGGCGCGCTGCTCGGGCGAGAGCGCGGCGCCGGCGGCCGGCAGCGGGCGTCGAGATCGGCCGGCAGCGCCGCCGCCAGCCCCAGCGCCGCCAGCGCCGCGCGCGCCGCCGCCTCGGGCCGCGCCCCGCACGCGTCCACGTTGGCGCGCACGCTGGCCGCCGTCAGCAGCGCCGGCCGCGGCCGCAGCAGCGCCACGCCCGCGGCGCCCGCCCCCGCCCGGCACGCCGCCCGGCACGCGCGCCGCAGCGCCGCGCCCGACCGCACCTGCCGGCAGGCGCGCTGCGCTCAGGGGGGCCACTCAGAATACAGCAAACAAAGTCTGCCGCCAACGCTACGCTCAGGGGAATGTGCACACACTTCCAGGCGATGCACACGGGCTACGGACATGCAGCGCCGCGCCCGACCGCACCTGCCGGCAGGCGCGCTGCGTCAGGGGGGCACTCAGAATACAGCAACAAAGTCTGCGCAACGCTACGCTCAGGGGAATGTGTACACACATAATAAAAGCATTATTATGGAGAAATTCCATTTAATTTTGACTTCCTCGGATATAGTGAACCAAACATGTTAGTCCTCAGAAGTTCACTACAACTGGAGTCGACTGTACTTCTGGCATTTATGCTGCACTCAGATTATATCAAACAAACTTCTCCTGCTAACGCTACACTCTGAAGAAATGTGAGCAACATGTGTCATTGATGCTACACTCAGAAAATATTGAACAAATTTTTGTCGCAAACGCTACACTGAGAAGAAATACACAGGACATGCATAGGGGACGAGGAATATCGCATTTTGCCCAACGATGGTGAAATGTCTCATGTATAGCCCCTTCACGCGGCGCCACTCAGTAGCGCTTCCGAGTGGTGCGTTTTCTGGCGAACCATTGGTTTAAATGGAGGTATTCCCACGAGCGGCGCAGTCGTGCCGCTGTGGCGCCATGTAGCAAACTCCGGGCATCAGCAGCGCAGACGCGACCCAGTGCGCGAGTTATATCCCAAAGTATAGATAGTACACAGTACTCCATGTACTCCGGAGCAAGAGAGGGCTTGCGCATTCAATTAAATCAGAAGAAGAGGGGTCCTCTGTGACCACTTTAAAATGTATCTTGGGACTTGAGGAAAAGGCGTCCTCTGTGACCCCGATTAATTGTATCCCGGAACTCCGTTCCCATCCCACACCTAGATAGGGTGTAGATGATTTCAATAATTGACGTGTGCTCCTTTAGCCTCCACATATGTTGAGAGTCACATTGGACTTCACTGCCTTTGTGATATCAAAGGCTTGCTGCGATCGACCACCCTCCTTGACATGGACCACCCGGAGCGTGCTTGCTCCATCTGGCAACGCCAAGCGTCTCCCTCTCTCCATCCTCTATTTGGGAATAGAAGTGGGGATAAAGTGTATGTAGTTTGTATGAAAGCATTGCATAACGTTTACTACCATTTTAGAATTTGCTTTGGAAATTTGTATAACTTTGTACATGTTCACTTCAGCAATAAACCTCTGTGTGTTATTACTCTCTGAGTTTCATCTCACCAAGTCTGTTTGAAGAACTTGTCGACTAGCTATCGACATATTGTAGCGTCATGTCGCTAAAACCAGCATGGGCATGCGGCGTGGTGTGCACCGGATGTTAGACAAAGGCAGAAACGATGACGCACGGGGTTTTTCTGACTGGGTGTGCGCATTGCTAGAGCGGAGGCAATGGAGGCGGTGGGCAGCGTCGCGAGGGCTATTTAAGGGCCGTGAGAACAACAGCTCTTCCTTCTTTGTGATCTTGGCAGCGGCAGCGGCAGCGTAGGTTGTCCGTGATAAGGTGCGAGCGTGCTCGCGGCGAAGGAGCCGGCAGTTAATGTCGTGACTAGTGAGACATGTAATCGGTCTCAGGACATGCGGTACTACGCACGGCGAAACATTAGGTAGTATGTTGCGGTGTCGTAACCGTTGTAAATATCTCTCCTAGCAGTGGGGTCTATTTAGTGAGTTAATTGTAGACAGTGCATTGGTTATTTGTGACTACGGTCCAAATTGTGAATAAACCTGCTGTTATTACAACCCACTCTCGTCTGTGTACTGATTACACCCGTACGACGCCACAATATTAAACTCGCGTGTAGCTTCCAGAAGAAGCTGCAGCCGCCGCGTCTGCGCACACGTACCAGCACTCCGACGCGCTCGCCCCTCGCAGCGCGCAGGGGCGCGACGAGGCCTCTCCAGCGCAGCGCGGGCGGCGGGGGCGTCGCCTGCGCGTTGAGCCCCTTCTTGGGCCTGCGCGTGGGCGTGGTCGTGGGCGCCTGCTGCGGCGGGGGCGTGGCGCGGGCGGGCGCGGCGGGCAGCGTCCCCAGACGCACCGCGCCCTCCGCCGCCGCCAGCGCCGCCGCCGCCCGCGCCGCCGCCCGCGCCGCGCCCACCGCCCCCGCGCCGCCCGCGGGCCCGCACAGCTGCGACGACGTCGCCCACAGCGCCAGCGCCGCCTGCCACGCCGGCGGACCTGCCACACAGGGAAGCCCTCGGCCTTCTGCGTTGCGCGGCGTGTGGGAATTGGGGACCAAATAATCCCTTCATCCTTTCTCGTGGAAGTTACTTTCTAGTTCTATATGTAAATTGGGGACCAAGAATCCCTTCATCCTTTCTCGTGAAAGTTACTTTCTAGTTCTATATGTAAATTGGGACCAAAGAATCCCTTCATCCTTTCTCGTGGAAGTTACTATCTAAAGTTCTATATGTAAATCGAGGACCAAAGAATTCCTTCATCCTTTCTCGTGGAAGTTACTTTAAAGTTCTATATGTAAATTGGGGACCAAGACCCTTCCTTAAATTTTATCTTATGAAATTGGAGACTAAAGCAACGCAGTCGAACACACGATCAACACCAGTCAAATATCGGAGCAGTACTACCCCAACAAATGGGCCACGGACCGCGCGAGATCTTCCTCTCCTCTTACTTGTCCTATCTTCACCCCTTACTTACACACACACACACATACACACACACTCACATGAACTATACTATCACACAAGGCGAGATACCAGTCGGGAGCTTGGAGCGTATCCCGGTGGGGGCGGTGCCACGCTGGTGGAAGATACCTGGATAGGGAAAACCGCAAGCGGATGGGTAGGTCGCCCCCGGATCTCGCCATCCTGCGAAGGAAGATCACTCCCACCTCCCACGATAAAAACATGTGCTACAGATACGGGACTAAAGACCTTAGCAGGAGAGACGCCCGGAATCGTTAAAGATTGTTAGTGATTCCGGGCGCGTCAACTACTGAGATCAATAGACCCGTAAGTGTAGCACATGTTTTTCATCGGGAGATGGAGGTGATCTTCTCACACTGGATGGCGAGATCCGGCGCCTAGCTGCCGCCTAGCGGGGTTTTCCGTAACCAGAGATCTCCCACCAGCGGGGCACCGCCCCAGCCGGGACAAGAAATCTCCTATCGGTCTCCCAGCACGTGTGGTAGTGTAGTACATGTTAGTGTAAGTGTGTGTGTAAGGGGAGAGGATAGGAGAAGGAAGAGGAATGAAAGATCGCGCGCGGTCCGTGGCCCGTTTGGTAGGGTACTGCTCCGGCATTCGCCTGGTGTTGATTGGAGAAACCATGGAAAACTACCGATCAGAGCAGCCGGCCGCTAGAATTCTCCTCCAGACAGAATCCACTGAATTGGACCTTCCTGACAAGCTAGTGTCGAAAATCATGCCGCCGCCTGTGATCTCCCGGTCAGAGGCAGAGCAGTTGATGCACTGAGCCAGCGCTCCCGGTCGTGGGAAGGTGTGGCGGAAGGACTGACCTGTGAGCGCGCAGGCCACGCAGGCGACCGCCGTGGCCGCGGCCGCCGTCGCCTCCGCCCACAGCGCCAGCGCCGCGTCCGCCGCCCGGCCGCGCGCGCTGGCCGCCGCCGCCGCTGCGCCCGCCGCCTCCGCCGCCGCCCACCACTTCCCCTTTCTCGCACACGCCCTTTCGCGCGCGCGGGCTACCCTAGGCCCAATGACATTACAGGAGCCCGCAAGCAATGCCTTACAATAACGATTTAATGACTTTTAATTGTTTGTATTTGTATTTAGCCTATATACTCGTGTATATATATATATATATATATATATATATATATATATATATATAATGTATGTATATAATGCCTATTCAGGGCGATCCTGATGTTCACTCAGCCTCCTTTCAAAATGAGTATCAATATTTAATGGCTTTATTATTAGTAAATATTGGGGAATATACACATGTGAACCATGGCGATTGCACGCCATCTTCTTCCACTACAGAAATCCTATAAAACACCTTCTATGTCCCGTTATTTACGGAAGGTCTGGGTAGGGCCTTACAGGAAGGCTATTACAGGAAGGCTATTACAGGAAGTGGGGATTACGAAAGCTAAAATGACTAATGGACAGGAATCCTAACCCCATGTAACCCTAAGCAGATATTCCTGCAGTACGATGTATAAAGGGTATTAATATGTGTGTGTGTGTGTGTGTGTGTGTATGTGTATGTATGTATGTATATATAATTTTGTTTCTGCTTTTAAATAATGTATATTCCCCATAATCAGAAATATTATGACTATTTACATTAGAGGTCAGAAACTATTTCTCTCTAAATAGATGCCGGGAATATTTGATAATGAGTGCAAATCCTCTGTCTAAGGGTCGTCTAAGTGATTCAAATCGAGGTAGCGGTCTGTCTATCGTCAAGTGAATCATTTCACTTTAAAAACCGAGTGGATTCCACTCCTTTCGCGAGGTTCAATTCTGGCTCGAAGGATAAATGAAAATTCGCTGGGATAGAGTTGAATTTCACGCCAAGACGTTAAGAGAGTGTGTCCCGTAATGTGCATAGGGGCTTCGGTGCCGCTAGATCTCGGGGTTCGGACTCAGTCACCGTAACAGGAACCCGCCGTCACGAATTCGCTAAACCTTTGTCATGTAGTTAACGAATTTGGCTGGAGACGCCGGTTTTGCGTTCGTTGCCTTCCAGTAGAACCATCCCAAGATTCACCTGGATGAACGAGGGAAACCCACGAAAACCCCGGCCATGATGGCCGCGGAGATTTACCCCGGGCCTTCAGAATGTGAAGTCTGCGCACTACTCTCTGAGCCACTTTTTTTTACAATAGGAATCACTCAATCGTACTTCTGGTGTCCTTTTTGTAAACTATCAATTCGACTTTTTTGCCTATTTTGGCTTCTGATGCCTACGTTTTGTATTTTGGCGTTTTCGTCTTTATTTTGCTTTATTCTCTCCTGGCACCGATCTCGATCAAAGGAAATGTACCTGCAAGCGTGGACAACACAAATGCACGGTCGTGTTTTGTCTTTCTGTGTAAGCAGAGACTCCAGGGTCAGGTTATAAATCTAAACGTAAAAGGAAGATGATACCATCCAAAAGTTTTCATTTTTTTCATCGATGCCGACTGTCTTTGTTTGCTCTCGAGGAATATCAACCTACATTGACCATGTCCTCCGATTCTGTTTGAGGGCAGAGCTCTCTGTGCATATTTCCTACGCAATGCTAGCAATTACCCAAGTTCGAAGAAGAAAAAATAAAATTCCCTTTCCACTGATGCCACTTCAAGATTCAATAGCATTTCGAAACGTAGTATATTCCACTTCCAAAACCATATTCCTAAACGTGGGTACAATTGGTTGGGGAGGATAGCCGAATTACGCTCTTTGAAGTCACGGAGGTTTAGTCTCGGTGACTTTCTCAATAATTCCTTCCTCCATTTATTCTGAAGCTAGTGGTAGGTTTTGAGGCTTTTTAGCGCGAGGCATTTTCGTAAATGAATGATCATGTATATGATATGATGGGATAAGTGATTGTTTGCCGTTGACTTCCATGCTACAACCGTGCTGCATGTTGACTAGAGCCTAAATTTCAGGCATTTCTTTTTACACAGGCATTTATTTTTAAATAGGGATTTATTTTTACATAGGCATTAATTTTTACAGCGGCATTTATTTTTACATAGGCATTAATTTTTACAGCGGCATTTATTTTTACATAGACATTTGTTTTTAAATAGACATTTTTACATATAGGCATGCAAAAAGGCATTTATTCTGGCTAAAGTGGGGGTACAAAACGACACGTAAAATAATGAAAAATCATATCAGAAAATACTTTTTGTAAAAGCATTTCCTTTAGCAATTCGAGTCTCCGCGGGTTTCTGGATGGGTGACCGTCAGAAAAACCCGGTATCTATGGGCGCCGAGCCCGATCCCCTGGCTGAAGAAAAAAACAACGACGGACTACCACTTGACAACGACAGACTAACTCAACGCGTGATTCCTCCACGTTCGCCGCCAGCGAATGGCAAGAGAATGTGTGTGTGTTGGGTACTGACCGTGGTGCAGGCGCGGCGCGCGGCCGGCGGCGGCCGCCCAGTGGAGGCGCGCGGCGCGGCGCAGCGCGGGGCGGCCAGCGCCAGCGGCAGCAGCGCCTCGGGCCGCGCCCACGCCAGCAGCGCCAGCGCGCCCGCCCACGACGCCACCGCCTGCGCACACACACGCACACATACACAACTCTCCGAGCCGACCGACTAGAACAGGCATGCACGCGATAGCAGGCCTTACCAGGCGCAATAATAATAATAATAATATTAGAATGGTTGAATTATTCCTGTTGATCCCGTTTTATATAGTAGAAAGACGGATATTTTTAAACGTATTGGACCAAGTAGGATCAATCAATGAAGATATCAGGAATTAAGACGTATAATTCATATAAGACATATACATTTATTTATTGCTTAACGTTTCGCACATTTAGCATGTGCCTTTTCAAACGCATTTGATAAGTAAAGCATTTGACAATCGGTTGGCAATAAACATAACATTTTTGAGTAGTATAAAAAACAAAGGAATAAATTAAACATACATATTGGAGATATATTAACATTTAACAACATTTTCATGTAAAGTATTTCAATAATATGCCGAAGTTGGCGTCTAATTGGCTAAAACATTCATATGTATGCCTGATATCTTCATTGATGGATCCTACTTGGTCCAATACGTTTAAAAAGATCCATCTTTCTACTAAATAATAATAATAATAATAATAATAATAATAATAACAACAATCAGTATTTGATTTATAAAATTTCAGGTCCAGGAACGCGGCCCAAATTAACAATTAATTTAATAGAAATAGTTATTAATTTATAACATAATTTAATGATAATTCCCGAGGTACCGGAACGCCGTTCCGTCGCGTTCCTCCAGAAAACAAGCCCTGATAATAATAATAATAATAATAATAATAATAATAATAATAATAATAATAATAATAATAATAATAATAATAATAATAGTAGTAGTCTTTATTTTTGGCGAGGCTCGGGCCATAAGGCCTGGTCTTCCGCCTAACCACTTAAATATTTACATTTACATAATTACAACTGAGGCGTTCGGGCGGAAATAATGATAACTGACATTTCACGTTATTTACGAAAGTGCAACGATCGTATTAGCTAACGTAAATATTCCATACATAACTAATGAAACAAAGTGTGAATGTAACAATGAATGTTTTCGTGGTCAATTTTCTGGATTCTAAAGCTAACACGGTATAAAGAGACCTCATGTTTCTTATTTAGAAGAAAGGCGTGGTAAGTCAAAAATTTTACTTTCGTAAAATGTCAGAACTTCTTCTACAACCGAATGCCTCAATCGGGAACAAATTTTAATAAAAACGAGAGCAAATTTTACATTTCTATCTGGGATGCAAAACTCTGGACCATCCCGACATACGCCTTACCCATTGGGATTATTTTTAAGTCCTGGATTTACCAGAAAAACTGTTGGCTTCCCAAATAATAATAATAATAATAATAATTATTATAATAATAGTTCATCAAAAATACAAAATAACGAATGAAATTTTTCCTGAAAGCAGCTTGAATCCTGAGGAGATTATCTTTGAGTATCTCCGCACGTTGATAGCCGACCATCAAAATGATATAATAAGAGAAGTTACGTCATGATCTACCTTTGTCTGAAGACACTTTAAAATTACTCGAGTTAGGGGTCAACTATTCTTACTTTTATTTGTATTTATAAAAAATGATAACCTTTCAAAGCACTCTATTTTTTCGTCCTCTTCTGGGAAGCTTTTGTCTGTCGCTTGGCAAGAAAATATCACGAGCTACAACTGATGCAATGATATTTGAAACCGCGACGCTCTTGCTTATAAATACTCGAAGGGCTGGAAAAGAAATTTGAGACAACATTCTCTGAACATTAACATTGTTCTCAGAAGAAAGCTAACAGGCACCACCTGCTGTCCTCATGTATTTTGATATCGAATGTAAAGAAGAGAAGAATTATAAAGTGTGTATAATGGGTAGAAAAAGAAGGGAAAAAACGAAGTTTTGTCGTTTTAGTCAACCTATAGGTGCGTTAAGGAAATGCGAAGGAGAATGTAGTGATGTCTATTTTACTATTCTTCTTCTAATTATTATTATTATTATTATTATTATTATTATTGATATTATTATTGATATTATTATTATTATTATTATTATTATTATTATTATTATTATTATTACCCTCATCATCTTCATTATTCACGGTTATCCTTTTCGAAAATGTCAGTCTTCTCTGGTAGTGTACGACTCCTATAAGGAGGAAAGTATGGGACATATTTCCCCGTGGAACGGAATTCCAGTTCAGACTGGAGGACAGGGATAGGAAGTGAAGATCGCTCAAGGGCTGTAGCTCGTTTGTACGAGTATACAGTGTTACTTAGACATTCTCCGGGTAGTCCACCACCACTCAAATCAGTCGATCTACGACTTCGCTTCCGTCAGGCACCACAAACTCTCTGACGTTCATCTCATCAAAGAATATCATCATTCGCCCGGGATGGAACCAGCTATCAAATCCAATCACAGCCACCCTGAAGGGTCAAATATTGCCTAACACTCCGCATCTATCTATTCTTGTTTACACCTAATGTATTACCGCATTGAAGGTGGTTCACAAAATATGTTATATATTATTGAAAGCTTTGGATTCGGTATCTCGTCCACAATGCCGTTCCGATGTTACATTAAAAGACGTCAAATTGTTTCTCTAAACCACCCACAACACTACTTGATAGAATGTGTTCCGTGGTTTCTCCGATCAACACCAGGCGAATGCCGGAACAGTACCCTACCAAACGGGTCACGGACCGAACGCGATCTGTCCTTCCTCTTCCTTGTCCTATCCTCTCCCCTTACACACACACACACACACACACACACACACACACACTTAGACTAACATGCACTACACTACGAGATATTCCGGGAGACCGGTCGGGAGCTTAGAGCTTGTCCCGGCTTGAGCGGTGCCCCGCTGGTGGAAGAGTCCTGGTTAGGGGGAAACCCCACTAGCCGACGGTAGGTTGGCGCCGGATCTCGCCATCCAGCGGGGGAAGATCACCGCTATCTCCGGAGAAAGAACATGCACTACACTAACGGGACTAATGACCAAAGCATTTGACGTGCCCGGAAACACGAAAAAATCAAATCAATTGATAGCATGTGGAAACCACTGTAATAAACATTTTGTCAACTTATAGAGAACCACTTCAATGGGATGTACTTATTGCAATAGTTTTGTGTGGAAAAAATGGAGTATATGATTTACCTCCGCGACGGAGAGAAGCTTTCGTGGCAGCTCCTCATCCAACGGAGTCAAGTCCGCACCCAGAGCTCGCAGGGCCGCTCCTGAGCACAGATGCAAATGTCATGACAAGGCACAGAAGGAGGTTGCGAACAGAGGTGGATTAATGCCCTAGCAGTAAGTGTTTATAGCACTCCCCCTCAGACAGGAGACCCTAATTACTTTTAAAAAATTATTATCGTTTGTAAATATTATACATTCTTTTAGTATTAATTTTTAAAATGACAAAGGTTACGTTTCTCATTCATGATGATTATTTCGTGATAATCGCATTTACGTAATATTAAGAAAGTTTGGCCATGCTAGTGATGTCTCTCCCTTTGAGGGAGAGAGAGGGGGGATCTCTCAGTCTGCCTCGCATAGAAAATCTCAGTAAGTTTCTCGCCCTTTATCACTCTCGCTCTCTCTTTCACCCTATCTTACCCTTGTCCTCTCACACTCTCGCCCTGACAATGAGAATCACATCAATTGCGAGCATTTCGCCCTGAAGAAGGCCGAAACGTTGGCAACTGTGCTTACGACTCGGCATCTCCCGGACAGTGAAATATGCATACATTAGCTCCGGCCGTGGAAGCTTACGCTTTCATAAAATTAATTCCCCTCTCCCTCTCACCCTCTGACTCGCACACTCTCTGACCTGCGAGGCGCTCGGCCGTGGGCGGGCTGGTGTCGAGCAGCGCTCTGGCGGCGCGCGCGTGAAGCTCCCTGGCCGGGCGCAGCGCCGCCGCCGCCAGCGCCGCCCCCGCCGCCGCTAGCAACGCCGCCCCGCCCGCCTCCAGCGCCCCCGCCGCCCACGCCAGCCCCACGCCCCGACGCCTCCTGCAACAGCGCATGAGGGCACGTATGAAAATGAACGCGACAATAGTGTTTTTAAGAATCGAGAATTTGAATGACGTGACGCGACGATTTTGGAGATAATTCTACTGCGCATGCATTGGCATCCAATGATGGAATTTCAATTGACGAATCGCGTCATTCTCCTTGTTTTGTCGTCTACGACAAAAGTGTTCTTTTGAAGTCGTAGACTTCCGTGGCCCCAGTCTAGTGGACCCTCTTGGATGTCCGGATGACGCCGCGTCGAAGGCTATGGTGCCGACGTTTCGACCATCTTGTCTTGGTGTTCCCCAGGGCCGGTCTGTACTGATCAACCTTGAGGCAGCCCTATGTGGCAGATCTTCCCTGTGGAAGACCTTCCTGTGGAAGACCAGGACAAGATGGGCGAAATGTCGGCAACACAGCCTTCGACGTGGCATCACTTGGATTGTCAAGAGCAAATGTGTTCATGGTTTACACTTTTCGTAGTTTTCATCGCCACCACTGAACATTTATTCGACACTAATACACAAAAAGCAGAAAAAAAGCATAGAAATCCATTATACTAATACATGGCAGGAACTTTGTGGTTAATTTTTATTCAAGTTAATTCAAATGTGTCAAGCAGTATAAATATGTTATAATACAATTGCGGGGTTACATTCTAAGGCTAAATAGGAAGCTATAATTTTCTTTGGAGAAAGGCAGTATATTGCGTACTCGTATGTTACCGTTTTCAGTTTCAATATTATTCATATTACTACCTTCTATTCCTTACAAAAGCAAAAATAGAGTCAGAAGATAACAATTATCAATAAAGGGTTTAGGTACTGTTAGAGGTTTTCCATTCCAACTATTTCCTAGTTTTTCGTATGTTTTCGATTGTGCAACTTGCAAAATCTATTTTCTGAAGTTTCGTAATTTCATATTGAAACGATTACAAACTACAATTTGGATTTCCCGTCTTGCAGAAACTAATACCAGTGGAAATAAACGTAAAACTAGCTATTCATCGATGTAATGACCTAACGATTCCATACATTTGCGTTATATATTCTGGTGTTTCCCAAACTTCTTTAGCCATGAAATATTTTTCATTTTTAGGAAGTATATACGAAACACACGTGTCACAACAGAAAATCATAAAATATTTGCGGAAACGTAAAATGACACAATATGAAAAATGTATCTATATTTCATGAAAATTGTTTGTAGCCTCAAAGTGTGATGGCCGTTTTTAAAAGTTTTTCCATTTACTTTGAAAAATAATTTGAAATAAAAAGTCACGAAGATCTCCTGAATGAACACACAATGAAGGAACACTTTATTGCACTCCTGCGGAACATTAATGTTGTGTTTTTGAAGCATAGCTAATAAAAACACTGCAAGGGTTCTGCCGTGCTAATAAAATTAATCAACGTGCCAAGAGTTATATGCCTGTCCAACTATGCCAGGCGCTCTCCATACCCAAGAATGCAATTGATATGGTCTCCGTTTTCCGTATATCCGCATATAAGATACTCAATATATCCGATACACCCCAAAAGAGCTACCACTTTAAGTAAGGGTAATTCCTACTTATTCTCACGTTTTATACTGGCATTTTGTCCAACTACTTAACGGAATAAATGTTCACTGTGTCATGCATTAACTTTGTTAAAACCAACTTCATGTGGTTGAACGCTTATTTGGCAGAGTGCATGATTATGCTAGTATCTACTTCAATTAATATGCACACATTGATGTCTTAACCATATTTAAACTTTCAGAATAGAGTACAACCGTTATTCGTAAGGGCGTAGCTTACCTGAAGGTCTGCGGATCGCCGCGAGCGCTGAGGTCCGTGCACGTGTCTTATGGCGAACGGGAACGGCGGTCGGTGTGACCGCTGATTCGGCCGCGAGTGCTGGTGAGGGTTCGAAGGCAGTTCGGCGCTCAGTGCCGCCCGTGCTTCCGCTTCGCGCAGCCGCTCCTTCAAAGCTTCCAGTCCCACCTTTTCATCTACACCCACAAAATTGTCTATGCTATCTCCGCTTTCCTTCTATGTGCTCTGCCGGAGACTCCGTCTCGTTGCCGACGTAATTTGTTAACTCTGTATGTTCTCGGAATTCTGTGGAATCCTGTTCGTTTTCATAATCTAGAGTATTTTTCGCAGGTCCCCTCTCGTCGCTGTAGTTTTCGTAGACTAGATATTTTTCCATTGCAGTCGTGTCGTCCTCATTCCCCTCCACGGTATTAGCCCCGAATCTCTCATATCCGTGAACTTCATCGGAGTGATCGTGTTCGTGAAGAAGTTGTTGAAGAGATGGAGGCATGGTTGGAGGGTGCAGAGGTTGTACTTTGGCTTGAGGAACATCTGTTACTGGAGGCTGCCCAGCGGCCGACCTTTGCAGACAAAAGCGTTAATTAGTGATTGGGAATGTTGTGACCGCGTTTGCAGGTTTATATTTAGAATACTTTTGCCGCCATTATTGAGATAATCAATCAAGGAATTTTTCCACAGATTGCCTTACAAAAGTATTCACATAAAATCTCTCTCTCTCTCTCTCTCTCTCTCTCTCTCTCACACACACACACACACACACACACACACACACACACACACACACACACTGTTTAACGTACACTTGCACCTCACAGACAAGGGCACATTTCAGCACTCGCATTTACAAAGCACTACTCTCAGAGCAATGAGTAGTGCACAAAACAAACGATTAAAGATAAAGCCTTGCAGTCGGTATGAAAGTGCGTAAAGGAACGTGATATTGTAATTTATTTATCCGGTAGTTTTAGATTGTGTTTTCGTCGTCTTCGGACTTCGTAGACTTCGGAAAGAATCAACGAAAATGACATGAAAAACTCAATATTACTTCAAAGAATCTTAGAACAAACTAGACAACTAAAAAACCTCATGGATATAATAACATAATATGAAGAAAAACGAAAACACCAACATTCATCTTAATTATTCCTTAATTCTTAATTTTAATTTCTTCCCTAAATATTTGTTACCTGGATCTCCGAATAATACTTAACTAGCGTACCCATGCGAGAACACTCGCATGTTATAGCTCACCCTCTTCCATACCCTTCTATTTCCATATTAGGGGTAAAAGTTTCAAAGAAACTTACTTATTTCTTTAGAAAATGTGTTAAGGTAACTTCCAATGTACTTGCAGAATATGAAAAAAAAATGCAATTGATATTTGAAATTTTTTAAATTATGAAATATAGAAAAAAGTTTCTATAAATGTTTATTCAGTATTGTACACGAATACTCTTGAAATAATTCACAACACTTCGTGAAAAATATTTGAAGTAGGTATGTTGTGCAGTCTGTACATGAGAGTTTGGTTTTCGTTTTCCTAGGTAGTAACAAAAATATTAAAACAGCGTTTTACTCTTGAGAAAGCTACGTAAAGTTGTCCATGCTAAAATACAATTTCGGGCAAGTACAACCCTATTCTGTGCAATGTTTAAAATTGAAATTCTAATGCAATGAAGAATCGAGAAGTGCCGATCCTGCAAAATGTAATAGAATATCTAAGAACATCATATCCTAAAAATTACTCTGTGAGGAACGTTTTTTTGAGACCTTAGGTCTCAATATTCCAGATTTTAAGACTCTAGAGCGATTTTGTTTCGAAGATATATAACTATATAGATTTCAACAACGCTGTCCGAGTGTTGCGGGTTGCATTGGACATGAATATGCATTTTCTCAACAAATCCTACATAATTGGAAAGTTAAAGTGTAACTAATGTGTCCGTAAAATTCATTTTCTTTAGAGACCTCTTATATAACTATCAGTTGTGTAAAGCCTCAATACTCATCTATACATGGGGTTTTCTAACGTAGCGCCTGAGGGTAGCATCTCCAAGATGGAAATGCAACATGGAATCTCCAAGATGGCACGACTTCTTGCGTCTTTCTAGATCCTGCCGCAAGATATCGCATGATTGCGATCGCATCAAGCTATGCTGTAAATCAAGCGTCTCTACCGGCAGGACTGAGAATGACTCAAAACGTCGTGCCGAATTCCATCTTGGAGATACTACCCCCAGCCGCTACGTTAGAAAAACCCAAGTATACACCACTACAATAACGAAGGCGCGGGTAGTAAAGAAGAGCAGTCTCACCAGGCGAGCAGCGCGACGTCGGCCGCCAGCAGCGCTGCGACGGCGGCGGCGAGCAGCGCGACGGGCAGCGCCCAGCACAGGAGGGCGGCGCCGCGCCCGCGCCCCAGCGCCACGAAGCCGCCCACGGCCCGGCGCCGCCCCCCCCGCGCGGCGCCCCGGCCAGCAGGGCGTCGGCCTCGCCCTCGCCGTCGCCCTCGCCGTCGCTTTCGCCCTCGCCTTCATCCTCGCCCTCGCTGTCGCCTCCGACGCCGCCGCGCTCCCCGCTTCCGACGACTCCGCCGCCTGGCAACCGTCGCCCGCGGCCATTAGGCTCATTCACGACAACTTAACGTAACTCATGCCGTAAATTTAGACGTAAAAACAAGCATTCACAATGACGAACGTAAGTTTCGGCTGAACCAATCAGTACTGAATCGTATCGATATCGAATCGTAATCAGTATCCATCAAGTTTCACAGTGCTAGAAACTTGATCGATTCGTTTCTAGCAGTGTAAAGATCATTCATCTGCGCATGCGCAGAAGATCGAGATTGCAGTCGATTGCTGCCGCTAAGTAGTGCAAACACATCGAACAATGGCGGCAGCCGCGGCAACAATGTTACTTGGTAATGGAAAGGGCCATTGGGGATTGAGTCTGAGACGTCACAAAATCATGAAACCTTTCATTTGTTGCTTGTCCAACGTTTCATGACCTATGCGTTCACCTCATCAGAACTACAACATTGATACCTCACCCCACACGCATGAATTGATGTAAACAGTATGAGTTGAATTTTTGAAATGTCAAATTTTCTTCCGTCTCTGACTCGATCCCCCAACTGTTCTTCCTATTATCAAGTAACATATATAAAGGGCTCTCCAGGAACACAATTTCGATGATGATAATAATAATAATGATAATAAAATAATAATAATAATAATAATAATAATAATAATAATAATAATAATAATAATAATAATATCAACACCAAACACAACTTCTACAGAGGTCACAGCAAAAATATTCGCTGAACAAAACCACACAAAATGGTTTTGCGAATGTACCATGCACACTTCTCAAAATGCACTTCAAATAACACTACACACATAAAATACTTTTATATATCTCTGCAATAAATTAAATATTGTACCAAAATCAGTATTCACGAAAACCTCAAAAACATAGTTTAGTTCGTACACATAATAGTTTTATACATACCAAGAATATCCAAAAGGCAATATAGCAAATATTTAATTGTAGGCGGCTTCTACTTCGAGCCTTGCTGTCGCATAACCTCAGTTGTGTCGTAAGCAGTGATACACTGAGAATGAGAATTCTGTCGAAGCGCAGTATGAGAATAGACAGAAGAGCACAATCAAATACCTGCACATTCAGTCAGATTCGAGACTTCTTTTTTTTTACTATCCTCGAGTTCCTGGCTTTCTAACGAAACGAGACGACACTAAAGACAAATCACATATGCCCAGATTCTAGTGAGAAAGAAAATTAAATAAGCAGAAGGAAAAGAAGAAGAAAAGGAGAAAAAGAAAAAAAGGAAAGATAAAGAAAGAAGCCGAGAGAGAACAAGAAGTGAGGTAGTAAGGCGTTTCCGTAGTGTAGCGGTTATCACGTGCGCCTCACACGCGCAAGGTCCCCGGTTCGATCCCGGGCGGAAACACATTTTTAACGTAACAGGAAAATAAAATGAAAGTGTTAGATACGAAGAACATACAACTCCTACACCGAGACCATCAGGAATTCACTTTAAACTATTTATCTCGTGCTTGTTAAATAGTCTACCAACGTTTGAATAATTTTTCCTCTCTCCATCGCTACTACTTAATTTCCACACAACTGCACTGTTTCATTCACATTTGGAAGGAAATTGTAAGTATAGTTGTAAAAATCGTTAACAGATCATATGAATCGATAACAAGTTGTTGTTTTTTGGGGGGGGAGGAGGGAGTTGTCATTGGCGATGAATCTGTTTTTGTGCACTCATGCAGAAATCTGTTATCAGAACCACAAAAAAATATCGAAAATATCATACAGTATGTAGGCGGAAAACAAGATTTTATGATAATGCTGTGTATAAGTGACCTATGCATATATTGTCATATTTCAATTACTTAAAAATGGTAGTGTTAAACTATACAATGAAAATGACGATTTTTTAAATGTCCAACATCTCATAAAATTTAAATAATTTAAATGTCCAACATCTCATAAAAAAGAAATACTTGTTTGGTAATTAATAGTAATGTAAGAAATACATTTAAAGTAATTTTAAGTTTCTTTTGATATATATATATCTTTGGTGATACATTTTATGAAGAGAATGTGTGTGTATATATATCAAAAGAAACTTAAAATTACTTTAAATGTATTTCTTACTTTACTGTTAATTACCAAACAAGTATTTCTTTCTCTCTCTCTCTCTCTCTCTATATATATATATATATATATATATATATATATATATATATATAACACACACACACACACACACACACACACACACATTCTCTTCATAAAATGTATCACCAAAGAGCGTTCCTTTACCACGAAACGAAGTGCGAATAGTATAATTTACAATTCACGAAACCAAAAATCAACTGCCTGAGCCTGCGCGACGGGCCATGCTAGAAATAACGAGCTTATTTCCACTTTTGGAAGGGCGTGGCCACGGCCGTCTCTAGTAACTAGTCTGCTAGAGACGGCCGTGGCGTGGCATGGCGCTCGCCCACAGGCAGAAGGGAAGCCGCCCTCGTCGCGGAGAAAGGAGGGTTCTTTTCAAAATGCCCTGATGCAAGAAGCCTGAGTCATGAAGGTACCGTCGCTGGCCACCTCACAGCCCCCGCGCTGGCGACGCGCAGCGACAGCGATTCGGTCGCCAGTCATCACTTCGGTTTATTTCTTACGCCTGGTCAGCACACAGCATTTCTACAGAGAAGGAAATTACGAAATAATGACGCATTTGAAAACGACCGTTGACGTATAAAAAGGGATCCAAGAGATGTGTACTGCATGTTCGGGAGACATAAGTGGTTGTGTTTAGGATGTTAGTGTGTATTAAATTCATTTTTTGAAGTGATTCTCTCTAGATATTGGATTACTTCAGTTCAGTTGTAACCTTCTGGGTTGATTCCATTTAGTTGTAACCTTCTGGGGAATGTGTAATTACGAACTTTGTTACATATTTATTCATAAATATTACATTTGTTATTGACATATTCGTTTATAATGTATATTATTTGTATTATTATATGGTGTGGACATAATTGATGTTAATTTTGAAAGGGGCAAAACGAATCAATGACTCACTAGCAATTATATCCGTAATCCATGAACTATTTGTTCTGAATTTAATCATTTGAGTATTTACTTCGAACAACCAAAAACAGAAAGTTAAAACACAAACTAATTAAACACGACAAATAAATAACAATATCTATATACGTATACTGAACTGTGTATCCTATGATTTCATTTTGGTTTAAAAATGCTTGATTAAACATGCCATAAGCAATCTGAACGTAGGAATACGTTCACGTTTATCTCCAAATGAAAGTAGTATTAGAATCATCAATTTTACTATGAGAATACAATTATACTGTTTTTATTATGTAGCACTATAGGCAATTATAACTATTCTAAATAGATTGTGTTTATTGACGAACAATGAAACCCCAACATACTTATAAAGTTTAATTTGTAAACAAGTGAGTGGTATATTCGAGATGTCATTCAATTAGCTTGAGCTACAGCTATTTATAATTGAAGTATCAAAAGGCAACAAGATTCGGCGTTTTTCGTTGTTTCTATAACTTATATATTAATGTCAAATTCGTTTGAGGTAGTTTCGGCGAAAATGACACAAATAGAATGGCGCGAAAACATTTTCCTTAAACACCAAAACTGAGAAATAAAGGGTTCCGTCAATTGAAGCTACTTTTTTTCACGACTTGCAAAAACTGTAGATTTTTAATTTTTGTGTAGAATAAAGCACTGACGTATGACTTAACCGATCGTAACTGATCTTTATTTCGAAACAAACAGTCCACCATTTTGTGATATTTATTCGAGGACCATGCAGTGAGGGTGGTTTCCGTGGTGTAGTGGTTATCACATCCGCTTTACACGCGGAAGGTCTCCGGTTCGATCCCGGACGGAAACATTTTTATCAGAGAAAAGAATCCAAATGCATACAAAATTCCGCAACATTATCATTTCTCACATGTGTGGAAAACGTACTTGCGAGGAGGAGTTGTACTTCAATGCTCTGAGGTATGGCAATATTTCGGTACTTTCCGCCTAGTCTAAAGGTGTTTTTAAAATTCCGTTCGATCGTATATTTTCTTCGTATTTATAAGTATATGATGTTTGGTCACGGTATGATAACTTCAAAATCACTGGTTTGTGATATAAACATTTTCAGTTTCATGTTTTAAAAATAGAAATCAAGCAATCATAAAAATACAAGTGGAAATTTGACCGTTAGCATGTTGTTTCACCATAAGCGTTTGTGAGTGCACTTATATCACTTCTAAATAGTTATAATGAGCCAGAAATTGAAACGTATTAGCACGTTTTGATGAATTATTCTGAACCAAATAACGTTTTACGTAGTTTTATTCCACCCTATCCTCGTACACAGTAAAAACGAGTGTTTAATACTTATATGTTTATTGCTATTACGCTTCGTATGTTTTGAAATAATTATTCGCGATTTAAAATCATTTACTCCATAGTACAATGTTTTTAGATATTTTATTAAGTTCGTTCGATTTGTCCAATATGTAGACATTTTGAGGTTTGAGACCGAGATATAAATTAGAGTATCGGGAAAAAATATATGTATTTCTTGTAGTTATTGTATTTTATAATGTTAAAGGATGGAATTGTCTGGTTTTTATTTCATTTTATGTTACAATGTATATAATAATAATATAAAAATACATGAAAGGGAAATTAAACATCTTGTTAATTTTTCTCACATTTGAAAGCTCATATTTCGAATATTTGATCATCACACATCAAGTTCTTATCGTAAACGTTTACGTAAGTTGATCAAAAATCCTAATTTTTTCGCCACAAGAGCTGTAATTGTTGAAGCTAAAGAGAAATTAATATATTTCAGATGGACTCGTGAAAAGCTGAACTTTGCGTACAACGTCATTCTTTACATCACTGCTCTCCAAACAATTCTTTTTCTTCTCTTGTACAAAATATTTTTCCTCCCGGGAACGAACAGGAGACCTTTCGTGCATCGAGCGTATATGCTAATCGCGGCAGAAACCAAAGATATTGTTTCATACATATATTAGGTTCTCATGTTATTTATTAACGAGCTAGGCATACATTAAAAATATATTATAAAAATTTTTATAATTAACTAGTTTAATAACTATTAACTAGTTTAATTACATTAAAACTAATATTAAAAAAAGTCACACAAAAATATAAATGAAAATTGTAGGGAAATTCTAATCATGAATTCAACTGGGATATGGTTGTTTTGTCACGATATAACAATTACAACAAAACTGCACATTTCTAGAATGGACTTCACTTTAAACATTCAATTAAATTTAAAGGCCGTATTCTCATTTTATAAATATCCAGTTAGTCGACCAGTTGTAGTTACCAGTTTAACCTGTCCGCCCTCCCCGCCATCTTGTTTGTTTACATTCTATGTATGCTGTTCTTATTCTTTGATTTGGATGTGGGTCATATCTTTGGACTTCTCTACTTGGTACTGTTTCTTTTCCTAGCTTATTTTAAGTAACTTGGTGCACTGTTTTATTGTAGGAGTGACCTTGTCTAGGGATACTCTCTAGTTTTGGAGAGTATCTCGTTCGTTAACACTAGAACGACGGTCACCGGTCAATTGACCGGTTAGGAGTTTCGAACTGCCGTTTTGAGGAAACTAGTATATGTATGAGTTTGATATTACGTGACTTTTATTATTTTAGGCTCTAGAGAAATCTTATAAATTTGTTTGGAAAAAAAGTTGTGTGGTACTGGAGAAACAAGCGAGCCTACCTAAAATGACGGCTTCCGGTCAATTGACCGGTGTATAGTTTTAGCATTTGTGTGTGTGTTACTGATATTCATGACGTTATTTTTTTATTTTTTTCTCAGTTTTGAACCTTATAAATAATTTGTTGAGTAATGATCAACTCAAAATTTGATTTTTATTCTCAATAGCCATTCACATTTATTATCATTTTTTGTTATTGTAAACCGTCGCAAAGCAACATGAATATAGGCCCAAGTCTGCATTTTTATATTGAAAAGGAGGCACGTCAAGTGCTGCTTGACGAGTCCTGGACACTATCACTAACAGAGCTAGACGCTTTTCTTTCTATTCTGTACGCACGTGGAGCTTGTCAACCTCTGTAAGTGATTTGTGGGATAAAGAATGGGGTCCACCATTTTTTTCAGAGACAATGAGTAGGGATCGGTTCAAAGAAATAATGAGGTTTTTGCATTTCGATGACAGAGAGAGTCGTGGTCGCCGTAAAGCAACCGATAAATTATGCTTAGTTTCTGAACTTTGGAATAAGTTTGTTGAAAATTGTTTAGCATGCTACAGACCTGGCGAGAATATTACCGTTGATGAGCAGCTTTACCCAACAAAATGCAGGTGCCCCTTTTTACAACCCATGGCGAATAAGCCGGATAAGTTCGGTATTAAATTTTGGGTTGCTACCGACGCTAAAATTAGATACGTCATCAATGCCTTTCCATACCTAGGCAAGAATGAGACCAGGCCTAGCACAGAGGGGGTTGGCGAAAATGTTGTAAAACGTCTTTAGAGCCTTTCCAATACAAGGGTAGAAATGGACCATGAATAATTTCTTTACCTCCGTTAGTCTTGTAAAAGACCTCAGGAAAAAGAAAACTAGTCTGGTCGGTACGCTCAATCGCAATAGGAAAGAAGTACCGAATTCCTTGAAGAAATCTGAAGATGTTCGTTTTAGCTCTGTTATGTACAAGCACGAAGATATCACTCTGACAAGCTATCAAGCGAAATCTAACAAAAATGTCCTTATTCTTAGTAGTATGCATCACGGTGTACAAATCAACACTGCGACTGAAAAAAAGAAACCAGAAACTGCACGGTTTTACAATAAGACAAAATGTGGAGTCGATACAGTCGACGAAATGAATCGCGAATACAGTGTGCGAGCTGGCACACGGCGATGGCCCGTTCATGTATTTTATAATATTTTAGATTTAGCGATGATCAATGCTCATTCCCTGTACAAGCTGGCCTTTGATTCAAACATTTCACGCAAATCGTTCATCCTGAAAGTTGTGAAGGAAATCTCGAAACCTTATGCAGACAGTACGATCATGTTGCATGCCAATGATGTCCAAACTTCAAATGTTGTTGTTCGTAAAACATGCCAAATCGCACTCTGTAATGAAAAAAAACAACAAAGAAGTTATGTAACAAATGCAAAAAACGTGTGTGTGTGGTAAATGTCAAAATGAACAAACTATTTGCAAGACTTGTGAGGGAACCTAAAAGTGAACGGCTTCGCAAAGATTTGAAAACTTGCTACTTTTTCGTAAAATTTTTTGTTACTCTGTACGATAACACAAAAGTAAGAAATCTAGTTTTAATTATAGTTTGTAACTAAAAACCAAATATAAATTAGTGAGAAGCGACTTACCTGTTGTAAAAGTTAAGATGCACTTATCTGCAAACTTTGACCTGTTCTTCTGATTAGCCATATTTGTACCACCTTCAAGTTTGGCGGTATGAACTTCTTATAGTTCATTCAAAGTATTGTAAAAATTGTGTTTGAATTGTTTTTTAAATGTTTTTGTAATTAAAACCCTAATTTAATTTACTTTTACTGCAATAAAACTAAAAATTTCCATGAAATGTCATGATTTACGTTTTTTCCTACTGTTTTGAACGAGCAGAAAGTCACAAGTAAGACGAAAATCAAAAGAAAACAAATTGTTAGGGCTACAATTTACTTCAAAAACATCTATAATAATTAAAAATAGTAATAGAGCACATCGCAATTCCTAGACATCGTCACAAACATTTAAAAAAGCCAACCGGTCAATTGACCGGTGGCCGTCGTTCTAGGTAGGTAACCAACTCCCGTCGTTCTAGTGTTAAATGCCTACTGGCTCGTGGAATGCGGCTCCTGTGTTCTGGTTATTTCTTTGATACATATACCATTTTTTTCACTCATTTTGTGAGTGTTAAAGGATAGCACTTGCATCTCCAGTACAGACTACTCAGTAATGATTTGATTTATTTTACTTTTTCTGATGAACCCCAGCTAGATTTTTTTTTAAATATTTGTATCTATTGTTTGTAGACATGGTTCTAATCATATATTAAGCAACACAGACTTAATTTAGCACCGAATATTTTACAAGCTTTTATTATTTATTCATTTATTAATATTTTTTACTGTTAGTATTTTGTATTCATTTTAATTAAACATGTTTAATATTTCAATAATTTGATGGTAACATAATTTGATCATCTTGATATTGATGGTTGTGAAGTTAAAAGTCTGTCAGGAGCGATATTTGACCGAATTATTCTGGCAATTATGGCATTATTATGGCAAATTATGGCCGAATTATTGTGGCAAGATAACAACATCTGTTGTTATCTTGCCACAATAATACGGTTAGGCTCATTGCCTTGTACAGTGTGCCCCTCAACACTAAATAAGTTTTCATTCTTAATCACACATGCTCCAGCTAATGGTTACGAACAATTTGTTCTCTTTGAAACTCTGTCAAATCACCCAGATTGCACGATGTATTCACGAACTCTTGAACTAGTTCGAAATACTCTGATAAGGATAGCTCACAGAACACGAAACTATCGGTAGTAATAGAATGTCACAGTGAAATATCATTCAGAATTACCAAATTGGGAAAGATGTTACGGCTAGTAGAACGGTCTTCTCATTATTGTGTCCACCCTCTATAGAATTCGCACGGTATATGTACAAGAATCTGGGCCCTTGTCGATGGCTACAATGTGAGCGAGTCCTGAGAAGGGAACCACTATGCATGCGCAGAAGATCATACTTTCGCATAGTCTCGCTGTTCAGAAAATATTGCGCAGTTCAATGCCAGCTAGGAAATCGCCCAGAAATCTGTTGTGACTACTTTTGCATGAAACGACATAAATTATTTGCGCTGAGGCTGTCTGTCGAAAAGCTAGGTGGTCAATATTTTAGAAACGGCATTCAGCACAGCCGTGTCTCTCTTGTGACGTCAATCGAGAGCAAAGATTCCGCGCGCGAATTTCCTTCCTGCCTCCCTCCTTGCTGCCAGCGGTGAGGAGGGGCTGGCGGTGTAGTAGCGGAGCGGGGAGAGCGGACGGGGGGTTGGGGGGAGCGAGGAGGAGGCGTGGCGGAACGTGCGGCTGGCATGGCGAATCATGCGTGCCGGGACGTGTGTGGGTGATGGGTCGGGTGGCGTGGCGAGGCATGTAGGGACGTGGTGTGGCTTGGCAGGGCGGGGTGTCGACGGTCCCAACGGTGCCAAACGTGGACTACTGGCTTGACTTGGCGGGCGGGGCGGGCGGGGGGGGGGGCGGGGGGGACGAGGCGTGGCGGAACGTCGTATGGCGAATCATGGCGTGGCGGGACGCAGTGGCGGGGGTTGGGGGCGTGGCGTTGGGTGTACTCACGTGCACGCGCACGGGCGGGCGCAGCGCCATGGCGCTCTCGGTGTCGCTGAGCGCGAGGGCGTCGGCGCGCGCCGCCTGGTGCTCCTGGAGCGCGGCCAGCGCGCGGAAGGCCGGCGCCCGCGCCAGCGCCTCCCCGCTGCCCACGAACTGCACGCGGCCCTGCCACCACACGCACACACGGGCCGTCACGAAACAATTGGCCTCCGGGACTGGGGGGCCGGCTTAGGTAGCTTTGGGCATGAATTGAATCGTTTATTTCAGGAACCCGTCAAACGCCAAAATTTAAAATGCGCTTTAGCGGTGGAATATTGTTCCATGAGGATAGACACATCGCTTATTCCATATTTAAGTGAAAAATATTCATTTATTAACTTAAAATTAAAAAATATTTTGAAATCTGAAAAATTGGGACACTTTTTCTCACTTTTCTCGACATGAGAAATTTGGCGTTTGACGGGTTTCTGAAATAAACGATTCAATTGATGACACTACAGTCTGCCGACCTGGAGATACAAGGCTTCAAGTCCCGACGGTAGCGGGATTTCCGACACTGCCCAGATAGCTATCTCCAGTTCAGCTGCTGTATGGAGGAGAATTCTAGCGGCCGGCTGCTCTAATTGGTAGCTTTTCGTGGTTTCTCCGATTGACGCCAGACAAATGCTGGAGCAGTACCCTAACAAACGGGCCACGGATGGCGCGCGATCTTTTCTTCCTCTTTCTTGTCCTATCCTCTCCCCTTACACACACACACACACACACACACTTACACTTATAGGTACTACATACCCGCAGTCGGGAGTTTACAGCTCTTTTCATCTGGGGCGGTGCCTCACTGGTGGGAGATACCTTAACGGTGAAAATCCCGCTAGCCGACAGGTCGGCGCCGGATCCCGCCATCCAGCAAGAAAAGATCGCGATCACCTCCCGCGATATAAAACATTAACTACACTTACGGGACAAATAACCTTAGCCGTTTACGCGCCCGGAATCACTATCGGTCTATTAAAAGAACTGTGCGAATTTCGCACAGTTCATGCGAGAGGAGAAATTAAGCTGGCCGTCGACGTAATGCGTATCATTCCTTCTCCTTCACTTTCCCCTGCTCGTTGCAAAATGGCGCCCGACGGGCACGACTCCAGCGAAAGCGCGATTGACTGACTGTGCCTTTAAATTTGCTTTGATATTTATTTGGAACGGGAAGAAAAGTTAGTTCACTTTGATAAACCTTATGAAAACTAATATTTATTTAATTTTTCTTTAAATAATTCAGAACCCAACTAAACATTGATATTTCGTACGCATGATTGAATATGATTGAGTGTCATTCTGAGAATAGACTATCAGTTGATAAATGTCAACATGAATGCGAACTTGGAGTTTTCCTGTTATTTTCGTTGACAACCAGAAACTGGCAGATGAATATATGTCAGAGAGGAACGGAAAGTAAGGAGTTCAATCACCACTTAAAGGCCAATGCTTCACCCTCTATTTCATTTCGAGCGCCAAGAAAGGGAGCCATGCATCTTGGGATGCATAACAGTTTTAATCGATTGATATGTGGCGCATTCCGTGTTTAGCAGTAAATCGAAGTCGTGCAAAAACGTCGAGTTTTACAAGTGCGGCAGATTATTGTGTCTCACTCCCTGGACAGGATTTGCGTTCGTTACGCAGTGATAGCTGCTCTCAGAGGAACGGCGCATCACCTAGCTGGGGTGCACTGAGAACGGACCGGACACGGAACGGACTCGAAACGGAATGGAAGCGTGCACAGAACGGAACCGGATAACTCGGGAAGTCCTGTAGGAGACCTGAAGGTTTTGGAAATCCGGAGGAAAATGAGGGGGGCAGTTTCATTGGTTTGGTCGGACGGGTAAATAACATACCTGCTGAAACTGCCCATACCGCGATCATGTGAGTCCCTTCAAACGATGTGTTTTCTATTAGGCCTTCAGATCATGGGCATCCGCGAACATGTATCCTTATCAAAACGTTGAAACGACGTGATGGTTCAACTATTCACTGTGTTGAGGTCACAAGACGCTGGTGGTTGACCGTACACGTAAAACTGAACCGGCAAGTCTGAAGCGAATTGATTGATTTCGTTTTTCAGGGCGCGTCAACTGTTAAGGTCATTAGTGTCCCTTAAGTGTAGTGTATGCTTTTTATTACGGGAGATGGCGGTGATCTTTCTCCACCGGCTCCGACACACCCGTTGGTTTACGAGGTTTTCCGCAACCAGATATCTCCCACCAGCGGGGCACCGCTGCAGCCGGGACAAGCTCTAAGCTTCCGACCGGTCTCCCGGCATAAATGTTAGTGTAGTGAATGCAAGTGTGTGTGTAAAGGACCAGGATAGGACAAAGAAAGGAAAAGAAAACGCGCACGGTGCATGGCCAGTTTGTGAGGGTACTTGTTAGGCCTTCGCTTGGTGCGGTGGGTCGGACCAGCGCAGCCGGCCGCTGGAATCCCGTCCTCGAGGCGCATTCCGAGTGCGCGGAGGTGGCGCACTCACGCGGTCGAGCAGCAGCGCGACGTGGGCGTGGCGCGCGAGCGCGGGGGCGGCGGCGGGCGCGACGGCGACGCGCGTGCGCCCGGCCAGCAGCCCCAGCACCACGCGGCGCCAGCAGCGGCGCTGCGCCCGCGCGCCCAGCGCCCCCAGCGGCCAGTCCAGCAGGTACACGTCCGCCTCCGCCGCCGCCGCCCTGCGCACCGGCCGCCATTATGCGCCTACCCCCGTTCCTTTGCCAACATGGGTTAAATTAACAATAACCAACTTTATACACAAAATCTGATAACCATTGCTCCCGTGTAATAGAAACTATTTTGCACCCTTTTTTTATACTATTTATTGATCCGTGTTCGACAAAAATTTGTCTTTCAAGGATATGAAAAATTACAATAACATCATACAGAATATGAGAAGAAACTAAATAGCAACCTCTAAACAAATTACTGATATGTAGACTTCTTTTTTTTTTATTTTTGAGAGTGATAATCTTAAAAGAAACTATGTTTATAAATAATACATGATTCATGAAAATTTTTACAATACATGATAGAAACTGTGAGAAGAGACAACTAAAGAGGATGTAAAAGATCTTTAGGATAACGTGATTTAATTCGCGGGAATGGATGAACTGTTTTTCCTAATTGAAAAGATGTATAAGCAGGAGAAGAAGAAAGAGAAGCATAAAAATTTATCTGAGAGACGAAGGATTTTGCACCCTAAAACAAAGCACAAATTCGATATAAATTTATTTTTATCAAAATAACCAAACTCCCCACTCCTCCCCCAACTAGGAAGCGAGGGCTCAAGAAACGTGCGGGATAATGCTTCGATATACAGGCTGTATACAGGATCGCCTTTCTTGAGTATATATGTAATAACTGCGTTCGTAATGAAATAAGTCGTAACCTAACACAAAAATATGATTTCAACTTTTTCTGTTAATACTTGCTAGAGTTGTGGATATTGGTGAGGATTAATTACATTTGCCTCATACGAAAATCAGTTTATGCGTAAAAAAAGCCTCTTTCTATATAAGGTAACCTTAAAGACTCCTACACAGATGTACTATTTATGAAGGGTTAAGGTCGTGCGTTAATCCTAAGGAAAGAAAATTCTTCAAGGTTCGTCACGTGACTAGTGTAAAATAGAGTGTTTTAGCACCTCGCGTAAGGTAGTCATGTTATGCTGCATCAACAGTCACGTGACGGAACTTGATGTCATAACGTCTTTCCTAACGTTTAGGCCTTATACCTTCACCGCCACCACAAGGTGTCTCTACGATTACCTTACAAACGACAAGATGGCCATCTAAAAACACGACAGGTTGCATTTTTTCCAACTCTAATAAACTGATGCTTGCATATGAGGCGGTTACAATTAATCCTTACCAACATCACAACTCTGACAAGAATTAGCGAAAAATGTTGGAAATGTGACCGGTAAGAAATTTGGGAAAATGAAGTTGAAATCATATCATCGGGTTAAGCTATATCTTACAGTATAATGCATAAGGCAATCTCGCAACCGCTATAGATCATCTGAACGTTATTCTTTACGATCGTATACCGTATTTAAGTCACGTGATCATTAGAGTTTAAGGATGTCAAGGCTTGGCTCTAAAACTCCCCGTTGTCTCTCCCTTACGCAAGGCGTCGTGAGGACGCGGTTTCCCATACCTGGCGAGCGTGAGCCTGGCGGCGACGGCGGGCGGCGCGGGCGCGAGCAGCGGGCGGTGGAGGTGGGCGTGGCCGCGGTCGAGGCCGCAGGCGCGCAGGGCGGCGGCGGCGCGCGCCGGGTCGGCGCCCAGCAGCGCGGCGTTGAGCGCCGGGGAGGCCGGCGCCGCCGCCCAGGGCCGCTGGCCGCACAGCGCGGCGCGCCCGCCCACCGCCGCCTCCCCCGCGCGCTCCGACAGGCCGCCCGCCAGCGCCTGCAGCAGCGCGCTCTGCGCACAGCGAAACATACTCATCAGATTATGTACTCGTAAGAGCGGGGTCGTAAGAGCGTGGTCGTAAGAGCGGGGTCGCAAGAGCGTGGTCGCAAGAGCGTGGTCGCAAGAGCGTGGTCGCAAGAGCGTGGTCGCAAGAGCGTGGTCGCAAGAGCGTGGTCGCAAGAGCGTGGTCGCAAGAGCGTGGTCGCAAGAGCGTGGTCGGAAGAGCGTGGCCGAAGAGCGTGGTCGAAGAGCGTGGTCGAAAGAGCGTGGTCGAAAGAGCGTGGTCGTAAGAGCGTGGTCGCAAGAGCGTGATCGCAAGAGCGTGGTCGCAAGAGCGTGGTCGCAAGAGCGTGGTCGAAAGAGCGTGGTCGTAAGAGCGTGGTTGAAGAGTGTGGTCGTAAGAGTGTGGTCGTAAGAGCGTGGTCGTAAGAGCGTGGTCGTAAGAGCGTGGTGAAGAGCGTGGTCGTAAGAGAGATGGTAAGGCGAGCTCGTGCGAGTGTGCTCGTGCGAGTGGGCTCGTGCGAGTGGGCTCGTGCGAGTGGGCTCGTGCGAGTGGGCTCGTGCGAGTGGGCTCGTGCGAGTGGGCTCGTGCGACTGTGCTCGTGCGAGTGTGCTCGTAAGCCATCGTCAGTATTTATTTAACGTAAAATAAAACCGTTAAAAACTGTTGTGTGATGTACTATGGATTAGTCTTGAGCTCTGAAATCCCTACTACACTTGTACTAAATCGAGATCCTCATTATCAAGGATTATTCATTAATATTGCTCTGAGGGAAATCTGACGTTCCTGGGTAAGGCATGTGTTAATTTCAATACGATTCTTTCGTCGTTTAATATTCTGCGTGGCAGGTGGCATCTTTATTTTCTTATTGCTCTCTGATTGCGACCTAATAAAAGACATTATTTTGAACGAAAGACGGGATATGCGGCTAATAATTATTGGGCGTATGATAATTTTGAAAGCACGTTTTCCGAAAAAATCAAATATTTAATCAGCATATCAAAACATGTCATATTACGAATATTTACGTATCATTCCATGTGTATTCCTTGTGCCGAGAAAATGCACTCAGAAGTAAAAAACCAACTTGTCACCGTGAAAATATTTTACGTTACTCGATCTTTTCCCCAAGAAAGTCACAATCAGAGGAGATTATTCGCTGTTTACTCGTACATACGTGCTAATCCTGATGTATCTGACCTCAATTAAAAATGTATGGATTCTACCTGATGTGCTATCAACTCTACCTCACCTCGCAGACGGTGGGAATTGTATGGGATTGTTGAAAAAGGGGTATTATGAAGAAATTCACATTTCTGTGTTGTTATGTAATTATGCTTCAAGAAAAATGGTATATGTCAAACTGAAGAATACTCATTCGTTATTAACGTAAATAAATTGTCCTCTGATTAGTCACGATTTCAGAACATTTATATTCTGAAGCAATATTGGCATTCCTTTCCACCTGCAGTACAATATGAGCTTTCCTTCTGATTGCATATATCTTTTCTTGGTACAGAATGTTCATATTGCTGTGCTCCCATATTTAATGGAAGTCTAACAAGATAGTTTGGAGGCTCACCTTGCCGGCTCCGGTCCCGCCCACCAACACACATAGCTGCCCTGGCTGCAGCTTGAACGAAACGTCCTGTAATATAAAGACGTGGATTCACAATTATTCAAAGAATTGTAATATCTTGGAACTTATCATTTGTCGCAGACGTGGACACATTTCAATAATTACAACAGGAGAGGTGTTAGCACTTCGTGAAAACTTGTTTCATGCGCGTTTTACGACAAAAATTTCTCATTATAACTTCAAAATATCCTACTTGTTATCCTTACATAGTCAAGAAACAGTTAATAACCAATTTTTTTTCTTCCCTGCTCACTTTTTAAGCGACATTTTCTTATTATCTGAAAAAAAAATCTGAATTGTTGGTTGTAGTTTAAAAGTATTGTTTTTAGGCAAGGGATACTTCATAATATGATAAATTCTGAAGAGAATACCACGAAATAAAATTTGGTGCCCTCGATACATTTCTACATTACTTTTCAATTTATTGTAAATATAAAATTTTATCAATTGCCAGATTACATTTTCGTGATTTTATTTTTATTATTGAAGGCAAACGTGTGAAGAAGTTTGCTCAAGTTATTAAAACGTTAATAACAGACCAATTAATTGGAAAACAGGAATGTATGTAAATATATTTCTATATTTGATGCAACGAATACCAAAAGAAAGGCGTTAGAAGGCCGTGCACAACGCGGCTTTCAATGAAAAATGTTACTCCCCATTATGGCTTAGGTGGCTTCGGTGTAACTTTTAGCTTCTGATTTGAGGTTTCAGCCTGTTATACCCGAGTTCGCTGGTTCAAACCCGATTAAAGCTATGGGTTTTTAACGGCAAAAAAAATCCTTCGTACGCCTTCCTTCGGAGAAGAAGTAAAGGCGACCGTCCCATGTGTCTGAGCAAAATTCAAATCGCCAGTTTCGTCGCTCGAATGATGATACCTTACTTCTCTGCTAGCCGGTGACAGGAGCGTACCAAAATGTGCGTGGTCAGGCAGAAGAGCAGGTCTGATAGCGTGACACGTGGCACGGTAAATACGAATCGGGAGAGTGTCTCAGGGCATCAACTCATGTCACTGTGGTGCCTCTGACCGGGAGATCCTCACCATCCAGCGGGGTGGAAGATCATCTCCACTTCCAGAGAAAAACATACACTTACCGCGCTAATGACCTTTGCTGTTGACGCGACCGGAATCACTAAATCAATCAATGAAGAAATAAGGATTGGCCCTGACCTTGAGCGCGTGCGAGGCGGCGTGCGGGTGCCAGCGCAGGGAGAGCGCGTGCACGCGCACGGCCCCAGGCGCCAGCGGCGCTCCCAGCGCCTCCAGCGCCAGCGCTCGCACCCGCCCCTCCTCCTCCTCCTCCAGCTCCGTCTGCCCCACAGCCGTCGTCCGCCACCAGCTGCGTCGGCGACGTCGGCGCCTCCGGCAGCTCCAGGAAGCGCTGCACAACACACGCGACAGTGGTTGGTTTTTCTTCTCTTTTTTCATTTCATTCTCTTTTCTTTTTTTATTTTATTATTTTTATTTTCTTCCAGCGTTCTACGCACAGCTGGTGCATGCGGTTAATGAAACGAGTGAAATTCGCACATTTAAGAATAAAAATACTTGTTTAAAGTAAATAAAACTGAGGTTGTCTGGTATCAATTAATATTTAGCTGAAGATCTTTTCGATCATCGTCAGAGCTGGAAATTACATGAATAGATAGAAATTACACATAATTTGTACATATATTGTTTAATGTATAATTTATAATTTGTATATACTTTGTTTAATGTATAATTTATATATATTCATGTAATTTCCAGCTCTGACGATCATCGCTACTCGATCGAAAAGATCTTCAGCATAAATATTTAATTGATACCAGACAACCTCAGTTTTATTTACTTTGAATTAATAAGGTATCTACATCACCAACAGTCTAATTAATACATGTTTAGTAGTTACGCGAAAGAAGTTTAGTTTCGTTTAGTATAGCGGCTTCGTGGTTCAACGGTTGAGGCCGCTGCACAATAACCGGAGAACGGTGACGCGAAGGCGAGGACGTAAACGTGAACGCGAGATTCGTGCGCTGGACAATAAACGAGAAGAGGAATAGCGCTATGAACTTGCAGCGGCCAAAAAGATAACGCCAAGAAACAGTTGCCGAAACCAGTGCACTTCTGGCGACGTTGCTCTGTCCGCACTTTGATTCGCCATCTGTCTGTTGTTTTTACGTGTGAACGCCTGCCTGAGATGTCCATCTTTCAACTTTCTGTATAAAAGCGTAGACTTCTCCGGCCGGAGTCAGTAGCTACTAGGCTGACCTGGAGACGCCCGCGTTCTAGGTTCATGAGACAACGCTTCAGCCGCCATTTTGCTGCCTCCATTTCCTTCGCCTGAGGAAGGCCTCTGGACCTTCCATTTCCTTCGCATTTGCCCGAGGAAGCCATGATCTTCCATTTCCTGCGCATTTCGCCCTGAGGAAGGCCATTCTGCGACCTTCCATTTCCTTCGCATTTCGCCCTGAGGAAGGCCATCTTAAGACCTATTTCCTTCGCATTTCGCCCTGAGGAAGGCCATAATGGGACCTTATATTTCCTTCGAATTTCGCCCTGAGGAAGGCCATTCTGCGATCTTCCATTTCCTGCGCATTTCGCCCTGAGGAAGGACATTCTGCGAACTTCCATTTCCTTCGCATTTCGCTCTGAGGAAGGTCGCAGAATAACGACCTTTGCCCATGAAGTGGCGTCTCCCGGACATCCAAGTAGCCCGTTCTTTACGTTCCCGTTCGCGGACTATTGTGGAGCGGCCTTTCGCGCAACGGGCTGTTGCCCTGAAGAGGGCGCCTCGACTCACCACCGCGCGCCTGAGCGCCGCGCGCGCCTCCGGCAGCAGTGCGATCGCGCGCGCCATGGGGCCCGCCGCCGCCCACGCCGCCGTCGCCAGCGCCAGCGCCGCCACCCCCCGCCGCGGGCGCAGCAAACGCCACAGCGACCGGCGCGCACACGCCACCAGCTCCGCCCTGCCAACCCAGGGAATTGCTCTTAGACTGGCAGTTGATGCTCAAAGATTGAGATGGCATGGTCATATTCATGGGAGAACGGAAAGACAGTGGCCTAGGACAATTTTAAAATAGTTCACACCACATCGCCTTCAGCGGCTTCATCTCGCAGTCATCGCCTTTCATGTTAAGGTGAAGCAAATAAATATATTCCATTAAAATAAAACAAATGAAATGCATGGCGAGAGTCGAGGCGAGAAGAGACAAACGAGAAGCATGAGGCGTGAGGCGAGGGGCGAGAGGCCAGAGGTGAGGGGCGTGAGGCGAGGGGTGAGAGGCGAAAGGGCGAGTGGCGAGGGGGCGAGAGGTGAAAGGACGAGGTGCGTGGGGTGAGGGACGAGGGGCGAGAGACGAGAGGCGAGGGGTGAGAGGCGAGTGGCGAGAGGCGAGAAGTGACAGGCGAGAGGCGAGGCGTTGCTTACCCGCGCGCGGCGTCGACGCGCCCCGTGCCGACCGGGCGATGGCGCGCGTCGCTCAGCTCCGCCGCGCGCCGCCGCGACCAGCCCGCCCCGCGACGCAGCCCTGCGCCACACACACACGTACAAGTAGCATATTATATTAAATCTGTACTTCGTTTTTTGATGCAAAATAGTTTCTACATTCTGCCACAGGCAACATCTTCCCCATTTGAAAATACGCTTCTATCTATCTATTACACGGGAGCGAACATTTCTAGACTCAGATTTTTTTCAACAACGCTCGTTTCTATCATTGCTCACCATTCAACTGACGTTGGAGAAAGAGGGGGGGTAAGTATTTCGAGGCTCAAGAAAACGTGCGCGTATGATTCAAACCCCGGAAATTTCCAATGCATTGGTCCTATTTAATAAAGACTGTTCCACGAATGAAATTATGCCCAAAACAATTTCAGAATGCACCAAATATTCATTAAAAGTGCAGACCATCTTTAAGTGCAGACCTCGTTCTATGACTGACGACTCGCAGCTTATGATTTGACCAGTATAAGAGAAGAGTTTGTAAGAAAACTCGGATAGGACAAGCAATAATTTTTTGAGATGCATCGTCCTGATTGAGATGTATCAGATGCACTGTTAAATGCTACTGAAGTTCATTTCGTGGATAGAATGGTCTACGTCAGGGTTTCCCGAAATTTTCCTTCCATCTTTTAGAAGAGTTATTTGCCTAATTGACACCCTTGTTTTTTCTATAATACGCAACATTAAATTATAATAATAATAATAATAATAATAATAATAATAATAATAATAATGATACTTATCACAGTTTTTGCTGTATTTTGACGCAACAAGCGCGGCAAGCGGAGCGTTCTCACCGAATCATGCGGATGTTTCTCGTAGATGTTTCTGTGCGTTCATGTAGTCCTGTGTTGTCCTGTCTATATAGTAGTCTGTGAAGTTCACGTGTTCCCCCTGCACATACCCCAATGTTAAAAATCACTCTGATCGCTGTATGACCAATAGATTAAAAGGCGCCCTGAAATAAACTTTTCAAAAATTAAAACAACAACCAAATGAAGTGAATGAGGCAAGCGGAATATTCTCATCTAGTCTTGCGAATGTTTCTCAAGGATGTTTCTATGTGTTCATGTAGTTAGTCCTGCGTTGTCCTGTCCATGTAGAAGTTCATCTGTTCCCCCTTACAGTTACACCCATGACAAAAATCACTATGGTCTCTGTATGACCAAGCGATTCAAAAGCGATCTGAAATACATTTTAAAAAATGAAGTAAATGAGGCAAGCAGAGCGTTCTCATCTAGTCTTGCGTTATGTTTCTATGTGTCCATGTAGTTAGTCCTGCGTTGTCCTGTCCATGTAGAAGTTTATGTGTTCCCCTTTCAGTTACACCAATGTTAAAAAACCACTGTGGTAGCTATATGACTAAGCGATTAAAAAGCGCCCTGAAATAGAAACTTTTTTGTAAAAAACAAGTAAATGCAGAGTGGTGCTCACCGAGCGTGGCGGCGGCGGCGAGCAGCGGCGGCGCGAGTGCGAGGAGGGCGGCGGCGGCGCGCGCGCCGGCGTGGGCGTGGCCCGCGCGCAGGCCCGGCCGGCCGCCAGCGCCGCGGCGCCCGCCGCCAGCAGCGGCGCCGCCCACAGCGCGTGGCAGCGGCGCACGGCGGCGCCCAGGCGGCGCGCGCCGCGCCCGCCGTGCGCAGCGCCTGCCGAACACACGCACAACACGCTGTGGCCTACAAGACAACTGGTTCTCACAAAAGATTTACAAAGAACAAGTTAAGCAGCATTAAATTCATCAAGCATTGGCACTGCAGCGCCTCTGACCGGGACGTCCTAGGTTCCCACTCCCCACGGCGGCAGGATTTTCGACACTAGCTTTTCAGCTAGGTCGAATTCAGTCACTGTCAGGAAGAGAATTCTAGCAGCCGCCTGCTCTGATCGGTAGTTTTCCGTGGTTTCTCCGATCAGCACCAGGCGAATGCCGGAGCAGTACCCTAACAAACCGGCCACGGACCGCGCGCGATCTTTCCTTCCTCTTCCTTGTCTTATCCTCACCCCTTACACACACACACACACACACACACCTACTTTAACATGCAGTACACTACCACACATGCCGGGAGACCGGTCAGGGACTTGCAGCTTGTCTCGGCTGAGCCGGTGCCACACTGGTGGGAGAGACCTGTTTGGGAAAACCCAGTTAGCCGACGGTAGGTCGGCGCCTGATCTCGCCATCGAGCGGAGAAAGATCACCGCGCATATCCCGAGAAAAACATGCACTACACTAATGGGACTAATGACCAAAGCAGTTGACGTGCCCGGAAACACGAAAAAATCAAATCAAATCCATCAAACATTAAATTGCAACCTCCGGCAATCTTTTCCTTCCCCTTAGCCGCGAAAACCCCGCGACCGTCCCTAGTCCAGTGCCCCTGCTCTAACGCAGGTGAGCAACGCGTGGTGCGATGCTGTCGGACGCTGAGTCCCTCATAACCACAGTTATTACATGACCTGACGCCGAAGTGGTCTCCACCTGGAAGACCGGGTGCTTGAGAGCACAGGAGATATCGCCCTGTCTTTCGACTCTCAACATACCCCGCGTGCGCGCAGTCGACGCTGCGTTAAGTCCCCTGAGGGCTCGCCCCGTCCCCTCGGCGCTTCCATGCTGTCGGCGCCCCGGAGGCTCGACGACCAGCCTTCTCCAGGGGTCTTACACAATCCTCCCAGACTCGCCACTAACCTTTCTCAGTAGGTTATTTTACGCCCCGTCCCCCTGGCGTCCCTCTATTCAGCGCAGGTATGCCTCCGTTGTTGCCTCCACGACGCCAGGCATGCAAATCTGGGATGTGCATACCAACTGCCCCATCTCCGACAGTGTCCGTCTCAAGCGTGCGGGTACAACGGCGTCCTCCGGATCGGCTGGCTCGAAAGCTTTGCCACGACGCCACAACACATCACACACTTTCTCGCATCGCGGGCGATTGGCGGAGACTCGCAGAGTGAAAAGGAAATCGGAACTGCCTTTTGTAAAGCGTGCTTTGATCGTTTTAAGAAAGAAAGAAAAAATAAAACGAAAATGAAGAGAAAATTGAGGCGCTCGGAATAATAACGGCAGACTCCATCGGAAGTTCGTTTCGAGAAAAATGGCTTTTTCTGTTTACTTTTTTATAGGTTTTATTTATTTATTTTATTTATTTTACGTCAAAAAACAGTTGAAACTGCGTATGACGTACTATGGGGAAAAGTGAATTGTGTGCACATTTTCAAAATTCTGTGATCCCTACACTAAGTCTTACTAACTTAAAAACTACTACTTAAATTTTGGAAAAAAACAAACTTGGCTGTCCAGGATGAGCCGCGTCACAGTCGATCGAGCTGCAGCTCGTCAATGACGTCATAACGTTTATCAAATGCTCCGCCTACTAAAGCCTATGATTTTCTGTTTTCGTTCACTTTCCCTCAGCAAAAATTTTTGAAGCTGGAATTTGAGGGTTTTGTTGTATCCCAATTCATTTGATATTTCAGCGTATGCTAGGTATATGGCAGGAGTCTACGTCGTACTTCTAATTGAAAATGCGAGGTCGTTTGGAATCTGCCGTTGTTGTCCTGAGTGTCCCAATTGAAGTGTTTTTTGAAAAAAATATATAATTTTTTTTACTGGCATGTTTTTGCATGTTATTGCCTTCTATACAGAGCTTGATATACATGCATGACTTACCTGAATCGAGAAGATCGTGGTTACGAGGGAAATATTAAAAAAGTTGAATGATGTTACATGTTCTCTTATGGAGGAAATTATGAAAGGGATATATGGGAGGGAAATATGTGAAGTCAAACCAAGTTAATATATAGTAAAAAAGTAAATCTTAATCATTAAAATTAAGTAAAAAATAAAATATTGTATTACCACAGACGTTAATATTTACGTTTTAATGTTTTTTTTAATTCTATGCTCTCTTTTTTTCTTATAGTTCTGTACATAAATCTCTGAACTCGGTTGCCAACTACGCCTCAACAAGGGCTGTAGAGTTGGGCAGGCATTTTCATTCCTCTCCACACGGTTGCCCCACACTATACCAACTATTTTTCGGCTCCCGTGTTCTCTGCCAGGGACCGATACAACTATTGGCTATCATTTTATCCGTTACTTCCGTTGTTCCCTAGATGGGCGAAAATTAGATTTGTTTAGTACGGAAATTAAGTGAAGTCGTTGGCTTCCGCGGCTGGAGTCATGTGGATGATCTTGGCTGTCCGGGTGACGCCGCGTCGAAGGCTGTGTTGCCGACGTTTCGCCAACTTTTCGTGGTCTTCCTCAGGGCAGATCAGCCCTGAGGAAGACCACGAAAAGATGGTCGAAACGTCGGCAACACAGCCTTCGACGCGGCGTCACCCGGACAGCTTAGATCATCCACTAGTACGGAAATTGTTCGAGGATTTGATTTTGCCGGGGATTTATCTAAGTTTTTTAACTTGCCTCAATGTGACGTGGTAGACTGGAAATTTTCCTCCTTTTCAGAATCCACCGTCCCCCATATGTTCCCGATCTATCATTTTGGGCGCCAGTAGCAGCCACTTTGCTAACTCGCGTAACGACTTGAGCCAGATTCATGATACAGATGTAATTAATTTATTAGAGCCCATGGATCTCCTGGTCTTCGTAGCAGTTAACGTGGACGGGAAATAGTAAGTGTACGCATGCGCGAACTCGTTACATCGTTATTTATCAGAGTACGAAATTCAGCGTGATTTTCCTGGTCCAATCAGGTGAATGATATGCGCTGAGAAGCAGTTATCTTAAAGCAAGTTCCGAATTGTAATGACGGAGTCAGCTGCTAACGCTAAACTCCAGTCGCATTAGCAAACTAATGCCAAATGAATTAGGAAGAGCGAAGCAACAGGACGTGCCTTCCTGCGAGTTCAGCGCTAGCACTACTCTTTTCTGACGTTGCAATCTGACACAATTTCTAATAACATTATATCTATGATGAAAAACGTTGTACAACATATTCTCAGCATCAATGGCTATGTCTTGTCTCTTAATTTATATTAGCAGTTTACGCTACTTAGTTTCACGCATTGTAAAATATATTTATAGCAATCATATGTAAGATATTAAATAAAGCATATTAAAAGTATTAAAAATATAAACCACAAACCGAGAACTGTTGATGCATGAATAAAGCTTTGAATTTTGTTACTTAATCGGTAGATGTTGGGCGATTCTGCAGCTCCATTGATCGACTGCGGATGTCTGGGTAGACTGAACGGCTTATATGCATTTTGAATGTACAAAATGCAGAACAAATATTGAATTTACTCTGGTCTTCAAACGGATGGCTATTAAATATACTTCGAACATCAAATACAAAACAACGTACAACACGAAGTATACTTAATATGTATACCTGATCCGCGCCGACTCCTTTTTGATATTTTTTCTGATACATCCACTCATTTGTATAGTACAGTTACATATTCATCTAATTTAATTTGCACTCACTTTGTAATTCACTTCAACACTATCCGTTCAAGTCATTCAATTCGTCTATCATACTTTTATCATATCTTTTACTTATATATATATATATATATATATATATATATATATATATATATATAACGTGGTATAAAATATTGTAAATCTGCAGCAAAAGGTGAAGAAGTTGTCTTCGACGGAAATTTTTTTTCCCGAGACCGTGATACAAAAATTTTTCTTGCCTTGTCTGTAGTCAAATACTTCTCGAATACTTAGTTTATCCATGTTTTGTGAATTCTTGATAACAAAGAGAGGTTTTCGGCAAAACGTCCGTTCGGCTGACGCTCATTGACTGTCTGTCTGTGAACTACATAGTTTCTAAACCGTATTTAGGAATTTTCCCCGATCGATCCGGATGATTTCAGAGAATTGAACGATATTGAGATATGGTGCACAAAAACGTTTAGAGAGAAGAATTTCCGCTTCAAAATACATTTAATGATCATGGTACGAGTAATATTGACGAAATTCAGAGTTAAAACTGGGTAGTAAATAAAATTTCCTCGTATTTTTAAAAAAAAAACAGTATTTATATAACAAGTACAGAACGTGGGTGCGAGTCTTTGGTGTGCGAGAGATGATTCCGAACAACTGCACGAGTTGGCAATAGTAGCAGAGTCCGAAATTTTTATGTGAATATACCAAAATCAATGCTCTTCCTTATAAGTTCGGTTTTGGGCCCACTTTATACAATTCATGAAAACGTTTATGAATATACTCTTATGATCTTTCTGAAGAAGCGTGACGGTAGACATGATTCACGTCGCTACAGGGATCTCGGAATCCATTGTTTTATTTGCTTTGTGTTGCGCGTACCGCATTGCGCAACTTTCCAATTTAATAAGTAGTAAACGGAAGTAGTAATGGCTTGTTATATATATATATATATATATATATATATATATATATATATATATACACACATACACACATGTATTATTAAATATATTGTTCAATCGATATTGAAGATTTGCGTATTGTGACCGTTCACTCAAGGCGACAATCCAGAAAAACAAGAAATGAAGATCATGCAAGAAGTAATTATTTAATTCATGAAATAAAATCAAATATAATCCATAACGTCCTTCAAGAAATATAATATTTTTCCTGCGATCACACGAAAATCCATATAATACGTGTGATTATTTACATCATTAGTGGATGTTGCTTCACCAAAACATTGATTTCATTCTTTGTCGAATAGAAGTGATGACGATTGTGAGGGAGAGTAAAAGCGCAGAGATAGCGGAGATATTGTAATAAGCGATGATGTATGGTAAGCAAGCGCTGCGTGTTTTAAGAGAAAATGTCTTTTTTAACACGCCGTGTGCGAAACGCGGTTTCTCGTGCTTGTTTCCTGTGCGAAATAGCTATTTTTTCTTAGTGTACGAAATATCTGTAACGATTCGCAATTGTCTTCTGTCTTGACGACGTCTTTGTTTATTATTTACAAACAGTAGTGATGCGACACTGGCTGGAATGTACTAACTTTTGTACAAGTAAGGTATTTCTAGTTATTTAATATTTAATGTATATTCCTTTTCGTCACGCAATGCGTTTCGCTCACTGCGCGTTAAAAAATAGTATACGCAACACGGGCACGAGGTGATTCCCGCACTCGTCTGTTTGTTGTTTTCGCTACGCTCAGACGACAAACTCGACTCGTGCGTGAATCACCTAAATGTTAAATACTATTTTGTACCATCACTTAATGTTTTTCTGATATCTTAATGAAATACTAACTTTACGCACGCTGAGCGATACTTATAGCGTTTTCCATTCGTTGCACTAAAACCCACCCTAGTGCAGGGCAAAAACGTCATCCCTCCGCAACAGTGCTGCCCCACATGCGTGATGGGCAGCCACGAATGAAACGGATTCTGGAACTGAGTGCGTGTGCGCTACGCAGTAAAATTATACTCAGCTGTTTTTGGTCTGTCACCCTGACGGAACTCGAAAAATAATAACTTTGAATTATGATCATTCTTATAATTTTTATGAAGTCTTTTTGTAATTCTTACTTCATAATTAATAAATTATTAACGTGTGAATTCTTTATTTAAAAACTACGAAAACTTCAAATGCGTATGTGTCGAAATTTCAGTTTTCGAGATTTGCCAGTGATCGATATACTACACAAGATTTTGAACCGAAAGGCTTCTGCAGAATTGTTTGGTTATTGAAAACCATACAAATATTAACATGAGCATATCCGCTGGTATATGTATGGGCGTGCGAGAAACATTTCTTGGCACATAATTGAATGATTTTGTAAAGTCAATATTTTTAATTTTTACTTTATTAGCGTTTAATTTTCACAAACTGATTTTTTGAACTTCACGTCAGTCACAAAAAATATTTTAAGACATTTCTTGCAAAACATAATATACACCATCATTCGAAGTATTCCTGCGTGACAGAAGATTCTCAATTGCCGTCACAATTTCACCACGAATCCAAACAGCATGCATAACTTCTTGCCTAACCTCAAAATGGACCGGTGCACTGGACTGCACTGACTAGATCATCAATGCAGTTTAGGGCGCCCGGTGCGCCCTGGTTCCGTGTGATTGTGCGAATGGAACATGCGCTTCTTTGCACTGGTGCGCCCTAGCGGTTGAGTGAAACACTAAGCTGCTCCGAGTGCGTCCTGGGTGCGCACCAGTGCGGCGAATGGGACACGCTATTAGAATCGCTCATTCTTATCAATAGAAAGAAAGAAAAAAGAGAAGAAAAAGGTTTCCTCGCGTGAGGATTGCAGAGTGTTGCACCTTGCGCAGGACGAGGGCTTCGAAGGCGGTGCGGATCGCTGCTCTGCGCACGCCCCCATCCACGAGGCCTGCGCGTGCGCGGCGGCGGCGCCCAGCTGCACCAGCGGCAGCAGCACCAGCGGCGCCACCGACACCTCAGCCGGTCCCGCCGCCACGCTCGACACCGCCGCCCACAGCAGGAGCGCCACGCACAGCCTGCAGGCGGTAAGCGGTTATTTTTTTTTTTTAATTTATTTCACGTCAAAAAAAGTTAAAACTGCGTATGACGTGCTATGAAGAAAAGTGAATTGTGTGCACATTTTCAAAATTCTGTGATCCCTACACTAAGTCATATACTACTTAAATAAAAAAATATAAAAAAAGGCTCCCATGTAATAAAATCTATTTTCTAGGATAAAAAGGCAATACATTTTAGCTCTTATCCATGTTATTGGCACATAGTATCGAAACTGATGTAGCTTTCAACGTTTTAATTCGTTGTAAAAAACTTTTTGAAAAAATCAGGTGTTGTGATAAATGAGTTGGACGTTTTCACCTTGTATTGAAATGCATCATTCTTACATTCAAATTACTGCCATTTGATGATGGAATTATGTACTGTAAGATATGCTGCTTGAGAGTGGTGCTGAATAATTTGCAATTCTGGAGAGTGCATTAACTCAAAATTCGTTTTGAGTTGTGTCACTATTGCAGCCCACGAGCGATATAATTAAAGAAGCATATTCATTATTGAACGATTTCCTTTACATAAATAACATACAACATATTTTCCACTTCTGGAAAATAATGCGGCATTTGTAAAATTGTTCAGATGGGCATGATGGTTATGAACCATCGAACACTACCTCGTGAACGCATTTATTTTTGTGTGAATTTAAAAAAAAATCTAAGAAAATTGGTTCCCTTTAAATCATAATTCAATTAAGATTTATAAAAGTTAATTTTATGTCTTCCCATTCGAGTTCTTTTCAACTATGTCTTTTAAATGAAAACAAATTAGGACATATTTAATTGCATTCATCAATATTTATTTCACATTATATTTCGTGATGTTGCAGAAATTGACTCCGAGAACAAGGTGTTTATTCTGTCGTGTTCTTTATTTTTCTGGTTTTTGTAGTTTCGTAACTACCACGGTAAGAAATTACACCGTGGTAACTACCAAGTTTGAGATTCATGATCGTCAAATATTTCTCGTGAAACGATTCAGTTAAGCGCCAAAACTCGCTTGTTGCGATAATAGGGCATTGTGGAGGACAATATGAAAGAGTAAGCAAATCGGGTGAAGAATCAAATGTAGTGTGGATGATTTGTGGCGGCATTTTTGGAACTAATTGTGAGTGATTAGGATTAGAAAGTAACGTTGAAGAACAGCTTACAGGCGATCTTATATGGGTATTTTGTGCACATTAACTAAAAAGCGGTACAAAATGTAGCTGCGTACTAAATTCTAACTATTCGCATCATTCATACACGGAATTATTTTTACGGCGATTACAATATTACCAATTCATATCCCGTATGGAGGTAATATTATTGGGGTTGGTAATTTTTGAACAGAAGTATAACATTAACAATTACTACGATTTATTGGTGTGTCCAATGCCAGAGGCTGTAAGAACTTATTTGAACAAAGCTATGCATGACATTTAGAAATAGTCAACATATGAAAATACTTTTAAAACGGTTTGCATAGTCGGCGACGTCTCATTCAACTAGTATTTTATTGTTCTCCGGCTTCCCTTGCACGAACAGGACAACTCAGCGGTGTGCTCAGGAGATTTTGTGGTATCGCCAACTTCCTTTCGTGGCTTAATGTGATTCCTATGTTATCAAGTGGCAGGATTTAATGGGTCTCTAGCCGCAAGTGGCACTTTTGAGAAAAATGTTTACTTGCTTTACTTCTGGCAACGAGGAGAAATTTCCCTCGCCCGTCATAGTGCCAATCGCCACATCAAAGTGTGCAACCAGACGCTATCAGTAAAATTATTGTAAACTAATTTCTTCCTCTTGGTGACAATAATGTGATATATTTAATGTGACTAATGACTATTTAATCGTGATTTATATTTTAATATAATTACAAAGAAACCAATTTCATCGGACACCTTTATTAAATGGTCACCTCATTTAACGGCCATTTTTTAGAACCGATTTTTCCACACAAAAAATGTGTCTTGTAAATGCCCATCGACCAAGAGGAGGTAAAGGGTTTTATCGTCTGCTTAGTGAAGTATCAAATTCAGCGAAATGCTGTTTCTACTACAAAGCTATTTGTGTTATCTAAGATTTTGGCTTAATAGATATGTTATAGTTTTAAGAAAAATTTTCCTTCGCATTTTGTCTTTTACTTCTTTCGACCAGGTGTTTCCCAGTTCTTTCTTGAAGGTACTCGTACCACTCCATCTTATACGTTGCTTTCCGGGATGGCGCCAGCCCCCCTGCAATCCCACACAATTGTGCTGCTCGCCCGTCGCTGTGAATCCATTCTGGTGACATGACCCTGATTTTAATCGACGTGCATAAATCACCGTCATCTATAAATCCAATGAGGAGGCCTAGTGTGACGCTCCTGACGGAATGTTGGAGACCGAGAACATACTGCTCAATCTTTATTATGATCCTCAGTACATAAAACCGGGAGCGGTAGCTCAGTGCATCAACTGATGCCACTGCAGCGCCTCTGACCGGGAGGTCCTAGGTTCCCACTCCCCACGGCGGCAGCATTTTCGACACTAGCTTTTCAGCTAGGTCGAATTCAGTCGCTGTCTGGAGGAGAATTCTAGCGGCCGGCTGCACTGATCGGTAGTTTTCCGTGATTTCTCCGATCAACACCAGGCGAATGCCGGAGCAGTACCCTACCAAACGGGCCACGGACCGCGCGCGATCTTTCCTTCCTCTTCCTTATCCTATCCTCTCCCCCTTACACGCACACTTACACTAACATGCGCTACACTACCACATATTCCGGGAGACCGCTCGGGACCTTAGAGCTTGTCCCGGCTGGGGCGGTGCCCCGCTGGTGGGAGAGTCCTGGTTAGGGGGAAACCCCAGTAGCCGACGGTAGGTCGGCGCCGGATCTCGCCATCCAGCGGAGGAAGATCACCGCCATCTCCCGAGAAAAAACATGCACTACACTAACGGAACTAATGATCAAAGCAATTGACCCGCCCGGAAACACGAAAAAAACAAAACCAAACTCAGTACATAAACATTTTCAATATTATCCGAGGTGATTGGTAACGTAGGTGGATGATAATGATATGATTTCACTCGTGATAGAGCAATGGTGGAGTGAATGGCAGAGGAAACGGGAGGAGCTTGAGAAATCCTGATGCGGAAACGCTTCGTTCTGCACAAACTCGTCGTGGATCGACCGGAATTTGAATCCCGGTACCCAGAGGCCTGACCTGTATACTTTCTACCTCGACCCGCCCCAAACTGCTTAGTTTGCCTACCATGTCACAATCACAAGGTGAAAACATTCATTACGTTCGCGGAATTAGAAACCGGCTTCAAATAGAGTGGCTGCAGCCAAAGGGGTCAAAGTCAAAGACTATCTTCTACATTACTAATTTCCAAAAGCCGAAAGAAAACTATACAACCTTCGGCCATGTGAAAGGCGTATGAGATTTCGTTAGAAACTCAGGACCTGGGTGAAAATGCGAAAACAATGAAACAGTTTCGATTTTGACTGAAAATCGCAAATATTTGATGGTGTTTTCCGCCAATTTTCACACTGCCTCCACTGACTCGATTTGATTTTGATTTGATTTTTTTCGTGTTTCCGGGCACGTCAACTGCTTTGGTCATTAGTCCCGTTAGTGTAGTGCATGTTTTTTCTCGGGATATGCGCGGTGATCTTTCCCCGCTGGATGGCGAGATCCGGTGCCGACCTACCGTTGGCTAGTGGGGTTTCCCCCTAACCAGGACTCTCCCACCAACGGGGCACCGCCCCAGCCGGGACAAACTCTAAGCACCCGACCGGTCTCCCGGAATATGTGGTAGTGTAGAGTATGTTCCCACTGACTCGATCCTCATACTCAATGCACAAGTGCTTACGATACATCTGACGTCATGTGGCAGCAAGATTCCAAGGAAGAGGGCGCCCGTGAATAAATACATGCTGCGTTATGATACAGAGCCTTTTTTTATATTCTGGGTACGTAAAGAATTGTTGTAATGTGTATACCACGTTGTTACAGCATTCGTGAGAATGTTTTGGTTAAAGTATTTAATTCAGTGCAGGTTATACGAGAGTGTGGTATTTGTTCCTGAGCATGTGTGTGCAAGTTTTTTGTAAAAGCTTTTGTGTGATTTTGTTCAGAAGTATTTTTGTGCTGCAGGCCACTAGCTCTTTGGAATTACAAAAATGCGCATATTCCTTGGTACGTGCGGCAATAGTTTGAGAGAATCCGACCATCGCTTTTGTATCTTTTGTACCACACTCTTCCGGGCGAAATTCGCATTGCGGGGTTTTTGAGGAACCCAGAAACCACTGTTGCTTCTTTTTGCTCAATAAGCAATTTTGGACTTTGAGCCGTGCATATCCAATGTAATTGAATTTGGATGGCAAATTCATATGTTCTTGTGATACTAATTCCTATTTGGTAAACGCACTGCCTGAAGAAGGACGTATTGGCATCGTATTACGAGTAGATGTTTAACACGTGATCTATTTCTTACAGCCTTCTGTGCTCTGCACATTCGACTCTTTACAACAGCAACTGTTTCAACAAAGAACTTTGTAGAGTTAGGCATTATGCCAATGCATATATTAAGTCAGGGAAAAAACGCATTTGCTTGCAAACCTTATAATCGACGAGTTCTTTTTTGCGTCCTTAACAGATATTTCTATGTGTATTTATATTTAAAACCAACGGTTTCAAGGTTTTGTGTTGTTTTTATTTCCTTTCTCTGTAATTATGCCTACGCTAACTTCCGTCCCCTACTTCATTCCCCAAGATTTCTTTCCTCGCTTCTACAAGTTGAACTGCAACCCTCATGATCCGTATTATTTTTATTCTTACAACCGTTACTTTCAGTTCTTCATTTCAAGAAGTTCTTTCTTCTTATCAAAAGTTCTTGTTTCGTATTTTCCTGTACAGGTTCTCCGATAGAAGCAGGAATTCTATTGACTGATTGCTGACGGCTGAAATTTCTATGCTTGTCTTCTGACTGTCAACAGGCTTGCCTTTTCTCTTCAGGTTTTTGTTTTCTCTATTTATAGCAGAATTCACTCATTCCTTCAATGCATTGTCATGGTATATATTTCTTTTTAGATTAATTCATGGTCGTTTCAAAACATTTTATAAATAGTCGAGTTCGTAAGTTATTCCATTAACAATGTTTCCTTAGATGTTGGGTAAAGTACATAGAAAGTTCTGTACTCCGGGTACTACGGTATGTTCACCTCTTTCATACCTCGTTATACGCTCGAAAATTTTCTTCTACTTCGAAGGCCGTTGTTGGTATTTTTTGTTGATTTCCTATTTACGTCTTTGCAAAAAAAGACTTCAGTTATATGTATTGGATTTGGCCAGTTGATCTTCATTTTGTGTGGAATGTTATCGGTTCCTGTAGTAACCGACGTAAAAGGACCGCACTGCAAGTTATCAGCAGCTCGTATACGGTTTCGAGTTCGAAATAAGATTTTATGATCACGTTCATAGTTAATCATGTCTTGCCGTTCTACTTACTGTAAAAGACATGCCAGCAAAAGCCAAAGACCTTGAACCACAGAAAGTCCCCAGCAGGAAAGCAACAACACGTTGAAAAGATTGGGAGTACTGCCCAGCAGAGTGGCAGCCCGGACTTCTCTATTCCAAGCTCTGCAAAAGAAAACCACAAGTTCAATTTCTAGTCATTTTAGACATCCGCTCTGTTGCAACAATATTCCGTTTATTTTCTATTTCTATTTTCTCTGTATTACTTAATCATATGAAACTGTGTCATGTTGAAATAATAGACTTACTTATGACAGACACATTGCTGTATTATCCCAATTTCTTAAAAATATTCACATTACAGATATTTATTATATGTTTATTCAGTTTCTTTATTTGTCTGTTTATTTGATTATTTACTTGTTTGTTTATTTGATGCCAAAAACAGTTAAAAATTGTGTGTGATGTATTATGGGGAAAAGAGCTCATTATCTTCTAACCATCTTATAAGAAATAACTACACCAAATTCTTTTACTTTCAGTCGCTGAAAAATGCTAGTTTAAACAGCAGTGTTTTTTTTAATTTATCAATTAGTTAATTGCTATTTGAATACTTATTAGATTCCAGATTATATTGAACATTGTTGTAAGGTCTATATTGTTAAATAGGTAAATACATAAATAGCTATTTCCCCCTTAGTTATTATTTCACCTCTTTACATGTGGTCTGATTTATGATCAGTGACAATTTATATATTTCAGCCATTGAGTTAGATCCTTTAATAAAACAACTAAATATTTTACAACTTAAAAACTTTTCCTGCAAATATATCTAGTTTTTATATATTAATGACGTATTGAAGAAATTTAATGCAAATCTCAAATACATTGTGTAGATTTGAATTAATTTATTGTTTTTCCTATTCCATTTTAATATTCTACTGAACCTTTGGACTTTAAAAATAAATTATCAATGACACAGAAAATATTTATGAAAAACTAAAAATAAAATTGAACATATAAGAATGTTAGGTATTTTTTTCATTTATATTTAGTATAATTACGTTTTAGTAATAAATTGAATATTTTAATATTAAACTTAGAGTAAGTACTCAGTGTGGGTACAGTCTAGTAATCCAAGTCACTTTTTCATAGTTAGCAAATTAGTTCTAACTTCAAAAAGCCTCTTAAAATGAAACAAATAATTATTTTCACAGCTGATCTTGAACATGATCTTGGAGCTGCAAGGTGTTAGGAGTGGCAGTTTACTAGGCTTTGACACAAGACTTAAGTAATAAGTGCTAATTTCCTTAATCCATGAGAAATACGTTGCTCACTTCGCACACTTTGCCTATTTGCTTTCATTATTCAAAAGGGACATATTTGTCATGGCTTGTGCACACAAAGACATCTTACAAGACTATATTTCTGACCTCTCTGCTTTGTCTCCAAACTCCTTAGGCCTGTCCACACAAAGAGGGAAAGGCATAAAATCATGTTCCAACTCTTTTCCAGCATCTTTAACTAGAACATCTTTCACCCACCTGAAAGAGAATGAAAAACACAAGAAAAATTTACAGAAATAACATTCATTAATTGAAGATTCTTTATGGAAACTTCTGTAGTGCCAAAAATTAAAATAGATTGTGCTACACTGAAAGAAGAGGGAATGATCAAATAAGTGTTTATATATTTGTGAAGATAATACGCACACTTAAAATTTGTTAACTTACAAAACTTACGAGGATTAGTATTATTTGTTCATGTTTGCCTGCATGCATTAAAAATTATAACTACACAAGCATTAATGTAAGTAAATAATTCTCTTTTCCAGCATAAAAAATACTTCAATTTGGCTTTGACAGTTTGGAAATATTGAATAAATAGGTATTATAATCTAAACCAGTAAGACTGCATTGTCAGTAGTGTTGATATATTGTTGTTTACTCACCAAAAGGTGAGTCTGGACAGCAGATTAGGTTTATGACCAACCTGAAGTGTGTCAGCCATGCTTCAGTGGTTCTTCAGAGCTAGTATCACTAAACACTACCTGCATTGCTGAGAGCAGCAGTTACATAAAGAGGTGAGCTGCAGTCCCTCTTCATCTCCACTACTTCAGAGCACATATGTACTTCTTTTTGTTGCCCAACCTGTTTCACAGACACTATGAGCAGTTTTCCTGTGAACATATGGAAGACTGGATCCAGGGGTGTACAATTCTTGTTTTAACCTTGAATGCTCAAGGAGAAAAACCCACTTCCTGAGATGATATTAAATTCATTTATTTCTTTTGTGTGCATTACATCTGTGTTTGCTTGTATGAATAACAAGTTTTGATGTTATAAGGAGATAAAGTAAATATATATAGTAATTAATTTAATAATTACTATGTAACACAATTCAGAATAGAGATAATAGTTCTTTTTCTTTTCACAACCCATTTAAACTCATTGTAAAGTGCTTGTAGTTTACATGTTCTTTCTAAGGCCATCAATTTTTCAAAGTAATCGTCTTATTATATGTCATAAACAGTAAGATATCTCATAAAGAGAGAGACTGTAATTCTATGTCCTGTTTGTTCTTACCTGAATGAGTTGGCATGATTTTCAAGAACATTTTGTTTGTTCCTTGTTATCATTTAAGCCATAAGCTGAGGGCAAACGGATTTTAACACCTCACTGTACTCTGTGTAACTACAGTTTGTTAGTAAGATAAGATGAATACGATAATAGCACAACAGCCTTTCTTTGGATAGTATATTTTCAACTCGTATTGCTTTCCAATATTTCATAGAGAAAATCATTGGAAAATATTGGACTGTTACTTTATTTGTATTTTTTCTATATACCATTTCCAATTTCATGAATATGGCATATAATTAAAAATAGAGATATTGCATACAGGAACAATATTGAATATTTTACAACTGTTTACGAGTGATATTTAAAATTAAGGAGAAGATGGCATAAACTACAAAAACTATATAAATGTTTTTCAATGAATAAACTAATTAATAATATAACAAACAAAGTATTGCTCTTTTATCAAGCCCACAGCAACAGTACAATCTGTGCACAAACATTTTAAAATATTCAATGATTAGATGATTATTAAGATGATCATTCATGGTAAAAAATCTTATAAAAACTTGCCTTAGATAAAGTGGTCAACTAACAAGTAGTGTAGCACCATTTTTAGGAACATTATGTGCTACCTATAAATTCCAAAGTCTAAGTTACAAAAATATTGCAATACAAAATCACTCTCTCAAAACACACTAATTAAAAACGTTTTTCGAAAGAAAGATTACTACCAACAATAATGCTTATGGTTTCATTTTTATCTCATAGTTCTGTGTGTATTGGTCAAGTGTTATTTTCCAAGGCATTTCCTTATTTATAACAATTCATATGAGATAAGATTATAAAAGATTCATTACGACAATGACCATACCATACATAGAACATGCCTTCATAAAATTATTTATCACAAACAAAATTTTTGGAAACTAATGTTTTTTAAACCTTTATTGTTGATTTTTCTCTGGCAGATTTTAATGAATTAATTTTCTATGTAAATACAAGCATGCTATTGAAATTTACATTTGGACATTTATCTCTGCCCTCCTGCTTCTCTCTATCATTGATATGATTTGCGAATATTTTGTATTGATACTTCCGTTTTTTCTTTTGTAGCCAGCAAACATACAAAAATAAAAATAAAAAAAAGAAGAAGAAAAAGAAATAAAAATAAAAAAGTCTCAAGTAAATGCCATTCTTCTTACCCCTTTTAAACTCTCGAAATCTTATATGCACAGATTATTACACAATGAGGTTTGCTTTTTTCGTAATTTTATTTATTGAATACAAAATTTGCTGCCACAATTCTAGACAGCCAACACATATCAGTTGATCTTTCACAAATCTGAAATTTATTAGCTAGTTGAGAGGAAACAACTGACACATGACAGTATTCTTGAAATACTTATACAAATAAACTTTTCAAATGGAAAAAAAAAGGATCTAATTGTTTGCATAACATGCTAATTGGTTACACTTAGTTATTTATCTTGAACTTAGATATCTTAAATTACCTACATTCTAAAAACATAATGTTGAATTAATCTGTCCTATAGACAGAAAAAATATTATTTGAGAGTCATTATTTCCTCCTATGAAATGACATTCCCTTCATGAGGCCTTTTTTATGGGTGCCAGTGATGATATAAATTGTTTTTTACATTTTTAACATTTGAGTGAGCATATACCAATGGATCACAAAAATTATGTATCTGAAACTTCTGGAATTTTTGTGTCTTTATCTTGCTTCTTTCGGTAACACTGTAACAAAATATAATTTTATATGGAATCGTAATTGAAATAATAATTCAACATGTTTGAGAAATTCTTTTTAAAGATAACATATTGAAAGGTGCTAGTAGTAATAAATAAATTCATGGTGGAAAAAGTTAAATAACTTACATTTTCTGCATTAAGTGCTAATTGATCTGCCATAGCATGGCCAGTTTCTTGAACTAGAGAATAGAAAGGACCTTCTTTATTTTGAAGAAGAATATGGGGATGGTCATATTCCTGTAAATATATATAATTTCTGTTGAGATTGAAAATTCACTTTTCAAATAACTCTCTCCAAAAACAAAATTAAATTAAATTAAATGATATTGTTCTATTGTATTTAAAATATGAAGCATATTTTAATTTGAAATATATGAATTCATGAGTGAAATAGCATTATTATTACACAACTAGGTTAAAGAAAGCCTGCCATCCAGACTCTCTGTCTGAAATGAAACAACACTTGGAGAGATAAGACACAACAATTAAAGAATAGATATTAAATCTTAATTAAATGAAGAATTGAAGTGAAAAACCAAATTAGAAGAAAATGCACATTTTAATTTATAAAAAAGTGTATCTGTAAATTGAAATTAAATTGACTAAGTGACCTTAACACAAATTTTGAAGGGAAGCAGGCTCTCTAAGTTTTCAAAAGAACTCCTTGCCACCCCATTAGGAAGACTGGTAGCAATTGATAGCAATGGTCTGGCAGCAATCTGACTCATCATACACAATTGAAATTGGGTATGTGACTCAATAAATATTATTATTATTATTTTTAATTGAAACAAAATACTAGGAGAGCCCTCCTGTCTTACAGCTGGTGAAAGGAAGGTGGGAGACCCAATTTTTGGGATTTTTCCCCCATCCCCCCTCACAAGCTTTCAGATGAGCCATAAGACACCTCCGTAAGTGATTTGGAGCCTGTACAGTCGTTTACCAAATGTTAGACATTTAGCTCTGAATAATTATAATTAAAATTATAATTATGATGATTATTTGTTTTACTCAATTTAGTTAAATTCCTTTTTTGTCCATATTTTTATTATAAAATTAATTATTTAATGAATTAATGACATGTGTGCACTCAAAAATTATTACTTACCACCATTTTCCCAGAATCCATAACAAGAACTTTGTCCGAGTCTATTATTGTATTGAGGCGATGAGCCACTGTCATCACAGTACAGTCTTTAACTTGGCGAATAGTGCATTGGATTAAGGAATCAGTACTGTGAAATAAGAAATACTAAAACAAGATAAAAGGTGAGAAAAGAATTTGTTTTTTGTTTTTTATATTCATTATATTTTCATATTTCAATTTTTTTATTTTATTCTTAGAGGTCACCTCAAAGAATATTTTTCTAATGTTCTATAAGTTATAAGGAAGATAAAGAACAAACTGTTAAAAGCTCATGAGATGCAATGCACAGTATCTGCAGCAATGCTTTATTTTTTGCTCAATAAACTACAATAACATATTGAGTTTATTTTAGTTTAAAATAACATTCTAAGTATGTTTTTTCTGGAACTCTGCACTTTTGGCAAGAAACAATGATTGTAATTTTGAATTCAACCAAAAATCAATAGAATATTATTTGTTTGTAGGAGGTTGAACTTTGGACATTTGATATTGTTAAGTAATGCAATAAAATTGTACAGTTGTTTAGAACTGTTTGTCAATTCAGCTGTAGGAAAGGAAATTGCAGAGTAAAAGAAACTTTTTGATACAGAAATATTATACTTTTAGAAAAAAAAAATTTGGAGACTTAAGATTCAAACTAGAGCATTAATGTGAAAATCATGACTTAATTTTTTTATATATTAGAATATAGCTGTGCAAAACTGAAAGAATTAAAGATTTGTACAAACATTTTATAATCAAACTGCTTGTCATGTCACATTACAAACATTATTTTCCTGGAGAAAGGTTAGTTTAGTTCACCGAATATAAGCTACCCATTAATTATGATACGTGATGTGGATATAAACACAAATCATTTAAGTTTCAGATTATAGTTAAATTTTTTATTTATTATGTATTATCTAATATGTTGTTATCTAGTGAATATTGTTAATTTTTTAAATGAAATCGTATTGGTACATGGTACCTTTTGTTAAGAAAGATAGTTCAAAGACTGATAATATAAGTTCAAGAAAGTGGTTGCTTGTTTTAACATCTTGAAACAACAATTTGTTTTAATCAATCTTATAACAGAAATTTTTGCTTTTTAAAAAATTCATAAATTCAGGTTTTGAAATGATTTTGCTAAGGCATTTGAGTCATCCTTATGATAAATTGGTTCAGAAATTGCTGCGTTCAGGTATTGATACCAGAGTTGTGGCATGGATTGTTGAAATTCTTCAAGATAGGAAACAGAAAGTCTGAGTTGGACCCCAGTTTTCATCTTAGGTTAATGCAGGGATCACTCAAGGAAGTGTCATTGGACCTTTCTTGCTCCTTGCATTCCTCACATATTTTCAAAGGTTTGATTTTCTGCAGATGACTCTTTAATATATCGAGTTATTCATTCAAAAGTAGACAAGGATGTTTTGCAGAGAGACCTAGATAAACAATATTTCTGAGCAAGAGAAAAATAGCATGACAGTAAACAATGCTTGCTTTATAAAATTGTAGGTTCTGAAATGCATCCCAAATTAATTATTAATTGTAATTATTAATTGTAATTGTAATTATTAATTATTAATTGTAACGGAACACGTCGTCTCCCGCGACGCGCCGGCATTCATCAACTTATGAGGGGTAAGGGCGGTTATACCCCACGAGAAAGATTCTATCGTGGGTGTCACCAGCAACGTCGACGTCCTCTCCGCCGCTCCGTCGCCGGGCCCTACCAGTTGTTCACTCTTAGTATAGTTTTTCTCTCCCAGGAAACCCTACTTGGAACGTGGCTTAGGAAACTCACACACATTCAATGATAGGCGCTACGATGTGCTTTGAAAAACAATTCATTAGGCAAATATTCAATGATACAAAATTTACAAAATTTTCAAAATTTAATATGCAAACCTCTGCTTTGCACTATTATTTAAATGCCACAAGCAATTTTTCTTACCTACAGGAAAATCTCAAATAGTGATACAATGATTTTAACACTAATTAAGCGATCAGAATATAAGTCCTGACGCAACCAATTTTAATCTTCATTAAATAATCATACGCTACCAGCTGGCACGGAATTAATAGTCACATCGGCTATCACCACATTCTTACTCCCTTCTTACAATCTTAACCTGTTTAATTTTATCTTACATTTTCTTTCGTTAATTTAACATAAATAATGGGAGGCTAGGAATGCCTTCCCACACAAATTAAAATTTTAAGACAATTTCAAGATAAATTTTAAGAAAATTTCCTTGATTCTAACTGAAAAACAACAGTTCTTGTTAATTTCACGGGCACTCACTCTCATCATGCGTATCTCGGTGGCGTGCAACTCACGATTCCGCTTCTATTTCAGGCGGCATGCTCGCAGGGTCGGAGTCGGGGTCGTGGTCGATGGCCTCGAAGGTTCGCTCCGGGGCGAAAGGCAGCAATCCGTCCAGCTCGTACTGAAGCGACGGCGCCGGCGGTGGGCTCGAACGGCTCGCGGCGTTCCCCTGACGCAGCTCTCCTCCTCACGGTGCTCCAATTCTCATACCACCTTCTCGGATGCGCACAGAGTCGAGTTCCACTCACGTTCGGATTATCCGTGACAAATTATAACGTTGATCGACTTCTCCTTTCTTGAATGTATTCACTGACGGCATTTCTTGGCGGCGTGCTGTTTGTATTGGCGATCTGGCCTTTTTTTAGTGTGAAGCACACGTTTCCGCAATTATCAACATAACGAACATCTTTCGACAACGAGTTTTCTCTCCGCTCCGGCTCGAGCCTACTGAATGTAATATTCAGTTAGGGTCGGCCTTCGTGCGATAATTACAGTTCAACTCGTCGTAACGCCCAAACAACATTTGACTGCACAGATCTCGGGAAGACTTAGTTATCTTCACGAAATGCAAACATTCCTCGCCACTTACGAATTCTGTAGCACTGTCTGTCTAGAGTTTCCTAATAGAAAATTCTTCTCGCATACTCATCTAGTGAAAAGAAATAGTCCTACTTCAACGACTTTTGAAAGAGAAGTATCTGTCTTACTTCCTCGACGTTTGAAAGAGAAGTGTTCCTTTCGTGAACCTTCGAGATGACCGTTTTCAGCCACCTCGATTGATTGATGCCGACCAATGGCAATTTAGGGTCTTATCGGCCTTTGCCTAATTAGCTAACATCATACTGGTCACAGGTTTGAAAACAACCGTCGCTGCGGGTCATCCCCTGACGTCATCCGCGCGCGGTCATCAAATGTCATGACGGCTACACATAGGGTGTAGCCATCTCTCGGTTGACATACGGGGGAAATGGGCTACGTCCGTTGACTGATAACATTGCTCTTTGCTAATATAATTTATTTATTTATTTTACGTCAAAAACAGTTAAAACTCCGTATGACGTGCTGTGGGGAGAAGTGAATTCTGCACACATTTTCAAAATTCTGTGATCCCCACACCAAGTTATATACTTCTTGAATTTTGAAAAAAAACACTCCCATGTAATAAAATCTATTTTCAAGGATAAATAAGCAATAAATTTTGGGCTCTCAACCATGATGACCTTCGTCTAGGAATAATACTTCCTGCCGCGACAACATGGAAACGATAATTTAAATAACTATATTTCCCACTGAATCCTGAAAAACCCCACTGAAAGTTGTGCAGAGATAATAAAGTTACATTTATGTTCATAAGCAAAACACGGGAGACATCTCAGCATTTGCTCAATGGATCAGGGAAACTGGACGAAAAACCTCATTAAGATGGGGCTCATTGACCCAGAAGCTGCGATTCAATACTTCTTACAGGTTGTTTATATTTATACAGTCCAAATGGTAAATAATACATTAAATATCACTGTTAAAATTAATGTTACTTTCCTTGTGATGCTCAGTATAGTCTCTAATTGTATAGAAACAGTTAAGCAGCAGAAACGATTTCACTTTGGATTTAAATTTTTCCATCGAATTTAATGTCATCTGGCCAAGTGTTGTAAAATAATGTACATGTATTGTATGTGAATTTTTTGTAATGAGCCGTTGATACTGTCACTTGATGAATATGATTTCTACGTCGAGTGTTCTAGTAATAGACATCGGCATTTTCTGAAAATATATTCTCGCCCTTAAGCAAGTCATTTTTCACAAAAACCACTGATTCGTAAATCAACAGACAAGGTAATGGTAATATTCCTAGAGTAATGAAGAGAGGCTTGCAAGAATCATGTGGTTGGGATATGGTTATTATTCGTACAATTCGTTTTTGTAATCTAAAAGTCTGGGAGCTATAAGATGTATTTTCCCGGAATATTATGCCACATCTCAGGCGGGAATGAACATCCGCGAAATAAACACGAGCAGTATGAAGGCTGAGTGAATTTGCAAGAATTCTGAACGCGTAGCATAATGAACTTAATTTTGTGTTCAATTTTTTTAAATGGATGTTCCATTTAAGGTTTGACTCAATTGAGAGACCTAAAAATGTTGTTGCCTTAACATCAGTCAATGGTACACTGTTGATTTTCAATGGAGCACAGAATTGTTTATTTGAAATGGAAAACTTCATTAAAACCGTTTTCTTTTTATTTATTATTAATTTGTTATTTCAGAACCAATTTGAAACATTTGATATTGTACTATTTACGGTTTCTTTATTGCAAAGTATGTTCGTATCATCCGCAAAGAGAACTGTTCTTCCGTTTCGAATCGTCCAGGGCATATCGTTTACGTAAAGTAGGAACTGAATAGGGCCTAAAATCGATCCTTGAGGAACTTCACGTGCAATTGTCAAAGAGTCGGAAAGGTGTGTACATAATGTTCCATCATTCCAGTAAGGTATTTTCACTCTGTGAGATCGTTGTTTAAGGTACGAAGATAACCAATTTAGAGCAATACCACAGATTCCATTTGAAAGTAATTTTGAAAGTAAAATATCATGATCAATGACGTCAAAAGCTTTTGAGAGATCTAAAAATAATCCAATAGGTGCTTCGTTTTGATCTAATGATGCGGCAACGTAATAATAATAATAATAATAATAATAATAATAATATAATATAATAATAGCAATAATAGTAATAATAGTAGTAGTAAATAAAAAATAGTATCCCGACACAAAGTGTACTAAAAACCTGTCGAATGCTGAGAAAAACAATGCCAAATAAAAATTAGAAATATAATGATATTTTAATCATTTTTACTAATAATTTCATTACATTCCTACAAATGCCACTGTTAAATGGAAAAGTATTTAATTTTGGGTTTACAAAAGTTGGTCGAACTAAAAATCACAGTGTGGGTGAATAAGTGTGTGTGTGTGTGTGTGTGTGTGTGTGTACGTGAATGTACGTATGATGTTGGCTGTCTGGGTGACCCAGATCATGACTGGCCGGGGAGCGGAAGTCACTTTTATGTACGTGGATATGCGTGCGCGTGAGTTTGCGTGCGTGTGGGAGGGACTCACTGCGGGTCTACGTTGGCGGTGGCCTCGTCCAGCACGAGCACCTTGTTGTTGCGCAGGATGGCGCGCGCCAGGCACACGAGCTGGCGCTGCCCCACGCTGAAGTTGGAGCCGCCCTCCGCCACGTGCGCGTCCAGCGCCACCGGCTCCTGCAGCGAGTCGCGCAGCTCCACCTGAAACCGGCACAATTCAGTCATACAGCGTGTCTCAGAATATACGTTTCAAACTTCTAGCATGTAGAGAGGTCAAGACGCATGGAAAAATGACCCAAATCCTTAACTTTCCCCACGACTGTATTGTGCGTGTCGCGCAGCTCCACCTGACAGCGGCACAATTCAGTCAATTCAGCGTGTCTCAGAATATACGTTTCAAGTTTCTATCGCATGTAGAGAGGTCAAGACTCATATATAAATGAGTCCAAGAACCTTAATTTTCCGACCGATGTGCACACGTTTATGATTGCGGAGTCCGGCACGTGGTCATCCAAATAAAAGCATTAGCTAATTGGGAAGTATGCTGAGATTATACGTGTTTTGGGGGTGATAAATAAAATATACAAAAATTGGAAGCCAATTTTGTTTTTATTTGAAAGATAAGTTTCAGACTAACATTTTTATAATGAATTCCGGTATGTTCCGAACTACTAGCCTGCACGACGAATCGGTTTCGACCGGTCCAGTTTTGAACCTCCCTTTCTAGTAACTGTGACGATTCTAGTAAACGATTTATGTTGACACTCAAATATATCCAAGACTCAGTTGTTGCTAGTTTATTACCATAAACCACATACTTAACATATTCCGAAATAAAAAAACCCAGTGGCAATATGTCACATGATTTTGGAGCTCAATTAACTTAAATAATATTCTTTTCAATTTTTTTATTAATTTATTGCTGCGGTAGCAGTATGAAGCGTAGAACCATATTATTGAAACTAAAACACTTGTAGGTCTATGCCATGCAAATTTGGAAACAAATAATCACTGATCGTTGACATATAACGATAATCATTAACAGCAATATTTAAAGAAATAAGGATAGAACATACTTCCAGGATGCAACCCACAATCCAAGACGATTTTCTCCCTCATACGTGACATAGTTTTTTTACTGTTTTTGACTAATATCTAAATACATTTTGGGGTTATAATGTTGCCTTGTGAATATCTTGCGGATTGACCTTACTCCATAAATAGTAATTGTACTTGTAGACATCATTTAATTAGAAATAATATTCACCTCTAAACATAATTGTTCGAAAACAAGTGGTTCATATTCCAATTGATATAGGCGTCATTAACCAATCAAAGCCCGTAGAGGTGGATAGGTGCACGTTCTGACGGGGAAATGCACAGAAGGTTAGAAGTTTTTCTTTTCTCCATCTTCCATTCTCTTGTTGTCCATTTAATAAGACACCATAATTCTTCTTCATTCCTTTTATTCATCACTGGCATTCTCTGTAAGCTGAACGCCCATCCAACTGTTTGCTGTGTATGGCGGGAGTTGTGTGTGTAGAGGGGACTGTGCGTGCTCACTCTTGATGCTGGAAAATTGGGAATGACTCCGTCTCATACTGTTCATTGTCCGAAACCCGGCGAGTTCTGGTGACTGTTTATAGGTGTATATACTGTGACGTCATACGGGTGTAATCAGTACACAGACGAGAGTGGGTTGTAATAACAGCAGGTTTATTCACAATTTAGACCGTAGTCACAAATAACCAATGCACCGTATACAATTAACTAACTAAATAGACCCCACTGCTAGGAGAGATATTTACAACAGCTACCACACCGCAACATACTACCTAATGTTTCGCCGTGTGTAGTACCGCCTGCCCTGAGACCGACTACATGTCTCACTAGTCACGACAATAACTGCCGGCTTCTTCGCCGCGTGCACGCTCGCACCCCTCACGGACGACCTACGCTGCCGCTGCCAGTACCACAAAGAAGGAAGAAGAAATTGTTCTCACGGCCCTTAAATAGCCTTCGCAACGCTGCCCGCCGCCTCCATTGCCTCCGCCCTAGCGATGCGTACACCCTGTCAAAAAAAAAAAAACAGTGCGTCCTCGCTTCTGCCTTTGTCTACGCATCCGGTGCACACCACGCCGCGTGCCCACGCTGGTTTTAGCGACACGACGCTACAATACTATGTGTTCCAATACACTACTTTTGGGCTTCGGCCTCCTCTAGACGGGCAGCCGCGAGGTAACCTACTTCCAATCAATCTGCTCGGACTAGGTCTTTGATGTGAGGGGACGCTCATATGTGACTTTACGCAGTTTTAAATCCCAAATATTTGGCCATACGCAACAAATGTGCACGACTGAAAGCCCGGCATGTGTTCAGTGCGCAAACCAATGCTCGAAGTAGAACTCCGTTCTTCACCACCGTACAGAATGAACTGTGAAAAAAAGACAACGTGTCTATCTATAACAAGTGCTCTTCTTTTCTGAAGGAGGAGATTCAGAAGAGGAAAGAGTTTCCACGAAGATGAGTCATATCCTATCGTGACCTTTCCCATACCTCCGACTGCGAAGGGGCCAACGTCGGTACTTGAAGTATCTCTCTGATCTCTGTATCTGTATCAGTTCTTCATTGCCGTGACGAAGACGGTTAAAGCAACAGTGAGCTCTTAGGACCTGTTGCGTCCTCCAGTGTCGTGCTTCTGCTCCCATACGTCTTGTGTGGACTTCCCTGAGGAGGAATCTCTTGCGAGGAAAATAATAATTCCCACCAAATACAAAGAAAGTTACTCAGCCGTCGAAGTCCACCCAAGCCTTCATTTCTATTCAACTCTGCACGATGGCCGATATAAGTCGACTTCCCAACCCGAACTTGCTTCCAAATTACCGACCTTCTTTCAAGCTCGAACCACCTATTTCGACTGCCGAGATTCCCTCTGAGTGCACATTCACTCTCACGGGCAGTGCCCAGGAGGTCTCTGTTTCGGAGGAAATTGAAGTCGGCGTGAACACTAGCCCCTTCGGAGAATTGATTGATTGATTGATTGATGTTTTCATGTTTCCGGGCGCGTCAACTGCTTCGGTCATTAGTCCCCTTAGTGTAGTGCATGTTTTGTTGTCGGGAGATGGCGGTGATTTTCCCCTCGCTGGATGGCGAGTTCCGGCACCGACCTACCGTCGGCTAGTGGGGTTTCCCCCTAACCAGGACTCCCCCACAAGCGGGGCACCGCCCCAGCCGGGACAAGCTCTAAGCTCCCGACCGGTCTCTCAGAATCTACGGTAGTGTAGTGCATGTTAGTGTAAGTATGTGTGTAACGGGAGAGGATAGGACAAGGAACGGGAAGGACAGATCGCGCGCGGTCCGTGGCCCTTTTTGGGAGGCTACTGCTCCGGCATTCGCCCGGTGTTGATCGGAGAAACCATGGAAAACTACCTATCAGTGCAGCCGGCCGCTAGAATTCTCCTCCAGACTGCGACTGAATTCGACCTAGCTGAAAAGCTAGTGTCGCAAATCCTGCCGCCGTCAGGACTCGAACCTAGGACCTCCCGATCAGAGCCTTCGGGGAACAATGGCGGAAATGTAAGAAGGTAAAGAAAAATATTTACTCGTAATTGTTATAGTATGGATATCCTATCGTCAAATATAAAAGGTTTTTGCCCCCCGACGGAACAAACTAAATATCTTATTGTCTCTTTATACTCTGATTTATTTAACGTGGCGCCTCAAGGCCACGACCTGAACGAAGATGGGGACACTGTCATCCCCTCGGGAGCGTCATTACGATTTAAATGTTTGGTTTGGAGCTACCGATTGGATGGCAATGTTAACCTCTCCTTCCAGCTCGTGACATTGAGGCGCCACGTTAAATAAATCAAAGTATATATGCCCATCATAATCTGTTTACAGATTAGACACGTAATTCTACCACGTCCCTATCTTTTCGCGGTTTTACCCCTATATATTGTCGATGTTGATGATGACCATTCTCATGGTGGAGCTGATACATGGATTCACGAATCGCCGCTTTCTTTGACTAACCTTCGAACAATGTATGTGTGTAGGTCTGTGTGCAAGAGTACTTTCTATTGCTCATGCTTTCTGTATGTAGCATCTACGTCCCTCCAAGACAAATTCTGTCGGCCCATGGCTTCTTGGTGACTTCCTGATTAATAAACTACCCACACTCTTCTTGTGGGCCCTTAATCCGGTTATTCTCATAAATATACAGGTGAGCAAACAAGTAGCGACGAACATAAGAACATCTTCTGTCGTATCCCTTTAAAGCCGTTCACTTGCAACCGCTCTGCAGTGGACCATATTATAAGTTCAGAATGAAAGCGATCTTTTCCCACCATTGTCATTTTGATCAACTTCTAGGTCGTCGATTTGCGTGACACTCTCAATGGATCGTGCAATGCGCTGACTGGTCCAAGTTTTCAGCTTATGTCGTTCTCTCAGATGATCACATGGACTATGTGAGCGGATTGGCTGCACGTCTCTTCAATCCTAGCTGCTTCCACTCTAATTCCAACCGTTTCAGCGCGATCCACCTTCCGCGACCCCTTCCACCTTTCGTGGTGGAATTTGAAATGTTCAAGGGTCGTCAGTGCCTGGGAAAAGGCACTGGCACGACTCGATCATTTTTCATCTGCGGATCACGTAATCCAGAATAAAAGATGTAGAATGAAGAGGATAAAGAAAATTAGAAAGTAAAAATTCATTGCGGCATCTATCTGGTACGAACGAAGAATTTCCAAATCAAGGGATACTTAAGGATACCATTGTTGAGGAACTCGCCGCTAACTTCGAGAAAGTATCCAGTCTGAAAACGACTCTCCAGACTTTGCTTAATAGAAGAATGGGTAACGTGCATTGATTTTTTTAAAATAGAGCGTCTCAGGATTACAACACCCCATTCTACATGTTTGAAACGGACTCTGCTTTCGCGCGTGGGGAAAATATCCGTCCCAGGTCTTTTAGATCAATATATTTACGTAGAGTATTTCAAATAGTGAATGGCCAGTCTAAGTTGTTGAAAACAATGACAGACACTTTCGACCTTCAACACTAACACTGAGTGACTTCAACACTAACCAGGGTTCTGACAATGACTGTGCGCGCAAGAACGCAACTACAATGGGAGAGTGCTATACACACAAAATTAATTTTGCAGATAATGAGTTAAATAACAAAATCAAACATTATCAGATCAAAACAATTAACAAGTATCACTTACAAAAACTCAAACAATAAAAATCCTTATTACAATTATTTTTTCGAAGAATATCCCAAACAGACACTTTCGACCTTCAACACCAGTGTCAGCAACGATACGTTCTTCCGTTGGTGTAATCATTTGTCTAGTAGGGCTTTCACTGAATATAGTATCCGTTCGAAACTTAACAATAGTTCAATATATCTGTTACTTTGATGAAGGATTAAAAGCACAAAAACATCGCGCAGATACCTAATCTTTTGGCGATGTTTGACGTTGGAAATAGTTTCCCTCAGTTTGGAAACGTTGTTGGGAGAAAGCTTATAATGATTATTTCTTAGTGATCACAGTCTTCAAATAACGAAGTAGAACATTATCACATCAAAACAATTAACAAATATCCCTTTCAAAAATTCAATCGGCATCACAAATACAATTTATTTACGAAACGTATTTACGGTTAAAAATTAAATATAAAAACATTTTAAAATGCTAATATAAAACTAGTAAAACTAGCTTCACTAGAGTGTTAATACATTTAAAAAAGCAAATTGCTTAATGGCATAACAGGTCGCACCTCGTTAATGGCCTGGTAGAGCACGGCGTCGGGGAACTCCTCAAATGGGTCGAGGTTACGTCGTAGCGTCCCCGAGAACAGCACAGGGTCCTGCGGAATGATGGAGAGGCGCGCGCGTAGCTCGACCAGTGACAGCGTCGCCGTGTCCTCCCCGTCGATCAGGATGCGCCCTCCTGCCAAGCCACCCACTCTTAGGACAGTCAACATCACTATACTAAGGAAGCCATGAAACAGGAAGGGAGGGAGATGGAGAGGCGCGCGGCAGCTCGGCCAGCGACAGCGTCGCCGTGTCCTCCCCGTCGATCAGGATGCGACCCTCCTGCCAAGCCAACCCTACTCTTAAGGACAGTCAACATCAACCTACACTTAACTAAGGAAGCCGATGAAACAGGAAGGGAGGGAGGATGGAGAGGCGCGCGTGCAGCTCGGCCAGCGACAGCGTCGCCGTGTCCTCCCCGTCGATCAGGATGCGACCCTCCTGCCAAGCCAAGCCCACTCTTATGGACAGTCAACATCAACCTACACTTAACTAAGGAAGCCGATGAAACAGGAAGGGAGGGAGGATGGAGAGCGCGCGCGCAGCTCGACCAGCGACAGCGTCGCCGTGTCCTCCCGTCGATCAGGACGCGACCCTCCTGCCAAGCCAAGCCGACTCTTATGGACAGTCAACATAAACGAACACTTTACTAAGGAAGCCGATGAAACAGGAAGGGAGGGAGGATGGAGAGGCGCGCGCGCAGCTCGGCCAGCGACAGCGTCGCCGTGTCCTCCCCGTCGATCAGGATACGCCCCTCCTGCCAAGCCAAGCCCACTCTTATGGACAGTCAACATCAACCTACACTTAACTAAGGAAGCCGATGAAACAGGAAGGGAGGGAGGATGGAGAGGCGCGCGCGCAGCTCGGCCAGCGACAGCGTCGCCGTGTCCTCCCCGTCGATAGGATGCGCCCTCCTGCCAAGCCAAGCCCACTCTTATGGACAGTCAACATCAACCTACACTTTACTAAGGAAGCCGATGAAACAGGAAGGGAGGGAGGATGGAGAGGCGCGCGCGCAGCTCGGCCAGCGACAGCGTCGCCGTGTCCTCCCGTCGATCAGGATGCGCCCTCCTGCCAAGCCAAGCCCACTCTTATGGACAGTCAACATCAACCTACACTTAACTAAGGAAGCCGATGAAACAGGAAGGGAGGGAGGATGGAGAGGCGCGCGCGCAGCTCGGCCAGCGACAGCGTCGCCGTGTCCTCCCCGTCGATCAGGATGCGCCCCTCCTGCCAAGCCAAGCCCACTCTTATGGACAGTCAACATCAACCTACACTTTACTAAGGAAGCCGATGAAACAGGAAGGGAGGGAGGATGGAGAGGCGCGCGCGCAGCTCGGCCAGCGACAGCGTCGCCGTGTCCTCCCGTCGATCAGGATGCGCCCTCCTGCCAAGCCAAGCCCACTCTTATGGACAGTCAACATCAACCTACACTTTACTAAGGAAGCCGATGAAACAGGAAGGAGGGAGGATGGAGAGGCGCGCGCGCAGCTCGGTCAGCGACAGCGTCGCCGTGTCCTCCCCGCCGATCAGGATGCGCCCCTCCTGCCAAGCCAAGCCCACTCTTATGAAAGTCAACATCAACGTACACTTTACTAAGGAAGCCAATGAAACAGGAAGGGAGGGAGGATGGAAGGGCAGCGACAGCGCGCCGTGTCCTCCCCGTCGATCAGGATGCGCCCCTCCTGCCAAGCCAAGCCCACTCTTATGAATAGTCAACATCAACGTACACTTTACTAAGGAAGCCAATGAAACAGGAAGGGAGGGAGGATGGAGAGGCGCGCGCAGCTCAGCTAGTGATAGAGTCGATCAGGATAAGTTACTCCTGTCGTGAGGAGGCTTGGTGATGGCGTTGTGGATGTGTGAGACGTGCGTGAGAGATAGGTGGGGCGAGACGTACCTGTCCCCAGGCGAGGCGGAAGAGCGCGGCGATGAGCGACGACTTGCCGGCGCCCGTTCGCCCCACCACGCCCACCTTCTCGCCCGGCTGCACGGTGAGGGTGAGGCCACGCAGCACGGGCTCCGCGGTGGCCGAGTAGCGCAGGAACACGTTCTCCAGGCGCAGCTCCCCTCTCCGTGGCCAGCCCTTGGGAGCAGGGCGCGCTGCACACACAAGAGAATCACTCTCATACACACAAATGGATGTAATGTTATTCACTGTTTTCGGTTAAATGGACGTACGAGTATGACACATGAATTCTTGATTAAATATATTGTCTCCTCTTGTAGTCAGGTGCAACGTTCTTCGCTTTATACCTTATATTACCCTAGGTAAAGGGCTCGGAATTGCGGAGAATATATGAAATAAAAAATAGTTAAAACAACGTCGAGTAAAGTCTCAGATCGTATGTTTGGAACGTAATTTAGAGAGTAAACGTCTTTCAAATGAACTCTCAACCTTGTCTCAATGTGCCGGGTGGGCACCATAATAGATACGCAATCTTACAGGAGACTATATGCCTAGTTAGGGGAGTTGTAAGTTATGTTTTGCAGTGTAAAGATATTTATCATCATAATATACAATAAGATAATGCAATATAAATTCGTATGCATTTGATATTAATAAATTTCGTTATTCATTACGAAACCTTTTTAGACCCAAAACGAGATAGAATGTGCCTTCGAGGATGCTTTCTCTTTGATACAGCCATGATAGTAACTAATAAATAATGTAGTCGATGTGTGTGTTCAAGTACTTTCTTGGCTACCGGTTAGAACAAAGCTCTAATGTTACTCTGCGCTGGGCCTAAAAGAGATGGAGCCCAACCTGGTGGTGAATTGATGTTGGGTTCCTCCTCCAGCAGGCTGTACTCCAACACACGTTCCACGCTCATCATGTTGTTGGCGACCGCTGCCGAATGGCGCAAGCCCCACTGCATCATGTTCGTGAGCGCCATGGCCTGCGTGATGGCCAGCCCCACCAACCCACCAAAGTTCTCTGCAAGGGAAAGACACTTGGAAGAGAAGTACTTAATATTATTGTCCAAGGAAACTTACATATTGCGGATTCGGGTTAATTATCACCTTTTGAATTCCCTCACTGACACTTCGGCGTCTTCTGTAACGCTTGGGTACGTTTTGGTGACTATTGTTGTTCAGTTGAGTATGTTAGAATATCGAAATTTGTTCTTCACCCAAGATTTACAGATACAGGTAAATTTTACAAATACAGGTATAAGATTTACAAATACAAGTAGATTCAGGTAAATTTTTCACTCGATGAACACTTTGAAGAACAATATGTTTTGAATCAAATTTTGAAAATGATGTTTTACATTTTCGTCAGCGGGAAAAGGATTAAAAATGCGAATAGAAACATTGAAATAAATGAAATGAGTTTGGGGAAATGTATCTGATTGTCTAGAATTTGGGTAACATTTTTCTACCCGAGAAGCACAATATAGACAATTTATGAGACGTTGCGATTGTTGGTATGGAACCGTTGGGAGCTGGTCCGCGCACTTACCTTGTATCACGAGGAAGGAGAAGGTGATGATGGCTGAGTAGATGATCACGAGAACGTCGAGGGAGAAGCCGAAGGCAATCGATGTCGACGTAAACATGTACCACGCGGACGAGTGCAGATCCTGCGGAAAGGGAGCGTTTATGGCCCCTGACGCTTCGTGAAGCGGAAGAGGACGCTGAGATAGGCTACACATGCTCACAATTCTCTCTCTCTCTCTCTCTCTCTCTCTCTCTCTCTCTCTCTCTCTCTCTCTCTCTCTCTTTCTCTCTCTCTCTTTCTCTCTCTCTCTTCTCTCTCTCTCTCTCCTCTCTCTCTCTCTCTCTCTCCTCTCTCTCTCCTCTCTCTCTCCTCTCTCTTTCTCTCTCTCTTCTCTCTCTCTCTCTCTCTCTCTTTCTCTCTCTCTTTCTCTCTCTCTTCTCTCTCTCTCTCTCTCTCTCTCTCTCTCTCTCTCTCTCCTCTCTCTCTCTCTCTCTCTCCTCCTCTCTCTCTCCTCTCTCCTCCTCTCTCCTCTCTCTCTCTCCTCCTCTCTCTCTCTCTCTCTCTCTCTCTGGCGGCAGGATTTTCGATACTAGCTTTTCAACTAGGTCGAATTCAGGCGCTGCCTGGAGGAGAATTCTAGCTGTCGGCTGCTCTGTTCGATAGTTTGCCGCGGTTTCTCCGATCAACACCAGGCGAATGCCGGAGCAGTACCTTACAAAACGGGCCACGAACCGCGCGTGATCTGTCCTTCCTCTTCCCTGCCCTATCCTCTCCTCTTACACACACTTACACTAACATGTACTACACTACCACATATTCCGGGAGACCGGTCGGGAGCTTAGAGCTTGTCTCGGCTGGGGCGGTGCCTCGCTGGTGGGAGAGTCCTGGTTAGGGGGAAACCCCAGTAGCCAACGGTAGATAGCCAACTAATCTCTTGATTGGGTAAAATACAGAAACAGGAAAGTTGCTGCAGTTTATGACCTGACGGTCACTTCCACTGCTCTCTATTCATGCCAGTCACGTATGCCTTGAAAGAACTCAAAGGCACGTGGTTGCCAAATTGCCAAAAGAAGAACATGTGATTCCAGACTTGGGCTGCTAGATAAGATTAAAACCCGGCATTATTTCAGCCAATATCGTGCGAGCACTTTGAATACACAATCCAGGGACCAATTACGCAAAGGCAAAGTTATCACTTTATCATCACTTCCTTAAGACGTAGATCTTGTTTCTGATAATGAGACTTATTTAATATGCATTATTTTATTTTTATGAATTTCATATATTTTAAATTATTTATATTCATACAAACTAATTCTGGTCTAATGGATGATATTTAGGAAAACTTTGAGGAAGCAAGAAAATGCTTCCACTTTTTACTTTTTCGAATACTTTTTACGTAGTCTAGAGAAAGCATTGTAGTGCTGCTGCAAAACAAGTCGAAAAAACGCGTTTTGTAGGTCCCTTTTACCGAAAAATGCATAAATATTGATCTTATTTGTGGTAAATTACTTCCTCTAATACTTCATGTAGTCAGAATCCGCGATTTGTGGGTCCTGGACCCAGCAATAATTGGTTTACAGCAAAAAATGTCCATCCGTCCGTCCTTGGTCAACACTAACGCCTAAACCATTCTGAAGATTTTCTCCAACATTGGTATTCTCGATCGATGTGGCTGAATTCGAGAGCCACTGAACAGAATTATCAACTGAACTCCTGTTTGCAAAGATTCATTCAATTCATATAAGATATGGAAAAGTATTTTCACAAAATAAATAACGCATACTATGTTACAAAGATTTTGCTTCTTCCTTAATTAATAATGTAATCATTATTTTGGAGAGAAAAGTTTGTTCTCAAATCTCAAGATTTGATTTTATATTCATCCCTTTTCTTTTCTCCCTTGATCCCTGTTTTGCCTATCAAGTCTCCTCTCCGAAACGAGTGCTATGGCGCAATTCTCACTCGCAGACCCGATTCACACGCTTCCTTTGACGATTTTGACGTTTTAGGGAACGCGCGCATGCGTAGGGCGGCGACTGGGGAAGCAGAGCTTACGCGTGCACGCGAGTTCTGCGCATGCACGCATACGCCAGTGCTACTAAACCATCGACAAATGGAAGCGTGTAAACAATACTTTCTAGAGAAGAAAGTTCTGTAGATGGTGATGATGTAATTCGTCTATTTTCTCAAAGAGTATGCAGTGCCTCTGAACAGGAGGTTCCAGGGTTCGAGTCCCGACGGCGCGGCGGGTGGATTTCGACACCAGCTACATAGCTAAGTCGAATTCAGCCACCGTCTGGAGGAGAGTTCTAGCGGCCGGCTGCACTCATCGGTAGTTTTCCGTGGTTTCTCCGATTAACATCCGATGAATGCCGGAGCAGTAACCTGAGAAACGAGAGCGCGCGCGATCTTTCCTTCTTATTTTTGCCCTATCGTCACCCTTTACTTACACACATACTCACATGCACTACACTACCACATATGTCGGGAGATCACCCGGGAGCTTAGAGCTTGTCCCGGCTGGGGCGGTGCCCCGCTGGTGGGAGAGTCCTGGTTAGGGGACCACCCCGCTAGCCGACGGTAGGTCGGCGCCAGATCTCGCCACCCAGCTGGGGAATATCGCAGACATCTCCCGCGATAAAAAAACCTGCACTACACTTACTGGACTGATGACTGTAGTTGACGCGCCCGGAATCTCTAATCAATCAATTCTGGAAAGCAGGTTGTATGCCTGTGCTGCGGTAGATACATCGTGCCTCACCTGGTGTCGGTCGAATTCCTCGCGTAGAATCCCTTGCGCATCCAACGCCCGCACCGTCGTCAGCCCCTGCAGCGTCGCGTGGAGGTGCGTGAACACGGGGCTCTTCGCTGGAACGCGCAAAAACGTTCGTTATTGTATGGAGTAATATTTATTTTGTTGTTAATGTTAATCCCTTATTCTACACGGCGATACTCGGGCCATCAGGCCCGCTCTTCCGTCCGACCACGCAAATTTCGCTACGCTCCTTTCACCATCGAGCGGAGAAAGATGGTATTGTTGGGCGACGAAACAGGCGATTTGAATTTAGCTCAGAGGCTTCTTTTAGGCTTCAGGATCTTTTACATGCAGTGAATCTACTACATCTAATCTACTCTATGCTAATCCTGTCCTTTCCTACTGCACCTTACAAGTTCTTGTCTTCCCAATTATGTCCTATTATAAAAAAAACATTTATTTACTCTATTTACTATTAAAATATTTTAAATAGTTAATGGAAATCACCCTTTTAAACTCTTCCCGACATATATACACCCAACACCACGTTTCTTCTTCTATTTACCCTGAATGTTTCGATCTCGTCAAAATTCGTCATCAAATTTTTTTATCTGTCATTAAATATCTTATAGATATTTGCACTTATCTCATTATGTATGTATGTATGTATATATGTATGTATGGATGGATGTATGTATGGATGGATGGATGGATGGATGGAGGGTCTCGGCCTGTCTGAGTGGAGGGATGGATGGATCGATCGATGAATGGATGGATGGACGGGTCACGTATAACCCTGTCATATTACATATTGAGCTGAATCTTGATAAATACGTCAGGAGTAAGATCTAATTGTGCTTTTCTGCAAATCATTTAGATATTTTAATTTTTGGAGTACTTTAAATGTAGCCCGTATAACTTTTTCAAAATTTCCTGCAAAATAAATATGTTTATCCAAGTATAAGAAAAAAGTGTTTTTATAGCTATGGATAGTTCCGATTTTCAATAAAACCTCTAAAATGGCGAAAATTGCAAAATTCTTTATATGTAAAACAGGGGTTTCGTTTAGATTGAAGTTTCAAATTTCTACTCGACCAAATCTTTAAATGTTTTGTGAAAATGTGATTTTATCTTTAAATGAAAGGTAGTAGAGCCGAGATATTTTATCGCTTACTATTATTAAAGAGTTTATAGTATCAATGCTAAATTTTAATATTTATCAAATTAATAGAATGAACGCTTATCTGACGTCATTTGTTCATGCCATCGTTTGTTGATTATTGAAAGCATTCAATGTTTCGTCTTTTTAGTGAAGAAGCCTGAATGTGTGTTAGATTTCTAGTTAACGAAGCAAGAATTGCAAGTTTTTTTTATTGATTTTAAATGCAAAGATTATATATAAACGCAACGTCAAGCAAAGTTTGAAACATGTGTCCCATCACAAAAAGTTTTCAGTAATTGCCGTAACGTAATGCATTGCCTTTTAAAATTAAAGTGAATTCTCTAAATCAAACTAATCAGAATACCGACATTTCCTTCTCTTAGTGTTATTACTCAACAATTGCACAGAGTTTATTAATTAATACTAATTGTATGAATTATACTAAAGATCTACTATTGAATGAAGTTAATCAGAAAACATCCAAGCCAGAAGAATCAATATGGTTGAAAATGGCTTGGAAAGTTAGTATGTCTTGAAATTTTTAACAGCAAGAATACACGCCGAAAATAAGATACATGTGGGTGTGCCTGTTTTTTTAGGAAAAAATTCTGTATGTGGAACATAGAAAACCCAAAAATATTGTTTCATGTCGTTCAGAATTAAGTCTCAAAGATTAATTAAATGAGGGAAGTTTACAAATTCTGGAATAATAAAATGAGTATTCACTGTGAACACAGAATTGAAAATGTTCCTGAAAATGTAATTGAAATGTTTAAACTTACCAAGATCTGTACATGAATGTTGTAGGGAACTATGGAAAATAAGTTATGATGTTCATCCTTACTTAAAAAGTGAATGCCCCACACATAATAATAATCACTGAAATTTCTTCGTGAAAGACACAAGTGTCTTTCACGATTGATGGACCATTGCGTGTATATACACTCCGTAATCTTTGAACTTAAAACGCTCTCCGAGTGCATATCACGTTTCTTTCGCTTCGCTAACAATAAATTCACACTCACATGCTTTCTCAAAGAGGAAATTTCGAATGCTTTCAATAGATTGATTTAAACTTACGCAATGAAATAATGAAGAAATGACGACAGGAAAGCGTTCATTCTATTAATCTCATGATTTTATTAAAAATAATATTTACACTATAAACCGGTTAGTAAATAGCAAGCGATAAGATATCTGATACTCATTTCCTTTTCTTTGAAGTAGAAATCACAAAATTTGGTTGAGTAGCTCAAACTACTTTCTAGGCGATAATCTTCAGTACCATACTTTAAATATACAGATGTTTGCAGTTTTCTAAATGCCACAAATTTTAATTGACATGAGAACTATGCCATACTTGTACACTTTCTTATATATAAGCCAAACGTTTCAAGAAACAAATTGAGGAAATTACTAGAATATTTTGGAAATGTCACAGGGGCTTCATGTAAAGTACCCCCTAAAATGAATCTCTCTTAATGATTTCTGAAACGACACATGTATGTTCCTGGTGGCATATTTACAAAATATCAAAGAACAGTGTTAATAGACCTTAATTCTGACGTGCATGCAGAATCACGGCAGAAGAGAGTCTTAAACATGGATTCTACGACCGAAAATTCGAGATTTTAGGGAAGAGGTGGTTCAATTTTTTCCCTCCCTGTTCTATAGTATAGGGACGAAAAGTAAATATGGTCAATAATGTACACTCCGGTGCAGTACATTGCCCATGTGGTCACTCTATGCGTCAAACTTCTGAGAAACGTATCTGAGCAGGAAGAATGAGAAAACGGGGAGTCAAAAAGCGCGCTCCACGCAGAGGGAAGCGACAATCGCTCTCTTTCGCGCGCCCCTCGCGGGCAGTGGCGTGGAACAGTACTACTCGCGCAACTTTTCTTGAATGATGGATTGAAGAAATGCGGGCGGAGTGTTAGTTACGAAGTATTTACAGTAATGTCAACCTCTAGAAAATCAAAGTCAACCTGTTGCGACCAGATCATCGCTCTGGGTAGGGAACAGCAGGAACACTAAATACCAGTTTTAGGTGCCTCCCTCGAAGGACCTGGAGCTGCCTCAGCCATTTTTTTAGATAATAGTAAAAAAGCTGAACAGACGTTGTCAACTATGAAAGAAATTAGTTCTGACTTGCTTCTGTTTCGCGCCAACGATGTTTTAATGCTTGGAATGTTGTCACCAGTGCTCGTTGCGAGCTTTTACCTTCAACTGTTTCTTGCTGAAGGGAGGGGGAAGCAAGGTCATCATTCAAGAAAAGTTGCGCGAGTAGTAGGTTTTTCTGTCTCTGGAATCTGGCAGCTAGGAGCAGTACTATTTAGTGAAGTGTGTTGGTTTGAGGGAGAACGAGTACTTCGTGAGCTTGCAGAACGTGAGGTACTAAACAGAACATGGGGATGACGCATACGATCCCCGGGCTCCACCGAGGGGATCATACGCATGTCGGCTGCACACTACGTAAGTGGATCTTTCCTAGGGCCTTATTCACAATGCAAACTTAAACGTGACGCAATTCTGTAAACTTAGAAGTAAAGTTTACACGTAAAAACAGACATTCACAATGACGAATGTAAACTGGAACGTAAGTTTCGCCTGAACCAATCAGAATTCAACGTAATGAAGCTTGCTAGATTCGTTTCTAGCATGGTGGAAATATCTCTTCAACATTTTCTCTAGCTTTTTCATTCGACTTACTTATCGATTTGTCTTTTTATATATGCTGTTGTATTAGTGTTCGTATTTGCTTTACTTTATAATCAAGAATTCTCTTGTACCCAATTCACGAGTAATTTGTCGAACATAATTATTTTATTCGCAATGTCAAGTTAGTTACGAGAAAAATGACCTAAATTATTATTTTCAATTCACTACATGCATCGACCGTTCGCAAACTATTTCTCTGTATGACAATAATGAAATGACAACCACAAACTACCTGAACCCGATCTGAAATCGAACTTTCATTTTCTACTCGCGGATTGTGTTGTGACTTTCTTTCTTCTATGCCGCTCTTTGATTGGTCTTCAGTAAAATTCCGACATAAACTTTACGTAAAAGTTTGGTGCTTGTGAACTCTTAAGTTTATGGATTTATGTCTATAGTTACGTCAAGGCGTCGTGAATGCTCTCGCTTAGAAACTCATTTCTTTCTTTTGCGGCTACTGTACGTTTACATTTCTTTGCAAATTTGACTTAGGCCCAGTTCTCGTAACGCAGTGAACATTTTAATGAGGCGAACTTCATTATGTAGGTTACTAGCTCGGTTCGGTGAAAAAAAAAGTTTCAAAAACGTTCCCTTGTGGATAGTAAACATTAATCCGGAATGAAACTCAGAAATGAATTGCGCCATCTTTTAATTGAATTGAAGCACGACGTAGTACTGTAAACTTCTGCGAACGGAGTTCAGAAACAGCAGCGTGCCTTTCTATATTCGCCCATGATCTTCGCAGCCTTATCAATGACGCTCGTATCTCTGAAAATGCACGCAGAGCTCCAATAAAATACAAGCGCCTTGGAATTTTAAAATTACGCAGAACAGTTTGGCGTATATGACAGTGCCTCTTTAGGCCGAAACTCAATGATTTTGTTTACTTCTTAGTTAGGGCCATATTCATAGTTGTCACTTATAACAATGAAAACTTTACGGAGTTCCTCAAAGTTCGTTCAATTCAACCAAATGCCTGAGTGGCGAAAAAAGGTGAAGGGTGAAAAAAGTAGACGCTGGCAATGCTGCTGGTAATTTCAAACGTTCCTATGATGTTTAAAAGTAAATACCCCAGTGCATGAAGCTATTATAAGCCATGAATATTTAGAAAATATGAAATCTAAAGATTTTTTAGAAAAAGTTGTCACGATTGCATGCAAATCGTTTAATATTTTACAGAAGGATCCAAACTGTTTATGGAACTGGGTGTGCAGAAATAAGATGGAATTAAATCCGGAAAAGAGTAAATTCATTTGTTTTACCATGTCTCGCTCGAATGTACACTCTTATTATGAGTTAGGAACTAACGTTATACCGCGTGTAAAAAAACTGTAAGTATTTGGGTTTGGTCCTGTGAAGTGACTGCCGTTGGTCGGATCATATTGATAATACGGTCAAAAAATCACGGAGGGCGCTACACTTTGTAATGCGTATTCTAAAAAATCGTAGTTCAAATGCTCGATCCTTAGCATATACTACACTTGTTCGTCCTATTTAGAATACGGAGCTGCCATCTGGGACCCGTTCAGAAAAGGACAAATCCAGGCGTTAGATAAAATAAAAAAAAACCGGTTTGTAAATCATGGGCGCCTTGATGGACGAGATGAATGGGAACCCCTATCTAAGAGAAGGGAACGGGCGCGTTTATGCGTATTGTAAAGACATACAAATGGGACACACCCTGGGCAGACATCGGTAAAAGATTACAGAAACCAGATTATAAAAGCAGAGGAGACCATTATTGGAAAATACGGTATAGAAAGCAAAGAACTGATAACGTACTATAGTAGATTGGAACAAACTACCTGCAGAAGCACTAGAGGCTCTTACTTCTAATGTACTGAAATTTAAAAATATACTAAATTCCATGTAGATCATCATTAATAATACTCCAATTTTTATCGTTGTTGTTGTTATTATTATGATTATTATTTTTGATGATGATATCATAATTATTAACACTGTTATTGGCTTTGATGTAACTTTTTAGTTATAATTATCGGTTACATTATTATTATTATTATTGTTCTTATTAATATGGTCATGTCCCTTATACAGTGAAGTGAAGTGTAGGTAAAGTGTAGTGGAGGGGAGTGCAATGCAGTGTAGTGTAGTGAAGTGCAAGGAAGTGAAGTGTTAGACAAGCTGTAAGTCAAATAACATTTAACTAAAAAATAATTAGAACTAGGATATCAATGTCTAATTATATTTGTAATTATATTTTTAAATATTCGTAATAGTTTTGTAATTGTAAATCTAGTTGTAATCATGCTTGCCACCGAGCATCAGCTCAAAGCGAACTTTAATAAATATCTATCTATCTAACTTTTGTTAGGGATAGTGCTACATGGACATGTACTTTAAATTTAATTAAAAATAAAGAAATCTCATAATATTCTAAAATAATACGAACATTTTATATAATTTTTAATTATTAATATATTATATAACTATATAATAGAATATATTAGTTTATTATGAGATATCAGATTCCTCTTTATATGCATTTTAGAGTTCTTAGATGGATTTAATTTTAGCGACGACCACGACAACACTATCCAGGCCAATGTGAACGATTTTTTATGCATTTTATTGTTTACTTACATATTGCACAAACTATGAAATGAAATTCCAAATAGTACAGAGATGTTTGATACTTACTTATGCCTTCCACGCGCTTGATGTTTTGGGACGATTTCAAGTAAATTTTCCTGTCGAACCAGAAGAGAATACCCATAACCACCACTGGTATTATAAAGTAGTAATTGACTGTCACAGACACGAGAACGGAGCCCAGCATCATTAGCAAAACCTGCACACGCAGAACAACTGTCCATATTTGAGGTTCGGTGGTTAAGGATTGCCATGGGAAACGATTGAGTTAGCGATTTTGTAGACACTCACCTGACCAGCATCCAGCATCGACTTAGGAAGCTGTTCGTCAACAGACCCCATATCCTTCGAAAAACGGTTTAGGATACGTCCTACGAATCAGAAAAACATGTCAGCAACTTTGCTTTTCCATGAAAACCATACTGGAAATAAAAAACTCCTTTTAAAATGTTCAGAATTCGTTTACAAAATGTTTGCAAGTACAGCCATGCAAAATGGTTGAAAATACGGCATTAATTAAATTTTTCCACGTTAATTAAAAGTATGCACAAGGCGCTTTGTTTAAAATGGACGTCAGATAGGAGAAATTGCAATATTTCAATATTACAATAATGCGAAAAATTATAGTGCCACCACTAGTTTTTGATTACGTTTCGATTTTTTCAAAAACAAACATTACATAGGTAATAGATATTACATGACTAAGAGTTTTGGGTATTAATTTTGGGATTAAATCCGTTAGCATTACCCAAGATAGCCCAGTTAGTCTTAGCCGATGTGAGCTCTTTTTACGCGTAAACAGCGGAACGCGAGGTGGGGACACCCAAGAGGCGGAAGGCAAGAATTGCAAGCCAAGCAAAATAAGCTAAGGAGTTCCAGACAAAGAGCGCAAGACAAAGAGCGCAAACCAACGAGCGCAAAGCAAGCAAAGCAAGACAAAGAGCGCAAAGCGAAGAAAGCAAGGTAATAGGCGCTAACCATGAGGAGCGAATCGAAGGGTGCAAGCAAAGAGACTTAATGCCAGAAGATTCTTAATCTCAGACACCATCGCAGCCCTGTAGACCTACCAGAGGGGTTGGTGTCATTGGATTCTTATAAACGATACAAAACAATATTTTCTTAGCTTATTATACAGTGCTTGCTTAGTTCAAACACGTGGGGCGTCAGCCGAGGGGTGCTAGCAAAGAAGCTGAACGCCACGCAGACCTACCAGAGGGGTTGGTGTCGAAGAAGCGCATGCGCGCGCGGATGATGGAGCGGAACATGCCGGCGTGCAGGCGCTCGGAGCAGCGCATGGCCACGGAGTAGAAGCCCAGGGAGCGGGTGAGCGCCAGCAGGAAGAGCGTGCCCACCACACCCAGGAAGACGTACGCGAACTCCTTGGTCTCGAGCGGGGGCGGCGTGGACCCAGGGTCCAATGCCGCGCCCACCGCAGCACGCGTCAGGTTCACCGCGCTCGCCAGATGCTCCTGCGGAGAGAGATTAAATTAGATTCTACACGATGTTAGGAATATATATAAAAAGCAACATTATACCGATATATCAATATCGTGAATCCATCAATCGATTAAAATCCAACAATATATCCGGCCTCCTTTCATTCATCGTTACTCAAACAGCATACAAAGGTAATTTTCTATTATTGGCTATCTAGTCGGAAGACGTTTTTACCTGTATGGGCGCCGCAGCTCCCGCCGCCCTCGCGGCGTCCGCCAGCCACTCCACCTCCGCCGCCTCCTTCTCCGCCTCCGCCGCCGCCCGCGCCTCCAGCGCTTCCCACGCCGGCCACGTGGCGTTCATCGATGCGTTGCGCTCCGCCTCCAGCAACTGGCGGATTTCCTCTTGCGTTGTCCTGCAAGAAACGAGAAACTATGAAAATGTTCGATATTTCCAGGGGGCACATGTTAAGTGGAGAAACGCAAGCAGCTCGGGTATCTTTTTCTGTGTCACGAGCTGCGATAATTATGAAATGCATCTACATAACCGTATCACTACTTAAGTATTGAAACACAAAAAGGATTGAATGACGATGGGTTGGACATGTGGAATTGTGAGTTTCAGAACATTTTTACAATCACTGATATGGTGTTACCATTTCCAAAGGTAAAACGAGAATCCTGAAGCCCTTGAATCGTCACGATATGGTTCCTTTCTCCACTTAGCCTTTTCAGTCTAGAAGTACTATAGCTTTAGTTAGCAACTCCGTTTTTTCAAGAAGAAATTACGAAACTGCTCAACATAAACTAATGGCAACTAATATGGTATATCGTCTACATTACAGATTATTACCTTTTTGCTCGTTAAACAGCGCGTTCCCGTTGCTTTTTATTCGACTTGCAGGTTCCGAAATAATTAGAGCCAAGAATATTGTCGAAGATTTTTCACATAAAAAACATTTTCCCAAAATATGAATAACGATTTCTGTGCAAAGTTTTTCTGAACTTAGCAATATACTTACGACTGTCTCTAACTGCCCCTACTCCTTCATGTAAGACAGTGGTGAATCGCATTTGGACCGTCGTCGGTTACCCAAAGAAGTCGCAGAATGACAACCACGAGGAAAACGGAAAGAGGTTTTGAATGAAGACTGGAATAGAAAAAAACACTAGAAACGTTGAGAATTGGAGGGCTAAGTGACACCTACCAGTTGAAGACGAACCAGTCGAGACCGCCGACGGCTATTTGCAAGACAGAAGAGCACGCCACAAAGAGTTTGGGTGGAAGAGTGGAATAGAAAAATCCCTTCAAACATACAGGAGAGTTGGACGACAAAGTGCATCCACCAGTAGTATCTAAGTAGTGCTAAGTAATCCACCAGTAGGAGACCAGTCGCCGCCGCTGGCGACCATTTGCGTGAGCAGGAAGAGCACGACAACGACGACGAAGAGGTTGGATGGAAGAGTGGCATAGAAAAAACACTGGAAAGTTGAGGAGAGGAGTGACACCTCCAGTAGAAGACGAATCAATCGACTCCGCTGACGGCTACTAGCGACAGCAGGAATAGCCGCTGACGGACACTTGCGAAAGTAAGAAGGGCAGAAAGAAGAGCTTTGGATGAAAGAGGAATACTAAGGAGTTGAGTGTTGGAAGCAATTGGTACCCACCAGTAGGATAAACCAGTCGATGCTGCTGATGGCCACGTGCGAGACCAGGAAGAGCACGAAGGAAAGAGGTCGGATGGGGGAAAAACCGGTTTGAGGGGAATGGTACCCACCAGTAGGAGACGAACCAGTCGACGCCGCTGACGGCCACTTGCGAAGCAGGAAGAGCACGATGACGACGGCGGCGCTACACACCGTGCCGCCGGCGCGGAAGTACTCGAGGACACCGACTTGCCCTGGATGCGGCCCTTGGAGGACTGCTCGGCCAGGTCGGCGGCAGCCGCTGACGCCCCTGCCTTCTCTGCCACCTCCTGTCCTTCACGCTCCGGCCCTGGACCGACGTGGCGCCATCCGAGGACGCCATGCTCTGTGCACGCCAACGAAACATGCAGTCAGGGAGGTGCACCACGCAGTGCAAGTCAGAAGAAGGTGGTACTTTCAGAAAGGTTACTAAAGAATTGTATTTTGTATTACTGTTCGGTTGTTTTGACTTAGCGCAACGAAACACCAGAACGAAAAGCCTCTCTTAACGGACGGCCGTCGCTAAGCATTATGCGGTGCGCCGTACATTAAGAACAATACAAACAAACGAGTTGTAGTTAATGTTCGGGAATGAGTACTCCTGCTCGAGAAGTACAGGGGACCGAAGATTTGAAAAATGTGAGAGAATTTTTTGGGGGTCGGCAATAGATGGAGGCGGGTAAGAGTGTGAGGCAAAACAGAAAACCTAGCCTAGACGAAAGAAATTATCAACCAAAACTAGTACGAGAAAGTATGTGCCATTCTGTTGTACCAATAGTTTCTTATAAGGCAGTGGTATTACGAAAATAGTGATGGACACACAGTTTATATTGCAAATAACGGAATTCCTTTTGAACCTCGGTGTAGAAACTTCAATCGTGTTAATTATTTGCTATACATCGGCTTATTGACGTTACTAACAAATAATTCTTCCTTTATGTTCCGAACTACATTGGTTTTCTATGTTTTGTGAGTCGATTTTTTTCGCCCTAAAATGCTACTTCGACTTGCTTTAAAAGAGGGAATTTGAATGTAACTCTAATATGTTAATATATATGCCTTTGGAGTTCGATAATTAACTACACAGATGTCCCGTTATTATGTAGAAAAGAACATATAAACTCATAATCTTCGATTCGAGAAACATGTTATTTCCTGACTACTACCGAGCCCACAATTCAGAATGTCTGCGCTGCAAACATCCACTGCGGCATAACTAACTGACATCCTGCATTTTCACTTCAATTTGTTATCTTAATAAATTGCAAATAACCCTAAAATAAATAAATAATATTTTTTAATAAATTCTTAAATGAACAATTAACTATTCAACTTAGTAAATATAATGCATGAAAGAATGTAGAATTTAGTTACGTTTACAATTCGAATATTAAAAGGTACTAACAGTGATGAATTATTGACACAAAATTCCGTGAAATTTCTACTTCTGGGTGGAGAAATACCATTGGAAGGAGAAAAAAGTTTTATGACCAAAAATGTGGAATTTGTAGATTTTACTACAGAAAAATCATCTGATGTACATGTAATCCTTCAGCAGACGTAGGGGTTTTGGAGATGAAAAAATGATATTTCTTGTCATAGTGCAATTTTTGAATTTTAATTCTTTTGCATGCACTGTGTGATGAATGGGGTTAAGAGCATATACAATCTCAAAATCTGTGTAATATGACTGTATTATAATATTTGGAATTCATCTTATTAGCGTAAGGATTTCTGATTGTTAATATTGTAACAAAATGGTCTCCCCCCTCTATTAAATACGTTAATGGTCCGTTTGCTAGCTAACTTTTCGTAATTCTGAAGATTTATGGGGTCGTGGATTTGTGATGGGCCCTGTACAGGGTTCGAAACGTAATACTCGTGCAACGCGCGCGTGGATGAGCGTCTAACTACCATAAATCACAACACGTCATTGAAAGGGTTTTATCGATAAATACGATTGTGTTCATCTTGTTTTATTCTATCATGACTAACTGATTCTCTCGTTCTTAAAACACCAACAATGAACACATAACCAAAAAATACCCTTCAATGGAATACATAAAAAAATTCACTTGACATAAAAACAAAGAAAAACCATTCACTCTGCAACTTTACAAAAACAATCTCATTCACACCGAATGCGCATTATGCAATATCAACTTATTAACTTTTAATTTGTACCAATTAAACATGACTTGATCTTGGACAGAAATGCGTTTTTGCAGCAACCAAAATAAATCAATCGTGTCACTTCCCTGTCTGCTGGTTCGGCGTCGCGGCACGCAGAGCAGGTCACGTTTGTCGCCAGCCACCAATTTGCACACCCTCAGTGCGCAATTACCAGAAAGCTCCAGCCACCATATCAGGGATCATTTCACAGCGCGAAGCTTACACAATTCGGGAAAAGCGCGAAATATTCCGCGTAAACGCAACACAAAGTTTCCGCTGAATGTTTAAAATCACGGCGAAGTAGATGCACTATATCCTTTTACAAAACAAAACTTCGCTTGCACTTCCCTTGAATATTCAGACGAGATTGCGTAAAATTCGTGTTATTAAACACGATACAAAATGTCCGCCTACTAGTGCTTCAGGCCGCAATACCAAAAAAAAACTATTATCCCTCATTGCCACTATTTACTAATTATACGCCACTATTTACCAATACAAGTGCACGTTTTTTTATAAAGTTCGTGCGCCATCAAGATAAAAATAAACTGTTTTTCAAACTATAAATTCCGAACAATCATAAAAATGCAGCGCCTAACACGGACCTCCCGTTCACACACCTCGAAACTTTCTCCTCTTGGGCATTGTTGTCCCCAGCTTTATGGTTTTTCCGCCAACAAAAGCAGATCACCCGCTTAATGCGCCGAACATCATAACGAAAAGTATTTCTTCCTTTCATTTATTAACGTTTACCTGCCTTATCATTGCCTCTATATTATGTCCGAAATTTTCTGATAATTTCATAGTGTCTTCTCGCCTCTCAGCGCCTTACGTAAATAAAATATTACAATTCGCGCTCGTCATCTTATCATGACGTCACCACAATGTGTCTCTTGTTTCATGTCTTTTCTAAATAAAATTTTAACACTTAATTTGATTTTGGCTCCTAGGCGTCCACCAAAATTGTGACCACTCTCAATAATTTCTGTATGTTTTGCTGTTTTGTTCTGCCAAATCTTAACCTGATCCCTTTAGACGTTCTCTTACTATTTATGAAAAACACTATTCGTAATTTTCGTCTTCTCGACAACAATGGCGTCTACAAGCTCTTTTTATTAAACTGAGATGTACGATTACTAAAATTCTTGAATTAAGCAAACCGCCTGGTCCGATTTTGTTGATTGTTGTTTCAAATGATTCCTAAAATTGTGCTTTATCAAATGCTCACGTTATGCTTCCCATTGCTCCGCGCATTCATTTAATTTAGAAAAAATGTGCGTGCGCGGCGTTGCCGTCATTTGCCACTTCGGGAATAATTTATTTCATTTCTAGGGATTTTTTTCCATTTAAAGGAAATACTTATTTGTTGATGATTATAAATCATTACAATATACGTGTTTTTTTTACGTGGCGTCCCAAGGTCACCCGCAAAAGACGAAGGAAAGCACACTCCAAGATGGAGCTGTAAATATCGAAGCTGTGGTGACGTCGCAGCTCCTCATTGGAGTCTGCCTTCCCTCTCCCTCTTTCACGCGTGACCTTGAGACGCCACGTTAAGAAAACCCAAGCATAAACGTTGAGCTATTTACGGAAAATGTTAAACTCATGCTCAGTACCGTGTCGACTTTCAGTATCATTCAACGCAGACCATCAAACTTGAGTTCAACTAAAAAGTTTAATTTGCTTTTAAAACTTTTACAAAGTGATAAACGTTCTCACGAGCGAAATTGAATATTATGTCATTAGGAATGTTATTTAATAAATATACATATAAAATAATTTTAAAATTATTTAAAAAGTGAAAAAGAAGGTTGCCAAAAATGTACACATTGTATGTGAATTAAGAGAATAATAAAAGAAAACTATTGATAATCAACCTTGGTTAAATGCATTGAGCAGTTACTCACCTTAGTTGAGATCTGCCGCAGGAGCTGGTGGATGGACGTTGAGGACCTGTGCCGCTCGGCCTCTGGCTGCTCGCCGCCGCCCTCGCCCTCGTCGCCCACCCCCGCCATCGCCCGCCCCCTCCCCCCCCCCGCCCCACCCCCACACCCTCGGCACAAGAGCGCCCCTTTACACCGACATCTATCTCAGAGCGTACGCCCATAAGGCACCTATCAAATCCACCCTGCATCTCTACGCGTCCCTGCACACATACCACTCTCTTAGGATATAGCCCTATGAGCACAAGCCAAATTCACTCTGCATCTCCACGCGTCCTTGCACAAACACCATTCTAATGTAGTATTTTTGAATTCCTAAAGTCATTATAAATAAAAATCGATTAAAAACTAATATTTTAAAATTTACTAAGGTTAAACTCGTGTTTGCAAGTTCAGGCAAGAGTGACAATAGACCTATATTCTGGCAACTGACACGATTTTCTTGCATCAAAAGCATTTTAATAAAATTTAATAACGTTCGTATCTTCTTTTTATAATACTAATATTTAACTTTAATCTTTTTTATTAAAATACTACATTAGAGATACCATTAGTAATTTTGGGCTACTTCCGAATAAAAAAGAAAATTTGGTGATATTTTAAAATCTCATATCTCTGTCACTATTTGCTTGCGAGAAATAATTTATATAGCAAATTTGTGGAGAAGTGTATGATCTATAAAATTGTTCATAAGAAGTTTTTGCGCTAACATTAGCCAAGTTATGCATATTAAAGAATATTAAAAGTTAAAATGCCGGAATTTTTTTTTTTTTGGCTACTAAAAGTTTTCTTAAAGTATTTCGAAGTGGAAAACTTAGTATTTTCTTACTAATAACAATATAAGCAAAATAAAAAAAAATCTTCTATCTCAGTTTTTGCAAGGCCAAATGACTTATCGACTTCACTAACAAGGCTCAAGTCAAATTCACCCTCCGCCTTTACGAGACCCTGCACACACAACACTCTCAGATCAGATGTGCACAAGGCACAAGCCAAATTCACCCTCCATCTTTACGCGACCCTGCACACACAACACTCTCAGATCAGATGTGCACAAGGCAAATGTTAAATTCACCCTCCATCTTTACGCGATCCTGCACACACAACACTCTCAGATCAGAAGTCCACAAGGCAAATGTTAAATTCACCCTCCATCCAATTTGTACTTGAATAGTTCTACTAGGGAAATTGAACGACTTAAAATTTCCTCATACAAGACATACATGATTTTGTTGGAACAAAACCCATTTTTCCATGCATTTGAATGTAATATTTCATTACCTACACCTTAATATATCAAATTTAAAAGAAATATTAATCCATTTCAAATTCTTATTTCGTAAGTGCGCCTGTACTGCGACAAACTCAAAAATTGGTTTAACTTGATTCCTTCCCACCATTGGGAAATCAATCATGGTTCCAAGTACGAACCATAAATACATTTGTAATTGTAGTAAGTAAATTCATTATTTAACTGTAGTAAATAATATGCACTCAACAGTGCTACCGTCATAGCACGTACATTGTTAATGATGACGATATGGTCGACGTCTTTGAGGTACTGTAGCTGGTGGGTGACGAGGATCCGCGTCTTCCCCGCCAGGTGTCCGCAGATGCATTCGTCAAACAGGTGCTTGCTCACGTGCGCGTCCACGGCCGACAGCGGGTCGTCCAGCAGGTAGATGGGCGCCTCCGTGTACACCGCCCTGCAAAAATAGAACATTTCCGTGCACGTTGTGTGTTCGGTGATTCTTATTCCATACTCTGTAACGTTTGTATACGACGCCTCCCGTTTTTATTTTTCTAGTTAAAACCCCACTTCTCAATTAACTGTCTTCTTAATCTCGTGTTTGGGTTACGTAAAGTCGTGTTCATGAAATGCGCTAATCTTCACAAGAAAATTCTTTCCCCACTTGTTCGATGCTCCCGAAAGATCATTCAATGTCCGGATTATGGTCCAAGGGTGGAAGAAACAATGATGAAAGGCTGTGGAATGGTTGGTTTTCTTCTGTACAGGCATCAACAAAACATCAAATCTCACTCTGGTTATCTGTCTCACTATATTCTATTCTCCAGCCTGACACTGATCTGACAGTGATGAGACAGATCTGACTCTGATCTGACTCTGATCTGACTTATATCTGATCTGACTCTGAGTCTGGTGTGATGCTGATCTAATCCGCTTCTATTCTGACTGTCATCGGTCAATTCCGAGTGAGTGTGTCTGACCGATCTCCCTTATCGCTGCTCTTCTTGCTGCGTTGATTGCCCACCTGGCGAGGTTGATGCGCGCCTTCTGGCCGCCGCTCAGCGCGGCGCCGCGCTGCCCCACCACCGTCAGGTCGCCGTGCGGCAGCTGCTCGAAGTCCCTCTGCAGGGCGCATGCGCGCACCACGCGCTCGTAGCGCTGCCGCTCCAAGGGGGGCCAAGGTTGGCGGTGGCCGCGAACACCCACGCCTCCTGGACGCGTAGGCCACGCGGCCGCGCACGCGCACGCTGCCCTGCTCCGCCGGCAGCTCGCCCAGCAGCGCGTACAGCAGCGAGCTCTGCAACCACACCACACGCTCATTAGGCTTTCAAAACACTCGCCATCCATATGCCCTGCTCCGCCGGCAGCTCGCCCAGCAGCGCGTACAGCAGCGAGCTCTGCAACCACACCACTCTCTCATTAGGCAATCAAAACATCGCCATCCAAATGCCCTGCTCCGCCGGCAGCTCGCCCAGCAGCGCGTACAGAGAGCTCTGCAACCACACCACTCTCTCATTAGGCCATCAACACACTCGCCATCCACATGCCCTGCTCCGCCGGCAGCTCGCCCAGCAGCGCGTACAGCAGCGAGCTCTGCAACCGCACCACTCTCCATTAGGCTTTCAATACACTCGCCATCCACATACCCTGCTCCGCCGGCAGCTCGCCCAGCAGCGCGTACAGCAGCGAGCTCTGCAACCACACCACTCTCTTATTAGGCTTTCAAAACACTCGCCATCCATATGCCCTGCTCCGCCGGCAGCTCGCACAGCAGCGCGTACAGCATCGAGCTCTGCATTCGCACCACACTTCATGAGAAGCTTTTATCATCGACCTACTCGCTTACTCCTTGAAACCCTGCTCCGCCGGCAGCTCGCCCGTCAGCGGCTACAGCAGCGACCTCTGGAACCAAAGACACTCTCAAGACAAGCATTAGTTCATCGTCAAGTGCTCATCGCAGTGACAAGTTATAAATATTCCCACTATTTATAAAGTTTCCATCTTCTTTACATTTCTGTGCAAACCGGAGATTCTACACCCCACTGCCACACCCCACAGATAAAAACCAGCCACGAATAAAAACCCTCGGATATTGGTGTTCTTGAGGTTCGTGATTGACAGTATGCTGATCAATCACGACCTGCTGAGGTGGCTCAGGACAATACCTGTTGTCGCTGCAGTGTCTGAGACGGGAGAAGCTTGGGTTTGAGTTCCGGGAGTGGCGTATTTTCGTCATCAGTTGTCATCTAAGTCAAATTTAACCGCTGTCTGGAGAGAATTGTCGCGTTCGGGTGTTCAAATTTTTTAGTTTTCGTAGTGTCTCCGTTCAATACCAGGAGATTGTTGGAACCTTGTTGTTGAACATTGTTGTAACCCTTTACAAATGGGCCACAGACCGCGTGCGAACGTTGGTACCTCCCACTTGTCCCCTCTTCTCCCTTATACATACTAACTTACCAAACAAATTGGGAGATAGGTCAGGATTGTCGGGCTTGTGCCAATGTAACAATTTCCTCTGAAGGAGATACCTGGAGAGGGGAACCTCTAACCCGGCTTGTAGGCCGTTTCTGATGCTTTAGTGAGGGAGAAACAGTGTCACATCCTGCCATTCTTATGCACAAAAAATCCCGCGGCCAAAGGCCCTCCCGAAAACACAAAATACTCATTGATTACTGAACATCCCCGAGCGTTTATAGATCCTTACAAACCCTACCCACAGTAGAAAGTTTCACTACCTTGCCTGCGCCCACGTGTCCGATGACTGCGACGAGTTGTCCGCGATGGGCCTCCAGATCGATGTTGGCGAGGGTGGGCTCTGGCTGCGTTGGCTCCCAGCGCGCCGTCACGCCCTTCACCGCCACCATGACGTCATCGCCCTTCGCCCTCTCCCTCGCCCTTGCCCTTCTCTACGCCCTCCTTGCCCGCCTTGCCGTTGAGCGACGGTGCCTCCATCAGCTGCGGGACCTGCAGCTCCTCGTGGCACATGAAGTCCTGGAACGAAACATTTGAACCTGTTAGACTTGACATCTACTGGAAATGGACTAGTAAATAATCTACACTTTCTTGAGGCGGTTAAAGCCAGAATTGGCTACTATTAATTTTCCAAACGCAGAATATCAGTGCCCATCCCAACGTATAGTCCAAACATATGATTCAGAATTACATTTTACTACTCAGTTCAGCCCAACATATTTATATACTATCCCGCCCAAATATATTTCCCTAAAAGTCATCGCATGGAAGTGCAATGTTGCTAGTTGTACTCATTCTGAAAAAAGTACGTTGAAATAAAAAATGCCTATACAAGGCAGCGTGTGGTGTGATTCATTTTTTCGGAGCGACGACTTCAGTTTGTATTGTGCATGCCGATATTTCTCTGTAGTTCTGATGAAAGTCCACTTATTATTTTCGATTGTATTTACATATTTGCATCTGGCTGTTATTAAATTTATAGATGTCCTCGGCAATTTTCTCACGGAAGATACTTGAAAAAGTTAGTTACAAATGAATACATCTCTTCTTCTTATATACAATATGTTTACTTATCTGCAACAAACCACATGAATGAATTATCAGTAAAACATTGCTCCCGAATATGAACCTGAATGTTATAATTAGAATATAATTTAACTCCCTATTTTGAACAATTTTAAAAGTCTTTGTCTCGTAAGGCTAACACTCATGAAGTCTGTAAGAACGTTTCTCGAAGTACACGCCTTGTGGTACCCCTGCTCTTATACCCAGACGTGACGCACCTGCAGGCGAGTGGTGGAGACCATTGTTTCAGCAACTTCTCCGATGCCGCGAACAAACGCTATGGACATCGTCTGCGAGAGGATGTTGAAGTAAGAGAGGACCACGAACACTTGACTGGCGCGTAACGGCATGTCCACGAACGCCATGGTGGCGAGTGTGCATGCCAAAGCGATGCGGGTGGTGCACAGGCCGAACGTCATGAACAGACCCCGGATGTACGACGCCTTCGTCACCACGCGAATTTCCTGCCTGGGGTCAACCGGAAAAAAAATTGTTCAAGTTTGACAAAATAGTGGGAGAGATGGAGCAGAAATACAATTGGAGTAACTAAAATGTATCGGATCTCTGGAGCGCAAATAAGACAAACGTTGGATTCTTCAACGTTTGTCTTATTGTTCAACTTCGGTAATCTTATTGTGAATAGTGTGAGGAACGACGGAATATTCGCTCCATATATCATTAATATGTCTCATCAGACCACACACGTTTTACCTCAAAGAACGCGACTTATAAGTCATTCAAAGAAAAAAAGATAACTTTAATCATGTGGACAGAACGAACTGAATCCCACTGATTGAAAATCAGGGGGCGAAAATGGAGGCAGTGAAAGTGATAGAGAAAGAGAATATGTGTAGTAACTGAGTAAAAGACAAAATTGGAAACGAAGGAAAGAATAGTAAGTATTAGAAAATGACAAGGTTGAAAAAAAGAGGAGTGCAAACGTAGATTCAGAAAATAGGGTGAAGGCAGGAATAATAATGTAGATAAAAAAGGAGAAGTCGAAGGAAGAACGTAGAAATGGAAAAGATGAACAATTACAGGAAAGATGCAGGAAAAAGGAATTAGAGATAGAATCTACGAAGACATTGCAACAGAAGAAAAGAAGAATTCAAGAGTGGTAGATAACAGTTTCTAGATAAAGATTGTAAAAGAGATAGACACACTGTGAAGGACGAGTCAGCAAATTAGGATGACAGCCAAAGAGGATGTCAAAAAAAATTTGTATTACTCGTGCCAAACGAGAGATTTAAGTTTCCTAAGTCCCACGAAACCCTAAACTTCGCACGACCAGGTCGCGCCTTCCTGTAATGGAACCGTGGAAGTCATGGCCAAGCCGCCCAGACGCTTTACTTGAAGTGTCCATTATGTTGGCGCTGCGATTTATTGAGTTCACCTGCGGGCGTTGGCCACCAGCTGGGCAAAGGGCTTCTCCCACGCGTACATCTTGATCACCTGGATGCCCGAGATGATTTCGTCCATGAGGCGCACACGCTTGTCCGTCTTCACCGCCATCTTATGGCGGAACTTGGCCGACAGCTGGCCCATGTAGGCTGCGCACGGGAAAGGGAAGGGTAAGTTCACATCGAGAAAAGTTGCTGCGTTTAGACCCAGGTCAGTCATTCTAACGTTTGTATCAGGTGGACTTCTCGGGAGTTGAAATACTCTGACGCTGGTCCAATTTTTGTACACTTTTGAGCCTCTTATCTTGGACAAGTAAGAATCGTCTGGAAGGTGGAATAGAGCAACTATAACTCTAGGGTCTAACAAAATAAGAATAACTAAGAGTGTTACTCGTAAGAGAAATACCTAATTTTTGTTGATATTTTTGCAGTATTGCCAACTTCATTTAATGAAACGCGAAGTTGGATTCGCGATGAAATTAAATGCTCGTAGTTGACCTCAAATCTGGAAATAGTATGAATACATTGTTTTTATGTTAACGTTAATGATATTATACACAGATATCGTAATAAAAACTAGACAACATTTTGTAATTATACACCTTTAGATGCCAAAAATAAACGTACAATGAAATGAAAGAAACAAAATAACTGTTTATTTGCAGGCATTGCAAAATTTAGCTTTACAATTTGTGTATTGAACTTGAGTTCTTCTATCTATTCTTGTTAAGAGAACACTCATGACGTGGGTTGTATTTCAAGGGAATAAAAATTCAAATCAAAGGCAGTAATTAATTTTTGGTATTAATTTAAAATTATATCAAACGGAGATACAAATGTACATGACACTCACTGAATGGATTCAAAATAGCGGCTGGAGTTTTTATCTAGTTATCCATCTGATGACATAAGGCGATTGGGCATAAGAAATACATACACAATATACAGCTCAGAAAACTACTCGACCAGAGGACGCGCTCCCTATCGTAAAGCCTAAGGCCGTGTCCTGCGTGAGCTACAACCGGCGACGGCGACAAGCGATAGCTTGCGTCAGCTTCAAGCGACAAGTTGCGATGCCGCATGACAGAGCGCGTGGTGTCCTACGTAAGCGACAGGTAGAGTAGCAATGTTTCAAAAGAAACATTCAAGATTTTTGTTATGTTCAACAAATTCTTCACAGATATACACTCTGTCAGTTAGTAATAGGTTTAATTCACCCTCAACAGAAGCCCGTGAAATAAGACAGACTATTTGCAATTATTTCAATAGCCCTGCCGGTTTGGTTACAATGGAAACCTAACCTCATTTACGTCTACAGGAATACTGGTATATAATACATCGTGATGTATGTACTACGCAATATAATTAGCATCTGACAAATTCACTAAGGATAATATAAATTAACATAATTTAATTAATAAAAAACAAACTTATTTGTTATTTTCAGTGCATTCGTCTCTTCCTTCCACAATTCGCCGCTCACAATTCTACCGTGGTAGTTATTCAATCTCTTGTTCCACAATTCCCTCGAATTTTTCATATCTTCAGTTAAACATTCCGTTATATCGCTTTCGATATCTTTGAATGGGAAATTGAAGACCAAAACAGCGAAACTTACGCGCGACAGACAAGATTCAAACACGTTTGAATTCGGCGCCCCGCTTGTAGCGCTTTCGTCGCTTCGTCGCGGATGTCCCGACGCAGGACGGCCCATAGATACTGTGTGTTTGAAATTTGTCGCTTGAAGCTGTCGCGTGTCGCTGCCGCAAGATGTAGCTCACGCAGGACGCGGCTTAACCACTCGACACTCGGTGAATGACATCACCAGTTGTCTATTCTGTGCACTGGCTTCCGACATCTCGGGTGCCAACGCATTCCCGGCAGTAACGACTCGCGCCAACCTGCGAGGAAATATTTTGTGCATTCGCGCGGAATCTCCCAACTAGCCTTGCCGACGTTCAGTGTCTGACGTAACTTATCCAACTCGGTCACGTGATTCGTTTATTATGTGGCGCTAGCCGAACGGGACCCGATTATACGGAGCATGAGGACATCTGCACGTTCATATTTCTCCAACGTAATCAGATTTAATCGCGCCAGCCTATTGTGGAGCCTGGAATTTCCGACCGCAGTATTTCCTTAAACGCTCTTTGCTGATGTCATTGTGGCTATGATCCTAGCAGCGCTGAGAATGATCTACGACGCTACAATTTAAATTGTGAGAGTCCACAATGAATTAGGCTCTAAATATCTTTTCACTTCGCGTTCAGATAATTCAGCTACAGCACTAGAGGTTTTGGCTTACCTTGGAGCGGGACCACGACGAAGACAGCGGCAATGCCAGCGAACGCCGGCCAGCCTACTTCGCGGTACATGAAGTAGGCGCAGATGACACCTGTCAAGGGCGCCGCCCACATGTAGTGCAGTAACATGCTGACGAGTTCGAAGCGGCTCACGTCGTTGGACAGCAGATTCACCATCTGCCCCGCTGCCGTGCGCCCTAGCGCTCCTTGGCTAAGACGCAAAGCCTGCGAACCAACGCCACATCACTCAGCACCACTCGCATAATTCGAACCCATTAGCATACGGTAAGCGAGTTGATGAAAAAATAGTATGAAATTGGCATAAATCTCCAAAAATTTCAAAAATTTAAAAGTTTAATTTTTAAATAAAATTCAGGATATAAACCTACATTACATTTTTGTGTATAAATTAACTAATAGAATCGTCAAAAAGTGGCAGATTTTAAGGTCTTTCACAATTTTAAAACTGTTGTGCAACTTTTTCTCCGTTATTGTTTTGTTCAAATAGTTTATGGCGTATTAGACCAGAAATTAGAAGTTTTGAGTGTACTTCATCTTTTATTTTTCCTCCAAATATCAGAAAAATACCTTTTGAATTCCAAGTATAAGACCGCGTTGACTAGTGCAATTGATAAATAGAAATTTTGAATTAAAATTCTACCCGTTCGCCAAATTTTCAGAAATGTAATTTTCATCGTAAGTGCTCGTAGTATCATTTGTATCATTGACACACAGATATCATCTTAATTTTTTACACCGCCGAGTTCACATTAGCAGTTTTATTCATTCGCGTCTTCAGACCACTTACAGTAGATGGATTTTTAAACAGTTTTAACACAGTTTTAAATCTCCCTTTTCCATTTCATCATTTACAAGGGAAGGAGAAGGAAGAAGTAAAGTGAAGATGAGAGTACCTTGCGGTAGATGAGTGCGCAGCAGGCGACGCGCACGCGCATGCCGGTGAGGGAGGCGCTCATGAGGTAGTGGTTGGAGCAGAGCGCGTTCAGCGCCGCACACAGCACGATGCCCGCTGCGTAGAGGTAGGCGTCGCGACGCGGCACCGTCTGTCGATTTCGAAGTACGCCAGCAGGCCGCCCAGCAGCAACGGCTGCGCCAGTCTGCGCATGAGCACTCGCCTCTAGTAATCACGCTACACTATTGACAGGGTTCCCCAAATCTGGAGTACAAAGGGAATAGCGGGAAGCTTATATAGTCCAGTCAGCAGGTACTGGAAATCTGGGGAGGGGGAAAGGTCACTGTCAAGTTGGTAATTGGTTTCGAAAAAATATTTCTTACAAAATTTGTAGGAAATTTTATCATCTTTGAGATTGAATTTAATATTTTTTCTTTAGGACTTAATGTTAAAGAGTTATAGGGGAAAAAACTGAAAAGTCAGAAAAATACCAGGTTTTCGCGCCCTTCAGAGTCAGACAGGGTCTAGAAGTAAAAAACATGGTGTTTTTAACCAGTACCTGGATACATACAACATAGTCAAAGAAATGGCTTTTATGACTTTTCCAAGTAAAATGTATCTACAGACAACCACTAATCGGATTCTAGCGCAGCAACGAGCTTAAGGCCCTTGGGGCCGTGTTTATAAACCTCTGCCAGGGGCCTGCCAGGCCTAGCAGGCTGCCAGTGTTCGGTATTGCGATTTATGAACGACCCCTAGCCAATTCCAGTCGCCCCTTGTCCTCCGAGCAAGCCCCCAGATGGGAAGCTCCTAAGAGCTCTCGTGGCAGAGCTTCATAAATACCACAAGCCACTAGCTTGCACAAGGGCCCCAGCGACGCGCCCCACGATGGCGGTGGCAGCCCTTCCTCGCCCCACCGGCTTCTACTGAAAGACTTCCACTTCTGGGGCAAGTGACCGTTGCCCGAGCCCTCGGTGGGAGAGAAGCTCTACGCTCTTATCACGGAAATGCGTTGAATCATGTTGAATTTGACAACTAAAAAATTGAAATAACGGCTGTGGTTTCTGGAGAGTGGAGGTTTCATTTTGTATACTATTATTTTAGATTAAATTGCTCAACAACTCCCACAAATTTCGTGGTCAATCTGTAGTGTTGCAACTGATTTTAAAAATATTTGTAATTTAAATAACAAAAACAGAATCTTTAACGATCTATCATTGTTAATAATTCTGACTTCGAGACAGGTTGCTGCTCAATTTCTCTCTGTTAATCAAAATTCGTGCTCCGAGTTAGCATTGAACCGACGATTCGCAACTATTCGATTTCGTTCGGGATCTGCCACGGTTTGAACCCTCTATTCAACCTCCCGACTATTTCTGAAAGAAATACAGAAGAAGAGCTAAACAGCAGAAACGTGAAGGTACAGCTCGGCGGTCGAGGATTACGTCAACTTTCCCTGTTCTCGTGGGGCGCGGGCTTTCCAGCGCCCCAAGAAAGGGCTTAAATGGGGCTCTTGTGCACCCCACAGCTAGTGACCAGCTTGTAGAAAGAGTTCGCGACCGCAATAGGCTAACAAGTCACAAAGTGGTAGAGACAGTTACCCTAGAGTGTAAAAAGGCAATGTAGTGAATTCAGGGCTGACAGTGTAAGACGTGGGCGAATAAGATTATTTGGCACAAAGCCCAATGAGGTATTCGCTACCCGACCACACTGGTTGATGGGTGCAGACCACACCGCACGAACCGAACTAGTGCCAGAGAATACGGTTGCTCTATCTATACGGACAAAGCGATTCAATGATATTGGAGCAAAAAGATCTGATCGACAACAAACTGTAGGATATAGTTTTGTGCTATGAAGAGATCAAAATTATTTTATTCATCACTTTTGTCTCTGGTAAAAAATTAATGATTTTTTTTACCTAAGCTCGTTCAGTTGCATGGCGACCGAATGAGACTCCATGTGTGTTATATGACTCTGCCACTACTAAGTTGCTGAGTAACCAGGCAAGCATTACTAGGCTGCAGGAACGAAGGAAACATACTTTTTGCCAACTGACCAGAAAATGGAAACCCAAAATCTAAGAGGAAATAGGATTGCTTAGAGAACATGGTTAGTGATTGTAAGTAGGTTCAACTCGAAAAACTCAAAAAATTAGGCCTTATGATTATCCTTCACACTGTCTCTTAAATTATTAGAACATTGGGCTTTTTTTTCAATTCTCATAATCTATCGAGATTCCACTGTAGTGCATATTTCCTGGCTAAGTAAGAAGCAGCACGAGTACTTACCGTAGAACGATGTCGGTGATGAAGACCAGAATTCCCAGTTTTGCGTACTCTACGCCGAAGGTTTTCAAGATGGCGGTGCGCAGTTTGGGTCTCCCTTTGCGCCGCTTCGCAGCTGCCTCTTGTCGCAGCCAGTGCCTGCGCAGATCAGCCCACGATCGAATTTATTGGGGATCTCTATACATTGCAGTGTGTATGGACAACGCTCCTATTCATACGAATACCGAATACCCCAGATAAATAAATTCCCGCCTCGTCCAGGATAGTGGGGAGAGTATTGCTTAAGGGATGGGTATTCACTGTTCGAGGGCGTTCCCCAGCAGAACTCTCCTATCCATACGAATACCGAATCCCCCAGATAAATAAAATCCCGCCTCGTGAAGGATAGTGGGAAGAGAGTATTTTTAAGGGTGGGTACTCACTGTTCGAGGGCATTCCCCAGCAGAACGCTCCTATCCATACGAATACCGAATCCCCCAGATAAATAAATTCCCGCCTCGTCAAGGATAGTGGGAAGAGAGTATTTTTAAGGGTGGGTACTCACTGTTCGAGGGCGTTCCCCAGCAGAACGCTCCTATCCATACGAATACCGAATCACACGGATAAATAAATTCCCGCCTCGTCAAGGATAGTGGGAAGAGAGTATTTTTAAGGGTGGGTACTCATTGTTCGAGGGCGTTCCCAGCAGAACGCTCCTATCCATACGAATACCGAATCCCCCAGATAAATAAATTCCCGCCTCGTCAAGGATAGTGGGGAAGAGTATTGCTTCAGGGGTGGGAACTCACTGTTCGAGGGCGTTCCCGAGCAGAACGTTCCTATCCATACGAATACCGAATCACACAAAGAAATAAATCCCCGCCTCGTCAGGGATAGTGGGGAGAGTATTGCTTCAGGGGTGGGTACTCACTGTTCGAGGGCGTTCCCCAGCAGAACGCTCCTATCCATACGAATACCGAATCACACAAAGAAATAAATCCCCGCCTCGTCAGGGATAGTGGGGAGAGTATTGCTTCAGGGGTGGGTACTCACTGTTCGAGGGCGTTCCCCAGCAGAACGCTCCTATCCATACGAATACCGAATCACACAAATAAATAAATCCCCGCCTCGTCAGGGATAGTGGGGAGAGTATTGCTTCAGGGGTGGGTACTCACTGTTCGAGGGCGTTCCCCAGCAGAACGCTCCTATCCATACGAATACCGAATCACACAAATAAATAAATCCCCGCCTCGTCAGGGATAGTGGGGAGAGTATTGCTTCAGGGGTGGGTACTCACTGTTCGACGGTGTTCCGCAGCAAGGCGTTCTTGTCCATGCGAATACTGAATCACACAAATAAATAAATCCCCGCCTCGTCAGGGATAGTGGGGAGAGTATTGCTTCAGGGGTGGGTACTCACTGTTCGAGGGCGTTCCCCAGCAGAACGCTCCTATCCATACGAATACTGAATCACACAAATAAATAAATCCCCGCCTCGTCAGGGATAGTGGGGAGAGTATTGCTTCAGGGGTGGGTACTCACTGTTCGACGGTGTTCCGCAGCAAGGCGTTCTTGTCCATGCGAATACCGAATCACACAAATAAATAAATTCCCGCCTCGTCAAGGATAGTGGGGAGAGTATTGCTTAAGGGGTGGGTACTCACTGTTCGAGGGCGTTCCCAGCAGAACGCTCCTATCCATACGAATACTGAATCACACAAATAAATAAATCCCCGCCTCGTCAGGGATAGTGGGAGAGTATTGCTTCAGGGTGGGTACTCACTGTTCGACGGTGTTCCGCAGCAAGGCGTTCTTGTCCATGTTAATACCGAATCACACAAATAAATAAATCCCCGCCTCGTCAGGGATAGTGGGGAGAGTATTGCTTCAGGGGTGGGTACTCACTGTTCGACGGTGTTCCGCAGCAAGGCGTTCTTGTCCATGTTAATACCGAATCACACAAATAAATAAATCCCCGCCTCGTCAAGGATAGTGGGGAGAGTATTGCTTAAGGGGTGGGTACTCACTGTTCGAGGGCGTTCCCCAGCTGAGTGCTCCTGTCCGTGCGACGGGGGTCGCACAATTCCTCTGGCGCCAGGTCGTGCGAGTAGCCATCTCGGAACAGGCGAACCGTCCACCTGCAATGCATACCGTGACTCTTTTATAATACGACTGTTCCATGAGAAATTTGGAGGGGTTGAAAGAAACGGCATTGCTATTTGTGGCTACAGCAACAAAAGAGAAAATAATACTTTCTTTTTGATACTACCCAGGAATAAGTGGCGGTCAGTAGGTTGCGAATTAGGAGGGCGACATGTGTATCCCAATTATCACAAATTGTTCGCCCACGTGTTCTTGAGTCCCGCAATCCGTACCCCCAATTGAACAAGTCTATTTAATGGAAGATCAGTACTTTGTGCAACTTATCTGGAGGTTGATGTTTCTGGGGTGGGCGACACCCTAGATCCCTTACAGATGCTTTCCCACCTTTGCTATGGGATTCCGATTGGATCTTGACTGCGATATTCAAATATTTGCAAGAAAGAGACCTGATCCTTGTGCTAAATGCCGAGTTAATATTTGACAAAGACAATTAAAAATATTTTGAATAATTAGTAATCGTCTAAAGACACTCCTAAACTTGTGGATCAGAAAAAATTGTTAATGGAAATAATGAATAAAAAATATTTTATCTTGGCCCAAGATAAATGACCTAGTGAATGTTGTAGATACGAATACTACCAACAAATAAAAGTAGAATTAAGTTGCATTTAGAGCAACTTATGTTAACGCCTTCCAATGGCAATGTTGGCATTTAAGTTTGAAATTTTTCTGTAATATTATGAATCATTGGTAATAATTAATGCTGTTTTGTAATGACTAAATAAAGGAGATTTAAGGCCAAAAATATTGTATTCAGAACATTTATAGATGGGGAGATACAATTTTTTGAATTTCACCGAATTAACAAGTCAAAGTTAACCTCCCCTGCATTTGGATCCAGAATCGGAGCAAGCTCGGCTTCACGCTGGCACGACTTACTAGAAGAATGATCACACTATTTCAATTCGTAATGGTCTAAGTCTGATTTCCATTGAAACCTATGAACTTTCGAAAATTGTAAAGTCGTATCACCCGCGCTTTTTTTTTATCAAAAAAGAGTTTCTTAAAGAAGGGAGAGGTTTTGCAAGACGGGAAATCCATTGTCGTAGTATGTAAACATTATCATCAATAGGAGTTAACGTATCTTGAGAAAATTGAGTTTTTGCATGTCGTACAATCGAAAACATACGTTAAAACTAGGAACTAATTAGAACTGAATACCTCTAACAGGATTTAAAAGCTTTTATTGAACATCTGTGTATCTCTTGAGTCCATTTTGGCGATTATAAGCATTACAAGATAGTAAAACGTATTTTACGACCCTATATGAAATCAAAAGAGTCTTAATATATACATAACCTCCAAATCCCTAATAATTACGTTAGTTTATTTCTAACATTTGAATTAACTTAAAAAAAGTAGCCATTAAGTTCCTGCCTTATTATATTGGTAATATGGGTATGGTATTTTTCGTTACTTCCATGCTTATTGTGTGTCTGTCTTTAGAGGTGGGGGGAAAAACTACTTAAAGTGTGTTACGAACACATTTGTCGTAGACGACAAACAGGAGAAATGTCGGGACCCGTCAATCGAAATCCCGTCATTTGATGCCGGCGCATGCGCAGTGCAGTTCTCCACAGAATTGTGTTACGTCTTTCAAATCAATGACTAGCAAAACCTCTCCATATGGCATTTTATCAGTTACAATATTAAAATATTACATAACTGTTACTACAGAAAGTTAGTATAAAGAATTGGTAGAAATAAAGTTTACCTATTGTATAATAATGTTACGCTATCGGGGAAAATGCGAGAGTAAGTGCATATACATCACTGGTTTGGTTGAATAAAATTTGTTTGTTGAATAAATTGGGGAAAAGTCTTAGTTTTTAATACAACCCTCTTCACTTAAAAAAAGGCGTGTGAGGAACGGCATAATTTTTTCATCTCAAGAGGAGAGTTTGTACAACAAATTGTTTATCGGTGGCACCCAAGAACTGAATTTAAGTTGAAAGCCAATAATTTTCACCATCAAAAGTATCAGTGAAGAGAAACATCGCAACAAACACTGCAATTTTTGCCTTCAATCTGATTCACATCATCACGAACACTTCAATCAGATTTACATCATCATGAACACTTCAATCAAATTCACATCATCACGAACTCTTCCATCAGATTCATATCATCACGAACACTTCAATCAGATTCATCATTACGAACTGTCATCGTTTTGAGAAGAAACTCGTTAATTTCAACACGAACCACAACACTTTCATTCCACGTGCCACGTCGGAACATCGCGCCGTTCCAAAACCAAAATTCGCCGTCACCCTCTTCCTGGCTCATCCATCAACCCCGACTTACGGCACGCCACACGCTTCACCTCCGTGAACCACCACTAAGTCAACCACGACTGCCCCACACCATAGCTGGTGCGGCAGCGGGGAAACCAGAAGAAGAGCGTGGAGAGCGCCCCGCCTCGTCGCTCGGTTGGCCGCCCGTCGCGCCGCTCCGCTTCCATAGCACTCTGGCGAAGGCGGGGACGCGCTATCAACCCCCCCACACACACCCTCCCTTGTCTCCACCCCACCCCATTCCACGTTTTGCCACCCTCGCTGTCGCACACCACAACGAGCACTACACACCACTGCTACTCGCTTCATCTCCACGAACCCCCCCACTTAACCAACCACCGACTGCACCCACCGGCTGGTGCGGGGGGGGCGGGCACCACCGAAGAAGAGCGGAGAGCGCCCCCGCCTCGTCGCTCGGGTTGGGCGCCGTCGCGCCGCTCCGCTTCATAGCACTCGCGGCGAAGGCGGGGGCACGCGCCTATCCACGCCCTCCCACACCTCCTGTCTCCACCCCACCCCATTCCACGTGTTACTGCACACGCTGTCGCCAACCACAACGATCACTACACAATCCCGCTACTCGCTCACCTCCATGAACCACACCACAACTCAACCACCGATGCACCACACCATAGCTGGTGCGGGGGGGGCGGGCACCCCCCGAAGAAGAGCGTGGAGAGCCCCCCCGCCTCGTCGCTCCGGGTTGGGCCGCCCGTCGCGCCGCCCGCTCCAGCACTCGCGGCGAGGCGGCGCGCACGCGCTTATCAACGCCCCCACACCACACACACCTCCCCTTGTCCCCACCCCACCCCATTCCACGTGTTCCCACACACGCTGTCGCACACCACACAACGATCACTAAATACTGTACCGCTTCACCCATGAACCCCACATACCAACCACGACTGCACCACCTAGCTGGTGCGGAGGGGGGCACCCACCAGAAGAAGAGCGGGGAGAGCGCCCCGCCTCGTCGCTGGGGTTGGGCCCCCCGTCGCGCCGCTCCGCTTCCAAAAGCACTCGCGGCAAGGCAGCGGCGACGGCGTATACTTGTTTTGTTTTTAACGGCATTCAAGGCCGCAGAAAGGGAGGGGCAGACCCAATGGGGAGCTGCAAAGCCCAAATTTGGGTTTTTACACTCATTGAAGTTAGCCTTCCCTCTCCTTTTTTGCGCTGACCTTGGGAGGGGACGTTAAAATCCAAGTACACACAGACATCAGCTCCGATGACAGCGCAACGACAAACGGCACTTCATAAGGAGCGCGAAGGGCGAGTTTGGTTTCGCATAAGACACAAATTTAGAGCCCTAGTTTGACCGTGACGTACCCCGCAGGCCCCAGGCACTCTTCCTCAGATGGCATAGTTTTGAGATTGGGTTAATAACTAAATTTGCTTTTCTGTGTTGTAAAACCTACTCAGAATATAAACTATTTGAGTGGGTTTTTAAGTACTGATCATGGGCGAATGGTCAATATAGTACTATTTACTTGTTTGTCAACATTTCAGAAAATTTATTTTCCTTTCCCCAGAGCTAAGTGAATAATATAAAACATACGTGACGATTTAATTGACCAACAAACTCCATGAAATATGTCTCTACTACTTTATCCATGGTCATGATATTCGTGTTAATAAATTAAAAACCCAAACCAGAATTATATTGAAACATTCTTTTAAATGTTTGTTTTGCTTAGTTGATTTTAAATGTGTCTAGTGCATAACTTTATAATGATATTTAAGCAATAATTTATAAGCAATGAAGTATTAAAGAAAAATTTCTCCATTAATATTTTATGTTACTTTATTAAATACATTTCAATTTTAAAATTACTTCATACTGATTTCTTTCTTGAAATTTTACAAATTAGAACAAAACTATGTAATATGTTACCAAAAAATAATAGAAATCTAAATTCATTGCTTGATTTAAAATGAATACATTTTCTCCTACGTCACTGTTTGTATTCTGCAGATTACGCAATCTGAAATGGATTTAATAATATAGAGGTAAAAGGGTTTATTTTCGATGATTTCTTTGAAAAGAGGTGGGGTAAAAGAAAAACTGCTAATTTGAAACTTATAAGTTATTGGTCAGAAATTTGTTTGAATTAGTAATTGTATTGTATTTACTGTATTTTGAGTATTTGAAATACGTTTTAATTTAGCTATTTAAAATATCATGTCTTTGAGTCTGGAATTTAAATACTAATTTAAGAAAGTTTTTTAAGGAAATATTTAATACTAAATTTTAAGTAATTTACCAACCTGGCTGAGAACTTATTTAAAAGTTTTGCTGTAATGTAATACTGATCTTTGATAGTAGAAACTTAATGTAACCTTGTATAGATTTGTGGTAAAAATTTAAATTATATTATTTACTACATTACTAATAGTACAATGCCCATTGAAACGAATGAAGGGTACAATGAATCGTCTCTGCAGCGGTACAGGGTTTAAAACTCAGAAATGAGTATTAAAGCAATTCAGATATCTTGTATGGATAAACAAATTCGTGCCCTTTAATTAAGGTTTTAAGTATTTGTTATCTGCCAATTTTTTTAATTGGGGATTTTAAAAAGCGTAGAATGCAGAAAGGATCTTTGAGATGAAGACTTGTGTGTTTATTCTGCGATAGTTTTATGTCCTCAAGAATATAGAGGGACATCTGTATTACTAACCAAATATTGATTACGTTTGTTTCTTAATAATAGTAATGATTTGTAAGTGTAGAGGCAAAATGGACTGTATTCCAAATTGAAAGCAGAAGTCGCTCGTACTAGCAAAGTCCTAGCCTTTCACCACTGAGGTGCGGGTTCGATTCCGTCGAATCTCATTTAAATTGCCAACAAAACGAGTTTGGCTGCTTCACAAGGGCTAGTCCAACCTGTAAGTCTCCTAAACCCTACCCTTTCCTAACTCCTTCCCATTCTGGCCGGCAGTGACGAGAGCTGTAGGAGGCGCGTCGGAGATTCTACCTGGCGGGCCTCTGAAAAACTGACAGACGGATTACATGCATATACCCTGCTACATACGAGAGATGGAGATTGAAGATTACCCTCGCCCAACGTTTGAACAGGGCAAAGAGACACGTTCGGGCGATTATGTCAACAAATTTTAAAAAAATCTTTTCAAGGCTTTCTTGTTTTAATTTTAAGTAGCTTTAGAAATTTTGAAAGTCCATTAACCTATCGATATTTGTTTGTGTTGTACATACTTATATTCAAATAGAGCTGTATTATTTATATCACTGCTATCATGTACATCTGTCCAAACTTCAGTTAAGAGATGGCATTTCAAAACTGTATTTTGGCATCATTTGTATAACCCTCTGAAAGTATATTTAGGATGTTAAAATTAGACAGACAATTATTCTAATTTGTATTTCAACTTCTTCAGTGGTATATTCATACGTCCTTCCATTCGTCATATGTCCACAAAAATAAATCGTACTCCTCTAAGTGTCCTTGAATTTGGTGTCCTGAGGCAAAGATACAATTTTGGGTTGAACAAATGCTGTTTCCCGGACTATATGTCTGTGTTCACAATTATCGAATCATTTAGTGTTTATTTGAAATACTTGGTTTGGCAACCTTTGTTCACTATAACCGTGAATTCAATTTCCAAAGTCAAATGTAACTTTTTATAATTTAAAACTATTATTTTTAAAAATCAAATGAACATAACATTTTGTACATTTGATGTAAAAAAGAAAAATTCCTTTAAAATTTTTTCAAGAAAAAGGGCCCCGTTATGTTGGCTACAAAATGTAACTCTTCAAAGAAAACAATAAATTTCATTTAAATGAGAAATTTTCAAAATTTTGTAAAATCTGATGTATTTCAGCTCATGAATTAAGTTTGTGTAGTTCTGAGAGATCCTTAAAATTTTTAATTTGATTTATATAATTTTAAAAATTAAACATCACTATTGAATTATGGGAAATTTTAAAAGTTTTATATAAGAGAAATACTGAAACAAGGTCTGGTACGCAGACAGTAGTATTTCACTGGCCCTAGTGCAGCAATTTCATGAGATGATTATGGAAACGTCGTAGTGTAATATACGGAGAGAACAGCAGAACTTTACATTGCACTGACAAATTATTTATTTTGATTTAAACACAAATGTTGTAAATTGCAACTGTTTAAAAAACAATGACTAATAGTTTTAGCTACTACGTGTACGAAAAGGAACAAGCGTGAAACAGGCGGAAAGAAAATCAAAACAAACCCGGAACCAACGCGCATGGCTGTCACGTGGTGCTGCATTGTCAGATGCCTCGTTTGTTCATTTGTTGATCAGGCGCGGATCGGAGCCGATGGCAGGGACAAAGGATAGTGCGCGCGCGTTATCAAAGCCCCTCCCTTCTGTCTCCGCCCCCAACACAACTCCACACGTTACCACCTCGCTGTCGCACACCACAAGCGATCACTACACAATACTGCTACGCGCTTCATCTCCACGGGAAACCCCAAATATAACTCAACCAGCACCACACCATAGCTGGTGCGGAGGGGCGGGACCCACCAGGAAGAGCGTGGAGGCGCCCCGCCTCGTCGCTCGGGTTGGGCCGCCCGTCGCGCCGCCCGCTTCCATAGCACCGCGGCAGGCGCGCAAACCTTATCAACCCCTTCTCCTCCACCCCAACATCCTGCCCACATGGTTGACAGAGACAGTACGTCAGAGTAATCGCCTTATTGCAACACGTTGTAGGTGAATGTGATTTATTGAATTCCAAAGTTTCCAACATAAACGTTTCGCGTGGTTCTTCGTATCATTTCCGGTGGAATGGCAGCACTGCCTGAGATTGCCTCGAGTGCTGTCGTGGTAATGGGCGATGTTAACATCTTGCGTCTTAAGATACGCCAAAGAAAGAGAACGAAGGTGACTAGGGGGTTCTGGGGATCAGGTGTGTAACCTGCAAAGAGTGAAAACGTCATGGAAACCATTTTCGTAATTGCTAGTGAACACAGTTAAGTGTGCGTTCTGTCTCCGTCGTTTGGAACCAGATCTCCTAGAAGAACAATGGACACTTTCGAGAAAGGCTTGCATTGTGACAAAGGAGAATACCATTGACTGAAATAATTTTAAAACCAAGTAATAAAAAATGGCATATATTTGTTGATCACAAATAAAAGTATTTTTTCATCTTCAAGTTTGTTTGTAATCCGTTGAAATACGGGGGTCTTTTTCCCGAATCCTATATCCGAGTTCTTCATTTGGTCTGATTTAATCACAAGGTTCACTTTTAATAAGTTTATTCTTTGAAGGAATTTAAGGTGAGTGGTAAGTGTAAGAAACCATTTCCCAAAACTAGTGGTTCTCTAGAATGTCAAAAGGTTTTGTATTACCTAGTTTCCTGATCTCTTTATTTTGAACTAGTTTTCGGGTTTTTCCCTAATCGTCTTCCAAGCTGCTCTGAATCACGTCCAAAAATATTTTTTTCACAATTTCTCTATTTTTCGGCTCCCTAATTATAATTTTCAGAGAAAACTTTGGGGTTTTGAGAAACTCTGTCAGAAATCATAAAGCCTTTGGCAGGAAAGGCAAAAACGCATAAAATAACCTAAAGTAAATAGAAATGTAGAGATATACAAAATCATAAAATTTTGTAATTTTGAATAATCAAAAGATTACATCGAATGACCCTTTTTGTCTTGTGCATTTAGGTATTTTCCATGTCCGCACAAAGAGGTTAAAGAAAATATTTCTAAACGTTTTGAAAAAAAAATGGAACGTTTGCCCTTTTTTTCTCGCAAAATCACCCAAAAAAATTTAAAATTTTGAAAAAATTTTACATGATCTCACTTAAAGCCTATTTGATGAACAAATTTCATTTAAAAAAAATCTTTTAAAATTGTAATGAAATGAAAACGCCAAAAATGTAAACTTCGCATTTTTTAGAAATTCGATTATTCCCCGTAAATGAAACCTAAACATTATTATGGATTTAATCGATGAAAACAATAATAATTCGAAATTGAAAAAATTTAAATGTCCTGAGGCAACATGTAAAGTACCTCAAAATTAATAATTGTTTTAAATTAATTGGGCGACATCTATCACGTCGATTTAGATGATCAGTTTTGATGAAAATCTTCTCTAATGTAGGCTCTATTGACAAGACAGAGAGAGAGAGAGAGACAGACAGACAGACAGACAGACCTACAGACAGACCTACAGACAGACAGACCTACAGACAGACAAGAATCATTGTAGAAAACAGTGAGTGACAGTAAGAGAGACACCCAGTGAGAAGAAACACATTGAGAGAGACACGAAGTCAGACCCAGTGAGAGAAGGAGAAAAATATTTAGAGAGACAGGAGGGAGACAGAGAGAGAGCAGTGAGAGAGAGAGAGAGAGGAGAGAGAGGAGAGAGAGAGGGGAAGAGAGAGAGAGAGAGAGAGAGAGAGAGAGAGGGAGTGACATTTTGCTGACAGGCAGAGAGACATTTTGCTGTATTCCCTTTTTCAGTAAAGGACATACAACCTGTGAATTCCGATTACACAACGTTTACAAAGTAATTACCACAAAGTAAAAGAATTATTCGTTTTTTCTATCAGAGATCCACAACACGAGTTTGCGTCGAAGAACGCCGTTTCTGCCGCGGCATTGCATAACGTTCCCTTTGTCATGTAAGAGCGAGTAACCAGACAGCTTTGAAAAACTCGTCTGGTCGGAATCAAGCATTAGTCAACGATAGCTGTGCGTTACTGAGGATTTTTATTTATTTATTTCATAAAAAACTATGTGACGTATGGGGAGAAATCATCTGAACATTCTTGTTTCAAATCCTTTCCAACAATGTAACTATTAATAGTTGAAGATAAAAAATAATGGTAATCATAAGTAGAAAGATGGATCTTTTAAATTTATTAACAAATAGAATCAATCCACGATGATACCAGGAATTAAGACGTATAATTCATATAAGATATATAAGTTATTGGTGAACCTTACATTTAGCATGTGCATTTTCAAAAGCATTTGACAAGGGTTGGCAACAAAATAACATTTTAAGTAGTAAAACAAAGGAAAAAATTTAAAACTTTACTATTGAGATATTTATATTTAAAAAACATTCTCAAAGTATTTTAAAATTAGCCGAAGACGCGTCTAATTTGGTGGCACTCGCAAGAGCTGCATGAAGACTGAAAATTAGAAAGAATTCTGAATGCATAACAAATGAGCAATTAGTGTTTAATTCTGTATATGTTTTCCATTTTAGGTTTGATTGAATTGATGACCTAGAAATTTTGTTCCCTTTAACATCGGCTAATTCATATTGTTCATTTTCAATGGATCATACGTTTGCCGATTTGAAACATAAAATCGATGAGACAGTTTTCCTTCGTTAACTATAATTTTTTATTACAAAACCACTTGAAACTTTGAAATTGTACTATTTATTGTTTTGTTGTTTTTTGCAAAGAACATTTGGTTTATGGGAAAGAACTGTTCTTCCATTTATATATGAGGCATATCGTTTACGTACAACAGAAAGGGTAGGACCTAAGATCGAATATTGGATCCATGTTCAATTGGCAAAGAATTGAAAGATAAGTAAATTGTCCTTTCGTGCCAGTATAGCATTTCTACCTTTGAGGATCGACAGAGATGTACTGACGTTATGGAGTGATCCATTTCTAATCATGTTTAAGAACTCCTTTGTGTACAAACTTTATATCGTTCGTGGCGGGGGGCTTCAACCCCAGACTCTTACGCATTTCGTTGATACTGCACAGTCTCCAGAGAAAATCCTTCTGCAAACTCTGCCGAAACCAATCTCTGTAAAATATCTATATATCTAATTTAATGCGCACAGAAATTGAAATACTGTACAGAAACTACAATACTGTAGATAGATTTAAACGCCCTACAGGTAGAGAGAAATTTAGTCATGCTTGCACGAAAAATTTCGACACAATTTCAAAGGAAAACTCTTATAGGCCTGGTAACGAAAAAGTGAATAAATCCAGTTGCTTTTAGAAAAAATATCTTCTAACATGGTGTAGCAGAATCCATTTTGTGGATCCTTGATACAAAAAATGGATTAACGGAAAAACGTTTGTCCTCCGTTTGAACAGCGCTACCCTAAAACCGTTCAACTGATTTTTCAAAATTGAAATTCTGTCGATCTGACTGATGTCGGTCCTTTTGATAAAGTTTTGTTGTTGGATAGAATTGGGTTTTTGAGAATGATGCAGGTCTCATTTGCGTAAAACCTGATTTTCAAAATTCAAAATTGTTTGGTCTTAAAACCCTAAAATTATGAAGAAAAACATTTTTCTTTAATGAAATTCATCAAAACAGATCTTCAAATAAGAGATGTTAATTTTTGAAAATAGGGTATTTTTGTAAAGGGACAAAAAAATGCCTGTCGCAATTTTCTGCGCTTTTGTTAACGTAAAGTGAATTGTGAGCCAGTTGGATCTACGTGTTAGAATTTGCATATTATTTCATACTTTTTTATAATTATTTATTATATTATATTATTTCATTTAATTTGATCCTTTTAATTTTGTTAAATTGAAACCAATGATTTTGTTTTTATTAATAAGATGTGGGACAAGTAATGTTTAATAAAAGAGTAATTTTGATGAATCAAAAAAATATTTAATTATTATATTTTTCATTTATTTTTATTTTGTGTTAACGGTATCAACAATTTATTTGGCAAATGTATCCCATACGAATTACGTCATCGTTTCTTGTTACCCATTGTTGTAACGCGCACTGATGATGGAAGGCGATAATGACGGCTGATCTTCCTTCGCGTAAATTTTAAAGAAAGCTTTATATACTAAAGATAACATTTATATGTCTAATAATAATATTATTATTACATATATTTCGATCTATTAGTATTTTTACAACCTAACATTATCGTATTATCTGTTATCTTTTTTACTAGTCGTATTTGCTTTCGCAGGAGAGTTTATATAGGAAGTTACAGAGGGAAATTATTAAAAATCAGGATATGTTTGAATAACTGCAAAACTTTAAACAATAATTTCAATGCAGAATGTATTTATTTAAAGTTTGAAAAATAACATTGTTTGAAACCATTTAATTTCCCAAAAATGTTCTAGGTTTCAAATGAGTTTTACAAAAAATGATGACAGGTGTTAATCGCAGAAAATTGTCGTTTAAATAGTATTGCATAATCATTAGTAAAGGTGAGTGCTTTATCACCACTAGTTTCCTAATGAAACTTTTCTTCAAAGACAGATTTTGAAATAAACGAAATTTAAATTTTTCAATACGTATAGTTTCGCGAAATTTTTCAGAAATATGGCATTTAATTTTTTTAAAAATTTTTCAAAACGTATCAAATTTTGTTTAAAATTTTTGACCTAGATAGCGTAAAGAGATTAAGATATTGATAAGTCCACATTTTCTTTGAAATCATTGATTTTTCGAAAATTGAAAATATTCCATTTTTTCGCTTTTTTCTACAAGTACAATTATGAAGAATATTTCACCCGTGAAATTAAACCAATAGTGTTTAACTAAATATACAAAATGCCCCAATCAGGGCGGTGTATCTCAAAGTCTTCTATCAATTTTTTTCCGCACCACCTTACTGGCCAATCATAAACTCGACTCATCGGGTTTAGAGGCGGTATAAAACATCGACCCTATGCGCATGTTCAATAAACTGCGTGTCTAATTTAGTCTCATGATTTTAGCATAGCTCAGTATTTTCAATATTCTAATTTTGTAACTGTGTTGACATAATTTCAATGAAATAGTCAATTAAATACCCACTTCCGCCATGAGTCAGGATAATCGATTGGTATTTCAAAGCACTATGGTATTATCATGAGTTTTTCTTAATGAAATGTGTTCATCAAAACAGATCTTCAATAAATCATATTAATTTTCGAAAATATTTGTATTTTTTCGTCAATCAATAGTTAAATTTAAACAATTATTTTTTGAAACCACGTTACATTTTTCTTTGACTTTTCTTAGATATGTTTGCAAAGAAGGTAAAGAAGTGGTGTTGCGGATTTTCACACTCTTTTCGAAAATTGAAAAAATCGAAATGATAAATTGAATTTCGCCTTCGTTTGGGCGGTGGCAGTCTGATAAAAAATTTGAGAGGTATTTTAAAAAAGGGTTTGGGTTTTTCTAAGAACGCCTTTCAATTGCTTAATATTAATTAACTTAATTACAAATCGTAGAATATGATTAACTTAATCAGTTTATTACATTGGGGTTTAAGAATTTTTCAGCAATGTTTTAAGATAATCTTCGCAGGGTTTACCCTGTAAAAGCCCAAAAGATTGAGAATTTATTCGACAATTTCTTTTGAACGGTAATGAATGGGGTAGCCAGAGTAAGGAGGCTTTTTCCCCTTTATTGGGAATTTTAAATTCAATAAATGGTTTATTTAAGTTCATAACGCCAGTTCAATAAAAGGGTTTATTTAATTATTTTAAAAATTGGGGAAAGATTTCATAAAAAAATAAAAAATTTGTTTCAAAAATTTTTTCTTTCTAATGCGGGTTGTCCTTACATTTATGATCCAATTTAATTCCTTCAGTTCTGGATGTATTTTTTTTTCAGAATTGATATTGCTTGTTTATAAATGCCAAATTTACAGGAGATTTATTAATTTTTTTTTTTTGTAGTTATAAAAAAGGGATACTGTTCCGATGTGAAAATTTTTCAAAGGGCCTTCTTTGAATTTTTTAGACTATTTCAAGTGATACAAAAATTAAAATTTATAATATTACGAAACTTCCCCAATAATGATGTTTTTAAACCCCTTAATTGTTTTTTTCTTATAAACTTTTGCAGGCACATTAAATTTTTTAAACAGTTTAAATGTCTTCGATGCCCCCGCCCTTTTTCTTAATAATCAGATTGTTTGTTCCGGGTATTTTCCCCATTTGTTTTTTGAACATATTTTTTTTCCTTTTTGAAATATTTTTCTTTGAAAATTTACTGTATCAGCTTTGCCTTTTTTTCCCTTAAAGTCACCGTTTAAAATTTTTAATTGGTCTCTAAAAACGGTCCAAAAGCGTCGGTCTGTCAAACCCCTGCAAAACCCCCTTCCCCCAGACGAGATTTTTTACTTTCCCTTCCACGGACCTTTCCATTCCTAATTTTTAAACACCATCGACAACAACAGGGTACCATCAGTTTCTTTTACAAAAATTTCTTCTAAAATCTCGTAATTTAAAACCGGGCTTATATAAGCAATTATTTTTATTTCCCAGAATCTTTTAAATTTTTATTTCCCTTTCAAAAACACTATTAAAATTTAAATTAGATATTTATTGTGCCTCAAAAAAAATACTTTGTCTGGGACAAATGGGGTAAAAAAGGGAAAAATCCCGAAATGATTTTCCCCCAACGATCATGATATCCGGGCCCTTTTTTGAAAAAAATTTTAAACGTTGAGAATATATTTTAAAAAATTTTCGTAAAGCCTCAACATTTTAATCGTTTTTATAATTACCAACATTTTTTTTTTTTTTTTCAATGAAAAACAGTCTTGTGAAAATAGCCCGATCGATTTTCGTTTCTCCTTTTTAATTTTTAAATTGCAATAGTGAAATTACCCATCCTTACCGTCTTGTGCCCCAAACCAACCCGTTTTGAACAAAACTATGGGGCCGGAAAAGGTTATGAGAAAGCTCAAATTATATTTAATTATAACTCCGTTGTTGACTCAGTTGGGGTTCTTTACGAAATAACTGTGAATTACTTAATTGCCTCATACGAAGAAGCGGAATATGAAATGCAAATTTAAATATCCTACTGATTGCATGTGGGAAATGACAATGTTTTCATCAATAAAATAATAAATTCATTTATAAATTGTAACTTCTTTTAAAATAAACAAAGTATAACATTATTTTGGTCACGACCTTACTATAGCGCTATAGAACCGTCTTGGCGCTATAGAATCTTGGCGCTGTCCTGATAAAGGATGTCTCCGTGGTCTCTAGCAATGGCCTCGTCCAATCTTCTTCTTGCTACTCTTAAAAGAAGCGGAAGGCTTTCGAGTTAAAAAATGAAAGTTTCTCACCAGAATAAATAAATTAATTCATCAGAGGAGCTCCAAGATGTATCTTACTGAAAAGGCAATAAATTAAAATATTAAGTGTGACATGATTAGATTTCTGCACTACACAACCAATTAATATATTTCATTTTTAAGGTGGCTCTGCAAAACAAAATCTGTTCAAATATTTGAATATTTCAAGGCAGGTTGAAAATTTCACTGCCCACGTCCCTCGTGTTGTAAAGACCCACTCAAGAATAATAGCTTAACATTATTGACTCGTTGAAGAAGATACTACTACTTTTTTATTTCATAGAGTAATTATTGAATGTTAAATTGTTCTGATGTAATGTGGCTAGGCCGAATTTTGCCACTGCAATACCTACATTCTCCGCGTTCTAACCTTCGCCTTCTGGTATCTGACCCCAAAATGGTCTCTCCAACGCATCAAAGCTGCAGAAATGAGACCATAAGGTACTTGGCTGAGGAAAAAACCTGAAGGGGGGAAAACCTGCTGTCAGAAGCCGAGTACATACTCATCCGGTTTTAACTGTTTATTTATCAAGGGCGTCAGGCATTCTCCTTCCAGTTTAATAACACTGCACCTGAAACAAACAGCACCACAAAAATCGCTGTCCGCACCAACGCCTCTGCCCTAACATTTCGATTCCACTTCCTCACCTCTAATATCGGGTTTTATTTTAACCAAGCTTTTTCTTTTATTTTAATTTAATTTAATTAATTTAATTTAATTTAATTGACTTAATTTTAATTTGTTTTAATTTTAATTTATTTAACTTATTTTGACTATTTTAAGTTAATATATTTATTTTATTGACTTATTTATCTACATATACTTAACAATTGACTACAATTTATAACTTTTTGTACTGTTTACTAACCTAACATAACTTACTGACTAACTTAATTATTGTTAGTTCATTGATTTATTATTTATTTATCTCAGCCTAGGCTCTGTCGTACTAACCAATGCTGTTTTCCACTCCTTAATTTCAGTTTCTCTAGTGGTCGAACCTTTCCAGAAATGTTCCTAATTCTTTCATGAAGTTAGCTCTTTTATCACCTAGAATGTTTTGGGCAAGCGTTACGTTCCTATGTTGGAAGTAGTAATTTCCCATTCCCATCCATTTTCTTCTCCAAGTTTCGGTCGCACTGCAAATTAAAAGGATGTGGATCCAGTCTTCCCTATCACCGCAAAGCACACAGATGCCATTACCATTCGAGTCCTTTAATCTACGTTGCATCCACCCCCCGACCCTGAACAAAGCATATACCCCTCTTGCGTCCTTTTGCAGTGTGTTTACGTAACGTTCGCAACCCCATAACGGACTCGCGTGAATTTGCGCAACTAGCGAACGTTTTTCGGCCGTTGCTGCCAGGATCTCTTGCCTTTTAATATCCGCAAGTCTATCCGAAATTATCCGTTCTATGTCACGTGTTCCCCTATCTCCCACCATTTCCGGAGAAACGTCTCCCAGACCTGAACGTTCCAGTAGCAGTTTAATTTTATACGACCAGTAGCGTTGGTTGCTTCCCTGTACCTGCACCCGAAAACATCTATTTATAAGTGAGTCAGCCTGATCACCTGCTAATTTAATCCAAAGTTTAATGGGTTTCATTTTAAAATCTTTCCAAATTCCTACACTACCGACCTCTCTTAGGACTCTGACATTTGCTGCGAATCTAGAGACTCCGAGAATTAATTTGAAATAATCTGTTTCGACGCTTTCTAGTCGATCTATCCTATCCTCCCCAAATTTCTGCCCCATAATTCATTGCTGGGAGAACTAGCGATTTAAACATCGTCTGCTTACCTTTAAAGCAATTCGGAACCCTGCGCACTGCGCAAACGATTTCTTTGAGCGCAATTCTTCCTTTACTGTGCGCCGCCAATATGTGATTACTCCATCCCCCATTCATGGAAAATTTTGCCCCAAGATATGTAAATGTTTTTGCCCGGTCAATCTCCTCCTGAGCGTAAAACCATTTCTCCTTGTTACCCCATTTTTACTGTTTAAATAGCTTCTTAAATATCACAGGATTATTGATAAAAGTGATCAATTCCAAAAATTTGTGGTTTTAGATAAAAGGCATTGACAGGTTGTTCCCTCATCAGGGCTATGATTATTAGAAAAAAAGAAAATATAGCCATCTTAAACTAGTAGCGCCTAGAAACCAATCTCACCTAAACTATATTCAAAATTAAAGACTAATTTTAGGTAAATTACTCTTTAATATGCTCTATTCCTGAATTTCGGCTCAGTGAATTTCCTCAAAATTGCTGATTTCAAATCAGGAAAATACAAATTCGCAAACTAGGGCTCTACAAAAAAAAAAAATTAGGGCTCTACAAACAGTTAACACGCGTTCCTATGGAAAGAAAGGATGGTTTGATTAACAGTAAGTAAAGATTTATGTTAGAAGATTTTGAAATAAGTACTTCTGTTTCATCGAATAAAAGGTAAGTACTGGCAACTAAAATCCAGTACTTACCTGTTTATCAACTTTAATTGTCTAAAGTGAAACGAAAGACGAATCATTTCTGGTTTTAAGAGTATTTTATTTTATAATATTAGTTTTCTGTCTTATATTTTATATTTATTTTTCGATATCATTGATTTCCATAGGTGTTATTGCTAACATGACGGTAGGTGAACGCTCATAAAGGTATACATTTTTATTTTGATGTTCTTCATCGGTAGAAAGTTTTGAATTTGGATTAAAATTAGCTTAATATTAGTACAAAATAAGTACAGAAATTATACAATATTAATACAATATTAGTACAATTACACAATATTAGTACGAAAAATACCCGTTTTTCTATATCATTGATGGACATGGGTGGTGGTGCTAACTTTACGGTGCGTGAACGCTCGCAAACTATACATTTTTTATTTTCATGTTCTGCATCAGTACAAAATTTTTAAGTTTGACTTAAAATTAGCTTAATATTAGTACAAAATGATGGTATTTTTAATTTTCGATATCATTGCTTTTCATGGATGGTGTTGCTAACTTTACTGTAGGTGAGCACTAGCAAAAGATTAAATGTTTTATTTTGATGTTGTGCATCAGTTAAAAATGATGGTATTTTTAGTTTTTATAATATTGATTTTCATGGGTGGTGTTGCTAACTTTACAGTAGGTGAACGCCCGCAAACGTATACATTTTTTATTTTGATGTTGTGTATCAGTTCAAAATTTTTGATTTTGGGTTAAAATTAGTTTAATATTAGTACAAGATGATGATATTTTAGTTTTCGATATCATTGATTTTCATTGAGTGGTGTTGCTAACTTTACGGTAGGTGAACCCCGCAAACGTATACATTTTTTATTTTGAGGTTGTGCATCAGTTCAACATTTTTGAATTTGGGTTAAAATTAGTTCAATATTAGTACAAAATGATGGTATTTTTAGTTTTTTGATATCATCGATTTTCAGGTCCTGTTGCTAACTTTACGTAGGTGAACCCGCAAAGGTTTACATTTTTATTTTGAAGTTGTGCATGAGTTCAAAATTTTGAATTTGGTTAAAATTAGTTTAAAATTAGTACAAAATTGTGGAATTTTTAGTTTTCGATATCATCGAGTGGGTGTGCTAACTTAACGTTAAGTTAGACACCACTTCTACTACCCTGTTTTTAATGTTCTGCATTGGTACAAAATTTTTAAATTTGGGTTAAAATTAGTTTAAAATTAGTACAAAATTATGGAATACTCTTTTTTAATTTTCTGATAAGTGGGTATGCTAACTATACGGACATCGGAATTAACGCCTTACGCGTTTGCCGCACTGCCCAGCTGAAGTCCTCCGGACGCGCCCTGCCATTCCGGGAGATGCTCCGGGCTGCCGCAGCAGCTCCCCGCTTCCTGAAAGAGGCCAGCTTGGCACAATCATACGCAGCTGTCCCTCGCGCCGCCGCCCGGTCCGGTGCGCGCGCTCGATATCCTGGAGCTCCAACCTGACCCCCAGCTGCTCCGCTAGATCCAGGATACACCTCTCCGAGTCCACCAAGACTTGTTCCGCTGCTCCGGGATGCCAGTAACAATGATATTGTTACGTCGCGACTGTTCTCAAGGTAATCCACCTTGCGAACCAGCCGCTCGTTGGCTGTCTGCAGCGACTGCACTGAAGCCTCTGCCGACGTAACCTAGCCTGCAACATCGATTCTATCAATAAGTTCCTTATGGTTCCTATTGATAGTTTCGATGATATCGACGTTAGTAGGGGCCGGATTCAGCTCCACCCACCGATCGCCAATAGCACCGCCATCACCGCCGCGCCCAACACGCTCGCAAGGGCCCCAGCCCTGCGCTGTCCCAGGCACCGCCACAGCGCGGCAGGTAGCCCTCACCCAGCGGCCGATGGCCGCGCGCCACTGCTCCGTCGACACCATCCTGCAGCAGGTAGAGCGCTTAGCAAACACGTCCGCTCGGCTCTGCGTCTGGCTATTACTTGCTAAGATACAGTAAATTACTTCAGAAATGCGTCATTAATTTATTACAGAAATGCTTCATAAACTGATCCATTCTGATTCAATGTCTTGTAACGAGGTGATTATATTGATATCTAGCTGGATTTAAAATTCTCGCTAATATTGTGACGCAAACGGTGTCTGAAGTCGGATACGATGCGCAAGAGCCCCACCCCGGTCGTGCCGGAACAAGCATTCTTGCACACGGCGATCTCGGTGCTCTGATCTCGACGTCGACAACAATCGGATCTAGGTGTCTTTGTGTCCGGGCCCAGTGTGCGGTGTCCCTCGAGAGCTCATTCGTGCAAATTTGGTCACCTTGATCACACAATGTTGAACGAATTTCTTTCAACATGCCGCACAACAGCCTGAGGAAGACCACGACAAGATGGTCGAAACGTCGGCAACCACAGCCTTTGACGCGGCGTCACCTGGACAGCCAAGATCATTTACATTTTCTTTCAACATGGTTCAGTGTGAGCTCACTGACTGTCATGGCGTGAGGCTCATTATCATAAGATTATGGTATTATTTGGGTTGAAGTTCTCACCATCGTGAGTTGCTAATTTGGATTGGTGTTGGTCGTCTGGAGAACAGTGCTCCGTGTGCATGGAATGCGATATTTTAATTGAGAGATTTTTGCTGAATATCCCAATTGCGATGGGTTCAAATAGGGATGTCAATATCGTGTGTTGATCATAGTATGGAACATTTATTCTAGAGTTTACGGCCCCCAAATCAAAGTTCTATTGCTGTGTGTTAATCGTGATGATTGGATGTGAATTTATTAAAGTGAAATGAGGAATCATGATGAGGAATGTATAAATCCTGAATTGTTTTGGAGTGAAGGAACATGGTACTGTATAAATTAATTGGAATGATATGCATTAATTCAAGAGACTTAATCCATTTGTTCAAAGTTAATAATTTGATTTTCCATTTTTGTTTTAAAGGATGTTAAATGGTTATAATTCTCAGAATAAGTCTAGAAACAGTACTTCTTTGTTGATTTACTGCTGCTTGTATTTGGAGTACAGGCAGCCACACAGTGCACTGTTGTGACATTATTTCTGTGCTGTTGCTTTGTGTTGTTAGAAACTTTGCGGTGTCTGTATTACTATATTTCATTAAATGTCATTGTTTGTTTTCGTAACATTGCACTTTCTTTTCTTTTCATTAGGAAGGTGTAGACAACGCAGGCAAGAACCCTCAACACATTCCTCGATTTCCTATTCGGAAATTTAAATTATTATTATTATTTTTATTGCATCTCGATGACCAACCGCGGACGGCCCCTACCACACCGCCGCCGTAAATTTAAATAAAGTGTTGCGTCACAATATATATATATATATATATATATATATATATATATATATATATATATATATTTATATATACTTACTGGTAAATCCCGGGGTTTAGGGTGGCACGGTTCCTTTGATTCCTAACAGTTCGGTTCGTTGAGAGAATCGACTCCCATGGGCGGGCCTTGTTTATACATCAGTATTCAGCGTATGGATTCAGTTCATGATGTTACAGCAATAAATGCAATTATTTAAAAAAGGTAGATCGGGAGTATAGCTACCCCGTGCTCCAAAGCCCACTGTACGTATCGTCTCTAGCCAACGTACTCTCATTAAGTGAACGATTATTCGTATTTTTCACGCTGGCGATTTGAATTTGTAACCAACGCATTTTTTCACCAAGTGGTCCGCGACGTGCTACCGCACGTCGGATCGAACGGTCCGACGGATCCAACGTGCTACGTTCACGAGGGCCTTCCGGCCACTCGCTCTCGGGCTCGGTTCACGCCTCCGCTGTCATCCCGCGCTCGTTGTTCTATATACCTCCCTCACGTTCAAAGAGAATTTATTTTTGAGGACCACTCACTTTTAAGAAAATTCATACCTTCCATCTCAGTAGACACACAAACCTATTTGAAGAAGACTTGAAATGCAAAAATACACACAATTCCACGCCAACAAATTATCAGATGACTTCTCATTTAACATTGAACATAAATAATTCAGTTGTTATAATGAACCGCGCAACTATAAACATAGGAATCGCGAGAAATAATGAATCATAAAAGGAACCAAAGGAACCGTGCCACCCTAAACCCGGGATCAAACACACTTACTTGTTATTTTCAGGTTATCCGCTACTTCCTTCCACAATTCACCACTCCTGCGTCTTAAATGGTTTGCATTTTGTCCCACAATTCCCTTCTATTCTTCACTTCTTCAATTAAGTATTCCGTTGTGTCGCTATTCGGCATCTTTGAAACTGTAAATTAAATAGAAACAGCGAAACTATCCGGGCGACACAGCGAGAAGCAGCGACAACGGGCGACAAGTAGCGACAAGATTCAAACACGTTTGAATCTCGGACGCCGCCGCTTGTAGCGCTTTCGTCGCGTCGCTGCGGATGTCGCTGACGCAGGACGGGCAGATAAGGAACTGAGTGTTTGAAATTTGTCGCTTGAAGCTGTCGCGTGTCGCTGTCGCAAGATGTAGCTCACGCAGGTCACGGCCTTAGTTTTTCTTCTTTTACTTTGTTCCAAGGCTGATGACTTACGTTTTCGTAAATCTGCGAGGTTATAGTGCCCCCAGTCACCACATTGACTTGGGGAAACAACAGGCTCCCTAGCACTACATTTAACATGCGTAGAGGGAACACGTTCCCGAACATTCGATTGTAATCAACTCCAATCATACAAATTTGCAGAGCCTTGTTCAATGTTAGGGTCTAATTCAATAATAATGTCTCCCATTATTACATTTTCCTCCACACCCCAGCTGTTCTCAAACACGCTATCTTCGGAAGCACCTGTATCTTCAACAGCTCCACTCGTAGGTTTGCAGGTTCGTCCACATCTCTTCATCATCATCCAGCTGGGAATTGTTTCCGATAATTCTGATTCCAAATTTCCATTATCGTGCAGTCTGCAGACGTTTAGCTTGCAGAGACCATTGGGGCCCACGTCAGTGTCTTTCAGTTCACGGCTTGGCCTCTGCAAATCTTACTTTTGTCATCTTCTTCACGACCTCATGCCTTTGGACCGTATGTCATATAGCGATCACACCGATGGCGGCGGTGCTAGACTACTGTTTCCAGTTTATTCTGCCTGTTGATCAAAAGTGCATTGCAATTAGTTCGCTAACGCTAATAGTGACCATACGCGTTCAGTTACCTGTTTAAATTGCAGATGTTTATTGAACTATTGTTATTGCGGTGTAATATGCAGTGCTGCAATGTCAGCTGATTGTTATATCGATCACCTCTCCACTAAAACCATGTGTTTTCACCGTGGCATTCTCACTTTCTTCTGTATCATTTTTGATTATCAAAATAAATGCTTAATCCTAAGTGTTCAGTTAACCATCAGTGAAGCGAGTTGGTTATCACAATAAACAACAGCAAAGAGATCATATATCAGCGAAGAGACTCCAGTTCAAATTCATCATTTTTCAGTTGTTTGCGCTTTTCCGCTAGTTCAGGGTAGACAACTTTCTTTCCACGAAAGTCAAGCGTTCGTTTACCTGAATTGTCGATTAAACTTGATGAACAACTCATGTATGGCTAAACTAAGCTCACATTCTGAACGATGTTTCGCCGATCTTTAGTTTAAAAGCACTGCTTGTACAACTGTCCCTAAGTCGATTTAAGGTAGTTTTAATATCACGATCTCGAATGATTTGCCCTTTCTAGAGTTACATATTTGAGAGCAATTTAATTTACTATTTCTATTGTGACTGATTTGTTAGGATTTGTTGATAATTTAATTGCTTGTAATATATTTCTTTGTATTTTTAAAATTCTAGCATCTACTTCAGATGGAGTAGGGAGAGATGTAGAATAATTATTTGTTTGAAGCATACATGACTGGAAAAGTTGGAGGGCCAAGTGTTTAATGCTGGTGCACAGTATTTTGTGAGTGAAATTTAATTTTGAGACTGCTATGCACCAGAATATCTGGAGAAATGGCGTTATTATATGGATGATGAGTAGGTTCAAATGGCACGTATTGTCGAGTTATTTGTAGTTTCTAGATTAAATAATGACTGAGTGCAGACCGTCAAATTTGACAGTGTGATCCTAAGATAAATGTAAATCTGTGCCCAATTTAACACATTACAATATGTTGCATTGTTTGAATCTTCAGGGTATAACGAAGATATTCTGTGATGTGGAGTTCACAAAATTTTGAACACGTATGGCCCATGACCAGGTGGCAATGCAATATCGGCACCAAATTACACAAAAGAATGAGCACTATTATACTGACGGATATTATTTCTAAAGTTTTTTTATGTGTCATAATATCCTATAAACAACTGTTTGATTTCTTCTGGCATATCGAAGGTAACATATTTTCCCATTTAAACAACGGTGCAAACTCATTTACAGAATTTCTCTCATGGAAGTATAAAGTAGAACAAACTGACATTTCATGAACGACCCAACAGAAAGCAGAAACAGCCTTACTATCCGACAAATGCGCTGACTTTCTCTTTCCTTGCTCCCAGTCAATGTACTGCGTTGCATCATTTGGGGCGCGTGGACAATGATTCGGAATTCAACATAACCTGCGAACAACTACTACTTCAGTACCACCTAACAAACCCGCTGTCAGATGGTGCGTCAAGCTGGAACAGCCAAGTCAATACACCGACACAAACATGTCCGTCATTTATTGCTAATTAGTACCCATTTTAATTAATTGCCACGTATTTTCGTGGAGAAAACGGGTGTTATTAACGCTTGACGTCAAGCCAGCACACATCAGATAAATTCGAGCGGTTTCAGCAGAACGCTCGACATTTTTACTAATTAATTGCCACAATTTGGAATTAATTCGCACGTATTTTCAGGCTAAAATAATCGACGTCAATGTCAGCGGGCATGACGCATTCCGCAACATAATAAAAAAATTGGAATATAGAGAAAACAAACGATCTCAATCACATAATATTAACGAGATAGTTTAAAGACATAACCATTACTATTGTTTTACTATATGCATGATTTAATTACCCACTCTTTTTATGAGATAATATCTTTTATAACGAAGTTATAACCATTACGTCATTCCACATAAGAGTACCAACGAGTACGATAATAACTCTAAAATCAAATAATTAATGCACATTCAATACTAGTTTATTATACTAAAGAATAAATTAATCAATGTTGCCGTGTATTATATAAACGCGTTATTTGAAGCTGCATCAAAAGATTTATCGAACCTAGCCATATTCAAATTCAAAAATACAGAGAACCAGCGAGCTGTCAAATGAAATTGAGAACATAGTTAATAGATGTTAGAACTAATTCTTTACTCTATACACGATTTAGTACTCTTATTATTTATTGGTAATATTTTTTTAATTCGTTGTTGCGGAAACCACGAACGCATTCGAACGAGGAATGCGAGGAGAGTACAAACTAGCGCTAATATTTAAAATATATTTAATAATTGAATGAACGTTCAATGCTAGAACATTACTAAAGGAATCGAGAATTATTAAATGCGGCCGTGAATTATATGACATTGGTGACTGCATGGCGGTTATCGAACCAAGCCATTTATTCAAATTCGAAAATACAGAGACAACAGGCACAATCACACAAAAATGACTTAGTTAATAGATATTAGAACTATTTTTTACTCTATAAATTTAATTGCCTATATACGATTTAATTTCTCCTGTCATTTAATTAATAATAAATTTTTTATTGTTTCTTTGTTTGAACCCTCGAACTTTCAGACGAAATGCCCAGTACCAAAAGTACCAATATCTAGAATCTAATAAATATTTAAATACACATTTCAATACTAGTTTTAATTATAGGAGTACGTTATTAGAAATGCTGTCGTATAGTATATCAATATTATTGAGACTCCACCAGAACAAAACCAGATTATCAAATTCGAAAATATAGTGTACCAACGAGCACAAACATATAACCCTCAACATAGTTTATAGTTATTTAATACTAATTTTTTACTCTATACACAATTTAATTGCTCTTGCCGTTGGGGAGTAATAAACTACAAGAACAAATATCTAATATCTATTAAATTATCAAGTACACATTTAATACTAGATTATTACATTAAAGGTAAATTAATAAATTTTACCGTTTATTATATAAACATTATTGAAACTGCATCAGAGATATCGAACAAAGCGAGATATTCAAATTCGAAAATTTAGAGAATCAACGAGCACAATAATGTATAACCAATGTATTTATCTTTAGTGTAATAAACTAGTATTAAATGTGCGTTCAATAAATTAAATAAAGTTTAGATATTGGTATGTTTGGTACTATCGCAATTCCTATTTGGAAAGTCAACAAGAATTTATAACAACGAAGTTTTAAAAAAATATTATTTAATAAACGACAAGAGCAATTAAATCGTGTATAGAGTAAAACATTAGTTATAAATATCTATTAACTATGTTCTTATTTTTATGTGATTGTGCTCGTTGGTTCTCTGTATTTTCGAATTTCAATATCTGGCTTGGTTAGATAACTCCCATGCAGTTTCAAAATGTTTATATAATTCACGGCAACATTTATAAATTTATCTTTAATGTAATAAACGTACTGAACGTGCATTAAAATTTTAAATAGATTTTACATATTAGTGCTCGTTGGTAATTTCGCATATGCTGTTCGAAAGTCGATGAGGTTACAGAACTACAAACTTTTAAAAATTTATTAAATGACAATAGCAACTATATTGTGTATAGAATAAAAAGTTAGTTCTAAACATCTTTTAACTATGTTCCTAATTTTATGTGTTTGTGCTAGTTGGTTCTCTGTATTTTTGAATTTGAATATCTGACTTGGTTCGATAACTGCCATGCAGTTTCAATAAAGTTTATATAATTCACTACAACATTTATCAATTTATCTTTAGTCTAATAAACTAGTATTAAATGTGCTTTCAATGATTAAATAAATTTTAGATATAAGTGCTCGTTGGTACTATGACAATTCCTGTTGGAAAGTCAACAAGATTTTATAACAACGAAGTTTTAAAAGATTATTATTTAATAAATGACGAGAGCAATTAAATCGTGTTTATAGCAAAAAATTAGCTCTAAACATCCACTAACTATGTTCTTAATTGTATATGATTGTCCTCTTTGGTTCTCTGTGTTTCGAATTTGAATATCTGGGTTGTCATTCAGTTTCAATAATGTTATATAATTCACGGCATTGTTATCAATTTATACAATGCATAAATAAACTAGTATTGAATATGTACGGATTTATTAATTATTAAATAGATTTTGGATATTCGTGCTCGTTGGTACTCTGGCATTTCCTGTTCGAATGTCTTCGAGTTTTTATAACAACGAAATATTAAAAAAAATTATTGATTAGATGACAGGAGCAAGTAAATCGTGTATAGTGTAAAAAATTAGTTCTAAATATCTATTAACTATGTTCCTATTTTTATGTGATTGTACTCGTTGGTTCTCTGTATTTCGAATTCCGAATATCTGGCTGGTCGATATCTCACAGTGCAGTTTCAGTAATGTTTATATATTTCACGGCAGCATTTATCAATTTATCTTTAGGTAAAAATGCTAGTATTGAATACGCATTCAATTATTAAATAGATTATAGATATTAGTGCTCGTTGGTACTGTCGCATTTCCTGTTCGAAAGTCGATGAGGTTTCATAACAACGAAGTTTTAAAATATTATTAGTTAATAAATGACAAGAGCAATTAAATCGTGTATTGAGTAAAAAATTAGTTCTAAACATCTATTAACTATGTTCTTAATTTTATGTGATTGTGCTTGCTGGTTCTCTGTATTTTTGAATTTGAATAAGTGGCTTGGTTCGATAAATCTGACGCAGTTTCAGCAATGTTTATATAATACACGGCAACATTGATTAATTTATCTTTAGTATAATAAACTAGTATTGAATGGGTATTTAATTGTTAATAGATTTTAGATATATCGGCACTCGTTGGTACTCTATGTGAATGTCGTACGTGGTTGCATAACTATGAAGTTAAAAATGTATTATCTCATAAAGAGAGGGTAATTAAATCATGCATAAGTAAAACTAATGGATTCGATATATCACTAAACTATCGTTAATATTATGTGATTGTGCTCGTTGTTTCTCTATATTCCAATTTCTTTTATTATGTTGCGGGATGCGTCATGCCCGCTAACATTGACGTTGATTATTTTAGCGTGAAATTACGTGGGAATTAATTCCAAATTGTGGCAATTAATTGGCAATTAATTAGCAATAAATGATTAGATAGTTTTCGTTGAGCTCGAATTTAACTGATGTGTGTGCTGGCTTGACGTCAAGCTATCACACACCCGTTTTCTCCACGAAAATACGTGGCAATTAATTCAAAAATGTGGTAATTAATTGGCAATTAGTTAGCAATAAATGATTTGTATTTTGTGTCGGTGTGCTGACTTAGCTGTTCCAGCTTCACGCACCTGTCCGAATGTTCTCTACAAAGTACACTACAAAAGAAAATACATACAAACTGTCATCACCACAATGCAATTATTACACTGAAACAAAACCACGAGCCAAATTGTGAACAAATCTCAACAATCAAAACAAAACATCAAGTAGCGCCACTATGAAGCGGCGAGGACTCACATCTATCGACTCATATATATCAATTTTAAAACAGCTACCCTTTGGAAGAAAACAATTGACTACTGATAAACGTACTATTAAAGAATGATTTAATTAATTAATTTACACCGTAAATGTTGGTGAATCAACACAAACAATATCTGATAATACATCTAGGGATCATATTCTTACATGTGAAGGAAAAAATGCTACAATCGGTTTCTGTAAACAAGCAAGCCATGGCAGAATGCCTTGTTTTTAAATATATATTATAAATAATGATATATTCCTTACAGGGTAATCGTTTTACATCCCCATTGTTGGTGTTTCGCATTGAGATCCTCAATTAGTAATAATTTATCATTATTATTGTGAAGTACTTCAAAGGAGGTTAGGTTTTTATTGCAGGTTTACTTAAGCTACTTGTATTATAATTTTCAAACTAATAAATTTATAGTTATTGCTGTTATTTCTAATTCCTTCAGTGGAGTACAAATATTTGTGAATATTTGATTTTTCTTTTGATTATTATTGCTACCCCACTTCCACCATGTAAAGAGTCTCATCTTCTCTATATGTGATATAATTCAGAATATTAACGTTTTTGCCTTGTTTAGATGTGTTTCAGTAATGCTTTTTTGGTCATTTAGAAAATGTTTGAATTCATTTATTTGATATAAATTAACTTTCCAGTTTAATAATTTTATTTTTATGGTGATCGATTATTGATTATTTTTGACAGTATTTCAATTATTAACTGCTGAATTTGTGGAATTAATATATTTTATTTAAACTTGTAACATATTTATTAAAATCTATTGTAGTTGGTGGGGATGGAAGAAAGATATTTTCAAGGACCGTTGGTGAATTTCTTGAGAGTGATGGTAGACGGGGGAAATTCTGTAAATTATTAGAGGAGGAGGAGAAGGGGAGAGTGGAGTTTTGGAATTTCTACTTAATCTTTGGTAGTATTGGGGTGGTTTTGAAGGGTTTGATAATTAAAGGATATTGGACTGTATTTCAAGTTGGATTTGAACTACTTTTTGAATTAAGCTATTTTTGAAGGAATCTACATCCTCTATATTGGCTGTGTGACTTTCAGGACAGTTTCTCACACATTGAGGTAGAAAATTTTTAGTTTTCTACAATAACCAGTTTAAAGATTTTTCTATTTATTTTCTATTCGATTAAATAACTTGACAATTTGTACATTAATTGAGTGAGTACATTTAGAAATTTGACTTTATAACCTGTGAATATTTATTAATTTAATTATCTTTGATCAATTGTCAATACTTTGATATACTTTGATCATTGTCTAAGATGTTCACTGCACACATTTCTAAGGCTTCACTTTTGTCCCTAAAGTCTGTAAACGGTACTTACTGAGAATGTTTGATCTAATTCTAATTTAATTTCTTCGTTAGTATATGAAGTTGGTACGTCGAAAGTAATAGCTGAAAGTACTCTTTTTGTTGAGTCTGCATAAGTCAAATAATGAATGTTATTTAGGTCACAATGTTTTCTGTATTTTCTGTAGTCTTCTATTGTTTGGAAAAATATAGGAACATCGGCGCTTTTAATTTTAGTACTAAACTCATTTTTTACTATTTGCTTAATTTCTAAGATAAATGTGTTGAAATTTCTTAGGGTACCTGTAGGTTTTATTTATTGGGGGTATTTTAGTTGGTTCTAGGTTAGGAATAGTACTATCATATTCATCTGTAACTTCGTGGAGTTCTTGAAACGGGTTATCAGTGGGAATATTATACACAGGTAGTGAATCTTACGAACTAGAACTTTCTTCACTGCTCATTTTTCGTTTACGTTTTGAACTTTTATAATCACTTTGATGAGATCTTTCACTTGGATTGGATGTACTATTTTGAGTACGGTTTTGTAACTCGCACTTGGAAGATCCATTGGACTGTTTGGATTTTCAGAAAGATTTTGCCGAAGTAACCGTTGATGTTCCTGCGACTGTTGTCGTAGAAATAATATTTCATGGTCCAAGGCTTGATTTTTTGCTTCTGGAGATGTGATTGCGTCAGTATTATAATTTGGATTTTGAACCATGTTTAAATTTAAGTTGTTGCAGTTTGGAATAGGAACGCACTGGTGAGCAGTTAAAGCGCTGAGATGGCCTCGGGTAAAGATTGAGAGGGCTGCATTTTAGGACTCCCAAGGTTCACCCCTCCTGTCAATACAAAGCGTTGGCTGGTTACCTGGTAATCAGACAAATACTGATAGCACACAGAAATAATAAGTTGGTTCACCTCCCAGTACGCACTCCCTACTTACAACTGACACGATTGTAGTTTAGCTTCCACTACACTCGGAAACAACACTATTCATACAACTGGCACTGGTATCGGCAGCAGAGCTCGACCTCAGAGCGTCTGCACTGCTCGGCATCACAGACCGGACTTCGCTGTGATTGAGTACGCCATGACAATCCCTAGGATTCCTCCGCGGGCCGCAGGAGGGCGCCACGCCCCTTCGTCTTCATTATTTCTCGCCCCACGGAAGCGCCCTTTTTTCATTTTCAGTACTCCATTCCAAAAATTAATTTTTCGTTATACAGTAATTTACTATCGAATTATTCATATCATCTTTTGAATTTGACTATAAACTTTAAATTCCAAAATTATTTTAAGACAATCAAGTTTTCAAATACAAATTAACATATTTCTCATATATATATATATATATATATATATATATATATATATATATATATATATATTGTCGCCAGTTCTTATTATCCTTATCTTCTCCCAATAACAATATTATATTTCTATCAATCTCTCGCAAGATATTGAATTACATTATCCTGTTTTACTAGCTCGTCGTAATAATAACAGGAAGCGTCAACAATTTATATCCGTGGGTACGCAGGAACTGGCCCATACGAAATAAATAACACTATTATTATTGTAAGGACTAATTCTACATTAATTAAAATAAAAATCTGAAATTTGTTTCCATGGTTGAATAACGACAACTGCGTTTGTTCCTTGTCATCATTATATGATTACTTTAGCCAAAGAAAATACAACAATGCAATACCAAGTTAACATTACTACCATTGTGCAAATATTTAGATTACTTTCATTAATTTATTATTGGTGCACCTTCAGAAATTTACTATACTATTACTCATTATTCGATCCATTTAGCGTTGCTTCCAACCACAATCTCACAATTTTCCAATCCTACAATGTATTTTAAACTTGGTCTTGCTACACAAAAACAAAAAAAAGTCAAAAAGTACGGGAGCACGAAAATACGATGTGGGAGACGTACATCAAAGACTCTGAGAGTCAACAAAGCAAAGACATGTGGAAATTGCAGCTTGGGTACTAAGCCACCCAATTTTCTACTGGCTGCCAGCAAATAATCTCCCGCCCACTAATGACCCGGACGTCAAAGCAGAAATTTTTTGCCACCGTGCTATATGAGCGCGTCACACCACTGCCGATCTCCATTCAACTGCCAGCCACCACCGCGGAAATCCCTATCATTCACACGCCCCTCGCCTAAATTCCGTCTGACTGGCAATTTGGGGCGGATGAGGTCAGTGACCTTTTAAATAACATAAGCTAGAAAAAGCTAGAGCTGGCGGCTGGACAAACTCACTGCAGCTATGCTAAAACAACTACCGCGCAGGGCCGCCACTCTGCTAGCCTCTATTTACACTGCTTGCATTCCTGCACCAATATTTCCATAGTGGAAGTCCGTTGCAATGCCCTTTGATTTCGAAACCGGGCCAAGAACATCCCACAGAACACGGCCATCTCTCCTGCCGTTCCAGCAGTAAAATTCTAGGAAGAATAATATTAAACAGAATCCGCAAGGATCTCGAGCAACGGGCATCATTCGGGCACGCAGTTCGGTTTTTCGGAAAATCGCTCCTCCGCCCTTCAAGCTTTACGTTTCCCTTTCTGCGTTTCCTCTGCTGTTACTTACCGCTGTTCTATTCCAGCTTTATTCTTTGACTTGTCATACGCCTTTCACTCTGTTCATTATACAGTGCTCGAACATAAACTTCGCCCCTATATTCCAAACTTCATTCTCAATCTCATAATCAGCTATCTAACTTCTCGCTCTTCCCAGTTCGCTACCAATCGCATTCTTCTTCTTCTCCTCGACTTATGTTTTTGTTGGCGTTCCTCAGAACACCACAATTTCTCCTTGTCTCTTTATTTCTGAACGATGTTTCTACTACTGCTGGGTGAACGATTTCATCTATGCAGTTATTTGTTGTTCGCAGTCAGAAAAAGCGAATAAAGTAGCCAGTCAAGCGAATTCGGCGTACCTGAAATGCGCAAACGAAATGGAGTGGGGAAAACGGCCTCGCACTGAAAGCGCAGAAATGTCAAGCAATTCATTTTACACACACGTTCTCTCACAACACGAACACTGTCACTCCCATCCGCCTAAATGGTCACACTATTCCGTGGCGAGACACCATTAAATACTTAGGAGTGACATTTGACCGAAGACTGGCCTGGAAAACACATATTTGTAACTCTCGAACGAATATGACTTGATGCATATAATCTCTCCTCCTCTTTTCGAACTCAGTGTTGAATGACAAAATGACTCCATCTATATCTCGCACGTGTTGAGGCGTGCAGTTCGAAACCACCGCCGCTGAGACGAATCTGCTTCTCCTCACGCGAGCCGAAACTATTACATCCTTCTTCCAGGTGCAGTTTTCGCCAATCAACTAAACAGAAACACTGAGCTACAATCCACCAACACACTACGAGCTCTGCAGAAAATTCATCTGCAAACATCTAGACACACACCCCATTTTCAGCATTACACACACTACTATTTCCAAACCAACAAGACACAAACAAAAAAAGTAATATTTCTCAATTTACCTTAAACATCACTCATAACACACCTACACCAAACATGTATACACAAACCAACTCACATCACACAAAACTCCAGGTGCGTGAACGAGCAACACCGATAAACATTATACAACTCACACGACTATTTACGCATAACTAACCTACTAACACACTAACCACTAACACTGCATACTAACACTCAACTAATCATTTTTTATCATTCTTAACGCCACTATAACTTTGCTTAATACCAACATCTAATCTACTAACAGAGATTATCTCATCTAGAATTTCATCATCTTCTAATAATCAACCTACTAACATGCTAACAAAAGATAGCATAAAAAATTTACTATTAAAGCATTAAACAAACAAACTTCTATCCAAACAAATTAAAACTCACTAAATCCGCCATCACCAAATCAAGATTTTCAATTATGAACTTTCCTCATTACTAAATATTCTTTTAAAAAAAATTCATCTTCCCATATTTTTTTTTTGTATATGGCTAGTTTCCTCTACCTACCAAAATTATATATAGGTATTCTTTAACAAATTATAAAGCATAAAGGAAATCACTCACTGATGTATATATTATATTGTAAAAATTGAGTACGTATTTCAACACATTAACTTTATTTGAAAATTTTTGTTTATTTTCTTAAATTGTACTGTAACAAAATATAGTACGTAAATAAAATACTACAAGAACTTTAAAAAAATGGTAAACGTGAGAGAATAATTTTTTTGAGCAGCAAAACAAATCAAAACAAATTCATAGACTAAACAACGCAGCAAAGAAAGTAAAGACAACAATAGAGAAAAATAAATAAGCACAAAACACTTTTGAGAAGAAAGGTCTCAAAAGACAATGCACTTCAGGAAAACCGAAAATGTGATGTCGTATTTGAAGCCATCCCGTAAACTTTCAACAGTGCGCGGAGGAACTCGATGTTCTGGGAGTATCTGGCAATCTTCATCACTTCAGAAGAAATACATAAACCTTCAAAAATTCGATTTTAAAAACGTTTTTGAGTTAAGATTTAAAAGATATGTCACAGCATCATGCATCAATTAGAGTAGTAGGAAAGCAAAACTCATGAATCCAACTTCGTCTTCTGTTTTCCAGAATTACCGTTTTTAAGAACCGTTTCCCTTATAACTAAAAAAATAATCATTTTAAAACTATGAAATTTTCAGAGTGCATGTAACCACGAATTATGCTAAATCACACCAATTTGAATCAATAGTTTTGTAATAAAAATATTAAACTGAAAAACTACTAATAATTAGTATATTAATTTTGGATTCAAATTAATATTATTTATCCATATATCTAAATGAAAGATCATGGTTTCTTCAATAGAAAAATATTAGGTCAGATTTCGATCTGAACCTTTTGAAAGGTCCCATTTAAGACTAGGTTCAGAAAGACCGCCTCTGATGGAATATGATATACTGATAGGAATTTGAATGTTATGCTTTTCAAGACTATTAACGATTTCCTCATTTGGAATAAATGGGTAAATATTTGATATAATGTGTTTATGTTCAGTAATGAGAGGTCTGACATTCACACATATGTTTAATGATGTTTAATGCTTAGAGAAGGGTATTTATTAGCAATGGGCGCAGAGGAACTCTTGGAATTCTAAAACACCAATTCGTATTCGGTTGTTAGAAATTCTGGATGTTCATCATGCTTTGAGTTTTAGATTGAATTTGTTGCGTATTTCTGGTGCTTTGCGTGTATCCAGGATATGATTTGATTTTCAATAGAAAACTCACTATGAAACAACTCCAGGGGTGGTTATTAGATTGGAATGTTAATTCATCTTGGTGTTAGTTGAGCCAGGTTTATCTGACGATAAGTCAGGTCAGTAATCAATGACAGAAAAAACGTTGCACATCACTGATATTAGTGTAATAAGTAGTATTTATACCGATAATTGTAAAGATACGATTAACAGATCAGGAGTGAGCGCAAAGGTACGTTCTGCCTGCTGAAGACGGAATAAGAGATTTCTTGCCGAAAAAAATTCCGGAGCACAATTACATATCTTTCTCTTCTTTGAAGTTATGTTTTTAATCATCTTATTCCCCGCAAAAATAAAAATAAAAAATTATTAATATGGAAATGTTTACTTTTAGAAAGTGTGATAAAGGATAATAATTCTAGGTATTCTTTGCTATCTTTACATAAATATTTCACAATATATTATTTATTTACCTAATTCTTATTAAATAACTTGATTGCTTTTGCCGATTTCATTTATTACTTCCTAAAGCCAAAGCTTACAGAAATACTTTTTAAGGCTTCAGTATTAGTCCTGCAGTATTCTACATTAGTTATTAAGTATTAGCACTACATACACACACACTCCTCACACTCACATCACTCCATCTCCATATATCTCCATCACTCTCTCATACACTCTCACTTTGCCTCTCTCTCTCTCACACACACTCTATATATACACATATACTAGTAGTTGTCTTTATTTCTGGATGGTTCACATAGTAAATATTATAAGAAAGCTAAAATTAACATTACACATCAATCGTCAAGTATTATTTCAAGCACAATGATCAAAATAATACGCTGCTTAATATTTTTCTTTAACATGTTTTTAATTCAAAAATAATTTAAACACATTGGCCAATGGAATTTTATACTAGGTTTGATCTTTAGTATCATTGTACAACTTAACAACTTGAAGTGTCCAGTCATGATGAGAATTGCGACATCGTTTTTGTGCCAGTCTTCTCCTGAGCTAAGAATGAGATGTTCTTCGTGAAAACGCAGGAATAGAACACATTCTCCATTAGACACTTCTCAATGTCGACGAAGTCGCAATTAACGTGTTGGCTGTGTTTGGTACGCAGTTAGGTAGGACTTTAGTCTCCGACGTATTAGTCGCGTTGAAACGGAAGGAAGCGCAGAACATTCTTCCGCCTAACAGCACTTTTCTACTATTGTTTCCAATTCTAACATTGAACATGGCTGTGTAGTCGATAGGAAACCGTATGTTAGATCACACTTGCTCCTGTAATCGTTTCGAGTACTTTCTAGATAATGAGGTATTGAATATATCCACAGCGTGTTTTCATTCTAATCTATGAATGAAAATTGAGATTATACGAGAAAACTGGTGAATACACCTCGAGTTTTCTCCAAAACATTCCATTTGGGCGCATACGTGAGACGACGATTTGACGAGATAAAGAAAAAGTTTGTTTATAAATATTTCTGGAAATGTCATTTGTTAAATTATGTCCGTGATATGAAACATCGGACATTTCAACGTTCTCTACCGCTTTGTATTTGTCATCGGCTGCTGTGAGCCGTCACCAAAAAACTGTAGAAACACTGTGAAACATCTTCTACCACACTCCACGAGAGAAGCGGTTTCTGCAGACAGGTGGAATAATTTGGACGCTTTTCCGAGTACTCCCTTGAAAAAAGACGCTCGCGACAGCAGAAAGGATTGCTCATCATCTTCGTCAACTTTTCAAGATCCCGGAAAAACGAAAACCGCCCAGGCCAGCGATCACACATTCTTTGCGGTCTTCTTCTTCTGAATCCTCTGCCAGTGCCCTCCTGCAGGGTAACGTGAATGAAGCCTCAATACAAAGCCTCTTTCCACAAAACTGAGCGACATTGGGTAAACCATACAGTAAAGAAGTGATTGTGTTCCCCCATCAAGATGAACATATTCATGTTCTGCGATGTACTTTATTTTCAATTTAAATCTTGATGGGTTCAACATCTCTGTTCGTTTCAGCATCATGAATTTTTCTCTTCCTTACGCTTGAAGACATATTTCTTGTGTGGAAATTCATATGTTTCACTAATGGTCTCTATCTTATTTAGATCAATAGGTACGCTTCATGATTGTCTTTGTATTCTTTGATATAAATGACTTTCCTCAATAGAAGCGTTCTCTAGACTGAAAACGCGAGTGTGTACTATCTTTGCAGGATCGTGTTGACTAAACTATAAACAATTACAGGTATTCACTGTATCTCTAGTTTGCGTACTTTAAGAAACCCTGTTTGTTTGGTCTGAATTCGTTTCAAGTGACCAGTCGAGACATGGAAGAAACGTAGCAAATAGCCTTACATACCATCTGGTTTTCTTCTTTTCACCTCGGAAAGCCGAAGGGTCAAATAAGTTTTCGTATTGCGGTCATTGACTGTTTTATGATTGCATTCTGCATCTTGACGAGAAATTGCCGCAAGGACTGCGTCTAAAATTTTCTCTCCACGAGCGGTGCGTCTACAGAAATAATCGCCTGATGTACTCCATCTTCAGTGTCCACTTCATAAATAATTATGACACTGCAGATTCTTGGATTTTTTTCACTCAAGAGGTTCTTTGCCTCACGTACTAGATCTTGGACCTTTCCCGCCTACACGAGGAACCGTCGACGTACCGTCTTGCCACCTTTCCATCTACATGAAACGCCTAGCGTACTGTACCTTTGACCTTTCCGCCTACACGAGAGTGGCGTCTGACGTACTACGTCTTGAATCTTTCCGCCTGAGGAAGCGCCTGACATGCGTCTTAAATCTTTCCGCCTACGAGAAGCGCGGGCGTGCGTCTTGAATCTCCGCCTACATGAGGAAGCGCCTGACGTGCTGCGTCTTGAACCTGCTGCGCGAGAAGCGCCTGATGCTGCGTCTTGAATCTTTCCGCCTGCGAGAAGCGCCTGACGTACTGCGTCTTGAATACCGCCTACACGAGGAAGCTGTGACGTGCTGCGTCTTGAATCTTTCCGCCTACGCGAGAAGCGCCGGACGTACTGCGTCTTGAATCTCCGCCTACACGAGGAAGCGCCGGACGTACCGTCTTGAACCTTTCCGCCTACACGAGAGCGCCTGACGTACTGCGTCTGAATCTCCGCCACGAGGAAGCGCCTGACGTACTGCGTCTCTCAAGATCTTTCCGCCTTCCCGCGAGAAAGCGCCGGACGTACTGCGTCTTGAATCTTTCCGCCGAGGAAGCGCCGGACGTACTGCGTCTTGAACCTTTCCGCCTACACGAGGAAGCGCCTGACGTACTGCGTCTTGAACCTTTCCGCCTACACGAGGAAGCGCCTGACGTACTGCGTCTTGAACCTTTCCGCCTACACGAGGAAGCGCCGGACGTACTGCGTCTTGGCGACGTCGAGAGGCGTGCGACCCTCGTCGTCGCGGGCAGCCCTATCTGCGCCGGCGTCCACCAACGCGCGCACCACGGCTGCGTTGCCTCTCGGCCGCCGTGTACGGCGGAGACCGCCCAGGCAGTTCTGGCCGTCCACGTCGGAACCCGCGTCGATGAGCAGCTGCGCGGCGGCCGCGGAAGTCGTGCGCGGCCATGTGCAGCCGTGAAGCCATACGTGTTCCGCGCGTTCATCGGCGCCGCGCCGCAGTAGCAGCGCCACCGCACTCTGCATGCGCCTGCAATACGCGCGCCGCCGTAGCGCAACTGCGTGGAACAACGGGCTCGAAGCAATACAAGGTTAAGTAACTATGGACAGGGACAACGTGGGCGCCATTCTTGTGAGTTCTGATATGTGATTGCTTATTTTTTAACCTTTCTAGTGATAGTGTTAGTGAAGTGAAACATTTTTGAAGTCATTAAACAGTCTGTATTCGTCAAAAACTCCAGCCATACAGCATTCCTTGATAATCTCGCCATCGGAAAAAGGTTTTTCAGTTATCTCTGCACAAACACTAAACGAAACTAAAAGTGAGATTTTTTGCAAAGATGTTGATTTATTAAAAACACTTTCTGATTCTGATATATTAAAAAGCTTACCTTTTTTCTTCCAATACGTTACGGTTGTTCCCCGTGCATGCCCGGTTTAATATTTACAGTTACCTGCATGTGTGTAGTTGCATGTTGAGATTAAATTCTTTGTGGTCGGAAAGAACGAGCAATCTCATTAAACCTTAAGGTTTATTGTCCTTGTTATTTACAAAAAGGATTTCGGTTTCCCGTTAGTTTCAACACTCTGTTTCTTTAGACACTCCAGTTTTTACTCATTATGAAATAACCTGGCTCACATCTGACAATCAGCAATAAAACAATGTCATTTCGACTGGATGTAGCGATACTTTACTGGAAGGAAATGAGCAAAGTGAGCTGCGCAGACGCAACGTCGACTATGTTTAAGATGATGTCTCCTAAGATTTACACATTTCATGGTCTCCTGACAGATTTACGAAAAAAAGTTGCATATATGTTTGAAGAATAAAATTTACCGTCATATTTCTTAATCTGTTGCGGGCCGCTAGTTGGCCATCCCCGCTCTAGAAGTTTATGTATTTACGGCTGGGTGCATTCCTAATTTCCAATATGCTCGTATACATGTTTGTGACGTCTACCTTGGAAATGCGGTGCGGCGGCGTCCATTCGGTGTTCAGGGAGAGTTCACGTCGGCGCCGGCGTCTGAGACGCACCACGTCTTCCGCGCGCCCCTCGTGATTACCATGCAGACAGATATGGCGGCCCAGCGCGCCCGCTCCGGGCCCCCGCCGCCGCCGCCGCCGCCCCGCCCGCGCTCTCGCTGGCACACTCGACGCCGACCGCGCGGCGCGCTATGACAACCGCCCGGCAGCGCGCGCTGCCGCCGCCGCTGCCGCCTCCGTCGCCACCGACGCCGTCGACGCCGCACTAGCGTACTGTATAGCACATCAGTCTCATTTTGTGTTCGACTCTCGCCACATAACCGTTTTTTTCTCATTTTTGGACATACAAAGCTTCGGGAATTATTCCTTTACATTGACCCCCCGATGTTTTATATTAACTCGTGAAACATAGGCCCGAGCTTCGTCATCAAGGTGGAAATGCATAGCGAAGTGTTAATTACCTTTAGAGTAACTACCAATAAAATGCGTTGCACTCAGTCAAATATGTATTATGTTCGAATTCGAAATTATGTTCCAATTCGAAAACTGCAGCATTTTGACACTTCAGTGCCTTCCTACAGCTAAAAACTTAAGATCAAGACATTTACCTTAAATAAATATGTTCTCCATATTTATTTTTGAATTAACCCTTAGCTGAAGACGTGGGAATTCAGTCACACCGGTACCGACTTGGAGTCCCGTGGGCTCTTGAAATTTAGTTTCAAATATTACAATATGAAATTGTATTTCAAGTACATGGCAATAAATAATGTCTGGAGAAAATATGAATCAGGATAATTTTGTTAATAAGTTATCTAATCAGGGAACATGTGTTTAAAATGGTTGATTAAAAATTAGCGTGTCTTCAATTTAACAAATTTAACGTCAAAATTTATTGAACATAAAAATATATTAATGAAAACTGCTATAACTCTGGAACTGAAAATCAAGTACTAAAATGTTACTACCGGAAACACTAAAATTCTGACATTCTTTAGGAATCTTTTCTGCACAAACCTTGCAGACTGTTTTGTCGTTTGCGTTATAGTATGTTGCATTCTCTATTTCTTTCCGAGTTGATCATTCTCAAGAAATTCCTCTTCATTATCTTTCTTCCCCAGATTCTGGACACGATAGTCGGAATCGCAATCCTTGTCCGAATCACAGTCCTTAATGAATCACAATCACATTCAATTTGATGATTCTAAAATATCCATTACTGTCCTTTTGTGCCACCCATTGCGCAATATTTTCTTCCAAATCATCGTTATTAATATTCACACACTCTCTTAACGGCATAGTCATGTTTACTATACATTGCACTTCCTTAAGGGGGCGCCATAGAACAAACAGTACAACTGGCAAAGTGCGACGCGCACTCAATGAGTTACACTGTTACTAAAGTGGAGTCCCTAGGTCTCCAGCGCGCCAAAAAAGGCTGATAATATTTCTGAAATGTATTCCATAACAGAGTTCACGAAACGTTTCTTAAAACTAGAAGGGACAAGGGAACTACAAGAAGAAAACAGGTTTTAAATGAAGTGTAAATGGAGGTTTCAGAAACTTCGCGATGTTGGAGGAGTCCCAGGGACTCCACGGCGGTAGCTGAGGGTTAAAAGCATTGTACCATTGTACCATGTACATTTTTTGAAAAATTTAGTAGTGTTCCCACAATATTGAGTGAAATGTTTGCAGTATCGAAAAGATATCAGAAAAAATATTCTTTAAACACGCCCCAAATTTTTTCTTCTGTCTTTTCGTACGAATTGTGGTAAATGTACACTGTGACCATAGGCACCAAAACCACTCAAATTTGGCATCTAATCTCAAAATCTAATCAAAGACAGGTTATAATAGAGACAATTATAACCTGTCCTTAGAATAAATTAACAGGAAACGGTGTACATTTCCAACGTTCCACGACCGAGACTTTTATAATGTGCAGGGTGCAAAATAGCTTGAGATTGTTTCGGTGGAGCTTTGTGGATGTTTTCAACAATTGAAACTGAACTCCTTTTGCATTTTTACTCCCTTGACAGAAGGCAAAATTCTGAAAGCCAATTCTTTAAGGACTATTAGTTTACTTCAGCGTAAGAACTACTGAGTACTGAAGACGTTGTCAGTGTTACCGTGTCTAAGTGAAAATAAAATTCTTTTTCTGTCGTAATTCGGGCGTGATACAATATTAGGCAGTGTCCGCGCCAAAACTCTCTTCACGTCATCTACACCGTTGTGAATGTACCATCGTAAAGTTCTAACTTTCAACTCCTTCGCTCTTTGCATGAGCGAGACGCGCAACCGCTCGGTTCTCGATCTTTAAGCAATGCGATCGCGCGGCGTCGCAAGTAGTCACGGGCAAGGATTACACAGTGCGGCGCAAATGTTATCTCTCTGCGGTCGTTTCTTGTTCGTCATGCAGCGCGCTCTGTGGCCAATTTTGAAAGTGGTTTAAAATTTCAAAGTAGTTCAGCCGTTCAAGAGTTTCCTACAGAAAAGGTATTTTTTCTCTCTGGAAATCCTTATATTTGAAAGAAGATAAGTCCAATTAGGGACGATTGAAATGTATACCCTTTGATGTTCATTAGCACCAAGAAATTGCTATAAATGATTGAATTCCAAGTACGGCACGAAATTTAAATTAATATTGGCCGCCTATGTACTAACAACAACAATGTGAGCAGATTCTCATGACAAAGTGTTATGACAATGACAAATGAAATTTTGTTCCATTGCTTTGTGTTTTTCAAAAAGTTCCATTGGAGTTTGGATGTTTGGTCCTGCTAACTTCCAATGCGTGTTTCTCAAAAAATCGATGATGTCTTCCAATGCGAACATTACTTTGTTTAGCGTTCAATGGAATGGTAATCGATAACTTTGATTAGCGGACCATCGATTTTGGAAAATAAGTTAGCAGAACCTCACATCTAAATCCACTTCATAAATGTATACACACCAAACTGTACTCCAATTGCGCTTTTTATTTTAAACGATTAGGTAAATCGCATGAAAACCTCTCATTGCAAAGATATTTACAAAAAACGAAAAATAACACCTACGTTACTATGGCGAGCACCCACAACAAGAAGAAGTCACGTTTCTTCCTAGACCAATTGCCGTAACGATTCATACTCAACGCCAAAATTTTCACTTAACCGTTGCAAACTGTAATCTATAATAAAAAAATTGCACGGACATGTTAGTTTAAAATGCAGGTTCGAATGCTGGTGAAGTCTTGCAGGCTCCATAGAGGTAAAGACCTGTTCCTCGCCAACCAGTGCCACTTCAATTCATACTTTATGGCAAAATTTGCCCTTTTCCGCTGCAAACTGTAATCTGTAAAAAACAAATTTGCCTCGGACCGGTTAGATTACAATACCCAGGTATTTAAACACTTTAAACACCAGAATTTAAACACTTGGAAGCCCCCACCGCGAGGAAAAGACATGATACCTTCTGAACTAATAGCATTAACAATTCATACTCTATGCCAAAATTTGCTCCTACACATTGTAAATTGTAATCTGCAATAAAAATTTTGCCGCGGATCGGTTAGTTGAAAATACCCAGGTTCGAACCCAAATTAAAGTATTAGAGCTCCTGCAAGGAAAAGACCACGATATCCTGAAGCCAATAGCCTTAACAATTCATACTCTATACTATCATTTGCACTTAACCATGCAAACTGCCAATCTGTAATAAAATAATTTTCTAAGCAGACAGGTTAGTTGTCTTCAATTCAGACCCAGCAATTGATGTGCAGAAACTCACCGCGCCAGGTAAAGACACGTTCCTCCTGAATTAATATACCAACAATTCATACTCCATGCGAAAATTTAAACAGTTGCAAACTATAATCTGTAAATAGAAACATTTGCCACTTGGGGCAAATATATAAAAATACCTGGGTTCAGACCCAAGAAATTGTAATCCTTCGAAACTCCCTGCATGAAAGAACACATTACCTCCTGAACCATTAGCCTAGCAATTCATACTCTATGCCCAAAATTTGCCCCAGACCGTAGCAGCGCTGTAATCTGTAATAAAAAATTGCCCATGATGGGTAGTTTAAAATACTTAGGTTCAGAACCCCAAACTCTTGCAGTCTCCCTGCATAGGAAAGACACGTTTCACCTGAACCAATAGCCGTAACAGTTGTATCTGAAAGAGAGAGAGAGAGAGAGGAGGAGGGAAGTTGAGAGAGGTAATGAGAGATAGAGAGGAGAGTTGATTTCTGGTCAGACACGGCAGAGCGGACATCCATTATCCTGAGGAACAAAGTAGGAGAAAGCAAAAAAAGGAGGGAGGGCAACTTGCGTTTAGTTTTGGATTCGACCAACGTTATTAAACTCAAAATTAAATAATTGTATTTTTCATTGTATAATTTAAACGATTTTAACCAAATTATTAGTAAGAACTAGAAAATTCTATAATTTTCTATATTTCCTATATTGATTTTCTCTGTTGATGCTGTGTTAATTTATTGAGTGTGATTTCTTATTACTATTTTATTTATAAACATATAATTATTTTCATTGAATTTTATTAGTTTGAGCAGGTTCAAATCTACATTTTAGAAATCAGCGTGTTATATATATACAAGTATACATTGTGTGTGTATACACATATATATATATATATATATATATATATATATATATATATATATTGTTTATAATACACTTTTCCTTAAATATATTACTATTATTTTCTTTTCATCATCTTATATTATATACACCTCCTTATATACCAAATAATTAGCACAAAATATTATTTTCTGCAATAAGTTATCAGTTCGAGTTACGAGTTGCAAGTTATGTACGAAAGAAGCGAATTTAGAAATGCAACAGGAGCGGTACCATTATTTCAAGTAATGCTAAAAAATGAAATAAATTTTTTTTCCAGAAGTCTGTAAACTTCTTTGATTCTTCACACTTCAGAAGCCGAACACTCGATTTCAACAATGAAGCGGATAAAAACTCATCTTAGAAATACAATGACAACATAACATGGCTATCAATAGAGTGGCAACTTCGAGAAACCAGCAACTTTAATGAATTAGTGATAGAGAAATTTGATCATCTGAAAAATCGGCAATTGGATTTTTATTTCAAGTAAACAAGGGAAGTTTATAATTTCCTCATTTTGAGTAGATTGAGTAAAATTATTTAATACATGTTTTGTTCCGATGTTTCTAATAAAACTTACTAATGCGACAACGTACAGACGCGTCAGGTCAAAATTAATATCACAGAACTAAACGAAAAATTAAAGCATTATTGATTGGTTATTCGCCAGTATAAATAATAGTTTTCTTCACAAGCTCTTGGGTCAGATCACTGCGAGTGAACTGGAACAGCAGCGTGCTCCTTCGCCGCAGAGAAGGAGTCGATTAACATCCACTTGTCAGTCTTTGCGTACATTGAAAGGAATACGATACGCCGGACGGTCCGCGTGGGTCAACCTGTCGCCGGCAACGGATATGACGCTGATCTCAGCTCGATTTCGGAGCGGCAGCGCGCCTGCCTCACACGGCGCTTTGTCAGACGTGGGTGGCGTGTCCGAGAAAAGTTTATAATGGGTTTCAACGGAATTAGAAATTTTCAGAATTTTTAGTAGCATTCTGTATAGATTAGTAGTTTTATGTTTTTACACTTATTTATAATTATTCCGTTAATAATACAATTTTTTAAAATATATTTGAAATTTAAGAAGAAATGTTCTTCAACAATTTATATAATTGTGTCTATTAATAATTTGTTGGACCGAATACCGAAAAAATAGGGGTAAAAGTATTTATACCGGTATAGAAATACCTAGTATTTAACCTCTATCATACCTTTATTCAAAATACCTTTAAAAATACCGGTATAAGGCGATAAAATACCCGTTATTTTTTGAAGGTATTACCACCTTCATCCGACATCTATACCGGAAAAATACCTTTATTTAAAGGTAATATACCGGTATTCTCTCATCAAAATACCGGTAGTTTCATACGAAAATACCGATATTTCAGTAGAATCATACACCTGTATGAAAAAAATACCTATTTGGGGAAAATTCATTGTGATTTTTTCCGTTGGGATGTCTCAGAGGAAAGAACTATTTACACGGCAGTTCTTACCGGGAGGTCTAGGGTTCAGGTCGAGGGTGGCGGATTTTTCGACACTAGTCATATTCTAAGCTGAGTCGAGTAGCTGCCCTGGCGGGCCCCATGAAGCAGAAACTCCCTTCGCCAAATATTTTACAGATGCGGTTGCATCCGCTCGGCACCCTCGGCAAAGGAGAGAAGCAGCCCGCCGTCTCAGGACGTCATCCCGCACGCGGAAAAGGTGCGTCATGACGTCAACAGATGGCATCCCGTAGGTAGACGTTAAAAGCCCGGTACGTCTGTGGACGCACCCCATATTGAAGGGTTAAAGCAAGAGATTCTGGCGGTTTCCGATTATTTTGAGGTCTAAATACCAACAAAAATAATTCTTATTCCTTGTGAACGGTCGAAACTTTGTCATGAGTTAAGTAATTTTTTTAACGTGGTGTTTCCAAGGAAAATATGGGAGAAAAACTACAAATATTGTTTATAAATGTTATAGTATGATAGTTCAAATAACACCTCTTTAGTGCTTGTTTGTTATTATTTACATGTCAGTAGCAAATGAGTCATTAACTGTTTATTTAGACGAAATTACATACTTTATTTCTATTATTAACAAAGATGTATAAAAGAAAGAGGCATTCCAAACCTTAGGTTTTGAAAGCATTGGCATACTTCTGTTTTGGGTTCCCGATGGGTTGGGGTTCATGGGCCTGCGGATTTTTCCCCCGGCCGCTCGAGAGAAGTGTCAGCTTTCCACGTATTTGTCTAATCCTCACTGCAATATTTCAAACAATAACTGTTCAATTTCCATAAATTGTTGCACCTTCTCGCTGCTGAGTAGCAGTTTCACGAGCTGTTCCCGCGTGGCTGTAAATGGACGTGTGACTTGTGGGGAAACATTTGATGTGATTGTTTCAGGTATTTTAGAAGCACAATATATAAGAAACGGGGAACCTTCACAATTTAGATCATGAACTAATAGTTTATAAGTATATAATATAGAGTATATAATAAGTATATGTAAGTATATGTAAGTATATTATAGGTAAAACATATTTTGAATATAAAGAGTTAGTGGTAGATGAAACAGTGGTAGAGAACAGCTACTACTAATGTTTGGGAACGGATTTCAAATAGCATTGGGGGAAAATTAAGCCAACGACTTTGCATTCGTACATGACGAATAATAGGTTCAATATAAAACCCAATTGATTGGTTCATCACCGACTCAAGAAGAATCTGCAGAAAGTTCAGAGAGCTCTTGTAATACAACTAGCAATGAAGAATATTATACACAAACAATACCAGAAGAGATTAAAAAAAAAATTGCTCACTGACAAATTTTACATCCGTACAAGTCAGAGTAAAAAACGGAAAGTTAGAAATGTCCTAAAGAATCCAGAATAGATAGAATACTTCGCAAAAAACATTTATGAAGATACAAAAATAAGTTTGTTTACTCTTAATTCTCGTACGTTAGTTTATCATTCTTGGTAAGCAAAACCACAGATGCTACTTATCGTCGCTTTTAAACTAATGGGCATAGTTTATATATTGCAATGAATTGCCATGACGACAACGTCTTTACTATTAGGTGTTATTATAATGAATTGGCTGAATTCCATAAGTTACAATCTGGTGTCGGTATATATATAAATAGATTTTTACGGCCATTGGTTCAGGGAGAAACGTGTCTTTCCTTGCGCAGGGAGCTTCCAAGACTTACATTTCTGGGGTTCGAAACTGAGTATTTTCAACTAACCGTTCCGCGGCAAATTCTTTTATTACAGATTACAGTTTCCAAAGGGTAAGGGCAAATTTTGGCATAGAGTATGAATTGTTAAGGCTATTGGTTCAGGAGAAAACGTTTCTATTCCTTGCGCAGGGAGCTTCCAGGACTTTAATTTCTGGGGTTCGAACATGGGTAACCTGGGTTAATTTTGAACTAGCCTGCCCGCGGCAATTTTTTTTATTACAGATTACTCTTTGCAACGGTTAAAGGCAAATTTTAGGATAGAGTGTGTATTGTTACGGCTATTGGTTCAGGAGGTATTGTGTCTTTTCCTTGAGCAGGGACCTTCCCAGATTTCAATTTCTGGGGCTCGAAACTAGGTATTTTAAACTTACCGGTCCGCGGCAAATTTTTTTTATTACAGATTACAGTTTGCAATAGTATAGAGCAAATTTTAGCATAGAGTATGAATTGTTACGGCTATTAGTTCAGGAGGTATCGTGCCTTTCCCTCGCGGAGGGAGCTTCCAAGAGTTTACATTCTGGGGTTCGAGCCCTGGTATTGTAAACTAACCCGTCCGCAGCAAATTGTTTTATTGCAGATTACAGTTTGCAATGGTATAGGGCAAATTTTAGCATAGAGTATGAATTGCTCCGGCTATTAGTTCAGGAGGTATCGTGCCTTTTCCTCGCGGAGGGAGCTTCCAAGAGTGTACATTCTGGGGTTCGAACCTTAGTATTGTAAACTAACCCGTCCGCGGCAAATTTTTTATTGCAGATTACAATTAGCAACGTGTAAGAGCAAATTTTGGCATAGAGTATGAATTGTTACGGCTATTAGTTCAGGAGGTATCGTGTCTTTTCCTCGCAGAGGGAACTTCCAAGAGTTTACATTCTAGACGACCTGGTATTGTAAACTAACCCGTCCGCAGCAAATTGTTTTATTGCAAAATACAATTAACACCGTGTAAGAGCATATTTTGGCATAGAGTATGAATTTGTTTGCTATTAGTTCAGGATGTATCGTATTGACTTTTCCTCGCGGAGAGGAGCTTCCAAATTTTACATTCTGAGGTTCAGATCCTGGTATTATGGAAAGCTAACCCGTCCACCAACAAATTGTTTTATTGCAGATTTAGTTTATAATGGTACAGGGCAAATTTAGCATAGAGTATGGATTATTTACTGCTATTAGTTCAGGAGGCCATTGTGCCTTTTCCTCGCGGAGGGAGCTTCCAAGAGTTTACATTCTGGGGTTCCAACCGTGGTATTGTAATCTAACTCGTGCGCAGCAAATTGTTTTATTGCAGATTACAGTTTGCAATGGTATAGGACAAATTTTAGTATATAGTATGAATTGTTACGGCTATTAGTTTAGGATGTATCGTGCCTTTTCCTCGCGGAGGGAGCTTCCAAGAGTTTACATTTTGGGGTTCGAACCCTGGTATTGTAAACTAACCCGTTCGCGGCAAATTTTTTATTGCAGATTACAATTAGCAACGTGTAAGAGCTGATTTTGGCATATAGTATGAATTGTTAACGTTTATTAGTTCAGGATGTATTGTGCCTTTTCCTCGCGGAGGGAGCTTCCAAAAGTTTAAATTGTGGGGTTCGAACCCTGGTATTGTAAACTAACCCGTCCGCAGCAAATTGTTTTATTGCAGATTACAATTAGCAACGTGTAAGATCTGATTTTGGTATAGAGTATGAATTGGTAACGGCTATTAGTTCAGAAGGTATCGTTCCTTTTCCTCGCGGAGAAGCTTTGCCAAGTTTAAATTCTGAGTTTGAACGGTATTGTAATAACTGATCCATAGCAAATTTATTTGTACGATTACTTTTCAGTTGCGATCATGTTTACTATGCATAGATGTATTGTTATAGTTATTGGTTCAGGTGGTATCATTATAGCTGTTTTGTGAGGGCTTCTAATAGTTACAGGTTCGAACCGGGTATTGTAAACTAATAAGTCGACAGCAATTTTTATTGCAGATTTACAGTTTGCAACGGTTAAGGCAAATTTTAGTGTAAATTATGAATCGTTAAACAAGTTGGTCTTGGACAAGCAATATCTTCTCTTTCTTGAGGCGCTCGCCATGGAACCAGAGTCATGCTGTGTTTTATAAATATCACTTTGAAAAAATGGAGATAATATGATTTCTTCACTACTCGTTTAAAAATAAAAGGGGAATATTTGGAGTACTGTTTGGCATGAATGCTTACATTATTAGCGGATGTAGATGTGAGGTCCTGCTAACTTCCAATGGAAATTGTAGGACCATCATTCCCTGAAAATGACCCGCGGCAAATTTTATATTTCATCTTAGAAGACAAAAAGTAAATAATGAGCTGTAGAGAGTTTGTGATTGGGTGAAATACGGTCCTGCTAACTTCCCAGGACGTCTTACAGGTGGTCCCAAGAGTACCCGACTTAATATAAAAGAAAAACAAAATTTTTGGGGAAAAAAATGTTTATTTTTCAACACCAATCTCCTTTCAGTTCAATATTACACTTTTTCCCAGTCATGTTCAATAAGTTCGATACCGCTTTTATAGCAGAACTGTCTTGCTCCTCAAATAGCCATTAACTACAAACATTCTTCTTCGTGTTAAATCTTTTACCACTGAAACCATTTTCGGTAAAACAGACAATAATCAGAGGGCTAAATCTGGCGAATAGGGTGTATGGTATGTTAAAAGTTTAATTCATTATTTGGCGCCATTACAACTAACGGATTTGTGAGCTGATGCATTGTCCTGATGAAACAACACTTTCTTCTTAGCCAAGTGTGGCCATTTTTGCTTGATTTCTTCGCTCAAACGTTGCAATAAGTTCGCATAATACTCGCCGTTGATAGTTTTTCCTTTTTCAAGATAGTCAATGAAAATTATTCCACGCGCATCCCCCCAAAATAACACTCCATGACCTTGCCTGCAGATGGAACGGTCTTCGCCTTCTTTGGTGCAGGTTCTCATTTTCAACCCTTGTTTTGATTGTTGTTTTCTCTCTAGGGTCGTGGACCCGTGTTTATCAGATTTATGAGCAACAAAAATTCTGCTTTTGTTGCGGTGAAACCGTTAAGTCAATTGAAACATCTTCACGACACTGTTTTTGCTCGAGTGTGAGCAAACGCGGCACCCATCTTGCACACAGCTTTCTCATGTCTAAATTTTCAGATAATATGCGATGTACCGCACTTTTCGAAATGCCTACTATGTCTGCTAGCTCGCGCACTTTCAGTCGACGATCACCCAGTGCCGCTTTGTCGATTTTCTTTACCATTTCTGGAGTAGTCACCTCATTTGGTTGACCACTGCGATGCTCGTCTTGGCAGCTCGTACGGCGCGTTCAAACTCTGCTACCCAATATTTTACTGTAGTAAATAGAAGCGCAGACTCACCCAGAGTAGAATCTAGTTCAGTTTTTGTACTGGTTGGGCTGAGGCCTTTCAAAAGAAATGTTAGATCACATAACGATATTAATTTTCTCCATTTTTACAAATTCACTCACAAGGCTCACTATTGTTTGTTGCCAAACAAATACTAAAGAATGTAGCGTCTTCAAACTTGAAACATATGCTGCATAGATTGTCTACTTTCTAATACAGTGATATTTTTCGAAAAACTACCGCGATCTCTAGATCAGGCAGGGTACTTCTGGGACCACCCTCGTATATTACCGGCGATGTGTTCACTTTATTGCATTTACGAGTACATGTCTTCAATTGATGTTTTATAAACTTTCTCAAAGCATTCTGTGAAAATGAGCTCTCATTTCCGCATTTTCAGAAGCTGCTAAACGCCATTTTCTCAAAGTCGGCTCCAAAATTTCTTTTTCGAAATTTGTTTTCTTCATTGTTTTTCAGATATTATGTAAATGTGTTTTCTGAATATCTCTCACGCCGTTAATAGGCACATTTAGGCGATTTTATACGTTATTGCACTAGTGGGTGGAAGTGCTGTGAATTTTTTAAATTATTTTTAATTCGTTTATTTATTGTTAGTTACCTATTTTCAACTGACCTATTTCGTTTCTATAGAAAATGAGTGAAAACTGGTTTTATGATGAAAGGGGTATTCTGAAGGGGGTAACATATTCTGAAGCGGGTAAACTCCATGAGGAGCCCCTCCGCCCGGAGTGATTCTGGCTTGAACAAATATATTTTGGATATGTAACCATTTCTGGTACAATCCTTCTTTACATCTTAGGAAATCTCTTTGTCTTTGGAATGCAGGCAGAAGACTCTGCCAGAGCGACGATCACACTGGAAACCCATTCATAGCTTCATGTGGCAACTTGGTGAGGTTCTGTTCTGGGAGGCAACGCAGTCGCGGGGCGAGCGCAGAAATCAGGATCTGCAGGGCCTGGCAGGTAGGCAGGCCAGTTGAGTCGGGACCAGATCAGGGCGTCTTCACTACGTTGTAAAGAGGGCTACTCCAGCCGCGCCAGCACCCACGGCTAGTCCCTCTCTACGCCGTATTTCCACTCCCCACCCACTCTCACCACCAACAGGCGATGTATTTCAACCTTCACACTTGTGACGTGGCGGACAGGAAACTATTCAAGGAAATTAACTCAAACAAGCCTGATGAACCCTCTATACAATTCTTTACTCTATGGTATGGTGCCAGATATTTAAACAGTATTGTTATAAAAATGGACTCGGATAACGGGTGTAAAGAAACTGAAAATAGTGATAGTTCATCGGTGAACAATTATTAGGTAAGGTCAATATATTTCAATAATACTCTCCATCTCTTCCCCCACTCCCTGCCGTCACTTCCTTTCCGTATCCTCACTCTACCCTCTCTCATTCGCTCTGCAACTACCACAGCAAAATGGCATGATATGACAAGCCAGGACATCAGAACTCTACTGTACTCATAGTTTTATAGAATGGTTAAAATTACTCGCGGTTGGTATAAAATAATTTGCCGAAGTACCTTCCAACAAATATTAATTCTTCCAGAAATCTCCACGTTCACGTAAGACCCTATTTTCTGAGAGCACTTGCTAACATCAACCACTCACTTTCCTGGAACAAACGCGATAATCGTCGATGTCAGCTTTCTTTGTCTGCGGCGATCAATTGACTATAGTTATCATGACCAATGGAAGATAGAAACATGTTTCTGCCTTTCAGTATGGTTTGATTATAATATTTATCGATAATTTACCACTGACTCCCATTACCCCCAGTTCTCGTATATATTAAAGACCTCCAGCCCTCTCATTGGCGCAAAACGTTGGGACAATACTAAAACTATAGATAATACTCTTTAAAAATCGTTTTTAGTATATTCTGCATAAACCCCACATTATATTGCTACATGGTTGTTGGGATAACCCCACCATGTCACAACACTATGCATAGCAAAGATCAATGCCTGAGGCGAGAATGAAACTCGCCATCTTCCGAGCCGATCCGTTAAGGCGAGTGCGCGTTAAGTCCCGGCTTCGGAGGCCTTTGTAATGAAACAAATGAATCCTACCGCCGCTGTGGGCCGCACGACGCCGACCGGACCGGCGGCAGCATGAAGGAGAGCAGGGGTGAGGCACACTGACTTCCACAGGCACCGCCCCGCGCTCTGCTGGTACTCATCCGATGCAGGTGGCTCCAGGAGGCCATCTGGATCGAAATGATCATTTTTGCCAATAGACATTTAATGGGATGTTGCATATTATAGAATGACATATTTGTATTCGACATTTGCCCTCATAATTAGGTAAGCTATACAACTATCTACTTGTACTCATCTACCATTTCCAACTTGTTATGGTCTGTTCAGACATGTGAGCGGTTTTTGGCTCTCATTGATGTCAAACAAAACTGAGGTAGGGGCGGAGTGCGTTTCGCATTCACAAACGTTGGCTCTCTCTTAAATGCAATAACGTAATGCAATCTCCCCCCGTATCATTCGATTAATGGGGGGAGATAAGATAATTCGATAATTAATTAATTAATGCAGTTTCACATAACAATTCTGAATCATGGGATAAATAATATGCCGTAAAAATATTGTTGGTAATGTTTTTGGTTTTGAAAAATTGATCATATTTTACTTTAGAAGATTTCTATTTCGATATTGTAGCCCGCCGCCGTATTCAAAATTTTCTATTGTAGCAGGGGAACGTGTCTGTCTTTAAAGCAGGTGGCCTTGTCCAACACCGCCTCTATTCAGAAGGCCTCTTCCGTATTATATAATTTTCTTATGCTAAAACTGATAGAAAATAGAAATATATTGCGAGAATACATAGAAAATATAGAAAACATTTTGCTTTTCACACTAAAAACTGTATGTATGTAAAAAATTGTAATTTTTAAAGTAATGAAAATAACACTGGCAAGTACGTTCCCTCTTATTCTTTCCCTTCTTAACCTTGCGGCCAATCTGGATCTTTCCCTTCTTGGTTGATCTACTTCCAAGAATTCTCCTGCTCTATTCGCAGCGTAGATTTGCCTTCTGCGCTTCAATTGATTGCGTGTAGGTGGCATTTTATAATACATGATCCTTCAAGCCTTGGATCATCCAAGATCAATGCACATCTCATTGACTACAGAAGATATGCACTGCACTTTGTGACGACTACATGCATTGCATCTAGAGTGTATTACGATTTAAACATAATTTTGTTGTTAATGTCTTCAAAAAACTGTTAACAATCTTACGCACCATAACGGCATCTGGCGGAATCTAGTAGGAACAAAGACATCTTAGCTACAGTAGAAAAATTAATAATGGTGGATCTTTAATTAATTAGACTGTTGGTGATGTAGATACTTTATTAATTCAAAGTAAATAAACGGTATCAACTTTTGCTGTTTCTACTTAAGATCTTTTCGATCATATGTATCATCGTCAAGCTGGAAATTACACGAATAGATATAAATTAAACATTAAAAAATATCTACAAATTAATATACAAAAGAAGTATATAAATCCAAGCCAAGCAAACACAGAATCAGTCGTACCTTGCTGGCTGCTGGGTGAAAATAGAATTCTGCGGTTTTAGAGCGGCGGTTAACCGCCGAGCAGGAGGGCGGAGAGTCGGACGCGTGTGTGAGGCGGGGCAGGGGAGGAAGCGCGGCCGAAGGGTCGAACACTGCTGCAGGCCTAGCGTGAGGGGCGCTGGCGGACGGAGCGGGTGAAGTTGAGTGTACACATTGTGCTAATTTTAGCAGAGGTGACGAAAGTTCAGGATTTGATGGTTAAGACTCGTAATATTCTGGTTTTATGAGGTTGTTGTGAATGTGAAGGGATTCCCCAATTTATTCTGTGCAGTACCTGTTTCAATTTCTAGGATATACCAGAAATTAATGCTGTTTTATCCAAATATAGTGATTGTTTGATTTATTGATCAGCAGAAATGTGAAGCAGTGGTGGTGTTGTTTTTCCATGCTTGTTCATGTTCTTTGATCCTTGTGTGAATTTGCCCAGTTTGTCCACGTATGCTGGATTGCAGTTATTTGCAAGTGAGAGCATAGACTCCACTTAAAGGGTAGGAGGGTGGATCTTTAGTGTTGGATAGAGTTTTTGTAATGTGAGTGTTGGAAGAGTAGCTTTGAGTCCGAATTTATTGAGTGTGAATCAATATTTCTTCTTGATTGTGTGTAATGGGTTTACCAGTAAAGTATCAAAGTTTTATTGATAATCATTTATTTCAGCAATTGCACAACGTTTCGTAACTGGTTTGTTACAGCATCAGGTACTAAACATATTGAGGAACTACTATCCCATTGAATTATCTGCAGTAGAACCATCAAAGAAACATTGCAATTAACTCCCACAGTTGAAATATCACAGTTACAAACAGACCTCCATTCCAAGGAATGAATTGATTGTGGTATTTAGTTGCTATTTCTAGAAAAGGGGTTCCTACATAGGGATGGTGATGCTTTGTGGCTGTGATGTTTTGTTGTGAGGTGAAGTGGTGTGTTTGCGGATGTTAGTGTGTCACAGCAAATCATAAAATAAATTGTGCTATCTACTGAATCATACAAATATGTTTACTTTCCACGTCAAGCTATCAAGACCTTTTCAAAACATCGGCGCGACGATGTTCAGCTGTGCTGTCTGAGCAGTACGCGCCGCTCAGCATTCTTTGGATGGACAACCATGATTCGAACTCCTTTTATTCTTTGTGTATTCTTGAGCCTTTCCCTCATATATTAAAAATCGTACTTATTCTGAACTGAAGCCAGCTAAGCTGCATCTCCACTCTCTTTACTCATTTGGCATCCAGACTCCGCGATGCTGGAACCGGCATATTCCACGAATAGCTTTCTCAGGTGTCACGTGAGTTACAACTCAAAATTCACACTATTTTCCCCTGTCTAGTTATCAATTACCAATCCCATTAATTCCCCGTTATTTATATTCTTAGTGTACTAATAATTTCGTCTTCATTGATGGTCGTCGAAACATATTAGGATAACACTTCTTTTAGTTATAATTTATGATGTCCGCCAAAAGCACCAATCACAATATAGTAAAGTAACACTTTCCCGATAATGAGCAGTGAAGATAGGTTATAGTTCCACTTTCAAATGATGAAAGAGTAAATTTAACGATGGGGTAAAGCAGGTGACAAGACTCCTGTGAGCCACGTGTGAGGTGGAAGGGAGGAGTCCTTGAAGCACCAGCTACCTCCCCGATCACCGACGCCTCCGTCATCCCCTCCTCCAACGCCCCGATGCGCTGCTCCAGGCTGGCATCCGCTGTCCCTGCCTTCAGCCCCTGCGCCGACTGGACACACTGCTGTTTTGTGGGCTCAGACGTTGCAAACACCCAGCCAGCCTGCCACGCCCTGTAAGGACAGGGCAGGTGGAAGGCTGAACTATGTACACCTTCAACCATTGACCTAGCCTTCTCCTATTTCACCCGGCGGCCGCAGGTGAGTGCAGCCGAATCGGGATATCCTTCACCCAGTTTCAACATGTTCTCACAGCGCCAGGCTGCGCACCGCACCTCGTGGCGGTCCACCCGCGAGGTGACTGCGCCACCGCCACGTCGAGCCTCCGCCCCGCGCGCGCCTACACCTTCAGCCGTTGACCTAGCCTGCTCATGCGCCCGGCGGCCTCGGTGAGTGCGCTCGAATCCGGAATGTCAGCCTGCGATCTCAGCATATTTCTCCCAGCGCCAGGCTGCGCACCGCCGCACGTGGCGGTCTCAGGTGACTGCGCGCATCCGGCTCGCACGCGCCCTGTCCCTACACCTTCAGCCATTGACCTAGCCTGCTCATATACTTGGCGGCCTCCGGTGATGCACGCTCGAATCGGGTGTCCTTCACGATCTCAACATGTTCTCCCAGCGCCAGGCTGCTGCATGGCGGTCTCAGGTGTTCGCACGCATCCGGCCTCGCACGCGCCCTGTCCCTACACCTTCAGCCATTGACCTAGCCTGCTCCTTATACCCGGCGGCCTCCGGTAGTGCACGCTCGATCCGGAATGTCCTTCACCCGATCTCACCATGTTCTCCCCAGCGCCAGGCTGCGCACGCCGCACGTGGCGATGCAAGTGACACGCATCCGGCCTCGCACGCCCTGTCCCTACACCTTCAGCCATTGACCTAGCCTGCTCATATGCACCCGGCGGCCTCCGGTGAGTGCGCTCCAGATCCAGATCCTTCACCGATCTCAACATGTTCTCCCCAGCGCCGAACTGCGCACCACCGCGCAGTGGTGCAGAGTGACTGCGCACACGCATCCAGCTCGCACGCGCCCTGTCCCTACACTGGCCATTGACCTGGTCTGCTCATATGCCCGGCGGCCTCCGGTGATGCACGCTGGGCCGGGATGTCCACACTGATCTCAGCATGTTTCTCCCCCAGCGCACCGGCTGCGCACCTCACGTGGCGGTCTGAGGGTGACTGCGCACACGCATCCGGCCTCGCGCGCCCTGTCCCTACGCAGCCAGCCATTGACCTAGCCTGCTCGCCATGCACCCGGCGGCCTCGGTGAGTGCACGCTCGAATCGGAATATCCCTTCGCCGATCTCAACGCTGTTCTCCCCAGCGCCAGACTGCGCACCTCCGCGCAATAGGTCTCAGGTGACTGCGCACACGCATCCGGCCTCGCACGCGCCCTGTCCCTACACCTTCAGCCATTGACCTAGCCTGTCATATACCCGGCGGCCGCAGATGGTACGCTCGAATCCGGGATGTCGCCACCTGATCTCAACGCCTGTTCTCCCAGCGCCAGACTGCGCACCTCCGCACGTGGCGGTCTGAGGTGACTGCGCACACGCATCCGGCCTCGCACGCGCCCTGTCCTAAACCTTCAGCCGATGACTAGCCTTTTCCTATGCGGCAGCCTGTGAATGGAGTGCACGCTCGAATCGGGATGTCCTTCACTGATCTCAACATGTTCTCTGGCGCCAGGCGCACTGCACCTCACGTGGCGGTCTGAGGTGACTGCGCACGCATCCGGCCTCGCACGCGCCCTGTCCCTACACCTTCAATACGTTGACCTGGCCTGCTCGCGCGCCGGCGGCCTCCGGTGAGTGCACGCTCAGAATCCAAGATATGCTGCCCGATCTCAGCATGTTTCTCCTGGCGCGGGCGCACGCCGCGCGTGGCGGTCTCAGGTGACTGCGCACGCACGCATCCGGCCTCGCACGCGCCCTGTCCCTACACCTTCGGCCATTGACCTGGCCTGCTCATATGCCCGGCGGCCTCCGGTGAGTGCACGCTCGAGTCGAATGTCCCATGCCCGATCTCAACATGTTCTCCCCAGCGCCAGGCTGCGCACCGCGTGGCGGTCTCAGGTGACTGCGCACGCATCGGCCTCGCGCGCCCTGTCCCTACACCTTCGGCCATTGACTAGCCTGCTAATATGCCCAGCGGCCTCCGGTGAGTGCATGCCGAATCGGAATGTCCTTCACCCGATCTCAACATGTTCTCCCCAGCGCCAGACTGCGCACCTCCGCACGTGGCGGTCTCAGGTGACTGCGCACACGCATCCGGCCTCGCACGCGCCCTGTCCCTACACCTTCAGCCATTGACCTAGCCTGCTCATATGCACCCGGCGGCCTCCGGTGAGTGCACGCTCGAATCCGGAATGTCCTTCATCCGATCTCAACATGTTCACATTTGCTAGTTTTTAAGTTGCATACGTACAAGAAACACATTATCTCGTATGCGAACTATTTGTTCTCCAAACGTTTCAAAGTAACCCCTACAAATTTTGTTCCTAACACGATATCATTCTCAGTTTTATGGAAACGTTGCCAATAAATTGAGTATCGTATGATGAAGCTTTAATGTAGTGCACAAATAAGTAGATGCTCTGGTCATTTAGTGGAAATGCAAGCACAGCCGCTTTTTTCAGAATGAACTACTCGATCGAGGTGTTTGGGAAGTGCCTCGCACGTCTGGTGCCGAGCGAATTCGTGTGTGCCTGCGCTGGTTGCAGAACGTCTTAACCATGCTCCGTGAAGTCATGGAAGTTAAGCATTTCGAGATACCGCGCATCCGTAGGTGATCGTCTGGCGGCCCCGCTACTAACTGCGCTGAGCCTCTTGATAGAGTTAAGCGCAATGATGTTTTGTGGTATGAGTGACTGTGTTCAAGCATAAATATTCCATTAACATTTGGAAAAGAATCTTCGAAACGGAAACGGATTGTTGCAAGAAAGTAATAGGGTTTGGTGGAATAAACTGTTGGTGTGAGGGCGCGCCTGCCTGGTCCATGGCTCCATCTTCAGCTCGATGGCGCGGATGCGCAGCCTTCCCCATGGCCCATGGACTCTGCGATGGGCTGGAGGCCTCGCCCAGCACGACGGAGTCCTGGCCTGCCACTTCGCGCCACCATATCTCCTCGCGCGCACCGCTCGTCATTCTTACGGACACCACCTAGCACATCAGGATCTGAATCAAAGAGACTGGCTATGGAACTGGAAACTCAATCGAGGTTTACAACACAAAAGGAGAAGTGTGCTTATGAAAATTTCTTTATTACTTTTATGGAATAAGTGTTGCCTGTTCATCCATGAGAGATGTCACAAAATCGCTTTTACAAATCAGCATGTACAGTGTTATGGCAAAGATACGCCTTTATAAATTTGCCTATGTTTGTGATCCATGTGCGAAATATTTGTGAGTGCATGAAATCATTGCGTTAGTCATCGAGCATTGTGCATACAAACGTGCTCTAAAATCGTGAGCAACTTACAGTATATATTGTATATCTTTTTTATACATAATTTAACTAATTATCTTCTTCAGAAAAGTGATAATTGTACGTACCATAGAAGTACCAATCAACATTCTGCAGCTTGCAATACTTTAGTCTGAGATATCTAGTTATTCTGACAGTTCAAAGTTATAAAATAATTAATTTTCAACATATTCTTAGTACGTGTTAACTAATTGCTGAATGTTTTGAAACGTTGAATCATTTTCCAGTTTCAAATCCCAATAGTTTTTGTGCTTGTACTACGGAGTAATTCATGTGAAGTAAGTGTGCACGATCAAATTATAGTTTAAAGTAGAGAGAAGCCCAGCCAGGAAACATTGAGATGATAATTGACGGTAAAGTCATCAATTAACGTCTGATGGTTCGAGATTGAGGAGGCAGAGATTTGTTAAATGATGATCAATTTGTTGATCTTATTATATAACATGTTAAACGTGTTCTGAAACTAATCCGAGAGTGCCTTCGAGCATATCTACGAAAGCGAGTTGAAAATTAAACGCAAGTTATATTTCTATTTAATTTTTCATGCACCTAAATGTTTACAGCAACAATAAGTGTTTGGGTCCAGTTCGAAATTAAATGAAGAAGCGATTAACATGCTTTTGAAGGCAGACATTTAAAGGCACCATTAAGCCGTGCCATATTATAGTATCAGATTCTCACACACTAAAACAACTACATATGCATCTAAACCCCACAGAACCCAACGTTGGGCAGTGATTGGGATATGCGCCCTCCCGAGACGGCGCAGATTCTGGACATTCTGCTATCCTTTAGTCTCAGCTTCTTCGTTATGACGATGATGCCACGCCTGTCCACTTCTCCCTGGCGAAAGTTACCATAGCATCTGGCTGCAGTTCTGTTCTAGTTGCCGAAGTCGTGTCTCCATGTAAATATTTATGTGATGTTCTGTTTAGTTACTGCTACACCAGCAGGGCCATATCTATTCTCAAACATTCCCTTTGACCATTTCTCAGGCCGCATTTGTATCCTGGTTTAGCAGACAATTTTCTCTCTTTCTCCAGCATTCTCCTTGCTTGATGTTCTGGGCTGTACTGTACCATTTCAGACAGATCCATTTCTGTCTTTCTGGAAACATTGATTGCTTGTGTGTTCTCAGGCTGCAATTGCTGCTCTAGATGTAGGCTAAAGCCATGTCCTCTGTCGACAAACAATGTTCTCTCTTTCATCAGAACAGTGAAGATAAATAAACATCCCCTCTTACTGAAGGCAGTAGGGAGCACTCAGTCTTCTGTCAGTGAAAGCCAGAATAGATACTCCCTTAAAGTGGCGTGTCCAAGTCTACAGTTTCGCCCTTCCCACATTTCTATATTTGGCATGACTCGTTGCGTTCATTTCCCAGTATACTAACTGTTCCATAATTCCATTTAACTAAATCATGGATTTGCGCCTCTCTTCACCGTCACCGAGTGTTTCTTTTCCTCTAGCCGTTCTGTCTCCCGCGTTGGTACGAAGGCTGTGCTGTTCTACTCGGATCGCGTTTGGGGCATGCGCCGACTTTACATTATATGTGATGACAATGAGATGATGCATCATATTAAATTTGCGTTAAGCGCGATCATCGGTGGTTCTGTACACAGAGACTCCCTTCTTCCTGCTCGACGCCGTATTTATTGCTGCTGTCCGCACTGGAGCCATAAATAGTAGGATTGAAGTGGTGACATTTGACAGCAGTCGTCTCCGCTCCTCTCTCGGGTATCCAACAATACGCATTCGTTGCGACAAGGACATCAACGCTTTTTCCAACTTATTACTGATGTACTATATGCGGTCGCTAATCCGTAACTTTGCGTCAATCATAATCCCTAAGTACTTCAGACACGGACCCGAGTAGATGTGTTAGTCTCCCAGAGTATCGATGACGAATTCTCTCTCATTTCCACTCGCCACGAGCATTGTGTCAGTTTTGTGACTCGCCAATTTGCAAGCCAGCAGAGGTTGAAATCTGAAAAGACCGCAGATTCTACAACAAAGGGCTCATGGCAAACAATCTCTTCAGATTGGAGCTGCCTGATCTTTAGTAGAGCTCATCGCTGTTCACGAATTCTTGTACGAGGATTTCTTCCAAGCAATTAAGAATAAGGAAAACTGTAAATCTCCCGGGATTGATAAGATCCAGAATTATTGCATTAATAAATTAACAGCATTACATTATCATCTAGCAAAGGCTGTTAATAAAATTTAGAAAACCCAAAGGAACTCCGGATGGACTCACACGCGGCCTCATTTGCTACCCAAAGAGGGAGACAGTTCTCTGGAAGAACTGCAGGCCACTCACTTGTCTGCCAGTATTTCACAAAGTTATACCTGGAGCCATAGCTAACAAAATATACCGTAGATAAGAACCATATGTTGCCAGTTGAACAGAAAGGTTGTCATAAAGGTACCTATGGATGTAAGGAAATCTTGATACTAAATTATCTTGAATGATGAAGGGAAATAAAACTGTAATTTGAACATGGCTCTGATTGAGTCCCAGAAGCTTTTGAGAGTGTACTACGCAATTGTATTTTGAAAACCTTGAAGAGATATCGATTTCATCCTAGTCTTATTGAGTTTTCCAAGGCTGGTATGAAGTCGTGGAGTACTAGGTTACTAATACACAGAGGAAAGGAAGTAGTAGAAACAAGAACTATACAGATTAATAGGGTTCCAAGTAAATTCGCTATCCCCAGTGCTAGTTTGCTCTAGTTTGATCTCACTATCGGACAGTTGTCGCACGCCAACTTTGGTTATGTTTTTCATGGCGATGAAGTATCAGTATCACATTTGTTTTATATGGATGATGTTAACAATAGAACTGCGATAGGGATCAAATGACACCTATATCAGTTGTTTCTTCAATACTAAATTCAGTTTTTAAGTGTTTTCTTTCAAACATTGTGACTTTTTCTAATTTTTATACTCTTTATGATGATATGGTTGGAATACATAAAATATTATTTTTTATTGTTTTATCATGTGATATCCCTAGAACAGCAGGAGGGGTCATTTTGACACCCATATTATTTCATTTGTAAAACTACCGTATTCTAAACTTGATTGGTGTTGGTTTGGTTGGTTTGGTTTGGTTTGGTTTGGTTTGGTTTGGTTTGGTCTAATCCTTTGTCATGAAGATACAACAGTATCGCTATCTTAGAAGATATTCCTTAACTCCAGGAATGATGCGATATCTATTGTCGTACAGCTGGAAACTATAATGTTCTACAACGCCACAAAATATGGTGTAAACGTTGTAGACCAAATGACTTGGAGATATAGCTCAAATCAGCATGCAGGAGATGGCAGATTCATGTTTTTCCTGCATAAATATATTTTGGACATTTGCATAATCATGTGTATTATATAGCTGTTGTGCATTGTGCAATTATGTAACTAATGAAACATGAAAAGGAAAAAGTTCATTCTTCAACTCTCTAGTGAACTGAAGGGAGGGGATTTTTCAGATGTACCCAAAGGAAAAGAAGAGACTATAGTACCGGGGCCATCAAAACCGAAAGAAGTGCGGCTTATGCGAAGGAACAAAACTAACGATTTGTGTGAGAAGTGTCGTAAAGTAATTTGTGGAAAATTGCCAAAATGTATATGTTTAAGATGCTTTTTAAATGTGTAAGAAAAATACGCTCACCAAAATAAAGCTCTTTTGAAAAACAATTCGAATTTCAATACATCGTATTCATAGTGTCAAAATGGCCCATTCCCGCTTTTCTAGGTATATAAATACGCCGCCATTCTAGCAGGTATTAAAGTGTTTACTAGAATGAAACAATTAACTCCCAAATACTTTCTTTTGTCAATGAATATAGGAAATGACATCTGTAAGAAATTCGGCCTTGAAAAATGTACCAGAATCAATAAAGGGAGAGCCAAAATTAAAACATCTGAGGCATTGATATTCCTTATTCACACTGTGATTCAAGATGCTTGTTCAAGAGATAAGTTTCTGTGTTCAAGATAAGTTTACCTGGGTAAAAGCTGATATCAAGGGGATTGTAAAATCTGCGGGCATCTGAACATGACTGGCGAAGAGAGAATTTGCAGAAGTATTACAGAAGAAGTGAGGCTTGCCCAGCAGTTCCTCTAAATTCCAGGGAATAAAATAACTGCAATTGCTTGAGATTTGCAGGCAAACACAGTTTAGGCTGGTTGAGTGTACTAGGCAAGAATTCAGATCATGAAACAGAAAAACGAAAACTGCTTACAATTCATCCCATCGCCCACCATTGAGTTGATGTCTTAGGTACCTATGTCAAACTGGAAGTACTACAAAATAAATTCTTAAGAAAAATATTAAAAGCTCCATGGAATATCAGAAATGATCAAATTTTAAAGATTATTTATAGAACCTCTAAAGCTTGAACACAAAACTTCCTATTTTCCACTTTTCTCTTGTCTCCCAGATACTCCTTATACTCAAGAGTACATCAATATTTTCCACGAATCAAGCAAGATATTCTAAAGACCTACTACACCATCCTTTAATTTGCTGTAAAAATTCAAACATCCTAAATTATATATGTATTTTTTATTCAAAATATTGTATGTATTTTTCTGAAGGACCCTTCCTGGGTATACTTAGTAGGTAGTTTCCAAGTTGTTATTGTTTTCAAACATTGTCCATGTATAAGAAATATAGTTAAAAATAATTATGTATACTATGAACACTCTTGAAAGACATAATATTGTCGAACAAGGATAATAAAAACTATTTAAAAAAGGGAGACGGTAAAAGTAAAAGTTAAAGCAGCAACTGATAACTATCTAGGCGAACAATCAAATACAAGAGATACTTTTTCTAAAGACGTGTGTTTGGCATCGGTAGATTCAGACACTCCATTGTGGAAATGGAATAATGGGCAATTTCAGGGAATTAGAAAAATTCTGAAACAAAAGGGTTCTGGAAAATCTACATAGCTAAAAAAATATGTATAACAGTGTTTTTCAGATGTATTCTAATATTCGGGAACAGTGAAGCGAAAAATATGAGTTTCCATGAGCAATGATAACTGGGTCGTATGCAGTGCTGTAGTTGGTGATGTGAAAGCATCACGGAGCGTATCTTCTCTATAATTTGACACAAAGACACTATCAAATTTCAAAAAAAACTTTGGGCAAAACACTAGATGTTGAAAAGAATTTACCCAATTACTGTGAGTATTTCTTATAGCCATCTATGACGTCATGCGACATGAAGAACATTTTCACAGTACAATTCGTACTTCAGTGATAAACACAGGAGTTTCAGACAAGTAAATCTCAAAATACCTTGTATATTGTAACAGTACTTCTCATGATCATTAATAAGGTAAGATTTCTAGGAAACTACTTAATTTGATTTTCCAGTACTTGTTTTTGCTAATTTTTAGGCTTATTTTTTGGATTTTTTGTACTTATGTGTACTGATTTTACAAGATTTTGAGAATGCTTAGAACTCTGGGCTCTACTAGCTAAGACTTCATATTTCAACGTGGCATTAACTAACTACATGTAAAAACTTTATCACATACCTGTAATGACACAAAATTTTCCTTTTCATTTTAGGGCAGTTATATTATATATATATACATATATATATATATATATATATATATATATATATTGCAATAGAGACAATTGCTGGTCGCCGGACCCAAACTCCCCCTCAGTCGCCAATTAGGACAGTCCCCTGATTTGACATGGCTCCGCGCAAACACGTGCCTGTCGTTCTATTCAAAGATTTACGACTAGGGTGGGATTGCCTCCCAGGACAGCCCCTCAGGCAAAGAGCAGGCGGCTGTCCGCCCATGTTCACACTAGGCACCGGAACAAGTGAATTATAGAGATCCCGGCTACTGTTTACGTAATCCCATAGGACTCATATAATCATCACGAACACAGCAGAAAGGACTGCTTTGTTCATCTCTGGTGTACTGGCCGGCTGCCGCACAACAAAGACCCACCAATCAGGCGCCCAGAAATCACGTTGAATTCGGAGAAATGCCCATCGGCTTCCGACTCGCGTCAGGCCTTCTAGAAATTGAGATTTTTGATCAATAGCATTTAAAATTCCGATCACGTGAAGGAGCGATGTGCGAAATTATAAAAGAGAGTGGGGATGCGATGCAAGAAGCTCGAGAGAGGAGGATTTTTGGCAGAAGACAGACAGAAGGCGAGAGAACGGGATAGAAAAGAGACTGCTGTGTTGAGGAGAGGTGGTTGGAGCCAGCGATTAGTGTTGGCCGACCAACGGAGTGCAGGCCGCCCCGTTTGAAATCACAAACTGGAATTTATTCCGTTTCAACGGGCCGGCGTAGATCCGTAAGGATCGATAGTGCAGCCGAGTTATCGAGGCTGACCTGGTACGGATAGGGGTGGCGTTTGACGGCCTCCTCCGATACCCACCGATCGGGGCTCATTTCATCCATTTCCTGACTATGGGCGGCGGATCTGCGAAGTATTGGAACGGGAAGGAACGCTGGCACCGCACGAATTGCTGCTTCCGGCTGGCTGCGCCTTGCTGCAACGCGGTTCGCGACAGCGTTTGTTTTGAGGACGACCACAGGTGTGCAATCATCGAAAGAGGTAGAATCAACGACTATCATTTTGTATTCATTCTAAATGCATTCAAAAAAAGAAGTCAACTATTTATAAAGCCGTAATTAATTGAAACTTTCCGACCAAATGTATTTTAACAAGCAATAAACGTGTTCTCGCCATTCAGGCGACTGACATAAAAAGGAACATAACTGCCGATTATTATAACGTAGTAATATTAGCAAACCAGTGCACGCCCTCATTCAAGAGTACTCACCCCTGAGATTCTCACATGCCGGTGCCAAGTGTCAGGTAAGTGCCCGTTTGGCGCCCTTCATTTATAAATTTAACGCGCACACCTGTCATCTGATCACCGACACACTTCGGTGTGAGGTATCCCCCCCCCCTTTTGTGAGGCATCCAGACCGCGTGCTACACGCATTGCTCATATCCGTGGGTTGCCGTATGTGGCAGGTCGGGTTCATCACAATATATATATATATATATATATATATATATATATAAACGACGTCACGGGATTATGACCAATAACGCCACATAGCCACGAGAACAGACCCGAAAACAGAGAAATGAGGTACGCGGCGGAGCGATGGTCCGAGAAAGCGACATCTACCCGCAGGTTTTCGCACTCCGATGTCCAAAGTTAGTGGATAATATTTTCTTGAGAGGGCGCCAAGGAGGAGAAAATTCACCCCTCCAGAAATTTCCCCAGGCGGAGACGCATAAATACCGCGACGCACTTGGAAGAAGCTCTCTTACAACTTCGACAGCGACGGCGCTGAGCTTAATTCTTCGGCGATCATTGGTTAGTGGTATAATTTTACTTGCTTAGTTAAAAAGCTGATTTAAGAAACGCGGTAATAAGCGATAGAATTCAGAAGTGAAGTGCATGTACAGTGTTAGCACTAACATTACGCGAGCAAGCAAGCGATGTGATTGCTTGAACCTGAAATAGTTTCATTATTGAAATAAATTCGCGCAGAAGGACTATAAACGAAATCCAGCATTTAATTTTGTACGCCACGATCACGCACGCTCAAAGTGTGGTATGTCGGCCGAGTGCTAGAAATATTTAAGTCAGGTACGTTAGTTATTCAAAGCTGGGAGCGCGAGCAACGAGTACGCGGCAGGCGGCAGAAGGACGACTCCAGTGAAGACTGAAGCGTAGGCGAGAAGGACTTGGACCACATACGTGGATGGTACGAGCCGAGATCGAGAAAGGAGTTTGGAGATTTGGACGTGTGGCGGCGTTCTGAGATCGAGCAGAAGGAGTGGTGTAACCGCAGGACATCAGACCAGTCGAAGTGACGTGGCGAGGACTGCGGGCGACCGAACGCACCCCAAGGTTAACCTTTGACGGCGAAGCGGGAAGAAATGTCGAGGTAAGAACTGGCAGCTTCTATGCGGCAATTTGTTGGGAAACCGTATAGCTTTAAATACCAGGCGAAGCGTCCTAAAATAGGTGAAAGATCCAAACCATTACTTGAAATATTTCAGATGTATGAGCGGCAATTTTAGATTTCATTCGCTGTACGCACCAGTAAATTCGTTTTGAATGCCATACCTTCCCAACTTTTCTGATAAATTATAATTTTCATGTAACGTAAAAGTAATCTTATTTGAAAGTGATGTTTCCATTGTATGATGTCAGGGTAATCAGTTGCTATAGTATAAAGGGTTTACAATTTTAAGTAACGTGTGTGTCACGTTTATTCTTGTGTTAGAGTTTACAGCATTGTAATAAATGCGCAACAATCTTTGACCTTTGTAAGTCTAGGATAGAATAATTGAGAATCATAAGGGCCGTGCTGGAGAAAACTTAAGATTAACAAAAGCTAAATGAGGTACACGAAATGGGTGAGAAACAGGTAGAAACCGATTATTGTGAATATGAGTGCTTATTAGTATTCCAAGGCAGTCAGAGTGAGCCTTTACCACATTCTTTTGTGGTTGTGTTTCTTTCTTTTGTTTGTTTCTGTCTTCTTTGCAGTGACCATCTACGCAAAGTGCATACTTTATTGTATATTTATTGCCACTGTAATTTGTTTACTGAATATATACTCATTTTACCAGAATTGTACATAATTCATTTGTGTCAGGGTTCAGACCTTTCTCCTTACCCGAAAGATCCTGCTTCCTGAATTCAAGCTCTTCACGAGCATTCATAGTTTCACGCTTCATCGCCACCGGCTGGAAGGTAGTAGGTGGGCGTGTTATAATATAATACATATACCATATCTTTATACCATGTATAATACATATACCATATAATATGTATACCATGTCTATAATTTTCCGTGCTCTGGTCCGCATTACATATTTGAAACACAAAACAGACTTTGCGATCTTATAAACAATATTCAGATGACCGTTGCTTAAACAAAACACTCATGCTGCAAAGGGGCACAGTGTGGCGTATTCTTCTCTATTCTACAAACTACACATAAACATGAGGCTCAGATATCTGGCGCTTACCTGCGTGCAAAATTAGACGAAAATCTAGGTTAGCTACCTAGGTTATAGCAACAACTGGCTATAACCAGTTGTTGCAAATAAATATCCCTAATATCTCTGAAGGCGTTTTATATTTTTATTAATTAGAATAGAATATTTTTGCTACTTAGGAATACATAAAATACTTCCAGTGTTTTAATTTTCTGAATTACTAAAGGCACAAAACAAACATCAAACAACATTAAAATATTAACATGTTTTATAAAATACAATTTTACAAGATTAATCCTAATAACCATATTTAGGTCTAATTTAAAGGATTTTTGACATTCAGGAAAGTCTCCAGCACTGCTGCAGGTATAGTACAATACATATTAGCCTGCGCCCCTCTCCCCTTCCCACTGAATTTGAGATAAATTTAAATCTCCACTGATACTTAACTGTCTGTTCTCCCTGATACTAACGCGCGTTCTTTCTACGAGTTTCTGCAAGATATTCATAGTTTCCCCTGGAGTTCGATACATTCCTATTATTTCCCATGTATCTGGATCGTTTTTACCCATAACTTCCTCTGCAATCATTTCACACTCTAAATCAGACCACAATTCTACGGACTTAAAGCAATTTTTTACGCAAATAAACACACCCCCACCGCGACTATCCCGATCTCTTTTAAACACTACGTAATCTCCCGTAAATATCTACGCATTTGAGATATCCACACTAAGCCATGATTCCGTTCCTATAATAATATCGGCGTTGTATATTTCCACAAGATTTCAAAAGTTTAAACTTTTATTAACAATGCTTCACAGTTTACTGCAGCAATACCAGAGCACCTCATCTGTGTCCATCGCTTTGCTTCTCAACTGCCTGACTCCACCTTTTTCAGGTTGACTTCGCGGCTATTTGAGGACATTCACACCATGAAGCAAAGGAGGCTTAAGCAATTAAAAGTGTCACATCGATTTCAATAGAAATCCATGGCTTCGATATTGATAGGATTTTAAATTGCACTTTATCATCCGCATGAAATGCCTTTATCACCAATTTTATCAATGGTTGAAATTATTCAATGAACCATGATCGATAATTAGCTGCTATTATGTTTATGTTTATGATAAGTATAAGTACATGCTTGTGTCCTCACATGTGAATGAATCTTTATATTTTGAACTTAACAGCAAAACGTTGAAACAGTCTTCATGCCTCTTCATAAATTTCAATTACACCATAAACGAGCATAATAAATTGAATTTATTCGCTTAATGCTATGATTTGGCGCAAATATTAGCCGAGCAGAAACCCTTACTAGCTTAATCGACAAATAATACAACACCATATTGAATTTGGGCGAAGTGAGACCCGTGAATATATTTTTCATTAAGATCTGCGCGTGCAAATAGAAAAGACATATTCGCTTTTGAATATCTTATCTGTAAATTTATTCCAAACTAATGTAACTCTCCTACGTCTGCTTCAAAAATATTCTCACGTGGAGGTCCAAATGAACACTATTTGTACAGAACCAATTTTTATGTGAATGACTTAATCTACATTGACACTTCTCGACCACTCTCTTAATTTTTTCACAATATTTCATAGCATAGAGAAAGGTAATGGTGAAGCTAAAAAGTGACGATTTTTACAGCAAAACTCATATTATGGGTTCCGTTGCGGAAAATGTGAATTTCTTCCTCTTATTTGTTGAATATTGCTCAAAACGGCTGTAGGTCGTAGAATCAACGTACTGTGTCTTTGGCACCAAAATGTGATTTTTCGTCCGTCCCTCCCTATATTACAGCAGTGCAAGTAAGAAAAAGCATTGGGATCACGTCACTATTACAATGTCGAATTGTAGGTCGTAAAATACGTGTTTAAAATTCTTCGAGCCATAAATCTTCTCACATGTCGGGATTAAGGTCTAGTAGTGATAAAGTTGAAGACTTGAAGTTGGTGCAGGGGAGGATAGACGATGTGGGTTCCAGTTTCGACCTCAAAAAACTTCTCTATTTTCTAGAAACAAATGATGTAGCTTTACAACTTAATCATAGATCTTCACTACTACCCACTTTTCACCACAATGTATTAACGTTTCTAGGCTTTTGAAAATATTGATGAAATGTTAAAATGTTCAAATATTGCTTGTAACCTCACACTCATCTGAAAAGTTTCTTCCCCAAAGGTATTTCTTTAGATTTGTTTAATGGCAGTAGTTGCTGAGTGCCCTATCTGAACTTAAGGATGTATGGTCCAATTCCTTTAAGGTACAGTCTTTCACAGTATTCTTTGCCATCTAGGCAGTAAGCAGAGGGGCATTTTCGTGAAGAAGCTAAACACCATGAGGTTTCTCGCACCTCATCCAACTAAAGTACCTATCTCCACAAAACTGAATGAGATGTCGGCTGCAAACATAGAATTATAACAATTAAAGGTCAGTCTACACTGTTCAGAAGGTTTTTCCATTGATAAGCATTATCTTGGACAAGCCAGAAACTTCTGGAACCACCTCCGTACGTGCAATTTTTGATCCGAAAATCAGGATGTCTGTCTGTTCGGATGAATGGACGTGTATGTCTCGTATAACATAACCGAATTTTAAGCTTTTGAGCTAAAACTTGGGAAATACGTCAAGAGTAAGATCTAGTTGTCCCCTTGATGAAGTCATTGAAATTTTTTTTTATTTTCGTGCAATCGTTACTGAAACACTTGTGATATCTTAAAAATTTCCTAAAAAATGAATGCCAATTTTTTTGTTATACTTTTTGTCAGAATACAAGAAAATGCATTTATAAATATAGTGTAGTTTGGATTTTCACTATAACATCTGAAATGTTTAAAATTCCAGAAGTTCAAATTTATTTTCATACCTGTCTCACACCACCTATTGGAGTTTTTTTTAATGCAATTTATCCCTCTATGTGTGGTTGCTTTAAATAATGTCACTTAATAAATTCTAGTTTTTGAGTAATAACACTAAGAGGAAAAGTTCCGAATATAGATCCATCCCACTAGTTTTGCTTGAATATATCAAAGAACGTTTTAAAAATTAGCAGAAATTCTAATTTCGTTGAAAGCTTTTTTTTTCTGAAAAGTCAAAGCGAATCATTTATACCTATACTTTGATTCTAGATTCAAAGATGGTAGTTCAGCGAGTTAAAAAGTCGACCGCGGAACGAAAGTATCTAGCTTCTCGCCCCAGCCTTGCATAGTATATACCGGTATGGAGTTGGAAACACTTTTGAGGGTTCAGTTAGTATTGTAATAATTCGTAACACTTGCAAGTAATAATACGAGAAAGTATGCGTTATTGAAGTGCCACTATTTCAGAAATTGAAAAATCATGCTGATACTCACTGTTTGGGATGCGTAAGTTTTTCGATGAATTGCGAAAACAGTGACAATGTAGGGAGTGGTGCTTGTAATTTCTTCGGCGAATTCCGAAGAACTGTTTGTGCAATAACAGGTACCAAGAACTGGTGTCGTTCGGCAAAGGCCACATTGGTGGGAGTCCAATCCATACGATCAGGCGCCCAACAACGAATTCCGGACGCGACGTCCGTGCGGAACCGACGTAGCTTATTGTATCGATGCTGGCGCGACGAAGTCTTCTGATAAAGGCGACCAATAGTTGTTAACGACGAAAGGCGATATCTACAAATGCCCAAGGCGGCGTCGCAGAACACAACAGGAAAAATCCTAAGATCTCGCAGACCATAAACCAGTGAAGTGTCTGCGGAAAACTGCTGGGGCGAAAATTCTGCGTGTGCAGGCAGGGCGATGAAGAATATCAACGACGGACGGATGCAAGAGGATAGTGCGTCGGCGTCGCACTTCCGCACTGCGTCTCCGGCGTCGCTCGATGATTCGCCGACGACGTCGAGAGAGGGTGGGGTGGCGCCAGCGCCGGTGCGGTACGAACGACCAGGGGAGAGTACGGCACGGCGAAGGAACGTCGGGCGAGGGTCCTACCTGCCGGGCCGATCACGTATGAGCAGTCGCGCGCGATCTCGCCGTGTGTTTATAAGGTGCACGCGGGTCCAGCATGACTGCGCAGGGCACTCCGCCCACGTCAAACGTAGCGAAGACGCGCGCGCGGCTCTCGGCGTCCGCAAACAGGCCCGGCGCCGCCGCCCCCGCCGCAACACGCTCATTGCCCGTTCGCGCCACCTCGCGCACCGCGCCGCCGGGCGCCGCACGACCCTGCGCCCCGCCCCCTTCTGCCCTCGCCTTGGCAACAGGCACTTCGCCCTCCCACGCTGACAGTTGCTTCTACTGTCTCGCTACGGAGTTCAGAGAAAGTTAGTATTTCGTTGCGCGAAAGCATGTTTAGCTGCGCGAAAATGGTGAATTTTACCGAAAAACTCTTATTGTTCAATCTGGTAACGAAAATGTTAATAAATTCAGTTGCTAAATTTAGAAAACATCTTTAACATGTGGTTGCCAGAATGCATGTTTTGTCATGATACCGAAAACTCGAATGACGGCAGAACATCTGTCCACCCGTCTGTCTCTCTGGCTGGTCGTCTGTCTGTCTGTCTGTCTGTTTGTCTGTCTGGGTCTGTCTGTCGGTCTGTCTGTCTGTGGACAACGCTAGCGGCTGTACTGTTCGGCCGATTTTCTCCAAAATTAATATTCTCACCGATCTGGCTGATATCGCGGTCTCTTAAATTTGAAAACGATATTTTAATTTGAGGGGTACTTACATAGCCCTAGACATTTTTAAAATGTTCAAAAAATTGTTCCACCGTTTTTGCTTAAATTTTGTTGTTGGATAGTGAAGGACGTTTAAGAGAATGGTGCAGGACTCGATTTCATTAAAACACCTGATTTTTCTAAAATTGCAAGAGTTCAACATTTTCAGCATCTTCCTACAACTACAATTATGAAGATAGAGATTTTTCTCTTAATGAAATCTGTTCCTTAGAGATAGATTTTAAATAAGCTCCATGTATAATTTTTCGAAAGTTTGAGCCTTTTCCACGCAATTTTGCGAACATGATGGAGAAAGTACATGCTGTTTTAGCACCACTAGTTTTTAACAATGTTTTATCAATTATTGACTGACTTAAACTAAATTACCGTAAAAATATTGAGTAATATTTGGTACAATTAAGAAATTCTATAATATTATCATTTATAATATAAGTTTGCTGCTGTATTTTAATTATTGCTCAATGTTTCACACTTACAAAACTTAACAATTACTAATTTAAAAGTACGTTATGAAAGTTAATAAAAAGTAATTAGTGACGCTGTAACAAATCATACATTATCGCATTATTGGTAACCTTATGCAATATTAAAACTCTCAAGTTAGTTGAATCCCTAAAAGTAATTCCAATTCCCAAATTATTAGGGCAGAGCTGTGTCAAAATCTATGCATCTAAACCCATTGTCAAAGTACTGGCATAAACGGTTCGCTTAAAATTCATAAACTATGGTGCTAAAAGAGCACATACTTTCTCGCATTATTTATATTTTTTGCGCTTTAAAAATATCAGAGTATTCGATGAAATTGAGACTTTTTGTCTGATGGGTGGTATAATGCAACAAACAAATGTGGAGGGTGATTGAGAGAATATTTTGTTTATAAGTTGCATTAACTTCAAGTATAAATTGAAAAACTTAAAAGAAAGTTCATGACCATTTTAGCGTATGATGTGTTAGAACATTTTATTTAAGACAAAATCTCTATTTAATCGGGCAGTTTTGCAACGTTTGCACTTTCCAAAATGGGACGTTTGTCGGAAATTGAGCTTGCACGATTTTCTTTTACCAGCCTTTCATGACATGAGAAGAAAATGTAAAGAAAAATTGGAGCCATTTCTTGAAACATTTTTTAAAATTGGCCTATATTTCACGCAAAATTCCCGCAAAATCAAGTTTTCAAAACTATCTTTGGCCTTATTTAAAGAGATATCTTGGAACAAAAGATTTTACTGGGCGAAAATATCCGTATTTTTAATATTGCATCTCTCCGAAAAATGCTGAACTTATGCAATTTTCGAACAATCATGGATATCGTCGAAAAAGACTATGATCTTCTTAAGCATCCTTTATGCTATCCAATGTCAAAATCTAATAAAAAATTCGGAGCAATTTTTTGAGAAAATTTTCAAATGTTACTGCTTGGTAATGCACCCCCGCAAAATTAAAATATCCGTTTCCAACTCACAGAACCTCTAGTACGTTGAGACCAATTGGGGAATATTCGAGAAAATGTCTGAACGATTTGGGCACAAGCACAGACCACAGGTGGACGGACGGACGTCGGCTTTCACCTGGTTTGCCGTCAATCAAAGACTCAGAAATGCAGATTCCTGAGTACACAACGGTATCAGAGGAAGTAATTTGGTTACATGTAGGTACAGTATTTATCACGCTTCATTAACAGAGTCCGAAATAACAGTTTTTTCAGTCGAAAATCGCCTTTTCTTATGGCGATTACAATTCTTTTCTTTCTTACGAAGAAAGGCGAGAAAAGTAAAAGGTTTCAAATCACTGCCGAAGATCTCTGCCAACTGCCGTGACATGAACCACACCTCCGGGGATTTTTTGGCAACAGCTGGCGCGCCCGGAATCACTAATCAGTCAGTCGAACATGTGTGGACGTGCCTCCATAAGACCTGAACTGCACGCGTCTTTCTTGAGCGAACGATTTTGAATTATATCAAAGAAGAGTATGTTTGAAGCTGTGATATCAGTTGCGTTTGCAAGCCATCCAATCGGAAGGCTGATCGCCACCATCACAGTAGTGACATGTAAGGTCCCGATTGGACAAAACAGCTGATATCCTTCAAACGCAACTCTGTGAAAACAGTATATAGCGAGAGCGCTTTCACAGTGGCCCATTTCGGAGGGGGGGAATCTGGTTATGTAAACTCGCTAAACTCGGAAAGAGTTCCTCGGAAGGAAGCGCACAACCGGCTCCACCTTCTGCTCTTGCTGCGTCACTTGTTCTACGTTCTAACGTCCCCTACCTGCTACGTCCTGTCTTTATTCGACGAGTATTTCTCTCCCGCTTCCGAACAATAACGGGATACGGAGCGACTGGACTTGTCTGGGGAATGTGGCCGCCTGAGTTGCCTGAGAAGGGGGCGTGCGTCAAGGAGACGGTGGGGTCATACGGTTACACGATCGACACCCTCGCTGATCCCGGAGCGGCTTCCCGAGAGCTGCGCCAGCGATGCGATTAGGAGCGATGGCGCCACCGGCGGTTGCTCAGGGCGGGCGAGAATTGACTCATACATCGTCCTTTGCATTCAATTGCCAAACACAATATTTTCTTTGATGTAAGAAGGAACATGCACATTTGTATAGTTCATAATTATCGGAAATTCTATTTTTGATTGTTTAAACGGGCGCTTTCAGGCAGGCAAAAATTCGAATTCGCTTTGTGGAGGAATTTCTCAGCGTTTCCACCTCTCGCATAATAATGGCCCTCATAGTACAGTGCAGAGACGACAGGAACAAAGAGGAAATGTTTTTAATGCACCTCTATGGCTTGAGGGAGTAATTCTTCCTGTAGAATGCCATCATTGTCAGATACAATTAAATGAATACCAGCGCCTGACCACCTGCGCATGAATCATGGGCCAAGGCGAAGGAAGATCGCGTAGTATCACATGTGGGCAGTACTTCTCTTTCATTCCATCTCTCTTTCTCTCTATATCTCCCATTGTCTCTCTTCTCATTCCCTCTCATTTTCTCTCTTTCTCCTCGGCATTACCCTTCTCCTCTCTCTCTCACACACACACACACACACACACACACGCACACACACACACACACACTCTTTTTCTCTCTTCATTTACATTTGCATGTAATCTAATTTGCTGTATAAGTTTCATTTAATGTAATAACATTTGAATGATTTCTTTCCTCTTAAGAATCCTGCAAGAACCGCCACTGGATGGCACTCCAACACCCTTACCCTCTCACCAGACGATTGTAAACCTTGTTTATGCCGGTTAATATAATTTTAACGTTGCCGCTGCAGTTCCCTAGAGGTCCACTTTGTGCGGCAACAGGTTTAGAAGTGACTCTGTTATGACTTGAAAGTCTCTGAGAGTCGATTCGGCCCTTAAGTGAGACGGGAGGAGGACATGGTGTGAGGGGAATGCCTATAATTAAAGCTTTATTGTTATTTCACACCATACAATGTTTAAATCGGAGCAGTGGCTCAGTGCATCAACTAATGTCACTGCAGCGCCTCTGACCGAGGTCCTAGGGTTCGAGTCCTGACGGCGGGAGGATTTTCGACACTCACTTTTTCAGCTAGGTCGAATTCACTCGCTGTCTGGAGGAGAATTCTAGCGGTCGGCTGCTCTGTTCGGTAGTTTTCCATGGTTTCTCCGATCAACACCAGATGAATGCCGGAGCAGCAAATCTCAACAAATGGGATCACGATCTTTCCTTCCTTCCTTGTCCTATCCTCTCTCCTTACATTAACATGCACTACACTAACATGTACTACAATTAGCTCACATATTCCGGAGACTCGCTCGAGCTTAGATATTGTCCGGGCGGGGTATGGTGCCCGCTGATGGGAGAGTCTGCTAGGGAATCCCACTAGCCGACGGTAGGTCGGCGCCGGATCTCGCTATCCAGTGGGGGAAGATCACTGCCATCTTCCAAGAAAACATGCACTACACTAACGGACTAATGACCAAAGCAATTAAACGCGCCCGAGGACACAAAAATAAAAAATCAATCAAACACTGTTTAATTCCGATTACTTTAAAAGATGGAACATGCTGAAATACGACGTTACTACATATTTGATTAGCGTTACAAATTCTGCATTATAATTAAGAGGAAATTATGAAGTAGTTTCCGCGATTTAAGTAGAGATTTATTCAGATTAGAGAGCCATGAACACGAGACAAATTCCCACTCATGAATAACTAACTTAAAAGTACCGTGTCATATGCACATTATTTTGATTGTTTTGCCTGACACAACACTGGCGTCGATATTTCACAAAGCTCACTAAATCTCTAGGCGTTTGTGGGCGTTTCTCAGCTATGCAAGGGACTCCCGCCCACCGATGATGTAAGCTCGGCAAGTCGCTTTGCATTTTCCTCGACATCCGCGCTCTCGGTGCGGTGATTCTTGTCACGAAAATAAGGAGATAATTTGAAGATTGGAGTGTATTATCATATGATGAACGGACATTCGTCCGCCGCCAGTGTAACTAAGTAGTGTGACATCATTCGCGAGATTTTAATGTAGCGGTTTCATATAAATGTGACTGTTTAGATGAGTAACAACTCGGAGAGGAAAACAAGTTCAGTGATTGGGCATGTAAGAAACTGCGAACCCGAACACGAACACCGACACACACCACCACATAAATAAATCGTGTCCCAAAATTGATACTTCAGTGTTACTATTACGGCATAATAGAAGGGAGTAAAAGCAAAATTTAATTAAAATCTTTTGATTACTATGGAAGTGGGTAGATTCTTGTAGGAATATTATAATTATAATTCTTGTAGGAGTGCAGTACAGTTATAAAGACCTAATAAGTTCGATTTTTACTGCTAATTTTAAATTTTTGAAAGTTTGAATTGTTGGCATCTTCTTACAACTACAATGTACTACAAGATAGAGATTTTTACTTCAAATGAAATTCCTTCTCCGTAATTGGTTCTTTAATTATCGTCATGCTCATTGTTTTGAAAATTTTTGGAGTCTTTGCGCAATTTTGAGTGAAATATGGGAGTTTTAAAACATTAAAACAAGATTTTTCAAAAACAGCTCCAAAGTCTTTCCTTAAACTTTTTCTATGTATGGTGATAAATGCCCTGAATTACTTGACATCAACGTAATTTTGATGTACGTACTTATTTTCCAAAAACTACACAATTGCAATTTTTTAAATTATCTCACACTATACACGGTAATATTTGCAATACGGGCGTTTTTATACTATATTGCATTCCTGAGTAGAAGGGCTATCAATACTTTCTTATGAAGTTTCTCGAACACTCAAAAGTTATCTGCGAGAACGTCCTCAAAATTCCATATTTTCAAACAAAAATTTTCAAAAATCTTAACGTTGCAAAATTACAGTTATAAACACAAATTTTTCTCTTAATAAAATATGTTATTTAAAATTAGATCTTTAAATAAGGTCGTGTACAATTTTTTGAAAATAGTAATTTCCCTTAATTTTTGCAAGTGTGAAACTGCAAAGCTGCATTTCCCGGCCTTCTTTTCCCGAAGAGAGTCACGAGATATCAGGTCGCAATATGACGATGGATATGCCGCGACTCGACGGTTTGAAATTCTCAGAATTACTTCTCATTGTAGGCTATAATATTTGTAGTTGTAAGAAATTGTGTTGAGGATATACGTTGTTTGTACGGAATTATGAAATTTTGTTGAGGATTAACTTTAAAAGAATTAGTTTTCTATCTTATACGATTAGTAGAGAGTTTTAGAAGTGATGGCTGAGATTGTTAATATGGAAAGAAATTGGGAAATTACAATGTTAATTAACCGTTATTGTACGGAATTGTTTTCTTGTGCAACGTGCTGCTGATTTTCGAAACCTTTTTGTGTTCTCTTTGTTCAGTAGTGCATTGCGGCCATTACATGATCGTGGCATGCACCTGTAGGTCTGTGTGCTGTTTTTATGTGCGTATTAACAAAGATATTAATAACGACTAGAACACTAAAGCAGTAGTTACATTTGGTTTGCAAATTATATTTCTGTAGTCGGGGCTTCAGCAGGAGTTCTGACGGCCCGCTGTCACGACGCGCTGACCCCGGCTGAAAGGCCAACCTGCCGCCTTCAACTCATATCTTCTTTAGAAGAGAATGCTTAATGGAGCCTCTTAATAGTAAAAATAACGATGCTATTTTTGTTTCTTCAAATGTATAGTCAAAAGGCAATCAATGTATAATCAAATAGCTAGGAAATAAAAGACTAAAGGCTAGTACTGAAAGAGGTGCTTGTCATTTGAGCTACATTGAACTACTGGTGCTAAAATAACACGTACTTCTTGTTCCTAATTTCACGCAAAATTACGCAAAAGGACTTCAAATTTCCGAAAAATTTACTAAAAATATATCTTTAATGAATATATATATTCATAATTGTAGCTGCAGGAAGACGCGGAAAAAATTTTAATTTTTTGCAACTTTCGAAAATCAGAGTTTTCAACATTGTTGCATTGTTGACGGACAGACGGGCTGACAGACAGACAGAGGATGGTGATGGATGGATTTGATTGACGTTTTGCCGTAACTCAATTTTTCAGTATCGAGGACCCACAAAATACAGATTCTGGCTACACCACGTGTGAGAGGATTCTTTTTTCTAAATTTAGCGACTGGATTTATCCACTTTTTCATTATCAGAGCTCTGTAATAAAAGTTTTTCGCCGAAAATTCGCCGTTTTCTCGCGCACCATTATATAACTTCTTCTCTACTGCTTAAGCGGAAGCGAGCAAGTCAAACATTAATAAAACAATTCTTCTTTCCCATGACACTTACGCCTAGTCTCAAGCTTTGATTTATCATAGCATTGCTGGCCATTACTTTGTCCTACACAGATTAATTATTTTTATTTTACCTGAGGAATGAAAGATACATGAGGCTAACAAGTTGACTTACACTGTACAATTACTATCACAGGCAATGTTATAGAGAAATATATTTTATACAATAAAATCTGAGAGTTATAGTGAGTTGAGGAACAACAGGAAATTTCACAAAGTGCAAGGGAATATATAAGAGCAGTTAACCTGACACTGTGTGACGACCTCCATGAAAGTTGGGCATGTATGTGTGTTTGTCATCTAAAAGGTTTACTGCTAATTTAGTTGTATCTCCACTAGATGGCGCTGTAGAACAAAGCTAAATATTCATGTCAAATGCAACCCACAACACTGGGCTCTGGGTAATAGCAAATAAGAATAGTCTACATTGTCAAGGGCGTATTGTATTGTAATCGATTAATAGGAGGATGGAAACAAAATGACGGAGGATAAAATCGTCTTCAAGAAAAAAGATATATTGTGACGCAGGAACACAACAGTAATCAGACACGAGCTTCAGACATTTATAGATTAATTAACAATTATTTACAAAAATAGTTTGATCAGTTATTTACAGCTCTGATAGACTGTATCCCCGCGATTGCAGAAGCAACTTGCAAGTGATGCAAATCCGTGAGTCCTGACTCCTTCCCACTCCTCAGCGAAGCTTACACACGCAGCGTAGAGCCCGGCGACCGCTGTCACCCGTGGAAAAAATGTTCCACAGCGGCGTCCCAACACATGTGGTTGCCCCATTGAGCATAGTTGCTCCGCACAGCCCTGGGCGCAAGTTTTGTGCGTTCGCACGAGGTTTTCACTCAGCTCAAAACTCACCCCCGCGCTTTGCGCAATCGCTTATATACCTTCCAGACTACGTGAGACGCAACTTCATCTTGCTTTCGCGCGTGGCACGTCATGCCACGTGACTGTCGCGCCGCCACGCATTTTGGGCATCCCATCCCATAGATTTGTGGAAGTTCCCAAAATATCTCGGCGTGCCTCCGCCCCTAGCTACCACCTATTCATTGTACTTCCTTTCTCTACCCAGTATTCTCTGGCTACCCTAATCCTGCGACGCGGCGGCGCCTGGAAGACGCTGATCTTCCTGCTTATGTTAATACAATTCGTTACAAATATAGGGTTAATCTGGAAATGGAAAAATTGAGAAGGGGGTATACATGCGCTAGTTTACTATGTACAGGGACAAGATTTATCCACGTTCTCGTTATCAGGCCCCAGACAAGAGTTTTTGTGTCGAAAATTCGCGGTTTTTTCCCGCGGCATTACATACTTTCCCTACACTGCGTAAACAGAAGCGAGAAAATAAATTATATTGCATGCAATATTACGCGAAAATTTCTGATCTTTTCGAAAAAAATTAATTTTTGGAAGTTAAAAAATGAAGAATTTAATTGAAAGATTTGTCTTCGATATTAAATTAACGCACACCATTTTTGAAACATAGTGACATGCACTAATTAGATCTATGTTTAAATAAACAAATAGCACCCTAGTGTTGCGAAACGTTTGCGGTCTCTTTGATTTAGTATTTCACACTATATAGTATTTGAGTAATTGCGAGCGTGCGTGCGTGCGTGCGTGGGGAACTGGTAATGTTTTTGAATCCGCCCAGAAGATTCTAAAAAAATTCCAAAAACATGTGTGTGCGTGTTTTAATGCTGTGATTTTAGTGGTAATTGACAATTAAAGCAACGCTACCTAAATAGATTGATTAAACTCCAGTACCAGAGGCAAATTGCGCTCCGCATGCCATAATTTTCTTCCACGAAGATAAAAATTTAATTGTTGTGGAACAAGTGAAATGTGCCGTGAACAGTCAATAGCGATGCTGCTTTGAATATAAGAAGTGAAGTGTTTCATCCATTATTGTTGTATTTTTTAACAATTGCAAACACCTATGAACAGTATTAAGTATTTTAAACACCAAGTATTTGCATTATTATTAAATTCGAAGAATGCCTAGTGGATACGGAGAAAAACCTCAACTGTTAGTAATGTTAGAGATTACACATCCAGTATTCGACTTTGTACAGTTATGTTTTAAGTGTGCAAATACCGATTTTCAAAATGAATGTGTCTAACAACTTATTCTTATTGAACTTATAACATCTTATTCTTATAATCATATACAAAATAATCACCTTAAAGTTTAAATAGATTCTCCTACAAAACTATTAATAGAGCAGTAATAGAAGGAATACAAATCAGAGTTTATAGAGTTTTAATTTCTTCAAATAGGAAACAAATAATATTGAAGTGTGAAGTAAACTGGGGAATAATTAAATGTATTTAATATTTGAGACACAAGTTTGAGAATTAAGTGAGAAGTATCTTATATTAGATTAGAAAATAACACTGAAAAACATCTTACAGGTGATCCTTTATATGGGTTTTTGTGCATATTAGCAAAAGCGAAAAAATGTTGCTGTACTATTTCCAACTATTCGCATCATCAATATCTGCAAGTATTTTTTACGCACATTATAATTTTGAAATTGCAATATTACTAGTTCATATCCCGAATGGAGGTACCTATGAGTGTCATTGGGTGTTGGGAATATTTGAATGGAAGGATAACAACATTATTAGTTAATACAATTCATTGATAAATCCAATGTCAGATATTGTACGAACTTTTTGAACATAGCTGTGCATTAAATGTAGAAATAGCAACACATGAAAATACTTTAAAACCCATTTAATGCGTCGGCGACTCCACATTCAGCTATTATGAGGTAAGTTCATGTTTTTTTCATACAGCAGAACTGCTGACCTGTTTCCAAACGCTTGCCTTGTTTTTCTCATGTATAATAAAATAACGGGCCCGTAAATATACGGGCATTGAATTTCTTATTTTCTCTTCTATTTCTGGCGGTGAAGTTTTTCCAAAAAATTTCAAATAGCTGAAATGCTTACTGTCGTTTTTAGTTTTCACGAACAATGCAATGCATAGTTTCACAGAACTCTTTTATTTGACTAAAGAAAGAAAATAAGTGTACGGTGTGAATTACACTGTTAGGAAATATATTATTTTTTCCTGCTAGACACTTGGGATTGCTAAAGTTTGATTACATTGGTTGGTGAAGGTCTCCACAAACTCCCTTGAAAAACAGAGGAGACAATTGTTCAAAAGCTCCTTTTTTAAAAAAATATTTCATTTAATATTATTACTCCAATGATAATTTGCTGAAAAGAGCAGCGGCTTCCGGAATATTATTGCATTTTAAGTTTTTGTTTTCAGATGGTCTAGGTTATAAATTCATTTTTATTTCTGCTCTGATTATATCTTAAATTCACGGGAGGTTCGATTAATTTACGATCCGCGCATCGGATAGTGAATTTATTTGCGAAACTTGGAAACTATAGTATTCATAAAGGATTATTTCACAAGAATACTCTACATTTAAAGTCCCATTTATGAATATATAAAATGGTATTACGACTCGTTTTCAACAATTCGTGAAATGAGCTAAGTGATTTTCGAAAAACAAAATTTATTTTCCATGATTTTGGGGTAAAATTATTATAGGAGTTATAGGGAGCATATTAAATTGTTATATCTTTTGTTTTCTACTTATCTGGGACTTCCATGAAATACTTGTATATTTTCTATCAGATGAGACAGTGTTTCAATTTTCCTGAATTGTTTTAATAAATCTGTATAATTGGTTGAGACATTTTTGCCTTGTTTATCTATGATGTGGTAATATGTATAAAGAACACAATAATCTTAAGAACATTTTGATTATGTCTCTTACATTACAAGTATACAAAGTTTATCACATACGTATCAGCAAACAGATATTAATGAAAAAATGACGTTTAAATTGTTTAAATATTGAAAAGTGGCATGTGGAAATTGTATTTCAAGTGGGACTGACCTTTCTGTATTCTACAGCTCTGGAGACGGAAGCATTTAGGTACGGGATTTCCAAGATATTTTGAAATCATTCGAAGAAATAGTTTGAATTGCTAAACGTTTGTTTGCACATAATATTTGTAAACCATTTTGGTTAATGAAGGGAGCTTCCTAATTACAAAACAATAATTATATGACAAAACGGTCTTACAGCTCTTGAAAGTCCTTTGAAGTTGATATCATTTGATAATTTCTCGAACTAGTGGTAATAACCAAACCACAACATTTAAGGACTCAGTTGAATTTGCTCGTTATGGTTTTGAAACAGTTTTCAGTATTGTTGGTTCTAGAAGACATGAAAACCGCGAGATGCGTGACATTTCGCATTTTTTTCTCGTCTTGGCTTGCTGCACGAAATATTGTAACGAATATTGCGTCATCCTGGCGCCACTTCGAGGTGGCGGGTTACGTCATCTGCCGGCAACTACGAGCTGCCGGTGAGCACAGGTTGCGTCACCTGCCGGCGGATTCGTCCAGAAAGTGCGCGGCGTCCGGATGGCTCGATTGTCCTGACGAGTATAATACGTTGACGGCCGGCGACCGCGAGTCGTCTTGAGTCCGCAGTGGAAGCTGAACTGTGAAGTGTGCATCGCGGTGTATAGCTGTGCAGTGAGGTGCTCAGTGAAGTGAACCGTTGTCAGTGCATCGTACTGTGGTCGGTGACGTGAACTGCACCAGTGCATCGAACTGTGATCAGTGCAGTGAACTGCGGCCAGTGCTTAGGACTGTGCGAGTAAAAAAGAGGAGTGTAGTGTAAATGAATCAAGAGAAGTGTAGTGTAAATAAAGCAAGAGTAGTGTAGTAACAATCAGAAGAGAAGTGTAGTGTAAATAAATAATCAAGTGTTTTCAGTGATTGTGTTAAGAAACAAAATAAACGTTTTTTAGTGAAAAATAATACGAGACTTTTTTTAATTCACCACCTAAAAACGTAACAATTGCGTCAGGTGTGGGGTATAACGAGTGGTGAATTAAAACATTAATCAAGATGTAGAGTTTGACGAAAGCTTTACGAGATCTGAAAGTGGCCGAGTTGAAGAGAGTTAGGAAGAGGAACAAGACACTTCCGGAACGAAAGCACATAAGAACGTCTTACTAACGCGCGATGAAGGCAGCAGGCGAGGATCCAGAGACTTTTCTTCGAGACAACGGGGAACTTTTCGGACTTATCCAAAATATTGGAAGGAAGGTTAATAGAAAATCTGAATTTTAAAAGGAGAATTGATGGAAAATTCCAGAATTTTAAATGGAGAAACTTGATGGAAAATTCCAGAAATTTAGAGGCAAGTTAACTGAAAATTCCAGAAATTTTAGAAGAACTGACTGAAAACTCCAAAGCTATAGAAGAAAAATTGACGAAAATTCCAGGATTTTGGAAGAAAAGCTAAAATAAAGATAACGCAGAATAATAAATTGTTTCGAGAAGAAATGGAAGAAAACGAGAAGATAGATGAGAAAATATTGAAGAATGAGGAAAGTTACTAAATCTGTTAGAAGAGAAGCTGGAAGGTTTTTACTTCCTCAACAGACAAATCGAATATAAACATCGTACAGGAAACTACCAGAAATGGCGCCAGTAACCACCGTACGGGAGCCACTGGGAAAAGTGGCACGAGTAAAACCACCTACCTTTGATGGCACTTCTTCATGGTCGAATTATTTGAAGCAATTCAAGGCTGCTGCGACGGTAAATGGCTGGTCCGCAACAGATTGTGCTACGGCCCTGATTTTGGCTTTGCGTGGTAACGCCGTCGATATTCTAGAGACAATACCGACCGATGAACAGTCCAACTTCGAGCAAATTGTCAAGAGACTCGAAACACGGTACGGGCAAGCGCACCTGGAAGACATGTATTTTACCCAGCTAGAATCGTGTTCAGAAGCCTGGAGAGAGTCTTCAAGAACTGAAGCTGATATTTCGTCTGGCGCGCCTTTCGACCCTGATGCCTCGGAGAGTTCCTGCAACGCACAGCCGTCCGGTGCTTTATTGAAGCGCTACATGATGCAGAAACACAACAAGCATTGAGACTGGCAAGACTGAAAACCTTAGCTGACGCATTAAGTCAAGCACTAGACTTCCAGGTTGCAAAAAGAGCATCGAAACGTGACGGACGAGTACGAGAATTGCAAACCGGCGTCGATACTTATGACGAAAAATATTTTGAGGCAATGGTGGAGAGGTTGGTACGCAATTCTAGTGGCAAAAGGCGACAACCTCGATGTTGGAATTGTGGAGAATTAGGCACGTGAAAAGTCGATGTGACCGTCCACTGAAGCAACAAGGAGAGCAGCAGTCTGTTGGTAAACCAGCAGCCAGCAGGAAAACTGCAAACATTGTTGTCATGCGGAAGAGAAGATGTGTCCTACCTTAAGGGTCACTGTCAGTAATGACCAATGGCAACCCAGAGAACTTCAGAAAGATCAGAAAGAGGACACGGAATTGAAACATGTTTGGAAATGGAAAATAGCAGGACGGAGACCAAGTTGGCAAGAAATAGCTCCCTGTTCTTCAGCAGTAAAATCATATTGGGCGCAGGGATTCGTTTACTGAAGAGGAAGGTGTTCTGAAACGAGTTCTGGAAAGTGAAGACGGCTCGCAGAAGAGGACGCAGATATTGTTACCGAGAGTAAGGGTCCCTGAAATATTGAGAGAATTGCATGATGGAACTTCGGGAGGACACCTCGGTATAACGAAAACCTTAGAGAAAGTGCGCGAACGATTTTACTGGGTTAATTGCAAGCAAGATGTAAAGATGTGGTGCACAAAGTGTCAAGTTTGTGCTACCAGCAATGGGCCACATAAAAAGAGAAGAGCGAAGATGAGGCAATACAACGTTGGGAGTCCTTTCGAACGAATTGCCATTGACTTGGCTGGCCCATTTCCAATGTCAAATGATGGAAATAAATACATACTCGTGGCTATGGATTATTTCAGCAAGTGGGTTGAAGCATATCCCCTACCTAGCCAAGAGGCCACTGCTATCTCCGAAGTACTGGTTAAGGAATGGGTGAGCTGATTTGGTGTGCCACTGGAATTGCATTCAGATCAAGGACGGAACTTCGAATCTGCAGTGTTTCAAGGGTGTGTGAACTTCTTGGAATAAGAAAACAAGAACAACAGCCCTACATCCGCAGTCAGACGGAATGGTGGAACGCATGAACAGAACAATGGGAAAATATTTAGCGAAGGTCGTGTCAGATCACCAACGCGACTGGGACCAATACATACATCTTTTTCTTCTAGCCTACCGCTCATCTGTTCATGAGACAACTGGGCAAACGCCCGCTAATATCCTCTTCGGCCGGGAACTACGTCTACCATGTGATCTACAGTTTGGTTGTAAAACTAATGAAGAAATAGCCGGTGAAGACTTTGTAAATGACCTAAGACGGAAAATGGACGTAATTCATAACCAGGTGCGTGAAAGAATCCAAATCGCAAGTGACAGGATGAAAGACCGGTATGACATCAAAGCTGAAGGAGGAGGTTATCAACCTGGAGATCATGTCTGGCTGTTTAACCCCCAACGTCGCCGCGGTTTGTGTCCAAAATTACAACGACAGTGGGAAGGACCGTACGAGGTCGTGAAGAGGATAAATGATGTTGTCTACCGAATTAAAAAATTGCCGAATGGAAAACCACGAGTCGTTCATTCGAATCGGCTGGCCCCGTACGCAGGAAGTAATGAAAATGATGAAGAAAAGACCGCCGAGTTTGTGAGGAGGACGACATAATCTGAGTTTATGTCTCAGTATAATGAAAAGCATCAAGCGCGTTACAGGGCAACAATGGAGGTGCAACGATCTGTTTGCGCTACCCCAGGAATATGCATTGGCGCATTGTGTCCCCCAGGATTTAGATATGACCAGATACGTTATACTTTCGTATTCAAGAGAAAGCGAAGGATAGAGGAATTAAAGAACCAACAACCAGATATTGGGAATTCTGCATCTGTACGATGTCGTCACTATGTTTATTACCTTGTCACAAAAAGTAAGTCATATCACAAGGCATCCTATGAAAATCTGTGGAAACTGACGAATTACGCCAACAAGTACTGCAAGACAACGTCCAGAAGATTGCCATGTCAAAACTGGGATGTGGCTTCGATGGACTGAACTGGAGAATAGTGAGAAGCATGTTGAAGTAATTAAGTTCCGGTACACTGGGGTTAGCATCTTAGTCTGCAGCTACCACTCATGGAATGCTGTCATATCCAAAGAAGACAATTGATCACACTTCTTCTTAACCTCCAACTGCACCAGAGGCTCCAGCCGCAAGTATCGGCATGATTTCACTAAACGCGCCTGGCATTTGGATCGCAACCATGAGGGGTAGTAACGAATATTGCGTCATATCTCTCGGCGCCACTTCGAGGTGGCGGTTATGTCATCTGCCGGCGACCACGAGCTGCCGGTGAGCACAGGTTGCGCCACCTGCCGGCGGATCTGTCCAGAAAGTGCGCGGCGTCCGATGGTTCTGGATTGTCCTGACGAGCAACACGACGGCCGGCGGCCGCGAGTCAGTCTTGAGTCCGCAGTTGAAGCTGAACTGTGAAGTGTGCATCGCGGCAGTGAGTGTGCTCAGTGAAGCGAACCGTCGTCAGTGCATCGTACTGTGGTCGGTGACGTGAACTGTGACCAGTGCATCGAACTTCGTGATCAGTGCAGTGAACTCGTGGCCAGTGCTTAGGACTGTGCGAGGTGCAAGAGAAGTGTTAGTGTAAAATAAATCAAGAGAAGTGTTAGTAAATAACTGAAGAGAAGTGTAGTGTAAATAAAGGGAAGAGAAGTGTAGTAAATAAATAATCAAGTGTTTTCAGTGATTGTTTTAAGAAACAAAATAAACGTTTTTGTGAAAATAATACGAGACTTTTAATTCACCACCTAGAAACGTAACAATATTATGGTATGATAGAAAGTGATTAAAAATATTTTGTTGTCGTTTTAGTCCATTAGGAGTTCCAGTTTTTTTAGTGTTATATTTTTAGATTTCTGTTGTTACTAATGGTCATTTAAAAGTGGGAGTAAGAGGTTTGTAATAAAGTTTGAATTTTGTGTGGATAAGTGGTAGAAATAATTTGTTGAATTATGCTGGAAATTAAATCTGTAATTTGAAGTAGAAGGGTTTTGTTTTAATATATCAGAATAAGATAATTTGTGTGATTTGTGATTACAAATTGGAGGTGTAGGAGTATTTGAATTTGAAGGAATTTTCTGAATAGATTGTTACGTTGAAAGATTTGAGTTTGCGGTGTCTGGAAATTTTGTGCATTTAATTTTGGAGGAGTAAAATTCAAATTTTGATTTATTAACATATGTGAATTTGAATTATTAGTTTGATTTGGTTTCAGTAAATCTTTATATACTGACAACCTTTGTAATTAGCAGTGTGATTTCTGAGGTAAATTACAACAAATATAGGGGAGGGGTTGATTTTGGAAGAGGACAGTCTGAATAATGGTGGTTTTCAGTACACCTACACAACGTGGGATTAATCTACAATTGGTTTGTGAATGGTTGAATGTTTGGCATCTCTTACTGAATCGGTTGGTTATTTGATACTTTTGCTTGAACTTTTAGACACTATGAAACATTTTTTCTAATTTGAAGATTTTGTAGCTTCTGGACTTTTTAGTAAATCTATCGGAGCAAATTTATAGGTTCACGTTGTTTGGTTAAATAATCTGTATACCTTTGCACTGATAGTTAAGTTTGGCTAATTCATTGAAAATACTTTCTCATTTGAGTTAGTAATAGATATTTCTGAATAAAACTGTGAAGTTGTTTTAATAGTAGGAGGTCACGATAAAGTAATATTGAATATTATTATTTGTATTACAAGATGATTTATATTTTACAAAATCTTCAATTGTTTGAAAGTTAATTTTGGCATTATTTTTCATAGTTTTTGTTTGTGAAATCATTTTCAACATTACTTTTTATATCTTGAAGAAAATCACTGAAGTTATAAACATTGGACACAATTATTGGCGGAATTAGAACTGTTGGGGCGTTCTTCGTTAGTGTCCTGAATCTGCTAATAGTCCATAATATTTATTTTAGTGGAATTCCCGTTGTAATCGTGTTGTAATTAAAAGTTGTAGATCTTTTACCTGGATGTTGAAGTAATGAAGAACCTTCTCTTTCGTGTTTCTGGACTCACTTTTGACGACAATTTGACAAAGTAGTTGCTGATGGGAGATTGTGAGGATCGAGTTAACTGGAAGTAATTCTGTAAATTCACCTTGTTTACAGTACATGAGTTGATGAATTAGATAAATTAATTGTTTGGTCTGTTGAGGCATAGGTAATGAAGAGAATCAAATGTTGCTGTGATCATTCTGTAAACCATATTATTTTGATAATATACCAGGAATTATTGAAGGCTTTCATTTGCAGATTGTATATGTTGGTTATTCTGATGTCCAACAATATCTTCAGTAACCATTAACGAACTTGGAATTTCGGCATTCTGTTGTATTTTCTATGTACATAGATTACATAGTACATATGTACATAGTACATATGTACATACATATGTACATAGTATAGTATGTAAAATGTACATAGTATTTTATTGAGGCGTGCCAATGGAAGCAATACTAGCAACATTCTGTGAACTGGTTGTTTGAAAGGACATATCCTCCTTGCAGAGGATCGAGGCACTGATGTTAATTGATTTGTTTGTTTGTTATCAATTAATAGTCCGAATCAATGATATATTAACACACCCGAGTAAGATAAGTCACTTTAAAATAGAATAGTTGCGAAGAATATTTGTTGAATATACCATTCATACAAGTAAAAAAAAAAAAAAAAAAAAAAAAAAAAATGAAGAAAAGATTTGTATCCTTTTTTGAAAAAATGGTGTTTGAGCGTTTCTGAATATGCGGAATTTTGAGCTAATTTTCCGACTATGAGTTTTCGAAACCTTTATTTAACATGCTTAAGCACATGTGCTCGCAGATTTATAATATTGTGAAGGAATTGCCTTTAATGTAAATATTACCGATGTGAGAGAAGTCAAAACAATTACAGTTCTGAAAATTTTGAAAAAACAAAACGGCAGAGCAATATTGCGTTTATGTCATTGTAATTTCAAATTTTTGCAATTTTAGAAAATTCTGTTAACCGCGAAAATCGAACCTATGCCACCTTTGTAAGTTTATTTTACTCTATTATTACAAGAACAAAATTGGAGCTGTTTGAGAAAGTTTTGACAATGTAAAGAATCTTCATGTAAGTACCGCCAAATTTCCAAGAATGTTTCTAAATTTTCGAAGCTTCAACTAGAACCCAGATCGATAAAGGGATTCTTCAATTTGGAGGAGATCGTACGTATAGTTTAGGCGCTAGTAATGTTCACAGACGGACGGACACACGGGCGTTTTGAAAAATAACAATTTTTCGGTATCAGGGGACCCGAAAAAGTGTATTTCCGTTGAAATCTCAAAATCCATTTTCCGCAGCATTATATAACTCTCCGATTAAAAAAGACACAAAACTACAACGAACCCGGCCATTTTTGTAATTTTTGGAAAAGTAAAATAATAGGGCACTATAATAATAATAAAATTGTCTTTATTAGTGGCGAGGCTCAGGCCATTAGGCCTGCTCTTCCGCCTAACCACATGAAATATTTACATTATTTCTTATACTATGAAGACCATCGAGGAGGGCATATTTTACATTTATGTCTGGGATGCAAAACTAGGGACCATCCCGGCATACGCCTTAAGCGATTGAGTAAACCCAGAAAACCTCAATCACGATGGCGGCTGAAGGCCGAGAGCATGGACAATAATTGAAAAATATAAGAATACTGGCTGACCCGGCGAATTCTGTTCCGCCTTAACAGCCGGTCCCATCTTTGTCTCGCGTCACTGCTGTGAGAAACTATGCTATCCTTGTTGCACCCGTGATAATAAAGCAATTGCAGTTTGTGCTTTTCTCTCAAACAAGAAGAATTTAAAACGCTCTGATATTAAATAGATAATTAAAATCTATTACGAAGCACAGCGTTTTTTAAGTGTTTTGTTTTAAGAGAGAAATAAAGCCATAATCGCAAAGTCGGCTGTTAAAGGCAATAAATAAACAGATTTTGGAATGTATTACGTTAAATTGTTTATTAGAAAATACAAATAAAAAATTAAGTAGATTAATCATTCATTATTGTTCCTGTATTTTGGTGCACAGGTTGCACTTTTCAGTTAAGTACCTTGTGATGCACGACACTTTTTGTTTTATTATCAGACGCAAAAACAAACAGCACAGATGATCTTCGACCCGTAGACATACATATAATTGACCATGAGAAATACTGGATATATTCTAGATTCAAACCACAAACTTTCCAAAGTTTAGCCTTGTGATTTGTTGATGGTCATGACTTGAATGGGACGATCCGGAAATTGAAGTATTTTAAAGTGAAACGTCATCGGTTGGGATCATCGGAATGAGAACTTCCTCACCTTCGAATTTTCCGCTGATATCGTCGCGTAAATTACATTTGTTCATCAATTTTCCTTCACCAAACGTACAGTTGCACAGTTTTGGTTTGTTTGTGTTTCGAAGCATGATTACTACGGAGCCAACTTTTAGGCGTAAATTGTGCGGTGGTAAGCCAGGCACATCCAAGGAGTTTAAAAATTCAATTGGATAGTTGGTGGCTTCATCTTCATTCGTGACGCAGTCAATAGATTTGAATGAATGCGTTGTTCCAATGATCTTATTCTGAATTATGTAGTTCAGGTTATCTACATCTTTATTCTTAGCCGCTAAAATTGCTCGCTCACACAACCATTCATTATTTTTGTAGTTAGAAATAATGTTTGGAAATACATTGTTGATAAGTTCGTCTTTTGATGAGACAAAGTTACAGAAATTTATTGGAAATGATATCAATCCGCTCGATTCGTCGACAGGTACTTGACCATTACCGATAGTCAGCAATTGCTCAGAGAAATCTTCAGCAGATGTATCATTAATCAATGCAACTCTCATGTTTGTTGTCAGCTGCAGTTTCTTCACATAGCGCCATAGATTCGACGATTTGAGGCAAACGTTTATTTCGTCGGCAGCTTGGAATTACCTTGGCAGCACCTTGGAATTACTGTTTGGCGGAAATCGCCAGACAGTAAAATCATTGCTCCTCCAAAACATCTCGAGTCATTGCGTAAATCTTTCAATGTTCGGTTAAGTGCTTCTAATGCACATTTATGCGCCATTGTGCATTCGTCCCAGATGATGATTTTCGATGCCAATAAAACGTTTACCATTGCTGAGACTTTTTGCAATATTACATGTTGGTTCTTCAATAGTTTGAAGATTTAATGGTAATTTTTAATGCTGAATGAGCCGTACGGCATCCTTCTAACAAAGTGGCTGCTATTCCAGAATAAGCAACTGCAACCACTACGTTGGATCTCGCACGAACAGTGGCTAAAACTACTGACATGAGGAATGTCTTACCAGTTCCACCAGGGGCATCTAGGAAATATAAACCACCATTTCCATCATCAATTGCCTTCATTAATGTATCATAAACTTCCTTTTGTTGGGAATTCAACAAGGGTACATTTGTTTGAACTAGAGATGGGCTTAACAGCTTTTCTTCAATAACTGTTATCGGAATAGCAGTTGGGTCGTAATAACAGTTACCAATAACAGGTTCATGAACATGGCCGACTGCTATGAGCTGGCTATGAGTTAAAGCAGTTGTGGCAACACCCCGCAGAACTAATAACGTTGGTAGCGCCTTCGGCTTGTGCAGCTATCTTACGGCGTTCTTTTGCACTACTTGCCGAATTTGGGAATCCCAAACATTGAAGGAAAATAAACAGCTGATTTGTATCCGAGAAGTCGGTGCGGGTTGGTGTAGTTGCCAAGAAAGAATAGTAATTGAAATATCTCAGTAGAAATTGCGTACACAATCTAACTTAAATATCAGTGATGCCAAACCTTATTAGAGTGCAGAAATGCTTTCGAGTGGTTTACTTGTGAACATAGAAGTAAGAGAGCCTAAAAATGACAAGGAGAAAAATTGTGTGTGTTTGCTTACCTAAGCTGCTGGACTGTTGGACTTCCAAAAATAATGTGAGTTATTTGACCGTGTTATTTTGTTTTATCTGTCTTTGTGGGTCTCAGTTACTGGGTGTTAGTGGGTCTCACATATGTAGCAAAACACTTAACAAACATACTGGGCAAATTAAATTTAAAAGAATCGTATTATTGTTTTTTAAATAATAATTTATAAAAATAAAGTAATATGTAAGTATATAAAAATATTGCGGTGTTTGGTATGTACAATAATGGCCAATTATTTATTAATGAATCTATAATTTGAATTAAGAAATAATAGTTCACTAGTGTGTCTTGTGCTAAGTCTGCAACGCTTGTCAGTAATAAAGTTGCCAGCCTTGGAAAATACCCTTTCACAAGGCACTGAAGATGCCACCATGCATAATTTTTGTTTGACAACTTTTGCCAGTGTTGGGTACAAATGTTGGTGTTTTTTCCACCACTGCAGTGGATCCTGATTTCTAGGCAAAAGTTGGTGATTTAAAAATATCTCCACTTCAACAGTTGCCTCTGCTGTTAATGTACCTATTTAAAAAGTTAAAAAGTATTAAATTATTTAATAGCAAATCATAAATTATTTAATTTCTGAAGAAACTGTTAAACTTTGTTTTGACTTATGATTTTAGGAATTTCTGTTGATGTTTTACCTGGAGTCTGTTGCATGTTTGCTGCTCTCTTTTCAAACTCTTTCCAAATTGAAAATTCACTTTCCACTTCTGAAAGTGGAATGCCCTCATGTGTTTCCTGGCTTGCATGCTTTTCTTCATTAATAAGAATTCTGACTCTATCTATTAAAAAATCTTTTGTTTCTTTTGCATTATCTCTGTTTGAGAAACCAATTAATTTATATCTGGGATCTAAAATAGTACAAAGAGTAACTGGCATTGTTTTCTCAATGTGACCCAGTCTCTCAGTAATTTCATCTAATAAATTTTGTGTTACATTCAGTGAAATTGCTGAAAATTTTTCTTTTCTGATCCTTTTACAAACTGAGGCCAAACCATTAGTCAGAATAATTACTTAACTTGCTGTCATATATTTTTCACCACTTATTTTTTTTTTTGTAATTTCATCAAAGCATTTGAGCATTATACATAATTCACACAAATTGCCCATTTCCTCTTCTGTGTCAAAACAGGTAAGTTCTTATTAGGAAGGGCTGCAGTGACTTTAATGCGATCCTCTAGTTCTACAAGCGCTGCAACATATATGTGATTTCCACCTTAATGGCCCATCCTGTATAAGTTTTTTGGTGTTTGGATGCCAGGCTTTTTGATAATTAATTATTTTTTTCATTTGCTACAGAACTTCTTTTAAAATGTGTGACTATTTTTTAAACTTTCTCATGGATGTCCAGATGTGTGCATAACAGCTAAACTGATCTAAGTGGAAATTCAGTAATTACACCCTTCATGTTAAAGCATTATGTGTTACAACAATGGCTTTTCCATTAAATTAAATTGAAGTATGATCATATATCTTCAGCTAGATTACTATTTAATTAGTGAGATCCACGTGCACACACAATCAAAGATCGAACATAACTCAAAATCATCAGAAATAAAATGAGAAGTTACAGCCAAGTAACTCTCATTATTTCTTGAAGTTCAACAGTCTGTTGTTATGCAAGCACTTTCCACCAAACCCAATTTTTCCTTGACATTGCTTAGGCACTGTTCAAATGCAGGAAGATATGCTCTTGTAATAGTTTTTCTGCTAAGCGAATTGATATAATTAGTTTAATGCATGTACAAATTCTACAAAACCAAGTCATTTACTATTGAGAAAGGTTGGAAATCAACAATGAAGAGGTTCATTAAATGCCTGTCAATTTTCTTTCTCTGTGCTTCACTGATTTTTCTGGGGAGGTAAGGTGTAATCTGTGATTGGGTGTGTGAGACTGAATGAGAAAATGAATTGGAAGTTGAAGGTTGATGAATCTGAAGAGTTGAAGGTGTTTCACAAGATACTGAAGTTGAAGATGACACGGTACTTGCTGTGTGTGCTGAAGATATTATAGTTGAAGATGAAAGGATAGTTGCTGTTTCTGCTGATGATATTATGTTTGAACCGCAGGTAGCCGAACATCAGCACCAACATTTATTGTAGGATGTTTCTTTTGAAGATGTGATTTCATATTTGCACTTGCATACGAAATTTTGTTTTTGCAAACATTGCAAGAGGCAATTTTCTTATCATCCACAGGAGTGAAGTAGTTCACACAACGCTTCTTTTGGACCGTTTGTTTATAGAACTCATTTCGGATTTCATGTTCACACAAAAAACCTTATTTTGAAATGGAATAATATATATTTTTAACAACAACAACTACAACAACTCCAAAAGGAAAACCAACAACAACTACAACAATTCCAAAAGGAAAACCAACAACAACTACAACAACTCCAACAGCAGCTGCTGCTGCTGCTACTGCTACAGCAGCCACTGCTGCTGCAGCAGCAGCTGCTGCGGCTGCTGCTGCAGCAGCACAGCAGCAACAGCTGCTGCTACAGCAGCTACGGCGGCAGCTGGGGCAGCAGCAGCAGCTGCTGCAGCTGCAGCTGCTGCAGCAGCCGCTACAGCAGCAGCTTACTGCTGCTGCAGCTGCTGCAGCAGCAGCAGCTGCTGCAGCAACAGCTACGCGGCAACAGCTGCTGCAGCAGCAGCTGCTGCTGCTGCAACGGCGCTGCTACAGCAACAGCTGCAGCAGCTACTGCAGCGGCAGCTGCTGCAGCAACAGCTACTGCAGCAGCAGCTGCTGCAACAGCAGCTACTGCAACTGCACAACCTTCGGCTGCAGCAACGGCTACAGCTGCCACCACTGCCCCACCACCACCACCACCACGACTACTACTACTACTACACTGCTACTACTGCTACTGCAACAGCAGCAACTAATACTACAGCAACGCTATCACAACAAATGCAACTATAACTATAACTACAAATCAGAATTGGGGCGTTTAGGAGTTATGGCGCTGGTGATTGAATAGTTTCTGCAAATTCCTCCAAGTTTTCTTCCATGATCCATTTCCAGGTTAGCTATTTGATCTCTTGTTCATCTTCTTTTTCTAAACGCAGCCTGTTCTATTGTCATTTCTCTCTTCTGTACGTAATTCGCTCTACTCAATGCCAGCGCCATGAAACTTTGCAACGCTCAAGTGTACAGCCACCCTTCTGACCTGGAAGTACGGTCGCACCTCTGGCACAAAGCGATAGCTTATATATAAACTGATAGCGCCACTTTCTGACAACCGTAGACATCTCGCCGCGTTCTTCGGCAGGTTTGCGTGCTACACTGAGCAATTCCATATGCCAAAGCGTAGGAAGAGGGCGGTGAGCAGTAGGCGAGACATAGTGCAAAGACGAAGTGGAGATTATATTTACTCTATAATAATTCGAATATGATACTAAATGCAACCTGTTGGTCGTCTTGCGGCGTTGTCCTTCATGTCCGGTTCATGCCCACCAGTCGTTCGGCGCCCCTCGGCGTTGGTCGGCTGATGCTTCGGCTTACGTGTCAGTGGGCGACCGTTACGTCCTTGCCTCCATCCCCCGCGTGTCCAACCGCCCTCGGTTCGGTGTTGCTCGTCTCCGGATTACACTCACTGCCTCGCCTAGTCACCTCAAATATGGATTGCACTCACCATGTCCAAAATCACGATGTTACTTCACACTTCGTGTTACTATTACACCACACGATTCTCCCACCGGCTCTCATCCGAATCGTAGCAACCGCTTTGCGTTTCGTCTGGAAACGCGGCGCGCGTTTCAATATATATGTGTATATATATATATATATATATATATATATATATATATATATGTGTGTGTGTATTATTATTATTATGTGTGTGTATATATATATATATATATATATATATATATATATATATATATATGTGTGTGTGTGTGTGTGTGTAAACAAAATAATAATTTAAACAATAAAAATAATAAATAGCAATTGTGAAGTATATTAATAAACATTTTGTGAGATATTATTAACTAAAGTAACTTATTTTGCCAACATGTATGGATGGTAAGCTATTGTTTTTCATTGAAAATACCGATATATCCTTTATGGACGTCCATACCAGTATAGACGTCATTTTACAGACATCTATTAGATAGACATCTATTTATGTAATTTAAATATATCTCCAAAATACATGCTCAAAAAACTACAAAAATAAAGTTATTTTAATACAAAAATACACATTTCAAATGCAAGTATTTAAATACTGCTCAACCCTGTCTATAAACTATGTGCGATCAGCAATGTACTAATCTCAGTTCCCAGCTTCAGCGCAGTATTAATACGTAAGCCACGAGTAAGTCCGGAATAATTTGTAGAATGAAATAGCAAAATATGAACATAAATATATAAGGAAAACGCTAAAAACGATGTAAATATGTATGATGAATATGTAAAATCAGATTTTCCTGCGATATGTAACATCAAATTTCATTAGAAAACATTTATTTTAATTACACTGCGTAAGTATCCTTATAATACAATTTCAAATAAAAGCTAGCGATGATACTTTCTGGCATTATTTCTAAATTTCCAATTTTCGAAAATTGATAGTTCAACGAAAATGGTAATTCTTTTAAGCGTCCCTTCTATCCGTGGAAAAAATTTGTAGTGGTTTTTGAGAATTTTTTAATATATACATCAATTTCATTCCCAAATCACTCTAAAACAACGCGGTTATGCAATAAACTTCAATAATTCATGACCTTCGCAATCTTCCAAAATACGGGGGGTTGGGCGAAAATGGGACTAGCACCATATTTTTTATCATCTTTAAACGAAAAAAATTGGAGCTCTTTTTGAGAAAAAGTAACAATTGTTTTAACTGCCTATACTTCGCTCAAAATTCAACGAAAACTAATCAATTTTTTCAAAAATTGTACATGACCCTATTTCCAGATCTGTCAGAACACATTTCAGTAAGGAAAAAAATATATCATCAATATTATAGTTGTAGGAAGACGCCCAAAAAATTGCACATTAGCAATTTTCTAAAAATAATGGATGTCAACAAATTCCATACTTGCAGATTTCCCTTCTCTTCTGTACCCGAGGACAAAATTTATGGCAGTATGGATGTATGGAAAAAAAATGTATGGCGTATGGATAGCAGATTGAGTAATTGGTTGCGGAGAAAGTAGTAACAATTATTTCATAAGAACCCGTTGACCGAACAAGCGGGATTGACATTTATTTGTAATATATCCGAAGGCAGTAATAGATAATCAGGAATTCAGGTGTAACCTTTTCCTGGCGGCCAAATTATTTATAAATTCGGAAATTGGTTTACATTTATTAGTAATTAATAACATTCAAAAATTGCGAGCTCAACGTGGGCCTGAATTTCTCATTAGGCATGCTAATTACGACAAAAGCAATCAGGAGGAATCTGAAACTTAAGGATTGACACGGAAATCAGCTTATAGTTGAGAGAAAAAATTGCCAAACCCATTTCATTGTGATCAAAGAAATAATCTGGAACGATATTAATATTAAAGTTGATAGTTTTCTATAAGTAGTAATATACAATGGACACAAGGAGTAAAAAGGCGCGATCTGAGAATACAGACGTAATGGAGTCCGAAGCAGAACCTTCACTTTATGCAATCTAAATCACTTCCCAAATGCATGGAAAACCGCCATCATTCTACCTTTTCGCAAACCAGGTAAAGATCCTAGATTGAGAGAAAATTACAAACCCATCAGTTTGCTAACCTCCATATCAAAAGTTTTTGAAAGATTGTTGCTCAGCAGACTTAATAAATACCTTTCAGAAACGAACGCAATCCCCGATGAACAATTCTGGTTTAGACCTAACAATTCATGAACGTACCAATTACTGAGACTAACGGAAAATATTGCCGAGAGTTTTCTTCAAAAGAAGCATACAGTAGCAATTTTCTTAAGACATTGCACAGGCATAATGGAGTCTGGCACGCAGGACTAATGGAGTCTGGGAGTCCCTGCTTACATCCAAAAAATAATCAATAGCTTTCTTTTAAACAAAAAATAATCAATAGCTTTCTTTTAAACAGAAATTTCATAGTAAAAGTCAATGAAACATTATCCACCCCTCGGAACACATCAGCAGGCTTACCTCAGGGCTCAGTACTCTCTCCAACTATATTTAACATTTACACCTCAGATATCCCACGTATGCCAGACACCAAATTCGCTCTCTTCGCTGATGACACAGCCTTATTCACTGCTCACGAAGACACTCTCATAGCCCAAGATCGGATACAACAATCTTGAAGAACAAATATCGTGGGCAGATCAGAACTCCTCCGAACTTAACAATCAACTGCAGCCTAATTCAATGGAATAATGGTCCAATTAAATATCTTGGTGTGCTTTTCGATAAAAGATTAACATGGAAACCCACATCCATGCATTAGTAAATAAAGCCCAAGGGAAAATATCAAAATTATACCCACTAATTAACAGAAAATCCTCATTAAAAATTGAATGTCAGCTTACGAGCGCAGCACCCTCATCAATAGAGAACTTCAGACGGTACAAAACAAATGTCTTAGGAAAATCATACAAGCACCGTGGTTTATACCCAACTCTCAGATCCATAGGGAACTACGTATAGATTTAATAAAAAATCACTTCACTTCAGTTTAAAAAAATTTCGATACTACACTTAACATTTCTCACTTAACAAATAAATTCAACCTAGGACGAAATGCTATCCAACCTTGCCGAATCCAATCCAAATTCCCAAAAGACAAGTTTCGCCCCCCATAAGTGTGTGTGTATATAGAAACGCGCTGCGTTTCCAGACGAAAATCAAAGCGGTTGCTACGATTCGGATGGCGCGTCAGTTGACAGCTCCCGCGACGCGCGTGAGTTAACGGACGCACGGTGGGGTATTTGGCCGATTCAGGCGGCCAAAAGTCAAATTTTCAAATTTCATTCCAGACAAGTAAAAAATACCTCATTGTAAAGCTAAAAGGTCAGGGAATAACCAGCTGCACAAATTTTAACGGCAGGCGCAACTTGTCAGAACTTGTCACTTGCGAAGTGCATCATTCGTTTTGTCTCCCGCGCGGGCTTCAGTCTCACAGTGAATTGGGTCGTTTCAGTTTTGAGTGAAGGTATGGAGAACTGATGAAGCGGGTAAATGTGCACGTTATGTGTATTTTCGTACAGATTTTAATTACTTTAGTTGAGATAGAGCTTTTCAAGTTTTAATGAAGCAAATTTTAATTGATCTAGCTAAATTAGTGTACTTCCGGGGGTTTCCGGGTAACAATTTTTGGTGCAATGAAAGGGTTACGTTTTCTATTTTACAAATTAGTAAAAGTTATATAGTTAGCGCAGTTTTTGATATACAGCCAATTATGTACGACTACGATTTACGGATTTTTACAAGAGTTTATTTACTTTTAATTTCCTCCAAACTTCGTTTAGGACATTCCAGGCATCAACATGTTACTCGAAGAAAGTTGGCCAACATGATGCGGGAACAAAAATTACAAGATATGAACGAAAAAGTGGAATTTACAGAGAATTATTGGTTAAGTAAAGAAAACTATTCTGACAAACATAAAGGAAATAAAGCATAAATTTTCATATTTTAAATCAGATGTGAAACGAAGGTGGTCTGCAGCACATAAGAAAGACGATGTATTTGTTAAAAAAAATTGTGATTGGCTCAATGGCACATTTGAAATGCCTAAAGTAGTCAACCGCCAGCAGACAAAGAAAAGATTGAAGATTTGAGTGAGAGAGCAAGAGAAGAAGAACGGAAGATTTACGACATACGACAGATTCAGAAATACTAACTTATGCTACCCGAGTGACATTAGGTGTTACAGGAAAAAGAGACGCTTCTAAAATTGTCAAGGAAATCACATGTTCTCCTAAACGAGCCTGAAAATACATGAAAGCATATTCTGTTGGTTTTAGAGGATAGGAAAGCACAACTAACGACACTCTGTGCATAGCTCTGTTTATTTGAAGCTGATCTGTCAAGGAGTAATACGAAATAATTAGGAAGCAGTAATAGGAAACTATATCCTTGTTATAGTATCACTTGAAGGCAAAATTGATTGTTATCCAGATAAGGAATCGTATCATGTGACTGAAATTGTGCTGCAATCTGATTTAAAAAAATTTGCTTGATCATACTGTTACTCGATTGTTGATGCATTTCTAGAAGAGTTGTACAAACTTTAAGAGAGAAGAATGTACTTCATTAATGTTGAATTTGCAAGTGGGGCTGTGATGATGGGTTCACAACAGGCTCAATATAAGCAGAAATTCCTGAATGATGCTGATTCTGATGCACATATATTTCAGAGTTCTTTTGTTCCACTTCGACTAATTTGTAGCACAAATAAGAAGTTGATCTGGCAAAATCCAAAACCGTCTTCGCCACGTTATTGCCGTTCTATCAGAATAAGATTTGTGAAAGAATTCACGGACATAACAAATGAAGAAATTCACCATGTGCAATACTCAATAAATTTGCTGCAAGACACGAAAGTGACATTGGCAGACAAATTGTTCTCAGTCAAACACACTCTGATGCTCACCGTGATCGATGCTAAGTATGTGTATGCTGCTACTCAAACACCTTCCACAATGAGATGTTATGTTGTGGTTCAACAAGTAAGATTTCAGCAATTTATCAGTCAAAATACAAGTTAAACCAGAAACATTGAAATTTGGATTATCAATCTTACATGCTAGGAATTCGCCTATTTGAAGTTTATTACATCTTTCATATAAAATCCCTGTTAAAAAATGGCAGATGAGATCAGACAATGGAAAAGCACTAGTGAAGCAGAGAAAGCTACAAATCCAAGAGAACTTGAAAAATAAAATGGGTTTAATTGTAGATGTACCTAAGCCGGGATTGGGCAATACTAATGACGGTAATACTAGTAGAAGGTTTTTCATGGACCCAGAACTAGCATCAGAAATTACCAGCATTGATTTCACATTAATATATCGCTTCAAAGTGATATTGGAAACCATATCTTCTGGACATAACTTATTAACATGGAAAATTTTTCAGAATATACAATGGAGACAGCTAGTTATATTTTCAGTCTACATCCGATGACGCCAACAGTTCTGGCTTCTACTAATACATGGTACTTTATTGTGAGTGGAGAATGCCCTTTTGCCAATGGGTCTACTTTCGGAAGAGGGCTGCTGAAGCTCGTAATAAACATTTTCGCCTTTACCGTCAAAATTACATAGAAAAATTTTCCAGGAGTATCTTAACCTAGACGTGCTTAATGAGCTACTGTAAGTTCTGATCCCTCTCATTACTGGTATGAGGCCAATACCTCCAAAAATCAAGAGGCCTTTTCTAAAGGAAACCTTAGCTATGTTACTTCCAGCTGAATCTAGATATTTGTATCCAGATGCTACTCATGCTGAAGATAATGAATCTTCAGAAGAACTACAATTATCTTCGGATGAAGAACCATACCTGTTATAAACATCTTTTCTATCACTATTTTGCAATATTTTGTGTTCTACGTGAAACTCAAATTTTATCAACAAAGTAATTAGTTGAATTATGTTACTGTATATCACTGCATATTACCAAGATCCAATAAAAGTATGGTGCAGATTATTTCATTTGAAATTTCTTTAGATTTGTGACTTTCTTTATTATTTATTGTATTTTTGATAATTTGACATTCTCTAAGATTATTGTTTTGGTATTAATAAAGTATTATATTATATTTTGTATGGATTCAGCCCAAACATATAGTGTCCTAAAATAGACTCTCATTCTTAGGAGTTGTATTTATAAGCAAATAAGTTTCAAAACTTATTTCTTAATAAAATCTCTTTCATCACATAAAAAAGCCACGAATGAGAAAGGTGGCACATTCAGAAACAATTAAACAGCGAAATAATTTTGGCCACTTCGTCGGCCAATACCTCTAAATGGGACAGGAAGCATAGAGCAGAGTAGTGAAAACCAGGTAGTGTAGGGGAGCGCACGTATCGCACGGGACATGGCCGAATATTTGTGCGGGTGCCAAGATGTGATATCAGAGACTCGTGAGTGAACAACGTAATAGTAAAGACATTAGTAAAGTGTGGGCGATACATTTGTGAGAGGTTCGACGAGAATAATTGTGGCAAAGACTGCATATGTAACGTGATCAGTGCGTGGAAGCCCGAGACTGTGAATGGCGATGTGAGAGCCGGTGGGGGAATCGTGTGGCGTAATAGTAACACGAAGTGAGAAGTAACATCGGGGTGAGTGGGGCATGGTGAGTGAAATCCATATTTGAGGTGACCAGACGAGGCAGTGGGTGTAATCCGGAGACGAGCAACACCGACCAGGGCAGTTGAACACATGAGGGGATGTATGGGCAGCGACGTAACGGCCCTCCACGGACACGTCAGAAGCATCTGCCGACCAACGCCGAGGCGCCGAACGACTGGTGATGAACCGGACGCGAAGGACAACGCCGCAAGACTGACCAACAGGTTGCATTTAGTATCATATTCGAATTATTATAGGTAAATATAATCCACTTCGTCTTTGCACTATGTCTATATATATATATATATATATATATATATATATATATATATATATATATATATATATATAGAGAGAGAGAGAGAGAGAGAGAGATAGTCAAATAGATAGCCTAATATTAAACCAAGTAAATTTTAAATAAACTCCTAACGAAGTCCATACAAAATCAAACACCAAACAAACGGAGCAGCGATATAAAGCTCAAAAAAGTCAAGGATGCCCATTCCTAATCATGATAATATTCATGTATTCAAGCCCTTGGAAGGTCTCATGGCCGAACAAGAAGTCAATAAATGGGAAAAAAAGAATATTCACGGGATAGTATCACCAGAAAGGGATGTAGTAGAACCACCATCTGCAAAGAGGATCTCAAAAATTTAATGTTAAAAATGATGTCGGAAATGAATGCAAAATTGGGAAGTATGTATGCGGGTATGAATTCTAAATTAGAAGAGAACATTCAATATACGAGAGCGTGAGATCGGAAATGAATGAACGGTTAAATGAAAGCCATAAGAAATTATCACAGGAAATGAATGCAAAATTATGAGTTATGAATACAGAAATAATTCAAAATTAGAAGAGAATAATTCTACATATACATACAAGATTGGAAATGAATAAGCGGTAAAATGAAAGCCATGAGAGATTATCACAGCAATTGAAAAAATTTCAAGGGGAAATTAGAGGAGAAATAGCGCAGTTACGGACAGACACATCCGCGGAATTTAATAACATTTATTTAAAAATCGAATCCTTGAATAATCAAACGACACAAATACAGCAGGAACAAGAGGAAGAATAAATAAAATTCATTCAGATTTAAAAGAGAATGTGTCAGAACTGGAGAGCATAGGAAAACAACAATGCGAAAAATTGACAAGCGCTGAATTATGTATTGGCCATTTGACTAAAATGTTGCAGCAACAAGATAATAGAATAAGAAATATTGAAGTAAAAATTGAAAATGCAGATGGTAAAATTGAACAATTTTACCATCAAAAGTCTTAAAGTATTAGAAGAATGTAGGTCAGAGAAGGAGATGTTAGATTTAAAAAGTAACATAGACGAATTAGAAAATGAAATCTCAGGTAACTTCGGCAGCATCCTTAGCAGTACCCAGTCATTTAAAATTTCATGAAGACATTAAAGAGTGGTCTTTCATTGCAAAATTGGAAAGCTATTTTGTTATAAATAACATTCCCGAAAGGTTAAAATGGCATGTTATTGAACAGGCAATGTCGGCAAAGACCCATTATTGGCTAAAATCACTAGTTCCGGAACCGACAAATTATAGAGAATGGAAAGAAAAATATGTAAAGAGATATTGGAATGAGAGCCATAACTTTTAATTGAAATATCGGTTAATGGGGGAAAGGTATAGAACGAGCGGTACGGAATCCATGTGCGACGCGGAAAATAGCAGCGTTTAAAGCTTGTGAAGAGAGGGCGGACATGAGCGAAATAATAAGGATCATTCGTCAGTTATAGAAGGATTTTCCCAAGGATGAGCCAAAGTGACAGTTCGCGTAACAAGTGAACATCACATGTAATTCAGGGAAGTATCCCTCCGCCGCGACAGCTGTTCAGCCACACCTCTTCGCAAAGTGTTAGGTTATGGCTCCTGTGGAAACATCCCTATGAAGAAGACTAAGAGTTTCGCTGAGGTATATGCACGTACGCGAGTCCGAGAAATATTTAAATTTAATTACGTATGTGGAAAATCTCTTAATATGTTCTCACAATCAGTAAAAGAAAACTGCCATGAATGTAAATAGAAATCTCTCAATCACAGCTCGCCACACAACAGCACATTAGACGGAAACACGTTAACCAGAACGCATCTCGGTTTTAAAATAAACATAATATTTATCACACAAAAAGTAAATTCAATGTACTGTTAATAGAAAAAAAGAATTTTAGAGAAGAGCACATAACACTGCACTTCGTAATTTCAATTATTTCTCAAAGAGCACTACATTTTCGTCGGTCGAGGACATCACAAAATCATCCGAGCCATTTTACAAGTTCATAACGAAATGGCACTCCAAACCTCAAATCTTTTTTAATGCAATGGTCTCTCTCTACTGTTTCTCTCTCTACTGTGGTCTCTCAGAACCCGTCTACAGTTTTGCCGGTTAAAATATCTATCCACCTGAAAACAAGCCTAATCACAAAATAAATAAATAAAACGCTTTATTAAATGCCTCAAGACATTCGCTAACAAATCGTCGTAGTCAATTTCATTTTAATTTTTAAAATATTATTATTATTATTATTTGGTAAAGAGCGCACTTACATACGAAACATTTCACTGCTACTGATACTTTCTTAATGATGTTTACGGGAAAGTTGAAAGAATATCCCGAACTTCCACTTGTTTTCGCTGTGTATTTTGGTGACTGCGATTCCGACCAAACACGCTCCCTGTCTCGCGATAGCACTTCACTAACCGCAATATGGTACTCTTGTTCAGAATAGATTCAAATGAAAATTTTTCTCTGAATCCTGCCTGGCATTCTTTGAAAGTTTGCGTTCAGAAATACTCCACCTCAAATCTGCGTTACTGTATGCTGAGGCGCGTTGTAAGTTTACCTCAAAACAGGGAATGAAGACGCGGCCTGTTTTGCTCTGAGCAGGTATGACCCAGACCACAGGAACGGGGAGGTGAGTGTAGGCAGCGCCCTCTGCAATATTTCAGAGGGCGCTGGTGTAGGGGCTGTCGCAAGAACTGCAGTCAAAGGAGCTGTCCCACAAGCAGTGTTGCAATGCTTTCATTTTTCTCTAAGGGTCTCAAATAGCAGGGTTGCGTTTTAAACTGATCACCCGGGACTATGTATATTTACTCGTATGCGAGTAAAACTAATGTGATACGGAAAATAACGAAAACATCTTTCGGATCGCAGTCCGCTTGCCTGCCTCGCGTCATGGGGGAGGTGGACATATTTTCAAATATTTCACTTTACGACGCGCCTACTCATCCGATTTGGACTATTGATACGACGTTGGATTTAGGAAGCACATCGCCCATATTTTGGAATTTCTCTTAGGAACTATTAAAAAAACTTCCAAAACTCATTTTTCAATTTTTTTCTCAAAAGGCCTTCTTGGCGTAAATTCTATATTACATAAGAATCAAATATCGTTTACCAATTTGAAATCGGACTATTTGTTCAGACGTTATTGGTAAAGTTTTAGTAGCTTATTTTGGCGCTGCTACATGGTGGGGTCAAATTGAACTAGTGCCGGTACATTTCACCTTAACACTATAAACTAATTGGATAAACTACAATCATCCACAACAACCCCAGAGAATCTCCTTAAAAAGCCCAAAGAAAGCCAATCTTTTTGGCGATACTAATTTTGTTATCAAAATCCGAAATTAATAATTGTTTACAAGGGCACCAAAAACAATTTGCTACATATTTTGGGAAAAGGAATGGTAACATGTTCCATCTAAATAATATGATACATTATCACCAGAATAAAACATTACATTATGTTTCAAAAGTAAGTAAAAGTAACATTAACAAACTCCATGACACATATATTAATGGTTTGATAAAAAATAAAATAAAATAATTAAAACTTACAGTTGCATATCCAGTTTTCACAGTTTCTGACAAAGAATTAGCATTCACAATTTCTTTTTCCTGGTCAACAAAATACGATTCTGTTATCGTTTGTTCTGATGGCTTCTCAAGGACCCTTTTTAATTTTGCTTTTGCTTGCAAAGTTGCCTCCAAAGTTTTTGACGGCAATTTTGTGCCAATGTTCCATATCAACTTATTTTCAGATGCAACTACAAGAGATCCTTGTGAACATTGTGGTTTAACAGCAGTAATTAAACAGTTCAATGGGTATGTGCACCTCAGTCTCTGAAATCCATTTTTAACACCACATTGTAATTTTAATTTAAATTTAATATCTGCAATGTCTTCTTTAACCTAAAAACAAATTTTGTATAACTATCTCTAAGCTTCAAAAAAGGGGAAAAAATGTAAATATAAAGACAGTACCTTCATACAAAATGTAGCTATTATTGGAGGAGGAATCATGCTCTTCATTTTGTAAATGCACAAATTTTGGGATTTGATTGGATGGAACCTTAGGCGAGTTGACGATGAAGAAATTGTTTCAACACTTGCCACACAAGCATTTACTAAGAAACCACATTTGTTTTCATATAAATTTGTCAAAACAACAGATATTTCTGGTGAAACACCCTCTACATCTGAAGTACACATGACTGTACCATATATCTCTATCAGGTTAGCATTCTTACTTCTGATTGCTCTAAACCCAGAATTATGAACAAAATTATTGCCAATCATTAGAAGCTAAGCAAATGCAAAATTTCACATTAATATATCATACTTATATGTACTTGTATGCATCTTATTTCTTCTTTAACAGAAAATATCACTTGAGACTTGCCCTTATATTGCAATGGATTCCAGGCTGGTTGCTGAGAAATATAGATAAAGGTTTACTTCTTTGCAATAGTCAAAGAAAATTGCAATCTATTTCCTTCATATTACCTTCACTTTTCCTTTCCAGGAAGTTGACGGAAAGTTCAGAGCAACTGATGGATTACAGGAAATAGGTCTTCCATATGGAAAAGCACAGTTAACATACGTCAGAAATTCCACTCTATCTATTTTTGCCTACAATGCAGAAGAAAAAGTTACAATATATAAAGGACAAGGTAGAATCAACTACCAAGGCAGATATTCTATAAATTAGAAAAAACAACAACAAAATTAAACTGCATCTCAAGCTTTCAAATTAACCCTCATTTGCCACCAAGTAGTCTCCCAGCATCAAAATTCATACCAAACATTTGGGGATTGCCCTTGCAGATTTTCCAGTTAAGGTCCCAAATTCAAAGATAGATCCATTCCTCAAGCTTTCAAATGTCCCTCCATCGCTTTTAAAAGTATCTGGGTTTCAATCAGTACCAAACGATAAGTGCTTGGCTCTTTGTATATTATAATCCATATGACACTTTATAAACTGAAGATGCTTTCAAAAACAATAATACAGGATGAATAGTTAATTATTTTACAAGTGAATAAAAGAGACGATTATGTACTAGTTAGTTGATTACTTTTGGGTCTGGTAACCAGTGTAAAACTACTAATGAGCACAATGGTCTTTTAATTCACGTTATGTCCAATGTTTCATCTTTTCTCATGAAATTTTTAACATTTTGACATATTTTCCAACTGCATATCTACTTGATTAATGTCTTATATAGATATTAGTATTTTATTATTTATTGTATTGGATACGGGACATTCTTTGTCAAAACGGCCAAAAAATATTGAAGGTTTGGAAATCATGCAAATAATTATATTTTTGGATTCTGCATGATATATCATAAACAAGAAAAATGTTTTGGAACATTATTTTTAATCTAAAAATAATTCAATTTTTTAAGAGTTTTTTAAGATTTTAATAAATTTTCAGGGTTTGTTGCATTAAATAATTCCAAACTAAGACCGTATATATAAAGGTTCATTTTTGCTATGGGAAGTTATGGTTTTGTCACAGGAGAGATTGGCAATATTGTATTTAGCTTTAAGCATATCGATTGAAGTGAAAATGTTTGTCTGTCTGAATTGTTTAAGTTCATCACCACTGAACTGAGGTGGACAAGGAGGCCTTTCTCTAGAAGTGAATGTTTATTATTGGATAGTGTTGAGCGAGAAACGTTGATTACTTTAGGGTGGATTGCTGTAAGGTGATGGCAGCCATCGAAAGCCAGGTTTCTAAATAAATACATTAAGTTAATGGAGATGACTTTCATTATTTCTTCAAAGTTTGCTGTCTGAGAAAAAGTTTGAGACATTTTGAAGAAAATCTTGTGTATATATTTATATTAATGGAACAATTTCACTCAAAATTTAATGAAAATTGATTGATTGGGTTTTAAAGGGTGTTCAACTACTAAGGTCATTGGCGCCCATGTCAAAGTGCTACAAAAAATCAATTAAAGTTTGTTAAAAGGGTTGCTAGTTGCAACTTTCAGCTAATTTAAAAATACATATATACCCTAAAAAGAAACCATCCATTACGCATAAAAAATTCAGGTAAACAAGACAGATTTTAAAAACAAATCTGGGGCAGAAGAATATTTATTGCCCTTGTGTCGAATGTCAAAATTATATATTCCGCTTTCTCTCAAAAAAGCTTTGAGAGCGCGGAATCGTCCATCTCGAGCACCTCTCGTAGAGTTGCCCAGATACTGTCTTCGTCGACTGCCAACAAATTTCAAACACTGCAGGAGGATGCTCCACACAAAGATCCGCCCTGCATCTATCACGTAGGAGGAGACTCACGAGCTTACGATACGAAGACGGGTTAAATAACTTCCTCGCGCCTAGAAAGGTCTGGAGCGAGGAACGCCGAAATAAACAGAGTGCTTTGTTGCACTTAGTTTATAGGTGATATTGTGCCACTCTATTTTGCCACGCTCACAAGATGGATCTCGTTTTAAGAAGCGCTTTCACATCAGACGATGGTACGAAAGGAATGTCAACACGAAATTGCACTCTCTCCGTCGCAGATTTCGCCGCCCGATCAGCCATCTCGTTTCCCACGATTCCCACATGGCCTGGGACCCAACTTAGTATCAGGTCATAGTGGTGAGACAAAAGGCGATGGATGAGGTTTTGAACTGATTGCGTCAGGTAGTCTGATGAAGAACGGGAGACAGCTTGTAGTGAGCTGAGAGAATCAGAACAGAGAACTACTCGGCGCCAACTCGCTGACTCTGATGTATTTTAGGGCTTCAAGGGTACATACATTTTCAGCAGTGAGATGTCATTGAGATCCTAGCCATTATGATTTGGTGGCTCTGATGCAGTAAAACTACATGCCACTGTGCCCATTGCGATGAACCATCTGTGTATAAGGGTGCATGATCTGGATAGGCTATCCTCATGTCCTGAAAATGCATCCCCTAGTAAACAAGAGGCTAGTCGTTTGTTGGAAAGCTTGGATAGTCTGAGATCAATATTCGGACGGAGGAGTTTCCAAGGGAATAAATTGACTTGGGGGTTTCACAGGGGTAGGAAGATCAACGTGAGTCGCATAAAGATTTCGCAATCGAATACCTGGAGGGTGAGGCAGCGATGTTCGAAGAGAATATAGGATGTTTCATGCTTAGGATGGGTAATTATTTGGCGACAAAGGATGATTAGGAAGTCCTGATACTTTGGCACCGTAATATGCTAATAAGATATCCCGCCTTCTTTTTAAGGAGGGCTCACCAGCCTCGGCAAGAAGGCACTCAATTCGGCTGGTGCGATACGCACCAGTTGACAGACGGATGCCAGCGTGGTGTATACTATTGATGGGTCGCTGAGTGGAGGGAGCTGCCGAGCCATACACTTCACTACCGTAATCCAAAACTGAGCGGATGGTGACCTGCTCATAACCGCAATAGGGTAGTGCGGTCGGCACCCCCGTAGTGCCATTTGGCATTTGAAGAAGATTAGGGGAGACACATCTGGTTTGTAGTCCACGGATATGAGCACGCCACGTGGTGACTTGTCAAAAAGTGAGCTGGGAATCTGGCAGACTCCGCGAATGGAAGTGATTTCCTCTGGGTAAAGGACTGGGTTAACATTGCAAATGATATATCCTACAAATGCAAACCGATACATTTAGTGGCAGAAAAATTAAAACCTGTTGTTGTGCTCCATTTATGGAGCTTGTTCAGCACTATTTGGAGTTGCCTCTGGATCACAACGATGCCTTTACAGGACCACGCGCAGTCGACGCTATACCATTGATGGCGATGGCAAACAGAAGTGACTAAGGACTGATCCTTAGGAATACCATTTACAAGAGGGTGACGACGGGAAAGCCTGTCACCCACACGAACACGGAAGGATCTGTTTGAAAGGACGTTTTGGAGGAATAGAGGGAGCTTCCCCCTAAATCCCCAAGAGGGTTTGCAGAATGCCGTGCCTCCAAGTGGTATCGTAGGCCTTTACTATATCGAATAATATTGCCACAAGATGTTGTCTCAAGACGAACGATGTAGAAACGGCTGTTGCCAGCGAAATGAGATGGTCCAAGGTTGACCGGTTTCTTCTAAAACCGCTTTGGATTGGTGTCAACAAATGTTTGTACTCCAAGGTCCAGACCAGCCGCTGATTCACCATGCGTTCCAGTACTTTACATACACAACTTGTGAGGAAAATAGGTCGATAACTAGATGGAAGTGATCGATCTTTCCCTTCCTTGGGAACTGGCACGATTCACTTCTCGCCAAAAGGTAGGGATGGTGTGCGCTTCCCAGATCCAGTTACAGAGTCGGAGAAGAAATTGCGTGGCTGTTTCGGGAAGATGTTGCAGCATTAAATTGTGAATTTCGTCTGGACCTGGTGTGGTACTTTTCGCAAGCATCAGAGCAGAGCGCATTTCATACATTGAGAAACGAGTATTGTAATCATTTGCTCGGGTCGAAAAATCCAAAGTGCGGTTTTCATTCTTTCTTTTAAGCAAGACGAAGTTGGGAACATGGTTGCCGAACTTGACATACTTTTTCTACATAGTGAGAGCCAGTAAGTTCCTCTACAATAGCATCCTCGAGCTGTGATCATTTTAAGAAGACAACTAAGTTTAGAATTATTAAAGTTAAAGGTATCCTTTGATTTGACGCACCTTCCCATACAGACGTGGTGGCGTATGGCAATTCAGAGAGCAGACGTATGCTCTCCATGATGCATTTTTACTTTCTAAAATGGTTCTTCTCGCCTTTGCTCTGCACCTCTTATAGTCAATTCCCCTCTTCATTAATCTAGGAATTTTAGCATTACCGTGTCTTTTTATTTACGAATCAGTGGTTTTGGTCAAAAATGACTTGCTTAAGGGCGGGAAATATTTTCAGAAAATGCCGAAGTCTATTACTATAACACTCGACGTAGAAATCATATTCATCAGGTCACAGTATCAACAGCTCATTACAAAAAATTCACATACAATACATGTACATTATTTTACAACACATTGGCAGATGATATTAAAGGATTAAATTCTATAGAAAAGTTGAAATTCCAAGTGAAATCGTTTCAGCTGCATATCTGTTTCTATACAACTAGAGACTATACTGAGCATCACAAGAAAAGTAACAGTAATTTTAACAATGATACATAATGCATTATTTACCATTTGGACTGTATAAATGAGTATAAACAACCTGTAACAACTATTGTACTACAGCTTCCGGGTCAATAACCCCCATCTCGATCAGGTTTTTCGTCCAGTTTCCCTGATCCATTGAGCAAATGCTGAGATGGCCCCTTGTTTTGCTTCTGGACATAAATGTAACTTCATTTTCTGTGCACGTCTTCTAGAATTCAGTGGGAAATACAATTATTCAAGCGATCGTTTCCGTATTTGTCACAATGGAAGTATTATTCGAAGCACAACATGATAAGAATAAAATTTATTGTTATTTATCCTTAAAATAGATTTTATTATGGGAGTGTTTTTTCCTTCCAAAATTTAAGTAGTATATATGACAATGTAGGGATCACAGAATTTTGAAAATGTTACATAATTCTTTTCCCTTGTACGTCATTATAGTTTCAACTGTTTTTTGACGTAAAATAAATAAATAAAGAAATAAGTGTACACAAATGGTTCCAATCTTATTTACAGAATAGAAAACAAAAAGTTAAATTTAAGAATGTAATATCTGATGAAATATTAACTGAAAATGGAATTCCACAAGGCTCAGTGTTAGGACCTGTTTTATTTATTCTATATATCAATGATATTAAAAGCTTTCTAAATAAAATTTGTCAATTGAATTGCAAGGTACAATTATTTGCTGATGACACAATGGTTTATGTAGAGAAAGTTCAAAAGATGTGGAAAACAAATTACAGCAAGGTAGAGAAAAATGCCTTTACCTGAACAAGTTGATATTGAACATTGAAAAAACTAAATTTATGATCATACATAATGAGAGAAAATTTTCTCAGAGAAATATAAAAATTGTAAATTCAATGTAGAAATTAAACAAGTAAATGAAATTAAATACTTAGGAGTTAAAATTGATAAAAAAAAATTAATTTTTTAAAGCCATGTTCAGCATATAATTAAAAAAACTGGAAAGAAAATTAATTTCATGGGTGGATTAGGCAATTTTGTAAATCTATTTACTAGAGTACTAATTTATAAAACACTGATAGCTCCACACTTAGAATATTGTTCAACTCTAATGATAGGATTAGATAAAGAACAAATTAATAAGCTTCAAGTGCAACAAAATAGAGCAATGTGGATAATTGTAAAATGTGATAGATATACTAACTGTAATTTGATGAGAGACATGTTACAATTTTTATCAGTTGAACAGAGAATAACTTTAAATGTAATTATGTTTATATATAAGCTAGAGCACAATAATTTACTGAAATGTTTCAGGGAGAAAATTAAATATGTTTCAGACATTCATGATATAAACACAGGGCAAAAAAATCAATTATATATTCAGGTTAGAAGAACAGTACGTGCCCAAAAAAGTATATTTTATAAAGGATTACAAATTTACAATACAATGCCAGAAAATATCAAAAAAGAAAAAACTTTAAAAGACTGGCATCAATTTTCTGTAAAACATACAGTAGTTAACAAATTTGTGTTTAAATCTACATAATGATAGTTGATCTGTGCCTGTATTATTTGTGTATTGTTTGTATTATCTCTCATGCTCTCTCTCTCTCTGAGGTAAGACTACACAGGAAAACTTGTGAAAAGGTTGTCAAAATAAAAATGAAGTGGAAGTTTTTGAACTTCAGTTGTCATTGTGTCAACCATACTTATCAAAGTGCACCTTTTTTCAAAGTGCCGATTTTCCAAAGTACTTTTCATATGTTTCATTGGATTAAATAGATTTGCCCTGATACATTTCAAAATCAATAAGGTACCCACTTGGTGCACACAAACTCCACAATTTGTACCCAAATCAAATGGGTTTTCCACATATAAATTGCTTATTTAGACCTATCTAATCTATCTAAAATAAAAGTATGTAAAAACACAGAAATTGAAAGCGGTAATAATAATAAAATGATTTTGTTAGATGAGTATTGTTGATACAATTGATATGGTTGGTGCCTAGCGTGTTCATATGGACACTGACATTTTGATGCTAATATTTCATTTATGCTAACCTTACATTCAAAATACGAATATATACATTAAACAACGTTTTATGGGTATTTGAAATCATTAATCATTGTCTGGATTATTCACAGAAAAGAGGAAACAAAATACTTACAATAAAGGGATGTCCATGTTATCGCTCTATGCAATCTTCAGAAGATGCCAGCGCAACAACTGATAAATCAACTATAAGAGGAACTTTGATCTATAATTAAATGAAAAAGTTCCCACAATCGTGTCCATATGGACACTATGGGCACTAATGGGTTAAAGCAAACATTTGCAGCAACTAATAACTTATAATTATTTTTGATATTTCTGTTCTCTGGGTTTGGTTCTGTAGCTCAGAAAATGTGAGTAGATTTTACTTCTCCGCATACCTAATATTGTAGTTTTAATATTTTTGACTACAATAAATCAAATCAAACTTCTGTACCTAAAAAGAATCCAATAAAGGAAATACATATTTCCTTGACTTCAACAGAAATGATTCATACTTAGCTAAATAAATTATGAAGTAAAGATATTCATATATAAAATATCAGATAACCTGTGACGTGAAGCAGTTATCCACATGTTGTGATAGACCATTTTAGAGCTTCAAGGCATGTTGTTACACTTGCCCTACAATCAATGCATACAATCACTTAATAAGTACTAAATATATTTCTTTTAATAAAAAACTTTCTTTCAAGACACTCACATAAAAGCTAGTTTTATGCTGCCAGATTGCTGATTTATTTTAAAATTTTCCTCAAAAGTTACAGCACAATAAATTAATTTCTGATGTTGGATTTTATAACAGGCCATAAAATCCCAAAATCTATTTTTCAACTGAAATGTAGTTTGAGAATTCTTTCTCCCACAATTATCACGCTCTTCCACAAAGCTACCTGTTGTTGAAATAACTTGAGAGATATGTTTTATGTATAAACAGTTACTTATGTATTTACAATGTGTAACACTAGACAATACCTCCATTCTTAATTCCAGTCTCAGTGAATAAAAGTTTCACAAATTCTCTCTCTGAAGGAATTTTCACATAGAATTGTCCAAACCTTGACTTGCACCGCACTTCAACACTAGGAAAATACCTTCAGGAAAAACAAGAATGAGAAAAAATATTATGAAGTGAAAGAGACAGACAAAAGAGACATTCATTTCTGATTATCCCATTTGGTGATGCCTCCTTTAGTATTTTTATTTCTAAAAAATTGCAACTTGCTGTCTCTTTTGATTTGCATTACGTACTCAAAACAGACAGCAAGTTGCTCTTAGGAATAACGACAGCAAAAGAAAACAATGTAGTGCACAAGAATAAAAACAGAAACAAATTGCGACCCCGACTGAGGCGGATTCTTTTGTTTATGTTTTCCGAACACCTGAACGTTTGCTTTAAATATAGCAAATGAGACAATAAAAAAATTATCTCATTACTTGCAAAATATTGGAATCTGCATCTTTTGATGAGTATGACATAAATAGCTCGAATGCTCATTTTAGTTTTCGGAGAGAGAAAATTATAAATTATAATTGCTAAACAATTCAGACTAAACAATACAATACGACCAGTATCCTGAAATTTATCTTGCTTTATTCACTTGGTACATCACCTGACACATAGACACATAGAGTAAATATGTACCTGTAGTCCATGGCAGAGTATACTTCAGAGAGTATACTAATGGAGACGGCACTCAATGTTAATCCCAACGCTCTTATTCAAATTTCTAATTTTCATGGAGGAAGCAGCCATCTCGGCCCCCGATTACAGACCAATAGCGTCAGCGCGTTCTACCAGTAGGTGGCGCGTAATGACGACCGGGACATTTAAAATGAAGTTTTCAAAATGGCGTCAAATGAATACATTATTTTTATGTAAAATACGCTACGCAATTAAGAAGACTAAAATATTAGGATTTGGAATCCTAAGTCACTGAATGGAATTATTGTCCGGGGAGTGCAAAATAAAAAGTTATTTTATAGACACTGTTTATTTATAAATTATGTAAATATAGTCGTAAACAATATGAACTGCTTAATTCAATTTTTTACAAAATAAAAGTAAGCAAATAATACTTGCAGATTATTTTAATTTGCCATTGACTAAATATTGAAACCATGAATTTAGAAAATAATATAATTAGTGACCATTACTTCTTTAATATTGCATCATTATTAAAATGACATTCCAGCTATCAACACCTGTCAAATTTCAGCCTATTATCAAAATTGCTACTAAGGTACAATACAAATGAATAATATTGATAAGTTTTATAAATAAACAGGAAACTTGCATCTGCACAAACAGTCACAAAATCTGTTTTTTTGCTTGCTTTCTTCAAAAAGCAATATTACACTTTAAACTGCATTACAAGAACGTGTTTTCACCTCCTACCTAGTACAAGTGATGAACAAGTAAAAAAAATACATGATTCTACTTCAACTTCATTAATCTCAAAGCAGAGTTTTGGACTTAGTAGGTTTCACTAATATTCCGATATCGCAGGCTACATATTTGTCAAAAAGCATGGCTAGTTGCTCAATGGATCGTGGATGAAAATCCAGGAGTCGATAATATATCCAGAATTACTCAACATTTGATACAGGTATTTAGGGCGGTTTTCAATTACTAAAAAATATTTTCCTTTCCCAATCATGTTATGTGACTACTTGCACACAATTTCTGCAAAATAATATAACTAAATAGAAAGCACTTATCATACTCAAGTTATAACCAGCAGACATCTCAAGAACCATCAGAAATATGTTTAGAAATAGCTAATGCTTCCTGGTAAAATGCCAAACTCTTACACAAAGACATACATAGTTCACAGGGTGGATAGTGGGCCAAAAAACCTGAGATTAAAATTGCTGCAACAGAAACACCAAATGATTATCCTCAAAATATAATTTTTATTTATTAAATTGAATCTCAAAACTTTAATTTGGTACATGTCTCCAAGCAAGTGGTCCTGCAGTTTGGTTACTAAATTACATATAGTAACTGGAAGTGCTACAGAAAGACTTTCTCAATTCGTTCTAATTTCCTTTACAGTGGACCGGCTCTATGATCTTCCCTCATCCTCTTGCCAGCTGGCATCTATCACCGCCAAATACATTTTTTTGCCATTTTTCTCGACTCTTCGATTACCAAATAAGTAGAACCGAAATATTATTTTAAGAGTATTAAAAAGGCTAAAACCTTGTCTCAAATAGCAATTTCATTGACAAATTTGAAGTCGTTTAAAAAAAATGGCGTTAAGCGTTACTGTAAGTGCAAAATTAGGCTCTTTTTCTCTGGAATCTGATTGAGTTTTCGAAAAACTTCATTTGAAGTAATTTGAAGAACTTCCACTCAAAAATTCAAAATATATCCATTGAAATGTGCATATTACTGGCATGAGATATTGAAAGAAAAAACAACAAAACATTTGTGCAATTTTGGGAAAACAAAAAATACTAAAATAGACATTACATTATATTATATTAAACAGTACCATTACCACTATTCGTTGAAATAGTTTAAAGAAAGTGAAACCAACTTTGAGAAAATGGTGTTTGAAGCTTTTCTGAAAATGGGTAATTTTGGGCTCATTTCAACAAAAGATTTTGAGTTTTCGAGAAAATTTACTAACATTATTTAAAGCACATGTACTCATATTATAATACCGTGCAGAAAAAAAAATTGGAGCCGTTTTCGAGAAAATCTTCTTTTTGTTATTTTTTAAAATTCCAAATAGTTCACCCACAATTGCACAAAAACTACTAATATTTACAAAACAATCTTCACACCTTAAATGCAGAAACTCTTATGCACATCAGAATTTAATTCGAAGAAAAAGTCTATCTTCCAATATTGTAATTGTAAGTTGACGATAAAAACGCACACTTTACAATTTCTGAAAATTCAGAGTTAATCTTGAAAATCGGACCTTTGCCGCAGCATAAGTATTTTACTCTGTTCTTACAAAGAAATTAAAACAAAAATTTGGGCCATTTTTTTGAGAAAATTCTGAATCATTTCTTGGCTTCATATAAGTTCCCCCAAGAAACTAAGGAAGTTTTAAAAATTTCAAATATCTATTAGATACTATATTGACAGGGGTTTCTTCCAATTTGAAAAAATTCTGCATGGATTATAGGCGCTATGTTTGTTCACATACTACAGACGTTTTGCTTCCAATTGGTTTTTCGGCATCAAGATCCCACAAAACCGAGATTCTGACTACACCACGTCTTACAGGATTTTTTCTCTTCATTTAGCAACCGAGAACTCAGGAGAAATGTTGTCCACTACATGCAGAGCAGATCCTGCAAAAGAAATAAGGATGTTTAATTAAATTAAAAAAGAAAAAAGTTTTCTTATTACACCTTCTAGTTGCTAACAACAACAACAACAACAACAACAACAATAATAATAATAATAATAATAATAATAATAATAATTATAATAAGAATAGAAACGTACACCTTTGTTGTGGTAAGGCTTCTATAAATGACCTGAGTGCACCCTCCGGTAACTCAGGACGCACATCAGCAAAAATTACTGGTTCTGCATTATGTGCTAGTCTGCCTGCTGCAGTGAACATTTCAGGCGTGAAGTGCTCGCCCATAAATGCCTTAACGCTTGTAGAAATTTCCAAGGGCAAGATGCCAGTCGGGTCCCCAATTGCCTTTAGCCATTTCAAACACGTGTAATAAGATAAGTAATGTATTATTGAGCTCTTATAGTTATATCAAAATCACCTTAATGTTATTACAGCTATTATAACTTATCAATTGCATGATTATAAAAGCAACCAGTGCCTTCATGGCTTAAATACATTGGATGTTCGTAATAATTGCAAGTGTTTACAATAACCTGACAAATAATTACATTATTTAAATTAATTTCATGTATTATTTAGTGACATAGTTAATTTTATTATCTAACTAAATAGTACATTAAATAATTTTATGAGCCATGCAAGCATGAAATATCAGTTACCTTTCAGGATCTGTTGGAAACCTGAAGAATTGCCGTCCTCGTGATGTTTTGTTGTTTTGGGGTGGGTGCCCAACAACGCCTGAATTGGGGCATTTCGACTTCACAGCACACAGCGCGTCTCAGAAACTCAGAAAATCACAAATGCAAAAACGTTGACACGACTCCGTTACGTTTCCGCACAAAGCACATGAATAATTGCCGGGTCCGGCCTGTAGATTTCGCGCACCGCGCCTTCGACGCTATTGGCCCACCGAGGGGCTGAGATGGCGGAATTCAAATTCAAATACAATTCAAATAAGAACAGGGCCCGGCCTATCTAGTGGCAGAGGACTGGTCTATGGTGGAAATAACAAGGTGTAGCGCTCCGGAGGATGCGCAGTAGTAGCCAATCACGTTTGAACCCAGGGATGAAGCGCAAACGGCTGGTGCATGTGTTCATTTGCTTCCCATGGTGAAAATAACAAGGTGTATTGTGCGCAAGCCGCCGATTGTGGACCAATAATACCCCACCAAATGTGCGCCAAATTCAAATTATCTTCGCAGGCGCGGACATTTTAAAATTATTTAAAAGAACGATATTTGTTTTTAAAATACTAATTTAATTTAGTCATGAACTTAACTATTAGTATATTGGTGTTATTTATGAAATGTTTGCAGTTTAAATATTTCACAAAAAATGTGAACAAAATGTGGGCTTGTTTTTCTATTAATATTTCTTATAGAGTAATTCTTATCCATTAAAATTCAACAGTTTTTATTCTTCAGATCTTTTTGCATTCAAAGAGAATATGAAACTATGAACAAAAATAATACAAATACAAATAAAAGTGGAATTGAGTGTTTACAGTACCTGGCCTCATATAATCTAACTCGAAAACCACAAACACATTATTTGCTCAGTACTTATTCAGAGACAAATATTTTCAAAAACAATATTAATAGAAGTGACAAACATATGGAACACATTCCCCAAAATAATAGAAAACATAAATTCAAAAGAAATAGAGTGAAAATAATTAAAATAATGTGGCCAATACTATACGTTAGATCAGGTCATTGTATTTGTTCACATTTTTTGTAGATAACTGAAATATTTAAACTGCGAACATTTCATAAATAACACCAATATACTAATAGTTAAGTTCATGACTAAATTAAATTAGTATTTTAAAAACAAATATCGTTCTTTTAAATAATTTTAAAATGTCTATGCTATGTTGCCACGCACTCCTTTTGGATTTTATAGTGATTTTTCTAAGGATGAGCCAAAGTGACAGCTAGTGCTGTAGCATAACCTGAAGGTTCTGGTCGTAGTGCCCTTGAGCTAATAGACTCCTTCCGCATTCGTTCGTTTGCTTACTTGCAAATGAAAGCTGGCTCTTCCTTTTTGTGTGATCCTCGTCCGACAAAAATATAGTGCGCGACAAATAATTGAAATTAGGAAGTGCAGTGTTATGTGTTCTTCTGTAAAAATTCTTTTTTTTTTCTTCATATATTACATTAGATTTACTTTTTGTGTGATAAATATTATTTTTATTTTAAAACCGATACTTGAATGCGAGATCCATACTGATGCACGTGGTTCCCGCCTTTGTGCTGTTGTGTGGCGAGCTGCAATTGAGAGCTTTCTATTCACATTTATTTATTTATTTTACGTAAAAAAAAACAGTTAAAAACTGCGTATGACGTGCTATGGGAAGAAGTGAATTGTGTACATTTTCAAAAAGTTATCAAATCCTACATTAAGTCATATACTACTTAATTTTGAATTTTGAGGGAAAAAATCAACAAAAACTCCATATGGTAAAATCTATTCGTGGCAGTTTTTCTTTTACTGATTGTGAGAGCATGTTAGAGATTTTCCACTTCCCGAAATTAAATTTATATATTTCCCAGACTCGCGTACGTGCATCTTGCAAACTGTTGCGACTTCTGCATAGGGGATGTTTTCTGAGCGCCATTGGCACTTTACGAAGGGCGTAGCTGAACAGCTGTCGCGGCGAAGGATACTTCCCTGAAATACATGTGATGTTCACTTGTTTTCGTGAACTGTCACTTTGGCTCATCTCTAGGAAAATCGCTCTATGCTCCAGTTGGACTTGACCATGGTGGAAATGGATCAGCTGTTATGCTCTGTTCTTAGTAGGAACTTCTTATGGTAGCCATACACGTTACGATATACTTGCGCAAGTTTAGACTTGTACAAGTATATCTTAACGTGTTAAACCAACCCTAGGGGGTTTTTTGTCCATTTCTCTGGTATTTCCTCCTTTGAAGGATATAAAATGGGGAAAATAAATCAATCGAATAAATAAACAGATCATAAAATTGATAAAAGATTTATGATTTATAGTGACGTCCTATTTGTTTGACTCCTTTTCTGAAACAGCAGATTTTTCAAAGTTTCTCTCCCATTTTTAAACTATGTGGTGTTACTTGACAAGGAGGACATTTCCAACAGAAATTGAGCAACAAAATCTGAGATGATCAATACGTAGTGCCTCGGCGCAATACAGGTGCCTCGGCGCTACCCTAATTTTAATTTTAAAATATGAAATTTGCACTACGTTCCGCAACTCGTAATAAAAACTCATATGCTAAGATTTTGCGGATCTAATACCTTAATGGAAAATAAAAAATAAATCCTCTTTCTGATTAATATACATTTAAAAAACTCCAAAATACATGTATTTCAATGTTGAACTCCGCAAATTTTGTGGGTGAGCGTCCCGATTTCATTTCACTGATTTTCCTTTCAAATATTACAAAAAGTATTTGTTGCTTTTAAAAATTAAAAGTTATTTTCCTAAATATATATTAAAATCATTTCTTATTTACTATTTATCAGTTTTTTTGTTAATTTACAGAATACGCTTTTGCGCTGAAGTGGATGAAAACGACTTTATGTCTACATCATGAATTTGGGACACATACAGTACTACATATCACAACCAACCCGTCATATTTCAGGTAAGATATTTATTACACAAGTTATTTTTAAATTTTGTATTGATTCGTTATTGTTTGTTATTGCGATAGGGAAAATTGATATACGCTGCATTACTTATCTGGTCAGAGGTGCTTGGTCACAAGAGAAATATGAAAGCAGTTGAATGGAATACAAGTTCTCTTATAGAGTAAATTATGGATAAAATATAAAAGACGAAAACGAAGATATTACAACGTAATTCGTTAATTTAGTTAACGTCATTGCTTAATAATTAGTAAATAAATTAAATAAAAATAAATTAAGTAAATAATAAGTCTGAATCACTAAAACTAGAATTTACAAATATTGTATTTCAATGATCGAGATGACAAAAGTCCAAGAGCTTCGGGCATTTAGCCCTCAGCTTTCATAAGTAAATAACTATAATTTACAGAATTAGATGTTTGATTAAATAATTACCTATTAAAATTTGATCGCCATCACTAAAATCGACATATTAAATCAATCCGATGATCATTGTCAGTAAATGCGGAAATGGTTAAATTAATGTTGAATATAATTGAGATTCTGGGGAAAAAAAATAAGATAATCCCAAAGTTGTTTGATATTTTACGTTGTATTTAATTGCGATGCAAAGACGTAACGGGAACGCAAAGCAAGCTGAAGACCGATTGTTCTTTGAATGACGGGGGGTGAGCTCACATGTCAGCGCTCTACACTCCGTTACAACTGCATCAAACCGGTTTTCTCGCGGAGGCACCACTGGCCAGCCAGCTCGTGTGGCCCCTCGGGCCCCAAGTTTGAATAACGGTGGCTCGAAGCACAATTTAACGTGGCCAAATGAGTTGCGGTTCATTCGCACTCCAAAAAGACGCCCGGATCTCTATCACTGGTTGTCCACTCGCCGCTCCGCTCTCTTCTGAAATTCATTTTTTTACATTTAAGGTCGCATCAACAGCTAGGTCATAGGACCACTATTGCATTAAGTTATGGTAACTTGAGGGTGAAACGAGATGGTGATGATAAGGGTGAAAGGACGAACACAAATCGACCATGCCCGAGGCGGAGTCGAACCGCGACCATCGGTCCAACATCACTACGACACTACTGCCTTAGCGATGTCGGCCGGGCGATTCACCTTGCCATACGATTCAGGCAATTCATTTGCATTACGATTAACTATCGGAAGTACCCGTCATTGCCCATTATCATCTTTTAAAAGAGGAATAAAATGAATGAAGACTTACGTTCTGTCCATAAAATAAAAGGGGTAATGTTACTAACATGCCTTTGTTCTTTCCCTACTTCGCCGTTCACCACCCAGCCCTAACGTTCATATTATTTCCTCATAAGATATGTAGATTAAAAAAGCCATGTCAAGGTGGGGGAAGGGGAAGACAGGGGCGACGGCCGGGTGCTTGACCCTTACTCAGCCTGGTTGCAAGCATCCCACATGTGATGGAAAATATAAGTCCCCGCCCTGCACCCCTATTCCTTCCTGCCTGCTCCTAACCTGCCTCACTCCATCTTAATTCCTTGAATTGTTGCTGCCACTTTGGTTTGGTTTGGATTTTTTTTTCGTGTTTCCGGCGCGTCAACGGCTTTGGTCATATTCCCTTAGTGTAGTGATGTTTTTCGAGAGGCGGTGATCTTCCTCGCTGGATGGTGAGATTCGGCGCCGACCTACCGTCTAGTGGGTTTCCCTAACCTGGACTCTCCTACCAGGGGGCACCGCACCAGCCGGACAAGCTCTAAGCTCCCGACCGGTCTCCCGGAATATGGGGGTGTAGTGCATGTTATTTAAGAGTGTGTATAAGGGGAGGGATAAGACAAGGGAAGAGGAAGGAAAGACCCGGCGCGGTCCGTGGTCCGTTTGGTGGGGTACTGCTCAGGCATTCGCCTGGTGTTGATCGAGAAACCACGGAAAACTACCGATCAGAGCGCCGGCCACTAGAATTTCTTCCAGGCAGCGACTGAATGCGACCTGGCTGAAAAGCTAGTGTCGAAAATCCTGTCCCGTCAGGGCTCGAACCTAGGACCTCCCGGTCTGAGGCGCTGAGTGGCATCAGTTGATGCACTGATACCGCTCTCGGTGCGTTGCCACGTACATACAACGTAGTAATACATTTATTTCTATATATTTAAAATACTAAGAGTTTTTGTTTAAAAAGAAATTTGAGTTTCTAATTCAAAAAATTTGTGATTTTTGCTTTACAGGAAGGCATTATACACCCAAATGTCAGTTGCTATTTTAACCTGTTTTCCTTAATTTTCAAAATCTTAAAATTAATGGAATATAGCCATCAGCAGTCATTAAGTTGTTCATTAGTCGTGTGTTGCATTTGACCTCAAGCTCTTGATCTAGCACGGGGAGGCGTGTGGGGATGGTATATTGAATGGGAATATAGGATTTTTTTAAGTTCGAAGATTAACCGTTTTAAAGTCTAAAGGTTAGTGAAGTGGCGACAATACCCAGCAGTCGTTGCTGTAGTCCACCACAACATACGTGTTCACTTCTTGATGAATATAAAATTTATTTCCAGAAATCCTAAAGCTATATTCACAATGTATGTGTATCATTGTTCAAATTAGTAAACTTTCCTCATTTATTAATCTCATAGAATAAGTGCTGAACGATAGGAACAATATTTTTGGGGTGTTTCGATTTTCTTTGTGCATAAAGTTTACTGTCTTCGACTTAAAGATTAGCAAAAATGCTGCTAAATGTGAAGGCCTTAAATTCATGAGAACCCAAGAAAAAGTGAATAATCAATTGAAATTCGGACTCACTAGAACTCAAAAACTCACTGAACTTATTCTCGAATAGTGATGAGTACTAATCGTATGAGAGATATTCTGTACCCAAGGGATGTCCCTATTGGACCCCTCTATGAAGATTTAGATTGGGTTTTTTATGTTACCTTACTTGGATCAGATGCATTGTCTTGAAAAATGTTTGTTCTAAGCAACTCATCATTTGTTGTAACACTCTAAGACCCCCCTGAACAATTTAGATGAAAAGAGCATAAAAGGAATGGCATGAGTAGGAGAGGGAAAACGAAAAGGGTGTGCGCACTAAAAATTTTTTTATAAATTAAGAAGACGCGACAAACCCGATTGGACAGTACGAATCTAGCATTCATTTAGAGGAACATTTCAAAAGTTATTCAAGCAAATAGCATCAGGGTTTAAAGATATGAGTGATTTTGAAAGACACTTTTGACGATTTAGAAATTTCACCATTGTTATCCAAAAAAAGGTAATGTAAGGGGCGGTTTTTCTAAAGAGAACGCGTAAAGCGATTGAAATGAAAAATTTCGGGGTTAACAAAGGGAAAACACGCGGAAAATTATGACATTACCGCAACCTGAAAATATCGAGGAGCTGCAGTAGAGATGCAAATTGAAATTGTATATTTGGAATATTTACGAGAGAACAATGATGCGTCCGCTGACGTCACAACTACCTCAGACGCCGAGCGACGGAAAATTTAAACAATTTTGCGTTAATAAACATTAGAAATCGTAAAAGAAATAGTAATAAGATGTAAATTGATAATGAAAGTAGTAATAAAGTGAAATAGCCTGAAAGGACAGAATTAAGTAAATTATGATATTTTGGTAAAGACACGTAAGGGTCGGTAAATGTTCCAGAAAAAATTGAAGACACAACGCAACAATGACCGAGAGGATGATGTAGGAGCTCGAAGTCAGACGTGGGGAACAACACTCCCAAAAAGATAAAATTTAGTACGCAATTGTCGAAACACGTGAACATGAATGGATAAGTGAGTTTAGGCAATGATGTTCAGAATAACAATGCGTAACGCGGAAATATTTTATGTATCGCAGTATATTCAATAATAGAACATTTTGGAGAAAATAGCACGATAGACAGATAATCACGTTACTAGTTGCGTAATGAAAATAGGATGATAGGGAATGAAAAGGACATGCTTTAAAAAGATATTAGGAGTTCAAGAAATTTTTGTAATGGGGTGATGGAGAAACGCTGCGGGAGGATGGATTTGGAGGACGCTGCTATATACAGCGAGGACGGCGCGCAACAATGGTTTGCTTCGGGTTACAAAACGTTTTCGGCAAAGGAAGTTCATGAAACTTTGTTGTTTTTGTTATGAAATTACATTTGAAGGAGAAGAAAGATTAAAATTAGCTTCTGTACAAGATAAGTTCTGTCTTAACTAAAAATATATTCAATAGATATACAGGCAGAATGCGCATTCGGGGGTGAATGAGTTTATTTATAATTTCAAAGGGAAAGGAAATATTTTGGATTTTGTGTCATGTAACTTATGTGATTATATCGTTGATGTGTTTGTGTGTTTATTTTGTTTGTCGTTAAGTGTTTTTTGTGAATCATGGGAGAGCGACGACCCCAGTTGGGTATATATTTCATGAAATAACGAACTAGCACAGGAATTAAAGAAAATAAATAACGGCGAACATCACTTGGTTTGAATTAAATTAAACGAACGTAGTTTAATTGTTGCATGAGCTAGTTAATGACCTAGCCCACGTGCCCCATAGTTGTTAGATCCTCTCAGGTCAGCACAACCTCACACCGATTTATGTGAATGAAAATATCGGAGGTTCTGGTGGAGAGCTAGTCGACGGCAACCTTGGAGGTGGAAGCCGAGTATAACCAGGGCAATTGATAAAAAGCGTGTTTTGTTACTATATTGGCGTTGTAACGCGGGCGATTATAAAGATTATGTTGTTTTATAAGAGGAGATGTTCATTACAGTGCTTCAAAATGGTACACAAGATGTATAAGCCTTGCACATACTAACAATCGTGAAAGTACAAAACATGTTGGACAGTATACGAAAGGAGAAAAACTATTTATTTGGTCAAAAATCAGTAAAAATTTGTATGACTTATGGGGGAAAAAGATTATCTGCGAACGTTTTCTTGAGTACCAGAACCATAAAAATAATAATAATAATAATAATAATAATAATAATAATAATAATAATAATAATAATAATAATAATGCGAGATTAGCAACATTTGAAAAACTAAACTTTTTATTTTCGAGTTATAAAATACTATTTGCAACGGTAGTGATTCGGCATTCGCCTGGTGTTGATCGGAGAAACCACGGGAAAACTACCGACCAGAGCACCGGTTTCTCGCACTCCGCAGTCAGTTTTGGCTATTATTAACAATCACTGTAAAGACCATACATTAATGTTTTAATGATACTGTTTTATAATGTACTAATCGTGTACATAATCCCTATAAAAATTCAGTCTTATGCCTCAAGTTTGTCCATGGGTTAACGTAGTATCCAGAATTTGAGTAATTGAGGCGACCGCAATTGTATTTGCGGGGTCCGCCAGCCAAACGGACAGAGTAGGTAAATCGAGAGGTTTATTGGTAAAACTATTTTGGCTTCCAAATTATCTGTTTGAACCTGAATTCTGTGTTTCCTCAAATAAACGATTTTCCAAAGTAATTTTGAGGAATTTGATTACATTTGCATGGAAACCTCATGTCTAAATTAAAGAGGTTATGCGAGAGAATGCCTTTGCAGCAGCTGTTAGTGATTGCCTTCTCAGGGTAAAATTTCCATAGATAGTTATTTTGTCAGAATTATAAAATAATTAATGAAGCATTCAAACTTGTTTGCGTTTGTACCAACACAGGAACTAGGAAACTATGGTTCTTTATGTTGTTTTATTTTTTCTGCAAGGAAACAAAATTAAATTGGTATTAACATAAAACCCGCCATAAAAGATCCTATTTTGTTTCTCTTTTAAACTCCCCTTGTCTGTTAAATAATTTTAATGAAATATGGGGTCTATCAGTTAGGGTTTTTATTTATAGGAGTTTATCTTTATTTGGAAAAGCAGAGAATTTCAAATCAATCAGAGAACAACTCGAGGATTTGATTATATCTCCTCAAAGAAAAGATTTTTAATAAATTTATTTAAATTTTATTTATTTAAATATTATTAAATATTTTTGAATTTTCGGAAATGAGACTAGTACTTTTTTACTGTCCCTTATTACATACTATAATGATAAAATTTAAAGAAAAATATTGAGCGGTGTTTGAGGAAAATTAAAATTGCCCATATTTCATTGCATATATTAAAAAATTATAGAAAACTATTCATGATCCTGTAAAGTTATTTCAAGATTTCTCTTTTTAGAACTGTTTATTGAGAAAAACTCTTATCTTCAATTACAGTCTAGGAAGACGCGAAATAATTTTTGAAATTTTCGAAAATCAGTTTTTTTGTTAGACTTAGACCATTATCTTAAGCGTCTATTACCTATCGAGGACAATGTTTTTGTCAAAATTGGAGACTTTTGAAAATTTTAAAATGTCTGAGGGCTTCATGTAAAAGTACAACCCAAATTAAGATATCGGTTTCAAATCCAGGGCCTGGGCATCAGCCAAAACGATTGGGAATATCAATTTTGGGGGGCGAGAAACTAAAATAAAGGGGTAGAGAATGGCGGTGTTGAAGGCGGGGAACTCGGCCTTTTCCCGGAGGCCGTGGGGACACCGTAACATGGGCGTGGAAAGTATAATCAGGTGAGAACGTGTTTCAGGACGGGGAACTCGGGCCCTTCCCGGAGGCCTGGGGACGCTTTGACGCTGGGCGTGGGACCCGCAGCACCTGTGCTCTGGGGCTTGTCAACGACTCGTCTCCCGAAGTGAGGCCTTGAATTTTTAAAAATAATGGTGAAGGACAATGAAAGAGAACTATTTTTAGTTTTTTCGTCAAGACTACTTTTCTCTGAGTTTCCTATAATGCTTTGTTTTTTTTTGAATACACAATATTTGTGATAGATGTCAATCCATTCCTGACCTTCTCGAAAAAAAAAATCATATTTTGTGAATACATTTCCATGTTTCTTTTTCACAAACATCTTTGATTTATTTTTATTGTATCTAGTTTACAAATGGCGGCATTTTTGTTTTATCTGCCAGTTTTCGGTTTTGAGGTTTTCTCTTTTCAAAATTATTCAGCTCGGTTTGTTCTAGCATTTAAATAAAAGGCGGGATTCATTATATCTGTCAAAAAAAAAAAATTTTATTTACCCACCTTGTTTTTTTTACCAGAAAAATTTTGGGAACTAAATCTATGACAAATCATGTCTAATTTTCAAATGTAATATTTCTGTAACCAGATAAAATCTGAAAACTCCCCACATGTGATCCATGATAACAAACCTTTAAAAAATTAAATTTTTAGATTTCCAAAATTTTTTTTTAAAAATTTAAACTTGCAAAAAAAAAGGTTTTATTTCTACAGGGGATACGTTGTGACAAGTAGTAATAAATTTACGAATTTAACTTTTTTTGTAAAATCCTTTTTTATTTAAGATAATAAATTATCTTTTTTAAAAAAAAAAGTTGGGTAATCTATTTTGAATATTACTTTACTTTACTTTACTTTAAAACAAACTTACATCTTGACGTCTACATTTGTAATTAAAAATATGGGCATTTTGATACAAAAGCTGAATCGGAAAAAAAAATAGTTTATAAATATAAAAAAAAAGTAAATTTAGCGTTTTTTTTGCGTTTAAATTGGGACAAATGACCGACTGACTAATGACCGAACGGAATAACTGACCGAACGACCGAATAACTGACCGAACGAGAATACGCCGAACACGAATAACTGACCGAACGACCGAATAACTGACCCCGACCGAATATAACGGGGCGACCACCAACAAATGTCCGACAGACCGACCGACCGACCCACCGACCCACCAACGGCGACAGACCGACCACCGACCGACAGACCGACCACCGACCGAAACCGACCGACCGACTGACCAACCGACCCCTGAGACCGACCCACCACGACCGACCGACCGACCAACGGGCCCACCAACCGACCGCCGACCCTGACCGACCTCAACTGACCGACCGATCAACACCGACCGACAACTGACCGACCGATCAACGCCACCCAACGACGACCGACCGACCGACCAACAACGACCACCCACTGACCGACCGACCGGTCTGAATGAATAAATGAATGAAAGACTGAAAGCCCCCGCCGCGCGCGTCGGCCGCAGAGCGGGCGCGCAGGCCTGGTGCGGCAGGCGCGCGCCAGCGCCCAGCTGGCGTTCGCGCTGGCGCTGGGGGAGTGGCGCTGGGGGGTTCGGGGGCGGGGGCCCCGACCAACAACGGCGCGTGGTGGGCGCTGCGCCCAGCCGCAGGGCGTGTGCCCCCCGCCCCCCGACGAGGACGACTTCAAACCCCCGGGCCCAAATTTCCCCGTGCCCGGGCAACCCCATACATGGTACACAGACGTCGCCATTCACAGCGACAGGGAAAATTTAAAACTTTGTTCAATCCTCCACCCTAGGACTTCCGCGAAACAACGCGGGGGAGACTCACCCGCAAACAACACCCGCAGACTCTCCCCAAAACAACACCCGGCAGGCTCTTCCCCAAAAAAAACAGCCCCGAACTCCCCAAAAAAATCACCACGGGAGGCTCTTCCCCCAAAACAACAGACGCAGACTCTCACCCACAAAACAACACCACGACAGGCCCCCTCCCACAAAAAAACACACGGCAGGCTCTCCCCACAAAACAACACCACGGCGTCTCCACAAAACAACACCAGGCAGGCTCCACAAAACAACACCACGGAGCTCTCCCACAAAACAACACCACGGCAGGATCTCCAAAAAACAACAGCAGGGCTCCTCCAAAACAACAGCACGGTGACTCTCCAAAAAACAACAGCACGACAGACTCCCCAAAAAACAACACCACGACAAGCTCTCCCCAAAACAACACCAGGCAGGCTCTCCCACAAAACAACACCAGGGCAGGCTCTCTACCACAAAACAACACCACGGCAGGCTCTCTCCCAAAAAACAACACCACGGCAGGCCCCTTCCCAAAAACAACACCACGGCAGGCTCTCCGCAAAAACACCACGCGACTCTCCCACAAAACAACACCACGGCAGGCCTCTCCCACAAAACAACACCCGGCAGGATCTCCAAAACAACAGCACGGCAGGCTCTCCCCACAAAACAACACCACGCAGGCTCTCTCCCAAAACATCACCACGGCAGACTCCCCCACAAATCAACACCCCAGACTCTCCACAAAACAACACCACGGCAGCCTCTCCAAAAACAACACCGGCAGCCTCTCCCACAAACAACAGCACGCAGACTCCCCCACAAAACAACAGCAGGAGACTCTCCCTAAAACAACAGCACGGCAGCCTCTCCCAAAAAACAACAACGCAGACTCTCCACAAAACAACAGCACAGCAGACTCTCCACAAAACAACAGCACGGCAGACTCCCCCAAAACAACAGCACGCAGACTCTCCACAAAACAACAGCACGGAGACTCCCCACAAAACAACAGTATGGCAGACTCTTCCACAAAACAACAGTTTTGGAGACTCCTTGTCGAAGCATGTTTTGGGTTTTTTAAAATTTAAGAATAATGCAACAGTGAATTGTGTTTTTATTAAATTCTTAAATTTTTAAATAAATCTCTGCTTGTTATAAGAGTTTTCAGACATGGCTAAAAATTTAGGGAGAAAAGTCAATATTTTAATACTTGAAATTTTACCAATCATATGAGAAAGTATGTGGGTGACTATACTAATTTTCAATTTATTTTGTTGGGATGAGTTAACGGCACTTCAATTTTCTTTTGCAATAGATGGTAAAAATAATTTCTTTACAATGTGCCATTTAAGTTTTTCCCGAAATGTTGATTTTGAATTTTTTTTACATATTTCAAGGCTTTTCCATAGTTCTGCGTATTAGGCAAATGACACGGGCTTCTATCTTGCAAAAACTTCATCCATCTGTTGGAAAACTCTAAAATAAATTCGGGTGGACCATTCAAACTTGTCATTTGGAAAATTAAAATATAAAAAGCAGTAATCAGTGAGAAATGGTTTTGAAAGGGCGTGGTGGGTGCGCGGTACTTCCTGGCGGGCTGCTCCCTTTGCAGATGTTCAAGGCGCTGTGCGAGATCGCATTGCTGGGCGGCGTGGGGCGCGGGCGCTGCCTTCCGCTGCACCAGTGCGACATCTCGGCTCCCACCGCGCCGGCCGCAAGCTCAGGTGCTTCCCCCCACAACACTTCCCGCCTGCTTGATGATTTGATTGATTGTTGGTGATTTCTGGCGCGTCAACTAGGTCATTAGCCCCGTTAGTGTAGTATTTTTTTTCTCGGGAGGTGCGCGGTGATTTTTCCCCCGCTGGATGGCGAGATCCGGCGCCGACCTACCGTCGGCTTGGGGGTTTCCTAATCGGGGACTCCCCCACCAGCTGGGCCGCCCACCCGGGGACAAGCCTAAGCTCCGACCGGCCTCCCGGAATATGTGGCAGTGTAGTGCATGTTAGTGTATCTGTGTGTGGGGGGGAAAGGATAGGACAGAGGAGGAAGGAGCGATCGCGGCGGTCCGTGGCCCGTTTGGTAGGGTACTACTCCGGCATTCGCCTGGTGTTGATCGGAAAACCACGGGAAAAATACCGATCAGGCAGCCGGCCCTAGAATTCTCCTCCAGATGCGACTAATTCGACATAGTTGAAAAGCTGTGTCGAAAATCCTGCCGCCATCAGAACTCGAACCACCCTCCGGTCAGAGGTGCTGTAGTGATCAGCTGATGCCTGAGCTACCGTTCCCGGGCCACTGTGATGGGCATAATGCTGACCGAACAGGAATTTTTGGGAAGCAAGAAAGATGGGAATCACTGGACGGCAGATTAGCGTTGTAGGGTGGACGTTAAAACCCTAGTCAAACTGCTGTAGAAGAAATACTTGTATGTGAACAGAGTCTAGTATGTGCTGACCGTATGACGTAATAGTTTCATTAGATATCTAATTCATAATAGAATATCTAGACAGAAGACATTCCAAACTTTGCTTCACTTGTTCAATAAAGGGTTATCATTATTGCTCCCCAATTATCTCAATTAATGTGCTCTTCTCTTGGTTCGTTTCGGACAGGTTGCATTTACCTTCAGCGTCATTATCACTATTAAAGGAACAAGCTTCATGGTCCTTTGGTGCAACAAAATAGTCAAAGAACTTTTGTTCAGTAATGAAGCAAATTTGAGCTAATTGGCTGAAACAGTTCAAATCACTGGTTACAAAATGGAGTTCATCATTACAGTACACTGTCACCCTTGGTATTTAATTCAATTAAAGGGGTTAGGTATTAAATGACAGGTCTCACATTCCTCTGCTATTTATTAATATTACTGTCTTCATTGATGAAAGGGGGTTTATTTGTTTCTATGCACTTATTGCTCTTGCACTGTTGGAACACCGTTCCACTCTCTGAAACCCTTTTACTCACCTAATTATATCAGATCAATTAATTTCAGAATTTATTTCCTAAGTTCACTATAGTCGAGGTTCAGGTTCACTATAACCGAATCTACTTATCCTATTGTAATGTAAGTGAAACGGGGCCAGTGACCAATAATTTCGCTATAACCGAGGGTTCGCTATAACCAAGGGTTCGCTAAAACCGAGGTTCCTAAACCGAGGTCCGCAATAACCGGGGGCCCGCTATAACCGAGGGTCCGCTATAACCGAGTTCGCTTTAACCCGAGTTCGTTTATATACCGAGTTCACTATAACCGACCGACTAATTTTCGCCACTGAAGGGGGGTGTGTTTGGCGCAGGAGATGATGTCGCTGGGCTCCAGCCGCCACTGGAGCGACGCCCTGTTCGTCCTGACCGGCACCAGGGAGCTGTCGGCCGACCCCCTGCTCGAGTACTTCGCCCCGCTGGTGCCTGGCTGCAGCACCAGCTCCGTCTGCACAACGCCTCGCTCGGCTGGGACTGTCCCACCGCTACACGGCTGGGCCCGGGCAGGGCTCACTCAAAACAGCGTTCGCTTTTGGGGGCAGGCAACGAGCTAGAATGTACCGTAGAAGGGTGAAGCGCCTCCTTTTTTTGCGGCCAGGAAATGTTTATTTGCACTCAAAGCAGAGCCCTCTGAAGACTGGTATTCTAGTACTCAGTTTGGCCGGGTGGGCACGGGCCGCGTGGAATATAAATCCTTTTACTTTGGGTTTCACGACCAAAAACCGTATCATTTAAAACAAAATACCACTATAAGGCGAAGATTTGAGAAACTAAATACTTGCTTCCTATCGGTTTGTCATAAGAATGGAAGCTGTAAATGTTGTGTAGTTAGCATAACCTGAAAGTGAATGTTTTGATAAAAGCAAATAATCATCCAAATAGGAGGTAAACGAAAATTATATGTTTCGGGTTTGGGAAGACTTTTTTTTACAGTTATATGTCGACATACTGAAGGCATTGTAAATATTATTATTCTAACCACTAATATAATTTGAATACAGATAAACGAAAAGACAACAATATAGAAATCTGATACAAACAAACGTCGATTCAGTACAACTACACGCAACTATCAACCACCTCACAGGTTTTGAGTGCAAAGAACATGGCAGCTCCTTGTTCGTCCAGCGTCCATCAGGCGCGCTGAAACCAAGGGTCAGCCACTCTACGCAGTATATTGAGCTCGTTGGGGCAGAGGGGTTCATGCAGCTGTGACAATCCAGCAAGGGTGGATCGAATTGATGAGAAAGTATTTCTCAGAAATTTTCTGTTAATAATATTTTGTAAATTAAGTTAAAATTATTTATGATAAAAATCGAAATTTTATAGAAAAATTGATCTCTAAGTTTAGAAATTTCTTCTCAAACCATAAATACGTATTTTAACTATAAACTACGTATATGAAACGAAACAGTATTTTAATTAATTATATATATATTTTATTTTAACGATTTATTAAAACAAATGCAAATGTAACATAACATATACATTAAATGGAAATGTTACATGTAATTTCATCCCAAATTTTTAGGAAGTTACCTTTACTTCACTCAGCAATGTATTTGTGTATGTATAAAGGAGGAGGTCATGGGCATCTCTTAGGTGTTCGTTGTGAATGTGAGAAGTGCTTACAAAGAAGTGATTGGTTTAAAAGCAAAATTTGTGAACTACTTTTAGAACGGGTCTACTTTCTGACAATGGAAATGAAATTGATTGTACATACGAAATAACATATAAAATGCATGATGTAATATTGTGAATAAAATACACTTATATGTGAGTATGCACTTATTTACTCGTACTTTTGTTTTCTAGTTCAATGAACTGTTCACATAAAAAAATTGAACCTTCAATCATCGTTCATTGCAGGGTCAAAGATATTTTGGGAGAAAAATGCAATTAATATTTCATAAACAAATAAATGTATTCTTCTTTGTATTCTTTCAAAATTAAGTATAAAATATATTAATTAAAACGTTTTATAGAATTTTAAATGGCAGCAACATTTCTCTGGTGGTATTGCAATTTACGCCGAGGTTGTCAGAACGCATTGGAAATTTAACCACATTTTTTTCTTGAAGATTCATCTGAAGTCATCATTCCAAGTACAGTTGTGACATGCGAAATAAAACATTCCTTCTCTGCTCTTTACAACGCCGCCATCACAGCTCAACAATATCAACCATGTTGATTGTGTAAAATAACTTTATTGCAGCTAACTATCTTTCGCATTTTATTCACGACCAATAGATTAATGAAACAGAGTCATAAAATTTTTTAGTTTGCTGCGTTACTAATGGAAAGTTTCGTTTTCAGTTTTTTTGAAGTAGTGAACTTACTAAACTGAAGTTACATGAAGTGCAAACTCGAATATTATCAACAATATATTCCATATCGGGGTAGATCTTGGAACCACCGGGAGCGGTAGATCAGTCATAACTGATGTCACTGCAGCGCCTCTGACCTGGAGGCCCTAGGTTCGAGTCCTGACGGCGGCGATTTTAGACCCTAGCTTTTCAAGCAGTCGAATTCAGTCGCTGTCTGGAGGAAATTCTCGCCCGGCTGCTTTGATCGGTATTTTTCCGTGGTTTCTCCGATCAACACCAGGCGAATGGCGGACGTACCCTCAAACGGCCGCGGACCGCGAGCGATCTATCTTCCTCTTCCTTGTCATATCCTCTCCTTACACTAACACGACTACACTACCACATATTCCGGAGACCGGTCGGGAGATTAGAGCTGGTCCCGGCTGGAGTGGTGCCCCGCTGGCGGAGAGTCCTGGTTGGGAAACCCAACTAGCCGACGGTAGGTCGGCGCCGGATCTCGCCATCCAGCGGTGGAAGATCCACCATCTTCGGGAAAAAGCTGCGTACACAACAGGTCTAATGACAAAGCAGTTGACGCGCCCAGAAACACGAAAAAATCAATCAATTTTGGATCTCGTTTTCATTGCGGCAGTAGACCGTAACAGCATCACTTTTTTACCATCAAGAGTACCTAAAGCTAATGAATACAATTGCATGGTTATTTAAACATTAACTACACTAATGAAAAAAATAAACCATGACGGTCTACTGAATTAATTATACTGACCACAACACGCTTGCTATTGAAACTAGAATGCAAAAAACACTTTTTCTCCTCAAATCATTTGTAACAGTTGCGTTATAATTTAATGCTCAGTATCAAAATGGCAACTGCCGATTTAATTATACAAAAATGATAATAAATTGCAAAAATTTAAAAAAATTTAAAGTTTCCGGAATAAAAATTTAAAAAACATTTTACTTCTCTTACCAGCAAGGTGTTGATGGATTAGTCCCAAATACCATAATTACGTTTTCACACCAAGTACTAACATCCCTGTATTTGACACTTATTCAAAACTAACTCTTATGATTACGAATTTCCTTTTCCTCCTTCTTTGTTCAGAAATCGTGGTCAAGAACACCTCACGCAACCATGCGAACCTGCTTCAAACGAGATGTTCTTATTCCACACACGAAGTATTTAAGAACAGGGGAAGCGTCTTTCAGTTTCAGTTTGACGTCTGAACTACTCAGTGGATTTACGTGCAAGAAAACTGCAGACGTAGAGGTTCACGCCGCTGGTTCACGCCCGCTGGTTCACGTACTGAGGAACGACTTATTTTGTAAGTTCTGTAACATTTTTAATGGTTACTATTTTATTATTTACATGTTTGGACCTATAGGATGGGTTATGGGCAGCATACCTGCTTCCTTTGTGTGGTCCACGTTCGATTGGAGTACAAATTGAGTTGTAGCTTTCGTTTAAAATCATCCCACTTTTTGTATCTGTGTGACGAAGAAAGGCTTAGACAAACGGATGTTGCTTGTTACAGTGAAGGAAAAACTGTCACGTTCGCCAGAAGTCGCTTTTACCCCTAAGCATGGAATTAACTGGGCCCAGTTAGCTGACGCAAAATCAGACCATCAACCGAAATGCGAAATACATAATACAATATGTCGAAATTAAAAACACAACTTAAACATTTTGATGAATATCTCACATATTCAGATATTGCTTAAAACATTAATACACTGTATCAGAGGTGGTTTCTTGATTGGTTACAACCACGCATTCCACAGATTCTCACATTCATGCACAGTAACATTCACAAATATATTGTGAATTATTCATTTGAGAGCATTTTCAATTTTTTAGCGACGATTTGTTTAAAGTTCGTTCCTGCCGACGAGGCTTGCAGACGTGTCTACAAACTGAGCAGTCAGTCGAACTCACTGTTCAATTTCGTGCGTGTGCATCTTCTAAGCTTTATCAGGGACTGAAGTCGTGCTGCAGTTCATAATAAAAATGGTTGCGTGCATCTGCCAATGTTTTTTAAAATTTATTTTATTTATAGTCGCATCAACGACAAGGTTATTAACGAATAAAGATAAAGATAAGATAAATTTATTGAAACTGCAATTGGTGTAACCGGTGGCAGTTAATTACATAAATAAGATATTAGATGTCATGTAAATAATATAATAATGATAATAATAATGCTAAAAATGATAATAATAATAACAATAACAGTAATAATAATATAAAAATGAGCACACAAATATAGATGATATATAATAAATAATACAGGATTGAAATTACATAGTGAAAATTCAATTTAAACAAGTTGTTCACGAAAATACAAGCTTGTTCCGGCCAGAATGAGTCTTTGTTCGCCAATAGAAGTTTGGAGCATCATTTGCAACAGCTTCCGCGCCCTGTCAGTCATGCCTTTTCCCCACTTTTCCAATGAACTTTCGTCATCCACCCCTTAGCAGATCGTGATGTTTTTGTAACAGGCCTTTGCATTATTATTTATTATTATCAGCATCATCCTTTTATTCCACTTACCAGACGACCAGTCGTGTTTTATTATAGTTAACTGACAGCTCATGTGCTTTGCGTTTAAATGTAGAATGCCCGAAGGCGGGTACCTGACCTGGTGTAGGGAGATTGCCGATCTCATCACTAACGTGACATGAAGTGAACGAGAATAAAGTGAACAGTTGTAGGGTAGCGCGTTTGGCCGGTCTCATTTCCGAACGACAACCCCCGTCTGCGCCTGGGTGCCAAGTTCCCAGCAAGCCTTGTACAAACAAAACGAAAACACTTACAGTTAATACGAGTACAGACTGCCTGTCTCGTAGAAAAGGGAATTGATGGGAAATAAAATACAAAACGTTTATTTTTTTAGTTTACATGACTTTATTTAAAATAGTCTCGTTGGATGTAAATATACGGGTAGAATCTGAAAACTATTCTCAGCACTTCTGATATTAATTTCTCAGAATTGCCTTCACTAGCATGGTCGAAGTCTTTTGGATAACAGTTAGAGTGAACAAACGTTTTCCTTCCATTAATGATTTCAGTTTTGGAAAGAGCCAGAAGATGCATAGAGCTAAATTAGGCGAATGCAGGGCTCATCAAGCACCATGACACACTTTTGGCCACAAAAATTGGGTACGATTTTATTTTTGTGCGTTGGTGCATCATCGTGTCAGACAAAGCGTGTTCCTTGTTCCCAGTATTTCGTTAGAATGTGATACATTGTGGTTTTATAGAAATTCTAGTGAACTTCTCAATGAGCCTCATAAACGCAGATCGATAATTTAGAAGAATTTCAACTTCTTTCTGAACATTTTCTCCGACTCGAGCGTCACTGATTCACTATCATACACTTTTTTTAATTTTTAAATGTTATTTTCACTCTATTTTTAAACAAATCTTAATAACATACTTTGCTCTATTGTTCGTTTTTGACCGATGTTCTGTAGTATAGTTTTATAGTTCTATAGTGTAGTTAATATTTCTGTTATTATGACCAAACCAGTGAAACGAACGCTTTGAATGTATTATAGAAATAGATGATAAAAACAGTATTAGTATTTATCCATTCCAGGTTGGTGCGAATAGTAAACTTTCGCAATAGTAGTAAACCGATGTGTACATGTTTGTATCGTTTTTAAGCGCATCTAAGACAAAATATGAAAATGGACTTTAAGTGGCCCAGTTTGTCATAAATAATTGAAACGTTATAGTAAAAACAATTATGTTGAAAATATGAACATTCTATTCTTTATGCATTATTACTGTGAGAGTTTGACTTGACTCAGTCATTTTCATGAGATACCCTCAATACTATAATGCAATTCAATATAGATAACACTCTTTACGGTTGTATAATACATTGCATTTTCGGAGATTTAAGGATTTACATGTCAAACCTCTAAATCATAATAAAGTAATATTTCAATATGGATAATTTTATATTTTGATTATTTTAAAATTAGCTATATTTCTGAGCATGTAAAATTTGAATTCATAGTTGAATTTGAATGAATAATTATATAGACGTTTATGGTCGTAATCTACTTATCGAATTTTGACATCCATTTGTAAATTTGCTAATACTTCAAAACAATTGCATGCGACTTTGATCTGGAGAACATGGGTACTCTTTTCATACTCCCAGATTATGACCCTGAAACTGTGCTACTTTGCAAGATAATTAACTTCAACTTGTTTTGCTTGTCTTGCATCTTTTCAGTATATAAGGTACAGGAGAGAGGACTTCCTGTCGAATCTGCACTCCCGAGTCGAGATGCACTGACACGATGGAGAACTGCAAACATGTGGAAGGTTCTGCTGTTGCTATCCCTCCATATATTGGCGCATTTTCTGCAGACAACTCATACTTCCGTAAGTTATGATGTGAACATTTCTTTTATGATCACTTTTCACAGTTTCGTTTAGACGGATATATTGCAGCATTCGGTGATTTACATTTAACTGCTTATTCTCAAAATATCACAATATCATCATTGATGAGGCTGATTATTGCTTACATTTTGTAAATAAATACATTTATTTCAATACACGCGATAATTTGATTTTGATAACCACTGTTCGCTAGTGTTTTCTTCTGATCCTTTCTCCTAGAATAAACAGATAGGACAAACAATTTCCAGATACATTATGATCACTCGAATTTCGCTTGAAGTAAACGTCACATTAACGAAATTATATAAATAAATAATTTAGATTGTATTTCGTTCTGTTCTGATTTTAAACGATATAAATGTATTTTTGTAGCATCAGGCGTGAAAATATGCAGTGCTAAGGACTCTAATCTCAACACTTGTTTCACCAACTCAGCTAACAGAATCTCAACACACCTCGTTAAAGGTAAGTTTGTTTTCACTTTTAAATATAGGTATTATAGTGTTATTACGTGACGTTGCGAAAGTTCTGTGTCGGTATTTTCACTAAAAATATACGTTAGAGAAGTACTGGTACTTAAAAGTCCGTCCACATTTCTGTTCGTTGTTTTAAAACTTCAAGTCCTTTAAATGGGATAAGTAACAACGACTTTTGTGTTTGGAAAGTAATGTTATTCAAAGTCAATACGCAAATAGTATTATAATAAATAATTAAAATTATACTACTCGTCACAGCAGTTTTTACTGTTGTTTGACAATAAAAATGTAAATGCAAATCAGATCCGTTAGACACCAGCGTTTGTAATGCTGAGTCTAATCTAATATTTTCGTGCGTCGAATTAGTAATTTAGAGTCTGACCAGACGTTTCTATTTTTCTTTCTCAGTATCTCATTAGTGATATTTGAATTATCAAGATATTCTCATACACTACTGTTTCTGCAAAATTAGACAATGTTTATCAAACAGTTCTGGAATGATTAGTCTTGTAAAAGATGACGATATATAACACCACTCTTTTAAGTTAGTGTTGGCATTTTCTTTGCAATTCTGCTCAACCTGATGAAACGGTCATCTAGAAGTAGTCACCGCAATAAACGGCCATTTTTTTAGGAACCGATTTACATATCCATAAGACACGAGAAAATAATTACTCTTAAGCGGTCACCTGGCCAGGCACATTTGAAGAGTAAATTTGCAGAGTCGGTCACAACATGCTAGCAATTGGGAGTTTGAAAACGAAAATCGGAAGATCGAAGGATATTATTGATATTCAGTAACGTTGTGCGCCGGAAAAGAAGCCGAATTATGTCGAACAGAGATATCTAAAGTTGCTTATTTTACAGAGTGATTGTGTTTCAAATGTAATAAATTATTTTGATATTTTCAAATTTTATAATGGTGGGATCCGCAGCATGAAGTCGAGTAGGACATCAAGTCAACAGAAGGCGACGAAACAGCCAGTAGTTTGAAAAGGAAGACTGTAAACAGAATCAAATGATTTTGTTTAAGAGTTATTCGAGTGTACAAGAAGCTTTCGTATTACGTTAATGAGTGTTTAAAATGCATCAACAAGCGCACAAACTTCATTAAAAATACTAAACTTGTGTCTGATGCCAGTTTCTCATATTCTCATAACCTCGATTAGGCGGCACCTGCACCAGCAGATATTTTCTCTGGAACCATGAGCGACCGCTTAAGATAAGGCATCACTGTAGTTCTGATGTTTGATTGATTTGGTTGATTTTTCGTGTTCGAGCGCTCCAACTGCGGTCATTAGTCCCCTTAGTGTGTGTGCTTTTTCTCGGAGATGGCATTGACCTTCACCCGCTGGATGGCGAGATCCTGCGCCGACCTACCGTGGGCTAGTGGGGTTTCCCCTAACCAGGAATCCCCACCAGCGGGGCACCGCACCAGTCGGGACAATCTCTAAGTTTCTGACCGGTCTCCCGGAATATGTGGTAATGTAGTACATGCTAGTGTAAGTGTGTGTGTAAGGAAAGAGGATAGGTCAATGATGAGGAAGGACATCGCGCGCGGTCCGTTTGGTAGGGTACTGCTCCGGCATTCACCTGGTGTTGATCGGAGAAACCACGGAAAACTACCGATCAGAGCAGCCGGCCGCTAGAATTCTCCTCCATCAGCGACTGAATTCGACCAGCTGAAAAGCAGTGTCGGAAATCTGCCGCCGTGGGGAGTGGAACCTAGGACCTCCCGGTCAGAGGCGCTGCAGCGACATCAGTTGATGTACTGAGCTACTGCTCCCGGTTGTTCTGATGTTGTTTATTTTTACTTTCAGGTATACGTACGTTGAACGCCGTTCCTATGGATCCTCTGTACATTCCCCTAATGCATCTGGAGGCGAACAACGAACTTGTACCAACACTGGCTTTCAATTACTCTGATTCATATCATGAAGGCTGGAAGGACGCCGTTTTGTTACGTTCAGAGTAAGGAAAAAATACTCCCAATCCATTTTCTGTCATATTGTTTTGCCATATAATTTAGAATAGATGATATATTACCTGCGTATTGGTTTGATTGATTGATTAGTGATTACAGGTGCGACAACGATTAAGGTCACTAATCCCGTAAGTGTAGTATATGTTTTCAACCCCGTTTGTTTGCAGGGTTTTCCCAACCAAGGTACCTCCACCAGCGCGAGCATCGAGGCGAGACTGGCTCTAAGCTTCCGTCGATGCTAGTCTCGTTTCCGGCGAACTATGAATTTTCGAAACATGCCAAAAGTTAATAATTCAAAACTACAACATTGAAGATAGTGATTGTTGCCTACAACAAAATATGTTCAGATTTTGTCAGGTCATGGATAATTTTTTAAAAATGAGTAGTTTTGCTGATTTCTGCTTGAAATTAACGCAATTTATAAAAAAAACTTTCTTGAAACTCGCTCCAACATTTTCTTTAAATATTTCCACGGATAAAACAAGATAATCTTAAAATAATGGCGCAGGGCTAATTTTTGTTGAACTCTTTGAATTTTCGAAAATTGTGCTTGGAAATAATGGGAGAGCAATTAAATTTTCAGCGGCACAAGTAAGTAAAGTGAGTACGTCGGAGTTCATGTAGTGGAATAATATTCACAGTCCTCCAAATAATGCCATAAAGTCTGTGCTGTTGAAGCACCACTAGTTTATTAGTATATTTTGCTTTATTCGAGATAAAATTTAAATAAAACATTGGGCATCATTTTTAAAAATTTGGAAAATAACTGAAAAAATCTAGAACAAATTCGCACCCATCCTAATGGTTTGTGATCTTTCTGATGAAGATTTTGGAGTTGCTTAATTGTGAAGTAAGTGAATTGAAGACGGATGACTGCAAAAAGAACTCATTTTTCACATCGACTGCGAAATGATGTTTTCGACCACGGAATATTATCAACCTCAGCTCTAGTCGCTTCGCTTTGCATGTAACCACGTCGCTCGAAAAAGTGTCACTGGATGACGTTGATACGTAATCATTTTCGTAGGATAAATCCTGAGATCGAGAATTCAACATGGTCTTCCGGCTGCCGCGATACTACTTCCGTGGCAACTACGAGATTGCCGGAAGCATTAGTGGTATTCCACTAGAAGGTTCTGGAGACTTCGAATTTACTTTCTGTGAGTACATTACCATTTTCATATTTTATTTATTTATTTAAATTATTTATTTATTTAAATGTATTTATTTATTTAAATTTATTTATTTTTATTTAAATTTATATTTATTTAAATATTATTTATTTATTTAAATTTATTTATTTAATTTATTTATTTTTTTATTTGTATTTATTTATTTATTTAATTTATTTATTCATACGACAAATACAGTTAAAAACAGTGTGTGGCGTGCTATGGCGAAGAAATTCTGTGCAAGTTTCAAATTATGTGCCCCATTCAAACCATATACTAATTGAATTTTGAATACAGAAAAAATGGTGTTCTTTCAAGGAATTTTAAAAAGTATTCGTTCCGATGTAATAAAATCTATTTTCAGTGGCAATTCCCAAAAAATTTGGGCTCTTATCTCTCATCTTGTCTTTCGTCATGAAATAATACTACCTGCCGCGACAACATGGAGAACGATAATTTGAATAACTAGATTTCCCATGAATTTTTGAAGACTTGCACAGATAATGAGTTACTAGAAAATTATAAATTACTTAAATTGACGAAATTCAATTATTACTTAAAATGATGTTCAGATTGGAAAAATATTGACAGGTTTTAATATTATATTAACTAATCTGGTTTTATCTTCTCAGCAGTTTTGAAAATACTCTTTTGGTAAATTTCGATTAATTAACTACAGAGAAAATTTTTTACGTTTGGACCGAAACTGTTTCTTTATTTTAACTATAAATTGGGGCCTTTCTTTACGCTTTCTAGGAACAATATGTAATGGTATCAATGAAAATTCGTTAAAAAGCAAAAAGGATAGATTTTTGATTAATTAATTTAAAATTTGGTTACCTTCGTTAAAAAAAAGAAACTTAAAATAATGTCTGAATTAACAACTCAAAATGCTCTTCGGAAGGAGAAAAAATTTGCATTTTTAATCTGCGTTCTTAAAAAGCGCAGCTCAAATCAAGAGTTGAAGTCGGATTTCCCCGGTTTGTTCGCTGCATGACCCACTTCACTATGCTAAACCTTTCACTGTCTGGTTTTACAAAAGGGGCAATCTTTGTTCCTCGAACCCTTAATTACCTTAAACCTCGAGCCCATAAATTTTCAAATATTGAAACTAATGAAAAATATTCTTTTTTAAAATTTTTATTTCAAAGTGTTTGTATATTTCTAGTTTTACAAATGATACATGTTTAGCTAAAATTGGACAAAATATCCTCTTCAAGGAAATACAATTTACAGCTCATCACAGATTTGGCTCGCAGTCACATCTTAACCCCCAGGAAATTGTAAGAATCTATAAATTGAAAACCCACCATCATCGGATAACATACGTAAATACACTCCCTTCACCTCCCAATCTTGAAAAACATTCCAAAAAATTTGTAATGAAAAATGAAAATATGTTACCCAAAGCCACAAAGTCAAAGCTGTCAGTTCCCGATGGGGAAAAAAAATAAATCTAAAGTATTTAGAAAAAGAAGCACTATTCTAGTTTACGATGGTTTTTGAAAAAAACTAAAAATGCCCTGATAAGAACACAAAATAACAATAAAATATGTTTTTGAAAATCAAATTTTTCAAAACTTGTTTTATAAAAATACTCTCTAATATTTATACGTATCATATTATCATAAAGCCCTCTTCGTTTCCTAATTCCGCCTGTAAGGGGTGGGGGCGCAAGATGCAAGGGAAATGACTCAAATTTGAGGTCTTCTTACCTTTGCCCTCAATTTACAAGCCTAAAACAAAATTTTTATTTTTTATATAAAATGAAAAATTATGAAACAATTAAGTAAAAAGGGGGTTTTCCCGCTCACAAACACAAAACACTTCCTGCAAAAAATCGAAACATCCAAACAAAAAAAAGTGGCTCGGGTACTAGTGACCCGCCTACGGTACATATTAAAAAAGAAAACCCAAAAATCGCCTCTTAATGAAAAAATAATAATTTGAAAAAAAAAAAACAAAATAGACAGCAATAATTTGGAACTTGGCAAGACCCAAAGATCTAAAAAAAAAATTGAATCAAAAAATACCACAATTAAATAGTAGATAATTAAATCCAAAATGTTAAATAATGTTTTTGGTAATTTTGCGAAGGTTTTCCATAAAACACTTTCCCATCAGGTTCGATGCGCCTGCGGGAGTCTAAACTAGTGAAAAAGAAACCTTTTTTTGGCCAAACCAAGGCACTATTAAAAAGTTTTTTCTTATTTCATTTAATACGTTGAAAGATTCTTGAAACTTGATTTTATTGTATAATTATATGCCTTTCGCCTTTTAGGCCCCGGCGTAGGGGGAAAGAACAAATTGTTTGTTATAACTAAACAACTTTATAAATGAAGTTTATTGATCGTGCTAATTTGAAATTTCTTGTTCTTTAACAACTGGAAAATACTTTCATGGTCACCTGGAGGAACGCCAAAAGGGGAAATTTCCTGGTCATTGACGATTTCAAACGAAAACGCACATCGGAAAATGATAGTAAATTTTAAAAACTATTCAACAACACAGAACTATTAAATATATTATCCTTTGCTGTAATCGTCCTAATCCTTTTTTTACTTCTTTTTTTTAAATTTCTTTCCCCACAATGTTTTTTTTGATCCCGAAAATCCAATGGAAATTTTACCAAATCTCCCCTGCCCTGCAAAAAAAACACGAATTTCAAAATTTAATATTCTTAATATTTCATTTAATGTTTACCCATGTGTGTTCGACTAAACTATTTATCTCCGAAACAAATAAAATTTGTTTTTTTGTAGATGATCTCGCTCACAAGATACCCCAAATTTAAAGTAATAATAAATTAATGTTGGACACCCCCGGAACTATTCATATTTTTTAAAATTTAAAAGCACTACCCATTTCTCAAAAAATTATTTGTTTTTTATCATTAAATAATTATGGCAACTAATATATTGCATTTTTGACTTAATATCTCAATACTGACACAAAAGGACAAAAAAAACCCTACTTGAATAAACTTACGTATATTTTTATCTCTTTCACAAAAAAACCATTCATGATCTCCAAGTGTGCCCTTACCGGACCATTAAATAAACAGGTAGATCGGAGAAAAAGCACTAAAAGCCCCTGTACGTATAAATCTCCGTAGCAACGTACCCCATTAACAACTGATTATTCGTATTTTTCCCTCAAATTTAATAATATTCGCTAAAAATTTAATGAAATTTAATAACCTACAAAATTCAACCAACGCATTTTTCACCAAGCGGTCCGCGATGTGATACCCCCTCGCTCCCCCGGTCAACGTGCTACGTTCGGGAGGGCCTTCCGGCCCCCGCTCTCGAACCTGGGTTTCCCCCTCCGCTGTCGCTTCCCCTCACCTGTTTAAAATTCCTCCCTCACTTTTAAAATTTTTTTAAAAGGGAAAACTCACTTTTAAGAATATTTCTTTTAGAGGGGAAAGTAAATAAATAGACATTAAAAAAGTCATTTCCACTAAGAAAAATTTAAAAAAATAAAAGTAAAAAATATTGTACTCCCTCAGTGTTTTGTAAGTTCAAAATTGCTACTATAGATGTTAAGAATTTTCACATAATGTCACTCTTTTTAAGTGTTTTTCTCCACATATAATCAAAAAAATAAGTCTGAAATTGGTCTTTGCCCCGTGCCCAGGGAATTGGCGCTTAATTCCTCAGGTGCTTTCGATTAATTTTGTCTCATTATTTTCGGATCCATGAAGTGCAAAAAATGGTTGACAGAAAAAAATGCAATTAAATATAATTTCAAACTTACCTTTATCAATATATTTGGGGAAGAATACATAAAGCAAATGCTTTCATTAAATCAAACAAACGAATGAAAAAAAAAATTGCTTAGAAACGTATTGACAAATTTTTACCCTTAATATTTTCTATTTCGATCAAATGACCTTGTTTGGGTCAAGTAATGTTTATAAGTTCGTTACTTGGCCGATATACACAGACTACGTGGTCGAAATGCTTACCCCATTCATATCCCCACCACGGAACCGAAACTGCAAATAGTCAACCAACGAAATTATTTTAACAATTTATTCCGGGGCGGTGGTTCAGTGCATCAACTGATGTCACTGCGCAACTCTGATCGGGGGTCTAGGATCGAGTCTGGGGGGTCAGGATTTTTGGGCCAAGCTTTCTGTTAGGTCGTTGTCGCTGTCTGGAAAGAATTCTGGCGGCCGGCTGCTCTGATCGGTAGTTTCCGTAGTTTATCCGATCCACCAGGCGAATCCGGGCAGTATTCTCAAACGGACCACGGACCGCGCACGATCTTTCTCCCTTTTTCATCCTCGTCCTATCAAACCCCCTTTCACACACCAACCCCACTACCACATGCCGGGGCCGGTCGGGTTTCTTCTCACCCCTCAGTGGGGATTTTTCCCTCCGATTCATTCCCTGTTATAAACAAGCAAATACTCTGCAGTTATCCTTTTAAATACGTTTACTCTTTGTTCTACAATGCTATTTCTTGTTTTCCCGGGTTTTTTTAAACTAATTTACGACTGACCCATTCTTCAAAAAAATGAATGTATTGTATAACAATAATTAGTCAGAACCACCCAAAAAAAACTTTGTTACCAATTAATTTTTTTCACTTTCCTTATTTAATTTAGATGATATGCATACAAAGTATATGTTAAGCTATTGGATAGCTCCCCAAAAAACTTTTGATGGCATTTTAACATTTTCAAAATGTTGAAAAAATTAAAATTTTCACCTCCCAAAGTTACAAAGTACAGATATACTTTGTCAATTTAACAAAAACCCCGAAATCCATTTAATTTAAGTTTTGCAAATTGTAGCTTAAAAGTCAATGATTGCATGAGAATTTTTTAACACGGGGTATTAACGAGACCATCGCAGGATGTATCATCTAAAAAACTTTCATTCCCCCCCTAATTTGTTTGAAAATAAGTTTCCCTTATTTAAAAATTATTGGCCTTTTTTTTTCTTTTTTCAGCTGATGCAACGAACAAGGTCATGAACCCCAAAAAATCGTCCTGGATAAGCCAATGACCTCATGAACGACCTCTGGGGATAATTCCTAGCACTCTCAGCGGATCTTCGATAAGTGCCCTACAGGTTCATGTTCCCGCGACCGGACTAAGCACCTCTAGTGAGAACGACTGACACCGAATGTGTGAAATAACAAAGCGATTTTGCGGGAGTTTTCTTCAAATAAATGGTTTTGTTAAGTAGACACGTTGTACTGTATTGAATAAACGGGGTATTGTAGTACATGTTAGTCGCAAATCGATGTACAGACTGGGTTCAAAAATTTTTCGGATACATGAGGTGGGGTTCTTCTATCCCTGATGACCAAAATTTTCAAAATATATTCCTCTGGGGGGATTTTACACAAATTTTATGAAAAAAAGTTTTTAATTGATTGATGAAGATTTACAATTCGAAGGGGTGAGGCTTGTGCATCCCGTCCCTTTTGGCGAAACGGGGGGAGCATGGGGCCATGGTTAAATCAATGGGACCATGGGGGCCATAGACCCAAAGGCCAAAAGTTTTTTGTTTTTTTCCTCTTTTTTTTCAAAATTAATTTAAATTTTACCTATATATAAAGTATTTGTTGACGGACGGACGGGTTCGTTTTTGGGGGATCAAGATCCCCCAAAACATGGATTCTGGGGGTACACCATTCTGGATTTTTCTGAATTTAGCATCATTTTATCCCCTTTTTTATTACCAGAGCACTTTGGGAAAAACAGCCTTCTTCCGCGTTACAAAAATTTTTCTCTACTGCCTAAACGGAAACGATAAAGCAAAAAATATTCGACCGGAATTTCCGGATTGTTTGTTAATTCTGCAGGTTTCGTCAATTTACGAAAATCAATGCTTACAATTATATAAAGTCCTGAGGGTCAGGGACTTTTTAAATTAGAAAAGTAAATGTTTCTCTGCCTCTAACACCATTTGGAATATAGCCCGGTACTGCAGAAACGGGGGCTCGTCTCTGACAAGTTCAAGACTTGAAAAAGGGGAAACATATGAACTTCCAAACTCTTTATGTAATCAGAAATTACGAAATAATAAACCTAACATTAATATTAAAGTAAACTAGATTACCCGTGCGAAATTCTCACATTTTTCTCCTTTTTCCCTTATCTTTCTTTCCCATTTTAAATGGAAGTTAGTAACAAAACGTGTTCATTTATTTGAAAAAATTAAAAAAGTCGCTTCCAATGTTTTTAATTTAAAATAAAATAAAAACCGAAATTTATGTTTGAAACAAATTTTGAATAAAAATTTTTTCAGTATTATTAATACGTTCTTGAAACAATTCACACTTCCTTAAAAAATTTTTGAAGCAATTGAACAAATGCATTAGCTTTTAGCTGTCCTTTCCAACTTTTCTTAAACGATGAATTGAAGTAATGCGGGCGAAGTGGGTATTAGTTACAAAGTCACCCACAAAAGTATTTACAGTAATGCCAACCTCTGGAAAATCAAAGTCAAACCTGTTACGTGTGCGTCAGGTCATCGCTCTGGGTAGGCAACAGGGAACAATAGATAGGAGTTTTAGGTGCCTCCCTTGAAGGACTTTCTTGTCTCTGCCATTTCTTTAGATAATGGTAATAAAGCTGAAAAGAAATTCTCGACTATGAAAGCAACTAGCTTTGACTAGTTTCTGTTTACGCCCACCAAGTTTTCAACTTGGAATGTTGTCCTCAGTGCTAGCTGTGAGCCTTTGCCTTCAACTGTTTTTGCTCAAGGGAGGGAAACAAGGTCATCGTTCAAGGAGAGTTGCGCAATAGTAGGACTTCTTCCATAGTTTTCCTCTTCACTGCTGATTTTCATATACCCATGACCTGTGTCATGTTCCCTTTCTTACATATCCACCTCACTCTACGTATTCAATTTCCCGGTCCCCAAAAAAAGCTGACATTACAGTTCCTTCTCTTCGTAGCAGCATTCCCTTAATTGATTGCTTTTTTACGTTTTGGGCGCGTCATCTTCTTTGGTCATTAGTTCCGTTAGTGTAGTGCATTTTTTTTGGGAGACGGTGATCTTCCCCGCTGGATGGCGAGATCCGCCGACCTCCGTCGGCTGGGTTTCCCAACCAGGATCTCCACCAGCTGGGATCGCCCCAGCCGGGAAAAACTCTAAACTCCCGACCCGGTCTCCGGAATATGTGGTAATGTAGTGCATGTTAGTGTAAGTGTGTTGGTAAGAGGAGGATAGGGCAGGACAAGGAAAAAGGAAGGACAGATCGCGCGCGGTCCGTGGCCCGTTTGGTAGGGCACTGCTCGGCATTCGCCTGGTGTTGATCGGAGAAACCACGGAAAACTACCGATCAGAGCAGCCGGCCGCTAGAATTCTCCTCCAGACAGCGACTGAATTCGACCTGCAGCTGGTGTATGGACCCCGCAGGACTCAAAATGTTTATTACTCAGAGCCCGCCGCATGGCTGGGCGTGCGCTGGCCCAGCGCGTCGGTCTGATAGGTCGCGAGGGTTTGAGTCGCTTGGGCATGGTGGTTTGTCCCCTGTCTTCCACGTACGTGTGTTGTTGCGGAAGGCCTTGTGCGTCTGCTGACCACAGACCCCGGAACTCGCATGTGTGTGTGTAAGTGTTGTGTTAACATACTAGTGGGTACAATTACATTTAAAAAACCCGCGAATTGCATGTGAACAGGGGTTAAAAAGCATGTGATCGATAAAACATTACACCGTTCTACCATGGTGTGCCAAATCCAGAAACTTCATCGACGACATGCTCAGCTGGGACTCGTAAGTAGATTCAATATTCTGTAATGTTTTTACCTTAATACGTTTGCTAAAACGTCTGCGCACATTTTTACCAATTACGTGAGACTCATTAAATCACGTATTATGACACATTTAATATTGCGGCTTTCATCTAAGCAATATAACATTGTAACCAACTGTACGATGTTAACCTGCTCCTCCAATTCTCTCTTACCATAATAGCTACTCCTGATACTGGTATTTTTTCTGCAGATAAGGTACACCATTATACTGTATATCATTGTATAGAGTCCAAAGTTACTGGTTCCTTTTTGTCTCACGATTATCAAGTCCAATTTGGCTTCCTTGCCTTATTTCATTAATTCCCGTTACATACGAATTAGACCACATATATTACATGTTCATATTTTCACATGCTATGACATTCCAAATCGTTTGTCCATTATCCTTGCAAATATTATCAAATGGTTCCATTCATGATGCGGGGTCAGAAACACAGTTCTCCCTTGCCGCGCTTCTAACGTAGGGTAGGGACAGTTTTGTGGTGGGGCTTCCACCTTACTGCTGAACCAGCAAGATTTGCTGAAGGTTTTTTCCAGTGGACAGATTGCTTTCTCATAAATATGATGAAGATGGCGTTTTCATATATGAGACTAATTTCATGGCAATTTTTTATATGAGCCAAAATTGCTTTGAAGCTTTGCCAAAATGGGGACTGCATGCCACGCCTCATTGGGTTTTCCCCTGCACCAAGTCTTTCTCGTTCCCGGTTCTCGTCTGCAATTTGATCCCGTTCAGAACTTGTTTCGCTCACTCCCGAATATATAAAGCTGATGTTAAGGACGCTTGTAGTTCAGTTATAGACACTACCTGGTAGACATGATCTTCATTCGTTTTACAAGACCAAAGCAATGGAGGGTTCTCTTGTTGTTATCCCTCAATGTTATAGGTGGTTTTAGTGCAGAGAAGACATACTTTCGTAAGTACAAGATGTGAAATTTTCCTTAATGTTTACGTTTGTCAATGGTTGAGCAATGCAATAATGATTACCAATTTCCAATTTGTACATGGCAATACTATTGAAAGAATGCCAGAAATGTCAAAAATATGCGATATATTGAATTAAGACTGTAAAATGTTTTTGTAACATTTCTTTATTGCTTTATTGCCTTACTTACAGTGCTCGATATACACTGCAAACTACATAGATCGGGGAACGTTGTTTCGATGGAAATATGCAAACACTTGAATGATCTCTTATGAAAGGAATTATGAAAGGGAATTATGGAGAGAAATATTAAAAACAAACCGAGTCCAGTTAACCTCTAGTTAATTAGAAAAAAAGTAAATCTGAATCTTTAAAAAGTAGGTAAAAATAAAATTATGTATGTACCACGGTGTTAACTGGTTCTAATGATCTCGGAGCCCAAAAGCCCTGGGGCCCAAAAGCCCTCTGGCATTTTGTCGCCACTCGATCATTAGAACATTTGAATGCCCTTGGGGCACAAATAACCATGTAAGTACATAACAGAAATACTAATCTTAGAAAATTTTAGGTAAATATAGAAGTTTTATTTCAATAGACTTTCGACTTGAATTCGTAAATATTTTATTACAACTCTAAATCAAAAGCATTAAAACATCTTCGTAAATGTATCAGTAATTATGTTCTTCGTATAATATTATTTGAAAGATATTTACGTTTCTGTGGAGTGCATGTCAGACGGGAAAACTTCATGTGTTTTTGTTTAAAGTCGATACCAATGGGCAGATCTTTTGAACCTCGCGTTCGATCTACCTTCACCCGAGTCTTAAAATCTTCAAAGTAGTATCAACCACCTCATTGTTAATTACATGTTTTCAGTAATATTAATGTTGTTTATGAACAAATGCATGTGCTTCATTGTATATCTCTTACATGACTGAAGCAATTTCAAGCAAAACTTTCACGAATTCCCTGTCCTGCCAAGAAAAAAATTCGCAGAAGGCCGTGATTCAAAACCTAAAAGCCTCCCCTAAAAGCGGGTAGGATGGGGCAAATGTCCTGAAAAAATAAAACAAATTATGTTGAAAATTGTGATTGAAGTGTAAAAACGACAAAAAATTTTTTCGCCGGATTTATAAAAAATTTACTCGGAGAACGTCATACAAATGAAAAAAAGTGTGTTTTTTGGTTTCTTATAAAAGTTTAATTTTTTAATGTCATTTCGTAAATAAATATCGATTTTAATTACCCTTGCGATTTTTTATAGATGATTAAGATGTTTCGAGAACTTGTTAGGCGTTTATATCCAATTACAATCAACAAAAGAAAAATAGAATTAAAACCCGACAGTTCAATATTAATACCCGACAGTTAATATAAATAAAGGGTAATTAAATGATATATTTATTTTCTTAAAATTAGGTTAGCTTTATTAAGTATCTCTGTTTTATGTTTACTAGAAAAGATAAATAATGAAAAATAAAATTGTAAAAATAATATATCAACCTACTGTAATTTGAATATTGTACGAATTAAGATATTAACTAAAAAAATGAGTTTTTGTACTTTATCCGCCTTGTCAGAATACGTTCATTACTTTGATTGTTTTATAATAATGCTAACTCTTGTTCCTCTACCTGGACATGTATGAAAATGCTCCAAAATTATACAAATGTTCAATAAACTACAGTTTTCGAATTGTGTACCGCAACTGCAATTTCTGTTCGAAATAAAAACGCCCGACCCTCCAAATCAATTATGAGGTTCGGAAGGAATTTTAATTAGTTCAGTGTTTGAAAACAACAAAAAATAATAATTTTACGTAGTAAAGGAATCTCCAAAAAGGCATTTGAATTAATTCTATTTCCACATCTCTTTAATCTGTATTGTGAAAATTGACCCTCATAACTTGACTGAGGTAATTTTCTGATATCGATAGAGAGTCTGGCAGTTTCGACAGGCATATCTGCTTCTTACGCTTTCTGAACCTTGCTATATGGAAGTAGATGATAAATAATCTACGCCCTTTAATGTGTCTGGCATAGATGTGATGTGGAGACATTCTGTAGTAGATGTAGATGGCCAACGTTTTGCATCTGGTGACATTAAACCAGATGACACAAGTATCAAATATTGCGCCTTACAGATACACGTAAATCTGCAATTGCGATCTGCACACATTCTCCTCTTCAATCACGATTTCCAACACAAATTCTTTTATCTCAGCGAGCAGTTTTGCATATCTTAATCCGCTACCCTCCTTGTTTATTTACTTTCATTGCTTTAATGGATTTTCCTTTAACTAAACATGCTCATTTATTACATAAAAAATTATTATTTCTGTTAATAGCGTGTGCAATAAAAATTCCACCGACAATTAATCAACACACCTATCCATCAGAATTTAGAAAGAGCAAATTAATTAAGAAACGGTGCGGGGGAGGGCGGGCGGGGGAGGGCAGGGCAGGGCGGGCGGGCGGGGTTGGGGTTGGGGCGGGCGGAACGGCTCAACCACTCAGAATAACCAAGTAGTTTATTAGACAAAATGAGCTTAAAATTGTCTTAGAGCCTATTTTGAATTTTCGACGTTTCCTCCCGGACACCTGCATATTATCAATGCAAACGTTTTTTGAACAGGAATTTATTACCTTCACGCACCCAAACTTTTTTATGACTACATTTTTTCTGCTGAAATCTTTTCCGGAATATAGTACGTTTTGTACACCGCTCAATGCTAAAAATAGGCTTTTTTAGACTTATTTCTTATTCCGATGTTTTTTTCTTTTGACATATACAGCCTCAGAATAGACATAGAAAAATTTTAGAATTTTTCAAACTTATAAAAACAACTTCAATATTTCGTTGACAGTATTTTGCAGTCTTCTTGAATGTTGCGTGTAATAATATTATTAATCAAATTATTTATAGCTTCCAGTGTGAAAATATGCAGGGAAAGGACCAAAATCTCAATACATGTTTCAGAGACTCTGCAAACAAAATGCTGAAACTTCTTGTTAGAGGTAAGTTTTGTTTTATAATTATTTACATTGATATTAAATAAAAATCATCGTACAAAGGAGAAAATAATGTTGAATGTAAAGGCACTTGATCATCTTAGATCATTCGGGCCTTGTCAAATTATAGTAAGAACTAGAGGGCTAAACAGCACTTCCTTTCTCACTCGTATTTTCACATGAAATTACGCAAAAAAAACTAAAATTTTCGAAAAATTGTATATGTATCGTTATGGAACAATTTCATTAGGAAAAAAATATCATATCTTCATAATTGTAGTTGTAGGAAAACGCCAAAAAATTGAACTTTTGCAATTTTCGAAAAATTAAGACAACATGAGACCTGCATATTCTCTGAAACGTCGTTCACACCATTCAACAACAAGTTTAATAAAAACGATGGAGCCAATTTTTTGAAAATTTGGAAAAATGTCCCAAGGGGTTTATATAATGTACCCCAAAAAAACAACTAAAAGATCGGATTCAAATTCAACGGACCGCGACATCAGCCAGATAGACTGGGAATATCAATTTTGAAGAAAATTGGCGAAACAGTTTAGGCGCTAACGTTGTTCAAACAATTAGACGGACCATCAATCGATTTTTCGGTATCAAAGGGCCCTAAACGTACATTCTGGCTACACCATGTTAGAGGATTTTTACATTTAGTATCTCTATTAATCCACGTTTTAGTTACCCGGGCCCTGTAATCACAGTTTTTCTGACGAAAATTCGCTGTTTTTCGCGCAGCATTACATATCTTTCTCTCTACACCTAACGAGAAATTAAAAGAATACTGAGTAATTTCGAGTGACAAAAATAATCACCGTTGTTTTTTTTATTAAGTAAACAAAGATTTCATGGGACATTTGCTAAGAAATTTTTCACTTGTTTCTGCACATCCATTTCTGAACGATTTCTGTTCTATGACGTTCAGAAGTTTGTGCTTATAATTTATAAAATGTCTGGCGATAGCTAGTCATTACCGAAGAAAAATCTACTTTTTTGGTTACAAACGAAGACAAACACAAATTTGTAGAAAACTGCCCTGCGATCCCCCGAGTCTAGGCTGTGAGGACCTTAGTCAAATGTCGGCTGTCAAATTCTCCTCCAGACGGCGGTTGAGTTTAATTGATTGATTTTATCTTGTTTCCGGGCGCGTCAATGCTTTGGTCATTAGTCCCGTTAGTATAGTGCATGTTTTATCGGGGGATGGCGGTGATGTTCCCCGCTGGATGGCGGATCCGGCGCCGACCTACCGTCGGCTAGTGCGGTTTTCCCTTAACCAGGACTCCCCCACCAGCAAGGCACCGCCCCAGCCGAGACAAGCTCTAAGTCCGACCGGTCTCCCGGAATATGTCGTAGTGTAGTGCATGTTAGTGTAAGTGTGTGTAAAAGGGGTGAGGATAGGACAAGGAAGAGGAAGGACAGATCGCGCGTGGTCCGTGGCCCATTGGTGGGGTTCTTTTCCCGGTGTTCGTCTGGTGTTGATGGGAGAAACCACGAAAACTACCGATCAGAGCAGCCGGTCGCTAAATTCTCCTCCAGACAGTGATTGAATTCGACATAGATGAAAAGCTATTGTCGAAAATCCTGCCGCCGTGGGGGTGGGAACCTAGGACCTCCTGGCCAGAGGCGCTGCAGTGACATCAGTTGATGCACTGAGCTAACCTAACTCTGTTCAACCTAACTCTGTAGCCAATATCGATAATCCTGCCACTGTCGAGACGGGAACCTACAACCTAGCAGCCAGAAGCACTGCAGTGACATCAGTTGATCCCCGAAGCCACCTCCCCCGGTTGATAATTGATTCCAAGGATCTACCGTTTCATCTTTTAAGACTTAATATTTTAGAACCTTTCTGAACCCAAAGTGATGGCTCCGACTTGGAACGCTTTGAGTGATTATAAAATGATTCGAAAATGCGCCAGGCGTAATGAATTGCCAATCTCCAGAGTTCTCTTACAGCCAGACATCCAAAATGACGTTAGGATTTGGGAGTTTTAGCGCCAGGCGTAAGAAGACATCCTAAACTATTGATCACATGTCTAACGACTTTATAGGTCGTAATTAACAACTTATGGAAGATTTTTCCAAAGCGACATTTCATTATGCATTATAACGAAGAAGCATTTCAAGCGTTGACCAAAGGAGTTGCATAATATATCAAAGAGTGTAGGCTTGTGATGAGGCTTTTTAACTACGATACAAGTGAAGAGTATAACAAACCTACATTGTGCACGGAATTTTAGTTTTTGTGACGCTCCGCAAGAGTATGTACTATGGAATTTTGAATCGATTATTCTTGAGAATGTAGGGAATATCTTAAAATAGTATTCGATATGAGAATAAGACATAACCTAACCGACGATATGATTGCTACTTCTTCTCGAATTTCTCGCCTCTAACCTTTCTAACATTTTCCGTTAATTCTTGCCGTCAACGGCCTCGCATACGAGAATATTTTTATCAAAGTTGGAAAAAGCAACCTTTCCTGCTTTTAGGCGGCCATTTTGTTGTTTGTAAGGTGACCTTAGAGACTCCACAGGCATGCACTATTTACGAAAGTCGTACTTTAGGCCTAAGGTAAGACGTTATTACTTCAAGGTCCCTCACATGACTGTCACTGCATAACGTCGCTACCTTACGCGTGACGCTAAACTCCCCATTACTTTTTGTACCTGTGGATGTAGATAACATTACTACATTTAGAGCAACATAGTAAATGTTGAAATAATTCTTGACAAAATAAACTTGGCTATCTGTCCAGAGTCTATCTCCCTATGATTTATGACACTTATGATTTCTGATAGCAGCACCCTTTAAAGGGTATTCTAAATTTGTGATGTTCCGATTTTTATATTGCATAATAAATCTTGCTTTTCCAATTTCAGTATGCCTAAACTGAATGCTGTCCTATAGATCCTCTGTATGTTCCTTTAATGCAGCTGAAGAAGAACAATACACTTGTACCAACATTGGCTTTCAATTACACTGATACATATCATGAAGGCTGGAGGGACGCTGTTGTGACACGTTCAAGTAAGAAAAGCTTTCCCTTCTCTTTCAAATATATGCGTTGGGAGTTGTTTGCCACAAATTCCAGAGAAATAGCTAGTACTTTTGAGATTCAAGCCTTAAGCAGCGAAAACTCTTAAGCCGTTCCCTCAGTCTTTTCCTCATTGCACGTGCCTCCCTTAAGATATAAATGTCTCAGAGTACCTTCTTTCTACAGAACAACGGCTATCATTCAATGAAGCCTATCAAGCCTTTCAATCAAATGAATCCCCGGCAATGTTAAAAAAAATTTCAAGCGTCTTCACTATAGGACAAAGACGACAAGCCCTCCCCTCGGATATTTTGATGGCCTAGAGCGGGGCAAAATCTACCAATACGACAAAGCCACCGAAGTGACTTAACAAAATCGCCGAAACTGACATCCGACTAAGGTCCCCCCGTACCTACACAGTCACTTACACTTAGCAGTAAAACGCAAAAGCGTGTGACTGCAAAACCCGAAAAAGCCAGTATCGAAACCACATTGACTTTTTGGCTACGCCGAAAAACATTTCTACAGAACAATTTAAAAATTATGGAAGATTAGGAATGAGATCGCAAATTTCAACACAACGTCAGGATAAAACCAGAATAAAGTAAATAGAATTTGTTACATACATTCCACGTACAACTCCATTTTTAGTGGTTTAAGTACTGTGTGCAGTCCCCCTACCCTCGTCAAAGACGGTAAGACCTTTCTGCGTCGACCGCTGGAAGGCGTCAAAAGGCCGCCAAATTTTTAAGTTGAAATATAGGAAGAAGTCATTCAAACTTCTCCGTGAATATGTCGTGATGAAACAGCACTTGTGCACCAACCTCGTGCATCACTTTTGCCGTTTGTCAATCAATTCTTTCTTTAAACGACAGTTTTTAGTCCAAAACGATGAATTTGGTCTCTGACGCCACGGGAGGAGAGAAAAGGCTTAAATTAACGATGTAGGAACTTTTTGTCTTATGTAGAGCAAGACACGGATTTGTAAAAAATGATAGAATTACACAATTCAATTTCTGTGTATTTTTTAAAATTTAGACTCTGAAGAATAGGAATAGTAGTGTTTTCAACTTTTTTATCCCATCGCAGGAATAGGTTTTTACTGACCTGCGAAATACAAGGTTACATAAACAATCACTTCCTCATTTGATGAACATTTCTGACCACCAAGCCAAATTTTTAAGTTGAAATATAGGGAAAAAGTCATTCAAGGCTTCTCCGTGAATATGTCGTGATGAAACAGCCTTGTACCAACCTCGTGCACCAATTTTTGCCGTTTGTCAATCCAATTCTTGCTTTAAACGATCCCAAAAATGAAGCGTAACAGAGCTCAGTTAGTATGTTTCTGCTTTTTCTCAAATAATCTACAAGGATTATATTCTAGAATCCCCAAAAAACTGCGTCAATTTTTTCTGCCGAGAAAACTTCTTCACCTTCTTCGGGACTCTAACATTTGTCACGGTTTAATCTTTTTGATTTCAAAAATGTAGTAAAATTCAGGTTTATCCATAGTCACGAAACTGAGGCGAAATCTGGTTTGACCTCTCGTCAATATTGCCAAATTCTGCTTTGACATGTTCTTCCGGTCCTTTTTGGTCCAAATTGAGCAATCAGCGCAATAATTTCGCGCACAGATTTTTCGTGATTGATTTTTCGTGCAAGATGATGTGCACTCGTTCTGTTGACATGCAACAGTATCAACCCAACTCGCGCCCTTCCGCACTGCGATCTTCCATGATCAGATTGTGAACTTTTACGATGGTTTTAGGTGTGACGACCTCCCGCCGCCCGGGCGTGTTACATGTTTTTTGCTTCTCCGACCTCATTTGAACCCATTAATCCTGGAGTAAATTGTCTCCAATGGTGGTCAGGGCCACATACGTATACTTCATTTACTTCGGTTTTGATCTGCGCTGCAGTCTAACTCTTCAAATTAAAATGTTTAGTCAAAGCACGAAACTAGTTTTCTCCATCCCCTATGCCATTCGTCAAACTCACGTTTCAGCTGGTTGCCAACACATAACTAAGCGTCGCAGTTTTTCGAAAAAATTTAAACAACTGTCTGACAATCATGCTCTCTTTCAACGCCGATGATTAACAAAAATTCACACTTCATAGAAATTTACCAGACACATCGAACGACCTAGTAGGTACATAAACAAAATAATACAGAAACTGGTCTGAAAACATTGCTTGCCACATGCCCAAAGTATCACCATGCATTCTGCGGCTCCATGATATCATAAACCCAGCCATTTATTTTTTGTTGGCGAACACTGTTTCACCGATAGAATACCATGACAGAATCAAACTAAGCGAATAAGTCTCTGAAAGAAAAATATTGTTAATACTCAATTACATTCATATCAACTTTAAAGATTACTTGTCGTGTTTTTCAGAATAAACCCCAAAGGCGGAGAATTCAACATAGCATTCAGACTGCCACGATATACATACACGGTCGGTACGATATTACTGGCAGTATCAGTGGTATACCATTGGAAGGTACTGGTGATTTCAATTTACATTCTGTAAGTATGTTATATATTTTCAAGTTACTAAAAGCGAGATCAGGGAAAGACAAAAATATTGAGAAATTGGGTATGGAATTGTAGGGATTCAGAAACATCTAGTTGTAAAATAAAGAAAAATACAGTGTATCTTCAGTAGTGGCCCATTGATACAATTTTTGGAGTATAATAAAATTCATTACAAGTTCACAACCAAATTTACAAGTCCAAATTCCAAGTGAAAATTTATTACAAGTCCTACTTGTACTCAATCCCGGTTATGTCCTGTAATTTAAAGTGTAGATTTAGTTGCTCAAATTTATTATGTGGAACATTCTGTAGACTATATTAAAGTACGATATATTTTATACAGTATACACAGCACTTTGTTTTCGGCATTCTAATATTTTGCAATATCAGTATAGAACACATAATTTTATCTTTATTTTCCGACTCCACGCACTATCAGCGCGACATTTCTCACGCTGTGACGGTTCAATAGGGCTTCAATAACATCTGCAAGTATCTGTTAACTAGTGGTGGACTTAACTAAGAGTGACACCATCTGTATCTCAAAATTATGTCATATTATTACACAGTTCTTTGACATTCACGTATGAAATGAATTCGTTAAAGCGACAAGAATCACATATTTGAATGTTTGAAAGTCACAAAAAAACCTGTTTATAGACAACTGGACCAATAACATGCAGATGAAAGGCCATCTGGAAGCACGCCGTTCTCTGGAGTTCCTCGTCATTGATGATTTCCAACAGAAGACGCACGTGGACAAAATGATAGTAAATTTCCACAACCTCTTCAACAACTCTGAACAATGTAAGTATATCTTGGTAGACAGATGCAAATTAGAGATCCCTTTTTATTTAAAATAGTATAATAATAATAATAATAATAATAATAATAATAATAATAATAATAATAATAATAATACCAAACATGCTCTACTGGCAGAAGAGGAAATCATCCCTCATTATAAATACAAAGCCAAATCCGTCATAGAAAGTAAACAGTTCAAAATGTATTACGACCTTTCCCAATACATACTGATAAAACGACCCCGGCAAATAAACCAGACATTCTATACATAACATACAGGGAAAGCATTCATTATTGATGTTACACACCCTGCAGATCACAACATCAATAAGGCAGAAACAGAAAAAATCTCAAAATACATTCCCCTATCAATTGCGACGCCCCCACCTACCTGTGCTGTAATTGCCGGCTAGCTCAGGTGACGGGTAGAGCCTGAAATTTAGGTTGTGGACGGACGTGGCTACGTGACAGAGGTCAATTGAAAGAAAGTTTAAAGACAAAAAAAATGTAAATTTAATGAGAAATTAAAAAGAATGGTAAATTGACATTATTATCTGAGCTCAGTTTTTTTAAACCCTTGTTTTTTCATGCAATCTTAAAACTAATACGATCAAATTACTTAAAACAAATAAAGCAAAAAAAAGAATGCGCTAACAAATAAAAAGAAAAAAGGGGGCCAATGCGCGGCCTGCACCTTCTGAATGTTGACAACAGTCCAGGTAAGCCTGAAGGGCGTAATGAATGTTTGTTTTGTCTGTCGGGCTCGACAGATTATTAAAATCACCGCTGCGGCAGGAGGAGGGCTGGGGTGAACGCCTCCAAACAGGCAACACAGCTGGGCTCCTTTCCTGGACGGCACGCCCTTTGGGGGCGGAGGGGGGAATTCCCTCGCAGCCTGCTCCCATTCAAGAGAGTGATTTAAACCCACGACATCAGCTGGGACGTCGGCGGTAGCGGTGACGACAGATCGGTGACGACAGATCGTAATTTTCGTAATCGCGTAACTTGCGATACGGCGCGGGCGTAAACGAGCAGAGAAACAAATAACATTACTAGATAAAGTTTTTTTTTTTTTCAATCTAATGACACGCGGTGCGATAATACCAAAAATCGCACTCTAATCATGCTACTTCGCGCTATCCTAGCGCCTACACAACTCGGATGACCCCCGCGTCCCACACCCGTACAACGGGGCGTCCCCGCCTCTGTGTCCGCACGACTTGGCGTCCCCGCGCCTTTTGTCAAAGACCTCCGCTTCTGTCTGCCCCCCAGCGCGTCTCAGCGCCCGAACCTCTTTCCCCAATTTCCATGAATGTTCTAGAAGTTTCTACAGAAATTTTGAAGACGTGTTGTTACTGGCCGAAAGTTACTACGCCGAAAATAATATTGCTCCAATCAGATTACGCGTCTTGTCGGTAATTTTGATGGAATTTTCAGAACGCTCTCTCTCGCCACTTCCTGTAAACAAACACGGGCGGTCGCCGCGCCCGCCCGCGTGGAGCCTGTCGGTGGTCCCTGAGGGTTTTCGGAGGCGTTATCTAAACACTACCCCCCCTTGCTCGGCGACGCTAAGGAGCGGCGTAGATGGCCGTGCGAAGTGATTTAGGCCCGCACCGGTTGGGGCCCCACGCTTCTGAACAGTAATAACAAAAAATAAATGTATTTTTTTTTTTAATCCAATATTCGGTTACGTCACTTTTTGCCCTCCTTCGGATAGAGATAAAAATCGGAGTTTTGAAGAATCTTAATTTTGAAAAATTAAGAGTTTTATCTCGTTGAAAAAAAAAACAAAAAAAAACGTTACCGAATATTAGATTCATAACTGGTGAATAATTAAAGAAAAAATGAATCAAAACAAATTCAATATTCAAAGAAAAAATTTCCAACCCTTTACTTAAATAAAAGCAAAAAGAACTATTAACTACTATTTAATCAGAATAAAATAATTAAATCAAAATTCTTCAATTTTCTCAGCGACAGAAGACCGCAAACTGTGCCAGGAGCCCAAGGTACCAAAAGAATTATGTCAGAGATTGTCAATCAGTGGTTTAAATAAAATCTACGAATAGTTTAACCTTTAAATGGTCGCAAATTATAAAAATTGTACTTCCTCCCAGGAGCCCACCCAAGTCTTTTAAGAGGCATACTTTTGGGGCCCGGAATCGTTTCAATAACAAATGGTCCAGTAAATAGAGGAAAAATTTTGGAATAATCCAGCAGGCTGATCACTACTCTAGGGGCCCATAAGTACTTTGTCACCTACGTGAAAGTGGTAAGGGTTCTTTACGAGGCTTCCCTCTTCCTGGCATTCTTTTCCAGACGTACGTCAACCGTTGTCAAAATCCCGTGAATTTTCTGTCGTCTGGGTGAATTGAAATTTGCCAATACGGCTTGAAAAATCTAAGCCGAAAAAATCTTTGTTTTATTAAATTTCCATAAAATTTCATCAGTGTTCTGGGTGCCTCGTTTTCTGGGAAAAGTAACCTCGTTGATCCGTCGACATCTAAACAAATCCTTACCCCCGTCTTTTTCTTTCCCACTACAATAGGGTTCAATAAGCTGTTACAGATCTTTCAATTATCCCCTCGCTAAGCATAGTTTTAACAGTTTGATCTACCCCCTCATCGACTGTGGAATGGGATAATTTTCTTTTTAAAAAGGTGAATCATCGGTGACCCGAATTCGAAAGCAAAGTCTTTAATAGGACGTACAGGACGATAAAAAGCATTTACATATTTGAGAAGCATTTCTTTGCAGCTGGGACCGTTCGTGGTCAGAAAGTCATTATGGGGCCCAACGGCTTATGACCCCACTCAGTCTCCCATACTCCAGGACGCGCATGAAATGCCGATTTCTATTTTGTCATCACCGTCGTCCTTGATTACAATTTCCTATTTACCGAAGCTCACAAGATTCCTAGAAAATCCACTACTCCATTATTTTTCCGAAAAAAATCAACCCCAAGTATTACGTCGTAATTCAGACCCTCTATGATCAAACATGGCACATCAAATAAAATTTTCCCCCTTTTTTAAAGAAAGCAAAGCCTGCATAGTAATTGGTTTACTTTTTTTCTTTCCTACTCCAATAAAAAAACATCTAATAGTGGGCAGAGTTGGTATTGGAATGCGCTCGCTTAATAGTTTTGAGTAGAACTTCCTAAAAATTGTACTGATTGCACTGCCAGTGTCTATAAAAGCTTGAACACTAAGATTTTCAATAAGAAACTCCACAACCGGACATTTTCTCGCTCGTTCTCTGACAGGTTCATTCAAGTCGTCGTTTAGGTCAAAAAAAGGCATAATTGACTGACACAGTATTGAATATTGGTATCTCTGAGATAATTCGTTTGGAACAGATACCCAGAAAGCCCAAACGGTTCTAGTTTGACGGACTCGGTCTTATGGAATCCTGATGTCCATTCCTACTAGTTGTGTTATTATTACGGTCATTTGAGTTTGGTGGCGGACGGGAGTTGTTCCCCCCATTCCTCTGACCTGATCATCACGGCGCCCCGACTGCCTGTTCCGATTATCTTCCTCGGGCGAAAACCTGTGATTTCGGTCCCCAAATTTTCTTCATAAGGGGTTTTACCGCGTTCTATCAATTGCGCCAGCAATTCTTGAAAATGATCAAGATTGTCAAATCGTACACTGTTAATAAGGTTTTTACGTAAGTAGGAAAGTGTGCGGTTAGGAACGATAATCTTTTTTTATCTTTGTCGGATCACATAGTTTAATAGCCGAAATTTTTTCCATGGGGTAATCTAAATATGATTGGTTTCTTCGCTTATCCCATCTACTCTCGAGAATTTTTCTCTCCCAACTCGTAACGTCCTGCTCTCCCCAGTAACGTGAAAAAAAACGAGTTCGGAATTCCTCGTAAGTCTGCGGAAAAAGGGGTTAACGCAGTGAGCCAGTGTGCGGGGTTACCCGTAAAAGTTCCTGCATAAATCTTGGTTTTAAGTGAGGCGGTACCGCCTTTGTCAAATTCATATAATTTTCGGCACGATCCCAAAAAAATTTCGGATTTTCGTCCGATTTTCCCAGAAAAGCAAAGATTCTGAGGAGGGGCCCACGAAAATTTTAATCCAGAACCAGCAGACGCGTTCGTAATTGGATGATTTTCCATTTCTTTTGTACTTCTTCCTTTACCAGATTAATCACATTTTATCTATTTCTTCTTTAGTTTAGTTTCCCCTTTCCCCGAAACTTTCCTCACTACTATCACCTATCTTTTCAATTTTTCTCTACCCTTTCGTGGTTTGACTAACTTCAGGTGAAGTTTTGTTTCCAACAGTGAATTTGCCGTTCATTTCGGCCGTAACCCGGCAATGTTTCCATTTACGACTCACAACACGCCTCTATTTTATTGTCGCATGCTCGTAATTTCTGGTGAATTTCAGACCGTAGGTTTTTTAAAATTTTTTTTCGTTTCGGTCCTTGAATTCCCAATTCTTGACTAAACTTCTCAACAGTGTTCTCCAAATTTCTCGCACCTACCCTCGAGTTGATTTTCAGTGATCCCATTTCATGGTCGAACTTCTCTTCCAATTTTACAAGTTTTGCGGATTGGTTATCTAAACAGTTATCTAATCTATCAAATCTTTCCCGACACTTTTCTCGTGTTCTGAAAATCGCAAATTAATTTTCTCGTCCATTTCCCCCTACTTCCGAAATCTGGTTCTTTAATTCGATTTTAAATTTTCATAATTCTCTGCTTGTTTCGTTAGAACTCGCATGAGATCCAGGTGATTTCATGCGCAGACTAGTCCCCTGAGCTGTCATCACCTCCCACGTCTACACCCGATTCGTCCAGCATTTTGAATAACTTATGCGATTTCACAGTTTTCTTGAAACGCGCACACGATTTTTTCCCCAACACAAGACAAAAAAAAGTAACACTCACAGACAGAATACAAATCCAACTGATATCATTAACAGTCCACAAATAATTAACCTCGTAGCAACGTCCTTCCATCCATTTCTTGCTTAATATTATAAAAAATTCAAATTTAATTTGTCGTGCAGCAATACACAGTAATTCAAAAGTAACAATATTTATTTTAAGACAAATTAAATTTGGGGGGCGTTTTACTGGGTATCAAAGATACTAATTCGAGCCCCCGGGGAAAACCATTTGCCGACGCCCCCCCCTACCTGTGCTGAATTGCCGGCTAGCTCAGGTGACGGTAGAGCCTGAAATTTAGGTTGTGGACGGACGTGGCTACGTGACAGAGGTCAATTGAAAGAAAATTTAAAGACAAAAAAATGTAAATTTAATGAGAAAATTAAAAATGGTAAATTGACATTATTATCTGAGCTCAGTTTTTTAAACCTTTTTTTTTTTCATGCAATCTTAAAACTAATACGATCAAATTACTTAAAACAAATAAAGCAAAAAAAGAGATGCCCAACAAATAAAAAGAAAAAGGGGCCAATGGGGGCCTGCACCTTCTGAATGTTGACAACAGTCCAGGTAAGCCTGAAGGGCGTAATGAATGTTTGTTTTGTCTGTCGGGCTCGACAGATTATTAGAATCACCGCTGCGGCAGGAGGACCCCTGGGGTGAAGGCCTCCAAACAGGCAACACAGCTGGGCTCCTTTCTTCTGGACGGCACGCCTTTAGGGGCGGAGGGTGGATTCCTCTCGCAGCCTGCTCCCATTCAAAGAGTAGAGTTAACCCGACATCAGCTGGGACGTCGGCGGTAGCGGTGACGACAGATCGGTGACGACAGATCGTAATTTTCGTAATCGCGTAACTTGCGATACACGGCGCGGGCGTAAACGAGCGAGAAACAAATAACATTACTAGATAAAGTTCTTTTTTTTTTCAATCTAATGACACGCGGTGCGATAATACCCAATCGCCTCTAATCTCTACTTGCGCTATCCTGGGGCCTCAACTCGGATGACTCCGCGTCCACACCGTACAACATGGCGTCCCGCCTCTGTTCCGCACGACGGCGTCCCCCCGCCTCTCTGTCCAAAGACCTCCCGCTTCTTCTGCCCTCAGCGCGTCTCAGCGCCCACGAACCTCTTTCCCCCCCAAATTTTCCCTGAATGTTCTAAGTTTCTACAGAAATTTTGGAAGACGTGTTGTTACTGGCCGAAAGTTACTACGCCGAAAATAATATTGCGCCAATCAGATTACGCGTCTTGTCGGTAATTTTGATGGAATTTTCCAGAACGCTCTCTGCCGCACACTTCCTGTAAACAAACACGGAGCGGTCGCCCCGCCCGCCCGCGTGGAGCCTGGTCGGTGGTCCCCGGGGGTTTTCGGAGGCGTTATCTAAACACTACACCCCCTTGCTCGGCGACGCTAAGGGCGGGGTAGATCCGTGCGAAGTGATTTAGGTCGCACCCGGTTGGGCACGCACGCTTCTGAACAGTAATAACAAAAAAAATGTATTTATTTTTTAATCCAATATTCGGTTACGTCACACAATAGAATATAAAAATATACAAACTTGAGTCTGTTGAAATTAAACCCAAATGTATAACAGCTACAGGTCTGGTTAACAAAAATCTAAAGAATTATTTAGAAAAAATAGATCTTCATTCTCAGAAAATGAAGTTACATTTACTATGCACGTCTTCTAGAATTCAGTGGGAAATACAATTATTAAAATTATCATTTCCATGTTGTCGCGGCAGGAAGTAATAAGAGCCAAAATTTATTGCTTATTTATCCTTGAAAAGAGAGTTTATTGCATGCAAAATTCAAAATTTATTGTTATTTATCCTTGAAAATATATTTTATTTATTTTATTATTGTTTTATTTGTAAAGGAAAATCATTCATCTCTGCGCAGTAGCCTCAATTGAAATTTTATGCTTGTGATCTTCTCTGTTAGAGTACATGGGTCTATAGTGTCGGCTGTAGATATATTTCCAAGCTGGATAACCGTTATGTACTTTGAATTTCTCATACTCGTATGTCTCGCCTAAATAATCTCTCATACTTCCTAATTTTGCAGCTGATGCAGCGAATAATGATGTGAACCAAAAAGATCGCGCCATCCTGGACGAGGGGAACGGAGTTATGAACGAGATCTTTGGAAAAATACACTCTGGACTGGTGCAGAGAATTTTCGACCGCGTACCCTACAGGGTCATGTTCCCTGATCTGGACTAAACATCTGCCGGTGAGAACAAAAATTCGCCGCAAATGAGTAATTCAACAGATAACTAGTGGTGCTACAGAATGAAAAGCCATTCTCGTAGTAACGTTTTCTCATTTCCTTGACTGGGAGCGATAGCTCAGTTCATCAACTGATGTCACTGCAGCACCTCTGACCGGGAGGTCCTAGTTTCGACTCCTGATGGCGGTAGGATTTTTCGACACTAGCTTTTCAGCTAGGTCAAATTCAGTCGCTGTCTGGAGGAGAATTCTAGTGTCCGGCTGCTCTGATCGGTAGTTTACCGTGGTTTCTCCCGATCAACACCAGGCGAATGCCGGAGCAGTACCCTATCAAACGGGCCACGGACCGTGCGCGATCTGCCCTTCCTCTTCCTTGTCCCATCCTTTCCCTTACACACTTACACTAACATGCACTACACCACATATTCCGGGAGGCCGGTCGGGAGCTTAGAGCTTGTCCCGGCTGGGCAGTGCCCCGCTGGTGGGAGAGTCCTGGTTGGAGGAAACCCCCGTAGCCGACGGTAGGTCGGCGCCGGATCTAACCATCCAGCGGGGGAAGATCATCGCCATTTCCCGAGAAAAACATGCACCACACTAACGGGACTAATGACCGAAGCAGTTGACGTGCCGGAAACACGAAAAAAACAATCAATCAAAAAAAAGTAAAGTTTGGGGCTAAAGAATGCCATTTTAACGTTGTTTTGAATTTTCCCTCCTCTTTCAATTTATCTGAAAAATATATTTAGGAAAAATTGTGACATTAAGAAGAAATATATGTCTGAACTGTGTCATTAAAATTATCTTCAGTATGTATTGTTGAAGGAGTGTTCAACATTTTCCGTTTACGAAAATTCAGAGGTTTTACTAAATCAGATCTCTGGCAATACTGTAGCTGCTATGCTACATAGGATAAAAGAAAGAAACCTTATAGAACATTTTGAAAATCTTGTTGGGAGTTGTGAAATAACATCAAAGTCAAGTAGATTGAGAAAGTTAGGCAAATCAGAAAAGGTAGCCCGTCTACAGAAATTAGAATCACAAGCACGAAAATACGTGCCATTCTGTAGTAAGAGATATTTCTGCTTTTGTGACTAATGAGAGGAAAGGATACTGACAAAACAATTTTTAAATTTATTATTCGTAAAAAGAAGTGTATGGGGAGAAGTGTATTCTGTGTGCACGTTTTCTTAGTTCGGGAATCCGTACTCTAAATCATATACAAGTATGATTCTGAATACAGAAAGAAATGAATTTATTCTCCTTCTCTGTACGCAGGAGAGACATTGCAGGTGGTAAAAAATTATGTCAGAGTTTTCATCATAATATTAGTAATAAATAATTCCTTTATGGTGTGCTTTAGGAGTACTGATTTCCGTAGAACATTTTTTTTGTAATTGAGGGGAAAACAATGATGTATTTTGTAGTACCTGAAATGACTCACACGCAATATGGCACTATATAATACACAAAAATTGTATAACATGAAAATTAATATATGCTTGTTACAGGACATTATTAACATTTAAATGAATTTCAGATTACCATCAAGACAATTTTCTCAACATCATCTTCAATTTTTAAAGATTGATGAGATGCAATTATTCCTTCAGCCTGTTCACGTCAAATACGAAGATAATGCGGAGTAACCTGTTGAAAAGAAAGATACCCCCAAAATTAAAAATAATTTTGATTTAAAGTCAAAGTCTTTCGTGATGCAATTTTGAACCATGAATTCATACTCGTAATTGCTTTTAAACTGAATAGAAGAGGTTATATTTAATTTTGATGTATGTAATGTATAGCGCAAGGGAAAATATATTTCTAACTTAAGTGAAATTTTAATTTTACAATTTCTTATTACTTCCGTTTATCTTTATACAAAATAACAATATATATGCATTTTATTGAATAACTTAATAAATATATGATGAACTGTAAATAACATTGAAATAAAAATAAAAATTAATAAATATACTGAAATAATGTATGACTCCATTTTTAAATGTACGATACGTATTGCAACACTTAATTTTTTTAAAGTTCAATTCTCGTTCGTATTACGACGAAAATTTTTTACTGTAAATTTGTAATTGCAAAGTTATCTCGAAGCAAAGGGAGAAGTAAGGCGACTGTAAACTAAAATAAGAGGACTATTATTTTTCTTTTCGTGTGAATCACTATTTTCGTAAGTATCTACTGATATACAACAATAAATAAAGTGTGTAAATAAATGTAGTAAAATGTTGGAAAAATTATAACTGTGAAATATAATTAGAATTTTACAATATAATTTATTATTTATTTAAAATTCATTATATAAGTATGTCAGTACTTGTACTGCTTGAGACAGGCATATATGACATAACATATACATTTATCTATCACCTAATCGGTAATAAAGCTTTCAGAATTACATTTTTTCTTTTCATCTTTACTGGCCACTGAGATCCTATTTTTTATTTCCTCCACTCTCAGCGGAGGCACGCTAAATTCTCTTTCCTTCTGGACTGTAAGAAGTCAAGAATGATACATGGAATACACACAACATTTTAGATATTTCAAAGCACTTCTCAATTAGAGCATGTCATCCTTAGATTGTAGTACGGACTTAATGAAGCATCTCCATCTTTCTCACCGCATATTTATTGAGCATATATGAGTTTCTTTGTCTACAGTGATGTTGCTGTTACAGAAAAGGGAAAATTGAAAACCGGTATTCTTTGGAAAGTGCTAACTATATAGAAAAGTAGTAATAATAGAAACTACACTATTACGTATTTGAGCAAAAATATTATAAACAACTACAATATAAAAACAATCTTTCACTAGCCTTCACTTTCATATCATCTTTCATCTACACAATCACACCTTTTGAACAACACAACGTATACAAGTGAATTTTCTTCTTTTGAATACGTGCACACTCACTCAAAATTTCAAATGTTCGTATTTATATGTAATTTTTAAAGGTACAAACGGCTTGATGATATTCGATTAGTTTATTACACTTTATTTTTATGAACCAACTTTCTTATTTTCAAGGGCGTTATCCTTGAAAGTAATCGGGTTTATGAACGTGCTCATTGTAATATATTTACAATATTGCTCAATTCCCCTAACATACATAATCTTTATTTCTCATTTCTGAGTTCTTGAAAAAGGAAAATATATTTTGTTACTATTGTTCTGCTTTGCTCATGTGTAATATCAATAATATAATAATTATTTAATACGTCATCTTTTTTTTAGCTCACGTTACTATTTTGCCGGCTAGTATTCGATTATATTTAATGTTCTAAATACCTTTTATTCTTGGTACCGACATACGATTATACTTGGGTTTCCGTAACGTGGCGCGTGGGAAAGGGTTCGTTTTCACAATGGAATATGACACGATTTTCGCGTCTTTCTTGGTCGTCCCGCTAGATGTCGCTTGATCTGCAGCACTGTTTGATACAGTCACAATCATGAGACCTCTGACGGCACGACCGATAAAAACGCAAAAGCCCTGCCATAATCCATCGTGAAGACAGGCCCCCGCGTGGTGATCTTCCCCCCTAGATGGAAAGATCCGACGCCGACCTACTCGTGTGCTTATCAAGTTTTTCCCAGCCAGATATCTCCCGGCAGGGTTCCCCTAGCCGGCACAAGTTCTAAGCTCCCGGCAGACTCCCAACATGTGGTAGTGCAGTGCAAGTAAATTAAGTCTGCGTGCGTGTGTGTGTGTTGTGTGTGTGTGTTTTAAGGGTGAGGATGAGTGAAGATAGAGGAAGGAAAGATCTCGCGCGGTCAGTGGCCCGTTTGTAAGAAAACTACTCCGGCATTCGCCTGGTAATCGGAGAAACCATGGAAAACTACTAATCTTCAGCAATCACTAGAATTATCCCCCATACAACCGGGAGCTCAGTGCATCAACTGATGTCACTGCAGCGCCTCTGACCGGGAGGTCCTGGTTTGAGTCCTGATGGCGGATTTTCGACACTGGCCTTTCGGCTAGGTCGATTCATCGCTGTCTGGAGGAGAATTCTGGCGGCCGGCTGCTCTGATCGTAGTTTTCCGTGGTTTCTCCGATCAACGCCAGGCAATGCCGGGCATGCCCTATCAAGGGGCCCACGGACCGCGCGCGATCTGCCCCTTCCTCTTCCTTGTCCTATCCTCCCTTACACACACACACACACCTACACTAACATGCACTACACTATCACATATTCTGGGAGACCGGTCGGGAGCTTAGAGCTATCCCCGGGTGGGGCGGTGCCCGCTGATGGGTGAATCCTGGTTGAAACCCCCTAACCGACGATAGGTCGGCGCCGGATTCGCCATCCAGCGGGGGAAAATCACCGCCATCTCCCGAGAAAAACATGCACTACACTAACGGGACTACTAACCAAGCAGTTGGACGCGCCCGGAAACACGAAAAATCAAATCAAATCCCAAAACAAACCGTCGTACAGCCGCTGAATTCGAGATAGTGTGTAGCTAGTGTCGGATATCCTGCCCCGTTGGGGCTCGCACCCCAGGTCCTCCCCGGGCATTGAAGCCGTAGAACATCAGCCCTGAAAAACGAGCTCGCCCGCTATAAGCCGTTTGAGATTGTATTTCAAGTCAATCAATTCTTTGCGACTCGTAGCTTCAGGTCGTTTTGCGTTCCCCCTTCTAAATTCTTTGCCCCCTCCTTGCCGCTTTCCTACAACTGGACCAGTTCATGAGGTGGATGAACTTGTTTCGGAGGATATCCCGCTCTTGACCTTCGATAATATAAAGGAAAACTGAGAACACGTTTAGTTGTGGAAATTGGTCTATTCAGTCAACATGCTTTTCGTTAGATGCAGAACTATGACGCAGTGGAGTTTTCTGATCTTAGTGTTTCTCAATGTAATAAGAACTGTTCCTGCAGAGAAGAATTATTTCCGTAAGTACAGGCTGTAATCTTTCTTTTGGGTTATTTGGGATTGAATGCGGCTTGACTGTGTTTTGTGAAGTGATTGTTTGATTACATTTACTGCATCTGCTCTGTTCTGTAGGGGAAAAGAAAATTTTCATTAAGCAAATTTGAAGGGTTTAGGAACAGAAGCCCTATCTAACTTCAGACTGGAATTGATCTGTCAATAAGATAACTAAAAAAATACGGAATCTGTAATAAAATGACATGTAATTTTTTTGAATTACAGGCAGAACTTTGGGACAAGACCAAATTGATGAGCACCACGGAAGATATTTTTCGAGACGGGGATTTAAAAATGTTATCCGATGTTGAGATCTTATATTTAAATAGTTTTAAAAAATTTTAAAAACCTTCACGCTCTTTTTAAATATATTTATTTCCCGTTCAATTTACAAAATTTTTCAGGGTGACAATAAATTTATACATAACATTTTTTAGATGCCCCAAATTAATATCATAAATTTAAAAATAATTATGATTTTTTTTAATAATTACGAAAAAATTTGATTTTAATAACTACTGATTATTTTTATAATAAATTTTAATTTAAAAAGGTTTTTTTGAGTAATGAAGTAGACAATTTTTTATGGGGGAAAAATATCTTTGGGGAAAAGGGGACAAATTCGTTTAATGTGATAATTTTTTTCCCCGATCGAATGTTGATGAACAGGATAATGTTTTAAAAAGTTGAAGAATTTGGAAGATTGTTAGTGATAAATGTTTTTAAATTTGGGTTTTATTTTCAATTCTTTTTGTATAGGAGATGAATTATTTAGCCAGAATTCTCCAAAAAATTTTTTTTGAATGGTTTGAATTTTCTTCATGTTTGATGCAGATATTACATCAAATTTGGGGATGATATTAAGTGATAAAAAAATCACGTGAGTAACTCCTTTCAAAATTCAAAAATTTTAAATAGTATATGACTTAGTGTAGGGATCACAGAATTTTGAAAATGTGCCCCCAAATTATTTTTCCCTAGCCTCATACGCAGTTTTTAACTGTTTTTGACGTAAAATAAATAAAAAATAAATAAATAACTCAAAACAAATTTATTAAAAAATATTAAGGGGAAAGAACCACTCTCCCGAAAACATGATCGCCTGATAGGGGTAATGAATCCAAACTACTAAACGCGGGAAAAGGCCAAACTTCTAGCATTTTGAAATTTACTATTTTGAAGGTATAATCGTAACTTTTTTATTCTGCAATTTATTGCTACCTGACGACGAAAACTTTAAATTTTAAAATTTTTACAATTAAATATATTTATATATGAATCCCAAAATGATACAAAGTATTTTAAAAAATTTAAAATTAAAAAAAAAATTAATCATAACTCAGGACCCCGGCCCCCTGGGGAGGTTGCGCAGTTGTTTTCTGGTCGAGGAGGTTGCAGGTTCGGTCCTGCTTATGCGTGTATTTTTGGGTTATCCCCTTTACCCCCCATAAACATTAAAAAAAAATTTTGGTTTATATCGCATCAACTAAAAGGTTATTAGCGACATCTACACAATGAAAATATTAGTTCTGCATCGAAGTTATGGCAGTTTGGATGGGAACATTGTATCATATTAATAGCTAGTTTATACAATTGTTTTATATATAAAGGTACAAATTTATCTTTTCAAAAATTGAAACCGACTGCATTGTTCTCTGTTTTTAGAACTCTTAACATCTTCATCTTACATCACCTCATTATTCATAATTAAAGGTTTAAAAACCCTTGTGCGTTAGCTGGGGATATAGAAAAGCTGATCGAATTATTACACGTTAATCTCTCTCTAGGTTAGTTATCTCTATAAACTGCCTGGGAAAGAAGTGGGTGGCGTAATCGTCGATACGCAAAAAAAATAATAATAAAAATAACAACAACAATGATAACAATATCAACAATAATGACAAAAAAAATAAAAAAATATAAAATAATAAAAACAATAATAACGCCAAAAATTAAAAAAATTTCCCGAATATCTTTTCCCAGATTTTTTTTAAAATTTTAAAACATGTTAATACATATACAAAACATTAAACATAAATAATGTGATTTTCTTATTGCACTTCCCACTTTTTCCCCAATTCTATATTCCCCCCAAACGAAGTGAAGGTTTTCGTCGTTTACGTGCCCGTCTGCTGGGATGAACGCGAAAAATGTTCTAACGGAAATTCGCCCTGCGCAGGCAATCGGAATCGCGCCCTGAGGCCCCTTTTAGGGGCGTCCGGCCGACGGCAGGGCCCCGACCCTTGATCCTTATTTTCGTGCTTATCTTTTTCGGACTTGATGCCTTTTTTTACGGGGGGAGACTCAGGCCATGTGCCTCTTCCGTCTGACCATCTGCTCCTTTTTACCAACTAGGGAAAAGACGGCGAAGAAACAGGAATTAATTTAGCTCGGCACTTCATTTAGGTTTGATTGATGATTGATTTAGGTTCATTGATTGATTGATTTTGTGTTCCCGGGCACGTCACTGCTTTGGGCGTTGCCCCTTATGCGTCATGTTTTTTGGGGAGATGGGGGTGATCTTCCCCTTTGGGATGGCGAATCGGCACCGACCTCCGTCGGATAGGGGGGTTTCCCCAACCAGGACTCCCCCACCGCGGGCACCCCCCAGCCGGGACAAGCTCAAAGCCCCCGCCCGGTCCCCCGGAAATGTGCTATTAGTGCATGTTGTGAAAGTGTGTGTGTGAAGGGGAGGATGGACAAGGAAGAGGAAGGACAGATCGCGCGCGGCCCGGGGCCCGTTTGGTAGGGTACTGCCGGCATTCGCCGGGTGTTGACGGAAACCAGGGAAAAAATGATCAAAAAACCCGGGCCGCTGAATTCTCCTCCAGACAGCGACTAAATTTCGACCTGGCTAAAAAGCAGTGTGAAAATCCTGTCGCCGGAGTGAAACCTAGGACCCCCGGTCAGGGGCGCTGCAGTGACATCAGTTGATGCCGAGCTACCGCTACTAGTACGCTAGAAGGCAAGACAAACTTTTTGCGGGGGTTCCCAAAACCCTTGATGCTCGTGTGGCTAAAGTTCAACGAGGTAAAACAGATTTTTCTAGACATTTAATTCATTTTTTTTATTGAATCTGAGAGAATCGTTTTTTTTAAAATAATAAATAAATTTTAGAATTAAAGCATAAAACTATATACGAACATCAAAGAAATGAAGTACTAGTGATATAAATTTATTTAAACTTTTGTAAAATTTTCTTTATTAATATTAAATTTTACAATACTAAAGTGCCCCTTTTTGCAGCACCCGATGTGAAATATGTAGGAAAGGACCCAAACCCCAACAACTGTTTACGGGCTCAGAAAAAGAATGCTGAAACATCTCAAAATATGTTTTCCTTTTTTGAAAATGTATTTACAAGAATTTTTTAAAAAAAAGTAAAGGGCAAAGGGACGAAAGTATTTCATGAATAAATTTTTTATTTCGGGAAAACTGAAATAAACAAAAAAAAAAATAAAGTAACTCTAGTTACTGTAAAAAGGAGAACGATGCTGGTCAAAAGGTAGGTAAAATGAAAATAATAAACATTTCCCACTCAATGATAATCGTGAAAAAAATACATATTTGAAAAGTAATATTTGCCCTCTTTTAGAATTAAAATGATTGTCAATTTCTTTCTATAAATTATTTGAAATGAACCGCTACTTGACGCGTAATTTTGTAGCTCAGCATAATTTTGTAACGTTTGGGAATTCTGTTAGTAAAGCGTCCTCATAAATTTAACATCTTACAATATTAATTACAGTTAAAAAAATCTTTAGAAAATACAAATTTTCCTTAACACAAGAGGATTTTAAAAATTTTCTATTGTCAAACAAAAGAAAAACCACTCACGTTGTCGCTTATTTTCTTAAACAATAATATTTTAGGGTAAGAGGTACGAGGTATAAAACTGATTACCAAGTATTGCTGAGGCACTTATTTATCATAATACCACGACTGTTCGAGGATTGGGGCATTGCCCGGATTGGATGTATTGTGGAGGGGTAAATAATTTGTTTTTTAAAGTTTGCTTTCCTTTGCCCCTACCTTTTGGGAGGCCAGTGACGTATTGGTATTATTTTTCCTATTGTGAGTATATGTTTAACGTTTTTGGTTGCAATTTTACGAGGTGTTAATAAATATAATTGTTGTGGAACAGGCACACATGCATACAAAAAATCTTTGGAATTATATAATTTTTAAAAAAACAACTAATGACTATTCAATTGTACAACTTCGTACATTATTACGTTAGTTCACAATAGTATTTTTTTTAAATTCAAATTATTGTTTTTTTTCTCTAGGCGTACCAGTTGAATGCTAACCCATGGACCTCTCGAAATTCCATTCATTACTCTTCGAAAGAACAACGCCCTTCTACCAACCCTGGCCTTCAAATCTCTGATGTGCGTAATGATGGCTGGAAGAACGCCGTTTTTTTACGTTCAGAGTAGGGAAAACATTTCATTTTTCTTGAACACGTGCTATGTCAGTGTGTCAGGATAATGACTGATAACTGTAATATCATTGGAAGATCAGTATAAAATAGGAGGTTTGGCACAGTAGAATTTCTAATATTTTTTCTTTATTTTTATTGTCATAAATATTATTTAAGAATATATATGTTTGGATATGAGATAGGTTATCAATTTTTTCTCAGTATTAAGTCTATCTATGGCCTATGTATATTTTCTACTTTTTAAGCATGAAAGATAAATGATATTTCAGTGTAAAATACTTTGAGTATTACATTGCATAATAAATTAATTAAAAGAGAATAGTTTTCGCTTGGGCAAATATGTTGTTCGAAAACTTGGATTCGTACAATAATTTGAAGATGATTAGAGTGAATTTTTCAGTGGATATTGGTGATTTCCCAAATTTTTGGGAAAAAAACTTAATCAACATGTGAATAAAATTCAATTTCTAATTAATGACGTTTTTAAACAAAGTCATGAAAAAATTATGAAACCTTATTTCGATTTTCTTGTAAGTATTAGAAATGCGAAATTGTAAGTCAAGGAACATGATGTTTCAAATTTAAAATGTTCGAAAGGAGTTGAACTACTGAACGATTTAGATATTTACAATGTTGTTTAAAGTGTTTATAACAACTTTCGTAAAACTTATTCTCTCCTATGCTCAGTAATGAATTTCACACTCATCATCATTGAATAATAGTATCTTATCTACTATTTATAAGGATATTCTTTATTACGAAATACAGTGAGTGATGTTAGGAGCGATTTTTCAAATTTCTAGGAATGCAATAAAGTGACATTATATACGAGACGCATCCCTATTTTTTGTACAGCAGCATTATAAATTTGTAAGAGAATGGGAAATTAATTTTCTGAAACAACTTTATTGTGACGTCACTGATATTTGACAACGGGAAAATAGCTGATCTTTTTCGATTTACTGCACATACCCATGATTCTCCTTTACGTGCGTGATGACGCAATTATTCCTACTATAAACGACAAAGGAGTAATAATCTATGCCTTAAGATTAACGATTCTGTAATATAAAATGTTTATAATGTTGGAATAAAAAAAGATTTGCTCAGTTTTGAGGTTACTGTAGTCATGGAATCTAGCCTATAAAATTTTCAAGTATCTCTTTTCAGAAAAAGAAAAATAATTCGGGCCAGAGGAGATATACGTTGGGTATTTTTTCAGGATAAATCCGAGGGACGAGAATTCAAGTTTGTCTTCAGGACTTTCCAGAATACTACCTCCGAGGCCAGTACGAAATAGAGGGTAATATTATTGACACTCCCAAACGAAAAGGGTTTTGGGAAAATTCAATACAACATTCAGTGCACGGGTTACATTTTCATTTCGTTAAAAATGATGCACCAAAACGAGAGACATCGAACGCGATGACGAATTAACAAACTTGATAAATATTTCTTTGATCCGGTGAATAAGCTAATAAGTCATAAACACTTAATTTACAGGAGGCAAAACAACTTTTAACGACTTAAATCAGGGTTAATGATACTGAAACGAAGGTGATATTTAAACGAACTATTTGTGTGTAGGTTTTGTTTGAATATTATTAATCCCATATTTTTACAACATTGGTTCAAAGTGGTTTTTGCACCCATGTAATTTTGACTTATTAGTATTCACCGTCAGATTATATTGACCCGGGGAATAAGCTATTAGATTATCATAATAGAATTATCATAATAGCTAAATGATTATCATTATATTCAATTTTGAAATGAAATACAACGTTAGCACTCTCGGATTTCCCATTTTTTCACCCTTGAAAACCCCCATAACATATAAACCCGATCTCCAGATTCTTTTTTATGGACGATTTTGAAAATTCGGCGGAAAAAAGTATTAAAAAACCTACAGACGTACGCATACTTTAAGGATATGGCGAGAAAAATACGCGCGCGCTCTCGCACCTGCCTCCCCCCACGCAAAAGATACCCTAGAAACACCGACGTGTTAGGAGTTCTGGGTTTAAAAAACCAATTCTTGCCGGAGCTTTAAAGGCTCTCAGTCTCGGCGCTTGCAAAGGCACTGGGTCCGAAGGCGCCGCGCATCCCAAAGACACCGGCCGAGTAGCGAATAGCGTCGCCATCGGTCCTATTTAGAGAAAGGACCGAAACACGTCGCCTTTATCTTCCGCGCCCTACTCCATGACAGCCCTACTCTTTGATTTTTCATATGTTCTCGACACTGTCGATCATTTTATTCGTACTCTATACATAAAACGTCGGCCCTACATTACAACTTTCATTTTCAATATAATGATATTGATATGATAATGATATGATATGATAATATATTGATATGATAATGATATAAAAAAATATAATCAGCTATCTCTCCTCTCGCACTTTCACAGTTCGCTAACATTCGTTTTCTTCCTCTCCTCGCCCTATTCTCGCATGAGTCCCTCAAGGCGACATACTTTCTCCTTTTCTCTTTCCCTCTTTCTTAATGACTTTCCTACCATAGATGGTCTTAGCACATCGGCGGCCAAAATTAATTCAAATTTGGCGCCATACTTTGAAACCTACCTTTATAACAATTCCTTGCCTAAAATTAACAGCAAATAGCATGCATTTTTAAACGTCCCACGTGGGACTTCTTTTTTTCTTCAAAAAACGGTGCGTTTGCTTCCAGAGAGAAAGACAAAATCATCTTTCGCGGGAAACTCTTTGGAAGGACAAACAGTTGAAGAGTTGTACTGTTTTCGAAGAAACACGCTAGGCCGCGCCAGGTACCGGAGACACTGGAGAGTGTCAACATCCCCAGAATTAATAGTCCTCCAAATGAAGGTGCGATAGAATAGCATTATTTAAAAAGAAAGTGGCCGAACACAGTTTCGCGGTTCCTCGACTCGCCTCGCGCGAGTAAAACACCGTTAAGATGCACGTATATATGCTACCGACTATTAATTTAATTATGTAGGGTTGGTATTGCGACCTCAGCTGAGAAGTTTTAGCGCGCAAACGCATTCTCATTGTCGAGATTTCGAAGAAATACGACTTTATGACGCCACGAGGGGTAATTGTTGAAGAATCTTGCAGCCGTGCGTATACAGAAAAGATCACCTGGTCAGTAAAAGGCCGTGGTAATTCACATCTGGGCGACATTGAAGAAATTAAATTTGACTGGTGGTAGCAGTGGGTGTTTTGAACGCGTAAGAGGCGATAGTAAGCTGAAATGGTATGTCGCACGAATTATAACACAAAACAATATTCTGTTCGTCTAAGGAAACATTGACAAGGTAAAACTGACAAACTTCTTCCATCAACAATATTTATCACGCTGAGATAAACTAATAGTTCTCGAATTTCAGCATTTTCCCTGCTAGGAGTATAAGTTATACTCCTTCAGAATTATTTTTATTTTTCCGCACAACTTGAGCAGCAGAATGATGGGGTTGCTCGCAAAGCGTGGCTACCCACTTCCTAGCTTGCCACTAGGAAAAATATATTATAAGACCGACGCTGGACGTTGAAAAATGCATGCTCTTTGCTGTGAATTAGCGGCAAGGAATTGTTATAATGATAGATTTCAAAGTACGGCGCCAAATTTGAATCAATTTTGGCCGCCGATCTGCTAACATAATTTCCGCCCGCAATGGGAATCGAACCGGACCCGTTGTGAAGGGCCGGCTCACTGTAAGGGAGGCAGCAAATAGATTTAACACTGTTGCCAGCGCAGACTGAGATGAACATCAAAGGGGCGAACCCGTGCTCAAAAGGAGACGTCAATCAATGACAACGCGCGTGGCGCTGGCCAGTGCCTCGTTAAGCTAAATGCGTATTAGCTTGCGTTCGAGGCATGGAATTGAAACCTTTCTTTCAAAACGCGTTCTCGCCACGTACGGCAACGCGATACCTCGCGATTCAAAAAGGATTCTGCTTACTCCACTGCGCTTTGTAGACTGCAAGTTCTGGGCGAGATGCCTCGTTAATAAGCAAAAGAGAAATCTCAAAGAGTAGGAATAAAATATAAAAATTAAAAATCATCACAGGTTAGGAGATTAACGAACAAAGATACGACCACAATGATTTGTATTGCTGCGCGAACGTTTTGAAACGCTTTACTTTAAATTCAATTTCAAAGTGTATCGTTCCGCCAATATAAAATAAAAGATAGAATATACACAAAGACAACATATTCAGCACGACAAATGTAACGATACAATCACTCTCATTCGTATTTCCGCGCGCAAATCTTGACTTGTAACTTAAGACACGTGCGAGACATGTCGGCGATACGAAAGAGGAGTCAAAAGAAATCGAATTATGGATCTGTACATAACACAAATCTAACTTTACACACGCGCGAGGCGTGTCGGCAATACAAAGAAAAGGAAAAAGAGTCAAATATTGTAAAACGAACGAAGAACCTGTAAATAACACAACATAGGCACACATTGGTACATCACGTTTAAAATATCAACGGTACATAAAAATCAGTTTGTTCCGTACCCGCCGAAGCTGGGCGGGATATCGATATCGTTGGAGTACTTGTTGAGCATTAAAGCCAAAGCAAGCATGTCTTTTTACATATACTCTTTGCTGAAATGTCAAAAAGAATATGATGAAATTCTCGAGGGCTCCTGACCTTAGTGTGTATAGATAAGTGAGGTTTGTCATAATTCGGTGTTGCCCACCACTCCCGCCCCAACAAAACGGATCGTCTAGCACATATTGTTTTCGTAGGTTGCCCGATTCTGATGTTCTTGAGGCTGGGTATTTAAAGAATCCTACCTGCCAAGAATGATAAGCCTAATTTTCATTCAAATGGGCGGGAACTTCATTTTCATTCCGAGAGAGGAGTCGTAGACGCCCTTTTGGATGGAAAGCAATGAGAATTAAATTGACACTCGAATTGAAATCGTATTTTGACTCAAACTTTGCTTGTTTTGCGAACGGAAAATGAAAAGATGAAATAAACAAAGCATATACATGATTAGACGTGGTGGCTCGGAATAACTTAGATCCCTGGAAGGTGTCCCAGGCAATTTGACGAAAGGTTATCTCCCTGGGGTAAACTATGATTAGAGTTTCTTGCAAATACATAATTTTGTACTGGTCTTGTGGTCACACCTGAAGCGGCCTTTGACTTGCACTGTTCGAACCTGGCCCTCTGCGCCCGGAAGACAATGAGAAACTACTCCAATTTTCCACAGCGGGGGCGGAGAATCTTCAATTAAAATGACTATATCAGCTTTATTCAAATCTGAAGAAACAGACTTGCACTTTGTCCGCGCTTGTTGTGAAGTAAAATAAGTTTCTAGTCCAGAATTTCCAAATGTTCAATTGTTTTTCCCTCTGTGATAGCGACGGGTGTTGCCATCCTGCTTCGATTCTTGATCAAACCCCGAGTTGAGGGCGTGTCCATAAATTAAACGATTTGGCGTTATTATGAAGGCCTCTTTCGCAGAACAAGCGGCCAAGGGCCTTGAGTTTAAAATATGTTCTATTTGTGTTAACAAAGTATGGAGTTTAGAGAGCGAAATGCAATTCTGTCCAAGAGAGCGTTTTAAGTGAAATTTCAAGGAGCCTACGGCTGCATCAGCCAGTACATTTGTATAGAACGATTTTCCTAAGGATGAACCAAAGTGACAGTTCGCGAAAACAAGTGAACATCACATCAGAGAAGTATCCTTCCGCCGCGATAGATGTTCAGTCACGCCCCTTCGTAAAGTGCCACGGTCTGGTGAAAACACCCTATGCTAAGAGTTTCAAGGTGAATATGCATGTCCGCGAGTCCGGGAAGTATTTAAATTTAATTACGTATGTGGAAAATCTCTTAACATGCTCTCACAATCAGTAAAAGAATACTACCACGATTGTAAATAGAAAGAAAGATGATTTTAAGCCGGAAACACGTGCACAGGTACGCATCTCGCATTCAAGTCTCGGTTTTAAAATAAACAGAATATTCATCACACAAAAAGTAAATTCAATGTAATATATAAAGAAAAAAATATTTTACAGAAGAGCACATAACACTGCACTTCCTAATATCAATTATTTCTCGCAGTGCACTAAATTTTTGTCGGAAAAGGACACCACAAAAGGAAGTGTGGAAGTTAGCCAACTGCAAACGAACGAATGCGGGAAGGGAGTCTAATAGGCTGAAGGGCTCAACGACCACAGAACCTTCAGTTATATTGCCAGCACTAGCTGTCACTTTGGCTCATCCTTAGAAAAATCGCTCTTTAAATGGGGGACGAGGTAATAAAACCACATCTCTATTTCGTGTACTGCAAGAAAGTTTTTGAGAATCGAGTGCCCACAGGAGAGCTGGAAATCTTGGAGGAAGTTTCGGCCAACTGATATATTGCTTTCACAAATGTTCTGGGCATTATCACTATAAATGATTCGGGAATATCCCCTTCGAGACCCGAATCTTTTTAAAGCAGCTATAAATTCATTAGTGGTTAAATTTTCCACTACGTCAAGATGAACAGCTTTTGTTGCATGATACACGAATACCACAATCCAGAATTTACTTCGCGCTCTGCACATGCCTATGACTGGTTTAGTAGAAATGGCCCGCCAGTAGTCAACTGAGGTAAACTCCCATGGTTTGACTGCGTGGATTCTAGAAGCAGGCAGTGCACTCATTATTTGACGGCTTGATTTGCCTGCCATCTTGGCGCAGGTTAAGTAATGATGAATTACACTATTCATCAGTCTTCGAACTGAGGGAATCCAGAATAGTTGTCTAGCAATCGACAAAATTAGCTGACATCCGGTATGTAAATAAGTCAAATGAATCATAGAAATGAGTAACTTGTAAAGGCATGTGCTCGAGGGAGAATAATTTGATGTTTTTCTTCGTGAGTTAATAGAGAACGTCTGAATCTTTCACCCACTCGAATGATGCCCTCCTTGTCTAGAAAAGGATGAAGATTCAAGAGGTTTGAATTTTTAGCAATCTCTCTTTTATTGGACAGTGCGCCATATTCAGCAGAAAAGGATTCTTTCTGAATTGACTTTGCAATTAATAGAAGAGCATTTCGTAGCTCATTTGTAGTGAGGCCGGCTCTCTTTGGTAATATTGTGCCCTGCCCCACACTGATAAATCGCCAGCAATACGCTGTTACTCTAGTAATCAGATAAGAGTTGTACTTTGGTAAGTCTCTGATACAAAGATTCTTCCTTGGATAAGCAAGGCGTAGTGACAAAAGCCTGTGAATCAAGTAGTAATGGTACGTTACTTCTCTCACCTTCAGCGACCTTGGCAGTGTCTGTTCTGACATGCACTTGGTTATCCATTCTGACCATGAAACCATCTGTCGCAGTAGCTGCGACTTCTGTGCAGTGACAATTCCCGTGATATGGGGTCTGCAGATTGCTTGAAGAAATGTCTCTGACCTGGAACACGTCGAACTTGAAGTGTCTATTAGAAAATGAAGGCATCTGATTTATTGTTCATGTTTATCCAATGCAACACTATAGCGCTGACTGTAAGAAGCACACGATTTAATATTACAAACTAGAGACAGCCTGTAAATTTAATAATGGCTGCCAGCAATCTGCGCCACATAGTTCAAGACGAGGTATAGTTGTGCCAGCTAGGATGCAAGGACATATTTCAGATGCTATCAGAGAACTTGCCCGTCCTTCCTGGAGAATTCTCACTGATTACAAATACACAAATAACCATATGCCCTCAAAGCATCTCCGAATCTTGTTAGAGTTATACTTTGTCAACTCCACTGAGTATGCTTAGCCGCCGGGGCCAAGCCGATGCGGCTTGTCCCGGACAGCCAAGAGACAAACTCCGGCCGCGGAAGCCTACGTAATCACACCCCACCGAGTGCCACCTTCCTAGGAAAAATCAGCTATGTCAATAAGTGAACTTCCGAGAGTAAAACTTCTCACTGATGAAGTAAGACTGGATCTAGACTGACATCCCAGTCAATCTTGCGATCCCATAATAACTATAAAAATATTTTAAACCTTATGGTCACAGGTGTGACTAGGCCCAAGGGGTCATAAAGCCTATTATATGTAACACCTTTCTCTTGGTCAAGCCACCGGAGTCGGCCAAAGGTGGAGTTTGAATACTGTGGGTTTAGATGCAAGGTGTCAGAAAAACCAAGGTATTTTTGTAGAATGATCTGACCCTAATGCGACGAGGTCCTCCCCAGGGGATTCTCCAATCAAGGAATTTATCATAGAATAAGCATTGCTTCTAATCTTTCTCAATTTAAAATGAGCTTCTAAGAGCAGATCTGATATTTGTTTAAACAATTGAGTTGCTTTAATTTCAGAATCGGCTCCGTGAAGCAAGTCATCTACATAGAATGAGTTGGCAATAGCACGGGATGCTTCTAGAAAAGTAGCCTCATTATCAATTGCATTTTGTTTCAAACACCGCGATGCCAAAAAAGCAGAGGAAGCAAGGCCATAGGTGACAATTTTTAATTTGAAAGTTTTTAGAGGAGCTGAAGGGTGCTCTCTCCATAAAATTTTCTGATAATTAGTATGTTCTTCATCTAATCGAACCATACGATACATTTTCTCTACATCAGCAGCAAAGGCAAATTTAAAATTCTAAATCTTAAGAGAATATCAATTAATTCAGGTTGAATAGTGGACCAGACCAGAGAATATCATTTAAACTGTGCCCAGAAGTGGTTTTCACTGACGCGTGAAACACAATTCTCAATTCTGTGGTGAGTGAACTAGGATTTTGTACACCAAAATTTGGAATATAATTGCTTATTTCACTCCTACCTTCATGGCATTCTTCTGCATGTCCAAGTGAAATATACTGTCTCATAAAGGCAACATAATCCCTTCTGAGCTTCTCCCTACGAAAGCGCTGTTCCAATGACAACATATTAACATTGCTTGGTCAGCAGATTTCTAGCACTGAGGGATGTCTTAAAAGGCAGAGATATGGTGCTGGTACCAGCCTTTGGTTGTGGCTAAAAAATGAGTTTCAGCACGGTGGACTGCACGCTTTAGAAAGGGAGATAACTCACTTCTCTTAATCCCTTCCCAGATTCTTTGCATATCAAATTCTACATTATTTGTTACCGTGGCTTCTTGCTCTAAGAGGAAAAAGCATTTGGCATTACGCCCTTCCTCGATTTCGCTAGTCGGAACTGCTCCAATTACTATTCCTAGCCACGTATCTAAGATGACAGGAATGTCATTAGGCAGTGACAGTTTGGTTTTGAAGACTTCAAAGAATACAGCAGAGTTTAATAAGAAGTCAACTTTGTTTGACAAATGAAAAGTATCATCTGCTAGCTTGAGATGCGGGGAAATTTTTAACTTTGCTATATTCAATGAGAATTTGGCAAGTAAATTGGATAAAACCATGCATTATTACATCTGACCCTGTTTGCTAGTAGTTACACACTATATTTGGATAAACAATATCCGTCTTTCCATTAAAGCCGGACTTTAAATAATTCACTGAATGTCTAGAATAATTACATTTTGTTATGGACAGACCTAATATGTTGTGTTATGGACACTGTGGACCCTTTTGTTATGGATACTGTATGCTTTAGAGAACATTCTCCCCATGCGGGAATGGCTTCGATTGTATGTTAACTTGAGATACCGGGCTCGTTTTCGGGGTTATGTTGGGACCCACTGGCTTAGTGCCGGAGGCATCCCTTTTAAAATGTTGGTCATCCAAGAGAGAATAATGTTTATTATTGCATGTTCTGCATCTCCTTTTACTACAGGTATACTCTGGGCCTTATTTGAATAAACAATTCATGCATAGAGGGAGTTTTTTCGACACATCTGCTTACGAACCTGCAGTGTCATTTGCTGAAATTGCATACGTTTGTAAAGGGGGTGATTCTCCAAGCACAAAACACACTGTGTAATGTAGTCACATGTACACAGAACACCTTCTGACTTGCCTGGTGGGGATTTTTACAACTGGAACAGAATTTAGTAGTGTTTTTGAGAAACTTCCTCTTTGAATTCCAAGGCATTGGCCCTGTGAGTTAGAAAATCCAATAATTGTTGCAAGCCTGGTATTTCCCTTAACGAACTGTTATTAAGATACCACGATTCTCTGGTTTTGAAGTCTACATTAGAAAGTATTAAATGTTGCAAGATTATTTCACCTAAATCAATTTCTAAAGTCATTGATTTTAATCCACTCCAATTTGTAGCAATTTGAGAAACGAATTGCTTTAAGGGAAGCTGAATTATTTTTAACTGGTGACAAATTGAGTAATGCTTTGATGTGGGTGTCTATTATCTTTGCCTTATTCGAATATCTTTCCACCAAGAATTCTTCAAGTCGGTCAGCATTACATGATACGTTTAAAGAATTTGTTGTTGTACGGTTCCCATTTTAAATGAGCAAGAAGGTGCATATATTTTTCAATATCACTAAGTGAATCATTTTTCACAACTGCTGTTTTGAATATCATAGAACTGCAAGAATTGATCATATTTGCCTGCAAAAATAGGTAATTTCACATGGGGAAGACTGTTTCCTATAGCATTGGGCTTGTTGACATGTAGTTTTTCAGTTAACACAGCAAATGCAGAGATACACTGGCTTTTAATATTCATAAATTTACTTTCAAGATTTTCGAAGGAAAGATTTAATTCATTTACGCCTTCTTGTTTTATAGCATCTTCAACAGTTAATCTAATATCTCTCCATAACTCAGTATTTTTTTCCATTAAACATTCTAAATTTGCTTCGTTAAAATCTGCGGTGGATTTTAGATTTTCGTCCATTCTAGCTAAACCCTCGTCTACAAATTGCCATTTTAACAGAATAGATTTTTTAAGAGGCATTGTTTTTGAAAAAAACTTGTAGAAACAGATCTTAACACAACTCTACTCACAATACCTATGACCTCAAATGTTGATGGAATTACCTACACACACACCACAGTTATCTACAAGACTTTAACACTTTTACACTATGTACAACACGTGAGTAGCCACGCATTGCGAGCAACCCCATAATTCTGCTGCTCTCCCAAACAATTTACTGAATCTATTTTGCAGCGTTAACAGATGGACTGAGCGATTTCATCTACGCTGATGACAGCGTTCGCGATCAAGGAATCTCGTATAAAAGTTGCGGTCAAGCAACTACAACGCCGCACCGCCAGCACCGCAGTGGAGCGCGGAACACGGCCTCACGTGAATGCGCAGAAATGCCAAGCAATTCTCTTCACACACAAGCACAGTCGCTCCCATTCGCCTAAATGGTCACACCATTCCGCGGCGAGACACCATAAAATAACTGGGAGTAATTTTTGACAGAAGACGGATCTGGAAACCACATATCAAAAATGCCCAAACAAACATTACTCGATACATATCATCTCTCCTCCATCTCACCCGATCACTAAATGACAAATTAAAACTCCGTCTTTACCTAGCGTGCGTCAGAAGCGTGAGGCCCTACGCATGTGAAGTTTGGGCCACGGTCGCTGAGACTAATCTTCTTCTTCTCACGCGAGTCGCAAATTACTTCATTAGAATTGCATTTCATCCTTCTTCAGGCTCAATCTTCTCAAACAACTCAAAAACAGAAACACCAACACAATCACCTACACACTACACGAGCTCGCCACGGAAAGAATCCACGACATTTTCACACATCTAGACATCCATCCCCTCTTCCAAGAATACACGCAATACTACTCCAAACAAACAAGATACAAACAGAAGAAACTTCCTACAGATTACTAATTTTTCTAAAGCCGCTTTAAACAACACTTACAACACACACACACTAAACAAGTAACACACAAACCAACACACATCGCACAAAACATTAGGTGCGTGAATGAGTAAAGTGACGCCGATAAACACTACACTTCAACACTATTAACAAAAAGACAACTAATCTGATTAACACACTAATCACAAACACCACATCCTAACACTTGACAAATCATCATTACTAACTCCATTGCTAATAAACACTACTAACTTCCACCCATTACTAACAAACTAATCTACTTTCACCAAACTAACTTTCACCATCTTTTTAAAAATAATACTAACAAACTACAAACACCATCATCCTACTAACATACTAACACACTAACAACTACTAACAATGCATAAAACAAAACATTCACTTTAAACAAACTTTGAAACTGCTATTAAAATAATAAACAAGAACACTACACAACTCATCTCCTAAACTAAATTTTAAAATAAGAATCTTCCTCATCACCCCTTAAATCTCCAATACTAAATAGTTACATATCACTTCATCAAAATTCAAATAGGCAACCTTTAAAAATTACATACCAAAAATAAAATCACTCACTGATCACAATAATTTTGTAAATACTGTAAATATTGTAAACACTGTATAGGTAACCTCCACTCTCTAAAACCTGTGTGCTTTTCTATAACTCCAGTAAACAACTCTGTAAACACTGTTCTTCTGTAAATATTTTGTATATATCGATAACTTAACACTGAACCAAAATCCAAGATTAATGCCACAGGTAAGGAGGTATGTTGTATGTCGAACCCATATTAAGTTGGAAAGTAAAATTTAATAAATTAGTGTTCTAAAAAAATTCACAAATAGCTAGACCACCGCGGAATGTGATAAGAAAGATTTATGCGTATATATAGCAAAATACAGTAACAGCACGAACTGAAAATTTCAATATCTTTATTTGTGCTTAAAAAATCAATTATTTTCAATTGTTTACTTTTTACTTCTTCGTTAGCAACTTCTCTAGATCCTTCACCAAAATTCGTGGCCTCTCCATATTTGATTTCGAATTGTCCTGCGTCCGGTTATGACATCTTAATGGTATTGATTAATTTATTCAATGCCTCTTGCACTGTTTGAACACCGTTCCACTCTCCGAAGGCCCTCTTTTCATTTTTTTTTAGTGTCAAAGACACAAACTGAAGATGAGAAAAAAAAAGAAAGACATCAATTTTGTAGAAGTCTTGGGATAAGTGCCCCTCATAATTTCTAAATGAAGCACAGTGTAAATTATGTTACTCACGCAAAATAGTATATAAAATTGGTTCCCGAAATACAGACAATATGTCTCAATTTTTAAATGCATCACTGTATAAATGATATATGTATCTACATTTTTATTGACTATTAGTCCACTGTCAACCAGAGAACTGAAAGGAGAATTTTTGAGTAGTAAAGCACGACTATATCTCAAATTAAAAAACTGTTTCAATGTTTTCTTCCAAGCACCTTCCAACATGAATGCGATATCGTCAATTTGAGCAATAAAGTATTCCATAATTTACGTTTTTTTTAAAATAGGGATTTGTTAATCATTTTGTATACATATTGGCTGTTGTGAGAAGCTTAATGTGATGCTCATTGAATTTATCACAATGGAATTATGCATCAACAGTTTTTTTTGATAGGCAAGACTATTACCCTTAAGAACAGTGTTTTCAAATCAGTGTTAATGATACCTACTAGTATCTTAAAATAGGCTATAGAAATATGATTTCTTTTGATCTATTCCTTTTTGAATTATGTTGAGTCTCTGGCCCGAAATTGGTTTAGGATATTCAATGAAAATGCTAAATAAAGTTTTTTGGGATCATCTATCTATTTATCAATCTCTCTCTCTCTCTCTGTCTCTCTCTCTGTCTCTCTGTCCTCTGTCTCTCTCCTCTCTCTCTGTCTCTCTCTGTCTATTTATATATATATATATATATATTTTTATTTTTTCTAAGTGGTGAATTAAAAATTCGTATTATTTTAACAAAAACGTTTATTTTGTTTATTAACACAATCACTGAAAACACTTGATTATTTATTTACACTACACTTTCTTCAGTTATTTAACTACACTTCTCTTGCTTTATTTACTACACTTCTCTTCGTTATTTCCCTACACTTCTCTTGCACCTCGCACAGTCCTAAGCACTGGCACAGTTCACTGCACTGATCACAGTTCGATGCACTGGTCACCGTTCACTCACCGACCACAGTACGATGCACTGACAACGGTTCACTTCACTGAGCACACTCACTGCACAGCTATTCACCGCGATGCACACACTTCACAGTTCAGTTTCCACTGCGGACTCAAGACTGACCACGGCCCCCGGGCCCGTCGCGTATTTATACTCGTCGGACAATCCAGAACCACCCGGGACACCGCGACTCTTCTGGAGGAACCCGCCGGCAGGTGATGCATCCGTGCTCACCGGCGGCTCGTGGTCGCCGGCAGATGACGTAACCCGCCATCGAAGGGGCCCCGGGGGATGACGCAATATTCGTTACACTACCCCTCCTTGGTTGCGATCCGCCCGGGCGCGTTAGTAAATCATGCCGATACTTGCAGCTGGAGCCTCTAGGTCAGTTGGAGGTTAAGAAGAAGTGGCAGTCAATTGTCTTCTTTGGATATGAAAACATTCCATGGTGGTAGCTGCAGACTAAGATGCTAACCCCAGTGTACCGGAACAGTACTTCCAACATGCTTCTCACTATTCTCCAGTTCAGTCCATAAAAACCACATCCCAGTTTTGACATGGCAATCTTCTGGACGTTGTCTTGCAGTACTTGTTGGCGTAATTCAATCAGAGTTTCCCACAGATATTCATAGGATGCCTTGTGATATGACTTACTTTTTGTGACAAGGTAATAAACATAGTGACGGGACGTCGTGCAGATGCAGAACCTTCCCAATATCTGGTTGTTGGTTCTTTAATTCCTCTATCCTTCCGTATCTTCTCTGAATACAGTAGACACCTCTGGTCATATCTAAATCCTGGGCGACACAATGCGCCAATGCATATTCCTGGGGTAGCGCAACGGTCCGTTGCCCCTCCATTGTTACCCATAACGCGCTTGATGCTTTTCATTATACTGAGACATAAACTCGTGAAATGTGCACTCTTGCATGTCCAGCTCACAAACTCGTGCGGTCTTTTCTTCATCATTTCATTACTTCCTGCGTACGGGGCCAGCCGATTCGAATGAACGACTCGTGGTTTTCCATTCGGCATTTTAATTCGGTAGACAACATCATTTATCCTCTCACGACCTCGTACGGCCCTTTCCCCACTGTCGTTGTAATTTTGGACACAAACCGGGCGACGTTGGGGTTAAACAGCCAGACATGATCTCCAGGTTGATAACCTCCTCCTTCAGCTTTGATGTCATACCGTCTTTCATCCTGTCACTTGGATTTGGATTCTTTCACGCACCTGGTTAGAATTACGTCCATTTTCCGTCTTAGGTCATTTAAAAAGTCTTCACCGGCTATTTTTCATTAGTTTTACAACCAACTGAGATCACATGGTAGACGTAGTTCCCGGCCGAAGAGGATATTAGCGGCGTTTGCCCAGTTGTCTCATGAACAGATGAGCGGTAGGCTAGAAGAAAAGATGTATTTTGGTCCCAGTCGCGTTGGTGATCTGACACGACCTTCGCTAAATATTTTCCCATTGTTCTGTTCATGCGTTCCACATTCCGTCTGACTGCGGATGTAGGGCTGTTGTTCTTGTTTTTCTTATTCCAAGAAGTTCACACACCCCTGAACACTGCAGATTCAAGTTCCGTCCTTGATCTGAATGCAATTCCAGTGGCACACCAAATCGCTCACCCATTCCTTAACCAGTACTTCGGAGATAGCAGTGCCTCTTGGGAGGTAGGGATATGCTTAACCCACTTGCTGAAATAATCCATAGCCACGAGTATGTATTTATTTCCATCATTTGACATTGAAATGGGCCAAAGCCAAGTCAATGGCAATTCGTTCGAAAGGACTCCCCCCGTTGTATTGCCTCATCTTCGCTCTTCTTTTATGTGGCCATTACTGGAGCACAAACTTGACACTTTGTGCACCACATCTTTACATCTTGCTTTGCAATTAACTAGTAAAATCGTTCGCGCACTTTCTCTAAGGTTTTCGTTATACCGAGGTGTCCTCCGAAGTTCCATCCCTGCAATTCTCTCAATATTTCAGGGACCCTTACTCTCGGTAACAATATCTGCGTCCCTCTTCTGCGAGCCGTCTTCACTTTCCAGAACTCGTTTCAGAACACCTTCCTCTTCAGTAATCGAATCCCACTGCCCCAATATGATTTTACTGCGAAGAACAGGAGCTATTTCTTGCCAACTTGGTCTCCGTCCTGCTGTTTTTCCCTTTCAAACATGTTTCAATTCCGTGTCCTCTTCTGATCTTTCTGAAATTCTCTGTTTCCATTGGTCATCGACAGTGACCCTTAAGGTAGGACACATCTTCTCTTCCGCATGACAACAATGTTTCAGTTTTCCGCTGGCTGCTGGGTTTACCAACAGACTGCTGCTCTCCTTCTGCTTCAGTGGACGGTCACATCGACTTTTCACGTGCCTAATTCTCCACAATTCCAACATCGAGGTTGTCGCCTTTTGCCACTAGAAATGCGTGCGTCCACCAACCCCTCCACCATTGCCTCAAAATATTTTTCGTCATAATATCGACGCCGGTTTGCAATTCTCGTACTCGTCCGTCCGTTTCGATGCTCTTTTGCACCTGGGAAATCTAGTGCTTGACTTAATGCGTCAGTAAGGTTTTGGGCTTGCCAGTCTTAATGTTTGTTGTGTTTGCATCATGTAGTGCTTCAATAAGCACCGGACGGCTGTGCGTTGCAGGGGAAATTTCTGAAGCATCAGGGTCCGAAAGGGGCACCAGACGAGAAATATCAGCTTCCAGTTCTTTAAAAACTCTCCATGCTTCTGAACACGATTCCTTAGCTGGGTAAAATACATGTCTTCCAGATGCGCTTGCCGTACCGTGTTTCGAGTCTCCGACAATTTGCTCAAATTGGACTGTTCATCGGTCGGTATTGTCTCTGAATATCGACGGCGTTACCACGCAAAGCCAAAATCAGGGCCGAGCACAATCTGTTGGACCAGCCATTTACCTCGCAGGGAGCCTTGAATTGCTTCCCAAAAAATTCGACCATGAGAAGTGCCATCAAAGGTAGGTGGTTTTACTCGTGCTTTTCCCAGTGGCTCCCGTAAGATGGCTACTGGTGCTATTTCTAGTGGGTTTCCCGTAAGATGTTTATATTCGATTTTTCTGTTGAGGAGTAAAAACCTTCAGCTTCTCTTCTAACAGATTTAGTAATTTTTCTCATTCTTCAAAATTTTCTCATCCATCTTCTCAATTTTTTTTTTTCCATTTTTTCTTCTTTCTTCAAAAATTTTCTCCTCAATTTCTTCTGCACCAATTTATTATTCTGCGTTATCTTTGTTCAACTTTTCTTCCAAAATCCTGGAATTTTCGATCAATTTTCTTCTAAAGCTTTGGAGTTTTCAGTCAGTTCTTCTAAAATTCGGGAATTTTCTGTTAACTTCCTTCTAAAATTCTGGAATTTTCCGTCAATTGTCCTGTCAATTCTCCTTTTAAAAATTTTGGAATTTTCTGCCCGTTTTTTTTCAAATTTCTGGGAAATTTTTCCCTCAATTCTCCTTTTAAAATTCTGGATAGGTCCGAAAAGTTTCCCGTTGTCTCGAAGAGAAAGTCTCTGGATCCTCGCCTGCCGCCTTCATCGCGTTTGCAAGACGTTCTTGTAATGTGCTTTCGTTCGAGTGTCTTGTTCCCTCTCTTCTAACTCTCTCTTAACTCAGCCATTTTCCCAGACCCCATAAAATTTTTGTAAACTCATCTTGATTAATGTTTTTTCACCCTCGTTAAACCCCACCTACCCCAATTTTACTTTTTTAGGGGGTAAATTTAAAAATTTGTATTTTTTTAAAAAAAAATTTATTTTGTTACTTAACACAATCCTGAAAACCTTGATTTTTATTTAACCACTTCTCTTCGTTATTTACACCTTCTCTTGCTTTTTCACACTTCTCTTATTATTTACACTACACTTCTCTTTACGTCCCCCGGGCCCGTTCACTGCACTGATCACAGTTCGATGCATGGTCACCGTTCACCCCCGACCACGTACGATGCACACCGGTTCACTTCACTGAACACTCACTCCCGCTATTCACCGCGTCACACTTCACGTTCAGCTTCCGCGGACTAAAGACTGACCCCGGGCCCGCCGGCCGTCGCTTTTTTATCTCGTCAGGACAACCCAGAACCACCCGGACACCGCGACTCTTCTGGGGGGCCCGCCGGCGGTGATAAACCTTACCGGGGGTGGGGGGTCCGGCGATGCGTAACCCCCCCCTCGAATGGCGCCGGGAATGACGCAATTTCGTTACAAAAATTTATAATATATATATATATTTTGAATCGTAAAATAACAGTCTAAACGGGGCCCTATTTTTTTTTTGTAGATTTTTTTTCTTTTTGTCTCTTCAAATGTTAAATAAAAATTGTCTCCAAAGAAGTAGGGAATAAGTTCAAGGGCTATTTTCCTCTTTTAATACACTTCAAAAATGTATGTATTGGCCTTTTTTTTTAAATTTAAAGCTAATGCTTTTTTGGCTGTGGGAAACCCTACAATGTTGGTTTTTCAGTTTCTTTGCAATTAATCAAATTGATGCTTTCTCCCGCAGGTTTATACTCAGAACTTTGTCCTTCGATTGTTGCTCTACCATACCTGTATGACTTTCATTTTCCATATAAAATAATTTCTAGGCGAACATGGATATATTCCAAAAATTGTAATAGCACTAGACATCTTACATCAGGATACATTTATCTAACAGGATCAATAAATCGAAAAATATTAAGTCATCAAGTAAAGCAACTTTTTTTCTGTAAAAATTACGAGTTATTGATTCATTAAGATAAATAAAAAGATTGAATTCCTTGCTTCTCTCCCATCTGTGATACATTTAGTCATATAAACCGACTTACTTGAAAATAACATTAATTCAATGAAAATATTTATAAAAACATTAAATATGACCTTTTTTCAATAGAAAATGAAGAATTAACATTCAAAGCACACCTATTTTAAAATTTTCACTCAACATCACTAACTTTTGCCCAGATGTGACCGGGTACTGCAAAATCTACATCGATAACCTTGAAATAATCAAAATAAAAATTTTACTGCATTAAACGCTCCCAAATTTATTTTGGGAAAATTTAAATTCAAAAGAACTTGAAAATCTATTTGAAAAACTGAGTTTCAAAATTATAATTAAGACTTTATTTTCCTTTTTCTAGAATATTTTCTTGGGAAAAATTCAATTTATTTCCAAAAAAAAAATTAGGACGTTGTAAAAATACATTCTAGTGGTTCCTGTACGATGTTTATATTCGATTTGTCTGTTGAGGAAGTAAAACCTTCAGCTTCTCTTCTAACAGATTAAGTAACTTTCCTCATTCTTTAATATTTTATGTCTTCTCAATTTTTTCTTCCATTTCTTCTCGAATCAATTTATTATTCGTTATCTTCTGTTCCTTTTCTTCAAAATCCTGATTTTCTGATCATTTCTATAGCTTTGAGTTTTCAGTCAGTTCTTCTAAAATTCTAGATTTTCAGTTAACTTTGCCTCTAAATTTCTGGAATTTTCCATCAATTCTCCATTTAAAATTCTGGAATTTTCCATCAATTCTCCTTTTAAAATTCTGGAATTTTCTGTTAACTTTCCTTCTAATATTTTGGATAGGTCTGAAAAGTTCCCCGTTGTCTCGAAGAGAAAAGTCTCTGGATCCTCGCCTGCTGCCTTCATCACGTTTGCAAGACAGTTCTGCAATATTGCTTTCGTTCAGAAGTGTCTTATTTCCCTCTTCTAACTCTCTCTTCAACTCAGCCTTTCAGATCCCGTAAAACTTTTGTGAAACTCATCTTGATTAATGTTTTAATTCACCACTCGTTATACCCCACTGACACAATTGTTACGTTTCTAGTGGTGAATTAAAGTCATATTATTTTAACAAAAAAACGTTTATTTTGTTTCTTAACACAATCCATAGAAACGCCCAGTTATTTGTTTACACTACACTTCTCTTCGATTATTTACACTACTCTTGCTTTATTTACACTACACTTCTCTTGATTCATTTACACTACACTCCTTTTGCACACTCTTTGGTCTAAGCACTGGCCACAGTTCACTGCACGCTGATCACAGTTCGATGCACTGGTCACAGTTCGTCACCGACCACAGTATGATGCGCGGCAACGGTTCACTTCACTGAGCCTCACTGCACAGCTATCCACCGCGATGCACACATGCAGTTCAGCTTCCACTGCGGACTCAGACCCGGCTCGCGGTCGCCGGCCGTCGCGTATTTATACTCGTCAGGACAATCCAGAACCATCCGGACGCCGCGCACTTTCTGGACGAATCCGCCGGCAGGTGACGCAACCTGTGCTCACCGGCAGCTCGTGGTCGCCGGCAGATGACGTAACCCGCCACCTCGAAGTGGCGCCGGGGGATGACGCAATATTCGTTACAATATATATATATATATATATATATATATATATAACCGTGGAGACACAATGAGGCAATCATTTGTCCATTTACTGAATTTCTTTATGACTAAAGCAAGAATTGAACACTAGCACTAATCAAGATTTCAAAGAAAGTAAAGAATGATATGATAGTAATTAATATTCACTGAATAATAGTGCAATATTCACTCACATTCCTAATTGCTCCTATCAAACTGGTGTATAAGTATAAAAACATTAACAATCATTATTTTCTTTGGGTGCAGAATTGATTGCAGGTTATTTTTGTTAAATGACTATTAAAATACATCCCACCTTGACCTGAATGGAACAAGTGAATGCCTCTTCAGAATACGGTTCTGTTTCAAAGTTAACACCACACAGACTTTTAAATCAGAAAATAAACTCCACATGAGAAACACGTAATCCACTCTCAGATCAACATGAACACATTCTTGAAAATTGACAAGTGTTTAAATGTTAGGCTGAAATACGTATAGAAATGTAACCCATTATGACTCTTCTGTCATATTTAACTTTGACATAATCAGTATAATAGGATAAATTATCTAGTTTTGCACTCTTTAAGAGAATTATACAAGCAAAGATGAAGCATAAATATGAATGTCTCGCTCCATAATACTCACAGATTTTACTCAATGCCTAATTTGCAATACTTAATAGTCACATAGTAAATACAATAACATTCTGTAATACTCTCGTTTTGTTCAGAAGGAACTGTGATTCGTTACACACACTATTACAGACCACATGTTCTACGTGCCATTGCCCAAGCGGAAACAGTTTGTAAATGTTAGCCTCTATTTACAGAACTTATTTATTTATTTTTACATCACAAAAACAGTTAAAGGCTGCGTATGACGTGCTATGGGGAAAAGTGAGTTGTGTGCACATTTTCAAAATTCTGTGATCCCTACACTAAGTCATATACTACTTAAATTTTCTTCTACTTAAATATACTTCTTGCAATCTGTCTTCTTTTAAGCAGGTCTATTGAATGTTCATGATTCTATTTAACAGAAACTGTATTTTTAACACAATGCATTCTATCATTTGAAGCACTGATCACAATCTATACTATATTAACAAAAATGTAGAGTACATGTTTTCTTAAGATAACCTCATTCTACGCCGTCTGGAATACAACAAGAACGTTTTCCTCTCGCCCTCCGGCCTAGTGACGTCTCAACGGATGGGTGGAGGGAACCTCCTCCCACCTACGATACACCTCTCCTTCTTGGAATAAACTGGTGCCGTCATGGCGGCAGCAGCCATAGAATCGTTGTTGAATATTCGGATGGTCACACTATAAATACAATCTAAAAAGAGATAATTAAATATGCTATATGATATGTTTTACAACTTCAAAAATAAATTTAAATAATTGTTTTAAAATTATTTTCGAAAAATATGAACAAAATTTTCATGATAACCACAGGATAATTCATTCTTCCAGATACCATCTAAACTAGATCCAATTAATACTTTTTTGTGACAATTTTCAAGATGCAGAGACTGGAGCATGTGACAATGAAGCAACAATTTATTATCTTGGCAAACAGGCGCTGCGTATGCTGTAGTGATGTTCGTAATATTTATACAGTTTAATTTGCATTTACAACTTATTAGAACAAACATACAAGCATCACTTTTTTTAATCAGGATCAATATCCATAAATACATCTTTAGTTTTGAAAATACTTTTGCAATTATGGGGCTTTTTGAGTCCATTAGATCTGCGTGAAGAGTGTGTGCCAGGTATCCTTCGTGCATTGAAAATCTACTTTCATGTGCTTTCTCTCTGCTGTATATGTAGAAAGTAACGGAGGATTACTCAAGATTAGACGTTGAAAGTAATGGAGGGTTATTCCAATAGCACTCATCACCCAAGGAAGGGGTTAGGAGACGCGTTGCGTCGTGAATTGATGCAAAAAAACGTTTAAAAAACACCTTACATACGAGCACGAACTTTAAGGGAGTATATAAATATAAGAAAAGCATGTAAAAAAACTGGAAAGGGAAATGAATGCAATCTATTAATTACTGCCATCTATTCAAAACTCCACTCCCTAATTCTTCCATTATAAATTCATAACGTTTCTTATTATCTCTCTTCTAAGATTATGTTTAAATTAATTTATAATAGAATAATTACCTCTTCTGGTCTTCTAGAAGAGTTTTCCTAAAAGTTGCAAATCTGAAGTCCACTGCAATGTCAATTCCTGTTTCGTTTTCCATACATCCGCCCAGTTCAGCTACTACCTTCAGAAAGAACTTTTTCTTTCATCTGACCTCCGGTCTCGCCCTCGATCTATGGTCTCTCTTGTTCTAATTTCTAGTTAGCCTTCCTAATATTCATCCGCGTTGGCGCGCGTTCAAAATATTCCTTTTCCTCGCTTTCTTAGGTCGGATGTGACACGTTTTCGAAATCTAAGAAAACGGACGGTCACAATACATACCTCTCTAAATATTACTTTTGTTACTCCCAATCTTTACGAGAAAGTAAAAATAAATATATAAATAAATACACTTTCACACCACAGAGTTAGTTACGCAAAAAGAGCACCAATTGAGAGCCCAATTCCTGCAAGTCAGAATGCAGTTGTAATGTTATTCCATAAATAGGGATCCCCACCAATATGGACCCACCCCACAACCTAAACGGTTCAGGATAACGAAATGCAGGTTTTGCTAGACAATGCGGAATCATAAGACGAAGTAACAAGCCATATATAAATTGTCTCTAATATTTTTAGTTTTTGAAAATTTAATCATATTCGATTTTTAAATTGAACTATATATTTTTATCACCAGCAATGGATAGATCATGAAAAGAAGATTAAAATGATGTATCATATGCCTTCTAATAATTTGATAGTAACTTTAGTATAAAATAAGGATTTCTGATATGTGATTTTTGAATTAAATCGTGCCCAGCAGCCTTACAACTCTCGCTTTTTGGGGAAATGGCTATCACGGCGTCACAGACAGTTGCGTCTTGACTGAGAGGGTGGCAGTGGAACCTTAAGGGCATAACTACAGCAATTCTTGGTGTTGACACAGACATCACACTAAGAAATACCAATTTTAACAATCAGAATGGGAGGTATGTTTCCATTTATTTATTTCGTTTTAATTGCCATCTACTAAAATTTCAAAACATTGATCGTTCAAGGAACGATATGAAAGAATTAGTAGCGTAAAAGATGATGTTAATAATAAAATATTATTTTTAAGAAGCACAACAAAGAAGCCAACCACCACTTCGTTGGTAAATGTCATTTAACTATAATGATCACTTGTCCACTTTGCAACCATACGACTGCTGTTCTTGAATGGAAAAAACGGTACACTTCCGTCTTCTGCATTTCAAATTTGAGGCAGCACTTGGTGTTCAGAATGAAGCTCTCTAATCAAGATGAGCATTAGCGAATGCAGATATGCATTTTGTTAAAAGAAGTTTGGTAGAGATTTATACTGATAGGACTGTCAAAGGTGTTTTACTTCGTTCTTCTGTTAGTACACGTGTTTAAATAGGAAGTTTAGGTACCGTGAATAATAAGAGAAAATGTCTACCTATCTATTATTTGATGATTTAATCAAAGATATTACAATGAAAATCTTTAAGAGAGATTCATTCCTTCCATATAGTATTAAAATAATGTCGTGTTTCTGCACTGAGTTCGATTTTTGTAAATATAGAAATAATATTTATTATTATTATTATCATTATCGTTACAATATATTTTTATTTTGATTTCTTTTCGATTATTTGATTTAGGAATTTCCCAGAAGAAGATAAGTTTCAACTCAGATGAACAACTGGGAAAAAAATTCTCATTTAGATCATTATAATTGATGTTTGTTCATATGTTTTCATGTCAAGATCATGAATTGCTGCAATTACTGTCCTACCTACACAACCATCCCTCTCACCTCCTCCTAACAAAACAGTATCAACGTCGCGAAGGCCACCTTCCCAAAACGGCGACTATTGCAGTGCCGTTTACTTAAAAATCTGATGCCAAAATCTAATTTTATACTCAAATTACTCATAAAATACTAACATATATTTTATCACTTTATTCCGATGTTCATGATCCATCCATTGCTGATGAAAAAATATATAGTTCAATGTAAAATCCAAGAATGATTAAATTTCTTAACTAAAACATGTATAGAAATTCCTCTGCCAGCATGTTACCTGTCTATAGTTACGTATTCAACAGCTTCCCCAACTCGATACCACAGACCGTTTAAGACAGTCCCTATTGTTAGACACGGTACCATATAAACAGTAAAAACCCTATGTAACATGATCGATGATAAATGAAAGCGATTGCAGTATACTAAGCCCCGAATGAATAAGGATGACGAAATACGACTCGTAGAGAGAAACTCAGAAAGCATCACTATTAGATTCAGGTAGCAATATTTTATTAATTAAACCTCAAAATATTCAAGCCAGTTTATTTCATTAAACAAATCTACAATTTTATTGACAATAATACTAACATGATATGACAAACCGGTATTAGAGATGCAGTCATCCTAATCCTAAATCGTTACTTTTAATTTTAGCAGATTATGTTAAATATTTTCTACTTAGAGACACGAAGCACGCTCGAAAGAACACAATCTATAGACAAGAATTGAGGATGTATGATTAGTATGTCTGTAAATGCTTCATTGTTGAAATGACGACTCATTCTTTCATATGCTCAGGATTTTCTGAGGTTTCATAGAGAGATGACCTCACCAGAGACATAGCTTCCACTTGATTCCTCGATTTTGACGCGATAAGCGATGACCTCAAACAATCCACTTAGATTCAGAGGTTAGTGTCAAAAGCATTGGCGTGTTAGTGTCGGGTGAAAAATAATGCTTCTGGAATTGTTCTGAACTTGGAATAATTGAATTTTAAAGCATATTTTTCAAACTAACACCTTCATTGATATTGTAACTGCATACGTACGTTCACATTTCTTCAATTACAAATGTCCATAAATAAATATATGTCAATTCTATCTTATAATCAATATTATTACCTTTTCGCATATTTCATGCTGATGATATGCTTCTAAGCAAACAGACCTTAGCATTGGGAAGTAAAGTGTGGATGTTACTAACAATGTATTCATTTGGAACGTGTGAATACTGAGGCCGGAAGCTTTGTGTCTATATTTATACGTGATTATAATTAATGTAAAATTATTGTTTTCTTGTATATTTAATTTGAAAAATTTCCACATTTTATATGTAAAAGAGGTGGCTTCCTAAGAAGGTGGATAGTTTCTAGGAAAGCGAGTGTTACGATTTACGCTTACAAGCTCAGGCTATTTGGCCTTGAAACTTGTGGAGGAAGGATGCAATTTTAACCGGGGGGGTATTTCTGGAAGCCAATTGAGACTCTTTCTTGCTTCCAAGGTGAAGATTGTTCGGTAGCCGACTCGAGTAGTATTTTAAAATTTATGCTGTAATTGTTAAACAAATGGACCTTAAAGTATTTAGAATGAAATGAAAATATAGTTCCATTCAAAAAATCGAAGATGATTAAAATATCTCGAAAATTAAAAATATTACGAACAATTTTTCTGCGGCATGTTACTTGCCCCATGATTCCGCATTGTTCCGAAAAACCTGTATTTCGTTATCCTGAACTGTTTAGAAGTTTGTGGGGTGGTCCATAGTTGGTGGGACCCTATTTATGTAATAACATTACAACTGCATTCTGACGGGCAGGAATTCGGGCTCTGTAATTTGTTCTTTTTAAGTGTAACCATCATGGTATGTGAAAATGTATTTATTTATATATTTATTTTGCCCTGCGATTTTAGAAAAATTTCTGCTTTAAATTTTGGAGTTAATTTAGTTGAAGCCCCGAGAAACGTTTAAACTTTTTAAAACGGCTCCAAACTAACTACGACCTATATATGTAACCACAGTCGAACATCGCCAACGTCGGAACTCGAACTCTAGGGCCTCGCGGTCAGTAACGTTACAGGGAAAACTGTAACGATGCCACTGAGCTATCGCAACCTTTCCATTGTGTACATAAAAACATAGTAACTCTTATTTCAATTACAAAGTTTTAAGTTTTCAATTTTACAAATTTTCAATTGTTTTATAGTATTCGTGCGCATAGTAAATTTAACTTTAATCTTCCTGCTTGAATCGTGTGTAACCATATCGGACAAATTGTATATTTGAAAAAAATTATTACAATACAATTAATCCAATTGTACAATTAATACAATGAAGATCTATTGTGTGACAAAATGATGTTCCTCTAAAAGTGAAAAATGTACCAGAAACGAATGTTTGCTACTCTGGCAGTTTCTGTGTACTATTCGTTACTTCTGCTTGAATGTTGTCTGCAGAATACACTGCGTTAGACGAAGATAATTATACATGTTTCTTTCTTAATGCAATGTTTTCAATATTAGTCTTTCAAATCGCTCATGTGCACGTTTCTTAAAATATGATTTTTTCATGAAAGTTTGAGTTATATTGTGACAATATATACATGTTTTCAGACACCACTTATTCACATGCAATTTATTTTCAAGTGCATCGTTTAAATACTAAATTTTAAAATGCATTTTATTTAGAATTTTGTCTGAAAAAAAAGCAGTAGCTTTGCGATTTTTCGGAAGATTTTCTGGCATCAAGACATTGTGTTAAAACACTACATAAATGACCTACCCACGGACAGCTATCCTAAGCGTGTTTGGTTAGGTGACTTCTTTGTTTTGAAGATCTCGGGTTCAAATCCTAGCCTGCACTACTTATTTTTTATTTTATGCATTATTGTATGTATCTGGCAAATGACTTTGAAATAAATTGTAGACGTGGAATTTTATATATCGTTTTGCTTTTCAGTAGTTATATATATTCTTGTCTCTCAGCCATCGTTTCCTTAACGTTTATTAGAAGAATGAAGTGTTAGTAGTGTGAAAGTTGTAACATATTGTAAATAAACAATTCTGTGCTCCATTGAAAATGAACAGTATGCCATTGGCTGATGTTAAGGCAACAAAATTTTAGGTCTCTCAATTCAGTCAAACCTTAAATCGAACGCGTCCATTTAAATGAATTGAACACACAATTAAGTTCTTTATGCTACGCGTTAAGAATTCTTACCAAATTCAGTCAGCATAGCACTGCTCGTTGTGTATACTTCAGCGATGTTCATTCCCGCCTGAGATATGGCATAATATTCTGGGGAAATACATCTTACCAGACTTTAGATTACAAAAACAGGTGTACGAATAATAGCAAATCCCACATGATTACTTGTAAGCCTCTCTTCATTAATCTAGGAATTCTACATTACCGTGTCTTTTTATTTACGAATCAGTGGTTTTGTAAAAATGACTTGCTCAAGGGCAGAATATTTTAGAAAATGCCGAAGTCTATTACTATAACACTCGACGTAGAAATCATATTCATCAGGTGACAGTATCAACGGCTCATTACAAAAAATTCACATACAATACATGTACATTATTTTACAACACTTTGCCAGATGACATTAAACGATTAAATTCAATAGAAAAGTTTAAATCCCAAGTGAAATCGTTTCTGCTGCATAACTGTTTCTTTACAATTAGAGACTATACTGAGCATAACAAGAAAAGTAACATTAATTTTAACAATGATACATAATGCATTATTTACCATTTGGACTGTATAAATGAGTATAAACAACCTGTAACAACTATTGTACTACAGCTTCCGGGTCAATGACCCCCATCTCAATCAGGTTTTCGTCCAGTTTCCCTGATCCATTGAGCAAATGCTGAGATGGCCCCTTGTTTTGCTTCTGGACATAAATGTAACTTCATTTTCTGTGCACGTCTTCTAGTATTCAGTGGGAAATACAATGATTCAAATTATCGTTTCCTTGTTGTCGCGGCAGGAAGTAATAAGAGCCAAAATTTATTGCTTATTTATCTTTGACAATAGATTTTATTACATGGGAGTTTTTGTTTTTCTCCTTTCCAAAATTCAAAATTTATTATTGCTTATTTATCCTTGAAAATGATTATTACATAGGAGTTTTTTTGTTTTTTTCTCACTTTCAAAATTTCAAAATTCAAAATTTATTGCTTGTTATCCTTGAATATAGATTTTATTGCATGGGAGTTTTGTTTCTCCTTTCAAAATTCAAGATTTAATGGTATGAGTAAGTGTAAGGATGCAGATTTGAAAATGTACACACAATTCAGCTTTCCCCATGGCGTGCGCAGTTTTTAACTGTTTTTCTGACGTAAAATAAATAAAATAAATAAATAACCGGTACCAATAAAACAGAAAGATGACCGGTTTTATTGTTTGTATTGTGATTAGATCAATAGTAAATAACTGCGTCAATGGTAGGTGTTTTCCAATTAAATATTTTTGAGAATCGACTATTTACCAGCTGCACTGAAACCCTTACTCTCGACGAAAGCTGTAACGTACTCAGGCCAGCAGTGTAATTTTGTTATCATAGGTGGGGAAGCGATAACCGAGCAAGTGGCAACAGCTCAGGATTTGGCAACAGGGCATTGGACACAGGAGGCCTGTGGCCGCTGTAACCCTTTAACACGGATGGATTCTTCATTGTAGGGAAGAAAGTGAGAGGAAATTATGTAGCTTATTGCACTCGTCGATCTAAATCATGTACGACGCCATGTAGCTGCCTGAGAAATTTGACATTTACCAAACACGTTAGGGACGTATGTTGTTAGCACGGTGTTTAAAAAATCTGTTCCTCTATGTCTCTGTGCGAAATTGGTTGTATTTTGATCTCTACGAGAATCATATACGTGTTTTAAATTAGAAATTTCACAAAACAATATCAATATCGGCATCCATTTTTAACGTGAATAAAGTAATAGAAACCCAATAGAAACTTGAATTATGAAGACAGAATAATAACAAAAAATTGGAATATCTTTGACCAGACTTGTGCATCAATCAAATGTCCAGTAATGAAATGGGTCGGACATTTAAGCAGTAAATATTCTTATGTTGTTCCCTCTCTGATTTACTAATCTGGTCACTCTAGAGGCGCCACTAGAGTGACACTACCTTGTAAAACTACAGCAAAATACTAAGAAAGCAAATTCATTCCTTCTTAAATTCCATGACATTCACTGATCACATATGACCCTGTAGGTCATATATTTATCGAATATGGGTTGAAAATAGAAAATACAGTTTGTCTAATAAAAAAATATTAAACATGCTTGTCTGAGAGAACGAAGTTTAACTGACCCTGCGACTACAGCAACGTTGCTGAAATCTATGTTGCAAAGACTAGAGACAATAATGAAAGCAAATGGAATTTATACCCAGTGTTAAATAATGTAATACATTTTGTTCAACAGGCGTGTACAGAGACTTTTTAAACACAAAAACGTACTTTATTTTGTTCCAAATATCAGAGTTGGTAACATTTTTTAACTTTATAATTTAAAGGGAATAAAAGAGTAGTCTTAATTTCTAAACCTGATATCTTTATTGTTTCCTAACACATCACGTTCGTATTGTGTAGTAGAAGTTTCTGCTAGAGTTTTCTGGTTGTTCATAAGGCCGTCCTTCGGCCTAAGCTACTACCATGACTCCTAACTTCAGACGGGGACATAGATGATTGATAAAAATACAATGGATCCCCAATACATTTGTATTGCACTCTTAAAGCCCATAAATATGTAAGAGTATTTTTATCATTTTTGCATTTTAAATAGCTTTTAAATATGGCAGGATTATTGATGAAAGTGATCAAGTCAAAAATTGGTTGTATTGGATATAAGGCGTTCACAGGTTTCTAAACCTTCCATCGGTTTGGAACTTCTACCAACAGCTGTATAATGCTACATCTTCTATATTATTTATATTACCTATATTATCTATATTATGCTACAACTTCTATTTTAACATTAGTTTCAATTTTTTGTTATTCAATTGGTCAATTTTCGTAGGGTAGAGACGTCCCTCTACCAAGAAATCGACCAAATATTTACAACTTTTCATATTTTATAAAATTTAGATTACCATTTGAATAGCGAATTATAAATAAGTAGAAATTATAATATTATAGAATATATATGTGTATATATATATATATATATATATATATATATATATATATATATATATATTTTCATAATATTACATACTAGACGTTTTAAAAGATCTAGCACCAATATATGTGGAGAGATTTGAATCAAATGTCATTTGGACGTGAGAATATGAGGAGAAGAATATTCATATGTATTTGAGAAAAATAAACTAGTTTAGTGAAATTTAAAAACTCATTCTGTAAAGTGAGCATGGTGATGTGTGGATTAAGTCAGTCAGCGCACCTATTTTCTTTAAATTTATTTTAAGTCTCATAGTATTTATTGACTATAGAAAAAAAGCTACCTAAAGAAAATAATGCGAAAGCAGATGTTGAGAAAGTTAAAATGTTCTTAGTGAAAAATTGGCCCAGATTTGTATTGAAAGGGTGACTCCCTGGCACATTTAAAGCTGTTATGTCGCTGGATGTGGTAGCCTAATAAGGAGATATTTCGCTTTTAAATGTGAGGGGAGTGCAATTTTGTCGATAATTTCATTAAAAATTACACGTCAATTACAATTCAATAAATATAAAAAAATAAGAACTGTATATTCATGAAATCGGGAACTTTTTACCATTAATGAAATATGTAGGTTTCGCCGCCTATAATGTAAAGTTTAGTTATAATAACGTATTAAAAGTTATTAGAAGTTCATGTTAACGCGGTTAAATTAGGCCGTCTTTGGAGATTAGGTGGACAGTGGCTCAGTTAAAGTCCTCAAAACCTTTCTGTATAAAAATCTTAATATTTTTAATTGATAATTCAGGAGAGACGCATTAACAGCAAGATCAACAAAAGCCAACACCTAAAGAGCTTGCTGGCTGATGTGGTTTGAAGTGACAACCATCATTACTGCTGCGGCATCTGTGGTAGAGCGACAGTGATGAATATTAATATGCTTTGTTAAATGGTAATCAATTCAGCCTGTATTGAGGTTTTAGTGACCTGCTCACAACGATAGTTGTGATAACCGAAATCATTATTAAAGACGATCAATAAAATACTCTAAAAATGTTTTTAAAATGTTTAAAAAAGCAAACAAAAAATGACATAAAAATTGATCAAAAAAAGGTCAGATGAACTATTCAAGCTGTTGAATACTTACTGATGTAATCATGTCTGCTGCCTTTCGTTCAAGTGAACTTCACTTTGGAATTTTTGGAGTTGGGCTTTGGACGAGAAATCTCTGTCTTTTAGTTTTTTCGTGAGTACGCCGCACCCACAATGGTGTTGTTGATAGGCGTCACGAAACCTTAGATTTCATGATTGACATTAAATTTGTGAACGAGGAATGGAATAGGTTACTCAGATTGTGCCCAGAAGAACATTAGTTGCATCTCATTAAATTCTTTTAAATACTAATGAGGATTATGTTAAAATACTAGATGAAATATGCGAAAAATGTTTTTAAAGGGCCAAAAATGTATCTAGAGTGCTACCGAATGGCACAGGAACTTTTCTAGTATGGAAATGTTTCTAATTTCCCTTGTGTGGAATGGCTTTAAAAGGTCTTCCTACTACTCTCGACAGCTGTCATCTATCGTCACCACAACACATTTTGTGGCATTTTCTTTTCTTTTCGGTTTCCAAATAGTGAACCTATATAGAATAATGGCATTAAGAATATTAAATAAGAGTAAAACCTCGTCTTAAATAGAAATTTTAATTGAAGTATTTAAAGCTTATTTGAAACAAAAGTCAATTAAGCATTACTGTAAAGAAATTTGAAGCTCATTTCACAGGAATCTCTTGAGTTCTCGAAAACCTTCATTCAGAAGTCATTTGAAGCACTCACAAATACAATAATGTATACAAATCAATGCAAATATTCCTATTAACAGTGTAGAAGTACATAAAAATACATCTGTGTATTTAAAAAACAAAGAGTACACAAAAAATGAATTTAACGTCATAATAAACACCTGCAATTAGCACTATGTGTTAGAAAAATATGAAACAAAAATTGGAGCAATTTTTGAGAAAATAGCGTTTAGTGTTTCTGAAACGCGGAATTTGTGCTCATTTTCCGCACAAAAAAAAAAATAGTTAGGTTTATAGAAATTTTATTAAACATTATTTAGAGCATATGTATACATAAATACAATAATGTTAACAAATTGTCTCTAATGGAAATATGAGCTACGTGAGAGACAGACAGAAAGCATTTTCGTTGTTTTTATTAAAAATATTGTACACCATATTGCGTAGAAACTATTAAAATTTTAAAACAATGTGCAAGAATGTAATAGAAAGGGTAATTATGGACAACAAATTTCATTTGAAGGGAAAATTTGCAATTTTCCAGTTTAGGAAGACGCCAGAAGAATTCAAACTTTGCAATTTTCAAAAATCACTCTTACCAGTGAAAATAGAACCTATGCCACTTTTATAAATTAATATTTTGCGCTGTTATTACAATACATTTAAGAAAAAAATTTAGCAAACCTTTGGAGAATATTTCGAGAATGTCCGTGGGCTTAGTCTAAAGCCCTAAGTTTTAAAAAATGGTTTTTCAAAATTTCAGCTTCAACTACAGATGAATAGACAGATATTCTTCGAATTTGAAAAAAATCCTACGCATGGTTTTAAGCGCTTTAGTAGTGTTCTGAACGGACAGGCGGCGAATTCCTTTCAATTGGAGTTTTCCACGTGAGGATCAACAAAATGAGGATTCTAGCTGCATCACGTATTAAAGACTTTTTTTCTGTAATTAATCAACTGCATTTATCCACTTTTTGTTATCAGGATCAAATGAATTTTTTTCTGCCGAAAATCCGCCGTTTTCTGCATCCCACGAAATTTGCTAAAACTTGAAAATTAATAATTTGTATTACTGTTTCTTATAATAACTTTATACTATTATAAATGAAGTTTGGCTAATCTAAGATAAACAAAAGCAAAAAATAATAAATCAAATAAAAGCATATCTATATACTTAACCAAAGTGTCACCATATATACGAGTGACTGGAGTTATTTCTGACATTAACTATCCACTCCACACAATTTTGCATAGTGTAACGATTATGGACAATGAACGAAATTACATATTAGAATGTTCTAACCGAAGTGCTGGCAGTACGTTTTCGAAATTTTGATTGGTAAAAACTAATGGTAATAGTCTAATTTTGATATTACAATTGTTTGGTGATGGAAACACCGGAATAACGTTCATAAAAACTATTAATTTTAACTTACGTTCATTGAGCAAAATAACTTCTTTACCGTGTGAAGTTAAAGCCCTGATGAGTCCTAACGAAAACAGTACGTCTTAATCCATTTATCGAGTACTTTATGCTAACAAATGAAGCTGAATAATAATGTTATCTTCTAAAATATTTTGATAGTTCGATAGCAAGAAAGTCGTCGAATGATGACATTAAGTGACAGTGTTGCATGTTCATTTTCTCACTTCCCAGGCAATATTCTGCCGTCCGTTTATTTTCTGATTCCCAATTTACAATTAGAAAGCGCCATCCGTTCCTGATAGACTGAAACATTTTCTTGAGAAACTTCAATAAAATATTTCAATGAATCTTAATTTTTAAACAGTTAATTAATTTAAATTGCAATTATTTTAAGTTTATTCACAATCAACACTGTAATTGCAGTATTACATGAATTCAAACGGATAGGTAGGCTGTGTTATTTTTGATATTTTGCGATTAATTAAAATAGTTCACGCATTGGTAGTAATGCAAAAAAACCGATAATAATATAACCGTATAAACCCGTTTTTATATATTTATATTATGAGACTTCAGATTGAAATTAAACGTGCGAATTTTTCCTCTTGCAGCCATCGACATTGTCGCTTTTTTGAGGAAAGTGGCGCTAGCGACCCTTCCTATTCTCGCAAAAGTGCCGGCGCCGCAGACAACCTTCTCCAAATGCGACAAAGCAACGGTTGCTAACAGAAATCTCGTACATTTAGTTTCAAAATCACATGTCTGAAAGTGTTATTTTATACTCAATATACTATCAAAACATTTACGTATGTTACATCAATGCGTCTATTTATGACTATCTAAAGCCAGTGAAAAAAATATATAGTTCCATTTAAACAATCAAAGATAATTAATTTTCTAGAAAACTAAAAAATATTTCGATTTATATATCTACCACTTGTGCTTCTCACGATTCCGCATTGTTAAGCGAAAACTGCATATAGATGTGGGAACCGTTTAGAAGTTGTAAGGTGGCTTATAGTTAGTGAGACTCTGTATAATTCTATTTCTCAGAAAATTTTCATTACGAATTTTTCTATTTTCCAATAAATAAACGCTTTTTACAACAGTTTATTTAATAAAAACCTAAAGAAAACATTGATACCTTCTGTAATTCAGTTACACCTCCAGAATGTTTCCGCGCTCAAATGTCTTTTGTTGCCCGCTGCAGCATTTGATTTGGAGTGGCAGCACCCGCGAAGATAAATAGGAATACGAATGCGCATGCGAACAGGCAGCCGCCCTTGACATAGATTCTGGGATATGATTTGATTCACAGTCACAACTAATATGATCGCGACATTTTACAATCTTGTATTTTAGTCATCAATATTCCCTTCGAAATTCTGAATTTTTTTTTCTGAAGCTTGGCATACTGTCAGTCCACTGTTAATGCAGGTATTCTTCAGCTCACCGATCGCAATAAGATGTGACTTGAACCGCGAGTACTTGGAAACCGCAATCTAGCTTAAATTAAGAATAACATTGGCATCAGTTAAATCCCATTCAAAAAATACATTAAAGAAAATTATATAAGAAACAGAAAACTGATTAAAATAAAAAAATTATAGACAAAATATGGAATTAAAACTATAATAATAATAGGACGCACTGTCTGGTAATCTCATTATTATAATAATTCATGAAATCCGCAGAAAGGTTTCCAATCCCCACAAGTTTGTCCACACTGAAACAGACTTGCTTAGGTGCAGAGAGTTTTACCATGTCCACTGCTATTATCTTCCCCATCACAGCCCACTCCGACACAAAAAAGTTGGACAGATTAACACATGCTCATGAACGAGAATGATGTTTGTTTAGAACTTTACGTGCGGTCTCGCAGTATCTACTAATGTTTGAAAGTAAGATTGTGTCTACTATAAGTTTGAGATGACCTGTTAGATTTACGTGTTTCGGGAACTACTGTATGAACAGAACTTGTTTCAAGAGTTCAATCCAATAACACACGGCGACGCGAGCAAGCGACCTCTCTGAGGTCATTTCAAAACATAGCGCGTGAGGGATGTTGTGGCCTTGCCTTCAATGGAAATGGAAACAACGTTAATTAATGTAAGAGTATGTATTTGGAATATATGCATTAAAAACATTTATATCGCAAAAATTGCTCTCTCATTAAAATTAACTGAGGTCATACTGAATTTCCTATATCAGACATTAGAAATTTCTATCATTATATGTCGATTACGTTTAAGAACCAGAACAAATCATCAGATTGATGGTGTACTTCTAAATATTGTTTGTGATAAGTATACAAATGGGTGTTATAATAAGAAAGAATGTTCGTCTTCGTAAAACGTATACTGTTTAGTTGCATGTCTTATTTATATATTTAAATGTGTGTAGTAGCATTACAATGTAAACAAATTCTTATTCGTTTATTATATTGAATTTAGGTGTTTTCACAATATAATACACAACAAGAACGTGTTCCCACAAAAGATAACAAAGCATTCTCCAGGGGAGGAAGTGTTATTGGATTGGTGCCACATTCACAGACTCGGCCTCTCATGCCTTTAAGGCGAGAGAGTGGGGAAATCTTCCGAGATAGGCCACTTGAATTACCAGAGGAGCCAATGATAAGCGTTGCTTGCCTTAGAGTTGAGGATTGCTCAAGTCTGGTGTCAAATATACATTATTACTCTTTAAATTATTAACAAATGAGACATCATTGAATTCCTCTTTTGATATATTCATTACAGCTAAAAATTGTGTGGTGTTATTTCAAAATTCACATGTGATTCAATTTCACCAAAATTAAAAATAATACACAGAATATATGTGCTGCCTAAAACTTGACTTGTGGAACAAAAATGAAAATGATATATCATGCCACCGCTCTGTCCAAAAGCATTTTGCAAAATAATTTGTTGATAATGAATTTCCTCGTTAAACATACTGGCATACACTTTGCACCAGTGAAAAGGATGCATCCAACCACAAAGAATTCTTCAAATTTGCAGGACAACAGTTAGTCTCAGCGTTTTGAATTTTTGCCAGAGAATTTATTTATAACACAGACGAATCAAATAGCAAACTACTGTTCAAAGATACATGAAGAATAGAAATTAAATTTCAGTTAAAAAAGCTCAAGAGCAACAATTTCTACCGATTTGTCATGAAGTCACAAATCGTTATTCTAATTTAATCAGCGAGAAAGCACAAGACACTGCAAAACTATTTGAATTTTATACTTCACAGCCAAATCGAATGAATTGGGGTTGGAAACAAGTGGGATTTGGCATCGGACGCAAAGATCCTATAAAACGAGGTACCGTATCACGAAACGAAAGGCGATAGCTCCAGTTGGATTGGAATTTCTCATCTTGTGTAAAGGAATTGAGATGAGAGAATAAAAAGAATTAGAAAATTTGTAGATTATAAACAATTTCCAATTTTGCAATTCTAAAGTGGGAAGGATTTTCTGAACAGAGTAAAGTTCCAGAACTAAAAAACCGGAATAACAATTTTGCAACAATTAACAATTTTATAAACAATTGCGAAATGCTGCGCTATTCCTGCCGAAGTGTCCCCAAATTGTCCCTGGTTGATGATAGCAAAAATAATTTTGACATGGGATGCAAATTAATTGCTTAATATCTAGTTTAATTGTTACTTTAATGATAAATATACAGTTGGACTTTGAATTTTACTTTCTTTTATTAAAATGTTGCCCTAGCAGTCCTAACGATTCGAAGAAAGACAGTATTTTGCATTTTTGCAAATGTAATATGCATATGAACAATTGAAAATATGCAATTATAATCGTTTTTCTTATCGCAAAATTCTGTAGTAAACTGGTCATTTGATAAAGTTCATAAATTGTGTTTGGACAAGAATATTGGAATTTAAATGTGTATAAGAACGTAATCGTTCTAAAATTCGTGTTATTTTATCTGGTATCAATGTAATTTCTTCAAAAAGAATTGTGTTAACAGTGGTTAAGTGCTATGTGTTCATATATATTTCAATGAATTTACTTTCATGTTCGTACAAGTGTTTCTTCCATGTATTTTTTATTTGAAAATACTTCCACATCTGAACTAGCAGCGCCCGCCATTTTGTACGTCGTAATTTTTTTAGGGCACTCCCCCCTGCATCGAGATTGGCTACGATGGTTTGTGAGGCTCCGCTTGTGACGTTTCGTCATGACAAGGGCTGTCCAAGCCATGCAAAAGCTGAACTTAGCCGCAGACGGTCGCGATCAATTTATATTTCCAGTTCTGTACAATTATTTCTATTACTTTTCTTCTTTGTCAAGATGGAGCCAATGCCATGGACAATTAACTCAGAAATTTATCAATGTGGGCTCCAGGTTTTGCAACAGTGTTGCTACTTCTACAAATTGGATATTTAATTTATTGATTTCTACTGACATTTTTGTCACTTACAGAATTATTGACAAAACAAAGGTAAGGGTATCTTTCAAGTTTTTCATTATTTTTATTCAAAATAGTTATTTATTACTGGATCCTTGTGATTCCAGAGAACTTCAATTCAATCAAACCTGAAATGGAATGTACATATAACAGAATGAAACACCAAATTAAGCTCATTATGTTTGCATTCGGAATTCTTTCTAATTCTCTCAGCTTTCATTCAGCTCGTTACATGTATTTTGCAAATGTACATTCCCGCCTGAGATATGTCATATTATTCTGGGGAAGCTCATCCTTTAGTGCCCAGACATTTAGATTGCAAAAGAAAATTATCCGAATAATGAAAAAATGCCATCCATGTGATCCCTGCATGACTCTTTTCATTGAGTTTGGAATCTTACCATTGCCTTGCCTATTTATTTCCGAATCTGTGGTATTTGTCAAACTTTACTTTCCTTAACGGTGGGAACATATTTTCATGTAATACTGATATTTATAGTTACAACACTCGACGTAGAAATCACGTTCATCAAGTGTCAGTATCAACAGCTCACCACAAGAAATCCACATAAAATACATGTACATTACTTTACAACGCATTGTCAGATGAAATTATACAATGAAAATTGGTACACAAATTTAAGTTAAAAGTAAAATCTTTTCTGCTGCAAAACTGTTTCTCTACAATTAGAGACTATACTGATCGTCAAAAAGAAAAATTATGTTTACTTAAACAAAACCATAGACTATAATGAATTAGTTTACATTTGCATTGTATAATTTTTAAAGAAGACTTAAATGCCTGCAACAAGTACGGGAGTCCGAAGGCTTCGGGATTTATGATCTGCCTAGTGCAGTATCATTCAGCAAGTAATAATAGCACAGCTTCGGGCCAATGACCTCCATCTCGATCGGGTTTTTGTCCAGTTTCCCTGATCCATTGAGCAAATGCTGAGATAGCCTCTTGATTAGCTTCTGGACGTAAATGTAGCTTCATTATGCACACTTTTTGTTGCACTTTCCTTTTGCTTGTAGTGGTAGTAGAGCTTGGGGTGAATTTCTATTTGTTAGCAATGAGAAAAATCAAATCCTAAATTTCCTTCGCTTACCGTTACTAGCTAAGTTTTCTATAAATTAAGCAGCAAAATATCTAGTTTTTTGAAATGTTAATCTCTCCTTTTTAATTTTAATTATTATTATTATGACTTATGCCTTCTCCCACTGGGGAAACATTCACCTGCCACAGATTTCATTGTGGCTAGAGGCCTCGTACGGCTCAGATGCAAGTAACGGCAAGATCTTCATTTATTTCCAGGACCTCCTTTTCACATATATCAGACACATCAGTGACAGTTTTTCACAACCAATGTGACAGGTGTCTAGAATGACTGATTTTTGTACTGTTCCTAGTATATGCTTTATATAATTCTTTGGGAGATGTTTGATGAGGATTTTAGTAGTGACTGGTTTGTAGAAAAATCTCAACATCGTACAGCAACACTATAGCAGTAAAAATATAAGGTAACTGTGAAGATAGAACATTTTCCACTTCGTATGTTCACGCCTATTGTAGACAATATTCCCTCGAATGTTTCTTAAAACGGAGTTCCAACATACTGCCTCAAAACTCTTTTAACTCATTTTAGTCCACTTTTCCCAAAATGAAATGAAAATAGTCACCAACGATTTTTCATGGCTTAAATATCTCCTTTTGCGAATTGCATTCACTTAAAGGATGCAAACATTCTTAACGAAACATACTAGCAAATGTTTGCATTGGAAAATTTCAAATTCGAAGGGTACGAATGAGGTTGACTATATCGAAGATCTTGACAAATCGATAACTATTAAAATGTGAGATAACTGTGAAGATATATGAATTTATTTCCCTTCTATTGAGTTTCCTGTATATTGGAGTCAACATGTCTCACAGAAGCCTCTTATAACGAAGTTCTACTACATTTGATCATGTCCCGATACCTTTTTTGTATCCAAGTATGCAATTTTCATGCAGTATACCAAGTATATTGCATGAAAACCTAAGTAGACCTACAGGAAGTGTGCTGAAAAACATTGAATTGAGAGGAGAAAATATTTAAAAAACTCAATTGGGCCATCATCCCTTTTTGCACATAAATTGCTTTCTCATTTTCTTGTAATTTTATTCACTTCATAACAATGACACGAAAAATTATAAATCTGTACTTTCAACAAATTGTTTCTCTTCATCTTGCTTCTTTTGATAAGTCTGAAACAAAATATAATTTTAACGAAAACATTATTGAATCATGAATTTATCGTGTATGAAACTATTCTGATAATAGTCATTTAGGGAAAACAGAAATAAAAAAATCCTAAAACAAAATTAATTCTATCTTATTAATTATTAATTAATATTATTAATTACTTACATCTTCTGCAATTAGTGCTAATTGGTCAGCCATTACACGACCAGTTTCTTGAACTAGAGAATTGAAGTGACCTTTATTTTGAAGAAGAATATGAGGGTGATCATATTCCTGAAAAATATAATATTGTTAATACATTGATTTATTTTTTATTTATTTTACGTCAAAAAAACAGTTAAAAACTGCGTATGACGTGCTATGGGGAAAAGTGAATTGTGTGCACATTTTCAAAATTCTGTGATCCCTACACTAAGTCATATACTACTTAAATTTTGAATTTTGAAAGGGAGAAAAAAACAAAAACTCCCATGTAATAAAATCTATTTTCAAGGATAAACAAGCAATAAATTTTGAATTTTGAAAGGGAGAAAAAAAACAACAAAAAACTCCCATGTAATAAAATCTATTTTCAAGGATAAATAAGCAATAAATTTTGAATTTTGAATTTTGAAAGGGAGAAAAACAAAACAAAAACTCCCATGTAATAAAATCTCTTTTCAAGATAAATAAGCAGTAAATTTTGGCTCTTATTACTTCCTGCTTCGACAACATGAAACGATAATTTGAATAATTGTATTTCCCACTGAATTCTAGAAGACGTGCACAGAAAATGAAGTTACATTTATGTCCAGAAGCAAAACAAGGGGCCATCTCAGCATTTGCTCAATGGATCAGGGAAACTGGACGAAAAACCTGATCGAGATGGGGTCATTGACCGGAAGCTGTAGTACAATAGTTATTTACAGGTTGTTTATACTCATCTATACAGTCCAAATGGTAAATAATGCATTATGTATCATTGTTAAAATTAATGTTCCTTTTCTTGTGATGCTCAGTATAGTCTCTAATTGTATAGAAACAGTTATGCAGCAGAAACGATTTCACTTGGGATTTAAAGTTTTCTATTGAATTTAATCGTTTAATGTCATCTGGCCAAGTGTTGTAAAATAATGTACATGTATTGTATGTGAATTTTTTGTAATGAGCTGTTGATAGTGTCACCTGATGAATATGATTTCTACGTCGAGTGTTATAGTAATAGACTTCGGCATTTTTTGAAAATATATTCCCGCCCTTGAGCAAGTCATTTTTACAAAACCACTGATTCGTAAATAAAAGACACAGTAATGGTAGAATTCCTAGATTAATGAAGAGAGCTACATGAATCACGTGGGTGGATTTGTTATTATTCGTACAATTCGTTGTTGTAATCTAAAAGTCTGGGAGCTATAAGATGTATTTCCCCAGAATATTATGCCATATCTCAGGCGGGAATGAACATTCGCGAAGTATACACAACGAGCAGTATGAAGGCTGACTGAATTTGCAAGAATTCTGAACGCGTAGCATAATGAACTTAATTTTGTGTTCAATTCATTTAAATGGACGTTCCATTTAAGGTTTTACTGAATTGAGAGACCTAAACATTTGTTGCCTTAACATCAGTCAATGGTACACTGTTCATTTTCAATGGAGCACAGAATTGTTTATTTGAAATGGAAAACTGCATTAAAACCGTTTTCTTTTCGTTTACTATTAATTTGTTATTTCGGATCCAATTTGAAACATCTGATATTGTACTATTTACGGTTTCTTTATTGCAAAGGATGTTCGTATCATCCGCAAAGAGGACCGTTCTTCCGTTTCGAATCATCGAGGGCATATCGTTTACGTAAAGTAGGAACAGAGTAGGGCCTAAAATCGATCCTTGAGGAACTCCCGTGCAACGGGCAAAGAGTCGGAAAGAGTGCGTACGTAATGTTCCATCATTCCAGTAAGGTATTTCCACTCTCTGAGATCGTTGTTTAAGGTACGAACATAACCAATCTAGAGCAATACCACGAATTCCATATGAAGGTAATTTTGAAAGTAAAATGTCATGATCAATGACGTCAAAAGCTTTTAGAGATCTAAAATAATCAATAGGTGCCTCGTTTTGATCCAATGATGAGGCGACATCTTTAAGAAAAGAAAATATAGCTGTTTCCGTTGATTTTGATTTTCTAAATCCATGTTGGCAATCTGAAAGCGCGTCGTGTTTAGTGAGAAGGTTTCCATTCGTACGTAAAAGTCTCTCTAATATTTTTGAAAAGACTGATAGAAGAAATGGGCCGATAATTTTGAATTTCATTTTTGTTGCCTTTTTTGAAAACGGCTTAATCTTAGCTGTTTTGAAAATATCTGGAAACGTTCAGTCATAAAGATGCATTAAATATGTGAGTTAACGGGTGTATAATGGCATACGCACAAGTCTTTAACAAAGAATCCGGGAATTCATCTAAACCAGACGAATATTTATTTTTTAGTTTACCGATTATTTTGAGAATTCCATAGGAAGAAGTTTCGGAAACGAACATTGTGTCTAAAATTTTGGGTGAACTGTCTGCTTTGAGTTTGTGCCTGAAGACCCTTAGTGAGATCGGCAGCAATTCTCGAGAAGTAGTGGTTAAAGAGATTAGCCACTGTTGCCGGATCGTTCACATTTATATCGTTATATTTTAAAACAACATTCTCTACGGGTTTTCTGGTTGATTTGGTAGTATTTTTTATTATATTCCACATTGCTTTTGTTTTATTATTTGAGTTCAAAATATCCTGATCGTTTTTCATTATTCATTATTGAAACATTTAATCATTTATTATTAATATTTAAACATTTAAACATTTAATGATTTAAACATATTATTTATATCTACCATTCTAATTTTCTGTCTCTTTCTCCTCACACACACTCACTCACCACACACACACACACACACACACACATACACTCATATTTCTAGGTTATATTCCAAGAAATGAAATATATATCCATGTATTTCAATTTGATAAGTCTTAAACTTCCGCTTATTTTTAGCACGTACCAGTTATTACATATGTATAATGAATTTTTATTACATTATTATTTGCTTTTTCTAATTGATAAGTTTTTAAGCATACCGAAGAAGTTTAAATTATAATATTATTTAATCAATTTTGTATTATGAATAAAATAAAAAATTATTACTTACCACCATTTTCCCAGAATCCATAACAAGTACTTTGTCTGAGTCCATTATTGTATTTAGACGATGAGCCACTGTCATCACAGTGCAGTCTTTGAACTTAGCACGAATAGTGTGCTGTATTAAGGAGTCAGTACTACAAGAAATAAACATAACATATTGTGACATACCGATATGTCACGTTAAAATAAATTAACATTTATTTGGAGACAATATGGTGGAACATGCATTACGAAATATCACGAGAGCTAGAGCATAGCAACGACCGTAAATAAACAATGTAGTTTTTGTTTTTTCTAAATGCATTAAGAGATGGGTTGATGCCGAAAGTAGAAACTTTGGGATTGGGCGGAGAAGTTTAGACGGTCAAATGTTATGAAAAAATTGAAGGTAGTTTAATACGAAGTCTTCGAGGGATGAATCATGCAGGAAGATTTCATTCTGCTCTGAAACGCGCTTCTGAACTGTTCGTAGATATTTTCATGTGGAAGCAATATTGAAGTATAAATTGGAACTTTGTCGGAGTGGTAATCAAGTTCGGGACTATGTCATAGGACGTAATCGGACTAGTAATTTTGATAGTTTGAGAACAGCTTGGATAGGGAAGAAGAGATTTCGTTGGAACTTTGGACTACAGCAAGATCGAAGATATTTCGACTGAGAAGTCTACGAGGACATCAACGAAGAAAGATAAGTTAACCGCGGTGTAAAATTATAAATTGAAGAGATCATGATCAAAGGCCTAACTAAATTCATTAAATTGTTTGACAAAAAGTAAAATAAACTTTGTTAAATTTTGTTCTATAGAAAACAAAGTGATTTTTCATTTAGTTCAATCCAAACAGAAATGAACTACGAATAGAATCATTCTATTTCAGATTCCCAGCTGCGCTGGGTCAGCGGTCCTATAATCCAGGTATTGGAACATGTTTGTTTTGTTCTTTTCTGAAGACTGAACACATCATCAGCTCAATGCGGTGTTTGAAATGCATGTTCCAATGCAGGGACACATGTCATTTTTATTCAATGAAAATTCCACTTATGAAGTAAAATAATGGTTAAAGGCACATATTGTTTATTAACAGAATGACTGTGAAGGGGTATTGCATTCCAAAACAGCCGAGTGTGTTTGTGCAAATACGATATAATAATTCTCCGAAGTTATGCTAAATGCTCATCTCCGATTCTGTTTCTGAGTAGATTCTTCCCAAGTTAGTGTGAAAACACTTGTTCACATGCCTACATTGAAGCAAACATTGGGAAATACAACTACACAACTATGGACATGTAACCCAACTATGGTCCAAGTGTGCCTTCTAGCAAAAGCATTTATATCATGAACTTCTAGTGACATCTAGGATTCGAAATTAGTATTTCGATCAGATAAACTGTGTTGTAGTTCCTTCCAAAAGCAAATCGAGAGAGCTTCATTGTTTTTTCTACTGAACTTGCTGATTTCGGAAGGTGAATATTGGGTTATGCGAGTCCTCTGCAAACTCTCAAATATGGTCCAACACAGATTTATCATAGAGATTTGAACTTGGACCATAGTTGTCAATATGGTTTTCAACAACAATCCAATACTTCAAACAACTACATATCAAAACATTGTTTTCATACCGAAATGGGGAATTAGAATCAAAAATGAACCCCTGTATTACCTGCAGCTAAAAACAAGCAATTAAACAAGAAAGTCTAGTTCATTTAGAAAAAAAAGAATAACAACGTACCAAACCTGGAACAAAGTTGTGTAGGTTTACGGTAGTATTTTCTTCGCATGAGATACTAAATTTGGGAATAGGCTCTTGATAATTTGTAAAATTGTAATTTTGGAACATTGAGAAACAACTGCTGAGATTGTTAAATTGTAATTTATTTGCCTAATTGAAATTGCCACATCTACTATATAGAGCACCTTCAGTCACTTCTATTATTATTTTGTCTTATAAATTTATTATTCTTGTCAAGATTTCAAGTGTGCATGGCCCGTCGGATCATTATATTTTTATTATTCCAAAGCCAGCTTATACATAATTCAATCATAAATATTTTGGCTTTCTCGTTTACGTCTGGAGTGAAATATGTAGTATATACATAATGCTGCACCAAAAACTGGGGGATTTTGGGCAGAAAAAAATTCATTGTTGGGATCGGGTGACGAAAAAGTGCATAAAACCAATTGCTAAATAGGAGAAAAAATCCTTTAACACGTGGTGTAGCCAGAATCTCTGTTTTGGGGTCCTTGATGCCGAGAAACTAATTGGAAGCAAAATGTCCGTCTGTTTTCTGTGAACACTCCTAGCGCTTAACCCATTCGCACGATCTTCTCCAAATTGAAGAATCGCCTGTCGATCTGGCACTAGTTGAATCTTTGAAATTTGGAAATTTTGAATTTGGGGGTACTTTACATGAAGTCCACCAGACATTTTCAAAATTTTCTCGAAACGGCTCCAAATTTTTTCTTTTAACTTTCTTTTATGAATAGAGTAAAATGCACTTATAAAGGTGGCATAGAGTATGATTTTTCGGAGTTTTACTGTGCATTTTTCGAAAATAGCAAAGTTATAGTAATAGTGATGAAACAGAAATGGTTATAAGGGGTGAAAGGAGGAACACAAATACAACCATGCCCGAGGCGGGACTCGAACAGCAACCCTTCGGTCCGAGATCAACACAATACTGCCTTAGTGATCTCGGCCACCAGGCTGACACAAATGGAGTTTGTTGCTCCTAATTAGTTCTTGTAAGGTCATGTACATTGTCATGTAAATTTTTAAAAAATGTTAGTAGTTTTCGCACAATATGGCGTGCAATGTTTGCAATTTTAAAAATTTACAAATGCAAGATTTTCTCAATAACGGCTCAATATTTGCTCTATGCGATGACATAAATGCCATATTGCTCTATTCTTTTGTTTTCTCAAAAATGTAATTTTTATGTGTGATCTCCCACATCAGTAATATACATTAGAGGCAGTTTCTTCACGTTATTGTATTTACGGGTACACGTGCTTTAAAAATAATCAAATTAAGTTTCTGGAAAACAACAGCTTTTTGTTGAAATGAGCTCAAAATTCCTGTTTTAGAAATGTTCAATTGCCACAATCTCAAAAATGGCTCCAAATTTTTTCTTGAAACTTTTCAACTGGATAGTGGTAATGGCACTATTTAATATGGCAAGTTTATTTTGGAGTATTCTTAGTTTGTTTTTTTCAAAAATTACACAAATTTAATTTTTTTGAAATATTTCCGATTTGTATTCATCATTGCATCTGTGATGACCATCAAATGCGGAATATTGATTTACTTTTCACAGAAAACTGTTTTTTTTTCTAGAAAGTTTATGACATTATTTAAATGACATTTACTTATAAATACAATAACGAGAACAAATTGCAGCTAATGTAAATATTAACGACGTGAAGGACAAGTCAAGTAATGATATTAGTGTCAAAAATTACATTTTTGTAATTTTTGAAAAACAAAAGAATAGAGCATAATGGTGCTTATGTCATCTTATAGAGTGCATTTAGCTGTTTCCCTACCATAAGTTTAAAGAAAAAAATTGGAGCTGGTTTTTAGAAAATCTTGTAATTTTTTAACATTGCACACAATATTGCACGAAAATTACTAACATTAAAAAAAGTACATTACCGTTACTGGAAGAACGTTATGGAAAAAAGTGTACTTCTAGGAAAAATCTTTATATTCAATTTTGTAGTTGTTGGAAGACTCCGAAAACATTTCTAACGTCTGGAACTTTCGAAAATTCAGATTTAAGAGTGAAAATCGGACATAATCCACCTTTATAAATACATTTCATTTCATACATACAAGAATTTTAAAGAAAGAATTTGGAGCATTTTTTGAGAAATTTTGAAAATGTGGCAGTGGCTTCGTGTAAACTACCCCCCAAAATTGAATGTTTTTCAAAATCTCAGAGCTTCGAGTGAGACTAGATCGACAGGGATGTATTCAGTTCGGTTAATATCCTACATATAGTTAAGGCGCTAGTGTTGTTCACATACACCAGAGAGACGGACGTTTTAGAACACAACACTACTTTGGTATTAGAGGACTTCAAAACGTGTATGTACGTTGAAGTCTCGAAATCAATTTTCTACAGCTATAAGTGTATATTACTCTATTGTTACAAGAAATTTAAAGAAATAATTTGGAACAGTTTTTGAGAAAATTTTGAATATTTATTGGGGGCTTCATGTAAAGTACCCCCAAATTTTAAAGAACTTGCTAAGTCGTCGAGAATTCGCACATGTTAAACCTCAACCTCTTCCCTATTTTTCGATTTCCATATTAAGGTGTAATGTATCTTTTTCAAGATCCTCTTATCCTCTGTCACTTGTTCTATGTATCCTTGTAATAGATGACAATACAATAAATACTATCGGTAATGAACATACTAATGAAGGTACTCTGACGTATTCTCGCTACTTCATCTCATCTTTGCACCATAATATTTCTTCCTTGTAAGACTTTTGAATAGGCTTGTGGAACGCGGAACTGAACGGTTTTCGGTAGTTGTGTCGAGTTGTGTTTCGTGGTAATAAATTATTTTACGGACGTTCGCAGGCGCAGAGGGCTCTCCACCGCCACAGAACGAGGACCAGGAACAGGCGATGCCAGTGCGGCCGGGAGGGCAGCGGCCTGCCAACAGCGCCAGGACTGCTCCCTCAGCACCGGAGCTGCAGGCTCACGTGCGCCTGTTCCGGATGCGGACTTTGAAATGCCGCGACTGCGACGCCATCTTCGCCTCTTCCGGGGACCTCGAGGGGATCACAAGCGGCGGCGCTCCAGGAACGCAGTCGTTTCGCCGCGGCGTCTGCAGAACATCTCCCACCGCGTCCAGCGACCTCGCTCCTCACCAGCGGCAGCTCCCAGCGGAGCGTCCATATTCATGCGACGTGTGCGGAAAGGCTTTTAAACAGTCTAGCAAACTCATCGTGCCGCTCTCGCGTTGATGAAAACCCATTTTTGTTTAAAGTATGTCTTAAATCTGGAAATATTTTTTGAAAAATTCTCAACCCGCCCCCAATGGTCCTTCCCATTACCAAATATAATAATAATAATAATAATAATAATAATAATAATAATAATAATAATAATAATAATAATAATACACAGACATCTAATTATTAAAACATTTTAGAAAATGTTATTACAAATTCTAACACAACTCACTCAGTGATTACATTAATTTGTATAAGATAAGCAAATTTAATCATAGAACAAAAATATATATATAATAACAATATCCGTAATGATAACAATAAAATTGTTATCATTATCAAATATTAAAATCATTAAATTATAATAAAATATAATTATATCATAGCATTATTATTGTTCAAATTCAAAACAAGTCGAATTATTTCGTAATACAATAACTAGTTGCGGTTCCTAATGACTGACGTCGGACAAACAGCTTAGCCTGATCAGGGAGTTCACGGAAAATCGCCTTCCGCCCATTCTCTCTCTGACTTCCTTCCATTGACTAAATATTCAATTCTTAAATATATTTGCTCATTGGGATGAGTGCCAACAAAACCTATGATATCTCAGATATTAGTTGACACAGATCAAAATGTAGTAATGTAAAATGTTCATATTGTTCTTTTATATAGTCTTGTACACGCGGATAAAATGTAGCATTTAATTTTGAAATCGAAAATTTGAAAAATGAATGTAATGCAGAAGTCATCGGATATCACCACGTTATAAATGAATTGGGTTATTGCTCCCAGTTCACACGGTAGGAAATCTGTTTTAAATCATTCCTGGTGTTTCAGTCGTCTACAAAACCACATTAAACCGGGGTAGGCTCAGTGCATCAACTATTTGTCACTGCAGCGCCTCTGACCGGGAGGTCTAGGTTGAGTCTGACGGCGGCAGGATTTTCGACTAAGCTTTTCAGCTAGGTCGAATTCAGTCGCTTCTGGAGGAGAATTCAGCGGCCGGCTGCTCTGATCAGTAGTTTCCGCAGTTTCTCCGATCAACACCAGGCGAATGCACAGACGACTGGACCGCGCGCTATCTTTCCTTCCTCTTCCTTGCCTATCCTCCTCCACACACCCACTAACATGCACTCGCTACACATATTCCGGGAGACCGGTCGGGAGCTCAGAGTTTGTCCCGGCTGGGGCGGTGCCCCACTCGTGGGAGAGTCGGATCTCGCCATTCAGCGGGGGAAGATCACAGCCATTTGCCGAGAGAAAAACATGCACTACACTTACGAGACTATGACCAAAGCAGTTGACGCGCCTGAAGACACGACTCAATCGATCAATCAATCAATCAATCAATCAATCAACTGCGCGTGTTGTAATTGGGCGCGTTCTTGTGATGTGGTTGCGGTGCAGTTAAACAAGTTGCACTTTATTTGGGTAGCGGACCCAGAAGCGAAATCTCGTTGCACTGGCCTAACATGTAACATGGACCAAAAAGCAACAGACCAATCTTTCGGCCAACAGGTATGGCAAGTTGGGAGGGCTGCTTAAATTGTCATAATGATGCCGCAAATATGGCGAGACTTGATAGAAACATGACTACTCGTTTGGAGCAATCAAATCATTACAGGACTGAACCATTTAAATACTTCTTTCTAAACCCGTGCGAAAATTTTCACGCGCACTCTTCTAGTATGTTTCGACGGTCAACGTCTTGTTACTTCAGTTGAGGATCAATTCAATGACCCAGATGATTCTGCGAATCAACCTATCTCGTAAAATGCTTGATTAAAGTGGTTTTATTAAATAGATAACGTAGTTCCTGCGATCAGCTCGCCAACATTTAGCTGCTAAGTGGTTTATATGGTTTAACGTATCTTAAAAAATCAGGTTTTAATTTTGAAATTCTAAAAGTTTTAAAACAGACCATCCTGAAACAGTATTTTAGTATTGTATGATGCTGATCCGCGAGTATCAGAGTGTTAATTAGTTTAACAATGCCAATATTTCATTCACAATAGTTGTCTTTAAGCATGATGTAGTGAAGTAACGCCACTTGGAATTGGGAGGCCGGGAGAAGCAATTTTCCGTTTTCCAGGCAGAAAACAAGTAGCTTCTTTCAGCGCTTCATGGTCGACCGTTTTTAATAAAATTAAAGGTAAAACATTAATTTTGTTAGAACATTTATCAACTTTAATTTTGTAAATAGTGTCTGCTTCAATAAAACGTAACATTTTGGAGATATAAAGCAAGAAAACTGGAAAAATGTTTTTCTTTCAATTTTCTGCGTAAACCAAATCTTTCCCAAAGCGCAAACATAAAATTCAATTGAGCACTCCTAAATCATGTATATCTGTTGCGAAAAAAACTCCTGATTTTTTCTTCGAGTCAGATACCGGTTATTAGACTGACAGAGCGTAGCACAGAAAGGACCAGGCGTTTGCAGTCATTTGGAAATTGCAATTTTTAATAAATTATTAATATTTGAAGACACAATATTTGTAATTGAAGTAGTTCCTCCACGTTTTGTTGGTCACTATCTTCAAATTAAGGTTGTCACGCTATTCACTCGATTGTCCTCATGAAATGTTCAGAAAATCGTGCATCCTATTACTATATAGATATTTATTTTAGATAATTCTTTAACTTGCAAATTTATTTGCTTTAAGTTCATATTTTTCTATTGTTTTATTTGTAAATCACTGATTATTAAGTTTGCAATGTCAAGCATGATAACATAGTTTGACGTTTAATGGGCTATTTATTAATACTTCCTTATTAGTGACAATTAAACATCTGATTTTCTACCTGTTGGTTAACTAACGGTTGCTTCTCATTTTATTTCTTTTCCATTGTCTCATTGTGTGATTACTTTCACTTCTACTAAATCAATAAACTAACAATAATTAAGTTAGTCAGTAAGTTATTTAGGTTAGTAAACAGCAAAAAAATTAAAAAATAAAAAAAGTTATAAATTGTAGTCAATTGTTAAGTATAAGATGATAAATGAGTCAATGAAAATAAACATATTAACAAAATAATTAAAATAAGTTAAATAAATTAAAATTAAATTAATTAAAATAATTTAAATAAATTAAATTAAATTAAATTAAAATAAAACAAAGAACAGTTAAAATAAAACACATTGAGGGCGAAGGGAAGTGGAATCAAATGTTGGGGCAGAGGCGTTGGTGCGAGACGATTTTCTGTGGTGCTTTTGTTTTCAAGGTGCGTGGAGGCCAAACACTGGAAGGAGAATGCCTGACGCCCGCCAAATAATAAATAGTTTAAAACCAGATGAGTAGCATGTACTCGCTTCTGACAGCAGAGTTTTCCCCTTCAGAGTTTTTCCGCAGCCATACCTTATGGTCTCGTTCGCAGCTTTGATGCGATGGAGAGACCATTTGGAATGAATACCAGAAGGCGAAATGTTAGAACGTGGTAGAATGTAGGTATTGTAATGGCTTAAGGCCTTCAGCCTGCTACATTGCATCAAGTTTTCTAATTTGCTTAATAATTACCTATTAAATAAATAAAAAATAAAAATACTTTCACTTGAAAATAATATTCTACATGTATCTCCTAAATGTTCTCAGCTATCACCGATTGGTACTTCATCAATGCTTGTTATGTGCGGTGTCTCACACTAACCAAACTTAAATGTTTTGGAACCTGTAACTAGTGGCACTAAACAGCACTTACTGTCTCTCGTATTTTCAATAATTACAGAAAAGTACTCTAATTTTTGAAATTTTGTACAGGACCTTATTTCAAATATATCTTTAAGGGACATAGTTTATTAGGAAAAATATTTTAGTCATGGAAGAGTCGAAAAATTTTGAACTTTTGCAATTTTAGAAAAATTACAATTTTCCAAACATGAGACCTGCACCATTCTCTTAAACATTCTTCACACTAATAAGAAAATCAAAACCGATTGAGCTATTTTTAAATTTGGAAATGTCTCCAAGAACCCTAAAATTACAATATCAGTTTCAAATTCAAAGGTCGACATCAGCCAAATCGATCAGGAACTTTAGAACATCGACTCAATGGTTTTAGCCATTAGCGTTGTTCACAGATGGAATGACACACCGACAGACGTTTTGCCGTCATTCAATTTTCGGTATCAAGACCCATAAAACGCTGGATTCTGGCTATACCACGTATTAGAGATTGGTTTTCTATATTTAGCAAGAGAATATATCCACCTTTCGTTACCAAAGCCTGTAATAAGACTTTTTCTGGCGAAAATTTGCTGTTTTCGTCTCCAGCATTACATATTACTGCGTAAGCAGTGCGAAAGTAATAGCAACGGATGGCACGCGTCGCATCAAATTGTGGAAAGGACCTGCCTTAATAAATCAGAAATGATCATAGCACAGACTGTTTTCTCAAACTCAACAACTGTGCATTTAACAGCATTTGTAAATTTCCTGTAGTTTTCAATTCAATTTAATTCTTCTCTCTCGTACCAGAACAGTGCTTTTACTTCCTCCTTCTACGTACAAATATAATACAGTGAAATGCTGCAGCGGATAAAGATTTTCAGAAAATGGGACCTGCTATCGAAAAAGTGAGAAAATTTTGTTTCTATACGTTGTGATTACATCCTCCAATACATTGAATTACCTTTTGTGAATCCTTAATATTCATGATAATTACGTTTTAAATGAAATCTGTGCTGGAAATAAAAGTAATATATTTTTCACAAACATCTCAGATTTTTCTCTACATTTTTCCTCAGAATAAAGCAAAGAACAGTTATAAACATGCACAGATCTCATTTCATTGAACACTGAATTTTAGATATTGCAATTTCCATAAAGTGAAGTATTTTTACAAATACTATCACTATTAGTTTCTAATAATTAATTCTTTGAATGTACAGAAATCATTATTATCAAATTTTAAATTTTTGTTTAATGCGTTTGTGGATGACTTAAACAGTGTTGGGTTGAGAAATTATTTAAAGAGATTTCTTACTGTGTGAACTGGAGAAATAGCCAACCCATGAAACCACAACCACACGTGATTTTCAGATTTTGCAATGAATTATGATGTTAAATGCAGTTCTCAGGTGTAAATTCTCTATTACCAAAACCAATTGCAACATGTATCTAAGAGCATATAAAGTCACAATACGAGCTATATATCAGCACCATTTTTAACTGTACATCAAGTAATAATTAAACTGTTCTACAAGTTTTACCCCTACTAATGCTCATCAGAACCGAATACTTAGCTTCGTTTTATGTTCCGAAAAATTGGGTTTGTTAGTGACAACATTTCCTTGAAAACCGTTTGGAAAATGACTACCTACATCTGGTAACTCCGAGAAAACATTCCAAACCGAAGTCGCCTGAAAATTTCTTTTCTAACTTCCTCATCCCGACCAGCATTTCGACCACTTGCCTGGCAAAGTGCATCGTTATTTTATTACCCTTCTAGAGTATATAAGAGGTACAGAGCGTCTTGTGCTGTTGGAGATTTGCACTATCCAGCAGACATGATGCTTGTGTGTGGAAGAATTCCATGGCATTGGGTAATTCTGTTGTTGCCTATTTGCTTGCGTAATTGTACAGCTAAAGGGAAGACCTATTTTCGTGAGTAGCGCATTTAAAGTTAATTTAATGATAATCGATATAGCCTGGATTTCTATGCAGTAAAAATGCCAAAAATATGCCACGTAATGTGCGATAAATCTTTAAAATATCAATAAATATGAGTATAATATTCATAGAAAATAAAAGATTGTACTACTAATATCTATACGAAATACTTTTGATTAATTTGAATGAGTGTTAAGACAGTATTGCCTTTGAAAATTGAACTAAGAATAATCCGTAGAAAAATTTATTTTTAATATAATTTTATTGTTTAATTTCATAATTAACCACGCGTTGGGACCTGGCATTTATTAATGTCCCTTTTTGGGATTGGGAAGAATATTTAAGAAAAAGTACATAATTTATTGAACATATAACTTTCTATATTTACATCCATGTATGAAAATATACATTTCTAAATTTGGTTTCTAAAACACTGGTTCCCTGTCTGTTAAAGTACCTATTTTATTAATTGGAAAAAATGGAGTCTGATATATTGAAAATTCTAAAGGCAGGAAAATAAATAATAATTTTAGTAGTTTATAATGTTTCTGTATTTAATTATTTACTTCTTTCTGGAATAACATGTTTTTGTATTGTTTTTACAGCTTACATGTGAAAATGTACAGTGCCAAGACCCAAATCTCAACGCTTGTTTACCGAGTCAGGAAACCAAATGCTGAAACACCTTGTTGTGGTAAGGTTTGGTTGGTTATAATTGTTTACGTTAAAACTTAAACGTTTGTCGACAAGATGAATAATTGAGTGGCGTCGTAAACTGTGGTTTCGGCAGAAAATGCTAGTTATCGATAGTTTCGTGTTTCCTTCTGTTTTGATAAAATAACTGGTGTGCTGGCACAGACTTTATCTAGTAAAGTAGACTTTTCCTATAAAATAACTGGTGGTGCTGGCACAGACTTATCTAATAAAGTAGACTTTATCCTATAAAGTGATATTAACTTTTCCTAAATAGTGTATACAATTGCTGAAATGTGCATATAACAGTATGAGATATTTAAAAATTACATATGTGAAATTTTGAAAAAACAAAACAATACATCAAAATGAACTTTACGTCATATTAATTAGTACAGTGCATATCCGTTGGAAGAATTTTAAAAAATTGAGCCATTTTTTAGAAAATGGGTTTCCTCAAATGCGAAATGTGGGCTCATTTTCACAACAAACAGTTAAGTTTTCAGAAGCCCTTATTTAAAGCGTGTGTATAGATGACATAATAATGATAACACATTTCTGCTAATGTAACTATTAACGACGTGAGAGAAAGTCAAAAATTACATTTTGTATTTTTTGAAAAAGCAAAAGAATAAGTAATATGGTCATCTTATAGGGGACTTTAGCACTACTCCCTACCTAAGTTTAAGAAAAATTTGGATCATTTTGAGAAAATCTTGTTTGTAATTTTTGAAATTGCACATATTACTTGCACTATTGCACAAAAACTACTAAAATTGTTAAAACAATTTACATGACCAAAATAAAAGCTAATTGTGGACCAAGTTTCATTTGAAGAAAAACCTCTCTCTTCAATGTGGTAGTTGTAGGAGACATAAAATAAATTCAAACTTTTGTAATTTTCAAATATTCAGTGTTAATCGTGAAAATCATAGCTACTACCTTTTATAAATGTGTTTTAATCCATTTTACAAGAAATTTAAAGAAAAATTTGGAGCCGTTTTTGAGAACATTTTGAAAATGTCAGTCGTCTTGTAAAGTACCCCAAATTTTCAAAATTGTTTTCAAAATTCAAAGCTTCAACGTCCAGATGGACGAGATTTCTTCATTTGGAAAGATCAGTACGCATGGTTTGGGCGCTATTGGTGTTGACACTCGAATGAAGGACGGACAAACGAACTAACGGACGGAAGGAAGGAGAGACGTTTAAAAAAGCGCTTTTTCCGTATCAGGAGACCCAACGCGTTTTCCATTGAAATATAGAAATCGATTTTCCGCAGCATTACAAAACTTTCTCTTCGTATATTCCTCCGTATATACGTACGTTTACGAATGTAAGAGGCTATTTTGAAGAAAAATAAAAATTAAATTTTTCGAAATGATAGTTTGAATGAATTTCTTCTGAATTAACATTAACTTCACTGTGTTTGCACGTCTTCTAAGAGTTCAATGAGAAATATAGCTATTGAATTTGTCGTTCTACATGTTGTGCGTTCTCCTGAGGTCAATTCCTTCTTGAAGGTCACGATGAGGTTAATACCCAAATCTATTACTGATTTGCACTTAAATAGTTTTTAATACACCGGATTGAATGCCCTTAGACATCTTATCGTTCATCATTCTTACTTCAGGTATACAAAATCTGAATGCCGCACCTATGGATCCCCTCTTGGTTCATTAATAACTCTCAAAGGAACAACAGCCTAGTTCCAACACTAGCTTTTAATGTCTCCGACTCAATTATGGAGGTTGGAAGGATGCTTTTTATTACATTCAAAGTAAGTAAAACACGTATTCTTCGGCATACCTGTGGTCAGTGTATTACACATTAAATGGATCGAAATAAAAATTGGTGGCAAATCAGATTTTCATCACGATGGTGAATGCTTTGTCATGGACCAAGCTCCATATTCACGTCTCTTCTTAGTATAAAAAACAAACTTTTCATTTCTTTACAATGAATTTTGATGTATTAATAAGTTCAATAATGTTTATTACGTATTGTGTAGTAATTCCAAACGCCTTATGAGACAAATCGTTTGTAACTGGATTTGTCTGAGGCGGAGGGTATGTTCAGTTTTACAGGACTTTTTCTTTCAATTTACATCTAGCGATTCCCTGCCACCCGGCGGATGGATGGAAATCGTTTTCTTATTAAAAATTTAATTACTTAATCATGTTTAAAAGTTTCGAATTGAAAATTTTGTATCACATTCATTTGGCCTAGCTCTTTCAATATCTCTGTACTATATCACTATCACAGATGTATTCTGCGGAAGTCGTATGCTTGACTCTCGCGGTCAAACTAATGTAATAATAATAACTAAAATAATAATAATTATTATTATTATTATTATTATCGTTATTTTTATTATTATTACAATTATTATTATTGTTATTATTATCATAAGAATTATTCATTTTAGTTTATAACAGAAATGTATTTTTAGAATAAATCCGAAAATAGAGAATTCAATATGATTATAAGACTTCCTGTATACAAATGGCGAGGATGGTGCGAGGTATCAGGTGGCGTTAGTGGTATTCCATTAGAAGGCACTGGAGATATGGACTTCTTTTATAGTAGTATAACAGCTTTGCAGAGTACTTTCAAAAAACATCTGTTCTTACAAAATCGTCTGTTCACAGCAAATGTCACCCACAATATGACGATGCGAGGTTATCTGGAGCAACGCCGCTCTAAAGAATACCTTGTCATTGAAGACGTTCGAAATGTGATGTACGCTGACAAATTGGAAGTCACTTTTGGAAATCTCTTCAACAGTACTGAGCTGAGTGAGTACTGCTCCACAAATTGCAGCAAAGTGCAAAATGCTTTCATTAAAAAAATTTCTGGTTTCCTTTTAAAAAGCACCGCGAGGATTAATTACTTTATGAAATTGTCAGTAACTGATGCAATAAAATTTATTTCACCTTGCTCGTAAATATAAAAATGTGATTCTCTTAAATCTCTCTAGTAATAATATTATTTATTATTTATAAGTCTAACAAAATATATTATAATATATATTACGAGGTATTTTTTTCATATAGCTTTTTATGATTCAATGCGAATAAGAACCCACTAGTAATAACAAAGTTGCGAAAGGTTGAATAATGTTGTATCAGGATTTTAAGTTCAGTCACTGACACGTGAGAATATGTCAGTTCAAACATTTTACAACAATAGTAATTACTAAATGTGTCACGATGCCATAATCATTTAAAACTTGTAAATCATATCCATTTACAGAGTTACACTTCTTTTATTTCCTTCCTTCTCCGTCATCATCCATCCCCACCTTCTCTGCCTCCGTCTTTCTCACTACCTCTACCCTCCTCTTTCCTTCCCTCTATCTCCTACCTTCTCTATCACCTCTTTCTCTTCCTACCTTTCTCTCTCTCTCGCTCTTACAAAATACACATACACACATACACACACGTACACAACATAACACATACACACATACACACACATACAAAACATACACACATACACACACACACACACATACAAAATACACATACACATACACACAAATCCACATACACACATACACACACACATACACACACACATACACACACATACACACACATACACACACATACACACACACACAAAATACACACACATACACACACCCTTTTCTCTTTCCCCCTCTCTCCCACCCCTTTCTCTACTGATATTATCTAGTTATATCAAGTCCTTAACCCCTCTTTTATTTACGTATAAAAGCATTACTTTATCTCTAATCGACATAGATAGCAAGTGATGCTAAAGGTTCAGTATGAATATTTTAGACTAAACAATCTGTATCGTGCGCACGGCGAAGGTCAATGCTGCTCCTTAGAGTAAGGATACTATTCCTTACATTAGTCTTGCATTCGACATAACGTGTTCCCAATTGATGTGTTTGCAGCTGCCGCTACGAAACGCTCATGAACGAAACAATCGTCTCATCTTGGATGGGGCAGAGTTACTGCCAGATTTTCGGAGATCTTCACTGGGGGCTCATGCAGAGGATCTTGGACCGAGTACCTACAAGGCCATGTTTACTGACCTGGATTAAGCGTTTTCAGGTGAGAAACGATATATTTTACTTGATTTACTTTTCATAAATGACATCTTCTAACAAATGACGGTGCATCACGAAGATAGAATAGTGAACGTTTGATGAAAGAAATGAATGTGGAAATATGGAATCATTTATTTCTACTGTTGCAATGAGGCAAAATGGTTATGTTTTCATGGATTCTGGAATTTTCTTCTCTTTCTCTTAAATGTAAAATATGAGGATTTACAGGTCGTTACAACAGGATAACATGTATACATAACAACAAGTTGTTTGCCTAGTAAACTAATATCACAAATTCGTACTAATATTGTAATTATATATCAGACCAGACCTTGAGTTGGTCACTGTCCATTTCGACGTAAACTTTACAATTCCTCATGGACGATAAGTGGCAGCACTAACAGTGGAGTACATATACTTCGGTTTTCATAACACGGCGCGGAAGGAATTATCTTCACGATGGAATATGATATGGCTTTTCGCTTCTTTCTCGGTCGTGCAGCTAGATGTCGCTTGATCTACCGCGTCATATGGTCCCTCATATCGGTTCCAAGGGTGGATGTAAACCCTCTGCTTGCTTTGCGTCAGGCATTGTTGAAACACTCCCAAACCACCAGTCCCTAACTAAATAATTTTTCTTCCTTCCTTCTCTTATTCTTCCCTTCCCCTTTTCTTCTCTTTTCTTCTTCCCTTCTCTTTTCTTCCCTTCTCTTTCCTTCTCCTTCCCTTTCCTTTCCTTCTCTTTCCTTCCCTTTTCTCTTCCTTCCCTACCCCTTCCTTCCCTTCTTTCTTCCCTCATCTTCCTTTCCCTTCTTTCTTCCTTCCATTTCCCATCCTTCTCCTTCCCTCTTTTTCTCTGCTTCAATTACCTTCCCTTCTCTTCTGCTTCCTTTTCCTTCCCTTCTCTTCTCTTCTCTCTATTTCCTCACCTTTCCTTCTCTATCCATCCTTCACTTCTCTTTCCTTCCTTTTCTTTCCTTCCCCTTCCTTTCCTTCCCTTCCTTTCCTTTCTTCCTTTCCTTCTCTTCCTTCCTTCCCTTCCACTTCCTTCTCCTTCCTTCTCTTCCCTTCCCCCTTCCTTCTCGTCCTTTCCTTCCCCTTCCTTCTCGTCCCTTTCCTTCCATGGCGCAAAGAAGATGCGTGAAAGGCCGGCCCGTGAATGGAGGAAGCTATATTCTGAATGTTTCAATGCCCGTATCAGATGAATATCTTGTACATATTTACATCGTGTTTTAGGTTCCCCCACAACACATAGTTACTATTTTTAGTAGTGTTGAGACGTTGTTTTTAGTATGATTGCTTCAGTACTACTGCAGTCAATTTTGAGCTGTCGATAATGATGTATTCGGAATGGAGCTTTCAGCTTTACTTCTTACTACATCAGGTGAATTTCAGATCACATTTCCTCTGACAATGAGTTGTGGTCTTCTCTGTAGTGCGAAATCAATAGATATTTACAAATGTTTTAGTCCAGAAAGTTCGCATGATAGTGTAGTGAAGTAGTGTTTGCGTGGAATTTAGGAATCTGCGCGGCATTAATTTATTCAGCATTACTTCAAATTTCTTCACAAGTATATATTGCTTCTTCGGCATTTCATCATCTTATACCTCTCCTCCTCTTCGAATTTACTGTCGTTCACCAATTCTATAATTTATTTCATCACTGTTGCCTTCGACTTTCGAAATAATGCATTCTTCTTCTCACATTCAACCTCTGAAATAAGTGTTTCACTTATTTCCTGTCACTCTAAGTAGAATTAACGGAAGGAATTAACGGACGTTTATAAAGGGTTCACAGTCACAGTCATGGACTCAGCTTTTATTTTCTTCTCCATTCTTTGCTGATGCATTATCATTTGTGTTATTATTATTTCGATCATCGTAAAACCTATTTGATCCTGTTTCTTTACGTATTTGCTTATCGTATTCCTTGGCTTTACCGGTGCTTGCATCATTGATCTGGATATGGGATCCTGTTCTCATAGAAATGCACGCAGGATTAAAGGGGTAGACAGAGGCGGATATAGGTATTCAGGCACCCATTCAAGCATAAATTTGCGCCCTGTCAGTTTTCTTCAAATTAGGGTTATTGTTTGTTTTGTTATTGTACGTCAAAGAACAGTTAAAACTGCGTATGACGTGCTATGGGAAAAAATGTGTGTGCACATTTCAAATTCTGATCCTACACTAAGTCATATACTACTTAAATTTTGAATTTTGAAAGGGAAAAAACAAAACTCTCATGTAATAAAATCTATTTTCAAAGATAAATAAGCAATAAATTTTGGCTCTTATTACTTCCTGCCGCGACAACATGGAAACGATAATTTGAATAATTGTATTTCCACTGAATTCTAGAAGACGTGCACAGAAAATGAAGTTACATTTATGTCAGAAGCAAAACAAAGGCCATCTCAGCATTTGCTCAATGGATCAGGAAACTGGACGAAAAACCTGATCGAGATGGGGGTCATTGACCAGAAGCTGTAGTACAATAGTTGTTACAGGTTGTTTATACTCATTTATACAGTTCAAATGGTAAATAATGCATTATGTATCATTTTAAAATTAATGTTACTTTTCTTGTGATGCTCAGTATAGTCTCTAATTGTATAGAAACAGTTATACGTGAAACGATTTCATTGGTTAAGCTTTTCTATTAGATTTAATCGTTTAATGTCATCTGGCAAGTGTTGTAAAATAATGTACATGTATTGATGTGAATTTTTGTAATGAGCTGTTGATACTGTCACCTGATGAATATGATTTCTACGTCGAGTGTTATAGTAATAGACTTGGCATTTTATGATAATATATTCCGCCCCAGCAAGTCATTTTTACAAAACCACTGATTCGTAAATAAGCGGGTATACTTCAAAAGCGCCTTTGTTGTCGCGTCCGTGGCACTTGCCATGTCTATCACACCATACCATCTATACGCCTCTGAGAACAGATGCACTCGTAATAGAGGGATTCTAATTCCTAAGCCTTCAACACAGCAGTAGGCATTCATGTCTTACTTTAGTTTCGAACTCATAACCTTAGCGGCAGCGTACATTGCTCACCTACACGAGTTTGCCCCACGAGACCGGATCCCTTAGCTGACTATTTGTAAACAGATTTAGGCTTTCTTAATTAATGATTTCATATCCAATATAACTAAAAGCTTTTCTTTCACAACAATTTTTCCGTAGAGACATTGCAAACAGCATCAAAATTTATAAACCTCCTAGTAATGAACTATTTCCTTAGAATTAACTAATTCACCGAAAATTTATAGAATACAATTTCTACGAAAAATAACAATTAACGTAATAGTTTAGTTTACTTTAATGTAATATTTATATGAAATAATTATATCAAAACACACATCATTTTTTTACATTTCGCAGTTCTTCTGTCCCTTTAGTAGACTTGAAATACGTCTTTATTAAAATCATAAAGAGTAAATCTGTTCTTATATCCAAAATTTCAGTGTTGAAAAATTATCCTTTGTTAGCAAATTAAACTAACTTAACCCAATTTTATCTATGAGAGGAACCCTCTGGGAACTTCATTTAGGATTTTATGCTCAGGGCAGAAGTGTGAAGGGAGTGGGAAAGTGAGCTTAGGATTACATGTTTATGATGGTTACAGGTCTGAATTGACTAATCATGTTTCAACTGGGCATATTTAATTAGCTATTTGTATCAGAAAATGACGATAAAATGCCATGAAATCCCATAAAATGCATAAGATGCATGACCAAAATGCATAAGATGAGATAAGCATGTTTCGACCATTCTGAACCTTTGCTTGAACCTGTCCTATATGTGATCAGGTTCTGCAAGTCTCATCCAGCCAGGAGGTAATTACTTGGGAGCATTTTCCTTCTAACATCAGAGATGTTTTCTAGAATGACCCCAACATAAAACGTTGTCAAAATATCAGATGTTCTTGAACCCTCAGAAATTGCATAGAAATATTTTAAAATATATGCTTGTAAATATCTTTGAAAACTATTCATCTGTATTTTCTCGTAAAAGTAGTGTCAAAATGGTTCTCTCTTGTTTTCGAAAGAGTTGGAAAGTGTCTTTTTTTCACTATGCTGTCTCTCGATCAGTCTATAATACTAGCACCTAAGTCCTGCAGGTTTACGTAAATAGATCCCTCTTGATAAGATCGACTCCAGGCACAGCGAGTTTTAAAAGTATCTTGGAATATTTGAGGAATCTTTATTACATGAACTTCCTCTGGCTTTTAAAATGTATCTCAAAGTGGTTCAAATGTGGCTCGGATAGATCAAATTGCGCTTAAAATATGGTATATTCATTTATATTTAAAACGTGTGAACGTGTATATTTTAAAGACGAAAATTAACGTTTTAAAACTCTATCCTCTTCATTAATCCGGCAGAATTGTTTCTTAATGCAATCTGTTCTTAGATTTGGTCATAGAATCTTATGCGGGCAAATGTGTTAAGGAAGCATTATTACATAGGTATCAACCAAAATTGCTGTGTTCGGATGTTCGTAAAATCAATTTTTCAGCCTGGAGTTGTTCTGCGGTATGATGTGAAGTGGACAGAGTCAGATTCCGTATGTTCACTGAATGTGCAATTTCATTAATTCCTCTACGTGTTCCTTATTCACTGTTCAATTAATCAAAACGAAATATTTGATGAAAACATTAATACTTGTCCCCTTGTTATTTCAGGCATATCACTTCCTTCAACACCTCCATTAACTCTTATTTCACAACAGGTCCACATTTGAATTATTTTAGTTTCAAATTTTGTTTCTTATTTCTGTTCAAGGAACGGGCTTCGTGCATCATGATCAAGCTTGCAAACACGAACAATTCTTCTAGCAATTCAGACGTATTACATTCCTCATTGAGGAAATAGTCAAGCAATATCAGCGTGATGTGATTATAAGTTCCCAGTACAAAGAACTCACTGTTCAGACTAGTCATCCTTTTAATTACATTTATACAGAAAGTATCTCTGCGTAATTTTACAGCAATATGCCTAGACAACTATAATGTGAAAAAGTATAGAACAAATGTGATGAACAAATAGAAGCACTAAATTTCTGAAGATTCACGCCCTACCTCAAATCATTATTTACAAAGTCATTCAATAATCTGATTTAAAATAATGTAAATGGTAAACAGATGTTAAACATTATGTGTTTCAGATCATTTAGATCATTTTCAAATGACAATCACTATAGTGTCATCTAATATATATCAATGAGACCTCAAATTTTGATTAATTTAATTATGAATCTGATAATATTTTACCAAAAATTTAGAGAATAAAGTATTATACCAGTGAATCAATGCATAAATATTTTTGTTTTATGTTGATTTTAATAAAGTAATCGTGTGTTACATTTATATCCTCTATTGATTATAGCATACCTTGAAGAGCTGCAGTCGCTATAACCTTGTCATTTATGTGACTTGAATATTTTTAAATTGAAAAACTTTATATATTTTGAATTTGAAGTTAATGTTTGTTGAATAATTACTGAAGTATGTGATTGTGAAGTGATGTTGAAGTTAATGAAGTATATTGAATAGTCGTATATTGTGTATTGTATGTTCTTGTAGAAAATAATAGTAAGAAAATTAGAAATAAATTTTATAAATAGCCTTGATATGTAATTATGTTTGTGTCCCATCCAACCACTTCGAAAAGGCTGAAGAGGGCTTTAAATATATATTTCAATAGCTCCAAAATGTTTTAGGAAAGTTTTCTAACAGAAAATAGAAAAGTTTACATGGATTTCTTCTTGATTATCCAAATTATTTATTTACATTTAAAAATAGATAATGAGAATAATTATAATTCAAATATACGTCTATAACTACTAATTATGTATTGTTTGATTTACAGAGAAGTTTATCAAATTTAGAAATAAATATTGAATTATTGCAAAACTACTGTGAGAAAGTAAAAGTATGAAATAATTCTCATATACATTTTTATATAAATTGATTGCGAAAGCTTTCATAAATTTACATGAAACGAACTAGAAAATTTAAGAAGTCGACTAATTTTCAAACTTTCAAATTTGTAAGAAAATGGTAGTAGTATACCAAGCCTGCAATATCTAATATACTGCAAAAGTTCAAATCTGAAAATATTGTATTTGTCAGTTCCTTTTACTTCTTAAGAAAGTATTACTATAATTCTGCGACGAAATTTGCGGCACAAAGATCCTAATGTCTGACCCTACTAACGAAAAGTCAGAAATCTTGATCCTACGTATAGTAAATAACTTCCTCTAGAATGTTGTATATCGAAGCCATGGATTTGTTGGTTCTTGATACGGATTGACGGCAAATGTCTGTTTGTTCGTCTCCGTTTATGGACAACCCTAGTCCTAAAGCGTTAGTCGATTTTGTTTTCAGTATATCCAAATCGATTTAAATGATTTCAAACTCAGAGTTTGATAGGTATATTTCGATTTAGAGCACTTTGCATAAAGCCACAACATTTCAAAAGTTTCTCAAAAATGTTCCAAGAATGTTGATTAAGCTTTGTCCTCTGATTGCGTAGAGGATGTAGAAAATGATGCGTTGCATTTTCGTTGAAATGACTAATTTTCAAATATTACAAGTTTAATTTTTCGGCGACTTAAAATTTAGAGAAATTGATTCCTTACTGAAGTCTTTAAAATGATATGAAACAGTTCAGAACCATTTGTTTTTGAAAATATGAGTAGTTTTCGATTTTCTTCTGTATTCCCGATTTAATTAATAGACAAGTTTTATTTTTCTCAAAACTGCTTCAAATTATTTTCTTTGAATCCCCTCTCAGATAAATCAAAGGACTTAAAACATGGCTGGAATAATTTTTATTCACCTTCCTTAATTTTGAAAATTAAAGCAAACAATGTAGAATTATGATATGTGCGTATGCGGCTCCACGATTATACTGTTGCCCATTGGTATGTAATTATTTGTTGCATGTTAGAGCAATCATTGCAATTTTTTACTTCTACTTTAATGCGTTTTTATTGTTTGATTTTTCTGTTTCGGGCGTCAACTGCTTTGGTCATTAATCCCGTTATGTAGTGCATGTTTTTCTCAGGAGATGGTGATATTCCCCGCCGGATGGCAGATCCAGCGCCGACCTCGGCGCAGTGTTGCATTTCTCCACCAGCGGGCACCACTCCAGCCGGGACAAGTTCTAAGCTTCGACCGGTCTCCCGGAATACGTGGTAGTTTAGTGCATGCTAGTGTGTGTGTGTGTGTGTGTGTGTGTGTGTGTGTGTGTGTGTGCAGTGTGTGAAGAGAGGATGGGACGAAGAAGGACAGATCAGTTGCGGCGTCGTGCCTTGTAGGGTGCTGCTCAGCATTCGCCTGGTGTTGATTGAGAAACCACGGAAACTGCCGTCAGGAGCCGAGGTCACTGACTCTACTCAGACAGCGACTGAATTTGACCTGGCTGAAAAGCTATGCTCCAAATCAGCCGCCGTGAGGACTCGAACCTAGGACCTCCGGTCGGAGGCGCTGCAGTGACAACAGTTGATGCACTGAGCTACCGCTCCCGGTTTAATTGGTTTTGTAAACGACTGAAACATGTTTGCGTTGAGAATTATTTAAAACAGGTTTCCTATTGAATGAACTGGGAGCAATAACCCAATCCATTTATAACGTGATGATATCTGATGACTTCTGGCATTACATTCATTTTCAAATTCTCGATTTCTAAATTAAATTGCAGCATGTTTTATCCGGTGTACAAGACTATATAAAGAACAATATGAACTACATATCAGCTACATTTTGATCTATGTGTCAACTAATATTTAAAGGGATATCACAGGTTTGTTGGTATCATCCCAATAGCAACAGATTTAAGAATTGAATATTTAGTTTCTTTCTTTACTTAAAATTGTTTTGTTGGTTCAAACATTTATTTCAAAATCGTTTGGAAAATGACTACTAATACATCCAGTAACTTCTTTAGAAACAGTTTCCTAAAAACTGATGTCGTCTGAAAACGTCTGTTCTGACTAATTAGCCTCATTTCATCTTCCTTCCTCATCCTGACCTACATTTAGACCAGTTTGCCTTGCAAGTGGATCGTTAGTTTTATTACGCTTCTGAGTATATAAGAAAGCTTCAGAGCGCTTTTAATCACTGTTTAAGATTTGCACTAACCAGTGAACATGATACTAGTTTGTGGAAGAAGTACATTGCCTGGGTGATTCTGTTGTTTGCCTATATGCTTGAGTGTAATTACTGCCAGAGAAGAGCTATTTTTCGTGAGTAATAGATTTAAAAGTTAATTTATTAACAACTAGTTTCTTTATATTGTTTGTGAAGGACATGAATCTTGCACATTATATTTAGTCTAACATTATCATTCTGACCGCTGGATATTTAGGTAAAACCTATTTTTCCTGGGTTCCATTGTACAAAAAGTGAAGTATTATATACATTTTAGAATATGATCTAAAACCTGCCAATTTTATAGCGCCTAAAACAGCCTATTTCAACATTAAAGCATATGTGTACTATTCTACTTTTAAAATCATGAAATGGAATAATTTGTCTAATTTCTTTTGTCTGTGCTACTTTAACTTTTCTATTGTGTCATTACAAACAAAAAACAATAAGTTGCGTTAATTTGTAAGTGAACAAGAATCTTGTGATAAAAGTCTCCATGCCACTACTTCCTGACTTTGTTGAAAGCTTGCCTCCCTTCTAGAAAAAGATTGAATTTTAGCGAAAGGAATTGATCATATGTCTTCAGCGATTTTGGAAAGTGATCGTAACAGATAAGAAACATTAATTTTCTCTTGAAAACTTTAGCTATATTAATTATTAGTATTATTAAGTATTAGTACTTTATTGTGAGGCAAAATACGATTAGAATAATTCTAACTTGAGGACAAATAATACTTGTTAATAAATAGTTTTCTCATAAAATAGAATACTGATTCAATATAATATTGATTTAAATTTTTATCTTTGAAAGATATATAATGAATTGCAAAATGGGTTTTGTAAGTTTCCGTTTTTTTCTGTCCTATTCTACCATTTAAAAGCAACTAAGATGCTGAAAGAAATTATCTTAGGCCCCTAAACCTTATTTTAGAACCTAATAATTCGCGTCTAATTATCATATTAGACTATACTCATTGCATGTGCCGTCGTCGTCGCTGTAAACTGTTTTAAAATTATTTTCATGTGTTGAAAATTTCTTTCATACTTCATTATTTATGTCTAGCTTTGTTCAGGTATGTTCTTAGATTATCTGGCATTGAACTATCAAAGAATCGTAGTAGCTGTTAATGTTATACTTCTGTTCAAATATTCCCAACACCCCATGGCCATGTGTATACCTCCGTACGGATGTAAACTGTAATTTTGCATTTCAAAATTATAATGAACGTAAAAATTCTTGCCGGAATGAATAACCGAATAGTTATAATTGAGCAGCTACTATATTTTACGTTTGTTTTCTAATATGTACGTAAATGATCACCTGTAACAAGTTCTTCTGCGTTATTACTATTATAAGATCATTCTCAATTAGTTCAGAAAATTGTGACATGAGCTTCACAACTACATTAGTTTCCCTGAATTGTTAACACATCCATTTTTGTTCCTTAATTTTTAAGATTGTAAATCTCCATATACTCAGTCTGATGTATTTGTGTTCTGTAGGCGAATATATACATATATATATATATATATATATATATATATATATATATATATTGTGGAATTCTGATACTTGTTGACGTTATACATGAAGAAATAAAGAAGTCATCTTCGTGAACTTAATACTTTTATTTGAGAGCTTTTCAGCATTATTTGTGTTTCCTTTACCACACAGATCCTGTTATGTACAAAGTAAAACAATAACAGTTCTTTCACCAAACATTTATTCTCTGTAAAACCACCATCCAAAACAAGTCATAAATACAAGCCCAATTCCAGTCACCAGAAAGAATACAGTCCGTAACACGCTCTTTAGACACCGAACTCACTACTGTTGCCAGGCACTCGCATGCTGCTCCCGAAACTTCCTACGCCTATTGTCCCGGACGAGGCCCATAACGCCCAAGGCATCGGGGCGAGTCCTCTTCCCCCTCCATGGCGGGCATAGAGGGAAAAGCCCTCCTGCGACCGCTAGCCGACACGGCTCAGTGGTCACGGAAAAGCGCTGCCGCTTGCCCTGCTCCTGGTGGCGCCTTCCCGTACTCCTCATTTCTACCTTGGACCGCCCCACGGCGCAACACTGCAGCGCCACAGTGGGCCCCACTCGCTGCCTGGCACAGTGTCCACCACACCGATCCTCAGGCACACTTGCTGTGGTACACGAAATCCTCAAACACCTCCTCTCACCTCAACACCACCCACTCATGGCGAAATCAGGCGTTTATAGAACTCCACTTCCACAATTGCTAAATACACCGGCCCAACAGGTAGAAGCTTCAATGTCAGAGTTAAAGAACATTTACATGCATGGAAGCACAATAGGCAAAGCAGACCACACTTCCCACCCGACACAGACATTAAAATTCTTGAAATAGAAAATAATTCTGGAACAGAAGCGCTAAAAATCTCAATTTCAAGCCAAGTAGAAATCGAGCTCTCCTCAGCGAACAAACTAATTTCCTGTGTCCCCTCTATTAATAATTTTACGCACCCCGACCTCAGAAACTGACTTCCGCCTCCTGAGACATATCCAACAAGACACAAAACGGCCCATCCGACCCCTCTGGAGCTCAGAAAGCAGTAAAAAATCATGTTCCTCTGGGCACAGTCTCCTGAATTTTGCCGAATGCAGCTAGGAAAGCAAAGTGGCTGAACGTATCTTTTTCAGTTTGTTGTATTATCGCTTGCTATTGGTTTTATTATTATTATTCCCCACTTTTTCTCTATATTTTGCAATTTCATAATGTTATTTTTATTTGTACTTCATATTTGTAATTTGAATTGCTATTGATCTCTAACTATTATGTTAAATGTATCTATTATCTATATTAATTTATATTAATCTACATTAATCCTCCGTTCCATTTCATTTTTGCAATTTTATTTTTAATTATTCATTCAATCACTCTGATTATCCTGTAACGCATTAAATTCCTATTTATTTAGCCATCATTTAAATAAAGAGCCGACCTTATAACGAGGTGGCTAAGAACGTCAATCGAGACAGCAGGATTTTCGATAGTAGCTTTTCAGCTAGGTCGAATTCAGTCGCTGTCGGGAGGAGAATTATAGCGGCCGGCTGCTCTGATCGGTAGTTTCCCGTGGTTTCTCCGATCAACCGATCTCCGATCCCTAACAAACGGGCCACGGACCGCGCGCGATCTGTCCTTCCTCTTCCTTGTCCTATTCTCTCCCCTTACACACTAACATGCACACATCTCACATATTCCGAGAGGCCGGTCAGGAGCTCAGACTTGTCCCGGCTGGGTGCCGGTGCCTGCTGGTGAGTGTCCGGGTTGAGGTAACACTAGCCGACGGTAGGTCGGCGCCGGATCTGCCATCCAGCGGGTAAGATCACCCCATTTCCCGAGAAAAACATGCGCTACACTCCGGGACTAATGACCAAAGCAGTTGACGCGCCGGAAACGAAAAACCAATCAATCAATCAATCAAACGTCCGTCGACTCAGCGTTTTCGACCAAAATCGGTCGCGGGTTCGAGACCCGCCTTGGGCATGGTTGATTGTCCCCTGTGTCTCGTGTATATGCTGTCGTGGAGGGTCTCGCTACAGCTGGTTCTGCTGATCCCTGATCAGTGGAGACATTAAGTGTGTTAGTGTCTAGTATAGGTCATATATGCGTTCCATCGGGACGTAAAGGGTCACCGGATGTAGGCTGAAAAAATGGGTAAAAAATAAATAACAATCAATTAAAAATAGTATACCAACAGAAACACTAAAACAATTTTTTATTACTAAAGGGATATGAATGAAAAGATACTCAATCCTAAAGCAATATATTGTTCTAATCTTTCATCAATTTTAGAGTATAGTTTTAAGTTTTGTTCAGCAAACGCTAAACGCTATACCTGACACTGCCTGAAAGCGTAGAAGCAAGTCAAAAAAACTTTCGACTGTCAGTTTTAGCCGATAGACTGAATGGCCGAATGAATGAATATTTATTGATTATTAATGGATAAATATAATGATAAAATAATAAATAAATGTAATCATGAATTTTTAAGGATGTACACTTAAAAAAAATGTTAAAAAATCGTGAGTATTGACTTGTTTGAATAATAGACTTGTATTGTTTTTTACAGCTCCAGATGTGAAAATATGCAGTGCAAAGACCTGAATCTCAACGCGTGTTTCACTGAGTCAGGAAACCGAATGCTGAAACACCTTGTTAATGGTAGGCTGGATTTTACAATTATGGGTAAAACTTAAACGTTTGTCGTCAAGAAAATACTAGTGGTGCTGACAGCACAGTCTTTCTCTGCTAGTTAGTTTCTAATATTTTTGGAGAGCTAGCTTTTCGGTTTTGCCCACCTCTGCACTGCTGCCATATAATGCCCCTAAATTACATTTCGTACATTATTTCAAATTTTCTGTTCTACAATAGTAGAGTTGAAACATGATTTTAAGGAAAAGCCGATATACATGAAAATGTTCATGGAAAAATTTGAAACCATTTTAGAAAATGTCCTTTGAGCGTTTCTGAAACGCGCATTTAAATGTTAAAACAGGCATTTGATTTTATAGATTAAATAGAAATTATTTGAAGCAGTTTGCAAATCAAGATTATTCAAATCCTTCAATTAAACATTAATGGTGAAATATATTTAAAAACTTCATGCATGGGATGCATGCATGGATGCTGCAGCATGGCACAGACTTTATCTTATTAGTTACTTTTCTAATTTCTTTGGTCCTGTCCACCTCTTTCCAGCTGCCATCTATCAGTCACCCAAAGTATATATTTTGAAATTTTCTCATTTTATGTTTCTTAATGTGAAAAATCCAATGTCTGTCAATTTTTCTTACCGAAATATTACGTTATCGTTTGAAACAAGAGTTCTTTACAAACTCATATTTTCAAAATTTAACACAGAAATTATTTGAAGATCTGTATTTGATGAGCACACATCATTAACAAAAAATGTATCTTCACAATTTTAGTTGTGAAAGAAGCCGAAATGTTTATATATTTTTTAAACTTCTCGGCATTTCAACAGACATGAGACCTACACAACTCTCTTGAGCTTTTTACGCTGTTCAATGTCAAAATTTAATCATAATTGTTGCTGCCTTTTTGATAAAAATGTTTTTATACAAATTAAAATTATCAATATTACATGAACAATTACGCAAGAATAACTCAAATTTTCGAAAATTGTACGTGACCTTATTTCAAAATATATCTTTTAGGGACAGATTTCATTACAGGAAAAAATATCTCATTAATATTTTAGATGTTGGGACGCGAAAAAATTGAATTCTTGCAATTTTCAGAACAATCAGATTTCAACGAACATGGATCTGCACTAATTTCTTAAATGTCATTCACACTATAGAAAAGTTTTATCAAAACGTTGGAGCCATTTTTAAATATTCCAGGGACGTCATGTAAAGTACCTAAAATTAAAATATCAGTGTCAAATTCAAGGTGTCGCGACATCAGCCAGATCGATTGGGGAATATTAAATTTTGGAGGAAATCGGCTGAATCGGTTTAACCTCTAGCGTTGTTCAGACGGACAGACGCTTTGTCGTCATTACGTTTTCGGTATCAAGGACTCACAACACAGTTTCTGGCCCCACAGGTTGGGATCTTTTCTAAATTTGCAACTGGATTTATCCACTTGCTCTTCTACAGGTCCTGTAATAGTTTTCTGCCCAAAATTTGCCGTTTTTCGTCCAGCATGACATACCTCTGCTCTGCGTAAGCGTAGCGAGGACGTAAAAATCAGTTATTGTAATTGTATGTAAGGTATTTGGTTTTTAAATTTAGATGGATAACAGGATTTTTGCTATAGTTCGTACAAAATCATGTCCATATTTTGGTAAATCTGACCACTTCAATTAAGTTTTCAGAAACATTTAAATTTTTATGATAAGGTGAATATAGATTACATTGTCCCAGAATTTGTAATTCTACCCCATTTCAATAGTCTTATATAATAAATACTGATTGATACGAAATAATTTATCAATTTTTCATAAAGTGAATGTATTGAATTATATTTTAACCTTTCTAGTGGTTTCCTTTAGTTCAATGTGATTAAAAAGGGTTTAGCATGTGTTTCTTAGTAGTGATTACACTGTATTTCAACTGTTCAACAATTTTTTTTATACAAATGTACCAATTTTTATTCTTCAGGTAAAAAGGGCTGAATGCCGTACCTATGGATCCTCTCTATATTCCATTAATGGCTCTCGAAAAACAACAGCCTTGTTCCTACACTAGTTTTTAATATCAAAAACTCAATTGTTGAAGGCTGGAAGGATGCTGTTTTTTAAGTTCAAAGTAAGAAAAACACGTATTCTTTGGCAATGCATAAAGTCAGTTGTGTTATACTATTAAATAGATCAATATTACAAAATTTGTGGGGAAAATCATATTTTCAGCATGATGGTGATTGCCTTGGCAGATGGAGCATGCTCCATATTCCTATTTCTTCTAGTGTCAAACAAAATGTTCATTTTTATTACAATGAATCTTCATGTATTAATAATTTCAATCATTTTATATCATGTATTGTGTATAATTCCAAACGTTTGGGCAGAGCAAATTTGGGCTTAAATGTTTCAGGATTTTTTCCCGAGGCGGCAACTTATCTTTCCGCTACGGGTAGGAGAATGCGGAAAAAACGGCGAATTTTCAGCAGCAAAACTCTTTTTTTGGGCTGACAATGAAACTGGATAAATTCACTGGCTAAATTTAAAAAAAAATTTGGCGAATACTTTCATAAAACCCTTGCGACATTTTTAAACAAAAAAATGCTCCCTCGTTTTCAATTAAAATTTGTTGTTTTTATTTATTTATTTATTTATTTATTTATTTATTTATTTATTTATTTATTTATTTAACTCAAAAAAAGTTAAAAACTGCGTATGACGTGCTATGGGAAAAGTGAAATTTTGTGCACATTTTCAAAATTCTGTGATCCCCACACTAAGTCATATACTACTTAAATTTTGAAGGAAAAATCTCCATGTAATAAAATCTATTTTCAAGGATAAAAAAGGGAATAAATTTTGGTTCTTATCCATGTTGTCCTTCGGAATAATACTTCCTGCCGCGACAACATGAAACGATAATTGAATAATTGTATTTCCACTGAATTCTAGAAGACGTGCTGAAAATGAAGTTACATTTATGTCCCGAAGAAAAACAGGGGCCATCTCAGCATTTACTCAATGGATCAGAAACTGGACGAAAAACCCATCGAGATGGGTCATTGACCCGGAGGGTCAATACAATACTTGTTAGAGTTGTTTATTTGGTTGTTTACTTATTTACAGGTTGTTTGGTTTTGTGATGGGCGTTCTGATTTTCCAATCTTGCAAACGCTAATTTTTCGAGTCTTCCTGCAACTAGATTATTAAAAAAGGTTTTTTAAAAATCCTTTCTTTCTAAGCCCAGCGCCGCTAGGGAACGCGCTCAAGTGCATGTAGTCACCTCTGACATGGAAGCAGGGGTCGCACTTGGCTGTTCTGATAGCGTGACTTCCTGACCTCCGCTGACATCTCTCCGCGTTCTTCGGCGGGCTGCGTATACACTAGGCAATCTGATATGCCTGCGTAGGAAGAGGGCGTGAGCAGTTTTCAGTGGGCGAGAACATTGTGGAAGGATTATATATATTGTAACGCCTCTACAAACGGAAACGCCCTGATAGACTGCTCTTCGAGCTAAATATCTCGGGGCAGACCTTGGGTATGAGAAAGGATGACAAAGTACATGGAAATCTACTATAATACGTACAATTTAAATCGCAAAAATATACACATTCATCAAATAGTGAACAACTCAATCTTTCCCAATAACACAGAATGAAGGCCAGTTAGTTACATAACATTGCCGTAAAATGGCATAAGGCCTTAAGGTTATGAAATCAAACAAGGTATACTTTTAACAGAATTTAAACCATAAAACAAATATACACATTCATAATGAGGAACAACTTAATCTTTCCCCTAACACAGAATGAAGCCAGCGTTAGTTACATAACATTGCCGTGTACTGTAAGGCCTTAGCCTTGGCAAAATCAAACAAGGTATACTTTTTAGCAGAATTTAAAAACTCCAATGAATTTGTTTATGCACATAGTCTTTCCATACTGAATTTAGGAGTTTCTCGCTACGAACTACCACGCATTTTAACCCCAATTGCCTTGCCTATTTATTTAGAATAGCTAGGTCGAATTCAGTCGCGTCTGGAGGAGAATTCTAGCGGCCGGCTGCTCTAATCAGTAGTTTTCCATGGTTTCTCCGATCAACACCAGGCGAATGCGGGAGTAGTATACCAACGCCAGGGACCGGCGCGATCTTCCTTCCTTCTTTGTCCTATCCTCTCCTCTACACGCTCACTTACACTAACATGCACACACATCACATATTCCTGGAGACCGGTCGGAGCTAAAGTTGTCGGCTGGGCGGTGCCCCGTTGTGGGAGAGCCCCAGTTAGGGGAAACCCCACTAGTCGAGTGTAGGTTGGCGCCGGATCTCGCCATCGAGCGGGGGAAGATCATCGCCATCTCCCGAGAAAAAACATGCACTACACTAACGGGACTAATGACCAAAGCCGTTGACGTGCCCGGGAAATAACGAAAAACAAACCAAACCAAACTTATTTACGAATCTATAGTATTTTTCAAAACTGACTTACTTAACGGTGGGATCATATTTTCATGTAATACTGATATTTATAGTTACAACACTCGACGTAAAAATCATGTTCATCAAGTGTCAGTGTCAACAGCTCACTACAAGAAATCGACACACAATACATGTACGTTACTTTACAACGCATTGCCAGATGAAATTAAACAATTAAAATTGATACACAAATTTGTTAAAAGAAAATCTTTCTGCTGCAAAACTGTTTTTTACAATTAGAGACTATACTGATCGTCAAAAAGAAAAATAATGTTTACTTTAATAAAACCAAGATATAGTATAAGAATTGTTACATTTGCATTGTATAATAAAAAGACTTAAATACCTGTAACAAGTAATGTACTTCAACTTCCGAGTCAATGACCCCCATCTCCGTCGGGTTTTTGCCCAGTTTCCCTGATCCATTGAGCAAATGCTGAGATGACTCCTTGATTTGCTTCTGGACGTAGCTTCTCTACGCGCAAGTTTTGTTGAGCTTCCCTTTGCTTGTAGTGTAGTAGAGCTTAGGGATTTTCTTTGTTAGCAATAGAAAAAATCAAAACTGTTCGTTCGTTTATCGTTACAAATAAGTTTTCTATAATTTTGCAACGAAAATATCTCCAGATGATTTTCTCCCCCATACGTCACATACAGTTTTTGACTGACTGACTGACAGAATGAATGAATAAACAAACAAACAAACTACCAAACAAACAAACCACCAAACAAACAAATAAATAAAAATAAATAAATAAATAAATAATTAAATAAATAAAAATAAATAAATAAATAAATAAATAAATAAATAAATAAAAATAAATAAATAAATAAATAAAAATAAATAAATAAATAAATAAATAAATAAATAAATAAATAAATAAATAAATAAATAAATAAATAAATAAATAAATAAATAAATAAATAAATAAATAAATAAATAAATAAATGACTATTTACAAAATTGATGTTGTAATTGTATCGTACTGAACGTGAGGCTCAGGGAATTTGAAGATATTTTTAATTTTTGAATATTTGGTAAAAAACTTTTCTTCAGTTTCAAAATAGCTACAAATTCCGCACCATTATGTTCTTTATTTTTCAAAAAAAATATGAAAGTCCGATTTTCAAGAAGACTTGCATGTTCAAAAATTGCTTGACGTTAAATAATTTTTAAAATGTTCTAGGCGTTTTATTAATATCAGAAACAACTAAATCTAATAGATTCAATGAAATTTCGCTACAAATAATTTAAAAAATCTGTGAAATTTCTCAGAGGTACCCAGATAGGGAGGGGAGGGATGGTTGGGGCAAATTGCTCTCAGGTCGCAACTTTAATTGGGCCTGAACATTTGTATAATTCAAGTACAAAAATGATTTACCTCTAAATCAAATTAACGGCTATACATTATGTCTGTTGCCTTAAGAGGTGAAAACTGTTTATATATTCATGCGGGGGAAGGGATTTTGATTGAAATAATGGCTGTCTCGTAAATCAATTACTCCAGATATTAAATTTTATCTGGGCGTTCTTGAAATTTCTACCACTCAGATGTCTAAATGGTGAAATGTAATGTAAAATTGTAGTATTTCAAACGAAATTATTTCCCTTCTTGAATATAATAACAATGGAAGGTAATTTCTTTCAGCTATGGATGTAAACATGTGCAGTACAAAGGACGGGGATATCAACGCGTGTTTCACTGAGTCCGCAAATCGAATGCTGAAACATCTCTGTAAAAGGTATGGATTTGGATTTAGACTAAAATTAAAACTATTGATGTTGGTGTATTGATGTCATTGAAAGTTCACACATTATATTGCAACACACACAATTTGCGTCTCATTAAAAACCAATACAACAGAAATTCTGAGAATGCACTTTTTTATTTGGACTCTTTTTATTAAACACGTTATTGAAGTTCGGAGTTCAATCAGATTTCATACACAAGATATTACTGATTTTTTGTACCCATTTACTTATGTTCATAATGGTTCGCAAGAAAAACATAAAACAATTGAATGGTAATTGTTACTTTACTATTTCGCCTACAATGACACACATGGATCGTATCGAGTCATTGTTGAATAATTCATAATTATTATAACTTGTATTACGCGTATTGTACTACGTACACTGACATACAAAGCAAAGACTTTATACATGGAAATTGGAATTATGCGGTCAGTGATATGTTGACGAAGATGACTTCTTTTTTTTCTTCTTATAAGAACGTCAACAACATCCAATCAGAATTCCCACAATTATTTCGGTCGCTCTTTCCTACGTGCTGCTAGTCGTTTACCTCGTGTAAGGTACCACAGAGGAAAGAAATGGAAGGCACACTAGAAAGTGGTACAGCTTCCCTCGTGCTTCTGCATGAAATAAACAACCAGGTGCGTAGTCAGTTTGATGCAACCAATGCATTGCACCGAGACTCCTGAGTCATGAATGGCATGTTGAAATAAAGCAACTGGGTAAATTCAAGTGTCAGTTAAATTGAAAAAGAACACATCCAAAACTTCCTGTTCTGTTTTGGAAGATTTACACTCAAATCTTAGATAAAAATTATATAGAATTACAATACGTATAATCTTAATATTTTTTGTATTTACGTGTCCGTTGAATACTTTTTGAATACGTGTCACATAGTGTCACAAGTCAGTTGAATACGTGTCACATTGGGTATCAGAAAATATTGGGGACAGACATTTACAACACAATGATAGCGTTGTGGTCCCATTGACAATTCCAATAATTGTTTTTGCCCATAATGGTGTGAAAATTTGAAATCCATCTTAGTGACTGCTATTCTACATGACAAAGGTACTGGGAGATGTCTAGAGAAAACATTCACGTCACACAGTATGTAGGTATTGCTCTGCCATGTGCCCTGAAGGCAGAAGAAATTTCCCTGTTCTACTCCTCGAAAATGTGGACGTGAAGAAAGAATATTTCTGAAACTGAACTGTATTCTACTAGATATAGAAGAGAACTTCAAAGATTCAGGCAACGGACCAGATACCACAGATATGGCTGAGAAAAAAAGCCAAAAGATTTGGCGGCATGTGACGAGACTTGAACTTGTTACAGAACAATCTAAAGGTACAGAGCAATAAACTTACTTGCGGGGAAAAAGAATCGAATTTCAAAATAGTCATCAGACCTTTCTTCAAGATCGTGCTTGGAGGACGTAGATATGTTTTAAGGCATTACGTATTATTGTAAGAAATATGTATAGTGTATAGCCCAGAATTTGGGTATTTAAGTGATTGTGTTTCAAGAATAATTAGTGACGTGGTCGGAAAGTTTTAATCCAAGCCAACAGTTGTTTGGTTCTACCTTGGTTTTTTAATAGAAATGGAGGTTCTTTTTTTAAGATTTTTACTTTTCGTATACATACATATATTTAGAGTAATATAGTGGAATAGAGATATTTATGTAACAGATTTATCTATCTAGGGTAACAGGAACAGGAAAGTGCATCACTATAATTTCTTTCAAATTATAATCCTTACATTGGTCACATTGCTGTTAATATTTCTAATACCGGGAGCGGTAGCTTAGTGCATCAACTGATGTCACTGCAGCGCCTCTGACCGGGAGGTCCAAGGTTTGAGTTCTGACAGCGGCAGGATTTTCGACACTAGCTTTTCAGCTAGGTCGAATTCAGTCGCTGTCTGGAGGAGAATTCTAGCGGCCGGCTGCTCTGATCGGTAGTTTTCCGTGGTTTCTCCGATCAACAGCAGGCAAATTCCGGAGCAGTACCTACCAACGGGCCACGGACCGCGCGCGATCTTTTCCCTTTCCCCGTCCTTGTCCTATCCTCTCCCCTTTCACACACACACTACACTCAACATGCACTACACTACCACATATTCTGGGAGGCCTGTCGGCAGCTTAGAGCTGTCCTGACTGGGGCGGTGCCCCGCTGGTGGGAGAGTCCTAGTTAGGGGGAAATCTCAGTAGCCAACGGTAGGTTGGCGCCGGATTTCGCCATCCAGCGAGGGATGATCACCGCCATCTCGCGAGAAAAAACACACACTACACTAACGGGACTAATGACCAAAGCAGTTGACGCGCCCGGAAACACGAAAAAACGAAACCAATATTACTAATACTGACTACTTGTATTCTGTGTTTCAGGGTCACGCAAGCTAAATGCTGTACAAATTTTGGCCCCTCTGAATGTTCCAGCAATGAAATTTGGGAAGGAACAACAGCGTTGCACCAACATTGGCAGTAAATTACACAGATACGGTCCACGAAGGCTGGAAGAACGCAGTTGTGTTACGTTCAGTAGGAAAACAATCCTTCACCCGCATCAAAGTGGGCTGCCAATTGAATGTATTGAGGTATAATTCAGATTTTCAACACGTATTGAGGTATAATTCAGATTTTCAACGCGATTATAATATTCAAGAAGGTTAAACATGAATGCATCTGAATAGTCCGTTTTGTGGATTTCCGAAGTCTCCTAGTACCTCAATAATTTGTGTAAATTCTATGAATATTCTAATTTATGTACCTGTTTGTAGAGCAAATTTAGAAAATTGAATACATTGTAGAAGTCTCAAACTTACACACTCAACAACTGAAGAAGCGATACATAATGATTTTGAACATTATTTCTGTTGGTATGAATGTGATCAATCGCGATTGGTTTTTGCTCTACTAACCATCATCTCATCCACCGAACATCTCAATAATAAATCTGTGGGTCGGAGGTATGGTACACTATGACATTTACTGAATGTTTCAGGAGAGCTATTATTATTCAGGAGAGTAATTATTGTTATTATATTATTATTATTATTACTATTATATTATGTCTTTAAATAATTTACAGTTATGTTCTTGGCAATTTAAAGTTAATATTAGAAATATGTAAATTGTAGAGTTCTACCACCAGGTTTTATATACTGTAACACCCCCTACGCGGGGATGCTCTCAGGGTGACCTCGACCTACCTTCTCCTGGCGCTGTTGAGAGATGAAGCTTGCCCGGCTACACCCGCAGAAGACCCTGAAAGGCTGAACGCGAACATGCGTGGCGTGGGCATTGGCATGCGTCGTGTATAAAGAAAAGATAGCTCTTTCATGAACTTACATTTAATACTAGTGAGCTTCCTCTGGTGAGGCCAGATAAAAAATAACAAGAAAAAAACAAAAAGAAACTTAACCTAACTTACAGCTATTGTACATCAGGCGGTCATTCGCCCCTCTCTCGCCTCGCTTACAGTCCAGTGCGGCGCGGGAAGTCGAGGTCGATGCCGGCAGCTCAGGCGGCGCCTCGGGCCATCCATCCGATGCAGGGCCAGGGTGGCGCTGGAGATAGCGGCGGTTCGGCCTGGTCACCGACCGGCGCGGGGTTGCGGGCGCTCGAATGGCGCCGCGCGGCCTAAGCGGCGACGGCGGGCGAGTGGCGGCGCGGGGTGCCGGTGCCTGGATGAACGCTGGGCTACCTGGGCGGCGGCGGCGGCGGTGCGAGCGGCGGCCCGTTCTGGACACGGCCGTTGCCCGTCTCTCGATCGTCGCCCGTCCGTGACTGAGCGGCGAATCAGCAGGATGCTCGCGGTATGCGATGCGTGACCCGTAAACGTGGCCCGAGGCAATCCTCTCGGCGTGCTCGCTACGCGTTGCTCGTAGCAGAACACGTCCGCCCACTACCTCTGTTCGGAATCGAGGCGTCCGCCCGCCATCGCTGCTTGAACCAAAAGAGCGTCTGCTCGCTATCGCTGCTGGAACCAGAAGACCGCTAGCTTCCTCTCCGGAGCTCTCTGGCCCCGAGGTCACATGACCGCGTCCACGCGACGTTCGCGCTTATTGGTCTGTCACATCACGCGACACGGAGCGACCAATCGCGGTGGCACTGACGTTGCAGGCTAGAGTTTGAACTCGCGTTGTCACCGGAATTTTCCCACGTCACGAATTTGCCGAACTCGCCAACGCTCTGCACGGAGGGTGGAAACCCATTGACGTCACTGGCGCGCCCCTTCACCAGGCTCCGAGACAAAGGAGAGCTTCGGGTGCCCGCTCCGGCGACGCCAAGTAACGGTACATTGTACCAATTCCTGCTGCTTTGGCGGCGAGCCTCCGCTACGCTTTCCCACAGGCGTTTTAAAATATAATTTTATATTATTTTTATTTCGTCGCTACCATGCATGGGCGAGTGTCCCATTACAATACATATCTGCAGAATAATAAATATCTATCTATCTAGCAGTTTGAAGATGTTTTACTTTGGGTTTGAAAGTGGAGTTGGTGTGTTTAAAGCGATGAAACTTGGCCACTTTTGACGTAGGACATATCGTTGCATATATCTGGGTAGACGACAAGAAACCCCATGATTGTGCCAAAAAACTATTCCTAAAATGGGCATACTGCCCAATACTTTCGACCCACGGATATAACACGTACACAATTGTTTCATTCTAAGCTTAGTAACTAGTGGTGCTACAGTATGGCACAGACTTTTCGTACTACTTATTTATCTAATTTCTTTGGTCTGGACTAGCTTTTGGGGTTTTGCCACATACTGCTTCTCATACATACTGCATACAGTCAGCTACCATCTATCGCCGACCAAAGTACATTTTTTGAAATTTTCTTAATATTTCGACATTCTAATAATAGAACCGAATTATTAATTTAAGAATATTATAGAAAAGTAAAACCTCCTCCTATAATAAAATTTTCCGCAAAAACTTTAGAGCTTTTTTTAAGGAAAAGGCTTTTAATCGTTACTGTTGTTCACAGTTCAGTCAAGTGCGGTTTGTTTACACCAAACAGACTGAACATTACTCATACATCCGCAAAATAGTGCATCCCGCGCCCACAGAAAAAGCAGTTTTAAAGTAGTTAAACGAGACCATAACATACCAATTGTGTGAAAATATGCACATATATTAACAAATATTACTGTACATACGTACCTAGCGAACACTACAGCACAGACGAGCAAGCCGCAATACAGAGAACGAACGACTCGCCTTACCCTAGTGGATCGCCAATGACAGTAAACAGCGGGGTGAACCGACCGCCTAAACCCAGCAACCAAAAGCGACTCAACTTGACCACGGTCGGCAGCTCACTGCCACTGCGCCACCACTCACGGCGTTGACGTCACCTGCCAAACACATAAGAAAGAGGAGCGACTCCAAAGCTGGTAGGCGGGAAAAGCGCGCAGAGAAAAGCAACAATCTAAAAACTGTAAATGCAAAATTTGAAGCTCTTTCACAGAAATATTTCGTGTTTCGAAAAAATATATTGCAAGTCTTTAAAGCACTACCACTTACAAGTGCAAATGCAAAAATCGCTGCAAATGTGTATATTAAAGGCGTGACAGATATTTCATAAAAATTATATTTGTGTAATATTTGAAAAAATAAAAGACTACAGCAAAATGGCTTCTATGTCATCTTAAATAGTACAATTAGCACTATCCGTGCGACGAGCTTGAGAAAAATTGGGGCCGTTTTTTTTTTGTTTTTTTTTGTTGAGAAAATGCCGTTTCTGTGATTCTGAAATGCAAAATTTGGGCTAATTTTTATCGACTTTTGAGTTTTCGAGACATTATACGATATCATATAAAACACACATTTACATAAATGCATTGATGTGAATCATTGGCAACTACTGTCAAAATTAACGTGTGAGACAATAAAAAAATCATTTTTATAATATTTGAAAAATCAAAAATAGAGCAGAATAGCGTTTATGTAATCTTAGAGAGTACATTTAGCACTATCCGTACCAATATTTTAAAGAAAAAAATTTGGAGCAGATTTTGAGGAAATCTTGATTTTGTTATTTTTTAATATGGCTCATATTGCATGCATTATTGCTCTAGAAATACTAACATTTTAAAAATATGTGACAATATTAAGGAAAGAACTATATATGGAGAAAAAAATTATATTAAGGAAAAACCTCTATCTTCAATTTTGCAGTTGCAGGAAAGACACTAAAAAATGCAATCTTTTGTCATTTTCAAAAATTCAGAGTTAATATTGTAAATCGATATCTATGCTCTGTTACAATTGTATTTTACTCTACCTTTTAATAAATTTATAGAAAATTTGAAGCCATTTTTGAGAAAGTTTTAAAATGTCTCAGGGCTTATTGTAAAGTATCCTCAGAAATTAATGAATGTTTTTCAAAATCGCAGTACTTTAAATGGGGCCAGATCGACGGTCAATGGGTTTATTCAGTTTTGATAAATCTTACGAGTAGTGTAGGTGCTAGTGTTGTTGACATACGACGGACAGATGGACAAACGTTTGAAAAACACATTTTCGAGATCAAGACTTTACTACATATTAAAACACGATTTATTAACTTTCATTATTTCAGAGGATCTACTATTTTTTGCACAAACATTTTTTCAGGATAAATCCGCAACGTGGACGATTCAACATAGTCATCAGAATCCCTCAATACCGCCTACGAGGTCGGTATCAAATCACTGGAAGTATAATTGGCATTCCTTTGGAAGGTTCTGGACACTTTGAGGCAACAGGCAGTAAGTAAAGTAGTCTGAATATCGGGGAAACGTTATTTTTAAAAAGACGTTTGCAATAAAGTGACGCTACACTCGTTCTCCGGTAGTATTTTCGGCCTTTTAATTTTAACGGCTTCATATTCGACGCAATCAAACAACATTTAATAAATTAGCAACACAGTAGCCGGTTTCAGATATCAGAGTTTATTTAAAACTCGAAACGCAATTGGTAGCAGCAGTTAACAGTCGCCATTTCGCTATTCGCAGAATACCATTGTCACGGCGAACAAAAAGAATAAATTGCAATATAATTGAAGGAATATTCTATACACTTAAAAACTCATGGTAAATGAATTTAGAAAAATATAACAAATCAGTATCTGCTATCTTATCTTAATATATTTTTGGTTCTACAGGTACATCACGGGCGTATACATCACGGTAAATTTTTTTTGTTAGTTAAACTTTCAGTAGCAATGCACAGAAGAACATGTATAGTGAAATATTACCCTGTAGCAATAAATACGGTAGATTGCCAATTTAAATAATTGGGAAAATAATTCCATATCATGGATAATTGCATTAGGCGAACAGTCATTCAATGTACGCGCCGCGTCGACCCCACTCCAACTTCTCTCCTCCCCGCAAAGATGACTACTCTCCCACTATTTGCACTTTCGCCACTCTCGCGTGCAGACAGCTGACTCTAACCGAATGCCCGTGAAGCAGGCATTGTGCAGGTCTGTCCAGCCTATCGTTCTGCGACTGTGAAGTTGTAATGAACTCCTTCCAATCAACCATTTTGATTGGAACCAAGCTGTACAGGCGATAATGCGTTACTGGACGTTTTCCTTATTCGACTGGTGGACAAACTTCTTCTCAGAAACAATTCCTGGAATTAGCGACCACAAAGGAGTCCTTCTAAAATGTGCAGAGAGGGTAAGCGAAACGATCCCGTTAAAGAAAGAAAATTTTAAGTTTTATAGAACAGATGTTAAACATGAATTATATTTGAAAAGCAAATTTTCAACTTGGGCTTCTAGGGATGTACAGTAGAACAGATATGACAAACTTTAGGAACATAATTTTAGAATGCTTAGAAAAATCTGTGCCTACCAAGAAACTACTGGTGCAATTCGGATCCGGTCTATTTCAACAAAGAAGTGAGGCGACTGAAAAGGAAGGTTAGGAAAGCGTATAGTAAACGTAATGTAAACAAGGAACACAAAAATAATTTTCTACAATTATCTAAAGACTTACTAGAATTAAAGTTACATACCCAAGAAAATTACTAAAATCAATTCTAAACGATCGATTAAACTGTTGGCAAAATTTCTTCAAGTATGTAAGACATAAGAAAGGAACAAAGAAAATATTCCAGCGATCTGCGGAGCTGTCAGTTCGTTAATTACAAATGACAGTGAAAAAGGCGGCTTGTTTAAATAGGCATTACGGTCGGTTTTCGCCGAAGGATCAGATTTCAGTAAATAAATCAACACCCGTTATAGAAACCTTTAGAGTCGATGCAGGAATTATTAGAAAAAGGATTGCAAAATTAGGAGAAATAAATCTGTAGGTCCTGACGGAATACCAGGAGAAATATTGAAATTGGGAGGGGAAGCCATGATTCCTTACCTTGCTCGGTTAATGGACGTCACTGTAAATAATAATACGATTTCTCAAAATTGGAAAGAGGCAATTGTAGTGCCGATTCACAAGGAGGAGACAAAAGGATTGTTAATAATTACAGGCCTATAAGTTTGACATCAGTGTATGCAAGCAGATGGAACACATGATTGCGGAAATATTAGACGAGTCTGGAAATAAACCGACTGGCTTTTTCAAAATCAACATGGTTTTCGTCCAGCTATTCGTGCGACAGCCAGATCTATTTCTTTATGTCAGACATAGCAGATTCATTAGACGAAGGGAGTAGGTAGATGCAGTAATATTAGACTTTTCTAAAGCATTTGATCTGGTTCCACATGGCCTTTTAATTGAAAAACTGTCAAAACTGGATTAGATCATCGAATAATCTTGTGGATAAAAGAATTTCTTATGAGCCGAACTCAAGCAGTCAGAATAGGTGACAAACACTCATCGAAAGCGATGTAACCTCTGGGTCCCCTAGGGTGTGTGTTAGCCATGCTATTCTTAGCGTTTATTAATGATATTGCAACTGGAATAAAATCGAAGTTAGACTTTTCGCTGATGATTGCATAATATATAGGAGTATTGCGCGTCTTCGGATGAAAATGTTTTACAGAACGATCTTAACTGTTTATGGAACTGGGCGTGCAGAAATAAGATGGAATTAAATCCGAAAAGAGTAAATTCATTTGTTTTACAAATCTCGCTCGAATGTACACTCGAATTACAAGTAGGAACTAACGATATTCCGCGTAAAAACTGTAAGTACTTGGGTTTGTCCTGCGTAGCGACTTGGGTTGGTCGGATCATATAACAATACGGTCAAAAATCATGGAGGGCGCTGCACTTTGTAATGCGCATTCTAAAAATAGTAGTTCGAATGCCCGATCCTGGCATATACTTCACTTGTCCGTCCTATTTTAGAGTACGGAGCGGCTGCTGGGACCCGTACAGAAAAGGGCAATCGAGGCGTTAGATAAAATTCAAAAACGGGCCGGAAAGTTTGTAAATCATGGACGCGTTGATGAACGAGATGAATGGGAACCTCTATCTAAGAGACGGGAACGGGCGCGTTTATGCGTAATGTACAAGACATACAAAGGGGACTCAGCATGGGTAGACATCAGTAAAGATTACAGAAACCTGATTATAAAAGCAGAGGAGACCATCCCTGAAAATACGATGTAGAAAGCAAAGAACGATGTAGGCAAGTCTCCTTGTGAATCGTACATAGTAGATTGGAACAAACTACCTGCAAAAGGACTAGAGACTCTTCCTTCTAATGTAGTGAAATTCAAAAATATACTTAATTCTATGTAGGTCATCATTATTAGCACTGGGAATTTTATTATTATTATTATTATTATTATTATTATTATTATTATTATCATCATCATCATCATTATTATAATCGTTAGTAATATTAATAATATAGTCATGTCTCTTATTCAGTGAAGTGAAGTGAAGTGTAGTGTGGGGGGACGGAAGGGAGGAGTGTAGTGTAGTGCAGCAGTGAAATGAAGTAAGTGAAGAGGAGTGAAGTGAAGTGAAGTGTTAGAAAAGCTATAAGTCAACATATAGATAACTCAAAATTAATTATAACTAGGATATTAATCTCTAATTCTAATTGTAAGTATATTTGTAAATATTCGTAATAGTTTGTAATTGATATCTAATTGTAATAATGTTTGCCACTGAGCATTAGTTCAAAGCGAACTTAATAAATCTATCTATCTATCTTATCAAAGATGAATTTATCTGTAAAAGCTTCTGTTTTCTTGCAACAAAATCTTACTATTAAAAGTCTACATATGTGATATTTGTTCACAGTTAATATGATCAACGACATGATGATACAAGGCCATCTACAAGAACGGCAGGTGAAAAGTTCTTGTTATCGACGATTTCAGCCAAAATCTTCATCTCGACACGATGTCTATATATTTGTACAATCTTTTCAACAATACTCGGCTAGGTAAGTATGTTTTGATAATTGAAGTAAATGACACAAGATGATCAATAAGATACAAGATATAGAATTACGCAGAGAAAGTGATAAAAATATCAGAATCCATAATTTCTTTTATTACAAGACGCCTAACCTATTATAAACACCATCGCGAACATTTCTAAAGGGTTCACATCCTAGTTTTCGCGGCTTTGGAACATGGATCTACAACTGCCGAAGAGTTATTGTTGGTTATATCTGTCATTTTTGCAACAACATAATTCTCTCATTTTCTATTTCTATAAAGAATAGAAAATAGATCATGTTAATGTTTTAAAATAATATAGAGTAAAAAATGTTTCTTCTGATATGATTTAAAATTGTACAGCCATAGAAAAAGATTCGTTAGACGATATTTAACAACAAATATTAAACGGACGGGCGGACGGCGGACGGGCGACGGGCGACGGGGCGGACGGGCGACGGGCAGGACGGGCGGACGGGCGGACGGGCGGACGGGGCGGACGGCGGACGGGCGGACGGGCGGACGGGCGTGACGGGCGACGGCGGGCGAGCCGTCGAGTGGACGGGCAGACGGACGGGCAGACGGACGGGCAGACGGACGGGCAGACGGACGGGCAGACGGACGGGCAGACGGGCGGGCAGACGGACGAGCAGACGGACGGGCAGACGGACGGGCAGACGGACGGGCAGACGGACGGGCAGACGACGGGCAGACGGACGGCAGACGGACGGGCAGACGGACGGGCGGACGGACGGGCGGACGGACGGGCAGACGGACGGGCAGACTGGCGGGCAGGCGGACGGGAAGTCGGATGAGCGGTCGGTCCGTTGGTCCGTCGGGTGGGCGGGCCATAGGTTTTGATCAATCCAGGTGTAATAAATGTCCAATCTAATATCTCCGCCGTTCTTATAATCATGTCCATAAGATGAATTATTTAACGTTTTTAGATTAAAAATCTTCCTCTCACAGAGTTCGAAAATGTTGTTCGAAATTTAACCTCGACTGTCGTTTTCTCTTGTAGCAAATGCCACTAACCGCCTCCTCAACCAAATCACCGCGCCATCTTGGATGGCGAAGGAGGAGAGTTCATCAACGCAGTCTGGGGAAGTTGCACGGGACTCATCCAGAGAATATTCGACAACGTGCCCTACCGACTCATGTTCCCGATCTGAACTAAGCCACCTGGAGATGAGAAAGGAAAACGGAGTATTATTATCTCTAACAAAGGCACAATTGTTTTGTAGTTTGAATAAGAGTGATTGAACTTCTTCTTTACTTTCTTAACGATGACCTCGTTTAATTTCATTTTTTCTGCGAAGTTTACTGTCATGCAGGTGGAGGTTTAAAATTTTCAAGTTCACGATATGGAGTACAATGAAGGGGTTGACATCGTCACTAATAAAGACAGCCTCATCCCAAATTTGACAGCCTGGCAAGGTGACTTACGGCACCATTATTTTCGTGAAGTTTTGCGTTGTTATCCCCATGACTTTAGGAGGTGTAATTCGATCCTTTAGAGGGGTACGATAAGAGATAAGCACCACAAAACTACTAAGGCGTAACACAACACTATGCTTTGAAAATTCTTCTAAGGAATATCGGTTGATGGTAAGATGATGCAATGTAAGTAAATGAGATGACAGTCCTGCCCTATGTGTTTAAAATACATATTGTCTTATATCGTAAGCGAATCAAAATAAATTACACTAGCTCGCCGGGAGAGTACGCTGTGTGTCAGGACTAGGGGCGATTTGATGACCCAAAACATCACCAAAACAATCAATAAAACGTCCTTAAATGTGTTTTAAAATTACCTAAAAGAAAAGAAAATGACGTAAAAATCTTATCAGAACCAGTTCGTAAGAACAACTCAAACTGCTGGATCGTTACTGATGTTATCGAGGCTTCTTCCATTCGTTCGAGAGAACTGGCTTGTAAACTTTGATTTAGACTGTTCTTTGCCAGGAAATGTGTGTCTTGAGTTATCCGAAATTGACGAACTGCAATGGGTGATATACGTCACAGAATTATATACTCACAACGACTGTCAAAACAATTTCTGAGAGCGAACAAATAGACTAGGCTACTGAGTAATTCTGTGAAGAACTTTGTTGCATCTCGTTAATATTGTTTGAAGCAAATACTATTAAAAACGACATTAAAATCGACGAATCCTGTAAAAACGTATTAAAAATGACGCGAAAAGGTAAAAATGACTTAGTCGAAATCGACAAAATGCTAAATAAAGACCTATAAAATGGTCATTTCTTTGTCATAACATAAAATGAATTTCTATACTAAATGACATTGTTCTAAATGGAAAAGAAAAATGACATTTCATTAAAATCCGCCCTAGTCATGACTGCTGCCAATGCGGAACAAGCTACAGTAACTGCTGACACGTCCAGTAGAAATGTTGGTGCGGTATCCGTCGTGTTGTGTGAGCAGAGATGGGCTAGGCTCAAAGTCGCGTCAGTTGAATATGCACTCCAAACTGAAGGTGCATTTGTTTTGTCAAACATTGAACTGGTTTCGTAAGGTAATTAAAGAAAATAGGTGGAGGAAATTGAGTACGGTGTGATTTTGTTGCCCAATAACACACCTCACACGGTCGGCCAAACGTCCAAACCACTGCAGCGATCCGAAGTGGAAGGTATGGCAACATCCTTCATTCAGTCCAGACCATGGAGCTACGAATACATGGAGGTGGCATTGCCAACCTCTGCCGTGTTCCGCAAGTGAAGCTAGTTCGCCATATTGGTGTGTCCAAAATATGACTGAAATCACGATAAAATGGGTAGTACCGTTTTTCAAAGGAATTTAATAACCTTGGAATATTGAAGAATATAATAACAAAACGGAGAATCTTTATTACAAATTGTGGGGTCCCTGTAAAGTATTTTCAGTACGTGAAAACCAAAATAACCTCAAACTTAAAACGTCAAGAATACTACATTATAAATGTGCTTCTTCTGCTTTTGAGATTTATCACATGATCTCTCAAAAAAGTATGCAAAAACCTACTCTGCTAACATTCTGAAGGAGCATGTGATGCATAGATTACGAAATATTCTTAGAATTAGTTGTTACAATATTTTTGGTCTGGCTACCATACTAACTATATGATTAAAAAAGCACATTCTCTTACTATACTGTTACTTTTTATTTTACCATTCCTTAAACATTAAGTTGTAAACATAAGTAGTAAACATCTCATCTGCAGTCAAAAGAGCAGGTCCCCATTGTTTGGAGAACATGGTAAACTTTTAAGATATTGATTAATATTCATGATTTTCTCTTCATATCAAAGAACAATGAATTAATTGTCAAAGACAACTGGCAGACGTACATAAAGTAAGTTACGTTTGGTTCATTTTTCAAGAATAGAATTTTGATACAACTACTTTATATACGTATGTTATGAAAACTCTCAGTTTCATACAATTATAGAAGGTTTTCTACCAAACCTAAGAGAAATAAATTATGTAGGAATAATTATAACTGAAGATGTCTTTCAAAGATAACCAAAATTATTATTTCAGACGTCTTCTATAAAGAAACCCCAAAAATCCAGTGCATCGAACTGTGATCAGTGCAGTGAACTGTGTGGTCAGCAGTTATGAAATTAATGTAAGAGAAGTGTAGTGTAAATAAATAAATAAAGAGAAGTGTAGTGTAAATAAATAATCAAGTGTTTTCAGTGATTGTGTTAAGAAACAAAATAAACGTTTTTGTTTAAATAATAACGGACTTTTTATTCACCACCTAGAAACGTAACAATACAGCATCCCCCTTTTAAAAAAGCAAGAACAATCAGAGCGAGTTAGAGAAAGCGTGTTATGAAAATGATTGCACAGTTACAGCGTAGGGTGTTTACTTCAACAGAGTTCAGCACACCAAGTCTTGTAATTTACAAATAATTGTGAGCTATTGTATTAGGTTACGTTGATTCGTTAGATTGTATTACGTTAGGTTGATTTCAGTTTTCTAAAGGCCATCCATCCAATGAAGCCCACTGTTTGTTACGTATCCTGTTATTTGAAAGCGGCCCCAATGTAGCTCGTTGCATTTCTTAAAATACGGATTCTTCTAAAAAAATAAAGACGTATCCTTTTGCAATTATATTCAGTTGAGAAATATTTTGTAATGTGAACAAAAAATTTTAAATAAAGTACCCAATTACGTATTAGCAAATTAATTCTTCATTCAAAATGAAAGGCGTGTTTAAATACATTTGTGACCAATGAAGATTACACAACGTGCGGTGTCTAATGTAAGAGTTCGGTAAAATTGGAAGCCGTTACGAAATGAAATTCATTATTTATTTTATTTTTCAAATCATAATTACACTTTGTGTTAACAATATTCACATTAATATGTTTATTCAATTGTGTCGTTCTTTTGAATGCTTTTGAATGATGTCCAATCGTATAATTTAAAATACATTTTGTGATGTATCCATTTCAAAAAATTGGTAGGGCACCACATCAAACAAATATTCTTATATTGCATTAGAAAATAATTTCTCTGCTGACTTCGAGAATAAAAATATACTATCAACGTCACGAATAAACACTCAAAACATAACAAACCTTTGGTTTATTAATTTAATGAATAATCCTCCTAAGTAATGTAAAAGTCATTTAACTAAAAGGAATAAGTATAAAATTAAAATAAAAACATGCAGGAAAAAATGTTCTCAAAATTCTTATGAAACTATGATTGTTACAATATTGCACAAATTTTTGCGTGTTTCACAATTTTCAAAAATTCAGAAATTTCAACGAAAATCAGACATGCCCTATAATAAGCGTTCTTCACTCTATCAGGAAAAAAATTAAAGAAAAATTTCGAGCCGTTTTTATCTTCTTTTAAAATTATTTTTTTATCGTTTGTACGTTTATGATGTGATATCTTGTTTTTAAAATTGCTTTTTTCTTCGCGCAATATAAGCGAAAACTATTCATATTTTGAAAACATTGTACATGACCTCATTTAAAGATTCAATTTTGAAGATCAGATTTTATTACAAAACTGACTATCTTGAACATTGAAGTTGTAGCAAAGGGCCAAATGTTTTAACTTTTGCAATTTCCGAATATTCAGAGAGGTCAACAAAAAATGTCTTGAGCCGTTTTTATGATTTTGTTTTGAAAAAACAAGTTTAAAAAGTTGAAACATTTTTAAGAAAATTTTAAATGACCTCCACATTTGATATAAAGTAAGCCGAAAATCAACATACCCGTTTCAAAATCAAGGAGCCACGACATATAAGTTTTGGTGAAAATCATGCGACGGTTTAGCCGATAATGTTGTTCACAGACAGACAAATAAATACCCACCGTTTTGACACACCAATTTTTCAGGACCAATTTTACAATACTTTCTTCTTATTACGTAAGTAGTAACATACAGGGTGATTCATTCTCGTTGCTCATACAGGAACCTGCGATAGAGTTCACCAAGGCTTGAGCACCCCTCATTACACACTCATTAACTCACATATTTAATGTAATGTAATGTATTTATTGCCGCGGTCGTGCTTGACCATTTAAAAGATCCCCGCTAGTGCGCCGCAGCAAAGAGCCAGCGCCAGAAGCTTCGGCCACCGTCCGGGAGAGGTCGCCAGAGGCGGAATGGAGATTGTCGTCACGTTCCAGCAGGCGCTCGCAACGCCGACACCAGCCGTACACAGCCGCCAGTCAGCGAGCCCGCAGCCCAGAAGCGGCGTAAATGTAAATTAGGGACCAGAAGGAAAATAAAGCTTTTAACCCATATGTAAATTGGGGACCGCCCAGAGAAGGGTATACTAAATTGGGGACTGACTACCTCATCCCCTTTCGGGTAAAAGTGGGAGGGGACATTTTATTTTCGAAGAACCTTTTTCATAGCCATTATTTTTAAAATAGAACTCCCTTATCAATTTTCCAGACTTAGGAATTGTATATTTTTTTCGAAATATGGTTTGGTTAAAGTTGGTTTTCATTCATTTGAATCATTGGTTGATTGAATGAATTGTTCTTAACTTCTCACTTTATATTCTTCCCTTTCTCAGCTAATATTTTATAACGCTGAACATGAAATTTGGACACTCTTGTAGTGCTATCTTTGCTTTTCATTTTGATATAGGAGCGAATCTGCAAGATTTTCAATAACGTATAAGGAAAAGCTGGACAGCAGCGCGAGTCCCGCCCTCTTAAAGCGCTCATCTGCTCAACCAGACCCTTTCCTTACCTGCGTTGGTTTTGTCCCGAATTCACGTGTTGAGTTATAAAGTACGTTTCGAAAGACAAGATGAAGGAATTATATTTTAGGCGCCAAGTAGTCTTTTCTGCTGCATAACTGCGGAATTAGAGACTATTGATTATCAAAAGAAAAATATTGATATTAACAATGATATTTAATGTATTAGTTAACATAGGGACATTATAATTATGAAACACCAAATATGCCTGAAACATCTTTTGTACCTCAGGTTCTCGGTCAATGACCCCCACTCAATGTTTGTTGTTGTTTGTTTTCCTCCAGTTTCCCAGATCCGTTCAGTAAATGATGGAATGGCCCCTTCTTTGGTTCTGGACATAAATGTAGCTTCATTATCTGTGCATATCTTTCAGAGTTCAGTCAGGAAAACAGTCATTCAAATAATCGTTTTCCATGTTCTCGCGGCAGTAAGACGATTCCTTCACGAAGGACATGGTACGGGGCAATAGCCAAAATCTGTAGCTGATTTGCATATCATTTTATAATACACGGAAGCGAATATTTTATACCACTTCTTGCCAAAAACTCTTATTGATACTTGTATTCATAATACAACTTAATGGGTATATCAGGTAGGGCAGAAATCCCAGAGCTCAAAAAACGTTACACAGATTAACTTCTCCCCATAGTATGTCACATGGTATTTAATTGTTTTTGACATTAAATAAATAAACTAAATATAAACACAAAAATGTATTTGAAAAACTTAAGTGTACTCGCTTACTGTAATCGTACGCGCTTGTTCAAGAGCTGTTTTACGAACTATCGGAAATTTATATTTAGGTACTTGACGTCGTCCACAAAGAGCTCATCTTAAAGCTTCCAGCTAGAGCCTCTTTCAATAAATACATTGAATTTATATTGATATGAATGAGCTTTGATGAACATAAAGAAAATATCACACATAATAAATTGATTTATCACAAAATATTTGTGTCAATAAATAAATCTCTTCGACGGAAATGTAATTTACGTTGCAAATCTTCTCGGGCGTGACATCATTTAAAAGATTACGCGTGTATCTCACCTCTTTGAATAAGTAAGAAGAAATTCTGTCTTCTACTTTTCATGTTATTACACCACGAGATATTACTTAACAGCTTTTATACTTGTTGAACATCGTATGAAAAACTGAAAAGATATAAGTTCAATTTTTCATCGTTAGTTTGATATTTTCTTAAGGGCAGATGGTAGTTAATTTTGACATTAAATGTGATTCTTTTGTTTTATTTCTAAAAAAATCTCCAATCTTTCTTCTTCTTCAAGAATATAAACTTTTCTTATATTTGGACCGTTTAAATAGTTTAAGAAGCAATTTAAATCTCCCTATGCACACCCTTTTAAAAGGTTACGCCGACTTTGTTCTAGTTCTGTTTTCCTTCATTTGTAGGATAATTTCGGGATATTTTTGTTAAAAAATCATCTTTAGAGTATAATGGATACTCTGTAATGCTCTATTGTCTTCGTTCACGGAACTTGTAGAGTACTTTCTTTTTAAATTTCTGGATATGTGAGGGTTTTTTGGGGGCGGGGCGTGTTGTTGCTAAGACAGTTCTTAATATGAGTTACAAAATAACACATGTTCACACATATGTGTTATTAATCCAAATAGAAAGAATAAATAAATTTGGCATACAAATATTTATGGCAATCGGTGTATAAAGAAAAGTGGGAAAATAAAATTGATGACTCCACAGAAACAATTGTAACTCCTAGTGCAAGATCCACCCCATCGACCTCAGGAAAAAAGTGATTTCATCTAGCAGAAGAAAGTGACAATTTGTTTTGTAAATAGTAGATATCGTGTTTACAGAATTGTTAATATTAGTGTAGGCTCCATGTTCTTAAGATTCTTTAAGGTGTAAATGTTTATGTACCTGAAATGTGTTGACAGTATATGTGGTGAGTAGAATGCATAGCCAACACGCATTTCCTCAAAAGTAATTTTCTTGAAATTCAAGTGCACGTTTCTCACAAAGTATGTATAGTACGTATATGAAACTTTGTATACTAATTAAATGTTACAAGTTCGTTCCTGTGAACTATAAACTAATGTGTCATGCTCAAACATTTTCAAAATCTTTCTATTTAAAATAGGTAAAATTTTGAAAAAAATATTTCATCGTATTCACAGTTTTTCTTTTATTACCTGTGCTTAAAAGAGTGTATAAAAATAGTTCAGTAAATCACAAATTCTATATCTAATTACATTAAAAAAACATGAACTTTGAAACATTAATAGTTTCTGAGGAAAATGCTAGAGATTATTTACGAAAAAACATTCACACATGCAACTTTGGTTATTAAACTTTTGTCCTAAGAAAAAGTCTACAATTGCTGGGAAAAAACATTTGATTTTTTCTCTTCAATGCGGAGATATAAACCTTTATGTTATGGGGAAATTAGAAGCTAAAACCAAGCTAAAATGTACCATCTGCCCTTAAGAGTTGGGAAATGCATGCTAAATATTACAGCGAAAGCGTTTTGTGATCCAGCGAGATAGCACTCTTCAGAAGCAACTCAACAACGCCCATGTCGCGAGAGAGATGCTGACCGTAAGCGCGAGCGTGGGCAGCTCATCCAACGTGATTGAAGCTCCGTCACGGCCGGGTGGTCTTCTATATTGCAGAACACATTTTAATTAAAATGCAGCCCATTCGTCACGGCCGCGTGGCAGGATGCGCGACAGCGGCGCGCCAGAATATATGGCGCCGCGCCAGGTGTCAGCACCTCCCGCGCGCCTGCGGAGCGTGGGGGCGTCGCACGCTCCACGCTCCACTTCATTGCTCTTATCGCCCCGGCGCCGAGGACATGTTTTCGCCACTCAACCGAGACTTTCCTGTGAGTGGGATTGGAGTCGTGGCGTCGGCTATGGTCCCACACATACAGGCGTTATTTTCACTTTCTCGCTCTTACGAAGGTACTACGTAAGAAGAGAAAGTTATGTATTCGTGTGCCGGAAATCAGCGAATTGTCGGTAGAAAAACTCTTATTGCCGGGCCTTGGTGACGAAGAAGAAGATAAATTCAGTTGCTAAATATAGAAAAAAATCTTCTAACAAGTGATGTAGCCAGAATCCATGTCTTCGTGGGTCCTGATAACGAAAAATCCATTGACGGCAAACTCTCTGACTGTCCGTCAACGCTAGTGCCTACACTATTCAGTCGATTTCAGATCGAGTCTTCAAATTAATATTACCCAATTGATTTGACTGAACTCGAGGCTTTTGGAGTTTGAAACGGATATTTTGATTTCGGAGAGTTTTACATGAAGCAACCATTTACAAATTTAAGCGTCGACCTTAGTTTTACTCATACGGCGCTTCTGTGTTGTCATGGTATGAGTAACGAGAGAGTGAGTAATGAGATAACTCTTGAGTATCGTAGTTCCGGTTTGTTAGCGAAAAAAAATGCTGGTTGAAAACATTTTTGCGGATTTATGTAGTAGTATAGTGTAACGGAACAGTTAGAAATAAAGCGAGAAAGTATGTGCTTTTGTAGCACTACTCGTTTTTTTAAATAGTGGTTACAACCCCATTGACATTCATTACGATATATTTAGCTCTAATATTGAAGTCGTAGGCTTCCGCGGCCAGTCATGTAAATGATCTTGGGTAAATGGCAGGGTCTCGAGGTCTTCCTTGGCAGACCAGTCCTGAGGAAGAGCACGAAAAGATGGTCGGAACGTCGGCAACACAGCCTTCGACGCGGCGTCACCCGGACAGCTAAGATCATTTACATAGCTCTAATATTTTATGATTATCAAATAGTCGAGAATATATAAACAAGGGAAGTCAAAAAATTTTACGTCTTCTTCTTTTATGAGATATTTGTTTGTCTGAAAATGGGATGAATAAGTACATTCTATCAAGAAAGTACCGGGAATTGGTCAATAAAACACAAATTACGTGTTATTAACCCAAATTTATTGTCTTCAAAGTAGTAGGTCCCTTCCGAAATAATACACGTATGTCAACGACTAGGGCGTGCGATGGCCAATTCGTGTGGCAAGCTCTGTAAGTATGAACAGTGCGATTTGGAGTCTTGAATGGGAGACAAAACGAAAATACATTCAACTCTTTTCACATTATTATTATTATTATTATTATTATTATTATTATTATTATTATTATTATTATTATTATTATTATTATTATTATCAATAATAATATTTTATTGCCTATTCTGCAGAACGCTATTCCTCTCACCGCCTCGAACATATGCACACAATTTGAGAGAACCAACATCAACCGCTGGCTTTGAACGCTCCACACGTTGAAAATACGTTACCTTTTAAGACGCGATGAATGCTGTATCCCGTATGAGAGACACTATCATTCACGCTGAATTGGTATTCTCACGCTTCGAAACCGACTCCTAAAATCTGCCTTCGCAACGGCAGTGCCCTCCCTCTCACAACATCTGTTGTAGGACTAAGAACTGTTGGGAGATTGTATCTCGTGGTATTACATGGTGCAGCTCGTTCAACTAAAACAAATGCAACATGCTGCGCCATGGCTCTTCAATAGATTCACTAAAGACATTACTAATCGCAGAAACCAAATCATTTTGAATTCTGTTAGAAGTGACTTTAAATGTTTTGGCGAATTCTAATATTGTTGCAAGGTTGTATCATACACACTCAACAAATGTTTAAGTTCGATCGACGTAGCCTTTGCTCACCAAATCTTCATTTTCATTTTCAATACGTTCTGAAAGGTAACTCGTGCGTCGCATCAAATTAGGCGTTTTAATATCTCTATCCTTTCTGTACCATTATGTCGCATTACATCTGATGGATCAAGTTTATTTTCGATATTGTCATTTCCAAGATTGGCCAGCTGAATAAGTGAACGCAAATTATTTTGTGATCGATCATGTTATGTGATTGCATTTAAGAGATTGTATAAATTTGCCTTCTTCATACCTTACATTACGATCGTGAAAACAATAAACATGGCCCAACAAAATAATTTATTAAGTTTTCTCTTTCTTATTAACCAACTGGTTTTTTCATATTTTTGAGTATTAACCTAGAAATACTTCCTTTCCTTTTCTTTATTTAAACATCTGAAGTCAAGGAGCCTCGGGAACGGGCCCCCTACGTTAATAATTCACCTTTCTGTACAAAAGTATAACTGAAGTTTTCTTTTAATATCCTCAATAATTCATACATCATCTGCTGTAGGTGCAGGATTTGAATGGGTGTGTAGGCAGAGAGAAGAGAATTCTTGGTTTTCGGGCAGTCATTTGAAGATATGGCAGGTGCTTCTTATCACCTACATGTTGGTGATGGAAGCAAAGGGAAAATCACATCAGTTTGGAGTTGGCGTGAGTGGCCATACCTTCACCGACTGGATGAGTTTTGTCGGGCAGTGTGGATGGATTGAGTGAGAGTCACTGAGAGTGAATCACTGGTGGAGACGGTGTTTTGAGGATTAAAGAGTGCAAGTATGGTAAAAGGAAGTATTACAGAAAAAAACAAATGGATGGGAAACGGGTGTTTGGTGGTGTGGAAAGAGGTTCCACTCGGTCCTTTTTCGTGGTCGTTGCAATCACGGCAGACTTACTTTTGTACATTATTAAAACTTACATCAAGCTGAAATCGATTGTGATTTCGGATTGCTGGAATTATTATATTATAATTGTCTTGAAGACGAAAGTTACCGTCATTTGAGCGTTAACCATTCCAGAAACTGGTGCGAACACCAATTCTATAGAGGGTGCTTGGAGTGCGATAAAGAGGGCTTTACCATACCGAAAAGTGGAAAACTAATTTGAGTCATATTTCTATGAATACATGTAGAGGAGAAAATGTCGCAGTAATGACAACATTTTTTAAAAGCAGTGGTTGCTATGTACCACCCAGTTTGCTTACTTTGCCTAATTTGAAATCTGGAGTTTGATAAGGCTAGAAAAATTCAATGGGGCAAATCACCAAAAGCAAACGTGTATACCGCTGAGGAGATCAAGCGCATTGCGCCAAATCTCAAGGGTAAGCCTTAAACTATCGATCCAGCGCGAATTGAAAAGAAAACAGTGCCCCTCCCCCAAAGTCCGTCCACCGTCGGACCATCCCCACCAGAGTTCCCCCTACGGGCTGCTCTCCAAAATCCTGCAAAAGCTATACCGCAGCTAAATGAGCGTATCATTTCCGAGGCTATCCTCGGTATTGATATGTCAGTAATGGAGATTCATCCGCGGCAAACTTTCTTGCCAAACTTTTCAAAGTTGGATGTCATCGCCAATGAGACGTTCAAGGCGTTCGAGCCCGACGTTAAACTACTAGATATAACCGTCGCTCACGAGGAATTCCAGTACTACACCACTACATTGATGTGGCTACGTTTACTGGAGATGAAGACAAAATAAGAACGTCAAAATCTATCCAGCGCAGAGAAAGATATTCGCAAAACCATAGCAGATAATTTATTCAACGTGCCACATCCAATCTACACATATCTCACGCAGATTGGAAACATAACGGAAAAAATGGGAAAGGAGACTGAGATTGAAGTCCCAGGATGGTCAACCGCAGTTGCGAGAGGCATGGGGACCTGGAGACACGAGACATGGAGACATGGGGACCACTCTTTAACAATATCCATGGAAAACCACAACGTTCGTAAGTTTATTTTTTTATTTCTGTTTTGTAGTTTTGCTTAAGTAAAGGTATGCTAGTATAAGTGCTGGTCAAAACAACACTATTTCCCTTTGAACGATATTATCTTAAAAGTAAGGGAGGTTAAGCGGTAACAGCGTGAGCGCCGGAGTGATAGCGAAGGCGCGAACCATTTCGCGAGAGCAAGGACCCGAAGGCCGCTCGCGAACGCAGCACGATCAATTGCTTTCTGTAATTAATGCTTTTCTGCAAGTAATTGCTTTCTGTGATATGTGAAGGGGTCAAATTTAAGTAACGTGTATGTTACGTTTTATTTTTTTCTCTTTATAAAGTTCACAATGTTATAGTGAGTGCGAAGCCTTCATTCTTTGAACAGGATACCTTAGAACAAATTAGCAAAACTCATTTTTAAAGCCGTGCAGAAAAACAAGTAGAAAGAGTAAAATAATGCTGATAGTTAAATTCAGGAAATTCTCAGAAGAGAAATGAGCAAATTGTAGTGTAATTGGTGAAAGTGTTCAGGCAGTCGAGGTGACGCGCCAATTTTTGTGTTGCCTTGTTTTCTGTTTTTCTTTTTTCAGACCAACTTCTTTAAAGTGCTGAATCCTATTTTATAATTGCGCCACTGTAATTTTTCGTGAATATATGCTCATTTTATTCGTATTTATCCCAGTTCATTGTCTAGTGTTCAGACCTTTCTCATACCCAAAAGATCCTGCTTCCTGAGAATTTTAAGCTCTCTTCACGAGCATTCATAACTATCACGCTCTCCCCACGTGCTGGAAGGTAGTAGGTGGGCGTGTTAGAAAATGTATCGTGTAAATGATGATTGACATTTGTTCACATTGTCGAGAACCGATTTCTTTCTGATGAACGAAATTGTTCGTGTCAAAGGAACGGGCATCGTAAACTTCCGATTTACCGAAAATGATTTTTAATTTTATTTGGCAGAATATGTTTGGAGAAGGAAAATCAAAAATTTTAATTAATTTTAAAACTGGATTGAAAACATTTTCAAAATGTATAATGTGAATCAAAATGTGAGATTTTTTATTTCTTATTCGTTTATTAAGCTTTAGTTCATAAAAAGTAAAACTTTTTTCCAGAAATAGAGTTTTTAACATGGCAGCTGTTTCTGAAATAAATCAAACTAAACTGACAGAAACTTCATGTGTGTTAACAGATGATAAATAAGCTGTTTCTATAACTGAAATATTGAGCGAAGTTTAGAAAGTGAAAGTTAATCCTATTTTGTTTTTGGAGATTTTTCGTGTCATATTGTTCATATATTCAAAAATATGGTTTAAGAATCTTCTGTGTATCAAACCCCGCGTGAGATTGAAGGACTGTTGTGGCAACGTAGCGACAGAAAACATTTTGACAATTCCTGGAAGTGGCTTTTTAAGTAATCAATTTCCGGTACTTTCTTGTCATAGTTGTATACCGAATGTTTTGTTGAATATTGGGGTAGAAATTAATTATATCGCAATAAAAATCAGTTTGGCGGACAAAACAGATGTGTTCTGTTCTATGAGAAGGTTGAAATGAAAACAAGGTGTATTTGTCACAAGCCAAAACACAAAAGGCGTAAGCCAAAGGTATGGGCTGACTTCATGAGGTACTAGATGTTTCAATAGTTTTCCAAACACCCACATTCTGTCCTTTAATGGCAGAGCCAGTTAGGTTACTGCTTTTGAGCACCTCCCCAACTGATGCGACGAATTGAAGTCCAAACAGAAACTGGAAAAGATGGCAGGAGTAAATCCAAAGAATATATTTCTGGTGCAAAGGTTCTCGGCCGGGATCACGACGAAAATTGTCGGGAACGTTTCTTAGGAAGGAGCAATAGTCCTTGTGACCTTTGTTCGTGCATTGCAAAATGTGAGGGCTACATTCTTGAATCCAGAGAGCAATTCATCTGGTTGTATTAAGCTTACTAATTTTTTGCATTAATTTGTCATTGGCAATGAGGTCGTACGCTTTGGTGAAATGTATAAGAATTGCGTGAACGATGTGATATTCATCGAGAGAATCAGCAATGTCCTGGATAAGAGTTACTACCTGACTCGCACATGAATATTCTTTTCTTAAACCGACTCAGTTTTCCACAACCTTTTTCGAATTATTCGCTTCAGCTAGACGAAGAACCTTCGGAACGATAAATTAAGCTTGTACTTCTAATGATCGTCAAAAGCCAATGTACGTTCTGAATTTGTGGAGTACTAAATGTTTCAACAGTTCTCCAAAACCCCCACATTCTGCCCTTGGGTAGATGATTGGTTGGAGTAGATTATACTTTCAGTTAACGGGAATAAATCACTGAATAATCGATGCGAAAGAAGAGACAAATTTTAGGTACATTTAGAGAACAATACAAAACCAGGAACCATCTATAATCATTAAGCGTGAATGGCTCTTGCTTCTTCGCCCAATCACAACAGTGATATCATAAAATATTATTAGTATTGAGGAAATAATGAGAATGTCACGAATGTTTATGTTCGTAATTGCATGTAAATGTTTTTCGTATTCGTACCGCTCCCAAATATTTCGACTGTAACATTCAATACACAATAGCTGCGACCAGCTCGCAAAACTAATCCTATAGAGAAAAAAACGTAATATAAAATATTATTTCTGCACTTCGGCTAACATTCAAAATATAGTTAAATTAATTAAGTTATTTTATTGGGAGGAAAATATATTAGGAGGCCATGGTAGACATACTGAAGTCAATACGATTTTATAATTTATTTTATATATTTAATATTGAAATTTGATATATTTGGAAACTCATGAGGAAAACGTACAGACACAAAGTACGTTTACTTAAAATATTGAAGCTATTACTTATGTATCTTAGTAATTTCCAGAAATTTTGGTTGGTTGTGTTATAGTGATAAAGAAACAATACAATAAATTTCAATTCACATATCATTTGGAGATGGAAATGTACTGATAGGAATGGAAAAAATAGCAAATGCTATTTATATTGTTCAAATTTTTTTAATAGATTTTTATACATAAGAGAGTAATAGTATAAACAAGGCTAATAACACCAGCCACTGCCTTGTAGTTTGGATATTTGGGCGAAAGGCTAAGGTAAGAAAACCCAGAATTAAATTATCTGGCCCTTCAGGTTGGGGGTTAATGCTACGGGCTAATACCCTGTTCACCCTGTTCATTATTTATTCAACAATATGCAATTAGCTGATGTTAAGGTAACAAATTCTCTAGGTCTCTCAATTCAATCAAACCTTAAATGGAATGTACATATAACAGAATTAAACACTATATTAAGCCCATTATGTTATGCATTCAGAATCCTTTCTAATTCTGTCAGCCTTCATGCAGCTCGTTGCGTGTATTTTGCAAATGTACATTCCCGCCTGAGATATAGCATAACATTCTGGGGAAGCTCATCCTTTCCCAGACATTTAGATTGCAAAAGAAAATTATCCGAATAATGAAAAAATCCCATCGACGTGATCCATTATGACCTCTTTTCATTGAGCTTGGGATCTTACCATTGCCTATTTATTTATGAGTCTGTAGTATTTATCGAGCAGCTTACTTAACGGTAGGAACTTATTTTCATGTAATACTGATATTTATAGTTACAACCTCATTGTAGAAATCCCATGTACATCAAGTATCAGTATCAACAGCTCACTACAAGAATATCCATACAATACATGTACGTCACTTAACAACGCATTGCCAGATGAAATTAAACAATTGAAATTTGTACACAAATTTAAGTTAAAAGTAAAATCTTTTCTGCTGCAAAACTGTTTCTATACAATTAGATACTATACTGATCGTCAGAAAGAAAAATTATGTTTACTTTAACAAAAACAAGATATAGTATAATGAATTAGTTTAATTTGTCTGTAACAAATAATGTACTTCCGGGTCACTGACGCCCATCTACATCGGGTTTTTGTCCAGTTTCCCTAATCCATTGAGCAAATGCTGAGATGGCCTTGATGGGATTGATTTGCTTCTGGACGCAAATGTAGCTTCACTATGCGCACGTTTTGTTGAGCTTTCCTTTTGCTTGTAGTGGTAGTAGAGCTTAGTGTGAGTTTCTATTTTGTAAACAATACAGAAAAATTAAATCTGTTTGTTCCTTTACCGTTAAAAATAAGTTTTCCATAATTTGGCAACGAAAATATCTATTTTTTGAAATGTTAATCCCTCGCTTTTTTAATTTGTTAGTATTATTATTATTATTATTATTATTATTATTCATCTTACATTATTAATAGTTAAATTGTTGGGAAGGGACTCTGAAACTCAAGAAAGCGTGCGCAGATGATTTTCTCCCTCATACGTCACACAGTTTTTTACTGTTTTTTGACTAAATGAATAAATAAATAAAATATTGTGAAAAAAGTTTTAAAAAACATGTTGAACATGCCTAATATTACACATGAACGGGTGTAATAATACACGAAAAAGATTGCGAAGAAGAACTATATTAATGGGTACATGGAATATTCAAGGTTTAAAAAATAAAATGGAAGAAATTAATAAAGAAATTGAAGGAAGAAAACAAGATATTACTGTGCTATCAGAAACAAAAAAGAAGGGAAATGGTGTTGAAATTAAAGGATAGTTTTTACATTTTATAGTGATGTATCAAAAGATTAGAGGAAAGATTACAGTTATATCAATATTAACAAACATTATTTGTAAAATGTGTGTTTCCAGTTGGGAAGCGATAGATGAAAATTTATTAAAAGTTTATATTTATAAACTTAATATAATTATATATTTATAAATGGGTATAAAAGAACCATATTAGGAATTCATGCTGTATATGAATGTATTCGTGTAATCAAGACGGATTCTTTTGATAAGTTAGACACATTAATTGAAGACACTCGAAATATAAGATAAATGGTTGTTGCTAGAGATTCAAATAGTAGAATACGACGCCAAAGTTGAAGTTGTATTGTAGAACCTTTTGAGGAATCAATTGAAAATGATAATGGTATCAGACTTATTGATATATGATTTTTATTTGATATTATATGTATAATTTTTAATGGAATTTACCAACACATGGAAATTCGTAAATTTCTTGGCATCAGGACATCCTAAATAGAATGTCCATCATATACTATATTATCGTTCGGCAGAAGACAAGATAAAAAATTCAAGATATAAGATCATATAGGGGAATGACATGTAATGATCACTACTAATTCAAAAATATTATTTCCATTCGAAAAAAATATGATTGATGAATAGAATATTTAAGGTTAAAAGCAGATTCTATCGTCAAGGGATGCTAACAGTCTTAATATTTGTCGTTTTCAGTATCTTACCTTATGACAAATACTCAGATAGACATTTTGGCAGACCTTCGGCGCATTCTTGAAAGCTCTCCCAACACTTAAGCTGTATTCAAAGTCTCAATAGATGACATAGCAAATGATCAAGCAACTTCCTCGGTAAAATATTGCTAATCCTTCAATGAATGTTTAAGATTTGAATATTTTTCTTCGATTTGGAAATACGCATTAATTCTTTCGTTTTATAAACTGCAAGACCTCCAAATTTTCGAAAAATTATAGACTTGCTTTTCGCATAATTTCGACTAAAAGATAATGCAATTTATCAAAAGAATCTCATTAACGGCTCAATTTTCTTTCTTTAATTTTGTTCCATGCATAGAGCAAATACCATAAAAATAGGGCAGGTCTCATTTTCGTTGAATACTCTGAATGTTCTCCAACTGTAAAAGTTAGAAATAATGTGCGAAAGTATGTGCTGTTGTACCTCCGCTAGTTTCCAAATAACTTGCCTTCGTAACTTTCTGAAAAAATAGGATGCACCCCTATCATACGTCCTTTTAACTTGGAGTTCCTGGTATCTCATTTAAAGACACCAGCAATTTCCTTATATTTTTCAACATCAACAACCAAAATACAACTGTTCTCATCTGCAACTGGAAACTACGAATATTCCTCTTTAACGTCAACGAAGATAGTGTGTTTCGAAAGCCGTCAGTTCTCACTGCGATATTTTACTTTAAACTGTTTATTTTCCAGAGAGGAGGAAGGTAAGCCATCGGTCAAGAAAGCGGATAGTGCTTTTACTATAATTTGCCCTACATAGTATACGCTCATGACACATCAGAAACTTTAGATGCTAATACATCACTATATGCATAAGGTAGAGCATTATAAATAAAACACACCAATTTTAATATATTTGTAGCAATTGATAAAATACAAACTTATATTCATTCCTTTAATTCCTGGACAAGAAATTAGCGTCTAAAAATTAAACCCCACAAACCCTCAAGCCAAAACGTCCCTTACCCTTAGATATCCACAAATGAGATAAAAACTGACCTTAGATAAATACATTCCGAGACTATCAAAAATCAGGGTATGTTAATAGACAAACGACGGACGCTGAAACCAGGTCATTAACATTGACACCACATAATTAATTTGGGCCATAAACAAAGCGAAAGTCAAAAGTATGAAACGTTACTCCTTATAAATTTCTAAACAGAACTGAGTACTGACTGCGCTCTCTTGATCTATAAAACCAATACTTAAACTTATGCGAGTCCAGTTTGGCATAATATTGCACCTTGCACCCTCTCTCATCAATTTAATTGAAAATTCCAAAATAAATTTTAAAGAGCATATTTAAAGCTCCATGGTTTCTATCAAGAACACAAACTTGTCGCAAACATATTATATATATATATATATATATATATATATATATATATATATATATATATATTGTAACCGTCACGTACCTACCTCCTGATTGGTAGTACGCCGAATTACTAAAGTAAATCTATCATTTACCTATTTCGTGACGTGTGGTTACACCGTCACGCAAACCTGGGAATACCTCAATTAATGGATAAAATTCCCTATCAGTGGTGAGTTCGTCTTTGCTAATGATCAAATCATCGTCTAAACTAATGATCAAATAACAAGCAAACATAATTTTGTAGTTTTATATAACAAATAACATGTATTCTAACGAATGAAATTCTCTGTACAATGGAGTTCACATATTCTCCTATATATTAAAGTATGGTAGCTAGTTCCCTACCTAAACTGCAGTTTTCACTAAAGCGATAATAACTTTGATCCCCGTTTACAAGAAACAAGCAACAAATGCATATGTACACTTCACAAAACTATCACTTATGAGACACAAATCACAGTTCAAATACTCATCCTGCAAAAAAAAAAATGCATACAAACAATACTCAAAATTCTCTAATACCTTTTAAATCATTAATAATGTTACACTTAATATTCACATTTGACATTCAGCTTCACCTTGCTTCAGTACAAATTGGTTTATAACGTCTTTTGACTGTCCATGAAGTAATATTTTAAAAATAATTGAACAGCTTTCCTCCTGTTCAAATTTCCACAGGCAATTTCTCTTAAATGGTTGAAACAGCATTAAATCAGTACAAATGAATCTAGATAAATGATTATGTACAAGAAAAACTTTTATCATTAGAAACACAAGATTACTCTGATCAGTTCCTCTTACGACTGTGAAAAGAAATGAATTTACTAGCTACTTAAGACCAATGTTCAATGAAACTTGCCCGATCAACGACTGTTATTGAGGAAGCTCACATTTACCTAACCATTTTAGCTAATACAATTATAATTCTATATCTTAGAAGTTTTCAGACTGAAATTTGATAGATATTTCTCTCTGTTTTAGTATGACTCGACCGCGATTCCCAAGCTGGTTCGCGCTGTGTAGTCGGCTGTCGGGCGATGCTCCACGCCTCAAGGTCGTCGTTCTTCTGCAACGGTCCGTGCCGCTGCCTGTCATCCCAGAAATCGGAATATTTCCGAGCGCCGTCTCCTCGTTGTTCAGCGAAGTTTCCACAGCTTTCACAGAGGCCAATGGTCGCATCAGAATGCGAGTCAAAACTCCAAGTTATGACTTCGTAATAGCAAAGTCAAGCTAGTTGTTGGATAAACCATTCTCAAATTCTATAATAGAAGTTTCCAAACGAAATTCCAAAAATAAAATAAAAAAAATAAAAATAAAATAAAATAAAATAAAATAAGATAAAATAAAATAAAAGCTGTAACAAAGAATAAAACCATGTCCTATGTTACAATAATCCTCCATTTTCTAGCAACGTGGTTTTACAAATTCATTTCGATCTATTACACTGTCGTTCTTTCATTCGTTGCATTCTTGTTTAATATTCATTTTAAATTTCATGTAATCTCATGACATTTCACAGTAAGTAATTCCATGAAAAATGTTCAGGCATTTACCTTTTATTAAAGCTTTCATTCCGGTATCTTCCGCGTGTCCCTCGTCGACTATGGTGTACCTGTAGCCTTCCGTTCACCTCGGCGACTCAGACAAGAAAGAAAAACAGGCTTTCCGACACAAGTTCATGTTACCGCGTCCGTATTTCCACAAAAGTTTCTGATTGTATAGTCTGATGCGTTCAGAAATCTTTTCTGGCTAACCATCTCTTCATACTATAGAAACTACGTGTAGGGAATGATGTCAGGTATTATCCTTCTATTTTTGTTAGTCATAAAATGTAACCGACGACAAGCGAGATTTACAAGTCATTAGACAGACAAGTTCATTACAAACTGGTTACACACACACACACACACACACACACACATATATATATATATATATATATATATATATATATATATATATATATATATATATATATATATATATATATATAAATATCCACTATATATGAATCCACAGAAACATTTTCGTTCTTCCATCCTGTCAAGATAGATGATTCTTCGATATAAGAAACTATTCCAGAATGCCGAGGACTCTCTCTTATTACATACTTTTCTAATCTTTTAGCCTGGCTAGTTTTTTTTTGTTATTCCCCGCCCTCTTCCTAGCTAGCATCTTTTGGCCCCTAAAATACGTATTTTCTCAATTTCGTATTTTCTCGGTTCTCCGGTGGTAGAATTGAAAAATAGAAGAGTGAAACGTGAACCTATATGCAGATTTTTTGAAAAGAATTGCAGCCGTTTTTGAGGAAATATCTTTTGAGCTTTGCAAAAAGTGCTCAATTTTGAGATGATTTTCAATTTTAGCACTATCCACTATCCCTACCAAACGTTTAAAGAAAAATTTGGAGCCTTTCTGAGAAAATTTTGTTTTTACTTTCTCGTATATTGTGACGTAACCGAATATTTTTCTCTTGAAGAAACATATTTATCTTAAAATAACTTCTACACAGAGAGCATGTCGCGCCTTCCGTGGGCGGTCGAAGGGTCGATTCGTTCCGCTTATTTTCGGCGTAGTAACTTTCGGCCAGTAACAACGCCTTCCAAAATTTCTGTAGAAACGTCTAGAACATTCATGGAAATTGGGGGTGGGAAAGAAGTTCGTGGGCGCTGAGAAGCGCAGAGAGCAAACAGAAGCGTAGAGGTCTTAGGACAGATTGGCCGTACGGGCCGCACGGAACGGAAGTGCTAAGTTCTCAGGACGGACAATAGTACGGGGTGGAGACGTTCCCGGGCGGGCGCGCGTTGCTAGGGAGATAGTTTTGTTGTTGGCAGTGTTTTATTCGCTCACCGAATGCAAGACAGTAGATAAAAAATACACTTTAATCTATTTTTTTATTATCTCTGCCCGGTCATGCCCACGCCGAATGTCGCGAATTACGCCACGACGATCATAAGTCGAAGTCGGTGATAATTCTCCCGACAAATATCGCGTCTTTGTCTTTTGACGTTCGGACTCGTGAGCTGTTGTCATCGATCACGTCGCCACCGCTGCCGCAGTCGTCACAGCTGATGTCGCCGTTGGTGGCGCTTTCCTGAATGGGAAGTCGGCGACGAGAAGAACCTCTCCTTTGTCAATCCCAAGGGACAGGGTCTTGCTGAAAGGAGTCCAGCGACCTTTTTGGAGGCTGTTCACTCCAACGAGTTTCCCGCTGCACATGGTGACTTTGGTAATTTGGTTGATCCGGGTTTAGGGTGCTTTGATTTCCTTTGGTTCCTTTATGATTCCATTATTTCTCGCGATTCCTATGTTTTATAGTTGCGCGGTTCGCGAATCACTGGTAGATGATCGACAATAATTTTGTTGGCATTGATTAAATTTCTTACGCCAGCATAAATATATACAATATTACTACAGGTCAAAGCCATATAAAATATACATTTTGCAATTAAGAATCATTTCTTCACGAACAAAATATCAATTCACATAAAATAACATTTCACGACATTTAAAATGTTAAAATGTTAAAATGTGAGTTGCTTTCATAGCGAAATGAAATATAAATATAGTAATGAAATATAGTGAATTAAACGAGTCTTCTATTAACACATTTAGTTTATTCTATAACAGCCAAGTTATTTATGTTCGTTGTTTCATTAATGAAGTACCCACATTGATAGTTTATTGGCGTGGAATTGCATGTGTTTTTCGCATTTCAAGTCTTCTTTAAATAGGTTTGTGTGTCTCTACTGGGATCGTGTATGAATGCTGGTTTATTTTATGATTTGCGCCGAGGAGGGAAATTGAATGTGATCCAGTGGTGTCAGAAAGTGGGTTTACTTGCGTCTCGACGTGTATATAGTGTACCAGAAAGGTTACGGTTGATCCCGGGTTTAGGGTGGCACGGTTCCTTTGGTTCCTTTGCCAGTTCGTGTTCTCGCGATTCCTATGTTTTATAGTTGCGCGGTTCGGACCTGCAGATCACTGGTTGGAGTGATCGACAATAATTTGTTGGCATTGATTAAATTTCTTACATAAAGCATAAATATATACAATATTACTACGGGTCAAAGCCATATAAAGCTATACATTTTGCAATTAAGAATCATTTCATCACGAAAATACTTACACTTAAAATAACATTTCACGACATTTAAAATGTTAAAATGTGAGTTTGCTTCCTGCTTGAAATGAAATATAAATATAGTAATGGGGAAATATAGTAATTAAACAGTCTTCTATTAACACATTTAGTTGTTACTATAACAACCAAGTTATTTATCTTAATTTGTTCATTAATAGGAAGTACCCACATTGATAGTTTGTTGGAGTAGGTGTGTGTTTTTTCGCATTCAGTCTTCTTTAAATATAGGTTTGTGTCTACTGAGATGGAAGGTATGAATGCTGGATTTATTTATGATTTGCGCCGAGAGGGAACACAGATGATCAGTGGTGCCAGAAAGTGGGTTGCTTGCGTCTCGACGTGTATGTAGTGTGTGCAAGAAAGGTGGGGGTACTGAGGAAAGGATAGGATAGATGGTTTTGAGTGGATTTGTAAGTGAGGAGGCAGGGAATGCTCATTGTGTAGGAAATGTCTGTGCAGAAAAGGATTCTTGGTTTAGAGTCATATGGAATATGGAAGGTGCTTCTCATTACCTACATGTTCGATGAAACAAACAAGGTTAATTTGCGATATGTCTGGATGCTGGTGTATGTGAGAGTACGATTACTGATTGGATGAGTTTTTGTCGTGAGTTATGTTTCGAAGTGCTTGAAGATGAAAGTCAACCACTGGGTGGAGAGGGTGTTGTGGTTGAAATTGATGAGAGTAAGTTTAGTAGAAGTACAATAGGGCAAAAGAGTGGAAGGAAATGGGTGTTTGGTGGTGTGAAAGAGGTTCCTCTCGGTCCTTTTCAAGGTCGTTCAGATATGTGTATGAGGATGTACTCTTGGACATCATTAAAATTACATCAGACGAATCTATTGATTTCCGGATTGCTGAAGAGCTTATGATTATCTTAAAGATGAAGGAGTTTACCCATCTAAGAGTTAATCATTCTATACTTTTCAAGATCCTGAAACTGGAGCGCATACAAATGCCATTGAGGAGACTTGGAGTGCGATTAAGCGCGCAATTCCACGCCACAAAGTGGAAGAAAATTTTCATCATTATTTAGGAGAATATATTTGGCGTAGAAACTGCAAAAATAATAAATTCCAACATTTTTGTAATAGCATTAAAAAATATATAACAGAAGTTCAGAGGTGAGTTATTTGTTTATTTTTATTAAACATTTTTAACCTTCATTTCGTAAAAACTATTATTTTTCAGAAATAATAATAATCAAAATTAATTGTCGAAATACAGAAGAAACGTGAGTTCCCTTTTTGTAATGTGTATTATGAGTTGATATTTAGTCTTAAAATGAGGGGTTTGAGGGCTATCGCCCCAGCCATTTAAAGTAGCATGTGCTTGTGAAATAGAATATGTTTTAAATAATTATATTTATTGCGGTAACATCATGAACTTTACGACGAGTACGAGTCGTACAAGTATGTAGTACGAGTCGTACTACATGCGACTAGTACGTATAAAGAAGGATTCAGTTCATGGAGACGATTCTCTTCTAATGAACCGAATCAGTGAATCAAAGGAACCGTGCCACCCTAAACTCGGGATTTACCCAAGCTATAATTATGAGATTCAATTGTACTAATTTTATACTACTTGATTGGAACCAAGGGTTTACAGCTCAGCTCAGACTAAGTGTGAGAAATCATTTCTATTAATTTTCTTTTTTTGAATTTCTTAAATATAATTTTATATTTTCTTCACTTTCTTCTTAACATTTCTTTCAATTTTCTTCCATCACGCAGCCACGTCCGTCCACTGTCCAAATTTCAGGTTCTACCCGCCTCCTGAGCTAGCCGGCAACTCGAGCCCAGGTAGGTGTGAGTGCGAGGGTAACGTCGCAGTATGTATGTATAAACAGAGTAATATATGTAGTATAGAGAAATATATGTAATGGTACGGAAAATCAGTTTCAAGATTTAAACGGAAATACATGTCTTCGGGTCCCCTGAAACCAAAAAAGTATTTGGTAAATGTCCGTCCATCTGTGAACAACCCTAGTGCATAAACTATTTGTAGGATTTATTTTCCACAACTAATATTCGCCGGTCAAACTTCTCAGACTCGAAGCTCTGTGAGTTCTAACTAGATTTTTCAACTTTTGGGGATATCTTACATGAAGACTTAAGGACATTTTCAAAATTGTCTCAAAAACGGCTCAAATTTTTTCTTTAAATTTCTGGTAACAATACAGTAAAATACTCTCACAAAACTGGCAAAAGTCCACTGTTCACTGTTAACTGAATTTTTTAAATTAACAAAAATGTTTAAGCTTCCAGTATAGCTCTGGGCAGCGTACTAGCTTCCCGTGGTCTGGTCTCGAGTTCGATTTCCGGACGTAGCAAAAATAGAGTTGTAGTTTTCTTTTAAAATTGTCTTTGTAGCTGCGTGATGAAGAAAAGCGCAGACAGGCGGAGTTACCTAGTGATGGTGAAGGGAATATGTTATATTCACCATATGTCTCTCTTACTCCCTATGCATGGGAATTAAAACTAGGCCCAGGCATGAGGGGAGACCGTTAGCTAGCAAACTCGGACAATCGACTACCTTTTCAGAAATGTTCAAACACCGTTTTCTCAAATATTTTAAAATTTTTTGCTATGTATATTCTTTAAATCCATTGAGTAGTTAATACAAACGCAAGTTTGCTATTTACTTTTGTCTTTTCAAATGTTACACAGAGGCATTGTTTAAAAAAATATCATTCACGACGTCAGTATTTACATTACGGGCATTTCTTATACATTATTGCCTTTGTGAGTACAATTTTTTCAAATCATTTCTAATAAATTTATCAAAAGTTTTGAGTGAAAATTTATTCCATTTCGCATTTTCAGAAATGTTCAAACATTTTATCAAAAACGTTTGCATATTTTTCAACGAAAGTATGTATATATGACCTGATTTTATTCTTCTATAATATTCATAAAGTCACATTAAATTTTACTATTTGGAGACCGAAAAATTGAAAAAATCTAAGAAATGTTCTTCAGGCCCCAGTAAATGGCTGAGGCTGAGAAGAGGTTGTGAGAAAATCAAAAAGATAGCTCAACTAAAGAGATTAGGAATTAAATAGTACGAGAATGGCTGCGCCATTCTTTAGCACCACTAGTTCTTTACTAATATTCTTTAACACTAAATCATGCACATAGAATATTTCTGTATTATTTATAACAAGAAGTTAGACTTTGAAGGTCAAACATTTATCCATTTACGTTTAAAAAATTCACGGTGCATTACATAACTTTCTCTCTACTGCGTCAGCGGTAGCGAGAAAGTAAAATTATTATCTGATCGGGATAATAGCTACCCCCCTATTTCAAGGCTATATTAAGTCACATACGTTTCTAAGCAATTGTTTTCTTCCATTCGTTTCTTTGAGTTAATGAAAGTCATTTGCTTTATGCATTCTTCTCCACATATATTTATAAAGGTAAGTTTGAAATTATTCTTTAATTGCATTTCCAGTTAATTAAATTGTATTGGTGAGAATGAGTGAAATTTTAAATGGCAATTTTTTCTGTGAGTTACGTATAAAAGGAAAAATTAGAAATTATTGAGTGGTGTATGAATGTTGGAATTATTGCAAGTAGACGTGAATATTTGAAGTGTGGAAGAGAAATGAAATTATAATTTAAAAAAAATTGCAGATGAGTATGCTTGGTTTTTCGTAAGAAAGGTATGAATGCACATGTTTATACTGTTTCTGTACGTAAGGATTCATGGTTCAGTGGGAGTAAGTTAAGTATGATTCAGGTTCTTGGTATGACTTATTTATGGGTTGCGCGAGCGAATGTTAAGCACATTATGAATGATGTGAATGTAGATGCAAAAACGTTGACGGATTGGATGATCCAGTTTGTATGATTCTGGAAAGAGAAAGTGTACCTTTGGGTGGTGAAGGTGTGATTGTGAAAATTGATGAAAGTAAATTTGGCAAAAGGAAGTTTAATAGAGGTAAGAGAGTGAATAGAAAATGGGTGTTTGGGGGAATTGAACGAGTGTCAAAACGCTGTTTTTTCACGATTGTTGAAAATAGAGGCAAAGAGGTTCTTTTAGACATTATAAATTTTTTTATCAAACTGGGATCCATTGTGATCTCGGATTGCTGGAGATCTCATAATTGTCTAAAAGACGAAGGTTATCGGCATTTCTTAAATCAACCACTCTAATCACTTCAAGGATCCTGAAATAATGAGCACATCAATGCAATCAAAGCACTTGGAGTGCAATTAAGCGCCAATTGCCTCGGCATGGCGCCAAAACATATTAAAAAATAGTATTGAAGTGACATTATATGGAAATTCTTAACATCTATAGTATCAATTTACGGAACTTCACAAAAAGAATAGACGTGGTAGAATATTTTTTCTTTTATATTTTTTTAAAAATTTTCTTAGTAGGAAATGACATTTTTTTATGTCTATTTATTTACTATTCCCTCTAAAGGAAATTTTCTTAAAAGTGTGTGTTCCCTTTAAAATAAATTCTCTTAAAAGTGAGGGAGGTATATAAAACAACGTGAGTGCCGTAGCGACAGAAGAGGCTCGAACCAGGTCTCGAGTGAGGGCGGAAGGCCCTCGCGAACGTAGCACGTGGATCCGCCGGGAAGTGACGTGCGGTAGCACATCGCGAGACCACTTGGTGAAAAAATGCGTAGGTTAACAGATTGTGTAGGTTATAAAATTAAATTTGTAGCATAGAAAGAAATACAGATAAATCAGTTCATTAGTAGTACTTGCTACGGAGATTTATCGTACAGGGGGCTTTAGGAGCAGGGGTAGCTATTCTCGATCTACCAAATTATTAATGGGGTGCATGATTAGGTGAATATACAAATATGAATATAACGTGACAAATACAAATGAAATAATGGAGAGACAGATAAACCAATATCTATAATATGCAAATTAGAATTTTTAAAAGTTTTACATACCATGGATGATTTTCCTTTTTCATAAAAAGGAAGAAATTATTATTGTAGTTACTGTTCATCTCAATGTTAAGGAAACTTAAATTTAATCGGTTATGTGTAAGAAATATTTTTTATTCGTACAAAAAAGTAATCTTTTTAAATTCATTTACGCTAACAGACATAGCAATATATTTCTTTTAATAGGGAATCATCACTACTTCTAGCTTTTAAAATATCTGAATTATTGGCCAAACATTGTTTCAATTTCTTGAGAACAATAACGTCTTAACTCTTATTTACTTAAGTTAAAATTCGCTATCTTTCTAAGGTTTATCTAACAGAAGGATGCCACAACAAAGATAGAACTTTCTTTGTGCATAAGCATATTATACCCTTTAGAGCACCTTTCTTTAATCGATATGACAGATTCATTTCAACGTTTTATTTTTCAGATACTACTTCTGATACTTGTTTCAAATAACAGATGTGTTTCAAATTGGTAAATTACATCAATTTAAAGTTGTTACAATCCAATATCATGAAACATAAGAGGCTCGTAATAGAGATAAGCCCTTTACCTTAAGCAATGTCATTTGGCAATATTTTGATCCAAACACTGGTATCACTTTTTGGCATATCAGCTACATTCTCTTTTTCAAGTTCATATGCTTTGACCAATGCGATTTTAATGGAAGTTCTCGTTAAAGGAGTAACCGATAAAAAGGGAGTAAAGGATAGGTTCAAGGCCTACCTTTTCCAAACATTAGTCATGAGTCACTTCATCATTAATCATTTCATTAGCCATGATGTCCACATGAGTTATTTCATCAACTACGAATATTGCCGTCGAATCGTCAACAGAAAAGATTTCTGAAAGAAGTATCAAAAATAGGCGTAAAATATTTGTCCTTAAAATGTTTTCCCCCGGAATATTGTTCATTATGTGCATTTTGCAAGAACTTGTTTGTAGACTGATGCTTCAATTTGTAAAGAAGATATGTCGATATCAAAGGAACAGTAAACTCCGGAAATAATGACACTCTGAAAACTGACATTTTGTGTTCGCTATATAAGAGGCTCACTATATCCAATCGTTCGAAAATAAACTAGATTATCTTCGGTGATTGATTTAATTATTTCAGAGCTTCAGTAAAATATCCAAACACAGTGACGTTTTACGTAATATAATATATAATTATATTACACAATTTGCAACATTATATTGCGTAACCATTATAAACCATTATTAATGTACTGTTGAGTTGCATTAGTTTTAGTGACAAAATGTAAACCGCCCATGTGAGGAATTAGTATTGTGATTTATCAACCGAATGATTAGGAGCCGCGGCGAATGCAATCCGTTTCATTAATTTCTAGTCTTATATATCCATCTAAAGATATTATTTTCCATTAACTAGATTATTGTTTAGAAGAAACATTTACTAAATCTGAGTTGTAATAAATTTGATTTATAGATTTGGGGAAAATTAATAGCGTTATACGGAATTGACGGTATAAATCAATGAAGTTCATGGATTCAACCTCTGAGTAATTGGCTGAATAAATAAATTGATTCGTATACATGTAAAAATTTTACTACTTATTTCAAAAGCCTGAATAACTATTTTAAAGATGGTAGCATCAGTAAAGATAGTCTCCAGAGGAAAAGAAATCAGGGAAAGGTGTTATACTTTTCTACATTCTTAGAGCAGAAGCTCCGTTTGCTACCTGTTTAATTTAATTATTTTTCTACTCCTATTGTGTAATTCTGTCATTTGATGGATGCAACCAGTTGCATAATGATACTCATTACGATACAGATTTCATTATGAAACGGGTTCTTGACCAATCACATAGAAGTTTACAAACCAAATATTGATAGAGGATCGTTCGAGTAAATGTTTCGTTTGGTTGTGTGCATTAAAATTGTATTTAATATTATATTATGCTCGCCAGTTTTAATTTCTATTATTATTATTATTATTATTATTATTATTATTATTATTATTATTATTATTATTATTATTATTATTGCTGCTGCTCGGAATATGGTTAAAAATTAATTGGATCGTAATTTCGCTTTGATCATATTTTACTAGCGCAGTGGTAGTTATTGGAGAGAACTGAGGTTAAGATCAGTCGCAATTATTTGGATTAACACAAGTAATTTTGAGTTATATTGTAACATCGTAGGCTCTCTCATCCCTTTATGAGAGACGGTTCCGCCTGCCGACCATGACAACACATTGCCATGGTGCGAATCAATATATGAAGGTTGTTATGAGAATCATCTGTTTTCCGCAAACGACGCGCGGATGATATATACAAAAAAATGCTCTGTACAAATATTAAGTTATCCGTGTATATTATGGGTTGATCCCGAGTTTAGGGTGGCATGGCCTTTGGTTCCTTTTATGATTCATTATTTCTCGTGATTCCTATGTTTATAGTTGCGCGGTTCACTTGAATCACTGGTTGAGTGCTCGAGAATAATTTTACTGGCATTGATTAATTTTCTTACGGCAAAGCATAAATATATACAATATTACTACTGATCAAAGCCATATAAAGCTATACATTTCGAAATCACGAATCATTTCATCTTCATCACGAAACATTTAAAATATCAATTCACACTTAAAATAACATTTCACGACATTTAAAAAAAAACTTTTGTTAAAATGTGAGTTTTGCTTCCTGCATGAACTGAAATATAAATATAGTAATGGGTAAATATAGTAATTAAACAGCTTTATATTAACACATTTAGTTGTTACTATAACAACTGAATTAGTTATGTATTATGCTATATTATTTATGACAAGTCTATTGATAGTTTGTTGGCGTGGAATTGTGTGTATTTTCATTCAAGTCTTCTTAAAATAGGTTTGTGTGTCACAAGGATGGAAGGTATGGATGGTTTTGTTGTGATTTGCGCCGAGAGGAAACTTCGAATGTGATCCAGTGGTGTCTGAAAGTGGGTTTGCTTGCGTCTCGACGTGTATGTAATGTGCGCAAGAAAGATATGAAATTTACTGAGAGAAAGGTTAGGATAGATGGTTATGAGTGGATTTGTAGAGTGAAAGGCGAGAATGGTCATAGCGTGAAAATGTCTGTGCGAAAGAATTATTGCTTTGAGAGGAGTCACATGTAGATATAGAATGTGCTTCTCATTACCTACATGTGGATGATGGAAGCAAAGGTTCAACATATATGTTTGGATGCTGGTGTATGTGAGAGTACGATTACGGATTGGATGAGTTTTTGTCGAGAGTTATGTTTTGAAGTGCTTGAAGATGAAAAACAACCACTGGGTGGAGAGGGTGTTGAGGTTGAAATTGATGAGAGTGAGTTTGGTAAAAGGAAGTATAATAGGAGCAAAAGAGTGGAAGGGAAATGGGTGTTTAGTGGTGTTGAAAGGGGTTCCTCTCAGTCCTTTTTCAAGGTCGTTGAATGTCGTAGCAAGGATGTACTCTTGGACATCATTAAGAATTACATCAAGCCGAAATCTATTGTGATCTCGGATTGCTGGAAGTCTTAAAGATGAAGGTTTTACCCATCTTAGATAAGATTTAATCACTCTATTACATTCAAAGATCCTGAAACTGGAGCACATACAAATGCTATTGAGGGGACTTGGAGTGCGATTAAGCGCGCAATTCCACGCCACAAAGTAGAAAATAATTTTACGAATTACTTATCTGAATATATATGGCGGAGAAATGTAAAAACTAACAAATTCGAAACGTTTTGTGAAAACATTAAAAACATGTATAATATAAATTCAGAGGTGAGTTATTTATTTTTATTAAACATTTTTAAGTTTCATTCCGTAAAAACTATTCTTTTTTCAGAAATAAAATTAATTAAATTAACTTTAAATTTCAAGACTGGTAAAAAATTTATAAAAGAACTATGAAGAAGAAACATGAGTTGACTTTTTATTTTTTGACTTTTTATATTATTTTATGGCGAGTTTGGTTTTTTAGTCCTAAAATGGGGGGGTTGGGGGGCGATAGCCCCCCCCTACAATAATAAAACTTTAAGAAGGATGACTAAGTGAAATAGATTTTATTTTAAATAATTATATTTATGGCAGTAACATAATGAACTTAACTACATGCGACTACTACGTATAAACAAGTTCAGTTCATGAAGTCCCGATTCTCTTCTAATGAACCGTATCAGTGAATCAAAGGGCTAGACTACGCCCTAAACTCAGGATTTAGCATGTATGTACAAAATAAATGTACATATTTGAGAATCCTGTCGTCTTTACTCATCAAAAGTGCAGCTACATGTCAGCGGCATAAAACAGATAGCATGTACTACATGAGCGGAAACCGGCGACATCTTTGTGACGCTAACAGAAGACAACGGAGAAAACATCAACTGCTAGAGGGGAGAGTTTGCCAAAGCAGAAGCCACAACAGAAACGACAACCAGTCGTTGAATAGTGAATTGGGGGAGCAGCTGATACTGGTGACTACTGGTTCAGACCGGAGCAGCCGCATCAAGACCGGTAAATCGTGGGAGCAGCCGGAGGACGAGTTGGGAAGGTGTCAAGACCGGAAGAAACCGTGAGGGCAGCCGGAGAACGAGTCGGACGGTCATCCAGACGGAAGAAACCGTGAGAGCAGTCTGAGAACGGGTCGGAGAGTAACTGGGAGATCCAGGAACTGCAGCCAATTGAAGACGAAGCCGAAGAAACTGAAGAAGTCACGTAAGTATTCTCAATTCCTTACTTGTCAGTCGGGCAAATGTTTTCTTTCGTGATGGCCTGTCTAGGTCAAAAAAAATTGCTCATTACCATAGCGGAGGAACTAGGTGAAACTGTTCCATTGAATGCAAAAATAGTCTCGCTTAAGAAATGAATCGTCGACTCTCTCATCCCTTTATGAGAAGATGGTTCCACTCAATAAACCATGACAACACATTGCCATGGTGCGTATCAATATACGAAGAGTTGCAGGTTGATCCAGGTTTAAGGAATTGGCACGGTTCCTTTGGTTCCTTTTATGATTCATTATTTCTCACTTGATTCCTATGTTTTATAGTTGCACTTGGTTCACTTGAATCACTAGTTAGGTGATCGACAATAATTTTATTGGCATTGATTAAATTTCTTACGCCAAAGCATAAATATACAATATTACTACAGGTCAAAGCCATATAAAGCTATACATTTTGCAATTAGAATCATTTCTTCACGAAACAAAATATCAATTCCTTAAAATAATAACATTTCACGACATTTAAAATGTTAAAATGTTAAAATGTGAGTTTGCTTTCTGCTTGAAATGAAATATAAATATAGTAATGGGGAAATATAGTAATTAAACAGTCTTCTATTAACACATTTAGTTGTTACTATAACAACCAAGTTATTTATCTTCAATTTGTTTCATTAATGAGAAGTACCCACATTGATAGTTTGTTGGAGTGGAATTGTGTGTTTTTTTCGCATTTCAAGTCTTCTTTAAATAGGTTTGTGTGTCTACTGAGATGGAAGGTATGAATGCTGGATTTATTTATGATTTGCGCCGAGAGGGAACTTTGAATGTGATGTGGCGTCATGGAGAATTAGGTTTGCGTCTCGACGTGTATGTAGTGTGTGCAAGAAAGAATTCAAATTTACTGAGAGAAAGGATAGGATAGATGGTTTTGAGTGGATTTGTAGAGTGAGATGCGAGAATAGTCATAGTGTGAAAATGTCTGTGCGAAAGGATTCTTGGTTTGAGAGAGTCCTTATGGAGATATGGAAGGTGCTTCTCATTACCTACATGTGGAGTGATGGAGCAAAGTTGAACTATATCTGGATGCTGGTGTATGTGAGTACGATTACTGATTGGATGAGTTTTTGTCGAGTTATGTTTCAAGTGCTTGAAGATGAAAGTCAACCACTGGAGTGGAGAGAAATTGTTGTGGTTGAAATTGATGCAGGAGTAAGTTTGGTAAAAGGAAGTACAATAGGAATAATTGGAAGGGGAAATAGGTGTTTGGTGGTGTATGGAAAGGAGTTCCTCTCAGTCCTTTTCCAACGTCGTTGAATGTCATGCAAGGATGTACTCTTGGACATCATTAAAAATTACATCAAGCCGAAATCTATTGTGATTTCGGATTGCTGGAAGGCTTATGATTGTCTTAAAGATGAAGGTTTTACCCATCTAAGAGTTAATCATTCTATTACTTTCAAAGATCCTGAAACTGGAGCGCATACAAATGCTATTGAGGGGACTTGAAGTGCGATTAAGCGCGCAATTCCACGCCACAAAGTGGAAGAAAATTTTCACCACTATTTAGGAGAATACATTTGGAGAAGAAACAACAAAAATAATAAATTTCAAAATTTTTGCAATAGTATAAAAAAATATACAACATAAGTTCAGAGGTGAGTTATTTGTTTATTTTTATTAAACATTTTTAACCTTCATTTCGTAAAAACTATTGGCGTGAAATAAAAATAATCAAAATTTTTCCGAAATACGAAGAAGAAACGTGAGTTCACTTTTTATAATATTATTTTATGAGTTGATATTTTAGTCTTAAAATGGGGGGTTTGGGGGGCGATAGCCCCCAATAATAAAACTTTAAGTAGCATGAATTAGTGAAATAGATTTTCTTTTAAATAATTATATGTATTGCTGTAACATCATAGACAACTACACGCAAATGCATTATAAACAAGGATTCAGTTCATGGAGTCGATTCTCTTCTAATGAACCGAATCAGTGAATCAAAGGAACCGTGTCACCCTAAACTCGGGATTTACCGAAGGTTGTTATGAGGATCATCATCTGTTTTCCGCAAACGACGCGCGAATCATATATGCTCACATATGCTCTGTACAAGCATTAAGTTTTCCTTGTATATTATGTACAAAATAAATGTACATATTTGAGAATCCGTAAATGTAACTCATCACGTCGCTACAATATGTTGCTGCTGTGTGGTTGCCCATAAATACCAGCCAATTCTTTAGTTTAAAATGTCTAGTGAATCAGAGGTGGAGTTGGAACTTCCAGAAATATGAAAAAAAGCAAAAATGGTGACATCGGTATTATTGGCATAACTGTTGTTCTCTCTCGCAGGCGGACTTGCAAACCAAAGCCACCAGCGGCAGAATAAGGTAGGCGTCCGATAAGTGGTCTGGTCTGAATTCTGTATGTCGCTGTCACGAAACGATTCAATATAAAAGTTTAACTTTACAAGTTACCATAAGCCGTAGAAAAAGCACCGTATTGAACTCAATTTTGGGGGGTATTAATACACTCGTCTGAAGTTTACGATACTCCCCGTTCCTCGCTCGTATTGTCATATCACACTCATGTATTAATACCCACCATTACGTCATCGTTTCATAATGTACTATTACAAGAGTGTCATGTATTGTGGTTAAATTACTGACCTGTCGCGTTTGCAACACGAAAATATTAATTTTATTTTGTATGTATAAACAATGTTTACTACATCGTTTATGTATTGTGATGGTTTATCACAAGAGAAATATAAAATACTAGGGAAAGTAATATAAATTTAATAGATCGTAGTAAACACGATAGACGCAACAATGGCCGAAGGAGCAGATCTCATAAATGTTTTACGTAGGAAAGGACACGTGAGAAAATCCGGGAGAGAATAAGTAATTTACGAAAGAATTAGGATAGCAAAGTCAAGAATAAATGAGTGAACATGGACGAACGAACAACCAATCAGGATAGGAGCTCATGCGAGAAATGAGTGTCTGTACCGGTTGTGGGCAGAGTATTAGTATCGGAGGACGACTTGTTAATGGAAGAAGGAGGGGGAGTCATAACGAGAACCGATGTTTGATATTTCGGGGCGAATGTTTCGAAACACCGGTTGAAGCGCTAATGGGGAGTAACATTACAGCAATATCAGAAGAGTTATATTTAAGATTAAAAAAGAACGGGGTATTGTTGGAGGAACTACCTACTCGAAAACTGAAAATTCAGCTAGCGAACAAAAGACTGGTAGAATGTCGAGGCTTAAAGTGTGGTTGGAGTTCGTAGTGAGTGGGGTGTCGAATTGCGCAATTGCTGCTATCGCGAAAGAGTTGATCCGCCATGTAATAATCGGTTTGGATTGTTTAAGAACGCACAAAGCGGTCGTGGATGTAGGAAACGGGAAGATTACGTTACATGCGGACGAACCGGACGTCCGTTGCTTGGAAATCGCAACCGGTGATGGTCAGGAGCTCGAGACAAACGCGATACAGACAGCAGACGCAGAATTTGAATACCAACCTGCCATCACGGTCAAGAATGCTACAGATGAGGAGGGGGAAGTTGTTCCATGAAGGTAGTTGAATTGATAAGAAGATATGAAGGTGTTTTTGGAGAATTGGTGGAACCGGTTCGAGGGTATCAGTTCCGTATCGAATAACACAAAAGAAACCGTTGAATGCAAAACTGTATCCAGTGCCACAAGCGTACCGATTTCACGAGCGATAACAAGTTCAAGAGAATTATTAAGAAAATGACTCCATACGCCATCCCCTTAGTAATAGTTAAAAAGAAAAGCGATAAGATCCGTATTTGCGTAGATTCCCGGAAGTTGAATGCCATTACTATACCTCGACACGAATCCCCACCGAAATTAGAAAAGATGATCCAGAAATTGCAGGGCGTAACTTTATTTACCAAATTGGATTTTACAGTCTCGTATTGGCAAATGGCGATAGAACCAGAATGTCAAAAATTTGTTAGCTTCGCATTCGGAAGTAATATCTTTTGTTTCCAACGAGTCGCGTTCGGACTCGGAAACAGTGGAGCCGCGCTTTTAGGTTATTTGTACGAAGTGATTCCGCACAATTTAAAAGAAACTTATTATTTTGTACATGGACGACATTGCATTATTTTCGTCAGATACAAATATGATAAGAAAAATATATGCTAAGATTTTCTTTTAATAATATATATTATAGGGAAAAAGAGCAATTAGAGTATAAAATATTGTCGTTATGACGTTATTTTCATTTACTGTAAATGTTTTATATAGACTCATTTTCAGATTTTTTCTCACTTCAATAATTGTTTACTCGATCTGATACGGAACTGGGACTACCTTAGCTGATGAAAATAATTATAAAACATGGGGACGACGCTAATAAATTTACTTTAGCTAATATTTGGAAAACGCTTCAGGACAGAGAAAAGCTGGTTTAAAATTAAATGTCTCTCGTACTAGGAAAACGTAAGTTGCGACTTTCGAAAGTTGGGCGAGTAAATGATATGTGAGCGGCAGGTGAACATATAATGGGAGACTGTTGCGAGGCAAATGTGCTAAAAAGAAAGTAAGTGAAGCGACTGCTGTGTTTTGTCGTGAATAGCGCGTTTGTAATAAAATAATCTTTGGCTCTTTTATCCGAAAAAACCAACAACAACAAATTACTTTAATACAACATGATTTGATAACGCAATTGCAATATGCATCAAAATTGTAACATCAGCATCTCAATTATTTGGTAAAAAACCGTTCAAAATGTATATCTACTAATCACATTCATTTCCTGATGCAAGTAAAAGCATTTCATGAGAAGGAGAAATGGATTTTTATAAAGAGCTTTTGAGCGCATCTTCTGGGAATTCTGGCTCGGGTTGGAGATACTCTCTACCAGAGATGGCATTTCATCTTCAACTCTCAGAAGGCGAGGAATTTCTATTTAGCACGCCCTTCAAAGAGCGCGGAATGCTAGAAACATCCGCTCGGCCTCATCCCTCGATATGACACGCCGCTCTTACTTGCACGTGGCGCATTCCAGAGTTTGCCGAGCACAATACTCTCGATTTCAGTTGGAGGCATTCCTGCCTCAAATTCAGACTTTGCCCTGGTCTCTGCTGCTTTGCCAAAGGCGCCTCTGTCACCTTTCTCAACATCTCTCCTACGGATAAGTTCGTCTGCACCTGATCCTTCTCTCTCTTACACACTGTACTGGCTCTTTTCACATTTTGTTGAAGTATTGTTTTTATTTTGCTGTTATTAAACATTTCTTTTTATCTTAAAAGCTTAACAGCGAATTGGCGATTAAATATTTTTTTTAAAAATTTCGTTCCAAGGCAGTTACGAAATGAATGATATCAATGTTAACTTTTGATAGTGGTGTGATTTTGTCTATAACTTCAAAATCATTTATGTTAAGTTGATTTGATCTCCGCAAACGAAGCATTCTTGTTTAAATTTTTTGAAATGTTTCCGATCAGCTTTCAAGGGAGATTCGTATGTTCTGCACAGCTGTGTGCTACAATTTACATTTTTATAGAAACAGTTCTTAGATGCACACAATGAATTTATATTCATTTCCCTAAATAATTTATAAGGTTTAGGTATACACTCTTGGAAATAATTAATGCAAAGCTTGTTTATCATTATTACATACATTCATACATCAATAAAAGACACACAGGGTTCGCGGTGAAGACTGAAACATTTTCATTTACATGTTCAGTCTCAGAATTTTTATTACCCGGTACTATCCTTTTATTTTAGTTACCAAAATGTACACTTTAGGATACTGCATCATTTAGAAACATTTTTTCCGGAAAGTTCTAAATTGTTCCCTAATTGTTCGGACAACGTCGGACACGTTGTTTCTGTCAAATGGGACAACGAATTTCAACAAAATCGGACACGTTGGTTCTGGGATCCGGAATTGTCACCTCACAGTACGGTGCACTATTTTACTAATCTTACTGTGCGTAATCATCAGATTCACGACACAATGGCAGAAGCGCACACTGCTCAAAATTGAATTTGGACAAGAAAGTACGTTATTTAGATCTTTCTATGATATATTGGTTACTTTTGGTAATAAGCCATTTTCGACGAATCCCAAGAGGGTAGGGAAATATGATTTCAAAGACGAGAGAGAAGGTAGATAATTCACTTCACTTTCCCTCCCCCACCATTTCAGGTGTTGACAACATCGTATGAAGAGCCCATTTCGGTCATTGTAATGGCAAGTCATCGTAATGAAATATTTCTGGGATGGGTTCGAATAAGACTTGCTAGGGTGTCAAGCAACCAATATAAAATAAGGCCACGCCTCCCTTCACCCCAACTGTATCCTTTAGCATTGGGTAGAAACTCACCCAGCAAAATATCCAGCATCAAACTATATTTTTTGTAGTATATAGAATTATATAATGCTCAGGTTTTGTCCTATGGAAGAAAGGGATGTCCTAAGGACAGAATATTGGCACAAACGTCTCGTCCTGGGTCGAAGCGACCCTGGTATCGGTGGAACCGCAAAGGTTGCCGTGGTCAGCTCAGCTGACGTAATTTGCGTAATGCGAGTGCAATAGCGCACACAGCTGAAAATTGAGTCTGAACAAGAAAGAACGCTATTTAGATAGATCTTTCTATGATATATTGGTTACTTTTTGTAAAAAGTAATTTTCGCTGAGTCCCAAGAGGATAGGGAAATATGATTTGACGAAGGGAATATGATTAGGAAACGGGAAAGACGAGAGAGAAGGTAGATAATTCACTTCACTTTCTCTCCCTCACCATCATTTCAGGTGTTGACAACATCGTATGAAGAGCCCATTTCGGTCATTGTAATGGCAAGTCATCAGAATGAAATATTTCTGGGATGGTTTTGAATAAGACTTGCCAGGATGTCAAGCAACCAATATCAAATAGGACACACTATACCTCCAACTGTATCCTTTAACATTGGGTAGACACGCAGCCAGCAAAATATCCAGCATCAAACTATATTTTTTATAGTACATAGAATTATATACTGCTCAGGTTTCGTCCTATTGAAGAAAGGGGTGTCCTAAGCGCAGAATATTGGCACAAACGTCTCGTCATGGGTCGAAGCAACCCTGGTATTGGTGGAAGCGCCGGGTCGTGGTGCGGAGGTTGCCGTGGTCGGGAGGAGGCGTGGGCGGGAGGCGGCCTTGGCAGGTGCCCCAAGGGGTCGCGGCGCGCTCTTTGTGATCTTCGATCGTCCTCTCCTTCTGAGAGTAGCTCGCTGCGGCGCGCCGCCTGGGGCCTATCCTCCCCCCCGCTCTCTACTGCGCCTTTCCTACGCTGCGCACTGCATGGGTCGCTCGCTACATCTTCCTCCAATAATCAGTCTTGGCAACTTTTTTCCTCCGAGATACGCGAAGATTTTGCTTGATTTTTCACATGCGTAATCGCTTTCAAAGGTAATTAATAACGATTGAAGTAATGTACAATAATTGAGGTATTTAAAGTGACATCAAAATATTTCATACGCAAGCAGAAACGTTCAAGAGAGTCAAACTGCAAATACTGAAGTGTCATAAACAATTTTATTTATCGTTTTCATAAGGAAATGGAAGTATTGGTGATGAAGAAAGAAACGTTCAATTTTACAAGCAATTTTCATTACGTACATTTTTCAAACTGTCATTTGATTAGAATCATAATGATTTTTAAAGAAATTTGTTTGCAAAGAACCGAATAAAAGTGGTTTCTCGTGTAATTAATATACTCGTTCCTTTCAGTTTCTTCAAGGCGTAGCTTTAGAATTGTAAAATATTCGCCTAAGTTAAATCAATATTTGTATATACTATTTTAATATAGTTTGCAATTCAAAGAGGCTCGATTAAAATAGTTGGTCGATGTACGTGATTATTTAATTTTCTCCTTTTAAGCAGTTATATAGTTAATTAAATGTTGAAATTATCTTTAATGTAATATTCTTTGTCTTTTTAGTTTTTAGTGTATTTTCGTTTTCAACTCGACATAGATTTTGGAGTAAAATTGCTGAACGTTTTTGAATATTTAACGCTAAATATTAAATAAATTGACTTACAAGTTACTAATAAACACATTGTTCACCAAATTATTTCACTGTAATTTCTAATAAGAATAGCTAACAAATAAGTTACCACTATTGAACAGAGCAGATTAATAAAATACGAATATATACACGCATTGTGATAAATCACATATTAAAGTGAGTGAGACGAGAGGGAACGATCAGCTTTCCTTCTTGAAATGACTCGTCAACTCAGGTAAATAATCGAAAATGACACACTCTCGTCCAAGATTAGGGAAGCAATAAGATTTGAGCAAGAGTGAGATTTGCTATGAAGAGAGGTCGATTGCGGGAGAAGTTATTCGTTTCCGGGACCTTGATAGAACAAGACATCCACGGATTAGCGCCCGGTGTCACATTTACGTGATCAAAGGGCAAATCGTGTCAGCAAAGATCCATTATGTCGCTTAGAATGAGGTAATTTTTATTAAACATAACGTGAAGTATAATTAGTGATTTCATTGATTAGAGAAATCTAAAATAGAAATGGGGACGTCCAATGAAATCCATGTGAGTTATGAAAAGAGCACGTGGTAATAAAAAAATGTGTCTTCTTTTAGCATTCTGGAATAATTTATGAAATAATTTATGGAGTTGTAAAATTTCTTATAAAATTAATATTAAAATTACAATAAAATGTATCTACAATACATGCTTGTCTGGAAACTATCTGATAATACGACGAGGACAGGAAAGGAAGACGAAGGCTTGGTTTTGGAACGACAAGCTACAGTGTCGTGGGAAACGGCACGAGTGACGAGAATAAATCGTTCTATGATGTCATCGTATTGGAGTAATAGAAGTTGAAAGGCGCTCATTTTCTCCTAGAAAGCAAGTATGCGTATCAGATAGACGGCGGGGCCATGTACAAATATATGAATAGATTCGTTTACTTCATTATGAGCTCTTTTACATCTTAAGGTTTTCATATATTCCAGGAGTTAAATACATATTTCTAAGTTATAGAAGGTGAATTAGCAAGCTCGGCTGCGCCGAGTAACGTCCAAAAATATAAGTGCATCTCTCAAATGCTGGACGAAACTGTATGGTTTGTAAGAGGGTACATGTAGAAAAACTGTTTAAATTACAGAAAGGAAACGAAAAAACCTTAAGTTTACTTCAAAAGGGAAAATAGCAAACTAAGAAAATTGAAAAGTTTCGCAGAGGAACAAATTGCAGCTTAACCTGGGACAAAATAAAGAAAACAAAATGAACTAAGTTGAAAATGTATGTTTCGTGCAAGGAAAACCTACACAGCAAGTCATAAATAACGTCCTAATTGTCAGTGTGTCACAGGACATGTCATCGACTTTCCGTTCATCGCTTCTAAGTCTTTCTCAACAACAAAAATAACAATTTAATTACAAGTTACATCCAAGTCTTTAACTTCTGCAAATACTATAAAATTAACACTCCTAATATCTATCAAATCATGCATAAAACCCCCATTCCGTGAAAACGAGAAGCTCTAGTTATACTATTCAGACCTCACGAAGCGTTTTGCTTGTTTATCGGCTATCTTCTAACATGATACCTCGTTGCTAGGTGGAGACAAATGACAATAATTACACGCTACGTAATACCTATAATGTTCATATTCACAATAAAGCTTTCAGTTAATGAAGTATTCTACTGATGACAAGTACATCTCATTGCTGAAAAGGTAGTTCTATATTCGTGGTATTAATCAGTTAGTGTGTGTAACGAATAGCACGTTTGTGGTACGGAAACTAGGAGTTCACGTATGTAATATTATTTTACAAAGTAACAAACAGTTCAGAACTTAATATTAACATGGAATGAACACCAAGAAATAGCATATAATATTTCAAACTATGGACTCATTTTGTGAAACTCAACTTTTCAGTTGGGTGAAATTGAATCAAGCTTCAATTTTTGTTTTTCGCTATTCAGTTGAGAACCAAATATGTAATGCAGACTTTTTTCTTGCTACTTTCTTCGCCGAATTTTTACGGAAAAGACGAAAAGTGAAATAACTAGTTACTTCTATTGCAGGAACGAGTTCAAAAACTGTTATGATCAAGAGGATTTTGAAATGTGTTCTAAGTTGAGAGATACAGACAAAAATTATTTCTTGACCAAAAAACTCAAGACAAGGGCGTAGTGTGGTCCAGAAAAAATTGGAGACCTAAAGCAAAAAGCACGTTATCTGAAGTTACAATTTAAGTTGTAATGAATGAAAACTTGCAAAATAAATGAACATTTTAAAAACATAATGAAAATTAGCTTCATTCTTACGTTTCGTATATTCAATATTCAGAAAGAAAATCTGGGCGCCTGGAAATTTCTTTTGAATTCAGTTCTCTGAGAATAAAATTTAAAATATGTTAATAGTTACAAGATTCTACGTCAACTAATATTTTCACTTTCGCTGAAAATGAGAGCTGAAGGGCAGCCGTAAGCTTCGAAATTACACATAAAAATGACTTGAATCTCGACACATACTCCGAAATACATAAGAGCTTACAGAAAATCACAAGAACCAATCAGATGAAAGATGAAGATGCTCTATTTGTTTTCGCGGAATATAAAATGTCTAAATGCCAATATGACATCATAAGGATAAGGGATTCTGACAAGTTTCCGTCATACAAAATAGTTAAGGTTGAAAAAAGGCTGTGTTACCTAACAAGTATATACGTTACTGAAAAGTTTGCCTTCATTTCTCAGTAAGCTTTGCTCGATCGCGCAGTGAATCACTTTCTGATGTCTGTGGAATCTGTGATTGAATCACTACCGAATGAATTCTCTTTTTACTCATTCTGATAACGAAATTGATAATTGATGGCTCTTCGGGTCGCAGCTCTTAGAAGCAGGCATTCCATAATTGAAATGATGATTCTGCTGTTTTCATTACAAATATTCAACATCTGGTTGTGGTGAAAATACTGTTTGGCAGAATCCACATTCTGCATCGACCAGTTAATATACTGTTTGGCAAAATCCACGTCCGTAATCGATCCGTTAACATAAAATTTGCAAAATAAAGGAAGTGTGCATTAAATAAAAACAAAGTTGAAGATGAAATAAAAATAAATCATGATTAGAGGAAGACTTAGAAGAGAGAATTAAAATTAGAAATCAAAATGATATATACCATGGTTGACGAAAAAATAGGTAATTTTCACAAAATCATCTTAAATTCAAAATTGTTACATATGTAATGCCACTTCAAAACAATTAGTGAGTCAAATCATTGTCAGGAAAATTAACAGAGAAAATATGAAATCCGATTCAATCTTATATGGATTCGCATTTTTTAGAGACTATTGCTTTTGGCTTATATGTTGCCCAATATGTGGCAAGTTCGAGGAAATGACAAAACAATTGTGACTAAAAGTGATGCACGTATTTAGAGTGAGTTTCGAGAATGCAGTGGTTTGATTATATAGATCAGTCAAAACCGGAATTTGATAATAAAAATACCGGAAGTGCAGCTAGACGGTTCATTCAGAACCACAAATCTCTGCTGAAATTACAATTATTTAAATTTAATCAGAATGATGCAAATAATTATGATTACTGCATCAATTGTGGATGTTGTAATTGTGAAAGTTGGGAAAATAATGTTGAAAATTTTAGGACTTTCTCTCACAACACTGCCCGGTATTTTATTGAAGAACATCCATCGTACAACATGCCGCTGACACTGCACAAGAATTTTATAAATGAACCTGAGGTTGTCACATCAACATTTATTCCAATTGGGCAATTAACAAAATAAGTCCAAAAAGCAGTCAGCAAAGATTTCAAGAAATACATAGCAGTACTCCCGAAAATCTGTCAGTGAAAAAAGTAATACAGATATTTAAAATGTTGTCCTCTTACGTCCAGATACACTTATCACTAGCAACCAAATGACTTGAGAAAAATGTGCAAAGCCTTCCCAAAGAAATTCAAGAACTAATGATATAATCACCAAAATATTTTCTTCTGAAAATTATTCTAAAATTATGAGACTCGCACGATTGATGATGATTGCGATGCCACTGTACTAAATATTGACAGCGATTTTCTCTCGATTTAATTTCATTTTACTGCCTTTATGTTTGTTTTTAATTTATGTAATTGGTAAAACCTTACGTACTTTACAGCCCCTCAATAAAACAAAATTCTAAGTTATTCGTTGTTTTATTTATAACTGCGAATTCATATATATCTGATTAATGCCGACTTCTTGCCTCAGCATGCGTTGTGAGAATTCTAATTATGTTTATAGGATTATGAACAAGGGTATAATTACAATACAATAGGATACGTGAGTTCCAGAATGACTCGCTTAACACCTCCCCTGCATTTATTCATCTTTGTGACTGATTCTTCAGAATCTGAAGGAGAACAAGAAGAAAATGCGGACGTGTCATTCCGAAAATCACGTTTCATATCCTAGTGTATGTCGTGATGACAGGATAATAAAGACGGTGACATTGACAGCAGCATTGAGTGCAGTGACCATGAAACAAATCTACATTCTACAACTTTGAATGGTCGTCAGAATATCAACGCACCTGAAGCTACGTACATGAAAGAAACTCGACCTATTGTTTCTGGTATGCCAAAGGACTTTTTTGCGGACTCTTCCCTGAAGAGCTGATACAGCATATTGTATATCAGTCTAACCTTTATGCGACACAAAAGGATTGTGGAGCGCACCACTGGTGAAGAAATAAAAAAAGTTTCCGGCAATAAATATACTCATGGAAATTAAAAAAAAACTGCTTAGTTATAAGGATTATTGGTCAAATGACAATGTATTTCGAGATAAAATTGCAGCAAACCTGATGTCAATAGATTTAGCTGGCTTCTGACTCGTTTTCATCTGAACAATAATTCAGAGCAGCCAAAAAAAGATGAAGAGGGATTAGATGAACTGTTGAAGCTTCGTCCTTTGAGCTCTCTCTAGAACGGTTAGAGAGAGTATGCGTGAACAACAGCAGACAATAGGTGAATTAATGATTCCCTTCAAATGCAGATCATCATTCAAACAATATATGCCAGCAAAACCAACAAAGCGAGTTCACAAGGTTTGGATGAAATTTGATTCTACAGGTTACGTTGTAAAATTTTAAATTCATGTATGCAAGGTAGAAACAACTACTGAAAAGGATCTTGGGGGTCGTGTTGTAAAGGATCTGTCCAGGGTCTTGAAAGGAAAAGGCTATGAGTTGTACGTTGATAACCATTTTACATCTGTAAACCTTGTACATTAACTGTGAAATATATGCCTGCAAAACACTAAGAAAGGGCAGGAAAGGCTTCCCAAAAGACTTACCTTTTCTGCAGATTATAGTTTAGAAAAGGATCAGTCAGAATGGAGATTTCAAATGGTCTTACAGCTCTCAAATGGAAGGACAAGAAGGTATCTTGTTCGTTTCCGACATCCACGATCCACCCAAAGAAACAACAGCGTTGCGACGCTACAAATATGGAACAAGAGAAGCTGTCCCCTGCCTTCAGCTGCTAAGTGACTACAATAAATCTATGAGATTTGTAGACAAAGCTCGCATGGTTGAAAACTACGTATGAAATTGATAGAAAGAGCCAAAAGTGGCGCACAATTTGTCGGTTGCAAAAGGTCTATTCTCGAAAAAGAGGTTGACGCCAAACAGAGAAAAATATTGGAAGGTGGGGAAAATGATAAAAAAGTTCAGATCGAATATTTCATTACAACAAATATTTTCTGAGCACAGAATACCCATGCAACTTCCCGTACATGGCACTCTTCGTAGACGTACTAACTGCAGCACGAAGAAAAAACCACATCGATCCCGTTGGATGTGGAAAGCGTGTTGATGACGCATTGTGCCTTTACAGACAAGAACTGTTTCTGGGGTTCAATAAAAAATTGTAATATTTTGTAATTTACTTGTAAAGTACACATCCACTTGCCTATAAATCTATTGCTTAGTTAATAGAGTTCAATTTCTTGTTGTTTTATATTATACAAGGTCTGTCCCAAAAGTAAGTTGAATAAGTCCAAGAAAAAAGATTTATTGGAGATAAATATACAAGTAACTAAAATTCTTCGTAGCTTCCTTCCGCGTCAGAACACCATAGCATTTTCCCAGTCGCTGAGCGCCCTGGAAAGAAGCGTCGACGTAGACCTCCTTCAAGAACCTCGTCGTTGCTTCTTTGATGGCTTCCAAAGTCCCGAAATGGTGGCCCTTGAGTTCCTTCTTGATCCTCGGGAACAAAATGAAGTCCAGTGGTGCCAAGTCGGTGCTGTCGGTGCTGTACGGCGGCTGAAGCAATGTGGCCACACCGCGTTTCGCTAAGTACTCTCCAATAATGAGAACAGTGTGCGACGGCGCGTTGTCATGGTGAAGACGCCAAGTGCTGGCGATCTCCTTCCTGACGCGTTTCACTCTGCTTTGGAGCCTTTTCAGGACTTGCAAGTAAAAATGACTGTTCACTGTTTGTCCTTGTGGCACAAACTCTGAGTGGACAATGCCTCTTTTGTCGAAAAAAACGATGAGCGACATATTTACACGAGACTTGCTCATTTCTCATATTTAGGCGCAGAAATGGCGTGTGCCGCTCTGCACTTGTCTTTTAGTCATACTCGAAAACCATGCTTCGTCACCCGTAATCACATTATCAAAACTTCGGATCATTTCACACTTTTTCTCAAGACGCGAAATCGTTGCACGAGCAGCCTTCTATTAATCAGGGAGAAAGCACCTTAGGGACCATCTTCCCGCACAGATCTTCCGCATGCCCAAATCTTTGTTAACAATGCAATGTAGAGTAATTTTAGGGGATATTACACTCATCTGCCAGCATTCTCATTCAGGCGTCGATTAGGGATTAGCATATGTCCTCGCTTTCTTCGCATTTTGATCGGAACGCGACGTTGACGAGCGTCAAAGCGGTCTTCATCCTCGTTCCTCCTCTGCCCTCAAACATCTTGTACCAGCGGTAAACCATATTACTTGACATGGTACTGCTCGCCATAGCTTCCCTTAGCATAGCAGCAGTCTCAACGCCCGTTTTTAGCGCAACACAAAAATTTTGTGCGTAACTGGTCGCGAAACGCGGCATCTTAAAATTCCCGACGCGTCACTAAAACAAAGGGTTCAAACCGCAGCGATGCACTGTGGGAAAGCCTGCAGACAACTAACGTGTTTGTCGTTGGCTTCCCTAAACCCCACACCACCATTCACGTCACTTGGCGCGCCTTGCTAGTGGCTTGCTTCGGCAGCGCGAGGTCATTCAACTTACTTTTGGGACAGACCTTGTATCTCAATATAGTTCCCTTACAGTGAACGAAAAAAATATATTTTGAGAACAAGTAACGAGGTTGCACAGCGGCTTCATTGTGAAACCACCTCTCTGTTATTTATTTATTTAGTCAAAAACAGTAAAAAAACTGTATGTGACGTATGGGGGAGAAAACCATCTGCACACGCTTTCTTCAGTCTCTTTCTTTGAGTTTCTCTATTATAAAAATTAGGAAAACATAAGAAAATTTAAAGTCTCGTTCTTCCAAGGGTTAATTAGGTGTTGTGAAACTATCTTGTGCCACTGGTAGGCCTTGGTCCATAAGGAGATGATGTGCCAATGTACAATACAAACATTCAAAACTATCTTGTGTACAAATACGAGGAGACAAGATAGTTTTGTGTTCATGTGTTTCTAAATAATTGTATAGTTTTGAATTTCAATATTTTAAAAAATAATTGTACAGTTATTTTAGGGCAATTTAATTTTCGTAAAAAAAAACATCTTAATGTCTATAGGTAACAATGGGGAAGTGCAACTCATGAGTCTCTCATCAGTTTTTAAATGATAAAATAGTTCGAGTAATCCATTGTATTTAAATCAGGATAATTACAGTGTAGTTACATCTCATATTAAAAATTCAAACAGGATTGTAGCAATGAAGATGAATTATTTGATTTTGTGAGTGAAGTTGGTATTGTTTGTGGCACAAATCTAGCCTGTTTTTTTCTTGTACAAAAATAATATAATTTTTTTGTATTGCATAAAGTGTTTATTAGTGTGTTTTCAATGTAATTTATGACATTTTAACAGATGAGTGGTGATTTGTCTTTTAATTTTAGTCAGTGATATTTAAAGAGTTTTCCGTGCCATAATTCTCAAGGTCAATCCCTGAGATTATAGATAGATTTTTCATTAGATTTTATCAGTGATTGAGGTCTACCTGGATCATACTGGACATCCAGTATAAATTTGGGTGATAACCACCGTTTAGATGATAGGGTTCTCTTTCTCAAACCCGGGACTGGTCAGCGATCTGATAGTTGAGAGAAGAGGAGATTGCAAAATATTTAAAATATTGAACCCAAAGTTCTACTGAATGATAATACAAGAGTGATGTTTGCTCTTAATTTTATTTTTCCGTATATACCATGACCGCCCCCTTTCCCTTTGAAAGGCAGGTGACACATTAAATGCACATCAACGATTCAAAAACGCGAGGCACAATCCACAGTCAATTATTATGCACCGAGTCAACGTTCTATACTATGCACGGATGGAACAACGAACGGATATTTGCGTCGACCGAGTCGAAGGACCATGAATTTCCGTTGTATCAGCAGACTAGAAAGGCCGCTACCGGAACTAACGAAGCTCACATTCAGAGGTAAGAACCAATAGAATTGGACATGAAAAGATAGTGTCTACGTGTTGTGAAATTTATTAAACTTTTAATGTACAGAAAAAGTTATTATTTTCAGCTTCGATTAAATGTATATGTGCATGTGTAATATCCCACTATTGCACTGTTCTTCCCAACCCTAATAACATTGCTTATTAAGGTTGGGAGAATTGTTGGAATGTTGTACTGCCACAGTCTACAATTCTGAAGAGGAGAGCGGCAGATAATTTCTGCAACGGATCACAAGGAGAGGATTCATCCCCGTTGCACGAAACTACTGTATGAAATAAGATCAACTCTGATCGTTTCTGTGTCAGTAAATTACAAACAAACGATAAGTGTTGTGAGAAAAATTTGAGCGAGAACAAACTTTCAGAGCAGAGGAATGAGCCGTAAGGGGGAATTTAATTATGGGATACTTTGGAGCCAAGGTCAAGTGCACGTTCCCAGCCACCCCTCGCGTATCTACACGAAGGTGTTCAATGTTCTGGATGCATGCATGCATACCATGGCCCAGGCTGTCGTATGTATATTTGTGTTGGCAATTACTCGTGTAATAGCCGCCCGAAACTTTATGGGTCACTTTAGTACGTGACCCTTACACCTTCACAAAAATGTATATCGAAGAACTCAAGCAGAAGTACTGCAGGAAAAGAATAATAATATTGAAAATCATGAAATCAAATCATTTGATCAGGTTCTGTGTGCACTAGCTTCTGTGCTACTAGATGAGGTGCTGGATCAAATTAATGATCTGGTTGAGAACACACCTGAAGGTTTTATATCGGTAGCGGGCTACTTCTCACACATATCCAATAACTCAACAAAATTACATGCGAGGAAGGGCTGCGCGAGGGAGTAGAAGGGCAACTCACCTATGCTTTCCTTCCCACATATGGAATGAATACGCGGGCTTTCTACGTGGGCTTGCATGAACAAACGATTTGTCAGAAGAGTGCCAAAACAATTGTATTTTATTTTGTAATTAAGCGTCATCATCTCAACTTTTATGCATTCTCTACAGAATTGCAAAAAGAAAAATTCGATATAGAAATTAAGTTTAATCAGCTAGATATAAGGCAGCGTATTCGGAAATTCTCATCTCATGTCATGTCATATTGGCAAATTTCTGGAAAGTTACATCTGGAGTGTATTATTGTACGGATGTGAAGGATGGACATTTTACAAATGGAGGAGTCATTTACAAGTTTGTGAAAGGTGGTTGTGGTGAAAAATATTGAAGGTTTCCTGGACAGAACATTTTTTTCTAATAATGTGATTTTAGAAAAAGTGAAGGAGAAGAGAGCCCTACCAAAAACCAATTTGAACAGTAAAGAAAACTTATTCGGAGACTTTTTCAGACATAACCAATTCTTAAGTACAATTCGGACTGCAAAATAGTTGGGAAAAGAGGAAGAGGGAGACCTAGAACGAAAATTTTAAAACTCCAAAACAAACTACCCTTCAGAAAATGTAGAGATGAAGAGTACAGCGGAGAATGTCTTACCGACAGCCACAAAGTACTTTTTGCCATTAGGCGTCTATTCAAAAATTTCGGGAGAATAAGAATGAAATCTTGAATCGAAGACGTTCCAATATTGTATCTAAACGTTTTAATATATATTTCTTAACATGGAATCAGAAGCTCTTTTCGAGAGGAAAATAAGTATCAGGCTCATTCCCATCAGTCTGACTTATTTATCAAACATTGTTGCCCGTATGTAAATTTGTCATGAAAGCGCTAGCGGGGTATTCCCCATTCTAAAGACAGTCTGTAGTGAGGCCAAACAGTACCTAGCCAGTCATGCTCTTCAAAGGGGGCCTTTCTGCGACGCACTTCGCGATATTGAAGCAGGCGCCGCGCCGCACCGCGACTACGTGGCCCGAGATTGCATAGGCGTTCCTCGTCTGAAGGGACGCTCCGTTGCCGCCGCCGCCCCCACCGCCGCCGCCGCTTCCATTAACCGCTGCCGCCAGGAAGCACAAACGCCACGCTTGGAATCTCCGCGCGTCCTAAATTCTGCCTGGTTTCCTCCGAGCGCCGTCTTTCATCCCGACGGCAGCCCCTTGCCGAGGTCCCCTCCGGCGCTCGCCGAGGTATTGGAGATAAGGAAATGAAGTTATTCGGAGGTACGGTTTCGGCACTCGAGGGAAGGTGCAGGTGTGTGGGGGAAAGAACGGCTGCTTGCGGCGGCCTTCTCCGATGTCGCAGGCGTCTTCCAGAAATCTTTATATTTGCCAAGACAAAGCTCGTCGCTGGAATTCAAGTGGATGGGTTCATCGAGACTTGATTTATCGTATTCTTCATATAAAATATTACACAATCACATTCATATTTCCACAGGTTTTCGTATTATGTTCAACAACTTTTCACTGGTGTCCATAATATGTGAATACTCGTTAAATAAAATTCTGAGAACAGAGATCAAAGAAAATGTTTTGTTAATTATTGATGTTAAACAAACGTCACATTAAAACTATTCCTGATAAATTTATTCTCCGAGAGATGTAGAAATTTCACAAAGTAATTGATTTAAAATGTTTTTTTTTCTTTTTCTTTTTGCACGACGAACATTTTTGAAAACATTGTCTCGAGTGGCAACACTTTACTTTGTAGTTTACTCCTCTAAATGTGGAAGAATTATTAAACATTTTTGTTAATATTTCATTCCTTTTAAATTTAATAGAAAAAGCGCTCTAAATGTATTAATCAGTCACTAATGTCGTTGGAAGTTGTTGCAACTCCAAATTTAAAATTCGAAAATTTAATATTATAGATATCAATATATTGATGACATAAATTTCCCAAAAATGACTAAGAAACTTAATTACCATTATTATTTTCTTATAATTTCTTTTCTCATAGGAAGGTGACATTCGGATTAAACACGAGAATATGCTGGTGTAATTTCAATGAAATTTCTTTTTTAACTCGGAAGATGTGAAGTAATGAATGGCATTGCCATTCAAGAAGGATATCATCTTTTACAGCTATACACTCATGCTGCTATTTGCATTTTTGACTTTTAACCAACTTCTTATCTTCAACATGTTTAGTAATCGTCATAATAATACGTAATATATTAACCGATAGTAATTTGTACGATTTCAAGGTTTTTAAAGTTTCTAACATATTCTTACGCTTAAAACAACCTCTGCTTTGGTTTTAACTTCTGTCTACTATTTTCCGTTACCTATGAAAAATGCCATCAGCATTTTTTCTATGCGGCGCTCTTTAGGATTGGCTTCGTGAATGACATAATTGCATATTCACTTTCCTTCGGAACCCAACAATATATATTAAGTCAGCTAAGTTGGCTTTTAATATGTTTTTTCCGTTAAATCTTCTCACATTTTTTTTCCCTTCGATGATATTGAATATTTTTGTAATAGAGAAAGATTCCATTGAAGCTTTTGAGAAACATAAAATCGTAGTCTTTGGCAGTTCGGGTGTAGCGGCTATACCCATTCCAACCCAGAACAATCATTTTATGGAACGAGTTGGCGACTGTTTGCAAAGAATTTCTTACAAATATCGACTCTTCTATTAACTCAACATTTCAAGTGCATTTGAGTGTTTTTCTGCGGCTGGTACATTATGTTTTGGTTTTTGTATCATGAATAGTTTTTCAGTCTTTTATGACACATTTTTACTGATATTCATCTGTCATACACGGCAGTCGTCTCCTCCAATGACTCAACGTTTCGACCATGTCCTTAAGAATCAGTCCCTTCCCTCCTTCGCAAGGATTTAAAATAACTTATAACTATAGCTGATCTGTTTATACGGTTGCCTGAATCATCCAACTATAAGAGAGCCCTGTGAAAAATTAACTTCTGTGTTAAGGCTTTGAATAGCATGATAGTTGAGAGAGCTTTTGAAGACATATTCTAATACCAATACGGTCGGTAGAGATGACAAGCTGATACTGCCTTTTTGCAAACTGGATGGCGTGAGTCGATGTCCCTTCATCTGTAAATACTGATCGGTGGTTTTTTAAATGTTTTATTTATTACTTATTTACAATCGTTTTTTTTTATTTGAACATTCAGCAAATTGGTTCATGATGATAAACATAAGGACATTAAACATTGTACCTGTCTCTTACATACTTAGTTTGATCTGAGTGGCAAGTCTAGGATGTAGTATGTCTCTTGAGTCATTCAAGGTTTTCACTATTGTCCAGAAGATTGATGGCCAGGGCGTTTGGATGTTTGTTCAGGCGGTTGGTATTTGATGCTGCGTTGTATTATTTCGTGTGTGGAGGGAACTTGTAGATCTTCTGTATGGTGGTGTTAGATATGTACGAGAGTGCATTGACTATCTGACGGAAACATTTTGATTACAATCTGCGGATAATCCCGATATTCGATTTACTTACAGAACTCCATAAATAGATTCCATAGCTTCATACTGGTTGGACTGTTTGTTTGTAGAGGAGAGTTCCTTCGTGTTGAAGAAACAAATATGAACGGCAATTGATTAACCATGCAAACAGATGAAATTTTAATTTTGCTTCTTTTTTGTTGTGATATGCTGTTTCCACGCCAGACGTTGGTCAAGGGGGAAATCTCAGGTTTTTCTTGAAAGTACTGTAACAACACAGAGCTGTGACCTACTAAAAATGCATTACTTTTCTAATTAAAAGCCGTTCAGTAGCGAAGAATATAACGCAATATACAGAATCGCGTCGTGTAATACGTCGTACAATAATCGAATCGAAAAGTGCACCAACGGGAAAAATACATGTGTCGACTGGTATCCAATCCGGCGAGGGGTGCAACTCGCTATTCTCCCTGCCGAGGGACGGTTGGAGCGCCGTGACGTCAGTAGATCGAGCGGCCGAGATTAGGAAGGTAGAGCCATGCGGCTCCGGGCATCTAGAAAAAGCGCTTTCAGGTGGCGCCAGCAAACGGATGTGAAAGAAGTCACGGGACCTCCAAACAGGCACGTGATTGGCGGGAGGGCACCGCGTCATCGGAGTGGGAGAGGGCCCGCAAAAATGATATATACCGGGGACCGGACGTTCCCCGGTCTTCTCAAACTAATTCGTCGAGCAGCTCTATAAGTGTGCACCGAGCATCTGCTTCGGCTCCTCCAAGTTTCGCCGTACGGTTGATCAGCTTCATTGCCGCGGAGTTCGTTCAATGAGTTCGTCGAGACATTCTCACAAACTTCACTAAGTTCGTGCTCGAAATGGTGACCAAACATTCGCGAGGTGATTCGTGAGAGCGGTCGCCGCAATTGAGGCGAGGCCGCGGCGAAGACACGAGGCGTCACCCTGGGACATCGCTCTCGCCACGCCCCTCCTCCACCGAAACATGAGTGGCCGCCACACACACGCGCCTTGACGCGGGGCGGGCTACGATCAACCTGGCGATGGTGTAGGTGGCGGCGGCGATGGTGTAGCGGTTAGCGTATCGGACTGCCATAGCCAAGCTTGCGGGTTCAAACCCGATCGAAGCCGTGGATTTTTACGGGCGAAAAAATCCTTCGTATGCCTTCCTTCGGAGGGGAAGTAAACCCGGCTGTCCCATGTTAGTACATTTACAGCATGTAAAAGATCCTCAAGCCTAAATGATGCCTCTGAGCTAACTTCAAATCGCCTGTTCCGTCGCCCAAGAAATACCTTCTTTCTCCCATGATTTGGTGAAAGGAGTGTAACAAAATTTGCGTGGTCAGACGGAAGAGCAGGCCTCATGGCCTGAGACTCGCCACGTAAAATAAGGCAAATTCAATTCAATTCAACCTCTGATGATGTCTCTGAGCTAAATTCAAATCGCCTGTTTCGTCGCCCAAGAAATACCTCCTTTCTCCCATGATTTGGTGAAAGGAGTGTAATGAAATTTGCGTGGTCAGACGGAAGAGCAGGCCTCATGACCTGAGAATCGCCTCGTAAAATAAGGCAAATTCAATTCAATTCAACCTGTACCGCGAGGGTGATCAACCGATCCCTGCCGCTCTTCTGGAGCCCGCCCCCTACCAGCGCCAGCCAGCGAAACAATCGGGTGAGATCGCCAAATGGACAGACTATTCATGAACGGTGATAGGGAGAGTGCTGAAATGTACCATAGATCATAAGGGTAATCGAAATTTGTATAGCGAATGATTATTACGGGGGTGTTTTTCTGCAATTGAATTAAAGAAATACGAATGTAAAGTAGATGCTTTCAATGGTGGAAAGACCAAGAAACCCATGCAGGCATGCATTCCTCCTTAATCTTTGCTGTATCTTTACATGTGGTCACACAGGTGAGTGCTCACCACTGACTGGCAGCCGGACAAGCAGCCATCCCTCGAGGTAAGAGGACAAAAGGTTACAGTACACATCGTTCAGTTTCATTTTAGGTCGTTGTTTTTTGCAAAGCCTGAAACCATTGTCGAGTTAATTTCATTTGAAAATTAGGCAATAGGAATTCAACACAGAGGAACCTTGGCGTGGAACGCTGACACCGATCAACGAAAAGTGATTACGAAACAAACCTTCAATTTTTTGGTCCGGTAAAATAATCTTAATATTTCTTGGGTAACGTACGTACATAGTGGAAAGTATCGTAGGCTGCGTTTATGGTCAATCTTCATGCATACTCGTTTGTTTTTTTTTAGTTCACTTTGTCTGCCTCAAATAGCGACGACACGGACAAATTATTTTTCAAGCTCTACGCGGTCAGGTCAGCAGTTTAAAGCCTAATACACTACGCTGTCACAAAAAGAATAAATATTTTGCCTTTCATATTTACAATCTTATTTGCATATTTTCATGTGTTGAGGTCTTCAGAAAACATTGCCATACAATATATATTCAAGTGCACGCCCAGTGTTTGTCGCTTTCTAATGTGATGTTATGGACTTCACACTGTGCAAGCCCTTATTAGTGAATATCGACCGTTGCAAATTGGACTGTATCCTATTCAACAACTGAATCATAAAATTTTTCCACATTGCATTGGCCGTTACCCCCTTGAAACATTCAAAAGGGGGTACGTAGTTCTACGTAATAAATAACGAGGTTTCGTATTTTTCGTAAATTACGATTCGTATTTTATTTCCGTAAGTATGATCAATTGCTTATTTCGAACATAAGCTAATAATTTGGAGAATTGGTACTCATTAATTGAGGATGAAGTTCTCCAAACTATCTGGCAACCCTGTAAATGGTTCAACATAAAATCAATAATTGATATTAATTAACTTATATTATAATTATAGTATCATGAAATTTATATTTTCATTCTCTTTGTAGTATTTTTTATTTAGTAATGTCTTTAAAAATGTAAGTAAATTGAAAATAGCAATTGAAAAAGGGGCTCAGAGGGGCCTAGAAATAAAGTTGGCCCCTCTTGTTTAGGCTGCGCACGCCCATGCTCGCGGAAGAATTAATGTCGAAGGTAGACGAAATGTAGCAGAAACAAAATGCCAACACTCCCGAGACAAAAGAGAAATAGAACGTAATCTGTCCGGCAACGATAATAAACCGATTGATCTTGAAACAAGATGTATTCTTATTGTACAAAAATCGTTTATACTTTTGTACTTGATTGTGATTTCCGTCTTAAACCAATACATATGTTTATTGAAATAGAAATCTTTTAATATGTGTGGAAACGTACAATCTTACTCGAGTAAGATCCCTAAGAGTATCATTCCGACGTGCGTACCTTTATGTCCGGGATCTAGGTCAACGTAGCGGTGCCATTTAAATTACTTCTCGTCGAGCAAGTTGAAAAATGTAATGTGTCCAAAACACACCTTCAAATCTAGACAAATTAAATTTTTTATTATGAATTATTATTACTGTTGACACTACAGTTTCTCTTACCGGGATGTTCTAGGGTTCGTGTCTGAACAGTAGTGGAATTTTGACACCCGTGGGTAGGTCGAATTCATCGCTTTCTGGTGGAGAATTCTGGCGGCCGGCTGCTCCTGTTCGTAGTTTTCTGTAGTTTCTCCGATCAACAATATGCGAATTCCTGAATGGTACCAAGAACCGCGCGCGTTCCTTTATTCCTCACCCTTATCCTCACCTCTACCCTTTAGCACACACGAGCAGAATATTCCACTTATCGGGGGACCAGCCGGGCGTTTCAGAGCTGGCCTCGGCTGGGGCGTTGCCCCACTAGGAGAAGATACCGGAAGAGTAAACATCGCAGGCTGCCGTGTACGTATCTCCTTCCAACTGAGTAGGAACACTGCCACCTCCCGGGATAAAAAAATGCACAACACGTACAGGACTAATGACCTCAGCATTAGACACGCCTGGAAAAAGCAATCAATCAGTATATATCTTTCAATTTACATCTGAACCAATTTCGTCTTTCCTCCGCTTCAAAAAATGCTTTCCATAAGCAATAATCACTGGCAAAATGGAATAAACAAAAGCTGTGATGTAACGGCTTTTCTTGTAATGAATCTAAAGAGAAAGAACAAGGAAGGCACTAAAATCGCTACGAAACTAATTTGAATATTCTAAACGGCATGAATATTCATGACAATCAGCACAGAGTCTCGAAATCAACGAGTGCGTTAAGCGGAGCGCGCGGGGCGGGGGCCGAGGCCCCCGGGGGTCAGTCCGCATTGCAGTCACGGCGCACAGCCGCCTCGGGACGTGGTGACGTCAGCGGCGCGCCCGCCCGCGGGCAGCGGGAGCCAGCGCGGCGCGGGCGGTGGGTGGGCGGGGCACTGTGGGCAGCGGCTGCTCCACTCTCCGCCCCCTGAAATATTCACGGCGGTCGCCCAACTTAATCTGGCCGTTATAAGCTCCCATCCGTGGTGGCGTTGCCCCCCCCCCTCCCTGCCGAAGCCACCACGACTGAAACTACTGCACAGTCTGATGCGAAGAACTCGCTCTGTTCCCAATCGTGTCTGTGAGTAGCATTATGCTCGTAATATGAAAATAATAAGCCGAACTATTGGAGAAGAGATCGTCTTGTTCAAATGTGGAACGTAAGCACTTTCAGGAGATAATTATAAATGAAAAATACAAGCCTTAGAGAGTAAGAACTGCACCTTTTCCGAGCATCGTTTTCTCAGTGAAAATCTAAAACAAGAAACGAATGCAGAAGTGATAACGAAGACAATATAAAATGTGTCTACTAGTTTTATTTTATATCGAAAAGCTTCCGATTTCGCCAAACTGTCCCTCATGGGGAAATTATAATCAACTTGTTAAGTTGTGATAGTGCTTATTTCTCGCATTACTTTTAACCGTTACGCTATGTTATACTAAATATAACAATATGACAATATAAAATTTGTCTACTAGTTTTACTTTATATCGAAAAGCGTCCGATTTCGCCAAACTGTTCCTCATGGGGAAATTACAATCAAGTAGTTAAGTTGTTATAGTGTTAAGATGTGATAGTGCTTACTTTCTCGCATTATTTTTAACCGTTACGCTATGTTATACTATTACATGTACCTGCAAAGTTTCCAAACAGCTTTTTTTCCGCGCCGAGATTAGAGTTCAGGTCCTCCTAGCCCAGAAGCCAATCATGTTACCACTACATTATCATTTGCATGGCTATACTCAGCCTTTCTGATTAAAGAATAATGCTTCCTCGCTTTACTATTGACATACGTAATTTTCGAAAAATTCAGTCTAACGGTAATGAGATCTGCTCATTGTTTTACGCGTCCTTTACTCTCTCCGAGGAAAATTTCAAAGAAAGAAATTTGAAGCTTCTTTTTGGGAAAGTAATTGTTTAGAGCTTGCCTATATTTCACACAAAATTACGCAAAAACTATTTATATTTTCAAAAAATTGTACGTGAGCTTATTATAAGATATCTTTGAACAACAGATTTCATTCAGATAAAATTTGTTCAATGTTGTAGTTATAAGAAGACGCCAAAAAAATAAATTTTGCAATATTAAAAAATTCAGAGATTTCAACGAAATAGACCTGAGCCATTTTTTAAGCTTTCTATATCATTTAATCAAACTCAAACAAATTTTCATCAATCTCGACTTTGTTTAGATCGATCAGGGAATATAAATTTTAGAGAAAATCATTTGAGAGGCCTAGGATTTAGCGTTGAACACGGATCTGGAAACGAACGGACTGACGGACAGATGGGCGTTATGCCGTCAATCAATTTTTCGGTTTTAAAGAAACCCCAAAATGGAGATTCTACACAATTTTCTATATACCTCATTAAACATGTATTTTCCACTTAAAGAGGCATTTGAGAATCCCCTTCCCCTGGGATCTCTAAACTTCCACAGAGGACTAAGAGGTTCCTATTCTGCAATGGCTATCAACAATGGCAAATTGCTCCATCGTAATTTACGAATTTACTGAAAGCTTAATAGAACTCCTCAGAAAAATTAACTAGATAGTACGAGTAGACCGCCTCGAAATGTGATCACTAACGTCTTGATGTGTAGACTGTGGATCTTGGCATAGACCCAGAAGAGCCAATCACCACTGGTAGGATTTGGAGTTGTCTCTTGGCTATCCCGGACAAGCCGCGTCGATCTGCTCGTAGCTGACGTTTCGGCCAACATATTGTGGCCTTCCTCAGGCGTACTGTTGTCAAATGGCAAAGGCACGACAAGAGAGTGAGTAACTTCAACGTGCCTACTCCGTCTCTCAACGGAGCTCTTCACGTTGGTTTGGTATTATTGCGAAGATACATCCACCCGTCCCCCACACATGACGGAGATTGGGAAAACAATTTAAAATCGAAAAATGTTGAAGTAAAGATAAGGTAGAAATGAAAACGAAGGAAGGAGTGAAAGAAGATGAGGAAAGAATGGAAAATAAAATAAATGATTGTACGTAGTTCGTATTAGTCAGTCAATAGGAAGTCAAAACTGGATGGCTCTTGTCATGTCAGTGTAGTCCTGTCATGTTTTTGTCAAGTAGTCAGAGTGGGAGGAGGGGGAACCTGCAAAATATCGAGGGGATATTCTTTGGTTCGGTACCTGAGAGGATTGGAGAGAATTTGGGCATGGGACGTCAGTAGGTAGTTATATGTCCGGTCAGTAAGTAATTTTGATATGGATTGTTTGGCGGATTCATAGAGGGATGTGGCAACATGGGGAATAGAAAATCGTAAGCGTAAGTCATTAAAACGTGTGTAGGGGGAGGCCGAAGAATTTTATATTCCAGTCAGTCAGCTGCAAGTAATTGTCGTTTGTGATGCAAGACCATGTAGGGTGAGCGTATGAGATGATGGGACGGATGTAGATGGAATAAATGAGAAGTTTTTGTTTGATGGGAAGTGAGTGGTAAGTGAATAGGGGATGAAGTGCATTGATAAGTCAGTATGTCCGTTGTGTCGTTTGTCGTATGCGAGTCGTCCAATGTAATTGTCTACTGAAGTAAACACCTAAATAATCAACGTCAGTCTATGTTGGGATGTCGGGGACATGGATTTTCTTCGAAAGTATATGTGAATATCTTTTCAGTCAGTCGTCGATTGTAGTGGTCGATGTGGCGTAAAGTAAGGAGTCGTCGAGGTACTGGAAAAGATGAGGGGGAGGTGGTCCGAACTACTAAAAAGGTCAAATTTAATAGTGGGGTGAGAAGTCTGAATTACCGTCGAGTCGAGTATACAGTCGAGTATGTCATTAGGAGTGTCGCGTATAGTGAGTCGGTTCGGACGGGCATTTTAGTATTTAAGTATAGGTGCATATCCAAAAAATCTTCAGTTGTCCGTCCCGTCCGATTTATCGTCTTGCAGCACCTCAACAGCATTCATCCTCGCATCCATTTCACTATGGAAAGAGAACTACACGATCAGCTGCCTATCCTCGACATCTTAGTTTCTAGACGTCCCGACGGTACCCTCGGTCACTCCGTCTACCGAAAGTCTACCCACACGAACCGCTATTTACACGCGGATTCACACCATCACCCTGCTACAAAACAGGGAGTCCTCACGACCCTGACTCACCGGACCGCCCTCATCAGCGTCAGCAACAGTCTAAAAGAGGAAAAAGAGGTACTGAGGAAGACATTCCTGGCCAAGGGCTACAAAAGAAACGCTGTTCAACGCGCCTTGAGGAAACTCGACGCACGAGATGACGATGCAGCACCTAGCGCCACCAACGAGACATCCAGCCCACCTCGAAAGACAGCTCAACTCCCGTACATTCAAGGTGTCACGGACAGAATCGGTAGGCTGATTCGTAGAGCCGACTTTCGCCCGGTGTTCTACGCTCACAACAAGATCGGGAGGAGCCTGGTCAAAGGTAAAGGTGGGCCTTGACCCACGGGATAACGCTGGTGTATGCGAAATCCCTTGCAGCCATACATCGGCCAAACGGGTCGATCGGTAGATGAACGCATGTGCGAACACATGTGCCATGACCGACTAAAGAACACCCAAAAGGCCACGCCTTAGCTCTACACGCCTCCGAAACCGGTCACCTCATTGAGTTCAACAAGACCCGGACAATTAGCTGCGAGAACCGTTGGTGGCCACGGGTCATTAAAGAGGCCCTGGAAATATCGAGGAGGCCCATTAACCTAAAACGGGGCGATGGTCTGCGCCTCAGCTCCACCTGGAAACGGGTTTTCACGCCCCGCCAATCCGGTACCTCTCCAAGGGGACACCCCTCCACGATCGACCAATAACGGTCGCCAATTGGCTGGTTTGTCCTTTGCCTCTCGAACGCTCTACACAACCAATTCTCGCTCTTTTATAACAATCAACCAAAATGTCACCCTCATTCTGTTGCCACCATCCCCACGCCTCCACCTGCCCCCCGTTTCCCGCTACAGTTCGGTTCTTCCTCTGCCAATCCCATACAATCTGCCGGCTTCCTATTGGCCGATACCTTGACCAATCCTGTTTACCCCCTTCTCATCCTTATAAGGCGGTCACGCTAGCCATTTGACAGCATTTGTAAATATAATATAAGTATGACTGAGTGAATAAATATAATTAGAAAAAGAACAATGAACAATCTCATGAACTTTGTAACCACATAATCTAAGCATTTATTTAGTAAAACAGTCGCCCAAAGTGGCAATGTATAGTTTTAAGTTAGTTTAAGATAGTTTTAAGTAGTATTTTTAGATAAAAGCCCTCCCCAAGCTCCATAAATCTTATTATTGGAGCAAATTGTATTCCCAATATTGAATAAACTCCCGCCTCGCCAGGGATACTGGCGAGGGGAAACTGAAAAAATAAATTTGACAGCAGTACGCTCTGAGGTCTCACAATATGTTAGCCGAAACGTCAGCTACGAGCAGATCGACGCAGCTTGTCCCGGATAGCGAAGAGATATACTCCGGCCAGAGCCTATGTAATCATAGGATTTGGAGTTAGCCACTCCATAAAGTTGGGCCGCTAAAGGTATGACTGGTTGGTATTTTAGTATTTTCCTCCCCAGCTTTCAGAAAGCTGGAACCACTCTTGTAACGGTCAGCGACGTCGAACACACGGACTCCTTCCCGATTTTATACAGATCAGATTTGTCTCACCCCTTCGGCAACAGAGACGACGTTTGGAAAATCTTCCCCTCTACGAAGTTTTGTTCCTTGAAGGTTTAGTAAACAGTACTGGACGAAGAGTGTAGTTCATGGTTACTACGCTGTACTGCACTCTCTGAAATACACATCTCTCGGCTTCCCCCTACTTTGGGTAGATTAACTGACAACGGTATTCGATTTCAATTGGGGTGCCGTGATAAAATAATATCGGTTTCAGAAGACTATAGTATATATTCTCAATCGAATCGTTTAAATGAATCTTTAATGTGTACGGTTTAATGTTCGTATTCTCCAGCGGAGTATCAGAATCTCGCAGGCGGCTACTTCGCTATCAGCACTTTTCGTCCTAAAAGTTCTCTTTTGTTCAATATAGAGCCATTTGAACCTGAATAGGTGATCTTTATTGTCCTTTGGTAGAAATCCGGACAGGAGCTCAAACATCTTAAAATAAAATCTCCACGTTTTTCTCATCGTAAACCTCGGTTTAGTGCTATCATAGGAATGTGTTGGGCGATCGAGGGATAGGAATACCAGTTCCTATCCCTCTTGTGAAAAAGAATATGCTGTCTACAATACTCATTTCGGAACTGTCTGACTAGAAGTCATTTACTAAACATATGAACAAGATTTATTCATGTTTTCGTTAGCAGCGCCCACAAATATGAGTTTTTCTGTCGAACCAATTTCCGCCACAGTTTTACAATATTTTCTCTTTACTCCAGAAGAGTTAGGCGGGAAGGTAAAAATTGAGATAATATGTGGAAGTTAAAGTCAGTGAAGGATGTAATACGAGAGCGGGGGAATCAAATAAATGAGATAGTTTTGCTTTCTCGTATACGTAAGTGTGTGCGAAGTAATTCATGTATTGTAGGCTCAAGTGGCTTATTGCTTTGAAAACCGATGTCAAGATTTTAATAGAAATACACGTTTGCAGAAATGCACGTAAGTGTGTGCGAAGTAATTCATGTATTGTAGGCTCAAGTGGCTTATTGCTTTGAAAACCGGTGTCAAGATTTTAATAGAAATACACGTTTTGGGGTCTCCTGAAACCGAAAAATTGTTTTTTAAATGTCCACCGGTCGATCTCGTGAACAACTTAAGCGTTTAGACCATTTGCAGGATTTTTCTAAAATGAATATTCCGTCCCGTCCTGTCCAAAAATTATGACTCGGCGTCCTCACGTCACCCCGCTTTCAGGGGATGGCCCAAGCCCTTTCACTTGCGCGTCGCAACCTCCACCCCACCGGGATGCCGGCATGGCCGACGAAGTTGTCTCGACCTCAAAATATTCTGCTACGTCCCCAAAGCAGTCTCAAAAGCAAAACTCTGCCGACGAGCACATAAGTTCCTCTCTCAACCCAGCTCCTCCTTGGTACTCCTCTTCAACGAGACACCACTGCCTTCGGCATTCTCCGAACGGCAAGTTTCGTTACGTCGTTACCCGTTTACTTTTTTATATGTAAACAACCATCGATTCATCGCAATTCAAATGTTTGTTAAGAAATAAACGGCGATGTACAAAAAAAATCAGATTCAGACAAATCAGAAGTAATTTACATTGAATTGGAGGAAAAATTATTCTTAATTGTAATATTATTACTAGTACAATTAGAAAAATGTTTATTAGGTAAATTATTCTCATTTTCCTCACATTCCACCAAATGAAACTATTCCGTAATCGTATTAACTGACGATGTGAAGGAGTCGCCACTGGGAGACAACGCGCCAATTTCCTAATCGAACGTCCTTTCTTTAGGTATCTTTAGGTACAGGAGAATTATTTGCATCTTTCTCGAACCACGGTACACGAACATTATTTATATAGATATATCGCAAGCAACACAACACAATATCGTACTAATGTGTCGCTGCAACAGAATTAATGTGTTTTCTATCGCAGTAATGGCGTAAAATTTGGCATAATTCGTGAGATTTTATGGTGACCGATAAACTTTTTACTTAAGGCTCTAGTCAAACCATACATTATTTTCGGCAAAGTTAGGGCTGTGCTTCACAGTGGCGAAGCTGAAGGGTAATCTGGGAGCCTTAGATAACCCAAAATATTTTTAAACAAAATTTGTCGTTATGTGTGCCATATATCATTATTTCTTTACTGGATCGTTAAAAAAAATTAAATATTTTTGACTCCCTTTTTCCCCCGCTTACGTGCAAAGGAATTAGCAGGGCCTGTAGCTGAGCGGGGAGCCTGCCAATGGATATACACCGGTTGGCGCTGGCGTTGCCGCGCATGCGCACAAGAGGGCGAATACTATCAACTCTCTCGCACTTACTGGGCAGAGAGCCTATACTTGGATTTTTCTAACGTGGCGGCTGAGGATAGTATCTCCATGATGGAATTCGGCCCGACTTTTTGCGTCTTTCTTGGTTCTGCCGCAAGATGTCGCATGATCTCGACCGCATCAAGCAGTGCTGCACATCAAGCGAGTCTAGCGGCAGGACTGAGAATGTCTCAAAAAGTCGTGCGGAATTCCATCTTGGAGATACTACCCTCAGCCGCCACGTTAGAAATAACCAAGTACAGGATCCCAACATGCACAGGCTTGTACCACGATGCACGTCCACGTCCCGGCCAGGCAAATTCACCTCATCACCTGACTTTCTGGAAAAGTACACCTGACGTTGTGGAAAAGTAGAGTGAGCTGTTTGTGAACCGTTAGTGTGACAGACCTTTCACGATATCAGGGGACTCCAGAACGTGTATTTCCGTTGATATCTCGAAATCTATTTTCCGAAGCAATACATAACTTTCTCTACCTCTATATCTACTATTACTCTGTTTATACGTACGTATGCGAGAAAGTAAAAATAAATGTTTGCGAATGATTTGCTGCCGTTAGAAACTGTTATTCACAACCTTCCATCTTTCAAGACTTGTTTTTCAACATTCAATCTTTCTACGATGCAGAAATGGCCGTTTGTTTTGCCGTTTGGTTTAATCCTTGGAATTTCTTTGACTTCATTGTAATAAGTGTTCCTTAGTCTTCTTGATTTTTCGTTTTGAAGAAATATAATTTCTTATTCCTATCATGTGCTGTAAAATGAACTGTTCAGAAATGTTTAAAAATAAATCATTTTCCCATAAAATTTTCCCACCGGTCTTAAAAGCAACAATATGTAATCCAATTGAATTAATTATATATTTCACTGATAGTATTTCACGAAATCAACTAACGAGGTCGTTCCAACGCGTGGTCACAGCTTCGGATAAGGCAGAACTAGAATAGTGTCAATAAAAAGCCGCACTTCTTGGTTTCTAGAACGATCAAAATAAAGTTACATATCAAAGTATTTAATTTATGAAATTTGGCAGTATGTTAGTGTAATTACATTGTTTTTCGTTGCATCAAGGATAGCTTCATAAAAAATACCTTTTGTAAGTCTCTTCTTCCCTGTATATTTCTGCCACTTCGAATCCCTGCTAATGTCTTAGTTGATGAAAAAATGCCCTAGCTTCTGTTGAATGCAATTTACAGTTTCTGATACATGCTTTCGAAAATGACACGTAGTGGTTCAAAATATATTTATATTTTTAAATTCAACAACGGTTGTTATTCAGTCGACTCGATAATTCAATTTGTTTTACTGTATCAACAAAGTTAATCATGAAGACTACATTGCTCATAAAATAAGTAAAAAGTACATGGTGACCCGAAGAAGGGAGAGGAGTCACTTGGCGACTATTTTAAGGTAGACGTATTGAATAAAATAATAATGTTTGCCAGATGTGTAATAATTTAATAAAAATTACAAAAATTTAATGCATATTTTTATATCACAAATCTTGTTCCAGAGGAACTATATATAAGACCAACATTCACACAAACCTGTACGAAAGGCATCTAGAAAGTAAGTTTCCCTACGGCGTCAACAAAAAAAAACACAATTTCAATGGAAAACCTTATTGTAGCAGATACAGGACATGTTTCTGTATTATCCCGTATAATCACCACTAGAATTTAGTCATACCAAGTATCTCACGAACATTAGTATCCTTGAGTCGTACAAATACATTTAATAAGTTTTTCCAAAGAGAAGATCAAATACATTGGAAAGGTCTTAATATGTCAAAGAAATTCATAGTTCAATTTAATAGCATGCCAATTGAAGTAATTGCAAGAAGTAAAATTTGTAAAAAGTAATAAAGTTTGATGTTGAAGTTAATGTTGAAATCAAGAAACGAATAAATATTTTATTGAAAAAAATGCTCATATATTTAATAGTTTGACTCCGCAGACCTACCATTTTATTTCTGACAGTAAGTTGACAGAGAATACTCAGTTCCTACGGAATAAGACATCGATCCACGGTAGTATTACTCAACCATATAAGAATCGCGGAGTTGGGCATTCATAAAAATTATAATAATAATAATTAAATTATTTAAGATTCGAAATATTTTCAAACATAAATAAGAAACGTTCACAAAAGGGCTCGCTTACCGTTAAATTCCAATATTAAAAGAGGTGTATAGAAGAACGTCTTAGTACAGATTTCAAATGTGTACCCGACTGCGCAAAAGCATAGAAGAAAAATATTTTTGATTCAGAATTGGGTATGTTTGTTCCTACCTAACATTAAATACCTTTGACCATTTTTGATCCGAGGGATCAAAATTACTTCATAATGTCCTGGGAGTCCTCTAGGTTTTGAGATATCGATTCTTATTTCGAAAATAATTTTAATTTAAGGAAATTCAGTGTAGTGTGTTGCGGATTGCCTACATTTTAATAAAGACAGCTTGCTTATCGCTGACTTATTAGTGGTGATATACAACTAAATAAATTTTCACTTATCCTTCAAGTTTGCTGCTATATTATTCTAAAGCACGAATTACAAAACTCCAAAAGCACAGAGTTCTGCCTCAACGATTGGAGAAATCCTGTGAATGTGTTATAGAATTGAAATAAAGTAAATCTTACAATTTCCAAAGAATGACTTAATATGACTTAAAAATATAATGACTTAAAATACTTCAGCTTGTCGTCAAAAAGAGTAATTATTAATATAATAAGAGGATGTTCGTTTTCTTCATCATATGACATTTTTTTTATTAATTTGTAGGACTTTTCTTTAGTGTTGTCATTACTTGACGTTTTTAACATCTTTTAATAGGTGATGTGATGAGATTTTATTTTGAAATTGTTTGGACCCATGTAAACATTGTGTTCTTCGTAAATAATTGTTTGAAAGATGAAAATAGCTTAGTCTTAGATCTCAGCTTCGAACGGCCAACTCTTACAGCTTACACTACACAGTAGCACTACCAGAATTTAAGAATAATTCCAAAGAATTTTTCATTTATGCTGAATGGAAATTTTACTTTTACTAGTTGATTTATAGTTATTTATGATGTATCCAACTGCGTTATTCAATGATTTTCATCACTAAAGAATATTAGTAAAAGTCGGCCTAGTGGCCGAGATCGCTAAGGCAGTAGTGTTGTAGTGATCTCGGACCGAAGGGTCGCTGGTTTGAGTCCCGCCTTGGACATGGTTGTATTTGTGTTCGTCCTTTCACCCCTTATCATCACCATTTCGTTTCACCTTCATAGTTACCATAGCCTTTATGCCAATAGTGGTCGCTAATAACCTAGATGTTAATGCGACCTTAAATAACAAAAAAGAAGATAATAAAATATATCTTGAATATGTCTTCGACTTCTGGAATGATCTCTCCGTTGGGTGCGCCACTCGTTTTAGAATGTTAGAAGTCTTTGCGTGGGTGACACTATAATGCGTGAAATTGAATTTCATGGAGTTTCAAAGTCAGTTTCATTTTACGTAGACATTGAGATTGCGCTCGGTTCTGAGCACTTGTGATAAGAAGTGGGAGTACCTGGAAGCGGTAAACCTTCTGGAATGAACTAAATGATTTTATTTTGGAGAATGCGGCCCAAGAAACAGCTCGAATGCGCTACAACTTTACCAGCATACGTCCTCCAAGAATTTGCCGCATATTTCTTACTTGTTTGCCCGATTGTTTAACAAGTAGTGCTACAACAGCACAAACTTTCTCGCGTATTTCTAAATTTTTGTCCTTTTCGAAAATTTAGAGTTCAACGAAAATGAGTGCCAATCTATTAACCATCCCTGCCTCTATCCGTAAAAAATTTAAAGACTAAATGTGGAGCGATTTTTGAGAAAAATGTTACTTTTTAATTGCCTATATTTCGTGTCAAATTACAAGACAACTACTCACTTTTGAAAGTCCTGCAATATGCGTCCTCTCCCCCTGCTTAGGCTAAAATTATTGGAGGCGATATTCGATCTCAAGAAAAGTGCCATGATAAAATTACTGGGTGCCAAAATACTAAAGTCTAAAAATTCTGGCATTTCGAATCGGATCATTTATATTCTTTTTTACCACTCTCGCTTGAAAGCCCAGCTTCACCATGTGGCCACCGCATAATTGACGCATTTCCTCTTACAACCCTCTACATCTTATTTATTTTAGGGCCAGTTGAGCCTCAGCCCTTCTGCAGACCAGTGGCGGATGCAGGGGGCATTGGGTCATGCCCCCCCCCCAAGGCCTAGAGTTTTGTTTGTAAACTTCTTTTAATTCTCAAAATGGATTTAAGTATTTACGTTTGGATTATATAATTAATTAATAATAATATGCTATAGTATCATATACCTACAAAATAATATACAATATTAATAATGTTTATTATTTAACAAAATGCTATGATGTTCCCCTCCAAATTCATTGGCTGAATCCGCCCCTGCTGCAGACTTTATTATCCCTTGATATAAACCCAGATAGGAGTTCATCCATCTGCAAATGGTGTAGCGTCGTGTCGCTAAAAACAGCGTTGGGCACGTGGTGCGTGCTGTGCACCGGATGTTAGACAAAGGCAGAAGCGATGACGCACGGGGTTTTTCTGACAGGGTGTGCGCATCGCTAGGGCGGAGGCAATGGAGGCGGCGGGCAGCGTCGCGAGGGCTATTTAAGGGCCGTGAGAACAATACTCTTCCTTCTTTGTGATCCTGGAGGCAGCAGCGTAGGTCGTCCGTGAGAGGTGCGAACGTGGACGCGAGGAGCCGGCAGTTATTGTCGTGACTAGTGAGACATGTATCGGTCCAGGGCAGGCGGTACTACGCACGGCGACACATTAGGTTGTATGTTGCGGTGTGGTAGCCGTTGTAAATATCTCTCCTAGCAGTGAAGTCTATTTAGTTAGTTAATTGTATAAAGTGCATTGGTTATTTGTGACTACGGTCTAAATTGTGAATAAACCTGCTGTTATTACAACCCACTCTCGTCTGTGTACTGATTACACCCCTATGACGCCACAATGGGATCGGCAGGTTTTCGAAATCGTAGACCTAAGTTTAAGGCTACCCTGCTAACGTGTTGGTGTGCTATACGCGCGATAAGTTACATGCCCACCCCCTGTACTATTTGCAGTACAACTGTTTGATTGCTACTCTGGATATGAGTATCTCTATATTTAAAAATTTTATTTGGATGGCATTTAAAAAAACTATTGGCTAAAGGTAATGCGGCATATTGTAGGTATGAAGTAATGTGAGTGAGTTTTCAATGCCTCCTCTGATACCTTCTAACTACCATTAGCAAGTCCTGGAAGCTTCATATGGAAGCCAATCCCAAATAGACTAGTTACAAATATGTTAAAATATGGTCAGTGTTGTCTAGAAGAATTCTTTCCCCCAACCAGGATGGGTATACATGATGAAAAAGGATTTTTCAAATGTAATTTGAATTGATGAAAACATAGCAACGGATAATGTCATACAGAGGACCTCAAGATACTCTACCATAATCAGCTGTTGCCCCTGACACATCTTCCGCTAATTGCACTGGGTCGTTAGTCACTGCGTACACTCCCCTCCAACAGGGGTACCCTGACTGTTTTTTCAATTTTTCAAGAAGGGATTCACCAACAATATTATACTCCAGTCAGTAAGTTACCAAATATATATTATGAAGAGACCTTAACGACCATTTGTAGTTTAGTTGACTGCCACTGCACACCGACTAGTTGTTTGCCACGATGTTGCAAGGTATGTAATGTTTATGTAATATATATAATTGTAAATATGTTTTGAAACTTAGCTAGAAAATTGTGTCTCATACGTGTGTTTTTTGGTAACATTATTCATGAACAGTGTTGTTTTCATTTTCTTTCATATTAGCTCTGATGATGGAAATAAAAGTTTAACGAAAATAATGTTTAACGAAAACATTATTGAATCATGAATTTATCGTGTATGAAACTATTCTGATAATAGTCATTTAGGGAAAACAGAAATAAAAAAAATCCTAAAACAAAATTAATTCTATCTTATTAATTATTAATTAATATTATTAATTACTTACATCTTCTGCAATTAGTGCTAATTGGTCAGCCATTACACGACCAGTTTCTTGAACTAGAGAATAGAAGTGACCTTTATTTTGAAGAAGAATATGAGGATGATCATATTCCTGAAAAATATAATATTGTTAATACATTGATTTATTTAAACATATTATTTATATCTACCATTCTAATTTTCTCTCTCTTTCTCCTCACACACTCACACACACACACACACACACACACACACACACACACACATTTCTAGGTTATATTCCAAGAAATGAAATATATATCCATGTATTTCAATTTGATAAGTCTTAAACTTCCGCTTATTTTTAGCACGTACCAGTTATTACATATGTATAATGAATTTTTATTACTTTATTATTTGCTTTTTCTAATTGATACGTTTTTAAGCATACCGAAGAAGTTTAAATTATAATATTATTTAATCAATTTTGTATTATGAATAAAATAAAAAATTATTACTTACCACCATTTTCCCAGAATCCATAACAAGTACTTTGTCTGAGTCCATTATTGTATTTAGACGATGAGCCACTGTCATCACAGTGCAGTCTTTGAACTTAGCACGAATAGTGTGCTGTATTAAGGAGTCAGTACTACAAGAAATAAACATAACATATGGTACTACCTTAGAAATGGATTTTTTAAAATATTAATTTATTTTCTTATTTCCAAATTTGTATTTCCTTAACACTTCTCAAGTAATTAAGTAATTTAAATTATGACATGAACTTCAGGAACGTTATTGCTGCTTTAATTCATTGAAACAAAAATTAGTTGTCATTACTAAAGAGCGGATTTTCATCATCTAAAACATCGCCCAAAATTATTTATAAAATATTCTAAAAATGTTTATAAAAAAATCGCTAAAAGCAAATAAAAATGTCGTAAAAAATTTATCAAAGCCAGTTCGGAATCGAGTGAATAATCGAAGCTTCTTCCTCGTTCGTTTAAGTGAACTCAGCTTGTAAACGTTTGGTTCGGACTGTTCTTCATCAGGAAATCTCCGTCTTTAGTTATCTCGAAATAGGCTAAACGCCCAATAGCGGTCATGCGGCACCGAAACCTTAGATTATATACTCCCAATGGCTGACATTACAACTTCTGAGCGAAGAAATCGAATAGGCTACCAGGTACAGAAACTCATGAATTCTGTGGTGAGCATTTGTTGCATCTCAAAAATATTATTTGACGCAAGTATCATTAAAATTATATTAAAACGATTAAATCAACGAAAATGCATTAAAATGACGGGGAAATGTAAAAAATTATTTATTGGTCGAAATCGATGAAAAAAAGTATAAAAATGGGTCATTTCCTTTTGACGTACAATAAAATGAATTTGTATAATAAACGGCTTTTTTCTACAGTAGGAAGAAAAAAGGTGACATTTCATTAAAATCCGTCCCCTAGTCATTACTTCAATCAATCTCAATATAGAAATTATTTACAGCTTTAAAAATTTTATTTTTCATTCAAAAGATGAAATTTAGAATTTTTAATGAAGTATTTCTCTTAAAATATTAATTCGCAATTTATTTGTCTTAAGCATTATTTTTTAATCGAATTTATAAAAATATGTAAAAGCCATATGACTTGCGGTTGGGCAATAAATGTGTTACATTTCTGTATAATTTCAAGATCTCGTTTCGTATTTAAAAATAAGAAATAATATTACAACTTCTTCGAATTTTGTTAAATACAAAAATTATATGTATCAATGAAAAATAAAATTATTAAATTTATCGTTACCAACGTTTTACAGCCTCATTTGCACACTTTATGCTACATTTGTGGCATAAAACTGTTATTTGTTTCTTAATTATACTGTATTAAAGATTTCAATTTTGTTGATTGATCGTGTTTGGAAATAAGGATAAAGAAACAGATTTTGATTGAATGTATTTTTATGAATCCTCATTGAATAAAATGTTAGTGTACAAAATGTTTCTTGGCTATTCTGGATTTATTTAGTCAAAAAATGTCAAAAAACTGTATGTGACGTAATCATCTGCGCACGCTTTCTTGAGTTTGTGTCCCTTCCTAACAATTTAACTATTAATAGTTGAAAGATGAAATAATAATAATAATAATAATAATAATAATAATAATAATAATAATAAATTTTAAAAAACGAGAGATTAACATTTCAAAAACTAGATATTTTCGTTGCCGAATTGTAGAAAATTTATTTTCAACGGTAAACGAACGAATAGATTTGATTTTTCGGTTTTGTTAAAATAGAAACTCACCCTAAGCTTTACTAACACTACAAGCAAAAGGAAAGCTCAACAAAACGTGCGCATAGTGAAGCTACATTTACGTCCAGAAGCAAATCAAGGGGCCAACTCAGCATTTGCTCAATGGATCAGGGAAACTGGACAAAAACCCCATCAAAATTAAGATCAAAAAGCAATTAGTAAGTTTTTGGTTGGTTTGATTGTCGTGCTGCTAATGCGGGAGTTCTGGCGACTCGAGCCCAAGAGACTGCTTATTTTTAAGACAGCTTTTGCCACCAAACTGAGAGTCCTCTTCTAAAATTGAAATATTCAACATATTCATCAAAATTAATATTCATATAAAATATAACCATTGTCATTACAAAACATTAAACTATGTTTACGTATTGTTTATGAATTGGTTCAAAATTTAATTGAAGAATTACTGCTGTTCATTTCTAATGAGCTTTCTATTTGGTTTGCTAATATTCTATTTGGTAGCATATATTTGGGGTGCTTATGAATAAATCCACTTTCCCTTTTTCCTATCTCGCACTTACTTTGTAGGAAGAGAATGTATGTAATCGTGCGCCGGAAAACTGCGAATTTTGCGGTCAAAAACTTTTATTGCCGGGCTCTGGTAACGAAAAAGTGGTTAATTCCGGATTGCTCGATATAGCAAATTACATCCTGTAAATCGTGCTGTAGCCAGAACCTATGTTTTGGGGCTCCTTGATGCCGAAAAATCGATTGGCGGCAAAACGTCCGCCCGCCCACTCGTGATCAAGGCTAGCCTAAACTATTCAGTCAATTTGCTGCAAAATTTTTTTTCCTTGATCGCTGTCGACCACGTCGAAGCTTGGGAATTTCAAACGTATGTTTGGATTTTTGAAGGTACTTTTCATGGAGCCTCGAAAACCATTTTAAACTTTTCTCAAAAAATGGCACCGTTTTTTTATTAAACGTTTTCCTTGGGTAGCATAAAGGAAGCTTAGAAGAGTGGGCATATCCCGCAATTTACATACACCAGCAAAAACTAAGTCTGTCCAGGTTAAATGTGCTCTCGGAGACGGAAGAAGGGCGAAAGTTCCTGGAGACTTTATATCAACATAAATCTGTTTAGATTAAGCCCCTCGAAATTCGGTGGTGTACAAGCAGCTGCGTGTTCTTTTGTATGTAAGGGAGGACTCACTGCGGATCGACGTTGGCGGTGGCCTCGTCCAGCACGAGCACCTTGTTGTTGCGCAGGATGGCGCGCGCCAGGCACACGAGCTGGCGCTGCCCCACGCTGAAGTTGGAGCCGCCCTCCGCCACGTGCGCGTCCAGCGCCACCGGCTCCTGCAGCGAGTCGCGCAGCTCCACCTGAAAGCGGCACAATTCAGTCAATGCAACGTGACTCAGAATATACTGTTACGATTCTAGGTGGTGAATTAAAACTTTGCTCTTATTTTAACAAAAACGTTTATTTTGTTTCTTAGCACAATCACTGAAAACACTTGATTATTCTTTATACGTCACACTCCTCTTGATTATTTATTTACACTGTTCACTTCTCTTACACTGACGCACAGTCCTAAGCACAGTTCGATGCACTGGCCACAGGCCACTGCACTGACCACGCACGGATCACGTCACTGAGCTGCTATTCACCGCGATGCACACACTTCACAGCTCAGCTTCCACTTCAGACGTAAGACTGGCTTGCGGTCGCCTGGCGCCGCGTATTTATACTCGGCGGGCGCCGTCGAGAGTTTTCTGAACTTTGCGATTTGCCCCAGAACACTCTGGGCCTAGCTAGTTTGAGGGCTGCCGACCGATGACGCAATCCACGCATACAGGTAGTTCGTGGTGGTGCTGGCAGATGAAGCGATATTCGTTACAATACGTTTCAAACTTCTATTTCAAGTGATACAGAAATTACAATATTATAATATTACATAACCGTTCCCAATAATGCACTAAGTTATGTTTAAGCACCTCTAGTTTAAGTATTTTCTTGGCGCAAACTTTTGCAGTGCACTATCTAAAATACTCTAAACACGTTTCAAATGTCTTCGATGTCCCCGTCCTTTCTTAATAATCGATCGTATTGTTTGTTCCCTGGGGTAGTATTCCGTATTTGCTTTCTTGAACTTCTATATTTTCTTTCCTTTTGAAATATCTTTCTTTGAAATATTTACTGTACTCAGCTTCGTGCTCTTTTATTCCTTGAAAGTCATCACAAGTTAAGAGATTTTCTTTCGGCCTAATTAGGTAAACATCTACAAACGAGTCCAGAAGCGTCGGTCTGTCTACTACCTGCGCTAAACCCCCTTTCCAGACGAGACTGTTGTACTTTCGCTTCTCACACGGCACCTTTCCAATTTGCGCTTCGAATATTTAAATCACCATCGACAACAACAGGATACCCATAAGTATTTTCTACTTTCACATAAATTGCTTCTAAAATCTCGTAATTATAACTCGGTAGCTTATAGTAAGCAATTATTTCTAGTACATTCCCAGAATCTTTAATTTCTATTCCCATTTCAAAATCACTATTAGCCCAATTAATTACGATATTTATTGTGCCTCTAACACAAATAAATACTTCTTTGTCTGGGGACAACGCTAGCGGCTAAACCAAAGGCAAGATCCTCATGAAAATTGATTTTCCCCGAACGATCTGACTGATATCGCGGCCCCTTGAATTTGAAATTAAATTTAATCAAAGTTGAGAATATATTTGAGAAGTACATTACGTAAAGCCTCAACATTTTCAATCGTTTCTTATAATTGACTCAACATTTTTGTTAATTTTTGTTCTCGAATGTGACAAAGCAGTCTTGTGAAAATAGCCCACGATCGATTTTCGTTTAACACTCTTTAATTTTCGCAAATTGCAATAGTGAAATATACCCATCCATATACCCGTCTTGCTGCCCTCAAATTCCTGTAACCTGTTTCCGAATTTCTAATAAATATATGGGTGCCAGGAAATGGTTATGAGAATGAGCTCTCAAATTATATTTAATTATAACTCCGTTGCTGACTCAGTTGGGGGTTCTTTACCGAAATAACCGTGAATTACTTAATTCGTCCCCCATACGAAGAAGCGTGGAATATGAAATGCAAAATTTAAATATCCTACTGGATTGCACGTGACGGGAAATGACAATCAGTTTTCATCAATAAAAAATAACAAATTCATTTATAAATTTTAGTAACTTCTTTTAAAATAAACAAAGTATAACATTATTTTTGGTCACGACCTTTACTATAGCGCTATAGAACCTGTCTTGGCGCTATAGAATCTTGGGCGCTGTCCTGGTAAAGGATGTCTCCCCGTAGTCTTTAGCAATGGGCCTCGTCCAATCTTCTTTCTTGCTACCTCTTAAAAGAAGCGGAAGGCTTTCGAGTTAAAAAAAAATATGAAAGTTTCTCACCAGAATAAATAAATTAATTCATCAGAGGAGCTCCGGGTGATGTATTCCTTGCTGAAAAGGTAATAAATTAAAATATTAAGTAGACATGATTAGATTTTGCACTACACAAACTAATTAATATATTTCATTTTTAAGGTGGCTCTAAGTAAAACAAAATCTGTTCAAAATATTTTCTGAATATTTCAAGGCAGGCAGGCTGAAAATTTCACTCGCTCCTACGTCCCTCGTGTTGTAAACATCTACTCAAGAATAATAGCTATCATTATTGACTCGTTGAAGAAGATACTATTACTTTTTTTTATTTAATAGGTAATTATTACAGCCAAATTAGAAAACTTGATGCAATGTGGCTAGGCCGAAGGCCTTTAAGCCATTGCAATACCTACATTCTACCGCGTTCTAACCTTTCGCCTTCTGGTATTCACCCCAAATGGTCTCTCCAACGCATCAAAGCCGCAGAAACGAGACCATAAGGTACGGCTGAGGAAAAAAACCCTGAAGGGGGAAAAACCTGCCGTCAGAAGCCGAGTACATGCTACTCTATCCGGTTTTTTAACTATTTATTTATTTGGCGCGGGCGTCAGGCATTCTCCTTCCAGTGTTTGGCCTCCACCGCACCTGAAAACAAACAGCACCACAAAAAATCGTCCGCACCAACGCCTCTGCCCTAACATTTCCGATTCCCACTTCCCTTCGCCCCCTAATGTGTTTTATTTTAACCGTTTCTTTTTCTTTTATTTTAATTTAATTTAATTTTAATTTAATTTAATTTTAATTTAATTTAATTTTAATTTAATTTAATTTTAATTTATTTAACTTATTTTAATTATTTTAAGTTAATATATTTATTTTTATTGACTTATTTATCTACATATACTTAACAATTGACTACAATTTATAACTTTTTTGTACTGTTTACTAACCTAACATAACTTACTGACTAACTTAATTATTGTTAGTTCATTGATTTATTATTTATTTATCTCCAGCCTAGGCTCTGCTCGTACTAACCAATGCTGTTTTCCCACTCCTTAATTTCAGTTTCTCTAGTGGTCCGAACCTTTCCGAGAAATGTTCCTAATTCTTTCATGAAGTTAGCTCTTTTATCACCTAGAATGTTTTGGGCAAGCGTTACGTTCCTATGTTGGAAGTAGTAATTTCCCATTCCCATCCATTTTCTTCTCCAAGTTTCGGTCGCACTGCAAATTAAAAGGATGTGGATCCAGTCTTCCCTATCACCGCAAAGCACACAGATGCCATTACCATTCGAGTCCTTTAATCTACGTTGCATCCACCCCCCGACCCTGAACAAAGCATATACCCCTCTTGCGTCCTTTTGCAGTGTGTTTACGTAACGTTCGCAACCCCATAACGGACTCGCGTGAATTTGCGCAACTAGCGAACGTTTTTCGGCCGTTGCTGCCAGGATCTCTTGCCTTTTAATATCCGCAAGTCTATCCGAAATTATCCGTTCTATGTCACGTGTTCCCCTATCTCCCACCATTTCCGGAGAAACGTCTCCCAGACCTGAACGTTCCAGTAGCAGTTTAATTTTATACGACCAGTAGCGTTGGTTGCTTCCCTGTACCTGCACCCGAAAACATCTATTTATAAGTGAGTCAGCCTGATCACCTGCTAATTTAATCCAAAGTTTAATGGGTTTCATTTAAAATGTTTCCAAATTCCTACACTACCGACCTCTCTTAGGACTCTGACATTTGCTGCGAATCTAGAGACTCCGAGAATTAATTTGAAATAATCTGTTTCGACGCTTTCTAGTCGATCTATCCTATCCACTCCCCAAATTTCTGCCCCATAATTCATTGCTGGGAGAACTAGCGATTTAAACATCGTCTCGCACACCTTTAAAGGCAATTCCGGAACCCTGCGCACTGCGCAAACGATTTCTTTGAGCGCAATTCTTCCTTTACTGTGCGCCGCCAATATGTGATTACTCCATCCCCCATTCATGGAAAATTTTGCCCCAAGATATGTAAATGTTTTTGCCCGGTCAATCTCCTCCTGAGCGTAAAACCATTTCTCCTTGTTACCCCATTTTTACTGTTTAAATAGCTTCTTAAGTATCACAGGATTATTGATAAAAGTGATCAATTCCAAAAATTTGTGGTTTTAGATAAAAGGCATTGACAGGTTGTTCCCTCATCAGGGCTATGATTATTAGAAAAAAAGAAAATATAGCCATCTTAAACTAGTAGCGCCTAGAAACCAATCTCACCTAAACTATATTCAAAATTAAAGACTAATTTTAGGTAAATTACTCTTTAATATGCTCTATTCCTGAATTTCGGCTCAGTGAATTTCCTCAAAATTGCTGATTTCCAAATCAGGAAAATACAAATTCGCAAACTAGGAAGACAAAAAAGAACTTAGTTTTAAACTCTAAGAAAAAATATTCCAGCATCTATATTCCAAAAATTAGGGCTCTACAAACAGTTAACACGCGTTCCTATGGAAAGAAAGGATGGTTTGATTAACAGTAAGTAAAGATTTATGTTAGAAGATTTTGAAATAAGTACTTCTGTTTCATCGAATAAAAGGTAAGTACTGGCAACTAAAATCCAGTACTTACCTGTTTATCAACTTTAATTGTCTAAAGTGAAACGAAAGACGAATCATTTCTGGTTTTAAGAGTATTTTATTTTATAATATTAGTTTTCTGTCTTATATTTTATATTTATTTTTCGATATCATTGATTTCCATAGGTGTTTTTGCTAACATGACGGTAGGTGAACGCTCGCAAAGGTATACATTTTTTATTTTGATGTTCTTCATCGGTAGAAAGTTTTTGAATTTGGATTAAAATTAGCTTAATATTAGTACAAAATAAGTACGAAATTATACAATATTAATACAATATTAGTACAATTACACAATATTAGTACGAAAAATACCCGTTTTTCTATATCATTGATGGACATGGTGGTGGTGCTAACTTTACGGTGCGTGAACGCTCGCAAACTATACATTTTTATTTTCATGTTCTGCATCGGTACAAAATTTTTGAGTTTGACTTAAAATTAGCTTAATATTAGTACAAAATGATGGTATTTTTAATTTTTCGATATCATTGCTTTTCATGGATGGTGTTGCTAACTTTAGGGTAGGTGAACGCTCGCAAACGTATAATATTTTTATTTTGATGTTCTGCATCGGTACAAAATTTTTGAATTTGGGTTAAAATTAGCTTAATATTAGTAAAAAATGATGGTCGGTTTAGTTTTTCGATATCATTGATTTTAATGGATGGTGTTGCTAACTTTACTGTAGGTGAACACTAGCAAAAGATTAAATGTTTTATTTTGATGTTGTGCATCAGTTCAAAATTTTTGAATTTGGGGTAAAATTAGTATAATATTAGTACAAAATGATGGTATTTTTAGTTTTTTATAATATTGATTTTCATGGGTGGTGTTGCTAACTTTACAGTAGGTGAACGCCCGCAAACGTATACATTTTTTATTTTGATGTTGTGTATCAGTTCAAAATTTTTGGTATTTTTAGTTTTTTATAATATTGATTTTCATGGGTGGTGTTGCTAACTTTACAGTAGGTGAACCCCGCAAACGTATACATTTTTTATTTTGATGTTGTGTATCAGTTCAAAATTTTTGATTTTGGGTTAAAATTAGTTAATATTAGTACAAATGATGTATTTTTAGTTTTTGATATCGTCGATTTTCATGGGTCCTGTTGCTAACTTTACGGTAGGTGAACCCCCGCAAAGGTTTACATTTTTTATTTTGAAGTTGTGCATGAGTACAAAATTTTTAAATTTGGGTTAAAATTAGTTTAAAATTAGTACAAAATTATGGAATACTCTTTTTTAATTTTCTGATAAGTGGGTATGCTAACTATACGGACATCGGAATTAACGCCTTACGCGTTTGCCGCACTGCCCAGCTGAAGTCCTCGCGGACGCGCACCCTGCCATTCCGGGAGAGATACTCCCGGGCTGCACGCAGCAGCTCCTCCCGCTTCCTGAAAGAGGCCAGCTTGGCCACAATCATACGCGGCTGTCCCTCGCGCCGCCGCCCGGTCCGGTGCGCGCGCTCGATATCCTGGAGCTCCAACCTGACCCCCCAGCTGCTCCGCTAGATCCAGGATACACCTCTCCGAGTCCACCCAAGACTTGTTCCGCTGCTCCGGGATGCCAGTAACAATGATATTGTTACGTCGCGACTGGTTCTCAAGGTAATCCACCTTGCGAACCAGCCGCTCGTTGGCTGTCTGCAGCGACTGCACTGAAGCCTCTGCCGACGTAACCCTAGCCTGCAACACATCGATTCTATCAATAAGTTCCTTATGGTTCCTATTGATAGTTTCGATGATATCGACGTTAGTAGGGGGGCCGGGATTCAGCTCCACCCCACCGATCGCCAATAGCACCGCCATCACCGCCGCGCCCAACACGCTCGCAAGGAGCCCCAGCCCTGCGCTGTCCCCCGGGCACCGCCACAGCGCGGCAGGTAGCCCCTCACCCAGCGGCCGATAGCCGCGCGCCACTGCTCCGTCGACACCATCCTGCAGCAGGTAGAGCGCTTAGCAAAACACGTCCGCTCGGCTCTGCGTCTGGCTATTACTTGCTAAGATACAGTAAATTACTTCAGAAATGCGTCATTAATTTATTACAGAAATGCTTCATAAACTGATCCATTCTGATTCAATGTCTTGTAACGAGGTGATTATATTGATATCTAGCTGGATTTAAAATTCTCGCTAATATTGTGACGCAAACGGGTGTCTGAAGTCGGATACGATGCGCAAGAGCCCCACCCCCGGTCGTGCCGGAACAAGCATTCTTGCACACGGCGATCTCGGTGCTCTGACCTCGACGTCGACAACAATCGGATCTAGGTGTCTTTGTGTCCGGGCCCAGTGTGCGGTGTCCCTCGAGAGCTCATTCGTGCAAATTTGGTCACCTTGATCACACAATGTTGAACGAATTTCTTTCAACATGGCCGCACAACAGCCCTGAGGAAGACCACGACAAGATGGTCGAAACGTCGGCAACCACAGCCTTTGACGCGGCGTCACCTGGACAGCCAAGATCATTTACATTTTCTTTCAACATGGTTCAGTGTGAGCTCACTGACTGTCATGGCGTGAGGCTCATTATCATAAGATTATGGTATTATTTGGGTTGAAGTTCTCACCATCGTGAGTTGCTAATTTGGATTGGTGTTGGTCGTCTGGAGAACAGTGCTCCGTGTGCATGGAATGCGATATTTTAATTGAGAGATTTTTGCTGAATATCCCAATTGCGATGGGTTCAAATAGGGATGTCAATATCGAAAATCTCAACATCGTACAGCAACACTATAGCAGTAAAAATATAAGGTAACTGTGAAGATAGAACATTTTCCACTTCGTATGTTCACGCCTATTGTAGACAATATTCCCTCGAATGTTTCTTAAAACGGAGTTCCAACATACTGCCTCAAAACTCTTTTAACTCATTTTAGTCCACTTTTCCCAAAATGAAATGAAAATAGTCACCAACGATTTTTTTCATGGCTTAAATATCTCCTTTTGCGAATTGCATTCACTTAAAGGATGCAAACATTCTTAACGAAACATACTAGCAAATGTTTGCATTGGAAAATTTCAAATTCGAAGGGTACGAATGAGGTTGACTATATCGAAGATCTTGACAAATCGATAACTATTAAAATGTGAGATAACTGTGAAGATATATGAATTTATTTCCCTTCTATTGAGTTTCCTGTATATTGGAGTCAACATGTCTCACAGAAGCCTCTTATAACGGAGTTCTACTACATTTGATCATGTCCCGATACCTTTTTGTATCCAAGTATGCAATTTTCATGCAGTATACCAAGTATATTGCATGAAAACCTAAGTAGACCTACAGGAAGTGTGCTGAAAAACATTGAATTGAGAGGAGAAAATATTTAAAAAACTCAATTGGGCCATCATCCCTTTTTGCACATAAATTGCTTTCTCATTTTCTTGTAATTTTATTCACTTCATAACAATGACACGAAAAATTATAAATCTGTACTTTCAACAAATTGTTTCTCTTCATCTTGCTTCTTTTGATAAGTCTGAAACAAAATATAATTTTAACGAAAACATTATTGAATCATGAATTTATCGTGATGAAACTATTCTGATAATAGTCATTTGGAAAACAGAAATAAAAATCCTAAAACAAAATTAATTCTATCTTATTAATTATTAATTAATATTATTAATTACTTACATCTTCTGCAATTAGTGCTAATTGGTCAGCCATTACACGACCAGTTTCTTGAACTAGAGAATTGAAGTGACCTTTATTTTGAAGAAGAATATGAGGGTGATCATATTCCTGAAAAATATAATATTGTTAATACATTGATTTATTTTTTTTATTTATTTTACGTCAAAAAAAACAGTTAAAAACTGCGTATGACGTGCTATGGGGAAAAGTGAATTGTGTGCACATTTTCAAAATTCTGTGATCCCTACACTAAGTCATATACTACTTAAATTTTGAATTTTGAAAGGAGAAAAAACAAAACTCCCATGTAATAAAATCTATTTTCAAGGATAAACAAGCAATAAATTTTGAATTTTGAAAGGAAAAAAACAACAAAAACTCCCATGTAATAAAATCTATTTTCAAGGATAAATAAGCAATAAATTTTGAATTTTGAATTTTGAAAGGGAGAAAAACAAAAACAAAAAAACTCCCATGTAATAAAATCTATTTTCAAAGATAAATAAGCAATAAATTTTGACTCTTATTTTAAGGAGAAAAAAAACTCCCATGTAATAAAATCTATTTTAAACGATAATTTGCATAAAATTTTGTCTTTTGAATTTTGAAAGGGAGAAAAAAAACAAAAAGTTACATTTATGTTCAGAAGCAAAACAAGGGGCCATCTCAGCATTTGCTCAATGGATCAGGGAAACTGGACGAAAAACCTGATCGAGATGGGGGTCATTGACCCGGAAGCTGTAGTACAATAGTTGTTACAGGTTGTTTATACTCATCTATACAGTCCAAATGGTAAATAATGCATTATGTATCATTGTTAAAATTAATGTTCCTTTTCTTCAATTGTATAGAAACAGTTATGCAGCAGAAACGATTTCACTTGGGATTTAAAGTTTTCTATTGAATTTAATCGTTTAATGTCATCTGGCCAAGTGTTGTAAAATAATGTACATGTATTGTATGTGAATTTTTTGTAATGAGCTGTTGATAGTGTCACCTGATGAATATGATTTCTACGTCGAGTGTTATAGTAATAGACTTCGGCATTTTTTGAAAATATATTCCCGCCCTTGAGCAAGTCATTTTTTACAAAAACCACTGATTCGTAAATAAAAAGACACGGTAATGGTAGAATTCTAGATTAATGAAGAGAGGCTTACATGAATCACGTGGGTGGATTTGGATTATTCGTACAATTCGTTTTTGTAATCTAAAAGTCTGGGAGCTATAAGATGTATTTCCCCAGAATATTATGCCATATCTCAGGCGGGAATGAACATTCGCGAAGTATACACAACGAGCAGTATGAAGGCTGACTGAATTTGCAAGAATTCTGAACGCGTAGCATAATGAACTTAATTTTGTGTTCAATTCATTTAAATGGACGTTCCATTTAAGGTTTTACTGAATTGAGAGACCTAAACATTTTGTTGCCTTAACATCAGTCAATGGTACACTGTTCATTTTCAATGGAGCACAGAATTGTTTATTTGAAATGGAAAACTGCATTAAAACCGTTTTTTCGTTTACTATTAATTTGTTATTTCGGATCCAATTTGAAACATCTGATATTGTACTATTTACGGTTTCTTTATTGCAAAGGATGTTCGTATCATCCGCAAAGAGGACCGTTCTTCCGTTTCGAATCATCGAGGGCATATCGTTTACGTAAAGTAGGAACAGAGTAGGGCCTAAAATCGATCCTTGAGGAACTCCACGTGCAACGGGCAAAGAGTCGGAAAGGTGCGTACGTAATGTTCCATCATTCCAGTAAGGTATTTCCACCTCTGAGATCGTTGTTTAAGGTAGAACATAACCAATCTAGAGCAATACCACGAATTCCATATGAAGGTAATTTTGAAAGTAAAATGTCATGATCAATGACGTCAAAAGCTTTTGAGAGATCTAAAAATAATCCAATAGGTGCCTCGTTTTGATCCAATGATGAGGCGACATCTTTAAGAAAAGAAAATATAGCTGTTTCCGTTGATTTTGATTTTCTAAATCCATGTTGGCAATCTGAAAGCGCGTCGTGTTTAGTGAGAAAGGTTTCCATTCGTACGTAAAAAGTCTCTCTAATATTTTGAAAAGACTGATAGAAGAGAAATGGGCCGATAATTTTGAATTTCATTTTTGTTGCCTTTTTTGAAAAGCGGCTTAATCTTAGCTGTTTTGAAAATATCTGGAAACGTTCCAGTGCATAAAGATGCATTAAATATGTGAGTTAACGGGTGTATAATGGCATACGCACAAGTCTTTAACAAAGAATCCGGGAATTCATCTAAACCAGACGAATATTTATTTTTTAGTTTACCGATTATTTTGAGAATTCCATAGGAAGAAGTTTCGGAAACGAACATTGTGTCTAAAATTTTGGGTGAACTGTCTGCTTTTGAGTTTTGTGCCTGAAGACCCTTAGTGAGATCGGCAGCAATTCTCGAAAAGTATTGTTAAAGAGATTAGCCACTGTTGCCGGATCGTTCACATTTATATCGTTATATTTTAAAACAACATTCTCTACGGGTTTTCTGGTTGATTTGGTAGTATTTTTTATTATATTCCACATTGCTTTTGTTTTATTATTTGAGTTCAAAATATCCTGATCGTTTTTCATTATTCATTATTGAAACATTTAATCATTTATTATTAATATTTAAACATTTAAACATTTAATGTTTTTAAACATATTATTTATATCTACCATTCTAATTTTCTGTCTTTTTTCTCCTCACACACCCCTCACCCCACACACACACACACACACACACAATACACTCATATTTCTAGGTTATATTCCAAGAAATGAAATATATATCCATGTATTTCAATTTGATAAGTCTTAAACTTCCGCTTATTTTAGACGTCCCAGTTTTTTACATATGTATAATAAATTTTTTATTACATTATTATTTGCTTTTTCTAATTGATAATTTTTTACATACGAAGAAGTTTAAATTATAATATTATTTAATAAATTTTTTATTATGAATAAAATAAAAATTTTATTACCACCATTTTCCCAGAATCCATAAAAGTACTTTGTCTGAGTCCATTATTGTATTTAGACGATGACCCACTGTCATCACAGTGCAGTTTTGAACTTAGCACGAATAGTGTGCTGTTTTAAGGAGTCAGTACTACAAGAAATAAAATAACATATTGTACATACCGATATGTCACGTTAAAATAAATTAAATTTATTTGGAACATATAGTGGAACATGATTACAAAATCACGAAGCAGAGCATAAAACGACCAAATAAACAACTGTAGTTTTGTTTTTAAAATGTTAAGAGAGGGGTGATGCCGATGAAACTTTTTTCAGAGTTAGAATCAAATGTTATGAAAAAATTGAAGGTAGTTTAATGAAGTTTCGAGGATGAATCGCGAAGATTATTCTGCTCTGAACGCGCTCTGAACTGTTCAGATATTTTCAGTAAGCAATTGAAGATAAATTGAACTTTGTCGGATGGTAATCAAGTTCGGACTTTTATAGGACGAACCGGACTGGAAATTTTTGATGTTGAGAACAGCTTGATGGGGAAGAAGAGATTGTTGGAACTTTGACTCAGCAAGATCGCAAGATATTTCGACGAGAATCAGAGGAATCAACGAAGAAAGATAATTTAAACCCGGTGTAAAATTAAATTGAAAGAGATCATGATCAAGGCAATTTAAAATTTCCAAATGTTTGACAAAAAGTAAAAATAAACTTATAAATTTTGTTCTATAGAAAGAAAGGATTTTCATTTAATAATCCAAACAGAAACAACTAGAATAGAATCATTCTATTTCAGATTCCCAGCTGCGCTGTATAGTCGGCGGATCCTATAATCCATACAGGTAAAAAGGGATTATAATTATATCGACCCATTGACCAGCAAGCGGACGCTAAGATCTTTAGCAGTTTGATGTAGAGAGGGTTTTGTATATTCAAAGGGCGCCTCAACGTGATGCACTTTGTTATAATTTAAAACCCATTGGGTACAGGATAAAATTATCTTAAATTATAATATGGATCCAAAAATCTAAATTTATGGATTGACATTTAAAATTTAAATTTTAGTTATAGAAAGGCCAAGACCATTTCATTGGTGTTTTTAAAATAATTTAATAGAGAGATTTTAATTTGTATTAGAATCAAAATGGATACTAGGAGCAAAATTGTATGGAAAATTTTAAATGTAGATGATATGGCGTCTGCAATACTAACCTGAGGGAGAAATTTTATGAAATTATTAAATTAAACCCCAAAAAAAAGGGAAATGCTGCACCGTTAGGAAATATGGACTCTAATAATTTAATTCTTAAGATATTAGAGAAATGAACCAAAAATTGAGTCTTTTAATAATCAAGTCGACTAAATGCAGAGGAATTAAAAGAATCTGGCAACAAATTAATTCCAAAGTTAATGATTCACGGGAAAAACTTTGGGACATTAGGACATTTACGACCAACAATGCGAAAAGTTGACAATCGTCGAATCGCGTGTAGATAATTTAAATGCAATGTCGTTTCAACATGGCGAAACAATTGAAAACAGAGAATCTAAATTAGTTAATTGGATTGTAAATTAGAAAAACGAATACAGGAGGGACTTGAAACTTAAAATGGTGCAAGAATCTGAATCTGAGAATTATATGTCGGAATTAGGACAAGAGGAACTGTTGAAAATGAATTATGACGCGTTAAAGGGAAATATCCCAATGCATGCACCGGCGCTTGTAATCCCGCCACCTAAAATTTCATGGATGATAATGAGGCGTGATGGTTCTTAAGGAGTTGAATAGATTGAGTATCGGCAAGATTATTAAAGGGGAAGATACGACGAACGGGCGGAGAATAGCACGTTTAATTTTGAAGGGATATTTCGAATGTACCTGTAGAATTTTAATTGACACAGGTGCTAATGTTTGTGCAGTGTCGGAAAATTGTATGAGCAGTTAAAGAAAAAGGGAAATAAAATTATGACTCCCCACCAGGAGTTTGGATATTCGGACAGCTAATGGAAGGTGCATCGAAACGAGAAGCCCAAATTTGGTGGATGGGGAAAGTTCAGGGATCACACAGTTTCCGGCAATTGTAGTGAAGAATTTGATTCGTCCAATTATTTTGGGATTGATGGCCAAAAAATGTATGACAAGGTCGACATAGGTAACAGGAGTGTATTGTTACGAGGTGACAAAGGCAACAACATTGTTTGGGGATCAAAGACCAGGAGGGCGAAGATATGTGTATTTGGGGTATTGGGGAACAAATTGAAGAGACCAGGGGCCAGATCCACACGGCAAAAGAGGGGGCGGTCGACGAAAACGGAATAGATGCTAGTGAAGCCATTGAAATGTTAGTCAATGAAATCGAGATATTTTGAAGTTCAAGGGAGCCGGTAAAAGGGTATCAATTTAAAATTGAATTGATGGATGAGGAACCTTAATTTTAAACACATCCGATCCCCATGTATATAAAAGAAGTACGTAAACAAAAAACACGATGCTTGGGGGATGTATAAAAAAATCGATGACATCGTATGCCCTAGTGATAGTTCGTAAGAAAGACAATAAGATCAGATTTTGTGTTGAGCTGGGAAACCAATAGCAAGACCTTCCGTCATGAAAAACCCCCAAAATTAGATGAAATGATGTGGAAGGTAAAAAGGAGCTCAGATATTCACGGGACTGGATTTTTTCGCTCGTACTGCAAATTGGGCTACACCAGAATCGCAAAATTTGTCGTTTTTCATTTGAAGGAATACGTATAGTTTTCAAAGGATGGTCTTTGAATTAAAGAATAGTGGCGCGTTTTAATCAGTTATTTGGAGATGTAATACCGGGTGAACCAAAGGAAAATATCTCAGACGTCGACGATATGTTATTCTCCAATATGTTTGAATATTTAAAGAGTTGAAAAACTATCGAAATCTTTCGAAGATAATTTAAAATTAAATAGTGGAAAATGGGAACAAGACATGGGAAGAATTGGTATTCAAATATGTTGCACGACGGTACGAATCCTCAAGCTAACCCCAGCGAAAAAAAATTATGAAGGAGATTTACGCTTTTTAGAGTCTCATTTCGGAAAGCCATAACTGATGGATGGAGGCCGTTCCAGATTGAACTATGTTTGAATAATGTTCCGCATGGGGGCACGCGAAGCACGCCTATAGAGGGCCACATGGGTAGGAAAGGAGAAAAAGGGATCCGTTTCGAAGGGTTAGATACCCCCAGAAATAAGTGGGGTCCCAGATGATGTGAGAGTAGCGAATAATTTATGACAATTTGAGAGGCAGCAGCCAAAAAAAGCTAAAACAGAAACAAGCTTGAGGCGAGTAAGGAGGGTGATAAGTGTTAATTTGAGTACCAAGTGTCGTCATGGATAAAGCATTTTATAAATTTTCCGCTGTATAAAGGACCGTATCGAATTTGTAAAGTATTAGCAAGAATGCCGATTTTGAATGATGAAATGGACGGCAAATGGGAACATATAACTACAGGAACATGAAGCCGTATATGAGGGACGACACGCATGATTAAATATACTGGTCATAACAGAGATTTGTAAAAGTTGTAAATAATTTGGTAATAGTTTTCTTTTTTTTTGTTATTATGTGTATTTTGTCGTTTTGTAGGAGTTTAATTTAATGTGTATGTGGGATTCAATTAAGTTAATGGGAGCAAATATTAGGCAGATACGCTATTAGAATACCTGATGAAATGGTTATTGCTGGCACATTCCGAAAGGAAAATTAAAAGTTTTAAGCGCAAGTATAAGACCAGTGCAGCAAAGTAAATGTTTAAAGCGTTTAGGGGAAGAAGCAAGAAGAAATGCCCAAATTTTTGCTGTCATTTAGTTAGTTGTGCAAACCAAATGAGCTTGAGAGGAAGCTGTGACATCGATATGTCAGTTAAAATAATTAACATTTATTTGAGACAATATTGGAACATGCAAGAAATATCAGAATTTGAGCATAGCAACGACCGTGAATAAACAATAGTTTTGTTTTTTCTAAATGCATTTAAAAATGGTTGATGCCGAAAGTAGAAACTTTGGGATTGGGCGGAGAAGTTTAGATTTTAAATGTTATGAAAAATTGAAGGTAGTTAATCAGAAGTCTTGAGGGATGAATCTGCAGGAAGATTTCATTCTGCTCTGAAACGCGCTCTGAACTGTTCGGATATTTCATGTGGAAGCAATGTAAAATTGGAACTTTGTCGGGGGTGGTAATCGTTCGGGACTATGTCAAGGACGTAATCGGACTGGTAATTTTGATAGTTTGAGAACAGCTGATAGGGAAGAAGAGGGTTGTTGGACTTTGGACTACGCAAGATCGCAAGATATTTCGACTGAGAAGTCTACGAGGGACATCAACGAAGAAAGATAAGAACCGCGGTGTAAAAATTTTAAAATTGAAATAGATCAGATCAAGCCAACTTAAATTCATAAATTGTTTGACAAAAATAAAATAAACTTTGTTCAATTTGTTCTAAGAAAGAAAGTGATTTTTTATTTAGTCAATCCAAACAGAATGAACTAGAATAGAATCATTCTATTTCAGATTCCCAACTGCGCTGTATGTCAGGATCCTATAATCCATTAAGAGGTAATAAGGGTTATAATTATATCGTGACCCATTGACCCAGCAAGCCGGACGCTAAGATCTTTAGCAGATATGATGTAGAGAGAGAGGAAAATTTTGGTATATCTCAATATGGTACTACCTTAGAAATGGATTTTTTAAAATATTAATTTATTTTCTTATTTCCAAATTTGTATTTCCTTAACACTTCTCAAGTAATTAAGTAATTTAAATTATGACATGAATTTGATTAAGAGTCAGTACTACAAGAAAAAAATAAAATGGGTCACCTTAGAAATGGATTTTAAAATATTAATGTATTTTCTTATTTCCAAATTTGTATTTCCTTAACACTTCTCAAGTAATTAAGTAATTTAAATTATGACATGAATGCTGTATTAAGGAGTCAGTACTACAAGAAATAAACATAACATATGGTACTACCTTAGAAATGGATTTTTTAAAATATTAATGTATTTTCTTATTTCCAAATTTGTATTTCCTTAACACTTCTCAAGTAATTAAGTAATTTAAATTATGACATGAACTTCAGGAACGTTATTGCTGCTTTAATTCATTGAAACAAAAATTAGTTGTCATTACTAAAGAGCGGATTTTCATCATCTAAAACATCGCCCAAAATTATTTATAAAATGCTCTAAAAATGTTTATAAAAAAATCGCTAAAAGCAAATAAAAATGTCGTAAAAAATTTGATCAAAGCCAGTTTGGAATCGAGTGAATAATCGAAGCTTCTTCTCGTTCGTTTAAGTGAACTCAGCTTGTAAACGTTTGGTCTCGGACTGTTCTTCATCAGGAAATCTCTGTCTTTAGTTGTCTCGAAATAGGCTAAACGCCCAATAGCGGTCATGCGGCACCGAAACCTTAGATTATATACTCCCAATGGCTGACATTACAACTTCTGAGCGAAGAAATCGAATAGGCTACCAGGTACAGAAACTCATGAATTCTGTGGTGAGCATTTGTTGCATCTAAAAAAATTTATTTGAGGCAAGTATCATTAAAATTATATTAAAATCGATTAAATCAACGAAAATGCATTAAAATGACGGGGAAATGTAAAAAATTATTTATTGGTCGAAATCGATGAAAAAAAGTATAAAAATGGGTCATTTCCTTTTGACGTACAATAAAATGAATTTGTATAATAAACGGCTTTTTTCTACAGTAGGAAGAAAAAAGGTGACATTTCATTAAAATCCGTCCCCTAGTCATTACTTCAATCAATCTCAATATAGAAATTATTTACAGCTTTAAACATTTTATTTTTCATTCAAAAGATGAAATTTAGAATTTTTTAATGAAGTATTTCTCTTAAAATATTAATTCGCAATTTATTTGTCTTAAGCATTATTTTTTAATCGAATTTATAAAAATATGTAAAAGCCATATGACTTGTGGTTGGGCAATAAATGTGTTACATTTCTGTATAATTTCAAGATCTCGTTTCGTATTTAAAAATAAGAAATAATATTACAACTTCTTCGAATTTTGTTAAATACAAAAATTATATGTATCAATTAAAAATAAAATTATTAAATTTATCGTTACCAACGTTTTACAGCCTCATTTGCACACTTTATGCTACATTTGTGGCATAAAATCTGTTATTTGTTTCTTAATTATACTGTATTAAAGATTTCAATTTTGTTGATTGATCGTGTTTGGAAATAAGGATAAAGAAACAGATTTTGATTGAATGTATTTTTATGAATCCTCATTGAATAAAATGTTAGTGTACAAAATGTTTCTTGGCTATTCTGGATTTATTTATTTATTTAGTCAAAAAATGTCAAAAATCTGTATGAGACGTAATCATCTGCGCACGCTTTCTTGAGTTTCAGTGTCCCTTCCTAACAATTTAACTATTAATAGTTGAAAGATGAAATAATAATAATAATAATAATAATAATAATAATAATAATAATAATAATAATAATAATAATAATAAAATGTTAAAAAGCGAGAGATTAACATTTCAAAAACTAGATATTTTCGTTGCCGAATTGTAGAGAATTTATTTTCAACGGTAAACGAACGAACAGATTTGATTTTTCGGTTTTGTTAAAATAGAAACTCACCCTAAGCTTTACTAACACTACAAGCAAAAGGAAAGCTCAACAAAACGTGCGCATAGTGAAGCTACATTTACGTCCAGAAGCAAATCAAGGGGCCAACTCAGCATTTGCTCAATGGATCAGGGAAACTGGACAAAAACCCCATCAAAATTAAGATCAAAAAGCAATTAGTAAGTTTTTGGTTGGTTTGATTGCGTGCTGCTAATGCGAGGGTTCTGGCGACTCGAGCCCAAGAGACTGCTTATTTTTAAGACAGCTTTTTTCACCAAACTTAGAGTCCTCTTCTAAAATTGAAATATTCAACATATTCATCAAAATTAATATTCATATAAAATATAAACATAGTCATTACAAAACATTAAACTATGTTTACGTATTACTTATAAATTGGTTCAAAATTTAATTGAAGATTTACTGCTGTTCATTTCTAATGAGCTTTCTGTTTGGTATGCTCATATTCTATTTGGTAGCATATATTTGGGGTGCTTATGAAATCCAGTTTGCTGAATTTTTCTCTTTTTCCTATCTCGCACTTACTTTGTAGGAAGAGAATGTATGTAATCGTGCGCCGGAAAACTGCGAATTTTGCGGCCGAAAAACTATTATTATTGCCGGGCTCTGGTAACGAAAAAGTGGCTAATTCCGGCGCTCGATAGGGCAAATTACATCCTCTAACACGTGGTGTAGTCAGAACCCATGTTTTGGGGCTCCTTGATGCCGAAAAATCGATTGGCGGCGAAGCGTCCGCCCGCCCACCCGTGATCAAGGCTAGCGCCTAAACTATTCAGTCAATTTGCTCCAAAATTGTTTTTCCTTGATCGATGTCGACCACGTCGAGCCTTGGGAATTTCAAATGTATATTTGGATTTTTGAAGGTACTTTACATGGAGCCTCGAAAACCATTTTAAAATTTTCTCAAAAATGGTAACGTTTTTTTATTAAACGTTTTCCTTGAATAGCATAAAGGAAGCTTTAAAGAGTGGGCATATCCGCAATTTACGTACACTAGGAAAAACTAAGTCTGCCCAGGTTAAATGTGCTCTCGGAGACGGAAGAAGGGCGAAAGTTCCGGGAGACTTTACATCAACATAAATCTGTTTAGATTAAGCCCCTCGAAATTCGGTTGTGTACAAGCAGCTGCGCGTTCCTTGTGTATGTAAGGGAGGACTCACTGCGGGTCTACGTTGGCGGTGGCCTCGTCCAGCACGAGCACCTTGTTGTTGCGCAGGATGGCGCGCGCCAGGCACACGAGCTGGCGCTGCCCCACGCTGAAGTTGGAGCCGCCCTCCGCCACGTGCGCGTCCAGCGCCACCGGCTCCTGCACGAGTCGCGCAGCTCCACCTGAAGCGGCACAATTCAGTCAATCAAGTGCTCAGAATATACTTTTTAAAATTTTTTAAAAAAATTTACAACTGCCCGCACCCTGCCTGCTCTACACTCTTATTTTAACAAAAACGTTTATTTTGTTTCTTAGCACAATCACTGAAAACACTTGATTATTCTTTATACGTCACACTCCTCTTGATTATTTATTTACACTGTTCACTTCTCTTATACTGACGCACAGTCCTAAGCACAGTTCGATGCACTGGCCACAGGCCACTGCACTGACCACGCACGGATCACGTCACTGAGCTGCTATTCACCGCGATGCACACACTTCACAGCTCAGCTTCCACTTCAGACTTAAGACTGGCTCGCGGTCGCCTGGCGCCGCGTATTTATACTCGGTGGGCGCCGTCGAGAGTTTTCTGAACTTTGCGATTTGCCCCAGAACACTCTGGGCCTAGCTAGATCGAGGGCTGCCGACCGATGACGCAATCCACGCATACAGGTAGTTCGTGGTGGTGCCGGCAGATAAAGCAATTTTCGTTACAATACGTTTCAAACTTCTATCGCATGTAGGGAGGTCAAGACTCATGGAAAAATGAGCCCAAATCCTTAACTTTCGACCCAAATACATACGACTGTGATTGTGCGCGTCGCGCAGCTCCACCTGAAAACGGCACAGTTCAGTCAATACAGCGTGTCTCAGAATATAAGTTTCAAACTTGAACCGCTTCTACATGTGTCGAGATTTATGGTAAAACTTGTCCAAGATCCTTAACTTTCCGACTGAGGTACACACAATTGTAATTGTGGACTCGGCCACGTAGTGCTGCTCTGCAGCAAGTCGCGCAGCACCTCCTGCCAGCGACAGAATTCAGTCAATACACCGTGTGTCAGAATAAACGTTTCAAACTTATAGGGCTTGTCGAGGGGTCGAAGCTCGTGTGAAATTTAACAGTCTCCAGGTGCACGGGATCTATGATTGTTGACTCGGCCAATGGGGCATCCAGCGTGAGTCACACTTCTCCACTTGCGAGCCGCACCGCCGCTCTCCCGCAATTGAGCGTAGACAGCGTGTCTCAGAAAAGACGTTTGAAACTTGTAGGACATAGGGAAGTATCAAAGCTCATGGAAAATAATTCCAAGAATCTTAACTTTCCGATTGAGGTGCATACGATAATTTTTGTGGACTCTTTTCTTTAAATGTAATAATGACAACTTTTTAATTTTGGCATTTCCTGAAAATAGTTCCTGTGAAGGAAATTATCTTCGTTGGTTACAGAGTTGCCGTTTTATAATTAGATCAAGTTCGCTGTGTTAGTAGGTCAAGTTAGTTGACATCAAGCAAGGTTTTAGTATTAAAGTTGAGGCAGTAATTATTATTAGGATGAGGTTGAAGAGCAAAGAAAAGAAAGTGACATAATGCAACTTAATGAATGTTATGTTGTTAGTTATGTTTGTAGTTAAACACTACAATGTCTTCCTAATACATGTGATAAAACGTCCATAAAAGCCAACATAAATGTCAGAGATAAAAAAATGTTCACTCGCTTTCTAAAATATCCTTCCTCTAAAAAGATGGATTGTTTTTGTTGTCATTTTGTTTCTAATTACTATGCAGCTAACGACCTTAAAGTCTTCATGAGAAAAAACGGATCTCGCCTTATGAATGAATTCTAGCAATTTCAATGTCTAGAACTGTATAGTTTTGTAAATGTTGCCTTAAGTTTCTTTTGAAATTATTAAGTAAAAGTTTTCTCAATTATTCATGAACGGGTCGCATTCTACTTCATTGACGCAACTATAATTATAACCATATGTAGTTTTGTGTACGTATGTAAAATAATTTATTTAATTTCAGTTGTAAGAAGATAAACATCTATATCTTATAAAAATGGTCAAATTAATGGGTCTAAAATGAGTTCGCAATTCCTTAATGTTATATGAAAAGTCTCATTACATTCGTTAATATTCAAATCATATTATTTTTGAAATATTATTTTTTAAATAAAACAGTTGCAAAGAATATTGCCTCATGGCAAAACATGACGCACCTCATTGATGGCCTGGTAGAGCACGGCGTCGGGGAACTCGCCGAAGGGGTCGAGGTTGCGTCGCAGCGTCCCCGAGAAGAGTACAGGGTCCTGCGGGATGATGGAGAGGCGCGCGCGCAGCTCGGCCAGCGACAGCGTCGCCGTGTCCTCCCCGTCGATCAGAATGCGCCCTTCCTGCCAAGCCAAGCCCACTCTTATGGACAGCCAACATCAACGTACACTTTACTAAGGAAGCCGATGAAACAGGAAGGGAGGGAGGATGGAGAGGCGCGCGCAGCTCGGCCAGCGACAGCGTCGCCGTGCCCTCCCCGTCAATCAGGATGCGCCCCTCCTGCCAAGCCAAGCCCACTCTTATGGAAGCCAACATCAACGTACACTTTACTAAGGAAGCCGATGAAACAGGAAGGGAGGGAGGATGGAGAGGCGCGCGCAGCTCAGCTAGTGATAGAATCGATCACGATAAGTTTCTCCTGTCGTGAGGAGGCTTGGTGATGGCGTTTGTAAGTGTGATGCATGCGTGAGAGATAGGTGTGGCGAGACGTACCTGTCCCCAGGCGAGGCGGAAGAGCGCGGCGATGAGCGACGACTTCCCGGCGCCCGTGCGCCCCACCACGCCCACCTTCTCGCCCGGCTGCACGGTGAGGGTGAGGCCACGCAGCACGGGCTCCGCGGTGGCCGAGTAGCGCAGGAACACGTTCTCCAGGCGCAGCTCCCCTCTCCATGGCCAACCCTTGGGGGCCGGCCGCGCTGCACACACACACATGGTCTTGGTTAAACCACTCAAGAGAATCACGCACTCACACACATACATACACATGTCTTCCAGGCGCAGCGATCCGCCCCATAGCCAGCCCGTGGGCTCTTATCACGTTGCTCTTCGAACCACGCACGTACACTTCATCTGTATGATACGTTGCATTGCCCTGATACCATCTTGCTGTGGAAAATGATTTGCATACAGGGGTGGACATGGCTTTCAAGGATTTTTGCATAATTTTGTTGATCCATTGTGCCTTATGAAATGACGAAATCACCCAATAAATCCCTTGAAAATATTCCTCACGCCATCAGGCTGCCTCCTCCTGCTTGGACCTCCCCCCCCCCACCAATTGTTGCGTTCAGACGTTTCACGCCTTTTACACCAACGACCATCAGTACGATGGAAATGTGATTTATCTGGGAAAGGTCACTTATCGCCAATCAGTGGAAGTCTAGTTCTAGTTGCGGTATTCGCGTTGAAATTCCAGCCTTCGCCGCCGATGAACAGCAGTCAGCGCGGGTACATGATATAGGCGCTTTCTGCGGAGGTCCATTGGCAGCAACGTTCACTGAACGGATGTTGAGAAGACCCTGTTGCATGACAGACATGCATGACAGAGAGACAATTGCATGTCTCTCTGCCCGTCACGCATCTCCCCAACAGTCATTTTTTCCTGTCAGTTACGACCCGTGATACACCACAATTGCCTCGACACCGGTTTTAGATATCTGCATTTTGCCATGCACTGTACACTTTTACCATAACGACACGTGAACACTTTACAAACTTAGCAGTTTCGGAAATTCGTCCGCCCTTGTCCCGAAAACCTATGACCATGCAGTTTTGGACATCTGATCTATCGCTCCGTTTCTGCATTGCGACTATCGCACTAATTTCTGCTTCCACCCGACATGCTTTATATACCCCTCCCGCAACTGTTAGTGCTGCCCCTGCCGTCTGTGAAGAGTTATTGATCATTACGTCGAATGTAGGAGGTGGTCACATTGTCTGGACTGTGTACTATTATTCTACGTTATTATAAGTTACTCTTTGAAAATTTCAACCGGGGTGAGTTTCTAAACCGCAAGTTGCCTCTGTTCAGTGCTCTTCTACAAACAACCTGTAATGTTACCAATGAACATGGCGCCCCACCTGGTGGCGAGTTGATGTTGGGCTCCTCCTCCAGCAGGCTGTACTCCAACACGCGTTCCACGCTCATCATGTTGTTGGCGACCTCTGCCGACTGGCGCATGCCCCACTGCATCATGCCCGTGAGCACCATGGCCTGCGTGATGGCCAGCCCCACCGAACCGCCGAAGTTCTCTGTAAGGGAAGGACACTTGAAAGACTATTCTGCATTTTACTACTATTGCATCATGCCCGCAAGCACCATGGCCTGCGTGATGGGCCAGCCCCACCGAACCGCCGAAGTTCTCTGCAAGGCAAGGACACTTGAAAGACTATACTATTTGCACTACTCTGCATCAGGCCTGTGAGCGTGATGGCCAGTCTCACGAAGTCCGCCGAATGTCTCTGCAACGCAACAGGTGGCTTTCGTGGAGGAGACGCCCACGACAAACAATTGGCATATTCCTCGAACTTCCAGTAACGTCTGTTTCGTTCAAATATCCGAAGGTTGATCATTTGTAGCCAAAATAGTATCACTTGAAATCAAGTAGCAAATCTTGAACAGAAATCTAATTGCAAAACCCTTTGTTTCTGACCAAACACTTATGAGAATTATAGCTTCTGTCAGTGTTTCCAATCCGCATAAATATTTACCCGGGCAAGAATATGAACTTCAATACATAGTTTTTTCTCGTTGACACTATTGTGTTACCAAGTAGGTTGCAGTTTGCAATTTTCGTCACTTCAGAGGATTTAATGAAAATCGATTTTACATCATATTTACAAGCACACTTTGCTCTATTCGAGCAATAAAAAATACAAGTTGAGTTATTGTTGAGAAAATGCTGAATATATATGGGAAAATTTTCACGATTTTACTAAACTTTCTCGAACTGTTCTTATATTTTCAAAAAAATGTATTCAGAGTTATTTGAAAGATAATTTTGAATCATACATTTCAATTATAAAAATCTTTAGATTTTATAATGTAGTTGTACAGTAGGGTAAAAATTATTTTTTGCAGTTTTCCAATTTTCGATTGTGTTAATGAAAACCATTCAAGCCCCAATTTTTTAGTGCACTTCGAGCAACAAATATAAAGAAAAATGTACAGATATTGATAATAAATTGTTTGTCTTTGTCATCGGCGGACAGATTATTGAAGATGCCTGTAGAAATATTGAAAAAATAAATGCGTTTGGGGAAAGTAAATTTGATATAATTCAGGTAAGTTATTCCAAATAAGCGCGGGACAAAAACAAAATCTAAGTGGATGAAGTGGCTAAGAGCCGGCGGCAGCTGGTCCGCACTCACCTTGCACCACGAGGAAGGAGAAGGTGATGATGGCGGTGTACACGACTACGAGGAAGTCGAGTGAAAAGGCGAAGGCGGCCGACGTCGACATGAACATGAACCACGCGGACGAGTGCACGTCCTGGGGACAGAAATAAATAATTCTAACGCTTGTGGAATCCAAACAAAAATCTCAAAGCACAAGGGAAATTTTAGGCTAATTTAGGGTATTTACGTACCGTATAACGAAGTTTATCCATTTAGTGATTTTAATAATCAACTGCAATCTTAAGCCGTAAGCTTGCAGCGCATAAAAAACCGCGGCTTGTATTGGCCAGTTGAAACGCTCTGAACTGCTTCAAATGGGCCAACGCAGTTGTTGTTGTTGGTTGGTTGGTTGTCTGTGTGTGTGTGTGTGTGTGTGTGTGTGTGTGTGTGTGTGTGTGTGTGTGTGAGAGAGAGAGAGAGAGAGAGAGAGAGCGTGCGCGCGCATGTGCGTATGTGTGTGTGCGCGTGCGCGTTGAAGTTTTCAATTGCAGTCCTTAGCGTTTGCTGTCTGTGCCTTTCCCCCTTGTTCCCCTAGTCACCCCCCGTCTCTCCTGAATAGTGAATGAAAAGAAGAAATGGTCTAAAAGTTTTTTGCATGGATGTTAACTGGCCATCCAAACCCTATTTTTACTTAGTGAGTTGTAGTGGGAAAGGAAACGCAGTGACAAGCGTTTCGAGAAAAACGCGCTTCAAAATTAACAATCAAGAAGCCCAACGTCAATATTCCCTTTGTGTTCATATTAGCTTTCCAGAAGTTTGTAATCTATTCCATCAAAAACACATGGGAAACTGGCAAAAGATGTGGTTAAACACAACCTTCAAATATACTATGATAAGGCTTCTATAAATCAATTTATCGGCATCAACCCGGGTGTTCTGGCGTTTTTTTACTTCATCGGAATGGACATTTTAATTTTTTGCTTCTAGCTACCTCATGCAAGAAAAACCGCCGCATCTGCTAAGAACTTAGTACGAGTTTGTGAAGCACGATCTCCACCTCTGTAATAATTTTGTAATCTCCACCTCTGTAGTAGCCTTCGCTCTCAAACCTTTTTGCGTTCATGTACCTTTTTACAGTATGTATTTTCTCACCTGCATTTTCACGCGAAACTACGGGAAAATACCTAAATTTTCGAGAAATTGTACATACCCTTATTTCAAAATCTATCTTTAAGGAACAAATTTAATTAAGGGAAAAATCTTCTTTTCTTGATTATTTTAGCTGTAGGACGACACCGAAAAAATGTTGAACTTTTAAAATTTTTTTGTAATGCTAGTAAAAAAATCTGTTTTTTTACTAGCATGAGATCTGCTCCATTTTCTTAAACATTCTTCACTCTATCCAATATCAACATTTAATAAAAAACGATGGAGCCTTTTTTTTGAAAAAATGTCCCTGAGCCAAAAATAAAATAAAATATGGATTTCAAATTCAAGGATCTGCAACATCAGCGAGATCGATGGGAGAATATCAATTTTGGAGAAAATCGGCTGAACGGTTTAACAGCTGGCGTTTTTCACCGATGTACGGAAGGACAGACAGTCATTTAGCCGTCGTTCGATTTTTCAGTATGAAGGAACCACAAAACAGATTTTGACTACACCACGTGTTAGAGGATTTTTTTTCTAAATTTAGCAATTTAATGAACCCACTTTTTTGTTACCAGAGCCCTGTAATAAGAGTTTTCTGTAAAAAAGTCGCCGTTTTTTCGTGCATTACATAACTTTCTACTGCGTAAGCTGTAGCGAGAAGGTAAAAATATGTTCCTGTGATGCGGGTGTCTACCCATTTCATTTTTTCACGCTACGCCACTAATCGTGACTCACCTGGTGTCGGTCGAATTCGTCGCGCAGGATGTCCTGCGCGCCCGCCGCCCGCACCGTCGTCAGCCCCTGCAGCGTCGCGTGGAGGTGCGTGAACACGGGGCTCTTCGCTGGAACACACAGCACACGCCTCGTGCGTAATAGACACTTCGTTTCATTGATTGATTGATTTTTTCATGTTTCCGGGCGCGTCAACTGCTTCGGTCATTAGTCCCGTTAGTGAAGTGCATGTTTTTTTCGGGAGATGGCGGTGATCTTCCCCGCTGGATGGCGAGATCCGGCGCCGACCTACCGTCGGCTAGTGGGTTTCCCTAACCAGGACTCTCCCACCAGTGGGGCACCGCCCCAGCCGGGACAAGCTCTAAGCTCCCGACCGGTCTCCCCGAATATGTGGTAGTGTAGTGCATGTTAGTTAAGTGTGTGTGTAAGGGAGGTGGGACAAGGAAAGGAAGGATCACGCGCGGCCGTGGCCCGTTTTGTGGGTCTGCTTGGGCATTCGTCTGGTGTTGATCGGAGAAACTACGGAAAACTACCGATCAGAGCAGCCAGCCGCTAGAATTCTCCTCCAGACAGCGACTGAATTCGACCTAGCTGAAAAGCTAGTGTCGAAAGTACCGCCGTCAGGACTCGAACCTAGGACCTCCCGGTCAGAAGCGCTGCAGTGACATCAGATGATGCACTGAGCTACCGCTACCGGTTAGACACTTCGTCTATATTCCTTTCAACCCGCTGACGGATGGGAATTTCACAAAAATACACACGTGCTTTATTTATGCATACCACAATATACTGAATTCCCTAGAAAATTATTTACAAAATGTATTATAAATGCACCATTATAAAACGATCTGAAGGGATTGTCTGTTGAGGCGAAGGGGAAGAGGACTTCCTGTTGAGGCGAGGCTTTCTGAGCCCACACAGTGGTCGAGCGATGCGACGTAATTGAAGCCCTCTGCAAATGACGCATCGTGGTCGAAGAACATCAACTGTTCCCTTCCCACGGGGCCACTTGGTGGCGCCATCGAGAGCCCTTCCCACACAGCCACCGTGGCAGGGGAAGCTCTCGTGAGTGACAGCGCTCTGGGCTCAGGCGGTCGACGAAGACCCTTGGCCGCAAACCAGGCCGGCAGCAGGCAAGACCGGTTCAGCAGAGCTTCTGTGGCGCACTGTGTGAACGCTGCCTTGAGTCTGTGTTCTGCTAGCGGTGGCGCAACCCTTCTGCGCTCCGGGGGGGCCCCAACCACTCATGGAAGACCTCCAAATTTCCTCAACTTGTGGCGCCGTGTGAGGCTAAGGGCGCAGTGTTCACATAACGCCACTTCTGTGAATACCTCCATTTAAACCAATGCTTTGCCAGCGGTCACTGGAAGCGCTGCTGAGTGGCCCCCCAAGCGCGCTGGGTGGCACCATGGAAGGGGCCCTCAGGACCCCTTCACACGTAGTCCAGCAATGCGCTTCCGAACACCGCGCCTGGTAGCAAAACATTGGTTTAAATGGAGGAATTCACACGTGAGGCGGATTCGCGCTGCTGTGTGTTTCGCGGCGGAGCCTGCCCGAACAGCGTCCGGCCACCGCTAGCGAAGCAGTGGTTTAAATGGGGTCTTCCCACTGGACTCTCGGGCAGCGTTTTACCTGCTGCGGTCCCATTGTTCGTCGTCGCCGAAGGATCGGCCAAACCTATAGAGCAATTTTCCTGAGGATGAGCCAAAGTGACCGCTAGTGCTGGCAACATAACTGAAGGTTCTGTGGTCGTCGTGCCCTTGAGCCCATTAGACTCCCCGCATTCGTTCTTTACAGTTGGCTAACTTGTAAAGTTTCTTCGACTCTTCCTTTTGTGATGTCCTCGTCCCACAAAAATATAGTGCGTCACGAGAAATAATTGAAATTAGGAAGTGCAGTGTTATGTGCTCTTCTGTAAAAATTATTTTTTCTTTATATATTACATTGAGTGTACTTCTTGTGTGATAAATATTGTTTATTTTAAAACCGATACTTGAATGCGAGATGCATTCCAATGCACGTGGTTCCGGCCTTTGTGCAGTTGTGTTGCGAGCTGTAATTGAGAGCTTTCTATTTACATTCGTGGCAGTTTTCTTTTACTGATTGTGAGAGCATGTTAAGAGATTTTCCACATACGTAATTAAATTTAAATATTTCCCGGACTCGCGTACGTGCATATATCTCAGCGAAACTCTTAGACTTCTGCATAGGGATGTTTCCACTGGAGCCATTAGCACATTACGAAGGGGCGTGGCTGAACAGATGTCGCGGCGGAGGGATACTTTTCTGAAATACATGTAATGTTCGCTTGTTTTCGCGAACTGTCACTTTGGCTCATCCTTAGGAAAATCGTTCTATACCCCCGCAGACCCCCCCCCCCCCAAGAAATCTCGTTAGGAAGATATAGGCAATCATTTACTGGTAATACGCTTCATTATTATCCACTGTTCTCAGTCTCTATCCCTAAATCTTCGTTTCACAGCTTCGAATGTCACGCTGTAGCGCCATGAACTGCTGGAAGATCGCAGGTCGCAGCACTCACTTGCAGTGCCTTTTCAGAATCAATGAAACTGTGCTACTAAACATCCAGAAAAGTATCGCTTCTCCTGCGCTGATGTGCAGTTACAGGAATGGAAGTCACTTCGAACATATTAGAACGTATGTTTTTCAATGTAAATGTGTAGGCAAGTTGTGTTGACTGGGCGGGATACGAAAGAAATCAACTGATCTTCGGGCCATTTATGGGATTACTAGGTTTTGATTTCTGTAAAGATCTTCATTTCTTTTCTGTATTCGAAATTTAATGTATATAATGTGGTCGTGCAAATTACATTTATGTGTTAATAGAGCTTTATTTATAAAATGTTTGGTTCCGGAACGCGATCCAAATAAATTATAATTTAATTGAAATAGTTATATATTGATAGTAAAATTTAATAATTATTCCCCCCGGTACCGAATCGCCGTTCCGTCGCCTTCTGCCAGAAATCAAGCCCTGTATGTTAATATTATTTTTTTGCTTCGTTTTGCATAGTTATCAGGCCTTTCGTTTTCACCGATCCCATAGTGTAAAGGGATTCATGAAAAATGCATTAGGTTTTCATTTTCAAATTCACATAATGATTTTCCCAATTTAAATCACATTTTCTCTGATTTATTTTAGAGAAATGGTTTAATGATATTAGCTATTATTTTGTTTATAGTTATTAAAAATATTATGCAAAAGAAATATATTATGCAAAAGAAATATATTTGTGTGACACACCCATGATGTAATTTTCATTGGGACAGCTATTGACAATTGATGTATTTCTTTCTTAACTAATGTTCGTTAGAAACGTGTCTGTTGACGTTTTCGAGCAAAATTTAGAAAGAGCTTATAATAAAATAATGTACAAAGAATTCGTTTTATGAGATAATGTATAAGAACTTTTCTCGAAAAATATTCATGGAATAAAAAAATAGAAGGGGGCACCCGGGTTTGAACCGGGGAACCTCTCGATCTGCAGTCGAATGCTCTACCACTGAGCTATACCCCCATATGAGCATTACGACCCACTTATCATAAATAGAACAATTAATTATGAATAGTTGACTTTGTAGGAATTAATATGTTACCGATAAAACTAATGTGAATATTTACGAAGTTATTTTTGATTATTTACATACGAAAAAAAGTTAGCATGTAAAAGCATTTCCAAAACGAATTATACGAGAAACATCAGTTTCTGGGTGGGAAAAAACCGAAGAAAATACTTCATAATGGATGAACGAACGACCGAAACTGATACGTTTCGATGTGTATTAGCTGGAATAAAAGCTTTCTATCAATTCACTCTCGGCCTAGTAGTTCAAAACCTTTGCACTCTTGTTTTGTTTTCCGGGATTTTTATGTTAACGACCCAAATAACGTGGCTTGCGAAGGTTCCCATGGAATTATCCGGTCACAGCCCTTGTCCAATTCAAAGAGGAATATTAACGAGCACATTGATAAATGAGGAGAAATATTCAAAATGGACTTCAAATTTTCTGGAAGCCTGCAAAACCCAAGATTTGTGAACAATCTAATGAACCGATTGCGAGGGGCGGGGGCGAACTGGGCCACTGCCATGAAAGACAAATTGGAGATGCATACGGAGGAAAATAGAAAATGTATTGTTATCCTACAGGACATGAGAAGATCCAGAAAAAACTTAAGAGGGAGAATGTAGAGTACGTGTAGGGTTACAAGAGAGTTTTAGTGTCATTTTCTATTATTTTCAAATATTTCTTGAATTATGCAAATTTTAATTAATATAATATTTTCATAAAATAAATAACTTAACTATAGTTTAATACCCAAATCTTTTGTTATTAATAGAACATTCTAAGCTAGATGTTGTTTAAATTAATGGCGCATTAGAAAACAATTTTGCGTATGTTCTTTGAAGTTTTCACGTGGAAGACGAAGGCCGACTGAAAATTTCTAGAACCACAGATGGGACTTAGGTGACTCCTGCGTGGATCCGCTATTGACAGAGGCAGCCAATGAAAATCAGGGGCCCGGGGCAGTTGATCCAAGGGGATCCCTTATTTCAAACAAAAAATTCCCTCCTTCCCCAATCCATAAGCAGAATTAATTTCTTCATGATTCAGATGTAACTTGTAGCGTTAAATTTAGATTGGAGATAAACATATTTTTCATTTCTTTGGAATGAAAAAAATCGGGGTCCCCTATTACACCTGAGCCTCGCCAGTAATAAGACATTATTATTGTTATTATTATTATTATTATTATTATTATTATTATTATTATTAAGTCGGGATCTGAGGCAAGTCTCACCTGCCTCCCCCTCCCTTCTGGATGCCCCTGGATACTGGTACAAATAATTCACTGTACGCCTGTGTTTATAAAGCGTAATTATGTTTACGAATTTAGGAAATGTATTTTCAAACCATTTAATACAATTTTTATTATCATTTTTGTATCAGTTTGATTTAAAAAACATCAAAAGCAGCAAATAGTTGTGGCACGTTGTAAAGTCATGGTTCTGTATCTGCCGTTAATGTGAATCTCTAGTTCGCTTCGTAACACAGGACACAAGAAATGCTTCAGAAATTCGAGGACGCAACACCAGATAATTATTTTTCTATACTAAAATGTCTTGACTGTCGAATGAATTGCACTCTCCTTCCCAGAGACAAACTTTATTGCAAAAAAGACTGATTTTTAAATGATGTGAACATACGAATCTGCAATATTCTAGTATTGACGGGTAATTTTACATTTTTGTTATTTTCTCCTATTTGTGATGAAGGTGCGAACGTGAGCAAACAAATACTAATGCAAATGTTGTATGAAAAGTGAGATGTTATATAACGTACTGATGAAGTTCATAATATAGTATTTTAAGATAGTTGTAAAGTGAGATTTATTATTCTAAATTTGTTTATTTTTGCGCAGATGTATCCCGCGCAATGGTGAATGGTGAGTACCATTTTCGATTCCTTTAAATTTTTTCTTGTAAAATACAAATTTTCAAGTCTTGCCCTTGTAATTTAACATTAACCTAAGTTTCTGTGCCTCGTCATTAGTTAACTGTTTGTCTTTGAGAATTGACAACTCAAACTTGTAGAAAGAAGCATCAGAGTATATTTTGCGTGGGTTTCTACGAAATATTGAAGACAAAAATTGGAAGGGGGCACCCGGGTTTGAACCGGGGACCTCTCGATCTGCAGTCGAATGCTCTACCACTGAGCTATACCCCCAGCCGGTCTGTGAGGGATTAAAAAGTGTAGTTGTATGGGCGACCGCCGTCTGGTGTTGCCCACGCCATCCGCCTCTTCGCTTGTGCAACCGGTTGAACTCGCCGGCTCCCTTCGCCTGGCCCAACGCGACGTCGGGCCTGCCTCAACCCTCTTTGCTCAGAGACCGTGCGCTCTCAAAAGACATAAAAAATGTTCCCCTTAATTAACTCTCGATCTGCCATTAGTATAGAAAGTCGAATATTACTGTACAAATCAGTTATTCAAGCCAAAACATATGCACGTCCAGTATGCAGTGGCGTAGCATCTAGTAACCTCCAAAAGTTAGTTGCACTCCAAAATAAGTTCCTTAGAAAGACCCTCAAAGCACCATGGTTTATTCCAAATTCATCGCGAACTAAATATATTGCCACTAGACGAACACATAAATAAAATAACCAAACATTTCTATCAAAATCTTGACTCTTCACCCTGTTCCACAATATTTAATCTGGGCCGTCATGCTTCATGGCCCGTATTAAATCAAGATTTCTTAAGGTTAGACTGAGACCACCGTCACTTGATTTTTACACCCTTCTAACGCTACCTTAACTTTCAACTTACACCTAGACCAAGCCTAAACAAACCTTGGAAACTGAGACAATGTTCACGAGTAGGAGGAAATTTCATGGAAATCAGGGCGTCCAGATGGGGGGGGGGCGGTGCAGTAGGGACAATTGCCCCAGGCCCCGACTTAATTGGGACCCCGAGTTCCTTTTTTTATTCAAAAGAAATGAAAAATAGATTTATCACTAATCCAAATTTAACTCTGTAAGTTATTTACGATGCATAGAGAAATAAATGTTTTCTTATTATGAACTGGGGCAGGAGGAAAATTTGTGTTCGAAATAAGGGACCTTTTTGGATCAACTGCCCCAGGCCTATGGTTTTCTCTGAGCGCTCCTGATGGGAATCATAGGTTTTGTACGTGGGGTCTAGGTGTCCTCGAGCAAAGCCTTAGCAGCATTATTTCTCTCATTTTTTTAAAATAACATATATTTAGTTTTTTTAGATACTAGCAACAGATATGGAAATGCAAAATATTAATTGAGAGTGTAATTAAGATTCACAGAAGGTTTGCTTGATATTGAAAATGTATGTTCTGTTTACATTCATACAAACAGGAAATACTTTTATTTTATATTCAATGCACAGACTGAAACTTCTTGTTAACGTAATTGAGATGTGTTGTACAGTTAAGTTTCTTCTAGATATTGAAATTGTCGAAGTAAGTATATAACTTTTTCTTTCGAAAATGTAAAAAAAGCCTAATATTTTATTGACATTGTAATCCTGAGAACTCGTAATTTGGAGAAAATTTCATCGGGGATCCTTAAACTTTTAAGTCTACTTAAAAGGGTGCATTGGACACTACATTAAGTTTGAGAACATGTGTAAAAGGGAATTCATGCTTCTGAATTAATAAATTGTGTTGGTAATATTATGAGAAATACCATGAATTTAATTCCTAAAATGTCTCACCTGTTTATTTTGCACAAAGTGTGGCTTTAATATTGCGAATAACTATTTGATACTTACTTATGCCTTCCACTCGTTTGACGTTTTTGGACGTTTTCAAGTAAATTTTCCTGTCGTACCAGAAGAGAACGCCCATAACCACCACTGGTATTATAAAGTAGTAATTGACAGACACAGACACGATCAGGGAACCCAGCATCATCAGCACAATCTGCATAAAGAGAGCTATCATTGGCTTGTAAAGTTCTTCATTAAATTTGTGGAAACAATGAATGCAAGAAACAATGAAAGACAAAGAAGGGATACCCAAACCCATGCTAAATAAAGGGGCGAATAAGTCTTAGAGATCGTCGAGTGATGCAAAACTTATATAATTTACACCTGAGGCTTAAACCATTACATTTAAGGAGCGGTATTCAAAATCGTTCAAAGAAACAATGTAGGGAGTAAATGACTTCATTTAGGGGGTGAGTAGGGGAAGTCGTCCTCCCCACGAGAAACCTTTCTACAGGATACCAATGAAGATTTTAATTAAAAAATATACAATGTGAATGTTTTTGAAAATATAGTACTTTCACTTTAACTGTGATTTTTAATTAAAGAATTATTTCTATTTTATATTGTTAAATTGCTCCTGACATTAATTATTTTAAGAGTAAGAAGAGCGTAAATAATTATTTTCCATTTTTATTTTTCTCATATTCACGTATAAATGGCTGTAATACTGCAAAAATAGAGTTTTTGACGAAAAACGCCTTTTAAGGAGTCTCCGATTCCGAAAAAAGTACTTTTTTCTTCGAAATACGCCTGTCAGACCCGTCCATAAAATCCTTCATCTGCCCTTTGCTCGTCTCTCCTCGCTTTTTACCCGTCTGTTTCCAATTTGACCATCTGCCCTTCATCCATCCGTCTGCCCTGCCTTGGCCCATCTGTCCCCACCTTGATCCGTCTGTCCCCGCCATGAATCCCTGTCCCGCCTTGACTCATCTGTCCCTGCCTTGATTGGTTTACCCACCTTGTCCCGACTGCCCCGCTTTGATCCGACTGTCCCACCTTGTCCAGTCCCGCCTTGACCCGTCAGTCCCTCTTGACCCGTCTTTTCCCGCCTTGATCCGCCTGTCCCCGCCTTGACCCTTCTGTCTCCGCCTTGTCCCAACTGTCCCTTCCTTGACTCGCCTGCCGCCGCCTCATCATAGTGTGTTAGAATAAGTAATGTACTATACATAGGAACAAGATGTATTCCCTTTTTCGTTAACTGGGCCTGGAAATGAGAGTTTTCGCCGTTTTGCGTCACAATATTACAGTCCTTCTCTTCTTAAGAAGTAAGGGCGAGAAAGTAAAAAGTAATTGAATATTAATATTTACATTTCTTCATTTATAAATAAACCAATACTTTGTATCCATCAAATTGTTTACTAAACTGTTGCTAAGAAACCTTCACTAAATCGGATAATAGTAGTGAGCCATGTTACTCTCACCGAACGCGTAAGTAAACAGCATATAAAGACAGAAGAAATAAAATACTCATAATTATTTATTGTTGATTGGAGTGAGAGGTGAGTGATGTGATTAATGTTTATAAGACGCTTTACGCCCTTCATTGTTTGTAATTATTGTTTTGAAAGATCTTATTTTGAATTAAAATCATGCAGTGAACAAGGTGGGAAATTTTGATGAAATAAGAACAAAATTAAAATTAAACCTTCTTTAGAACGCGATAGCATTTTCTTCTCGTGTGATTGTCATTAATAGAAAGTCAGAATTTATAATATCAGGAAAATAGAATTTTGAAGATTGCTTAGAAATTCCAGAATATGTGAATATGCGAAACATTAAAAGAGCATTTCAATGAAGAAATCAGTACATCGGTCAAAGAATGTAGGAAAATATTAGATATAGAAAAATATACAATTTTTTTCCGGTTTCCGGTTTTAATTCCAAATATGTGAATATATTTTGTAAACACTCACCTGGGTAGCATCCAGTATCGCCCTGGGAAGCAGTTCATCCACAGATCCTATGTCCTTTGAGAACCTGTTCAGGATACGCCCTAAGAGCAAGAAAAATGTCAACTATTTTGACGTTGAGGTGCAAAGAGGTCGTGAATCTGCGATGTAATTGCTAAATTGCATTTTATGGTTTCCTTCATGTTCACTCTCTAACCGGGAATGCAAAATCGACACACATCGATGTTTGAAAACATTTAATTTGGCAGTGGCCAACAGTGTTTTACATATTGATAATAGTTATTTATATAATTTTTTTCATTTACAAAATACCTGACCGTTTAAAAGAATGTTGTGTTGTTTTAATACGTATTTACAAATTGCAAGACAAATCTTTCCTTCTTTCAATAATGTTGTAGAGAAGCCTGTAGTTCTAAACAAGATAGGAATCACTCTATGGATTTAAAATGACTTCTTCAAATATGTAGTGAAGTTCACAAATGGCGAAATATTAGTTTCCCTTATTTCCTGGGAAATAATTCCCCATTTTAATGGGAAATTCTAAAAAGCATCAAAATATTTTTTTATCTCACAGACACCTCCCTTAATAATATTTTTCTCAACAAATTGAATAAAATGCTAAATCATAATTTTTATAATGATATAAAATGCCATGTTTTCAAAATGCGATTTTTAAAAATTCCATAGTGCTCAATTGTGCCATCACAATGTAAAGTGAGGTTTGGTTAGATGGTATAGTGTAAGTTGAAATTTTAGTGACACAGCGAAATTAGAAACTTGCCTCATGCCCTTTAGCTAAGCCCACTCAGCTTTAGAAACTTCTCACCAACAGTCAGATTCCTGTTTGTCTCATATCTGCTATTCCTCGACATCGTAACGTACTTCATCACCTAACCTAGCCACCTTTTGCTGGCTTTGATATGCAATGCATCGGACTTAAGTCAGAAACTTGCTTCGAAGCTTTTGGGATTTCGGACTTTATCATTCATTTTGATAATGTGAACATGAACCGACCAAAATTGGAATTAGCCTGATATCAAGCTCGTGGGTATTAGCATGCTTGCATGTGCATACCCAAATTAATTCGGTGCAATTTCTCTTAAACATCTCTTAACAAGAGGGGAAATTCTCTCAGAGCTTTTACAAAACTTGGTATTTCAAAACGCGCCGTTCGGAAGCTGCGATTGCCAGTCTGCTGCCAATGCCCTTCGTGAAAGCCAGCCGGCGCACACTCGGGAAATACGAACGAGACAAGGGTGTCGTAGGAAGTTGCGGGGCTGGAGGGGAAAGAGGGAGGACAACGGCGCCTTATGGACGGATGGAGCATTCCGCCGGCGATGCGAGTACTACTGCGTCGGCGCAGTGGCGATCTCATTGTGCCTTGACATGTCTCGCAGATATAACACTCGGCTAGCCCAAGTTTTTAACAGAAACAAGTGTGACATTGAACGAAGAAAATGTGAGATTCTCTCCACTTCAATGAGCTAGCGCGCGAAATCCAAACGCATTGATGTGAATTGTTGCATTCATAAAAATGTTAATTGAATATTGTATGCGTATTCTCTTGTGTTTTAAAATAAATTTTATATAAAAATCATTTCGAAGTATTCAAATCCCAAGTGTAGTTTGTAATCGTATGTATTAGGCTACGTTTCAATGTGTTTTCAACCAAAGTTCAAGAGTTCGTATTTCTGTCAAGGGTGTTTGTGCAACTAACAATGAATAGCGTTGAAAATATTAAACACAAGAAATCAATGACTTAAGTGAAGAAGTTACAGAAAATTTTCTGAAAAGAAACAACTGAAAGGTACTGTTCGGCACGCTATCAGACTTCATCTTCATAAGATGATTTGTATTTAATTGTCATTACTTATGTTACTGTAAATTCATGCATGTAATGTGTGTGTGTGTGTGTGTGTGTGAGAGAGAGAGAGACATAGAGAGGGGAGGAATGGAAGAGAGGGAGAGAGAGAGAGAGAGAGAGAGAGAGAGAGAGAGAGAGAGAGAGGAAGGAAAAAGAAGAGAAACGTTCCACACTCTAATGACATGACCACGAGCCGCCACTGCCTGATATATTATATTTATATACCTTATTTTATATTCTGTCTCTTAAAAACTTATACATTTTAAAAGTTATTTTAAATATGTTGTAATCGATGCATAAGCATCTGACCAATGATAGGGAATATGTTGGTCTATTCCCTATCCCTAGCTACTCTAGCTGCTAGTTGACTATGGTCCATTTCATCCTACTGATGTTCGAAGTAAGCTTCTAAACATTTTTCGCTGCGGAGTTTCTCCACCCATTTTAGATAACATGAACATTAATTGGCCAATTCGTCAATCGGCCAGGTTCTGACTGTACAGTTACGTGTATACTACGCGGAATAGTGAGAAAGAACTCAAATGTATCGAAACGTCTCCTCCGAGGAGCGCGTTCGGAACGACGACGGTGCAAGTAGGGGCAGTGCTGAGTGGTGGCAGTGGAGCGGTGCGAGGCAGGGGAATGTATTTTGACTGCGGACGCGAGCGGTCAGTTGGTCGGCCGGTCGCAAGGCGGCCAGTTGGCGACACGAGTTCGAGCAATTCGTGAGTGGTCGGCGAGCAGGAGACTGGAGGAGGCCTTGTGACCGCTGCGCGCATGCTCCGCCTGCCGTGCCGTAGCCTTCTAGGCGGAGCCCGCGCCTGCCCCGTCCCTGCGTGCCGAGGTGAGACCCCGAGCGCTCGCTCCGCTGCCCAGTCGCCGCGACGCCCCGACGCGCCCGAGGCGCTGTTCGCTCCGCTAAGCTCTCCACTGATCTAAGGCACCCACAGACCGACGCGGAAGATCCGCAGCATACGCGGATTGGCCGCAGCGGAAGTTTCGCGTCATGTGTTGTCTATGAGCACATTCGGACCTGCGCGGCAGGCGAGCGCCGCGACAACGGATTGGCAGCGTTTAATCGGCGGCGAAATTTCTAACGCAGCCAGACGCGTTTCTTCCGCTGCAGCTCGAGTTTCGTGGAAGTCCGCCCGTGTTCGGGAGTCTTCCCACCCTTCTGGGTCGAGCGACCTTGCCAACCGTCACCAAACGCTGACTCATAATTGTCGCTCCGGAGTGAACGGTCCCGCGAATTCCGCGGCCGCGTCTAGCTCGGAACTTTCCGCGCCGCACCCGCCGCGGATCTACCGCGCCGGCCTGTGGGAGCCATTAAGCTCCGCTCGCGAGACGCCGGGCGCTCGCTCCGCTGTCCAATTGTTTCTTGGCCCCGACGCATCTATGGCGCTTGGCCAAGACCGTGCCCCTCCCTCGCGATCAGTGCCGGCGTGTAGGTCCGGCTGAAAAATCTTGTAATTTATTCATGCTTTGTAGTTTGTTTTCTTCGAAAAAGTTTTGCTATCTATATATTGCTAGCGAATTTACTATCTCACAATGAGGCTTTAAACTTTTAGTGACATAACTCTTGTTTGCATGAAAGACGTATTTAAGAGAGCTTAAATCACAGTATGAAACTATCCGAGGGCCGCTAGCAAAGAGGCTGAATGCCACCCTGTCCGTCTGCAAACCTACCGGAGGTGTTGATGTCAATGGATTCTTATAAACGATACAAAACAATATTTTCCTATCTTATTATACAGTGCTTGCTTAGTACAAACACGTGGGGCGTGAGCCGAGGGTCGCTAGCAAAGAGGCTGAACGCCACGCAGACCTACCGGAGGGGTTGGTGTCGAAAAGCGCATGCGCGCGCGGATGATGGAGCGGAACATGCCGGCGTGCAGGCGCTCGGAGCAGCGCATGGCCACGGTGTAGAAGCCCAAAGAGCGGGTGAATGCTAGCAGGAAAAGCATCACCACCACCCCGAGAAAGACGTACGCGAACTCCTTGGTCTCGAGCGGGGGCGGCGTGGACCCAGGGTCCAGCGCCACGCCCACCGCCGCTCGCGTCAGGTTCGCCGCACTCGCCAGATGCTCCTGCGTAGAGGGATTTGAAGAAGTACTTGATTATAAACGATGTTCGGTGTAGAATTCGAACATTGAACATAATTACGTCAATATCACTGTTTTCGAGTTGTCGATCACACTAGTCGAGTGTTAGTTTCTTACGTATCGGGAGCGGCCCTACCTGCAAGGGCAACGCATCCGCCAGCCACTCCACCTCCGCCGCCGCATTCTCCGCCTCCGCCGCCGCCCCCCGCCCGCGCCTCCAGCGCTTCCCACGCCGGCCACGTGGCGTTCATCGATGCGTTGCGCTCCGCCTCCAGCAACTGGCGGATTTCCTCTTGCGTTGTCCTGCAAGAAAATGTTTGCAGCATAGATTGAATAAATATCAAATATGTGACGCTCAATTCATATATAAAAAATGTAAAAATATTACTCAAAAGAAATTAAAAGAATCGATTTTTTGAATTATATATTCTATGGATAACAGTATTCAAAAAATGTTCAAAGCTGAATAAAAAATATCAATAGATTAGATGCACAAGAGCAGTGAGAGCATTATTAATTAAAATCTTATGGTAATGAGAAATATCACATCTGAGAAAAAGGTTTGGATTGAAAGTGAAACAGGCTCTTAAGCCTAAGCACTGATAATTAAAAGCTGCGTAGATAAATCTAGAATTTAGGAATTTTTCGAACCCCTAAAGAGGCCAGGCTGTAGGCACTGCCCATTCGTGCACTACGGGTGCGCAATTCATGTGCAAAGTCAAAGTAAATGTTCCCGAGAAAGTAAAGTTATCTGGAGGAGAGTGAATACATATTTCAGAACCATTTACCATTTGGTTTCTAATATAGTAGTAGTGAATTCAGCCATTCACGTTCATTGTAGGTAACTTGAGTAGTTCAGTTCACGCATTCATTTTCAGCCATTGCATGTTAACACCATTGCTTAAAATGCAAACACACAAATTAGTCTGTAAGTCAGCCACAGCTGATTTTTAGTTAGATGATCGAATTTTATTAGCAGGTTATACAAAAATTGTATATTTCCAAATACACTGATTGTTACCTCTATTGTCGTTGAAGGGCGCCTTCACATTGCCCACAAATGCACGTAAACCATGCGAAATCGACTATTAGTCGTGCATTAAAGAAAGAAACGAAACGGTGTACAAAATACAAAAATATCTGCTCTTACATTAAGCAATGGTATATTCTATTATAAAATCTCATTCATAAGACTCATGACTACCTCTTGTCTGCAATCGATTGCCCAAAGAAGTCACAGAAAGGCAAACCGCAAAGAAAATGTACTGAGGTTTGGATGGAAGAAGAATGGAATAGAAAGAAACGCTGGAAACGTTGAGTAGAGTTGAAAGGTCAAATGGCACCCAACAGAAAGAGACAAACCAGTCGACGCTGCTGACGGCGACTTGCGAGAGCAGGAAGAGCACGAAGGAAAGAGGTCGGATGTGAGAGTGGAATAGAAAAAGCCACTGGATACTTTGAGGAGTGGAATGGTACCCACCAGTAGGAGACGAACCAGTCGAAGCCGCTGACGGCCACTTGTGCGAGCAGGAAGAGCACGACGAGGAAGACGACGCCGCATACTGTCTCGCCGGCCCGGAAATACTCAGATACACCGACTTGCCCTGGATGCGTCCCTTGGAGGACTGCTCGGCCAGGTCGGCCGCCGCCGCCCCCGCCGCCTCTGCCTCCGCCGCCTCTTCACGCGCGCTCTGCCGGCGCAGCGAGTCGCCGCCCTCCGACGTCTTGCTCTGCGAACGCACGGAACCAATAGACCCCGCGCAATGGATTTAGATGAGGTACATTCAGAAAGTGTGCCGTGTAATTCGTAAACAATGTTAATCTGAACTTAGGGGTCATTCCAGAAACACATACTGTACATACTATTGGGTGGGGGTTTACAAAACAGTTATTACAAAATATATGATGAAAACATGTTAACAAAATCTGTCAACACTTCGCGCAGTATTCAGAAAGTAAGTTCCTCTAGATTGACAACAAAGAGGAAATACAATTTTGAACAAGACTTTATAGTAGGAGATCCTGCACATGTTTCACATAATCACCACCAGAACCGAGGTTTCTATCATACCGTGGGTCAACACTTACATAACTGCCGTAGACATTAACCGGTAGTCGTATGCTCCAATGTTTGACTCCGGCTTATTAGGTCTACGTTACTATGATACGCGTATTGGTGACAGGACAGGAATTGCTTGGTATGTAAGAAAAGATGGAAATCGCTGGGGTGAGATCTGGCCTGTAGGGAAGATGATGAAATACATCCCAAAGGAAATGCTGATGAATATATGTTGTGAGACAAGCCACATGTAGCCGTACGATATCGTGTAAAAGACAAAACCTGCACTGATCATCACGTGTACCTTATTCTGAATGACCCTTTGCAAATTCTGCCGTAATTCACAGTAACATTCAGTTTTCAGCGTTTCTCCTCTGGCCAGGAACTCGAAGAGTAGAATCCCTTTTCTTTTCCAGAAGACCGATCACAATACTTTACCTAACCCAGGCGGCAAACGTCTACGAAACACGGATCCAAATGTTGATCCCACGGTATGACAAAAATCTCAATTTGGATGGATATTATGTGGAATAGTACTACAATTATGTTGTATCTGCAAAATTCCGTTTACCCATTGAATTTTATTATCGTTCAGTAAGGGAAACTTATATATGTCAACATAGTTTCTTGAATGGAATCAAATACAAACAAAACAAAAAATACATGAAAATGTCAAATTTAAAAAATGGACAATGTATTCAACATCAGATGCGAGAACATCACAACCATCAGAATTGTATAAATAAATATGTCCTCACCCTGGTGGAGATCTGTCGCAGTAATTTGTGGATGGGTGTGGAGGACCGCTCCCGCTCGGCCTCTGGCTGCTCGTCACAGGCCTCGTCTTCGTCGCCCACACCTTCGCCATCGCCCGCCCTCTCGCTCTCGGGCCCCGCGCCCAGCAGCTCCGCGTAGTCCACCATCCGCGACAGCGCCGCGAAGTCGCCCTGCATCTCCACGCGACCTTGCATACACGCACCACCCCGTCGTCACGAAACCACAATTCACCACCATCTCCACGCGCCCCTGCGCACATACCACTTTCTGAGTATACGTCCATAAGCACCTATCAAATTCACCCTTCACTCAACGCGCCCGTTTACACTCACCTTATCTCAGAGGACGCTCATAAGCACTATCAAACACCTCACTCGCCTCTCTTACAGAGCCAACGCAAATTTAAAATTCATCCTGCATCTCCATCGCCCCTTGACCTCGCCTTTCTCAGACATACGTCCATAAGGCATTATCAAGTCCACCCTGCTCTACAGCCCCTCAGAACAAACCCCCAGCATCTCCTCGCTATCTTACCCCCCCTCTCACGTTGAATTTTAATTTTATACGGGCAACCTAAGAAACAATTTTCATAAATTGGCACTTTTTTATTTCAACTCGAGTATAATCAAGTCTTGTTAATCAACAATTCTTTCTTGGTCTCGGTACTATGTACTCTGAATGCAAAAACTGAGTTCTTACTATTGGCACTGTTGAGAGATGGATAATAATATCATAAGTGCACTGCAGTGTGGCTATAATGCACCCTGTTATTTCAAATGTACTTTATTCTCTTTGCTTTAACCTATTTAATTAATTTGCTCTGCCTACTTTGGTTGTGAGATCAGTTTCGTAAAAGGTTATCAGAACTCAAATGTTTTAATAGTCCTACGCTTACTCTCAACAGTAAACAGCTTCGTAGGATATGTAATGTTAGCAGTCCACGCCGCCTATTCACTAGAATACATCATAAGTCATTTTCGCAGAGAGTTTTTAAAATTGAAGAAATTTATAGTTCATTAAAAATTTTGCAAAGTGGATATATGTGTGCACATACATTCGTAACATCTTATTATAATACTTAGCTTCTTTCAAACTCGGCCTAAAAACCCTAAGCATTGGTTAAATGTAATAAGATATTTTTCGATACTTCGTTCATAATGAACAATTATGATGTAGAATCGATGGGGGGGTAGTACAGTGTTCCTCTGCAACTTCACTGATGCCGAGTACGAGGTGACCAAGCCGAACGATGAATGGATGTATCAGTAGCCATTGGAAATTGCGATCAACGTATTTGCTACTTCTGAGTTAAATGTCCATTCCTCCGCGGTCTGACGCAAGAAGTGTTTGAAGCTTGCTGCTTAGATACGAATGTATGATTTTCGTGCGCTTTGGGCAGTGGCAAATGATAGACTGCGAGCGAGACTTGTTGCTCGTGTTTTTATCATCATTGTTCAAAGCACTCACGTTATTGTTTTTAATACCGTCAAGAAGACGTCGAGAAATTCAAATTAGTATTTTATAAATTCAGCGGAATCGAGATGAGCATTAAAACTTTCCTCGTTAGGAGTTCTTTCGATTCTTGAGAAAATCGTGATGATTCCTAGTACAAGCAAAAATTATTCGAATATTGAAAAGCGGTTTGGATTTAAATGGAGTTAAATTCTAGCGTAGTTGCCGTGGGCATACATTGTGCATGACGACGATATGATCGGCGTCTTTGAGGTACTGTAGCTGGTGGGTGACGAGGATCCGGGTCTTCCCCGCGAGGTGTCCGCAGATGCACTCGTCGAACAGATGCTTTCCCACGTGCGCGTCCACGGCCGACAGCGGGTCGTCGAGCAGGTAGATGGGCGCCTCCGTGTACACCGCCCTGCAAAAATAGAACATTTCCGTGCACGATGTGTGTTCGGTGGTACATATTCCATATTCTGTAACATTTGTATATTAAGCCTCCCGTTTTTACTTTTCTAGTTAAAACCCCACTTCTCAGTTCGTCATCTTAATCTCGTGTTTGGGTTACGCAAAGTCGTCTTCATGAAATGCGCTAATCTTCACAAGAAGTTTCTTTCCCACTTGTTCGATGCTCCCGAAAGATCATTCAGTGTCCGGTTTATGGTCCAAGGGTGGAAGAAACAATGAAGAAAGGCTGTGGAATGGTTATGGTTTCTCTTCTGTACAGATATCACTAAAACATCAAATCTCACTCTGGTGTATATGTCTCACTATATTCTATTCTCCAGCCTGACACTGATCTGACAGTGATGAGGCTGATCTGAGACTGATCAGAGACAGATCTGACACTATCTGGATCTGATCTGGTTGACTGATTTCCCAGTACAATTGTTCTGAATGTGTGAGTGTGCCTGATGATCTCCCTCATCGCTCTCTCCCGTTGCTGCTTGATTGCCCACCTGGCGAGGTTGATGCGCGCCTTCTGGCCGCCGCTGAGCGCGGCGCCGCGCTGCCCCACCACCGTCAAGTCGCCGTGCGGCGCGCTCGAAGTCCCCTGCAGGGCGCATGCGCGCACCACGCGCTCGTAGCGGGGCCAACCCACGCCCCTGCGGGCCCGCGGCCGCGCACGCGCACGCTGCCCTGCTCCGCCGGCAGCTCGCCCAGCAGCGCGTACAGCAGCGAGCTCTGCAACCACACCACTCTCTCATTAGGCTTTCAAAACACTCGCCATCCCTATGCCCTGCTCCGCCGGCAGCTCCCAGCAGCGCGTACAGCAGCGAGCTCTGCAACCACACCACATGCTCATTAGGCTTTCAAAACACTCGCCATCCCATGCACACTGCCCTACTCCCCGGCGTCTCGCCGAGCAGCGAGCTCTGCAAGCACTCTACACGCTCACGATGAGTTTTGGTTTATCAACGCACTTCCTTCTCTGCATGCCCACTGCTTCACAGTTCTATCGACAGCTCGCCCAGCAGCGCAACTTTCGTAAGGAATCTCTTTAATAAAGAGGATAATAAGAGAGGTATGTCAGGGGTAACCGGCAGTGATTAGTAACCTATGAACAATAGAGGATAGTTCAGAATAAATAATACTATATTTTATGCCATGCGTTTGACAATCGACGTGTGGTAGAAAATCCTGTATTAAGAAATTTTACACATCAATTTGATGAGTCCCTGAATGGTAAGCATCTTATCCCTCACTGATGTTAGGTAGATAAACGAATTGTCAGAAGTCAAGCGATCAACTGTCAGTGTGAATTTTCTTTTCTCTTTATTGTTCTGTTTTATCTTCGTCGAAGCGTGCATTGCCGTTACCATGCGCATACCAAAATTATTTACGTCAAATCCAGAATTGTTTCTTACCAATGCTGAACATTAGAGACCAATATTCAAATTACCTTCCGGGCTGACGGCCGTGGTCTATAGGAAATTATGGTCCCAGACTTTTCGTCCGCTTCTGCGAATAGGTCAGAGGCGAATTGGTCTTTTACAGTGTCCTTCCAGAGAGCTCGCTGGATGCTGAGAAACATTTGCTTTTAGCGCTGGGATGGAGAATTGTAGACCCATTCGCCAAAGATAAATTAATAGCGAAACCAGAGCTTTAGTAGGGACGAACTCAATATTTTCTTGTCCGGTTTGGAGAATTTTCGTAGAATGCCTCCTGAGAGTTAGTGTACCTGCCGATAGTGCCAATTGATTGCCGCTTATCAGGGGTTCCTTGTGACAATGTTTACGTTTGACTTCGTAATAATTAACCAGTACTTGTTCATTGTCAACACATTATCATCTTTCAATACAAGTACTTAATGTAGACGATTGTAAGAATTATTCTGAATCACCTATATATTTGTTGCGGTCACAAAATTGTAACGGAAGTAAGAATTGGCGCGTACCTTCCCTGCGCCCACGTGTCCGATGACTGCGATGAGTTGTCCGCGTCGGGCCTCCAGGTCCACGTTGGCCAGGATGGGCTCGGGCTGCGTAGCCTCCCACCGCGCCGTCACGTCCTTCATCGCCACCATGACGTCATCGCCCTCTCCCTTGCCCTTCTCTGCTCCCTCCTCGCCCTCCTTAGTCGCCTTGCCGTTGCGCGACGGTGGCTCCATCAGCTGCGGGAGCTGCAGCTCCTCGTGGCACATGAAGTCCTGAAGTAAATGAAAATAGAAGCGATAAAAGATCAATTTACGTATGTGAGTTTCAGATTTTTTCTACCCAGTATTAACATCCGAATTTAAAAGCAAATACGTAGATTAAAATCTTCCCATGTATTTGTCATATGCGTGTGTCGGAACATTGAATCGTCAATGGCGAAAGCTTCTGTCACTCCAAAGCAGCTGTGTAGTACGTTATGCAATGAGGAATAAGTAAGGCCAATTACATAGTGGCAAGCAGGAGGTAGTGTTCTATGTGCGGGTAACGCAGTATCACGAATTCGCCGTCGATTCGAGTTCCTTATTATCGGTCCAATTATCGGTTTTCCCGATACGTTTAAAGTTTACTTCAGCATACATCATGACGGTTTGCTGTCACAATGAGAAAAAACTTCTGAAACGGAGGTTTACCTATTACAAGATAATCAAAATTACGATAAATGATAATTTTGCACCATATGCAATTGCCGCCGCAATAGCATCGTATGAATTTCAACCCTTTTGTGAGCTGATGGGGGCATCGGCAGGAAAGGGGTTTGTCAAGTGTTCACACGTCAATTGTGAACATTTCCGCTTCGCTATCTGCTTCATTGTTTGCCCAATAAATCACTATGAATTTTCAACCGGAATCAGATGTTTTTGAGGGCCACCGCTCAGCCTGGATACACACGTTAGGAGGAGAGGCTGCAAATTTTCGGCCGTTCTGTCGTCATTTGAGGACTGCATGTCACGACGTGAACGGTCGTGAATTGCGATTGTAATATGCTTCGAGTTACAATCATAGTGAATATACACGGTTCACGACACCCTCTCCAGCCATTTCTAAAAATCGTCACTCATGGTGCAAACACATGAGTTTAAATGAATCGCTGCTTGCACTCTTGAATTTTTTGATTGACTTTTAAATCCATGTCCTACACACCTGGAGGCGAGTGATGGAGACGAGCGTTTCGGCCACCTCCGTGACGCCGCGAACGAACAACATGGACATGGTCTGCGAAGGACGTTGAAGTAGGACAGCACCACGAACACCTGGCTGGTGAGCAGCGGCTGATCCGTGAACGCCATGGTGCACAGGGTGCAGGCCAGCGCGATGCGGGTGGTGCACTGTGTGAAGGTCATGAACAGGCCCCGGATGTACGACGTCTTGTCACCACGCGGATCTCCACCTGGGGAAAACGGAAGAGATTTTGAAGAGAGAGAAGAGGGAGAAAGAAGGAACAGTAAAACACTTGAAGTAAAATGGATATGATTTGTAAAGAGCAATGAAGATAAACCCGCCTTGACAAACTTTTACGTGCATGTTTAGAAATTTTCTTGTATCAAAAGAAAAAAATGTGTGGTCGGACTCTAAAATACATTAACCTGAAGGGAAGAGACATTCACAGCATTGGATGAAAAGATGGTCATAACGATTTGAATCGCGGAGATACAACGAACTGAGACACAGTGCGTGAGGTTAGGGGAGAACGCAGAAGGCGGAGGGGGTATGAGAATAATAGTTGAAAAATATACGAGATTAGAAGCAGATGTAGGAAATAGGACGGGAACGGGATTATTAAAAGAGATAATGAAGAAAGTGAAGTCTGGGAAAGGAAGAGGTAGACCGAAACATCTAGGAAAAATAACGAAGAAATAAGAGATGGTGGAAGCATAATGGAACGGCCCAACTAAAGTAACAAAAAAATGGTTTATACATAATTGAAATAGATAAAGTGGTAGACCCTGAGAACTCTAAGAAAACTAAAATATTCAGGCATACAATAATAATAATAATAATAATAATAATAATAATAATAATTAATTATAATAATAATAATAATAATAATTATTATTATTATTATTATTATTATTATTATTATTATTATTATTATGCCTTTATTGATATGGCGAGGCTCGGGCCATCAGGCCCGCTCTTCCGCCTAACCACATGTCAGATGCATACGAAGACCAAACATTTAATATTATATACAAATGTAATAATATATTTAAGTTGTAAGTAGTTAGTAGAATTGTGGGAATTCTGATTGGATGTTGTTGATGTTCTTATAAGAAGAAATAACAGAAGTCATCTTCGTCAACATATCAGCTGATATGTTGACGAAGATGACTTCTTTTATTTCTTCTTAGTTAGTAGAAACCAAGTATAATTTAAATGCAACTTTTTTAAATGATAAATGAAATATTAAAATAGACACAGAAATGTGGCAAATTTTGTTTGACGAATTATAAACTCATAGAAAAAAGTTCAAAACAAGTTGAGCTGAATAGCATTGCTCCAAACGTTTGCGCGCTACGCGGCAACCTGGTATTCACCCCGAGCGACTGCAATCTTTTAATACAGGGCTTTAATGATGGGCGAGAATGGAATTGCTTACGCCTCCCGTTTCAAATATGAGTCCACTTCCACAAACTCCTAAACTACGCAGGACCTGGCAATGGCTTCATATAACCATGGAAGCCGTTTACAAGCCGTCAACGCACAATGCTTGACGTGTTCATTACGTTGGTGCTGCTATGGACTGAGGCTTACTTGCGGGCGGTGGCCACCAGCTGGGCAAAGGGCTTCTCCCACGCGTACATCTTGATGACCTGGATGCCCGAGATGATTTCGTCCATGAGGCGCACGCGCTCATCCGTCTTCATAGCCGTCTTGTGGCGGAATTTGGCCGACAGGTTGCCCAAATAGGCTGCGCACGCGATAGGAAACAGAATCAATTATATCTCAAGATAAATTGCTTCATTTAGGTTCAGATCGGAGATATAGATGCTGGAATGAATAACGCTTGTGCATCTTTCACACGCCCGCTTCCGCCGCCTTGCCTATGGGATTCTGGCTTACCTCGCTTTGAGCTGAAGAACTAGTCCCTTGCACCCGTGCTTTACGAGGGGGAGTCATAAACCCCTTAGTCTTCCAAATATTTGCCGACCTAAGTTTCGGGAGAGGCGCACATCTTCCCAATAGGGATATTTATTTTTAAAACGACAGGAGATGGTAGGCGCAGGACAATATCTACCCATAGCACCATAGCTCAACAAATGAGCTACGCACGCGTTGCCGAACCAGAAACTGAGGAATGGCAATTGCGAAGAATCTATCTCGCGACATTATTATGAGGCCACGCAGGAGACGGGGATGCAGCCCTCAAATTCCAGCAAAGAAGCAGAATGGAGGTTCTGGAAAGATTAATCCTCAACGGTTCTGAAAATTTGTTCTCGAACAGCAAAATTCCGACGAATCAGATTGAGTAAACGCTAAAAAACTTATAGAAACAAATTATGTGGAACTTTGCCGTAGAAGAGTGAACTTTCAGAGATCCAGAGACGAAACGGTGAAGCGATCATGTGAGCGACGAAGAAATCGCAGTCGGTCGCCACAGTGCGGCAGGAAAACTTGGTGATCGTCGCTCATCATTCTCTGATCTCAATAATACGTCAATGATGATCGCTTACTTAACTTGGCACGTAGTAGAATTCCTAGATACAGAATGTAGCGCATTCCTTCGCGCCGCCGATTCCGATATTATTTCCAGTAGTGAGGGTAAACCGAACTGTATGCTGAGAACCACCAATCTGCTGATAACCAATATTAACATATTTTAAACTCTACTGTGGGGGTCACAATTGTTATCATTCGTAACTCCTGAGTGCTGCATGACTGGGCTATTGGCTGAAAGGACATTTACTGGCGGTGGCCGATCATTGAATTGAATTGAATTTGCGGTGGCGAGACTCAGGCCATGAGGCCTGCTCTTCCGTCTAACCACGCAAATTTCGTCATACTCCTTTCACCAATCATGGGAGAAAGAAAGTATTACTTGGGCGACGAAACAGGAGATTTGAATTTAGCTCAGAGGCATCATTTAGCCTTCAAGGTACTAACATGAGACAGCCGGCTTTACTTCCCCTCCGAAGGAAGGCGTACGAAGGATTTTTTCGCCCTTAAAAATCCACGGCTCCGATCGGGTAAAGCAGGGCTTTACCCGCAAACTTGGGTAAAGCAGTCCGATGCGCTAACCGCTACACCATCGCCTCCGCAAATGTTAGTCTTCTCTCTGAATCTAGGGGCTCTAACTGTAGGGAGCCCTTCCCGGCGCCTGACAAAGGGACGTTCTGGCCGATCCGGTCCAATCGCAAGAAATGCAGAAGGAAGACACTGAGTGGAAAAAGTGGTTGTCAAGTGCAGCTGACATAAATAGGGCCGCGCAGTAGGCATCATCTGTTGGCTCTTTACAGCTGGCATTGGCTTTTAGGTCCTCACATTCTAGGCGCATCTAGGATATGCGAGAATTAAACGAGTAGTACTGTTATTTGATGACGATGTTTCGGGCCAACGAGACGGCAACAAGTAGGCGACGCGAAAGAGTTCGACTCCTTACAAGGCGACCGCAGCGGCGACGGAATCCCTAGCATCTCCGAGATGAACTGGATAGTGATGTGCGTGTGGCATTTGGATGAGGTTGTGTCAGCGCGTATGGGACCTTACACGAGATGTTACTTCTCCTGATTCAATTACGATTGGGCAGAAAATCGACGCAGATACTGACGCAACTATTATTAGATGTCTACTTGTGTTACCTGAACCGACATGTAATGCATGTACTTCTAAGGGGAGTATATAGTACAGTAACTTATAAAAATGACTATTTATAAGTAATCCCTTATAAAGTTTCATTACGTCTTTGAGTAGCTACAAATTATCTAGCCTCGAATTTGTTTTGTTCGTGTTCAGTTGTCTGAGTTCTAGAAGGACAGGGTCTAGAGATCAGTTAGCTATTCGTGTGTCCATGTAAATTCAGGAAGCTTACCTTGGAGCGGGACCACAATGAAGACGGCTGCGATACCAGTGAAGGCGGGCCAGCCCACCTCGCGGTACATGAAGTAGGCGCAAATGACACCTGTCAAGGGCGCCGCCCACATGTAGTGCAGTAAGATGCTGACCTGATCGAAGCGGCTCACGTCGTTCGAAAGCAGGTTCACCATCTGGCCCGCGGCCGTGCGCCCTAGCGCGCTCTGGCTCAGCCGCAGCGCCTGCGCACCAACATGGGAGTTTTTGTTTTTTTTTCTCCCTTTCAAAAATTCAAAATTTAAGTAGTATATGACTTAGTGTAGGGATCACAGGATTTTGAAAATGTGCACACAATTCACTTTTCCCCATAGCACGTCATACGCAGTTTTTAACTTTTTTTACGTAAAATAAATAAATAAAAAATAAATAAATAAACGACCCCGCCAGCTGCGACCCCATTCCACCCCCTCAGCAGTGGAAGACCCACCGCTCCTTAGGCCACTCCTCAATAACCCGCTAACGGGGACGGCAACGCAAAGGCGAGGGAGAGAACGGGAACGCGAGATACGTGCCAACGAGAAGATGAATGAGACGCCAACGAGAGGACGCTATGAACTTGTAATGACAAAAAAGAGAACATCAGGAAACAGTTGCCGAAACCAATGCCCTTGTGGCTATGCTTCTCTGTTCACTCTTTGGTTTGTCATATGTCTTCTGTACTTATGTGTGCTGAATAATGCGTAATAAGAATAATAAATACTTGAACGAAAGAAAATTAATTAAAAAACAAAATAATAACGAAAAAATACAAAAACTATTACAAACGTAAACAATGTAGAAATAACTAAAATGTTATTAAAAAACAAACAACACCAATGTTCTTTAACAAAATATATAAACATTATTTTTTTAAAAAAATTTAATTCTCACTGCTATACTGAATAGAAAAATAATCACTATAAAGAACTTAAACAACTCATCAATGACTAACAAAACTCAAACTGTAATTTCCCAAATCCACGGGCCAGTTAGACTCTCTCTCCTGTGTCTGGTGCCTTACCAGATATGTCACCATGCTCTTGGCTCTTGTCAAGTAGTGAAAGGGTCGTGAAAGTTTCGAAATAAAATAGTTTTATTTGTGTAAAACGTGTCGAATTAATGTGTTGCAATGTGCTAGAGTCGAACCGAAGTGCCCAGTGGAAATCAATGCCAGAACCATGTGCTCGGAAGGTGTATTCCGTGTGGCCCACCTAAGATTTTTTAATTAATGAAATACTACAAGATTTCAGAAAATATTTGAATTATTAACCATAGAGAAAGCAAGGGAAGATTGGAGAGTGAACATGTTCTGAATTAATAAATGCGTGTGCTGTCGAAACAAAACGTTTACTGTTTGAAAGACTGAAAACCTCAGCCGGTACAAAAATATCGTGTAAATAAAAGTAAGAAATACTTTAAAATACAGAAACAAAAGATAAGTTAACAACTCTAGAAATAGCTTGATTTATAACATGTACTCAATATGTGCACCATCAACGGATATACAAATTTGAAGACGCTTGTAAAGAGACCTTCGAACGGAATTCAGAGTTCCACGTCAAATGGCATGACAAGACGCGTGATCTTGTAGTATTTCATTAATTAAAAATAGTACCTTGTGGCGTACAGATTTGCTCAGAACATGGCTATGGGTGAATACATTGTCTCCAGAACTGAGAGGGTGTAGTCTTACAGAGCAAATCGCGGGTTTTCGTGAGCTCCTTTGCACATTGCATCACTACATTTATCGCAGGGTCGACGCAACGGAAGGGAATGGCCTCGCCGCATATCACCCGGGATTTATCGTTCAGATTACGGAAATCAGCAGTCGACGTGCGTCTTTAAAACTTAACTTTTCGAAACTTTTGTGATGTAACATATGGCGATATGCATATTTATGAGCTCGTCTCTTCACGCTTGTTGTGACGAGCTAAAAAATCTATAGGTTTCCATTTAAAAAATCGACTTTGGGTCAATATCTCTGCAATAAAAAATGCAATAGAATAATATTAAGCATGACCATATGTGCCCCTTGCATATAGTAGTTGTAGTGAAAACCGCATCTCAGTATCTGCAACGGTTCAGGAGAAAATTAAAGGGAACATCAGGTGGGCCACACGGTATATCTGACACGGACACAACGCATAAAATTGTGTAAGTAATTGTTTCAATATAAACTTTTATTTAACTTAGTTTTAATATGTTTACTTGAACTGATTACGTTTTTATTACATATTCGTATTTTGAATTTTGGAAATTACATTTCCGTCATTCGACGGAGACCTCGAGTCTGATGGGGCGACACTGCTCCAGACCAGTGTCATGAGCACTCCGCGCGCTCGATCAGCTGGAAAACTTCGCCCCATTTGCTGCATTTCCATTGGTCAAGAGGCTTCCCGCTGCCGGGACAAGGTAAATGTTGACCATCCCTGCCGTTCCCGTCAAGTTTCGCGTTGTGTTGTGAAAGTCTACCTGAGTAGTTCGTCTTTGAACTGTATTTACGTTGGAATGATTGAAGGCGTTGTCATTGTCAACAACTATTGTTGACAATGACAACGCCTTCAATCATTCCAATTATGTAAATGTCAACTACACCTCACCACTGAATCAATATGTATTTACGTTCCCGTTCGCGGGCGATTGTGGAGCGACCTTTAAAAAGTAGCCGCCCTCTTCACAAAAACAGAGCCGAAGAGTTTACCATGGCAAAATAAATTCCTTTTGAAAGGATTCAGATCGAGGTAAAACTGTGTTAGGTATATTATTCCGCGTTACTAAGCAAACTTCAAGAAAAATTGGAGAAGTGCTGAGGGACCTTTTTTAAAGATGAACATATTTCAAAATAACGCACTTGCTTACCTGTGAACCAGCAACCTACAAAGTTGAAATTACAAAAGTGTGTTTTGTTGATTGACCATCCTGCACACTTAGTTCAGAGATATCTTTCATTCAGTCTGTTGTATTAGTCTACCTGTAATAGTGAGGAAGGAGGCAAATCGAAGGAAATTCAAGGAAGAAGTTGGTAGATTGAGTTGGATTAGAAAAAGTAAAATCAGAAAGAGGCATGCACTCAATGAGCGTTCAAACATCGCCTGCAATTTCACCCAAATTTACGTGAAAACTACTCATGATATCGAAACATTTTTCTTGATATTAATTTATGTCTTTAACAACAAATTTCATTAAAAAAAACTTCAATATTGAACTTGTGTAAGACGCCGAAAACAAAATTTGAACTTTTGCAATTTTCGAAAAATCTGGGATTTGAACGACAATCAGACATACATCATTCTTTTGAGCGTTTCGTACGCTAACCGAGGGCAAAGTTTAATCGAAAAATTTAGAGCCATTATTGGGAGAATTTAGAAAATGTTAAGGCTTAAAAGTACACCGAAAAATCAAAATATTTATTCCAAACTCGCAAGGTCTTCAGTGTGTTAAGATCGATATCAGAATATCAATTTTGAAAAAAACAACAACAAAAAGAAACGTTTGAACACCACGTTTAGGCTCTAGCACTGACCACAGTCGGATGGACGAACAAACGTACTGCCATCAGTCGCTTTTCGGTATCGATGACATGGATGTACTCGTAAGTATTCCGATGTATTAAAGGAAGAAATGTACTACTTACAGACAAGACTTCTCCGCTTTATTACCAGAACCCGGCAATAAAGAGTTTATCTGACGAAAAATCTTCGATTTCCAGCAAACTATTCCAATTCTTTCTCTTCTCGCAAATGACGAGGGAAAGTGAAGATGAACGTACCTTGCGGTAGATGAGCGCGCAGCAGGCGGCGCGCACGCGCATGCCGGTGTGCAGGGCCCACATGCGGTAGTGGCTGGCGCAGAGGGTGTTGAGCGCCGCGCTCAGCACGATGCCCCCTGCGTAGAGATAGGCGTCGCGCCGCGGCACCGTGCTGTCCAGCTCGAAGTACGCCAGCAGGCCGCCCAGCAGCTGCGGCTGCGCTTGTCTGTGCATGCACATGTCATGCACACAACTATACTTCGATTTTATGAAGTGGCCGATGACATTAGGTCATTGTCACACCTCCTACCGTAGAAAATTAATATTTTTGGATCGACGATAATCCGGATTCCATTCTCGCGAATTTAAAAAAAACACCACAGAGTGAAAAATTTGTGTATGTACATTTTTACTTAAAATCCTCGATGTGACTTTAAAATTTTATACTATTATACATGAAAAACAAGGTACCCTTTTTATATGCATGGTCACTCGTGCCGTGCATATTGAAATTGTTTCGGCTCTAACTACTAGTGCCTTTTTAATGGCTTTCAAGCTGTTCATTGCCTGCCGTAATCTACCCGTTTCCATTTTCTCAGACAACGGCACAGCATTTGTTGGGCCAACAAAATGCAGAAGCACTATTTAAAATTCTCCATTCCCCCTCATTTCAAGCTCAGGTAGCTGATTTTTGTTCCACCAATCGTATACAGTGGTGATTTTTTCCTTCCAGGATTGCCAACTTGGTGGCCTCTGGGAAGCCAATATCAAATCATTAAAATACCACTTACCTAGACTCATGTCTGAAATTGTTTATAGCTTTTGAGAATTGCTTACTATATCACTTCAAGTTGAGACCATTCTCAACTCCTGACCAATAATCAAGCCTTCAGATGACCCTAATGACTTCGATTACTTGATCCCCAGTCACTTTCTAATTGGAAGGCCACTTACGTCTCTTCCAGATCCAAGCGTACTTGCCAACCGCCATCACGTCTGTCTCAGTGGGGCCAAGGCAAAGCAAGAATGCAAAGGGTGAGGGCAAGGTAGTCACGAAATTACCTACATACACTGCAACAAAGATCAAAGTGGACCTCTACATCCCCAGATGTCAAATTAAACACTCCTTTCCTCCTTATGAAAGACATCATGCCTCCTCTCACTTTGAAGTTAGGCATAATAACATAATTGTTCCTGGCCGGGATGGTCATGTTAGGTCGGTCAAGGTCAAAATCCAAAGTGGCAATTTTGTGCGCCACGTTAATAGGTTGTGCCCGTTGCCTATTGGCAATGTGGACATCTAATGATGTACATATTCATTCCACGTAGATTTAGCGTATTCTAAGTTTCATTAAAGTAGGTCATGTTATCATTAGTGCTATAACTAGGTTAATTTTAAGTACAATGTATAGTTTCCTTGTCGTATGTTTTGTCATTATAATTGTCGTTTTGTTAGTTGTAATTGTTTGTTTTTCCTTGTAATTGTCGTGTGTTTGTTGTCACTCTATTCTTCGCTTACAATCCTGGGGTCAGGCCTGCCACGCTTGGCATTTGTCCCCTAACCTATGTTCAGTTCAACGTTGGTCGCCCTCGGTTGTGCTTTATTTGTCTCTCCCACGCACCCCTGATCCGGGCACGTCATTTCTTGGGCGTCTTTTTTTTTATTTTTTTATTTTTTGTAGTGTAGCATGTAGCTTCGCATATCTTAATGGCTCATAACGAGTAATCTTTAAAAGCACTTGCTGAAAACCCTCTAGACTGTTATCAGTGAGGGAAAACTAAGGCAAGTATGCAACCCTTTGAAGCATGCAGACATAATGTCACGCGCGAGACCTGTCATACGCGAGACCTGTCATACACGAGACCTGTCATACGCGAGTTTAGCTTCAAGTGTGAAGCGTATTGTCTCTCAAGTAACTTGTACCTGCGCAGACTTGTCCTGTCCGCTTCGGTTTTGTGTTCTTTCCCCTCCCACTGCTCTTCATTCCAGGCTCTGACTCGTCTTACTCGGCACTTGTCCTCTTACCTGTGTTCAGCTCATGACTTGACACCCTCGTTTGAACTATTCTTCGTCTCTGCAATCACGTTTCAGTCCTGGCTTGTCATCCTCGGCATTTGTCCTCTTACCTATGTTCAGGCTTGACCAGTCAGTCTGTTTTGCGTGCCCGTCACCCATTGTCATCCCCACTCCAATTCTTCTCCCCTTTTATAATTTATTTATTATTTAGGATCCCTAGAATTAATTTTTTTAGTATTTATTAAAACACCCTTTGCGCAATACAGCTACTTTAGCAACATTCTCAAATATCTTATGTTGCACATAAATGCTCTTATACCTAGACTATGCATAGCCTTATGCTGTGTGCCCTCTCATTTCTTGGTGGCAAACCTACGGTTTCCCAAGGGGGTGTATGTTCGGGCCCACGGCAGAGCAGAATGACAAAGTCTTATTTTATCTGCTAACGGCTCCTAGCGCCAACCTCCTGATGTAACAGCCGCGTTCGGCCGTTCCATGCAACACCCAGCGCACGTGTGCATCCGCTCGTGTATCCCAGAAACGCGTCTGGCGATTTTCAAGCCAACCGTTTCCTAACGCCTCTCTTGCAAACCGTTTGTTCTCGAAACTTCTAGAACAATCTCGATCAGGTTTTTCGTCCAGTTTCCCTGATCCATTGAGCAAATGCTGAGATGGCCCCTTGTTTTGCTTCTGGACATAAATGTAACTTCATTTTCTGTGCACGTCTTCTGGAATTCAGTGGGAAATACAATTATTCAAATTATCGTTTCCATGTTGTCGCGGCAGGAAGTAATAAGAGCCAAAATTCATTGCTTTTTATCTTTGAATATAGATTTTATTACATGGGAGTTTTTTTGTTTTTTTTTCTCCCTTTCAAAATTCAACATTTATTGCTATTTATCCTTGAAAATAGATTTTATTACATGGGAATTTTTTGTTTTTTCTCCCTTTCAAAATTCAAAATTTAAGTAGTATATGACTTAGTGTAGGGATCACAGAATTTTGAAAATGTGCACACAATTCACTTTTCCCCATAGCACGTCATACGCAGTTTTTAACTTTTTTTTGACGTAAAATAAATAAATAAATAAATAAATAAATAAATAAATAAACAACTCAAATTCTCAACAATAATTGGATGGGGCCCTCTCTTCACTCATGCAATTCTCAATCAAAATTTCGCGGCGCTTGTCATTGTTTAGAAAAGGTCAGTCGCAGTATGAATGCTTTGCGGGCAAGGAGTGCGGGCTCCGTGTATGACACGTAAAAATCTCGATGTCTCGTGATGAGCATCGTATTCAGCATTGTTAACATTGTGTAATTTATGTAAACTTTACTTTATGTGAGCTGTTAATTTTGTGTCAACTGTTTCAAGTGCCCGTGTAGTGTCATATGTAAAACTAATTCAAGTGTGATTTAAACTGCCACGTGCTTGAACTGTACCTGTGAAAATGTTATGTGACAACTCAAGAGACATTAAACTATTGTGCAAGGTGAAATTGATGATTTATTCACAACTGATCATCACCGGAAACTTCCTTCGTCTGAACTGTTGAAAGGAGCGGACCGGTTTGTGTAAAACGTCCAACACCAAAATACAGTCCACTTTTCCCAAATACAACCGGCCTGTTCAGAAATAATACATCAGTCCGATTTCAAATTCTTAATTGAGAGTGAAATTAAAAACATTGAATCAAAAGAATCTTGATTTTGTAATCCTGTTTACTTAGGAGTGATATAAAAGCATGAACTTTCTACGTTCAGTTTAGGAGGTTTACAGTCAAATACTCTTGTCTGTTAAAAGCGCTGTCCGTCCGTAAGCGAGAAAGGTAAACTTAGACTTGTTAATTTATTTCTCATTATTACTAAATATAGTAAATAACTGAATGATTTAATAACACTACACAAAACGAAAACAAGGAAAGAATTTGCCATTCAATCATATTCCTACCACTTAGCAAAACATGTTTATTTCAGGGAGAATTCGCTAAGAAAACAAACATCAAATAGTATTAAGTAGCGAAGAGTATAAACGTAATACTGTTCGTATTACTGCAGTATTCGCGGTTATTTGATAGAAAAAATCAAGCAAACATTTTCATACGAAGTCACTATTCACCCCATCGCGCCGCTTCAGCTTGAAAAACCCCGTTCTGGATTTGGAGGGGAATCGAGACCGAAGTCTGGGGAAGTTGCCGTGCCCGTAGGAGTGCCGGGTTGCCCAGGCGGGCAAGTAGGTCCTGCGGGCGCGGTTTGACGTGCCTGCAGTACACTAGGCGTGGAATTCATTCCTTTTCCTATCTAACAGAGGTTTGTGATTAATAAATACCCTGGCAACGCAAAGGAGAAGTTAATGGAGGTGGCGGCGCAGCAACCTTTGAAGCTGAAAATGTTTTGTCACGAAATAATCGCCCCTCAGGTTTCTGACCCCTGGTCTGCTGGAATCAAGAATTGCACTTCGTGACATATGGTTTCAGTTATTAAATGTGGAAGAAGGGCTCATTTACATCATCTTAGGAACAATTATTTCTTTTCCAATTGTGAAGTGGTGTCCCATTTTATTTATCATCACCCTTTGTTTCATTTTTGTTCCGTAGCCGTTAATAGCACGTGAAGACGTCGGAACACACAGTTCGCTCCGCCTTCGCCTGATAAGAGCGCCCGCTGCATTACGCCTTCAGCTGATAAGAATCGCTTTTAGAACTATGAGACGTGTAGGCGGATGTTGCAACATTATTGCTACTCTTAGAGAGATTTACTGTAAGTTGCGTCTTATTTAACGAACTTAACGTGATAGGAAGGGGAGCCTAAAGAGAGAGATTTTCATAGAGGTGTTCTAAAATCATGAAATAATATAGCGTAATGTGGTATAAAAACGAAAGTCAGATCTTTAATATCATTTCAGATATTTGTTTAAATTTGACGCAAAGTTATAAAATTCGTCGTATTTGTTCATACGAAAGTTGTTTATTTCTTTTCGCGAAATGCAAAAATATGTAATTCTGGGCAACATTTAAGATCAAATTGGTTTTGACAATTCAATTTAGACAGTAATGTTGATCATATTATAACAAGCAAATGATTTTCGAATGAGGCATTGGGAGCACAAGAGACCTGGTTTCGAGTCCAAGCCCAAACCCCAGAACCTGTTGCCACGAGGAACATGTTTATCGTGTTTCAAAACACTCTCATTAGCTAGGCTTCTAGACGGATAATCAAAGGCCAGATGAATAGATTTCTTGCGGTAATATATCCTAGAAATGGCTCCATCCTCTGGAAGGACCACATTGTGAAAGTTGGTATTTTGACGTCGAAAAGTTTGAATTGATGTCTCGAACATTTTTATCTTTTCACATATGCCAGATACCTAAATTCCACTGTACTCGTAGTTTTCGTTTGCTTAAAAGGGGATGCGTGTCCTTACCGGAGAACGACATCGGCGACGATGACCAGAATTCCCAATTTCAGGTACTCAGCGCCGAAGGTTTTCAAGATGGCGGTGCGCAGATTGGGTCTCCCTTTGCGCCGCTTCGCAGCTGCCTCTTGGCGCAGCCACTGCCTGCGCAGATCAGCCCACGAGGACATTCAATGGGTGTCTATACATTGTAGTGTGTATGGACATTGTGACAGGTCATTGCACAAAATTGAAGAGTCTGGAATCAAAACTTTTATAAAGAAAAAGAAAAAACTTTGAAAAATGAGAAGATTTAATGAGTTAATGAGCAAATGTGTCAATTTCAGTACTTCACTTCCTCCACAACAATTAAATTTTTAGAGAAGATCTTCCAAAATAATAAGTATTCGTGATCTTGAATTAAACTTTTGTTTAAAACCCCTTTTTTCGCAGATAAATTACATTTTTAAATTACAAGAACCATTAGACTAACAATTCTTCAAATTTTTGGTATGTTTACTATAAAATTGAAATTTTACTCGGGATGACTGAGAAACTAATCGGCAAAATTCAAAAAGAGATATCCAGTCAGTGTCTTATATTTAATTCAGTTCATCAAAGGTATGTTTTTATTTCAACAAACGAGGTTTCTTCTGACATTCATGGAAAGCCACTTTCAAAGCAAGTTTCACCTATGTGATGCCAAACAGTATGTGGAACATAACATTGAAAGTTATTTCATGAAGAGAGGAGGTCTTTTTCAAGAAGACTGATTTCATAAATCGGTGGAAAATATAAAATATATATAAATATAAAATATTAATGAGCTCTTATACTCGCATGTATTGTACAAAAAATTAACTTTGAACTATTCTCTTCCATTCTTTCTTGCTTTTTTTCCTGTTATAACCCATACAACTGATCTAAGATATTTTGAGCTCCACATCTGAAGGGTTTTATATTCTCAACCGACTCATTTCCACTGAGAATCCCTAACATAACTACAAAATAATTTTGTAATTGTATAGGAATGTAATTTAAACAGTAATTTTGATATTATGATTTTTAAGATAATTATCATTTTTATATGTTTGTCGGTTTCGTATATTTCGTTCACTTTCTTAGTTCTTTTATAATTTATTCACTTTTAATGATATTGCTCTACTATATATTGTGTTTTCCCTTCATTCTTTTATATTACAGTAACTCGACTAATTATTTATTCTAAATACTAAATTAGCTACGCGATATTAATTACTGGGTAGTTATATTTTATATTTTTTACCTCAATTACATTTTTAAATTTTAAATCGGTCCTGTCTATTTTCTTTCATACATGTGTGCTTCATAATTCACCGTTCTACGAGGTTTCGAAAGATAACGTTTACATTGGGAAACACATTAGAAATGTACAACACACTTTTCTGTTATGTTGTTTTATTAGGCATCTGCTTCGGACGCTATAAGACAAATAACGTAGGACAAATACATACAATAAACAATAAAAAAATTACAAATGAAATCGCATTCACTCCAATTAATAATAACAATCATATTCATTCATCACACGCTCCGAACTGTGCTTTTACTCAAATTAATTGTATATTTCTGGCTGGAATCCTTAAATGGCCATTATTGATTGTACTACATTTTTATCACCCTACCCATCCACCCCTTCCTCTGCATTTGTTCCTCCCGCTCATTAAACACTGACCTTATCCTCCGCGCGCCCAATTCGGCTTGTCGCCCGCGTCACCCGTGGCTACGTTGCCTACAACTCCCGCCCCTCCCATCCACCCTATTCCGCTCCTCATGCTTCGTCCGCCTGTCTCGCAGGTCCTCTCTGACATGCCATGGCCGTCTCCTCTTTAGTCTATGCCATGACAGTCCTACAAAGACCTCCCGGGGCGGGAGGGGCTCCCAACCAGCCTGAAAAGTGTTTGTAAGTGTCTTAAAAGTGTTTAAATTTCATGTTGATAGTTTCAGTAGTTCTTGAGTTAAATTGGTTCCTAAAGATACACAACAATTATTTTGTCGTCGGATTCGTTTTATTAACAGAATAAGTAAGTTAAAAAAAATATTTAAAAGCTGAAAATTCGAAAATCACAGACACCCGATTTAGTTATAAGTACTGATGAAAGAGAGGCGGAAAGAAATCCAAAATAATGACCACCCAAAAAATTCCCAAAATAAATAAATTCCCGCTTCACCAGGGGCACGAGCGAGAGAGAATGCTTAAGGGGTGGCAGTAGTGGAAGGGAAAGAGAGACGGATACTCACCGTTCGACGGTGTTCCGCAGCAAGGCGTTCTTGTCGATGCGAATACCGAATCACACAAATAAACAAATTCCCGCCTCGTCAAGGATAGTGGGGAGAGTATTGCTTAAGGGGTGGGTAATCACTGTTCGAGGCTTTCCTCAGCAGAACGTTCCTGTCCATACGAACACTGAATCCCCCAGATAATTCCCGCTTCGTCAGGGAAAGTGGGAAGAGAGTATTGCTTGAGGGGTGGGTACTCACTGTTCGAGGGCGTTCCCCAGCAGAGCGCTCTTGTCCATGCGACGGGGGTCGCACAGGTCCTCTGGCGCCAGGTCGTGCGAGTAGCCATCTCGGAACAGGCGAACCGTCCACCTGCAATGCACGCCATGCCTAGTTTTCAATATGGCTTTGATTTTGAAGTTGAACTTCTTAGCAGTAATCTCATCATTGTGTGCTAGCGGGCGCCTGCGAGCCACCGTCGGCACAAAGGTTGTCAACAATGTTCATGTAAAAGGGAGGACACTCGATAAGCATAAAAAAAGCACGCAGCCGGGAGCGGTAGCTCAGTGCATCAACTGATGTCACTGCAGCGCCTCTGACCCGGAGGTCCTAGGTTCCCACTCCCCACGGCGGCAGGATTTTCGACACTAGCTTTCAGCTAGGTGAATTCAGTCGCTGTCTGGAGGAGAATTCTAGCGGCCGGCTGCTCTGATCGGTAGTTTTCCGTGGTTTCTCCGATCAACACCAGGCGAATGCCGGAGCTACTCACACCAAACGGGCCACGGATCGCGCGCGATCTGTCCTTCCTTTCCTCATCCTATCCTCTCCCCTTACACACACACTTACACTAACATGCAATACACTACCACATATTTCGGGAGACCGGTCGGGAGCTTAGAGCTTGTCCCGGCTGGGGCGGTGCCCCGCTGGTGGGAGAGTCCTGGTTGGGGGAAACCCCACCAACCGACGGTAGGTCGGCGCCGGATCTCGCCATCCAGCGGGGGAAGATCGCCGCCATCTCCCGAGAAAAACATGCACTACACTTACGGGACTTATGACCAAAGCCGTTGACGCACCCGGAAACACGAAAAAATCAATCCATCAATCAGAAGCATCAACACATTTCATTTTGTAAATATATAATTTAGACTAATATCACCTCAATTTTTCTTCTCTCCATTTCCGATTCAAATGAAAAGATTCTTCAAAAATGTAGATGAAGATAGTCTGAGTGTCTCTTTTATTTTAGTCAGTAGACAGAGGCCTATCATACATGCGTGTGGCAGCGTTCAGGAAAACGATATTCATGTTTTCTGTTCTGAATTAAACATTAAACCATACAACGTAGCAGATGTTAGTCATGTCATTAAAGAAATGACAACAAATGTTAAAACTTTACTAAAAGGGGGGCATTTACATTACAAAGAAGCACGAGAGGACAATTGACATCAATGAAGGACTGTCCTCTCAAAGGAAGGACAGTTGACAGGACGCGGCTCTGGCATCGGGCTGCGATTCCCCGGTGAAATCAGTCTCACGCCCGCGGTCACCCTGTAGGAAGGCCGATCGAGCTCTGTCGCAGGGCCACTTGGCGTGCCCGGATCAGCGCTTACTCTGTGGATGTCCAACGCGGTCCGCTGCTTGATGATTCAGCTCAACGGAAGGCTTGAGGCGATCGGCTCTAGTCTACCGAAAAGCGAGTGACACGCGGATAACTGCGTCCCACCGCGTGCAAGTTTTCTCCTTTGCAAGTAGTCTTTCTTTTGAACAGCCTGCTGTACAGGACCGAGTTGAAAGAGCCTGACAATATCTTGAACCTTTTGAATTCCATATTTGCGTAACAGGGAGGCTGGAGTATGCATATGGGGACGTTAGCGAATATGCACCTATAATTTGGGTAATATGACTTTTATCTTGAATAATTAACAAAACAATGTGTTTTAATGTTATGTTAGTATAGTGTAATTGAAGTCGGTGAAAAATCTACTAATTAATTGTACCATAATTCATCGGTAAAGACTTCATGTTCATTAAGATAAAACTATATATACAATAGAAATATGATAGGAGGGTAAGACAGTAAAACTGGTAAACGTGTATGTAACCGAAATGAAGGGGGCAGAAAATGTCGCAAATATGATTCGTTTCTCGCATTCCGTTACGCAGAAACTACAAGGTAAATATTTTTTTGTAATTGATTTTTAAGCATTTGAAGAAGCGTGTGATTGTTTGGAGAATTAAAGAAAGCCTAGTTAAACCCTATAAACACTACGCAAAGCACTTCGTAAAACATTGGTTTAAAATTGAAAATAACTTGATACCGAAACTGAACTTCGATTCTGAACTCTGTACCACATCATCGGACACATGGGTAAACATATTGATACATATTGCCAAGAGTTTATTCACAAACAAATGAAATTAGACTGATGCGACGAAATTGCACTGTGCAATAATAATTACGTGCTCATTTTGTGAAGATAAGATTTGGCGCTCCCAATTCCAATTGTTTTGATTTAGATTACAAGTAAACGAGTCTAAATTTCTACTCAAGTGATATTAAAATGAGAGATATCCTTGGGAATGATACGGGAAGCAATGCTTCCCTAGCTTCCATGGAATAAACGCCCCTGCATTCTCATCATCTCGAACTATGACATCATTTTGAGACGTTAGCCCCTGAATTTTCTGCACGAACCACAACACGACCACTGTCCGCGTCACATCGTATCTTCGCACCGAATCAAACCACACTTTCGCATGTGTCATCGCCTCGCTCTCGCTCACCACATCGACGCTCCCCACTTCTCGACACCACTCTTCGGCCTGCCCGGTCGCTCAAATAGAACGGTAGTGTTCGTTGTTTCTCCAATCAACACCAGGCGAATGCCGGAACAGTATCCTAAAATAACTGGCCACGGACTTTTCCTCCCCATTCCTTGTCCCATTCTTACTTACACACGCTTATCCTATCATGCACTACTACCACACACTCCAGGAGACTGGTCTGAAGCTTAGCGCTTGTCCCGATTGGGGCGGTGCCCTGCTGGTGGGAGACACCTGGTTGGAGAAAATCCCGCTAGCCGTCAGTAGGTCGGCGCCGGATTCTCGCCATCCTGCGGGGAAAGATCACTATCTCCCGACTAAAATCCGTCAACTACACTTACGGGAGTAACGTCCTAAGTAGCTGAAGCGTCCGGAATCACTAATCAATCTATAAAAACAACAGCCACTCCGCGGCACATCGACACGAAGTATCCACAAACCACACGTCTCACATCCACCATGGCTGGTGCGGGAGGGGGCGGGGCACCCACCAGAAGAAGAGCGTGGAGAGCGCCCCCGCCTCGTCGCTCGGGTTGGGCCGCCCGTCGCGCCGCTCCGCTTCCATAGCACTCGCGGCGAAGGCGGCGCGCACGCGCCTATCAACGCCCTCCCCCACACCTCCCCCTTGTCTCCACCCCCACCCCATTCCACGTGTTACCACACACGCAGTCACACACCACACAACGATCACTACATAATACTGCTACTCGCTTCACCTCCATGAACCACACCACTTAACTCAACCACCGACTGCACCACACCATGGCTGGTGCGGGAGGGGGCGGGGCACCCACCAGAAGAAGAGCGTGGAGAGCGCCCCCGCCTCGTCGTTCGAGTTGATCTTTTGTATAGTAACAAACGTATAATGACCCGCGCGCGATCTTTCTTCCGTGTCCTATCCTCGATCTTTACACGCTTACACGTCCATGCTCTATACTACCAAACTCGTCGGGAGCTAAGAGCGTAACCCGGCTTGAGTGGTGCCACCCAGATAGGAGATATGTTGTTTGGGAAAATCCCTGCAATCCGACGTAGGTCGGTGTCGGATCTTGCCATCCAACTGGGGAAAATCACCGTCCCCTCCCGCGATAAAATCATGCACTACACTTATGTAGGGTGACCAAGCGTCCTCTTTTGTCCCGACCTGTCCTCTCTTTCATGCTTTTGTTCGGGATCCGGGCGGATTTTTTAAAATTCACGAATTGTGCTCCTTTTTGCAACTTGCTCATCTGAGAGCACGATATTTTGGAATTATTTATTTTGACTTGTGTTTACTGTAATATGCCTGTAGGTCGCAGATATCATTGGAATATTATACCTTCTGTGCAAATCGAGTGGTCCACTCATACTTGTTCTTATGTTTTGTGAACCGCTAGTGATACTGACGATAAAGGAAACGCACGTGATTTTTGTTTTACTAGACTAATTTGCTGAAGATACAGAACATTGTGATATTTCAAAATTCCAAAGGGGAAATGCAATCTTAACTATACCCTAGCAAACATCCTGCATTCAAAATGGGAAGGAATGATTCTAAGCTGATTGCAAAGTTTGTGTAGCTGGCACCTAAGTCTCTAATGCAAATGAAGGTCGGTTTCAAATAAAAGTTCGTTCGTTTTTACATATATCAATACTTTATACTTGTAAAAGCACATATATAAAAATACATTAACTTGTACACTCTACGTCTTACAAAATACATTGTTATTTAAAATATTATGAACTGTCCTCTTTTTTTTCATCAAATATCTCCCTTGTGCTTCTTTTATCGATGAGGATCTGGTCATTCTACACTAACGGGACTCAGACCTTAGCAGTTGACGCGCCCAAAATCACTAATCAATCAATAAACTGACTACAATAAATTCCGAAAGGCCAGTCGGGAGATGTGTGTGTTGCTGGGGCTGTTCCCTGCTGGAACATTCCAGCAACGGTAATCGACTCTGAGCATCCAGGAGGATATGTACACCTTCGGAATAAGCCATTTACTAACTTCACTAACGGGACTTATTTTCGTAGCAGTTGACGTTACCTAGAAATATCAGTCTGTTTCCAGCATTACAGCCCATCCTTCATGGAGAATACCTGCTGCATAAAATGTTGCAGTGAACGTGGCCCCGCCTCATTCTTCGGGAAGATGGTGCCGCAGAAGCCATGGAACTTGCCTGGGATCTTCGTGCGGAGAGGAGCGCGAAACGATAGGTGACGTGGGGAAGCGCTGGGCAGGGTCGTCGCCATCTCCGTGATCTCTCGTAGCCCTTTAAGAGCACCCTAAGGTTTTGCTGAGCTCCACAATCCCACCTCCACGGCCGTACATAGGGAGCGTGTAAATGTCGAAGCTGAAGCTGGACCGAAGGTTCCTCGAAAGAGGAAGCTACTTTACAGAGCAGTATGTGACAGTGGATTGGTGTCTAATTTAAATTAAAATTAACTTTTCAAACGGAAATAGAGTTTATTCAACTATTTATTCGCTCCTTAAATTTTCCAGTATTAGACAATGTTTTACGGAGTAAATAATTAAATGTTCTTCATAATTAGTAAGAATAACTGAGTCTTCAGATTAGAATACAAGCGTGTCAGCTCCTCCCAAACAGAGGAGTAAGTGAGTTCTTAGCTGGAATGTATAGCCATCGCCTTGCTCAGTTAGATTACGCAGGGCCTCCTGGAAGATATTGGTGTAATTGCACTTCAACTTACAGGTCACCACGATCAACATTCTCTGTAGCGTAATTCGTAAATATAAGGCAGCTTCATAGGTTCACAAATAAATCATTGTCCCATTACAAGTGAAACACATTAAGTCAAAGTCTTTCAGTTTTGACTTTTTTCTCCTTTGAGTTATTCTGAACTTTAGTGTGGATATATCCACTATGTCATATTGCCGTCATTGATATAGTGGTTATTTCCAGTCTTAAGTTCAATATAACACAAAGCAGGAAAACGAAATTACTCAAAACTGAAACATTTTGACTTAATGTGATTCTCATGTAATGGGACGTCTCAGATGACTACGCAAAACCTTAGCTGAGCCTGTAGTAGGCGCGAGTATTTTCTTTATCGATTGCTCCTCGTTTGTCTCTAGGGGCATTTAGGGACACGTAGATTAGTATCACCCCTGCAGCCCGATTTGCTTGTCCATTTTGTTATATTGCACTTTTCCAAGTTGTAGCCGAGGTGTTAGTAAGACAGAAATTGCAATATTTCAATATTACGTAACCATTTCCAATTGTGTGACTCAGTAAAAGCGGTTGTAGCCAGAGACGTGTCTGGTATTCAGGCGCTCATGACAAGCATAGAATTTGTGCCCCTGTCAGGATACTTCAAATTAGGTTTGTTGTTGTTGTTTTAACGTGTATGCTCAAAATAGCGCCCCTTGTGAGTGGCGCCCGTGGCACGTGCCGTCTCTGCCATACCGTATACGCCTCTGTTGGCAGCACTATTAGTTTATTTATTTTATTTTATGTCAAAAACAGTTAAAAACTATGTGTGACATGTTACAGGGAGAAATTAATTCTGTGCACATTTTCATAATTCTGTGATCCCTACCCTAAGCCTTACACTATTTGAATTTTGAATATAGAAAGAAATGAGCGGTTTTTGCAAGGATTGTTAACAAAATATTCGCTCCGATGTAATAAATTCTATTTTCAAGGGTAAATCAGTTGTAAATTTGGGCTCTTATTCCTCATAAGTGAAGAAATAATACTTCCTGCCGCGACAACATGGAGAACGATAATTTGAATAACTATATGTCCCACTGAATTCTAGAAGACGTGCACAGAAAATGTTGTTTCACTTATAATCAGAAGCAAAACCACACGGCCATCTCAGAATTTGCTCAATCGACCAGGGAAACCGAACGAAAAACCTGATCGAGATGGGGTTTTGAATTATAGTCCATATGGTAAATAATACATTATTTATCACTGTTAAAATTAATGTGCACAACGAGCAGTATGAAGGCTGACTGGATTTGAAAGAGCTCTGAACGCGTAGCAAAATGAACTTAATTTTGTGTTCAATTCATTTCAATGAATGTTCCGTTTGAGTTTTGACTGAACTGAGAGACCGAAAAGTTTTGTTACCTTAACACCAGTCAATGGCTCACCGATCATTTTCAGTGGAGTACAGAATTGTTTCTTTGAAATGGAAAAGTGCATGGAAACCGTTTTCTTTCATATACTATTAATTTGTCATTACAGAAACAATTTGAAGCATTGATATTGTACTATTTACGGTTTCTTTATTGCGAGGAATATCCGTATCATCTGCATCCGTTCTTCTTTATCGAATCGTCAAGAGCATATCGTTTACGTATAGAAGGAAGATATTAGGGCCTAAAATCGATCCCTAGGGGACTCCACGTGCAATTGGCAAAGAGTCGGAAAGGTGTGTACATGATGTTCCATCATTCCAGTAAGGTATTTCTACTCTCTGAGGTCGTTGTTTAAGGTACGAACATAACCGGCCTAGAACAATACCACGGATTCTATATGAAGGTAATTTTTAAAGTCAAAGGTTATGACTAATGACGTCAAAATCTTTCGAAAGATCTAAAAATAATCCAATAGGTGCTTCGTTTTGATCCAATAACTAGGCGATATCTTTAAGAAAAGAAAATATGGTTGTTTCCGTAGATTTTGATTTTCTAAATCCATGTTGGTAATATGAAAACGCGTCGTGTTTACTGAGAAAGGTTTCCATTCGTACGTAAAACAGTCTCTCTAATATTTTTGAAAAACTGACAAAAGAGAAATTGGCAAATTTTGAATTTCGTTTTTGTTGCCTTTTTTAATAGCAGCTTATTTTAGCTGTTTTGAAAATATCTGAAAAACTCTGGTGCGTAAAGATGCAGTAAATATGTGAATTAACGGGTGTAGTTTTCTTTGTAGTATAGTAACACCAGTGGCGGCCGGTATGTTGCGAATTAGGAAGAGTAGCGTTGATGTCAGAACTATCAGATACATTATTTTACCTCTTCAAAATATTTTGTGAACTAGGAACGATGGCTTGTAGCGTACAACCGATTTGCGCGTATCGAGATTTTAATTCTTGTCTAACAAGACTTTAAGACAACGTTTACGTTGACAACAGACGATACACATTGTGCACACAAGAAAAAAATATTATTTCCATCAAAGAAAACTGTAATTAATGAAATTAGATGAAAGGATCGGTATTCTTCTTTAATAACCGCAGACTCTTTAATAACCGAAGAAAACCCTGAAAGGAGGACGCTGCCCCCACCCAACTCCGAGTACCCTCACCATGCCTCAAGCTTCCATTGCCTCGTATGCACCAGCTACGGACGGACTCCCGATAGTCCACGATGCTACCCATGTGATGCCATAATCTGTCGAATGCTTTTGAAATGTCTATGAAGATGGCTGTGGTGTATTGATTTTTATAGAAACTATTGGCTATGAATTCAGTTAAGTTGATAGGTGGTAGAATAGTTGTGTCTAAAACCAAATTGTGACAGAGGAACTATATTATTTTCTGTTAAAAAGTTTTGCGGCCGATTTCCCAAGATCAGTAGCTTTGCGGACGTCAAACCATTGACGGTGCGTCAAACACCTTATTTACGTTTCACCAAGGTCGTTTCCCTTGATCGTCAAATTTTGAGGACCGGTACTCCGCCATCAACGACTTTGACGACTCGTTGAACTGCTGTTGTGGGGTTAGGGTGAATCAAACGCATGCATTGTTTTTCATTAACCTAGTTATTTTACGTCTTTGCTGTTCAAGCGCGGCGTGATAACATGGGAGATAATTGTGATGCTTAACTTTTGTTTATGTACAAACCATGGATCCAGAATACGTTATTACTAAAAAATATATACTTTTCATTGACTAGAAGATCCTCAATTCGTAGTGCCGAATCGGGTGTTCTGGAAAAATTTAGAAGAAATAAAATCGTGTCTGGAATATCCCTCAAACAGAAATAAGCCTCTAACGCCCATCTCCAGTACTACCTTTACGCCCACAGTATGTGGTATTTCCACGGGGTGCCAAAGCCTAACCAATAAGGCGAGATATTTTTCGAATAGCAAACGTTCCTGGAGATACAGAGATGATAAGACTGCACACACGTGCCAATTTAGTCTTCGGAGAAAAGAGAATTAGAACGATTCAGAAACCAAGAAATGTATTTCTTCGTAAATGTGTGATTTTGATTGTGCCAACCTACTTGGAATACAATAGTTCATACGTCTTCAGTTGTCTGCATGCTCAATAGCGAACGCGGAACCGCGTTGTATCCTGACATTGTAGCCAACCTCTGTTCGTGGAAAAAAAATCTACACGATCCTTGACGAATCGTGAAAGTTAACGAAGCGTCATTTCTGACGGAAAAGTGTTGGTGAAACGTAAGGATGCGTCAATATTTTGACGATCGTCAAGACGGATTTGACGAGTGTTGGTGAAATCCACCGTTGAAGAGTCTTTAGAATTAGTTTTTAAACAGTTTTGCAAAAAGCTGGGAACACACTTATTAGTCTGTAGTTTTCTGGATACTACTTGGAATTTTTGTTGGGTTTGCAAATGGGTAAAACTGTGGCGATTTTCCATGCTTTTGGGAAGTAACCTATTCTCAATGCTGCATTAAACTTGCAGTTATTCCAGCAGTTATTCATTTTTTGGCAATTGGCAGCACTGGCTTCTGGCAAACATTCGCACTAAGGCACACTAAGACATTGTTGTACTATTACGATAAAGGAAAAGCCTTCTTTTGAATTGTTATATTTTTGCCTGTAGAAGCATGCACCGAATTACGAGAGCGCATATACAGCCTCAACCAAGATCGTGGATTGTGGGTTGTGTCGTGTCTTCAATTTGTACTTGTAAGTGTAAGAGTTTATTATTTTTTTGTAGTGTCCTAAAGAAGGACCTCATTTTTTGTGATTCATCTTCCTGACCTTCCGAAATATGCGGTAGTATTTTGTTAAAAAATAGTCGTAAAAACATGAAAGGAGAATCACTGAAAAACATTGTAATCTTTCTTTATTTCAATTTTTTCCTATATTACATTTCCAATTTCTGAAACAGTTATATAAATAAAAATAGAGATATATACATAAACAATGTTAAATATTTTACAGCTTTTTAGGAATGTTTTGTGCTGCACTATGAACGGCACATTCTAACAGTTATAAAAATACTGCAATACAAAAGTCACTTTCTCATCACTAAGTAGAAAAATTTACAAAAAGGAAGATTACTAAGAAAAATCAATGCTTTTGTTTCATTTTATCTCACACAGTTCTATGAATATTGACCAAGTCATTTTCGAAGGCACATTGTTATTTAATATTGATTCTTTAGATTGAATAGATCAATAGTCTGTATAAAAAATCAATATTCAAAATCTGGAAGGCAAGTATAAAAGTTTGCAAATGCACTTACAGCAAAAATATTAAACTTACTCAACCATGTACAGTAAGTTTCACAGAATTATTTCGATCCAAAAGAAATTGTTGCTAGCTACATTTTTGATCCATTAGTTTTTGATTTTCCATGGCAGAATACAATGGATTTAATGTTTAAGTTGGTTCAAGCATACCATTTTTATTTGAATATCCTGCATTCCTGTGCATCTGTATGTCTGATATTCTTTGCAAATATACCCCATTGGTACTTTTTTTTTCTCCAACAAACACGAATCAGTCAAGAAATGAAGACATTCTCTTAACCCATCAATGGGTTAAACTCCACATTTCACTCGTACACAAATCATAGCCTTGTGATATGTGCTCATCAGTTTTGTTTATGGGATGAATTTATTATTTGCTATTATATTTCTAAATGTGAAGACATGCACATATCAGACATTTTTTAACCATTACAATAACCAAAATCGATACATGGAGATATTTTAGTTAAGTTCAAATTTTTGAATTTATTTTCCTGGTGAAAACTTTAATTTTTAAGGTCAAGGATGCTTCTAAGCAATATTATTTGATGGTGATCATTTACATATAAAATTCTTTGTTGCACATTCCATGCTTCAGAAAAATTTAAAAACACCAGCCTTGGCATGAAATTTTTTATGTTTTCATCCACTAAAGGTTACGTTCATTGTGTAATCTTTTCTTATATTAATCGTTTAGAATATTTAATAACTTAGATATAAATGACTTGTATTTCCAAGTTATTTAACACATTTTTATTTACAGATTACAACAAAAGTTTGTTAAACAAACCTCAATTCATCTTCTTTTCCACACATATTCTGTGTGAAGTTTTAAGATTCACTATTTTATTATGAGAAAGTATTTGGACATGTTGTAGCATTGTTCTTTTAAAGAACATTGCAAGACACTTAAAGCAGGTAGATCTTCTGATGTGTGCTTAATCTTAATTGTAGAATCTTATCTATAGAAGGTCCTCGGAGAGTACATTATATTACCCCATCATTCTCAATTTACACATAACTTACTCTCTTTCCTTCTTGTCATTTGATCTAGCACATCATCATGGCTCAAAAACATTATTTATCTGAAAGTTCTGAAACTTTTTTCTCTGCGTCTTGCTTCTGGTAACACTATAACAAAACATTATTGAACCATTAATTTAACTTGTTTGAGGAACTATTTTGATGGTAGCATACTGTTAAGTGTAAAGTAAATGAAAAGTGAAAGCAGAAATAAAAATAAAAGAAATTTAATAACTTACATCTTCTGCAATGAGTGCTAATTGATCTGCCATAGCACGACCAGTTTCTTGTACTAGAGAATAAAAGTGACCATTTTTATTTTGAAGAAGGATGTGGGGATGATCATATTCCTGAAAATATAGAAACATGTATAATTTCCTTTGAGATTGAAAATGTACATTTCAAATTATTCCCCCATATCCACTTCTCTAAAACAATCTTTCTTAATGTAGCAATGAAGGTCATAAGTGTAATTTCATTTGAAGCTTATATAAGTTCTTATATGTGAAAATAAGTGAAATACTTTTTTACTACGTTATTATTTGTAATATTGTAAGTAATATAAGTGTAAGTATTATAAGAAAACTATTTGAAGTTTGATATAGGTATATATTTATTAAAATTAATTATTTAATCAATTTTGCGTTACATCAGAACTAAAATAGCTATTACTTACCACCATCTGACCGAAATCCATAACAAGTACTTTGTCCGAGTCCATGATTGTATTGAGGCGATGAGCTACTGTCAGAACTGTGCAGTCTTTGAACTTGGCTCGAATAGTGTGCTGGATCAAGGAGTCAGTGCTACAAAAAGAAACATGTTCAAATACACGGTAATAATACTGACATGGATTGTTTATTTCTATTTATGACAAATTCATATTTTTAATTTTTTTTTTTCCCTTGATCTAATATTTTTGAATTGATCTTCGCGTAATATATAAGGTAGAACCGGCCTGAATAGCTAAGGTTGCTAAGGCTGAAGAGCCACATCTGCCTCGTGCCTGAAGGGTCGCTGGTCCAAATTTCACTTGGGGCATGGATGTTTGTGTGTGTCTGTGTACCATTACCGTTACCCCCAATGTTACTTACACTGTTTGCTATATGACCTAGTAGTTGAAAAGCAACCTTAAATAAGTGTGTGTGTTAATGTGTATTTGAGTGTGTATAAAAAGAAGAAGAAGAAGGATAAAAGGCAAAATGTTAAGAATAAAGAGAGGCAAAACTCTGTTTCAAAATAAACTTGGCCAGATTATAATATTTGAGTACGGTCTAATTTCACTGTGATGTTTCATTACTAAGATTGACTCATAAACAGGGCCGGCACTAGGTTATTTTGCACCCCAGCCAAAATTAGAGGTTTGCGCCCCCCCATTCTCATAGTATAATGTTCAGTAATATTTTTTAAAGAGAATAATTTATTATGCAATAAATAAAATATAAGTAATTTGAATTTATATGTTTAGGTGTACTACAAACATAAGACAAATGATGTTTGCAAGTGTTAGACAATTGTAATGTTTATAAGACAAAGAACTTTACAAAACTTTTGATTAAGCATACTAAAATTTTACTTTGTACCCTTTTTGTTTTACAAATTTTTTGTCTAATTCACTTAGCTCAGGTACTTCAGCTTATTTGATAGATATAATTGCTAGACTAACGAGTCTCTCTTCCAATTTTTTGAAGTATAAAAATTTTTTTAGAAGTTTGAGTTTTGAAAAGTTAGGTTCCGCACTTGCCACAGACACTGGTAGTGTTAGAAGAATCCTCAGAGCAATGAAAACATTTGGTACATTTGTAAATTACTTTGGTAAAGATTTTGAGATAACATTTTCTTGTATTTCAGTCTTCTCTGTCTCTTATGCAACTACATTTGTTAAGACATGCAAAGCATGATCATTCTAGTGTTTGTTTTCATCTTCATCCCACTGCTGCTGCCAAGTGAGCGAATCTGTGAGAGTAGAAATTCGGACCTCTCTTTTTATCTTGGCTCATGTTCTCTCTTTCTAACATTCATTTCATGAAGATATGTTCATCATATATTATATCAGAATATTTTGTAGAGATAATGTAATCAGATAATAAATACTTGTACTATGAACATAATAATTATTGTTCAGACTATCATCATAAAGCCAATGATATAACTAAAATGAATTCGATAATTATTGAAAAAATTATAAATTATGATTTTAAAGCTTTCTTCTTACAAAATGAATAATTATTTTATTAATTACATGATCAGTACCAAAAAAACAAAATAATAATATAAAATATAAAAAATGTAATAAAATACACACACACACATTGTGTCCTAGGTCACCTAGTTTGCCTTCATGTAGTGCGGGTTTTGCTTGTAAAAATTCTTCTCTTATTAAATTCAGCACTTCAATGCTTTTAAAAAATTTCATGACGACAGTCACCATTCCCTTGTCATTGAAACAATTCTTTATGTCAGGTCATTGTGTTCTCTCGGGATAGTACTACTAGAACACTATTAATAATAATTTGTCTACTTTTATGGAAATTATTTATTTTTAAATATTTTTTCTTAATTCTTCATTTTGACAAAATTATCAAAACTTTTCTTTGAAACTTATTTTCCGGCGCAAAATTTGTTTGGAATTTAAGTAAATTTATATATCTCGACATGAATTATGGTTTTTTTTTTTTTTGTTCTTTATTAAAAAAAAGTTCTAATTACCATTATGGGAAGAAATTCTAAAACAGAATGTGCAATTAACACCAATTATAAATAAATCTTTGAATTACCATTTGTCTTGGTGTAATCTATGAATTTAGTTGAGATGACTTTTGAAATCATCATTATCAATTTTAATAAAACATTCTTTGAAATTACAAAATTGCCAAAAGCTTTGTCACCAAGGCATTAAGATTATAAAATATTTCCATATTATTCCAAGTCATTTTGAGTCTCCTATAAAATAAAAATATGTGACATCGGACTTTAAAATTTTGAAAAAAGAGGGGTTTAGAGGACTTGACTGAAATAAGAATCCGGATGAAAGAAATAGGTCTACAGAGAGTGCATCTCTGAGAAAAAGAACACCTGGCAATGTATTATTTCTAATCTGGGAAACTAAAAGGCTATGGCTATGTCATTGTCCCTACTAAAACTCATGACTATGTTTTTCATTGTGGTGAAATTGAGGCATTGTTTTGTCGTATTTGTTTATTTCAGCAGAAAGCTTTTTCAGCCGCATTCTTTTAAATAGCAGGCAATGCCTTTCACCCTTGTTGTCTTTTTTTGGAACGAGGCGCCCAGCCACCTCAGAATCAGTATGTCAGTTTGCTCATCTAAAGTTACTTATTTATTCACTTATCTATTTCCCTACATTATTTGTATTTCATTTATTTTTCTTCACTTTAGAATAGTACATCTGTATCTCTTCAAATTATGTTTAATGTTCACATTTTCTATTTCACTTAAATTCTAATTTTATTCAAAATAATATCCTATATTTGAAAAATGTAATTTTTTATATTAATGTTGTTGTTATTATTATTATTATTATTATTATTATTATTATTATTATTATTATTATTATTATTATTATTTGTATCAATGAAGATGGCCGCAATGTGGGCGAAAATGCGTTCTGCTGAAATAAACAAATATGACAAAACAACGCCTCAATTTCACTTCGATGATTCAAATGTCGTGAACTCCACACCATTTCCTACCATTTTTCTTTGTAGCCATTGTGATATTTTGTGTACTCTTTTTAACTTCTAAACGGGTCTCTGTACTTTTAACTATAATTTAAATGGATGATAATTAGTGTGTATTGTTCACAGAGGCGTATCTAGGTATTCAGGCGCCCATGACAAGCATAGAATTTGCGCCCCTTTCAGAGTACTTCAAATTAGGATTGTTGTTATTAGTACTAGCGGATTTAATCCAAATACGCCCCTGTGAGTGGCGACCATGGCCCGTTTCGTGTCTGTCATAACATAGACCTCTGTTAGTTGGCTAATGTTCAGAGACGGGTTATCCCACAAATGCTGCCGAACACCGGGACAAACTCGAAATGAGCAAATCTGGGATTTTCATATGAGCATCCAGATATATGCTTCCTCTCGTGTGTTTCACGCTATGTTTAGTCAGAAAATGGTATCGCACGGCATGCTCCAGATAATTGGGACAAATACATGGTGTGTGAGTGCGGGTGGGTTTGTGTGAGGGACAAGCATTTCTTAACCACTTTTTCATGTGATTGGTTAAGTCTCGTAAATGTAGTGTATGTTTCATTGCGGGGGGGGGGTGAACTTTACCCGCTGGATGGCGAGATCCTGCGCCGACATACCCGTCGGCTTGCGGTGTTTCCCTCAACCAGGTTATTTCGCGCTAGCGGGGCATCGCCCCAGCTGGAACGAACTCGAAGCTCCCGGCAGGTATGGAAGTGTGTGTATAAGTAAAAGGTGATGATCGGAAGGGAAGATCGCGCGCGGTCCGTGGTCCGTTTCTTAGGGTATTGCTCCGGCATTCGCCAGATGTTGATTGGAAAAAACACGGAAAACTACCGATCAGAGCAGCCGGCCGCTACATTTCTACTCCAGGTAACGGCTGATTTCAACTCAGTATGTACTAGTTAGTGAAATCGATAACGTCGGGATTCGAACTATAGGATCTGCCGTTAAGAGGCACTGCAGTGAAATCAATTGATGCCCTGAGCGACCTAAGCCGGCTCCTTTTCATTTAAATAAAGTGGAAATGAGGGATTGAACATACTTATCGAAATAAAATGTTTAATGTCGTACAGCTTGGAGGCCACTCCCAAAATGTTCAGGAGCTCCCTTGCCCCCTCCTATGCGGCGAATGCCGGAGCAGTACCTTAACAAACGGGCCACGGACCGCGCGCGATCTTTTCTTCCTCTTCCTTGTCCTATCCTCTCCCCTTACACACTTAACACGCTCCGGGGGACATATTCCGGGGGACCGGTCGGGTGCTTAGAGCTTGTCCCGGCTGGGACGGTGGTAGGAGAGTTCTGGTCAGGGGGAAACCTCGCTAGCCGACGGTAGGTTGGCGCCGGATCTCGCCATCCAGCGGGGAAAGATCACAGCCATCTCCCGAGGAAAATGTTACTGCAGCGCCTCTGATCGGGAGGTTCTGAGTTCGAGTCCAGACGGCGGCAGGATTTTCGACACTAGCTTTTCAGCTAGGTCGAATTCAGTAAGTCTGAAGGAGAATTCTAGTGGCCGAATGCTATGATCGGTAGTTTTCCGTGGTTTCTCCGATCAACACCAGGCGAATGCCGGAGCTACTCACACCAAACGGGACACGGACCGCGCGCGATCTGTCCTTCCTTGTCCTCTCCTCTCCCCTTACACACAGTTACACTAACATGCACTACACTACCACATATTCCGAGAGACCGGTCGGGAGCTTAGAGCTTGTCCCGGCTGGGGCGGTGCCCCGCTAGTGGGAGTCCTGATTAGGGGGAAACCCCACTAGCCGACGGTAGGTCGGCGCCGGATCTCCCCATTCAGCGGACGAAGATCACTGCCGTCTCCCGAGAAAAACACACGCACTACACCTACGGGACTAATGACCAAAGCAGTTGACGAGCCCGGAAACATGAAAAATTCAATCAATCTATCAATCTCTGCACACTTGCAGCATGCATTCCAATAATTCATTTTGAATGGTTTTTGATGTACCTTTAAATATTCCATATTCAAATTCTCCTAATGAGATTTTAGTACAGGATCAATTTGGTGAAGTGAAGTAAGTTTAAAAATACCCCTCTGTCTTCAGAATCTTCCTTTTCGTTGTGGCCTTTATTGCCAATTCATTGCTTCCCCAGAATTTAAGACAATCTATTGTCTTCGACAGGGCATCTCTTTTGTAACACCATCATTGTGGTGACCAATTGCTTGTGAATAGACAGAGTTCAACTCACGCACATCAACTGTACCTAACACAGCTAAGTTCAGGGCATTATTTAAGTGTTTCACCGAATATTCGTGTATACTGATCTTCGAACTGAGCTTCTGCAAGTCAACACCATTCTTTGTCCAATTTGCATCGCCTCTAAACATAACGCACGGAAAGCAAAATAATGCATTTTTTTACCTCGCAGCCACATGTCCAATTATGCTTTTCATAAATTATGTTCTTTGTGAAATGTTCTTGTATATTGTTTTTGCCGACTTGAGGCACACTGTTTAATATCTAGCACAGGAGTTGGCCTTCCTCGCTGTTTTAATTCACATTTTTCAGCTAATGTTAAAGAGCCAAAATTAATCGATTGCAAAATTGCACAGTATTATTCCTTTCGACACGATAAACCACTAATAAATTACTCGAAATACGACTGGTCACAATGAATAGCATAAACCAACGCAACAAACGGAACTGGCGATAATCTCCTGCGATACTTTGTAAACGCTCACTTACGAAGTCACGTTGGGCGAAGTAACTGCATCTCGTGCAGCTGTGAGGAAGAAGAAGAAGAAGAAGCTGTGAGGGAAATGGAATTGGAAATCCCGGTGCCGCGCCGCGCCGCCTCGCGAGCCCAGAGGAGCTGAGGAACTGGAATTGGAATCGTGTGGCGAAGGGCGAAAATCGCGCACCCCGGCAAGGATCCCTTCCGCAGCTACAGGGGGGCATTTTGAAGTAGCAATGGATGAAAAACTAGGAATGCATTCACAAATCAAAACGATAATATTAAAATTATTTTTCTCGTAAATGTGTAGGGGGGCTGCAGGTCTGCAGCACCCTACCACGAGCCGCCACTGCTTGTATGTCAAAAATAATTACTGCTGCCCCAATAAACAGATTTCATGCAAGCCATTTGAGGGTTAATTTGAAATATTTACTTCACAATTTCTTTTAAGCAAACAGCACAGATGTATAATTTTAGTATTACCATCAATATGAGTTTGCAATGCCTCATATCACTGAGAGTGACTAAAATGCGAAGTGCGGGCATTTCCCTTTGTATTAAAGCGGCCCGGAGGTCTCGCGAATGGTCGGTGACCAGCGCTCCAGAGGCCACAATGTGAAACTTCGTTCGTTCGCTAACTGCCATTAGGATCTGCGAAGCGCCGCGGCTGTAAGGCTACTTGCGGGCTATGGTGTTGGTGAATGAATATAAGAGAGAGAGGGTGTGTTCGTGAATGTACGTATGTTCTGGGCTGTCCCGGTGACGCCGCGTCGAAGGCTGAGGTGCCGACGTTTCGACCAACATAACGCGGCCATCTTCAGGGCTGTAGTGCGAAGAAGACCGCCATATGTTGGTCGAAACGTCGGCACCTCAGCCTTCGACGCGCCATCACCGGGATAGCCCAGAGCATGACTCCGGCCGTGGAAGCCTACATCATTTATCTACGTGAGTTTGCGTGCGTGTGGGAGGGACTCACTGCGGGTCTACGTTGGCGGTGGCCTCGTCCAGCACGAGCACCTTGTTGTTGCGCAGGATGGCGCGCGCCAGGCACACGAGCTGGCGCTGCCCCACGCTGAAGTTGGAGCCCCTCCGCCACGTGCGCGTCCAGCGCCACCGGCTCCTGCAGCGAGTCGCGCAGCTCCACCTGAAGGCAAATTCAGTCAATCACGTGCTCGAATATACTGTTACGATTCAGGTGGTGAATTAAAACTCTGCTATTATTTTAACAAAAACGTTTATTTTGTTTCTTAACACAATCACTGAAAACACTTGATTATTCTTTATACGTCACGCTTCTTTTGATTATTTATTTACACTGTTCACTTCTCTTACACTGACGCACAGTCCTAAGCACGGTTCGATGCACTGGCCACAGGCCACTGCACTGACCACGCACGGATCACGTCACTGAGCTGCTATTCACCGCGATGCACACACTTCACAGCTCAGCTTCCACTTCAGACTTAAGACTGGCTCGCGGTCGCCTGGCGCCGCGTATTTATACTCGGCGGGCGCCGTCGAGAGTTTTCTGAACTTTGCGATTTGCCCCAGAACACTCTGGGCCTAGCTAGCTCGAGGGCTGCCGACCGATGACGCAATCCACGCATACAGGTAGTTCGTGGTGGTGCCGCCGGCAGATGAAGCAATATTCATTACAATACGTTTCAAACTTCTATCGCATGTAGGGAGGTCAAGACTCATGGATAAATGAGTCCAAGAACCTTAATTTTTCTACTGAGGTGCACACTTCTATGATTGTGGACTCGACCACGTGGGTGTCCAGCGCCACCGGCTTCTACAGCGTGTCGTGCAGCTCCACTTGCCAACGGCAGGCGCTCTCTCACAATTTAGTAAATACAGCGTGACTCGGAATACACGTTTCAAATTTCTACCGCATGATCACAGGTCGAGGCTCATGGAAAATGAGCCCAAACACTTCAACTTTTAACTGAATTGCACATGACTATTATTGTGAACAGGACTATTATTGTGGGTTCAATAACTGTCGCAGGTAACTTATTCCAGTTCGTAATAGCTCTGTTTGTAAAGGAATTTTTTCCAACATCTGTTCTCCACAAAATTCATTCCAACCGAATTTTGTGCGAGGAATCCTCTCTACAAAAATATGCCTGTATACCGAAACGAATGTAGATGTATTTTTCACGCTGGATAACCGTCAAGTGCTTCATATAAAAGGCCCAAAGTCTTGTCCTCCCGATGTCTAATGACTCCCATTCTACGTTTTTTCCTTTTCCATGGAAAGTAAGTTTACTTGCTCCTCTGTATTATATTCTGATTTTTCTGATTTACCTTTCTATAAAGCTTCAGTGAAACTGTCCCGTAGTTCATTAATGAACACATAAGAGATAATAGAACTAATTATCTCGCTTTCACAGTCCTCTTTTCGAGTATCCATGTACTAAAGGGCAATGACAAAATTTACATGATTTGTCAAACCCAATTTCAAAAAATATTCCCAGATATTAACTTGATATCACTTTCGGAATTTTTTCGTTCCTTAAACGGTAATGAGTTTCACTGTAATTTCACTGTTTTTCTGCCAGAAATGTAGTCTATTTATATCATCTTGCAATACATCTTCCTCTACTTTTGAATTAATAACTATATACTAGTAGTCATTTGCAACTAACAGTATTTTATAAATTAAATTATTTGGCAACTCATTTGCGAGCTCGAGGAAGAGGAGAGGTCCAATGAGAAATCCCTGGAGTAACCTTTGCAAAAGATGAAAACTGTTGTCCGAACTCGAACCTTATTTCATATCTCGAAGTTCATCAATCTACACCACCATTTAGGTGTGAATACCCGAATGTAGTAATTACCAAACCAGTTTATCGTGTGGAACGACATGAAATGCCTTAACAAAGTCTGTTCTTGTGGCATCCACCCTCCCAGCATTATCAACTTCATCTGCGGTGTTTTGAAACAATATTATACTATCTGGCTCTCGCAAAAAAAATAATGATACTGAAACGGTACTGCCCTTGAAATAGCCTTCATTGTATTCCCTTCCTTGTACATGTAACGCTTTTTTCCCACTATTTGTTCATTGGTAAAAACTTGCCATTGTCGACTCTTCTACATACTTTCAAAGTTTGTATCATTTATTCTGAAAAGGTGAATACGAGTGCGATTGTCCTGTATGTCGACCTATCGAACATTGGAAGTGAATAATGTCAAAATATCATTACTAAGAGGAATAAATAGTTATTGTACGAGACGGAGTACAGAACATGATTAAAACAATTTTGCTGAACTATACCCTATCAAATCTATCAGGGTATATCATGTACACTGTAAATTTAACTGCAATACAGGAAATTCAACATTTTAAATTACAATATTGAGCAAAACGACCTTGACAAATAGACCAATTTTTATTTGTTCACAACGTTTCACCATGTATTAAAGTTTTCTTTAGGTGTCTGCAATAATTAAATATTAAATGAAATAATTATTACACAATAATGACAATATTAAATGGTAAACTACTTTTAACAAATTGTGTAAATTTAAATAATAGAAATACCTTTTACAAATTATGCAACTATAGTGATAAAATCATCAATAGTTGAATGTTAAAATAAAGTTTATCTGTTTGTCTGATCGATTGTTCAATATTTGAAAGCCATATAACAGACATATAACATAATATTTAATGAAAATTAAACTTTCAAATTAAGTCTACTCTTCAAGATTGTGCTCGCAGCTTTAAGAAATCTGTTAATTGGAGATGGAAAATATCCACGTATATTTGTGGTTATTAAATAAACAAGGCTCAAATGTATATGATTTTCGATTGTTCAAAAATATATTCAGAATATTTTGACTGACTTTATTTCCAAATGTCAGCCAGACTCACCTCCTCGTTACTTCACCTCTCAAGATTTCTTACGCAGTAGATTCGCATTTTGTCCGAGTTATTTAATATTTAGTGAGTGGAACGCACCTCGTGGACGGCCTGGTAGAGCACGGCGTCGGGGAACTCGCCGAAGGGGTCGAGGTTGCGTCGCAGCGTCCCCGAGAAGAGCACAGGGTCCTGCGGGATGATGGAGAGGCGCGCGCGCAGCTCGGCCAGCGACAGCGTGCCGTGTCCTCCCCGTCGATCAGGATGCGCCCCTCCTGCCAAGCCAAGCCCACTCTTATGGAGCAACATCACTACACTTTACTAAGGAAGCCGAAACGGGGGGGGAGGATGGAGAGGCGCGCCGCAGCTCGACCAGCGACAGCGTCGCCGTGTCCTCCCCGTCGATCAGGATGCGCCCCTCCTGCCAAGCCAAGCCCACTCTTATGGACAGCCAACATCAACGTACACTTTACTAAGGAAGCCGATGAAACAGGAAGGGAGGGAGGATGGAGAGGCGCGCGCGCAGCTCGACCAGCGACAGCGTTGCCGTGTCCTCCCGTCGATCAGGATGCGCCCTCCTGCCAAGCCACGCCCACTCTTATGGACAGCCAACATCAACGTACACTTAACTAAGGAAGCCGATGAAACAGGAAGGGAGGGAGGATGGAGAGGCGCGCCCGCGCAGCTCGACCAGCGACAGCGTCGCCGTGTCCTCCCCGTCGATCAGGATGCGCCCCTCCTGCCAAGCCAAGCCCACTCTTATGGACAGCCAACATCAACGTACACTTAACTAAGGAAGCCGATGAAACAGGAAGGGAGGGAGGATGGAGAGGCGCGCGCGCAGCTCGGCCAGCGACAGCGTCGCCGTGTCCTCCCCGTCGATCAGGATGCGCCCCTCTGCCAAGCCAAGCCCCCCTCCTGCCAAGCCAAGCCCACTCTTATGGACAGTCAACATCAACGTACACTTTACTAAGGAAGCCAATGAAACAGGAAGGGAGGGAGGATGGAGAGGCGCGCGCAGCTCAGCTAGTGATAGAGTCGATCACGATAAGTTACTCCTGTCGTGAGGAGGCTTGGTGATGGCGTTGTGGAAGTGTGATGCATGCGTGAGAGATAGGTGTGGGAGACGTACCTGTCCCCAGGCGAGGCGGAAGAGCGCGGCGATGAGCGACGACTTGCCGGCGCCCGTGCGCCCCACCACGCCCACCTTCTCGCCCGGCTGCACGGTGAGGGTGAGGCCACGCAGCACGGGCTCCGCGGTGGCCGAGTAGCGCAGGAACACGTTCTCCAGGCGCAGCTCCCCTCTCTGTGGCCAGCCCTTCGGCGCCGGCCGAAAAGCATCACACATAAACACGTCATGCACCCCGCGGGCCAGACCTTGGGCATTAGACGCGCTGCACTCACTCACACACACACACACACACAAATACATTCATACATATATGTCCTTGGTGTACTTGGTGTAACCACTCTCCAGTATCACACACACGCTCATACACGTTCTCCAGGCGCTGCTCCCCACGCCACGAGCTGCAATTTGACCCCGGCCTCGCTGCGTACACACACCCATATGTGGTCTTACTTAGGCCAATCTCGAAAATATGACACACACACACATTCTCCAAGCGCAAAACACCGCGCCACGGCCAATGGCACGCGCTGCCCACGCACCCACACGTGGTCTTGCTGAATCCACCCTCCATAATCACAAACACGCCCATACGGGTGCACCACTAGGCGGAGCTTTTGGGCGTAGGGCGCGCTGCCCACATACACATGGCGAGAACGGGAGAGGGAGCAAATCTCGAAAAGAAATATAATTGTTTGTCAACCTTTTGTTACTGAGCGAAAGCTTGCAATAATTTATCATCTACCAGAAAATACGGAATTGTTGATAAAAAGCTATTAGCTTCATTGATATACGGTTCCGTTCATAGAACGTCCGGGAGTTTTGCAATCATTGTGCGGGTGGCACTTTGGCAATAATTTACTTCGCGAGAAATGGAAAATAATGTATCTAAAGAATACACAATACATTTTAAGGTAAAATTTAATTTGCAAAAAACTCTGCGCGTACAAGTTTCAATTTAGATTTGCTAATTATATTATTTGGAAAGGTAGTGAAGTAGACCAGATGTTTGTGGGTAGGAACAGAGCAAAATAGAGGCACTTCAGTCGAGCACAGATTTAACAGGCTAAAATATATTTTAAAAAATTGTAAATTTTATTATAATGTATGTCTCACCTCCATTGGAGGGAAGGAAATACAGTTATTGGTGTTAGTATGAAATATTTTCACGGGCATCCTCGACAACACCATGTACGCTAGCTGTCTAATAAATGATTTTGATGAACAAATGCTCCAGTTTCTTAAACTGGCTAAAAGTTAATTTTAAAAGATGGATTTCATTATTCTTATTTAGACATTTCTGAGTGTAAGGAGGGGCGAAGCAGGACCATACCCTCTTGAATCCTCTTCCTATTAATAATATAAGCTACTCTTTGTAAAAAAAAAAAAAAATCTGGGGCGAGTTTCAAAACCCCGAGTTGCCTCCTTTTAATACTCAGCCATAAAGAAGCTGTATTGTTAATAAAGGATAAGGCGCCTTACCTGGTGGTGAGTCGATGTTGGGCTCCTCCTCCAGCAGGCTGTACTCCAACACGCGTTCCACGCTCATCATGTTGTTGGCGACCTCTGCCGACTGGCGCATGCCCCACTGCATCATGCCCGTGAGCGCCATAGCCTGCGTGATGGCCAGCCCCACCGAACCGCCGAAGTTCTCTGTAAGGGAAGGACACTTGAAAGACTATTCTGCATTGTACTACACTGCCCGAACCGCCGAAGTTCTCTGTAAGGGAAGGACACTTGAAAGACTATTCTGCATTGTACTACTACTGCATCATGCCCGTGAGCGCCATAGCCTGCGTGATGGCCAGCCCCACCGAACCGCCGAAGTTCTCTGTAAGGGAAGGACACTTGAAAGACTATTCTGCATTGTACTACTACTGCATCATGCCCGTGAGCGCCATAGCCTGCGTTATGGCCAGCCCCACTGAACCGCCGAAGTTCTCTGTAAGGGAAGGACACTTGAAAGACTATTCTGCATTGTACTACTACTGCATCATGCCTGGGAGCGTCATGACCTGCGTGATGGCCAGCCCCACTGAACCGCCGAAGTTCTCTGTAAGGGAAGGACACTTGAAAGACTATTCTGCATTGTACTACTACTGCATCATGCCTGGTAGCGTCATGACCTGCGTTATGGCCAGCCCCACCGAACCGCCGAAGTTCTCTGTAAGGGAAGGACACTTGAAAGACTTTACTATATTGCACTACTCTGCATCAGGCCTGTGAGCGTGATGGCCAGTCTCATGACCCGCCGAAGGTCTCTGCAACGCAACAGTAGGAGTTCGTGGAGGAGAGGCACTTCGCAAACAAACGCCAGACTCCTCGATGGATCGTTTCCTTGAACATTCTTGCTGAGGAACTTCTGCTTCTTTCAAATATTCGAAGGCTGTTCATTTCTAGCCAAAATTTTATCATTTGAAATCAAGTAGCAAATTTTGAAAAGAAATAAATATAATGGTTTGTTAACCTTTTTTTACGGACCGAACGCTTGCGAGAATTTATCATTAGGAGAAAGTACGCAATTCTTGATAAAAAGTAATTAACTTCATTGATAAACGGTTGGGTACATAGAACGCCCTGGACTTTTGCAATCATTGTGTTGGTGGTACTTTGGAAATAATTTACTTCGTGGGAAAGGGAGAATGATGTACCTAAAGAATAAAGAATACATTTTAAGGTTAAATTTTGCAACAAAAGAACGCCAATTTCGTACAGCGAATTTGACTTGCTAAGCTGGGACTTTCCCCTAGTGAATGACGAGACTCATCTTTTGCCTCCGCTAAAACATCGTTAAGTGCAGCCAATTCGAAATTTTCCACCAAAGTTGTGATAGTTAATTTTTACTTGCTTTACTCGCGTATCTACGACTTAAATGTTTCTATTTAATTAAATACTACGCTTATTCCCGACATGTTCCAATTCAACCTTCTCGCTACGGAGTAACGAGTTTTTGTTTATTAAATTTTGTTTTTGGATAGTGTGAAGGACGCTTAAGAGAATGGTGGAGGTCTCATGTGGGTTAAAAACCGTGATTTTTCGAAAATTGCAAAAGTTGAAATTTTTTCGGCATCTTCCTACAACTAAAATATCAAAGATATCCATTTTCCCTTAATGAAATCTGCTCCTTAAAGATAGATTTTGCAATAAGGTCAGGTACAATTTTTCGAGAATTTGAGTGTTTTTTCACGTAATTTTGCATGAAAATACGGGCGAGAAAGTATGTGCTGTTTTAGCACTAGTTCTATTCGCTTTAACCGTTTTTTTCAAAAATACGCGCCAGCAGGCGTGGTTAAAAAACAAGCGGCAGCTGGTCTTCTTACTCACCTTGTATGACGAGGAAGGAGAAGGTGATGATGGTGATGTAGATGAGCACGAGCACGTCGAGGGAGAAGCCGAAGGCGGCCGACGTCGACATGAACATGAACCAGGCGGAAGAGTGCAAGTCCTGCGGACAGAGCGCGCTCATGGCACCTCGCGTGTCGTTGAGGGGGCGTCGCGCGGCGAGACCAGCAAAATATGTACATAAATATGTAATGAAAACAGTAAGAATATGTAATAAATATGCAAAATCAGATATAATATGTAATATTAATACACAAATTATAAAACACATTAACCTAATTCGAAATTACATTTATCAAAAATCTCCGAAACAAATTTTAAAAATAATTCAGACGTTTTAAAAATCATTTGGAGAGCACACGTTGATGCACGTTTTGAACTTTACAACATTCCCGTCAGTAATAAAAGCTTGATCTATCCCTATCCAGGACCATAGTTTAGCAGCCAAACTAGACGCAATAGAAGCCCTCGTACAAACAGGCAATAGCCATCACTGCAGCGTGAAGCATTCTCATCGAACGTCGGCGATTGCCGATTGTTTTCGAAAATTAAGGTTAAAGGTCACGAAACGCGAAGTCAATAATAATTTTCATCCCTAAAGGTTAAAATGATCTTAGTCGCCCACGTCCCGTTACTGAAGTAACTAAAAATATGTGGGTCAACATGAAAAATCTAAAAATGTAAATCTTTTATGTTTTAAGCTTCAATTAATTAGGGTTTATGATCAACTTCAGCGCAGGTAAGGAATTCGGCTAGTAACCGCGAATTTAAATAATATTTACCGTATTATAAAGAAAATCCTGAAAAAATCATGAAGATTTTAGTAAACAACATTTGGAAAGATGTGTTACAAAAAAAAAACACTGTGTATAGTCTTGTAAGTTCAACAATGTTAATATAGTCAAAACTGTATATTACAAATATTACTTTACAAATTATTTAGTAGTTAAAAAGCTAGTGAAGTTGTGCCAAATGCAGTCTCTGCAATACACTTATCAAACTTTATAGCGATTATTCGCTTATTAGAAGAGTTCCTCTACTCTCCGCGTACGTTTTCTTGAGCTCTCATTTCGCTAATGGCGAGCTCCTCGGTGGGTGAGGGGTTAGCTTACTGGCCTCTGAACCCGGATTTTCGAAGGGCGGAAAATCCACAGTAGCCATGTCACTCTTGTGGCATGTAAAAGAACCCTGGCAGGATGCCCGGCAAAATTAAATCCCTCCGACGAGATCCCGCTTTCTCCCAACCAGACAGTTCGGATATAGTTAACTGACCCCGACATCTGGCGAAGAAAGTGAGTCAAATCCCAGGCGCAGACGGGGACTGCCCACGGGGCGCGCCTGCTTAGATAAAGAGTCCCCAGACCGGCGTCGGGGGTAGGCTTCGAAGGAAGCCTGGGTGGAAACTCGGGTGCGGAACTCTGCCTACGGGCAGTCTTCCCGCAAAAATAACCCGTATGTATATATATATATATATATATATATATATATATATATATATATATATATACTATATTGTACAACAGTGCAGTTAGCATTGAAGAGTGCATTACGAGACTTAGAGACTGTGGAGAGAGCACGAACTCTGCCGAAGGATCTAGGGAAATTACTAAAAAAATGTAAAATACAACAAACAATTTAAAATAATTGATTTTTGAATGTCAAATAAAGATATTGAAATTTTCACTTCGTGCTCTGAATGTGTTTTGCTCTCTCTTTCTCTATTAATAAAATCAATTATTGTGGAGAAATTCTATTTAATTTTGACATCCTCGGATATGGTGAACCAAAAATGTTAGTCCCAAGACGTTCGAGTCATTGGAGAAAGTACTGCTACAATAGACCGTTATAACCATGTGTTAAAAAAGTTCTAGATTACGGGGCAAAGTGAAGGAATGTTTGATTTTTTCAAATAGCGATATTAACGGTGGTTTATATATTATTTATTATGATTGTAATGTGCAACATTATAATATTAATTATCCGATATCATTTATACGAAAAAATATGTTATAGTTCCATTAGTTTCATTTATAGAGCCAGAAATTGGTTTCAATAAATGCACATGTATATTATTAGTTATATTAATTTATCAAAATCGCCAAAACATCAATAAAATCACATTTTTATCAATGGGCTCCGAATTCCCCCTTCATTCTCTGGCGAAGAACTTCCGGTATGTGGCAACTCGCAACTTTCTGGTAAGCTTAGTTCTCTTGAGAACCATGACTCAGTGACATGGATGGCTGAGGCGTACAGATGCGTCAAATTCCAGGTAAATTACATTGGCTATTTGCTATTCCTGGTTATTTAATGTCACCAATGTCAGTCAAGAAAGAAATATTGGAATGTTTACCCATGCACAATATCTGGTGTACATGTTGTAAACGACACAAGCCGAAAATAAGAGGAGGAAAATATTAAATTTATGTAAATTGGATGGAAAGGAAGAGAATGGATGATGTATAGAATAATTTCGAAGAAACGCTGTGATGCTGCTGAGTGGTATTAGCTTACTTCAGAAGAAGTCGGATTGGTAAAAATTTATCTCGAAAGATAGGAGAAAACATTTTAGACATTTTACTGGCCTGTTTCGCCAAGAAGAAATGTATATTTTGGAACGAATTAATTGTAGCAGTTTATTTTGCATTTGATTGGCGTGAACAGTGACAATGTCATGTTGTTTATTGTCAGTAGCAAACATCTCAAAAAACCTCTATTCGTAACCATTAACAATATTAAAAACCTCTATTCCTGACAATATTGTTATATTACTGTATATGCTCACAGATTCATGGTTTGTAATAATTTTATACCTGTTTGATACTGAAGTTGAGTTTTTAGTCAGCTGCAAATTTCTTACAGAAAACACTTATGGTTCTAAGGTCAAGCGATCTTATTTTCTTCCTAAACAAGCATTACAAAGTGATGATTTTAACAGATGAAAATCTGTTTACAAGCCATGAATGTAAGATTGTAGTTAATTATATAACATCGCTTTATTCACGAAAAAGAATTATGACCCGAGCGCGACGACGCGAAGGAAATAATTATCCCGAGTAAATAAAGTTCACTTACACCCCTTGTTATACAAAACTTTATTTTAAAACCATGTTTCTTAAACCGTAAGAGGTGATCGTCATTGCAGTGTCCCTGACCGGGAGGTCCTGGGTTCCAGTGCTGATGGCAGAAGTTTCGACACTAGCTAGATAGCTAGGTCACACACACTCATATGCATTACACTGCCACACGTGCCGGGAGACCGGTCAGGAGCATAGAGCTCGTCTTGGCTGGGGCGGTGCCCCGCTGTTGGGCGATACCTGGTTGGGGAAATCACCACCATTTCCCGAGGTAAAATCATGCACTACACTTTCGGGACTAATGATCTTATCAGTTGACGCTCCTGGAATCACCAACAAATTAAACCGGGATTGGTAGCTCAGTGCATCAACTGATGTCACTGCAGCGCCTTTTGACAGGGAAGTCTTAGGTTCGAATCCTGACAGCGGCATGATTTTCGACACTAGCTATTCAGCTAGGTCGAATTCAGTCGCTGTCTGGAGGAGAATTCTAGCGGCCGGCTGTTCTGATCGGTAGTTTTCCGTGGTTTCTCCGATCAACCAGGCGAATACCGGAGCAGTACCCTAACAAACGGGCCACGGACCGCGCGCGATCTTTCCTTGCTCTTCCTTATCTTATCATCTCCCATTACGCACACACTTACACTAACATGCACTACAGTACCACATATTCCGGGAGGCCGGTCTGGAGCTTAGAGCTTGTCCCGGCTGGGGCGGTGCCCCGCTGGTGGGAGAGTCCTGGTTAGGGGGAAACCCCGCTAGCCGACGGTAGCTCGGCGCCGGATCTCCCCATCCAGCGGGTGAATATCACCTCCATCTCCCGAGGAGAAAAAATGCACTACACTTACGGGACTAATGACCTAAGCTGTTGACCGCCCGGTATCACTAACCAACCAACCAATCAATCATGTTTCTTCATTTTCTGTTTATTGTCTGATTAAAAAGAGTGCTTGACAACTGACAAGGCGATGAGTTAGAGAAAGAGGAAGCACTGTTATCCAATCGGGAGCTTCAATTGGCCCCTTCTCCTTCTCACTCACTCTTTCACCGCCTCGGAAGTGTCACTTTTCACCAGACAATAAATCGTGGAGTATCGAGAGTGAGATTAGCCTCAGAAGCTTGGCGAAACACTTACGCAGTACTCCAGAGCAACTACTTGGGACTAAAGGGTGCTCTCGAGTTATCGCTCTTATCTTTACTTGCTGTTGGTGAGGGCGGCCACTAGTGTTTTCAATGTATAGAATTTAGAATGCTGACACGTAGCTTGTGAAGGTAAACGACTACGACGTGACAGGGCATAGCGCCTTTACAGTTTCGTTCACTCCGCGTGAATGTCGAAATGGGAAAAAAAAAAAAAAAATCCACAAGTTTATCTTGGGCCATGAAAAGCGAGGGAATGAATGGTACGATATTCTAATGACTGAAGGGGAGGAAAATCTAAACTAGGAGCATGGCGTAAGTATTCTTACACCATGACTAGGAGACGATATTTCAAAACATTGTTTCAAGATAGCTTTTATAAGACTTTATCGGGATTGCTTTGGACATGATGGAAATTGAAAACAGGTTATGTAGGGTAACACAGATTTGTAATACGAAACATTCGGATATTTTTACTTTCTTGCTATCGCGGCAGAGAGAAAGTTATGTAATGCTGTGCGAAAAAACTGCGAATTTTCGCCAGAAATTCTCTTGTTACAGCGCTCTGGGAACGAAAAAAGGGATAAATTCAGTTGCTAAATTTAGAAAAAAATATACTCCAACATGTGGTGTATTCCCATGTTTTGTGAGTCCTTGATACTGACAAATCGGTTGACGGCAAATCGTTTGTCCGTCCGTCCGTCCGTCCGTCCGTCCGTATGTCTGTGAACAACGCTAGCGGTTTAACCGTTCTGCTAATTTTTCACCAAAATTGATATTCCCCAATCGATCTGGCTGATGTCGCGGCCTCTTGAATTTGAAACCGATATTTTTATTTTGTGGGGGTACTTTACATTTAGGCCCTGGGATATTTTCAAAATCCATGTTTTTTATTATTTTGTTGGATAGGGTAAAGATCGTTTAAAAGAATGATGCAGGTCTCATTTCGTTGAAAACTCTAATTTTTCGAAAATTACAAAAATTCAAAATTTTTTTCGGTGCCTTCCTACAACTAAAATATTAAAGATAGATACTTTTGCCCTTCTGTTTCTGATCTGTTCCTTCAAAATGGATTTTGAAATAAGATCATGTACAATGTTTTCGAAATTTTGAGTATTTTTTGCGTAATCTTCCATAAAAATAGGCAATTTTTAATTTTGTTAAACATTTCTTCTCAAAAACGGCTCCATCGTTTTTAATGAAATTTTGTTAGTAGATAGTCTGACGGGGGTTTTCAAGAAAAAGGTGCAGTTCTCATGTTGGTTGAAGACCCTGATTTTTCAACAATTGAAAAACTCAAAACTTTTTAAATCTTCCTACAATAATTATGAAGATACATTTTTTCTTAATGAAATGTGTTCATCAAAAACGGATTTTCAAATAAGACCATGTTGAATTTTTTGAAAATATGTGAGTTTTTTGTGTAATTTGGCGGCAAACAGTCGCCCGCTCCCAATTTACTGCGCTTCATGAACGTAAAATGTATGTGTGCTACGCAGGTGGTTGATACGTAAGTTGGAATTTACATATTATTTCATTATTATTATTATTATTTATTATATGTATATTATTTCATTATAAATTGCGTCCATTTATTGTGTTAAAGGGAAAACAAATAGATGATTCCGCTTTGCTTAATACGATATGAGAATGCAGAGTAATGCATTTACAAACCGAATAGGAAGCAACCCATAGGAAGTAGCGGTCATTGTTCATTGTTGGAACACCGCACTGATAACAAGACGGAATGTCGGCTGCCTTTCGTTCGCGTTAATATAAACTAATTCGAATCGTCGCATGTAATGAGTAAATGAAAGAAGCATTTGTAGGGAACTGTAAATACTCTACTTATAGAAGAGTTTTCCTAAGGATGAGCCAAAGTGACAGTTCGCGTAACAAGTGAACATCACATGTAATTCAGATAACTATCCCTCTGCCGCGACAGCTGTTCAGCCACGCCCCTTCATAAAGTGATAATGGCTCCTGTGAAAACATCCCTACGCTGATGTCTAAGAGTTTCGCTGAGAACGTACGCGAGTCCGGGAAATATTTAAATTTAATTATATGAGTAGAAAATAACATGCTCTCACAATCAGTAAAAGGGAACTGCCACGGATGTAAATAGCAAAATGATTTTAAACCGGAAACACGTGCACCGGTACGCATCTCGTTTTCATGTCTCGATTTTTTATATATACATAATATGTATCATACAAAAAGTAAATTTAATGTAGTGTTTATAGAGAAAAATAATTTTTACAGAAGAGCACATAAACACTGCACTTCCTAATTTCAATTATTTCTCGCGGCGCACTATATTTTTGTGGGATGATGACACCACAACAGGAAGCGTCGAAGCTATTTAAAAGTTAGCCAACTGCAAACGAACGAATGCAGGAAGGGAGTCTGGGCTCGAAAGCACAATGACCACAGAACCTCCAGTCATGTTGGCAGCACTAGCTGTCACTTTGGCTTATCCTTAGGAAAATCGTTGTATACTGTCCCGCCCACTCACCTGGTGGCGGTCGAATTCGTCGCGCAGGATGTCCTGCGCGCCCGACGCCCGCACCGTCGTCAGCCCCTGCAGCGTCGCGTGGAGGTGCGTGAACACGGGGCTCTTCGCTGGAACACACAGCACACGCCTCGTGCGTAATAGACACTTCGTTTCTTGTCCTTTCGACTTCGTGACCGTAGGGCTCGGCTGAACGGTTTTGGCGCTAGATTTGACTACAGGCAGATGGACAGATATTTTGCCGATAGTCGATTTTTCTCAATGAAGATCCCAAACAACATGGATTCTGACCAAATAGCGTGTTAGAGGAAACAATTTATTAAGATTTATTAAATTTTAATAAATAAATTAATTAAGATTTATCAAATTTTTCGTTCCTAGAGCTCGGTAATACGAGTTTCTCTGCCAAAAATCCACTTTTCCGGCGCACGATTAGCACAGTAGCAAACACCAAAACCATTCAGTAGAGTTTTTTTTTTTCAAATTTGATATTCTTTGATCAATTTTAATAATCTCAAGGCTTTCTGACTTTCAAGCAAATATTTTGATTTTTTATTGTACTTTTACATCAAACCTGAAAATTGCAACAGTTTAATTTTTTTCGGTGTCTTACTACTTACTTTACACTGTTTCGACGTCTCACTTACTGCTTAACACTACAGTATTGAAGACAGAGAATTTTCCTGAAAAAATCTGTTCTTTAAAGAGTTCTTGAATTAAGGCTTTATACAATTTCAAAATTTTGAGTAGTTACGCATAATTTTGTATCAAAGATGAACAATTTTTTAATCAAAGATATCCTCAAATGTTGCTCCAAGTTTTTCTTAAAATTTTCTCTTCGTATGTATAAAAAGTCGGTAAATAAATTGACGCTAGTCTCATTTTCGGCAATTTTTTTTCTGTATTTTCGGAAAATTACAAAAAGTTAACATATCAAAACTACAGAATTGATGATGGTTTTTTCATTTTTGTCTTAAACAAAATGTTTTATAAACCAGTTCTTTAAAAAAATAATACCCAATTTTCTGAAAAAAAACAACAACAGTCATTTCGCATAATTTTTGCTTGAAATATTAATGTAATTTACAAAAAAATATATTTTCTCAAAAATCGCTTCAAACTTTTCCTGCGGATAAAATAAGGGACGCTTAAATGAATGGAGTAGGTCTCATTTTCGTTGATCTTTCTGAATTTTAGAAAATTGTCAATTTACAAATAATGCAAGAATGTTCGTGCTGTTGTAGCACTAGTTTGATAATTATCTTAGAATGTTATGGGAAAAAATGGTCACTTCTTCTGCAGAAGACAGAGAGGGGTCGAATGAGGGGGAGACACACTCTCTCACTCTCTCTCTCTCTCTCTCTCTCTCTCTTTCTCTCTTTCTCTCTCTTTCTCTCTCTTTCTCTTTCTCGTTGATCCGCAAAAGTTGAATCCATCGATGTCTTGCAATTGGTCTAATCCTATCAAGATAAAAGAGGATTAACGAGAATATTTATCGACGAGTAGAAACATTTGAAGAGGATTCGAAGTTATCGTATATTTCGACAGATAAGACAATAGATAAATCACAAAAAACAAAAGTCCCAAAATAGCGGGTCGTCTTATTTACCAAAAAAATCTCGTATTCATTATCTAAATCCAGTAGTTTCTGAAGTACATCCTCATTTGCGCAATGCTGAAGAAGGCTTTTCCTTTTTCGTAATAGTGCATCAATCCTCTAATGCCCTACTCAGTGCAAATGTTTTCCAGAAGCCATTGCTGCCAGATGAACTGCAAACCTGTCAGTTGCAAGAAGTGATGATCACTGATGTAGTTAAATTCATAAGTCATTGTTAGTTCGGGGGTCGTCTTATAGGAGAGATATACGCTAAAACTGCCGACCTGGATGGTCGAGGTGGCTAAGAGCGGGAACCAACTCACCGCCGCTTTTCGAATGGTCGCGAGGTACTAATGCGCACGTGCATGGGTCTGCATCGAACTACGTTAATCACAACACATTCTCTAATGGTTATTGATGAACCCGAATGTATTTATTTTAATTTATTTACTACTTTTGGATGGTTTCTTTCCTCAAATAATCAACATATCAAATACATCTGAAAAAAACAATGCCCTCTAATGGACAAAAAATACATAACAGACAACAATACGTTTAAAATTAAAACCCAACAAATAAACAATAACCATTCACACTGAGAATTATAAAAAAAATATGTACACTCATTCACTCCGAATGCGCATTCTGTCGTTAGAATTGTTGACCCTCTTATCTTATGATAATGAATAAAACTTAACAAATGCTTTTTGAAGATAAAAAGAAAAACGAACAAACAAATATCCATGCATCACTTCCCTTTGTGCCGGACAAATGCTGTGACACGCGGCGCATGTCACGCGGCGCCGTCCACTGATTCGTACACTCCCCGTGTGCGACGATAGCACGCTCCAGCTTCCACCAACTCCGAGACCATATGTCCCGTCAACTCACAGTGCTGAGCAAACACTGCGAAGCGTTCTGCGGTAATACGCGAAGTTTCCACCACGTTTAAAGTTCCCGCGGTGAAGAAATACTATTGATTTCACGAATACTGGTGAAATGAATCTTTTAAAGTTCCCGCGGTGAAGAAATACTATTGGGTTACGCGAACTAAACGAATTCATTTTCTAGACGTTTCCCAAAATCGTGATTACTTTCGAAATTGTTCATAAATTTCGCCCTGTTGTTCTCTAAAGTTCCAGCTCGATTCCTTCAAGCGTTTCCGTAATATTCATTAAAAAACATATTTGCCCTCAACTTTACCCTAGTAACAATGGTCTCCATGTTCACGCTTTTTAACTTGAAATGTACGATTACGATTATTTTCGAAATTTTGTGATTTTGCTGATTGTTCTTTCTAACAATTCTAAATATTATGCTTTATTGAATGTTTATGTTAAATTTGACTTTCTTCCGCGCATTCGGTTAATTTAGAAAAAATGTTTGCGCGCGGCCTGCCATCTTCTGTCTTATTGAATATAAATCTTGACATTTTATTGAAAAATTTTATTCTGGAATTTTTCGATTCTTAATAAAAATTTTTTCGCGTTTATGCTACTTTATACCGAAATGATCGCAAATCATTACAAGATATATATATATATATATATATATATATATATATATATATATACACATATATATACACACACACACACACATACATACATACACAGAATGAGCTCAGAGCAGGACATATGTAGGACAGCGTGTTCGTTTTTTATGGAAAACATTCACTTGTAATATCGTAATTATGTTCTGTTGTATTCAGATTGTAGAGAACTTAAAACTGATGTTAATTAAATAAATTAATTGTTTTCTTATTCAATTAGTAATACTTAAAAAATGGCTATTGGAATTAATAATGCATATAATGTCTGCTTGACTTAGTATTAAAAATGTTTTACTTGTAAATATATTTCATGAATTAAAAAGTATTGAACGCGATTGACACATCGTGTAAAATGGAAGAGGAAGTGGAAATTTTTCTTAAACCAAGGGGAAGGGGACACATACCAGCGGCCCCCCTAGGTTCCGCCACGGGTACAGTTTATTATTTATGCGTTTGTTTATAGCGCAATTTTTTATTCTAAACATTTTTACGAATTCCTGAAATGTATTTTTAAAATAATTAATTACGTATCTTTATATTCATGTTTCTAATAATTTGCGCGAAAAATATTTTCTAAAGAGTACCAAATATCCTTGTTGGGCTTTGCTTCGGTTGAAAAAGAAATCTCTTAAGATTCTCTTCGATAGATAGTACTGACAATAAGTTTCAAGATCTTTGCCTGTTGGCTGTCTTGTTTCAAAGTTACATTGACGTAAATAAATAATGTAAAACATATGGAAAACTTTTGTTGAACAGGAAGTGAATAAATTATAAATTTCGAAAATCTGCGGGAAGTTGCTTGACTGATTGACCAATAAGTGATACGATTCCATTTGATCAGAGCATAAAAGATAGAACAATTTGTTACAATGTGTTTCTCTCAATTGTGTAAGTTCTATTGTCCTGCAATTTCGTAATGAAGTTAGCAAATATCATTTTGTTAATTTCTTTGATTTGAAATGAACATACGATAATGGAAGGTTATATTTTTTATGAAAAACGAAGCGTATCAAATAATAAATAGCATGATTCGAAGTAGGAAATAATATATAATCTATTTATTGTTTTGGGTGTATCGTCCCCGGTTCTAAATGGTTGCGATATAGTACTAACCTACGCTTCGGTACCCCTTGTTTAGTACACGGGTGCCGGTGGAAATTGATTACTCAAACCTGTAGAACGAGGCATCGGAGTATATTTCGCGTGGGTTTCTACGAAGCACTGAAGACAAAAATTGGAAGGGGGCACCCGGGTTTGAACCGGGGACCTCTCGATCTGCAGTCGAATGCTCTACCACTGAGCTATACCCCCAGCCGGCCTATGAAGGACTAAGAAATGCACTTGAATGGGCGACCGCCGTCTTTGTTGCCCACGACATCCGCCTCCTCGCTTGTGCAACCGGTTGGACTCTCCGGCTCCCATCGAGTGGGGCGCAACGCGGCGACGTGCCTACACAGTCCACTGCACACAGACGGGCGCTGGCTGCTCCATACACCATTGTATAGTGAGGGGGAAAATTGAAAGTGTCTTAGGTGTTATCAATGGGCATGCAAAATATGGTAATTGAGAGTATAATTTTCCAATTATTGAAACATGTACTTTATGCAATTGTTGTAAAGGTTTATATGAACGTCTGAACAGAGATTTAGTTAATAGTTTTTATTACACGAAAAGAGATATTCCATTATTTTGACGATGAATATCTACTATAGATTAACTAGTGGTGCATACAACACATACTTTCTCGCATTATGTCTTAATTTTCAGTTTTCGAATATTCAGAAAGTTCAACAAAAATGAGACCTGCGACATTCTTTAAACGTTGTTTGTTCTGTCCGTGGAAAAAAATTGAAGCGGTTTTTGAGATTATTTTCAAAAAATGTACGTGACTTTTTACGAGCTGATTTTTTTAGACAGATTTTGTTTTAGACAAAAATAGCCATGTTCAATTTCATAATTTTGCAATTTTCGAAAGAACAGAGTTCGCCGGATATGATACTAGCAGCCTACTCCTTTGACGTTTCATATATGAAGAGAAAATTGAAAGAAAAAACTTGAAGACTTTTTTAGAAAAAAGCATTCTTTAAAAAAATTAAAAGTTGCCATATCTCACACAAAATTACGCATTTTTTTTTTTTTGGAAAATTTTAATAACCTTTTTCAAGTTTTTTAAAGAACAGTTTCAGTTTGAAAATCTGATTTTTTTTTTTTTTTTGAAGACAGCGAGAAAAATTTGAACTTTTCCAGTTTTCAAAAACTCAGGAATTTTCATGAAAATGTGACCTACACCATTTTCTTCAACGCCCTTTAAAAACCAAGTTTAATGAATAAGTTGGAGCAATTTTTTAGAAAAGTTAGAGAATGTTGAGGCTTCATCTAAAGTACCTCAAAAATCAAAATATACGTTTCAAAGTCAGATGGTTTCGAGTTTCTTTAAATTGATCGAGGAATATCAATCGATTTAGGAGAAAATAGGTTGAACGGCTTTGGCACTAGCTTTGATCACAGACGGAAGGACGGACGAACAAACAGGCAGACGTTTCGCCGTCAACCGATTTTGCGGTGTCAAGGACCCACAAAACATGGATTCTGACGACACAACGTTTTAGGGGAAGTAATTTACTATATAGGGGCAAGATATATCCACTTTTTCGTTACCAGGGCCCGGTAATAAGAGTTTTTCTGTCGAAAATTCGGCTATTCGGCCGCACAATTACAATACTTTCTCTTCTTACGAAATAAGAGATAGTAAAAATTTGAGCCATTAATCTTGTAGATTTAAGCTATCCAGTCTCTTCTTTTCGATTTTGTCTAAAACTTTCATGACTAGGTAGTTTCGGGGACTTTTGAGACTTGTTTCAGATTTTGATTGATTATGCTGACTGAACTATGAAGTAAGAAACATTATCTCTAATGGCATTATATAATTGTTCCATGTGGGTGCATAAGATTTAGGTAATGGTGCAAAGATATTAAGGCACTGACACTCGCAAGTAAATTACCATTTATTGAACAACAAAGCAGTTATTAAAATATTTTGCTTGGAACTTAATTAACCAATTCATGGATTCCAGAACTTTATTTAAGTAAAGAAATAAGCGAAGAAAATTAATTGCATTGAAAAATAATAATTTTATAGACTAGAGAAGACGACAAATAATGCAAATATGATCAAATCGAGCGTCGTCCGTGATCGTCCGTTTGTGATTAAACCGTTCAGACGACTTTGTCCAAAATTGATATCCTCGATCAATTTCAAGGAACTCCAGTCCCTGGAGATTGAAACGGATATTTTAATTTCGAGGGTACTTTACATGAAATCTCAACAACGGTTTCGATTTTTTCTTAAAAATGGCCCCAAATTTGGAGATTAATTTTATGTGTCAAATAGGGAAGAGTACGCTTATAAACATTGTGCTTAGTTAATTAAAATTTAACTAATACTAATTTAAGTTAAGCTTGGAATTCTTCATCAAACTTGAGCAAGGATATTTAAATATTTCGACACAAGTATTATCCACAAAGAAACCATAATATTGCTAATAGCTGGTTGGTACTTACTTATGCCTTCCACTCGTTTGACGTTTTTGGACGTTTTCAAGTAAATTTTCCTGTCGTACCAGAAGAGAACACCCATAATTACCACTGGTATTATAAAGTAGTAATTGACTGCCACAGACACGAGCACGGAACCCAGCATCATGAGCACAATCTGGAAATACAGAGAAATTATTCACTTGTGAAAAATCAGTAAACGTTTAGGGAAGAAACAAAGAAGACAAAGAATTAATTCGTATCTCTCTGCTAAACAAACGTTAATAATGGTTGAAGAATTTAACCTTGTAGCATCATACCTGATGCAGCCATGCAATATCTCAATATTATTGCTTGGAAATATCTAAAGATATCAAAAATCGTGCGCATAATTAATGTCGCAAATTTGGAGGAAATAAGTAAAATTAAACTGTCTTAAGACGCAATAATATAAAAAAAATTAATTTTAAGAATAAATATTTAATAAATTGAGAATTATGAACGAATGTAGGAAAATTACAAAACAGTTCTTTTTCGTGGATTTGCGCTCGGGTATTATCGGAAACGATTGAGACAGTTTTTATTGACTCACCTGACCAGCATCCAATATCGCCTTGGGAAGCAGTTCATCTACAGATCCGATATCCTTTGAGAACCGGTTCAGGATGCGCCCTAAATGTAAGAAAAAAGTCATTTATATTATCCCTAAACGAGACGGTATAAAATGCGGGAAAATTTGTGCCATTCCTAAGGGCTGGTAAATCAACTGAACACAATCTCTTGGTACAGATTCTATGCGTCTCTTTCATCATAAATTTAAATATGTATTGTTTATTTGCCAAAACAAACTCTTTCAAAGTAAGAATTAAATATCATATCACAATAGGGCTTCAAAGTTACAGAGATAAACAGGTTTTCATCAAGGACAAGGATTAAGACAGTAGGTATGCTATGTATCAAACCATATATCGCATAAATTTATTTATCTCGGTCTTATTGTATGTCTCTAAACAGTTTAATATGACTCGTGTACTACGTAAATGTATGTACGTAGTATAGACAAAGTTACGAAATAGCGTCTTATATTAATACTTTAGGCGTCGGTTGACGCTTAGCTATGCGAGTCCAAGTTGCCGACGAAGATCCGGCATCCGCAAATTAACACCAGCTACAGTCGTGAAATTAAACTCGAAATTCAACCACGGAATTTTTAAGTACGGAACTGTAGTGTAAGAATGTTCTTGTTCCCGTTAGTTCCCGAATGTCGTCCGCTTTCGTTCTCCCGGACTCCCGCCATCTCCCGGCGTCTGGAGTCAAATCTTGAACCGGGGCAGGTTAAGAGATAAATCTGTTTAATGGCTTTAAAAAGAATTTTAAAGACACTTGATTCAAATAATATCGTATGAAGTTCCTCGGAATATGTACTAACTTAATCGCTGTAAATGGTTGTTGCTATTGGATAGGTCAAATAATTCATTTCCCCACAGTCTTGTGCAGTTATTTCCCTGTCTTATTTACCCTGTTTTCCTACCTGATGCTGTCATCATTCATGACCATTGGCTAAGACGTGTTATTCTTTAAAAAATTAACAAAAGATGTAGGGTGGTGGATCCTGCTAGGTGACTACGTGGAAAATTTTAAAAAGTTATAATACTAGGTAGGCCAATATGCTATCAGTGTATGTAGTATGTGTTCGTGTATTAGAGTGCCTATTTTCAACGGAGAATTATTACGATTTTACTTCGTACCTCGAAATGTATTATGTACTTCACTAATTTCAGCTCTCTTCTATAAATCTCTCTTGAACAAACTACTTGGAACAGCCCACTATGTTGGTTATCTAGTATCTATAACTATTTCCTACGACTCTGAGATTGTACCGTTAATTTATAGTAACTGGAGAAAGAAACCTTCATGTGAATCATATGAATAGCGGGGCGTTTCAAAGTTCATGATACTTGTGAATGATCCGAGGTAGGGCAGATCGCTACATTAATTGAGAACCGATTTCACTTGATCTTTGAACCTACTTGATTGCAATGGCTGAGACATGTCTGGATCGCGCAACTCAAGTGGTGAACCGCAAGTGGTGAACCGCAAGTGGTGAACCGCAAGTGGTGAACCGCAAGTGGTGAACGCAAGTGGTGAAACGCAAGTGGTGCAACCGACCCAAGAAATGAGACAAGATTCAAGCCGTGAGCCGGAACGCAAATCGTGCAACCAGGGCCGCACAGCCCAGAAAGCCACAAGGTCCTTTACCACAGCCTCCATCGCAACCCTGCAGACCTACCGGAGGGGTTGGTGTCGAAGAAGCGCATGCGCGCGCGGATGATGGAGCGGAACATGCCGGCGTGCAGGCGCTCGGAGCAGCGCATGGCCACGGAGTAGAAGCCCAGGGAGCGGGTGAGCGCCAGCAGGAAGAGCGTGCCCACCACACCCAGGAAGACGTACGCGAACTCCTTGGTCTCGAGCGGGGGCGGCGTGGACCCAGGGTCCAGCGCCGCGCCCACCGCAGCACGCGTCAAGTTCACCGCACTCGCCAGATGCTCCTGCGAAGAGAGATTAAATTAGATTCTATACGATGTTAGGAATATAATATAACAAGCAACATTATACCGATATATCGATATCGTGAATCTATCAATCGATTAAAATCTAACAATATATCCGGCCTCCTTTCATTCATCGTTACTCAAACAGCATACAAAGGTAATTCTGTATTACTGGCTATCTAGTCGGAAGACGTCTTCACCTGTATGGGCGCCGCAGCCCCCGCCGCCCTCGCGGCGTCCGCCAGCCACTCCACCTCCGCCGCCTCCTTCTCCGCCTCCGCCGCCGCCCGCGCCTCCAGCGCTTCCCACGCCGGCCACGTGGCGTTCATGGATGCGTTGCGCTCCGCCTCCAGCAACTGGCGGATTTCTTCTTGCGTTGTCCTGCATGAAAGAGAACATATGCAATTGTTAGAATCCCAGGACGGCACAACCTGAGTATCACTGTTTATGCAGTGCAAGGAGGATGGTGCAACACCACCAGAGGAACACAAGAGGGGTAACTGAACTGGCATAACCACAATGGCGCTACCCAAGTGCCTCTAGACGCAAGTGCATCACAATCACGTGTTTCAAGTGGAATTGTGAATTTCAGGCCTCTGATATTCTTTCACAAATCGCCAAGATGGTGAGCTCTTGAACCAATCAATAGAGCTCTTGAACCAATATTCCATCGTTTAGACTTAGCCATCCTCTTAGAACAGACTTAGATTCTAGACTTGCTCATGGACCACTCGTGGACTTCTTGATCCCGAACAATGATGGATTTTTATGAATGACATTGCGCCGTGTCACCGAGGCACAATTCTTCGCGATTGGTTGGAAAAACATTCGGACAATTGGAGCGAATGATTTGGCTACATAAATCGCGCGACATGAACACCTTCAAACATTCATGAGACATAATCGAAAGGTATATTCGTGCACAATATCCTGCACTGGCTACACTTTCAACCGGTTTGCACGGCTTAACATTTCTGCAGGAGACTTCCACCTACTTCTTGAGTACATGCCACGTCGTGATGCTGCACGTCGCCAGGCAAAGAGGCTCGACACGATATTAGGAGACATCCCATGACATTTGCCACCGCAATGCAAGGTTACTTCTTCAGTCGTGAAATGGCGCCTGCACATTGATATTTTTGTATTTTCAGCCTCTACGAGAGGTAGTGCCAGGAAATAGTCATAATATCTACGCCTTCTAAATAAAAGCTGCGATATTTCACTAGATACGAAAATCAAATTCTTTAGTTGTAATAAACAATGATATTCTAAACTTGAATTTTCTTACATTTACGACTATCGTCAGTCCTCTATTACATGAGGACAACTTTACAACTTTAATAAAAGTGAACGGGAAGCGATATAAGCCAACGAAGTCATTGGCAATCGTGAGGAAAACTGAAAACGCTTTTGATGGAAGAGTGGAATAAAAAAAATGTTGGACACGTTGAGGAGAGTTGGAAGGTCATGTGGCAACCAAAAGCAGAAGGCAAATCGGTCGATGCTGCTGACAGCGACTTACGAGAGCAGGAGGAGCACGTCCCGACGACGACGACGAGGTTTGGATGGAAGATTGATATAGTAAAAATACTGGACACGTCGAAGTGAGTTGGAAGACCATGTGGTCCCAAAAGTAGAAGCAGTTGACGCTGCTGACGGCCACTTGTGAGAGCAGGAAGAGCACGAAGGAAAGAGGTCGGATGGGAGAGTGGAATAGAAAGAGCCACTGGATACTTTGAGGAGTGGAATGGTACCCACCAGTAGGAGACGAACCAGTCGATGCCGCTGACGGCCACTTGCGACAGCAGGAAGAGCACGACCACGACAGCTGCGCCGCACACCGCCCCGGCGCGGAAGTACTCGAGGTACACCGACTTGCCCTGGATGCGGCCCTTGGAGGACAGCTCGGCCAGGTCGGCCGCCGCCGCTGACGCCCCCGCCGCCTCGGCCTCCGCCGCCTCCTGCTCCCGCGCGCTCCGCCGCCGCAGCGAGTCGCCGCCCTCCGACGACGTCTTGCTCTGCGAACGAAGTCACTAATTCTGTCATATGGTAGTTTGACGAGAGAATAAGTATATCGATGGCTTAAAACACACGCATTGAAGTCACTGTTCCTGATTTTTAAAAAAATGTTTAAGAGTTTGTAAATGTGCGTTTACATATGGAGAAGCAAGGTTTGCTTTCTTGGATAAGAGCATATCCCTCGTATATTCACATTCAATGTTTGTACACAAGATAGAAAAGATTGAGAGGTAGCCAAAATTTGTATTAACTTGAAAATTGCGTGGACATGAAATGTTTGTCCTCTAAACCATTGTTATGGAAGATTTTATCCCTATTTTCAGACATTTCTTTGGGTATGGTGAATTGTATTTTCAACTTAGAAACTGAAATCTGCAAAAAATGTATTTTCTAGCAATTATTTTCTTGTTACTGGAGAATCGCCTTGACCCAAAATTATATTAATTTTCGATAAAGTTTATTGAGTATCAGACAGACTATTTAGGTCCTAAGAGCAGGTTAAAATGCACTATGAATTGGAAGAAGCGGCTTAGTAAAGTATAAATATTATTATGCATGCTGAACTGAATTTTCACAATATATTTAATAAGTATTATTATTTAAAAAATGTAAGTAATTATAAAGACATTTAGATAATTAATCATTAAGAAGATATAATTCATGTTGAATACATTAAAAATAAATTAGAATTGACTGCAGAGCCGCATGTGGAAAGGTGTTCGTTTTTTTGAAATTATAAAAAAGTCCTGTGTTGAAAGTAATTATAACGGCTTTGGCGACATGCAGTGTGTGGATGCTCACTCTGGTGGAGATCTGCCGCAGCAGCTGGTGGATGGGCGTTGAGGACCTCTCCCGCTCGGCCTCTGGCTGTTCGTCGCCGCCCTCGCCCTCGTCGCCCACACCTTCGCCATCGCCCACGCCCTCCTCGCTCTCGGGCCCCGCGCCCAGCAGTTCCGCGTAGTCCACCATCCGCGACAGCGCCGCGAAGTCGCCCTGCATCTCCACGCGACCCTGCACACACACAACACTCTCAGCAAAAGAGCACAATGCATATGGCAAAGTCGCCCTGCATCTCCACGCGCCCCTGTACACACACAACATTCCCTCAGCGCAAAACCACGTGGCACTTGACATATCCACCCTGCATCTCCACTCGCCCCTGCACACACGCACCACTCCCTCAGGACAAGACCGCAATGCATATGGCAAAGTCGCCGTGCATCTCCAAGCGCCCCTGCACACACACACCTCCTCAGCCAAAACCACATGGCGCTTGACATATCAATCATCGCTGCACACACAACCTCCGCTCAGACCACAACCCTCTCAGACTCATGACTAATTTACTCTATATCTCCACGTGACCCTACACACACGCACCATTTCCTCAGCATACCCTCTCCACTCCCCTACACGCACCATTCCCTCAGGACAAAACCACAGTGCATATGGCAAAGTCGCCCTGCATCTCCACGTGCCCCGTAACATACGCCCCCGCCTCATCACAAGTCCACTAGCACATGTCAAAATCACACTGCATCTCCACGCGCCCCTGCACACACGCACCGCTCTCAGAACCGAAGCACAGTGACAAACGCAAAGTCACTTTGCATCTCCACGCGCCCCAGCACATAGGCTTCACTCTCTCAGAAAAGACCACAAGGCCAACGCAAACTCACCCTGCATCTCCACTCGTCCCTGCCCACACGCTACTCTCTGAGCGCAAGTTACAATGCACGTAGGAAAGCCACCTTGCATCTTGTAATTACGGCCTTGGAAAGCCCTTGTAATTACGGCCTTACCTTTGAATAATGTCAAGGAAACAAATATAATTCCCTATTAGCATTTTAAACGTACAGAAAAAAACTCGATACATCTCTCTTATTAGAAGACCATCCTCGTCTGATTGGTCTGAAAGAAATCGTAATGAGGTGTAGTAAATAATCAGGGTCATACATTATTCATGACGATGATGTGATCAGCGTCCTTGATGTGCTGCAGCTGGTGGGTGATAAGAATCCGCGTCTTTCCCGCGAGGTATCCGCAGATGCATTCGTCAAACAGGTGCTTGCCCACGTGCGCGTCCACGGCCGACAGCGGGTCGTCCAGCAGGAAGATGGGCGCCTCCGTGTACACCGCCCTGCAAAAATAGAACATTTCCGTGTACGTTGTGTGTTCGGTGGTACTTATTCCATATTCTGTAACGTTTGTATACGAAGCCTCCCGTTTTCACTTTTCTAGTTAAAATCTCACTTCTCAATTAACTGTTTTCTTAATCTCATGTTTGGGTTACGTAAAGTCGTGTTCATGAAATGCGCTAATCTTCACAAGAAAATTCTTTCCCCACTTGTTCGATGCTCTCGAAAGATCATTCAATGTCCGGTTTATGGTCCAAGGGTGGAAGAAACAATGAAGAAAGGCAGTGAAATGGCTATGGTTTCCCTTCTACAGACATCAATAAAAAGTCAAATCTCACTCTGGTGTATTCTCGCTCTATTCTATTCTCTGCTCCAGCCTGACACTGATCTGACAGTGATGAGCTGATCTGAACTGATCAGATCTGACACACTGATCTGACCTGATCTGACTCTGATCTGACTCTGATCTGAGTCTGGACTGATGCTGATCTAATCCGCTTCTATTCTGACTCTGCCATCAGTACAATCAGATCTGTCGTTCTGAATGTGTGAGTGTGCCTGATGATCTCCCTCATCGCTCTCTCCCGTTGCTGCGTTGATTGCCCACCTGGCGAGGTTGATGCGAGCCTTCTGGCCGCCGCTCAGCGCGGCGCCGCGCTGCCCCACCACCGTCAGGTCGCCGTGCGGCAGCTGCTCGAAATCCCTCTGCAGGGCGCATGCGCGCACCACGCGCTCGTAGCGCTGCCGCTCCAAGGGGCGGCCGAAGAGGATGTTCTGGCGCACGGTGGCCGCGAACACCCACGCCTCCTGCGACGCGTAGGCCACGCGGCCGCGCACGCGCACGCTGCCCTGCTCCGCCGGCAGCTCGCCCAGCAGCGCGTACAGCAGCGAGCTCTGCAACCCACCACCCTCATTAGGCTTTCAAAACACTCGCCATCGAAATGCCCTGCCCCGCCGGCAGCTCGACCAGCAGCACGCATCAGCACGTCATACATTTTTAATTAATCATGATAAAGCAATGCAAATTCACTATCTTGTATCTGTCCTGTTTTTGTGATACGTAAAACACTTTTGAACCCATCATTTTGTAAAATAAGCCTGGGGTTTGCCCACGTGATATTAAAATGCTGCATTCTGAGGAAGAACTCGACTAACGACATTATATCCGTTAAGGTGAGGGTCACCTGCGGACTCTAGAAGTGAGAGTGATAGACTATCAGTCACAGTAGATTGACGTTTGCGCTCCCTCTCTCGGAAATGGAAACAACGGACTATATTCATTTTGGGAGAAAGTGACGACGGTCAAGAGCGCTTTTCATTACCTCTTGACTGTTGATACAGTATTAGCTCTACGTTTGTTTGATCCAGATTGCCAAGAATCTATATAAACGACAGTTGTGGATACATTGTTTAAGAATTTTGTGTTTTTTAGTTACGCTGCTTGTGAAGAAAATACCAAAGATATATGTCGTTATTTTGTGCGGCGGTGCACTAATTGTCTCTTCTCTGATTTTTTAAGCCCTTATTCTTCAAATTCGTAATTTCAAATAGTACGTTTCAAAATTGTTTATATATAGTAAATCATATTTTATAATGTAATGGGTAAGATTTAAAAGTCCTGTTTCACGGTTGGCAATGAGTGTGAGGAACCCTAGGTGGACCTTCCGGGACCCTTGAGAACGTAGACACGCCCCGCAAAACGATTTTTTTTGTTTGTTTTTAAGAAAAAAGTGCTGTCTTTGCCGCAGCAATACAATACTGTCTCTATACTAGGTAAGTGGTGTGCGTTACTCGCAACTCTTTTTTTGCGTCTGAGGGTTTTTTAATTGTCGCCTTATTCTTACTACAAGTATGACTGGCTCGGTCTTGGCTCATAGCGAAGTCTCTAGCCTTTCACCACTGAGGTCCGGGTTCGATTCCTGTCGATCTGTTGTGAAATTTGTTCCAACAAAAAAAACGAGTTTGACTGCTTCACAACGGCTAGTCCACCGCCAGTGAAGTGTCCTAAAACCTACCCCTATCCTTATTCCTTCCCAATTCTGGCCGCTGAGTAGTGACACAGCAGCGCGTGGTAAGATGCGTGTACGCGGAAATGCTACCTGGCAGTCCTCTTGATAACTGACTGCGACGAGACTGGCCACTAGACGTAAAATAAAATGTACAGAGTACTCCACAAGTACAAGCGCTCAACGCACGCTTAGGGGCTAGGAGACGCGTTGCGTCAATAAAGACGTAAAAAATAAAAAAATAAAAAAAAATAAACTATGCATCTTTATACTTCTCAGCGTTCACTGTCTGATTTAAAATTACGAGTGTATTGTGAAAGCGACAGAGCCACCGCCTGACCCTCGCACGCTTTAAATATTTGTAGCCGGCGCCGATAGCGATCGCGCGTGCTCGTGCGGCCTCGCGCGCAGCCTCCCGGGAGCAGCGGAGGCCTTCTGGGAAACGCGGGGCGCGGCGCTCTGCGTGCGCACGGACGTCCTCGCAGTGAAAACCACGTTCCATATACGCCTCGGGGATGCTACAGCGATGTATAGTGCGATTTTCCTGACCCTGCCTGTGTCATGTAACGGTGTCATCCAATCAGGACCTTGAACATCACCAGAGGGACGTCTGTGAAGAGACATTTAAGCGCCTGATTGAATGAAACCGTGAAGAGCTGATATCTGCCAGAGGAACGGTTAGAAAAATTGCACTGTAGGTAATGTTACGGTGGATAAATAGGTAAAGTTAGTGTCGATAATCTGCCCTGCATTGAGATTCAAACACGCGACTTCCCGGTCAGAGACGCTGCAGCGACAACCGTATTGAGCAATTTGTTGCACTGAGCCATTTCAGTCGGTCTTTCTGGGAGATCTATCCTGGTTTGCGATATCTCTACACAAAGGAATTGAAGTTAAAAGCACTTGTGTTCAATACAATATTTATTTTTGTATAGTTCCATAATAGTTCGATTAAAACATTAAATCAGTGTCGCTGTCATCCAATCGGGAGCTTGAATTCATCATAGTGACGTCCATTTACCGATCAGATGATAGTCACATTCGATGAAGTGTCCACGGACTTAATGTTTTAATCGAAGTATAATCCACGTTCCCGTCCGAAGGATGCACGCGTCGTGATAGAATTGGGAATAGGGCACAAAGCTAGAAATGCAAAAACTTATGTCGATGCGTGATGGAGACACAGAACACAAAAATATACCTTGCCTGCGCCCACGTGTCCGATGACTGCGACGAGTTGTCCGCGATGGGCCTCCAGATCGATGTTGGCGAGGGTGGGCTCTGGCTGCGTTGGCTCCCAGCGCGCCGTCACGCCCTTCACCGCCACCATGACGTCATCGCTCTCGCCCTCTCCCTCGCCCTTGCCCTTCTCTACGCCCTCCTTGCCCGCCTTGCCGTTGAGCGACGGTGCCTCCATCAGCTGCGGGACCTGCAGCTCCTCGTGGCACATGAAGTCCTGGAACGAAACATGTAAGGCCCGCTGTAGTTAAACTTTACATCAGGTATGTTAAAGTGCGGGCAAGGTAACTTAGCTTACACGTAATTCGCGGGAAATGGGCCTCGAGCAACTAGAGAGAGATTTAAAGGTGACGGATGTACAAATTGTTCCGGAGTGGCGGTACATCACTGGAAACCTGGCCCATGACAGTCTTTTCAAGAAGAAAGTTGACAATTATTGTCCCAAATTTACCTATATTAATGTCAATTTCCTCTAATAAAGTAAAGAAATAATTCATTAAAATGTAATAATACATCAACCACATTTAAAATCGTCAACTGAGAGTAAAATTGAATATTTTGAATCAACATTATCCTGGTTTAGAAAATCGTGTTTAAGAGTGTAATAATTGCATTTACTTAGTACGTTTGGGTTAGATTTAACAGGCAACAAATAGCTGAATGTTTTAATAAAATATATAACGAAAGCAAGGAAAGAACTCGCCACTCAAATACGTCCCTACCTCTTGGAAAATGTGTATTTCAGGCAGAATTTAAAAAGCAAATAAACATGAATGCAATCGTAGGCTTCCGCGACCAGAGTCATGTGAAGGCTCTCGGCTATCCGAGTGACGCCCCATCGAGGGCAGTGATGCCGACATTTCGACTATCTTATCGTGGACGTCTTCAGGGCTGCAGTGCCTGTCACAAAGTATGAGAATTTACTCGTATGAGAAATTCCTTAGCACAACACGCGAATTGCAAATATTTCATGGGGAGTGGTTCCTTTGTCGGAGTCTTGCTATCGCACGACGTCAGTTATGTCGCACTAAATGTAGAATTCACTGGCGCACTAAGTATGAGATTTCAGTCGTTACGCGCTGTATAAGAATAGGCGGAATAACACAATCAAATACTCGAAATCGTCACTCTTTAATTGTTTTTGTTTTTTTCGAGCTCCAGAGTATCTAATAAATTCATAGACACTTTTCAAAAGGCCGGAAGCTGTATAGTTACCTTTCAATTTCTGCCCGTAATGGAAATTAGTAATATAGATAAATGCTTTTGTATTTTTTTCGATTTCCTGGATATCTAACGAAAACATAGACACTTCTCACATGGTCGGAGGCTGCATCGTTTTTTTGTTTTGTTTTTTGTTCTTGTTTTTTTTTTCTCAAATTTTTGCGCGCATTGGAAATTAGAATTATAGATAGAAGATAGATACACAGTGATTATACAGATTGTATGGCTATGGCGTCAAAAGAATTTCCTTCAAATCGATTTTGTAAACAATACCGTCACGTATGAGACTTATCGTTCACTGCGTTTGGTGAAATCGCTCTTCGACCTTCGTGTTTTACCAGAAGGCAAGCAAATTGGTAGGATTGTTCAAACTGTCAGATTGTTCAAAACGACACTGTTTAAAATTCCACAATCCAGACATACGGCACGTGTCACGTGCAGTAATCATCAACGGCCAGTACTTATCAACATGTAACTATCGCGTCAAGTAATGAATAGGCAATGCGAACTTTAACTAAAGAAGTGTTGATGCAAGTTCGTTTTAATGTATTGTGTTAACCCAATTTAGCATGCAAAACATTTATCAAGCGGATTAGTAGGATCGTGCGGGGCTGTACGATTGCGTTGTATCATTTGTCACTCGATTGATTTCGACTGTGCTCCACCGCTTCACAAGTTGTGCTTATTTGCTTCTTCGTTTTCTTCTGCTTGGCTTAAACTGCGACCAGTACCAAACTTTTGATAGTGAAATATGACACAGTAAAAGACCGAAAAATGGGTAATCCTAGGAGTGCCCAATTTCCGATTCGATTTAAATTACGCATTAGCTACACAGTGTGGGTAAAGCATAATGAATGACGATGAACAGATCATTTAGGATTTAACCTGGCTAATATCAGCCAAAGGGCGCTGGCTGAAAAAAGATGGTGTGAAGCATATTTAGTGGTAGTGAGACAAAAAATTGTGTTGAAAACTGTTCGTACGAAGACCTCTAAGTTGGTTTATGTAAATTGCAAAGGCCAAAGGCCCGGGCCAACTCCGAAATGCTGAGGTATACTAAGCTTAGGTTAGGTAGTATCGTGTAAATATAAAATTTACGACTGATACAGTCAAGCTCCAAACTACATTAAATGTCTCTCACCAGCCTTAGAAACGTCTCACCAGCACTGTGTTCATCACCATGACGTACTTCACGTCTCCTAAACATCTCGTGCTGGATAATGGGCACTGCTTTTGGCTAATGTCCGAAGTACGCTTCGAAACAGATTCTACTTCGCACTTTCCCATTCATTGCGGATAATGTGATAATTAACTCGCTAATTTGATAATTAGGCTTATGTTATTTATTCATAACATACAGGTACCGCATATTGACTTTAGTTTTCTATTTATTGCTTAAGTTATACATCGTCATTTTAAAATTTGTTGCCATGTCGATGTGGAGTCTCGCAAATCCCGCCTGACACAAAGACTAGAGGAAAATTTAATGTACACATTTTGTACATTAATGTACAAACGTTGATATAATTCACGATAGACCCAATCGTGAAATGTCTAAGAGTTGTAGTTTGGCAAGTTGCGCATTGCGCTGGATTGAGCATGCACGAAATAGAGAAAAGGAGAATGTTCTCCTCTTTTATGACCCATCTTCTTCCAGTGGCGAATCCTGAACATTATTTTAAGTATACCGCACTTTATGGAAGCTACCTCTACCTTTGTTTTTTATTTTGAGATTTTCTGAAATCCCAATACTATGAAATTCCGTCCTTAATAATTGTTCTATAAGACAATTACACAAACCACTAGCTTCTGTAACATTAACCCACTCAATCTTCACAATAACTTGAGAGAAGCGTAACTTACGAATGACCAGAGAAGGACTGTTCATATATTTATATATGAATTAATATATAGCGATGCATAATATTTTGCGATGCCTACCGTCCAGACGTGCATCCTCCCCTCTCCCCACCCTTGAAACATGTGGAGCCCTAGGTTATCGCGGTTGGCATGCGTTTCCTTCGCCTACGCTAGCGAATTCTCTGCACAGCAATAAGAACTGTTTGAAACTTCTCACTCTACCGCACTTCACAGCGCTTACGGATGCGGAAGACTGACTGGCTCTCGGTAGCAAAACAGTTATTTTTTCGTATCTGTTTTAAGGCTTTCAAAATCTCAATACCTTTTTAGAGGATTACAAAACTTACAAAATATTTATTATACACTTTTAATTAATAGGTACATCGGCGCTATACGGGGTGCATCGGAGAATTCGCCACTGTCTTCTTCGCCTGAAAAACAACCGTCAAGACTATGGGATGAGGCAAAACGAGCCCTCTCCTTACCTTTCCAGCGTTTCCCTTGAATGTTGAAAGCATTGAGAATATAACAGTCATGGACGTTTTCCTTCACGCTGCTACCAATAATTCCTATGTGTTTAGCGAATCAGCTTAAGGAAACTATTACTCATCAGGCAGTCCTCGCATTGTTTGCGGATGTAACCTCCGACCTCGGCAATTTTTTCTCGGATGTTGAGCCATAATTCTTTGCTCTGCTGACATACGCGCATAGGTACACCTCTGTCCTTGAATGAAGAAATAAAGGAAGTAATCTCTGTCAATTAATGTATTTATTTAGATAACCGGCTTTCGACGGCTTGAAGGAAAAATATGAATATATCATATTTTGTAATTTAATTTGGTAGTTTATAATTTTAAATGTAACTATTATTCACATGAATCCTCCGTTTTATCTTATTTTGTATTTACTTGATATTTTATTTATCTTTTTTATTTTCTTTATATTTGTAGACTGATGATGAAGGCAAAGCCGTCGAAAGCCAGCTATATAAATAAACATATTAAGATGATGGAGGTGACTTACTTTATTTCTTCATGTGGTAACATCAACAACACCGCATGAGAATTCCCACAATTCTGTCGTTGCGTCCACGCACCTGCAGGCGAGTGGTGGAGACGATCGTCTCGGCCACTTCTGCGATGCCGCGGACGAACATCATGGACATGGTCTGCGAGAGGATGTTGAAGTAAGAGAGCACCACGAACACCTGGCTGGCGGGTAGTGGACGCTCGGCGAACGCCATGGTGGACAGGGTGCAGGCCAGCGCGATGCGGGTGGTGCACAGGCCGAACGTCATGTACAAGCCCCGGATGTACGACGTCTTCGTCACCACGCGGATCTCCAGTCTGAAGATGAGGGAGACAGAATGAGACACTTCACTCATACACTTGCAATAATCCAAACATACAAATTTAACAGCATCAGTTTGTCAGTATCGTGATAAAAGCCCACTACATGTGTACGCCAGAAAGAAAAAAATACATTCTATGGCACCTAAAAAAACGATATCATGCGTGTTGTCCAATGAGATTACAATAATTCTTTAAAATGTAGACCTGTTAAGAGATGAGTCTCATTGCATGAAAGAAGAAGAAGAAGAGATGAAAGGAAAGGAAAGCAGTGTGAGAGATGTGGCAGAGTGATAGTCCAATCATACTATGAAAGCAACATTAGGTAGTACTTGAGAAAATAAAATTGGAATTAACAACAAATTTAGCTTAGGGACAGGTTAACTGAGAGACAGAGGATAGAATCTGTAGTGGACAGATAGGATACGTAGGCGAAAAGTGATAATGAAAACACTTGAGATCAAGAGGGCTGGATGATGGTGAAGTGGATAGTAATAGTGAAAACAGATAATAAAAGCGATATAGTCGGTTGAAACAGGAAAACATCGATAGAGGAAGTGAGAGAGAAAATGTGTTGTTCACACCACGCGTTTGGAGTTCTGGGACCTGGCAGTTCCACGAACTCTGCAGATGCGAATGGGCAGGAAGTAAACCGCTGCACGTGTCGGCGATTCGGCTGTCGTAATTGTTCGAAATTTTAGACAATCTGGCATATAAGGTAGAGCGTAGTTCATCATATGACCAATATTATTCAGGATATTTCATAATAAGTATTACATATTTCTAAAGTTTGTAGATGGGTCAAATATTCCTTTTTGCAAAAGAACATGTGGTGAGGAATTTCATACAACAGATCTGGGTTGTCCGGGTGACGCCGCGTCGAAGGCTGGGGTGCCGACGTTTCGACTGACATATCGCGGTCCTCTTCAGGGCTGTACTGCCAACAGTACTTGCCCGCAGTACAGCCCTGAAGAGGACCGCGATATGTCGATCGAAACGTCGGCACCCCAGCCTTCGACGCGGCGTCACCCGGACAGCCCAGATCATGACTCTGGCCGCGGAAGCCTACGAAACCATTCATACAACAGAGATTAAAACACTGATTTTTTGATGCGCGCCCCTCATTGATAACAAATCATCCTGCACTGGTTTTCGGGAGGCACACGAAGGGGTTTTCGGGAGGTCGACCGTTGGATCGACCTACTCACTGGCAGAATTCGTGTATTTATCTGCCAAAAACAAGTACAGCAAAGGTTGTCTTCAGAGACGTGCTGTCAAAAACAGCTGTGTGTCTTCTTTATCGGATATTCTCCACCACACATTAATTAGCAAAAAGAGATCATCTTTGATCCCCTGATAAACCGCAGAAGTTTGTAACATTTATTTATTTAACGCCATAAACAATTAAATACTGTGTGTGACGTGCTAGCGGAAAAGTTAATTCTGAACTATCCTATACAGAAAACACATAATCTATATTTTGCCCTTACTACATATATTTTTACTTATTCTTGTTTTATTCCATGATTTAATCTCATTACGGTTGAATTTTATTATTAATACTTTCTTACCAAGCTATAACATCAAAATGTGTTTTCATTTTTTTACTTTTATTATCCTACAAGAAAAATAGGATACTAGAATGTTAAGTTATCCTATATACAAGTTTGTTCGCGATCATGATGGCGGGAGGCAGCGGTCCCCTCCCCTCACGCTGTGAGGTTTCGAACATTCAACACTAAAAGCGTCTGGAACACTCAACACTAAAAGCGTCTGGAACATTCAATATTAAAAGCGTCTGGAACACTCAACACTAAAAGCGTCTGGAACACTCAACACTAAAAGCGTCTGAAACACTCAACACTAAAAGCGTCTGAAACACTCAACACTAAAGCGTCTGAAACACTCAACACTAAAGCGTCTGGAACACTCAACACTAAAAGCGTCTGGAACATTCAACACTAAAAGCGTCTGGAACACTCAACACTAAAAGCGTCTGGAACATTCAACACTAAAAGCGTCTGGAACACTCAACACTAAAAGCGTCTGGAACACTCAACACTAAAAGCGTCTGGAACACTCAACACTAAAAGCGTCTGAAACACTCAACACTAAAAGCGTCTGGAACACTCAACACTGAAAGCGTTTGGAACATTGAAACTAAAAGCGGCCTTAACCCCTCAGGTGTGTACGACGGCATATACCGGCCTTCACGAAGTCACTCTCTAGCATGTACGACGGAATATGCCGTTCATGCTTTTGAACGTGTCGCGAGGGTTACTCAACATATTTTGCGAAGTGATCGTTAGCTAGCACTTCAATGTAGTATCTTAAATTATTGTATTCAGATTTTCATGTTTTTCACGTCAGCTGTTGATTTTTTATGAACGATACTGTGATTGGTGACGTAGAATTTTCTATGGAAGTACTTCAATGACGGAATTGACAAAATAAATTATCCAGACGTTAATTCAGGAACTCATACCAGAAGTTTGTCTAAGTAAGTAAGTAAGTAGTGTGCTATAACAACAATAACAAAAAATAAACATTGTTGCAAAAATTACCATGGAAACCCACCTTTTTGTATTGTTCTTTACTTTGAAGTACACCGCTCTGGGAAAGGTATGGTTTGTTTATTTTTTAGGTTACTATATAATAATATTCAATAAACTAAATGAAAGAACATACTTTCCTATACATATTCTAATTTTTTTCAGAAATTTTCTTTTAATAGCTTAAAAGATATATAATTTTATTAATGATTATGATTATTTTTATTGTTTTAGTTCCAACTTTTTGTTTTAATTTATGTATACATTTAATTTCATTAGACCCTGAGGATAAAGGTCAATGTCCTTCGAAACATTAATCTCTAAAAAAAATATTAAAAAATCATAATAAAAATTGATATAATATAAATGTCTGCCTAAAAAACCAAAGGACCTTCCAAAGAATTACAAAAATATATAATTTTAATCGAGATGAAAACGGAATTCTAACTTAGGCAAATTTAGAAGTCACGCTGCAGCAGCTGACGACTGGCGGCGAAAGCCACGTCTGAAGGCTAATGCTGCCGTTCTTGTGGTGTCGAGCTCACCTGCGGGCGACGGCCACCAGCTGGGCGAAGGGCTTCTCCCACGCGTACATCTTGATCACCTGGATGCCCGAGATGATTTCGTCCATGAGGCGCACGCGCTCGTCCGTCTTCACCGCCGTCTTGTGGCGGAACTTGGCCGACAGGTGGCCCGTGTAGGCTGCAGACGTCAAGTCGATAATTCGTTACATATATGTGTGATAAACCTAACATTTTGATAATTTGGCTCCCTGAGTAGGTCTTACAAGGACTCATTTAACGTTTGAATCAGATGACGTAAAGGATATTTATTTAGTCAAAAACAGTAAAAACTGTATGTGACATATGATCATCTGCGCACGCTTTCTTGAGTTTCAGAATTCCTTCCCAACAATTTAACTATTAACACTTTAAAGATAAAAATAATAGTAATAATAATAATAATAATAATAATAATAATAATAATAATAATAATAAATTTTAAAAAGCGAGAGATTAACATTTCAAAAACTAGATATTTTCGTTTCTGAGTTATAGAAAACTTGTCAACGGTAAACGAACTGCAGATTTGATTTTTCTGTATTGCTAACTAAATAGAAACTCATCCTAAGCTCTACTACCACTACAAGCAAAAGGAAAGCTCAACAAAACGTGCGCACAGTCAAGCTACATTTACGTCCAGAAGCAAATCAAGAGGTCATCTCAGCATTTGCTCAATGGATCAGGGAAACTGGACAAAAATCCGAGATGGGGGATGAGATGCTTCGCCGCTGGATGATTGTTTTACACTGATATACACTTTCACGCGCCCCTAACGGAGAGAAGAAAAATAACGTTTTTGGAATGGAAACGAGGGTAACTACAAATATGACAACCGGAAATGTAAGAACAACGGGAAAACGAGAACTTAGCGTAATAAATCGTAAAGATGTTTGTAGAAAATTTACTTGTGGATTGATTTGAGTTTGGGAAAATTCACTTTTTTTACTTCTCCCTGGTGTTTTGATTAAAAAAAGTCTACTAGAATATCTTTCTTAACTGAACGATAGCTTTCTCGAAACGATTGCATTCAAAAGTTTGAACATTTCAAATTACATCAATTTATCAAGTAATTGAGTAAAGGTAACAAGTCATTCAGAACAGTGATGGGAAATCTAATAAAGCTTCTGATAATGAATATCTTGTGGGACACCAACAAAATGACAAGCAAATTCTATGAAGACGGAATATCCAGGATAGGTTTATATCTTCAAATCCACAACTCATTGATAATGCTAATAAATTACAAGTATCTTATCAGCAATTCGTTTCATATAAAACATCTAAAAATATTTTTCTGGTATATCGTAGCCGAAAATACGGTTCAATGCAATTTTCAAGTTATCTGATGGGCTCCATTACTCATCAGGCATGCATAAATTTATAGTGCATGTAATGCAGGCACAAAAATATAGATCAGATAAGGGAGCTATTGTGCGTTTCACATTTACATTTGTTATTGTAATTTGTTTCCCATAATATTTAAGTGTTTCTTTTCAAAAAGAGCCATCCATCTACATTGAGTATTTGAACTGGACAGAAACTGAAACTGAGTTCTGATTGGAAATGTCTAAAATATTTTCGTCCCATTCTGAAAGATAGTATATTGATTGATTGATTTTTTCGTGTTTCCGGGCGCGTCAACTGCGTTGGTCATTAGTCCCGTTAGTGTAGTGCATGTTTTTCTCGGAAGAAGGCGGTGATCTTCCCGCGCTGGTTGGCGAGATCCGGCGCCGACCTACCGTCGGCTAGTGGGGTTTTCCCCCTAACCAGGACTCTCTCACCAGCGGGGCACCGCCCCAGCCGGGACAAGCTCTAAGCTCCCGGTCGGTCTCCCGGAATATGTGGTAGTGTAGTTCATGTGTATAAGGGCAGAGGATAGGACAAGGAAGATGAAGGACAGATCGCGCGCGGTCCGTGGCCCGTTTGTTAGGGTACTGCTCCGGCATTCGCCTGGTGTTGATCGGAGAAACCACGGAAAACTACCGATCAGAGCAGCCGGCCGCTAGAATTCTCCTCCAGACAGCGACTGAATTCGATCGCTCCCTTGCGATTTAATTACCCATGGTAATAAGTGATGTGACATAAACGTAGCATCGATTATAAATGTTGCAAATGATCAAAATACAGTCACATAAAGACGTAAAATTCTTCTCCATTTTATAATATGGATTTTGGATTTTTGGATCACTGGTTTAGAGTGTCCTATAATAACAAACGAAAGAGGCAGTCGATATCCAGGTAAGCAGGAATGAATGCATGTAGGCCCTTTCTCGTACATAAAAGCACTCACCATTGGATTGATGCCGGGTAAGTGGTCATGTTTGACATCTATTGAAACAATTTTCGCCATGGTCTGAGTTCCCTTAGATTTACGATTTTGATATTTATACGGCAGTCTGTTCGCGAGTCATTAATCATGATTTCATTTATACATTTCAGATTTCCTCATTAAGCGTAGATCAGGCTGAATCTCGGTAATTACGTCCTCGTGTGCAGTCAGCGTTAGGATTCTACGTCTGTATGTAAAGGTTCAAATCTTACATGAACAAATAATTTGTAGCAGACATAGTCAGTCTGTCGCAAGGTACTGTGAGGTTTTCACCGCCTTTCATCACTAACTTCACCTCTACGTTCTTTATGTAACTCATTATCATTACGTCATTTGTTATAGTTCCGGAAAGAATGACTCGCAAATTACCGATGGGTCAAATTACTGTTAATTATTTATTGTAAATAATTTTATTGCAAACACCATTACAATGTATTTACCGATTATATAAATTGTGTAAAATTTTCAATGTTTATAACAAAAAATCAACAATCCTAACACACCGTACCGAGAGCTCCGATTGGTTGTTTCTAGATACGGAAGGAAGATAATTGAGTCGTCCTTTTTTAATTCAAATCATTAGGTGAATAAATCACAAATACTCGTACAGCTCTTTTTGAAAGGCCTTGAATATATCTGATTCCATTAAAAGTAGATTTTAAAGCCTTTTATTTTCTGTATGGCATATGGACTTTAGCAAGGGTGCAAGAATTAAAATATAGAATATTTCATGCTTTTGATAATCTACCAACATATTTTATTGCAATGATGCAATACTTTAAGAGAATTTATTAACATTAAAATCTGATAGGAAGTTACTCAGAACATAATTCTCATTGGTTCTGAAGTTCTAATGGATGCATGAGAGAGGGAAATACCCATATCGGAGCACGGTAATATCTGATTATTTAGTATTAATTTTCGTATTGATGTTTCAAGCAGAACGTGTTCTTTTATTTTGAAATGTCCTACTAATATAGGAATGAATATGCTATAAGAAACAATTTTAAAGTGGGAAACGTTTCGGAAACATAAGATCCCCTAAAAGATGCACTAGCATATTGTTTTCTGATATATCTATGAGAAGTTCAGAACACACGATGAATGCCAAGTGTTACGTAAGCCTGATTTTGTGTATGTGACCTTTCTCGCAATCTTAGATAAAGTGACTCCGAGATCACAAGGAAAACATGCAGTTCTTATTGAAAGATTAATTTAAATTCATCTTGTGTGAATGATCGTGTTTATTTTAAATTCTATTTATGAATAACACTTTTTAAAATTGGAAGGGATAATAATTTGGAGAACTGAAACATTTGTTCGGAGGAATTTCTTTTTTAAAATATTACTTTAGTGTTTTTTTTTTTTATTTAAATCTGTAAATTTACAATCTTCAAAACAAAAACAATAAGTAAATATGATGTTAGAAAATAGAACTTGCAAGAAAAGGTCACCCACTGGTGATCTTCCTTTATCATATAACACATTACAGTATTATCACTTACATATTACACATTACAGTATTATCACTATTGTCATTTTAAAATCTATTTGGTAAATCCAATGGTTTGAACTTTTTCAGTCTTTTGACTTCTAAACTATTGTCCACTTTACTGGTGACGAAGAACTGAATTTTGTCGAATGGCATCTTTCTTGGTGATAAAACATTAACCACAAAAACAGATAGTTTATTTCGAACACTCATTGCTTCTCGAAGTCAGTTTTTATTTGTTAAATAATACGTATATTTTGAGGCTGTTCAGAGTCACGCGATTTAACAATCGCAAGTCAATGGGGTGAATGATGGACACTGCGTAGATATTTCTCCTAGTTTTTTTCTTTCTCACCCTTACTTCGTAAGAAGAGAAAGTATTGTAATCGTATGCCGGAAAACGTGAAATTATCGTCAGAAAAACTTTTATTGACGGGCCCTGATAAAGAAAAATTGGATAAATATTGCTCCTACATATAGTGAAGAATTTCGTCTCACATGCTGTTAGTCAGAGTCTGCTTTGTGGGTCCTTGATACCGAAAAATCGATTGACGGCAAAGCGACTGTCTTTGATGAACGCTAGCGCCTGTACAGTGTGATCCATCGTTTCTTTTAAACAATAACCTTCAGCACATATTTGACAGGATCTACTTTAGAGATTGGAGAGACCGATGTTTGAGAGAGACATTTCGAGCGGAAAAAAATAATGTGGGAATAAGAAACATCTTTCAGAGTTAATGTAGAGATGTTCCGGAAACAAATGGGAATATAACATACTTGACCTAACAACTTTTCGAATCTACGAAACATCAAAATTAATATCTCAGTAATAAAGAAGGGAAAAGGTGGACATATTTAGGCAAAGTGAGTGCCCGAAGTCCCCTTTAGACGTTTAACATTAACCAGTACAATCTTCGCGGCTGACAGCCTTTAGCAGACGCGTCTAGAAATACATATCACTACTATATTAATATCATTGGGAAGATGTCTGTGAATTCATTTATCATGTATATACATTATGCTTCAATTTTTAAGACAACTTAACATATGTTTTATTACTGGTTTATTATTAGAACTATCAGTTTGTCATTCAAATTTGTATAATGAATGACAAACTGATTCTTCTTTTTCTTCTTCTAAAAATATTACTAATATTAATAATAATGATAATAATAATTAATAATAATAATGATTTGCATTAAAGTCTTTTCCATTTCGTTCTTCCGGAATGCCTACCGAGAACGAATGATTTCGACTGGCAACGGTCATGTTTCCTTGTAAATTCGGGAAGCTTACCTTGGAGCGGGACCACGACGAAGACGGCGGCGATGCCAGTGAAGGCCGGCCAGCCCACCTCGCGGTACATGAAGTAGGCGCAGATGGCCCCCGCCAAGGGCGCCGCCCACATGTAGTGCAGAAAGATGCTGACGAGGTCGAAGCGGCTCACGTCGTTGGACAGCAGATTCACCATCTGCCCCGCTGCCGTGCGCCCTAGCGCTCCTTGGCTAAGCCGCAACGCCTGCGCACCAACGCCACCATCACTCAGCACCACCCGCCCTAGGCTGGAGTCTCCGAATAAATGTTACAAACTTCTAGGCCACGTAGAGGTAGAAGATTATCACATTTAACCAAAGAACGTGTGGGAAAATCTCATTCAACGAAGTTACATATGTGATATTTCCCCTAATAAGTAAGCAACCCATCCCAATTGTACTTGTTTTTAGCAGGTAGCGTTCTCACGCAGTGAAAGAGATTTCATGTACCCTTCAAACACTACCATACGACAAATTGCCTACTAACCAGGGACAGACGTTACTTTGTTATACACTCGTAAGCTTTTCCAGCGCATGTTCATAGGTAAAAAGCGATCAACTTCGATTGCTCTTCATGCTCCAGAGGTTTGTAATATTAATTACGAGACCTGCTCTCTCCTCTTTCACGAACTTAAACATGTTTTACACAGTACAATTTCCATCCTCTTTATAATTTAAAAACATGACGACAAAATGACTTGCGATGTTTATACTACAGTTTCTGTTCAGCTAGTGAATGAAGGATTGCAGTTGGTTTACAGATATTGTATCAGATTTGAACAAAAATGTATGATCTAACTCCCGTAATTTCGCGGAGTTCAATATCGCACGAAGCATCGAGTTCCCACCTGTTTCGTTTTGGAGTTTGATTGAACTTTATAGTGGTTACGTTTCGTACTGTTGGTGTTAAATGACAGGCAGTTTTTGACCTGTATAGATCAGCAGTGGTTTTGACAGCAGTATGCAATTGCCAGTAACCTAATCATTAAACAGTCACTTAACTAAACCTAACCACAAACTCGCCAAGGAACCCGTCTCGGCAGTACCAAATAATAATTTGATACCAACAGAAGCGATTTAATCATTAGAAATTTGTAAAAAAAGTAACGTACTTCATTTTTACATTCCACACGAATTCAGTCTGATTGTTCATGTTGTTCGTTCTAGCAAAATGGGATGTAATTTGTACAGTGTAAAACAGACGAAGAGTAACCGAACAGCCGCAACAATTACACTAGGTGATTCTGATCAATTTTTGGTTTGAGACGCTTCCCTCTTAGAAGTCGATCATGATATAAACTGTGACTAAGGCAATAAGAATGTGTTTTTCCATTTACGTAGATCCGAGTAAACCAATGTTTTTTTTTTTCTCGTTACTGTTTAGACTCTGGAAGGAAAATTCCAAATATTTAAATTTTGGTAAGATATTTCAGTATTTGCTAAGACGCTACTGCAATAAAGAAAATCAAAACTTGGGATTGAATTGGTGGACAAAAATCTAATCGAGATATTATTACTCTTTTGTCTATTCAGGGCCTTCAACGACGTCACGAAGGTAAAGAATTTTCATCAAGTCAATGAACAGTACTGCGCAGAAGTGACATGAAAGAGCAAGAAGATCAGTGCTTAACGGGGCTTACTACTGATAAACCTTGTCGTAAGTTTATAAGATTAAAAAATGACGATGTTGAATGAATAAATTTTGTTTTTCAAGTTTACACACGTTTTTTCCGCGTTAAATTAAGATCAATATCCCTCTGTCAAAAAGAAGAAGGAGAAGAATGTAAACTAAGAGAAAAAAATTGGGAAAAATGCAAAAGACAATGTTCAAGAAAGGAACAGAAGGTAAACAAACGAAATTTTAAAAAATCATAAAAAGGGACGAAATGTAAAGAGAAAGCAGAAATGTAAAATAAAACGGCACGGAAAAAATAAGTGGTTGTGATCATATTCTGTAATTCAGTAATTAATGAAAATTGGACGTGGGTTGAATTAAAACTGTTTCTTCGTCTTCGCCACCATTTTGAAAATATACACACTGATTCCTTGAAAAACTGCCAACTTCAGGGAGTCGATAAAAGACCCTGCTAGAATCGTTAGGAGATGTGTTTCGAATTCCAGAGAAAATGGAACCGTAAGTTATTTATCAATTTCTGTTCTACGCTACTTAGTCATCCTATACTGCAGCGTATTTAGCCTTCTACGCGGGATCTCGGAGATAGCACATACGACTCTTCAATGGAACTGCTACAAAACAATTTCTACTAAACCTTATAATTAAAAGTGAGACTGTGCTCGCATTTGTATGACGTGGAGCGAATTTCATTGGATGCTACGGCATACCATTGATTTTGGGAAGGCCACAGGAAAGAGGTTAGTGAAGAAGCAGAGGCCATAGAGTTGAGGAAGAGACGATGCCGTGGCATGCAGGGCTGTCAGTCACTGGCCACGCGTATTGCACTCGCATTATTGCTGAGGTGGGGAAAACAAAACCTTAACGCGTGAGTTTGCCACTGATACTGCCACGCAACGAAAGGAGAGGGTTCATTATGAACATTATCTGCTACCGTGTTACCGACCTTCAACACCGTATCAGCGGCGGAAACAGGGTTACAAATTATGAACATTCGGCACCGCATATCTCAAAACTTCTTTTCTACCTCCTCAGCGATGTGTTCACAGATATTTCATTATTATAATTTCCATGGATTTTGGTCATTAACGGCGCGTTTTGGTATTCTAAAGAACATAAGAATAAACGAATGTCTGTTGAAACCTTACGAGTAGCGCAAGGAATGTCTGGTAAAGAAAATGATCAATAACTTCGTATAGACGTCGTATTGAAAATCGAAACAAACTTATTGACATTTCTATCATAGTTCTTTATCAATATCCCAAATTTGGACTTAATTAAATCACTTTATATTTTTCCTTCTTCATTGCTGTAATGGTTCAATGTCTGTACATGGGTGGGTTAAATTTATTTATCATTAAAAATAGTTAGCACTGAATGTGACGGAAGGGGGAGAAGTGTAATATCAGCACGATTTTCTTGAGGTCACATCCCTTTCTGTCTTTTGCTATAAAGAATTGAATTATGAATAAATTTACGTATGAATTAAAATTAAATGGCGTTTTGAGAATATATTTTGTCATCAAGGCTTATTATTATTATAAATTATCCATCGTATTATTGTCACGTGTGCAGTACAAACGACATGCACCGTCATCTTCACACGAACAATCTTATACATCATCTTCAGGCATGCATCTACAACGATGAGCACAGTTAATTCTAAAACTGACCATTCTCCTGTTACCACCCCATCATATGCTACTTAAGAAAGAGAAGGAATTAGTAAAGTGAAGATGAGAGTACCTTGCGGTAGATGAGCGCGCAGCAGGCGGCGCGCACGCGCATGCCGGTGTGGAAGGCGCCCATGAGGTAGTGGTTGGCGCAGAGCGCGTTCAGTACCGCACACAGCACGATGCCCCCCGCGTAAAGGTAGGCGTCGCGCCGCTGCACCGTGCTATTCAACTCGAAGTACGCTAGAAGCCCGCCCAGGAGCTGCGGCTGTGCTAATCTGAAGCATACCATGGATACCAACATTTTGCGTGGGACCAAAAATCGGGACTTTTATTACATCGATCCTTCATTACTTTTAAAATATGAAACTGGTGATGTGAAAACAGGTTTGTTTGTTTAGTTTAGTTTATTTTTTTAAACCATTATGTAACATTATTATTGCACATTCTATTCTTCTAATTACTTGAGCTGTGATATGAAAACTCAAACAATATAACTCAAAATTACTGCTAATACGAGTATGTTTAAAATGAGGTACGTAAAATGGTTTAAAGACCCGATACTTACGAATATATTACATATCAATGTTCAATATTGAAGGTGTAGGACAGATTGACGTTTTCCAATTTTCGAAATTCTACAGCTTTAAATGAAAGTCTGACCTATGCCATATTCCTTAGAGAACACTGGAAAAAAATTACAGCTATTTTTGAGAAAATGTTTAATTTTTTTATTGTTACGGTAAGTGTGTGAATGGAGAGGAGAAAACAAGGACGAGGAAGGAAAAATGGCGCGCAGTTTGTGGTCTGTTTGTTAAGATACTGATCCAGCATTTGTTTCGTGTTGTTACTAGAAACCACGGAAAACTGCCGCTAAGAGTAGCCGGCCGCTACATAAGACAGTGATTGAAGTCGACCTAGCTTTGAAGTTAGTGGCGAAAACCGACACCCGTCGTGAGTCTTACCCAGGACTTCTGGTCAACGATACTGCGAGGCAACAACACTTTCCATTGAGCTATCGCAGCTGGTTTCCACATTCACTCGGTGTTTATTTACATATTAGACAGGTATTCCGATTTTAAACAAATGTAAGTGCTCTCTAAGACTAAATCGGGAGGCTATTCTGCAGAATACGTTCGGGAATTGTATGCCTCCAAAACTTTATGGAAACGTAAATTGTTTACTACCTTATGTAGTTCATACTTCTCTGTTTAAATTGTTAATGCATTTTAATTATTAGTAGGGAGAGAATTTTTGTTCTAAAAAATCTTGAAATATGATTTTAAAAATATGAATATCTGACCTAACAATTCTGAAATGTGCACTTGAATATGCAATATAAATTAACAATATTTCATTTTCCTGTATAAACCTTTCTTGATAAAATTCAGGAGAAGCATGCTTGGAATGAAAAGAGATATTTTTGTGAAAACATAATGTGAATATTGAAAAGAGATATTTTTGTGAAAACATCTATCCTACTTCGCGAGAGAAATAATTGAAGTAAATATTCACCTTCGTGAAGTACATTGTATGTTTTGTTGAATTTCTTGGGTCTGGTTTAAAAAATATGTTCTCAAGAAATATAGTACATTTGCACAAGTATTTTATCATCTACAGAAAACACAAAAACGCAAAATGACAATTCTTTGGAATCAATGAACGCTCACAAATAATTTTGAAAAGTGAAATATGAAAAGATGAAACGTGTTTGTTTGTTTTTTTGTTGTTTTTGGTCAAGAAATGTCACTTAGCCACGTACTGAAACAACGGACAAAAATATGCAAAATCATAGAAATCCGCTCCCTATTAATGAGTGTGAAGAGTTCCTGATTCCCAGGATATCGTCGGAGCTGTATTTGGAAATAGCCAATCTGAGAAAATGCTTCTGTTCCATTCCTCTCGAAATTTTAGCGGGTTCAGCAGAGGCAATTTTAGGTCAAACTGTCATCATACGTGAAATCAGGACTCCCGTATCGATGAGTTGCTATCAGTCACCCTGGCCATTGTTCTCTGCCGAAATTTCCTCGGCATTTCGTCATACAGGACGATGACCTCTTTACAGCTCAAGTTGATATAGCTGTTAGCATGACGTGATAAAAATACGAAGGTGACACAAATACGATACCTGCGGTTCATTTTAAATTTGGTGGAATTGCTGCTTCATATCACATTCATCACACAATAGGGGAATTTTTCGTTAGATAAAAGAGATGCTGGGAGTCTAAGAGAAATAGTTGAATAGTTGGAGACTTGCCTATATTACGGACGTTCATTGAATGTTGAAAATTAATAAAAGAATTAATGAAAATGTGTCGGGGATTCCAACTATTTAAAAAAGATCATGACTTCAAAAGCTCGAAGAACTCTTATTCTATCTTTGATTGCATTTCCTTTTCTTTTTTCTCAGAAGTATTGTGTTCTATGTACTTCAGATCAGCTCAGAAACTGTGAAATTAATGCCTTGCAATATTAAATAATACTTATGGCCACAGAAATATGCATTATAGAAAATATATGTCTTGTCTGAAAAATGCTCAGGCCTATTTCTGTTAGAGTTACTGTTTTGAAAATTCCTTATTCCTGATAGTTGTAGTCTGGACATTCACAAAGAATCAACATCTCTAATATTCAAATAATAAAGAAAACGTGTTACATTCTTTATACGATATTTGTGTGTGCTGTGTACATTGTGCCATTGCATCACATTCGTTGGCTGCTGTCCGAATATCTCGAATACATTTTATCGATCCTTAAACAATGATATATTCGTTTCTTGTGCAATTAACAGTTCAGTGCAATTTAGAATGATATTGAAAGTCGAGACATGCAAAGGTGCCTCAGGGCATCAACTGATGTTACACACACACTTACACTAACATGCATTACACATGCCGGGAGACTTAGAGCTTGTCCCGGCTGGGGCGGTGCCCCGCAAGTGGGAGACGAGTAGATCGACGCCGAATCTCGCCTGCCAGCGGGGAAGATGACCGCCACCTCCTCCTCCGATACAACGTACACTACACTTATGGGACTAATGACCTTCTCCATTGACGTGCCAGCAATCACAAACCAAACAATCAACCGATCGATCTAACATTAAACAGCTCTGCATTGGCTACGTGTGCCAGTACAGTAGAGGGCAATGAGGATTCTCCTTTCAGGTCGGAAACCTAAAAAACGGGACACGTGGAGGCTCCTGTCGCCCGCGTTCACCATCCTTCTCTTGCACGAGATCCAGAGATAAGCACAGCTGACTCATGATGGAAATACATGGGAGAGCGAGTCCGGCGCACCGATTTTTGCTCGCAGCACCAGTTAGCCTCACGAACCACGTGACCACAACATGGCCACTTCATTTGAAAAGCCACACTAAAAGAGTTGCGTGGAGAGCGAAAAGTGTTGAAAAACATTTTGAAATTGGCATAAAGGGACAATTTTCAACGGCGACCAACTAAAAATAACACGATGTATGTGCAATTGAAATAAAAGATGTAAATACAATGACATATATAACAATGTGGTAATGGGTATCAGACTGCATTTAAACTTCCCGCTAATATTGTGACGCAAACTGGTGCTTGAAGCTCATTGGCTGAAGTCTGATGCGATGCGGAGTAGCTCACCCATCTCTTTCCACCATGGCTTGTCCGCCGCGCCAGTTTCGCGGTTATCGACCCAGCAGCTCGCTTCATCCGGCCAACTCAGCTCGGGATACGCATTGAGAAAAATTTTGATACAACTGTGCTTCTTTAATATTTTCTTCTTAATGAAATTTTCTTTTGTTTGTTGTTGCTTTTTGCAGAAGTTGCAAGCATTAAAATATTTTGAAATTTTATAATATTTTTTATGTAATTCATTTGAACTACATTTGTGATAGAATTTTAAAGCATGTCTGAATTACAGAATTCACTATTTGATCGTTGTTTAACAATCTCTTTCTCTTGCTGTCGTTTTCTTAATCCAGCTTTTCTTCGTGGTGTAATAGTTTCAATTACGAGAAAATAGAACTTTACGAATAGATTTATATTATTCCTACATTTTTTTATTCATTCGGCTACATTAACTTGTTCTTGTGAATTAGCAACTCGTATGTCTTCGGTTGAGTGTGTATTTATTTCTTTGCCCTGTCGACGATGACCCAGCTAAAAATTAATATAAAGCGATATTTATAGTAGCTTACAACTGTTATCGCCTAACACGGACATTATTCATTCTCTTTCTCATGAGAGCATGTTTTTATTTGCGATATTAGTCTGTACAACGACTTCTACAAATATCATAAATACGTCAAAATCGAATGTGATAATTTCAACGACAGTAAATCATTGTACTCTTAGATCATTTAAAGAAGATATCTCAGTATCCATCTGCAAACATGACTATAATTCAAATTAATTCTTTGGCAAAGATACCTAGAATATTATCTCACAGTCGGAGGACGTAGTAGATATTCCCCGTTCTTTTCCTTTCCGCATCATTTGTAGAATTTCAGAAACTCCAAGTGACATGAAGAGGCTAGCCTGAAGTCTGAAGCCTCGTTTATTCTGAACTGATGAGTGACAGGCCGCGTCCAAAGAAGAAGCGGCGTCTTTTAAGGACGTCCTGTTACACTCGCAAAAGCGTCCTTTCGGTTTGTTTATGCTATTTGTTCTGAGAATAACCTCAAGCCGCTGTTGCCTCTAGCATCGGCTCCTGCTCCCGTACTTGCGCCACCGCAAACACGCCGAACAGTGGTCAGACACAGCACACAAAGCGCGCAAAACGCTATTCTTGGGGAACCTCAGTGCCAGACTTCCATACGCCCTAGGCTGTCAAATGTTTTAGCGCACTTTTAATTTGTTTTTTTAACATTAAAGCTATTTATAATATTTTGAATATAAAAAATTGTGTTACATATTTGTAACCGAGCAAATATTGAGTACGTATAAATAATTGATTATATGCAGGGCTTGATTTATAAAACTTTAGACTTCGGAATATAGTATTAGTATAATAGAAATATTAATATTTATATTATAATTTAATAATTATTCCAGGGGTACGGAATACGTTCCGTCGCTTTCCGCCAAAATGAAGCCCCGATTATAAGTACAAATAATTCTCTTAACGAAACTGATTTAATAAATATACGACACTTTTGTATTTATTTTATCTGTATATATCAATGGATATATTTGATTAATTAACATTTTCTGTTACAAATATGGAAAGAAATGTTTCTATAAAAAACATTCAGAAGTTCCCTTTATGAAATTTTGTATCTGCTGAAATTCGTCCGCCCCCAAAAATTGCGCGCCCCAGGCTACAGCCTATTCAGCCTGTTCGGTAATCTGTCAGTGAGGAACCTATTGACAATTTGCGCTCGAAGATCGGCAGCTCACTAACAAGCTGGTGAGGAGCAAGGGCTCAATTGATTGATCAGTGTTCTTTGTTTGTCATATCTTGTGGTTTTAACTGACAATGTCTCAGACCTGCTTTCAGATGTTTTACCTCCAGCTAAAAGGCAAAGAAAACTGTTTCGGTAGGCTCCAAAGTGCGAGGAGTGCATTCATGTGATATGAGGGTGAGATTCAGTGCATTACTATGAGATGAACTTTGTTATCCCTTCTCTTTGTATGTGAATGTACCTTGTTGCTCTAATTCTTCGATACTCGAAAATTTTCATTCCCCTTTTTTTTCTAAAACATAAAATTGTCGGTTGATAAAACCCCAATAAGTGGAAACATTATTCCTTCCAGAGGAGATCTATCGAGTTTTTACAGTGATATATGTTTCCTGACTAAGTAAGCTGTGATACGAGTACTTACCGTAGAACGATGTCGGTGATGAAGACCAGAATTCCCAGTTTCACGTACTCTGCGCCGAAGGTTTTCAAGATGGCGGTGCGCAGATTGGGTGTCCCTTTGCGCCGCTTCGCAGCTGCCTCTTGGCGCAGCCAGTGCCTGCGCAGATCAGCCCACGATCGAATTTATTGGGGATCTCTATACATTGCAGTGTGTGTGGATTGTGACGGGTTATTGCGCAAAGTAGGAGGGTAAGGTAAACAAAGCTACTGTCAAAAACAACAAAACGAAAAAAAACACCCTAATTTATTGGCACTCAGACGAGAAAAGTAAAAACTTAGAAGTGCAATGAAATTAAACAAAGTTTCACTTCATTCAATTTCATTTTGTTCTGAAATTCTCTCAGTGCTGACGAAACTCGTCAATTTTTACAGATTTAAAGTCAGTTCGACGTGTAGTTTTGGATACCCATCCACTTTATTACAATCTCAAACCTTTGTTAAGTCGGCAAATGTTCGATTGCGATACATGCGCTCTCGAACTTATACTCGTACAAATCTTGTATCATTTTACCATATATCAATATTTGAAACAACAGAATACTGTTGAAGACATCGAAAATATGAGTAAGCAAAATAATTGATTTTTTGTTTTTTGAAAATTGTCTTCAGAGATAAGAGATTTTGTCATCTTGACAAGAATATTTTAATGTATACAAATAAGCAGAATCCCAATAATCCGAATGACAAATACACGTATTTTTTATATCCCCATTCCCTTAATTTCTCTTTTTCTACACGATGTTTCCTTTATTTGCCGCGCACCGTGAGCGGTGGTTCAGTGCTTCAACTGATGTCACTGCAGTGCCATTGGCCGGGAGGTCCTAGGTTCGAGTTCCGACGGCGGCAGGATTTTCGACATTAGCTTTCCAGCTAGGTCGAATTCAGTCGCTGTCTGGAGGAGAATTCTAGCGGCCGACTACTCTGATCAGTAGTTTTCAGTGGTTTCTCCGATCAACTACATGCAAATGCTGGAGCAGTATCCTAACAAACGGACCACGAACCGCGCGCGATCTTTCCTTCCTCTTCCTTGTGCGTCCTCGACCCTTACTAACACACACTTACGCTAACATGCACGCTAACACACATGCCGGGAGACCAGTCGGGAGCACGTCCCGGCTAGGGCAGTGCCCCGCTGATGGGAGATTCCTGGTTAGGGAAAACCCCGCTAGTCGATGGTATGTCGGCGCCGGATCTCGCCATCCAGTGGGGGTAGACCACCGCGGAAAAACTCCCGATGAAAAACATGCACTACACTAGCAGGACTAATGACCTCGTTAGTTGACGCACCCGGAATCACTAACAATCAATCAATCAATTCATTTGCCGCTACATTCTCTACATGATGTTAGATTACTGAACCTCTATAAGTATAAAATATTCAAAATCTGGACTTTTTCTTTCCTCTTGAGGTTCGGAATACGGAGGCCTTACTGTTAAGCATATTCTAAAATGACGAACTTGATCTCAAATAATTTTGTCGTCGTAGTTGTAATGAATTTGTAGTAATCTTTTATTTCTACTACAAAATAAATATATTAATTGCATATTGTATTTTAAAAGGAATTCTAATGAAGATTATTACACCTTATTTTTAAATCGTATTGCTCTTCAACGATTTTTAAGCTAACTATATACATTTTACTTTTAAAGCGGCAAGATGCAATTCCAGGCGGTCTAGTAAGCAGCATCGGATCATTGCTCCCGGTTATGATCGATTTATTCATAGCCACGTCACGTAAGACTCAGAGGAAAGTCGATTCGGGGTACTCGGCCGATGAATGCCCTCCGTGAATACGGAAACAGTCGCGGCGACTCTCGCAGTCCACTTGAAGGGTGTGACGCAAAAGCCTCCTACACAAGTCTTTCAGACGAAGCACAGGCCTCCTCTCATTAAACGTTTGTAGTGTCTTCACTCAAGAGCAGTAAACAAATCCTTCAACGCTAATATTTACACGCCGCGTGATCTGTTCGCCAATTTTACTGATATAGTCCCCTGAATATCTCAAAGCATCAGCGAGGCTGAAAAAGATTACTGAAGAATAATAGTGTACAATAAAAAGAGTAACTTGCGCTGTTTTGAAGTAATAAATATATGGGTTATGATAAAGTAGGAGGAAAGGTTAGACGAAAGCAAAGGATAAAGTATATAGCGGTAAAGAGAAGAAAAGGAAAAAGGGCAGCGAAGAAAAGGCATCTATGCAAGTTTCCTAATAATATTAATAATCATAATAATAGCAATCATGCATATAAGAAGTTTAGAACGATTCGGAAAGTAATTGTATTAAGGAAGAGAAATCTATGGAAAGAAATTTTTAGAAAGAATGTAAAAATGTAAGAATTTCAAGGCAGCAGAGAAAATATTCAACCCTATTCAAAAGTGCACTGACCATTCACGCGCTTCCCTTCCCTTTCCCTTCTGTCTCCACCACGGCCCCAATTCGAATCTATTTTTCGCTCTTGAAATCACGACACACAATCGGGGAAGTGATCTAAAAGGGACAAATTTATAGGCTTGTAAAACATGAATTTGTTTGTGATCAGTCCAATTGCCAACAGTAGGCCTAATCCCAGGTGCAGTTGATTGCTTCAGGAATAGATTACCACAATTTGGCTTGGCTCTCAGACGATGACATGATCTGCATTGCATATTGACTTATCTGACACTAGTATTGTCTTGGCAACATTATTATTAGCGATCTGCTGAAGACCAATGTATTTTCGCAGATGCAATACACGTTTCACCAAGGGATCACTACCTCCCGCCACTGCCCTAGCGAACACGCGGGGAAAATAATGTCGGTCCGTATGCTGAACGGCACTATTCCTCATATATTCCATTTATAGGATTTTCGATAAGTTATATTAGACGGATCAAAAAGATCCTCTCCAATAAGTTCTCGTAAGCCACATTCTTGGTTGACACCATGATGTCAGTAAATAATGCTGAATAAGATACACCGTTGTTGAAAATAGTTTGGGTCGGAAAGAATAGGAGATGACCTAGAATGTATTATATTAAATAATAAGATCAGCGCGTGCATTGCTAATCAAGACATGAGTTGATAGCTGTAGAAAGATCTTCCTTTTACTGGATGAGTCCAGCGGTCGTCTCACGCCAGGATGTGGTAGTGCGCGTAATACCTCCAGACAGTACGTAGCACGAAACACACGCCATCGCTGCATTCTGAGAAATTCGGTTGAGCGTTTTATGTGAATGAGAGGAATAGAGGCGCTTGGGATTAGATAATGATTAGCCATCTTATTTGACTTTTTCTAGAAAAACAATTGAAAGTTTAAAGAACTCTATTTAGTGGTGGCAGCAGTTATCTCTTGGTAGTTCGTCATTAATTGAATGCGAATGAAACAATCAACCCACCATCCAAAGATTATTGGATGTTTTAATAATACATTAAAAACATTCATGAATCAGAACTAGTTTTCGGGAAAATTTCCCAACCAGTGATTTTACACAACTATCAAAGAAATTTGTAACACAATTTTTGAAACAAATTAATAGACTAGTTATAACAATTTAAAAAATAAATAAAAAATAATGATTTAAAATTTGTAAATGTATTAACCCAAGTAACGTGGATCACACACAAACACAAACAAAAATGATTTATTTTATTATTTTTATAAGAGTATCCACATTACTTTGGTAGTCAGTATTTACGTTTTTTTTGTAATTTTTAAAAAAACATTGTTATCAATCAAGCTTCTTAATTGATCCGACACATTTTTTTAGAGAAATATTTAAGAAAAAGAACTATCTGGATGGGGCGAATAACAAGACCCAAAATTCGTTATTGAAGAGATGAATAAATTGAGTTCGGTAAGGACGCCAAATAGAATAAGAGATGCCAAGGACGTGTTGCTGAAATTTGCATGTGATGCTCCAAGAGAGAGATGATAGAAGAGTTGTCAATTATCAGTGAGAAACAGACAGTAAAACCGTCCCTGTGGTTTATACACATAAAGTATCAACAATACATCAAGAAAAACGCAAACATTGAATTCTTTCTCTACCGGATAATCCAGCTTTTCTTTGTTACTTTCTCTTTTGTTGCTTCCCAGCAAATGAAGACTTATATAATTTGCTATTGTTATGAAATAGGAGAAAATATTAAAACTTAAGAGGATACGGGTAATTTATAATAACTCCTGCTCATCCACCCAAATTCCGTCAAGGCTACCGGATACAAACCCCATTAACCAATAAATCCACTAGAATAGAGACGATCTCAAAATTTTCTTTTGGAAAGAAGTCCTTAAATAAAGAATTGGCATAAAATCGCTCAAAACCAAATAGTCGGAGATTTTTTACGTCACATTTCGCGAAATCAAGTTACGATACGACGCGACCTACAACTTTCATATCAACGATATGAGAATGCTACGATTTCTTACGATTTTTCGTTCAGAAACACAAATCTGGTTTATTGAACAATTTTTGATTTTCCCTTTTTCACATACTTGAGGAAATGTTACAATATTTGGGGACGAGGCTACCCAAAGCATCTGGGAATTCTGAAAATGATTTCACAAAACAAACAAGTGTATTTATTGTTTGTATCATTAAAGCTATTATTTCATTGTCCTTGTAATATGTTTTAATTATTTCTAGTAAAATAAAAAACTCAACGGAAAAGGGGGCCCAGAAATGTAGTTCCCCGCATCTCTTGTTTTAGGCTGCGCACGCCTATGAGTTTCATCCTTTATTTCGGGAGAGGTTTTAGTCGCCAAGTTATCTCCTTTGCAACACTCCTGCGCAATATCCTGGTTTAATTGTTAATGTACGATTAAATACATTTTTTTTAAAGAAACGTGCCATTAGAAAGTTTTGTTGATCTGCCCGCGAATTCTACGCCACTATCCATGTCGAACTCTCCTCTGTTCGTTTGGTTTGGTTCTTTCGTGTTTCCGGGCGCGTCAACTACTTTGGTCATTAGTCCCGTTAGTGTAGTGTATGTTTTTCTCGGGAGATGGCGGTGGTCTTCCCCGCTGGATGGCGAGATCCGGCGCCGACCTACCGTCGGCTAGTGGGGTTTCCCCCTAACCAGGACTCTCCCACCAGCGGGGCACCGCCCCAGCCGGGACAAGCTTTAAGCTCCCGACCGGTCTTCCGGAATATATGGTAGTGTAGTGCATGTTAGTGTAAGTGTGTGTAAGGGAGAGAGGATAGGACAAGGAAGAGGAAGGATAGATCGCGCGCGGTCCGTGGCCCGTTTTGTAGGGTACTGCTCCGGCATTCGCCTGGTGTTGATCGGAGAAACCGCGGAAAACTACCGATCAGAGCAGCCGGCCGCTAGAATTCTCCTCCAGACAGCGACTGAATTCGACCTAGCTGAAAAGCTAGTGTCGAAAATCCTGCTGCCGTGGGGAGTGGGAACGTAGGACCTCCCGGTCGGAGGCGCTACAGTGATATCAGTTGATGCACTGAGCTACTGCTCCCGGTTCTGTTCTCGTGCAGCTACGCGATGCTGCGGCAGGCTCGCCCTGGAGATCTCGGACGGATGCGGAGATTTGCTTCCACGAACCACTGGGGCAGTCTCTGAATGCTGTGGCGCAGCTCACTTTCGATATATCTCGATGCCCATCAGGATGTCCACGGAGTACGTAGAGCGTGTGAATAGATTCACCTTCTCGGTCCGATTACGGAGTCTGCCCTTCCAGTGGATTGTGACAGAGGAGACCTCGCATTTTGCGGAGCCCAGAATGGAGACAGTACTCAAGTGTGTTAGTGTTTTGTGCAGTGGTTCTCGTTCTTCATGTCGCCGAGCAACACTTAAAATTTACAAGAATTTTAGCTTACCACCAGTGGTTTTCTTAAAAGTAAATAAAAACACAAAAAGTATCTGAGATCTCCAAAACGTTCTGCAAGTGGAGACTGTAATGTTGAACAATAAATACCACATTTGAATCACATATGTGGAATAAGTGGACTTTCTGCTACGAATACGTAATCAGTGTATATTCAAATCTGCACAATGTAAGTTGCATTCCATCACTGCCACTAGTTTTCCGTATTCACTTTAATCACAGCTTGTCTAATTTAATATAGGTAGCTCTGGTCTAGTACTTTCTTCGAGGTACGTCCTCTCGGGATGCAGATGAATTGATTCGGCAGGAAAATGCACCTAGTAAAAGAAATTTGTGAAATGTGTTTGGTACCGGCTGTTCGTAAGATGTGCATTCGATGGCTGGTTTCGGCCATTTTTTCGAATCAACCTGCAGAACTGAAATGTTAATCGTTTCGACTTCCAGGTGTTTCACAATGTTAAGATAGGTCCAAAGAGCTTAGGAATGCAACGGATGTGTTTGAGGTAGGTCCATATCAGTCACTGAGTTCCCGTTGGCCCTCTTCCGTACATGGAAATACGTGGTGATTCATACATGTAATGTGATATGTTATAGTCTGTTCATAATCAAGCATTACGTAATTATTTAGGGGAGTTCAAGCGCGCGTTACAGGTGGGTTACGGAGGAGAGAGGGGTTTTTCAAATTTTTTTTTTCGTAATATATGGTCGGCAATACCCTATCTCGCAAGCAAGATATCTTGATTGATTGATTTTTCGTGTTTCCGTGTCAACTGCTTTGGTAATTAGTCCCGTTAGTGTAGTGCATGTTTTTCTCCGGGAGATGGCGGTGATCTTCCCCCGCAGGATGGCGAGATCCGGCGCCGACCTACCGTCGGCTAGTGGGGTTTCCCCTAACCAGGAATCTCCCACCAGTGGAGCAACGCCCGTCGGGACTAGCTCTAAGCTCCCGACTGGTCGCCCGGAATATGTGGTAGTGTAATGCATGTTAGTGTGAGTATGTAAGGGGAGAGGATAGGACAAGGAAGAGGAAGGACAGATCGCGCGCGGTCCGTGGCCCGTTTGGTAGGGTACTGCTCCGGCATTCGCCTGGCGTTGGTCGGAGAAACCACGGAAAACTACCGATCAGGGCAGCCGGCCGCTAGAATTCTCCTCGAGACAGCGACTGAATTCGACCTAGCTAGTGTCGAAAAAGATATCTTTCTCAATGGCCCACGGGTGCTTAGTTGCGCGATTGGCCTCCCCCTTGAGCTTCGCTTGTGTTCACGGTAAGATCCCCATGGCCACTGGGCCCTTTGGGCGGCCCATTGGCCGGTATTACAATGTAAAAGATCTTTGAGGAAAAATAAAAGAGGTCATCTTCGTCAACATATTAGTTTTATTAATATAGCCGGATTTCGACGGCTTTGCCGTCATCGTCAGTCTACAAGATACAGAAAAATATACAAAATTATAAATAAATACAAAATAAGATTGAAAATTAAATTACAATTAATGGATACATTTAAATTTTTAGTTGCAGATAGCAGATAAAATTTCAAAAAAAAGGAAATGCAACGGGAGGGATTAGAAACAGTTCAAATTAAACATTATATCAATAAAGAAAGACACATTATATGATCGCAAAAGATAAGGAACATATAGCAGATAAAATTGCAAAAAAATTTAAATTTCAGAAATATAAAGAATAAATGTTTCATATTCAAAAAAAAAAAAAAATATAAGAAATGGGGAATAGTAATAGTAATTAATAACAAATGTTATTACAAAGATGAGGAAATAATTGAATAATAAGTTGAGCCGCTTTGCTTACCTCGCTGCTTTCGGCAAAAGTCGGTAGACTGTGCCCAGAGGAAAAGTGACACGGGATTTTTATTGCTTTCCGAAGATTCGGCGAGAGGTCGGAGGTCTGTTTAGTGTTCTCTTGGAAATGTTTTAGGAGGCGGGAGAGTTAATTAGTGAGGTCGGGGTGTGTAAAATTATTAGTAGAGGGGACAGAGGGAAATTAGTTTGTTCGTTGAGAAGAGTCTCAGATTTCTGCTTGGCTTGAAATATGTGCAAGATTTCTAAAGCGCTTCTGTTCCAGAATTCATTTTCTATTTCAAGAATTTGAATGTCTGAGTCTGGGTGGAAAGTGTGGCCTGCGTTTATAAGATGTGTAGAAATGTGCGATTTGTTTGTATTGTGCTTCCATGCATGTAAATGTTCTTTAACTCTGGCATTGAAACTCCTACCTGTTTGGCCGATATATTTAGCCTCGCAATTGTGGCAATGGAGTTCATACTCTCCTGATTTCGCCATGAGTGGGGTGGTGTTGCGAGGTGAGAGTATGTGTTTGAGGGATTCGTGTGTGGTAAAGGAAACGTGAAAATTGTATTTGTGAAGAATATGAGCTACCTTCTGTGATATTTTCCCAAAGAATGGAATATAAATAAATTTTGATGGTTTCTGGGTGAATGGAGTGAGGCTTGTATACGTTTTCACTTTTTTCTTATTTAGTTTGCGGCGTAGAATGTTGTCAACGAGAGTGGTACTGCATCCGTTGGCGGTAGCTATGTATTTAATTGTGCGTGTTTCATTTTGAAAATTGTCTTGTGAAAAGGGAAGGCTGACAAGTCTGTGAATCATGGCATGGAAAGCTGCGTGTTTGTGGGCAGATGGATGTTGAGATGTGTTGTGGATGACAGTGTCTGTGTGTGGGGGTTTTCTAAAAACATTGAAGATGTGTTTGTTGTCCAACCTAGAGATGGTTAGGTCTAAGAAATTAATTGATTGATTTTCATTTTCTAGTTCTTTAGTGAATTTTATAAATGGGTGTTTGGAGTGAAGAAACTCGACGAAGATGTCGAGTTGTCTTGTTGTACCTGTCCATAGAGCTAAGATCTTTGTCAAATCTTACACAAATGTAGCTTCACTATGCGCACGTTTTGTTGAACTTTCCTTTTGCTTGTAGTGGTAGTAGAGCTTAGGGTGAGTTTCTATTTTGTTAACAATACAGAAAAATCAAATCTGTTTGTTCCTTTACCGTTAAAAATAAGTTTTCTATAATTTGGCAACGAAAATATCTAGTATTTGAAATGTTAATCCCTCGCTTTTTTAAATTTGTTGTTATTATTATTATTATTATTTCATCTTTAAACTATTAATAGTTAAATTGTTGGGAAGGGATTCTGAAACACAAGAAAGCGTGCGCAGATGATTTTCTCCCCCATGCATCACATACAGTTTTTGACTAAATAAATAAATAAATAATAGATATTTTATAAAAGAAATATGACAGAGGAATAACCGATATTTTGTAAAAGATTTCTTTTATAAAATTTCTTGGATAAAATGTAGTCTGAAGCGTCCAAGTTTGATCATACATTTGGTAACATGGCGTCCGATATAGGGGTATTTCTTTAACCAAAGTTTTAATTGAAGAGTGAGAGCAATTAGAATGTTTATGTAATACTGTCCATCCGGACTACAATAGTAAAACTAAATGAATTGTCGCTTATAGGACACATTTTCCCGAGAAGTGGAAAATATGGGGTTTGGAAAATGCCCAATTCAGGAAGATAACTTCCAAATCATAGGATTCAATTTCCAAAGGAGGAGGAACGCCAAAGAAAATTGAATGTTTCCTCATCCATCCTCAAATAATTCTTCATTTCGAAGTTCTTTAATTAATGTTTCACAATGTGTGACCCATAGATGAGTATCATGGCGTTTTTCTAAGACCTCACCCTCAAACGTTTCCTCTTTACCTTTTCCTTCATCAGTATTAAACATAGATTAGTTATTATGAAACATAAAGTAGCACAAACACAACTATTTGTGCGTCATCCATCGTAAATCGCGAGCAAAACTACATAAAATATTGGACGAAATGTAATACGTTCGTCAAATTTCTTTGTCATTTTTTAAAGTTCAAAGAACACCACAAAGTTCTTCATCAAAGATATTAGTCAAATATCTTTTACAGTATAATGCCGGCCATTGGGTATGCCATGTTCCGAGGCTTGTCTGCGAGCAACGTTGAGGCCCGCTGCTTGTCGAGAGGACGAGGTCGGTCTCAAAGGGCTCTAGGCAAGCAGACTGCAAAGGCCACCGCACGCGGTGTGGAGGAGAACTCTAGCGGCCGGCTGCTCTGATCGGCGGTTTTCCTTGATTTCTACAATCAACACCGGGCGAATGCCGGAACATACCCTAACAAACGGGCAACGGACCGCCCGCGATCTTTCCTTCCTCTTCCTTGTTCTATCCTAGTCCCTTACACCCACACACTTATACTTCAATGTATTACTCTATCACACATCTCAGAAGCTTAGGAGCTTGGCTCGTCTGGTGGGAGATTCGGTCGATTCATGTTCGGGGAAACCCGGAAGCTGACGTAGTTCGTCGTTGGATCTCGCCGGCCAGCGAGGGAATATCACCGTCATATACCGCCATAAAAACATACACAACACCTACGGGACTAACGACCTTAGCAGTTGACGCGCCCGGAAACAATCAATCAATCAAAGAAACCGCGTGGCCCAATGTCCTGCATTTTTTGCCGCCCTGAGTGAGCTGGACGTTGCTGCGCACTCCATTAAGAATCCCAGATACTAGAACGATATCGGTACAACCGATAACCAACCACATTATTTTTTATCCACCCACTTCTTCCAAAACATGCCAAAAATACCCAAACTAACCCCGCTTAAGACTCTGCCAAACCAACTTACAGAACCCGCATTAAAAATAAATTTCCTTTCCATACATTCCTAAATAAATTCTCATATCTCGACCCAAAATAGAGATCTGTACAAAGATACCTCTACCACCTTAGTAGTAATCCAAGTTGTATTTTAAGATTATTGGAAGTTAATTGTAAGAAGATATAAGCAACTATGACAAATATAGGGTGTAACCGATCTTTGAATTTTTCAATCCAATAGAATATAAATAAATTAAAAAAATAACAAAGCGTTGCTGCGCCAGGCAGGCACGCGCCCGCGCCGCTCAGCGCGTGCACGCGGTTCGGCGAAACGGCGATAAGGCGCGCGCTCGCAGCTGGCGGGCGGGCGCTCGCTCGCGCTGGTTTATTTGTGCGTCTGCGGCGCGGCGCGGCCCCCTTCGCCTTCGCCGTCGCCTTCGCCCTCGCCGCCGCGCAGCGCCGCGGCCGTCAGCACCGCCTCCGCCGGGCAGATCTGCGTGCGCCGGCAACGACGCGCTAGCGCAGCATGCCGTGCCATCAGTGGCATAGCATCTTTAGGAGGCTCGTCTTACGTTAAAGGACATATTTGAGAAGCAACAATCGATGTACTTAGTTTCATATTTAGTGGACAAAGTAGTTGTTTTCACTGTCTCGTAAATGGTGTAGGGAGAAAGTTATGTCATAATGCAGAAAAACGTGCTTTTTGTAAAACACGTTTTATGGGTTACGGAAAGTGGACTATCCTTGCTGCTCTCTGTAGTACATTACTCTCTCAAATACGTAGTACAGTCACGTTTGATAAATCTTGGTCGTATATGACCCTGTAATGATTGTAAGTATTTGTAACCACTACTGTAATGATTGTATGCAATTGTAATCACTACCACTATCCCTCGCCTAGGAGGCTCAGACGCTCCACTCGAAATGTTCGTTGAAGAAAAGTTATCCACATGGTGGTTCACTTTTGAAAAAGGGAGAAGGTGTAATGATTGTACGTAATTGTAATCACTACTGTAATGATTGTACGTAATTGTAATCACTACTGTACTGATTGTACGCAATTGTAACCACTACCATAATTTGAATAAGCATACTTTTAAATATATTTAGAGTTTGCATCAGGACGCTTTCAATTGGGAAGTATCCATCAGTATGGACACTTAGGCACCCGCTAGCAGCCCCAGCTCCAAGAGTAAGCCCTTAAGGTGACGGACGACATGTCCGGAGCAGAGGCATGAGCACAGAGAGGCGGTTCGATACCCTGTAGCCACGTCGTTTCTGGAGGAGGGGGTCCACGTGCCACCCAAGTGGAAGCGTCCGGTGGACAAAGCCCTGAGTACTATAAAGTACGCGCGCGGGCACCGCCCGCGGGACTCTCTGAGCTACCGTGCACTTGGACGGAGGTCTCCACGTCACTTTCATGTAATTTTATTTTAAGTAAAGGATTCTGGCTTCGACATTTGCTAAAACATTGTCTTTTTATTCTCACTTGTGCTGATTCACCGTCCTGCAGTTTTCTGAAGGGACTTAGCTCCCAAGAATCCACAAATATAAAAATTTGTGAAACGTTGTCGCTGCTTTAACTGCGACGCCCTGTCTGCCTATATCATTATGAGTGCGAGCGGGGCTTGGCGAGCAGCAACCCCAAGTATTACTTGGTGGCAGCGGTGGGATCTTCCATAATCAGAAGCACTGTTCAGCACAGTTTTTGCAAATGTCTTTTCTTTCAATTTTTCAAGGAGTCACGTATTCGCCTGCGTGATCGTGGTGGAGCCTGGCCAGCGAAACCTTCCGAGAGAACTTGGCGGAGTCCTTGGTTCTTCTGAGCACTACAACAGCAGCAGCCTGGTGTTCCGAGGTGCCATCCTGTGTTCAGCCGTACGTGCAGCCGGCAACGTAACCGTAGCAGCGATCTCCATTTGGTTGCCTTCAGAAGAACTCTATCTCTTGTAAAGGTTAGTCCAACCTCTGGGTTATCTTGATCCAATGCGTTCAGTATTTTGTAGTGCGCGAGTGAGCGTAGGGAAAGTAAGAAGTATGAATATTGTGTTTATTTAGTTGAGTATAAGCTAATTGAGGATGATGGCTGATAGTCAAGGTGCTCCTCTTGAGCAAGATTACATATCCGTGCCGGAAGCAATTAAATTGGTACCAAAAAGTTTTGAGGGTAATCCGAGAGAACTGCGAGAATTTATAGAAAGTGTAGAAGCGGCATACGAAGTCGTTCATCCTAGTGAACACGGTCTATTTTTAAAATTTATTGAAGCAAAAATATGCGGAGATGCGAAAGCAAAATTAATGATCAAATGAAGGTCATCGTGGAAAGATGTACGCGACATTTTAGAGGAACACTACGCGACAAGAAGAACTTTAGACTTTCATGCAAGTAAACTATTTAATAGTAGGCAAAATTTTAATGAAACTATAATCCAGTGGGGTTCGCGCATTGATGATTTATCCGCTGAATTATACAGGGAAACGCGACGTAAAGTAGAGCAGATACAACCATCCTACGTGGAAGGAAGAGTTGCTATCATGCAAGAAATAGTGAAGATATATATCGTGCAAGGATTAGTTGATGATCGTATAAAAACAATGGTAAAAACAAAAGGAGAAGATCAGTGTATATCTCAGTTTATTGAAATTGCATTAGAGGAGGAAAGTTCGATTTTGTCGCAACGACACAAATTCAGTAATCCAAATCAGGTGATTTTAAGCAATAAAACGTTATGATCAGCAAACAATCAAAGAAACATTCCTTTAAGAAAAGAAGTAATTGGCAAGTATAACATGTTTCCGATGTCAGAAAACAGGACATAAAGGCGAGAATGTACGGACACCGGTACCGACATGTGGAAGTCAATAAGAAAGGTCACGAGGCTAGAAATTGCAGAACGCAGGGAAAAGGACAGCAGGGCTGTCTGAGCAACCGGAGATAGTCCTAAACAAGCGGGTTGCGATTCTCAAAAAGGTTGCGAAGCACAAGTTAGAAGCAATAAGAAATAAAAGAGAAATAGAGCATATAGATGAACAAGTAGTAATAAAAGGAATTACAGGAAATAATTTAAAAGTAATTGGTAAAACATTACTTGTCTTGGAAAACGCATCAGAACCTCGTAAACACGAATTTTATGTCGTAAACAGTTTTCCACACGAACTTGATATAGTATTAGGGCAAGATAGTCTCAGTACTTATGGAATCTCCTTAAACATCCCTTTTGATATACGAGTACCCGCTGCAAGTGAAACGATAGTGTCGTTACCAACCACAGAAGTAGATGATAGATTAATTGAAAATCAAACATTAAAAGAAGGTGTTTATTTAGCGTGTGGACTAGTGAAATGTAAAGACAATAGGTTTCAGTGCTTATGTGTTAATGTTAAAAATGAAGAGCAGGTAATTAATGTGAAACGTGTGTTAAGAAAAGTACCGTCGAAAAGAGAATGGATTAGTCAGTCAAAATACCCTGAGAGAATCCGTAAATTAGATGAAAAATTAAGATTTTCTCACATTAAAGAAGGCACTAGAGAAATTCGGGTAATTTGTCATCAATTCCAGGATATCTTTAAATTAGGAGACAAGTTAACGAGTGCTAAAGGAATCGAACACACGATTCCTACACCAGGAATTCGTAAACGCGAAGCAAGTCCAGTCTATGCTCGAACAGGATATAATTCCACCAAGCCAGAGTCCTTGGAATTTTCCTTTAGTAATCGTTCCGAAAAAGATAGACGCATCAGGTCAAAAGAAATGGAGGATGTAGATATTTCTCGGCTCTCGATTGTGGGAGTGGATATTGGCAAGTGCCAATAGCGGAAGAAGATCACGGTAAAACTGCGTTTAGCACTAACACATGACATTATGAATTTAAGCGTATGCCGTTTGGTTTGAAATCTGCTCCCAGTACCTTCCAGAGGCTTATGAATAACGTACTATCAGGAACCTTAGGTAGTCGTTGTTTGGTTTATTTAGATGATATAATAATATTTGGAGAAACTTGGAAGAAACAATCAAAAGCTGATTGAAGTTTTTAAAATTTAAGAGAATGAATTTGAAAATAGAACCAGATAAATGTAATTTCTTAAAACGGAATTACAGTATTTAGGACACTAGTAACACCAGATGGGTAAAACCAGATCCAGAAAAGATTCGACCGTTCAAGATTTTCCAATTCCGAAAGGTATCAAAGACTAAAATCATTTCTCGGTTTGGCAGGTTATTATCGTAGATTCATTGACAAGTTTAGTAAAATTGCTATACATTTGACAAAGTTATTAAAGAAAGACAGTGAATGGAAATGAGAACAAAAAGAGCAGAGTAGTTTTGATTCTCTAAAGAAAGCATTAACACAAGCGCCAGTACTTCAGTATCCTGTTTTTCAACAACCATTTATTTTAACAACGGACGCTAGTATTTATTCTATAGGAGCAATGCTTAGTCAAGGAAAGATAGGAAAAGATAAGCCGCTTGCTTATGCTTCTAGAACTTTTAACAAATCAGAGTTAAATTATTCTATTTCAAAAAAGAACTCGCAGCTGGTGTATGGGCTTGTAAACATTTCCGTCCATACTTATTAGGAACAAAATTCACGATCGTGACAGACCATAACGCTTTAACGTGGATTTTAAATGTAACCGATCCAGGATCTCGATTAACGAGATGGAGATTATTGTTAGAGGAATATGACTATGAAGTGATACACAAAGCAGGAAAAATGAATTTAAATGCGGATGCTTTGAGTAGGTATCCAGTAGTTTCTTGTCAGGTTAGCGTGGAGAATAGGCAAAGAATTATTAAAGAAATGCATGAATGTCCCATTGGAGGTCATCAAGGAATCAAAAGAACTCTAGAGAGAATTAAATTATATACTTCATGGCCGAATATGTCAAATGACGTAGAGAAATTTATTAAAGCTTGTAAAACATGCCAATTAAATAAAGTAAATCAGTTACCAGTGAAACAACCACTTATTGTGACTGATATTAAAGAGGCACCTTGGGAAAAGATTTACCTAGACAGTGTAGGTCCTCTACCATTGACAATTTAAGGGAATAAATATGTATTAACATGCCAGGACAATTTGATACTTAATCGCGGTCCCAATTTCGGATCAAACCGCAGAGGAAACAGCAAAAGCATTTAATTATTTTATCGTTTGTATTTTCGGTATACCAAAGGAGATTGTAACCGATCAAGATTCAAATTTTATGAGTGGCTTATTCCAAAATTTAAGTAAATTGCTTCAAATAAATAAAATTAATACTAGTGCATATCATCCAGAAAGTAATGGTGCGCTCGAAAGTCGCACAGAACGTTAGTGGAATATTTAAGATGTTTTTGTAAACAGCCACATAACGACTGAGATGAATGGTTACCATTTGCGAGTTTTAAGTATAATACAACAGTACATAAGAGTACAAACTATACCCCGTATGAAGTATTGTTTGTAAGGAAAGTAAATTTACCGAGTAAATTACAAGCGAGTACAACCCCGTTGTATACATATGATGATATCGTTGAGGAAATAAGATTTAAATTTCAAGTTTGTCATGAAAGGGTTTAGAAAAAAAGTAGAAGAATAAAATAAAAAGGTATTAAAAATAGAGCAAAGAAATAAATTAGATCCGCTATGGAAAGGTCCATATGAAATACAAGACGTTTTGAATCGGATGTTGTTCTCCAAGAAGGAGGAAAACGTAAAAGACTGAGAGTACATGTAAACAGGTTGAAACCATACTTTGTTTCAGAGAAAAAGTCGCAAGATGATCGCGATTTGGATACTTAAGCTGTTGTTAATTGCGCTCCATCACCAGACTACGGTAGAAGGTCAAAATTCTCCAATGTCGTCGTTAGCAGGAGTATATTTCGACGAAATAGGTACACTGCCTATATCATTGTGAGTGCGAGCGGGGCTTCGCGAGCTGCAACCCCAAGTATTACAACCCTCCTTGACCAGCGGGGCATCGCACCAGCCGGGACAAGCTCTAACCTCCCGACATGTGTGGTGCATGTTGAATGTGTGTGTGTGTGTAAGTAAGGGATGGGAATAGAACAAGGAAGAGGAAGGAAAAATAGCGCGCGGTCCGTGCCCCTTAGGGCATTACTTCAGCATTCGCCTGGTGTTGAATGGAGAAACCACGGAAAACCTCCTGTCGCTAGCCGCCACTAGACTCCTCGCACCCACCCACACACTCCTCGACACAGCGGCCGTATTCGACCCAGCTGTCTTGCTAGTCAGGAAAATTCCTGCCACTGTCAAGATGCGAGCTCTTGAACCTCCCGGTCAGTGGCTCTCCAGTGACATCAATTGATGCGCTTTGAGTCACCTAATCCGGTATCTGTTCTGCGAGGGAGCGTTTCAGCACGGGATGCATTTGCCTCTGCGATTGAGTATTCTAAGTTCGGTTAATTTAAGGCACTATGGGAGGCACCAGGTCCAAATTATTCGGGGACGATTCAATAGTTAAGGCACAGAATAATGGGGAATCCCCTCCAATAAACCTCGAAATAAACTCAATGGTTCTTCGTGCCCCCGCCACCTAGTGGTGACGCCCATTCATGGTTTTGGAGAGGTGGCTTTGTACTGGTCACTGCAGTGCCTCTGATCGGTAGGTCCTAGGTTTGAGTCCGGACACTGGAAGATTTTCGACACTAGCTTGTCAGCTAGATCGAATTCAGTCGCTGTCTGGAGGAGAATTCTAGCGACCGGCTGCTCTGAACGATAGTTTTCCGTGGTTTCTCCGATCAACATCAGGCGAATGCCGGAGCAGTACCCTACCAAACGGGCCACGGACCGCGCTCGTTTTGTCCTTCCTCTTCCTTGTCCTATCCTCTCCCCTTACACACACACTTACACCAATATGCACTACACTACTACATATTCCGGGAGACCGGTCGGGAGCTTAGAACTTGTCCCGGCTGGGGCGGTGCTCCACTGGTGGGAGAGTCCTGGTTGCGGAAAACCCCGCTAGCCGAGGGTAGGTCTCTGCCGGAACTCGCCATCCAACGGGAGAAGAACATCGCCTCCTCCCGTTGAAAAACATGCACTACACTTACGGAACCAATGACCTCGGTAGTTGAAGTGCCCGGAATCACTAACAACTCACCATCCCATGTATGGTACAAGCCAATAGGACGCTTCGCTAAGTGATACGGCAGGGACAGCACAAGGCAGACGCTGCGCTGTAGTATGCTTATGTTCGTGGCTACACGCGATTGTGATCTCGCCGCGCCGCTTCGCATTGCGCCATGTCGCGTCGCGTTGCGTCGTTTGCAGCCGTGACTCTCCCTTGTACGGCCGATGGCTCCCTTGGGATGTTGGCGGCGATTTTGCAGAGTCTGCGACGACGCTGGCGCCGAGATGTCGTATATTACATCTCAACATTAAAAAATCCGCTTCAAATCCGCAGGGTGTCGAGTGTAGTAATAACAATTCATGAATATCCATTTTGGAGAACATCCTAGCAATGGTTTAGGTCCTAGTGTTGTCCGCAGACGGTCCGACATGTTTTGATAAAATATTTTGGGTATCAAGGGCGTATTCACTTTTTCGTTACCACGGCCCGGCTATTAATATTCTTCCGACGAAAAATCGCCGACATCCGTCACACTGTTGCGATACATTCTTTTTTCTAAATAAGACGAGAATGTAAAAATCTCTGTCATCAATATTGTACTTGTTGGAAGACGCTGAAAAAATTTTGATCTTAAGTAATAAAAAAGATTTCAACGAAAATATAAGTATACGTTTTTCGGATGAAAAATCGCCTATTTTAGCCGCACGATTACAATTATTTCTCTATATTATTTACATAGTAAATCGAGAAACTAAGAATGTGATAATATATTGTACAAAGAATATAAAATTTTGTTAAAAACATTATTTCAGAGCTCCTATTCCGTGGGGGCCCTAATCATCTGCTAGTGCAATTATGCATAAGTGTTACTTTACCCCACCGCCGATTCTCCGTTTGTCATACAATATACATTGAATTGGCACATGCCATGGGCATCCTACGTCTTTCGTTATCTCAAATGAGCGTGACATTACCTTGTGGCACGGAAAGGTAAACGAGGTTTTTATTCTGACTGTGAACTTTGCTACCAAAATATTAAGCATGTGGGAGACATTTTCCGGTGGATTTTTTCTCGAATTCCAATTCTGATAAACGTTACTCTTGGACACCACATCTTAGTGCGGATGGACACCACATCTTACGGCGGCGATGGTGTAGCGGTCAGCGTATCGGACTGCTGTACCCAAGTTTGCGGGTTCAAACCCGATCGAAGCCGTGGATTTTTAAGGGCGAAAAAATCCTTCGTACGCCTTCCTTCGGAGGGGAAGTAAAGCCGGCTGTCCCATGTTAGTACATTTACTGCATGTAAAAGATCCTCAAGCCTAAATGACGCCTCTGAGCTAAATTCAAATCGCCTGTTTCGTCGCCCAAGTAATACCTTCTTTCTCCCCTAGTTGGTGAAAGGAGCTAACGAAATTTGCGTGGTCAGACGGAAGAGCAGGCCTCATGGCCTGAGTCTCGCCACGTAAAATAAGGCAAATTCAATTCAATTCAATGTAGCTACGATCAGAGCGGTTTCGTCTAAAAGCATTTTCGATGCATAACATTCTTTCACAAACGCTTTTCTGTGGCTATTCCACTCACGAAATTTCAGCCAGTAGCATGCAAGAACTGGGAGCCTACCAGCCAATTAGAGACGACTTTACCATGCATATTTATCAGTTATTGATTATCACCTACTAGGAGGTGATAAATTTTGCGCCTTGTTTTGTCTACAGATAGAGGTTATGTAATCGTATCAAGACATATCTCCAAATGAATAGATCACCATTCTTCAATTATTATTAAATTAAGACACAGTAGCGCTTCAAATTCAACATCTTCCTTAAAAATAAGCGAACAAAACACGATTCCTTCGAATTTAAACTTTAAAGATTGTGTATTCAATAACTGTGTTTTCAAGTAATTTCGCTCTTAGTTTGTCTTATGTTTACTTTGTTGTTTATAATTGCCCTTACATATATTTCTGTTCGATGTAAAAATATTTTAATAAAACAAGTTAATTATTAATGTACATTATATTTATGAAATTTCATTCGCTAAATAGTCAGTAAATTCACTCGTGGTTTGGAAATTTTATATAAATCCCCTCCTCGCTTGGCGAGTCGGGGATTTATCGACAATTTCCAAACCACTTGAGCAATTACCTTTGATAAACTTGTATATAGTGAAAACTTGTGTATAGTGAAAGCAATGAAAATTTCGAACCGCTTATTACATCAAAGCTTTTGCCATTTGAACTTTTGCAAACAAAACGGTATACAACTAGGTTTTTATGTACTATTAGACTACAGAGGTGCGAAAAATCGATTCCGAATATTTTAATATCCAATTTCTGACAACTTGACAAGTACTCATCGGTGAGTGTGAGTTCATTCCAGAACTTATCCCAGGGTCGGATTTAGGTATTACGGAGCCCCCTAGAACAAAATCGTAATGCTCCCCTTTGAAAAAATGTTCTCTAGATACACCAAAATGCCAAAAAACCATTAACTGATGTCACTGCAGCGCCTCTGACCGGGAGGTCCTAGGTTCGAGTCCTGACTGCGGCAGGATTTTCGACACTAGCTTTTCAGCTAGGTCGAATTCAGTCGCTGCCTGGAGGAGACCGACGGCCGACTGCTCTGATCGGTAGTTTTCCGTGGTTTCTCTGATTAACACCAGGCGAATGCCGGAGCAGTACCCTACCAAACGGGCCACGGACCGCGCGCGATCTGTCCTTCCTCTTTCTTGCCTTATCCTCTCTCCCTTACACACATACACTTACACTAACATGCACTACACTACCACATATTCCGGGAGACCGGTTGGGAGCTTAGAGCTTGTCCCGGCTGGAGGCGGTGCCCCACAGGTGGGAGAGTCCTGGTTAGGGGGAAACCCCACTAGTCGGCGTCGGTCGGTAGGTCGGCGCCGGATCTCGCCATCCAGCGGGGGAAGACCACCACCATCTCCCGAGGAAAAAACATGCAAAAAACTACACTTACGGGACTAATGACCAAAGCAGTTGACGCGCCCGGAAACACGAAAAAAACAAACCAAACCAAACTAAAAACCATTAAGATTAATTTTCAGCGAATTTTTAATATATACTTTTGAGTACAGTAGTCTATTTGATTCACAAATATTTTAAGTATTTGATTTAACAGTGTTTCTTGACCTGCGCAGTATTAAATGGATGGATATTAGGTTTCATGAGGAACGTCGTGGACCAACATAAAAGAATGTAGAATTCTTTCTTCTACAACTGTCGTAAGTCCAAGAAAACTAATATCAATCCTTTATAATTATTTTAGAGACACAATCATATTTTCGTATTATATAACTTTGTTTTGTGTATTCCTCGCATTTTTTCTGGTAGGAGAGTGTCCCAAGCTAGTGCTTACTTTGCTTATAGGAAAAATTTGATCTGTTCTATCCCATTAAACAAATACACTGATTATATAAATGCATTTTATGTTCATAGTTCAATATTTTTACGTTTCTGTCATTTCGTAAGCCATTTGAAACAAGTCTAGTTCGTCTAAGTCTCACATTTGCAGACATGAATCATCAAGTATCAATTCCATTGCGTAAGGAAACTCATTACTAGAGACCGGATTTTTATGTAATTATAATTTTTTTGTCTTTCCACTTACTGATCTCAAATTTGTATTCTTGGCAAATGTCGCCGTGTAACACAATATACAATTTTTTTCGTTATATATTTTTACATATTCAGTTCTATATTAGATATTTTGGTATATTAACTTTGTTTATTCCATAAATTTTCTTCAATTTTCTTAATATTTTTATGAAATGAGGTATTTTCGAAAAAATAAGCATTTTTTTCCTATATATTATTGCGAGCTGTCTACTGCAGGAACTCTATATGAAGACGCGTGATGGTCTCACAGTCCGACGCATCTGTTTCAGTTATCTCAGTGGCGGGAAGTGTGCGTCAGCGACTGAGATCATTTTCACCTTTTGGTGTGAAAAATATCACTGACGCAGAGGCCTTTAACCTTAATTTCGGAGAAACATTGGCGAATGCCGACGTTTAACATTCAATGAGAGTTCTTCACGCTGCAGTGATTGTTTGCTGGTCGTAGATATCGCCAGTTTGTACGATGAATGATGTTAATATTGCTTCTCGTCAGGCTGCAAAACTCCGGAACTGGATAGCAATAGATGAAGCTTTTACTACTGTCGGAAAAGTTGTTTGGTAGAAAGTGTGCATCAACTTGTGCTCTCCAAATGATTTTTAAGAAATACTATTTTTAAAATTTGTTTAGGAAATTTTTTATAATCGTAATTTTGTATTATGTAAATGTGTTTCATAATTAGTGAATTTTATTATTACATGTTTATTATGAATATATATTTATAATATTATATTTATGTACATATTTTGACTATTCTTACTACTTATTTTTCCGGTCTCTACCCATTACAGCTGAATAATCTAAGGAAATTACAAACTGTAATATCCACAAGAAGGACAAGGACGTACTATAAAAGCCCACAGTTCTAGGAGCTCTCAACTCCCTTTCTGGTACCATCACTTCCATTACCGTTTCCTTCGCGTCGTAACTGACGTCACAACCGTCCTATCTCCCGCCTCCCACAGCGGCTATTCCTGGCCCAGGCCTTCACCGCCGTGGTGCCGTGGATCCAAATGGTGCCAAACACCCCGAAACATATTTTCTGAGATTTCCAGGCTAGGATTGCAATTGATAAAAGAATTGAGAACTGAAAAGGAGGGGCAAGGATGAGGAAGGAAGACAGTAGAAGAATTGGGCCTACCTAATGTATCTAGCTAGCGTCGAAAAAGAAACAAACATTGTCGGTATTCGAATCCTTGGACCTCCCAGCCGGAGACGATGCAGTGGAAAAGTGTTGTTTTTGATAGATTTTTTCGTGTTTCCGGGCGCGTCAAGTGCTTTTGTCATTGGTCCCGTTAGTGTAGTGCATGTTTTTCTCTCGAGAGATGGCGGTGACCTTCCCCCGCTGGATGACGAGATCCGGCGCCGACCTACCGTCGGCTAGTGGGGTTTCCCCCTAACCAGGACTCTCCCACCAGCGGAGCACCGCACCAGCCGGGACAAGCTCTAAGCTCCCGACCGGCCTCTCGGAATATGTGGTAGTGTAATGCATGTTAGTGTAAGTGTGTGTGTAAAAGGAGAGGATAGGACGAGGAAGAGGAAGGACAGATCGCGCGCGGTCCGTGTCCCGTTTGTTAGGGTACTTCTCCGGCATTCACCTGGTGTTGATCGAAGAAACCACGGAATACTATAAATCAGAGCAGCCGGCAGCTGAAATTCTCCTCCAGTCAGCGACTGAATTCGAGCTAGCTGAAAAGCTAGTGTCGAAAATCCTTCCGCCGTCAAATGTGTTGTTGGGGAGAGCCTTCTGAGCTGGGTATTTTTCGCCGGCGCGTCCGCCTTTTCGGCCCAGTGTGCGCGCGCCGCCTCCGCAGTCGGCGGTTCTGGCGCGTCGCGGCGCGCGGCAGCCCGACGGCGCCCGAGGCGGCGCCGCAATGCCCCGCCCCCTCCCCGTCCACCCGCCCTTCGCGTCCGGCGACTTCTCTCCATTCCTCTCGGAACAGCTGGCCGCACGCATGCGCGCGAGGAATTTCCCAACGCGGCTCCATGCGGCTGTGCCTCACGGCCGAGGTCAGTGGCGACGGCGCGGGCTGGCCATCTCGTCTCGCGACCCAAACGTTCCGCCGATTCGGGCCTTGACATATATCCACGAATTCGCACTATCGATGCCGTTTAAACGCAGGTGGTATGACGTGGGGGAAGAGCTCATCTTCAATGAGTGCATGTGGGGACAGGAAGGATCGCACGCGACCCGTCCCTTTGTTTAAGAACTACCTCGGCATTCGGATGGAATGGATTCGAGGAAACCATAATGATCAGAGCAGCCGATCATTGGAAGTTTCAAAGTACGCAGTATCGCTCAGTAAGACCCAGGTAGTAGTTATTTCGCAGTGTTTGAAATGCACCCTGGAACTGGGGATAATCCCTTAGGAGGTTAGCACACTCCGATCTACGAATTGGAATTTTTATGAACGACTCAGCGTTTCGGTCCGAAGGGACGCGGGTTCGAGTCCCGCCTTGGGCATGGTTGTCCCTGTGTTGACTTTGTATGTATTGTCGCGGAGGGCCTCGCGTTCTGCTGACCCCAGATCAGAGAAGCCCGCAAGTGTGTTGGTCTAGTGTATGATCGAATATGCGTCCCTTCGGGACGTAAAGGGTAAAAAATCGACTGTTGGTTGGATAAAAGCCCTAGAAAAAAATCTCTATTCTCTTCTGTATTAGCTGTTTCACTATAAATATACAGTCGGAAGATGAGCGACCTTTCCTAAAACCGCACTGTTCCTCCAGTAACATATGCTCATTAATTATATTTAATCTCCGACCTCAGCATATATCTTATATCCTTTGTTCAGGGTGATTGTGCGAGTGTTGCGGGGTGTTCTTCCCCCGCTGGATGGCGAGATCCGGCACCGACCTACCGTCGGCTAGTGGGGTTTCCCCCCAACCAGGACTCTCCTACCAGCGGGGCACCGCCCCAGCCGGGACAAGCTCTAAGTTCCCGACCGGTCTCCCGGAATATGTGGTAGTGTAGTGCATGTTAGTGTAAGTGTGTGTATGTAAGGGGAGAGGATAGGACAAGGAATGGGAAGGAAAGATCGCGCGCGGTCCGTGGCCCATATGGTAGGGTTCTGTTCCGGTATTCCCCTGGTATGGATCAATTTCGAAGTTAAATAAATCAAGTAATAAATTACTAATTCGCTCTTCTTTAGGAATTTTTCAGTAATGAAATGGGAATGTTTGTGTAATTTTCAAAATATTTCTTCATTTTTTGTGTTTTATTGTTATGCATATGCCACTTGGATGCAAGTATTTGCGTTATGATTTTGTTGCATGTTGTAATATAGAAAAAAATTGAAGTGGGTCGATGATGTCACCCATTCTTTTAAAGGGGTCACTGCAAAAAAAGGGTTGGAAATCTCTGACCTTCAACATTCCGCTCCTGCAGCGCCGGGCATTCCCAACAATAACAACAGATTCCTTTTTGAAGCCTTTCTGAACCTTTTTCCGGTAATAGTTAACAGTAGGGGCTCTTGTTGGTTTCTCCACCTTGTGAAGTGTAGTGTAGTTTAGTATAAAAAGGTGTAATGTAAGCCATCACAACATATGATACAGAACTATGTAATTTTCCAACTATCAATAATAAATTACTGGCAAATGGTACAAATCTAGGCCAAGCATGTTGAAGAGTTATTGTTGCTCCCAATCGACTCCTATCGAAAAATAGAATCCTCTTATCCTATTATAGGAATCTCCTTCAATGCATTAAGTTTCTACTAGGAACCGATTGATAGCATCATTGTCTCCTAAACTGTTTGGCCTAGAGTTATATTCCATGACACACAGGCACACAGTTGAACCATCTGACGGTGCATGTGTGTTTATAAAAATATATACACACACACATACACAGCATCGGGCGATCTGACGTTGGGCGCTGCCGCGAGCTGGTCGATGTGCGGAACACGTGCGTTGGCGAGCGGGCCGTTCTCGCAAAGGACCCCCGGGACCCGCGCTCTTTTTGCCCCGGTACCGCCACACACTTAGCTTTTTCTGCGACCCAAAAGCTGTTGGAGGAATGAGTTGTCGGTCGTATAAACAGTGCTCTTCGCGAGCGCTAACTGCGAGCAGTTTTATTTTGGGAGTGAATTCGTGTTTAGGTTCACGTTTAGAGGGACATAACACGGCAGGATAGATAATATTTATGGTGAAAGATAGCACGTATTTTAATACTATTAACAATATTTAAAATGTTGATCCAAGTTCATTCAAATACTTTTTCCAGAAATATATGACGGTTTATTAATAAAAAAGCTTGAGGCTTCGGTAACATGTAAATTTCACAGGGTTGTTGATGTTTCGTTGAATGATTTGTGCACTTCAAGAACTTGATTAAATATGTTATAAAATCCTTATTATTCGCGCGACTTATAATATTCGATTGTTCTAAAGCATTTCTTCATCATATTCAATTACAGTAAGTCTTTTAAGTATTCTCTTTAGTTAAATATAGTAATACAATAATAACTGGGTTTTTTTTTTTTTCTATTTTATTTTTTTCTCCTTTCAAAATTCAAAATTTATTGCTTATTTATCCTTGAAAATAGATTTTATTACATGGGAGTTTTTGTTTTTTTTCTCCCTCTCAAAATTCAAAATTTAAGTAGTATATGACTTAGTGTAGGGATCACAGAATTTTGAAAATGTGCACACTTTTTAAAAAATAAACTACATTAATGAACACACAATAATTAATTAATATAAATATTTACGAGTTGTTCGAGGTCTATCTATCAGATTGTTTTTGTTTTGACTTGCACAAACAGGCGATCTGAAATTAATGGCTAAGTCATCGAAAGAGGTTTATCTCAATAAAGATAAGTTGGATGAGATCAAACAGTTTTTCTCACCAATTCCAAAGCCTCAGTTCGGAATGACATACGATAAATTCGCGTCAGCCAAACATAGTGACACATGACTTCTCAATTTATTAGTTATAAGTCGATGACAACCTGCAAACGGCGAACGGCCGTGGTATGGAAGTTCCGGATTACGGTTGAGGGTACGAAGCTAAGGCAAAGGCTCGACTGTTTCCCCTTGTCATTGGGACGATAAGCAATGCCCGCCCGTATCATCTCGTAAATAAGCGTTTCGCATTCCACGATTCCCTACATTTTCAGTTCAGTGGGCGCCGAGGAGTCAATTCAGGTTACATAGTAGTATTTAGGATAGTAAATGAATAAGTGCAGAGGGTTCTATTAAGAAGGTTGTGTGTTTGAAAGTGCGGGTGAACATTAAACAAGCAAAAACAATAAAAGAAATATAAAAACATTGCAATGTCAAAACCTATTAATAGAATAAAACAACCTACTAATAGAATAGAGCATAGTTTAAATTTAAAAAAAGGCATGTCAACTGCAGGTTATGTTTAAGATTAGTTTGTAGGATATTTAATAATATCCTTCCCATCTGCCACAAACTTGAGCTGCACACGACCTCACCATATTACACCGGCAAAACTGAAATGTAGTAGACTCTTATCAATATATGAGTAAATTTGGTGCTATCTGCTTCCTGTTAAAAATGTTTGTTTTCCGCAAAACTGTTTCTTTTGGGCTTCTAGGCGCGCAATTCAAATCCTCTGCGCTCCACTGACTCGCAAGCTGCAAGGAGCTGCGTTGAGGGATAGAATAGAGCCCCTAGACAAGGCACGTCAAACCGCACGAGCTACTTGCCCGCTTGGGGAAACCGGCGCTCCTTCGGGCACGGGCAATTTCCCCTGACACCGCACTCATTTCCCCTTAAAATCCAGAAAGGGGTGCGCAAGCTTAGGCGGCGCGAGACGGTGAACAGTGGCTTCATACGACAATATATTTCCCAGATTTTTTGTATCAAATAACCGAGACTCGTATTATGTTTATTTTCTTCACTTATTATTATTATTATTATTATTATTATTATTATTATTATTATTATTATTATATGTTTATTTTCTAACTAAATTCTCCTTTATATAAACCTCATTGCTAAGTGACTGGAATATGTTTGAATGGGAATTTTTTCCTTGCTTTCGTTTTGTTGTGATATTAAATCATTCAGTTGTTGGTTGAATTATCAATTAAGTTAAATAAATTAACAAGTCTCTATAAGTTAACAACTGTTATTATGGACGGACATCGCTTTTATCAGACAAGAATATTTGTCTTTTAAACTTTCTAACCTGAAGTTAGAGAGAGTTCATGCTGTTATGTCATTTAGCGAACAGGATTACAAATTCAAGATGTTTTGATTCAGTTTTTTTTTTTATTTTACTCTCAACTGAAATTTGAAATCGGACTGTGCTTATTTTTTTAATGGTCATTTCTTTGCCTTAAAGAGAAAACAGGAATTAATATAGATAAATTTGTGACAATATCCGTCAAGTAACTTCTACCAAAGACTGTCATGGGACTTGTATCCAGTGATGTACCACCTTTCCGTAGCACCCTCACTTTTAAATCTCTCGCCCATTTTTTTGAAGCAGTGTCCGCGAGCTCTAATCAGCTTGTTACCTTGACATGCCTGCCCTAGACACACAGAGTAGTGCAACCTGAATGGTAGCGTAAAGCATCGATGCGGCGCCGTACGACAGTCACACACTCCTAGGGAAGGGGGTGAACACCAGAAGAAAAAAGAACAAAGAACAATTTATTGAACTTTGAACTCCAAACAATCTTCCAAGAATTTATATTTATTAAAACAGGCGCCCAAAGTGGCCATGTATAGTTTTAAGTAGTTTAAGATAGTTTTAAGTAGTATTTTTAAGTTAAAAGCCCTCCCCAAGCTCCAGAAATCTTAAGATTGGAGCGAAATGTATCCCATAATCTCGAATAAATTCCCGCCTCGCCAGGGATACTGGCGAGGGGAAAAGAGGGGGGGGACACAGGCGGTTCACAAGAAAATCGCGCTGCTGCTACGCTGGGCTTACCGCTGTTTTCATTTTGTTATACCTAACTTGAATACCCCCTCCCTAAGAAATGTTCTTTCATTGTAAAGATCTTAGTTACTTTTTTCATTCATGCTTCATTCATTCGCACTTAATTATGTACAACATTCATTCAACCCATTCCCTCTCACTGCACGACACGGCTTACCGTTGTTGACCTGTGCTATATTTCTCCTTTGCAGCAGCCCTGTGGAGGCCGATGTTTTTATATCTATGGGGCATATACCATTTTTATACTACTACCACCGCGAGCGGTAGCTCAGTGCATCAACTGATGTCACTGCAGCGCCTCTGACCGGGAGGTCCTAGGTTCGAGTTCTGACGGCAGCAGGATTTTCGACACTAGCTTTTCAGCTAGGTCGAATTCAGTCGCTGTCTGGAGGAGAATTCTAGCGGCCGGCTGCTCTGATCGGTAGTTCTACGTGGTTTCTCCGATCAACACCAGGCGAATGCCGGAGCAGTACCCTATCAAACGGGCCACGACCGCGCGCGATCTGCCTTCCTCTTCCTTGTCCAACCTCTCCCCTTACACACTCACTTACCCTAACATGCACTAGGGAGGGCTGGGTCGGTGCCCCGCTGGTGGGAGAGTCCTGGTTAGGGGGAAACCCCACTAGCCGACGGTAGGTCGGCGCCGGAATTCGCCATCCAGCGGGGGAAGATCACCGCCATCTCCCGAGAAAAAACATGCACTACACTAACGGGACTAATGACCGAAGCAGTTGACGCGCCCGGAAACAGGAAAAAATCTATCACTCAATCAATTATACTACTGCCTTAGGGCTTTAGTGGCTAGAACGATGACTTGGAATAACTAGGGAGGGAAAATGAATAGTTTGCAAATGTTTCTATCCGAGCTTTGTTGGTACTTTTATTCATTAATCAACTGTATATAGTAAGAGGGTGGGGTAGGGGTACTGGAGCTGAAGAAAACGCGTACATATTATTTACAAAGCCTTCTTTCGGAACATTCCCTCTCTCTACACTGCATTGCACAGTCCCCGCATTCCCAATGATTCCACGTCATCAACAATCATTCCTCCTCATCCCAACGAAGCTCAGTGGGAGCACGTGTATACGTGCAGCGCGGATAATTTGAATATCGCTCCCCGAAGTGCAATAGGACTCTTGTGTTGTAATAATTAGGGCTCGGATAATTATGTACAAAAAAGGGGGGAAATATGTACATATATATGTATTACAATGTACAGAAAATGTACTAAAAAGTAAGAAATATGTAACATTAATTATCATGTTTTTATCTTACTGTAAATTTTTAAGTAAGACCATTACTAAACATTATTCTCCTCATAATCTTATTATTTACAGCGATCTTCCTAACAAGAATGGCGCCTCTTGTGCTGGTGCGTGTAGTTTCTGATTGATTGATTGATTCGTGTTTCCGGGCGCGTCAACTACTTCGGTCATTAGTCTCGTTAGTGTACTGCATGTTTTTTTCTCCGGGATGGCGGTGATCTTCCCCTGCCGGATGGCGAGATACGGCGCGCCGACCTTCCGTCGGCTAGTGGGGTCTCCCCCTAACCAGGACTCTCCCACCAGCGAGGCACTGCCCCAACCGGGACTAGCTCTAAGCTCCCGACCGGTCTCCCGGAATATGTGGCAGTGTAGTGCATGTTAGTGTAAGTGTGTGTGTAAGGGGAGAGGATAGGACAAGGAAGAGGAAGGGCAGATCGCGCGCGGTCCGTGGCCCGTTTGTTAGGGTATTGCTCCGGCGTTCGCCTGGTGTTGATCGGAGAAACCACGGAAAACTACCGATCAGAGCAGCCGGTGTAGTTTCTGGTGAAGGGCATCGAGGACAAGGGATGCCCCTGAAAGATGCGGGGTGGCTGCGCGATATCACCTGCTAAACGTATCATTTTCACAAACCAAACGTCCCCTCTGTTCTTTGCGTCACTCGCGCTTAAAACTATCATTCCAGAAGCTATGGATTGCGTCGTCGCCGTGCCCTTTTATTTGCAATACCGTCGGTATTTATGGACTGGCTTATTTCAATGCGGTGCAACAGCGGTAATTTAGAGAGGAGGCTACAGAAAAATGTTTGACAATGCTAAATTGTCTGGAAGATTCCTTATCAAATACACAATGAACAATTAAATAAAAATTGAAGTAATGTGTAAAAATATGTTCTGTGGGGTAAAATATGTAAATATATGTTCTTTGGGGTGAAATATGTAAAATTCTGTACTAAAAGATCGAAGTGTTTTGTCACTAACCTACATGAAATGTGAATAGATCATTGATTCGACTTGACAGAATTACGTTAGGAAAATATATTACACAATTATCCGGACCCTAGTATTAATTAGAGAACATTCACCTCAAAGGGGAGGACGACAGCATGATACTAAGTCCTTTTCCACTCTAAAATAAACATCTTATGATTCCTTACAAAGATTAACATTGTGACCAAAGGCTGAACATAAGTTATCAATGACCTACAGAATGTTGAAAGCACAAGAAGTCATTTAGACACGTCTGAATTTTCAAAACTTTCTTTTCTTTTCCATTACAAAATGATATAGGAAGTTATAAAAAACTTTTTTTCTTTTTTTTTTTTTTTTTTTTTTTTTTTCTTTTCTTCATTTGTGCGAAGTATTCCAGGCAAATAGATTTAAATTCGGCGAAATTCTTATGTTTCTTATACTTCAAATATGATTTTCAACATTAAACAATTTTACATCGGGGCACTTTTGCCTATCTTATTCCACTACCCCCTTTGGCGATACGAATAAAAATTATATTTGAAATTTTTTCGACTACAATTATTTCCGTCTGTTCTAAATTTTCACAGGTTTGAAGTTTTCGGTCGTAAGCTATTGTTTGTATCACATGTTTGTATTGCAACACATTACGTAACAGGGGACACCTCTCGTTCATTCATTGTGATACGAAATGGAAGTGGGTATCATAAGATAAGGTGGAGAGGTTCTCCACTCCTCACAACTTCACCTCAAGACCTCTCTTCCGGCGAATTCCATCAGTAGCTACAAACGACAAAGGTCGATTTATGTTGGATCTCCCATCGTAGCTGGGCAAGTGTGTATTTTCTGATACCTATGGTATGTTTATCCTTTACTATCTGTTTTATATGCCGTGTAATTGTATAAAAGTTCGAATCACACGTGACACTTTAACTTCTCTCGCGCTGAAAACATTGGCAGCAAAACAGCGCGTTTTATTGTTAATCACATTTAATCAGCTGAGTGAATTTTTACTTTCTCGCTCTTACTAACGGAAGAAAAAGTATTATATCGTGCGCCGGAAAACGGCGAATTTTCGGTATAAAATCTCTTATTGCCGGGGCTGGTAACAAAACAGTGAATAAATAAAAACAGTGAATAAATGAAAAAAAAAAAAAAAAAAAAAAAAAACCCTACAAAGGTGAAGATGAGATTTGTACCTCCGACAAAGTCTGTTGTACAAAATTAGCTCTTTAAAAAAGATCATGTAACATTTTTTAAAACGAGTACTTTTTGCGTAATTTGCGTTTGAAATTTACGCAATTTTTGTCCTTAAAAACTGCTCCAAATTTCTCTTTAATTTTATCCACTTATGTAATAAGGGATGGTAAAAAATATAGTGCTAGTATCATTTTCCGGTATCGCGCGGTCTTGTGAAAACTATAAAAAATATTTTTCAAACTACAAAATCTCTATAAAAAAAAGGTATTCTGCCATGGCTTCGTTTAGAGCTTCTACTGAACCGACTGTAGTATTTTTCCTTTAAATGAAAGAATGTGATCCCTAGATGTGTTATCAGATATTGTTTGTGTTGATTCACCAACATTTACGGTGTAAATTAATTAATTAAATCATTCTTTAATAGTACGCTTATCAATAGTCAATTGTTGTCTCGCAAAGGGTGGCTGTTTTAAAATTGATATACATGAGTCGATAGATGTGAGTCCCCGCCGCTTCATGGTAGCGCTGCTTGCTGTTTTGTTTTGATTGTTGAGATTTGTTCACAATTCGTCAAGGTTTTGTTTCAGTGTAATAATTGCATTGTGGTGATGACAGTTTGCATGTATATCCTTTTGTAGAGAACATTCGGACAGTGGATTTTGTTCGGTTGTACTGAAGTAGTGAAGTTGTTCACAGGTTATGTCGAATTCCGAATCGTTGCACACGCGCCCGAAAAGACGCAAACGTAGTACATTGACTGGGAGCAGGGAAAGAGAAATTCAGCGTATGTGTCGTGATAGTGAGGTCATTTCGTTTTCTGTTGGGTTCTGTTTTGTTCTACTTTGTACGTCCCTTGTGAGATAAATTCTGTAAACGATTTTACTCTGTGTTGCTAAAATGGGAAAATAAGTTTACCTTCAAGCAATATGCCGGAAGAAATCAAATGTTTGTAGGAGATGATGACACATTAAAAAACTTTAGAAATAATATCCATCAGTATAATAGTGCTCTTTGTTTTGTGTTATTTGGTGCCGATATTGCATTGCCATTTGGTCATGGGCCATACGTGTTCAAAATTTTGGGAACTCATCACAGAATATTTTCGTTATACCCTGAAGATTAAAACAATGCAACATATTGTGAACATTAATCTGGGCACAATATTTTACATTTATCTCAGATCACACCGTCAAATTTTGACGGGTTCTCACTAGTTGAAGATAGAATTTTTGCTCAAAGTTGTACAAAAGAAGCTCTTTAAAAAAAGGTCATGTACTTTTTTGAAAAAAAAACTAGTAATTTTTGCTATTTTTTGCTCTAAATTAATGAAATATAATCAGGTTTCACAACAACTACGGGCCACGAGAAACATTGAATGAATGATATGAAAAATAATTAATGTAATTTTGATTATAATTTTTGAAAATGCCAATATTAATTCTATTTTACTTTCTCGCACTTTTACTTTGTAGTCAATGTCTATTCTCAATGTATTGGTGTATTTCTTTTTTAGCAATCAGCAAAACTTGAAATTTTCCTAACAAAGCCGCATCGATATTTGAAAAACTCATTGTTGTTCAACGTCGAGATGATGGCGATGATAAGATGCATCTGTTTTATTTAGCCGCTCTGCTATATATTCGAAATAAACCTTTAAAAAACGGTTCAAAACCTATCTGATAATCCATATTTTTGTCGCGGTTTGCTCTCGTACCTTCAGAGAACCAGTGCTGACATGATTTGTACAGCGTAACTTCTAGGCCGAGAGACAGTACATCCATTTGCGATGAATTTCGCTGCAGTTTTTACTTTCTCATTTATAAATTACTCTTCAAAATGTACGGTGAGGTATGTTACATACCATTTAATATCATCTGATCCTTAAACAAATTTACTGCATATTGAATAAAAGTAAAAGTTACATTAACCGTATAACTTCTTCAATAACTTTAAGAAAACTATGCCCGCGAAAGTTTTTCCGTAAGAGCCTGAACTAATTTGAACTTTTTTATTAAAACATTAGGGCGGTAAGGGCCAAATTGTGTTTACCATTAGATTTTATTTTAAAGTATTTTTATGGGGGTTCTTCACGTTGGTCGATCTAAGGAACATACTACCTTAAAGTTTTACTTTCCTGCACTTCGTTTGAGGGGTTGTCAATAGTACATGAAAAGGTGATAAAAAATTAACATAATATTACGAATCGTAGGATGTTAGTAATTTAATTAGTTTATTTTTATTAGAATTATTTATCAAAATTTATGATGTACTATGACTAACCGATAAATAAGTTGAAATCTGAATACAGATGGAGCGTTTGTGCAAAGAATTGATATTATTTGGCAAGCGAATTCAGTTTTGAGAACACTGCGCTGGCAACAACGCGTCTGTATGATTTGCTCCGGATACTGTGTATCGTTCAAATGTATTCCTGCTTGTTTAATTTGTCAAGGTAAGAAATGATTGCTGCTCCTGACTATCGAAATGAATTCAGATATGCATCACTACACTTGTTTGAACTGAACGTTTTCAAGAAACGTCTGGGGTGTTGTAGCCAGAAAATGTAATATTTCAATATTACGTAGCTGTTTCCAATAAGCGAAAAGAATGTGCTATTGTAGCACCACTAGTTAACTTTGCTAGATGAATTCTTTCTAAATTCTTCATTTCTCCAAGAATTCTTTCCTCCACATTTTTAAATGTTTTATTCGTCTCGAGTGCAGCATTTGAAGATTCTATCCCAATCCATAAATAATAGCTTGAAATAAAATAAATAAATATTACCTTTTGATGTATATAACGAATTACGTGTACTTTATTTGAATTTATTACCATCATCTTTTGAATATTACTTCTTAAATGCTGATTGTGTTTATTTTTCATTTTGCAATTATTCCGTCATTTCAAGCCATGTTACTTCTATTCTCGTTATCCCCGTATCATTTCCTTTGAACTTTTTATCTTTCGCAGGAAGAGAAATACAATCGCCGCTGCTTCCTTTACTGGAGATTTGTGATGAAGTCTGCTAAAAGCCACAACAGGCAGATTTGAAATGTTACTCATGAAATAGATCTGCATTTTAATTATTTAAACAAGCGAATCAACATTCCTACAATTCAGGGTTGTATTTTACAAAGTAAGAAAAGTAGCAAGTGAAAACTCTAACGAATCAATTGCAACCAAAGAAACATAACTCTCCTTAAAATAGTGAGAGTGGGAAGAGAGTTTTGTAAGGGGTGGGTACTCACTGTTCGAGGGCGTTCCCCAAAGAGCGCTCCTTTCCATGCCAATAACGAATCCCCCAAAACAAAGTCCCGCCTCGTCAGGGATAGTGGGAGAGAGTATTCTTAAGGGGTGGGTACTCACTGTTCGAGGGCTTCCCCAACAGAGCGCTCCTTTCCATGCCAATAACGAATCCCCCAAAACAATAAATCCCGCCTCGTCAGGGATAGTGGGAGAGAGTATTGCTTAAGGGGTGGGTACTCACTGTTCGAGGGCATTCCCCAACAGAGCGCTCCTTTCCATGCCAATAACGAATCCCCCAAAAACAATAAATTCCCGCCTCGTCAAGGATAGTGGGGAGAGTATTGCTTTAGGGGTGGGTAATCACTGTTCGAGGACTTTCCTCAGCAGAACGTTCCTGTCCATACGAACACTGAATCCCCCAGATAATTCCCGCTTCGTCAGGGATAGTGGGAGAGAGTATTGCTTAAGGGGTGGGTACTCACTGTTCGAGGGCATTCCCCAGCACAGCGCTCCTGTCCATGCGACGAGCGTCGCACAGGTCCTCTGGCGCCAGGTCGTGCGAGTAGCCATCTCGGAACAGGCGCACCGTCCACCTGCAATGCACACCGTGACTCCTTTATAATACGACTTTGTTTTGTACTTTTAAGAAATTTCCAACCGAAGTTGTTTACACTTTTCGCGTCAATTGAGTGTATGTGAGAATATCGAATCATACGCTAGACACAAACCTTACGTTTATCTCCAATGCACAACACCTCATTTTGAACGTAGTTTTTCATTTTGCGTTATATTTTCACTTGTATTCTTCTAACCGAACTCAGTTACCTTTGACACCATAATCAATTACATTCTGAACCAGGCAGATTCGGGGATTCGAACTGGCTAGTTTTCGGGCCTAGACGTAGTCATATGTGATTTAAACATCGACATTATTATTATTATTATTATTATTATTATTATTATTATTATTATTATTATATTAATAATAATAATAATAATTAATGCGTCCTATAATATCTTCTAAAAATGTCCAAACTTAATTGGCATTTAGCTCTGGCAAATGACATTAGAATATCGGCTTTTGAAAGTGTCAATGACCACAGTTGTCAAATTAAAATAATCACTTGGCTATCTGAAAATCAAGGTCACAACCTTCTCACTTTTGCGAATAATAGTAATAACGCTGAGAAGCAAAAAGTCTCAACCTCGTCTATAACATTAATAATAATAATAATAATAATAATAATAATAATAATAATAATAATAATAATAATAAAGATGATGATAATATTGAACCCCTATCAATATAATTTTTTAAACAATGCAATTCCAACATTGTTACATTGATTCTCACTTCCAGAATTCAATTATTTAGACTTCCTGTTCTTTTCATTGCCTATGTTTCACTGCCTTAAACAGACGCAACTAAAACTGAAGTGGGTCAACGACCCAGAACAGGTGGACACGCGAGATATCGATCACGCAGACGTCGCAGTATGTCAGGACCTCTCCAGGTTGTAAATGGAATCTTTTGGATCGATGAGTTTTAGGAAATACTTGATAAAGTGGTTTCAAGAGAAATGGTATTTCGATTTAATCGCTAAAAGTTGTCGATTTTTTTCGTGTTTTTAGATCAATCGTGTATAAAATTCATGCTAATTAATACTCATTGAAGTCGTTGTGCGTGAGATGCAATTATTCTAAAACCATTCAAGGGGAATAATACTGAGGAGACACGCATTTGTGTCAGAGAACACTGAACGAAATTCAAAGTAAACAGTAGATGAATAAATTAATATTTAATAGATAATATTTACAGTATTGTTGTTAATGTATTTCTACTTTAAATAAAATGATTTTAACAAAATATTAATGAGGTGACTTGCAATTACTCATTACTGGCGACGCGGTCACTTTTCAGGAATAGCGAAGCTGATGTTTCACAACAAAACAACAACAAGAACTTAGGATAGAAAAAACTCCGTAGTTCGTTCTTGTTTAATTTGTAATGCAGGAACCTGGCTGGGTTTCTATTAATCCCAGTTTTTAACTTTGTTTTAAGTAATCATTAACATCGGTTTTATAAGAAAATTATTAGAAATTATTACATTAGAAAATATTTGAAACGAAATATTCTCTATATCTAAAGAATGAAATGGTTTTTGTAGGTAAGGTCAGAACAGTGGTTGGAAGTGTCAAAACCTTTTTGCCTTGTGCTTCTGCCGACATCATGTGAGGTAAATAAAAGTACGTATTCCGTTTGTCCACCTGTGTCCGTCGCCAGGGCACAGAGCCTAGCTGCCGCTGTCGCTTTGAGCAAAATCGGCGTCGTGGCGTGTTGTATACTGTAGTGATCAGCGATAAGTGCGTGTAATGGGTCTGATCGTTTTGGAGGTCTGTATAAAAGGGTATAAGTATGAATGTGTGAATGAATGAAAAAAAAGGAGCAAGTCTACCAAATGATACACAAGACAATGAAAATTTGTCCCATGGTACGTGAACCTTCGGTTGCCTGCCGAACTGCTGACTACTTCCATGGATTAAGTTGATTTATTTAAGATCTGCCCTTTTTTTTATTTTTTGCCGATAAACTAAAGAGCTGCTGCGTATGTATTCTTCCAAAGAGAATAAATTGCCGTCTCACCAGGGCTATTGGCGAGGAGAGAAAAGAAAACAAAACAAACAAAAAAAAACTTTGCTCGTTTTCTTCAAGTGTTTCTCCAATGCGTTCTGTTGTGATTTCGTAATTTTTGTTGTCGTGATCTTACTGAATTTCAAACACTATCTTCGAAGAAGAAGAAGAAGAAGAAACGAAGAAAAAAGAAAGAAAATGAAGAGTGTCACAGTCTCCATTACGAATTACCATTAACTAAGGAGTTATATCATTTCTCTACGGTATTGCCATAGAGTAAAGAATTAATTAAACTAAAGAGTACCTCTTTTGCCTATGGTATTACTACCGTACTACAAAATATGAGAACGGACGTGCCTTTGGAGGAAATCAGTGCAGCGTCTTTTATTGTTTGTGGTCACAGACCTCCAACCCCCGGGCCGCGGTGAGCGTCAACCTGGCTTAGCACGCACCCTCGCCTGTTCCCTATTGTCCTCCAGGGCTTGGGTATTCCCGCCACGCCTGGCTGTTTTCGTCTGTCAGAGAAGGACCACTTCTCCCTCATAAAGAGGCGCGGCCTACCCTTCGCTTATTGTCTATGGCACGTCCGCGCCAGAGTGAATGGAACCTCTGTAAAAATAACCAATTTTACACAAACTACTTTCTTCACAAAGAAAGCCGGAGTAGAGAATGGTGTCGGGTCAACAGGAAGAACTGCGAAGAGGAAGTTAGCGAGTTTTCTAGTAAGAGGAGGAAGTAGGTGCTGTTGGGAATTGTTCTGCTCACATTGAATTAAAAAAAACCATTTGTCAGTAAATGATTACTATCCGATTACTGCCAAGCTATGATAATTTAATTATTTATCTTATGTCGATTTTTCGAAAATAATGCCTTCCATCTGTCTGACCCTTTAGAGTCTTAGAATAACTACTTTTCCCCACAATCTGAGAACGTGTTATATTGACAACTTTTCACCACTCACTAAGTAATAAATTAGATCGTCGTAACGAATTCGATTTTTTCATTTAATTAAATACTTCCGAGGAAACTGTTAGTACTGCTTCCTCCGGATAGAGAAGGAATTGCAACGAATTCATGCTGGTAAAACTATACGGCATGAGACTTGCAACGAAGTTTAAAATTGTTCATGCTTTGGATAAACATCTAAGATATTACATGCGTTTCAGTTTCCACACAGAGCTCTACAGGATTACGATTCAGTTTAATTAGGATACGTCTCCTGCGTCAGGTTTGGTGATGAGATGCTTTCCCATAACTCGTTAACATTTATTGATTCACTTATTTTTCGTCAATTAGTCTTATATATTTTAGTTATGCGGTTCACGGATAATATGTGAATTGTAAGAAAGCGATAAAAAAACTGTAAATTAAATAAAAAGATAGGTGACGAGGCAAAAATCATGCGATGGAAACGTAAACAATCTTATTTTGTTGTATTCTGTACGTTTCAATTTGATTTCAGTACAGATGATTGAGCATACTATTTTTGTTTTTTTATTTTCAGTCATGTCTAATATGGACAAATTAGCGCATTCCCCCTCCCTCCCTGGGATCGTAGTTTAAAGCCCAGTCTGTCGAATTAGCCAAGTGAATTCGCCAAGTCCCGCTTTCGTAGGCCCCTACGAAAGTCAGTATAGTGCTGTGGGAATGAATGAGTAGAACGAACGGTTATGTATATAATGAATGAATGGTTATGTATATAACGAATGAATGAATGATGCGTGAATGAAAAATAGATTTAGAAAAAGAATCACCTAGCAAACCCTAAAAAAATTATTTAGAACTAAGAAAAAAATATAACAATATTTTTCGTGTAAGTGAAGTATGCCAAAGTGCTACTACATAATTATAAAATTAGATTTAAGCTAGAATTAAGTTATCTTTAGTTAGTATTAGCTTTTTACCGCTCCCTCTTCACTGCTTAAGCCGCAAGGCAGCAGCGCAATTTGTATGCCAGTATGTAAATAAATTGCCAACTCCGCAGATTTACTGTGGAGGGGAAACAACAAAAAAAATGCCCCTACGAAATAACATAAGAAATCATGGAGTGCTTACGATTAATATCTGAAGGCGTCAGCAATCCACATTTTTTATTTTTTAAATTGAGCATATCACAATTCTCTCTGAGTCTTTGCATTTAGAATTGTAGATTATCATTTTCCTACAGGATGGCAGATGGAACCTCAATGATTTTTCTTGCTCAATAAAATGTGCGCACATCATCCTACCCCCTCCCGTACGACACAAGCAGTTTTTAGTACAGTTTCTTGACGAAAATAACTCACATCAAATAAAAATCAACTGCATTTGTGTAATTATTTGTCGCTGACTCGTTCATCTGATAGTCTTTCTTGTGAGTCTGCTTTTCCACTAGGAAAATTTTGATCAGTGAGAGTGAGTCCACAGTGCCTATGTCGAGCGGTGCCGTCAACATGGCAAAACGCCCAGGATGTTGGGACTGTTCACAACTTGGACGCTCGGCCTTAGGGATTTTTGCCAGCCACACCTCCGTTCCGTTGAAACTATTTTTATTGTGATTCAACTGACACACCACGATATTTACTTTTTACTTGTTAGTCCGAGTTGTGATAAAATGAATTTTATCATTGATGAATGATTTCATCCGAAGTATGAAAACGTTTTCAGTTCCAAAGTCTCAGATTCTCTAAAATATACTTCATATTAAAAAAAAGTTGAGAAAAAACTTCATCGAAATCTCTCTGTAAGAGCGAATTATTTCATAAGTTGTCTTCCCATCCATATTTTCTGCATTCCTTTTTCTTACATATAACAAATAATTGTAATTGTATATACAACAAAATCTAAATCCCAGCCATTGCAAACATATTATCAAACTGATGAGAGAAAATAAATTTCTGAGCACAGGACTTTAACTTATTTGAAAAAAAATCCCAGAGGTTAACTATAAAATACGATATATTTTAGTGCAACATAAGAATGCAATGTATTGTGTGAGAATGCAAAGCCCGTAATACATTTGACCACCCATTATCAGCGAAATACGTTTAGAATATATTTCTGAAGAATATTCGAACACGATGAGTTAGCTCCACACTTAATGAGTTTTACCAGTTTATATGAACTTTATAACATTGTCATAAAGACACCTATCATACACGTTTTATCGTTAAAACATATATTTTTCATGCACATCAATACCAATGGAAAAGTTTAACTGTATATATTTGATGTTTTCTCGCTTTTTAGAAAGGATGCTTTTGTCTATATCACTAAAGTAGATGCGTTATTTACTTTCATTATAAAATAAGGGATAATCAAAATTTAGAGTTCATTCTGGAAGTTCGTAGCAATTATGTGAATGCTGAACGATGCAGTTAATTGCGTATTTTGGTCCACTCTCACATATTATACGAGACACACGCATTCCATTTTAAGAATCACTGCATAAAAATAATGAAAAGGAGTACATAAAAACTGATGTCCGTGCAGCGCTTCTGACCGGGAGATCCTAGGTTCGAGTCCTGATGGCGGCAGTATTTTCGACACTAGCTTTTCAGCTAGTCGAATTCAGTCGCTGCTTGCAGGAGAATTCTAGCGGCCGGCTGCTCTGATCGGTAGTTTTCCGTGGTTTCTCCGATCAACACCAGGCGAATGCCGGAGCAGTACTCTACGAAACGGGCCACGGACCGCGCGCGATCTGTCCTTCCTCTTCCCTGTCCTATCCTCTCCCCTTATACAAACACTTACACTAACATGCACTACACTACCACATATTCCGGAAGACCGGTCGGGAGCTTAGAGCTTGTCCCGGCTGGGGCGGTGCCCCGCTGGTGGGAGAGTCCTGGTAAGGAGGAAACCCCACTAGCCGACGGTAGGGCGGCGCCGGATCTCTCCATCCAGCTGGGGAAGACCACCGCCATCTCCCGAGAAACAAACATGCACTACACTAACGGGACTAATGACCAAAGCAGTTGACGCGCCCGGAAACACGAAAAAACCAAACCAGTACATAAAAAGTTCCAAAGAGAACGGCTGTGGCGGGGTGAGGGGAGGGGCTACATCGTCCGACACAAATAACTGGGAGGCGTAGGGTCGAACCACTTGACACGTCTTGTCTCTTTTAATGGGCCGAGCTCGAGTTAACAAACACAAATGCGGTGCGCTGTATCTTCAGATTCACTTAGAACCCGTTTCAGAATGGGAAAGAAACGATATATTTTTCCTCTCAGACCAGGCTACCAGGTTTCTCTTGACGAGATCTCATTCACGTACGAAACTCGTACATTCCTGAAGAAATTAATCAAAGAATTGAAACACGTAATGAACTTCAGATCAATGAGCTGATTACACGCACATTTACAATTTAATGTAAACGTAGAATCTAACATAACTTGGTATTAAAACGAGTAAAAGAATTGTTAAATATTTATTCATAAATTACGAATGTAAAGACGTTTTATAACAATTCTTGTTGTATAAAATAGTATTTTAATAGGAGGAGAACTAATCAAAACTCATATTGTCCGCTGGTGAAAAACATTGAGTTTGATATAAAATCGTTAGTTTTAGTGCTACGCGCTCTTGCTTTCATATTTCTTCAAACAGCATTTAATTTAAAGTGTGAAATAGCATTCTGAAGAAATCCGAAAAGCAAGACCATGTAGATAGTATTAAAAACTACATGATTTTATATCAAACTCAGTTTTTTTCCACCAGTGGACAATATGCATTTTGATTAGTTGCTACTCATATATATCTTCATAATAGAGCTACCCTAAACAGGAACATTCGGAAGTTCACATTTCACAAGATTTGCAAACAATCTAAAAAATATTCGTGTTTTTTTGTAAAACCTGAAGTTCGAAAATATATTGATTATCTGGCCACGAAACCATTTAAAAACTCGTGTGTTTTAAAGTTAGCAGGCTGGCGTCCTTCGCCCAAGGCCGCTTTCCTTGAGGCTTCGAGCCTTGACTTTTACCTTCACGTTACAAATGCGAACATCGATACTTCCAGCGAAGATGTTAAAACTGCTGCTGCTAAAAATTGCACAGACTTTCTCGCATTTGTTAGTTTTCTAATCTCTTTTATCCAAGCTAGCGTTTCAGTATTGCCCAAACCTTTGCCCAGCTGAGTAAATGCTGAGATGGCCCCTTGTTTTTCTTCTAGATATAAATGTAACTTCATTATCTGTGCACGTCTCCTAGAATTAAGTAGGAAATATAGTTATTTAAATTATTATTCTCCATGTTGTCGCGACAGGAAGTATTATTCCTTGGCGAAGGACATGATGAGGGATAAGAGCCCAAATTTATTGCTGAATTAAAATAATTTTATTGCATCGGAGCAAATACTTTGTTAAAATCTTGCAAAAAAGCCGCTCATTTTTTCTGTATTAAAAATTCAATTAGGAATGAGATCATAGAATTTTGAAAACTGCACAGCACTTCTCCCCATAGCACGAGTTTTATAGGAACTGATCTATGTACAAAAACATTCAAATAATAAAAAAACACACACAGTTTTTAGCTGTTTTTGACGTAAAATATATAAAATTTTAAAAAATTACTACATATGGGCTTCTAAATGACATTTTTTCACATTTTCTCAATGTTTTGGTCCCCTAATAGAGAAATGAAATTTTACTTTAAAACATTATAGAAGATTAAAACATGGTGCTACATTAACATTTTCATTGCAAAATTTGGAGCCGTTCTGGATAAAATGTCGTTTGAACATATCTCAAAATGAGAAGTTCTGAGTTCATTTTCAACAGAAAAATTTTAAGTTTATGAGAAACTTCATTTAAAGCACTGTGCTTACAAACGCATAAGTATAACAATTCTCAAAGAATAAATATTAAGACGTCAGATTACAAAAAACATTTGGGTAATTAAAAAAAAAAAACACGTCAAGATGGTGTAGATAACATGTTATTCGTAGATTTCGCTTTATCCATACAATACATTTTAAAAAAATGGAGCGTTTTTGCGAAATTCACATTTTTAAAATTGCCTATATTTCACTCTAAGGTGAAAATTACTCAACTTTTGACATAACCTCTTTTAAATATCCAATTTTGAAGACAAATTTCATCCAGAAGGAAAATTTTGTCTTCACTTTCAGTTGGGGCAAATTGGCGCATTTTTTGCCAAAAAATTGAAAATATCCTTAAGGTTTCATATAAAGTACCCTAAAAAATTAAAATATCCATTTCAAATTCGAGGGGCCGCGACGCCAGCTAGATTTATAGGAGAATATAATTTTTGTTAAAACTTTACTTACGTTGTTCACTGACGGACAGACGTTTTGCCGTAAACCAATTTTTCGACATCAATGATCCACAAAACGTGTTTTCTAAGTCACAACGTATGAGAAGAAATAATGCAAGAATTATCTATTTCTCGGTGTCAGGGACCTACAATGTAGATTTTCCTCCCGAAAAGTCACTATTTTTCACTGCAACATTACATAACTTTCTCTATATTACGCATGTAGTAAACTAGTAGTGCTACAACATAGCACATACTTTCTCATATAAGTTTAATGTTCTCTTGAATCCAAGGTAGCTTTACGGTTTTGCCCCATACGCTTCCCAGTTGCGATCTATTGTTCAAACGTAAGTACCACAAATGGCACAGACTTTCTTATATAGGATAGTTTCCTGTTCTATATCCAAGGTACTTTATGGTTTCGCCCATACGCTTCCCGGGTGCGCTGAATTATTGGCGCTAAAACACCTACCAGTCCTCTCGCGATCTTAAACCTCTGTTTCCCCTTCCCTCCCCACTATTGAATATGCATTATTTACTTACTTCCCCACTACTCTCGTTCTTCAAGTTGACAAGCAACCCTTATAATTTACAAGAATTTTAGCTTTCTACCAGGCGTTTTCTTTTTAAAACTAGTGGTGTTACAGCAGCACATGCTTTCTCGCGTTATCTCTAAATTTGCTATTTTCGAATTATCAGAAAGTTGAACGAAAATGCGACCTATGCCATTTCTGTAAGCGTTCCTTATTCAATGTATGAAAAAAATGAATAAAAAGTTTAGAGCGGTGTTTGAGATTGTTTTATAAATTGCATTAATTTCAAGCACGAATTACGAGAAAATGACTCAATTTTTTTAAAATATTGAACGTAACGTTTTCAAACAGCTAATGTTTTAGAACAGATTTCGTTTAAGGCAAAAATATTTATCATCAATTTTGTAGTTTGGAAATGTTAACTTCTTGTAATTTTGGAAAATACAGAGTTCACTGAAAATGAGACTAGCATATTTTTTACAGACCCGTGATACATATGAGGAGAAAATTTAAAGAAAAAACTTGGAGCCGTTTTTGAGGAAATATGTGTTTAGAAAAATTAAAAATTGCCTAAATTTCACAAAAAATTCTGCGAAAACTACTTTATTTTCGAAAAATTGTCATTAGCTATTAAAAACATTTTTATTAAGAAAAATTATCTTCAATATTGTGATAGTAGAAGACGCGAAAACATTTGAACTTTTGCAATTTTCGAAAATTAGGGACGTCAACAAAAATGAGACACACCTTTTGTTAACGTTCTTTACTATCCGAATGAAAAATTTTGGAGCCATTTTGCAAAATAATTTGTGAATGTTGTTGAGGATTCATGGAAGTACCCCAAAAAATGAAAACATCTGTTTCAAATTCAAGGGGACATGGAGTTTCTTCACAGTTATAGAGAATTCTCAATTCTGTGAAAACCGGCTAAACTGTTTTGGCGCTAACAGAGGGACGGCCTGACAGAGTAACGTTTTGTCGTTCAGCATTTTCCAGATTCAAGGACCAACAAAACTCTCATTGCAAAACTTGTTAGAGGAAGCAGTTTCGTATAGAACCAAATTTTATCCACTTTTTCGTTACCAGGGCCTGGCAGTAACAGTTTTTCGGTCGAAATTCGCCGTTTTCCGGTGCACGATGGACAATATTTTTTCTTCTTACGAAATAAAGGCGGAAAGTAAAGAGTAAAATTATAATAGTATAACTATTTATAAACTTATCGTGAGGGGGTGTATTTCCAGTTTTTTTATAAAGTGAACAATAAAAATTAATGCCATGTATAAATTAAATGGTGGTTATTATTTACATTCTAAGTTTAAATATTGTTTCCTGTACTTTTTTTAAATATACCCCCTTACATATTTTCTCAACCCAACCAGTGCACTTTGATTAATGCATAGACGCCACAAAAATGTGAAGGACTGCCAACTAAACGCGACTAAAACGCGCGTAGTTCAAATTGAATTACAGTGCGGTCATTATCCTACAACAGTTCCGTTCCTAACATATTCCATTTCCCGTTCAACAAATCAGTTCATTTTTTTCAGAAATAAACTCTGTATTAATCGAAATGTAATGTATATCTATTAACTTCGATCTACTGACATACAATTGTAAATAAACGTAAATCATGGAAAAACATGGATGTTTTAGAACGTAAAATAACATAAATGTAGAGTAGTAAATATTTTCCCACCACATTTATTTCCTTTTAATGAAAAATGAAATATAATCTCACATTTCTCATCATTTCTCAGAGATATTCTCGAAAATTTGCTCTGATCGAGTGTTATTTATTTACATAAAAAATAATAAAAGAACAGAAAATATCTTAAATAACGTAATAAAACATAAGAAAAAGAAACTTCTCCCCCCAATGCTTCATGTCTTATTGTGACACCTAACGTCAGGTTGTAGGTGGAATACTTGTGACATTTCATTTAAGTTTGTAATACAAAACTTGCGTACTCCTGGGTCAAGTCCTATTACGATAAGTTTATTTCGTAGTTCCCTTGATCTAGAGAAGAAATGTCCATATCTTTTAACTGCGTTCGGACAGTGAATATAGCTTTTCTTTCCATCAAAATGTTCCTAGATTTTATGAGAAGAGTATTTTAAAACTTTTATGACGCCAACATTAATTCATTAAAAGCAATTATTCAAAAGCCCCGATCAATTAAAATACATTGGCTATTACAGTTTGATCGTAATATTTTAGCAAGTTACATACGAATGTGTTATACAAGTGAAAATCTCCATTTGGCAAGTCTCCAATCGATTTCCCAGTACGAACGAACGAAGTTTATTTATAACCTCCAAACCACGCTGTTAACACGCTCGCGGCTTCTCATCCTATAAGCTTAGAGCACAGGACTTTAACAACAACTTTTAACATCCTACTACCGGTATATTCTTCCTATTTATCTTCTTCTCTTTTTTTTTGGTCTGCCGATAATCCAGTTGGTACATGTAGTTTGTTTTCTGGGCTCACAAATTCTAGCCTAAATACAATTAAATTCTAGAAAGAAACAAATTTCAATGAGAAGTTTTGGAATTTTCTAAACTCCCAAGATATTTCATCTAATGCGCTAATTTTTCTGAAAGAAAAAGATCCTATCAAAATGCTTCGTCAAGTCCAATGATTGCCATCTACATAAAACGATTGTTGAGGAAATTACCGAAATACCCAAAATAGTTACGTGAAGTCATGAATATTCTTATCACTGATATTACTATCGTCCGCTATATTTGTATGTTATTGCCAATTATTTAAACTGTAAAACGATGAATTAATATTATACATTCTGCTCCGAATTGACATTAACACTTCCTCCGTTGTTTTCGGGCATTGTATTTCTTAGGAAGGTTTCTTTTTAATGCCTAAAATATCTCAAGATACCTACCTGGCACCTACATCCATTTACATTAATCACGTTTGTGCATTTACATTCACTGATGAAAAGTAGCGAAACTGCACTAATTTGCTTTCGAGAAGCTTCTTCTTAAGAGCACGTTTGAGTTTCACGATTTTCCATCCCAACTACATATTAACCCATTACCCACAGCAACAAACATCTTCATTTAATTGAACTCTCAGACATATCGATCTCGCAACATTCCGGCACTCGCGAAGATTCTGGGTCTAACATAATCCAACGTGCCATACTGACATCCCTAGTCACGAAGACACACAAACCACGTGATAGTAGATCGCCTCCCTTACCTATCACCATCGCTTCAGAAGGCATTTTCATCACAATTTACTCCTTCAATTTTGTCAACAAATTCTTCATTTCTGTGTAACCTAAAACGACTGAACGCAGAACGTCGAACGCACCGTATCAATCACAAACACGTCTTCTAAAACATTCATCGTTTGGAAGGGAAACATCCGAATTTCCAGCACGAACCACATCACATTCGTTCCTCGCGTCACCTCATCCCCCCCCCGCGCTTCACCTCCACGAACCACACCACTTAACTCAACCACCGACTGCACCACACCATGGCTGGTGCGGGAGGGGGCGGGGCACCCACCAGAAGAAGAGCGTGGAGAGCGCCCCCGCCTCGTCGCTCGGGTTGGGCCGCCCGTCGCGCCGCTCCGCTTCCATAGCACTCGCGGCCAAGGCGGCGCCCCGCCCCTCCCCGCCACCACGCCTCTCCCTGCTCGTGTGATTTATGGGGGGCTGCTCGGCCGACCCTACAGCCAGCGAAGACGTCACCGTTGCTGCATCACGCTGACGGTGGATGTGATTCGCGGAAATTTCCGAGGGGGGCCTGTGATTAATTATATGCTAATTATATTTATTATAATAATTTAATTAGTTGTAATAATTATCATAGATCTTCGTAATTCGAATTTAGATTATTAATTAATTGCAAATAATGCAAGTAAGTTAATTCATCTATAAATAATAAGTTTTCTTAATCTAATAATAATAATAATAATAATAATAATAATAATAATAATAATAATAATAATAATAATAATAATAATAATAATAATAATAATAATAATAATAATTAATAGTGTGCTCTCAAAACTACTGACATATTTCAATAACTACATTTTTTATATTTCACAATCAAAGAACAGTCTATTTTATTTTGTTCAGGAATAAAATGAACATTCTTTGTCCAACATTGACATACTCGGAAGCCCTATACTTGAACTCCCTCGTAGAAGGCAGCGATCGATCCACTCCTCCCCAACCAACGTGGGGACTTTCCGCGGTGGGAACTCGCAGCGGCGGTGTCTCAATCCGAATTTGGTCACTGACACATGTCGTGCGAACTTTTTGAGAACTTCTAATTTACAATTTAGTCTCTGGAAATAATACAAAGCATTGATAATTTATAACAATAAAATATATAAATATTTTCACAGATAACAATTGAGTAGAGAAGCTTTCTGTACTCGCACAAATCGAAATGGTAAGTCCGCTATCATGGTAGCGCTGAAGGCAGCGAGATTCGTGCCCTTCGCTGGAGTTCGTTTGTTTCGTGTGTATCAATTTACACAAGCGTTACAGAACTGCAGAATGGGGAGACCACGTGCAGAAATGCGTTATTTTTATAACTGTATTTGATAAATATATGCAATAATTTGGATTATGTACTTTAAGTATTACGTGTTATTACAGTCATAACTTTCCTTGATGTTTTTGGTAACGGTAGAATTCCTAAGTATTACATTTCTTAAGTTAATTTTTATTAATATTTTTTTTCATTTAATTGTATACCTAGCTAATACTGTATACAATATTGTGCACATGTACTATGTACAGTATTTGTCACAAACTGTGTACATTCTACTGTACACAGAAACTTTCAATGCCTTTACATACACTATTCTGTAAATAATAGTGCACTATGTACAGTTTTATTTGGCTCATGTTCAGTAAATGAACGAAATTAGCCAATTTGCTTTTAGTTCTAATTTCACAGTGTGACCACTACACCGCGGATTATCATCCAACTAAAAAAGTAACAAATCCTCTATACAGTAATTGGGCACCCTCCGACCATTCGTTTGTTCGTTGGATCGACCGTCCGTCTGTTCGTCTGTCCGTCTGTCTGTCTGCCTGTCTCTGTCTGTCGTTTTTCAGGCGAAAAGGAAATAATGCATGATGATTGGATGAAGTCACAATGTAAAAAGAAACAAGATCTTTGGAAAATAATTATTCAGAAGATTTATGAAGCATACAAATATATAAAACCAGCCGCGAACTCGTTTAGTTCGCCGCAAATTCCACATGGAACGCACCGTTTTACCAAGAGGAGGCTGAGTGACCGCTACACCACCGACCACCTTATTTAGCTAATACTTGACGTAAACCCTAAAAGAAGAAATCGAGTCACCTGAGTCTTTCGGACCGTCCGGTCAGTCCGTCTGTCACTCAGACCGGAAGCGGTAGCTCAGTGCATCAACTGATGTCACTGCAGCGCCAGTGACCGGGAGGTCCTAGGTTCGAGTCCTGATGGCGGCAGGATTTTCGACACTAGCTTTTCAGCTAGGTCGAATTCAGTCGCTGTCTGGAGGAGAATTATAGCGGCCGGCTGCTCTGATCGGTAGTTTTCCGTAGTTTCTCCGATCAACGCCAGGCGAATGCCGGAGCAGTACCCTACGAAACGGGCCACGGACCGAGCGGGATCTGTCCTTCCTCTTCCCTGTCCTATCCTCTCCCCTTACACACACACTTACACTAACATGCACTACACTACCACATATTCCGGAAAAACGGTCGGGAACTTAGAGTTTGTCCCGGCTGGGGTGGTGCCCCGCTGGTGGGAGAGCCCTGGTTAGGGGGAAACCCCACTAGCCGACGGTAGGTCGCCGCCGGATCTCTCCATGCAGCTGGGGAAGACCACCGCCATCTCCCGAGAAAAAAAAACATGCACTACACTAACGGGACTAATGACCAAAGCCGTTGACGCGCCCGGAAACACGAAAAAACAAACCAAACCAATCTCTCACTCAGGATTCGACTTCTGTCGATCCACCATTCCGGCTTATACCGACTACAACCCGCTGTCACCTTTCCCTAGGCCGGTTGCCTATCTCCCTCAAAAAGCATAGATAGACTGCACCCAGTTCCGTTTTCCTCTTTAGTGTAAGGATTGCTTTCAACCTTTCCTGTGGTCTCTCCTTGGTATTACATTGATCGATTATAATTTATCCTCTTCTTTTTTCAAGAAACCTTTGCATGTCCTTTTAGAGTACAGTCAACGTTGAAAACCGACGTGTAAAGGTTTGTGGAAACAAAACTTGAAACATCCTTTCATAAGCATCGTCTTGCCCTACTCACTTAACATGAACAATTCCGGAAATTCTGCCATGTTCACCTGTGTTCAAGATTTTCTCTGGACTGATGGGATTACATCTCACAAAAGGAAGAACTGTAAGAAAGTTACGATTCCAAAGTGCTACATTTGCTTTATATGTAAATCGAAAAACCTAGAAAAAAAATTCATGTCGTTCTTATTGACAGATGAAATTAGGGAGGTTTACAAATTCCGGACAATACAATCACTATCCTTTTATTTATTTATTTTACTGAAAACTGTTAAAAACAGTGTGACGTGCTATGGCGAAAGTGATTCTGTGCTCGTTTTCATAATTCTGTTATCTACTCTAAGCCATATACGACTTGAATTTTGAATACAGAAAGAAAATGAGCGTTTTTGCAAGGATTTTTAACAAAATATTCGCTCCGATGTAATAAAATCTATTTTCAAGGGTAAATCAGCAATTAATTTGGGCTCTTATCCCTCATCATGTTCTTCGTCAAGAAATAATACTTCCTGCAACGACAACATGGAGAACGATAATTTGAATAACTATATTTCCCACTGAATTCTAGAAGACATGCACAGATAATGAAGTTACATTTATGTCCAGAAGCAAAACAAGGGGCCATCTCAGCATTTGCTTAATGGATCAGGGAAACTGGACGAAAAAACTGATCAAGATGGAGGTCATTGACCCAGAAGCTACGATCCTTTGTAAATACAGAGTTGAGCATGTTTGTGAAAATGGAATTAATATGTTTTGATTTACCTACATCTGTACATGTATGTTGTAGTGGACTATTATAAGATATCCTGTTGGCGGCCTTAAAATAAAAACGTAATGCATCACTTATAATTGTAAACAATGAAAAGTTTTTGTAAAGAGACTCATGTGCCACACGATTGCTGGATGTTGCATTTATTTATGTACCCTCAATAACGTTTGTATTTTAAAAAATCAATCTTCGAACTTAAAACACTCGCTATCCTCGCTTCATCGACTATAGGTTCATGACGCAAGGATATCCTTGTGTTGTATTGTAATTAATTTGTTATTGGTCTTGAAAATAATGAACAAATGCGGCAGATAAGCATATATTCTGTTAATTTTAATATATTACAATAATTTAGGGTTTTAAATATAAAACCAGTTAATAAGAGCAAGTGATGCCACATCTTGGGTTCACTACCTTTCATTTAAAGAAAATGTAACAAAATTGGGTTCGAATAGAAAGATCAAATTGCTTTCTAAATGAAACCCCTTGATGATTGAAGGATGCATAGGCGAGACAAATTTCGACAAGCCGTGGACTCGCCTTTGTGGATGATGCATGGGCGAGAGACCATTCTGCAAATTTAATTGAATTCTAGAATATACAATAGGGTAATTTTGAAAATTTTCAAGAGAAAAGAAGAGGAAGAAGAAGAAGAAATATTCAAAACATTCAGACTAATAATTTCAATCAATATATCATTAATGAAAAAATAATTCCATTTATTGTAACAATTACATAATAATTTCTTTATTTTTTTAAAAATAAAAGAAATTTTTTCCGCAAATGTTGAAAAAAAGTCAACGTTCCATAACATTAAGCTTCCCTAACACTCCCCTACCCCTATGTAACAAAATGTAACGCTGCCTCAAACTCCCTCCCCCCTCTTTAGCGTTGCGTTATTTATGAATGACCTCCGCTGAATTTCAACTGCTTTGGATATCCCCGCAAATTTTATACTAAAGACGCCATGGTTCGCTTGCCGTATCCACGGAGGAATATATAATTTCTGATTTCCTCCATGCCCAGCTGCTTGCTATGTAAGCATTTAAAAATACCTCTTCCAGCACAGAGCTCCTGCAACCTAAATTTGCGGATAGAAAATTGTGAATGAGCTGCCTTAGATCGTCAGCAGATGTCAGTTTCCAAAAGAAAAGCGTACGGGAATTCCCACATGTTTGCTCTTTAAAGGATTAAGATAGACATGGGCACCGGGAGCGGTAGCTCAGTGCATCAACTGATGCCATTGCAACGCCTCTGACCGGGAGGTCCTAGGTTCCAGTCCTGACGGCGGCAAGATTTTCGACACTAGCTTTTCAGCTAGCCGAATTCAGTCGCTGCCTGGAGGACAATTCTATCGGCCGGCTGCTCTGATCGGTAGTTTTCCGTGGTTTCTCCGATCAACACCAGCCGAATGCCGGAGCAGTACCCTACGAAACGGGCCATGGACCGCGCGCGACCTGTCCTTCCCCTTCCTTGTCCTATCCTCTTCCCTTACACTCTCACTTACACTAACATGCACTACACTACCACATGTTCCGGGAGACCGGTCGGGAGCTTAGAGCCTGTCCCGGCTGGGGCGGTGCCCCGCTGGTGGGAGAGTCCTGGTTAGGGGGAAACCTCACTAGCCGGTGGTAGGTCGGTGCCGGATCACGCCATCCAGTGAGGGGAAGATCACCGCCATCTCCCGAGAAAAAACAAGCACTACACTAACGGGACTAATGACCGAGGTAGTTGACGCGGCCGGAAACACGAAAAAAATCAATCAATCGATAGACATGGGCAGGTCTATGCACAGGCACACGAGGCACGTGCCTATGTCGGCAAGTGCGGACGAAAAAGCTTCCTCTTCACACCTTTTTAATTTTTTTCTCCAAAAATGACGCGAAAATTCACAAAAAGACTTTTTTGTGAAATCATGTTTTTAATATTCTTTAATAATTTCTTTATTTCACTCAAAATTACACGAAAACTACTAATATTTTCAAAAATGAACAGCATTAATTAAAGAACTAATTATGGACAACAAATTTTATTAAAGAAAAACACTATATATTCAAAGTTGTAGTTTTATAAAGACACCGAAAAAATCAAACTTTTGCAATTTTTCATAATTTAGAGATAACAGTCAAAATCGAACCTACGCCATTTTTATAAGAGTATTTCACTCTATTGTTACAAGAAATTTAAAGAAAATTCAAAGCCATTTTTGAGAAAATTTTGAAAAAGTGTCAGGGCCTTCATGTAAAATACCTTCAAAAATTTAAACACCTCGTTTCAAAATCGCAGAGTTTCGAGTCGGGTCAGATCGATTGGGGAATATTCATTCAGGAAAAGCATCCTGCGAACACTGAATAGATTAAACGCTAGTGTTGTTCACAGACAGACGGACAGATGTTTTGAAGAAGAAGAAGAAGAAGAAGAAAAAAATTCGGTATCAGGGGACCCCAAACGTATATTTCCATTCAAATCTCAAAATTGATTTTCCACAGCATTACATAAGTTTCTCTATACTACGTAAATTATGTATGTATACGTAACTATACGAGAAAGTGAAAATGAAATGCAAAATATTGTAAAACGGATTTTGAAATATGAAAATGCACATACAAAAAAAAGTATTTCGAACATACATTTAATATTTGATTTGGGTAATAAGTGTATTCAATAAATCATTTCTCAGGTAAGTCAATGCTTAATTAATTCAAATTTCTAAATGTACGTTTTAAATCAATATTTCTTCTTGATTGTCAATATATGGTTAAAAGTATCCAAAGTTTTTAATGACAATCATTTATTTCAACAATTGCACAACGTTTCGTAACTAGTTTTGTTACATCATCAGGTGCTTAGTGAGGAACAACTATCCCATTGAATTACCTCTGCAGTGGAACCATCGAGGAAACATTACGAAATTAACTCACTCTCACTCAGTTGATATCACATAACCAACAGTTTCAAACAGCCTGTTTTTTTATTTGTAAATGTACCTTTGAATTTTTTAGTGCTATTTTATTCTTCGAAGTCAATGGGCGCGTGTAATAATACTTCTCCGTTCTCGCAGAAATCTGCCGTGTAGTCTGCGTGCTGTCATCCGCGTCCTTATCGCAAAATAGTCTCCAACATGTGACTCTGTAAGATATTATCATTCTTCTGCTGTCAGTACGCCTTCCAGTTTCTCGAGAGTCGCTCATTATTGCCACATACGTTGACACCCTTACGGACGCAATATAAGCAGAATTAACACATTTTCTAGTGCAATAAAATCCAATGAAACGCACCGCCCCTACTCATTGCCATTAAAATAAATTATTAAATTATAAAAATTATAGCACTTACAACTAGCCCTAAACTGCACGTGCTTTTTCACATTATTTCTAAATTTTCAAATTTGACATTATAGAGAGTTCAACGAGAATAAAACCTGTGCCATTCTTTAACCCTCCCTTCTATCCGTGGAAAAAATTGGAACGGTTTTTGAGAAAGTTTTTTTGCATTAATTTTAAGCCCAAATTATTAAAAACGACTAATTTTTTAAAACATTGTACGTGATCTTTTTTACAGAGCTGTTTTTTGGAAAGATTGTGTCAAAGGCAAAAATCTCTATCTTCAATTTTGTAGTTTTGAAATAATAACTTTTTGCAATTTTCGAAATAAAGGAGAATTCCCCGAAAATGGTACTAGCCCAATCTCTTGATACATATACGAGAAAATTTAAAGAAAAAAATTGGAGCGGTTTTTCGTAAAAGGTTTAAAAAAATTTAAATTGTTTACATTTCGCGGAAATTACACAAAAACCATACACATTATAGAAAAATTGAACATGACATAAGGTCAGTCTTTAAAGGACAGATTTCATTAAGTAATCAATCTCTATCTTCAATATTATAGTTGTAGAAAGACGCCCAAAAAATTGTCACTTTTGTTATTTTCGAAGAATCAGGGATTTCAACGAACATAAGACCTGCGCCATTCTAAAGTGTCCTTTATGCTATCCGAGGACAAAGTTTAATCACAAACATTTGGAGTCATTTTAAAGAAAATTTTGAAAATGTGTTTGAGGCTTCGTGTAAAGGACCCTCAAAAATCAAAATATCCGTTTTAAACTCCCAGCGTGTCATGGTGTCACATGTTCAACGCTTCAAATCCTTCCTTTCCCAAATTTGTCCTGCCCCAAAATCTATGTGGACAACAACAACAAAAAAATTAAATAAAATACAATAAACACTCATTAACTCGAATTCCAAGGGAGCGAAATAATTGGAATTCGTATTACGAAATTTCGTGTGATCCGAGTGTGTGATATGTCCGTATTACCGTAAACCTTTGCCGGGATCGAAGTTTTGTTCATATTGCGGCGAAATTCGTGTTAAGCGAGATCGTGCTAACGAGGGTTTACTGTACTACTTCTATTCCATACCAATGGAGAAGAAAGAGTATGCAGAGAAGAGAAAAAATCGAAGTGGCTATGGACTTTCGATAAACATTTGAACACTGTCCCATTTTATTGATAAACAATTGAACAAGGAAGTAGAGGAAATCGTGGCAATTCTTACCATACTGCGTTAAAAAACATCACCTTATGAAATATCTCACCTTATAAAATATCGCACGAAATTCTCAAATTAAATTTTAAAAAATGTTAGCGATCTCATAACAAATTCTAAAAGAAAGGCCTCATTAGCCGAAATTGCTTAATTGCGCTCCGTGAAGTCACGAAAGTTAAGCAATTCGAGACACCATGGTTCCCCCGATGGGTGACCGCCTGGTAACCCCAATTATTAACGACACTGAGTCCTCGGACGAAGGGATAAAAGACTCTGACTGCGAAGTGGCAAGACAAATAGACAAAATAAGTTAACGGAGGGTTACTCTACGTACCTCGATGACCGAGAAGGGCGAAGATACGTCTTGCGGAAACGCAAAAGAAAAAAACATAAAAACTACCGAAGCCAGCGTCTGCTCTCATAGCAATCATAAGAACATCAGAAACCATGTGTCCTAGGCCCTTAAAACCAGGGCCTTTTTCTGATCATTTAAGATCACACCGTATTTCGAATTCTTTATTATTCTAAAAATGGAAACCTATTTCTCAGGATGCGTTCAATCATATGTCTCTACGGAGCTTAGGGCTTTCGTTCTTTCAATTTTATCTTCGAGATTCACTTTCGATTTACCATGTCGGATGAAACTGCAACCGAAAAAACTGGAACGTATTTCAAGTATTTTCAGGCCCGTAAGGGCCTCTTTAACCAATAAATACAGGTTTGTTTCGAAAATAGAACTTCAAATGCGAATGATTCAGAGTCAAACGAGTGACTATGTAAAAGTGTTGTTCTGTAACACGCCATGATTTACAATGGTCTGGTGTAATTCGCTCCGTGGTGACGCTGCAAACTCGTGGACGAGGTCACACGTGTGGGCAGAGGGATTTTGTCCGTTATCTCCACCCACGCAGTGCGTGGCAGGTTCTTGCTTGCATGCATCTTGGCTTAGACTCCTATCGAGAACTGTGCCCGCGACTAGAGTAGATCTGACTGTCAGAGACAGAAAAATCTGAACATTGTGTTATTTGTGAAAATATTTATTTAAAATCAAACCACGAAATGGGAAATTTGTAATGTAACAAATAGTCATTGCTTTTAGAGCAGAGACACACCGCCTTGAAATTGCGCAGATAAGGAATGCATGAAATGCAGTAAAGAATAGTATTTGATATTGTGGCATTCAGCTTACATTTCGTGGTAAATAATACCCTCTAAATAATAATTAATAAGACATCACCGATACAATAAGTGTAATACTTTTTGCAACACATTTCAACATTTTAACTAATATAGTCGAAGATGAATAACAGTTTAAAAAATTAAATAAACAAAATAAATAATAAAATTTTAAAAAGTGCGAGATTAGAAATTTAAAAAAAACGTCATGCACAGCAATATTTGAAAATTTTTCGTTCCCCTGTTATAGAAAACTTATTTGCATCTGTAAACGAACTGATGATTGATTTTCCTGCACTGCTAACAAAAAAGTATCTCACCCCCAGCTCTTCTCTTACCACTACAAGTAAAAGGACAGCTCAACAAAATGTGCGCATAGTGAAGTTACATTTTTGGATAGGGAATTCCGCTTAGGCCCGCATAAAACAGATTTAAGAACTAGAAGTGCGCCCTTTATGATATATGGAAAACTAGTGGTTGTACAGAATGCCACAAACTTTCTCGTACTAATCTCTATAGTCTAGACTAGCTATTCCGTTTTGACCTCGCTCTCTTTCCTACTACTACCTAACGGCCGGCGCCCGAAGATATTTTTTTCACATTTTTTCGGACCCCTAATGGTAGAATTGAAACTTGGCTTAAGAATAACAGAAGAGTAAACCATATATGCAGATTTTCATTGAAAATTTTGGGGCCGTCTGTCAAACGTCCATGATGTAAAAATTAATGACGTGGACGTTATTTAAAAAAAAAGTATATTTGTGTAAATTTTGAAAATCGAAATAATTCATTACAACAGCGTTGATGTCATATTATTCCGTGCACTTAGCTCTAACCTCACAAAAAAATAAAGAAAAATAGGAGCCTTATTTGAGAAAATGTTGAGCGTTTCTGAAAATGCGCAATTTTGAGCTCATTTTTACAGAACACTTTTGAGTTTTCGTGAAACTTCATAAATCGTTTGAAGCACTTGTATAACCAAATTCAATATATAACTATGGTGCTACAGAATGGCACATACTTGCTCGCACTTGTTAATTTCCTTATCTCTTCAGTTTGGTCTTTATTTTCAATTTTGCCCCAGCGTCTTCTCAGTTACTATTTATTGGCGCCTAAATTTTCATGTTTTCTCAATTTTTTTGTTCCTAACAGTAGAATTGAAATATTTTCAATTTTGCCCCAGCGTCTTCTCAGTTACCATTTATTGGCGCCTAAAAAACAATTTTACATGTTTTCTCAATTTTTTGTTCCTAACAGAAATATTGAAATATGACTTTAACAATATCATAGAAGAATCGCCTGATCCTAAATTTTTTTTTATTTTCAATTCATACATCCTATTGAAACTTTCTTATATTTGTGTTTGAAATTTTTAAAATTACGGTTTTTATAAGTAATTTTACCATTGGCATCCACCCATCTGCCGACAAGCGTCTATCTTGTCCTGGCGCCTACACTTGTACTAAAATGTTTTACCATTGATTATCCATATTTCCTGAATTCCATCATATGACACTACGCAAATAAAAAGAATTATCATTGGTCACGACCCAAATCATGCCTGTGTTTATTTTATAGTATTAGAAATGTCCAATAAGCACTGTTTATTCCGGCCTCGAAGATTGTTGAGTCCTAATATTTACGTCGTAAAATTTGAATCTAATTCTTGCCCTGTCCAGTATGGCTAACCTATGTCCCCTTTATAAATACACCTACTTTCATATTGTCATTTCAGGGTACCAATGTTTGAAAATCTTTCATTTAATTATTTGCTAACTCAAAATTTTTCTTTAGGATATCTGGGTGTATCTCACTTCATGGAAACTGTCGTTGAAAAATTTGTGTCCCTCTTTAAGAAAATCTCGTTTGAGCGTTTCTGAAAGTTGGCAATTTTCATCCACGAACGCAGGCGGGTTGTACACAGACGGGCAGACGTTTTGCCGTAAACCAATTTTTCGACTATTAGGACCTGACTGTATGGATCCTGACTGCATAAACGTGTTGGCGAATGTAATTTACTAATATTGGAAGATATTTTACCACTTATTTCGTGTAAGGACCCCTCAATATGAGTTTTTCTGTCGAAAAGCGCCATTTTTTGTCGCTGTGTTACAATACTTTCTCTATTCTACGCAAGAACGCGCCCATACAACCCGAAATACAAGGAGTGCTGCAACACACGTTATCATCACGCATACATCAGAAACGATGCGATTAAGTCAGGTTTTTCTGTCCTTTTAGGAACACGAGTTGTGTGTCTTACGCCATAAACTACAAAATGAGAACTGTTTGGAACCGTCTATTACATTTTACACCCATTCTTTGGCACGGGTTTTCAGAAGCCACGGAAGCTGGGATTTAGTGTGATGCTATTTTCAGTTTTAAAACAATAGGAGGGTGAACGTGGGAAAAGGGTGTAAGGGACAAAAGTAAGTTTTAGAGAAAAATGATATAAACTGTTCAGTGACACTTAGGTTCCTAAAGGATGGTCGGATTATTCATGTACAGAGGACAGCAAAGACAAAATTCCTTACTATTGCTTGGGCATATATCTTTTTCCAAGTAAAAAGTGAAAATGTCATTTTTGGAGCTTACCCCCTTGCTCATGTTCATATTGAAAATGGATGGAATGTCCGCAAGGATCCAACTAATTTAATATAATAAAGAAATGAGTTTAATTTTTAATCCCTAGTTAGGACGTTTTGATCCTATTCAGGGTCGTCATTGGACTCGGGCTGATGAGGCTCGTGCCTCGAGTCCTCATGATTAAGAGGACCCCACTGATAATAAAAAATTATCAAAAGATCCCTCTAATGAATTTTTGTTCTCTAATGAGAAGTTGAAAAATCAATATAAAATCATGTGAACCCTAATGGGATTTTAATCCCACCCCTCTAATAATTTTTTTACATTTCGTTTCCTTACCATAAAAGAAAGGATTAACACATATTTTAATTTTTATATAAACTGTTCGGAATAAATTATGACAAAATGACATAATAAATTCAAAATATTTCAGACAATACATAGGGGCCCGAATTCTTTGAGAGTCTCGGGGCCCCATTAATTATGGGAATTCTGATTTGGTGTTGTTGACGTTCTTATAAGAAGAAATGAAAGAGGTCATCTTCGTCAACATATTAGCTTTATTAAGATAGCCGGCTTTCGACGGCTTTGCCGTCATCGTCAGTCTACAAGATACAGAAAGATATAACAAAATTATAAATAAATACACAATAAGATAGAAAATTAAATTACAATTAATGGATACATCTAAAGTATTTAGTTACAGATAGCAGATAAAATTTCAAAAAAAGGGGGGGCATTCTTCTTCTCGGGGCCCCATCTAACCGAAAGACGGCCCTGCTTCCATTAAATGCTTGAAACCGAAATTGCCCTGCTTCTATTAATGAAGGAAGGGATTATACACGGACTTATCCAAAAACGCCTCATAACTGCTCGATTGTGAAAAGCTTGAAACCGAAACCGAAAATAATGCTTGAAATGCTTAATGTAAAATGCTTGAAAACGAAAATGAATGTCAGCAAGGATCCAACTAATTTAATATAATAAATAAATGAGTTTAATTTTGAATCCCTAGTTAGGACGTTGTGATCCTGTTCAGAGACGTGTTTGGACACGGACTGAGAGGCTCATGCCTCGAGTCCCCATGATTAAGTAAAATGCTTGAAACCGAAACCGAAAATAATGCTTGAAATGCATAATGTAAAATGCTTGAAACCGAAAATAAACTATGACAAAATGACTTAATAAATATTTCAGACAATACATAGGGGCCCGAATTCTTTGAGAATCTCGGGGCCCCATCTAACCGAAAGACGGCCCTGCTTCCATTAAATGCTTGAAACCGAAATTGCCCTGCTTCTATTAATGAAGGAAGGGATCATACACGGACTTATCCAAAAACGCTTCATAACTGCTCGATTGTAAAATGCTTGAAACCGAGCTTAGGCACTTTAGCTCGTCAGCTCTTACGACAGATTCTTGCTATCTGGGCTCCCCGCCATTGCGTGTTCCCGACGCCCTGGGCACAATCTGTCTGTAGCCCTCTGTTTGCTCTTCCCAGATAGCGTTCAGCGCCAGCCTGATCATCGCCGTGAGAATGGCGTGCTGGAGTAGTGGCCCCATTCCCTAGTCACGCTGCAAATCTTTCTTTATAAATAAAAATAAAAGGTTTATAAAAATCTCTTCCTTTCGGGTGACAATAAAATTCCTTCGTTCTGAGAGTAAATCTGAAGTTCCTGCCCTCCTCGATCTTATCCTCTTCGTAGTGTAAGAAATAATGTAAATATTTCATGTGGTTAGGCGGAAGAGCGGGCCTAATGGCCTGAGCCTCGCCACTAATAAATAATTTTATTATTATTATTATTATTATTATTATTATTATTATAAGAGGCGATCAAAATACCTATTTTTCAGGAGAGATGATTTAATGTTTCGAATTAAATTTCAGATTAATGTTCAGATTTGAGTCTCATCTGCATTTTTAGATCCTTGCATAAACTTGTGTTCTGAATAATGCATAGAAGCAAAAATACGATATTTAACTTTTTATTAATATTTTTATTAACTGTTTGGCAACATGGAATTGTTTGGGAAAGAGGCGGCGGCGAATTTATCATTTTCGAGGCCTCAAGCTAAAATATTTTTGAGGTCCCCCTTTTTACTGGCATTAATACAATTTTTGAGATCAGAGACTTTAACATTTTACTCAAACTTAGTAAAATAATTAATATATGCATTTCACTAATAATTTTATCCAAATTAAAAATTTTAAAATTAATCACAATTGTCTAAAACATAATATTTATATGTAAAAATAGCTGCAATGTTATTCAACATATATAATCGTTAATAAAAGCAAAACTAAACAAAATCCGTAAACGCTATTTTTTGTTCACAAAATCAGAATAGTATCGTCGAAAGACAAACCTCCGAGCTTGTCATTTTGACTGAACATTATTGTTAATGAATTGAGTTTGTCTTGTGTCATAGTAGATTGATATAAGAATTTTTTAGAACTTTTCTTAACACTTTTAAGTTTACTAAATGATCTTTTACTTGCACAAGTTTAAAAAGTTCTAATGGCAACCCCAAAGTGTCCCTCAACTCAAACCTCAATGTTTGTGCTGGAATGAGGCAAACGTCGGGTGTATGAAAGGAGACCATTTCAATCAGCCAATCAGAATGCTGTGACGCAGTGTTGCGTGACGGATTTTGTCATGCACTAAACAAGCTCACAACATCCATAGCACGTCACACGCAGTTTTTTACTGTTTTTGACATAAAATAAAAAGAAATATAGTAGCGTAATGTGTGAAGTCGTAGGCTTCCGCGGCCAGAGTCATGTAGATGATCTTGGCTGTCCAGGTGACGCCGCGTCGAAGGCTGTGTTGCCGACGTCGAAGGCTGTGTTGCAAGATCATCTACATAGCGTAATGTGTGTTGCGAAGCATGTAAATGTTCATGTAAAGCGAGCTAAGTGAGACGATTTTGGTAATATGTTATAAATTTCTATTCCACAGGGTGATCGCTGAAAGTAGTCTGAGGTGAAACGCAAATGCATTTTGACAACATACGAAACTCAACAGCAAATTACTGGACAGGAAATGACTGGGATTTTTACTTTTACTTTATTCTGACCAGTTTATTGTATTTCTTCCCGTTGCTTTCAGTAACATTATGCAGCGTGTCGTCTCTTTGAAGATGACCGAGGGAAGAAACGTAAATTCGCCAACACTGGGTCATGCTCCACAAGCCCAGGCATTGATTCCGGCCCCGCCCATGCAGGCGGCGACTGTGCAAATTTGTTTTTTCCTGGGATGGGCGCGAGTCATTCACCCTCAGCCCATTGTGGTAGCTGCGTGAGGACGGAGCGCCTTTCTGAGAAAGGCAGGCGATTTTATATTTCCCTCCCCTACCCCTGGCGGGAATTTATTCGTTTATTTTACAGCAGGCGCGGTTCGTCATTTAAAGGCTGAAAGGCGGAGCCTCTCCTATAGAAATCGCCCGCAAAAGAAATTGAAAAATATATTTATAAATGTATTTATGTATTAATAATGGATTTCTGAGTTGTATTATAGAACAATCATATCGAAACTTTTGTTTATGAGTTCGGTAAGCGTCGTCCGTTAAGCTTTTGAAGCTGTGACAAGGGATGACAAAAGCGTTAGGCTCCCACTTCATTCCACCATAAGGTCTGTGTAAAACGACGAGGCGTGACGTCATGGATTCCCTGCACAGGCTAAACGGGCGAGCGAAGGCTGTGGACAAGCAGCCTTCAAGGGTGGGGCGTAGGGTCTGAAGCAGGACATACTCACCAGACAGCATTACTGTGCCGCTCAGCGAGTAGCATTGAGCTTCAACTAGTTTTCCCAACATGCGGTAGGAGCGCTACTGTGTTACGCGTGTATCGGAAAAGGTTTTGTTTAGAAATACAACGCATGCAAAGTGCTGCAATGCATTTGCAGCCTTCCCCACTTATGTTGCTGCCTTGCGGTTAAATTTACCATACTGGAGGGAGGGCATCATCTTTATAGAGTAGAACAGTGGCGTGCATTCCATGAAATGAAGGGAATGAGTCATTCCCCTAAGCAAAGCAGAGAAAAAATTCTTTCGATATTTAAAATATTTGATACATGCGCGAACATACATCGTAATACAATGTAAGTATAAAGTACATAATAATATCGAGAACGTTTATCTTAAGGTAAAGAAAGTGTTGTAAAAACATTAATTCTTTGTGTTCCGTTCTGCAGTTCTCCCTTGTGGGAAGGGAATGCATCGGCAAATTCATTCCGCGCAGTAGTCGTGGCATCTAGCGAGGAAAGTGGAAACTAGGCAGGGAACCAGAGGTGACAGATTTAGGGGGGGGGGGTCCTTCCGGTCCCTCTTCTGTCAACTTTTGTACGCTTTGCAACTTCCAGTTGCTGGTCAGTGACGAAAAGCAACACTGAAGGAAAAAAAATTATCTTGTGCTTTCGGCCTTTTTGTTGTTGTTTTGAGCAGTGGTATCGTGAGTAGTGCTGTCATTTTCATGTCACTGAGAAAATTTGGACGCAAATAAAAAGTTACGTGGCAGGGAAGAAAGAAAAATATACGTTATCTAAGGTGGAAAAGCTCATGAATGAGGCTGTGAAGAGGATAACAGCAGAACAATGGCGCAATGAGTTAGGTCATATAAAAAAGGTAATTTCGAAGGCATGGGAAGACGAAGGAATTGGGGAACACAATTTTGAAGAAATTATTCCTCTTCAATATTCAAGTTCCATCCCTTCCAAACAATCATTAGAGGGAAGTGACTGAAATAAGGGAGAATTTCCTTTAAAACAGTAATTTGTTTGACAATTAAAACTGTGTAAAAAATGTAAATCTAGTAGACATTCTTGTGTTTGTAATGTTAGAACATCTCGAGGTAAATTAATTGCTTCGAGAAGTGGAGAGCAGCATTTGACATACGACGAAAACTGCAGTTGTGACGACGACACATGCAGTCATCCACCCACTGTACCGCTTGTCTTTCTGTCACCGTGATCAGGCGGTCCTCGCCGCTCCTCCCCCGGCCGCTCTAGCACGTGCTCAGCCCTCCGGCGTGGTATCGCCGCTCCCCACCACAACCCGCCCTCAAGTCGCTTCTTATTTTAATCGGACCACAGGCACGATGAACTGTCAGCAGGATAAAACATTACTGATATTTCGAGGAATCACCGTACACAAGAATTGCAAACGTAAGTTTTGATCGTATTCGCCTTTGGTTTATCATAAATTCTACCAGAATTGCCGCGAGAGTTATACCTAAAATAGTACAATAATTGCATTCAGAGCAAAAACAATAAATACAAGTTGCAGGAAAGAGAACTAACAAAACATGAAATTTTTCCGAGGAATGTAAACAGCAAAGAATCCAGAGAATGTGAAAAGTGCAAGAAATTAGTAGAATGCACATCACATCCATTGTTTTTAAAGATAGCGAAAAACATTATTACTGAACTGTATACATACATTTTCAAATCACCATTCACCATACATGAAAGTGTATGCTCTTATTTTCCATTTTATGAAAGAAAAACATTCTTTAATGCAGTGATGGATTTTATAAATTTATATTAATAATTTTAAATAACAAAGTACTCGATAAAATAGGTTAAGAACGTAAGTCACATAAATACCGAATTATATTGGTTAAAAAGCAATGTTAGAAAGCATTTACGCAACGAAATTTTCCCTGGGGTCCGTTTTCTCCCAGGTGACCAGTTACGTTCGTTTGCAAGACACGATCTTTCCCGGGTTAATATTAACATTTTGTGAAAATTCCTATCATTTTTAACTGTTTAACGTTTTTTATACTTTGGACTTCAAAAGCGCTTCCCTAACTAAAATTGTCACCGCACGCCACTGGTGTAGAATTTTAGTTCAAGGCAAATTTGTATCGATTTATTGAAGTTAAGAAACTACACGGGGTAAAGTTACGTCACAGCCGTTCGTGAATTCAGTAACATACTCCAACAAAACGACACGGTGTGACCAGATGGCGAATTTTGAGGACTTTCGACCATCCCACTTGAAAGAGGAATGTTTGGCACATCTGTTGTGAAAGTACGAAGGATAATCCCTGTACCTGCTGCGCGCAGTGGAAGTTTGATGTTGGAGTACACGGTCAGTGCTCTTCCAGCGTCAGAGGCGATAGTATGCTGTGGTTTCCAATAGTTATATAAACGTGCTACAAAATTATTTTTACTGTGTTTTGTAATTATGAAGATTCCTGTTGGTGGTAAGTAAAACAAAAATGTTAATTTAATATGGATTACGATACTTTATATTCCATGTAATGTGATATAAAATCTTACTAGCATAAAAGTAAGATATAACGCAATATACCACCTGCGAATTCATTGACAATTTAGTTTGTATAATAATCATTCAGTTGAAAACTTAACAGTAAGAAACTTTGACAGCGTCTCGCTGCAGATTCCTGTTTTATAAAATATTTTCTATGACCCCGTACATGTATATCTCGTAGCGTCAACCTGCATTGGCGAGAGGCAACAAGATTACCAAACATTCCATTCACAAGTTCTGTACCGGCAAAGATTGTGAATCACTTGTGATTATGAGTATTAGCCATTAGAATATTTCATTATCTTTGAAGTTAATGAGGATTCGACTCCATATTCAAGTTTTATTAACTATTGTTTTTCTGAGCGTTTGTATCTCCGCGACATGTTGCAGTCGTGAAATTAAGTGATCAGTTCAAAGAATTCAGTAAACGAAAACATTTATAATAACTTATTTAAATTGAATTCAGCTATAAGCTTACTTCATCTTTCTAAAAATTCATTTATCGCGCGGAAGCTGAAAAATGAAAAAAAACAATTAAATTCATATGCAACAAAAACACATTTTAAAAAAATAAACAAATAGTGTACTGAATAGTTCGTGAAGAATGAGTGCTTGGTGGCACTGGTAAAAATAATTTCGCATGAAAAGTCATCAGTTCGTCGAAATACCGTGTGGCCCACCCAAGATGTTCCCTTCAATTTTCTCCTGAACCGTTGCAGATACTGAGATGCGGTTTTCACTACAACTACTATATGCAAGAGGCATATATGGTCATGCATAATATTATTCTATTCCATTTTTTATTGCAGAGATATTGACCCAACGTCGATTTTTAAATGGAAACCTATAGATTTTTTTAGCTCGTCATAACAAGCATGAAGAGACGAGCTCATAAATATGCATATCGCCATATGTTGCATAACAAAATTTTCGAGAAATTAAGTTTTAAAGGCGCACGTCGACTGCTGATTTCCATAATCTGAACGTGAAATTTCGGGTGATAAGCGGTGAGGCCATTCCTTTCCGTTGCGTCGACCCTGCGGTAAATGTAGTGATGCAATGTGCAAAGTAGCTCACGAAAACCCGCGATTTGCTCTTTAAGACTACACCCCCTCATTTCTGGAGACAATGTATTCACCCATAGCCATGTTCTGAGCAAATCTGTACGCCACAAGGTACTATTTTTAATTAATGAAATACTACAAGATCACGCGTCTTGTCATGCCATTTGACGTGGAACTCTGAATTCCGTTCGAAGGTCTCTTTACAAGCGTCTTCAAATTTGTATATCCGTTGATGGTGCACATATTGAATACATGTTATAAATCAAGCTATTTCTAGAGTTGTTAACTTACCTCTTGTTTCTGTATTTTAAAGTATTTCTTACTTTTATTTACACGATATTTTTGTACCGGCTGAGGTTTTCAGTCTTTCAAACAGTAAACGTTTTGTTTCAGACAGCACACGGATTTATTAATTCAGAACATGTTCACTCTCCAATCTTCCCTTGCTTTCTCTACGGTTAATGATTCAAATATTTTCTGAAATCTTGTAGTATTTCATTAATTAAAAATAGTACCTTATGGCGTACAGATTTGCTCAGAACATGGCTATGGGTGAATACATTGTCTCCAGAAATGAGAGGGTGTAGTCTTAAAGAGAAAATCGCGGGTTTTCGTGAGCTCCTTTGCACATTGCATCACTACATTTACCGCAGGGTCGACGCAACGGAAAGGAATGGCCTCGCCGAAATTTCACGTTCAGATTACGGAAATCAGCAGTCGACGTGCGCCTTTAAAACTTAATTTCTCGAAAATTTTGTTATGTAACATATGGCGATATGTATATTTATGAGCTCGTCTCTTCATGCTTGTTATGATGAGCTAAAAAAATCTATAGGTTTCCATTTAAAAAATCGACGTTGGGTCAATATCTCTGTAATAAAAAATGGAATAGAATAATATTATGCGTGACCATATGTCCCCCTTGCATATAGTAGTTGTAGTGAAAACCGCATCTCAGTATCTGCAACGGTTCAGGAGAAAATTGAAGGGAACCTCTTAGGTGGGCCACACGGTATAATAGTATAGATGGTTATGCAATTCTTTCGAGAATTCCTGAGTTAATATACACTGTTTTCATTTTGTAATAGTCTTGAATGTTTCAATTTTCCTTGTAAGTACCCCGCGGTAATCAGCAATAGTAAAATTAATGAAGCATTTAGTTCACGGGATTTTTCAATAATAAGGAGTGCAAATACCGGTTAATAACTCATATCAATGAATAGAGTAATTCAAGAAGTTATAAATAAAGCACACTTTTATTGAAAATGTCTGCGGATTGAGGTTTTATGAATAATTTCTTATGTTCGTGTATATCAATAGCGGAACAGTGCGTTAGTGAAATATAGGAAGAGTTCTGTTCAAGGGATATTGTACTAATAAGGAGTGCAAATAACGTTTTATAACTCATATCAATGAGTAGAGTAATTCAGTACGTTATAAAAAAAGCACACTTTTTTTAAAAAAATTGCGGACTGAGGTTTTATGATTAATTACTTACGTGCGCGTACATCAGTAGCGGAACTTTGTCATAGTGAAATATACGAAGGGTTCTGTTCAAGGGATTTTGTACCAATAAGATGGGCTGCAATGCGGTCGAAAGGAAATACTTCTAATGATGTTAAATGTCAGGGAATCGATCGGTAGTTTTCCATGGTTTCTCCGATCAACGCCAGGCAAATGCCGGAGCAGTACCCTACCAAACGGGCCACGGACCGCGGGCGATCTTTCCTTCCTCTTCCTTGTCCTATCCACTCACACACACACACACACACACACTTACACTTACATGCACTACACTACCACACATGCCGGGAGCTAGATAGATTGATTTTTTCGTGTTTCTGGTCGCGTCAACTGCGTTGGTCCTGTAAGTGTAGTGTTCTCTCTCTCTCTCTCTCTCTCTCTCTCTCTCTCTCTCTCGGGATATGGCGGTTATCTTCTCCCGCTGGATGGCGAGATACGGCGCCGACCTACTGTCGGCTAGCGGGGTTTTCCCCAACCAGGTATCTCCCACCAGCGGGGTACCGCACCAGCCGGGACAAGCTCTAAGCTCCCGACCGGTCTCCCGGCATGTATGGTAGTGTTGTGCATGTTAGCGTGTGTACAAGCAGAAGATATGACAAGGAGGAGGAAGGAAAGTTCGCGTGCGGTCCGTGGCCCGTTTGTTCGGGTACTGCTCCGGCATCCACGTGGCGTTGATCGGAGAAACCACGGAGAACTACCGATCAGAGCAGCCGGCCACTAGAATTCTTCTCCAGACAGCGACTAGATTCATCCTAGCTGACAGGCTAGTGTCTAAATTCTGCCACCGTCGGAACTCGAACCTAGAACTTCTCGGTCAGAGGGACTGCAATGACATCAACTGATGCCCTGAGCCGCCTCCCCCGATGCATTTTCCCGAAATCCTGGCCAAAACTAAAAAATGAAACCTTATTTACTGAACGTTTGCACATACTACGATACACTGTATACTTAGGGACATCTATTTCTGTCCACTTCGTGTCTTTGGGTCAATTCCCCCGGCGCCAGTAGTCACCGTAACTTACCCTTCGCGGGGTTCACTAGATCTGCAATCCCCAAGTGTTACAGAGAGGCAGTCTTGGTTTGTAAGTAGTGCCATACAACGTTGTGCAGAGAACGCTGGTAAAATGGATTCTCTTCCAACAGGTTGGTAGAGTTCTTTCATATATGATTTATAATGGCATAATGAACGATAGCAACGGAGGATAAAATATTAAAACTATATAAAATATAATATTAATAACTATATAAAATATTATATAAACTATTAAACTATATTAAACTATATAAAATATTAAAATTATATTTTCTGACGTAAAATAAATAAATAAAATAAAAATAAATAAAAACGCTTAAAATTAATACAATAATTTTAATTACTCCCAAGTTCACGTAGACTAAAAGTTTCCAATTTCGGGGAATTCCGAGATGTTTCTAATTTCATTTACTATATAGGTGAAACTATTTGTTTGTTTTTTTACTATTTGGTTTGGTTATTTTCACAAAAGGAAATTTATATCATATTTATAGTTTGTTTTTTTCTTGCAAAATAGTTATCAGATTTCATTTACATCGCTCGTCGGTATCATTTATTCTTAATTCTTTATTCTTAACAACTTATGTTGGTAATGGAGTGAGCGTAGGTATTCCGGGGCTCAAGAAAACGCGCGCGTATAATACTTGGTATTCCACCATGCTTTGATCATACACTTGTGCGATTAAAACACGAGGTCCGTTGATAGTTCGTCAGTGTGACGCTTTCATCCAATCGGGAGCTTAAACGTCACTGTAGTGATGTAGCTGACAACGGACCTCGTGTTTTAATCGAAGTGTATTGACGATTCTTATGACCCGTTCTGAAGGAGGAATTTGAAAGAACTTTCTCGATTGGTTGACTTTAACTCATCATATGATAGTATTTTGATGTTAAGCAGATTACTTACGTGTTGAGGCTGATACATCATTCGTGTAAATAATCATGATTGTTAATGTTTATATGTTATCATTTAAGTTATCACGTAAGTAAATTTGTTTATTTGTAATGATGTACAGTGTATTTGTAATAACTACGACCGCGACGCGAAAGCGAGACAAATCAAGAGAGGATTATATGCACGTTGCAAATGCATGCCTAATGCTTTTAATAATGTGTCATACATCGACATATTTTTTTGTTTGAATTAAACACAAGCATTATAAGTTGCGAGGGAAAATTCTCAGAGGGTCCATTGTGTTCGTTCCGTGGACATCGAGAACGGCGAGATGAAAGATAACGGGTGGATCATGTTTCCCTGTATATTTTACTTCATGGTTCATTCCGAGGCATCTGTTCTGTTGGTTATAACAAGAAGTGACAGATATAACGTAAGACAAACTGATTTGAAGATAATCACATCAGTATATGAAACGCTTCGGTACGCGAGCCTGGTGACCGTTAGAACCGGAGTGCGTTCGAAAGCTCCACAACCATAAATGTTTTCGCGTTGCCTCGCGTTATAAGCCGTATTCGCCAGCTGTTGGTGAATCAAAATAAATTAAGATATTTTACCAGACTTTTTACATATTTCTGTCGTAATACTTCTCGAATTGTGATACTTGGAGTTCAGTGGATGAGCTTAATCATCTGATCATGCCCTTGTTGACTGCCAGTATTGGCAATCGTTGTGTATAGGCACCTGTGCTGTTCTGGTATGTTCAACAATTGCCACGGCGTCTTCTTCGAGGAACGCAACAGTTTTGAGACAAGTAATTTATTGTCAGTTTAATGTTATATAGCTATTAAATAATTATTTAATGTAATGTGAGTCATCGCCCTTTTAAATTGTTCGGGCGGGTGTGCTATTTGTAATCGTGCCAGTGGTGGATGATTGTATGGATTCGATTGACGGAGATATTCACCTCACAGGACGCAACAATTTCTGCATTTGAATTAAATGAACGTTTCACTTAAATGTGCTATGTTAAGCTTACAATGCCGTTTCTGTGATGAGAACTGGAGACTATTCTCTCGAGGTTCCATGTAGAGATCATTCTTTCACGATATCAGAGAATCTATGACCACTCTCGAAGCCCGAGATCATTTGCAACTTTATTTCTTTGCTTCAAAATTGTAAATGAAGGCATTTCCTTGAATCTTCACTTAATTCTGGAAAGACGAAATATTGATGTTATCTATTGGTTCTCGTAATTTTTACACATTTATTTTTATAATTAAAATTTCACCATGTAGTCAGAGTCCAAACCTAATTTCAGATAATTGCATATTGGTGGTCTCCGATAGTGCAAAATGGCATGTTTCTTTGGAGTGTGATATTATCATGGATATTTTATTGCGAGAACATTCTTTGGCGAATTTCATTTCTTTGGCAGTTTCGAAACTCTTGGCGGAAACGCCGAGTGGTACTTCACTGGTGTGGTTGGGTTTATTGTGCGCGTTTAAATTTGTGGAAAACACACGTGTGAGGGAAATGATATAATAATCCTGTTAATAAACAATTACATTTGTATGGGATTACTAATTTTCATATGGTGATTTAATGTACTCATGCAGAACAACCGATGCCGGTAGTTCTAAGTCCATCTCTCTCGCACAATTTACTTAAGAACTCGTGCCCCTTTCCACGTAGAATGCCCTTTAATGCATGGTTTTATGGGATGTGAGTACAATTCGTGCCACTTTGTATTATTTCCTGCATATGGTTCTATTTTGCATTCTTTAGACAGTATTTGAAGGTTCTGTTTTAAGATTTTTTTCTCAAAAGAACGAATAAAAAGACGCCAAAATAAATTTTTTTGAAAATCTTGTATTGAAAAGTTTTATAATTTTGCATTTTTAATCCATAGAGTGATATAAAAATAATATTAATATGAAGGTTAAGCTTAATCCTACGCTGAAGACTACTAATGTTTTCTTTCTTCTGACTTGATAGCTAATGTAAATCTTCGATGGTTTCTTTTATTATGCCACGTTTGTGAACTTTTCTTACATGTACATGGCAGTTCTCATCATTAAATTTTGTTAAACTTTGAAAAGTGATAAGCAAGCTATTTTTTTTAATTCGCTTAGTTTTTCTCTTATTTGTGATGGCACCCCCTTCAGTTAAATATTTTCAATTATCTGTGTTTCTATAGTAAATTATAATTCTCTTAAGTTGTTAGATAATATGCTCTATTATTTTCTAATTGAATTACTTCAATTTTTGTAATCTTACAAAATTTGTTAGTTTTAAATTCAAATGCTTAATAAAAATTTTTTGAATGTGAATATATTTTCTTACAGGAGTCTGGACTCTGAATAAATCAGATTAAATTGGGGATGATGACCGTTTTAATGTAGTACATGTATATTTGGTCTGATGGAAGAAAAGTCGGAAAGAACTTTTGGAAGTCCTGTTTTTAATTCTTAATGAAGGTAAGATACTGAATTTTTAAAGTTTTGTGCTAAAGATTGTAGTTTCTATTACATTATATTTATATTTGTGTTACAAGCTATTATATTTAAATATGAGGATACTAATGCGTTAGGAATGAATTATGTAAAATACTAGCTTTACATCTTCATTAAGTTTTGAAAAGACTAATTTTAAATTTTTGAAAGAACTGCTAGTAATGTTAATGTTATTTCAAAACATTAAAGGTGATAAAGTCTTAATTATAGAGATAAAATTCAGATAGATTCAGTAGTGTTTTAGATGAGCTGGATACTTTCTTTTTTATCCTCACCGAAGTAGACACCAACAAAATTACGAAGTAATATAAATTGATGGTACAAATCACAGAAAACTTTTCTTTAGTATGTATTGATGAAGATTAATTTTCAGATTCTTGATCAAATCTTTTAAATTTTTTTCAGAACATGATCTATGAATGAAATGAATAATTTACTAGTAAATCTGGTGTCTAGGAAATAATGTTTCATTTTCTCTAAATTCTTATTAAAAAATAAAAAGTCCCTCATTAGTGACAATTTTCAAATCTAACTTGTATTGTCTGCAGAGGGGAAACAAAATTTATACTAATATATATAGAGACAAAGGGCATTGATGTTCATTGTGGAAGTCTGTAAATTCTGAACCAATATCAATGAAACTTTTATGTTAGTTTTGTTTGAAGGTCAGGAGTACTGTAAGCTATGATTTATAGTAATTCACTTTCATACTTTTATAAAATAATATTTTTCGTAACTTTTTTCGTCTAGCATCACATTACAGATTCAGTATTTATCAAAGCCATAATTTAATTGCAGTACACCGGATTGTGTGCCTGTGATCCAAGATTTAGTTCATCAATGTACTGAATTGTCTATAGCAGATGGGAAGACTGTTTCTTTTGAACATTCAATTCAAAATGTTCGTATTTAAAAATGATTCTGTCACTTGTTCTTTGATATTGATTTTGACTGCGGCTGGGTTTGAATGTATTAAGTATTCAAGAGAAATGAAAGTATTGGAAAAAAGTCGTTTTGTTGATGGATATGCTTGGTTTTGTTGTAAAAAGGTATACATGCACACATGTGTTTGGTATGAAATGGTTATTGATTTAGTTGTAAATCAAGCACGATTACTACATATGTGTAAATTCCACAAGCGAAAGTGAAAATTTATAAATAATGTACATGTTGATGCTGAAACTGTGACAGATTGGATTAGTTTTTGAACACAGGTATTTTATGATCGGGGAGAGTGAAAATATATCTTTAGGTGGTGAAGAAATGATTTATTTAAATTGATGGGAATGAGTTTGGCAATAGAAAGTGTAATTGAGATAAAATAATAATGGGAAATGTGTATTTGGAGGAATTGAAGGTGTGTCAACGCTGTTTTTCAAGGTTCTTGAAAATAGAAGTGATGAGGTTATTTAAGATAATAGAAAAACTTTTGTCGAGCCAGGAGCCATTGTGGTCATAGATTGGTAAAAATATTATAATTGACTAGTAAGTTATTGGCACCTTTCTGTGAACCACTAGTTTTTAAGGACCCTAAAATGCGTACTAAAATAAAATTAAAAGCTCTTTTAAGTGTAATTTAGTGACAATTGCCTCGGCGTGGCATGAAAGACCAATTTCAATGCACTATTGCACCACACTATGATCAGCATGAGAAACTGTTTTGTGTCATGTGTAACTCAATAGCAAGATTCAATCTAAGCAGTCAAGGACAAAGAAGTAAAATGAACCTGCAAAAATGTAGGCCTACTCTAATAACGATACACTCCAAATTTCCATGTTTTTTGATTTGTACAGAGAAGGGAAGAATAGCCAGGAAGGGAGGGGGTTGCTTTGGCGGGCTGAATGGGTCCTTCTCTGTACAATGAAAAGCTTACGCCGTGCTGGATTGTGAGCTGCCTTGGGGGGGAGGGGAGGGGATGGCACTGGTTGAGGGAGGAAGCAGGGGTTATCTGAATTGATTGGAATGATTGAAGGCGTTGTCATTGTCAACAATAGTATTTATTTCACAAATAGCAGCTTTCGATGGCTTAGCCATCATCAGTTTTCTGCTGTCTGGGAGCCACAAACACGGACTGCAGCTCCCAGACAGCAGAAAACTGATGATGATGGCTAAGCCATCGAAAGCTGCTATTTGTGAAATAAATACTATTGTTGACAATGACAACGCCTTCAATCATTCCAATTATGTAAATGTCAACTACACCTCACCACTGAATCAATATATCTGAATTGAACTGATTATCACTGAACTTTGAAATGTACTTCTGTAACAAGAAGTGCTAAGTGAAATCTTTGTGGATCCCAATAAACAAATTTTTTATAGTGAAATTTGTTGTGTATTGTACTAAATTGTTATTTAATCTTCAAGTTATGAATATTTTTAGCCCTAGGAAATTACCATTACAAAAATTCCTGTGTTTTGTCACCCTATATGTAAAAAAATAGTAGTAGTGTCCAGGTAGACCCCTCTTAGTCTTTGGAAGGTTCTGGGGTCATCTGAGTTATCTGTTGCTTTGGGTCAGTGTAGTGTTACATGGGGAGAATTGAGTAGAAAGATATGTAAATATTGTTTGCAAATTTTGGGTATGATTTTTGCAGAACAAACAAGATATTTTCGAGTAAGGCTTGTGAACAGAAATTTTGAAAATTGAAAATCTGCTATCTGCACTGCATTTCTTTAAAGAATGAATTTTCCTGAAATTTGTTTCTCTTACTTTCCAGAGAATTTACGTAAATAAATTATTTTTACATTAAGTGAAAAGTACGTGGAAGGATGCTCTAGTGAAATGAAATGTAGATTTTCCTAGAAATAAAAGAAATGTGAAATGAATATAAATATTTTGGAAGTTAAAATAATGAGAGTGATAACTGAATATAAGATTAAGCAATAAGATATTATATAATCACAACTTCAGTGTTTCAATTCATAAGATCTTGTCAGTAACTACAAAGGAATTTTTAATTGTAATAATTTTTGGAGGAGACGTACTGGATTGTAGTTCCTAAAAAATGGCAATCATTACATTAACAGAACAAAGTAAATGACAGGAATGAATAAAACTATTTAATGGGTTATTTTATGAGACTTTGAACATGGCCTTTTCTTAGATTGAGATAAAGTATTAAAAAGTTATTCCAATAAATATTAAAAAAACAGGATTTTTGCTATTAATAAAAAAAATAAATTCTGGAAGTGTTGAAAATGTTAAAATTTTCAATAGTCTTAAAACAAATTTTACATTGTTTTCTTACACATATTATATCATATAAAAATATAAGACAGAACTAAAGAAAATCTTTGAAATTTTATTATTTCATGTTTTTATGATTTGTTTTTTAAATTTTCATTCTGACAGGTATTTTTCTCCCAAGCCACATTGTGTAATATATCAGCAAATGATTCCAATTAATTTTAGCCTTTTCTTGATGCATCTTGAATGCCAATTGCTGAGGCACTTTTCTCTTTGCGAACACTAAGCCATTCATGTGCCAATACTTGATTCAGTGATAGTCGGAGGGTGATGTCAGGTTCTAGTATTTGTTTTACTATTGATTTTCCCAAATCTGATATTTTGTCTCTAATGTGTGAACGAAAGGACCAGTTTCTAGCTAGTTGGTCTTTCAAAAGTTTCCTTACGTTTGAGTCATCAAATGGAAAAGAAGCATTTAGCATGACAAAGAGTATTATCCCCAGAGACCATACATCAGCTAACTTGACATTGTACGGTGTTCCGCTGACAACTTCTGGGGCTGCATAAGCAGCTGATCCACAGAAAGTGCGACTTAGAATTTTGCGTCCCTTATGATCTACAGCAAACCTTGCAAATCCAAAGTCAGTTAATTTGACATTGAGTCGACGAGTAAGTAGTACATTTTCACATTTCAGATCTCTATGTGCAATGTTTCTATTGTGAAGATACTGTACTCCACTAGCTATTTGTTGAAACCAAAATTTTGCTTGTTGCTCAGAAACATTTCCACGGTGGGTGACATATTCTAAGAGATCTCCATTGTCTGCATATTGCATAAAAATAAAAACTCGTGGTCCGTATTGAAAGATGCTGTGCACTTGAACTATGTATGGGTTATCTAATTTAGCTAAGATTTCCAGTTCTCGAGGAAAAAATTTATTGAGGTAGTTTTTTGACACCTTTTCCTTGTCAACGATCTTGCATGCCAGGCGAATTTTTTTCTTCTTCTGTGATTTGTTGTCGACATATTCAGCAAGGTGTACAGTTGCATGTGATCCTTCTCCAATTTTCTTTCCAATTATGAAGCCCTCTTGCTCTAGTGCACAAACTTCTGAGTTGGGAAGATTTGGACTTGTAGCCATCAATGAAGAAAATTAAGAAATTTTGTATATATCCTCATTTTGTTGTAGAATGAGATATTTGATAGGTAACAAATTAACCACCTTTTTCGTCATTGATTGTAAAATACCTTCAATTTTGTTGGAAGGTCCTGACATCACCTGAAACAGTATCAGATATGATGGTGTTATAAGATGTGAAGTACTTTGTTACAAAAAGTTCTGGATCTACTGGTGTGTTTCTTATCATTGACTACTTGTAAAATAACAATGCAAAATTATGTGTAAAAAAATTTAATGACTTAAGTTTCTGAGTCCTGTACTTTGAGAGTATAGAGCTAGTGAAAAACAGTCTCTTCATGATTTGTGTTATTAGAGGTATTAGTCTCATAATCCGTGAAAGCCCAAGGTCACCTACAGGTGGCACATAATAATTTCTTTTTGTTTGGTCTATACTTTTAACCGAGGTTTCCATGTTGGATTGTTAAATACACTTCTGAGAATGAGATATGACCATTATATTTTACCTTGCTCTCCCTTGATACTGATCCAGGATAGCTCAGAATTTACTTTTATTGGATGTATAGAGTAATATTTACCCTACGTATTACGCTTAGAAGAGAAAGTTATGTAATGCTGCCGAAATTCGATGACGAGATTGTAATGGAAATTCACATTTTAGGGTCCCCTGATACTGAAAAAGTGTTTTTCTCAAGTCGCCCAACTGTTGACCCATCCGTCTACCCATGAACACTAGTGCCTAAATTATTCCAAGGATTTTTTTTCCAACATGAATCTTCCCCAATCGATTTGGCCAGACTCTAGGCCAGTATTTAAATTTAAGAATTATTTAAATTTCTTTTAATATCTTAATTTTGGGGACAACTTTAGAAGAATCCCCTGGAATGTTTTCAAAAGTTTCTTAAAAAATGGTTCCAAATTTACAAGGATGCGACAGGCCTGTATTTCAGTGTTACTTGAGAATTTCCAAAGATTGCAAAAGTTTGAAATTCATTGGTTTCTTTCATACAACTACATTATTAAAGATAGAAATTTTGTGCTAGAAAACAGAAAAACTAGCATGTTTTTGAGAAACTTCATTAAAAAAGCCCTATTCACAAATGCAATAAAGGAAAAAATGTAATGTAAATATAAATGTGAGATATATTTGAAAAAATTACATTTGTTTAAGAAGAAAACAAAAGTCTAGTAAAATACCGTTTATGTTATCTTGTACTGTGAAATGAGCACCATCCCTAGAAAAAAAAATGAAGCCATTTTTTGAGAAAGTATTGTTTTTAATCTTGCTTATATGTCACTCAAAATTACCGGAAAATACTTCTATTTTCGAAAAATGTGTACAAGACTAATTGAACTAATTTGTGGAGATCAAATTACATTTGAATAAAAAAAATCTGTCTTCAATATTGTGATTGTAAGAAGATGCCGAAAAACTTTAAAATTCCGCCATTTTCAAAAATTCAGAGTTAACGGTAAAAATCGAACCCATTCTAACTAAAAATGTATTTCACTCTGTTCCTACAAGAAATTTAAAGAAAAAACTTGGAACCATCTTTGAGAAATTTTGGACGTCTCAGGGGTATTATGTAAATGACCTCTAAAAAGAATGTTTTTCAAAATCGCAGAACTTTGATGTGGATTTGATCGACTCGGGAATATTCATTTCGGAAAAAAAAAATCCTTCGAATAGTTTATGCTCTAGTGTTGTTAACATATGGACGGGCGGACGTTTTGAAATAAAAACATTTTTTTATATCAAAGGATCCGAAAAAAATGGGATTTTGAAAAGAAATGTTCATTCAAAATTTCGAAAAAATGTTCATTAAGGAGTGCAATTTTGATAGCTATTTCTGCTAAAGCAATTTTGTTTGTATTGTAGCAAAGAAAATGAATAATGTCAAACTCCTGAGTTACAGATTCAATTCTGCAAACCCCATTAAACACGCGTATGCATGATCAGTTTTCGTTATATTACTAGTTTTATAAAATGATGTTAATATAAACGCTACAGATTTATTGTACAGCCTATTGATTTTGGCACAGGGACTTGAAGGTGATACTGTGCCGATACAGTACTGATTTTTCTTTATGAGACGGAGCAGGGACTTGGGAAAGGTGAGACCCAGTACGTGGTCTAATAAGGCTGTAGCAGTAGCGAATTCTCCGATACATCATGTATACTGGCGGTATGCCTAGTAATTCAAAGAATATAAGAAATGTTTCATGAGTATAGTAATCCCCTAAAAACTATTGAGATTTTGTACGTCTTTACGACAGATATGTAAAAAAAACCCACTTTACTACCAGGAACCTCGTCAGTTCCGCAAGTTTCTGCGCTACACAGTACTACTCGCGCAACTTTTCTTGAACGATGACCTTGCTTCCCCTCCCTTGAGCAGGTTGAAGGCAAAAGCTCGCAGCGAGCACTGACGACATTTCAAGCATTAAAACTTGGTTGGCGCGAAACAGAAGCTACTTAAAGCTAGTTGCTTTCATAGTCGAGAACTTCTGTTCAACTTTATTATCATTATCTAAAGAAATGGCTGAAGCAGGTTCTTGACCTTCGTCCTTGAAGGGAAGCACCTAAAACTCCTATATACCATCCCTGCTATTGCCTACTTAGAGCGATGACCTGACCGCACACGTAGCAGGTTTGACTTTAATTTTCCAGAGGTTGTCATTACTGTAAATAATGGAGTGGCCGACTTTGTAACTAATACCCCATCTCCGCCCGCATTTCTTCAATCAATCGTTGAAGAAAAATTGCGCGAGTAGTACGCAAGAGTACGCAAGTTTCGAACCGTTCTTAATGCTGCCCAGAGAATTCGCTAGCGCAGGGTTACCGCATGCCAACTGCGATTACTTTCGTCTTCTCATGTTTCAAGGGCGGGGAGAGGGGAGGATGCGCGGATGTGAACGGTCCGTAGGCACCGCAAAATGGCAACAATGACTACCCCGACACTGACCGACTGCGAAGCGACGGCAATAGAACTCGGCACCGCAACAGGAGCGATAGTCTTCGTCTCCTTATACAAACGACCAGACGCCACGTTACACGACTCCGACATCGACGCCCTAACAACACTCGGCACCACCACGATCATCGGCGGCGACTTCAACGCCAAACGAAGAGAATGGGGATGCTGCAGCAACAACTCGCGGGAGCGCGCCTGATGACTTACGTTAACAACAAGACCAACTTGACAATTACGCCACCTTCAGGACGCACGCACCTGCTTCGCGGCGTTCCCCACGACATCCTAGACATTCTACTCCACAGCACCTCCCTCTCACCATCAATCCCGCAACCACTGTATGAATTGCATTCAGACCACCTGCCCATCCTCTTCGCACTCTACCTTGGAGCATTCCCGTACAAACATCCACAACGCCTCAACATCACCACCAACTGGAAAGACTACAAAAACAGACTAGCGACCAAAATCAACAAAACCTTCACCCTCAACTCTGACAAAGACATAGACGAACGACTTGACATTATAACCAACCAAATACGTCTCTCCTTTAAAAAATACACAACCAAATCCTCCACAGGGAAATCAACCACTCCCAGCCGAAATCCTGAAAGCCATACAAGAAAAACGAAAAGCCCAACGCCGATTCTACCAACTCCGTCACCCTGCAGACAAAACCTTACTAAACCACTATAAAAAACTCATCCCTATACTGCTACTTGAATTCAGGAACAAACAATGGAAAGACTATCTACAAAAATCCGACATTAAAGACAGACAAGACATCTGGAAACTGCAGAAAACCTACGAACCCTGCACCAGCATTACGCACTTGAAGACCCGCAACAAAAACGCCTGCATACATCAACCTACGCGCGCGTCAGCTCAGCGCCCGACGCGCCGTACATCTCAACCAATCAGGACTACCAGATGGAACCACGTCACGACCTCATTGCCGTCCGATCTCTCCCGGCCATCACCGAAGACGACGTGACCGGCGAAATCAAAGAAACTATCACGAAACAAAGCTAGCGGCCCCGACAAAATTCACGCGGACATGCTAAAACAACTCCCGCGTAACGTGACCGGCGCATTGACAGCACTAATGAACGCATGCATAGACCTAGCATACTTTCCGCAAAAGTGGAAACATGCTACGGTCATAATGATCCCCAAACTAGGTAAATCACATAAGAACCCCAACAACTTTCGGCCTATCAGCCTACTTTCCCAACTAGGCAAAATATTCGAAAGAATAACGCTACGAGCCATTCAAGCAGAACTCCACGCCACCAACTCCATGCGAGCAACTCAATTCGGCTTCTCACGAGGGCGCTCAGCTCCTCTCCAAACCTTCCGTCTCGCCATGGAAATCTCTACTGCCCTTTCGTACAACCACCCTATCCCCGCTATTTTTTTCGACTTCTCCCAAGCTTTCGATCGAGTTAACCACCAAATTCTCCTTTCAAAATGCCGCTCCATTCTCCCTGAGAAAACCTGCCATCTCATCCACAGCTTCCTTCATAACAGAACCTTCCACATCAAATACCAGAACAAAACCTCTACCATATGCAAAATCTCCGCCGGCGTCCCCCAAGGAGCCGTGTGGTCCCCCACACTCTTTAATATTTTCATCAATGACATCCCAACCACTCCAGGCGTAAGCGAATACCTTTTCGCTGACGATGTAGCGTTTACTGCGAAACACTTCAACACCAAATTCGCAGTAAATCGCCTACAAAAAGCTGCCAACACCCTCGCTACCTGGAGCGAACAAAATGGATTAGAACTAAACGTCACCAAAACTAAAACCATCTTCTTCAATCGGTGGCAGAAGAACAATCTCCGCAGCCTCCCGCCTAGGATTGAACTGAAGAACATCCCACTCCCGTGGGAACCCAAAGTGAAATATCTAGGCGTAATCTTTGACAGAAAACTGCTCTGGCGAGAGCAAACTTTGTCGGCCGCACGTAAAATGCACGCCAACATAAGCAGAATCAGCCCCATCCTCGCTAGCACCTATATCAAGGACAAGACAAAAATCATTCTCTACAATGCATGCATTCGCAGCGCCGGCACGTACGCCTGCGAAACGTGGGCCACAGCTTCGCCATCCAACCTACATGCGCTTCAAGTGGCAGAAAACCACTTCCTCAGAGTAGCCTTTCGACCTCAATGTGACACTGCTATGGTCACACTCCATAAAGCAAAAGGTACAACGCCCATTCTGACTTACATACATAATACTGCGACAACCAAAGTGACAAAAATCTTCAATGACGCAACGCTCTCACCACTTTTCCTCAAATACCAACAATATATTTTAAAACCTCCCCTCCGAAAACAAGCGATTCCCTTCAGACATTCTCAAACTCCGACCACCATAAACACTCCACACAAAACCTACCTATCAAAACTCTTCCAAAACCACTCTATATTTCCAATAAAAGCAAAAAACCCACGACCTGCACCAAATCCAACTACAACCTCTATCTTTCCTCAGAGGCAAAATCGCTCCGCCCCTCCGCATGGCGTATTTGTTTAACTTTGTTTTTTTTTTATGTTTTCACAACTCTCATCAACATATGTGAGCTCAGTCACGGCCTAGCCGCATCCTGCGGCGCAGCCGAGAAGAGCGCACACAAGAAGAAGGAAGAAGAAGGAGCAACAACAGCAGCGGAAGAGCGCCCCTAGGCGTAGGCCGCTACCATCCCACCCGCACGCAAACGCTAACCGCAAAATGTTGCGATGAATACCCATGCGCAGGTCGTTCGTAAGTTTCGCTTCTCTCAAGTTTTTGTGAAAATTGCGTGCGTTAATGGTCCAGAAGCTAGTGGTTCGTGTGATTGTGTTATAGAACAGTTATTAAGGACTGAATTTCATAGTATTGGATTTTCAGAAAAGCTCAAAATAAAAGACAACGGTAGGCCCTCACATCAGAACTTCTTGGTTTTACTGCAAAATATCAAGAGAGGAAGCGAGAGGTGCCTACAGCAGACACTTCTGTACTTCCAATTGTTCTAGACACAAATGTTTAACGGGTTACACTAAATTGAACAAACGTTTTCGCTAACCGTGCCTTCTTTTTAGCAGTGGTAAACGTAGTAACGTTTGGTCAAAAGGAGGATTCGACAATAGTTTCCTTTGCTAGTTCTTTAGGCAAGCATGAAAAGACAAGAAATCATATAATTTGTACGTTTACAATGTGTAATATCCGAGTAGACTTGCAACTAAATGCTCAGAAAGCTTTACAAATTTCGAACCACCACGAAATAGTAAAGAACAGACTGATTCTAAAAAGACTCATTGATGTCTGTCATTTAGGAAAGCAAGAACAAAACCTTTGGGGATCGTGATGAATCAGAAACATCGTTTAATGAAGGGAAGTACTTAGAAACATGATTTTCCTATGAACTCGGTAAGAACATTTAATTCTCCAGATTTATGTATGATTATTTTTATGTATTATTATATTTATGTATGATATGTAGGTTTCACTTTTAAGGAAAACTACGGCAGGAGTAGCTTCCATAAGGAGCGGCTTACTTAAAATGTTCAGGATTCGCCACTGGGCTGTAGGTTAGAAACTCGCGTCATGCGTGGAGGTCGGACTTTTAGTAGCAAACGTTTGCCAATTTAGGTGCTAAAGTAGCTGCCAAAAGTATTAAAAATTTGTGCTTGTTTAGGTGTAAAAATTAAAAAATTTGTACATGTTTTGGTACAAATAATCACATGATTTTATACCACAACATGACAAATCCATGAAGGAGTGAACACACAATAGTTCTTTCCAAAGCAGTATTGTGCAAAAGATTTTTCAGCTTTTCCGATCGATCTTTAATGAATGTTACTAACGAAATTCATTGTTTTTTTTTTTAAGTTTTTAACACGAAACACACAATAGTTTATCCTCGTTCCTCGAGTCATGAGGGATGAGGTGGTAAACAGAGATAGACAATGATTTCTTTCAAAACAAGAATATTTGCAGGACATTTAATAAGCACTTTCTTCATTAACAATATGAACTCATTGGCGACGTTTTATTCGCGACGTACTACTGATACTCTTCGAAAAACTAGAGACCAATTCACTCGGTATCGTGTAGGGTGCTTGGTCAAGAGTAGCATTTGATCGTAAGCAATGTCATATCGCCGTATTTTGGTGCAAACAACGGTAAAACATTGCACGACACAACCGACGCTTGCTTTTTCTTCTATTCATACTTTTTACCAAAATGGATTTTTACAGGACTTCCCGTTAAAGGAGTGACCTGAATATTCAACCTATACCTTTTCCGATACATGTTGTTAATTCAAACGTGAATGTCACCGATGAGTCGCCCATGATAGAATTTTCTGGAAGATTGCACAGGCGCTTCACATAATTCTTACTGATAGTGCTTTCGTCTGGAACTGCTCTTCCAATGTATTTTTTAAGAAATTTCTCAATTGAAGGATGGTTAAATTTGTGGAGAGGAATCCACAGTGTATAAATATCGATGTTAGATCAAGGTGTATAAATGTCGATGTTACATTAGGAGCAAATTCTTTGCGCCGTGTCTGAATTTTTTGAAACAGCTGCCAATGAAGCATTGACGGTTTGATGATATCAGGGCTTTTGTTTCTTCGCATGATTTCCTTGTTGCAAATGCTGCCTAACACGTGAGATAAGATGATTTTCGTCCAATGTCATCTTCCGCGTACTGCTTTGCTATTTCTTTGTTTACGGCTTTTTATTGTTCTCATTTCTAGAACGTTAATACGAGACCTGGAATGTACATAGACAAATGTTTTCCGAGTTATCTTTCCGTTAACTTAACAACAGCAATGAACATTGCCAACAGTGCAAACGACAGTCCGGTTCTGACGTGCGTATTGCGGCCCTTTGCGAAGGGCCAGATTCCCTTATTTGGGCGCGGGGTGAGAGAAGGGGGAGCGCGATGGGCTGTAGGACTGGTTCGAAAGATGTTCTTGAGTTACCGGTGGGGTAAATGCGGTCGAGCTCGTTGACTCATCAGTTGAGGAAACATCAAATTTGCCAATAGAAGTGCGCGGATATTATACGTTAAATAGCAACTTACTGAATAATCAGAACGTGTTCGTTTTGAAGCACCGTTGGCATCGGCCAGACGGGTAAAAATGGACTGTTCTGTCGCGATAACTGATAATGAACGACAATGGGTCTTCTTTGCTTTTGCTATTCTGAATTCAAAAATAGAAAGGTTATTTTGAAACATGGTTTATCTTTAAACAGTACATGTTCATGTAATGTGCACATTCAAAATCAAAGTTTATTTTAGTGTGCGTGTGTGTATGTGTGCATGCAAAGATAGACGCAGAGAACCCGAGATTCTGAAATGCTTTCTGTTGGATTACATGACATGTTAGAAATAAAGAAATGAAAACTCCCAATGTGCTTCGTCCTGGGCCCTAAAAATCCAGTCCTTAGCCATGAATATTTTAATTTGTGTTTTTGCATGATGGATGTTCCGTGTGCCTATACCCTATTCCTTTCAATCCCTTGCCCTGAAGGGCAACTATGTGGGAGATACTTGTATAATTGAGGAACTTGATGACTACATGGCAATGATGGTACAAGCACCAAGATGAGGCCAAGGGATGCAATGGGCGAATGGGGGATGTAGGGATGTAATGGCACAGGACCAAAATTGACCTGTGTTCTGGATGTTATTCACTGGGAATGTTCTCAGTGGAGTGGAAGATGCCACAATGGGCTCTGATGGGTCTTTTATGTGCTGTCAGTAGCTTGGAAGAGGGTGGGGAAAACAAAAAGCTAGCCCCGTCTGGAGAGAATATATGTGAAAGGTTCTACCATTTCGTGGCACCACTACTTTTATTTTTAAGTTATATAATCTGTGCAATATCAATTATTTAAATGATTTTATCATGCATATGTCTTGGATATTTTGCCTGATTTCTTAATAAGCATATTTTTGCAAATAACCCATTGTTCTGCTCTTGAAAACATAAATCACTACTTGTACTTTTTACTGTATATATTACAGTAATCTTCAGAGAGCTAACTAAAAAAAGTTAATTAAAGAAGGGAAAAAACAAATCCAGGTAGCATTCTGAATCTTAAGAAAAACCTGAAGGAATTAGGCTACATCTCAAACCAGTGGGAAGGCTGTCTTGGTGAGGAACATGTCTAATTCAAGAACACTTGCAGTCAAAGAAAAAGTCATATTTAATGTCATTTCTAATCATGAAACATTAATGTTTAGTACTTGTTAAAGTGAAAGGTTGTATTTTATGTTAGATTTTGGATCAATAAATGTGCAATCTTCATGTTTCCATGCTTCCATATTTTGTGAAGATGCATAATAAAATGTCTTGAACAACATTGGTGTACAATACTTTATTGTCATTTTTCTTTGACGCTGATGCCTGAAATTGCTATAAAACTATCAGATGTAACCATCAAAATAAAGTGATCTCTTGAAGGCAGATATGAACAATTTCTACAGTTTATTCCTCAGAGAAAAGAAAATGATATGAATTAAAACTATTTTATGATGATTTGCAAACATAAAAAAAAGATCATTAAGATATTATATTTGAAGAGTGATCCAGGTAGCAGTTTCACAAGTAGAAGGGGAAAACAGAGAACTTTGAATATCAAAAGAGAAGAACTAAGGTAAATTAAAATGACAATGGATGTTCCTAGGAATAAAGAGTGACATTTAATCTGACTACTGCTTGGTTAAATTAAAGAAATGTGGGAAAATGGAAATCTACAAAAAGTGTATAAGAAGAAGAGTGGAAAGTTTACTTGCTACTTCGAGTGCCTACACATGCAACATTAGATACTAGGAACACTGAAGCATGCTTAGAAATGGATTGGGAGAATTGAAAAATATGTATAGAAAAAGAAGTAATAGAAGCCATTGGTAAAAGGAAAAAGGTATAGGAAGACTTGCAGAACTTTAAAATTACCAAGAAACATGACTTTAAATCTTCCAGCAGGAAGAAAAGAAAGAAAAGGGAAAAGGGAAAGAATGAAAGAAAGAAAGAAAAAACACACACACACGGAGAAGAAATATGTAATGATCAAAATTCTGGATGTAAAATCTTGTAGTTTATTTCATTAGTCTGAGACAGTACGCCAGGAAAGTCTCTTCGAACTGAGCAGAATCAGAGCCTCCTGTTAAAAACATCATTTATGTTGGTAGCAACCAGAGCACTGGCAAACAAGTGAAGGGGACACTTCCATCATCTATCATGATTGTGGTGAGAACACAATTTACATTTTCAAGCCACAGCTTGTGCTACCAACATAATTTCTATAGCAAGCACACTCTAGCAAGGTGCCATTGCAGAGAGACTTTCCTGGTGTGCTATAGTACATGGATGACAGTATTAAGCATTATGCTGTGAAATGAATAAAAAACAATTAAAAAGCAGCAGTTCTCAATTGCATCAATAGTGTGCGTTAGTGTAGTAGAAGATGCTACAATGGAATCTGCTATGTCTAATAAATAGCTACTGATAAAGTAAAAAATAGTCTGTTGTGTAAAACACACAATAAAGTAAAGGTCAAAATGTCCAAGGCAAGTATAAAGGCAATTTCTGAATGATATTACAACTACTAAATGGTGTTTTGATTGGCAGATGAACTTCTAATAATGTATTAATCCTACAACAAATATTAGAGAAAAAGTCGGAAAGTAATATGTTTTTTAAATATTCACACAGAATTGGCTTTGTTAGAAGGGCAAAATGAAAAAACAATGGAAAAACATGGCTGCCCAGTGATGTTATGTGAAATATACTTGTTGATATTTGTAAGATAGATAATAATATAATAATAATAATAATAATCTGAGGAATTCTTTATCAATAAAAAAGTTTACTTTTAATGTAAATGAGCTGAACTTTAATGTGAGCAACTTAATTTGAATGAGAAGCTTATTTTTAATCATGGAATAAGTGTTGGAGCAAGTAGATGTAAAAATTATTTAAGACATTAAATTGAGGGTTTAGTGCAAGAAATAAAATGTAAAAATCTCAGAAGAAATTACAAGTTATGTTCTTTAGGGAAAATCTGGCTTGGAATGAAGATCTTTCCATTTATCAATTTATTTCATTAATTTTTAATGTATAGTTTGTGAAAATGTCAAATAAATCATAGAACCTATAGTGTAAGAAACAGTCAGACAACACTGATGGTGAAAAGTGCTTCATATTTAAACTGAAAGGTGGTTTTATTCTTCTATTTACATGTTCACTCTGAATTTTTCTGTGAGGTGAGCCTGCTTTGTGTATTTTGAAGTTCATTCGATGATGTACAGTTATCTGTGATACATATGAAAGAATGGAAGAAACATGTTCCCACATACAGTGTGGGAGCAGTCTCTTATTTCATCACTCACCTACATCAGATTTAGTATGACTCCAATCTGGCAACCTCGGCGAGAAGTAAACATCTTGTTGCTAGGAAGGCTTGATTTTTTTTTTTTACCCTATGGAAATTACTGTTGATTTACATTATTTTTTTGTAGATTCAAAGTGAGCTTATGAAAAAATTATGTAAGTTGAACTTTTCTTCTTGTTTTCATGTTGCTGATATCTTATTGGCTCATTGTATTAATTACATACGCACAAATTAGTAGTATACATGAAGGACTAGCTTTTATTTTTTTTGTTTTGTTTTTGTGAACTAGGTGTTTGTCATCCAAGTGACAGTATACATTTTCAAGTACACTCAGTATCTACTATCAAACTTAGCCACAATTAACAGAGATCAAAAGTTGGATACTACAATTTACTATGAACCATGAAAGCTAGTTACAATACTGATTTCAAAACCATGGAAACACTTGTTTGTGAAGAAAGTTTTAGTCCATTGTTTTTGTGGTGAAATCAGAAATTAATGTTTCAAAATCAAAACTTTAGTAATTGAAGACAAGTTCCTAAAATTCACAATTTCCCGTGCCTGTGAAAGTTGTGCCAGTTGAAAGATTTCAATGAAGATACGATGGCATTTAAGTAGTTGCATAATTAATGAAATACTAAGTGAAATGTTTAGTAGAAATATAGTTTGCAGCAAATTTCATGTTACTTTGTACACAACAAGTAGTGCCTACATTTGAAACTGTGTATTCACTACACAGCCTATAATGTCTGTGAGGTGTAAAAACTCTAGTATGTATCCAATTTCTTAGAGCAAAACAAAATCATTATAAAACTGGAAACTTAATATTTTTTGGTGTTATGTGAGAAACTGAAGTCAGCAGGGAGATTGTTGCAAAAATTACTTTTCAATGAATTACATTCTGCATTCTTTTAATTATAAGAACCTGTTATATTTCAATTATGATCTTAAGTTACATTTCAGTTACGATCTTTAGAAATCTTAAATAGAGATCATTTCCGAATGCGCACTTTTGGAGTGCCATAGCATTTCATGAAAACAAATTCAGCATTTAGATAGAATAACTGTAGGCTTGTACGACCATTGTTAACAGACAAAAATATTAACAGACCATTCAGGAATTAAGAAACAGCCATTGTAGAGGTGTTTTGCTAATATGATTTGAAAGGCTTTGCTGTTTCTATTCCAGTTAAAATATTTTATTTAGGATTAGTTTTCAAAAGTGGACATATATTTATTTATTGTGAAAACGGCGAGAAGCTATGGTTTTAGGAGTAGTTTTAAATTAAAATTTGATCCCATCTCAAAGTTTTCTTAGTGGATTAAAGGGAATCTGTTGAACAATTCGCTTGAGAAAAGGGTTATAGATTCATGAAAAACATGTGGTATTATCCTAGAAATATTTACTCTTGATAATTAAAGAGATAACTTAAGATTTCCAATTCATGTTATCAAATTAATTCTTTTAATACTTGGTATTCATGTAGTACTACAGCAGGCATGTTGGCTATTGAACATTTAAACATCAAACTACTTGATGTTTGAACTATTGGAAAATTGTTCCATAGTTATTATGAAATTAATTTCTGAAGTAAAAACAAATATTACACCTTTCTTGGGACTTTACATTATTTCTTGTTGGCCAAATATTTGTAATAATCTTGTTAGCACATTCAACCACTTAATACAATTTTTCAAGTCAACTAGCTTTTGTTAAGATCAGAAGTAAAGTCAACCAATTGTTTTGAATTCTTAATCAGGGCTATCCTTCCTTGTAGGAATTTCCTTTGTCATATACTCAATAATTACTTTTTACTATCCAATTTTACAGTATTGAATGCCTAAATCCAATGTGTGGGGTAATAAAATACCCTTAAACCAGTTCACAATGCCTTATTTACAATTGTATTCTTTTAATTATTTACAGTTTCAATTGTTGGTAATCACTAATTTTGAAATTACATTACGCCCCTTCATTCAGTCCTCATTACAGACCTAGGTCGCTTCAGGCCAATTCCGGACCCATTGCTGCACTTCATAGCGATGTTCTCCCGTTGTTATAATCCACTCGAAGAAACTGTTTGGCTACATGTTATTTTTTCGATATATTCTGATTGCACGGGGAATGTGCTTTCAGCATGAAGTACAATGATATCTCTTGAAAGATCACTACAAATCCGCGAATGGTAACACAATTTTATGAATGATAGCCACGCGTTTCTGCCATACTATCACAAAGGGGGTGTAACTTGGCGGCTTCATACGCCATCTCTTGGCACTGCATGTTACTAGAATCATTCCGTTCAATTTTTGAAAATAAATACTAGATGGCAGTCACTCATGGTGGGGTTATGTTTAAGAATAAGTAAATCGGTAATTTGTAATATTTAGCATACATTCTCAATATTTGTTGATGACCCATGAATGTAAAAAATATAATTCTAAAATTTGATTGAGGTATAAAGTTAAAGAAATGTTGCATATAATGTTAAGCAAGATTTTTCTGTTCGTGTACTGCTCTTATCGTTGTATATGTGGGGTGTTTGACATGGAGACGTACGGTGTATCGGCATACTTACCTGGCACAGGGGTTACCGTGATCATAAAGGCGGTTCCTCCAGGGTGAGGCCCTTTCATTGCACTTCGATTGGGTTGACCCCTGCGATTATCCCTAATGCGGATAACTCGGGTGCGTAATTTTTGGTAGTGGGGACTGCGTTCGCGCTGTCCCCGATAATGAAATGAAACATAGTATTGTGGAGTGAACCATTTCAACATTTCTTGTAATTGCCTATTATCAAGTTATCAAATCGTGAATCTGCACGTTGTATATTTTATAACTAAGATATAGGGAGAATCCTTATATCTTGTTTCAACATGGAAATATTGCTACTCTTATACAACTTATAAGAGTAGTTGTAAGAGTTTAAAATAGCATATTTGAAGTGCTATTATCGATTTATTTAATATAAATTAAATAATTTACATGTACTATATAAAATATTCAATATTGTACAATTAGCACAAGTATAAAAAACATTTCCTTAATAACTTTAGCTGACGTTAAGGTAACAAAGTTTCTAGGTCTCTCAATTCAATCAAACCTCAAATGGAATGTACATATAACAGAATTAAACACTAAATTAAGCTCATTATGTTATGCTCAGAATTCTTTCTAATTCTGTAAGCCTTCATGCAGCTCGTTGCATGTATTTTGCAAATGTACATTCCCGCCTGAGATATGGCATAATATTCTGGGGAAGCTCATCCTTTATTTCCCAAACATTTAGATTACGAAAGAAAATTATCCGAATAATGAAAAAATCCCAACCACGTGATCCGTGCAAGCCTCTTTTCATTGAGCTTGGAATCTTACCAATGCCTTGCCTATTTATTTATGAGTCTGTAGTATTTGTCAAAAGTGACTTACTTAACGGTGGGAACTTATTTTCATGTAATACTGATATTTATAGTAACAACACTACGTAGAAATCATGTTCATTAAGTGTCAGTATCAACAGCTCACCACAAGAAATCCACATACAATACATGTTCGTCACTTTACAACGCATTGCCTGATGAAATTAAACAATTAAAATTGGTACACAAATTTAAGTTAAAAGTAATCTTTTCTGCTGCAAAACTGTTTCTATACAATTCGAGACTATACTGCTCGTCAAAAAGAAAAATAATGTTTACTTAAACAAAACCAAGATACAGTATAATGAATTAGTTTACATTTGCATTGTATAATTAAAGAAGAGACTTGTGCCTGTAACAAGTAATGTACTTCAGCTTCCGGGTCAATGACCCCCATCTCGATCGGGATTTTGTCCAGTTTTCCTGATCCATTGAGCAAGTGCTGAGATGGCCTCTTGATTTGCTTCTGGAAGTAAATGTCGCTTCACTATGCGCACGTTTCGTTGAACTTTCCTTTCGCTTGTAGTGGTAGTAGAGCTTGGGGTGAGTTTCTATATTTGTTAACAATACAGAAAAATCAAATCTTTTGTTCCTTTACCGTTAAAAATAAGTTTTCTATAATTTGGCAACGAAAATATCTAGTTCTTGAAATGCTAATCCCTCGCTTTTTAAAATTTGTTGTTGTTATTATAATTATTATTATTATTAATAATAATAATAATAATAATAATAATTTAAGTAGTTGACAAGCACACGTTACAATAAATGATGCAGAAAATAGAAAATAATTCAGGAACACCATCAAAAAACATACATTTGAAACCGAAAGCAAGAAGAGGCCAGGATGTAAATGGACAGCAGAGCGGAAGAAACAACATAGTGAACACATGAAGAAAATATGGGCCCAGAGAAAACACAATCATCATAAAGGAATTCAAGTTCAAACGCTCTCTTTAAATGGGAATAATCGGAATAATAATAATAATAATAATAATAATAATAATAATAATAATAATAATAATATTTTTCATCTTTCAACTATTAATAGTTAAATTGTTGGGAAGGGATTCTGAAACTCAAGAAAGCGTGCGCAGATGATTTTCTCCCCCATAGCTCACATACAGTTTTTGACTGTTTTTGACAAAATAAATAAATAAACATTTTTCCTGTGTAGCATTGGCAAAAGATGTGCTCAATAGTTTGATTCAACTCTACAATCGCAATTTCACTTGTGCCAATTTCGTGTTTACAAACTGTTATTAGACGTAAGGTTGTTTATAATCCATGTAATTGTGACGATGGCTTTTCGTAAAATTAAACACGTGAAATTCGCGCATAACACGTGTATGTGCTCTTTCCCGCCATCTATAAGCGATACTAGAGTACTGAGGAGCACGAATAACAAACATTAGGGGTCCTGATTCTCGTCAACGGCCACGGGAAGCACTAGTCTAGTCTGGGGTGCTGTTCGCCGACATTTCATTTTGATGTATTTCGAACCAAATTACTCTTCGAGTAAGAGTTCTTTGACATGGTTTCGGCGTGAAAAAAAATGAATTGTACAATTCAGTGGGGTTGCCGCAACAGAGCCTTCATAAGAAATATTTGTAGCATCCCGAGAAAGGACACCGTTTTTCGTTATAATAGCGTACGGGGAGTTTGTGATGGAAACGAAGGGTGGATCGGCATACTTACCTGGCACAGGGGTTACCGTGATCATAAAGGCGGTTCCTCCAGGGTGAGGCCCTTTCATTGCACTTCGATTGGGTTGACCCCTGCGATTATCCCTAATGCGGATAACTCGGGTGCGTAATTTTTGGTAGTGGGGACTGCGTTCGCGCTGTCCCCGATAATGAAATGAAACATAGTATATTCTTCGTCAAATCGAGAACATCGTGAATTTTCTTTTTATTACTCGGTGTGTGGTAGGCACCTTATTATTCTTCATCGCGAAATCGAGAAACTGCACGTTGTGAATTTTCTTATCATCACTTCGTGTGTTGTAGAAACCTTACCTCGCTGCAACATGGAAATACCGTCATTTACACATGGAAAGTAGAGGCGCTATCAGGACCATTGCGCACTGGTTTGCCGCTTTCAAAAGAAATATTGTGTTCCAACATACTGTCCCCTATTATGAAATTTGTATTGTCAGAATGTGTTCTTAAATATTTTTTATATGTAATATGGCTATTTCTCATTACCTATGTAAAATGTCACTATGTAATCTCGATAAAATTTGAAGAAAATAAAGTAAGTTGTGGATAACTCGGGTGTGTAATTTTTGGTAGTGGGGACTGCTGTCCCCGATAATGAAATGAAACAAAGGGTTTTCTAATTAATAATTATTAGAGCTACTGAGATATCACTACAAGTTGAGTTACAGAATAATAGGTTTTCTTCCACTAATCTCTTTAGTTTTGGTAAGCTTTACAGTATTACGAATTTTCGGACCCTTTGATGGTAGAATGAAAGGTCCTTTACGCACGTTTTGATTGATAAAAAGAATAGCGGAATAACATACCAAATCTACCTACACGGTATAAACATTTTTTTATGTTGAAAACCGTAATTGAAATGTTAAATACGTTTTTTTTGTGCCTGATTTAAATCAATTTCTGTGAGTACTTCATACAAATAAAAAAACACATATTTTTTGGTTTCTTAAAGAAGTTCAATTTTTTTTTAATTACATTATGCCTATGAATATTGACTTGCTATGAATACTATCCTTGCAATTTTCTATAGATAAAAAAAGATGTTAGGAGATTTTTTCAGGCATTTATATCTAAATGTGACCCTTGCAATCAACAGAAAAGAAGGAAAAAGTAAAAAAAAAAATATTTTCCCCCCTCTCTTCTTTTATTTTTAGATATCTCTTGTTCTGATGCAGATCATAAAAAGGGGTAAATTCAAATTGTAACCGTATAAATTCTGTAATTTCCCAAAATTTCAACCTATTATCTTACAATTTTCACCCAACAGCTCAATATGAAAAAAACAGTAATTTAATAGTTTCTTATTTTTCTTAAAATTAGGTTGTGTTTTATTAATTTTTGTAGTTTTTCAGCTTTTATATTTGTTAGAAAAGATAAATAATGAAAAACAAATTGTAAGGATAATATTATAAACTATTGTAATTTAAATATTGAACGAATGAAGGATTTTTTATTCTTTATTCACTTGACCAGAATACTTTCATTGCTTTGATTTGACAAATAATGCTAACTTTTGTTTCCCTACTTGGCATGTGAATGAAAATGCTCAGAAATTGTGCGAATGTTCAGTAAACAACTGTCTTTGAGATAAGGGTGTACCACAACAGCGATTTCCTTTCGGAATAAAAACGTGCATCACTACAAAATGAATATGAGTATCGGAAGGAACAATAATTAGTTCAGTGTTTGAAAAGCACAAGAAACAATATTTTTATGTGGCAATGGTTTACTGAAAAAGGTATTTTAAATAATTCTATTTCCACATCTCTTGAGCCTGAACTGTGTAAGATGGTTCATCGTAACTGTGTTGAGATGATGGTTCTGATATTAATAGAGATTCTGATAGTTCGACAATCATTTCTGCTTCTTACAGCTTTCTCAATCTTGCTCTATGGAAGTAAATGAAAAACAATCTACACCCTTCAATGTGCCTAATTTAGATGTGACATGTGACATTATGTCATAGATGTGGATGGCTGACTTTTTTAAAACAGATCGGAGTATCAAATATTGTGCCTTACAGGTAGATGGTAAATCTGCACATTGTGATATAGAACAAAATGGCTTGTTTTTTCAAAATCTGCAGCCTAAATCATAAACACGGGTGAGTGCATCATGTAGTGAGTACTTAACGTATATTTTAACATTACAAATAATATTTAATCTGGTTTGTAACATTGCTCTATTTTTTTAAAAACTCATTATTTTTAGATGAAATCTTAATTCATTCAATATTGAAATTACAGATGGTTATAATATCATTCTTACAATTTTGTTTTCTATTATTTGTCTTCTCTAATAAACCTAAAACAGCAAAACTACAAAAATTAATAAAACAAAACCTAATTTTAAGAAAATAAATAATAAACTATTAAATTACTGATTTATTTATATTTATCTTTTGGACTAAAATTATAAGATAAAAGGTTGAAATTTTGGGAAATTGTAGAGAATTTACAGGGCTCCAATTTGTATTGAGCCTTTTTTATGATTGCGCCAGAGCATGAGATATTCTTAAAAAACGAAGGAAAAAGTGTTTTTTTCTTTCTATTTTTCCCTTCTTTGTTGTTAATTGTAAGGGAGAAAATGAGATACAAATGCCTGAAAAAATTCTCGATACATCTTTATCCACTATAGAAAATTGCAAGGATATATTCTGATATACTAAGGGTTTTTACCTGAAATTTTATGAAATAACTTTGAAAAAATGAGGAAAATCTTTTGCAATACTCTCTTCCTGCTGACTGACTTCAATAACACCTTTGATTCTGTGAACCACAAAATTATTTTGTTTAAACAACCTGACCTCTCATCTATCAAATGGGGTAAATTTAATCTCCCATATAGTTGAGGTCATCTTTTCCTAATTGTAGTAGGAGTAGAACTGAGATTACCAATTTATTGTAAATACTAACAATTCAATCCTGTAGTTTCTTTACCAATGCAAGCAATTTTCCATAAGTCAGGAGCAAAAATTTAGTTTAAAATGTGTTTTCTTTTTTCTTTTCTTTTTCTTTCTTCTTTTTCTTCTCATTTTTCTTCTCCATCTTCTTCTTCTTCTTCTTCTACTTCTCTTCTCTTCTCTCTCCTCTCTCTCCTCTCCTCTCTCCCTCTCCTCTCACTCTCCTCTATCTCCTCTCTCTCTCCTCTCTCCTCTCTCTCTCCTCTCTCTCTCTCCTCTCTCTCTATCTCTCTCTCTATCTCTCCTCTCTCTCTCTCTCTCTCCTCTCTCTCTCTCTCTCTCCTCTCTCTCTCTATCTCTCCTCTCTCTCTCTATCTCTCCTCTCTCTCTCTCCTCTCTCTCCTCTCTCTCTCTCTGGTAGGGAAGGGATTCTAGAGCTCAAGAAAACGTCCACAGATAGTTCTTCTCTCTGCCCATCAAACAGTTTTGACAGTTTATTGACAAAATAAATTAAAACCAAAGATCACTCCCCATTATTCCTTCCCATCATTCCTTTTGAATACCGGTAATGTTTTTGCAGAGAAAAAGGCAAACAAAAAAGTGTTGAGAAAAACAGTTGGTTTTGTTATCTATTAATACTGCACCTAGTATATCTTGAGTACGAATGTACATATAATACACGAGTTTATTTTGATTTAGGAAGATAAATACAGCAAAAAGGGCAAGATTCGTCTGCAAGATTTACAATCCCTTCGGTACTAGAAAGATTGTAAAGAATATCATGCTAACCTTAATGGCATTAATTATATATGTTAATTTTCATATATATTTCAAGTTTTCTATCATATTATTGTATCATTTTGCCATCATTTCAGCACCGAAAGGGTCTGTAAATTCTACTGCCAAAACATATGCAATACCGTATTCTTTTATGCTCTTGTCTTGCTATTTGGAAACAAGCTTGTAAGTTTTATTGTACTTTCAGTAACATATTCAATAATGATAAAAACAACTGAGTAAATTACAACAGATACTTTGTGTAAATTATCTAATTATAACAATAATAAGAACTGAGTAAATTACAACAGAACTTTGTGTAAATTATGTATCCCTAGAAGGGAGTGGTCAATTATCTAATTTTAATACATAATTTACACAAAGTATCTGTTGTAATTTACTCAGTTGTTTTTATCATTCATGAAATTCATAATTCACAAAAAGTCATTTTAGTGGCACCCTCTCCCCCCTGTTTATTAATATCACAAATAATTCTCCCCCCCCCTCATGTATGCAAGTGTACCAACCATGAACCCTTTATGTGTGTAATCATTACAATAGTCAGAATTACAAAGATATAAGCTAATGTCAGTAGTAGAATAAATTACAGAACGGCATATAAAGGAAATAATACAATGATCCTATATTCTACAATACGTATTTTTGCTCACGAAAAGTATTAGACATTCTCCACGTCCATTCTAGAAAATTCCTTAGAATGAAATTAATGTTTTTGTAACGCACGTTCACTTTTCATTTGCCCCCTTCCCCCGTTCATCATTGCACAGTTTATTTATAATGGCCAACTCCTCTCACAAATAAGTACATATTGAATGGCCCTTTATGTTCAGTATAGCTAGAGAGGACATGTTTTTCCCACAATGAGTACAGTATTACATATTCTTGGGCGGCATTTTGTTCTTTCCATAACGGTGCATATTTGGAGACAGCACACTCTCTTGGCGTTGTTTCTTACTAGATAGCGTTGCGGCGGTGACAGCCAGGTGGTGATCGTGATCACTAACGGGGTTGTTTATCGTAAAATTAATAGGACTTCTAAAAAATGTTAAAAAAATATTGTCTCGTGTATTCATAGTTAATAAGAGCGTTGAAAAATTTGTTCAAGAATGTGAAAGAGGTGTAGCTCTATTGAATTGCCGTGTATAATGTTACAAGTGGTTCCATGTTGGTGTGCCGTTCTTGTAGTTTTATTGAAGGGGTATTTTAGACTGAAACGGAGGATAAATCGGCATACTTACCTGGCACAGGGGTTACCGTGATCATAAAGGCGGTTCCCCCAAGGTGAGGCCCTTTCATTGCACTTCGATTGGGTTGACCCTTGCGATTATCCCTAATGTGGATAACTCGGGTGCGTAATTTTTGGTAGTGGGGACTGCGTTCGCGCTGTCCCCGATAAAGAAATCAAACAGAAGTTTATCATTATTGAGAGTTGTTCAATAACCGTGAATGTTAATTGGAGGAATTTCATTGTAGGAGAGTCTCTGCGAAGACCCATTTACGGAGCTATCATTATTTATACGCCTTCGAAACACGTCTATTTGAATTCAAGTCCCAAATCTCTATATATAAAAAAATAAGGTATTCTGCCATGGCTTCGTTTAGAGCTTCTACTGAACCGATTGTAGTATTTTTTCCTTTAAATGAAAGAATGTCATCCCTAGATGTGTTATCAGATATTGCTTGTGTTGATTCACCAACATTTACGGTGTAAATTAATTAATTAAATCATTCTTTAATAGTACGCTTATCAATAGTCAATTGTTTTCTCCCAAAGGGTGGCTGTTTTAAAATTGATATACATGAGTCGATAGATGTGAGTCCCCTCGCTTCATGGTGGCGCTGCTTGATGTTTTGTTTTGATTGTTGCGATTTGTTCACAATTCGTCAAGGTTTTGTTTCAGTGTAATAATTGCATTGTGGTGATGACAGTTTGCATGTATTTCCTTTTGTAGCGTATTTTGTAGAGAACATTCGGACAGTGGGTTTTGTTCGGTTGTACTGAAGTAGTGAAGTTGTTCACAGGTTATGTCGAATTCCGAATCGTTGCACACGCGCCCGAAAAGACGCAAACGTAGTACATTGACTGGGAGCAGGGAAAGAAAGTCAGTGTTGTCGTGACAGTGAGGTCATTTCGTTTTCTGTTGGGTCATTGTCTATGTAATGTCAGTTTTGTTCTACTTTGTACTTCCCATGTGAGAGTATTCTGTAAACGATTTTACTCTTGTGTTGCTAAAATGGGAAAATAAGTTTACCTTCGAGCAATATGCCAGAAGAAATCAAATGTTTATAGGAGATGACACATTAAAAAAACTTTAGGAATAATATCCATCAGTATAATAGTGCTCTTTGTTTTGTGTAATTTGGTGCCGATATTGCATTGCCATCTGGTCATGTTCAAACGTGTTCAAAATTTTGGGAACTCGTCACAGAATATTTTCGTTATACCCTGAAGATTCAAACAATGCAACATATTGTGAACATTAATCTGGGCACAGTATTTTACATTTATCTCAGATCACACCGTCAAATTTTGACGGGTCTCACTAGTTACAATATCAAAAATTACCGTTATAATTCAATGCGAATAATTACTTCGACTTCTACTCTGCACCAGAGGCGGGATTTCGGATCTTTTATGGGGGGTGGGGCAAAGGGTCCCCGCGTAAGATAGTAAAAAGTTTCCCAAAACCAAAATGACATAAGTAGTTGCACTATAACTCTAACATTAATTATATTTTTTTAAAAGTTTTGTTGACCCCCTTCCCACTACCCACACCCCTCTACAATCAGAAACTTGTTTATTTTATTTTTTGTCAACTTAACACTTTTATCTGCTAGAAAAAATATAAAAATAAGAAAATCGATACTATCAGAAAAGTATTTTTGTTGCGCGAGAAAACGGCGAATTTTCGGCAGAAAAACTCTTATTACCGGGCCCTGATAAGGAAAAGTGAATAAACCCTGTTGTTAACTTTAGGGAGGGGGAAACGTCTAACAAGTTGTGTAGCTAGAATCCATGTTTTGTGGGGGTTCTTGACTCCGAAAAATCGATTAACGGCAGAATGTGTCCATCCGTCCTTCTGGTGTGTGTGAACAACACTAGCGTCTAAACCATGGATAGAAGTTTTTCCAAATTGAAGAAACCTTCTCACGATCTGGCCTAAGTCAAAGCTCTGTGGTTTGGAAAAACATTCATTAATTTTTGGAGGTACTTTACATGAAGCCCCTGCCACATTTTTAAAATTTTCTCAAAAGTGGCTCCAAATGTTTTCTTGAAGTTTCTTGTAAGAATATTGTAATATACTCTTATAAAGGTGGCATAGATCCGATTTTCACTGTTAACCGTGAATTTTCGATAAATGCAAAAAATTGAATTTTGTCGGCGACTTCCTACAACTACAAAATTGAAGATTGAAATTTTTCTTTAAAATTAAATTTGTTGTCCTTAATTAGTTCTTTCCTTAAGGTCATGTACATTTTTTAAAAACTTTTAGTAGATTTCACCCAATATTGCGTGCAATTTAAAAAAATAACAAAACAAGATTTTCTGAAAAGAGGCTCCAAACTTTTTAATAACTTTTAGTAGGGGTATTGCTACATGTAGTTTGAGATGCCATAAACACCGTTTTGCTCTATTCTTTTGTTAAAAAAATAACTTTTTGACTTTTCTTTCACTCGATAATATTTGCATTAGCAGCGATTTGTTCTCAGTATTGATTTTACGAGTAAATGTGGTTTAAATTACATTGTATAAAGTTTCTGGGAAACTCAAAAGTTTTCTATGAAAAAGAGCTCAACATACCGCATTTACAGCAACCCTTTCGGTTCTATCATTAGGAAGCCGAAAAATTGAAAACATTTTATTAAATATTCATTGCGTCGATAGATAGCTGCTGACAAGAGGATGGGACAAGATGGTAAAGCTGGCGCAGACCAAAGAAATTTGAAAACTAGCAAGTACAAGAAAGTCTATACCATTCTGTAGCGGCGCTAGTTTCGATTGCTGAGCTGTAGTTAAAAAAATTAAAATTATTTTCACCATTTCCCCGAATTTAAATCGCATTGACTTTAAATACACTTAGAAAATGTCTGAAACTGTGCTATGCATTTAATGGTGTTTATTATAAATTTGTAATAAAACTTGTTCTGTTGTCAATAAAATATTTTTTGTTATAATAATTGAACCGACGTGATTAAAACAACAGATTCGCGTTTGCCGAGTTTCGCTTCGCGTTTCAGTTCGCTGAGTACGCTCCCGTAGATCACAAGGATTGCTGAAAAACACGATCTTTATCGCACCACGGATACAGTAAACTTTGTTTCGTGAGAAGTACCTATTTTTCGGTGTTTGAAATATTTAAGAACACTAGGAAATTTGTAATGGAAATAATGTATTTAATCATAATACGTCAATTCGATTGTTGTGACTCGTGATTTTTGGTACAAAACTGTTAAATTACTAAGTAAATAACGTTTAAAAGCAATACAATTGAAATATGATTAATTAATACCGGATATTCACAGTAACATGAATGTTATCCCGCACGTTTTATAATACAGAGCTAAAGTTCACCAATTCATTAATGTATCGTATTAGCTCAGCTTAATAAAATTGTTTTTAATTACAATTAAATTTTTAAAAATAGAAAAAAGTAAATCGTTTATGATATAAATTTGATGATGCACGAAATGAAATGTTTTTAAAAAATGTATCCTAACAGCCCCGAATCGCCTCAGCTCTGCGAGACTACGCAATGCCAAGCTATCAAACTAATCACAAGTTGGTCACCTCACTATCATTTAACTCATACCCAGTCTGTGGTGAAAAAATATTCTCACAGCACCGATTGCTTTCGATGTGTTTAGTTCAATAAGCTTTCTAGAGAATGGTTCTCTGCCCCTCCTTACAAAATCACGACTTTCAGTGCCCGCCCCCATACTTTTCGAACGTAATGTCTCCGGGGCCCTGCCTCCCCAAATGAACAGCGCTATGACACCAAACATGGGATACTACACTTTTTTTTTTTTTAATTGGTTATTTAAGGTCGCATCAACATCTTAGGTCATTAGCGACTACTATTGCTGTTAACGGTATGGTAACTATGTGGGTGAAACGATATGGTGATGATAAGGGGTGAAAGGACGAACACAAATACAACCATGCCCGAGGCGGGACTCGAACCCGCGACCCTTCGGTCCGAGATCACTACGACACTACTGCCTTAGCGATCTCGGCCACGGGGCCGACTACACTTTGTTTATTGGTTGCCCTTTCTACGTATATTCTTTTTACATTATTTTAATATACAAAGTTTAAATTTTCTTCAATTTTAAGTAATAAGCCCGAATCATTAAAAATGCTACACAATTATATGACAGTAAAAAATGCGTTTATTATAACTAGGGCTGTGATTTATATGCATTTGCATTTTTTCTGTTAGCTAAAACATCCCGTTTCAACAAATTGTATATGTTTTGAGGTACTTAGAATCAATTTAGCTATTTTTATTTCGCATATATCACCGTAATTGCACATTTGGGCCATATTTGCATATTTTTGTTGCATATTCACCCCTCATTGCGAGGTATTTCAATGAGTGTTCTTTGTCCGAGTAGAGTTCAGCATGAAAATCTTCCACCATTTCTGTCGGATAGTGCTCCTTATATGTGAAAAGCAGGGACTGCGATAAAAGTTCTTATCCTTCATCTAACTTGCCTTGCTCACGCTTTTCATCGTGTTGCTGAAACTGTCAAGAAATTATTTTCGAAGACTCTAAGTCATGTGGATATTTTTAAGGCAAATTACCCTGACCTACCTTTACCTCTCCAACCAGTCATCACAAGGTGGGGTTCTTGGCTGATGGCAGCTGAGTATCATTCCATCTTCTTTGATCAAATAAAAGACGTTCTGTCCAAGTGACCTGATGATTGTTGATGTGGAACGGGCATTCTGCCTGTTTAAAGAGATTTTGAGGCCAAATAGACGTTCGTTTGAGTTTGAGAACTTGAAAAAGTGGTTGTTTGCAATAGCAACAATTTTGCAAGTGATCAGTAGACTTTTTTCAAAGTATGGCCCATTTTTTTAATTTCAATTTACTAACGTTTCTCTTTTAACCAAATTGACTCACAAGTAAAACGCATTAAATCAAGATTTTAAAGTTTAAAGTTATTTGATTATTGGCTGCTACATTTTAGTACAATTGAGTGAAAATCATATTTTTGTTGCAATACCTGTATTTTATTTTGTTAAATGTACTTTAACTGCATATCCCTTTATTACCTTAGGAAACGAGGGTTATTCAAAATTAAGCCCTAATGTTACATTTTTGCCGCTTTTGTAGTAAGTCTCGGTGCTTTCCGCAAAAGTCGGTAGAAGCAGCGACACTGACGATGACGGCAAAGCCGTCGAAAGCCGGCTATCTATATATTTAAAAGAATAAGGTATTTTGCCATGGCGTCGTTTAGAGCTTCTACTGAACCGATTGTGGTATTTTTTCCTTTAAATGAAAGAATGTGATCCCTAATGTGTTGTTTGTGTTGATTCACCAACATTTACGGTGTAAATTAAGTAATTAAATAATAGTCAGTTGTTTTCTTCCAAAGGTTGGCTGTTTCAAAATCGATATAGATGATGTCTACGCTGCTTCATGGTGGCGCTGCTTGATGTTTTGTTTTGATTGTTGAGATTTGTTTACGGTTTCATTTTTTTGTGTAATTATTGCATTGTGGCATTGCAGTTTGCATGTTTTGTTTTTGTGGTGTATTTTGTAGAGAATATTCAAACTGTAGGTTTTGCTCAGTTGTACTGAAGTAGTGAAATTGTTCGCAGGTTATGTCGAATTCTGAATCTGAAAAGACGTAAACGTACATTAACTGGACGCAGGGAAAGAGAAAGTCAGCGTAAGGGTCGTGATAGTGAGGTCATTTCGTTTTCTGCTGGGTCGTTGTCTATGAAATGTCAGTTTTGTTCTGCTTTGTACTTCGCATGTGAGAGAAATTCGGCAAACTAGTTTACTCTGTGTTGCTTAAATGGGAAAATAAGTGTACCTTTGAGCAATGTGCCACAAGAAATCAAAATTGTTTATAGGACATGATGACACATCAAAAAACTTTAGAAATAATATCCGTCAGTATAATAGTGCTCTTTCGTGTCATTTGCCGATATTGCATTGCCACTGGTGATGGGCCATACGTGTTCAAAATTTTGGAACTCACATCACAGAATATTTTCGTTATACCCTAAAGATCCAAACAATGCAACGTATTGTGAACATTAGTCTGGGCACAGTATTTTACATTTATCTCAGATCTCACCGTCAAATTTTGAAGGGGTTTCACTAGTCTTAATAAAAATAACTAGTGAGAACGCGTCAAAATGTGACGGTGAGATCTGAGATAAATGTAAAATACTGTGCCCAGACTAATGTTCACAATATGTTGCATTGTTTGGATCTTCAGAGTATGACGAAGATATTCTGTGATGTGGAGTTCCCAAAATTTTGAACACGTATGGCCCATGACCAGGTGGCAATACAATATGGCCCACATATTCCAATAATACACCAAATGACACAAAAGAAAGAGCACTATTATACTGATGGATATTATTTCTAAAGTTTTTTGATGTGTCATCATCTATAAACAAATTTGATTACTTCTGGCATATTGCTCGAATGTTAACTTATTTTCCCATTTAAGCAACACAAACTCGTTTGCAGAATGCCTCTTGCATGGGAAGTACAAAGCAGAACAAAACTGACATTTCATAGACAACGACCCAATAGAAAACGGAATGACCTCACTATCACGACACATACGTTGACTTTCTTTCCCTGCGTCCAGTAAATTTACGTTTGCGTCTTTTGGGGCGCGTGGGCAACGATTCGGAATGCGACATAACTTGTGAACAACTTCACTACTTCAGTACAACCGAACAAAACCCACTGTCCGAATGTTCTCTACAAAATACATCACACAAGCAAATACTACTCGCGCACCTTTTCTTGAACGATGGCCTTGCTTCCCCCTCCCTGGAGCCATAAACAGCTGAAGGCAAAAGATCGCAGCGAGCACTGATGACAACATTCCCAGCATTAAAACTTGGCGCGAAACATAAGTTAGCAGCTTTCATAGTAAAGAACGTCTGTTCAGGTTTATTATCAGTATGTGAAGAAATGGCTGATGCAAGTTCAGGTCCTTCAAGGGAGGCACCTAAAACTCCCGAAAAAGTTTGGAGGACGTATCGTAGCGGCGAACGCAAAATAATAGAAAAAGTTGTGAAATCTTGTAAATTGGAAAAGGAGAACAAGGTTTTGTTGCATCCTATTGGTCATGCTGTAGATCGGGCTTCTGCGTATACTGGTGCCAGTATTTCCACTATACGTAGAATAAAGATGCAAAGAGCCAAAGACCCCTCACAATCCCTAGAAACGCCCGGTAAAAAAGGTAATTTTCAAGTAAACCCATTTATCATACTCTCTGTAATTATATTTTTTACATACTTTTTCCACCAACTTTACACTTTCAATGAAAGGCTGATTTATAGTATTTTAAGACTTTAATGTTTACCTTGTTAGTAACTCTTTAGATTGTCACAGTTTATAAGAAGCAATTAATGCAATAAAACAAGATTTGATAAAATAAGATTCAGACAAACACACTCAATACGGTTCACAAGTCAAGGAATTAACCAGTCATGCATTACAGATGAAAGGGGCAATTTTAAATACAAATCTGATATAGAACATTTCTATTCAATATGTACTGGGAGCCCAAATCAATTAAGCTAGAAAGGAGAAGTTGTGAATACTTACAGCACAAATCTTAGTAATGAATTATTTCCTCAAATTTAATATTCCTTTATTCTGAATCAATGAATGAGTAATAGTTAATAATAATAATAATAATAATTATTGTTAGTAGTAGTATTAGTATTATAATTATTATATATCAAATTAAAAACAACAACAAAAAGACTGCTTCTTAAATTTTTTAATTTCAATTCAGCCCTCAATGTTATTAAGAAAACATTTAATTATGATATAATTTAATGTTTTAACATTCCTTAACTTTTAATATACCTTTCCTTATTGACTTCAGAATTATCTTAGATTAATTTTCTGCTTAGCCATGCTTTGTTTTGCTGGGACAATAAAGTTGGTTGCATTATGACAAAAATGAATTCCTTCTTATTAGTGCCCTCAACACTAATATTGTTTTTATACAATTTTTAATTACTTATGATATTATAAATCAATCATTCATTCTAAGAACTTGGAAAAATTGTGAAAAGATGTAAAAGGTAAATATAGATATGCATCGGTTATAATAAGTTCCTCACCTCTGTAATTATTAAATTATGGTATCCTACCTTAAAAAACAAAATGGCATTTTGGTGTAATTACGTCATTATTCTTTGCTAATTTCAAATGCTCCATCGTATTTAAACATTATTTAAGGGTTTATTCTTTTCTTTTTTTATTAGAACAAGAACAACAGGTAAGGTTGCTGTCAATGAATTTGATAAGAGAGTTATACGAGATACAATCCAGCATTTTTATTCTGTTGAAAAAGTTGTTCCATCATTACAAAAACTTCTACCTGTTCTGCAAGAAAAGATTAATTGGAAATGGGGGAAAACCACTCTTCGAAAAACATTACACAGCATGGTTTTTTTGGAAAAGAGTTCAAAATAAGAGAACTTTGCTTCTGGAGAAGGCAGATATTGTTGATTGGCGAACTCGTTTCATTGTCCAAATGAAAAATTCTAGAGAGATTGGGAGAGATGTATTTTATCTCGATGAATCCTGAATCGACAGCAACCTTACTGTTGGAAAATGCTGGCAAAGAAAAGACGTTATTGGTGTCACTGAATGGGGAAGTACATCCAAAAGATTTATTGTGGCTAGCATTGGTTCCCAAAATGGATTCATGGAAGAGGCTCAATTAATACTTAAAGCCAAATCTACAACAGGAGATTTTCATGGTCAGATGAATTCAGACAATTTTGAAAGATGATTTTGTACAAAAATACTTGATAATCGGCCTCCTGAATCAGTAATAGTGCTGGGCAACGCTACATATCACAGCAGGCAGGTAGAAAAAACCCAATGCAGATATAACACCAAAATAACCATGGTGCAATGATTAGAAAAATAAGGGCATTTCATGTGATATGTCCATGAGAAAAGAAGCTCTATTTCAAAAAATTAAGGCAAATAAGCCTGCCCGTAAGACAAATGTTGTAGATGAAATCGCAGAAAAGGCCACACGGTAATTCGTCTGCCTCCATACCATTGTGATTTCAACCCCCATAGAACTTGCATGGGCTAAAATTAAAATATGTCAGAGAGCATAACATTTCAGGAGATATGTCGGCAGAAAATTTGCTTAAGCTCACAAAATCAGCTTTTGCACAAGTATCACCTTCGGTCTGGGAAGGTTACTGTAGGCATGTGCAAAACCTTGAGGCAGAATATTGGACCAAGTTGTAGAAATGGCCGTTGATGATGATATTATTATGAAGATTCTTCTGAGAACTCTCAATATTCTGAATAATCTGACCATTACCCGATTACGACACCAAATCCGGACTTGAATTTATAAACCTCGATTATGACTAACTTGCTCTCAAAAGGTAGGGTGGTTGGGAGGGCAAGTGGGGAACTCGATGTGTAGACACCTCCTCGTGGTGAGTTCTGGGTAATTTCGACAAGAATGCTTGTCAAAATTAGCAAAGATCTACACAAGCCGACCACTTAAATACATTTTAATTCATCTAGTGTCCCTGCTGTTGCCTACCCAGAGCGATGACCTGACCGCAAACTTAACAGGTTTGACTTTCATCTACCAAAGGTTGGCATTACTGAAAATACTCTAGTGGCTGTCTTTGTAACTAACACCCGCACTCCGCCCGCATTTCGTCAACCTATCGTTCAAGAAAAGTTGCGCGAGTGATACATGCAAACTGTCAACGCCACAATGCAATTATTACACTGAAACAAAACATTGACGAATTGTAAACAAATCTCAACAATCAAAACAAAACATCAAGCAGCGCCACCATGAAGCAGCGTGGACTCGCATCTAACGTTTCATATAATCGATTTTGAAACAGTCACTCTTTGGAAGAAAACAATTGACTGTTGATAAGCGTACTATTAAATAATCATTTAATTAATTAATTCATCACATTCTTTCATTTAAAGGAAAAAATACTACAATCGGTTCAGTAGAAACTCTAAACGAAGCCATGGCAGCATGATACCTTATTTTTTTTATATATATATATATATAGATATGTTGACGAAGATGACCTCTTTTATTTCTTCACACTAGTTTGTTCATCCGCGCGTTTATGTTGAACGATTGTTTTCCTTTGCTGATTTTATACATTCGCTAACTAGGGATTTATTGTCTGATAATTTGTTTGAAAATCTTTTAAATGGAAATTCCGTTTGAGTGAGACCTTTTTTTAATGTCATTTTATACTTGAAAGTGTTTTTGTGAAAGTCTAAGTGAAAGTTACAAGTCGAAGATTTTAGTTATTGCTCAGAAATTTATGGCTCATTTAGTAATTCAATGTAATTGACAATTACAATAAAAATTTTGCAATAAAAAAGGTATAATGCGAAAGTATTGTGTTGACCGTGTTTTGAGTCTTTCAAGTATTTTAAATACGTATGTATTTAGCAATTCAAAAGTAATGTACTTGAGTGCGTATTTAAATACTTATTTAGAAAGTATTTTGGCGAAGTATTTAAATACTAAATTTAGCCAAAGTATTTTCCCAACACTGCGACAGCATAAACTGACTGCCCGGCTTACCTGCCTGAAAGTTCGGCCTCCTCCCGCGCCGCAGGTCGCCGGGGCAGGCTGTGCTGCCGGGTCGAGAGGGCCCACAACGGGCGGGTGACGCAACGGCATGAAACGGGAAAGAGGGTGAGGTGTTTTCCAAAATTTCACTTTACGACGCTCCTACTCATCCGATTTGCATGACTGACACACCGTTGGATTCAGGAAGCACCTCGTTATCGCACTAAAAGCCACATTTTTTAAGTTCATCCTGAAACTATGAGAGAAATAAATTATTTTTTTGAAACCTTAAAAAAATAGCTTCGTAGCGTAAATTCTATTTTGAAATGGCGTTCAATGCCGTTTACAGATCGAAAATCGGACCATTTGTTCAGACATCGGTCAAGTAAATTTTGCTTATTTTGGTGCTGCCATGCGGTGGCGACAAATTGTAGTAGTGTCGGTACATTTAGTCCTAAGTTCAAGAATGTATATTTGTATTGATGTAGGCTCCCCAGTTTCCATGTGTTCTGACTTCGCTGAAACGAGATGGAACGATTCGCTCCATCTATTATATTACTATGGGCTGATTTCCCCGAACTCGTTCAAGTATCTCGATAATCGTGTTTAAAGTAATCTTAAAGTAAAAATTAAACTTCCAATATAATCACGTTTATATGTGCATCTGTTTCACCACTAAATACATAAACTCCATTAAGTTAACCGAGTTTTTATGCTAAAATCCTGAGGTTGGTACGCCGCGGAGCATTGTGGGCCTAACATTTTCTGTCGTGTACTCTTTCCAAGCTCAAAATTGTATAATTTTCGGAGCAAAGAGTTTCGATACTAACACGAAGTCTGTATGGACTTCGTGTTAGTAACGACATATTCCTTGGTCCTCTCAGCTAACTTGCAGAAATAAAATATTGTAATGTAACAAATGAATTATTTTTTTGTTAAATATATATATATATATATATATTTTTTTTCCAACAGTGAATATTCTATTTTGTCTCCTATAATATTTATAAAATGTTTATTTGTAAAAAAATATTATTTTGAATTTTAAAAAATGAAATTCAAACTTCTTCTCAAGTCTTTTCTCCCATAGAAATTACGTTTTTAAAAACAGTTCTTATGACCGTAAATGTAATAATGGAAGCAGCTTCTTCATGGGACTTTGTCAAGTTCAAATTCTTTATTTCCAATTGTTTTTGAAAACTTATTTGTGGGATATAATACATTCATAAGATCAGAAAGCATTGTGTTATTAAAAACAACAAAAACATAATTTTACTTACATATACTATACATTTCAAGTGACTCAAAATTAACTCTCAGAATTTAAAAAAATAATTGAGAATTCGTTACAAACAACAACATATAATGGAGGGAAATACACATGTTGCAGATACACACATGTTGGAAATACACGTTGTAAGCAGATGTAGTCTGTAGCCCATTGACTTGGCATCACCACACAACACCTCACCATATTTACAAGTAGGTGAATGTTGAAAAGGAAGCGAGCCAAGCATGTACTATGTAAAAAAAAAAAAAACAACATATTTCTGGTAATAAAGATGTAAAAGTGAAAACTCCAATTACAATGAAAGATAAAACAATGTTCAGACAAGGTTAACAAAAAATTAATATTGAAGTCATGATTATAGTTACTACATGCAATCTTAGCCACCTCATTTCTAGTTACACACATCAATATTTTTATTTTAAGGCATTATAATAAAATTGATATTGTCAACACTTGAACTTGAAATGGTTTGGGGGTTTTCCTCTTCTGTTATCTTCTCTTCCTTCTATAGCTATGTTCTGATTGACATAAATGTGAGTCCTACATGGTTAGTAACAACTGTTGTATTTGTTTATACTTTATACTATCTTTTCAGTTAATCCAATATTCCTAGGTTGTGTATGTTGCAATATGTATATGTACTTTTTTAATTTGTTGCGCCTTCATGATGTAATGCGTCTCATAACCCCCATTGGGCGTTGAGCACTTACGAGTAATCCCGCGTTACTTATGTTTTTAAAGTCAATGTTTTTGGGAGTAATCCTCCATTACGTAGTCCGTAAGTTCGTTCGTCAAGAGGACCGCCACGTAGCATCTCCGCGAACGCGCCTCTCTTGCGCGCTCTTGCTTCACTACCCAGCGGCCAGAATTGGGAAGGAAATAGGATAGGGGTAGGGGGTTTAGGACACTTCACAGCCCTTCTGAAGCAGCTAAACTCGGTTTGTTAAAACAATGTTTTTTTAGATTTATTTTGATTTGCGTGTATTAGTTTTGTATATGTAAGTAGGTACATACTATTAACATTCTTTTACATTTTCTGTTTTCTTTGTTTGTTTTTTTACATTTTATATTTGGATTTATGCTTTTCATATCTACTGCTCTGATGTATGTCTAGATGAACATAGTAACAATATTTACGTTACAAGCAATGAGTTGGCTAACATTCTCTGCAATAATCACCACCGTAGATTCATTTTTTTGTTAACCAGAACTGAGCATTGTTTATGCACCTTTAAAATACTGTTATACCAGAAGTATATTTTGTTTCAAATAGTACATGCTTGGTCAATTTCCTTTTCTTTTGAACAATGCTAATTGTAGCCATGGTATGGTTGTTGTGAGGTACCATCATAGAAAGCCATAAATTACTTTTGGTTATCAGTTAGCATTTGTATTTAGCTCCATTATTAGTTGTTAGATATCATCCTTTTATAATAGTTTTTTCAAACTTACTCATTTTAGTGAAATCTTTTTTAATGTATATGAGTAAATAAAATTTACTTGTATTTAAAACCTTGCTTTTTGATTTTATGTACTAAATGATTATGTAAAAAAATCTTTTTTAATGTATATGAGTAAATAAAATTTACTTGTATTTAAAACCTTGCTTTTTGATTTTATGTGCACCGTACCTACTAGACTCCAGGCCGTGTATTAGGCCGCACTAAATTCGCAATATGGTAGCTTGAAAGATTTCCTATCGGAATAGCCAACTCATGAAACTATAACTCTCATCAAGTCTCTCGCTTTTGTTTTGTTTGTTGTCTCATTCACAATCCTCGCGCGATCTCGAGTCTTGTCCACTGTTCAATAATACATGTTCATCCATAAACGAATATTAACTCTTTGAATAATTATTAAGTTAATTAAGACTTATCATTATCAACTATTGCGAGCTTAAGAAGTGTTAAAAAGTGTCAAGTGCAAATGAAAAATACAACCTCAAAAGTTTTCTGCGGTCATACTTCTATGTTATTAATGCTTTTGAGATGTGTGTCAACAGTTCCTTCACGTTTTGAACTGGTAGTAATGAGTTTTATTGAACGCAAATAAATACCACAATTATTGAAGTTAATTAACGTGATATACATGGTAGTTTCTAAGTGATCTAATGAATTGTTCCTAACAGAACAGTTATGTCAATATCAATGCAAATGCATCCATTTAATTTATCTGTTCAATTATTCATTAGCTTTTAAAAGTAAGTTCAAAATAAAAAAATGAAAATCATCATTAGTGTAAGTAAGACTTCAATAACTTATCCATTGTTACCAGAGACAGTCTTTAATCACGTGTTATCTTCAAAGGTTCAATATTAAGTATAGATCCAGATGTTGTTGGGCTATCCATTATTTTCCAGTTATTTAAAATGAATTCAGAAAAAATAATAATTATAAATATAATATAAATAATTTAAAAACAAGAAATACTAAAGGGACACTTAACAACAACAACATAAATAATGAACTACTATAACTACTTCAATTAACTTTATTATTACTAAAGAAAACAATTGGAAAATAATAAATAAAACTCGAAAACGCCTAGTACTACTAAATAAATTAATTGAATGATTAAACGCAAAGAACGAAGAGCACCAAAACGCAAAATGCAAATCTTTAGCAACACTCGTAAACTAACACAACTTCACTTGGATGGGTTTGAATGTTGGCGGAATCTACGGAAGTAGTCATTGTTTCATTGCAAACTTAAATTTTAAAAAATGTCCCTACCACTTGAAGATAATATATACAGGGTATTTGTGTGACGTTTGGCAACAACTTTTGCCAACATAAAACGAAACGAAACTACCCTAAATCGAGTATAAATGTATGTTCTCATCCGACAGTGACATTTTTCAAAAGTTGTCTCGTTAGTTCGGCTTTTTAGCTGGCCAGCAGCTTATAATACTGCGATAACCTCCAAACACCAGGGGCCTTCATTCATCAAAACGACCAGGCCTAGCGATCAAATCTAGGCCCACGTATGTTCCAAATATCAGGTTCGCGCAAGATCGTTGTCATTCAGCAATTTACATTTTATTATAATAAAACGAGGTCTTGTGTCGAAACGAGGATGGATAGTTGATAATCGCGATTATCTGTGCTTAAACGGCTATTCTATGATGTTTAAGTGAACGTGAGTAAAAATCGCGACTAGAAAGATACTTGGTGAAATTCGCGAGAATTTTAAACGCGATTAAATTCAACGATAAACGAAGTTAAAATACCTACTCCCTATGTTTTATTTCATAATCGGGGACAGTATGTCGAAACAACATTTATTTTAAAGCGGGAAGATAGCTCTTGTTTAAAGGACTACCATGTTGCAGCGAAATGTAAGGATCCTACAACAACGAAATGAAAAGAAACAACATGCAGTTTCTCGATGTGACACTGTAGACGTTGGATATACTATGTTTCATTTCATTATCGGGGACAGCGCGAACGCAGTCCCCACTACCAAAAATTACGCACCCGAGTTATCCGCATTAGGGATAATCGCAGGGGTCAACCCAATCGAAGTGCAATGAAAGGGCCTCACCCTGGAGGAACCGCCTTTATGATCACGGTAACCCCTGTGCCAGGTAAGTATGCCGATTTACCTTTCGTTTCCATCACAAACACCCCGTACGCTATTATAACGAAAACGGTGTCCTTTCTCGGGATGTTACAAATATTTCTTATGAAGGCTCTGTAGCGGCAACCCTACTGAATTGTACAATTCATTTTTTTTCACGCCGAGACCATGTCAAAGTACTCATACTCGAAGAGTAATTTGGTTCGAAATACATCAAAATGAAATGTCACCAAACAGCACCCCAGACTAGACTAGTGCTTCACGTGGCCGTTGACGAGAATCAGGACCCCTAATGTTATTCGTGCTCCTCAGTACTCTGTATCGCTTACAGATGGCGGGAAGGAGCAGATACACGTGTTATGCGCGAATTTCACGTGTTTAATTTTACGAAAAGCCATCGTCACAATTACTTGCTTTATAAACAACCAAACGTCTCCTAATAGCAATTTGTAAACATCAGATTGTCATTAGTGAAATTGCGAATGTAGTGAAGGATCTGGAACTACTACGCACGTCTTTTGGCAATTGTTACACATCCCAAAAGTTGGAATTCTTGAAGTATCACACATCAGAATTTGAGCTGTTGTCTGTAGGATGTATTAAATATATTTATTAATCAACCAAAAATAATTAGAAAATGTTAACAAATACTTACAATTTGTGAACTTGGCAAACAAAATTTCATACCAAATCAGTACCAACTATTTAATAAAAATAAAATACCAACAACTATTTAACCCTCATTCACATACCCAAGATTGTTTGGACACCATCATCATTAATTTGTTAATATTTTTCTAAATAATAACACTCTTCTATGCATGCCTTTATGCACTTATTAAGAAGGTACCAAACCATTTCACGTATATTCAAAATTTGTATTAGAGTTATTAATTTATTATTATTATTATTATTATTTATTCATGGGACCAGGTTGAGTTAAAGTATTAGTCTGTTATTCTCACATTCTCATTTGATACATCTTGTCATGAATTTAAAAAAATTATATCTCCGACATTATTTACCCTGAAATAACTTTCACACTCATAAGTATTTTTGATGCAGATGTATCAAAAATGGAGTCTACGTATGGTGGATACTGAAAATCGCTTATCAAAGGAATGCTCAAATAAAATCATCTATGTCCACTCAGTATATTGCTATTCACATTTATGTTTACCACTTTCAGTTGTCAGTAAAGCTTTGTATCCAAAAAGACCTCAGGTATTGTACTTGATAGAAAAAAAGCAGATTTTGGTGTATATTGTACATAATGTTATTTACTACTATTAGGGATTAATCAATGTCCAAGTAAAGTAGTCTTTTTAAAAAAAGTTGTGGATTTGTGTGTTAATGTTTGCATGAACTGTGGAATAACAGTGAAATGTGAGACAATCTACAAAATGTAAGACAAGGAGATAGACATAATAAACCCTTTGTTGAGAAAAAGTTATTATTTTTCACTAGGCAGTGGAGCAGATGGCTGTAGTCATCTGGATGTACAATAGGTAACTTTCAGAAGATTGAAATGTTAAAGGTTATATGTAGTGTGCAGCCATGGATGTACTCAATAATCAAGCAATTTGGAAGTAGCGGAAGAAAAGTTGTGGGTTAGTTTAGTTAGTTATATTAATTTTAAATTATTCTTCCAAAAAAGATAAATGATGGTGTCATGTGAGGGCATGTAACAAGAAATACACATGCATCACAGCAAAATGAAAACGGGAAGACATTAACAAGAATTGCAAGAATTATTTAATTGTTAAAAACAGTACCTAATGAAAATTTCTAGGTCATTTGATTGATTTCTAACTTGTTAATCTAGTAAATATAGTAATAATAATATTATTTTAAAGAAATAGTTAAAATTAACGAAGACGTGGAAGGAAATTTTACATAGAGCCCTGCCTAAGGTTGAGGCATAGAAAAAGACTAAATTCAAACAGGATCAAACATGAGCAAGAAAAAATCAAGATTATCAGGAGGAGTAGCGCAATAAATTTTTAGAACAAGAACAAAAGGGATGAGGAATTGGAAAAGATATGATTGGGAATAAAAGCGTAATGGTAAAGATTAGAAGGAAAAAAGAAAAAAGACAGAGAGAGAATTCAAATTGACAAAAATTAATCCAAATAAAGATATAGAATCGGCAAAAGTACCGGATAGGCTTTTGTTATCAGATGATTGATATGTTTGGAGCAGTGTGTAGGTTGAAAGGATATTGAAGCGAATGAAAGCAGATAAGTTGAATTTGAAGGATATGAATCGAGTGGGCTTTAAAGTGCGAGTGAAGGGTTTGCTGAAACAACAGTGAACGTAGGAGAGGGAGTCATGGGTATTTTTATATTTTAACTCAATGATGCCTTATTTTCCATGGCGAGGTTCAGGCCGAGGCCTGCTGTTCCGCCTGACCATGGAAATTACGCTACTTTCCTTTCAACATATGGTTGAGAAAGGAGGTATCACCACCGAAGCCATAAATTTGACCTGCTCTTACTGATTTCTGGTTTGAAATTTTGTTTGTCAAGATTTCAAATTGTACATATTGCTTTGCATTTCTTAATTATTTTTTGATTATATTTTTGAAATACATTTAATATATTCTACAGGCAACATCACAAAGCAATATTCTAACAATACTCACGAATTCTAATAAATCTTGCAAAAAAGTGTTCCGAATATTTAATTAGTAATGAGATTGAGGAACACAATTAAATGAACTAAAATTGATATATTTTTAATTTCTAACATTCTAAGATTGAGGGCACAGAAAACATATAAAATATTCTGTTTGAAACACTGGATTATAAAATCCATTTTTGAATGCCTGTTGTAAGAATGTTAAATTATTTGTAATCCATTGCTTCCACTTTGGGATGTAGTAACAAAGTAAAAACTGATATGGGGCATCTGAAAACATATCATTGGCATGAATACTAAATAATATGAACTTACAGCCCCCATCAAGATGTTGATTACATTCTTCAGCAAAATTAATCCTTTGCTACAAAAAATACTGAGGTACAGGGTACACATTATCAACAATGTTTAACCAATGTCTTACCACTAAAGTAAGTTTAAACCCAGGGATAGTTATGATAGTGATACCTCAGTGATGCAAGAGAAATTGTTAATCCAACCATTATTTGTGCAGTAGACATCCCCTCTGGTCAGATTCATAAGGAGTAATTACAGGATTCTTGGATAGATCTCAAATAATTGGCATTTTGAAAGACAAACCATGTAATTTCCATAACTTGTAATAGGAAGTATTTATTGTCAGAAAAACATGTTTACACAACCAGAACACACATTCAGAAGATAAATGTTATCCCTCCAAGGACAAGTGTGACATATACATCACAGCAAATGTGTTATGATACGATTTGGTTCCTATCGCTGCAAATCAATATTTCTATGTGTGTGAAAGTCTATTCTTTTTGCAGAGGGGGATGGTCATCAGTTTATCTTGCAGAAAAAAAGGTGTTATAATATCTTTTCTTGCAATTCAAAAATTGTGTTATTTTTTCTGATGAACCCTGATCATTGATAAGTTGAATTCATTGCCTATATTGTCATGAATTCAATTTACCTCAATAGTGTATCTATCACAGATAGTTCTAAAAGTAATGAAAATTATTTAACTAATTTGATTATTATAATCTGTGAAGTCGTGAGTTCAGTGTATGTCACACTAGTCTTTCCCCTTCTCTCCCCTCCGCACCCCCACCCCCACATGCACTCTCTCTTTCTTTCTTTATTCTATTGCCCAGTCAAAATTCAGAATTTTTATAAGATATTTTAAAAATTTATCAGGAATACCAACTATTTTGAAGTTGGACTGACTATTGCAGAATTTGTTCAGATGCTTGAAGAAGATATACAAGGCATCGATGATGAGAAGGGAAAATTTTGATGACCTAAATCATTGTCAAAAATTATCAATAATATGCTCTTAAAATGTTTTAAAAATGCTTTAAAAGCAAAGAAAAATTATGTAAGAAATGTGATGAAAACCTGTGCAGATGAATAACTCACGATATGTTCCTGATGTAATCGAAGCTTCTCCCACTCATTCGAGTGAACTTAGCTGGCAAACTTTTGATTTGGACTATTCTTTAACAGAAAATCTGTCTTTAGGAATCTCAGAATCGGCCAAAATGGTGATGACAGGCATCACAGAAATATTGTTAATTACATACTCACAATACATACCAATACATTCCATACATACCAAACTACATCTGGTACTACAATTACTGAATGATGAAATTGAATAGGCTATTCAGGAATTCTGTGGAGAACATTTGCTGCATCTTGTAAATATTAGAAGCAAGCACCATTAACATGATATTAAAATCAATGAAATCAGTGAAAAATGAAGTAAAAATGAAAGAAAAAGGTAAAAAATGACTTATTAGTTGAAATCGACAAAAAATGCCAAAAGACCTATAAAAACGGGTCATTTCCTCTCATCATAACATAAAATTAATTTCTACACTAAACAGCATTGTTGTAAAGAGATATTCATCAAAAAAGAGAAAAAACATAAAAATGCTTCTGTTAGAAATGATTAGTATATACAATAGAAATATGGGTAATTCCAATGGAATGAATCAAGATATAAATCAATATCTAGAAGAGGTATAAATGGTACTAGACAATATGGAGTAGGTAATAGATGCAGCAACAAATAATGTTTGACAGATTTACAAGACAGGAAGGATAATTACTAATCTGGAATTCAGAAGAGACTTTACCATCACATACCTCAGAAGAATAAAGCAGCTGTTAAATCTGTGGTTCCAAAAAGCTATGGACATGAGTTTTTGAGCATCAATGAGCATGAAATAGGATGATGGTTTGTACTTGAAACACAATATAGTGTCATACAAAAAAATTAATACAAATTTTCCGCTGTTTGAAATCATCAAACTTTTAAAAAGAACTAAATTGCGAAGTATAATTTGTTTGCTACTGATTGTATCCAATAAGTGCTTATGTTCAGCAAATAAATGCTAGCCTTTCTGAATATTTTCTCTTTTTCAATCCAATACAGTTATCACCGCCAAACAATGTTTGATGAATTCGTCACACCCTTTCACCCCTCATGTGGAATAATTTTCTTAACATCTGTTGGCGCTTCAACTAATGTAGTTGGATTAAAAGTTGTGAATTCAAAATTTTTTATGAAAAATAATTCTCGTTCTTGGAGGTACATTGCAATTGTGAAATTAAAGAAAGCAATCACTTAATGAATAATAAGCAAACAAAAGCATTCTTACATATAAATATTAATAACTATGATTTAAATTTTGTTTGATATTTTTTAAAATAAAGCTTACGATATTGGGAATAATTTTTTTTGAAATGGATAGCAATCAAAAAACAGAAATATGGCCAAGTTTATTCCATTTTCACAACTTAAATAATATTTATTTCCATTTTAACATTTCCTTAATGACATTCTTTCTGTGTAGCATTGGCAAAAGATGTGCTCAATAGTTTGATTCTTCTCTAGAATCGCGATTTCACTTGTGCCAATTTCGTGTTTACAAACTGTTATTCGAAGTCGTAAGGTTGCTTATAATCCAAGTAAATGTGACGATGGCTTTTCGTATAATTTTCAGTATCCACCATACGTAGCCTCCATTGTTGATCTTCACTACATTAACAAGTTAGAAATCAATCAAATGACCTAGAAATTTTCATTAGGTACTGTTTTTAACAATTAAATAATTCTTGCAATTCTTGTTAATGTCTTCCCGTTTTCATTTTGCTGTGATGCATGTGTATTTCTTGTTACATGCCCTCACATGACACCATCATTTATCTTTTTTGGAAGAATAATTTAAAATTAATATAACTAACTAAACTAACCCACAACTTTTCTTCCGCTACTTCCAAATTGCTTGTTTATTGAGTACATCCCATGGCTGCCACCACTACATATAACCTTTAACATTTCAATCTTCTGAAAGTTACCTATTGTACATCCAGATGACTACAGCCATCTGCTCCACTGCCTAGTGAAAAATAATAACTTTTTCTCAACAAAGGGTTTATTATGTCTATCTCCTTGTCTTACATTTTGTAGATTGTCTCACATTTCACTGTTATTCCACAGTTCATGCAAACATTAACATACAAATCCACAACTCATAGATCTGAGAACTTTTACAATCCAGACTACTGAACCTTTGAAAACGAACTGGTTGTTTACACAGGGTCTTTTACAAAATGACCATATTCTTAGGGAGGGAATTGAAGACTACTTTACTTGGACATTGATTAATCCCTAATAGTAGTAAATAACATTATGTACAATATACACCAAAATCTGCTTTTTTTCTATCAAGTACAATACCTGAGGTCTTTTTGGATACAAAGCTTTACTGACAACTGAAAGTGGTAAACATAAATGTGAATAGCAATATACTGAGTGGACATAGATGATTTTATTTGAGCATTCCTTTGATAAGCGATTTTCAGTATCCACCATACGTAGACTCCATTTTTGATACATCTGCATCAAAAATACTTATGAGTGTGAAAGTTATTTCAGGGTAAATATTGTCGGAGATATAATTTTTTTAAATTCATGACAAGATGTATCAAATGAGAATGTGAGAATAACAGACTAATACTTTAACTCAACCTGGTCCCATGAATAAATAATAATAATAATAATAATAAATTAATAACTCTAATACAAATTTTGAATATACGTGAAATGGTTTGGTACCTTCTTAATAAGTGCATAAAGGCATGCATAGAAGAGTGTTATTATTTAGAAAAATATTAACAAATTAATGATGATGGTGTCCAAACAATCTTGGGTATGTGAATGAGGGTTAAATAGTTGTTGGTATTTTATTTTTATTAAATAGTTGGTACTGATTTGGTATGAAATTTTGTTTGCCAAGTTCACAAATTGTAAGTATTTGTTAACATTTTCTAATTATTTTTGGTTGATTAATAAATATATTTAATACATCCTACAGACAACAGCTCAAATTCTGATACGTGTGATACTTCAAGAATTCCAACTTTTGGGATGTGTAACAATTGCCAAAAGACGTGCGTAGTAGTTCCAGATCCTTCACTACATTCGCAATTTCACTAATGACAATCTGATGTTTACAAATTGCTATTAGGAGACGTTTGGTTGTTTATAAAGCAAGTAATTGTGACGATGGCTTTTCGTAAAATTAAACACGTGAAATTCGCGCATAACACGTGTATCTGCTCCTTCCCGCCATCTGTAAGCGATACAGAGTACTGAGGAGCACGAATAACATTAGGGGTCCTGATTCTCGTCAACGGCCACGTGAAGCACTAGTCTAGTCTGGGGTGCTGTTTGGTGACATTTCATTTTGATGTATTTCGAACCAAATTACTCTTCGAGTATGAGTACTTTGACATGGTCTCGGCGTGAAAAAAAATGAATTGTACAATTCAGTAGGGTTGCCGCTACAGAGCCTTCATAAGAAATATTTGTAACATCCCGAGAAAGGACACCGTTTTTCGTTATAATAGCGTACGGGGTGTTTGTGATGGAAACGAAAGGTAAATCGGCATACTTACCTGGCACAGGGGTTACCGTGATCATAAAGGCGGTTCCTCCAGGGTGAGGCCCTTTCATTGCACTTCGATTGGGTTGACCCCTGCGATTATCCCTAATGCGGATAACTCGGGTGCGTAATTTTGGTAGTGGGACTGCGTTCGCGCTGTCCCGATAATGAAATGAAACATAGTATATCCAACGTCTACAGTGTCACATCGAGAAACTGCATGTTGTTTCTTTTCATTTCGTTGTTGTAGGATCCTTACATTTCGCTGCAACATGGTAGTACCGTCATTTACACAAGGAAACAAGAGCTATCAGAGCGATTGCGCACTGGTTTCCCGCTTTCAAAATAAATGTTGTTTCGACATACTGTCCCCGATTATGAAATAAAACATAGGGAGTAGGTATTTTAACTTCGTTTATCGTTGAATTTAATCGCGTTTAAAATTCTCGCGAATTTCACCAGTATCTTTCTAGTCGCGATTTTTACTCACGTTCACTTAAACATCATAGAATAGCCGTTTAAGCACAGATAATCGCGATTATCAACTATCCATCCTCGTTTCGACACAAGACCTCGTTTTATTATAATAAAATGTAAATTGCTGAATGACAACGATCTTGCGCGAACCTGATATTTGGAACATACGTGGGCCTAGATTTGATCGCTAGGCCTGGTCGTTTTGATGAATGAAGGCCCCTGGTGTTTGGAGGTTATCGCAGATTATAAGCTGCGGCCAGCTAAAAGCCGAACTAACGAGACAACTTTGAAAATGTCACGTTTGGATGAGAACATGCATTTATACTGATTTAGGTAGTTTCGTTTCGTTTTATGTTGGCAAAGTTGTCAAACGTCACACAAATACCCTGTATATATTATCTTCAAGTGGTAGGGACATTTTTAAAATTTAAGTTTGCAATGAAACAATGACTACTTCGTAGATTCCCAACATTCAAACCTCATCCAAGTGAAGTTGTGTTAGTTTACGAGTGTTGCTAAAGATTTGCATTTTGCGTTTTGGTGCTCTTCGTTCTTTGCGTTTAATCGTTCAATTAATTTATTTAGTAGTACTAGGCGTTTTTGAGTTTTATTTATTATTTTCCAATTGTTTTCTTTAGTAATAATAAAGTTAATTGAAGTAGTTATAGTAGTTCATTATTTTGTTGTTGTTAAGTGTCCCTTTAGTATTTCTTGTTTTTAAATTATTTATATTATATTTATAATTATTATTTTTTCTGAATTCATTTTAAATAACTGGAAAATAATGGATAGCCCAACAACATCTGGATCTATACTTAATATTGAACCTTTGAAGATAACACGTATTCAAAGACTGTCTCTGGTAACAATGGATAAGTTATTGAAGTCTTACTTACACTAATGATGATTTTCATTTTTTTATTTTGAACTTACTTTTAAAAGCTAATGAATAATTGAACAGATAAATTAAATGGATGCATTTGCATTGATATTGACATAACTGTTCTGTTAGGAACAATTCATTAGATCACTTAGAAACTACCATGTATATCACGTTAATTAACTTCAATAATTGTGGTATTTATTTGCGTTCAATAAAACTCATTACTACCAGTTCAAAACGTAAAACTTATAACTGTTCTGTTAGGAACAATTGATAATGATAAGTCTTAATTAACTTAATAATTATTCAAAGAGTTAATATTCGTTTATGGATGAACATGTATTATTGAACAGTGGACAAGACTCGAGATCGCGCGAGGATTGTGAATGAGACAACAAACAAAACAAAAGCGAGAGACTTGATGAGAGTTATAGTTTCATGAGTTGGCTATTCCGATAGGAAATCTTTCAAGCTACCATATTGCGAATTTAGTGCGGCCTAATACACGGCCTGGAGTCTAGTAGGTACGGTAGCAGTATTACGTATAGTAGTACGGTACATGCTTCTTGATCAATAGTGATTATTTTTTGTCCACATTTATGAAAACGTATTTCTATCATATATCATCATATAGTACATAAAATCAAAAAGCAAGGTTTTAAATACAAGTAAATTTTATTTACTCATATACATTAAAAAAGATTTCACTAAAATGAGTAAGTTTAAAAAACTATTAAAAAAAAGTAACTGAAACCAAAAGTAATTTATGGCTTTCTATGATGGTACCTCACAACAACCATACCATGGCTACAATTAGCATTGTTCAAAAGAAAAGGAAATTGACCAAGCATGTACTATTTGAAACAAAATATACTTCTGGTATAACAGTATTTTAAAGGTGCATAAACAATGCTCAGTTCTGGTTAACAAAAAAATGAATCTACGGTGGTGATTATTGCAGAGAATGTTAGCCAACTCATTGCTTGTAACGTAAATATTGTTACTATGTTCATCTAGACATACATCAGAGCAGTAGATATGAAAAGCATAAATCCAAATATAAAATGTAAAAAAATAACAAAGAAATCACTATGTAACCGACCGCCCACCGAAGACCGGTTCCAGGAATTTGAAGACGAGTACGAAGTGTGCGTGGCAGAAATGCAATCGTTGATGACGCTTCGGCCCGCCCCTGAATACGCTCCTGACCGCCGTCGCACGCTGGACTCCACTGCTGCTGCCGATCGCACCTACATTCGCCGCCTCTACCGTCGAAACCCTAGGAAGGCGATGCGAGTCATCATGGAGCAAGTCGGTGAGCACTGCGACATTCCTGAAGAACAAATAACCGACCACTTCCGGGGCGTCTATAGTGCCCGCCCCGACACGGATATTGAGGGCTTATTCCCACACATGGAGGGACGAGATCCGGTCCCTGCACACGAGTTCTCTCTCCAAGAAGTGCCTCGTCGGCTAGCACGCTGCAGTAACACAGCACCTGGAGCAGACCGTCTTATAGCCACCTAAAGGCCATAGACCCTGACGCCCGCCTACTCACGCCCTTAATGAACTGTGTAATGCACTTGAGGCGCATTCCTTCGGCGTGGAGAAAGTCACGCACCGTACTGATCCACAAAGACGGCGCAAAAGACGACATTTCCAATTGGCGCCCCATCGCCTTGATGCCCACCCTATACAAGGTCTATGTGGGTCTGTGGGCAGGGCGACTCAGCTCGTGGACGGAGGCCAATGGCGCCTTATCCAGGGCACAGAAAGGGTTCCGTCCGTTCGATGGCGTGCTTGAGCACAATTACCTCCTGGAAACTGAGCTTGAGAGCGCTCGGAAGGGCGGCCGGGGCCTCTGCCTGACGCTCCTGGACTTGGCTAACGCCTTTGGTTCTGCCCCCATGATGTCCTCATGGAAGCCCTGAAAGCAGCTGGAGCGGGGGATGCTTTTCAGGAAATTGTGGCTGACATATACCTCAACGCCACCTCAGAGGTCATTGCGGGAAATGGCGTCACAGCCCCCATTGAGTTCGCTCCGGCATTCGGCAGGGCTGTCCCCTCAGTGGCCTGCTTTTCAACTATGTCATTGATGTAGCACTGAGGGCTGTTGAATCAGCGCCCACACACGCCCCCACTGTCCTCGCGTACGCAGATGACATCGCGCTGATGGCGGAAACACCGGAGGCTTTACAACACCAAATTGATGTAGTACAGGGGATCCTACATCGAATAGGCATCAAAATAAAGCCCACAAAATGCCGATCCCTCCACATCGCCAGCAGACGAGTACAGCCTACCGTCTTCACGGTGGGGGAAGCAACAATCCAGGCTTTACAAGAGGGAGAGTCAGCACACTATCTTGGTCGCCCCGTGGGTTTTAACATAGTAAATTCTTGGACGGGACTACAGGATCAAGACCACATAGCCTCCCAGATTGCCCAGTCGTCCCTACTCGACTGTCAAAAACTGGATGCCATGTTCACCTTCCTCCTCCCCTCCCTTACCTTCCCTCTTCGCATGGGCTCGTATAGCAAGAGCCAGCTGCAGAGCTTCGATGACGCATTGCGGGCCCACGCGAAGCGAATTCTTTCGCTCCCGGAGACCGCCTCGTCCGACTTCCTGTATGGCTCCCGCGAAGCTGGGGCCCTAGGGTTGCACGAATTCCGGAAGGAAGCTGACTTCTGGGCAGTAGATGTGGCATTCCAAATCCTCACCAGCCCTGATCCTCTGGTCCGACAAAGAGCAACGGATCACCTCCGGACAGAGGCCGCATTCTGCCAACGAGTGGACCCACCTGCTGCCGACCTTGATGCGTACCTCAGCGGCAACCAAGTACTCCGCCACACCACCCGCTCAACTTTCTGGCACGTCACGAAAGGCAGCAAACCCTTGGAGTGGGTCTTCCCACCCCAGGCAAACGTCCCACACCCGCCTGTACTACCTAGGCATGGAAAGGAGACCAAGTGGAGATGTTCACGAGGAGGAGCTTGAAGAGCTGCCCCATGCCGCTGCAGATGGCATCGCCCAGGTCGACGCGGGCCTCGTGGACGCCGCCGACCCTCCTCCGGCCCCCGCCGCCGCCGGAGCTACCCCGGCCACAGCGGCTGGCCCTGTCGCCACCGCCGCCCGCCCCACCCCTCCACCAGCTGAGCGCATTGGCCCCAGCCCCGCCCGTGCCCTTGGCCCGGGAGGATGATGGGCGCCGCATCACGTCCAAGGAGAGATCTCAGCTCGTGCGCCGCCTTCGCCTGCTATTCCAGTCCCGCCGTGACGAGGCGTGGCGCAATCAGGCCTCCCAGGGACATTTCGCCCACGACTTGCAGGGAGTGGGAAAGAGTCCACCTTCTACCTGAGGTCTGGCGAGCACATGCGGGTCCCTGTGTACAGGTTTGTGCACTCGCCTCAATATTATTGGGGGCCTGCGCCACAAACCATACGAAGGTGCAGAGGGCCACTGCCGTAATGGATGCATAAGATCCAGCGGGCACCCAGCAGCTGAGACGGTGGCCCACGTCATATCCGAATGCACCACCCACTCCCCCCTGTGGAATCGCCGGCACAACCGTGTGGTTGCCCACATCAAGGACGCAGCCCTTGCCAACAACCTCACAATTCTTGCCGAGAATGCGATGCAGGAAGACGGCCGGCCGGACCTAGTCATCGCAAAAGGGACCTCTGTCTCCATCATTGAAGTGACGGTTCCGGCCGCTCGGCGGGGTACTATGTCTGAGAGATGGCTCAACAAGAAAACAAAATACGAGCATCTCCGAGCATTCTACCTTGCCCGCGGATACCGGTCCGTTGCTTGCCAGCCAGTAGTCGTGGGCGCACTCGGAGAGTGGTGCCCGGAAAGCAATGCTGCACTACGGAAGATCACCTCAGGTGGCGAGGAAAAGAAACTAGAGAAGCCATCGTTGCCGAGGCGATCACCGGAAGTGCTGCATGCTACTACCGTCACTGTGGGCGCCAAAACCTTATGCCCGTAGAATATAAGATATACCGTTAAGCCCCTCACTCAATGTAACTAAGCAAAGTACGGCTTGCAAACAAAAGTCAAAGTGCAGCGTAAAATACATCAGTGATATTGGGCTTTAGTGTATTCATTGTATAAAATATAATCATTGTAATAATCTGTTGTGAATTCATGAATTAATTGTATTAATGTGTACCCATTGCACTAGTGTGTATCCATTGGATTAATGTGTCTCACCCCAGACCTCTGAGTCCATATGCTCCACTAAGGGTAGTCTATGTAAGTCATCCCAGGTACTTCTTATATTTCTTATTTTGTATTTGCTCGTCAGGTATACATGTACGTGATAATCATGTATTTCTTGAATAAATTTTTCCCGACAAGATCCCTAACCCAATGTACATAAACTCTGAAAAGATAATGTCAACAGCCAAATCCTAGTGCAATGTAAAATATTCGTTCTTTCAATGTCCTAATTGTAAACATAATCAACTTAATATGCTTTCTCTCAGTGTCACCAATGTGCTTACTTAACTTGCTGCTGTCATATGTGCCTTAAATACAATATGGCTATTTATCATTAACTATGCAAAATGTCACATGTAACCTTATAAAATTTGAAGATCAATAAAGAAAGTTGCGGATAACTCGGGTGCGTAATTTTTGGTAGTGGGGACTGCGTTCGCGCTGTCCCCGATAATGAAATGAAACATAGTATATCCAACGTAATCAGCGTCACATCGAGAAACTGCATGTTGTGAATTTTCTTTTCTTCAGTATGTGTGTTGTAGGATCCTTTCATTTCGCTGCAACATGGAAGTACCGTCATTTACACATGGAAACGAGAGGTGTTATCAGGGCCATTGCGCACTGGTTTCTCGCTTTCAAAAGAAATACTGTTTCGACATACTTATATCAGAAGTAGTAGTAAGAGTTTAAGATTTTTTTGAAGTGTTATTATCGATTATTTATTGTATAATAAATAATTTATATGTACAATATAAAATATTTAATATTGTACAATTAGCACAAGTATAAAAAACCACAATAGTATGAAAGTTCATAAAGCTTTTCTAACTTTCAAACTTCAAATTTTTTTTATGTTAGTCTCTAAATCAATATTGTTGCAGATTTCACTTTCAATTGTCAGACTTTCTTAAGACTTGGTTGATTGCAGGATGTTTTTAATAATTTTTAATTTTAAAAATGATCTTTCTCTATTGGCTACTGTCGTGGTTTCTATATATCTATTTGTTTACATATATCCTCACATCGTTTTAAACCCTTTCCTGAAATTATACAAATAAAGAAACCTGTTTGTAATAATTAATTGTTATCTTCAAAATGTGGTTTGCGAAGCACCGTTCAATGAATTTTTTTAAGGTCTTGAGCACACAAATCAATCTTGTACAGGAAATTGAAATAAAAATTATTACTGCTTTGGAGAGAGGTATAAAATTTAATTACTCCGTATTTGTTAGGATATTACCATCTAAAATTCCATTTTCCTACTCCATAAAATTTCTATTATAAATCCGAATAAATTTGGTTGGATTTATTCCTTATTTCTTTCAGATGTTTGCAAAATTTTCTTTGCGTCATAACATCAACCATACATATAAAACAAAACAAAACAACAATTACATATATAATACCCTATTATTACTTTTTCCATTTACATTCAAATTAATTTTTTTAACATCCATAGTGTGCACTTTACCAATTTGATTAAAAACAATTAAATAAATTATGAATAAATGCATCATGGCCATGACTTTCTCAATAACTAGAACTAGGACAAATTAGATCATTCTTGGCCTTGTTATAAATTTTGAATAATTGAAAATGAATAAAATGTTTTTTGGAACTACTCTTTCTGTTGCTTGGCAATTCTGCGATCACTGCAATTCATGTTCTATGTTCCACACAAAACATAAAAGAATACATCTTCCCATCATTCAAAACATTTCAACATTTTGAATCATAAACACTTTCAGTCCTCTGCGACTCCACTACACGACACGTCTTGCAGAGCATCTTGATCCCTTCTGAGGTTCCCTTCGATTTTCAGACCACGTGGTTTGAAAACAAAAGCCGACTTCCCACTATATTGTCACTTTATTTTAGCTTTCTTCTTACGTTAATTTCTTTTAATAGACCTTGTGGCATTGCCATAATGGTTCCAAATATTTGCACTGTTCATAATCCCTTTAAAACACTAGTTTCCTTTATATCAATAAATATCAGCAGTTTTTGTTACTTCACTTTTTGAGAATGTCTGACTGTTTTCTTTTAATATGGAAATGTTTTTTTACCATTCCAAACTTTATTTAATTTTGAATAGTATGATTTTATGACATGTTATCTTTATTAGAATATGCCCTATTTTTATTTGTTGGTATTCCCATAGTCCATTTTGAGCCTCGTTCTTGAGAATGCAATTAAATTAACAAAAATAAAGTTCCACTTATGCACTTTCAATTGTTCGTCTTTGTTTACATAAGAAAATTAATGTCCTTTTTCCAAGTAATGTCTAAATATTGGGCGCGTCTGAATAGACCGTCACACTACTGTAACGGACAAAGTTAATAAAATTTATAAGAGCACAGTGGTATTAGGGAATCCAGTTAGTTTAATTTGATACATTTGTTATTGTGTGTATATAGTTTGGACTATCTGTATCAATATCATTGGTCGGGTTTAATTCTAGATCCATACAATATTTCAGCACAATGTGTAAATCGTTTTGTGTGAAGTACTCATTTCTGCTAGTTTTTTGAAGCCATAAAAAAAATTAAACGCATCACTTTGCTCTTCAAGCAATCTTTCTTGGTGGCTACTGTAACTGTCAAAGTTGTTAAAATTTGTAATATCACAGTAATATTAGGGAATGGCTCAGTTTATTTTGAATATTTATTCTAATACCTCAAATGGTGAGGTGATTCTTTCCTCTATAGGTGAAACTGTAGTGTTATATTAATAAAAAAATGTATGTAGAAATTTCTTTTGGAATCTTTGTACTCTCTATATTCATAAGCAAACATAGTTTTTTTCTTCACTTGCGTGTGGGTGGGGGAAATCTGGATCTACATCACACAAATTAGCAAGCTCAGTTGCGGTGCTTAGCATTTCATCAAAATTATTGTGATGTGTCTGAAAGTTCATTTTAAGGGGAACTAAACTTCTGATACGTGTTGAGATAGACAAATCAGGAATATGCAAAATTTTCGAGATAAAGTTCACTGACAATAAGATTGGGATAAATAAGGATGGGAACAAATAAATTTGAAATTTTGTAACGTTTCCAACAAGCATTCGCATCATATGTAATTGATAATTTTGGTCAAGCAGATTTCTGATAAGCTTTGGCAAATTTTGCATAAACGAAATCACAATGGTTTAATTGTTTGTACATGGTTTAGTAGAAATGGATTTAAGAGTAAATTGCATTATTTTTTTATTAGAACATTCCACCTTTTGGTTGATGAAAAATATACAAGTTCTTGAATGATAGAAAAGAAGTGTACAACATGAAAGCTTAATTTGGCTGCATCATTTCAACTTTCTGTGTGTCACTCTTGTATGTAACTATCTTATAATAAAGATTATCTGATCCTGATGTCTAGAGTCAGGAGTGCAATCAAGAATTTTTGGAAACTATTTACAATTTTGTATCATTTTAAAAAAAAAAAATTTTTTAACTTATGTTGCCAATAAATGAAGCATTTCATTCTGAATTTGAGGGCCTTGGTGTATTTGTTCAGTGATAATAGCTTCAAACTGACCCAGCAATTCTATTAATTTTAAAAAATACCCATTCAAAGTTCACCCAGTTTCCAGCTCAAAGTGAGCGATAATATTATTTACATTTCTTCTCAATTCCATAAATTTTGTAACTGATTCAAGATTACAATTATCAAGTTTTTCTATGCTATTTAAGGGTCTAGAACGAATCCAATCAGAAAACCCATCTTTTCGGAGAGGTGAATTGCAGTTTGCAAGACCTTTCCATGGGTAAAAAAAACTTTGTTTGTTAAAGGAGGGGTGAGCCAATCTCTAGATTCTTGTTGGCCATTTGAAATTGTTTTTCATAAAAAATATTTGAAATTGAAAAAATTCTTCCCAAATCCTTTTTTAGATAATTACTCGTATTTGAACGTGTACCAAAGGGGCATGTTTCAATTAAATATGTTTTTAAATTTTTATTTATCTGTTTTGCTCATTATTCTGGATCACATAATTCGTAAATATTGAAGTCTACGTCTTCCTTTTACTCTCTATTATTTTGATGTATTATTTTACTTCTTTATGGCACATCCAGAAGTTCATAATTTACCACCTCATTCACTAAAAAAATATCATTATCCCAAAGACTATTAACTGAATTAAATTAACAAATTTTCCATCAGGTTCAATTTTCATTAGTTTGCTGTGAAGCTAAGGAATACCTTGGCTGGGGATCAGAATACCAAGAAATTTGTTGGGAAAGAAACTTAAGATAATGATCTCTTTTTAGTGAATGCGGTGGTAAAGTATGAACTTCTGGATGTGCCTGATGAATGAATGTCCTTTTTTTTTTTTTTTTTTTTTTTTAATTTTTAATTTATTTATTTAAAAATAGGTACTTCAAAAACTAGCAAATCTTTTTTCCTGCTGTGGAACAACTTTGATGATTTTTTGGAAAGGAAAAAAAATCATTAAATTTTGTGGTTTTATTTAACATTTCATCACTTTTTACTTTCTCGCTACCGTTTATGCAGTAGAAAGAAAATTAGATAATGCTGGAAAAAGTGGCAAATTTTCGGCAGAAGAACTTATTGGCGAGCCGTCGTAACGAAAAAGTGGATAAATTCAGTTGCTAAATTTAGATAGAAAAAATCCTCCAACTCGTGGTGTAGACAATCCAGGTTCGGTGGGTTCTTGATATCGAAAAATCGAATGGGGGGGCAAAAGTCCATCTGTCTGTGACGCTAGCGTCTAAACCGTTCAGCTGATTTTCTTCAAAATTGATATTCCCCAATCGATCAGGCTGATGTCACTACGCCTTGAATTTGAAACCGATGTTTTAATTTTGGGAGTACTTTACATAAAGCCACCCGGCACATTTTCTAAATAATGGCTCCTACGTTTTTGATTAAATTTTGTCATTGGATAGTGTAAAGAATGTTTCAGAGAATGGTGATTCTCTCATTTTCGTTAAAAACCCTGATTTGTCGAAAAAAAAGGTTCAAAATTTTTTCGGAGTTTTCCTACAACTAAAATATTAAAAATAAGTTTTACCCTTAATGAAATCTGTTCCGAAGAGGTAGATTTTGGAATGTACAATTCACAACAATCATTTACAATTTTGAGTACTTTTAGCGTTATTTGCATGAATTATAGGCAATTTTTAATTTTGTTTAAGCTTTTTTTCTCAAAAACCAACCTTACCAAACTCTCACCAATAATTGTGATTAATTTTTGACCGGGATAGCGTATAGGACGCCAAGAGAATGGTGCAGGTCTAATGTTCGTTGAATATTCTGATTTTTGAAAATGCAACAATTCAAAATTTTTTTCCAACGACAATTACGAAGAAACATTTTTACTTTCTCGCATATGTACGTAGTATAAAGTACGTAATGCTGCGGAAATTCGATTTTGAGATTTCAATATACATTTCAGGTACCCTGATTCTGGAAAAGTTTTTTTTTTTTATTCTATTTTTCTTTTCAAAACGTCCATTCGTTTGTCTGGTTTATGTGAACACATAAACCACTTTATGTGTTTATGTGTTTTAATTATGCCTAGGCTTTTTCCAAACTGATTCAACCCCTATGAATATGGTCAGAGTCAAAACTCTGCGATTTTGAAAAACAGTTATTTTGAGAAGTACTTTTCAAGAAAGAGAAGTACTTATTTTGAGAAGTACTTTTTTTGCTGTGTTCTTTTGTTTTTTCAAAAATTACCCAAATGTATTTTTTAAGACATCATACTTTTAATACGCACATTTTCAGCTATTTGTATACATTATTGGTGTTGTGGGTAAAAAAGCTTCAAATTACTTTTTATTTGAAAACTCAGAAGATTTCTGTGAAAAATTAACACATTTACAGTATTTGTAACTGTCTTCTGGCTGCCCAAAGTACATTTTCTCTTAGGCTTGCCAGGAGTACTTTACTGTACTGTACTGAACTGTACTGTACTGAACTGTACTGTACTATAACCTAACATCACACCTGGCACAGTATGTGGGAAGTTCGAAAAGCCTAGCTCAGACCATTGAAATTTGGTAATTAACTAGTACGAGAAAGTCTGCTGTGTTATTCTGATTGCACCACTAGTTTTCTTAATGAAATGTGTTAATCAAAAATGGTCATGTTCCATTTTTCGAAAATTAAGAGTATTTGGGGGGCAATTTGGCGTCGAACATAGTTGCATGCTTCGAATTTTCTGCGCTTCGTGAACGTAATTTGATGTGTTTTTGCTGGTAGTTAGATGCGACGTAAGTTAGAATCGTAGCTAGTGTTTTACTTTAGTTATTGAAGAAAATACTGTAAAATAGACATTACCATTTGTAAAGATAAATGATAGCCTTAGAGTTCTAGAAAGATACAAAATACAACTAGAATAGTGAAATAGTATTTTCATTTTATCCCTATGCGGGATTATTTCTTATCCGCGCTGAGCGGCGAGCGGTAACAAAATAAATTAACATTACAAGAAGCGCCGCTAGTAGCGAATTACGGTATTAAAGAGTGATATCGTTGTTTCATGAACTAGACGTAAATACAGGAATAGACTATAGATAACCGCAGTACTATCTTGTAGCAACATATACCTTACTATTCCAAGCTACAAAGGGTTTACAATGTTTTGTTTACAAACAAGCTTTTAGGCTACCTTAACATCAGTCGGTACAGTAATTAATCTTTCTTGTCAAGCTCCACGGTGGGCTTGCTATTTGTGAAAATTCTGTTTCTTATTAATCTAATTTATTATTTATTTTACGTCAAAAACTGTAAAAAACTGTGTGACGTGCTATGGGGAGAAATGAATTCTCTGCACGTTTTAAAAAATTCTGTGGTCCCTACCCTAAGCCATATACGACTTGAATTTTGAATACAGAAAGAAAATGAGCGTTTTTTGCGAGGATTATTAACAAAAATATTCGCTCCAATATATTCAAATTTTCAAGGGCAAAACAGCAATTAATTTGGGCTCATCCCTCATCATGTCTTTCCTCAAGGAATAATACTTCCTGCAACATCATGGAGAAGGATAATTTGAATAAGTATATTTCCCACTGAATTATAGAAGAAGTGCACAGATAATGAAGTTACATTTATCTCCAGAAGCAAAATAAGGGACCGTCTCAGCATTTCCTCAAAGGAGTAGGGAAACTGGACGAAAAACCTGATCGAGATGGGGGTCATTGACCCGTTAGTTGTAATACAATACTTGTTACAGGTTGTTTAGAATTATACAGTCCAAATGGTAAATATTACATTAAATATCACTTATAATTAATGATCTTTTGATGCTCAGTATAGTCTAATTGTATTGAGCAGAAGCTATATTACTTGGGATTTAAAATTTTCTATCGAATTTAATCGTTTAATGTTCTGTGGTAAAGTGTTATAAAATAATGTACATGTATTGTATGTGAATTTTTTGTAATGAGCTGTTGATAGTCACCTGATGAATTACGTCGTGTTATAGTTATAGCCATCGGCATTTTCTCGAAGTATATTCCCACTCTTAAGCAAGTCATTTTTGACAAAAACTACTGATTCGTAAATCAAGAGGCAAGGTATTGGTAAAAATTCCTAGATTAATAAAGAGAGGCTTACAAGAATCACGTGGGTGGGATTTGGTTATTTGTACTATTCTTTTTTGCAATCTCAAAGTTGGGAGCTATAAGATGTATTTCCCCATAATATTATGCCTTATCTCAGGCGGGAATGAATATTCGCGAAATATACACGACGAGCAGTATGAAGGAATGACTGAATTTGAAAGAATTCTGAAGCATATTGAGCTTAATTTTGTTTTCAATTAATTGAAACGGACGTTCCATTTAAGGTTTGACTGAATTGAGAAACCTAAAACTTTTGTTGCCTTAACATCAGTCAATGGTACACGCTTCATTTCAATGAATACAGGATTCTTTATTTGAAATGGAAAACTGCATTAAACCGTTTTCTTTTCATTTACTATCAATTTATTTCGAAACAAATTTGAAACGTCGGATATTGTATTATTTACGATTTCTTTATTGCAAAGAATGTTCGTATCATCCGCAAAGAGAACTGTTCTTCCGTTTTGAATCATCGAGGGCATATCGTTAGAATTGAGGGCAATCGTAGGAAGAAAATAGGACCTAAAATCGATCCCTGAGGGACTCCATGTGCAATTGGCAAAGAGACAGAAAGGTACATAATGTTCCATTATTCCAGTAAGGTATTTCTACTCTGAGATCGTTGTTTAAGATACGAACGTAATCAATCGATGGGAATACCACGGATTCCATTTGAAGGTAATTTTGAAAGTTTTCAGGTTTCTAGTTGATTTAGTTGTATTTTTTATTATATTCCACATTGCTTTTGTTTTGTTATATGCGTCCAAAATACCGTGATTATGTTTCATGATTTCAGCCTGCCTTATGGCTTTTCTTCGCCGAAGTGAGCTGCATGCTACGGTGGATGTCTTCCGTTCGCTCTGCCGTCTTCCAGCTGCAGAAGAACGCGTGCAGTTGTTTGAGGAAGCGCGCGATGTGTGTGTGGCTGAATGCAGAAACTATCGAAGCTCCAGCCCGCCACTGAGTACGCTCTCGACCGCCGCCGCACCCTGGATGCCACTGCAGCTGCGGACCGCACATGCACACGCCGCCTCTCCTGACGCAAGCCCCGATAGGCGATGCGCGTCTTAAAGGAGGAGAGAGTGAGCATCCCCGAAGAGCAGATAGCTGACCATTTCCTGGGCGTCTACGGATCCTGCCTTGTAATTGAATTTGAAGGCCTCTTCACACACATTGAGGGACGCGACCCGGTGCCTGCCCATGAATTCTCCCTGCAGGAGGTGACCAGACGTCTAGCGCCCAACCATGCAAATCACCTAAAAGCAATTGTCCCGGACGCCCGTCTACTCACGCCACTAATGAACTGCGTGATTCACCTCAGGCGCATTGGAGGAAATCGTGCACTGTCCTTATTCATAAAGATGGCAATAAAGCGGACATTTGTAGCTAACGCTCCATCGCCCTAATGCCCACGAATGTATGGGGGCCTGTGGGCTGTGCGATTAAGCTCGTGGACGGAAGCTAATGGCGCCTTGTCCAGGCTGCAGAAAGGATTCCGGCCGTTGGCGTTCTCCAGCTCAACTACCTTCTGGAAACAACTCGACAATGCCTTTGGCTCCGCCCCATGCTGCCTTAGGGCAAGCAATGAAAGCTGCTAGAGTCGGTGATGCCTTGCAAGAAATCGTGACAGACATTTACTACAACGCCACTTCTGAAGTGATCGCAGGAAACGTAGCCTCAATAGACATCCGCTCTGGCATTCGGCAGGGATGCCTTCTCAGTGGTCTCTTGTTCAATTTCGTTGAAGTAGCTCTGAGAGCCGTCGAATCAGTGTCTACAGAGGCCCCCGCAGTCCTCGTGAATGGAGACATCGTGCTGATGGCGGGGACACCGGATGCTCTCCAACAAATCAATGTCCAGGAAACACTGCATCAATGTCCAGCCCGCAAAGTGCCGTTCCCTCCACATTACCAGCAGACGTGTGCAGCCGACTATTTTCTGCGGGAGGAACCGGCATTCATGCTTTTCGAGAGGGAAGTCTGTCCACCTTGGTCTCCCTGTAGGCTTCAACATAGTCAGCTCCTGGTCAGGGCTACAAGACCAAGATCACATTGCATCCCAGATAGCCCAGTCATCCCTGCTAGACTGGCAAAAGCTGGATACCATCTTTATATTCATCCTTCCCTCTCCGCATGAGCTAGTACATGAACCAATAGCACAGCTTCGATGACGCATTGCGCCCAAGTAAAACGAATTCTTTCTCTTCCTGAGACCGCCTCGTGGGACTTCCCCTGCGGCTCGCGGGATGCTGGTGCTCTGGGACTGCACGAATTTCGAAAGGACAGTGACTTCTGGGCGGTTGTCGTCGCCCTCTATTGTCAAAAATCCTGACGCCATGGTCCGACAAAGAGCGGCGAAACACCTCAAAACGGATGTCGCTTAATGTCTAAAAGTGGCCCTGCCTGCTGCTGCCGCCTCTTATCCGAAGTCAGGAACCCATTCAACATTCTGTACGATGCCATGCAAAGCAGTTAAGTGTCTTGGGCTTTACTGGATCTTTGCTCCTCAGGGAGAGGGCATCTCCACTCGTCTTGCTCTTCCCTGACGGAATAGAAAGGAGACAAATGCAAGAAAGAAGAGAGGATGCTGAGGAGGACTATGAGGAGCTGCTGAGTTCCCCCGCCGCCTCCTCCCCTGGTGCTGCAGACGGCACCGTTTCGGACTCCACGGGCCTCGTAGTCACCGCTTCCCCTACCCCGGAGCCCGCCGCGACCGCTGCTGCTGCCACTGCCACAGCTGGCGTCGCCGGTTCTGCTGCTACTGCTACCCGGCTACCGCCGCCGCTGCCACTATTGTCCCCTCCATCACGGCTGCTGCCTTTCCGTCTGCTGCGGGGCATTGTCACCTTCGGCCCCAACCCTGCCCGCCGCATCCCAGTCAGGGCACGATCTAACTCGTGTGCCGCCTGCGCTGTTCCAGTCCCGCCGTGATGGGGCGTGGCACAAACAGGCGTCCCAAGACCAGGGACACCACGCCCACGACCTGCAGGGGGTAGGTAAAGGGAGCACATGCGAGTCCCCATGTACAGGTTTGTGCACTCTGCTCGCCTCAATATCATTGGGCAGTGTCATACGGTCTGCGTCACAAGCCGTACGAACACTACTGCAACGGTGGCGAGAGGGGCTGCTGCCGAGATGGTCATCTTCGAGTGCCCCTCTCACTCCGCCCTGTAGATACGCTGACACAACTGTGTCGTGGCTCACAACTGGGAATCGGAATCGACACCGCCTGCCCCAACCCCGCCCGTGCTCTTGACCCGGGAGGACGATGGCCGGCGCATTACACTCAAAGAACGAGCCAAACTCGTGCGCTGTTTCCGCCAGCTGTTCCAGTCCCGCCCTGATGAGGCGTGGTACAAAACAGGCTTCCAAGACCAGGGACACTACGCCCACGACTTCCAGGGGTTTGGTACTTTCTACCTGAGGTCTAGCGAACGTATGCGCCTTCCTATGTACAGGTTACACACTCGGCTCACCTCAACATCTGTGGGGGCCTACGTCCCCAGCCGTACGAGGGAGCTCAGGGGCACTGCCGCAACGGCTGCATAAGATCCAGTGGGTACCCAGCAGCTGAAACGGTGGCCCACGTCATATCTGAATGCACCACCCACTCCCCCCTGTGGAATCGCCGGCACAACCGTGTCGTCGCCCACATCAAGGACGCAGCCCTTGCGAATAAGTTCTCAATTCTCGCTGAGAACGTGACGCAGGAAGACGGCCGGCCAGACCTGGTCATTGCGAAAGGGACGTCTGTCTCTATCATTGAAGTGACGGTCCCCGCCGCTCGGCTCTGACGAAGAGATGGCTCGACAAGCAGAACAAGTACGAGCGCCTGCGAGCTTTCTACCTCGCCTGTGGCTACCGGTCGGTCGCCTGCCATCCCGTGGCCGTGGGTGCGCTTGGAGAATGGTGCCCCGTGAGCAGCGCGGCGCTGCGCAATCTCACCTTAGGTGGCGACGAAAAGAAGGTACGTGATTCCATCGTCGCCGAGGCGGTTAGCGGCAGTGCGCCCTGCTGCTACCTGCTGCAACCGGGCACTATGGGCGCCAGAACCTGATGCCAGTCGAGTATAAGGTCACTATTGCTCTACCACTCTCAAAAAAAAAAAAACTACCACTGCGCATGCCCGAACGTGGCCTCTCCCTCCAACGCTCCTAATATTTCCCCGCCTGCCTGCGCTCTTTGTCACAACATAATTCTCTGTCTTTCTCTCGTGGGTCGCGCGGTAATTCAACACTGTGAGTTTGGTGATAACAAACTGATGAGTGAAAAAGATCAGACGAAAGGTAGCTTTCGTGTTTCTACAGTAGGGGTTGTCCAAATGGTCAACAGAAAATAAGCCGTGTCTTGGAGAGTTTCGGTCTCCAGTCCCTGTTTTACCGTGGCTGGTGAGCAGTGATAGTGTCCTTCACACAGTAGCTACTGTTATTCACAAAAACCCAATTATTACAAATAATTCAAAGTACATCCACTGAAAAACGATAGGTCGTTGATCAAATAATCATTGAACATGGCCACATTCCTCTCCATCTTCCACCCTACCATATAGGTCTAAATCCAATAGAACTTGTTTGGGGACTTATAAAAGGGCGCGAGGCAGCAGCAAACAATTGGTGCATCCTTAAAAGAAAAGGAAACGTTTTGCAGAGAAGCGTTTGCACAATACGATGTATTCATTTCTTTGGACACTCCTGGGAGTGCGAGTTCCTCTTTTGACGAAGAGGGCAGTGATGACGAGTGATGGCCAGCGCGATCGCTGCGTCTTGCAGTCGCCTCTCCTCGCCTACGCGCTTCTTATCGCCGAGAGGGGAAATCTCAGATGCCGCAGGGAGGGGGCAGCTTCCGAGACTTTACCAAAGGTACGTCCGCCATGATGGTTTTTTTGCGAGCGGTTCAACTATAGATTAATTCTCCGATTCAGTGTAAATAGAGCATAAGTGAATACATGCTAATGAACAAGTGTAATTTCTGGGCGTGAAGTAATGTGAAACATGATATTTAGTGCTATTTGTGTTTCATTTTTGACATGTTATAAATAGCATCTAACTGTAGTTTGTCAACCCCTTCGCAATTCGTCTAGCGAATCCACCTTCACTTTATTTAGTGCTCATAATGTCAATAGATATGTGTTATAAATGATCAAGTCTGTGCAAATTATGTACATAACATGGACTTTCGTCTCTTGTGCTGTCGTTTTCATGGGCCGAATGAGTTTTGAAATCAAAATACCGAAAAACAATATTAGCACGTTTTCAACTCGAAGTTTCTGCTTCCAATGAGGATTGAATCATGTCAACATTTTTTATAGAAATATTTTTTCTTCTTGAGCAGAAATGTCCGGGGTGACGTGGCTGAGCTGTCAAAATAAGATTTTTCTTAATTAGTATTACAAACTCGTAATCCGCTAGTCTGTGTGAGCTTATCTTTTAAGCGTTTTTATTGATGTGATGGATGTACATGTGATGGATGTTTGAGTTTTGTTTTGATTAATTTTTAGTTAGTATTCTCGCACTTCCTAACGGATGAAGAGAATATATTGTAATCGTGCATCGGGAAACTGCGAATTTCCGACACAATTTTTTATTTATTTATTTATTTTACGTCAAAAAAACAGTTAAAAACTGCGTATGACGTGCTATGGGGAAAAGTGAATTGTGTGCACATTTTCAAAATTCTGTGATCCCTTCACTAAGTCATATACTACTTAAATTTTGAATTTTGAAAGGGAGAAAAAAAACTCCCATGTAGTAAAATCTATTTTCAAAAATTAATTAGCAATAAATTTTGAATTTTTGAATGGGGAGAAAAAAAAAACTCCCATGTAATAAAATCTATTTTCAAGGATAAATAAGCAATAAATTTTGAATTTTGAAAGGGAGAAAAAAAAAAACTCCCATGTAATAAATCTATTTTCAAAATAATACAATAAATTTTGCTATACTCCAAAAATAATTAATAATTTATTTAGAATTAAAATGCAAGAAAATAATAATTTATGAGAAGCAAAACAAGGGGCCATCTCAGCATTTGCTCAATGGATCAGGGAAACTGGACGAAAAACCTGATCGAGATGGGGGTCATTGACCCGGAAGCTGTAGTACAATAGTTGTTACAGGTTGTTTATACTCATTTATACAGTTTATACTCATTTATACACAAAAACTCTTATTGACAGACCCCGGTAACGAAAAAATGGATAAATCCAATTGCTAAGTCTATAAAAAAATCCTCTAGCCCGTGTCGCCAGAATTCCTATTTTGTGCGTCCTTCGTGCCTAAACATCGATTGACGGCTAAACATCTGTCTGTTGCTCAAAAACAGTTCAGCCGATTTTCTCCAACATTGAAATTCCCTAATCGGTCTGGCTGATGTTGCGGCCCCTGGTATTTGAAACCAATTTTAATATTTTGGGGAGTACTTTACATGAATTCCCTCGGACATTTTCAAAAAAGTCGACATTTTTTTATTAAATTTTGTTATTGAGTTTTGCAAATGACGTTTAACAGAATGGTGCAGGTCTCATTTTTAAATCCGTGATTTTTGGAAAATAGCAAAAGAAATGTAAATCCACAAAATTGAAGATAGACATTTTTGCCGCAGACAAATTCCGTTGTACAAAATTAGCTCTTTAAAAAGGTCATGTACAATTCTTTTGGGAAAAAACTAGTCGTTTTTGCGTAATTTGCATTGAAATTTTCGAAATTGTTTTTCTTAAACCGCCCAAATTTTAAAAAAAATTTTTACACTTACAGATTAAGAGACAGTACAAATATGCTGCTAGTTTGGTTCGCTCGGTTTTTCGAAAAATTTAAAACTACAGAATTGAATGATATAAAAAGTAATTAATTTAATTTTAATTATCTTTACATTGAAAATGCCTGCATTAATTCTATTCTTTCTCACACTTATTTTTAACTCAATTTGTATTCTCAATGTATTAATATATTTCTTTTTAAGCAATCCGTAAAGCTTTATAGAAATTTGCAACAATGCAGCATCGATACTTAAGAAGCTAATTGTTGACGAACGTTGAGATAGTGGCGGTGATAATATACAGCAGTTTTATTTAGTCTTATCAGGTGTTTCCAAATAAACCTTTCAGAAATGATTCTAAACCTATTTCATAATCCGTATTTTTGTCGCGGTTTTCTCGTGCCCTAAGAGAACCAGTGTTCATAATTTCATGATTTGTACAGCGTAACTCGTAGGCCCAGAGCTAGTCCTTCCATTTGCAATGAATTTTGCAACAGATTTTTATAAATTACTCTGCCCGATGAGATATGTTATATACCATTTAATATTATCTGATCCCTTAAAAAATTACTGCGTATGAGGGGCACTGAATGTTTCTGGGAAAGTAGATTTAAAGGAAAGGAAACTGGTTCTTTCCTTTTCTATTTTCCCGAAGTATTCCTTCCCAGCGTCTATACAGGGAGCCATCCTCTGAAATCATTTTTGAAATGCTGCATGCCATTGTTCTTTCGGAAGCTGTTAGAAATGCTTCGTAGTACTGCATGTTCTGGGGTCTGAAACCGGCGTCCTTTGATTGTTTCTGTAACTTTTCTGTATAAAAGAAGTCGCAAGGGACTAGGTTTGGTGTGTAGTGAGTGCTGTAGAAGTGTGACATGATTTTCTGATAAAAAATCTGTTTTTTTACCTGTGTGATCTGGCGCGTTGTCATGATGCAAAAGCAGATCATGCTCATCTTTTTTTGGTCGTCTGTTCTAAATGCTCTTGGAGACTTTGGGAGACATACAGTTGTATACCAGTGTGCTATCACTGCTCTTCGGTCCTCGAGTGCAAAAGTTGGTACGTGACCATTGGCTGAAAAGAAGGAACAAACCATTCTCTTTCCAGTGCTTCGCAATCTCTTGGCCTTTGTTGGTGCTGTCTCGTTAAGGAGATCCAGATCTTCGATTGATGTTTGGTTTCGGGTTCAAATTGGTATATCCAGGATACATCTTCAGTTACAGTATCAAAAATTTGTTTTGTATGTCCCTCAAACTTTTGCAACATTCATTTGCATTACCATTCCTGAAATATGGAATTGACTTCTACGTCGATCAACAAACCTCGTATCCCGCCTTCTTGCTCGCTGTCTGGTCCTTGCCTCATTTTCCAAATTCTGTACTAAAACTTCCATTGTCACTTCCAAAACTCCTTATTCAGCATAAATTTTCACAACTGATCCACTCTAAACGCATGTTACTATTAGTAAAAAATAAAAGGTTCTTGTATTTCCGACAATCAAATTTAACAAAGTTATTTAACAAATTCCTTATTTCATGACGCTTCAGCTTCGCTTCTTGGCTCTTTCATCGGACGAATTACAAAAAGAATGTTTTATATTTTAGCATAGGACCTTAGATCTTACATCATGGACTGTAGTGATCATGATATCACATCAGTAAAAACAATTTGTGCTATATATTAAAATTTTTGATAATGTCGCAATTAGTTGGCGATGCTGACTGCATCTCACAATATAATTGGCGAGAATTTTTGTGAAAAGGAAGGACGCCTAGACGAAAAAAATTCTGAGGACGAACAGTGCACACGCGGTTGAGGATGCATGAACGAGAATTGACTGCTCCGATTTAATTGGATTCTATACTTGGGTTTTTCTTACCTGTCAGTTGACGTAAATCAGCTGTTCCGGTGTCATCCAATCGAGAGCTAAAACGTCATCACGGTGACGTCACTAGTGACTTTTTTTATTTGTCGCGTCTACTTCGACGCTTTGCGCTTCGCGCTTCTGGGAGTAATCCTCCCATTACTGCGCTTTTTCTTGTTTTGTTTTATGGAGTAATCCTCCGTTAACATTGTCGCGTTTCGTCATAGTCGGTTGTCAAGAGGACCGCCAGGTAGCATCTCCGCGTACGCTCCTCCTACCGCGCGCTCCTGCGTCACTACCCAGCGGCCAGAATTAGGATGGAATAAGGATAGGGGTAGGGTTTAGGACACTTCACAGGGGTTGGACTAGCCCTTGTGAAGCAGCCCAACTCGTTTTGTTGGAACAAATTTCACATGAGATTCGACGGGAATCGAACCCGAATCTCAGTGGTGAAAGGCTTGCGCCTTTGCAATGAGCCACGAGTTCAGCTTACGTTTAATCTCCCAATTGGACGAAACCGTCAACAGCTAATTTACGTCAACTGCCAGGTAAGAAAAACCCAAGTATAGAATATAGATGCGTTTTGAATATTTTCTTCGTAATCTAACAATTTTAATTATTATACTGTTGATGAAAAACTTTTCTACTGAAATAATTTACACAACAAAACTTTTTAAATTAACTTTTATTTTTTAAATTTATTTTGTTTATATTTGAATGTTTTAGTGTAAGACAATAAAAGGAAAAACACTGAAATTAAACAAATATCAGCTGTTCGTAACATTAAACAAACACCCCCTGCCCCTACAGATGGCAGCGTATCTTGCCTCAACTCCCTTCCCCATCTTTAGCGTTATGTTATTTTATGGACGACTCCCTCCGCGGCGTCCGAGGTAGCGCGCCGCTTCTAGGCCTGTCTCGTGGCGCCGTCCACGGTGAATATGGTGGGCTGCCAGCGATGTGGAAGGATCAGTGGTATGATGTTAATGCGTAGCTCTGCATCTGCTGTTGCAGGTAAACCATGCAGCACCGTCGACACGGCGAGGACCGCTGGACGTCCTTTTGCGTCTGCGCCCTCTCGACGGCACCCCGTTCTTTCGATGGCGTAGTGGTGAAAACAACAGGACAGTGAGTGAGCGTGATTCGTGTCGCCTTGCGGGCTTCTCGACAATACCTGGAGTGGCCGCATCCACGTTGCGCCGTGCTAAAGGTAGGAATATACGAGCAAGCGTGGCTTACGCTGGCCGGCCCATCAGTGGAGCAGAGTGGAAGAGGAATCAGTGCAGCGGCGACAAATTGAGTGCGAGCGTGTAGTAGCAGAGGCGACAAGTGATGCAAGCTATGACCCCGAGCGGCGCTTGACAGTGTGCGGGCTGTCCAATCGGGGCACGCAAGGACAGCCCTCGTTTGACGCGCATGCGTCGTGACGATGCCGTTTCTTGTACTGCTGCAACCTGACTCATTTGCCAAGCAGAACGGTGTAGCCGAGGTGTTTACAAGCGAAGTTCGCGTGCGCGCTTGGTGGTAGATGGTCACTTTAACTCTGTAGTGCCCCTAGTTAAATATATATGTAACATAGTCAACTCGTATCTGTACCGTTTTTCACTCATTTGCGAATTTGATTTCTTCCAATAGACGGAGACAACCTAAATGAAACGAATAAGCACGTGTTTTCATTCGTGAATGCCAGATGTCCATTTAGCCGTGATCGCCCAGGCATTGTATTCTCCTGGCCAGGGTGTACATATGACTTGCGGGAGTTCGAATCATCTAAAACCGTGCTTAGCTGCTATATGCCTGTGTTTAACCCATATATGCTTAGAAAGTTTTTGTCTCTAAAGCGAATAATATATTATATCATGAAGTAATTGCTATAACTGACACATTTCAAAGATACCTGTGTACAAGGAAGTCAGGGTGAAAACAAAAGTTCTTTTCCAAATCTTTTATTGCTAACAAGCCACAAATCCAAAATCAGTCCAAATATACAAAGCCGTATCATGAACCAAATTCCCAGAAGATGTACCCAAAATGTCGCCGAAGTCACTGGCCGCCAGAAGATAAACACGAAACGAAACACGACGACACCACTGAACTCACAATCACTTGCAGGATAATGTCACTGTTCCACACGGTAGACCACACCCCCTCGCCTCGGCCCGGGGCCTTATATACCCCGCGAGGCCCTGAGGCGAGTCTCTCCCCTCCCACCGCTGCGGCGGGAAAAACCGCGGGGCGGTGCTCTCCTGTGCCCGCATCGCCGTTACGGTCCGGTGCACTCGGGGCGCGCTGTCGCCCGCCCTGCTCCGGGTGGCGTCTTCGTGAACTGTTCACTTTCTCTCCTGCCGCGCGTCTGGCGTTCCTCCGAATTCGCTGCTCTGTAGGTGCTGCTTGCTTCTGCAGGAGCTCCTGTTGACGCTCCTCCTCCTGCGGCCGAATCGGGGAGATGTCTGCCGGCTTCTCCCGGTAGGGATTAAACATTGCCCGAGGTCTGCCTCTGTTTCTTAATAGTACCTAAAACATTGTGTTCAGGTTGATGTACCAGGGTTTCTCGCGCTCGCAGCCTACTGCTGCGTCTCCTGGGAGACGCTCCCGTGGGCCGTGACTCCTGCGGCTGTTCCTGCAGCCGCTCTGGTGCCTGATCCCTCCGTTGATTCCCCGGCTGCTCTGGTTCTATCTCCATCCGCTGCTCTGTCAGATGGCTGCGCCTGCGTCTCTCCTCCGCCTCCCAGCAGGCTCTCCGGCTGCTGTGAGGCTTGCTGCCCGAGATCGGATACGTCCGACCACTGTTGTCCGGGCAGGCTGTCCTGCCACCCTGGTGCGCCACGACCTTCTCCCTGCAAAAAAGAATTATCAGGACTGCTGTCTGTTGCGGGTTCCTGCATCTTGTCCAATTCTTCCATAGAAAAATGGCGCCGCCGTAACTGCTCTTGGTGCCTCCTGATTACTCCGTGTTCGTTCGTACTCTGTGCATCTCGCCCCGGGCCCTTGGGCGGCCCTTGTACATCCTTGTCACCACTCTAGCTTCTACTTTGAAACTTGTATCTTATCTCACCCGCGTCCTACTTGAAGGGAAGAATAGTGATAACCAAGTCCGAGGCTGCCTGCCATGCAATTTCTTAGCCGGGCTGTGCCCGTCCGCGCCTGGTAACGCCCTATACGTTGACAGTAACTCTAATACAGCTTCGAATTTGGACTTGCTCATGGCGGACTTGAACGTTTGAACAAAACGTTCCGCTTCCCCATTTGACCGTGGGTGAAGAGGTGGGGTTAAAACATGGTCGATCACATTTAGTTTGCGAAAGTTTTGAAAATTTTTCCCGTAAACTGTGGCCCGTTGTCTGATACCAACTAACTGGAAGGCCCTCAATCGCTAGTATTAGCTGAAGTGCCCTGATCGTTGCTTCTGCCGTACAGCTGCTCATGCGGACCACGTACGGGTACCCGGGCGCCGCGTCTACCACCACCAACCACATTCCCCTTGAAACGGGCCTACAAAGTCGACATGTATTCTATCCCATGGCCCCTGGGGTTCCAGCCATGACTTAAAACTGCTTTTAGGATTATTCTGGAATGCTTGACATGGTTGGCAGAGTCTGACTTTACTCTCTATGTCCTTGTCCATTCCTGGCCAATATCTGTGTTTTCTTGCTAGCTGTTTGGTAAGCACTATCCCCCAGCGCCCTCTATGGAGAATTCCCAAAACCTGCTGCCGTAAGGAATGCGGTATCTCAACTCTGAACTGGTCTCGGGTCTCTAACAAGACGATCCCTGCTCTTGTCTTTAAACTGTCCCTCAGCTTCCAAAACACGTTTTTGTGTAAATTGTCACCTTGTCTCCTGCTGCCTGACGACAAACTCCCTGATCTCCGCCAGCTCCCTGTTGGAGTCTGTATGCTCCGCCATCTTCCTTTGGTCCACCGGGAATCGGTTCACTGCTGCCTCCTACTGTTGGTCAATCTGCAGGCACTCCCTCTTCTGGTTGTCGAAAACGTCCGGGCCCACTGGCAATCTGGACAAAGCATCCGCATTTGCGTGCTGCGCTGTCCTTCTGAAACAAATTTATAATTATAGTCAGTTAAGAACAGCGCCCATCTCTGTAGTTTCCGCAGCGTGTTGTCTGGAACTTTCTTTGCGGGTGAAACAGCCTACCAGCGGTTTGTGGTCGGTGACTATAATGAATTTGTTGCCATATAAGTATTCGTTGAATTTTCCCACCCCGAAAATGACCGCCAAAGCCTCCTTTTCAATTTGTGCGTAACGGCACTGATGCACGTTCAGGGGTTTGGATGCAAATGCGATCGAGTGTTCTTGCCCACAATTATCCTTTTGGGAGAGCACCGCATCTATCCCATAATCCGAAGCATCAGTTGCCAGTATCACTGTTCTGTCGGGATCAAAATGCCTCAGCTTGGTCGCCCTGACCAGTATTCCTTAGATTTTCTCAAAAGCTGCGTGACACTCTGGGGCTGTAGGAATTTCGCTCGTTTTCTGCGCAACGCGTTCAGCGGGGCTGCAACTTTTGCAAAATCCGGAATGAATTTTGCATAATAATTGGCTTTTCCTAAGAAGGACTGCAACTGTTTAATGTTCTTGGGCACAGGCAGATTGAGTATAGCCTCTAAATTCGACTGTGTTGGCTTGATACCATCTTTATCAATTATATGGCCTAAATATGTAATGCTAGGTTTAAAAACTCGCATTTACTTAACTTCGCTGTCAATCCCGCACTTTGCAGCATACTTAACATTTTTAAATTGCTCGTGCTCTTTATTGGAAGCACCTGTTATTACAGTGTCGTCCAAATAATTCATGCATCTGGGTACCTCGACTATTAATTGTTCCAGGAATCTCGCGAAAGGCAGTCTTTGGTACTGAAAAAGTTCTAGGGGTATATTAACCGATAGATACTTCTTCGAAACTTCATCTAAAGGGAGCTGAAGATAAGCGTCCTTTAAATCTATTTTGGAAAAATACTTTCCTCCCGCTAACTTTTGAAACAACTCTTCCGGCCGGGGAATGGGGTACTTTTCTGTTTCTAGCTGTGGATTCACTGTTGCCTTGAAATCGCCGCAATCTTATGCCTCCATCTGCTTTCTTTACTAACACAAGTGGCGTGGCCCAGGCGCTCGTCTTAACTGGTGTTATGATTCCCAAAGTTTGTAATCTTACCAGTTCCTTGTTGACCTGTTCCCCGAGCGCTAGGGGTACCGGGCGCGGCTTGCAGTATCTGGGGCTGGCACCGTCCTTCAATTGGATATGCGCCTCGAACTCCTCAGCTTTCCCCCCATGTGGTCCTGAAATAAAGTAGAAAACTCCACACCTAAAGCTTCGATTTCTCCATAGGCACTGACTCGGACACCAAATTCGCTTCGTCTTCAATTTTGAAATGAAAAGCTTCAAAAGTGTCCATTCCCATTACATTAGTTGTGTCCGTTCTGTTCACCACTGTTATTAATAATTTTCTTGCCACTCTTTTATATTTCGCCTCTGTTTGAAACGTACCTCTCGTTTCAATTTTGTTTTTACCGAAAGAGCATAACTTCATGTTAGATCTGTTACATTGCGGTGCAAACATCTTTCTGTATGTTTCCAAATTGATGAGTGTCACTGGTGACCCTGTGTCCACTTGAAATTTTATGGTTTCTTTTGCTATGCTTAAGTCCACAAAAATCTTTTTGCTTCCCTCTGCATTCAACACTTTATTCACCATATTCACTTCCATATCTTCTTCATACCTTTCTTCTCTTGGTCGCCGTCTTGCCCTCTCTTTCTTCTTTCCACATACCGACTGGATGTGCCCCATCATACCAGAGAAAAAACACTTCGCATTCCTAAATTTACACTTGATTCTCGGGTGCGAAACTTCACAAAATCTGCACGACTTGAATTCTTTCTTCAAAATAGGGTTGCCACTTTCGGAAACCCATGACCCGGAGATCACTGATTACCGGGGGGGGTCTAAATGCAAAAGATGACAATATATTCAAAATATAATATAATTATTCATATTTTAATTAATTAAAAATATAATTTAAAACTAAGAAATTTTTCTTTCAATTTGCATACAAATAAATATAGTAAATATATTGATAATTACATCACAAACATTACGAACAATTAATACAGTTTGCTTCGACTACATATTTATCACAAAAACAACTTTACATACATTTCTGTAATGGCATCTACTTCCACGTGTATTTCTGATTTGAAAGCACCTTTTTTAATAACTCGATTTGTTCTGGTTGACTAACAAATTTGAAAAATTCTCCACATGACATTTCATAATTCAATTTAGTCAACAGTTCCGCTTTTACTAATTCCGCCCTCATTTTATTTCTAGTATCACTCCACAAATTTCCCATAATAGAAAATACGCGTTCGACGTAAGCGTTGCTCACAGGAATGGACAAAATTGTTGCAACAATTTTCGGAAGCTCATTGAAAGTTGGTACGGATGAGAATATTTCGCTTGAGTCTGCAACTTACAATCGCCTTCAGAACTCAGTCAAATCGCCGTCGCTGCTGCAATCATAGAGAGCTCCGCGATACTTACGGTATCCGAGGCGCACCGCGATACTTACGGTACTCGCGCCTGGGGAAATTTTTGGAGGGGTAAATATTCTCCTCTTTTCGTGACCTCCCGGGAAACATTATTTGCTAGTTGGGGCGTCAGAGTTCGAAAAGCTGTGGGTAGATGGCGCGTTTACAAGCCATCGCTCCGCCGCGTACCGTACTCCTCTGTTCGTGGGCTTCTTGTCGTAGCTGATGGTGGCGTTATGGGGTTGTCGAATCCCATGACATCACAATATATTTGTTATAGATGTATAGAAACCATGGCACATGATTATCAAACCTAGCATCAAGGGAAATTCTACTTGCATCTGTTTTCTTTACAGGGCCCGTCTTACTTTTTGGTTGGCAAAATCGCTGGATCAACTCCATAGCTAATTTCCTTCTGAATTCCAATACATCAAGTGTCGTATCAATTTTCTCAGCAGGCCACCTGTGCAACATCCAGGCGTTCTGTATGCATACTTCGAGCCTCGAGTGATTGGCCGCCACCACCACTTTTTAGATCGAATATTGAACCTTTAAGAAGAGACGTTCTTATCCATGCGGTCAGTGCCACCCATGTTGTCATTGAACTAATGTAAATTAATTCTCAAGAAGGTTTTCAGTTCTTCAGCAGAGAATTGAAAGTGAAATTTACCGTTTTGTACTGCGTATATGACGCTTCGCTTCAACGCATGCTCTATCATATCATCCGCGAAAAATAACTCAAACAACTAAGGAACTAAAAGGACGATCAGAAAACCTAAAAACATTGTTTTTACAATCCATTTTATTTTTCATGACATTTTACTTAGGTGACTATTTTTGTTTAATCTCTAGAATATCTTTTGTTTAGCTTAGCACATTCTAAATTGTTTTGCTGTATTTCTGCAGACGCTGTATTTTTATCTATATCAGCATTAGACTATCTCATTATCAACTACACGAATATTGTTTTCCTGCACTTGCAAAACAAGTAATGTGTCTGCAGACAACTGAAACGAATTCAGGTAGTCAGTGGTCCCACCATTTTGTACGTCTCCATTGTCCTCATCCGTATCCTCACGTACATCTGGTGGTGCCAGGTAAACATGAGCTTTTTGGCTAATGCATGGGCAGGGGAAAATCTGCCAAAGACACTGCGGAGCCCGCACTCCGCAGCGTGTAGGATTCACAGCTAGCCTGTGCCTACCCACTAAAAAAAACTCCCATTCTTCCGGTTTCCTTCCTGCGTAACCGCCGTCAGGGGTTATGCGCATCGCGGGGGGGGGGCAGGTCGGCTTATCGCTCCATTCCATCTAATGTCACGGAATACTCCTTCGAAATCGTTCATCTACCCGAAGCTTGTTTAAAACGTATGCATAGGTGGCTACCGCACTCCAATTCTCTTGGGACACCAGCATCCTAGTGACGATGGGTTTTAGAAATCACCACCTGCAGGAGGAGTCGGTAGAGTTCTTCCCTTTTCTCAACGAAGAGCAGGCACTGAAAGAACACGTGCTCCACATCTTCAACCAAGGGATCACAAGTTGGGCATGAGGAGTCATCGTCCTACCGGAAACGGAGTTGGTATGCACGGTAGCACCCGTGCCCCGTTAACCCTTTAAGCGCTACGTTGTTTTGGCATCAGCGCGTCCCTGGGACCTGAGTCACCCGGCCCGCTTGGGTCAGCACCCTCTCCTGGAGAGGGTGCTGCTTGGGTCCCCTGTGGCCTGCATTCTTTTCGGGCGCGCCCTTTGTAGGGGGCGCGGCGCGGGGAGAAAACTGCTTATATTTCCCATCCTTTTTGATCCAGGATTTGGACCGGTGCTGGCGAATTTAGAAATATTTTTTAAAATTTATTTATAAGTTTTTTATTTTTAATTTATTTGTTGTTTTTTTAAATATTTTTAAGGCAGTAAGTGATTTAATGTTTTTTTGGTATGGTAAATCATGAAACATGGATGCACACATAATCCTACGTCACATTGCGCACACATGTAGCTGGATTCACGACGTAGCTTGTTCTTAGAACAAACGACGCATCTTTGCTGAGCTCTCTTTTTTTTTTTGGCGTTTCTGATGGGACGATAGTCGAAAAATGTCGCTGTGTCAGGCGAGTCGGTGTATCTTCCGACCTTCTGCATCAACACAAAGTGAGGCACAAAAACCAGGATGGGTAGATTTTGCACAGAGATTTTTATTGCCCCAGCACCCTCCTTGGCGGAGGGTGCTGGAGTCATATAATTTCGCATGTTTTGACCTGCACGCGGTCCAAGCACCGAGCGACTCCTTTGTCAGTCAACGCCGGCCGGCCGCCCGCCTCCGCCGCGCACGACGGGCAGATGAATTCGGCTTAAACACTCCTTATGCTCCCTCTATTGGTCAGAAAAACAATACTACAGCTACTTAGTACTGTGAGCTTCTGCCCTGTCCAACGTGGGCTGGCTGCTTACCCGGCTGCCAGTGGTAGTGATAACTCACCTGCGTAGCCACTTATAGAAGCTGGCAGAGGATTCGGGAGACATGCATGACTGGATTCTGGTTTTCTATCATTGAACGAGCTGATTATATGATAAATATTGCTATAATTATACTAATACCCACCCAAGATAAACACTTATGCCCCATACATCATATCAGTACTAAATTACAATTGACGCCTACTGCGCTCTATCTATTCCTCTCTCTCTCTCTCTCTCTCTCTCTCTCTCTCTCTCTCTCTCTCTCTCGTAACCGTCTTTCTCTCCACCTTTTTTTTAAAATGTTCGTGGGCGGTTGCCCCATTTGGCGATCTCACCCGAATGCTCCGTGACCGGCGCTGGTAGGTGGTGGTCTCCGGTGGCAGCGAAGCTCAGTCAGCTCCAGTCGACGCCGGGTCTCCCTCGCAACTCGCTGAAGTGGCGGCGTGGTGAGAGCGATGCCTCAGGGAAGGCACCTTCCGTCTTCCGTTGCTTCGGGTCGTGCCCGCACATGTGGGGCGTACACGCGGTAACGTCCACGCTTGTACCAGTTCACGTTCGGCGGCTAACGCCTCAGCGCGAGACACTGATCGCGGCACTCGGCAGCCATATGGCGACGCGATACTCAGAGGAGCCGAGCCAGTTCCGACTCAGAAATAGCAGAAGCTCACTCACCGAAGAATTTTCAAATAAGAAGACTGTGGAAGCTCCTCTCCCTATTTATGGCACGCGCCATTCCCTCTTCCGTCACGATGACGCGGTGGCTCTCCGCCAATCACGCATCGGGTTGTGCGTCACGTGACTTGTCTCATCTTGGCGTACGAACCGTCAAGTAGCGTCATCTGCCTAATCTATTAACCGCCCTGTGATGTAGGCCTTCGCGCCCTTTCACAAGACGAGGCGCGCCCTTCCCATGACGTCAGGGGTTTTTTCTTGGCGTGGGTTTGACAAGCCGTTGGGCATTTCCGTCCCTTTGTTCGACTTACCTTTGACCGAAATACCTCGTGGTGGTCTGTGCCGCTACAGTACTTTTAGGAAGCTGTAGATGTTCCAAGCCAATAGCTTGTACTGCCCCCTAGGGATAAAATCAGAAAGCAGACGAAACACCGCGCGCCGGATATATCCGGCATTAGCGCCGAAAGGGTTAAGAACTGGTTCAAATATGATCCACATCTCCGTGTTTCTTGTGGGTCCACTTTGCTATGTCAGGAATAAGACGAAGTTCAAATGAATTTGAGCTGAATTCCATCCAGTGCTTCCATGGGGAACATTATTTAAAATTTCCACTTCCAATGGTACACAAACATTTCGGCTTAAACATTGGAACTTAAAATTAAAATGTTATTGAAAAAACATGGGACGTAGGGATTTATTATGGGCTGTAGGCACACATACCCTAAACAACCGAGATATTTCCCTTTCACTTGGATTGCCGTAGGGGTTTCTAGCGGTTGTGAAACATATTGGTACACCATCTTTTACCATCCTTTGCTTCCATTTCTCGCTAGTAAATTGCGCGCCGCTTAAAATTTTCCTTGGTATACCAAATTTCCTGAAAAATTTACGAGCTTGAGTGAAACAATTTCGAGTATTCGCCTTATGAATTGGGTATATCTGTACAGATTTAGAAAATACATCTGTGGAGGAGTTTTTTGAAGAGGATCATGGGAACGACACTATAGAGATTCAGGTTAATGAAAGAAATGATCACTTTCGCAGAAGATTCATAGCAAATAATTTTTAATGTACATTTTCCATTTCTTGTATTTCTAATAACAATTTATTTTTTTGGAGTAAAAGAATATCTTTTTGAATCTCAAAAAGTTCCTCTTCTTTCGTTTCTCCTCTTCCTTTCCCTTTCGTCCGATTCTATTTGAATTTTGTGGCGTTCTTCCTGCATTTTCAACACTTCTTCTTCATAAGCAAACATGCAGCGTTTTCCTTTCTGTAAAAAAACAAATTTTGCAAATTACCCTCGTGTCTCATCACTTATCAGTAGTGTTTCATAAAATTCCATAATTAGAATTACTACAGCAACTTTTAAGTATATTAAAAGTTGCTATAGTAATTCTATATTCATAAGTATATAGCAAACAACTTCCATACGCTCTCATTGAAATGTGCCTGAATTCTATTTGATGTGTTCGACAATAAAGGTAAGGGACTTTTCACACTTCAGTAAGTGGAGCCTAAAGCCATATCTCAAGGAAATCAGAATTTTTAGTCTGGATTCTACTTTACCAAATAACTAAAATTTGTGGCATCATAAAATAATATTGCCATTGCTGATTGTCAAACCTTTCACTGAACATATTCAATTCAATGACAAAATCAGACCATAAAGGTGTATACTATTTACCTTGCTTTACAATTTTTTAACTTCAAATTTTCTGAATAAAATATGTTGCAAACTTAATTAATTAGCTATTAATGAGAAGTACTTTCAGGATATCAATGTCATGAAATTGGTAGTAAATACCAGAGCTGCAGTGAACAGTAACTACTTAATTCTATTCATATTTCATTGATCCTATCACCTTTTTCATGATATTGAAACAAATGTGGATTGCTATGGACATTAAATGAGAAAACTCTTTTAAAAAATATAAGAAACAATGTACATATAAATAAATTTGTAATGTAATTGAAAATCAACTTCAATTCAAGACTATATAATTTTATTTAATTCAAATTCCGAGAGAACTAAGTAAAATATTAATTAGAGAGAACTTTGCTAGTGCATTTACAGAATTAAAAAAATAAATAAAATTAAAAGAAAGAAAGTACCCTTTTTGGAGTAAGAGCAGACAAGTCTGCTCGACTGTATTCTGCACCAGGATCTGCGTGTGGAATACTGTGGTATTCCACTGCAGATTCACTGAAAGGAGAAGGAAACCATTAAGAAACATACAACCCTAAAATTGTTGCTAACACAAGGTATGCAATGACATACAGCCATCTAATAAAAGAATTATGCAATGGAAGTAGAAAAAAGTATGAATGTAAATTCTGAATGATCCAGGAAAACATTTAGGGGAGGAAATGTTTGAACACAGGAAATTATTTCTGGAATAATATTTTTGTTTTACATACTCATTGTCATGGTCTTCAATCTCCTCTATTACAGGAGTTATTAACTCCACTATAGGATGACTGGCAGCTATTTCCACGACATTGCTGTCTGGGTTATTCTAAAACACACAAACAAGCCTAGGTGTAATATCAATCATTACGTTAAGAAAATATTTCACTGAAACATTCACAAACCAAATAATAATAATAATAATAATAATAATAATAATAATAATAATAATAATAATAACAACAACTATCAGGGTCTAGTCTTAGTCTGAAACAGAATCATATTACAATGGCAACAGAAAGATACCTCTGGCTCATCATTATTAACTTCAAATTCGGAGGTGTCGACTTCAAACTCATGAGGCAATTCAGATGAAATTTGCCAGTCCAATTCACAGATATTAAAGTTGTGAGGTGGTCCACCACCAGTCTGTCTCTGGTACTGCCTAACCTGAAATGAAACCAACGCAAAATAATAAAAGCACGAAAAAATAATATACACGATTGTGATACATTAAATAAACATAAGTATATAGAAAAAATATAAAATGAAAATACCTGACTAATCCTTTTCTTCGCCTGCATCTTCATTCTCTTCCACTGCTCTCGCAGTTTCTGCATGTTTCGTGTATGACCGTGCTTGGGAGAAAACTCCAGAAAAATTTCCTGCCAAGCTCGGTCTTTCTTGATCAATTCCTGGTGAACGCCTTTTTTAGCCTCTATTGCGCTCTTCCTCGCCTTCACCATTTCGAAGAAGCTTTCTTTCTCCTCCGCGGTCCAATTTACTTGTCTCTGCCTCTTCTCGTTCATCGTCAATGTATAAAAAAATACTTGGTCACAAAAACACACGTGCCCGACAAGACAAGACAAAACACTGGAATACGCCGCCAAACCAGAGAGTATAGAACGCGCCAAACTTCGTTTTCAGCAAAGAACTCTCATATTCACCATGGAAGATTATTGAATTCAGATAAAATAACATTTCGCGCATGCGCTCTACACGCTGCAATGCTTGACAACGTTGTACCCGGTTAGTTCGCGGGACTAGCGTAGTCCGACGTTGAGCTTTTCCGGAATGCAGATTTTAGATGGTGGGTGTGGTGTTTGATTGAAACGTCTACTTCTTGGGCGGAGGAGATGCTGGAGGGGACGTGGATTTTCTTCGATAGGATGTGTTTATATAGTTTCCAGTCGGTGATGGGCGGGGATGGATGTTTGGGGTGAAGGTAGTGGGAAGTGGAAGAACAAGAAAAGAGAATAGGAAAGTTGTCTGAGAGGTTGTAGAGATATTTTGGCTGTGGGATGGTGATGGATAGTTGAGAGGAGTGAAGAACAATGTCTAGGATATGGTGGGGATTGTTGTAGATATGGGTGGGCTCGGTGGGTGCTTTTAGTAGAATGTTGCTATTATTGTCCAGAAAATGTTCTAGTCTGAGTCCTGCTCTGTTGCTAGTCGTGCAGCCCCATCCGGTAGATTTACTGTTGAAATCGCCTGCGATGATGAAGGGGTGGGGGAGGTTATTCAGCATGTCGAGATCAGAGTCTGGAATGGGGTTTTTGGGGCTATTGTAGCATGAGATGATGATGATGATCGGGAAGGTGTTTGTTCCTATTGTTATGGCAGTACATTCTAGGGCTATTGTAGGTGGGAGTGGGTAAGGGGTATGGGGAATGGTACGTCGGGTAAGGATGGCCGTGCCGCCTTGTGGGCCTGAGGTTCTGTTGGTTCTGGTGACTGTAGTTTGGGATAGAAAAGGAGTGGTTTGGTTTGAGGAATGTCTCTTGTAGTAGTAAGATCCCAATGGAGAAGTCTTTAAGGATTTGGGTAATAATTGGTTTATTTTGGGTTAGTCCGCCACCCGCGTTCCACGAGGATATGGGTAGGATGCGAGGAGTAGGGGCCCTATTAGTTGAGGATTTCAATTAGTTTAATCCCTGCGGAGATTAATTTTGTTACCATGTCTTCTGGGCCTTTAAGGATGTTACGGAGTGTGGGTAGGTGTTGAAGAATAGTTTTGATGGTAGGGTTAGTGAGTAGGGCCAGGAGTTCCTTTAAACTGTTTGCTGTGGATTGAGAGGGGTTGTTGTTGGGGGGAAGGTTGGGTTAAGGGGTTGTTTTGAGTTCAAAGTCGAACAAAGGAGGGTTAGGGGTGTGGGAGAGGACAGTCATCTGTTGCGTGGGGTTGGGCACATGTCGGGGGTCGTCGGCAAAAAGCTCTGGTGTGGTATAATCTTAAACAGTTTTTACATTGGGGAACTCTGTCAGTCTTGTCCTCTATTGTGATTCTGTAATAGTCGATGTACCTCAATTTAGTCTTGATGTCAGTAATTTCTAGTCTGTTGGTCTCAACTGCATAAAGTCCAAGTGGGGTCAGAGTTCCATTGCTGTCTGAGTCATCATTTCTGAAATGTGGTGGTGGGTTATTTTCAGAGTTGTCAGAGACTCTTGTATGATTTTCAGGTCGAATTTTGAAGGTAGTCCTTTAATCACAAATTTAGTGTGGGGTTCACTCGTAGCACGGTTGAAGTGGTAGGCCACAGCGGTGAAAAACAGCCCTTTTTGTCTAGGGTCTCTTGTAATTTGGTCCAGTCGGTCTCGAATTTTGGTGTGGACTGTTACTGTCAGGGGTTGAATGAGTAGGTCAGTCCGAGTGCATTTGGCCGTCATGTGGTTGTTCGTGATTTTCATCAAGTCTTTGATGAGGTCGGTAGGGTCAAGGATTGTCGTAAGGTCAATCCTGAAAGGTCCAATACGGGCTTTGGTCTGGTTGTTAGTCTTGGGGGGGGGGGTTTTTTCCAAAGTGAAGCCGTCGCCAGGGGGTTTCTTTACGGATCTTTCAGGGGAGGATTCGGAGGAGGAGTCGTGGGGTCGTCTGCCGAAGGCATTCATACCCGTAGCGCTGTCCTTGTTGCCTTCCGTTCGTCCCGGGTTGTCTGGGGGTCCGCTTTCCTCGATGCCTTCCATTGTGTTGGTAGGCACCGTGGTAGCAGCATCCAGGTTGGTAGAGTTGTCAGGAGGTGGAAGAGGCGACGGTGGCGGCGGCAGCCCCGCCTTCTCTTGGTTTTTGATGATGAAGAGAGCCTTCCTTAGCAGATCCGCGGGTATGTGGTTGGTGTCGATATTCAGGTGATCTCCCCCGCCTTCCGAGTCCTGTTCCCCGCTGATATTCTCCGCCAGGTCTCAGCAGACAGCGTTGACCTGGTTGTACGTAATGTTCCGTTTCCAAAGAAGAATGTCCTGGGTTATGCGGTAGTCGAAGTCAGTATGAAAATTAGCAACTTGCAAGATGTGCTCGAGAAGTGGCTACAGCTCTAGAGGACACTAGAACTCGATATGTCCCACAAAGTCTCCTCTAAAATATTGTTCTCCTTTTGCCAGCACTTTCCTGTCGTATTATTGCCTATCCATGACTCATCTAAATAAAAAATCTCCCTTCCTTCCTCTCTAAAATCTCCAATCCACAATATCACCTCGTTCCAACCATAATTTGCGTTTGTTCTGTCCTTCCAAACGAATCCCATTGATTTCAAAATGGTTCGGAGTGATGAAGGACCCCAAGTCCAATTGATCAGCACTGGTTGAAGTTTTGTTATTGTAGGAACGACCTTCTGGACAGTGTAAAAGTCATGAATAGTGTCCCTAATTTCGCTTTTATCAAAATCGTCCAACAGGATTTTCCCCCGTTCTGACAACAAATAAAAAAGTTTCATGCACTTATTCTTTGCTAAAAAAAATAAAACATATCACACATTTCCAAATAAGAACGTGTCATGTATTTCACTTAATAAAAACGACAGTAGTACCGCTTTTTGCCTGGAGTTTCAGGCGACTGATCTGGGTGCGAAAGCTTAAATTTTCTATTCTATTCACGGATGCAGTGCTTGCACCCATGTAAATAGTCGCCCTCTTTTAAGGCTTGATCAAGAGAGGCAAGGAGCATTTTGTTGTCTTTCTCAGCATTCCACCACGTTAGCAATAATTTCCCTATCCCCACTATGAAGAGTGTGGATACGGCGAGGTTGTGGCGTTCTCGGAGTTTCCCCGAGAGGGCCCTGGGACTGCCTTTGGCCTTGCCATAGTTAACCTTCACTTTAAGTTGTGATTATCATGTTTAATAGGTTCAAATAGAGAGTTCTACCAGATGAATAAGCCAAGTATTAAATAAAGAAACAATAAAGAAGTAAATCAAATAACAGTAAACCGTAATTGTAGAACCAACCAATCGCCGTAAAATATGGGAACAATATATAAGCAAACTAATAATTAACCTAAGGGCACGAAAAATACTACGATTGTTTTGAAGGTACGAGGTGGAAGATGGTAGCATTGTAAATGGTTACGTGCCGTTCCGAGTCGAACCTAATACTTTCAACGGACCGTGGTGTTCAGCACTGGCCAAGAGTTTGGGAGCTCGTGTATCAAGAAAACTTTCGCGACCAGTGAGTGCTTGTTGCGTAATTTTCTGTGAAACATAGGCAATTTTTAAATAAATTATTTTCTCATAAACGGTTCCAAATTTTTCCTTTCAATATTTTTCATCGTATATTGGAAATGACGGTAAAGGAAGTTATGCTGGTGGTATCATCATTGAATTCTGAATTTTCGAAAATTTCAAACCAAAAATTAACATTGCAAAAATACTATATTGATGCTAGAGATTTTTGTTAAACAAAATCTGTTAAAAATTTAGTTCTTTAAAGAAGGTCGTGAACATTTCTTTTAAACTCTGAGTAGTTTAGCATAATTTCTAAATTGCAAATTCTAATTTCCCGCGCTTACAACGCAAGAACAGAGTACTGTAATCGTGCGACGAAAACTGCGTATTTTCGACTGAAAAACCACCACCTACATACTAAATCTAGGTGGTGTTGGAAAAACTTATTCCCAGGCACTTGTGATAGAAAGGTGGATAAATCTTGTTCATATATGTAGAAAATTACTTCTCAAACATGTGTAGTCGGAATCCATGTTTTGTGAGTCCTTGATACCGAAAAATCGATTGACAGCAAAACATTTGCGTCTGTGAAATTAGTGTGGCCACCAATTCATTGTACTTTTTTTTTTTAATTTGTTGCGTCTCCTTTGACGCAACGCGTCTCCAAGCCCCTTGGGGGGCGTTGAGCGCTTTGCGCTTCTCGGAGTAATCCTCCCATTACTAACAGCGCTTGGTTTTTGGAGTAAATCCTCTGTTAATATTGTCTGTCGCGTCTCGTCGCGCGTCCTACCGCGCGCTCCTGCGTCACTACCCAGCGGCCAGAATTAGGAATAGCGGTAGGGTTTAGGACACTTCACAGGGGTTGAACTAGCCCTTGTGAAGCAGCCGAACTCGTTTTGTTGGAACAAATTTCACGAGATTCGACGGGAATGGAACCCGGATCTCAGTGGTGAAAGGATTGCGACTTTGCAATGAGCCACGAGTTCAGCAATAACAAAACATGCAAAGAGGAAAGAATACTCTCTGTGTCTGTCTTCCTGTGATTATCAATAATAGGTCTCTTATTTTAGCAAGTAATGGGACTATGACCGAGTATTCTTTTCCTTTCACTACCGCCAGGATTTCATCTATAAATGGGACATGAGCAAGTGCTTTTTTGGTGCTTCTTTCCATTTCTTATCATAGTTTGAAGATGAGTTTATGTAGCAGAGAAGAGCTGTGAGGCCCAACAGTTTGAACCATGGAACTTCTTTTTTCTGGTGGGTACGTGCATCTTTCCAATAAGATAAGCCCCAATGAACCCGCATTTGCCGGTTGGTACTGCATGATTGACTCCATTCACTTTCCGAAATGGGATATTGGAATGTCCAGTGCGCAGTTCTTTCCACCTCAATCCGAACCCATGAAGAAATCAATATAGGGGCCTGCTATTCCATTCCAGTTATTAGGGTCCGTGCTACTCATTTTAGTGTATACAAGGCCCTGAGCTTTAAAGGCACTCTCCACAGCGTCCATTGCGTCTTTTCTTTTGAGTATAAGGTCAGGCACTTTATACCTTATTTGGAAGTTTTTAGTCTCATTGTTTGCAACGATCCTATCAGCAGTGGCCTGTGCCTTTTGCCGCAATGCCTGATGACAGCTAAAAATGATGTTTGACAGCTGTATAGATATGTCAATGCTGTCCATAGCCACTCGAGGGTCAGCTTTCTCGCATATGGTTATGTAGGAGCAGATACATGCTTTTAAAACTTTTTCTTTAATATCTGGTTTGAAGATGTACCTGGCCTTCTTGGCGTCAGCTATCTCTGTTGCTTGATTAGTGTCAAACAGCACCACTGCTTGGCGGGTAGTCATTTTTAAAACAGTAAGTTGGAACAAACCAAGATGTTAAGACAGAGATTCACTAATAATGAACAGCCACTATGAATATTGAATAGTATTAAGGTCTGCTTTTGCTCCTACATTATATCCACACCGAAAACAACTGCCATTTTCAGTTTATTCATAAGATCAGTGGTTTCTTCGTCAGCGATGAACATTTCATCATTTCTGTTCAAGGGAGAGGTATTGGGAGGTTGGGGAGCTCACACTCACAAACACTCTCTCAAACATACTGTGGTCCTGAAAAGGACCGTTCACCTTTAAAAGGGCGGATGCTGGCGACAGTAGGCAGAATCTGTTGCCCTCGCGCTCAAGGAAGAGCGTTGGAGGGTAGTGGCAGTGGAGGACTGGCGGTGAGATAGTCCTTAAAAGGACTATTGAAGGCTGAGTAGGCGGAATGAAAACGGCGAAGTCCTGAAAAGAACTGATGACGGCAGAGTGGGCGGAATGAAGGCTAAGTCCTGAAAAGGACTGATGGTTTAATTGATGTTGCCTTTGAAAATGTGTGACCCTCTAATGGCCGCGCTAATGATCCTTTTTCTGAGGGTGGGAAGATATTCCTCGTGGACCATAGATTTCAGGAGCTTATCGTTGGCAGGATCCCAGGCCCCGCGCGCTCCCACCACAATCGGGACAATTTCCGCCGATCTTACGCCTGCGATGGCGCGTGTTTCGTCGAGTGTTGCCGCTTATCGCTTCAGCTTTGTTTTTCTGGCCGCTGCCAGACAGCCTTTACCACCCTCGAAGGCGACTGCGACATCTACGATCTTGTAGGTCGCGCTAAGCCGGTCAACTAGTACAAGGTCGGGGCGCTTGTTATGGCGTCCAAAGACCTCGTCCTCGGCAATGACGCGCCGGTCCATCGCCGTTGCGGCGCCTTTGATAGCTGCGACGATCTCATCGTGTCGTCTCTTTATTGCCGGCCAGTTGTGTTGGCAGTGGCAGAGGACGTGAGCCTGCGTCTCTCTGCGCGGGTTGACGTTCTTGTCCCGGCATTGATGGCGGCAGCCGTCTTCTGACGGGTTCTCCACCCAAGGGCAGCCCGCTCTAAGGCCTCGTAGTAGGTTCAACCGCGCCCTGTGCACCCACAAGTAGTCAACCCACTTGAGGTGTGCGCCCGTGCGTAGGAAATGAGAGGATTTGCTGCCGGCAGCTGAGAGGTCATGCGCAGCCCGCCCTTGATCCTTTTGTTCCTTCCAGTCGCTCAGGTGGAGAGCCTGGTTGGCGCGCCTCAGTGATTGAAGGACGCTTTTTTTTGGCGCGGCGTGGTTACTGTTGCACCCACCTTGGATTTAATAATGAGGGAGGGTGACAGAAGCCCATCTTGCAGGTCAAAGACCCAGGAGGCGTTGATGGCCTTAGATGCCACTCTGGCCCGTGACCATAGGCTGCCTCGACCCCGGTGCTCTATTTCAGCCGTGCCGCTCAGGTAAACAGCGACATCGTCGGGCGTGATGTCGCGGTTCGGCAGGTGCATGGCCGCAGTCAGACGAAGCTGTGCGCTGGCTATGGAGCGCACTGTGTGGTCGGGGGACGTGAGCATCTTGAATGCTCCCTCTAGGAACGCGAAGTGCACCTCCTTCGCGAATTCCGGGAGGCCGATGCCTGCTCCTGACTTCGCCGTGTGTTGGTAGTGTGAGGACACGTTGGTGGGAAGACCGATGGCGTCTTTCACAAATTGGCGCATCCAGGCGTCAATGTCCTTGCCGTCCGAGACGAGGAGCGTTTTCATCCTGACTGGGAAGGACAGGCGAGGCAGGACGAAGGTTAGGAGCGCGTCGAGCTTCTGCCAAGGAGCCAGGTTGGAGATAGCGATCTTATTGGTTTGCTCGACAACGTCGTCAACCTTGGCGAGCGACGGGAGCACAGAGAATCCCACCGGCCTACCAAGGAACTGGGTGGAATCATCCTGGCGTAGTGCATTTAGGTGGCAGCCATTGATGGAGAATTGCTCCAGCCTAATTGCACCGTCTCTGATGGCTAGGGTGTCGCTCTTGCTAACGTTTATCTCTACACCAATCTTTGCGGCTTGCTCAGCCAAGCTGCTTAGCATTCTCCGCAAAGTGGTCGGGTTTGACGCCGCCAGCCAGATGTCATCCGCGTAGGTGCCACCTTTAATCTCCAAGTTGGAGAGCGCTAGCGTGGACATCAGCAGCGGGTCGATGGCTAGGTTCAACAGCGACGGGCTCAAAGGGCATCCTTGTCGCACTCCTCTCTGGCAAGGGAACCTATCGGAAAGACCTTGCGCCGACAGGTACGCCGTGGAATTGTCGGTGTACAGGTCCTTCACTATGCCTGTAAGATGAGGCCCAACACCAGCCGCTCGCAGGCCTTCCAACACCGCTTCGTGGGATATCGAACCGAAGGCGTTCGACAAGTCGATGAAAGCCAGGCAAAGGTTCTTCCGGGCTTTGACATCTTCTGAGGCACTCTACGAGGAAGTTATTCTCGTAGACGCCGTCGTGAGGCCGGAAGCCTTTCTGGGCAGGGGAAAAAGCCCCGTTTTCTTCAGCCCAGTCGTTTAAGCGCCGCGTCCAGAGTGAGGTGTAAATTTTTGCAATTGATTCCGAGAGGGCTATGGGACGCCAACTAGCGAGGGAGTCTTGCGGCCCGCCTTTGTGAATAAAGATTGTTTTTGACATCTTCCAAGCTGACGGAACCCTTCTGAATTTTAGGCATGCATTTGGCATGGCTGTTAGGAGCTTGCATGCTGTGTCGATTTTACGCCAGTGCTCATAGGTGAGTCGGTCGTCCCCTGGAGCGGAATTACCAGCCGCTTGGGACATTCGCTCACTTCTTTATAGGTGAAAGGCTCAACTTTCACAGGCGAGCGTCGTTCTATCAATGGGTAACACTCTTTATGAGCGGGGTTTACAAAGGTAGGCAGGGAGAAATGGTTGGCCATTATGGAGGCGTCAATGGCGCATCTTGGGCCTTCCTGCTCCGTGGTGAGACGCATTGCCCGCCGGGAGTTAGCTTTATAGATCATTGAGATTCTTTCCTTTGTTGCTGCAGCGTTCGGGGGTCTTCTGTTTCCCGTGTTAGGCTGATAAGCCGTAGGGGGGTTCCGAAGGCACAATTGGCTGTACCTTCGAGACTGCCTGGTCTAGAAAGTCCTCAACTTACAGCCAGTTCACGCCAGTGGCTGGCGCCTTCTAGAATTGCCCCTCTAAGCTCTTCTAGATCTGGATGGAGCTTGCCAACCAGATCCGGATCGGGCGGTGATGGCCGGGCGCTTGGAGCGGGGCGAGTGCTTGTGGGGGCTGCGGTGTTCGGAGGGCGGGCTTTGCCACGAGTTAGAGCGTTGGTGTGTCGGCGCTGGGTCGCGTGCTGGTGGGGTGTTAATAGACGAGGTTCTTGATGAAAGTGGCGGCTCCACGGCCGGGCGGTTGGCGCCAGAGGTGGTGGGAGGGTAGCAGCCCGATCGGAGTCAAGGGAAGTGTTGACGGGCGACTCGGACGGGTCTCGCTGCTCTTCTTGGACCAGACCGCGTACTTTTCGCAGCGTCTGCTGCCGTCGGTTATAGGTGGGCGGAGGGGGGATGCGCTCCGTCCTTGTGACTCGGGCGTGGCTCCTTCTGTGGTTTTTCACCTGGCGCTCTGTGGCGAAGACCGCCGGACAGCGAAAGCCTCCGGAGCAAGTCACTCCGTCGGGCAAGACGAGATGGTTGAGGCCTTGGCAGGAAGCCCGATGCTCGTTCCATAGCGTGATTGGATTAAAGCAGCCGCAGCAGACCTTCTTCACAGGAAGACGAGAGTTGTGCGCAGCTCTGAGGTGGCGCTTCAAGCTATGTAGGCGCGCGGTCTACTTATTCGCGCTGCTCACCGGGTAGTGGTTTGCCGGACAAGACGGGCAACGCGTGAATTTTGCAGCAGGTAGAGGGAACAGCACCGAGTCACCCGAGAGAATTGGTTGTAACGCGGGCAGGAACGGGTGAGCAGGCCTCTCTGGGGGAGAGTTGGGCTCAGCGTCATTGGGTGAAATGACCGCTGTTAGGCGCGGTGGGGGCATTGGGCCGTTTGGCGCGCAGTGCAGTGCAGGTGCGCGTGTGGTCCCTCTTGCTGGCGGACTTATGGCAACCTGAGCAGCGGATGTATATGTTTAGGGTCGCAGGCCACTCGTGGGAGAAGATTAGGTGGCTGCGCAGAGAGGTCCTACGCTCCTGCACCGTGCCTGACGAGATCGTGAATTCGCAGTACGGGCATCCTGTCTTCCGGGGTGAGGGGAAGCATAGTTCGAGGCTATACCTTCCCACGACTTTAAGAGGATGCCTCGGCAGTGATTGCAGGGTTGCGCCTGTGACTGGGTCGCCCCTGCGAGGGTTATCCAGTAAGGAGGATTGATTATTTGATGCCTCAGAAACTGTGAAGAAGGATCCAGAGTGGTCGTTAGAAAACCTGGACGCTGAGGGCTTGTCGGCTGCCGTGCTAGAAATAGGGTCAGTTGCTGCTATAGTTTCCTCGGAGTGAGCTTCCATCGGATCGAAGATAGACTGTATCCGTGACCGTGTGAAAAAGCCTAGGATACACAGGGTGGCGAGTGGCTGTCGCTGGAGGAAGGAGTTGATGAGTTGGAGACATGCCACGAGCCAGCGGAGGAAGAGGAAGTAGACGCTCTTGAGCGGCTGGTCTTCTTCTTGGGGGTCTTGGCAGGGGTCTCCGAAATAGTGAAAAAGCCCTCTTCTCTCTGGAGCGAGCCTATTTCCCGGGGCGGGAGTGTGTTGAAACCTCTTGGGGAGAGCATACCCCGGAGGAAGCGTGGGGGGGGTAGGAGCTGCTGGAAGCTCTTGAGGTTCCTCTTCCCAATCCAATCTGGGGTCCTCACTGGCTTTATCTTCCAGCAGTGAGGCCGGGAAGGGATAGGGCACTGGAGAACGCGGGGCTGGCTCCTCGAGCGGCTCGACAGATGGCCGAGCGAAGGACCTCACCAATGAAATGGTTCTAGGGGGGTCGGTCGTATCGCCATTGAGAAGGATGGTTTACGCGATTGGGCGGCGAGGATGGCGGGGCAGAGCTTATCTTGCTTAAGTCCTGGGACTCCGTCAATCGAGATGGCATCCTTAGTGTTGGGCGTGGAGGTTACTGGAGGCGCCATCAGCGTGGGGGGGGGGGCTCAGCGCGAGTTCCGCACACTTCCGAGATCTTTGGTTCTTTTCTAACTGCCTGTACTTTTCAGTACTCATCAGTTTTTGGTGGTTGAGTGTTTCCTGGAGTCTTTAAGTTGAACGCCGGTTTCCCCTCCCCCGGATAGACCGGGGACTGGAGAAAGGTGGCTATTGTTTTTATTTAGTTAATTTTGGTATGGAGTAGCGGGGTTTATTTTATTTGGTTTTGATGATAAGATATGGGGGGAGTTTTGTTGAGTGATGGGATGGTGATTTTTGAGTATACTGTAAAAGGGGTGTGGCGGGCCGGAGCTGGTTGGTCATAGTCATTGGTTGTCATGTCTTCTGGTTATATGATCGGTGATGGTGGAGGAAGGGAGAGAATGTCCAAGGGATGTCGTTTTCGTGGGTGGGTGATCGTCCGGTTGATGATGGGATGATGGGGTCGGATGAAATCTTGAAAGTGGTCGTTGGTGAGTGCGTCTGTCACGTGTTTGAGTCCAGTTTTGTAAGTCTCTATTGCAAGTGGTAGGATGTTATTGTTTGTCTTGATGTCATGGTAACAGGCGTCTGGGGCTGGTCTGTAAATAAGTCTGATTAGTCTGTTTTCAAGTCGCGTTAGTTTGTTGTAGTTTGTCTGAAAGGTCGCTGCCCAGGTCTCACATGCGTAAGTCACGATAGGTTTCATGTAAGTCTGGTAGGTGTATAGTTTTGTCTTGTCTACTTTACTGTTGGTGAGAAGTGGGAGGAGTACGTTTGTCATTCTTGTCGCCTTTTTGGTCACGTTTGTCAGGTGGGAAGTCCAGCTGAGTTTTCTGTCGAAAGTTAGTCCTAGGTACGTCACTTCGTTAGTCCATGGTATGTCTACGCCGTTGATTTTGATGGGTTGTTGTGATGGTGGGGAGTTCTTCCAGCTGAAGACTATTGCCTGGCATTTGGTCGGGTTAATTTTAATGTCGTTGTCGTTGGCCCAGTCTGCTAGTAGATCGGCGGCGCGTCGTAGTCTGTTTGTAGCTCTTCCAAGGGTGGTGTCGGTCACAGTGAAGGCGAGGTCGTCGGCGAACAGGTAGTCGTTGACTCCGTGGGGGAGGGGGATGTCGTTAATGAACAGGGAGAAGAGGGTGGGGGAGAGGACGGCGCCCTGGGGACGCCGGGTGGATGGGGTGGGGGGAGGAGTAGCGGAGTAGGTACTTGACTTGGAAGGATCTTCGGGAGAGGTAGGGTCAAAGGCGTTGCGGCAGTCGTAGAGCAGGTACGTTGGTGGTGGAGTAGTGGTGTTGAAACGTCCATTGCCATACGGAGAGTCTGTAGTGCTGCCGATCTGTCGTCTCTAAATCCAAACTGTGTCGGTCGGAGTACGTTTGGGGTTGTGTTATGGGTAATGTCCTATTCTGATACATTGGTTGAAAGTGGTGGCGAGGTGGGTGAGTGCGTTCTTAGTCAGGTGTTTGAGGGCTATGGTCTGGATGCCATCGGGGCCGGGTGATTTGTTGCAGTCTAGTTGTCTGATTTCGTCGCGTATTTCGTTTTCAGTGACTGTCCAGGGCGTTTCTTGTGAGGACGGGAGGGAGGGAGTTCTGAGGAAGTTAAGGATAACGTTTGAGGGGAGGGGGTGGTTGGAGGGGGGGAATTTGGAGGAGAGGGACTGGGCGAAGGCATCGGCTATTACTTGTGGATCGTAGGTGAGGGTGTTGTTGGGGAGTTGAATGGGGGATATCTGTTGTGGCGGTGATTTAATGATTTTAATGATTTTCCATAGTCTGTCGGGATGCTTTAGGTCAGCGTCTCGTCTTGTCCCCAAGTGGTGATTTGTCAGTTTGTCTGTAGGTCGTTTCTGTGTGGTGCTGGCTCGTCTTTTGAGTCTGATGGGGTGAGTATTTCTCGGGGTGTGAGTGGGTCGCGCGGGAGTGTAGGTGGTGGATTTGCGGAGGGCTGATTTGATGTGGTGGGTGAAGTGGGTTACGGCCTGGTCTATTTGCCCTGGAGTGTTGATGGGAGGAGTGTGGATCTTTCGGGAGATAATGTGTTTATATTTGGTCCAGTCAATGGATATTAAAGGGCAGATTGGAGGAGAGAAGGAATATGGGGTGATGTGAACGGTGAAGATGATGGGGAGATGGTCGGAGATGAGTTCATGGCGGGGGTATGGGTTGGTGACAGTGATGGATGTGGAGTGAAGCACGATGTCAAGGATGTCGTTTGGGACGTCGTTGATCAGTGGGTGGGTTCGTGGGGTGCAAGGAGGTTGAGAAGGGGGTGGTGGATGAGGTAGTTTTGTAGGTCACGTCCTGGATTATTGTCGTATTTGCATCCCCACGTCGTCATTTTTGCGTTTAGGTCTCCAGCGATGATGGTCGGTACTTGTCTGTCAGTCAGTTGGTCTAATTCTGCGTCTCTGATCCGCTGGTGTGGTCTATTGTATGCTGATGTGATGATGATGGGGCCAGTGTGGGTTCCTATTTGGAGGGAAGTTGATTCTATGGGGATGATGGGGGAATTAAGTTGGGTATGCGGGATGTTATTGCGGATAAGGATTGCTGTGCCTCCGCCCTGGATTATCGGTCTATCGTTTCTGTAGGTTATGAAGTTTGGTATGGAAAAGGATTGGGATGGTTTGAGCCAGGTCTCTTGGATAAGCAGTGCCCCGATGGAGTAGTCAGCGAGGAATTGTAAGATGGAGGCTTTTTTGTCTTGTAGTCGTCCGTGGGCGTTCCATGAGGCCAGTCTCAGGATGTGTTGTCTGCTAGTCTGGTTTAAAAGAGGTCGCATAGTTTCGTCGCTGCAGTCATAAGTTTGGTGATCATGTCATCCGGTCCTTTGAAGATATTTATGAGGTCTTTGATGGTCGCTATGATTTTTGTCAAGTTGCAGTTTTTGATAAGTTCCAGTAGGTCTTTTAGTCCATTTCCACTGGTGGGTGTCAAGTTCTCTGTTGTCGGTGGTGTTGCGTTTTGTCGGTTTGCCGTTACGTCAGAAAAGGATGTGTTAGTGCGGAGGTTGGGGAAACTCTGGTTAGATGCTATGTTAGGAATGGGGGGTGATGACTGTTGCTGTTGCCTTTGTCTTAGTTTAGCAGTTGGTCTTGTTAGTCGGTTTGCAGCTTGGGCAGTCGGAGGGCCGGATGTCTCGTGGGGTCCTTGACAGTTGCAGCATTTGATGGTCTGGCTAGTGCAGTTGAAGTCTGTGGTGTCCGGCGCATCGTCCGCAAGTCCAGTCTCTAGTGCAGTGATTTTTTGTGTGTCCAAATTTCTGGCATCTATTGCACTTGGGCAGTCGGTCTCGGTTTACATAGTCGACAATGGTCACTCTGTGGAAGGATAGTCGCGTGATGTCATTTTTGATTGTCGGTAGTAGGGTCTTTTCAGTCTCGCAGATGTAGAGTCCTAGATGTCGCACAGTCTTGTCAGGTTCGAGTCGTTGCATCTCGGGGATGTTGTAGACTCCACTATTTCTGTCATGAGGTCCGTTGTGTCCATTCGAGGGGGCAGTCCTTTATGACAAACTTTTGTCTTGGGGTGGCAGTGGCACGGTGGTAGTAGTACGTCGGTTTAGTCACAAAGTAGAGGGTCCGTAGTGTCATGTCATTTTTGATCTGTTCTATCCGTTTTCCTACTAGGTGGTGCGCAGTCAGTGTCTTTGGTTGTAGTATCAGTTCCGTCCGGGTGCAACGTGCGTCCATCTGGTCTTAGTCAAGTCACGTAGGTCCTTTACAAGGCTTGCAATCTACACCTTGTCGAGGTCCAGGTGGTAGGCGCCGATTTTGGGGCGAGGTCCAGTGGGTCGTGCAGGGGCAGCGGCAGAGTCATCAGTGGTGGTGGTGGTGGTGTTGTGTCGTCCTCGTTCGCTTGTCCCGGTGCGTCAGCCAGCTCCGCGCCCTGAAACTCAGAAAAGCGGTTTTTAGTTGGGAGGGTTTGTGGTGGGGGTGGATCCTGGGGTCGCGCGCACATCTTCCGGGGAACCGGAATGAAGCCTCAGCCTCCATGTCAATGCGGCCGAGCCGCGAGGTGGAGGGCGAGCGGGATCTTGAGCGGCTGCGCTCGGTGGTCTCCTCGATGTCCATGGTGTCGTCCTGGTCGAGTCGGCGCTGCTCGAGGAGGTTGCTACGGCGCTGCTCCCGCTGCCCCCCCTGCTTCGGGGGGTACTGGCCTTGCGGCTGGGAGCGCAGGAGTATGGGCAGAATCGGCAGGTGCGTTTCCCGGCCTTCCCTCCTTCTCCATGGTCACGCGCGCCGGTGCAGGTGCGGGCTCGAAAGTGTGGCCGGGTGACGTAGCAGGCGGCGGTGACGCGGTGATGCGGCAAACCCGTTATCGACCGAAGCGGCGGTTGGATGGTGGCGGGCAGCTAGCGGTGACGTAGGGCGCGCGTCGGCTGGGAAGACCAGACACCGACCAGACGCGGTAGAAGTGCAGTTGCTGGGTCGTCCAGATGCCGAGAAAAAATTCCAGTGATATTTGCAGGGCGTGATAGCAGGTGAAAATCCAAAATCAGCCAAGTCGTCCAAAAGCCGGTGAAGTCAAGAAAGGAGGTCGTCCGTAGCCGTGAAAAAATCCAAAACAGCGCGAAGTAATCCAAAATCCGTTACAAGAAAATCAGGTGGGTTAAGGTTCACTCTTGGAACCAAAACGACTCCTAGGAACAAACAAGCACTAAAGGGTTCAAAATATAGTATTGTATAGTAAACACTTAACACACAGTATGTTAACACACGATAAGAGTCACCAAGCAGAGTGTAAACTCAGGCTTCAGACCGAGGGAGAAACTGGAACAAAACTAAGATTTACCTATCGAATTTTAGTGTAACAGAACTGTCTATCCTAATGTTAAAACAACCAAATCCTAGTAATCTAAACTAAACTTAAAATCCAAGCAAAAATAAATGCTTATTCAGGCTCTCCGACCTAATCCTTAAGAAATTATGATGGACGAATTACGAATTACAGCCTAATCTGAAACCCAATACAAAAGCAACATGTAGTAAAGAAGCGACAAAAAGGAAATTCATCGTGATCTTCATGAGAAACGGGATGGCTGTGAAAGACCGGGAAAGCTTCACGCTTAGCCATTATAAAAGACAATAATTACAAACAACTATTAGTTCGGCCTCGGTTTTGTCAAGCAAAGCTTCAATCTTCTTATATACTTTTCAAAGGGCTGTTTGGTCTTTTCAATAAATTGGGCGACATACGAAACCGATGTATAAAGAAGCAATGGATTGAAAAATCGTGTTTCTTTGCACCTGCATATGGGACATTCGTATTGAAAAAGTGCGTTAAAAATACGTAAATATTCAAAATACGTAATTTCCGGATCTGTAATTTCTGATTGCCGCGCTATCTTTCGGAAGAAAATTACACTGTCGGACGGTGGCGGGAGCACACTGCGCGTTTCGTGCACGTAAATATAATTTTCTACATTGAATAGAAATCTTGAAATAGAAAAGGTTAGTGAATCTTAATTTTTGCATACATTAATACATTATTTTATTAACTGATTCCATCAACTTATTTATATATGTAGCCTTTCAATGAAGGCTAGAGAAATACAGTATTATTATTTTTTCACATATATTACGTGTATTCAGAATGTTTACGTCACAGCGTTTTTGTTTGTTTCAGTTTTAGTCTAATTGTATAAGCATGTGAACATTTTTTGACTAACGTGCGATTGCAAGGGTTCTCACTAGTGTTACACTACCACCTTGTCATAGAATAAATAATTTCCGTAGAAAAATGATTTCTAGAAACGAAGAATGTAGAAAAATGTTACATAGTTTAGGTATCAGGTATTTAAAATTCGACATAAAAATTAGAAATAAATTTCCCCTTAAAATCTGATTAGAAATGTCAAGGATAGAATCTCATTAACTGATAAAAAATGTAGTTTATTGCTTGTGATTGCTGTCTCGGTTGCATGTGGGATAGACAAAACATGCTTTCAAACAAAGAATTAAAGAACATGTTAAAAATATTAAAGATATTGGCACAAAACACAGTTTCTCATTACTGCCATTCTTCAACTCAACTTCTCATCTTTTCCGTGATTTTGCTCATTCGGTTGATTTTGATAGCTTTACCATTTTGGATAATAAACTCAGAAAATTTTCAAGATTGATTTCTGAAACATTACATATGAAGACAAAGACAATTAATACGATGTTGGAATCAAATATATTCACAAGCATTTGACATGTACTGTCTAAAATACAAATGTATAAATGTATACAAATGTATAAATGTATAATGTACAAATTTATAAATGTCCTAAAGCATTTTTATACTTTGTGATATGTCCTGTTTGCCTTTATTTTTATGTTTACTTAATAATAATAATAATATAAAAATATAATAATAATAATAATAATATAATAATAATATAATAATATAATAATAATAATAATAATATAATATAATAATAATAATAATAATATAATATAATAATAATAATAATAATAATAATAATAACGACAATAATAATAAAATAATATAATAATAATGACAATAATAATAATAATAATAACAACAACAATAAATATTTATTGAGTCAGACATTGAGTTCATCTCTATGTGAAAGAACTGGAAGCGACATTCAATTTTGGTTTTGAATACACTGCTAACAATTTTTAACCCTCCACTCCTCTCATATGTAGCAAAAGGGAGTTCAAGAATACTTGGACAGACTGAAGTTACATTTACTGTCCAGAAATCAATGCAAGGGGGGCCAACTCAGCATTTGCTCAAAGGATCAAGGGAAACTGGACAAAAACCATATTCGAGTTGTGTCATTGATCTTACAATATTTTTAAAAAAAAAATAATACTAAATAATTATAATAAATATAATAATAATAATAATAATAATAATAATAATATACTATTCATTTAGAAATGATTTAACAATATTGTTAACAATGTCTAATGGATCTAGCAAATTCAGAGTGAAGGAAATAGAATTTTGGTCTGACATACTCCTTCTACATCAGTCCAACTGGAATTTAGCACAGATGGGATGGGATATACCAGTTCTTTTTTCTTACATTGCTTACATACTTTTTAATTTACTTTTTTCTTCCTTACATTTTAATCCCCTCCCCCGCCCATTCACTTCTGATTACTCCTTTATGTATACACACACACCTACTTTTTTCTTTGTCTTTTCAAATTATTTATCTATATTCTGATGGACTTTTGTCCAATACACAAGTACAGAAATAAAATTAAGAAAAATTTGACTTGTGAATATCACAATAACAATACAAATATTATAATTACTCATAACGCAAAATACAAATACACAATTCAGTAAGAAAACGTTCTGACAGATTCCAAATATCACAATCTGACTCATTGACCATCGTGGTCATTCGAGTGATACGGTTATTTGCAGTGTTAAGTATTTGTATTGGTCGCCACTAAATAAGTATTTTTATTTCTCGAGTGAGTTGCAGAGACTAAAATTCAATTCTTCAAATAACAGTGGGCAACTATAACGACACTTTTTTGCATACTTGCATCCTTCTCCTTAGAGTGAAGATGTATGTATTTAAAAAGGAAATTTTTGCCTTATTGGTGTTTTTGTTTATTTATCCTTTTAATTTTTAATAGTGTTCTATAATTTTAAAAAGTTGCTTAATTTAACATGTTATGATAAGTTCTCTGCCTCTATTTATCATTCTGTTCTCGCTACATATTTTTTCTTATACTTGTTTTTTCCATAATTTCATCTTTTCTGTGTAATTTTATTTTTAATTCTTTTCTTTTTAACTATATCATCAATGTTTTTCTGACAAATGTCGTGATTAATATTTGTTGATAATGGTTGTTGATGTTAAACCTGATAACGCATGTAAATATTAAACGAAACATTGTTGTTCCAGCAGTATATGGACAATAAAAACTTTTTATGAAAACTCATGATTGATTGTCAAAAAATAGTGTGTTAACTGTTAAATTATCAACATTTCTAAAGTGTGGAGTTCTTTGAGTTATTTTAGGATGTCACTGTTGGTAGAGTTACTATAATTTTTTACCAGGATTTTTGTTCTTGAAAGATGTTTTCAAATTCATCTTGGTCACTAATTTTCTCACATTTTCTGAAAGATGAGGCTGACTGATGAGGAAGTAACTTCTTTGCTTCTAGTCAATCCACTAATCTAGTCAATCCATTAAAATATTTTCTGTTCGCCCCATTTTTCTTTAAGTGGATACTTTCCATTTAATTTGTAAATAAGTGTTGTTTTTAGAGCATTAAACACAGTAATTGCTCTTGTGTAAGACACACTATTTTCAACAGCCTTATTGCATTTATTAATTGACGTAAATGCAATTTTAATATTTCACTATTTTCATGTTTTCTTATTTCTCCTTTTTTTCTTCAAAAATGTCAACCATAATACCCAGAACAAATTTAGAGGGACTGAACCAGTTCTTGACAAACATCTTTTCCATTAGACATAATAGGTGTCAGCTTTTGGTACAGATGATAGTAAACACCTGACTTTAATCATTGAATTAGCAATTATTGTGATTCCCCAATGCCTGACAACATATGCCAACATATTTGCTTTGTTACTTTTTCATTGTAATGTTTATAGCCATCAAATGTTTACAGACATTATTGTATTGACAAAACAACAATACACTTCACTTTTTTTTTGTATATTTTTTTGAAGAAATTTAACAATATTGGGAGTAAATGAAGTTCCTAAACAGTTAAATTATTCATTTTAACATTATGAATATCAATTTACAGTTACTTAAAACAGTTATCTAAACATTCATACTCATTACAATGTTGAGGACTCATCTTTGAGTTAAAATAAAAAAAAAAGAATTGGTATGTGTTATATGTTGATCTGATTTGTATATCTCACCGATTATCAGCAACATTGTCAATTACCTTAAACATTATCTTTTGGAAGTGGAAACATTCACCTAGTCATGAAAAGTCAGTGTTTGTCTCTGCCTTCTGAGGTAACCTCGGATGTGGCAGTGAAATGTATTGCCATGGGAGTAGAATGGCTTAACACATATTTGTCCGGTGTTCCATTATTGGAACAAGTGACAGTGGATTTGTCGTTGATTCCTCCTTATCATGGAACACACATGGAGGCTTTGTTATATTCCTAGAACTTGAACAGAAGGATTGAATTTCCTGATAGTGCCAAGAGTTGATTCTGGTTCTCTTTTGTACACCGAGAGGAGAAGGTTTATTGAGCCGATGTTTCACTGCTGGCATCATGAATGATAAAAGGTTTTAAAAAAAAGGGTGTGATATTTTTACATTAAACTTTTTTGTTACTATGAGAATGGTTAATGACGTCTTTTTATCAGTTAAGTAACAAGTCTTAAAAATATGACTTAAGCTAAACTGGAAATGATGTTCCAATATTGGAACACCAGACACGAAGATCCATAAATTTTTTTTAAAATTCATCTAAATATCTTTTCTTCTCTCAGATTATTAATAACAGAACAAATAATTGGATTCTGGAGGAAGATAATAATTACTTCAGTGCTTCTATCTTCCTTATGCTTCCAGAAGATGTATGTATCAATGATGTGTGAAGCAATGTAGCAGTGGTGAAGACACCACACTGAAAAATCTACTTGGAACCCAACTTAATATTTACAAGTCTATTGTTAAATTCTACGATTTTTTTTTTTTTTTTTTCAAGTTGAAAACTATAAAAATATTAAATGAATACTACTTTTCTAGTAATGGTTTAAGAATCTTATTCAAATATTTAGATAGAGGATAATCTGGTGTGCCTGTTGATGAAATAACGGTCTCTTGAGTGCCGGTCTCTGATTTACGAACCTTCACAAATCCATATACTTATGCACAATCAATCAATCAGCTACTGGAAATTGCCTAATATTAGACTCCGGTGGTTGACACCCCTTATAGAACCGGGAAAAATGTACTTTGCTATTTCTAACCTTCGAATTAATTCTTACAAACCATATTGTAACTACAAATCATATCATGGAGTTGCATTTAAAGTTATTAATTTAACATATTTAAATATTCCTGTAACTGAAGATTCTAACAACTCCAGGAAGAAGTTCCTGTAAAATTTGTATTTCCCCCAACCCAATTGTCTGAAATTTCAGCAGTGCCAACATAACTATCAAAGTTTTTAAATTCAATATTTTCATTGCCAAACAGATCTTAATATTACCAACTTTGTTCGAAAATGTCATGTATTGGAAACATGTTAGCTACTTCCACCTACACCTTACTTTAAAAAAAAAGGATATATCCTCATTTAGAAATGGGAGACTTTCTTCTCTACATATTTAGAAATTGTTATTGCAGATTATTATAATTGACCAAAACTAATATCTTCTTAGCTCCGTTAATCATAAATATATTATGAAAGCATGACATTTCAATGAGATTTTTGCTGTTAGATTTTCGTGATCTCGTATGAAATTTAATTAATTTTTTAAAAGTCGCATCACCAGTGTGCTTATTAGTGATGACATGACAGTGGTTCATTGAATTACATTACATGCAGTGCCAGGTTACCGAACAGGCTGAGTAGGCTGCAGCCGGGGCGTGCAACTTTTTAGGGCGGGTGAATTTCAGCAGATGCAATAAGGCGTACTTTTAAATGTTTTTTATAGAAATATTTCTTTCCATATTTGTAACAAACGGTGGTGTTAATTAATCAAACATATATCCATTGATATGTACATATAAAATGGATACAAAAATATTGTACATTTATTGAATAAATATGTTGACAATTGTTTATATGTATAATAAATTATTTATACGCACACAATATTTGAATTGTTTACAAATATCGTACAATTTTTTATTCAAAATATTATGAATTGAAAAAGGGTGCTAAAACATTTGACAGCCTAGGGCGCTCAAAAGTCAATGTCAGGCAGTGATTACATGTACATGTACTATATCTCTTTACTGTTCTTGAACATTCCAATAACTCATGAAGAATTGTTTATGGGGAATAACATGAGAAACAAATTTTTAGATTAGATTTGTTTAATATCAATCTACAGGGACCAATTTTGAGACAAGTGATGATAGTTTGCGTTCTGTTGTTAGTCCCACAGATTGGTTGAGATTAATAGATATTTTCTCTGATTTGCGTAAATGTTTTGTTGACTGTAACTATTTTATATTCCAGTTCTCTTTTATTTTGTATTCATACATTTTAATAATATCATTGTGGGATGTTGGATGATTTGTTTTATTTGGAAGTGAAGCTGCTGCTTTTGCAATATGGTCAGCGGTTTCCTTACCTGGAATATTTACATGGGAAGGAGTAAACGCATATGTCACAGTTTTTCCAGAAGAAATGATTTGTGTGTTCATGGTTATAATGCCCTGGTTGATACGTTCCTTAAGGATTTTATTTTGTAAGCATTCAATAACACTTCCTGAGTCAGTAAAAGTTGTAAAGTGTGAGGTGCTTGATTTTAGAATTTCAATTAATGCAGATCTAATTGCAAAAACTTCACTAGATGTATTGGGTAATCTGTACTTTTTTGTTCCTCCTGGACAGGGTTGGGCAAAATACTCAAAATTTAGTATTTAAATACATTCACAAAATACATTAGAATCTGATGTGCTAAATACATATATTTAAAATACTTCAAATACTCAAAATACTGTAAATATATAATAATTTTGTATTGTATATTTTTTTGCAACAATATATTGTAATTGTCATTACAGTAAATATAATTGAAGTCATACAAATTTCTGAATAATAACTAGACATTGGATGTTGAGGCACTAAAAAAAGTCTTTTAGGCGCCTAAAAAAGGCACTGAAAATGTCAAAAATAAGGAGAAAAAAGCACTATCATATGTCACAATAAAATGAATAATTGTTTGTATTTTTTCTATATTATTCTGTAAACTTAAATACACAAAACAAGTACATTCATTTTCATATAAAACAAGATTTACATATTTACAACTCTTTTAGATTTTCTTACAATAGTTTGCATTACAATATATCACTAGTAATTTTCTGTTTCGGCATTGTAGTTTTAGAAATACGTAAACTATCGTACACACAACCAACTCTTGCTACAGTGCAACTGCTACTGAACGGAATCTTCAGCGGAAGCGATCAAATAACCATACAAGCGAAACGAAAGACTCTAAATCGTTTTTTCTCGGAAGCGATCAGTCAGCATTCTGTCGGTAAAATCAGCGTTCTCTCTCACATTTTTCGCAGGAGATGTGAGTCATTCTCACTAGCCCAAGAAGGGAGAAGGGCCATGGGGGACGAGCTGTCCACGGTCGAGATATTGGCCGCCCACTGGTGACAAATTCTCTTTCTCCTGAGGAAACAAGTCAGCATTCTCACTGCAACGTATTACATGCTATGCTTCCTAAAGTCAATCGACCACGTTCTCAGATCATAGCTTGTATTTAGGAAATAGGGAAATGGAGACAAATCTATTGGTATACTTTTAGGAATTCTCTCTTATTTAAAAATATAAAGACGTGAACTGAAGGTTTCATATTCATTCGTCACATTGGACCATGACCTATTTTCTGACACAGCGTTGTGTATAAAAATAATATATAAAAAGCAAAAAAGTCCAAAAGGCATTTAAACAAAAAAAAAGGCATTTATGCCAAAAAAAGCAAAAATAAGCATTATAAAATTTTTTCATATGTCATCATTTGTCATATTCGTCATATTGTTATATTTGTCATATTGATTCGTGCACACATATTATCAGCCTTTAAATAAGTTCGCTAGGAAAAAATAGGCATTTCCCTAAACATCCGATGTCTAATAATAACTATTGTAATGTATTGTAACCATATGAATAAACATTTTAAAATGTAAAATGATGTCAAAAATATGTCTAACACAAAGAAATCGAATTTCTTTTTAAAACAACTAATTTTTCAAGCAAATCATCCAGGCAATAAACCCCTAGTTGGTGAATGTTCAAAAGGAAAATGGTCATGACATGGATGAAAATAAACTAGTGTTATAATTAGAGCCCGGAAGTGTGGCAAAATGCCTTGTTACAATTTTATGGCTTTCAACAATGGGAATCACTTAATTGTACTTTTGGAGTTGTTTTACCAGGCCCCCTGCATGCATGGGCCTATTTTAGCTTGCGATGCCTATTTTTGGTATTTATCCCTTTTTTGTGCCTTTTTCTTCCTAATTTTTGGCATTATCTGCCTTTTTCGTAATTATTTCACCTTCTTTCCTCCTGACCCCAATCTCTATCAAGTTGGAAACATACCTGGTCTCCTGGACAACATGAAGTCGTGTATAGTCTTTCTGTGGATGCAAAGGCTCCAGTGTCAGATGGGGTTAAAAATCTAAAAGTGAAAGGAAGATAATACCAGTGAAGATTTTTGATATTTTCATTGATTTTGTTGACTTGTTTGCTCACAAGGGATCTCATCCTATGGTTGTTTGTATATGGCCTCGGATCCCTTTTGAGATCAGAGCTCTCTGTACATGATTATATCCTTCTCACTTCCGTTTCATTCTCTTCCATTCTGGTGATTACAAAAGTGCGAAGTATGAAATTACAGTTTCGTTTTCACTGCTATCATTTCATTATTCAAAAGGGCTTCCACATTAATATTTCGTAGAGACAGGGCTGTGTGTAAAATAAATTCCTTGTCGTCAACTGGATGGTAAAGTGCGATCAAGATTACAAACAAAAAGTAGTTTCCTTCCACATGAGTGCTAATGTAAATTTTGGAATTAAAATAAAAATGATATCATTTCATTATTCATTTTTTACACTAATTATTTTTGAATGGTGATTTTTTTAATGTGCCCTATGTTTTGCCCCCTTACTTTAGCCAGAATAAATGCCTTTTTTGCATGCCTATCGTAGTAAAAATAAATGTTTTTTTGCCTGCCTATTTTAGGTCAAATAAATGCTTGAACTTCCAGGCTCTAGTTATAATGAATAAACACTTTTTTTTACCGGATAATTGTGCAGCGTTTTTAATGATTAAGATTTATCATTTAAAAATGAAAAGAATCCAAATTCAACAGCTGAAATGAGCTTTTAGTTTTGTTTCAATGAGGTATTCACTAGCGGAATCAAACAAAAAGAAACTATCCTTGTTCTAAATTATCTTCTTCTTCGTCTGTATTTAAAGTATTTTTTGTAAATACACCTACTTTTTGTATTTAGAAACATCTCTAAAATACATGCCCAAAACTCAAAAATTTAGTTTTTCAAATACGAAATGTATCGTATTCAAGTATTTAAATACTGCCCAACCCTGCTTCTGATATACAACTGCACATTCAATTCCATGTGGTCGTTTTGGGCCATTCTATATATGTGAATAGTCTTCATACTTGTTAAGTATTTCATAGAAAAGTGTTTGGTGAATACACCAAGAGGATTAATTGTTTCTTTGTGATATTCTGCCAGCGATATGATGATAGATTGGGCTAAAATTTTGATGTTTTTGCATCTTTTTTCTCATTCTTGAGAAATACTTTTTTTTTTTCATGTATTTGTCGGTGCATTTTTTGTCGTTTTCAGGTTGAAAATAATTTTTTTTGCGTTTTTTAGTTTTGGGGTCATTTTTTACTTTTTTCAATAGTTGTATTTCTTTTTTTGTACTTACATGCTCAATGTGTAATAGAAAAATAATGCTGATGCTACCCTAACCATTATCACGTAATAGTAACTAGATTGTGTCAACATGGTGTCAATGGCTTGGTGTGAGGCCAGAGGAAGTGGAGAGGTCCCTAAACTCTTTATCTTTGGAATTTATGTCTTTGGTGTAGACATCACTATGAACTGATCATTGTTTTGTGAGCAAAGTGAGCACAGAGTCTGACGGGGAAATTTGCTTATGCTTAACTGAAGAAAGAAATATTTTGTAGTGTAAAATCACAAAATGGATATTTTTAGGTCAAATGCACTATTTTTAGGATATAAATGCACTCTTTTTAGGGCCTTTTTTTGTATTTTTAGGTCATCAAAATCCTAGCCTTAATGATAGATGTTTGATATTGATTTAGTATTCAAATAAGTTCATTAACTAGTTTTATTAAGTTAAACAATTATATGTAAATTTTATTCATTTATTAATTTGTTAAAATTTTACATTTTTGTATTTAGAAAGGATAAAATACATACAATACAATAATACAATACAGAAGTTGAAATAACCAAAATCTTAGTTTTTCTAGGTACCAAGTATAAATTGATATGTATTCACTCATTTATTTATTCGTACATTTTCTTCATTAAAATGATGACAGTGGCAAGTGGAAATGCAACATTTTTTTAAAAGATTTTGATGTAATTTTTTTAAAAATATTCCTATTTTTACTAATGGATTTACATTATCCTTGTTCATCAGAAGAATGTTTTTGCAGAGGAATTGAAAACTTGTAAAGCAAGGTCGACTACTCTGGATATTGTACAACATTCACTACACTAGTTGATTCCTATTTAGAAGACAATAGAATGAGGTCCTTAGCCAACTAGTTTATCGATTTTTTGTCACAATGTTTCTCTCGGAATCTTTTAATTTGCAGTCTCAAAATATATGTTCCATCGAATCTGCACCTTCACCACAAAAACAATTTTTATCGTTTATAATTTTTTTTCTGTATAAACTACTATTAAGTGATGTGTGATTGCTTCCGATTCTATTGACCCAGATGATTAACTCATCCCAGCCAATTTCGCTTATAAAGTATTTCATTGCCCGTATTACCTTTATGGGCTGGAATGTATTGTAATTGCATATTAATTCCTTTATAATATGGAAGTTGGGATATGCCAACTTATGTCTAATTAAACTGATAGCAATAAGGGCTCTCTCCGAATCAGTGGTCACGACATAGGCGGCGCAACTGTAGATAGCACACTCTCTTGGCGTAACTTCTTACTAGATAGCGTTGCGAGAATGTCAACTAGGTGGCGTTCACTCAGAGGGGGGGTAGTTTTTTTAAAACTATTGCTCCGGAATTTTAAAATACTGGAATGTATTTTTTCATGTTAATGAACGATTACAGTATAAAAAAATAAGGTCAAAAATGTTAATGAATTGGAGGGCTATAGAATTGTTGCATATAATGTTAAGAAATAATTTTATGTTGGCGTGCTGTTTGGGTTGTTGAATGGTTGGGGTGTTTGAGATGGAAACGTAGGATGTTTCGGCATACTTACCTGGCACAGGGGTTACCGTGATCATTAAGGCGGTTCCTCCAGGGTGAGGCCCTTTCATTGCACTTCGATTGGGTTGACCCCTGCGATTATCCCTAATGCGGATAACTCGGGTGCGTAATTTTTGGTAGTGGGGACTGCGTTCGCGCTGTCCCTGATAATGAAATGAAACAAAGGGTTTTCTAATTAATAATTATTAGAGCTACTGAGATATCACTAGAAGTTGAGTTACAGAATGATAGGTTTTCTTCCACTAATCTCTTTAATTTTGGTAAGCTTTACAGTATTACGAGTTTGTCCTGTATGCATGTTTTGATTGATAAATAGAATAGCGGAATAACATACCAAATCTACCTACACGGTATAAACATTTTTTATGTTGAAAATCGTAATTGAAATGTAAAACACATTTTTTGCCTGATTAAATCAATTCCTGAGTACTTCATACAAATAAAAAACGTGTTTTTTGGTTTCTTAAAGAAGTTCAATTTTTTTAAAATTACATTATGCCTATGAATATTGACTTGCTATGAATACTATCCTTGCGATTTTCTTTAGATAAAAATGTTAGGAGATTTTTTCAGGCACTTATATCTAAATGTGACCCTTACAATGAACAAAAAAGAAGGAAAATGTCGAAAAAATATTTTCCCCCTCTTTTTTTTTATTTTTAGAATCTCTTGTATGTATTTAATCTTAAATACATACAAAAATGTAGGTATTTAACTTTACTGACTTAACTCTTAATCTTAACTTAATCTCTTGAACTTCAATTCTTACAAGTGTCACTGCAAGTAGGGTTATTGGCAGGTTTTCGGGAATCTTATTACTCTAATTACTATAGTCTTCTTGTATCACCGCTGCAACTAGCATTTCAGAATGGCACGACTTTCTTGCACTGGGTTCTTTAGTTTTGGTAAGCTTTTCGGTATTGCCCTAAATTTCTCCAGCTGTCATCTATCGCCGCCAAAACGACAATTTTTCACATTTTCACAATTTTTCTATTCCTTTGATTGAATTAAAAGGTCTTGTATGCACAGTTTGATTGATACAAGGCACAGCGGAATAACATAGGCAAATCGGACATCAGGGGCCAACATCTTTTATGTAAATCGTAATTGAAGTGAAAAAAAAGTTTTTGCCGCGTTTAAATATATTTCCTCAGAGTACTTCGTACAAATAAAAAAAAACTGATTTTTAGGCTTCTTATATAAGTTCAATTTTTTTAACATCACCCAGCCTCTCCGAGATCTTTGGTTCTTTTCTAACTGCCTGTACTTTTCAGTACTCATCAGTTTTTGGTGGTTGAGTGTTTCCTGGAGTCTTTAAGTTGAACGCCGGTTTCCCCTTCCCCCGGATAGACCGGGGACTGGAGAAAGGTGGCTATTGTTTTTATTTAGTTAATTTTGGTATGGAGTAGCGGGGTTTATTTTATTTGGTTTTGATGATAAGATATGGGGGGAGTTTTGTTGAGTGATGGGATGGTGATTTTTGAGTATACTGTAAAGGGGTGTGGCGGGCCGGAGCTGGTTGGTCATAGTCATTGGTTGTCATGTCTTCTGGTTATATGATCGGTGATGGTGGAGGAAGGGAGAGAATGTCCAAGGGATGTCGTTTTCGTGGGTGGGTGATCGTCCGGTTGATGATGGGATGATGGGGTCGGATGAAATCTTGAAAGTGGTCGTTGGTGAGTGCGTCTGTCACGTGTTTGAGTCCAGTTTTGTAAGTCTCTATTGCAAGTGGTAGGATGTTATTGTTTGTCTTGATGTCATGGTAACAGGCGTCTGGGGCTGGTCTGTAAATAAGTCTGATTAGTCTGTTTTCAAGTCGCGTTAGTTTGTTGTAGTTTGTCTGAAAGGTCGCTGCCCAGGTCTCACATGCGTAAGTCACGATAGGTTTTATGTAAGTCTGGTAGGTGTATAGTTTTGTCTTGTTGTCTACTTTACTGTTGGTGAGAAGTGGGAGGAATATTGACTATACACATGAATATTGACTTAACACATCATCAGGATTTCATTATACTTATAAGGACCGCTATGTCATTTTGACACATCGGAGCATTTGAAAAGCTAATATTTTGTATTTTTCTCACTTGTACGTTGTTAAGTGAATAAATGCATATATTTCTGAATTTTTTAATGTATATTATATTTCAAAAAAATTATAGTTACAAAATACTAAATTGTAAAAACTTTTACAGTAGTTAAGATAATAGACACTGCTGAGCAATCAATAAAAGTATTGACGAATTATTGTTAATTTCTGAAAATTGTAACCCATAAAGGAAAAAACTTAAACTTAGTTTAGGCATATTAATTTTTTTCTCATAGTATTTTCCATAAACAAACTTTCCATCCACACACGCAGTGGAAGTAAGGTTGTTACCTTTGCTTTCTCCTCGGCAATGCTTCCTTTCCAAATGACCAGGTGTGGCTGTGCTTTCATCAACCTTGAAAGTTTTACCACTTTCAGATAATATTTAATTTTCTATGTTGTGTATAAATTGAAATCAACTTGTTTTATTCAACTTTCTTGAACAATATCCGTGCGTTGACTGTTGTGATATCTAGAATATTGTATAAGATGGCCAATTCACATCTTATACAAAATTCTAGATATCGCATATTTGGTTTTCTTGTCGAGTCATCTCTCCGTGGTAGTAACGGAGGTCTCTTTGGCACGATAGATCCGGACTGGATCATCTTGCATCACATTGTCAGCAGACTGAGAATTTTCGCTAGCGCTGCATCTTTGATGTGGGCGACGATACGGTTGTGCCGGCAATTCCAAGCGGGGGAGTGGGTGGTGCACTCGGAGATGACGTGGGCCGTCTCGACTGCTGGGCTTCCGCTGGGTCTGCTGCAACAGTTTCGGCAGTGCCCCATCAGCACCTTCGTAGGGCTTGTGGCGCAGGCCCCCAATGATAAGGCGAGCCGAGTGTACAAACCTGTACATAGGGACTCGCATATGTTCGCTAGACCTCAGGTAGAAAGTACCAAACCCCTGGAGGTCGTGGGCGTAGTGTCCCTGGTCTTGGGAGGCCTGTTTGCGCCACGGGCGGGACTGGAACAGCTGGCGGAGGCGGCACTCGAGTAGGGCTCGTTCCTTGTGTGTATTGCGGCGGCCATCGTCCTCCCGGGTCAAGGGCACGGGCGGGGTTGGGGCAGGAGGTGTCAATGCCCCGTCAGCTGATGAAGGGGTAGCCGGGGCGGAGGCAGCGGCGGAAGGGAACACGGTGTTTACAAGGCTCGTGGCAGCTGGAGCGATCTCTGTGCAGCAGCGAGGACTTCCAGCAGCTCCTCGATCTCCTCATATTCTTCTTCTTTGTCGACCCTATTTCCTTTCTCTACCGTCAGGGAGAAGGGCGGGGGTTGGATACGTTCTCTCCCTGGGGTGGAAAAGCCCAGTTCAGACAGCTTGGCTGCCTTTCGCGACCAGAATGTTGAGTGGGTGGTGTGGCGGGGTACTTGGCTTTCGCTGAGATATAACCTCTGTTCCAAAGCGGTCTGTTGTTCTTCTCGGGCCAGGGTTGGTTAGGATTTTAAAAGCAACGACCACCGCCCAGTCAGCCTCTTTTCGGAATTCCTGTAGTCCCAGAACACCAGCATCCCGTGACCCGTGAAGGAAATCGGACGATGCTGACTGGCAGGAAAAGAATTCGCTTTACATGGGCCCGTAGTGCATCATCAACGCTCTGCAGCTTATTCTTGCTACACAAGCCCATGCGGAAGTGGAAGGCGAAAACGGCATCCAACTTTTGTCAGTTGAGCAGGGATGACTGGGCGATCTACGATGCGATATGGTCTTCGTCCTGCAGTCCCGTCCATGAGCTTACGATGTTAAAACGTAGAGGGCGACGAAGATAATGCGCCGACTTCCCCTCTGGTAAGGGCTGTATTGCTGTTTCTCCCGCAGTGAAGACGGTTGGCTGCAATCGTTTGCTGGTGATGCGGTGTGTCCATCAGCGTCTGTGGGCGCCGATTCGACGGATCTCAGAGCTGCATCGATGACGTAATTGAATAGAAGAGCAATGAGAGGACATCCCTTGCTGAATCCTAGAGTGGACATCTATAGGGACTGTGATGCCATTTCCCACCATGACCTCTGTGATTACGTTGTGATGTCCGCCACAATTTCTAAGAGTGCGTCGCCGACCCCAGCAACTTTCAAAGGCTTCTGTGAGCACATCGTGTGGGGCAGAACCAAAAGCGTTAGCCAAGGCCAGTAGCGGTAGGCAGATGACCCTTGCCGCCTTTCCGGGCGCCCTCGAGCTCAGTTTCCAAGAGGTAATTGTGCTCGTGCACGTCATCAAACGGAATCGTTTCTGCGCCCTGGACAAGACGCCATTGGCCTCCGTTCACGATCTTAAGCGCCCTGCCCGCATGCAACCTCTACAACGTGGGCATTAATGCGATGGGACGCTGGTTGGAAAAGTCATCTTTGACACCGTCCTTATGAATGAGGATTTTCTCCACGCAGAAGGAATGCGCTTCAGGTGCATTACACAATTCATCAGAGGCGTGAGTAGGCGGGCGTCTGGAGCGATAGCGTTTGGTTGACTAAAGGTAAGGCGGTCTCCTCCAGGTGCGGTGTTGCAGCGTGCCAACCGACGAGTGACCTCTTGTAGGGAGAACTCATGTGCAGGCACCGGATCACGTCCCTCGATGCGTGGCAAGAGGTCCTCAAAGTCAGTTCTAGGGCGAACGCTATAGGCACCCCGGAAGTGGTCAGCTATCTGCTCCTCGGGGATATCGCAGTGCTCACCACCATCCATTCGTATCCATGATCACCCTCAGGGCCTTCCGAGGGTGGAGGCGACGAATGGAAGTGCGGTTGGTTGCTGCGGTGGTATCCAGAGTGCGGCGGCGGTCGAGAGCCTACTCAGTGCCAGGATGAAGCTTCATTAATGTTTGCTTTTCAGCCACGTGCACATCATACGCTTCCGCAAACATACGTTCTTCTGTGGGTGGTCGGTTACAAAATGAGCGGCATAAATCGACCGCAGCATGCAGTTCGCTGCTCCAGTCTCGAGTCTATTACGGCGGGAGCATGAACAGGTGTAACAGCGGCGGTCTGGTCTTCTCTACGCTTTTGCCAAACTATTCGCCCCGGGGGTGACGTAATTATCTTGTATGTAGTAGTAGGCCTTCCTTGCTCTTCATCTCTTCTGTCAGCAGTCTGTCATGAAGGTAACGTTTCAGTTGATAGTATATTTCGTGCGCGTCTTGTCTTGTTATATAACAGTCTTTGTGCTTCACGTTTGTCTTATTAGTCTGAGTTCTTCTGACGTGTTTTGTATGGTGGTTTGTATGGTTTTGAGGTGGCGTGTATTGCGAGGATTTACGAATTGAGGTTTTGATATAATAATTGAAATTGTTTATGATATGGTCTATTTGTTGCGATGTAAGTATTTCGGGTGTTAAAGTTTTGAAGCTTTTCCAATCGTTGGATATTGTTGGTTGTGATGGTGGTGCAAAGGAATATGGAGTGATGTGGATTGTATAAATGGTAGGAAGGTGGTCTATTGGATTCAACTGTTATGGAGGTAGTGTAAATTACTAAGTCTAGGATGTCATTAACTTCGTTGATAAGATGCGTGGATTCGTGTGGCGCAGTCATGGAGGTCATCTCCTGGGTTATTGTCAAATTTACATCATACTGTCGCTTTGGCATTTTAAGTCACCAGCTATTACTGTTTGTGTCTGTATTTTTTGTCTCAGTTTGGGTCATTGATTCGGGCGTAAGGTCTATTGTAAACTGAGGTGATGTTAATGGGGCCTGTGTGTGTGCCAATTTGGACAGATGTATATTATATGGAGATGCTATTTAAGGATGGAAGTGGAGTGTTGCGAATATTATGGCGAATCAAAATTGCTGTGCCTCTTCTCACCATAGCCAGCTTGCCGTTCCAGCGGGTGGGAACCTGCTAATATCGTAATATCGTAACTTTTCGCTGCAGCATTACCCGCTGCAGCGTAACCCGTTAATATCGTAACTTTTCGCTGCAGCATTACAACATCTTTCTATTCTTTGCGTAAGATTGTTGGCGAGAAAGTAAAATGAGGTCAAATTGTCATCGCAGGTCTCTTATTACGGGGTGACGTACAGCGCTCGCGTGCAGAGCAGACCGGAAAAGCGCTGCAAAGGCGACGCAGCTGCTCGTTTAAGGCGACAAAGGCGACAAAGAGACCCGCCAGCGAGCAGCTGGCGGACACGCTGCCTGCTAAGCGCGCGTGGAAACGCTTTAATCCCGTCGAAATTCAAGTCACCGCGATGGGGCCCGGATTTGCAAAACCAATGATTCGACGTGGCAATTTTTTGTTCATGGAACTTATCGTTTTGAAAAGTCGGCATGTTCACACACTGAAATGCCGAATTAAAGGAAGTGTCTGAATCTGCTTCAATAAGTGTGGCAAAATAAAAAATTGAGAATCCCGGCTGTCAACCGAAGTCTCTCCCTTTGAAATTCCGTTCATTTTTAAGTTTCTAGGTTCGCTGGCCACCTGCTTTTATGAATGTACAGACCTTCCCCACAATACATCCATCACTCCTTTGAGATGACCGCGATGTTCTCCGCCAGTGGCCTCCCGGCAGCAACGCTGCGTCCAGGCACCCGTTGTCAACTGGCCAGCGTGCACAAAATAAACTGTCACCGCCAGGAAACTTTGCTGGCGGTTCGACGTCCAGGTGTCGGTGGTCAAAACTACCCAGCGGGCACCTAGCAAAGCTTCGCTCAGTTTCTCCTTGAGTTCCGCCTGGGGCCGCGGGATCAGATTCTGTAAATAAGCAAGACATAACTGCTGGATTATTCGTACTACAGAAATAAGTACACTATTTTAAAGAGGCTAACGTAGTGCGGATGTTTCATATACCACTTGAGAATTTAGGTAATGAAATCTTTTTTAAGACATTCACTTTCTAAAATAGATTTTTGCAATTCTCTAAACCACGCGGCTGAACACATGCCGCACACATGCTTTTAAGTCATGAACGTCTTATATATGAAGTACTAAAACAAATCTAGATGAATATGATCACTAACTATATCATTAAAAAATTTACTTACGTTTGACACGGTTCGCCGACATGGCGGTTGGTAGCGTGCATTGAGATGATACAGCATCTACCTGAACCTCCCTAACTCAACAATCCTGAACGATTGGAAACTCTGGGCGATAAACAGTGCTAGGTATTTGTCAATCCTCACTGCTCACTGTCAATCACTCCGGGATCCTCCTGCTCCTTGATAACGGGACGCCCTCTGTATTCTCTGCTGGCTGCTGCCCCAGTTCCACTTCGGGGTGACGCCGCCGTAAGTGGTCTCGCAGGTTCTAGGTACCACCAGATGTAGAATGTGGATGGTTTTATAACCTACATCTGGCGGATCTCCCACCTACCCTCTCGAACACCTTCCATACAGGCGGCGTTCTCCTAGAGGACATTCCTGCGATGACACACGTGCGCGTGAGGACGAAGAAGAGAATTCTACACCGCACCCACGCACGAGTATCACCTCAAGACAGGGCAGGCAACGAGCCAAGTGAGAAATATTCGCGGGCAGCGAAGCCCTTTTATAAACTCGGTCCATCGTATATACTACCAACCTTGCCTACAGGCAGTCTCCCCGCAAAATAACCCATACGATAAATAATAACTACCAACCTTCGAAGTAATAATTACGCGGGATTCATTAACAACGTGTTTTACTCAGGATATCCATGTCAATTGATATTCATTTCCAAACACTAGCTTTAATTAAATATTACAAATTGGAAGAGTAATAAAGGAAGGAGGAAATTTCATGATAAGTAATAATGTGAACGTGTATTGTGTAGTATTTTCATATTAAAAATGCAAATTTGAAATTAACTTGTGTTGGCGTTCAATGATTTTCACACTATCAAAGTCATTTTGCTTGTACTATTTTATAACATACGCACCTCACAAGCTTATACTTCTGAGCAATATAAGAAATCGTCGTTTTTAATTACAACGAATAAATATGTTAGAATCTAAAATAAGTTATTTACGTCAAAAAATAAGTTACTTCTAAAAGTTATTAAATTTTACTTAGAAAAATACGTAAAAATTGTTCTCAATGCAGACGTATTTTTTTTATACTTTGGTTAGGTAATGTGAAACATTATGCTATTATCAGTTTCGAAATGAAGTTTAGTGTGTAATGAACTTCATTACACACTAGTGCGGTAAAGGATACGAGTAGGGTTTCTCAGACGGCACTATTCCATGGTCTACTATTGAGAATAACAATAATTACTCAAATAATTTATTATTAAAATAATTTGTTAACGTTTTTTAAATAATAACAATTAAAATGTTTTAATTATTATATACATTAACAAGAAATTTCTTGTTAAATTGTAATTCTGATGATGTTGAAGCCTGACAATTCACATTAGTATTTGAAGTACTATTTTCCCCATAATTTTCATAGCTATTTGTTTCTTGTTTTCAACTGACGATTCCACGTAACCTTCTGCAACAGAAGACTTCCTCCACCATGCCTCTTCAAGATATCCATATCAGCACCTGCATTTACTAGTAATGAAGCGGACGATCGCCGAAAACAATGTCCTGTAGATCTTTCAGGGTTCTGCAAACCAAGATACTTTGCTCTTAGCTTCGGAATGCCTCCATAAGTATTGATTGCAACAGGTTGGCAAGTACATTTTCCATTTTTGTAAAATACAAAGAAACGATCGTGCTTGACATTTTCAGGCCGAAGGTGAAAATATTTACGAAATGTTTGTTAAATTCTTCAATATTTCTTTCACTAATTACAAATTCCCTCGCAATTGGAAGTCTCACTGTTTGGTATATTAATTAAAATACATGTTTGTCTATCCTCCATGTCACTTATTTTAAGATTCTTTAACTCATCTCTACGGCAAGCTCCAAATATACCAATTATATTTAGGTCACCTTCATCAACAAATTATCGTCAGTTTCTATTAAAAATTTACGTATGTCTTATTTTGAAAATATCTTTAAAGTTTTTGTTTTATATCTTTCACTTTTCCTTTTTTAAAGGGGAAAAATGTGAATACTAAGTGAAAATTTTAATCTCAAATCTAACAAATTTTTACAAAGTGGATAAAACGTTGTACGATATGCGTGTCGTTAACATCTAATTACAATAATAATAATAATAATAATAATAATAATAATAATAATATTTATTGAGTCACAAATACAATTTCAATCGTGTATGACGAGTCACATATGGCGGAGTGAAGTTACATTTACTGTCCAGAAATCAAAACAACGGGGACCATCTCAGCATTTGCTCAAAGGATCAAGGGGAACTGGACAAAAAACCCTGATCAAGTTGGTCATCAATACTCAATTGGTTACCAAACTCGGCCTAACGGCCTCCTTTGGCAATTTTTCCAATCTCGTATTGTAATCAGATGTATTACGACACTAATATCGTAAATACTCGTAACTATAAACACTTGTGGTTTTTTTTTTCGCGAAACGAAAGGCTAAGCTCATGTTAAAACCCTTCGCCTGCAAATGTGATATCGTTTTTACATGTGTCACCTTTCTTCTGTCCTGAAGCCAGTGCATACGTAGTTGAATATTTGACTCCGATAACATTTAGTTCTTTAAACCTATTCGCGCATTTTCCCGCTCCC